>OY288287.1:22247889-24837512 GCA_958450335.1 Hibiscus tridactylites
TACATACATGCATACATACATGCATACATACATGCATACATGCATACATGCATACATACATGCATACATACATGCATACATACATGCATACATACATGCATACATGCATACATACATACATACATACATACATACATACATACATACATACATACATACATGCATGCATGCATGCATGCATGCATACATGCATGCATACATACATACATACATACATACATACATACATACATACATACATACATACATACATACATACATACATACATACATACATACATACATACATACATACATACATACATACATACATACATACATACATACATACATACATACATACATACATACATACATACATACATACATACATACATACATACATACATACATACATACATACATACATACATACATACATACATACATACATACATACATACATACATACATACATACATACATACATACATACATACATACATACATACATACATACATACATACATACATACATACATACATACATACATACATACATACATACATACATACATACATACATACATACATACATACATACATACATACATACATACATACATACATACATACATACATACATACATACATACATACATACATACATACATACATACATACATACATACATACATACATACATACATACATACATACATACATACATACATACATACATACATACATACATACATACATACATACATACATACATACATACATACATACATACATACATACATACATACATACATACATACATACATACATACATACATACATACATACATACATACATACATACATACATACATACATACATACATACATACATACATACATACATACATACATACATACATACATACATACATACATACATACATACATACATACATACATACATACATACATACATACATACATACATACATACATACATACATACATACATACATACATACATACATACATACATACATACATACATACATACATACATACATACATACATACATACATACATACATACATACATACATACATACATACATACATACATACATACATACATACATACATACATACATACATACATACATACATACATACATACATACATACATACATACATACATACATACATACATACATACATACATACATACATACATACATACATACATACATACATACATACATACATACATACATACATACATACATACATACATACATACATACATACATACATACATACATACATACATACATACATACATACATACATACATACATACATACATACATACATACATACATACATACATACATACATACATACATACATACATACATACATACATACATACATACATACATACATACATACATACATACATACATACATACATACATACATACATACATACATACATACATACATACATACATACATACATACATACATACATACATACATACATACATACATACATACATACATACATACATACATACATACATACATACATACATACATACATACATACATACATACATACATACATACATACATACATACATACATACATACATACATACATACATACATACATACATACATACATACATACATACATACATACATACATACATACATACATACATACATACATACATACATACATACATACATACATACATACATACATACATACATACATACATACATACATACATACATACATACATACATACATACATACATACATACATACATACATACATACATACATACATACATACATACATACATACATACATACATACATACATACATACATACATACATACATACATACATACATACATACATACATACATACATACATACATACATACATACATACATACATACATACATACATACATACATACATACATACATACATACATACATACATACATACATACATACATACATACATACATACATACATACATACATACATACATACATACATACATACATACATACATACATACATACATACATACATACATACATACATACATACATACATACATACATACATACATACATACATACATACATACATACATACATACATACATACATACATACATACATACATACATACATACATACATACATACATACATACATACATACATACATACATACATACATACATACATACATACATACATACATACATACATACATACATACATACATACATACATACATACATACATACATACATACATACATACATACATACATACATACATACATACATACATACATACATACATACATACATACATACATACATACATACATACATACATACATACATACATACATACATACATACATACATACATACATACATACATACATACATACATACATACATACATACATACATACATACATACATACATACATACATACATACATACATACATACATACATACATACATACATACATACATACATACATACATACATACATACATACATACATACATACATACATACATACATACATACATACATACATACATACATACATACATACATACATACATACATACATACATACATACATACATACATACATACATACATACATACATACATACATACATACATACATACATACATACATACATACATACATACATACATACATACATACATACATACATACATACATACATACATACATACATACATACATACATACATACATACATACATACATACATACATACATACATACATACATACATACATACATACATACATACATACATACATACATACATACATACATACATACATACATACATACATACATACATACATACATACATACATACATACATACATACATACATACATACATACATACATACATACATACATACATACATACATACATACATACATACATACATACATACATACATACATACATACATACATACATACATACATACATACATACATACATACATACATACATACATACATACATACATACATACATACATACATACATACATACATACATACATACATACATACATACATACATACATACATACATACATACATACATACATACATACATACATACATACATACATACATACATACATACATACATACATACATACATACATACATACATACATACATACATACATACATACATACATACATACATACATACATACATACATACATACATACATACATACATACATACATACATACATACATACATACATACATACATACATACATACATACATACATACATACATACATACATACATACATACATACATACATACATACATACATACATACATACATACATACATACATACATACATACATACATACATACATACATACATACATACATACATACATACATACATACATACATACATACATACATACATACATACATACATACATACATACATACATACATACATACATACATACATACATACATACATACATACATACATACATACATACATACATACATACATACATACATACATACATACATACATACATACATACATACATACATACATACATACATACATACATACATACATACATACATACATACATACATACATACATACATACATACATACATACATACATACATACATACATACATACATACATACATACATACATACATACATACATACATACATACATACATACATACATACATACATACATACATACATACATACATACATACATACATACATACATACATACATACATACATACATACATACATACATACATACATACATACATACATACATACATACATACATACATACATACATACATACATACATACATACATACATACATACATACATACATACATACATACATACATACATACATACATACATACATACATACATACATACATACATACATACATACATACATACATACATACATACATACATACATACATACATACATACATACATACATACATACATACATACATACATACATACATACATACATACATACATACATACATACATACATACATACATACATACATACATACATACATACATACATACATACATACATACATACATACATACATACATACATACATACATACATATTAGGGTTTTTATTTTTAGGGTTTAGGGTTTAGTGTTAACAAATCGATACATACATACTTACATGCATTATATATACATACATACATATATGGATAACGGTTTTTATTTTTAGGGTTTAGGGACTAGGGTTTAGGGTTTAGGGTTTAAGGTTTAGGCTTCATAAATTGATACATATATCTATACATACATACTTACATGCATTATATATGTTAGAAAATAAACGTTAATCCAAGAATAAATAATAAGATAAAATAATATTATTTAAATGAACAGTACAAAATTAAGAACAATACAACAATATATAAATCAAACCGATTTGGAACCAAAAGAAACGTGTTGAGGCCTGCACGAACGTAGTTTCCTTAAGACAGATTTTCAGCCACTCCTATGGTGCTCGAGTTCATTGGTCGTCTGTCTCCTAGGATACAACAACATAAGATCAGCCACAGTTGCACTACTATGGAGATCACAAACCGACTCTTGCCTTCGCCTATCACCGAAAACCACTTGTAAAATCCACAGAGTAAAACAATAAAAATTTTCTGTGGTTTTTGTTGGTTGTAAACCAAGAAACTTTACTCCTTATTTATAGGATTGTCATGAGGGTATAAGTGGAAATTTTGACATAATGGAGCATTTAATATTGAGAATCAATTGATTCTCCTATAAAGCAGTTTCCAAAATTATTATCTGAATTAAAGGTAACTTCCAATATTTACCCGTTGAAAATGAAACCAAGATGTTAAACTTGGTAGAGCGTGACCATCCTGTAGAGGAAATGCTATGAATAGAGGAAAGGCGATGGTTGATGGTGGCTGAAGGTGGAGGTTTTTTTTCTTTTAATTTTTTATGTGAAGATGGTAAAAAAAATTAAAATTTTAGAGGTCAAATTAAAATATTAAAATTTGTATTAATATGTCACGTCATCAAATTAGTGTGCTTAACGACTTAGTTATTAAAATAAAACAAATTGATAACGTAAGTGACCAAAATGTAATTTTTCAAAAATAGTGACCAAAATTAAACATGCCTAAAATAAAGGATCACCTATTTGGTTTACCCTTGCATAATTTATAACTCGTATAAATTATAAAAATGTCTTGGTTATATCATATATACCAGATTTTATCGTAATTAATATGATTAAAATAAAATAATGCGGGAGAACGAAGATATTACCAAATCATGCAATTTACGTTCCCTCCGGATATCCCAGGGGATTCCCTCAATCTTGAAAATCATGGAGTTGATCATGCTACTCTTTCTTGCGTTGAATTTGGTGGGAGACCGTCGAAAGGGGCGGCGCCGATTATCATCCCTGCATCGCTTGAGCGGTCAGGCTCTCCGGTGGATATGGGAGTCCAGCCTGAAACGAAGAAGGCGTGAGAGCATAATACAATTGTTGATGATATCGTTGAAGCGACTTTGGATACTGGCGATTCTGGGGCTGCGAAAATGGATGGTGTTGAAGTATCAGATCCTGGCAAATCTATTGCTGGTCAGGAGATCCCCGAAAATCGTTTGCGGCTGTGGTGAATGCACCGGCTTTTGGGGATTGTAATTTCTCCAAGGCTTTCTCAGACAAGAATATTGTGATCCCAGACACAGATTGTGTCGTTGACAAAAGTGGGGTGTTTCCAAAGATCTGTTTTTCGAAGAGAGTCCATGATATGATTAACCGAAGTATGCAAGGCGCAGTAATTGTTCGTTTGCTTGGTCGGTGTGACAAGGTTTTTTTCCACAAGGGTCCCCGCCTTTTTGAAAACATTTAATTTTAAAGGAGGAATTTTTAAAAATAATTTGGGTTTTGAGAAAAACCTTTTAAAAAAAATTCGTTGGAGTCGCCACCGGCCACTGAGGTAGGCCGGATACCGTAAAAACAAAATCAGAGATTCGTTTGAAAGGGTTCGGGATTTGGTTACGTGTGGAGAAGGATTAGCACCCCCATCACGCCCGGAAATCGGTACCAAAACAATTGTTGCTTTTAAATTGATGAAAATTATTCGAAATTTAAAACGACTTTAATTAGGGGTTCTTAGCTGAAAATTGGACTTTAATCGTACAAGCTTTTTCAAATTAGTGGTTTCGAATTAATTATACATTTAATTAAAAAGGATGACGGTACACCGGACCAAAGACTAAACCGACATCATATAAGACTGACTACCGTGTTAGTTTAGGGTTCGGATCTCGTACGTCACCTTTATGCATGATGCAAGCAATTAAAGAATGATGTCATGGTCTTGTCCGTTTTAATTTCGGATTTACCTTTAGACGATTCGAATTAATTTGAATATTCGAGGAGTATCCAATAAGCTAGGCTAGTCGACCCGAATACGCGAATTAATAGGTATCTCCTTTTTATAATTAAAATCAATTAGCATGCGAATTTAAACATTAAGAGTCACATGGATGACAATTTAAATGTATGTCACGAAAAGCATATTCGAATGACCTAAAAACAACCAGGCTACATATACGAAGAAAGCATGCAACTTGTATGACGAAGCTACATTACGCATAAAATTAAATGCTAAACAAGCATACGACCACACATAAAAAACATATCAACCATATATCATACATATACATTAAAAAAATATAACGACACGGCACAAAAATAAACATATATTTGATGCTAACATAAAAAGCAAAATGCATGAGTAACAAAAAAACAAAATAAAATGCTGGAATAAAAAGGCAATCTGGAAGGGATCGAAACTGTAATAAACCCATAAAAAACTGATTAAAATGCAAAGTGGGACTCAATTAAAAAGGCGCAGAAAGCTGCAGGGACCATGACGGTAATTTGACCATTCGAAAATCAATTAAAACCCAAATTAAGACGAAATTGAAAACACTTGAAAATCTGAAGGGACTCGGGACAGGATTTAAAATTGTGGAAGCCCCTCTCGCATAATTAAAAGAACGCGGAGGTCCGTAAAACGCGATTACGCCGATTTTGAAATGAGAAAGTACTATATAACTCGTTTTAAAACCATTTTTTACCCCTTTTGCATTTCTGAA
The DNA here is from genome assembly GCA_958450335.1 of Hibiscus tridactylites. Lineage (NCBI taxonomy): Eukaryota > Viridiplantae > Streptophyta > Magnoliopsida > Malvales > Malvaceae > Hibiscus > Hibiscus tridactylites. The sequence continues at coordinate 22,255,196 of OY288287.1, forward strand.
ATCACCCGAGAACAAACACTAGCCCTTTATCTCTTACCTCTCTCGGCGCCGTCACTACGCCGGTCGTCGTTATTCGACGGCCGGCGAGCTCGAAACCCTAAAAACACCCTCCTTTTGAAACTCTTTCATTTTTTCATGAAATCAAAACCCGAAACCAAAAAATCTTTGTTGTTTTTATTTTGAAACCCAAAACCAAAATCAAAAAAAGAAAACTTTCTGTATTCTGATGTAAGATGACGAATCGAACAGATAAAGAGTAAGATGAGAAAAGCAGAAAATGAAGAAGAAGATGAGATGAGAAGAGAATTTTCAGAAGAGAGAGAAGGTCACACAATTCATTCCTCAATCATCTGATAAGGATTCTAACGGCTACAGACCCCATATAACAAACACAGTACAGGACACGGTGTCGTTTTATCTAATTACAATCCGCCCCCCAAAACGCTGCGTTTCATTAACCCTCGCCCTAACGTTAAACAACAGAAATTCAAACAAAACCAACGGTCGACTCGGTTCCTCCTCTTATAATGCTTCCCTCTTCAAAACATCCTTGTCCTCAAGGATGAAACTGAGGAAACTGTTGCTGCAGTAAATATAGCACCTCCCATGTCGCATCTTCAGGGAACGAGTTTGTCCATTCCACCAGAACCTCTGTGACCGCCCTGCCTGCTCGCTTCCCAATTCTTCAATCCAGAATTCTAACATGTTCCTTCATTATTCCTCCATCAGGTCCCACTAATGGTAGTTCATCACTGCAAATGGCATCCCCAATGTGTTTCTTCAGTTGAGATACATGGAATACAGGGTGAATCCTCAATCCCTCTGGTAATTGAAGATGGTAAGCCACTTCTCCCACTTTGTCAGTGATTTTAAATGGACCGAACCACTTTGGAGCCAATTTGTGTGAGGTTCGTTTCTGCACCGAGTGTTGCATGTATGGTTGCAGCTTCAAATACACTAGGTCTCCTTCTTCCAAGCTACAATCGGTCCTCCTCTTGTCTGCTTGCTGCTTCATTCAATTCTGAGTCCTCTTAAGATAGAACTTAAGCATTTTCAGTGCAGCTTCCTTCTGTTGCAATGACCTATCGACCGAGGCCACCAATGATTCCCCAGCCAAATAAGGAATGTGTACTGGTGGTTCTTGTCCATACAACGCCTGGTAAGGGGTGGTTCGAATCGAGGAGTGAAATGATGTATTATACCACCATTCAGCTAAGTAGAGCCACTGTCCCCACTCTCTTGGTTTTTCCCCAGTCATGCACCTCAGGTAAGTCTCCAGGCATTTGTTCAGTCTCTCCGTTTGCCCATCGGTTTGGGGATGATAGGCCGTTGAGGGTGTTATGCCAGTTCCCATCTTCTCGAATAACTCTCTCCAGAACGTGCTCATGAACAACATGTCCCTATCACACACAATGTTTTGGGGCATTCCATGTAGCTTGAAAATATTCTCGAGGAACACCTGGGCAACTTCCTTAGATGAAAAAGGATGTGCAAGAGGTATGAAATGGGCATATTTGGTTAGTCGATCCACGATGACCCAAATGACATCCTTGTTTCTGGATTTGGGTAGCCCTTCTATAAAATCCATGCTTATGGATGACCAAATTGCTTCAGGTATGGGAAGTGGTTGCAATAATCCCCTGGGATGAATCAGATCTCCTTTGTTCTTTTGACAGATCCTACACTCCCTTACAAAGTTCTTCACATCCCTCCTCATTCCTTTCCACCCCATTACCCCACTCATCCTCTTAATTGTGGCCACTGTTCCTGAATGTCCTCCCACAACTCCCTCATGGAAGAATTTCAGTAGTTCCTTCCTCAGATCTGGATCTTGCCCCACCACTAGTCTCCCTTTCCTTTTCAGTAACCTGCCATCCCAAGCATATTTAGAGGATGCACTAGGATTTTGTTGTAGCTTCTCGATGATTTTCTTCAGTTTAGCATCAGTTTCCCATGACTCAACCATTCTAGCTAGCACATCAGTCGAAACACAGCTGATGGCCATAAGACTTCCTTCCCCTACTGCTGGCTTGCGAGACAAGGCATCTGCCACTGTGTTATGAACTCCCCCTCTGTAACTGACCTCATAGTCGAAGCCCATCATCTTGGTGACCCATTTTTGTTGTGCAGGGGTGATGGCTTGATTTGCAGTCAAAAACCTCAAGCTTTGGTGGTCGGTTTAGATCTTAAAATGCCTTCCAACCAGGTAGGGAGCCCATTTCTTAACAGCCATTAAGACAGCTAGCATCTTCTTCTCGTACACTGACAAGCCTTGGTGCTTCACTCCTAACCCCTTACTCCTAACCCCTTCTGTACCAGGACTGAAAAAGCCCATCATCCTAGGTGGTAACCCTTCAGGTGTCCTGAAAACATCCTCAAACTTTGATAATACCCTCTGTAAGTCTGCAGGTCGGGTTTCAACTTCCTCTTTCATCCCCAATTGAATATCCAATAAGAGCAAAGAAGCTTTCCCATGGTTTTGACTTCCTCTGAGTATTTTGTTACAAGTTTGAGAGCTCACTACTTCCAACTCTTCTGGCTTAATCCCTTCCAAGCACACCTCTCGATCCTCTTTCACAAATTGCATTCGCAAGGCACTGAAATCCCAACTGATGGCCCCCAACGTGCTGAGCCACTGAACACCAAGCACTGCATCACAGTTCTTCAAGCCCACCACCAAGAAATCCGAGCTGAACCCTTCTCCTTGAGTCTCCCATTGCAACTGGTTGCACCATCCCAGGGTTCCCAACACATTCCCATCTGCCACAGTTACTTTAAGGTTGCATCTTCTATCGATTCCCAACCCCATCTGTTTCACTACAGCCAAACTCAGGAAATTATGAGTGCTCCCCGAATCCACCAAGGCCACCCATTCAATTTCCTTCACCTTCACTCTCAGTTTCATTGTTTCCTGACAATTTGCTCCCCACATCGCCTGCAAAGAGATTACTGGATCCTCTCCTCTCAACAATACTTCCTCATTCTCCTCGCAATCTAAGAAAACTTCAGGCTCCACCTCCTCTTCCTTACCTTCCACCACAATTTGGAAAACTTGGGACTTCGAACACTTATGTCCTGGTGCATATTTAGCTGCGCACCAAAAACATAAGCCCTTCTTCCTGCGTTCATCTATTTCTGCAGCTGACAGTGTTTTACTCCCCCCAGGTTTGTGTGTGTTAGTTCCTCCTCTTAACACACTCGAACTCGATGGCATATGAGTGGGACTTCTCTGAGGTACTGAGGGTGAAATGGAAGTGCTCGAGTTCATCACAGATCTGTATCCACTAGTCATAGATTTGTTAGGTACAGTTAAAGTTGAAGGAGCCACTGATTTAAAGGATGATTTTCCCCCAGTAGGGAAAAACATGTTCTCCAGGTGCTTTGCAGTGTGGAACGCCTCCATCAGAGTTTTAGGTTGTAATACATTCAGGAACTGACTAATCTCCAAGCGTAGGTGATTTTTAAAAATGCTAAGAATGTATTTATCTCGAAGTTGTACCTGATTTACCAAACTTACAAACTCCTCATAGTATTTCTCCACTAACTCTTGTTGCCTTAGCTCCAACAGATCTGCAAAAGGGTCATCGAATCCCCTGGGCAAAATCTCTCACGTATTAGCCTCAGGTACTGACTCCACCCCAGATTTGCGAAATCCTCTTGATTCCTCATCAGAAATTGATGCCACTGCAACGCCTTTCCCTCGATGTGCAACATGACCAAACGGATCTTTGAGTTTTCTGGGACTGCCTCTGCCTCAAAATACTGCTCCAACTTCGAGTGCCATCCTCTGAAGTCGTCACCATCAAAACGAGGACAAGGTAGTTTGAAAGTCAGATTCCCCAACGGTCCTTGATTCTCCACTCCAACACTATTGTTGCCCCTGCTATTTTGCTCATTCAGGATCTCCACTTCTGGTTCCGTGTCTCCAGGTGATTGGCCATCTTCCCCAGTTGCACCGGCTCTCGGATTCGACCCCAAAACACCAGGGCCTCCCAGAAAAACTTGGGATTGACTGTCGGTCGCATTTCCCACTGGTTCGATGCGTTTTCCCAATGCTAGCTCCAGCATCTTTCGCATGTCCTCTCCAATCTGGGTGCGAAACTCCCCAAACTTAGCATCTATTTTAGCATCAATGCTGTTTTCCACTCTACCAATTTCCTCCTGCAACTTCGAAGTTTCCTATTGCCAGGATTGACTTCGCGTGATTGGAACTCCATCCACCATTGCCAAGATCGATTAGCTCTGATACCCTTGTAAGATGACGAATCGAACAGATAAAGAGTAAGATGAGAAAAGCAGAAAATGAAGAAGAAGATGAGATGAGATGAGAAGAGAATTTTCAGAAGAGAGAGAAGGTCACACAATTCATTCCTCAATCATCGGATAAGGATTCTAACGGCTACAGAGCCCATATAACAAACACAGTACAGGACACGGTGTTGTTTTATCTAATTACAATCCGCCCCCCAAAACGCTGCGTTTCATTAACCCTCCCCCCTAACGTTAAACAACAGAAATTCAAACAAAACCAACGGTCGACTCGGTTCCTCCTCTTACATCTGAAAATCAAGACCAAAAAAACTCTCTCACCGGCTCACATGCATGGCCTCGAGAAGGGCCACAGAGCTTATCGTCGGCGATGACGACGGATGCACGCGAAGGTAAAACTCTGACCACTTATGCCCTTTTTTATTTTGCTTTCGATTCGACTGAAATGAAAAATGAGAAGGGAATACCTCTGTAAATCTGACTTTAGTATTGCGATGAAAATTTTTCGATTACAATTGTGCTCTCTCTGAAAAACTCTTCTAAAAACCTCATGTTCTAAAAAACCTCTCTGAAAATCCTCCTCTCTTATTACAATATTGGCTTCGGGTTTTTATAGCCCCGATATTACAGATTTTGTGAATTACATGAAATAGGAGTAAAATTCCTATTGGTAGCCTATGATTTTGTTGGTATTCATATGTTGGAATCTGTTAATTTTTGTCTCTGTAATTCCGTTGCATTTGTGCGTTTTTCGCCTCTAACGCTTTTGGTTTTTTATTGCATGTGAGGCTCGTACGAAGGGGAGGGGACCAGAGGAAGGCTTGGTTGATGAATCGGAGTCGTGGGGCGATCCTAACCATTGGAGATGGATCTGGACGGTCTGAGGGAGCTGGAGCGTCTCGAACTTGCGCACGTGGGAAGCTCAGTGATCGCGCGTGCCGAAGTTGGAGAGTGGGGCGTGGTCCGCACGCGCGGTGGACTTGATCTCAACCGTCCGATGCATTCCCGATCCAAGGGTTGTGGTTGGTGCGGCCCTGGGGCGAAAAGATGGGATTTAGGGCTTCCGCTGATATTCAATCTGGGCCCTTAGATCTATCTCAGATCTAACGGCTGGGAGCCGGCTGCGCAAAATAAAAAATAGAGTTAGGGTTTTTCAGACTTAGGGCTAGTGTTGGGCCAACGGGCCTTGTATTTTATTTTGTGTTTGAGTTTCTTAATATCTGTAATGGACTTTTTAATTATTAAAACATGGGCTTTATTTATTAACACATTGGGCTTATGCATATATATATATATATATATCATTTTTTCATTTTGATTTTCAGATCTGTTTCGTAGTAGTAATAATAATAATAATATTAATAATGAATATAATAGGTAATAAGATAATATATAATAATAATAATAATGGAAGATAATAATAGTAATAAGTAAATAATACTAATAGAAATATTAATATATGGTATAAATAACGATGATAATAAATTAAGAAGGATAAGATAATAATATATGATAATAAAATAGTAATATGATAGATAATTATAGCATAATATACGATAATAGTATATATAATAGTAGATAGTAATAATGGATACTCTAATAGTAATAATATATATATATACTGTTTTTAATTTTCCTTTTCCTTTTTTTCTTTTTTTAGTTCTTATTATTAATCACCATATAACTAAAGCCCATTAATAATATAGTAATAATAGCATAATATACGGGTTTAACACCCTGGACAAAATAGGTGACTACAGTTGCCCCTCTTTGCTTATACTTGTGGAACAAGGATAAAGCAAAGGCCATAAGCACCCATTTTGTCCGACTTCCTTGTTTGGATCCCGAGTCACCATGCACTTGGACTACTGGCGGTTCGGAAGTCGGTACGGGAAAATGCAACGGTCGCGGAAGCTTGAAGTTGTCCTTCTCATTTCAACATTCTTCAACCCATTCGAGGTCCGAATAAAAGCAATTAGCAAAAGCTCAATTCTCAAAGTGCCCGAACGGATAGGCGGATTCCATTCTCCAAATGCCTGAACGGATAGGCGGGTTCCATTCTCCAAGAGCCTGAACGGATAGGCGGGTTCTATTCTCCAAGAGCCTGAATAGATAGGCGAGTTCTATTCTCCAAGAGCCTGAATAGACAAACGGGTTCCATTCTCCAAGAGTCTGAAGGGATAGGCGGGTTCTATTCTCCAAAAGCTTGAATAGATAGGCGGGTTCTATTCTCCAAGAGCCTGAATAGATAGGTGAGTTCCATTCTCCAAGAGCCTGAACGGATAGGCGGGTTCTGTTCTCCAAGAGCCTGAATAGATAGGTGGGTTCCATTCTCCAAGAGCCTAGGGGAAAATATGTAGTCCTAAGAAAATGGGAGGTGCTGGGTCATCAACATCGGTATGAAAAATAAGGCTCTTCTAGCAAAATGGGGTTGGAGATTTGTAAGTGAAAAGAAAGCTCTGTGGTGTCAGGTAATTCGAGCAAAATATGGAGAATTGGATCAGAAATGGATCAGCAGTATAATTAATCCAAGAAATTCTTCAATGGTTTGGAGAGGAATCGTGAAGAACTTATATAAAGGGGAAGCAAAAAAATGGATGAATCCACATTCTTTCAAATGGAGCTTAGGCGATGGGAAATCAAATTTTTTTCTGGGAAGACTACTGGTGCGGGGAATCAACGTTTAAAATTGCTTACCCAAGACTTTATCGTCTGTGCTTGAGAAAAGGTGAAAAAGTGTCTTCGTTAGTGGGCGAGAGCAACATACAGGATATAAACTTGTCGATTCTATTTAGCCGAGCCTTGCTGAAAAGAGAGAAAACAGTTCTGGAGGATTTGAAAAAGGTAATATGTGGTGTTGTGATCAATAAAACAAAGGAGGATAAGTTAGTTTGGATACATGACAAATCTGGTATCTTCTCAGTTAAAAAACTGACGGAGCTACTGGTCAGTGATGAATTAGAAATACTGGCGTTTGACTTCGACAATATTTGGTCTCTGAAAGTCCTTCCGAAAGTAAAGACATTCTTGTGGATGTTAAAGCTGGAAAGGTTACCAACAGCGAGTTTCTTAATAAACAAAGGTGTGCAGGTTCAAAACTTAAAGAAAGATTGCCCATGGTGTAATCTTGTATTAGAAGAGTCTAATCATCTCTTCTTCAATTGCAGGTTTGTGAAATGCTTTTGGTTGAGATTTTGTAAATGGTGGAACATTGCATGGGCAAACGTGGGAAATGCAGAGGAATTTTTGAACTTCTGCCTTAGTTTACATATGTCAAAAGCAGTGAAAATTATATGGCTCATAACAGTAGCGGCAGCTTTATGGAGTTTGTGGCTTGCACGCAATGAAAAGGTGTTCCATGAAAAATTGGCTGCGATCAAGGACCTATTGTTTGTTACCCAGATGGGAGCTTACATTTGGCTTAGGGCAGTTAACGAGAATTTGATTTACAGTGATGGGGAATGGTGGAAATACCCCATAGCATGTATAGAGAATGATATAATCATGAAAGAAGCTGTAGTGTGGTGTCCACCTCCAGCTAACTCACTAAAATTCAGCGTAGATAGAGCGTTTCGAGAAGAAGGAGCAGGTTGTGGAGGGGTTTTGCGAAACTCGAAAGGTGATTTGCAGGCGATATTCTCTGGACCAGTTGAAAAGATTTGCTCGGACTTTGCTGAACTAATGGCTATACACACGGCGCTAAAAGTATACTTGGAAGCTGAGGTGAAAGGACAATCTGTTTTGATGGTAGAATCAGATTCACAAGTGGTCCTCAACTAGATTGCAAACCCTATGTCAAAACCATGGAAGTGGTGGGATATACTCGATGAAATTGATGGCATGAAGCGAGAGATTTTAAAGGTGGAATTGATGTATATATCGCGTGAGCAGAACAATATGGCAGATCATTTGGCAAAAATTAGAATCACTAGACCGTTACTATTCAAAGCATGGTGGTGAGTTAGGTTTTGTTTCGTGTTTTGTATTTGAACAGTTGTGTTTGCTGGTGTTAAGTGAGAAGTCCGTGTAACAGAAACCAAATTGGATCGTACTTTTTTCCTCCATTAGGATTATGGAGGTTTTTAACGAGGCGTCCAATTTTGGTCTTTAATATAATAAAATAATTTGATTGCTGAGCAAAAAATATATGTATATTAATCTGATATAAATAATGGATTTTATATTTATTTTACGTTTTATAACCGAATTCTGGATTTTCATTTTCTAAAACTCTGACTTTAACGAACCTCAGTATGTGATGTGAGATAAAGAATATTTTAAGGAAATGTGGTCAATAAAGAGTTGTTTAAATCAACTCAGTCTAGAATTCAAAATTTTAACTGTTTCATTTCTTATAAAGAATTTTAGTAGGTATATTAGTTTGAATATTGATTTCGTAAAACCAAACAAAAAAATCGAATTTTTTACATGTTCGACTGAAAAGTCATACGGTAATTAAATTTTAGTATAATTAGGAAAAATTACAAAGATGTAACATGCTTGATCAACTATTAAAATTTATATTTCAATTCATCGAGTTAAGTGTAATTAAAGGGGTGAGAATTTACGAGGCATGGGGTAGGCGCTTTCCCTTTTTTCTAATCGAAAAAAGGGGGTGAGAATTTATGTAATTAATTCTTAAATTTATAATTAATATTATTTTTAATATTTAGACTTATGTAATTGTATAATTACAATTTGTATTATCAAACATAACATAGAGAATTAAAATATAAGTATACTTTGTTGATCAAACATGCCTAAAAATTAAAGTTTCTTATAATTACATTTTTATACAAAGGTTGCGGTGTCCAAACACCTTAAAATAAAAATATAAAACTCAATTCAAAAATATAAACCTAAATCAATCAGGGCGGATGCATATGACTTTTATGGGGAGCATATGCATCCTTTTTTTTAGAAAAAAGCTTAAAAATATAGTTTAATTTGTAAAGAAATTTTATTTTTGTATACACATTTATAAAGAAAAAATATGTATCAAAATTTTGGACTCATTTTTAAAATTCTGGATTTGAAATCAATTACCCAATAAATCCTAAATCCTAACTATAGAGGTAAAACCAGATCAAATATTCACCAATTACTCTATCAAATAACGTGTTAAATATTAACAAAATAAAGTTCAAAATTCTTTTTAAACCATTCCAAGATGAAAGATCAATTTCCATTCATACATAATAAAAAAAATATTCATTCACCGTTTGAAAAAGAATTAACATGTTTAACATTTAAAAAAATAAAATTTTCATTCAAAAAATAATAATAATAAATTTTAAAATCATCGTGTGATTTCATTAGCTTAGAACAATTCTCTCTCAACAATGTAAGTTCAAAAACCAGTGTCGGGATGTGTATGTACATTTTCAAATGGTTAAGAATATGATACTACCTTGTAATCACCCTAAGACTATTAAAAAAATCAGTGTCGAGATGAAATCAGGGTAAATATCACCTAAGAGTCCTATCATGCGTAAATATTATGTGTGAGTTCTCAATCCAGATTTTAATATTTAGAATTTATAGCTTATCCTTGTGTCCTGGTGGCAAAGGTAGATGTTCATCATCCCTTGGGACCCGGGTTCGAGTACTAGTAATGCATGTTGAGTGTGTCGTCTTCGAAAAGACTAAAAAAGTTAACAGATGCTACCATTGCATCACACCAGCATATTAAAAAAAACTATTAGAATTTATATTTCATCGAGTTAGGTTGCGGTGTCCAAACACCTTAAAATAAAAATATAAAACTTAATTCAAAAATATAAACATAAATTAATCAGGGCGGATGCATATGGCTTTTGTGGGGAGCATATACATATTATTATTTTTGGGGAAAAAACTTAAAAATATAGTTTAATTTGTAAAGGAATTTTTATTTTGCATACTCAGGAAAAATGTGTATTAAAAAATTTGGATTCATTTTTGAAATTCTGGATCTGAAATCAATTACCCAATAAACCCTAAAACCTATCTATAGCCGTAAAACCATGTCAAATATTCACCAATTACTCTATCAAATAACGTGTTAAATATTAACAAAATAAAGTTCAAAATTCTTTTTGAACCATTCCAAGATGAAAGATCAATTTTCATTCATACATAATAAAAAAATATTCATTCATCGTTTGAAAAAAATAACATGTTTAACATTTAAAAAAAATAAAATTTTCATTCAAAAAATAATAATAATAAATTTTAAAATCATCGAGTGATTCAATTAGCTTAGAACAATTCTCTCTCAACCATGTAAGTTCAAAAACCAGTGTCGGGATGAACTCAACAAGGTGTATGTGCATTTTCAAAATGTTGAAAATATCTATGAACAAATATTACCTTGTAATTACTTTAAGATTATTAAAAAAATCAGTGTCGAGATGAAATCATGGTAAATATCACTTAAGAGTCCTACCATGCGTAAATATCATGTGTGAGTTCTCGATCCAAATTTTATTTTAATTTAAGTCCCACTATGTGAGTCTAATCCAGTCAAATGCATCATTGTTATTAATTTGATTGTCTTTTAATGGTTAATGCTTATGGAATTATGGTAATTGTTCGGATGTTTAATTTGATTTTCTTTTATAAAATAGATACTAACTTAAAAGAATGTAATTTAAATATTAATTTTTGAACTAAGAAGAATTGAAATCTTTATGAATAACATATTGAGAGTTAAATGTTTGGATTTTTTTTATCAAAGCATGTATGATTCTTATTAAAGGAGAAAATTATATAATATATTATTTAATGCCTCATTAAAAACCTTCCTAATCCTAATTAGAGAAAAAGAGTATCTTAGATAATATGACAGGAGGTAAACACGAAACGGATCGACACCAAACAATGGGTTAACAAACTCCACATATGCAAAAAGCATGGCACCCAAATAAAGCAAAAACAAAATCACCTCCCCACACCAGTTCCAACTCCACTACACATCACTTCCAGAACCGACTCTATACCCAGCACACACCACAGGCCACCTGCATCGAAAGGCAAAAGCCATGCACGCTAACACGATCTAGAAAACAGCTCGAAACCATGAATGTCGAGCAACACCCGTGGCCAACGCATCCATCATTTCATTCGCCTCCCAAAATACGTGACTAAAACACACACATGATAGTTGTTGACAAGCCGCATCTATCTGATTAAACCAACGCCATAATCGCCATGGACGGTGCAAAGTATGCAACACCTAACCTATGGCAACCTGCAAGTCAGACTCAATTACTATCAACGAGCTAGCAATCCAATTAGAATTGACCACCATGTCCAACTAGGGATGTAAAAACAGGTCAACAGTTGGGTTTCAGGTCGGGCTCTGTCAGGTCAGGTCAAATCGGTTACAGGTCATTTTTTGTTTTGACTCGATTCGGTTCGGGTTCGAGTTCATTTCGGGTCGGGTTCATTTCAGGTCGGGCTAAAACGGTTAATTGACGGGTTATTTTCAGTTCGGGTTGATTTCAGTTCGGTTTCATTTCAGGTCGGATTCGTTTCAGGTCAGGTTCATTTCAAGTCGGTTTCGTTTCAGGTCATGATCATTTCAGTTCGGGTAATTTTAAGTCGGGTTCATTCGGGTTTAGGGTTTATTGTGTAGGGATTAGGATTTAACATACATAATATTAATACATTATATGTACATACATATAGGAATTATGGTTTAGTGTTTTGGGGATTTAGGGTTTGGGTTTAGGGTTCATACATTGATACATACATACTTTCAATCATTATACATATATACAAACATACATGGATTAGGGTTTAGAGTTAATAAATTGATACATACATACTTACATGCATTATACATACATACATACATACATACATACATACATACATACATACATATATGGATAAGTGTTTTTAATTTTATGGTTTAGGGTTTAAGGATTAGGTTTTAGGGTTTAGGGTTCATAAATTGATACACACATCTATACATACATACTTACATGCATTATATATATACGCATACATATATGGATTAGGGTTTTTATTTTTAAGGTTTAGGGTTCATAAATTGATACATACATCTATACATACATACTCACATGCATTATATATATATGGATTAGGATTTTTATTTTTAGGGTTTAAGGTTTAAGGTTAATAAATTGATATATATACATACTTGCATGCATTATCTATATATATACATACATATATGGATTAGGGTTTTTATTTTTAGGGTTAGGGTTTAGGGTTTATGGTTTATAGTTCATAAATTGATACATACATCTATACATACATACTTACATGCATTATATATACATACATATCTGGATTAGGGTTTTTATTTTTTTAGGGTTTAGGGTTAATAAATAGATACATATATACTTACATCCATTATATATATAGATTAGGGTTTTTATTTTTAGGGTTTAGGGTTTAGCGTTAACAAATTGATACATACATACTTACATGTATTATATATATATGGATAAGGGTTTTTATTTTTAGGGTTTAGGGTTTAGGGTTCATAAATTGATACATACATCTATACATACATACTTACATGCATTATATATACATACGTATATGGATTAAGGTTTTTATTTTTAGGGTTTAGGGTTTAGGGTTTAGGGTTTAGGGTTCATAAATTGATGCATACATCTATACATACATACTTATATGCATTATATATATAAATACATATATGGATTAGGGTGTTTATTGTTAGGGTTTAGGGTTAGGGTTTAGGGTTCATAAATTGATGCATACATCTATACATACATACTTATATGCATTATATATATAAATACATATATGGATTAGGGTGTTTATTGTTAGGGTTTAGGGTTAGGGTTTAAGGTTTAGGGTTAATAAATTGATACATACATACTTACATGCATTATACATATATACATACATATATGGATTAGGGTTTTATTTTTAAGGTTTAGGGTTCATAAATTGATACATACATCTATACATACATATATACTTACATGCATTATATATACATACATATATAGATTAGGGTCTTTATTTTTAGGATTTAGGGTTTATACATACATAAATATATTTTACATACATATATATAATATATTATATATTATATATTATAAAATGAAACCCTAATCAAAACATTAAACCCTAAACCAAAAATGAAACCTAAACACATAACCCTAATTCGAAACACTAAACTAAAACAAAACCCTAAAACCATAAAAAGAAACCCTAAATGCTAGACCCATAAATGAAACCATAAACCTTAAATATGAAAACCCAAAATAAAGTCAATAAAAAGTAAACCCATAATCCCTAAGAACTAAACCCTAAAGGTAAGCTTAGTTCACTAATAATTAAACCTAAACCCCAAATCCTAATTCAAAACACTAAAGTAAAACAAAATCCTAAACCCATAAAAAGAAACCCTAAACCTTAAACATATAAAAAGAAACCAATAAAAGCAATTAAAAGTAAACCCCTAAACCATAAACCATAAACTCTAAAGGTAAGCTTAGTTCACTACTAATGAAACCTAAACCCTAATTCAAAACACTAAACTAAAACAAAAACCCTAAACTAATAAAAAGAAACCTTAAACCCATAAAAAGAATCCATAAACTAAAACCAATAAAATCAAAACATTAAGCCCTAAACCCTAAGCACTAAACCCTAAGCTCTAATTTTAAACCATAAAACAAAACACTAAATAAAATCCCTAAACCCTAAAAACAAAACATATTAACCATAAATTATAAATCCTAAACCCTAGTCTAAAACCTTAAACCCTAAAAATGAAACCCTAAATCAAAACCTCAAACTTTAAATATAAAAATAAATCACTAAATTAAACCTTAAACCCTAAAATTGAAACCCTGATCAAAACAAGAATACTTGACCATAACCCTAAACCCTAAAATGAAATATTTAAATTTAAACATTGCAAAGGAAAATCCTAAATTATAACACCAAACCCTAAATTAAACCTAAACCCTAAACCTTAAAACTAGAATAATGACCAAATTGAAAATAAAATAAAATTGTCAGCTCAATTTCATAGAAAAGAGGAACAAATTGAAAGAAATTAAACTATGAGTGCTTGAGGAGCAAGACCCGTATTAAAAGGTGCGACCCGTATAATAACGTGCGAATCTTTTGACCCGGAATAATGCTTATAAATAGACCCTCACCCCCCTCTTAGTTTTCATTATTTTTTCTCATACCATTACTCTGCCAAAATATTCTCTCGTTTTCTCACTCCTCTAAAAACACGAAATTCCCAGAAAATTCTCATCTCTTCGATCAAACACTTGGTTTTTAACCAAGTTCTTTCATGTTCATCCACTTTCCACTCTCCAGATCCTATACAAACATCTTAGTCCACCAAAAATATGTTTGTCTCGATCAAAACCTCCTTTTTTTCTCAAGAACAACCTTGTGTTCTTACACTTCCATCTTTTCAATCCTTCAAACCTTAAACCCCAATTCAATTCTGTTTTACCCTAAACTTTAAACCATTCCAAACCCTAAACTCAAATACCCTAAACCATAAACATCAAACCCTAAACCATAATCATCAATCCCTAAACCATAATATCTAATCTATAAACCATGAACTATAATCATTAATCCACAAACCTTAAACCATGGTATACAAACCTTAATCCCTAATTCTCAAATCTCTTTGTATTCTCCACTAACCTCTTCAGATCCTCTGACCCTTCTCATTCCACTGTCTAGACTGTTCGTATTCTTCATCTCTCTTTCGGTAACTTCATCATATCTCTTTCATTTTTCTTTAATCATTTAGTTGTTTAATGTCTTTTTACTAATTGTGTTCTCTTTTGATCTCATGACCGTTTCTGGGTTTTGCAATAGTGTTCTTCCACTTTTGCGTGTGGGTTTAGGGTATATGTTCTTCCTCTGACCTTTATTTCTATAAATGTTTCTGTGTTTTGCATGTTTCTGTGTTTTATATATATGCTTGCATGTTTCTGTTTTGTTATTATTTGTATATATCTGTTAATATTTCTGTTGCAAGTATGGTTTCTGTTTCTGTGTTTTGCATGTTTCTTTTGCAAGTTCTGTTTCTGTTGCATGTATGGTGTCTGTTTGTATGTAAAGAAAACAGATGGGAAGCTGAGTGGATATATCTATATATTATAAAAGATAGTAGAGGAGAGAAGAAATAAAAAAAATGTAAATATTGAGGATTAAATGTGTAATTATACAAATTGATTTTATTTCGGTTGTCAAAATAAGAGTGAAGTAATAATTTAAGGACTATTTAAGTAATTTATTCTTCTTTTTACTGTGCCAGATTAGATTACTGTTAACGTTTAACGACACCAAACGACTGAGTGGCCAGAAGTTTACGTCCCGAAAACTTAAGTGACTTTACTGGTCGTTTTTCAAATCCGATGACTAATTTTATACTAGGAAAACAAAAGTGACTATTCAAGTAGTTAACCCATATATATCAAATATTACAATGTAGTATATATATTTTATGTTGCGGTGGTCTGTCCAAAGTATACATCATTTTCATGTGACAAAATGTCAATTTATGTAGGCTATCCTATATATATTCTGTCAAAATGTTTACCTTCTTCTTTACTAGTCAAACAAGTATCTCTTTACCCATTTGACAATTCTTTGTGCCCAAACGTGATGATAGTTAGAGGCGGCATTCTCTTCAGGGTTTGATTATATTCGGTTTTAGTTCAGGTTTAGTTCGGTTTTAGTTATGGTCTAAGGTCATTCGGGTCGTATGTTGATTTTCGGTTCATTTATTTTCTGGTCAGTTCATTTAGCTTCAGGTCAATAGGAGATCGGTCAATTTTTTATTCACGTCAACCTAATTTTAATTGGTCGGTTTAGTCGAATTTTCAGGTCAGACCAGTTTTTTATACCACTATATATGACTTTTTTGTGTGTTGTACAGTAGTTCACATCTCATCTTTCTTTATTTCTTACAGGTTAATATATACAGGTTAATATTGGATCCCAAATCAAATAAACTAATTCGAGTCTTCAATCAAGTTTACGAGTTCTAATGATAGTTACTACGAACCCCTGACCCAATATACTATAAATTTTATAAAATGAAAACTCAAAAGGAGACTTAAATCAATAAAATGACACAAATATATGAACAAATTTAAACCATTGAAATTTATTACTATTAAATTTTACTCGAAAATTTTTCATGGATGGAATGGTAATTCATATTTAAATCCATTAATTAGTCATGCATTCAATTATAAATTATATAAATATTTTATACATTGGCAGTAGAAATTGAAACTTTTTACAAATGCCTTAGTTGTAGGGTATAGGGACTTAGTTTATGCTATAGGGTTTAGGGGTTTAGAATTTAGGAATACTTGTTTAAATTTAAGGTTTAGGGTTATAGTTTAGGGTTTATATGTTAGGGTTTAGTTTTTAGGGTAATATGGTGAGGATTTAAGTTTTAATCTATAAACCTTAAATTATAACCATAAACCTTAAATTTAAACAACTATCTCTAAATTCTAAACCTCTACACTTAAACCTTTAAACTCTATACCCTAAACTAAATCACTATACCCTACAACTAAGGCACTTGTGAAAATTTTCAGTTTTCACCGCCTGTGTATAAAATATTTATCCAAATATAAAATATAAAATTAAATATTTAAGCAATCGATTTAGTACCTGATTAGCCAACAGTAATTAATCTATTTTTAAACTATAAAGTTAAGAAAAATTTATGTCACATTGAGAGAGACAAATGTGTTTATTCCATGGAACCAAAACCAATAATTATTAAACAAGTACACAAGTACCAACACTACATTAAAAATGCATCATTATTAAACTAAGTCGGTCCAAACTATGGAATGAAAGTCGGCAATTATTCAGAGATTTAAGCTCTTTTGAGAAGCTCCATCACACAGATGCTATAAACACGACATTTAACTTGGAAGCCCTGAAATCCAGCCCCCTTTGCCAATACCTCAAACTCCTTTTCACTCCTCTCTTTCCCGAGGTTGCAGGCCAACATGAAGGCATCGGACAAGGTGGCAAACTTCGTGACCAGGCTCGGATTTGGGTAGTCCGCAAGAATGTTTTCGACGACAATCACTTTCCCATTCTCCGGCAAAGCTTCGTAGCACTTCTTAAAGATTTTCAAGCAGCCTTCGTCGTCGAAACTGTGGCATAAAACCTGCACCACCAAGGCACCAACACATACAAAGTCATGTATATGGTTTATCAAGCCAACAGAATTGTTAATTCTATGTTAATCAAACTCACTTTCATGAAAATCGCATCTCCTTTCGGAACACCCGCAAACATGTCTCCCCCAACATGTTCCACACCTACAAGTACAACCGATCTCATTTCAGAAACATGTTAATTTGTATGTTGGTATTTGAAAATAATATCGTACCAGGGATAGTAGGGGCATTCGCGATGACATGAGGCAAATCGAAGTTGATTCCTTTTATGGTGGGGTACTTGGAGACAATCATGTTAAGACAGAGTCCAGTTCCACCGCCGACATCAACCAGTGTTTTTAGCCCCTCAAACCCATCATATCTCTCGAGAATCCATTTCATGTTAATGGAAGATAAATCGAACATCCCTTTGTTGAAAATCGTGTTGAGTCTTTGATCTGTGCCGAGGTAATCAAATACAGGCAAACCATTGGCCCTCTTAAATGGAGATCCACCTTCCAACACTGCATCTTTCAAGTGGAACCTGTAAACAGTCCACCATATTATTAACCAATTCTTTCAATTATTTAACATATAAGAGAACGTAAGTCCAAATGAAAGAATTGGTTACCAGCTCCCCATAAAGACCTTGTCTTGAGCAATGAGAGATATGGTGGAAATAGAGCCCCCATCCTCGTTCTTGGTAAAGAATTTGCAGACGGGGCCAAGGCCATAGAGTCTCTCGACTTTGCCGTCGGGAAGATTGAGCAGGGAACAAGTGAGGACGGAGTAGCTCGACAGCACATGAAACATGCGGTCTAACATGAGAGGCGCATCAGGGTTGGTGGTGGAGAGCTGAGCAGCCACTTCTTTCGTGGACAGCAAAGCTCCCGGACCAGCTTTGGCGATGATCTCCAGCAGGTCGAGCTCTATAGCCGACTTCAAGATCATGGGCAAGGCCGATGCAAAGGACAGTTGCATGGCTATCAACATTGATTCCTCGTCGGAGCTGAGAGTGGAACAAGTGTTTTGGGTTGAATCCATTGTTTTCTTTCCTGTCAAACTCTGCAAAACTTAAGAGATTGCAGACAATGAAGATATGATGGGCATGGTCCATAACACCTAGTAGTGTGTGTATATATAATGTTCTGGCATTGACGAGCGTTAGCCTTTTTCAGATGGCTTGGAAGTTGGAACTTGGAAATGATAAAATGAATGTTTCAGTTTACGTAATTACATACGTCTAAAACAACATACCATAGAATTTTTTACCCAATCGCTTTAATTTTAGGGGTTAGAGACTTCGTTTAGGGTTTAAAGTTGGATTTAAGTGTAGTAATTTTGAATTTATGAGTTGTTGATAGAATTTCAGATTTAGGGTTAAATTTTAGGGCTTGTCGGTTAAAACTTAAATTCCTACCCATATTACCTTAAAATCTAAACACTAACCTTAAACACTAGATTCTAACCATAAACCCTACATTCTAAACCCATAAACCTTAAATCCTAAACTAAAATCCAAAACTTTAAAACTAAAACGATTGTAGAAATAAAAAAATTTCACCGCATGTGTATAGGATAATAATCCTTAAACTATTAGTAGCTTAGTAGAAGAAATAAAGATCTGTAAACCGACGGCTGCTTGAATTTTTTTCATCTTTTAAAATTCAAAGGTTCTCAAGAGTCAAGAGTGATGTATGTTTAGCATATTTGTTTTTATAATGGGTAAATTAAATGTAACACCCAAGTTGATCTAGATGCTTTTATAATAGGTAAATTACATGTGCAGAAATTCAAAGACGACCTCCAATACCTCAAAAGTATTGTATCTGCAAACAAAGATGTGCTTCTTGACGTCGAAGAGCGATCTACCACTAATAATCTTGTCCAAGAATGTCTTCAGCAACTAATATTCAGTTGGTTTAGTGGGATGTGACTAAGTTGAAAGGGTCGCTCTATTAATGAGTTTCTGCAAAGCTCTATCTGAATGTTAGAAATAATTGAATTTGTGTCAATTGGGCTCTTATTGTGTAGGCCCGTAACTGAATATTGTTGAAGTTGTTAGGAGGTTTTAGATTGTTTTTAGTTTGTTAGGCATGAGCCTATATAATGATGTAATCAGGCTTAGATCCACAGACGATCAATAACTAATTTCTATTAAATAAAAATCAGATTACTCTTCTCCTATTATCTTCACCGTTTTCACCTCCCTTAATTATCTCCGGCCACCATGCCTCCATTTTCACACTGAATTAGCCGGCCAGTAAATTAAAAACTAGTGGTTAAACAAAAAAATAAACAAATATAGAAACCAATTTGCTTATGTTCTCAAAATGGGTCGTAAAATCAAGGCCATTAAGATCATATTAGCTTCCATTGAAAATGAAATCAAGATGTTAAACTTGGTAGAGCATGACCATCATGTAGAGGAAAGGCGGTGGTTGATGGTGGTCGAAAGTGGAGATTTTAGAGAGAGGTTTTTTATATGTGAAGATGGTGAAAAAATTAAAAGTATAGAGGTTAAATATAGAATTAAAATTTGTATTAATATGTCACATCATTAAATTAGCGTGGTTAACAACTTAATTACTAAAATAAAACAAATTTTTAACGTAAGTGACAAAAACGTAATTTTTCAAAAACGGTGATCAAAATTAAACATTCCTAAAATAAAAAGGATCACCAATTTAGTTTACCCTTGCATAATTTATAACTCGTATAAATTATAAAAAAGATCTTGGTTATATCATATATACTAGATTTTATCGTAATTAATATGATTAAAACAATAATTATCGATGATAAAAAGAGAAAGATTTTATTTACAAATCTTACTTTTTTTAATGAAATTTATATATTTTTTGGTGAAACGGTATGATTAATAGAAGAAAATCATAAACTGAGTGTATTATCACGTGATTCATTAAAAAAACACTAAACCTAATCAAAGAAAAAAAGTACACGTAAAAAAATAAGAAAAACAATAAATTGAATCAAACATGCATGAAACATGCATAGAAGCCAACAAACATGTCCCTATCGAACCCGCAATCCAGCTTCCAAATCCGATCAGGATCACTTGCCAGAGGTTTCGTACTTATGTTGTATGCACTTTTCACAGAAAATCTTTTATTCTCACAATCCCACAATCCGTATTGGCACCTAGCTATGACTCGAATACGCGGATAACCGTTGGAACTCACATCCAACAACACAACCATTACCTGACGGTGGGATTACACTCATCATCGTTCACGCGGAGGGGATTCCACTCATCCTCACGCCTCATTTCACGCGGAGGGGATTCCACTCATCCTCATGTCCCGTCGATGGGATTCTACTCATCATCGACTAATGTAAATACAATTTCCGGGCGTACTCGTACTCCTCCTTGGTGACTCAACGCCACCAAGGCCACGCGCGAATTTAGACTCATGTGTGCACACTAACATCCTAATGATCGATCATTTGTACCCAAGCATACTAGTGCCAATACTACACATTTCAATAATCTTTCACAATATCATTTCATAATAACTTCCGTGCTTAGCACGTACTCACCATGACTCACCGTCATGCACAAACCACATTTCCAAATTATGTATTTAATCAATCGATTTAGTACCTGATTAACCAACGATAATTAACCCATTTTTAAACTATAAAGTTAAGAAAAATTTATGTCACATTGAGAGAGACAAATGTGTTTATTCCATGGAACCAAAACCAATAATTATTAAACAAGTACACAAGTACCAACACTACATTAAAAATGCATCATTATTAAACTAAGTCGGTCCAAACTATAGAATGGAAGTCGGCAATTATTTAAAGATTCAAGCTCTTTTGAGAAGCTCCATCACACAGATGCTATAAACACGACATTTAACTTGGAAGCCCTGAAATCCAGCCCCCTTTGCCAATACCTCAAACTCCTTTTCACTCCTCTCTTTCCCGAGGTTGCAGGCCAACATGAAGGCATCGGACAAGGTGGCAAACTTCGTGACCAGGCTCGGATTTGGGTAGTCCGCAAGAATGTTTTCGACGACAATCACTTTCCCATTCTCCGGCAAAGCTTCGTAGCACTTCTTAAAGATTTTCAAGCAGCCTTCGTCGTCGAAACTGTGGCATAAAACCTGCACCACCAAGGCACCAACACATACAAAGTCATGTATATGGTTTATCAAGCCAACAGAATTGTTAATTCTATGTTAATCAAACTCACTTTCATGAAAATCGCATCTCCTTTCGGAACACCCGCAAACATGTCTCCCCCAACATGTTCCACACCTACAAGTACAACCGATCTCATTTCAGAAACATGTTAATTTGTATGTTGGTATTTGAAAATAATATCGTACCAGGGATAGTAGGGGCATTCGCGATGACATGAGGCAAATCGAAGTTGATTCCTTTTATGGTGGGGTACTTGGAGACAATCATGTTAAGACAGAGTCCAGTTCCACCGCCGACATCAACCAGTGTTTTTAGCCCCTCAAACCCATCATATCTCTCGAGAATCCATTTCATGTTAATGGAAGATAAATCGAACATCCCTTTGTTGAAAATCGTGTTGAGTCTTTGATCTGTGCCGAGGTAATCAAATACAGGCAAACCATTGGCCCTCTTAAATGGAGATCCACCTTCCAACACTGCATCTTTCAAGTGGAACCTGTAAACAGTCCACCATATTATTAACCAATTCTTTCAATTATTTAACATATAAGAGAACGTAAGTCCAAATGAAAGAATTGGTTACCAGCTCCCCATAAAGACCTTGTCTTGAGCAATGAGAGATATGGTGGAAATAGAGCCCCCATCCTCGTTCTTGGTAAAGAATTTGCAGACGGGGCCAAGGCCATAGAGTCTCTCGACTTTACCGTCGGGAAGATTGCGCAAGGAGCAAGTGAGGACGGAGTAGCTCGACAGCACACGAAACATGCGGTCTAACATGAGATGCGCATCAGAGTTGGTGGTGGAGAGCTGAGCAGCCACTTCTTTCGTCGACAGCAAAGCTCCCGGACCAGCTTTGGCGATGATCTCCAGCAAGTCGAGCTCTATAGCCGACTTCAAGATCATGGGCAAGACCGATGCAAAGGACAGTTGCATGGCTATCAACATTGCTTCCTCGTCGGAGCTGAGAGTGGAACAAGTGTTTTGGGTTGAATCCATTGTTTTCTTTCCTGTCAAACTCTGCAAAACTTAAGAGATTGCAGACAATGAAGATATGATGGGCATGGTCCATAAAACCTAGTAGTGTGTGTATATATAATGTTCTGGCATTGACCAGCGTTAGCCTTTTTCAGATGGCTTGGAAGTTGGAACTTGGAAATGATAAAATGAATGTTTCAGCTTACGTAATTCCATACGTCTAAAACAACATACCAAATCTGCAAGGTATAATTTAAGTAAAATACTTTGATGCACAAGCTGTGTAAACTTTAGTTTACACAAGCCCTTTAATTTTAGGGTTTAGGGTTTAGGGTTTTATGTTAGGGTTTAGAGGTTTAGTATGTAGGGTATATAATTTAAGGTTTATGGTTAGAATTTAGAGTTTAGGGTTTAGGGTTTAGGTTTTAGGTTGCTAGGGTTTGTGATTTAGATTTTAAATTTTATAAAAGGATTGTGTAAAAAAAATTTACACAGCTTGTGCATCAAAATAAAACCCATAATTTAATAATTGTCTTTTTGACGAGCATATTAATAATTACCTATAATTACGCATGCTGGCATACGTCTAGTATACATCTAGAATTATCTTGATAAAAAAGTATTATTGGAATTTTTTTACTCAAACGTCTTAGTTTTAGGGGTTAGAGACTTCGTTTAGGGTTTAAAGTTGAGTTTAAGTGTAGTAATTTTAATTTAGGGGCTGTTGATAGAATTTCAAGTTTAGAGTTAAATTTTAGGGCTTGTCGGATAAAACTTAAATTCCTACCCATGTTACTTTAAAATCTAAACTCTAACCTTAAATACTAAATTCTAATCATAAACCCTAAACTTTAAAACTGAGACGATTGTAGAAACAAAAATTTTCACCTTCTGTGTATAAGATAATAATCCTTAAACTATTAGCAGCTTAGTAGAAGAAGATAAAGATTTGTAAACCCACGGCGGCTTGAATTTTTTTCATCTTTTTAAAATTCAAAGGTTCTCAAGAGTCAAGAGTGATGTATGTTTAGCATTTTTGTTTTTATAATGGGTAAATTAAATGAAACACCCAAGTCGATCTAGATGTTTTTATAATAGGTAAATTACATGTGCAGAAATTCAAAGACGACCTCCAATACCTCAAAAGTATTGTATCTACAAACAAAGATGTGTTTCTTGAAGTAGAAGAGCGATCTACGACTAACAATCTTGTCCAAGAATGTCTTCGACAACCAATAATCAGTTGGTTTAGTGGGATGAGACTAAATTGAAAGGGCCGCTCTAATAATAAGTTTCTGTAAAATTCTATCTGAATTAATTGGCCAGTAAATTGAAAACTAGTAGTTAAACAAATATTTTTTAAGAAATATAGAAACCAATTTGCTTATGGTCTCAAAATGGGTCGTAAAATCAACGCCATTAAGGTCATATTAGCTTCCATTGAAAATGAAATCAAGATGTTAAACTTGGTAGAACGTGACCATCATGTAGAGGAAATGCGGTGGTTGATGGTGGCCAAAAGTGAAAATTTTAGAGAGTTTTTTTTATGTGAAGATGGTGAAAAAAAATAAAAGTTTAAAGGTTAAATATAGAATCAAATTTTGTATTAATATGTCACATCATTAAATTAGCGTGGTTAACAACTTAGTTACTAAAATAAACCAAATTTTTAATGTAAGTAATAAAAACATATTTTTCAAAAACGGTGACCAAAATTAAACATACCTAAAATAAAAAGGATCACCAATTTAGTTTACGCTTGCATAATTTATATCTCGTATAAATAATAAAAAAGATATTGGTTATAGCATATATACTAGATTTTATCGTAACTAATATGGTTAAAATAATAATTATCGATGATAAAAAGATAAAGATTTTATTTACAAATCTTACTTTTTTAATGAAATTTATAAATTCTTTTTTTGGTGAAACGGTATGATTAATAGAAGAAAATCATACATTAGGTGTATTATCACGTGTTTCATTAAAAAATAATTAAATCTAATCGGAGGACAAAAGTACACGTGAAAAATACCTGATAAAAAGAAGAAAAACAATAAATTGAATCAAACATGAAACATGCATAGAAGCCAACAAACATGTCCATATCCAACCCGCAATCCAGCCTCCAAATCCGATCAGGATCACTGGCCACCACCCTACCGAGTGAGCCTCCAATGTAGCCCTAGGGCCTTTAGTATTCGCGATGTGCAACAGGATCGGTACATAGACCAAATGTTGGAATCTCAACCATAGTCATTCACCTTCTGAATCCACCATGTCCTCTACACACACACGTTCATGCATCTGCACCTGATCGGGAAAGACCAATTTATATAGAGGGTCGATATCTGTCATTCAGGCATCATACTAAAAATCAACACTCGTGCCTCGTCCGATGTTCCACTAATATGTTGTCGCACGTTTTCCCAAACCACACTCAATCCCTTTCATACCTGAGAACAATTTTGGTTACGAAGTGATACGGGGACTCTTACCGGGCATTTATATTTCGCACGAAGGAATCGCACCCATAACTTATCCTTTCGAGCGAGTAGATTAAAGGCAAGCTTCATAAAAAAAAAACTCCATTCTGTATGTTTAATTTGCGAAATCCCAAACCACCATAGTCTGTGGGACGATAGATATCATTCCACTTCACCAAGTGAACCCGCCCTTATCAATAGTAATATCCTACACAAATTTTCGAATCAATCTTTCTATTTTCAAACAAGTTTTCTCCGGAAGGAGAGTCGACTACAGTATAGAAGATGGGATGGCTTCAACAATGGCCCCCGCCAATGTAATTCTACCAGCAAGCGAGAGTGAATGAGCCTTCCACCTACTAAGTTTATTGCGGACCATTTGAACCATATAACTATACGACGTCGTGGTAACTCTCTAGTGAAGTAAAAGAACTCTCAAGTGTCTTCCAAGATCTTACACCTCCGTAAACTCAAAGGAAGAACTAATCTCATTCTGCAAGATTTGAGGTACATTCATCGAATAATCAACATTTGTTCCATGAATGCTTTAGCAAACAAGATTAAACCATCAACAAAAAAGATAAGAAGTACCAGGGCTACAATTGGAGGTACAAAAAGGACGCCAGCGTCCTTGGGCAATTTCTATCCCTATAGTTTGTGCCAGACGCTTTACACATAGCACAAAAATATACGGCGATAAAGGTCACCTTGCTTAATACCCTGGGTAGGCCTAAACGGCTCGGTCATGGCCCCATTCCAAAGAACCTGGATAGATATAGAAGAAACACAATGCATGATAAGGTTGTGCACGATCTCTAGAATCTCAATATCACAAAGCGTATCATCAATAAAGCCTCATTCAAGACAGTTATAGGCCTTTTCCAGATCAATCTTAACAGTCATTCACCTTTTTTTCCTGTCTTCCGCCTCATTGAGTGAATCACAACCTAAGTTATGATTATGTTGTTTGTGATAGAGCGTCCAGTGACAAAACTCGTTTGGTTCTCCGTGACCCACATCGATAAAAAAAAGCTTCAACTGATTAACCAGAATCTTCGTAATTGCTTTATATACCACTATGCATAAACTTATAGGACGAAATTGAGTAATACTCTATGATTTAAACCACTCGAAATTCTACCACTTTCAAAAACCACACGAATACAGTCGCAGACCGATTTACTAACCACATCCCAATTTTTCTAGCAGAACACTACATGTAAGCCATCAAAACTTGGTGCTTTAAGTGACCTCATCTCAAATATTACATGCCTAATCTCATTGTTAGAAATCAGAATGGTCGGCCAATCTAAATCAACCTCCGCCACTCTCGGAAAAAAACATCGGATAGCCCAATTTTGCTGAAGTGTACTCGATGCAAATAGATTCATGAAGAAATTTCGAGCAACCGATGCTAACATTGATTGGTCAGTGCACCACCTATCATCTTCCAATTTCAAAGTTGTGATCAAGTTGGCATGTCGACGTGCCATAGGAGACGCATGAAAGAATTTCGTATTCATATCACCCTAAATAAATCATTGTGTGCATGCCTTTTGTTTTTAAAAACTTTCTTCATATTCGAACAACAAATCAATATTAGTTCAAAGATCCGAAGCAAGTTAGGTTAATGATTCTGAATAGTGTCTTACTAAGGCTTTATCAATACCTTAGAGACGGGCTAAGATCATGGCTTTCTTCTTTCAAATATGCCCCAAAACCTCCGAATTCCATACCATCACCCCAGATTTAAAGGAGTGAATGTTTTGTTCTAGACTCGCGTCCCCATTCCAAACCGAAAGCAAAAACTCCTGGATATTCAGGGTGCTCCTGTCTGTTGAAAATAACTCACATACTGAAAATAGAGAGAAAATTAGGGTTGAAAGGATAGGAAAAGAGGTCGAAGATGATCTTCATTTCATGTTTACAATTCTTATATAGGCAGCAAAATAACAACCCTAATTCTAGAACCTTTACGCAGAAAAGTTTTTACTCTGCTCCTCAAGCTGTTACAACAACCTAACAAAATAGGACGATGGCAGCTCAGCAAATAACAGTAGATTGACAGCTCATCATGCAAAATGAAACGATCATATTTTTCATTGCTTAACATTTCCCTCACTTCTTTTGGCTTCGAACTTCTTCAGAACTAAAAACATTGAGTTGAGCGCGAAATTCTTCAAACAACTGCACTGATATGGGTTTTGTAAACAGATCTGCAAGTTGGTGTCGTGCAGGTATGTAGTTGACTTGAATGGCACCTGAGGAAACCTTCTCTCTGATGAAGTGGAGATCGAGGTCTACATGTTTTGTCTTGGCATGATGAACGGGGTTAGCTGCTATGGACATAGTGCTAGTATTATCGCACCAGTCTTTAGGGACATCCAGTAGTTGAATTTGCATATCACTGAGTACAGAAGAGATCCAGGTAAGATCAGCCACAGCATCAGCAAGGCTGCGATATTCTGCTTCGACTGTTGATCGTGAGACAGCTCGTTGTTTTTTGGAGCTCTATGTTATCAGGTGACCACCCAAACGTATAAGAAGCCAGATATTGAATGTCAATCATCAATGTCACTACCCCAGTCGGCATCTAAGAACACGTTGAGAAGTAAGGAGCCTGGAGATTGGGGAGAGAACCAGAGTCCATGATCAAGTGTGCCTTTAAGATATCATAGGATCCTGAGAATTGCATTCCAGTGTCTGTCGGAAGGTGATTGCATGAATTGTGGAGCTTTGTTTACGGCAAAGGCTATGTCTGGGCGTATATGGCAGATATATTGTAAAGCTCCAATGACACTTCGATAGTTATAAGCATCAGGTAGAGGGTCACCATCATGTTTGCTAAGCTTTGGGTAGGGAACCATGGGTGTTGAGGCAGCCTTTGTATTAAGTAAGTTTGTCTGCTGCAATAGATCACATATATATTGACGTTGGCTTAGAAAGAGACCACAGTCATGCTATTGAACATCAATGCCAAGAAACGAATGAAGTTGCTCAAGGTTTTTGAGAGAAAATTGAGCGTGAAGATCCGTGATGACTTGTTAAACATGCACAGTGGAGCTTCCTGTTAGAAGTATATCATCAACGTATACCACTAGGTAGAGTGTTGCTTCAGAAGTTGATTTCACAAACAAGGACATATCGGCTGAAGAGTTTTTGAATTCAAGATTGTGTAAGTAAGCTTGAAGTCGAAGAAACCAATTGCGTAGGGCTTGACGTAACCCATAGATTGCCTTGTTGAGTTTACATACAAGGTGTTTGCCAGTATCACTATATTGAGTAAAGCCAGTTGGTTGATGCATGTAAATATCCTCAGATAGGGCACCGTTGAGGAAGGCATTGTTGACATCAACATGATGAACTTGCCAACAATGCACAACAGCTATGGAAAGTAATACATTAACTGTAAAGAAGCGAATAACAGGGCTGAATGTGTCCATAAAGTCCTGACCTAGTACTTGTGTGAAACCCTTAGCAACGAGGTGTGCTTTGTAGCGATCAAGAGAGCCATCTGCATTATACTTGACACGAAATAACCACTTGCAGCCGATTGCTTTCTTCACATAGGGTAGTTCAACTAGAGTCCATGTGTTGTTGTGTAGAAGGGCATTGTATTCAGCCATAACAGTTGTAGACCACTAAGTGTCAGCCAAAGCTTCCCTTATGATTGTAGGAGTAGGAATACACTACATGTTATAAAGCTTAGATTTAAAGATTCCAGCCTTACTCCTTGTAACCATAGGGTGTATGTTCAAGGTGGGGTCTGTGGAAACATCAAGAGAGGGGGCCTCATCAAACACGAGATTAGGATTCTCATTTGGGGATGGGGAGGGTGTAGAAGATGTAGGTGCCTCGTGAAGTATGTGCCCATGTTCAGGTTCGAAGAAAGAATTAATAGTAGGGGCAGAGGGAGCAGTACTTGATGGAATTTCAGCTGTAGATGAAGTTTCCATAATATTAGATGGAGGGACAGTGGAGTTTGGTTGATTGGAAGTAGGAGAAGAACCACAAGGAGAATGTGATGGGGGAGTAGTAGTGTCAAGTACAATAGACAGGGATTGTGATTCATGATGTGGAGCTGAAGCTTTATGTCTAGTTGAAGAGGTGGCCCAAGGAAATGATGTCTCATTGAAGATGACATTTCGAGAGATATAAACACGACCTTGGTCATCAAGGCACTGATAGCCTTGGTGTTTGGGTGAAAAACCTAAAAAGAGACATGGTTTGGCTCGAAAGTCAAGCTTATGCCTGTTGAAAGGCCTTGTATGTGGATAACATTTGCAGCCAAAGACCCGTAGATGTGAATAGTCGGGCACCTTTCCATGTAATAGCTCAAAGGGTGACTTGTTACCAAGACGTTTTGAAGGGAGACGATTGATAAGATAAACAGCATGAAGGACAACATAGGACCAAAATTTAAGAGGAAGTGAAGCTTGAGCCATGAGTGTGAGAGCAGTTTCTACAATGTGTCTGTGTTTTCTTTCAACTACACCGTTCTGCTGTGAAGAATGATGACATGTAATTCGTTGTTGAATACCACATTGAGCCAATGTGTCACTAAGAAACTGAAATTCACCACCACCGTTTGTTTTAATAGCTCAAATATGTGATTGATACTGTTGTTTAACCATTGCATGAAACACAGTGAAAGCACTAGAGGCATCGGATTTACTTTTGAGAAGAAAGATCCAGCAATTGCGAGTGTACATGTTAACAAACGAAATGTAATAATGATATTCATTAGATAAAATTGGTGAAGGGCCCCAAAGATCTATTTCTATCAACTCAAAAGGACTTGTGTACACTGTATCAGAATCCTTGTATGGGAGTGTATGACTCTTTCCCATTTGACAAGCTCGACAAATAGAGTGTTTATCAAGTACAATTTTTTATTTAAAATAGTAGAGACCATGTCTTTGGTTGGGTGACCTAAACACTGGTGCCATAGTGAGAACAGTGTATCGGACTTGACAGTAGCATCATATGCTTTAATTGAAGGCTGAGAAACGTATGTGGAGAGACTGTATAATCCACTTGTTTGAGACCCTCGAACCAAGATCTGATATGTCTCTTCATCCTTTACGCAACATGAATCAGCATGAAATTCAATAAAAACAGAATTATCATGGGTGAATTTTGAAATAGATAATAGGTTCTTGTTGATTTTAGGAACATGAAGAAGTTTATTAACATAAAGGTCTCGGGTTGAAGTGGTAAAACGAGAGTTGCCTACAAGAGATATATGCAAGGATTAGCCGTCACCTAAGTGTACTTGACCCTTACTAGAGTATGGGGAAGCAGTAGGTAACATAGAAGTATCTCCAGTTACATGATGAGTCATGCCAGAGTCTGGAAACCATGTCATACTTGGGAGATCAAACGTGGAAGCAATCAGAGAATTAACTTGAAGCTCATCGAAAGGGGGTGATCTGCAGGTGGTGTAGCACTCACACATGGATCATAGGAGATTTCCACAGGGTCATCATTGAATGAGCAAGCACTGGCTTGAGTAGTTGCACGGGGAGGGACTGGCCTAGAGGAGACACCCTTGAAGTTTTGATCGAAACGGTGCCAACACCTATCAAAAAGATGTTCGAGCTTTCCACAAAGTTGACACAGTGACCTCGAGCATCCTTTAAAATGACCACCAGAGTACTATGGAGGACCACGACGCTGATAAGAGAAGTTGTCACCACCATACGAGGCAGGTTGGTCAACCAAATTGGTATTGTTGATGCCAACAGGATATCAAAGCGGACCTGAGACACGAGATTCAGCATCAATTAAAATAGAGACAGCTCTATCCACAAATAAGGGTCATGACTGGCAAAAATGACTGCCACAAAAGGATCGTATTCAGAGGGAAGCCCATTGAGGATTGTAGAGATGTGTAGAACTAATGTTTTGATATAATAATTGAAAAATGTTTTGGACTAATTTGAAAAGAATTTAAAACTTGTCTTTAAGTCCAAACAAATTGAAATTATGTTTGATATATTTTAAAAGGTTTTTGGCAAAGATTTTTTATGTTTTAAACAGCCAAACTTGAATTTTCAACGTCCCAGTATCGATACGGTTGCACCCGTACCGATACCATTTTGCCTCAGTTTGGCCACTGTCAAAACCCGTATCGATACGAGGGTTTAGGGTATCGATACGGACCGGGATCGTTTCGATACGCCAGGTAAGCGTACCGATCCCTGTTCAACTACCCCAACGGCTATTCAAATATGGACCCGTACCGATACGCCCTCAAGCGTATCGATACGCCTATGCTGGCAAGAGCCCAACGGCTATTTCCTCAAGAAGGCTGTATCGATACCGTTCCACGTGTATCGATACCGGTAGCTGCAGAATAGCATTTATGAAGGGAAATAAAGTCCTTAACGGCTCCAATTCATCCCCAACGGCTAGTAACGGCTACAAACTCAATTGGGAGTATAAAAGGGACCTCCAAGCATCAAGAGAAGACTAATGCTTCAATTGTCAATCAACAAATGATCAAGAAATTGTCTTAGTGCTTAAAGTGTCATTTCTTGTATAGACAAACACTAGTGACCCAAAATTGTCAAATTTGCTCAAGTGTTTTAGGTTTTGGGAGAGTGCTTCATTGTGCAAACAAACACCTATTAGAGGGTTTAAGTTTGCTTTCTTTTATCTCTTTGTAAGAGAGGGTTTTGATCAAGGCTTTGGGTAGAAGCTTGATCGGTTGTAAGGGTTTCCTCCTAATCCTAGAAAAGGGGACGAATCAATTAGTGGATTGATTGAGAAATCCTTAGTGGGAAGCTAAGGTAGTGGATGTAGGTGCTTGTTAGAAGGCCGAACCACTATAAATCATTGTGTCTTTAATCTTTCTAGCTTCCACAACCATTCCACCCAAATATCCACCTCTCCACCACTTGGTGAGCTAAATTGGTTGATCGAATCGAGCTCCACACAACTCAACAATTGGTATCAGAGCTTGGCTCAATCGAAGAGGATTAACATCCTATTGAGAAGATCCGGCAAGCTCGATCACTATTTCATCAACCGGCTCAAATGGCGCAGTCCATCGACAAACCGCCTTTCTTCGACGGAGACCACTATGCCCATTGGAAGACAAAGATAAAGTTCTTCATCAAATCAAAAGATTACAAGCTATGGGATGTAGTTGAAGATGGCCCGTTCGTGCCTAAAAGAAATAAAGCGGAGTGGAGTGCCGACGATCGCAAGAAGATGGAGCTAAATTGCAAAGCCTTGCACATTTTATTTTGTGCATTTGGTCCATCCATCTATGAGAAGATGTCTTCTTGTGAGAGTGCCAAGGAGGTATGGGACAAGCTTGAAGTCACATACGAGGGGACAAATGAAGTCAAGGAGACCAAGATTGGGCTCCTAACCTTGGAGTATGAGAACTTCAAAATGGATCCGGAAGAGAACATCGAGAAGATGTTTGATAGGTTCTCCACCATCACCAATGGTCTTAAAGGTTTTGGAGAAGCCATCCCGGAAGAAAAGCTTGTTCGAAAGCTCATCTACTCACTTCCCGAGTCTTGGGACTCAAAGAGGACCGCCATCATCGAAGCCAAAAATTTGAAGACTTTGAAGCTTGATGAACTCATGGGGTCACTTCTTACTCATCAAATCATGAAGAAGAACAAAGAGGATGAGAAGAAGAGGGAAGAAATTAGAGCTATGGGAGAGAAGAAAATCAAAGGGCTTGGCATCAATGCAAGTGCCATGGCTCTCAAATCCTCCACTTGCCATCATGTCTACACAAGTGAAGAGGAGGATGAAGATGAAGAGATAGTTCATCTCTTCAAGAAGTGTGCCCCTTTCATGAAGAAAGCCTTGAGAGAGCTTGAACGAGAACCTAAAAGAAAGGAGAGGGCAAGCACTTCAAGCCATAAGAAGAAGGCACATGTGGCTACTTGGAGTGATGAGGACTCCACCGACGATGAACAAGCCAACCTTTGCCTTATGGCCATCGAAGAAGATTCAAGGGTAACTTCTAATTCATCTACTTCATGCTCTTACACTTTTGATGAATTACAAGATGCCTATGATGAATTGGTTTTAGATTTTAAAAGCCACATTTTGAAAAACAATAAATTGATTTCAAAGTTAAAAATTCAAAATGATTTGCTTTCTAAAACCAAACTTGAACTTGAAGCAAAACTTGAAGAATTTGAACTAAAATGTCTTGATTTACAAAAATTGCTTCAAAATGTTCAAGTAGAAAAAGATTTGATTTCCAAAGAGCTTGAAAAAAAAACAATTTTGGAAAATCAAATTTTTATGTTAGACAATCTAGTGCCCCTAGATTTGTGAATGGAAAATGTTTTCGAAGTGTTTGGGTCCCAAAAGGACTAACCACTTCAACTAAAAAGGATGAAATTGAAAAATGGATTCCTAAGGGGACTAAATTTTGTGCAACTAACGTTTATGGATCCAAAGCAATTTGGATACCAAAAATTACTTGATTGTCTATTGTAGGTGTGATGGAGATGTTCAACAAGTCAAACATTGAGGGGGAGCTCCATACACACAAGAAAGAACACTTGAAGAAGGAAGGCTTCACATCCTCCCTTGGGTTCAAGTGTTGGTAAAATTTTCTAGTTGTTTTTGATTTTATTAGTCTTATTTTTATTTAATTCAACTAGATGATCATATATGATGGACTAACATCTTTGATGATGCTTTGAGTAAGGGGGAGCCATTCTTGAAACCAAATTCTTATTTGAGTCAAAACTTTTTTTTCCTCTATTGTTATTTTGAACTTAATGTTTAAATTCTTTTTGATATAACAAAAAGGGGGAGAAATGGTATGGTTTGAAAAATTGAATTTTCAAATGAATAAGGGGGAGCCTTATTTGATTTCATATCTTTAGTCTCTTATTCACATTTTTAAAGTTAAAGGGGGAGAATCCCAAACAATTTTTCAAGTGAGTTTTATTATATCAAAAAGGGGGAGATTGTAGAACTAATGTTTTGATATAATAATTGAAAAATGTTTTGGACTAATTTGAAAAGAATTTAAAACTTGTCTGTAAGTCCAAACAACTTGAAATTATATTTGATATATTTTAAAAGGTTTTTGGCAAAGATTTTTTATGTTTTAAACAGCCAAACTTGAATTTTCAACGTCCCAGTATCGATACGGTTGCACCCGTACCGATACCATTTTGCCTCAGTTTGGCCACTGTCAAAACCCGTATCGATACGAGGGTTTAGGGTATCGATACGGACCGGGATCGTTTCGATACGCCAGGTAAGCGTACCGATCCCTGTTCAACTACCCCAACGGCTATTTCCCAACGGCTATTCAAATATGGACCCGTACCGATACGCCCTCAAGCGTATCGATACGCCTATGCTGGCAAGAGCCCAACGGCTATTTCCTCAAGAAGGCTGTATCGATACCGTTCCACGTGTATCGATACCGGTAGCTGCAGAACAGCATTTATGAAGGGAAATAAAGTCCTCAACGGCTCCAATTCATCCCCAACGGCTAGTAACGGCTACAAACTCAATTGGGAGTATAAAAGGGACCTCCAAGCATCAAGAGAAGACTAATGCTTCAATTGTCAATCAACAAATGATCAAGAAATTGTCTTAGTGCTTAAAGTGTCATTTCTTGTATAGACAAACACTAGTGAGCCAAAATTGTCAAATTTGCTCAAGTGTTTTAGGTTTTGGGAGAGTGCTTCATTGTGCAAACAAACACCTATTAGAGGGTTTAAGTTTGCTTTCTTTTATCTCTTTGTAAGAGAGGGTTTTGATCAAGGCTTTGGGTAGAAGCTTGATCGGTTGTAAGGGTTTCCTCATAATCCTAGAAAAGGGGACGAATCAATTAGTGGATTGATTGAGAAATCCTTAGTGGGAAGCTAAGGTAGTGGATGTAGGTGCTTGTTAGAAGGCCGAACCACTATAAATCATTGTGTCTTTAATCTTTCTAGCTTCCACAACCCTTACACCCAAATATCCACCTCTCCACCACTTGGTGAGCTAAATTGGTTGATCGAATCGAGCTCCACACAACTCAACAATTGGTATCAGAGCTTGGCTCAATCGAAGAGGATTAACATCCTATTGAGAAGATCTGGCAAGCTCGATCACTATTTCATCAACCGGCTCAAATGGCGCAGTCCATCGACAAACCGCCTTTCTTCGACGGAGACCACTATGCCCATTGGAAGACAAAGATGAAGTTCTTCATCAAATCAAAAGATTACAAGCTATGGGATGTAGTTGAAGATGGCCCGTTCGTGCCTAAAAGAAATAAAGCGGAGTGGAGTGCCGACGATCGCAAGAAGATGGAGCTAAATTGCAAAGCCTTGCACATTTTATTTTGTGCATTTGGTCCATCCATCTATGAGAAGATGTCTTCTTGTGAGAGTGCCAAGGAGGTATGGGACAAGCTTGAAGTCACATACGAGGGGACAAATGAAGTCAAGGAGACCAAGATTGGGCTCCTAACCTTGAAGTATGAGAACTTCAAAATGGATCCAGAAGAGAACATCGAGAAGATGTTTGATAGGTTCTCCACCATCACCAATGGTCTTAAAGGTTTTGGAGAAGCCATCCCGGAAGAAAAGCTTGTTCGAAAGCTCATCTACTCACTTCCCGAGTCTTGGGACTCAAAGAGGACCGCCATCATCGAAGCCAAAAATTTGAAGACTTTGAAGCTTGATGAACTCATGGGGTCACTCCTTACTCATCAAATCATGAAGAAGAACAAAGAGGATGAAAAGAAGAGGGAAGAAATTAGAGCTATGGGAGAGAAGAAAATCAAAGGGCTTGGCATCAATGCAAGTGCCATGGCTCTCAAATCCTCAACTTGCCATCATGTCTACACAAGTGAAGAGGAGGATGAAGATGAAGAGATAGTTCATCTCTTCAAGAAGTGTGCCCCTTTCATGAAGAAAGCCTTGAGAGAGCTTGAACGAGAACCTAAAAGAAAGGAGAGGGCAAGCACTTCAAGCCATAAGAAGAAGGCACATGTGGCCACTTGGAGTGATGAGGACTCCACCGACGATGAACAAGCCAACCTTTGCCTTATGGCCATCGAAGAAGATTCAAGGGTAACTTCTAATTCATCTACTTCATGCTCTTACACTTTTGATGAATTACAAGATGCCTATGACGAATTGGTTTTAGATTTTAAAAGCCACATTTTGAAAAACAATAAATTGATTTCAAAGTTAAAAATTCAAAATGATTTGCTTTCTAAAACCAAACTTGAACTTGAAGCAAAACTTGAAGAATTTGAACTAAAATGTCTTGATTTACAAAAATTGCTTCAAAATGTTCAAGTAGAAAAAGATTTGATTTCCAAAGAGCTTGAAAAGAAAAACAATTTTGGAAAATCAAATTTTTATGTTAGACAATCTAGTGCCCCTAGATTTGTGAATGGAAAATGTTTTCGAAGTGTTTGGGTCCCAAAAGGACTAACCACTTCAACTAAAAAGGATGAAATTGAAAAATGGATTCCTAAGGGGACTAAATTTTGTGCAACTAACGTTTATGGATCCAAAGCAATTTGGATACCAAAAATTACTTGATTGTCTATTGTAGGTGTGATGGAGATGTTCAACAAGTCAAACATTGAGGGGGATCTCCATACACACAAGAAAGAACACTTGAAGAAGGAAGGCTTCACATCCTCCCTTGGGTTCAAGTGTTGGTAAAATTTTCTAGTTGTTTTTGATTTTATTAGTCTTATTTTTATTTAATTCAACTAGATGATCATATATGATGGACTAACATCTTTGATGATGCTTTGAGTAAGGGGGAGCCATTCTTGAAACCAAATTCTTATTTGAGTCAAAACTTTTTTTTTCCTCTATTGTTATTTTGAACTTAATGTTTAAATTCTTTTTGATATAACAAAAAAGGGGAGAAATGGTATGGTTTGAAAAATTGAATTTTCAAATGAATAAGGGGGAGCCTTATTTGATTTCATATCTTTAGTCTCTTATTCACATTTTTAAAGTTAAAGGGGGAGAATCCCAAACAAATTTTCAAGTGAGTTTTATTATATCAAAAAGGGGGAGATTGTAGAACTAATGTTTTGATATAATAATTGAAAAATGTTTTGGACTAATTTGAAAAGAATTTAAAACTTGTCTTTAAGTCCAAACAACTTGAAATTATGTTTGATATATTTTAAAAGGTTTTTGGCAAAGATTTTTTATGTTTTAAACAGCCAAACTTGAATTTTCAACGTCCCAGTATCGATACGGTTGCACCCGTACCGATACCATTTTGCCTCAGTTTGGCCACTGTCAAAACCCGTATCGATACGAGGGTTTAGGGTATCGATACGGACTGGGATCGTTTCGATACGCCAGGTAAGCGTACCGATCCCTGTTCAACTACCCCAACGGCTATTTCCCAACGGCTATTCAAATATGGACCCGTACCGATACGCCCTCAAGCGTATCGATACGCCTATGCTGGCAAGAGCCCAACGGCTATTTCCTCAAGAAGGCTGTATCGATACCGTTCCACGTGTATCGATACCGGTAGCTGCAGAACAGCATTTATGAAGGGAAATAAAGTCCTCAACGGCTCCAATTCATCCCCAACGGCTAGTAACGGCTACAAACTCAATTGGGAGTATAAAAGGGACCTCCAAGCATCAAGAGAAGACTAATGCTTCAATTGTCAATCAACAAATGATCAAGAAATTGTCTTAGTGCTTAAAGTGTCATTTCTTGTATAGACAAACACTAGTGAGCCAAAATTGTCAAATTTGCTCAAGTGTTTTAGGTTTGGGAGAGTGCTTCATTGTGCAAACAAACACCTATTAGAGGGTTTAAGTTTGCTTTCTTTTATCTCTTTGTAAGAGAGGGTTTTGATCAAGGCTTTGGGTAGAAGCTTGATCGGTTGTAAGGGTTTCCTCCTAATCCTAGAAAAGGGGACGAATCAATTAGTGGATTGATTGAGAAATCCTTAGTGGGAAGCTAAGGTAGTGGATGTAGGTGCTTGTTAGAAGGCCGAACCACTATAAATCATTGTGTCTTTAATCTTTCTAGCTTCCACAACCCTTCCACCCAAATATCCACCTCTCCACCACTTGGTGAGCTAAATTGGTTGATCGAATCGAGCTCCACACAACTCAACAATATGTGTTCAACGGAGGAAACAAGACTTCCACAGGATGCCAACAGATCACAGATTTCTTTAATCTGCATGGTGTATGCGCGCATGGTGAGAGAGTGATGAGTTTGGCAATCGATCGAACAAAACCAAGAGGAGGGGTGAATTGGATTTTTGAAGGAATGGTGGACACTAATTGCAAAGGTAAAATTGCAAGGAGATTTAGAGTGGTTCAACTCCCCTAATTGGAGTCTACATCCACTACCTTAGTGACCACACTAAGGATTTTCCACAAATTCACTAGTTTGTCTTTCCTTTAAGGATAAGGAGTAACCTTACACAATTCAATAGACTTATACCCCAAAGTCTATTGAATCCTATCCCAAGAATGAATACAAATAAGAAAACTAGAAAATCCTCACTAGGAATGTGTTTGCAAAGTTTAAGCTCTCTCACACACCCAAAGAAACACTAGCACAAGAATTACAATGAAGAACACTCTAGTGTTTCACAAGAAAGATTGAAAATTGAGTACAAATTGGAATTTGATTGCTTGGAAGTTTGGATTGACTTTCTTGTTACTTCATTACTGTTTGGAGACCCCTTTTATATGCTATTGATCTTTTCTAACCGTTGGGAGACTTTGGAGGGAGTTTGGAGCCGTTGGGAGCCATTAAAACCAAGCATTAAATGCTCACCTGCACAGAGGTATCGAAACCTTTACAAGAGGTTTCGAAACCTTAAGAAGGGATTTGTAAAAAGTAGCCGTTACAGGGCCAAGGTTTCGAAACCTTTATAGAGGTTTCGAAACTTTTGTTAGGGTTTCAAAAACAGTAGCTACTGCCCAGAGAGGTTTCGAAACCTTAATAAAGGTTTCGAAACTGTTCTTCAATTTTTAGCCATCTGCCCAGAAAGGTTTCGAAACCTTAATGAAGGTTTCGAAACTTTACTTTAAATATTTAATTCTTGGCCATCTGCCCAGAGAGGTTTCGAAACCTTTGTTGAGGTTTCGAAACTTTCCTCTAAAAACATGTATTTTGGGCATTTGTCGACTTTTAAAAGTATAGTTCGATATAGGTATTGAGTCGAACTTTTTCAAAACATTTTATCAAGTTTAAATCGAGTTTTTGACAAATTTATTTCTTAAAAATTACTTTACAAATTTTTACAAATTAGTCCTTTGAAAATTTCTTTTAAGTTATATCAAAATCAAAATAAGTTCAACAGAGAGGCTTTCTTAATTGACCTGAGACGGCAGTGAAGATGCATGATATTGGTTCTGGATAGTTGGGAATACAGTCAAACAATTGTGCTCCAAATAGTAGCAGTAGATTCAGCTCCAACAAGCTGGGGTAGAATGTCAGCACTTACGGTAGAGAGTAACCACAAGGCTATGGCACTATCTTGTTTGATGAATCGGAGATATGCTGGATTGGGAACCATCGTACCATTGTCACCAGGCACAATTTTGGCAGGAACAGAGACGGGGCCATCGAGATAGGATTCAAGACCCTGACCACGCATCATCAATATCGCTTGCTGTTTCCAGAGCAAGAAATTAGTTTCATCCAAACTGATGCTAATTCTTTTGTTGGAAAACAAGTTACTTATGGAATCGAGATTGGTGGAAGAGTCATCATCCCCAGGAAGCACCATGATGAAGCACAAACGAAAAAACAAGTCTGAAGAAATAGGGTCACTCATGAACTACTGATACTATGTTGAAAATAACTCACATACTGAAAATAGAGAGAAAATTAAGGTTGAAAGGATAGGAAAAGAGGTAGAAGATGATCTTCATTTCATGTTTACAATTCTTATATAGGAAGCAAAATAACAACCCTAATTTTAGAACCTTTACGTAGAAAGGTTTTTACTGTGCTCCTCAAGCTGTTACAACAACCTAACAAAATAGGACGATGGCAGCTCAGCAAATATCAGTAGATTAACAGCTCAGCATGCAAAATGAAATGATCGTATTTTTCATTGCTTAACACTGTCAAGCTGCAATGTAACGAAATGGTCGATTGGCCAGATTCTGGATTTTCATTTTCTAAAACTCTGACTTTAACGAACCTTAGTATGTGCTGTGAGATAAAGAATTTTTTAAGGAAATGTGGTCAATAAAGAGTTGTTTAAATCAACTCAGTCTAGAATTCAAAATTTTAACTGTTTCATTTCTTATAAAGAATTTTAGTAGGTATATTAGTTTGGATATTGATTTCATAAAACCAAACAAAACAAAATCATATTTTTTACGTGTTCGACTGAAAAGTCATACGGTAATTAAATTTTAGTATAATTAGGAGAAATTACAAAGATGTAACATGCTTATCAACTATTAGAATTTATATTTCATCTAGTTAAGTGTAATTAAAGGGGTGAGAATTTATGCAATTAAACTTTTTAATTTTTAATTAATATTATTTTAATATTTAAATTTATATAATTGTGTAATTATAATTTGTATTATCAAACATAACATAGAGAATTAAAATATAATTATACTTTGTTGATCAAACATGCCTAAAAATTAAAATTTCTTATAATTACATTTTTATACAATTAGGTTGCGGTGTCCAAACACTTTAAAATAAAAATATAAAATTTAATTTAAAAATATAAACCTAAATCAATCATGGGCAGATGCATATGGCTTTTATGGGAGCATATGCATCCTTTCTTTTTTTTCGGGAAAAGGCTTAAAATATAGTTTATTTTTGTAAAAAAATTATTTTGCATACCCATTTACAAAGAAAAATGTGTATCAAAATTTTGGACACATTTTTAAAATTCTGAATCTGCCATTGAAATCAATTACCCAATAAACCCTGAATCATATCTATAGCCGTAAAACCAGGTCAAATATTCACCAATTACTCTATCAAATAACGTGTTAAATATTTTAATTAAAGTTGAAAATTCTTTTTGAACCATTCCAAGATGAAAGATCAATTTCCATTCATACATATTAAAAAAAATATTCATTCACCGTTAGGAAAAAAATAACATGTTTAACATTTAAAAAAATAAAATTTTCATTCAAAAAATAATAATAATAAATTTTAAAATCATCGAGTGATTTCATTAGCTTTGAACAATTCTCTCTCAACAATGTAAGTTCAAAAATTAGTGTCAGGATGAACCCAACAAGATGTATGTGCATTTTCAAAAGGTTGAGAATATCTATGAACAGATATTACCTTGTAATCACCTTAAGACTATTAAAAAATCAGTGTCGACGTGGAAAGAAGAAGTTTGAGCGTTTACCTTCCATGCCTTTGTTGTCGAACTGGGTGCGGTCAGCGTCCGCGCGGTTGGATGAGTTACAGCCAACAATGCCTCGCTCAAGCACTACAAACGTGGATAGGTGAAAGTCAGTGCAATCCGAGGCTCATGTACTGCAGGGTGGTACCACCAATCGGGTTACGACTCATGATGTTGAGGGTTGCGATGAGGAGGAGATTAGGCCCGACTCAACCACTACCATGGTGGTGGACTAGGTTCATCCTTACATCCCCTTTAATTTTTTATAATGATTAATGTTTTGACATGGAATATTCAGGGTGCAGCAAGCTCCTCTTTTCGAGACCATTTACGCAGTATTAGTGTTTCCTCAAGGCCTTCATTTATTGCTTTGATGAAAACTCGGATTAGTGGAGAGCGGGCTGATCGCATTATTCGACGTTTGGGATTTCAATTCTCTTTTCGAGTTGAGGCACAGGGTTTTAGTGGTGGTATTTGGTTACTTTGGAATAGAGAGATTAGGGTGCATGTTCTTGTTGTATCGAATCAGTTTATTCATGTTAATCTTCAGGGGATTGTGTTGTCGTGTCCTGTTTTCTTGACTGTTGTTTATGCTAGTCCTCATGCTCAGTATAGGAGGCATCTTTGGAGTCAGCTTGACGTGCTTAACCCTGGGGCTGATCATCCTTGGCTTCTTGGTGGGGACTTTAATGCTATTTTACATATGGATGATCGTCGTGGTCGCCAGGGGTGTCGAAACTATGTGAATAGGAATTTTCAGAATTTTGTATTCACTGCTGCGCTACAGGATATTGAGTTCAAAGGGCCTCGGTTTACTTGGTCTCGCGGGGATTTATTTGAACGACTTGATCGTTTTCTAATGAATCCAAAGTGGGTTGAATGTTATCCGAATACTTTGGTTCGACATCTTGATAGAATTGGATCCGATCACCGTCCTATCTTCCTTTGTATGGATCCCTTTGTACCGAGCATTGATGAGAAGCCTTTCCATTTTGTGTTTGCCTGGCAAAATTTGGCTGATTTTGCTGAAATTATTGGGAACTCGTGGGTTAGCTCCTTACCGTATGAGGAGAACATTGTGATGCTGCAACATGACTTATCCCAGTGGAATGCTCAATGTTTTGGCTCGTTGGGGAAAAAGAAAAAACAAATTCTTGCTCGCCTTCGGGGCATTGATAGAGCCTTAGGTCGCAGACACTCGAAGCATCTTTGTGAGCTCGAAAAAAACCCTTAAGCTCGAGCTGGATGATATCCTTTCCATGGAAGAAAGTATTTGGCGTCAGAAAGCTAGATGTAATTGGCTTAGTGGAGGCGGTCGTAACACAAAACATTATCATGCGATTGCGAATGGAAGGAGGAAGCGTAACACAATTATGTGCCTTAAAGATGAACATGGTGCTTGGGACTCAGACTCGGATGTGTTAAAGCGGTTAGCTTTAGGTTTTTTTACTGATTTATTCTCGTCCGAGGGTGCTAATGGTTACTCTTATAATTGTCGTGGGGTTTTCCGTGGTCTTGCTCTGAGGGATAATGTTGTGTTGGAGATGTATGTGTCTCGTGATGAGATACGCCACGCTCTTTTCCAGATGCAACCGTCAAAAGCTCCGAGTGTTGATGGTTTCCATGCATTATTCTACCAACGGTATTGGGATATTGTGGGTGATGTCGTCTGCAGTACTATTCAGCATATGTTCAGCATCGATTCGGTTAATCCAGAGTTGAATAAAACTCTTCTTGTGCTTATCCCGAAGGTGGAGGCGCCGGAATCGATTGTTCAGTTTAGGCCTATCAGTCTATGCACTGTGGTGTATAAAATTATTAGCAAGGTTGTGGTTAACAGATTGAAGACCTATTTACCTAGGTGGGTATCTGAGAATCAGACTAGCTTCATCCCTGGCCACTCAATCACTGATAATGTTGTTATCGCACAGGAGATTATTCATTCGATGCGAGCTAAGAAAGGGAAGAAATGATGGTTTGCGATCAAGGTGGATATTGAGAAGGCTTACGACCGGTTAGAGTGGTCGTTTATTGACGACACTCTCTCTGAGCTTGATATTCCTCCAAATTTGCGATCTCTTATTATGAGTTGTGTCTCCTCAGTGTCGACTCAAATTCTTTGGAATGGAAGTAAGTCTGCGAGTTTTAAACCTTCTAGAGGGATTCGACAGGGAGACCCTCTGTCGCCTTATATTTTTGTTCTATGCATGGAGAGATTATCACATGCCATTCAGCGTGAGGTGTATCAAGGAAATTGGAGGGCTTTCCAATTTAGGAGGAATGGACCGTTTATCTCCCACTTGTTCTTTGCGGATGACTTGGTGTTATTTGTTGAAGCCTCGTTGGACCAGTTCGATGTTATAAGTCGGGTGCTTAGGGAGTTTTGTGAGTGCTCCGGACACAAAGTTAGTATCTCGAAAACTAACATTTTTCTCCCATAATGTTCATGCTGCTCTTCAGAAGGATGTCAGTGGTTCTTTCGGTTTCAAGTGTGTATCGGATCTTGGAAGGTACTTGGGAGTTCCGCTTATCCATGGATGAATTACCAAAGCAACTTTTAATTACTTAATTCAAAAAGTGGCTGATAGATTGGCAGGGTGGAAGATCTGTTTACTTTCTTTTGCTAGGCGCATTGTCCTAGCTAAGTCCGTTCTCGCGTCCATTCCTATGTATACTATGCAATCGATGAGGCTGCCTAAGAATGTTTGTGATGAGATTGAACGCCTTATTTGAAATTTCATTTGGGGTCATGGTAGCGACACTAAAGGTGTTCATGTCGTAAGCTGGGATGTTGTTTGTTCTCCAATAGCAAGTGGTGGCTTTGGTTTTAAAC
Source organism: Hibiscus tridactylites (assembly GCA_958450335.1). Lineage (NCBI taxonomy): Eukaryota > Viridiplantae > Streptophyta > Magnoliopsida > Malvales > Malvaceae > Hibiscus > Hibiscus tridactylites. The sequence continues at coordinate 22,299,457 of OY288287.1, forward strand.
GACTTGAGTACCAAAACAAGGCGTTTTTGTTGAAATTGGGTTTTATCATGCTCTCGGATCCGAATAGGCTTTGGGTTAGAGTGATGCAAGGGAAATATGGTATACAAGATGTGGCATCGGTTTCTTTTCCAAATAAGAAGAGCTCGAGACTTTGGAAAGGTATTAGGATAGTGTGGAATCATCTCCGTAAACACATTGTGTGGAATATTGGCAACGGACAACGGATTGATTTTTGGGATGATGAGTGGGTTGATACCTTTGGGCATCTTCGTCGTTATAATTTTGCTGGAGAAAATAGTGTTACCCGCAATACACCGATTCAGACTATGGTCGACAACAGTGGAAATTGGAAGTGGGGTGATTTTGTTGAATTGCTCCCGCCTAACGTTATTCAGGGTATTGCAACAATGAAACCGCCTGCTGCTGTGGGTGTACCCGATTGCCCTGGGTGGTCTTTGGAAGCCACTAGGCGATTCTCAGCAAAGTCAGCGTATCGAGTGCGCATGAACTCTAGTGCTGGGAGTGAGGATCTGGTGTGGGCGATATTAGCAAAGTATCGTGGTTTACCAAGGGTGAGAGTGTTCTTTGGCAAGTTTGTCATGACCTCATTATGACAAATGTGGAGCGTGTGCGTCGTCACCTTGCGAATGATCCTAGTTGTGCAATGTGCAAAGCCGTTGTTGAAGATGTCTCTTACGTTCTCTGCGATTGTATGGCGGTGAAGGCTGTATGGTTGCAAGTGATTAGAGAAGAAATGGTTCCTGCATTTTTTGGTCTAAACATCAAGTAATGGATCTTGGAAAATCTATCGGATATGAATCTCTTTCCTAGGATTGCAGCTGATTGGGATTTGGTTTTTGGTTCTCTAGTCTGGTTGGCATGGAGACGGCAAAATGCAGCAATCTTTGATCCGTCTAATGGTGGCCAAGAGAGCCTGCTGTAACAAGTTCGACGTCTATGCAGGGACGTGTTGCAGGCGGGTGCAATTGAGGAGCAAGCTACGGATGTGCCCCATGCACAACCTTATATCGCGCGTTGGGCTAAGCCTTCGACGGGTTGGATTAATTAAATTGAACGTTGACGGGGCTAGGAACACGACGTCCGAATTTGCCTCATGTGGTGGTCTTGGGCGCGATGCTTCCGGGAAGTGGCGGTTTGGTTTTTCGAAAAAAAATGGGATTTGCTCCGCTTTTGAGGCTGAATTGTGGGCGGTGTATGAAGGGCTCACGACGACTTGGGCTTTAGGTTTCGCTAGAGTCACTGTTGAGACGGGTAACAAAGACGTGTATGGAGGTTTGGCTATGGGTGACCCTTTACGGTTCTCATCTTCTCCTCGGGTGCATCTTGCGGAAATGGTGTCGAGAGATTGGGATGTTCGTTTCGTGTGGGTGCGGCGTGATGCGAATTTGATTGCGGATAAGCTTGCGAAGATGGCTAAGGACCTTCCGATGGAGTATTACAGGTTTCTTGAGCCTCCTTTGGATGTTCATGATATTCTTATTTCGAATTGTACGACTAGTGTGTGATGTTTGTTGGTCTTAGCTTTCTTTTCGTGTATAACAGTTTCCATGGGCACTCTTTTTCCTCCTTTTTAAGGAGATTTTTTAACGAGACGCATGGAAGTCTTTCTTCAATTCAAAAAAAAACTAGTGTCGAGATGAAATCAAGGTAAATATCACCTAAGAGTCCTATCATGCGTAAATATTATGTGTGAGTTATCAATCCAGATTTTATTTTAATTTAAGTCCCAATATGTGAGTCTAATCCAGTCAAATTTATCATTGTTATTAATTTGATTCTTTCAATGGTTAATGCTTATGGAATTATGGTAATTGTTCGGATGTTTAATTCGATTGTCTTTTATAAAATAGATACTAACTTAAAAGGATGTAATTTAAATATTAATTTGTGAACTAAGAAGAATCGAAATCTTTATGGATAACATATTGAGAGGTAAATGTTTGGATTGTTTTATTTTTTAAAAATCATTTTTATTCCGGCAAAATAGAAATTCAATAAAAGAAAGGAAATTATGCAAGATATTCAATTTTCTAATTCAAGCACCAAAATGAATAAGGGGCAGATTTTATAGTTAGTTGTAGAATTTAGGGAATTGAAATTATTTATATAAAAGTTTATTTTCTTTTTTATATTAATTACCATCACAAATGAAAAATTCTTTCACATACTAGTACTAAATACTTGTGTAAACTAAATGTATAAGCTTTATAATACATAATATTTTTAATAATATTCTATCAAACAAACAACTAAACATTACACTATTTTAATATAATATTTATTACGCTTAAGAGTATAAGAAGCCCTCGAACTTTTGAAAAAATATTAAGTCTCTAAATTTTTTTGCATCTAATTAAGTCATCGAACCAAGAAATTTAATCAATTAAGCCCTTGACCCAAGAAATTGAATAAATTAAGCTTTTTGACCAATTTTGACCATTAAATCTTGACAGTTTTTTCTTTAGATATTACTGACATATGATACAATACAGTTCTATTATGTTACTTTTACAGATTTTTTTTCAAAAAAATATATTTATATATTTTACAAATATTTTAGAACTTTTAAAGAATTGTTTAAATAAAATAAAAGACTTTGAAAATGTCAAGAAGGAACACTATGACACGATGCACTACACCAACATATACAAAAAAATATCAAGATTTAATGGTCAGAATTGATCAAAGTGCTTAATTGATTTAATTTATTGGTTCAAGAGATTAATTGATTAAATTTTTTAATTCAAGGGCTTAATTAGGTTCAAAAAATGGTTTAGGGACTTACCTGATTTTTTTCAAAAGTTCAAGACTTTCTTAAGCTATTATCATTTGTTGTAATATTTTCACATAAATATTTTTTTTGTTTTTCATGTATATTATTATAATTAAAAACGATAAATTATTTTAAAAATCACATATTTTATGTGACAAAATGTCAATTTCTATCTGCTAATAAATATTCTGTCAATGTGTCGACCTTCTTCTCTACTACTAGTCAAAGAATTACTCTCTTTATCCATTTGACAATTCTTTGTATTCATACGTGATGATAGAAAGAGGTGATAAATGGGTTGTTCGATCGGTGACATTTCGAGTTTGATTATATTTGATTTTGGTTCGAGTTTTGTTCGATTTTAGTTCGAGTTTATGACGATAAGGATTGGTTGATTTATAGTTCGTTTACATCAGTTCGATTTATTTTCAGGTTGGTTGATTTCAGTTCGGCAGTAGAGTTCTAGATAGGCGTGATAGGAGCGACCGCACAGGGCCCCAATAGAGAGGGGCCCAAAATAGAGAACCTAAATTAAATTAAATTAAATATTTGTAAAAAAAATTATAGATTTATATATATAATTATGTGTGTATATAAGTTAGTTTTTTGTATTAAGTTTTAAAAAAAACAACTTATATCTCTTATTAATTATAAATTAAAGGTCTCATTTTAATATATTGCACAGGGCCCTCAAAATTTTTGAACCGCCTCTGCAGTTCGGGTCAATAGGAGGTCAGTCAATTTCGATTCACGTCAACCTTTAGATTGGTCGGGTTAGTCGAATTTTCAGGTCGGGTCAATTTTTTTTACACCATTATATATGACTTTATGCAGTAGTTCACGTCTTATCTTCCTTTATTTTTTTTTAATATCTTTTATTTATTTCGGGTTGTTTTCGGTTCAGATGAAATCGGTTTGAGTTCATTCAGTTCGGTTGAAAATTAATTTGGGTCAATTTTAATTTAACTAAAATTTGGGTATTTTCAGTTCGATTCGGTTTATTTCAAGTTTCGAATTAAATTGAGTCATTATAGTAGTATCGATATCAGATCAAATAAATTGGTTCGAGTCTCAAATTATTTTTGCCCGGTGTAATGATAGAGACTACGAACCCCTGACTAATTATACTACTCCATAAAATGAAAATCCCAAAGGAGACTTAAATCAATAAAATTACACAAACATATGAACAAATTTAAACCATTCAAATTCATTATTAAATTTTACTGGTTCATTTCCCATATCGCGCATGATCAGCTCAGCTTCACATACTTTTCAAACATTCACCAATTAAATTTCGAATGAATTATTAACTGTGTGATTCAAACTTTGAATGCAATATCGTTTTAAACATATTCTTTTGGAAATTTAATTAATCACAAACATTACTGAGAAATCAATAATTTTTGTTTATTAATTTTATTTCAACAATCATTGTTTATTTATGAAATTTCTGTTTTTTCATCCAATTAAGTCATTAAACTAAAAAACTTAATCAATTAAGCCCTTGAACCAAGAAATTAAACAAATTATGTCATTTGATCAATTTTAACCATTAAATCTTAACAGTGTTTTTAGATATTATTGGCACATGATATATTACAAATCTATCATGTTGCATTTATAAAAAAAATATTTCAAAAAATATTTTTTTCATAAATTTTACAAATCTTTTAGAATTTTTTAAAAATTTTAAAGAATTTTTTAAATAAAATAAAAGTTTTAAAACTGTCAAGTAGAAATATTATGACACAATGTACTACACCAACAGATCTAAAAAATTGTCAAAATTTGATAATCAACATTGGTCAAAGTGCTTAATTAATATAATTTTTTGGTTCAATAATTTAATTGATTAAATTTTTTAGTTTAATGATAATTGAGTGTAAAAAAATTTAATTAATTTTTTTTTTAAATTCAAAAGCTTTTTCTTTACTAGTCAAAGAATTACTAGTCAATATGTCGACCTTTCTTCTTTACTAGTCAAAGAATTACTAGTCAACATGTCGACCTTCTTCTTTACTAGTCAAAGAATTACTCTCTTTATACATTTGACAATTCTTTGTATTCATGCGTGATGTCATAGAGTGGTAAACGAGTCAGGTTATTTTGGGTCTGATTATATTCGATTTCGATTTGAGTTTAGTTCAATTTTATTTCAGGTTATAGTTATTCGGGTCGTGTCGAATCAGTTGATTTTTAGTTCGGTTGATTTCGGTTCAGGTCTATAGGAGATCGATCAATTTTTATTCATGTCAACCTTTGAATCGATCGATTTAGTCAAATTTTCAAGTCTGGTCAATTTTTTACACCATTATATAGGACTTTTTTTTAAGTTGTCCGATTCACATCTCATCTTTCTTTATTTCTTTTAATATATTTTTCTTTATTTCGGGTTGCCATCAATTTGAATTGCTTTCGGTTCAAATTTATTTAACTCGGTTAAAAATCAATTTTGATCAATTTCGGTTTAACTAAAACTTGAGTTACTTTCGATTCGGTTCGATTTATTTCAAGTTCCGAATAAAATTCAGGTCATCAAATTCATGTCAATATCGAGTTTCGGATCAAATAAATCAGTTCAAGTCTCGAACCAAATTTGCCCGATCTAATGATAGAAACTACGAACCCCTGACTCGATATACTATAAAAATTATAAAATGAAAATCCCAAAGGGGACTGACGCAAATATATGACCAAATTTATCCATTCAAATTTATTATTAAATTTTACTGGTTCATTACCCATATCACACATGATCAGCTCAGCTTCCCATACTTCTCAAACATTCACCAATTAATTTTCGAATTAATTATTAATTGTGTGATTCAAACTTTGAATGCAACATTTAATTTATCACGAACATTACTGAGAAATCCATCATTTTTATTTATTAATTTTATTTCAACAATCGTTGTTAATTTATGAAATTGCTGCTTTTAATTGTGAAATTAGCATACGATGAATCAAGTCTTTTATCTCCAAAGCAAAAGCAAATTGACATATCTAAATCTTTAGTTCAAAGAGAGTACTGAAGGAGAATGAAATGAGCTTAAGAAGATAATAAAGAGGAGCATAAGGCAGAAACATATCTCAACTAAACAGCCCTACCTCCAACTGATATGATGTTTCAACACTAATCCTTAAGACAATATAAAATCCATGGGAATACCAAAAAAATACCTTCGAATTTGTGATTAACATTCTCAGAATTGAATTATTGACCAGAGTATGAAATGAAGTGACCAAGTTACTTTGGGTGGGATTCAAGATCCATATCCTGAAGGTTCAGCAATAGATCCTTTGAGTTCAGGAAGACTTTGTTGGCCGAATTTGCAATCGTTTGTGCAATTTCTCTAGAAGCTTCGATTCTCCTCAATGTGATGAATGCTGGATTCTTCGCAATTGCTTGACCGATGAGTTGGGCACTCTTGGCTTCACCCTGGAAACCAGAAGAAAAGAACAATTACTTTAGAGAAAAAGGATCGACGCGTACAAGGCAAAATGAAATCTCACAATTTTTCCAAGTAAAGAAGCAACTGACATCAGAATATATTTCAGATTGTCTTCCACACTTTATAAGAAAGGATCTATCGTTTCTACCAGATTAATTTGATAGTGAAATTCATTTCCTTTTCGGTCCTTTATTTACTTCCTTTGTGTTTCCCTCTAAAACCATAACCACCAAGACCAGAGTGTGTGGGGTTCATTTTATGTATCTCACCTGTGCTCGGATAACAGCACTTTTCTTGTCCTGTTCAGCTTTTTCCACGATGAATTTAGCTCTCTCAGCTTCTTGTGCAGCCACCTGTTTAGCCTCAATTGCAGCAGTGAATTCCTTTCCAAAGGTCAGACTTGTAATGGACACATCATCGAGTTGAATGTTGAAGTTAGCTGCCCTTTCAGTCAAAATCTTCCGAATCTCCTTGCTAACATTCTAAAACCACAATAGTTTGACTTCAAAAAATTAATCCAAACCATTTATGTTATCATTAGGGCATAGCAAATGCATGACAAGATATATACCTCTCTCTGAGTAATGAGTTGGCTAGCATTGTATTGAGCAACAACAGCTTTCAAAGTTTCATGAATGATTGAAGGTAGGACCCTCTCATTAAAGTTCTCACCAAGGGTTCGATAAATTTCAGTTAACTGATTAGCCCTAGGGCGAGTGAGAACTCGAAGCCCAATCTTGACCTGCAGAGGATAGTTCAGAAGCAGGTTTAGTGTCCTATTAAGGCATTACTTCCTGCAACATTTTTTCTATTTCATGTTACAAACTAATATAACTGTGGAAATGCAAATATGTTGTAGCATCAACAAGAAACAGAAAACCTATCCTTAGGCTGCATTTGGAAATTTAGATTTACAAAGATGGAATTGGATTCAGAAAATTGTGCAGTTGTGTGATTAAAGACATATAAATGTAACATATATGATTATTTCTCAAATCCATGGAATTTTTGGATGCATATTTAGTGGTAAATTTGAAATTCATAAAGATATTTGTAGATTTTAAATTCAGGTTTTTATACATTACAAATATAATCACATTGATTCTTAACTACCTTTATCTCACAAGCATTAGAGCATGACTTTTGATACAGCACAAAAATAGAATAGGGCAAGATTTTAATTTTTACGCCCCGGTCAATATCGTTTTATAAGAGAAGTAAAAAGAAATGAGGAAATGATTGGAAAAAGTCTACTCTATGTGAAAATTGAAAATTAGCATTTACCATCTGGAGATCACGACTACCAGAAGTACTCTCAACAAGATGAGGTCTTGCGCGGACATCATAGATGATAGGCCTCTCAAACCATGGTATCATAAGGTGTGTCCCCTCAGAATAAACCTGCAGAACCAAAACTTAAACTGCATGACAAACTGCTAGAAAGAAGCTAAGCCAAAAGAAAAACAAGAACGTAATAAGACACCGGAAAAATCTAGTGATTCAAGAAAGGACAACGCTATGGCTAATCAATTCCATATAGAAGCTATAGCCATTCCTCATTCACAAGTTCCTCAAAGCACTATAATATCCGCAAACAGCATATATAGTGAAGGAGACACATTCTAATAAACACGCAAACTGGTGGAATGATGACCTTATCTTTGATGCCCAATATCCGATTGAAAACAATTGCTCGATGCCCTCCGTCTACGTTGTAGAGACTATTGGTAATTCCATAAAGACCAAGCCCACCAATTACTCCAATCTTAAGCAAAGCAGGAAGAGCTCCACCTCCAGGCATCTTAGGAACTTTGACGTTGTTGAAATTCATTTTACTCAAGCTGAAAAGTTAAAAGTTCGAAGTTGAATAGCAACAGTACCCAAAGGTACAAAAAAATACCAAGCATCAAATAAATGTGGAACAGTATATCATACATTTTGTTGCTAAATAATCTATACATGAATAATATATAAACCACATTTCCATTCATTTCAGTCGCAGGAAGCCAAACACATAAACATATATATTCCAACACGGCCATGTCTACGACAACTCAAATATATATCTTCAACTACAATGCAAATGGGGTTCCCTCAAAAGCATAGGAAAATACAACAAAACCCAGAAATCTTATTGTCAAATCAAACCGCAAAAAAATGAAATAGTAAGAGAACCAAAGCTGACATATTTATACAATCTAGCTCTCAAGAACAAAAGGTAGCCACTTTTGACAGTGACGGCAAGAGATATGAATTAACAAGAAGACATACAAAGAGGGGAAAGGAAAACGCTTAGTTTAGCAACCAAAGGCTGATTTCTACAGTTCCTTCCAAAATTTCTAAGCAAGCAAACGCAAAAATATGATCTAAAACTTTCATTTGAAACGAAAGGAAAAGATGCAGATCGAAATACCTGCAAAATGGTCGTGAGAGGAAAAGAGGGATTCGGGGCTTATGGTAGGGTTTAGGGTTTTATATTTTAGGTTTTGTTCCCGGTCGAAACAACCGGCTTTTCATTTATTAAAAATCACCGCTAAACATATTATGGGATAACTACATTTTTAACACCTACTTTTACCCGTTTTTTTATTTTGGTACCCTACTTATTTTTTTAGCAAAATAGTAATTGACGTTACGTTTTGTTTCTATTTTGGTATCGCAGTTAAAAAATGAATAGAAGGCTGACTAGGAGAGAGAAAATCACATGTGGCATGCTGCCACATCAACAAAAATCATGAAAAAAGCACATGTGTCATGCTAACTAGGAGAGAGAAAATGATGTGGCATTATGCCACGTGTGATTTTCTCTCTCCTAGTCAACCTTTCGGTAATTTTTTGACGGCGGGGTACCAAAATAAAAACAAAACGTAACATTAAGTACTATTTTATCAAAAAAAATAGATAGAGTACCAAAATAGGAAAATAAGTAAAGGTGGAGTACTAAAAATATAGTTATCCCAAAAATTATTTACGAAAATAACAATATTTTTAGTTATTTACAAATTCAACATCTAAAATTTGTTGAGAACATCAGATATTTTTGAATTTGATCTGATGTGCTATTCAATAAAATTTCATTTGACTTCTATTTTGAATCTTGATTCAAATCAAAATGAACAAATAAATGAAGTTATAATTTTTTTTGACAAAATGAATTGAAAAAGAGAGATATATATTACATAATTATTTTTAAATATATAAAAGGAATTATAATTATTAACTTGCATCAAAGAATTTTCATCCAAAACTCAAATTCAATTCGACTTTATCATTCATAAATCACGACTCGAACTTAATTTAAAAAAAAAATCATCATATAATATTAGGTCAAAATCGTCGAGTTTAAATAATCTGATCATTTATGTACTCAATAATAGAGATTATTGACAAACTGAAAGCAAGAATCACTTCAGCTAGATAGTTAAAAAAACTCCTCAAAATGAAATATGAAGCTGCAGCACTGAATAACAAAGTGTCCGACTGGTCCACTGTGAAGAATTTTTGAATTTGAGACAACATCCGAAAAGAGAAGCCTAAGGTGCAATGGCATAAACTAATCGGATACCCCTTTATATGCCCTAGCATTTTAAAATAGCTTGGATAGTTGTATTAGATAAATTGCGTACCAAAGATCGATTAATTCGCATGGGAATAGCTATTGACACTACGTGCAAACTATGTGACAGTAGTCAAGAATCGAGAGATCACTTATTCTTTGGTTGTCATTTCTCTACTTCTGTTTATAAATGAATCTTACAAACCTGCGAGCTACAAAAGCAGGTTAGTGATTGGAAAAATAAAATTGCATGGGCTTTAGAGAACTTGAAAGGAAAGTCTCTCATTGTGCTGATTCTGAAGACAACATGAAGTACTTACATCTACCATATTTGAAAGAAGCGAAATCATAGGCAGTTTAAAAAAGTTAATCGTTATATAGCCAATATTGTTAATTGCATTATTGCTAATTTGAAAAAGTCAAAACGAATTTTAAGTCCTCAATATATCCCCATATAGTTTTAATATTATGCCCAAGTTAAAAACAAGCCTTTCACATATTTTTTCTAAGTGTTTCAAACAAGAAGCAGTGATTTTTAAGCACCCGTTCCGAAACGGACATCAAGCGTCTCGAAACGTTTTCATCACTGTCGACCATCGTTCCGAAACGCGTATCGAAACACTTTACCTCGTTTCGAAACGGTAGCACTCGTTTCGAAACTGTTCTTCATATTTGTTTAAAAAAGGCTTCAACGGTTCAAAAATAAGCTATATTTTTAAATATAAAAGGGGTGTTTCGAAACGGATCAAGGTCGTTCCGAAACGACCCTTGACAGTAGCATTTTCGTTTCGAAACGGATACAAGACGTTTCGAAACAGGGCTTTATGATTATTTGAAAATATGACAGTTAGGGTTTTTAACTAACTTTTTGAAAGTAGTTAAGGCGTTTCGAAACGGGCTAAGACCGTTCCGAAACGACCCTTGACAGTGGCAAAATCGTTCCGAAACGGCCCTAAGGCGTTTCGAAACGGGCTCTTAAATGCACCCCAATGGCTCTTTCTATTTTAGTCCGTTCCGAAACAGGTTCCCCGTGTTCCGAAACGGGTTGGTGCAGACAGCATTAATGGTGGCAAGAGAGGGTTCCAACGGCTCCATTTATGTTCCCAACCACCCAAACGGCTAGAAATCAATGAGAAGGTATAAAAGGGACATCTAAAAGCATCAGCAACAACTATTGATCCTAAAGCAAACATCCAAACATCAAATTCAAGCAATTGAGCAAAAATCCCACTTTGTGTAAAAATCCCAATTTGTGTTCTTCATTCTTATTTTGTAAAATTGGGTTGAGTGCTTGTATTGGGGCTATCATTTGTATTGAGAGATACTTAATTAGCCTACAAATTTCTTTGTTCTCTTGTGTGAGGGTTGGGTTGATTTTTGGGTAGAAAAGCAACCGATATTGTAAAGGGTTGCCTCCTTGTCCTAGAAAAGGGGAAGATCAATTTAGTGAAATTGTTGCAAATCCTTAGTGAGACTAAGGTAGTGGATGTAGAGTTTATTTGGAACTGGAACCACTCTAAATCCCTTGTTCATCAATTTTAATTTGCCAATTTCCACTACAATCCTTTAAAATTTCCAATTCACCCCCCCTCTTGGTAAATATCGATCTTTCGATCCACTCAACAATTGGTATCAGAGCTTAACTCTTTGAGGATTAACAACCACAAGAGGAGATCCTTGGAAGAGTGTGATCATCAAAATATCAAGAGATGGCTTCAACCTCCGGTTCGGGCATGTACGAGTCACAATCAACCACCAAGCCCCCTTTCTTCAATGGTGACAACTATTCTTTTTGGAAGAGTAAAATGAGGCTATTCATCAAGTCAAGTGACTACCTAGTGTGGGATGTCATTGAGGATGGGCCATACATTCCATTGAAGCAAGATGGTGAAGGCAAGATGGTGTTGAAGAAGAAAGCCGAAATGAGTGAAGAGGAGAGGAAGAAGATTCAAGTCAACGATAAAGCTCTCCACATGCTTTTTTGTGCTTTCGGTCCGGACATCTACTCAAAGGTCTCATCCATTGAAAGTGCCAAAGAAGTGTGGGACACTCTTGAGACCACTTATGAAGGCACCAATGATGTCAAAGAAACTAAGATTGGACTTCTCAATCTTAGTTATGAAAACTTCAAGATGGAGCCCGATGAGACGGTGTCAAAGATGTTTGATCGATTCTCCACAATCGTCAACGGTCTAAAGGGATATGGAGAGATCATACCGGAAGACAAGCTTGTCCGGAAGCTACTCTATTCACTTCCCGAGTCTTGGGATGGGAAGAGAACCGCTATCATCGAAGCAAAGAACTTGAAGACTTTAAAGCTTGATGAGCTTGTGGGTTCTCTCCTTACTCATGAGATCATGAAGCAAGGAAGGGAAGATGAGAAAAAGAAAGAAGAGAAAAGAGTAGAGAAGCTTGAAGTTGAAAAGAAGAAGAAGATGGGAATAGCTCTCAAGGCTAAAGCTTCACAACATGATGAGAGCTCATCTTGTGAGGAGGATGAACTTGAAGAATTGGCTATGATAGCCAAACGATTCTCACGTTTCATGAGGTCCAACCGGGGAAGAAAAATCCAAAGAAAAATGGACTTCAAAGGGAAGAACAAAGAAGAAGGAAAGGATCCCATCATTTGCTATGAGTGCAAACAATCCGGCCACATCCGTTCGGAGTGCCCTCAACTCAAGAAAAAGGGCTTTGAGAAGAAGAAGAGACTCAAAGCCAAGCTTGCTACTTGGAGTGATGAGGAGTCATCGGAGGATGATGAACAAGAAGTGGCTAATCTTTGTCTCATAGCACTTGAGGGAGATTCCTCCTTGGTAACCTCTAACTCATCTACTTTAGATTTTTCATATGAAGAGTTAAATGATGCATATGATGAGTTACAAGAGGTATATGATGAATTAGTTGAGAAGTTTAAAGAGTCGGTCATTAAAAACAAGAAAATCATTTTAGAGCTAAATGAGAAAAATGACTCACTCACTCAAGCTAATTCTAAATTTGAGAAAAAGATTTTAGGATTAAAAGATGAACTTAAATTCTTTCAAGATGAAAATGTTGATCTTAATAATATTTTGTCTCAATGCAATAGTGAACACCAAAAGGTGTTAGGTGAGCTAAATGAGCTCAAAAAGTCCTTAAAAAATGTTGGTAGTGTCAAGCATGAAGTAGGAGAATCCTCTAGAACACACCAACCTAAGAAAAGGACTAATTACTACAAACAAGGTAGCTACCCTAGACATAGTAGAGCTAAAAGAATTAGAAGTGTATGGGTTCCTAAGGAACTTGTAAAATCTAATAATATTATTGCTATGTCATCTTGGATTCCTAAGGGAACCAAGGTTTTGGGAGCTAACACTCATGGACCCAAAATGATTTGGGTACCAAAAACCAAGGTTTAATATCTTTGTTTGTATGGGGAGCATTGCTACAAGGCCAAAGCACAAAGTCAAAACTCATGGTACCTTGATAGTGAATGCTCGAGACACATGACCGGAGACAAGAGTCGATTCATGGATTTAAAGCCAAAAAGTGGAGGAGTAGTAACATTTGGTGACAACTCCAAAGGCCACATTAAAGGTATTGGCTCCATAGGTAATCACTCTACCATTCTCATTGAAAATGTCTTATATGTCGATGGTCTTAAACATAATTTATTGAGCATAAGTCAATTGTGTGATAAAGGATTTAATGTTTTATTTGATAAAAATGGATGCAAAATTGTTGACATTAAATCTAATAATATTATGCTCATAGGTCATCGCATAGGAAACATATACATGGTGCATTTAGATGACATACATACATCTCATGCATGTTTAGTTGCTCAAAATGAAAATGATGCATGGTTGTGGCATAGGAAGCTAGGACATGCTAGCATTAGTGTTTTGGAAAAACTAGTCTCTCTAAATCTAGTTAGAGGTTTGCCCAAAATTAAATATTCAAATGATAAAATTTGTGATGCATGCTCAAAGGGTAAACAACATAAGTCTTCCTTTAAATCCATTAATGATGTTTCTACTAGTAGATGCTTACAATTAATTCATATGGATTTGTTTGGGCCAATTAGGACTATGAGCTTGGGCGGTAAATCTTATGCATTTGTGTTAGTTGATGATTTTTCTAGATTTACTTGGGTTCTCTTTTTAAGTACTAAAGATGAGGCTTTGGAAAAATTCATCACATTTTCAAAATTAACCCAAAATGATCTTGAACTTAGAATTTCACACATTAGAAGTGATCATGGAACCGAGTTTCAAAATTTAGGGTTGAAGAATTTTTGAATGAAAATGGTATTAGCCATAATTTTTCGGCTCCTCGAACTCCTCAACAAAATGGGGTAGTTGAGAGGAAAAATAGAACTTTACAAGAAATGGCTAGAACTATGCTTTGTGAAAATAATTTACCTAAATATTTTTGGGCGGAAGCCACAAACACCTCTTGTTATATTGTAAATCGAGTAATGATTATGCCAATTTTAAAGAAAACACCTTATGAGATTTTAAAATCTAAAAAGCCTAACATTAGCTATTTTCACCCTTTTGGGTGTAAGTGTTTTGTTTTAAATAATGGAAAAGACAACTTAGGTAAATTTGATGCAAAAAGTGATGAAGCTATTTTTATAGGTTACTCTTTAACCTCTAAAGCCTATCGAGTATTTAACAAAAGAACTTTAGTAGTAGAAGAATCTATTCATGTTGTATTCGATGATAACCTCCTTCCTAGGAAGGATTCTTGTGATGATGATGATGTAGGAATCATAAATGCCTTTGATGGAGGTCAAACTTCAAAGGAGGATGAGATTTAAACAAAAGTAGAAGACACACAAGAACCACCTCTTGAAGCCTTGAAGGACTTGGCTATTGAGGAAAAGGAAGTGAGCTACCCAAGGGAGTTGAACTATGTCAAAGATGGTGAAATCTTGGGTGATCCATCCAAGGGGGTAACCACTCGTTCTTCTCTTAAATTAATGAACCATGTTGCATTTATCTCATGCATAGAGCCTAAAAATATAAAAGAAGCATTGAAAGATGACTTTTGGATTATGGCTATGCAAGAAGAGCTAAATCAATTTGAGAGAAGTAATGTATGGACATTAGTTGATAGGCCTAGTAATCAATCTACAATAGGAACTAAATGGGTCTTTAGGAACAAACTAGATGAGAGTGGTAACATTGTGAGAAATAAAGCTAGACTTGTAGCACAAGGTTACACTCAAGAAGAGGGAATAGATTTTGATGAAACCTATGCACCCGTAGCTAGAATGGAAGCCATTAGGATGTTGCTTGCATATGCATGTTATCATAATTTCAAGCTTTTTCAAATGGATGTTAAAAGCGCATTTTTAAATGGTTTTATAAATGAAGAAGTGTATGTTGAACAACCACCGGGTTTTGAAGATTCAAAATTTCCAAATCATGTTTTCAAACTTACCAAAGCTCTTTATGGTTTAAAACAAGCTCCTAGAGCTTGGTATGAAAGGCTTTCAAATTTTTTGATTGAAAAAGGATTTGAAAAAGGTAAGGTGGACACTACACTTTTCATAAAAATGTATAAAAATGACATCTTAGTAGTTCAAATTTATGTTGATGATATTATTTTTGGTTCTACTAATGAATGTCATTGTCAAGAGTTTGCTAAATTAATGCAAGGTGAATTTGAGATGAGCATGATGGGGGAGCTCTCATTCTTTTTGAGACTCCAAATCAAGCAAAAGAAGGATGGCACCTTCATCAACAAAGCAAAATACATAAAGGATATGCTCAAGAAGTTTGGCTTGGAGAATGCAAAGCCTCAAGCCACTCCTATGAGCTCATCTACAAAGCTTGACAAAGATGAAGGAGGTAAGTGTGTTGACTCTAAGCTTTATCGTTCTATGATTGGATCTTTGCTTTACCTTACCGCAAGTAGACCGGATATCTTGTTTAGTGTTTGCTTGTGTGCTAGGTTTCAAGCTAGTCCTAGAGAGTCTCACCTTATAGCCGTTAAGAGAATCTTTAGATACCTTAGAGACACTCCTTGTTTAGGCCTTTGGTATCCTAGAGACTCTACCTTCAACCTACATGCTTACTCGGATGCGGATTATGGGGGTTGTAAAATTGATAGGAAAAGTACTTCGGGAACTTGCCAATTCTTAGGTAGTATGCTCATATCTTGGTTCTCTAAGAAACAAAATAGTGTAGCCTTATCTACCACCGAAGCCGAGTACATATCCTTAGGGAGTTGTTGTGCTCAAGTCCTTTGGATGAAGCAACAACTCTTAGATTATGGAATTAAAGTTGGAACCATACCCCTAAAATGTGACAACACTAGTGCAATATGCTTAACTAAAAATCCCATCCAACACTCTAGAACCAAACATATAGAAATAAGGCATCATTTCATTAGAGATCATGTCCTTAAGGAAGATGTGGTTATAGAGTATGTAGACACCTTGAATCAATTAGCGGACATTTTTACAAAACCCTTAGACAAAGAGCGTTTTTGGTCCCTTAGGAAAGAGTTAGGTCTAGCTAGCCTATCTTGATATTTTAGGACCTATTTTGTGCTTAAATATGCTTGATTTTGTGAAATGCCATGTTGATGTGTTTAAACTCCTAATTTCATCCATGCTTATAGTTAGGGGGAGTATGTTTATGCTTAAATATGTTTTGCCTGCTCATTCATGACATTTATGCATGTAAGGCCTCTTAAAAGATCATTTTTCTGCATTTTTAGAGCCTCATCTGCACTTCCAGGCCCAGGTGTATCGAAACGGGTGAACCTGTTTCGATACGGGTACCTTAAATCCAGCTCTGAGAGAAGGGCGTTTCGAAACGCCTAAAAAGCGTTCCGAAACGTTTTTGATTCTGCCAAGGGGTGTATCGGAACGCGTTCCGATACGGGTCAAAGGGTGTTTCGATACAGTCAACACCGTATCGAAACGATCTGTTTATGGTTTTAAAATGGTCAAAACCCTAGCCGCCCGTTCCGAAACGGTCTTGACCGTTCCGAAACGGCATCGCGGACTGCTTTAAATTAGGGCTTTTAATGATACAAACTCACTTTATATCAAACTCTAAAACCCTAAACCGCCTCCCTCTCTATAAATACCCTCTAAAACTCTTTGATTTTCACAAAATTGTGAGGGGTTTTACTCTACAACTCAAGTCTAAGCAAGTTTCATCAATCTTGTGCAAGGATTTTTCTCAAATCATCCAAAATCCCAAACTAAGGTAATTTTTCTATTTTTTCTTTTTCTTTCAATTCATGTTCGAATCTTAGGTTAGAAAATTTTATTTTTGTATAAATTATATGTTTTTGGTTGTGGGTTTTCAAAATCCTGTAAAAAAATTTTCAAATCTCAAATTTTTTGATTCGAATATAAAATTTTTCAATCGTATTTTTTTAAACTGTTTTTTATTTTATTTTAATTTTGTTTTCAAAAACCTAAGTGGGATTTATTATTGGATTGATTTTAATTATCAATGCATACACTTATTTTTAAAACACTTGCTTAATATTTTTAGATGGCGGATCAATCGAACAAGAAGCGGAAGGCCGTTCAATCCGATGATTCGAGCATTCGTCCGAATATCACTATGCTTTTTCAGAAATCTCTTAAAAATCCGGACGCTCGTGCTCGCTTTGCTTATGTCAAGGATTTCGCGGTTCGTAAGGAACGTGTCATTGATCTTGAGTTCCTCAATTCCGAGCGATTCCTTTTCCGTTATCTCGGCCGTTTGGATGAGTGGAATCTCTGGTATTTCTTGAGCATTCCGGATGTTTGCTACAAAAATATGGTACTCATCTTTTACTCTCATGCTCGTTTTCTTTATGATGAGTCCAAAACCGAGATCATAGGAATTGAGTCATCCTTACTAGGCAAAAAGATTGTTATAAATGTTGATCTTTTAGAGTCTGCTCTTAAACTTAAGGATGAGGGTCTTGAGGATGAACGCCACTTTGGCACTTTTACCGGAAAGGCACTTAATTTGGATGTGCACGATCGTGTCCTTCACTTGATAGTCTCTTGGTTTATTCGCCCTTCCGGCGGTAAATATTCCCACATCCGTCAAACCGATCACTTTTGGCTAGAGTGTTTCCGTAAGGGTGAGCGCCCAAATGTGCCTAAGATTATTTTTGCCGAGATTGTCAATAATATCAAGCTTATTGACACGAATGAGTTAAAGTCTTTTACTTATGGCATTGTCTTGAGCGCCCTATTTGAACATCTTGAAATTGATTGTACCTATGACTCTCCGGAACCTCGCAAGACCAAGATTGGTGAGTCATCCCTTTGCAAGTCCGGATTCCAATATGTGGATGGTATTTGGGAAAGAATTGATAGAGAAGCGGATCCTCCTCTCGTTGCTCCTCCACCGCAAGTTCAAGCCGCAAACAATGATGCCCTCACGGCTTTTCTTACCGAGCGGTTCAATGCCTTGGACACTCGGATGAATGCTTTGGACACTAGCATTGCTTCGGGCTTTGAGACTATGGGCAATCGGTTGAAGAATGTCGAGGATCGTCTTCTTTCTCTTGAGACTTCTCATTCCAACTTGGACCTCTCCTTCTCCACTCTTTATGGGCAATGGACGAAGTTTCACCGTTCTCAAACCAAGAACGATGATGATGATGATGACGAGGATGATGATGACGAGGCCTAGGAACTTCATATCATATCATATCATATTATTTATGCTTTTAGGATTAAGATTGCATCTCTATGTTTTCTCATGTTTAGGACCTATGCTTTTGGCTATTTTTATTTGGAATTTTATGTTTGAACTTAATGTTTGAATTATGTTTTGGATATTTTAATTATGAATTTATAATATGGTTGCTTATTATTGCTTATTGGTACTAATCATTTATCTTCTCTATGAGCTTTTATTGTTCTTTTTTATCTAACAAAAAGGGGGAGAATAAATTTAAGAGCCACACTTTAAACTAAAATTCGTTTTTAAAATCTTAAAAGGTTTTTAAAGGTTTACAACTTGGATTTCAAATCAAAATTTTATTTTAACTTTAAAAACCTATCTTAAATTGAGGGGGGTTAGAATAATTTCAAAACTTTCAAATTTCCCAAAAATTCTAACTTTGGTTTTGTTATATCAAAAAGGGGGAGATTGTGAAACAAATATTTTAATTTTGATATAACTAAAAACCTAAGGACTAATTTGAAAAAGTCAAAACGAATTTTAAGTCCTCAATATATCCCCATATAGTTTTAATATTATGCCCAAGTTAAAAACAAGCCTTTCACATATTTTTTCTAAGTGTTTCAAACAAGAAACAGTGATTTTTAAGCACCCGTTCCGAAACGGACATCAGGCGTTTCGAAACGTTTTCATCACTGTCGACCATCGTTCCGAAACGCGTATCGAAACACTTTACCTCGTTTCGAAACGGTAGCACTCGTTTCGAAACTGTTCTTCATATTTGAATAAAAAAGGCTTCAACGGTTCAAAAATAAGCTATATTTTTAAATATAAAAGGGGTGTTTCGAAACGGATCAAGGCCGTTCCGAAACGACCCTTGACAGTAGCATTTTCGTTTCGAAACGGATACAAGACGTTTTGAAACAGGGCTTTATGATTATTTGAAAATATGACCGTTAGGGTTTTTAACTAACTTTTTGAAAGTAGTTAAGGCGTTTCGAAACGGGCTAAGACCGTTCCGAAACGACCCTTGACAGTGGCAAAATCGTTCCGAAACGGCCCTAAGGCGTTTCGAAACGGGCTCTTAAATGCACCCCAACGGCTCTTTCTATTTTAGTCCGTTCCGAAACAGGTTCCCCGTGTTCCGAAACGGGTTGGTGCAGACAACATTAATGGTGGCAAGAGAGGGTTCCAACGGCTCCATTTATGTTCCCAACCACCCAAACGGCTAGAAATCAATGAGAAAGTATAAAAGGGACATCCAAAAGCATCAGCAACAACTATTGATCCTAAAGCAAACATCCAAACATCAAATTCAAGCAATTGAGCAAAAATCTCACTTTGTGTAAAAATCCCAATTTGTGTTCTTCATTCTTATTTTGTAAAATTGGGTTGAGTGCTTGTATTGGGGCTATCATTTGTATTGAGAGATACTTAATTAGCCTACAAATTTCTTTGTTCTCTTGTGTGAGGGTTGGGTTGATTTTTGGGTAGAAAAATCAACCGATATTGTAAAGGGTTGCCTCCTTGTCCTAGAAAAGGGGAAGATCAATTTAGTGAAATTGTTGCAAATCCTTAGTGAGACTAAGGTAGTGGATGTAGAGTTCATTTGGAACTTGAACCACTCTAAATCCCTTGTTCATCAATTTTAATTTGTCAATTTCCACTACAATCCTTTAAAATTTCCAATTCACCCCCCCTCTTGGTAAATATCGATCTTTCGATCCACTCAACAATAAACTTAAAGGTAATTATATGATCACTGACTGTGGAAATTAAAAGTTTCTATAATCACCTTAGTTTTAGGGTTTAGGGATTTAGTTTAGGGTGTATGGTTTAGGATTTTAGGTGTATGTGTTTTGAATTTAGGGATGGTTGTTGAAATTTATAGTTTAGGATTATAATTTAGGGTTTATAGATTAAAAATTAAATCCTCGCCATATTACCCTAAAACTAAAATCTAACCTCTAAACCCCAAATTATAACCTTAAACATTAAACTCTAACCAATATCCCTAAATTTTAATTTTCTACACCTAAAGCCATAAACCCTATACCATAAACTAAGCTGATAAAATCAGTGTATAAGATAATAACTTAAATTTAATATGCAAAAACTTTGACACTATATGTAAGTAAAAAATATATTTTAAAGTAAAAAAATAAAAAAACATTTTAATAAAAAAGATAATTGCACTAAATAAAATTTACATCTATAATAATTTTTTTACCAAGAAATCATAATATGCAATTGAAGCAATGTTTTAGGATCGCCTCTAGTGTTAAATCGAGGGGTTGTGGGCAATCGCCCATGGTAGATATTTTAAAAATTATTTTTATGCATTTTTTATAAAAAAAAAAAAAAATTCGTTCTCTAGAATTTTGTACGTTCGTTCCCTAACATAATATATTGTGTTTGTTTCTGATCACACTCCTTCACTCTTGCAGTTATGATGCCATAAATCATGGAACATATGAGTAGAAAAAATAATTATATTTTTAAATCTTGATATTTGAATTTATATAAGATATAACAATATAAATATCTTTAACTACTCAGTCAATTAATGAATCTCGAAACATATCACATTTTAAATAACATTTAAAAAAATGGGTGATCAACTATTTAATTATAAAATCTATAAATCTAAATCTCCAATCCTAAAACCTAAAATCTTAAATCGTAAACTCTAATCCTTATGCCCTATATTCTAATTATAGACCCTAATACCGTAAAAAAAACTATAGACCTTAATTTTATGAATCATGTAATCATTTAACCCTAAATCAAGTCCTTAAATCTTTTTTATAAATGAAATGAGAACCTTAATTCTCACAATGGTGCTAACGGATACTCAACCACCTGAATTATTAGCTCTAAATATTTAAATTATAAATCTTTTAATTTAGTTATCTTACTGATCTTTCATGGTTTGAATTGCATTTGAATATGCGATTTTTGCGTCTGTAAATGATTTTCTCATGACGTTCGACTCTGATTTGCGATTGTCGGTATCTTTCGGTAGTTTGATCTCTTTTTGTGATTCGTTTGTCGATGCAGTCAGATATATTCGTATCTATTTTTTGTTTGAGTCTTTTGATTGAAGTTTTAACTTTTTCGTTGTACGGTCTTTATATAATCTAAAATGACTAGTGTTATTGGAAAATGTATAAATTATGAATAAACGTAAACTCTCAATGTAATCAGAATGTTTTTTTAATAAAACTAACTATTTCAATCGAAAAATAATTTCGCTTTGTGGAATAATTTTTTTTACTCCTGAAATCGTAGTAAAAAATAAGCATATAAATAGAAACATATTTTTCCAAAGTAAAGCAAACGAGATTAATTAATGCCATTATCGGGTCGGTTCCATAAACCCTAAACAACACATTTATTCTCCATTAAACCCCGAATCCCTCTTTTGCCTTCTCTACAGCTGACCATTTGCAGGTATCTCGATCTGCATATTCCTCCTTTCTTTCTGAAATAAAAGTTTTAGATTATATTTGCTTCGATTATTTGCCTAGAAATTTTGGGCGGAAGTGTAGAAATCAGCCCTTGATTGCTAAATTTAGTGGTTTCGTTTCCCCTCTTCTGTAGTTCTTCTTGTTAATTCATTATATTTTGGTCAAGCCAGTGCTAGAC
The DNA here is from genome assembly GCA_958450335.1 of Hibiscus tridactylites. NCBI lineage: Eukaryota > Viridiplantae > Streptophyta > Magnoliopsida > Malvales > Malvaceae > Hibiscus > Hibiscus tridactylites. The sequence continues at coordinate 22,321,546 of OY288287.1, forward strand.
GCCGCTGTCTAATGCCGCTGCCTTGTTCTTGAGAGCTAGATTGTAAAAAGATGTCAGCTTTGAGGGTCTTACACTTTTCTCTGTTGCTTTCGCGGTTTGATTTGACATCTTAAGGACTTGCTTTTGTTGTTTTTTCTATGCTAGTGAGGGAAACCCATTTGCATTCTAGTTAATGATAGAGATTTGAGTAGGCGTGGAGATGGCCAAGTTGGGATATCTATATTTTAATGTGCTTGACCAATCCGATTGAAATGAATGGATTGATTAAAAAAATATTGTGCATATATAGATTTTTTAGCAGCAAATTGTATGAATCAACTTGTTTTGGCTGTGTTATGTTCTTTGTGGAGACAATATATTGCATTTTCAAGTCGAGGAGATGGTTTGGCTTCTTGCACTTCTCTGTGAAAGATATGGGTTATAAGCTCTAATTATATGGGGGCAAAAAAAGAATGCCTCTTCTCCTCTACATGTATGTGTTTGCATAGTTGCTTTTTCTCAGTTAAATTTGCTTAACCTATTTCTGTAACATCTGGGTTTAATGTTGACATATGCATGCTCTCTTTGTTTATCATGTGCATCTTTTGCTTCTCAGCTGTTGTTAATTGGTTGATATTTATCTGTCTTCTGTATTCACTGCTCCAAATTTATTTGATGCTTTGTATTCGACTATTCGTTTCCCCTTTGGGTTCTGCAATTTGACATCCAACGTCCAACTTTTCAGCATCGAGTAAAATGAACCTCAACAACCTCAAAGTTCCTAAGATGCCTGGAGGTGGAGCACTTCCTGCTCTGCTTAAGATTGGAGTCATTGGTGGGCTTGGCCTCTATGGAGTTGCCAATAGTCTCTACAACGTTGACGGAGGGCATCGAGCAATTGTTTTCAATCGGATATTGGGCATCAAAGATAAGGTCATCATTCTACCAGTTGGCATGTTTATTAGAATTTAGAAATTTAGAATGTATCTCCTTCCCTATATCTGCTGTTTGTGGATATTATAGTACCTTGCAGAACTTGCATATAAAAAATGGCTATGGCTTCTACATGGAGTTGATTAGCTGGCAGCATTGTTCTATTCTTTCTTGAATGACTATAACTTTCTTAGGCGCCCTATTAACGTTCTTGTTCACACGCCCTCTTTTGGCTTTGCTTCTGTCTAGCAGTAATGCAGTATGTCATGCATTTAACTATTGGTTCTGCAGGTTTATTCTGAGGGTACACACCTTATGATTCCATGGTTTGAGAGGCCTATCATCTATGATGTCCGTGCAAGACCTCATCTAGTTGAGAGTACTTCTGGTAGTCGTGATCTCCAGATGGTAAATGCTAATTTTCAATTTTCACGTAGACTTTTTTCCTACAATTTCCTCATTGCTGCCTCAAAACTCATGCTCTAATGCCGGTGAGATAAATGTAGTTTTTAGGAGTAGTTCTGTAATGTTTTGGGGAAAAACATGGATTTGAAAATTTGGGTTTGGATTTTTTTGCTATATAAGTTGTGAAAATGAAATGCATGCATTATATATGAATCAGTTCAGATTCAATATGATTATATATTTGCAACAGATAAAGACATGAATTTATAAATCTACACATATCTATGGGAATTCCAAATTCAGAATTGAATATGTTTCAAACAAATCCATGAACTTAAAAAGTAATCTTAAATGTTACACCATATGTGTTTTGTCGAACAACTATACTATTTTCTTTTAAATCCAAATCCATAGTTTGAAAATATAAATTCCTAAGTATCCAATGCAACCTTAGCATAGTGTTTAAAACCTTAAATTATGAATTTACGTTCTCCGTTAACCGGATAAATATGTTATTATTAATTGCTACATCGAGGCTTACTATAGAAACAACATTAATTACAAAAATATACATTAGGTGCTATATTTCACATATAATTAATTGAAAAAATAATATACTTTGTCCTTCTATGCCATACTCATATCAAGCTTTTAAGAATTAATTATTTTCTTGATGTTATTCTGTATTCAATATTTTATATAGTTATATCAATCATGTAAACAATATCTCAAATTTACATTTTTATTTCCTGTCAAAAGAAGTGTTTGCATTTTATTCAATCATATTACTTAACTTATTTGAATTTAGCTTACTTTTTACATACTATTGTCTTTTCTGTTAGGAAAAGATTTTTAGCTTCCATGTGTTACCTTATCCTCCCATCCCCAAAGTGATATTCCTGGCTTCATACTGAATGATTGAGTTGAGTACAAAAGGCCCTAATCCCTATAGGGGAGTGACCCTGAAGTCTTTTTGGCGCTTTTTCCTTGTTGATGCTACAACATATATGCGTTTCCACAGTTATATTAGGTGGAAATCGAAAATAGAGAAATGTTTCAGGAAGTAATTTGTTAACTAGATGCTAAACCTACTTCTGAACTATCCTCTGCAGGTCAGGATTGGGCTTCGAGTTCTCACTCGCCCTAGGTCAAATCAGTTAACTGAGATTTATCGAACCCTGGGTGAGAACTATAATGAGAGGGTCCTGCCTTCAATCATTCATGAAACTTTGAAAGCTGTTGTTGCTCAATACAATGCTAGCCAACTCATTACTCAGAGAGAGGTATATATCTTGTCATGCATTTTCTATGCCCTAATGATAACATAAATGGTTTGGATTAATTTTGTGAAGTCGAACTATTGTGGTTTTAGAATGTTAGTAAGGAGATTCGGAAGATTTTGACCGAGAGGGCAGCTAACTTCAACATTCAACTCGATGATGTGTCCATTACAAGTCTGACTTTTGGGAAGGAATTCACTGCTGCAATTGAAGCTAAACAGGTGGCTGCACAAGAAGCTGAGAGAGCTAAATTCATTGTGGAAAAAGCTGAACAGGACAAGAAAAGTGCTGTTATCCGAGCACAGGTGAGATACATATAATGAATCCCACACACTCTGGTCTTGGTAGTTATGGTTTTAAACGGAAAAACAGAGGAAGTACCAAAAAGGAAATAAAGTCTACTATAAAATTAGATGATAAAAGGCTGCTCAATGGGGGTATTGAGTAGATTGTTATGAAGGATAAATCTTTTCTTATAAAGTGTAGAAGATAATCCAAAACATATTGGGATGCTCTAGTTAAGTGTTGAGATGTTGTTTTGCCTTGTGTGGGTGGATCCTTATTCTCTTGTAAATTACAAATCGTTTTTCTTTTCTGGTTTGCAGGGAGAAGCCAAGAGTGCCCAACTCATCGGTCAAGCAATTGCGAAGAATCCGGCTTTCATCACATTGAGGAAAATCGAAGCTTCTAGAGAAATTGCATCGACCATAGCGAATTCATCCAACAAAGTCTTCCTGAACTCAAAGGATCTATTGCTGAACCTTCAGGAGATGGATCTTGAATCCCACCCAAAGTAACTTGGTTGCTTACTTTTTATTTCAATAATTCAATTGTGGGAACATTATACAACAGAGTGGTGAATGGTGATGAACTCAAAAGGATTTATGGAAGGATTTTTATTGTGTTAGGGATCTGGGTTTTAAACCTCTATGAGTTGAGCAAAGAAGAGCATTGTTGGAAGGATTTTACCTGAATGCTATCCTCCATCCGAACACGGTTATTTTCGGTTCATAAAACGGACCAGACACCTATAATTATAAATAAATAAATAAAAACAGTATGGATTACGAGCAAGAACAGAAACAGTATGGATTACGAGCAAGAACAGAAAGGTTATGTTTCTAATGTTGTACATAACATACAAATTTAATAATCCAATAATAATTTGTAAATTATACATTGCTAGATTGAAGTAATGCATAGATAAAAGTGCCTATAATAGTTTGTTATGATTTATAAAGAATTGACTTAATCGTCAAATAGGTGCTCAAATTATGTTTTTTTAGTTAAGTGCCTAAATTATTTTTTGAGTCAAATAAATGCCTAAATCTTATTCTGTGACCTATTTAAGGTTTTTCGTTAATTATCACCGTTAAAAATATAGTGTCATATCTTGAAAAATTTAAAATTATATTAAAAATAAATAAGTTATTTAATTTAAAAAATTCTCTAATTTTTACAGATTTCACAAAATAACCCCAAATTTTAAAATTCTTAACTCTCCAAAGCCTAAATTTCGATTTAGGCCGATTTTCCCGCCGATTGCCATGCCGCCGTCAACCACATCGATCGCCGGACCATCACGACCATTTCCCCATTACTCCGTCGTCGAAAATCGAACGACACCGTGCGAATCGTCGAAATTTTCGAACGGTTCCTTCGAACGATTTGCGACAAACGACGACAGGAGGGGCGACGAACGATGTGTAGGTTGTTCGGCGAGGGAAGGGCACTTCATTCCGTCGCCGGCAACGCGACCAACGCCAGTGGAAGTGGTCGGATTTGGGGACTATTTGAAAATTTCAAGATATATTTTTATTTTGTTTTATTAATTTTATTTATTTTTAATATAATTTTAGTTTTTTCAAGAGATGACATGTGTCCTTTAACGTTAAAAATTAACGGGAAACTTTGAATGAGTCACAGAATAAAATGTTAAGCACATGTTTGGCCCGAAAAATTGTTTGAGCACCTAACTGAAAAAGGAGCATAGTTTGGGCACCTATTTACCTATTAAGCCATTTATAAAGTACTTAATTGTAACTTTTGCAAAACCAAAGAATGAGTATTTTCATCCAAAAGTTATCTAAGTAAAGTTACATCTTTTTGTTGCTCATTTGGTAATCTATAAATAGAAACTCCCATAACAAATTTCTTTAAATCCATTCCAACACAATTTCTACAAATTTCTTAATAAGGACAACAGATTAGGGAATTCCTCAATATCACTAATTTCAGAGTTCATAATTTTCGTTGTATCTAGAAAGTATTGTTGGCAAATAAATTTTTTATTAGAAAACGATTTATCTTATCTCGAATTCTTGATTTATATATGTTTTTACCTATACAATATATACCGATAGCTACAAACATGATTGTTTTCGGATTTAAATCCGCATTAGTTATTAGAACATATATGATCATAAAAAAGAATATGATTATAAATTTCTTTTTATTATTACATTAATATAATTATTCTTGTACTAGATGTATTGCATGATAAATATAACAAATATCAATCAGTTTTCCACAAAATTACCTTTTCAATTATTAATTAGTGCATGCTTAACTCCATTTGGTGGTGGTAGAGTGGGTGGAAGATGTGCCTCTCTTTTGAATGTTTGAATTCTTTTAGCAAAGGAAGAGGGTTTGAATGAAACAGTCCAAAATGATTTCTTCCTTGTATCTAAAAATCCATTACTTCACCAACAATCAGTCGGTCTATAAAATGGAACATTTGAATTTTTGAGTAATGTTAGAAATACAAGTCATAATATTATAAATAGAAAAAATTAAATTGAGAAGATTTCTTCTATAATTAATCTCTGCATTATTTAATTTAAATTAGTTGATTTATAAATTAAATATCGATGATTAAATTCAAAAAATTCATTACTCCAATGAATCAATGATTGCCTTGGGTGGAGTAAGCAAATTTTCCAAACAAAAATATCTTCCCACACACATCATGTCTCCTTTAATTTCCCTAGTGGAACTTTTAAGTACCCACAAGTTTGATGGCGACCTTGTTTAATCAAATACTTAATTCAATAATCCTGTTTATAGGGACGAGGCTATTAAAGGTATGTAAAGGGTTCATCAATTTTTGTCAAATGGTAATTTTAGTATATGCTAGTTTGAATATTTGTTAAATTAAATATTATTTTTTCTTAAATTTTGAATTAAATGTTTATTCAGCTCCTATTAATTTTGAAGTTAAACGACTTTGATTTTATCTAATGGCATAACTATGAAGGTATTAGTGAAGGCTACGACCCCATAAAAATATTAAAAATAAAAAAATATATGATAAAATTATATTTTGTCTCCTCAAAAAAATATAAAACTCAGTGACCCTCCTAAGTTTATTTTTTTAAAATACCCTTTCAACAAATAATATTGAGTTATGTCTCTGACTTCTTTATCATACTTATGTAGGCATGATATATGCCCCCAAACTTAAAATATTATAAATTATTTTGAATTAACTAGGTATTATTTGCTCTACATCTCATATGCACTCTTTTTTTCATTCACAGGGGGACAAAGTCAGTATTGAATTATGAAGGGCAAGTAAACTAATTTTGAAATAAATAGGATTTTAAAAAATAATTAAATCATAAAAATTAAAACTAAGGTTTAATTTATTTAATCTATAAAATTAAAGGGTCATGGCTTAATTTTATTAATTTTAACTTAAAGGGTCTTACTTAATTTTTTTTGGGAGGTATAAGAATTTAATTGTAAAAATTTTAAAATTATCAATGACCTAAAAATAATTAAACCATTTATTAGGGTGCAATTACCCTCCCACACTCCCTTTAGCTATGTCCTGCTTATTCATGTACAAGAACATGTATTATTATTTTATATATTAAAGAAAATGTTTGAAATGGATGGGCTGGTCCCTACCTATATTATATTTTTTAAAAATTGGCAATGGTACTTTTATATGAGGAAAGAGTGGAGGGGTGTGCTAGCTTTAGCTTTTCTTTCCAAAGCCAAAAAGGAGAATCTTTGATCTTCTTATATGGCATTAATTGCATGACTAAATGTCTTTTTGTTGTTTTTTTTTCTTAACCATTGGTTTTCGATTTGCTGGTTGACTAATCTAAAGCAAATTTTATTAAATTTTATTATAGAAGCGATCCTCCCGATTTAATTTTTTTTCATTCACAACGTTAGAATTGGAACATCTGATTTTATTTAAAGGATATAGTGTATTATCTCACTGAACCAATCGGATATTAGAGTCTTTTTGTTGTTAATTGAACCAAAGCTTTGTGTTGTTAAGAAAAAATAGGTCCACTGAACAAGCAAAACAAGATAATAGAACAGATTATGCATGTTGTGTGTGGACAACTCATCCGAATTTAATAATATTACAGGCTTAATCATATAAAACCTGCATATCTTGAAGAAGCACTTTGATTTAAAACCCGAAATTATTGCAGTTGTTTTTATGTTGTGGTATGTATCTGTCTTTGTCCTTGATTAATTATTTATATTTTGGAACACTCGGTAAAACGATAGAATAAAAATGTATCTCACATTGATTAGATTTAGATTTTTTTGTTGCATTTTCGATTTTTAAGGCTTTACTATGACTAATTCAGACCGATCTGCGACACACACTTGGTTTTGGTGGGTGAATTTTCCAGTGAGGATTTTTTGTATATACAACGCCTTGAACCTAAAAACTTACTTAAGCGATACCAAACTACTTACCACTTATACCAATCCCGTTGGTAGATTTAGATTTCTTAAAGTGTTTTATACGAATTTTTAGAGATATTCTTTTGAGTGATTGAAGTAAAAATCCACACACGTATGTTGTTATGGATACCCGTCTATATCTGTATTTGTATTTACAACCTGTAATGCATTTTTTTTTTGGAATTGTCACTTTAATTCTTTTATCTGATTGTTTTAAATTTAAGAGTATTTTAGATTTATTGTTAATTATTAATACTTTTGTATATATATATATTTAAAATTTTTTGATTTTAAAAAAAATTCAGTCAATCAAATATTATTACGTCAGCATATTAATGGTTGATGAAAGCTATCACATCACTAGCATAACATTGTTATCCTTATAATGGCTCACTTAAAGATGTTATTTCAAATAAAAATTTAATGACAAAATACCAAAAGATGCCCCAATGTTTGAGGCTATTTTTTTAGAGCAAACAATCGTCCAACATTTTAATTTGGTCTAAATATGTCTCTGTTAGATGGAAACTGCCAATCAACTGACAGTTAACGACTGGTGTTGACTGAACTTGTCACGTGTTAAGATCTGTTAACATGTCAGCATCATATTCGCCATGTGTCATCATCCGTTTTCGGCCACATGTCAGCATTATAGTCATCCACGTGTCACCATAAAAAAGGGTATAACAAAATTATTTTAAAAAAATTGACGTGGACGTCAACAGATCTTAACGCATGCAAGTCCAGTCAGAATCAACCGTTGACCGTCAGTTTTCATCCAACATGAGTATATTTGGATCAAATTAAAACATTGAGGTTGTTTGCTCCAAAAGAAAAGAATAGGAGGCCAAATGACAAAATATAGAACATTGGGGGCATCTTTTATAATTTTGCCAAATTTAATCGACTATAAACTTTCAAATAAAAACTCGACCGGAATGTTATTTCATTAATGGACATATTTGATTATTCTCTAATTCACAAATTTTAAATTAAGTCCTGAACTAACTATTTAAGCGTTATTGTGATTATTTTTATTTTCTTAAGTAATTGTTTTCCTAATCAACTTAAAAAGTATAGACAACCCATCAAGTATTTCAGTGGAAAAATAAATAATGTTTATCTTAAAAAATACGAATTCAAATCGTTTTGTATACAAAATGTACTCAGATCTTAATTATGTTAGTAGAAAATTTAAATTTAAACTTCTCAATACTTTTACAAAATTTACATGGATAAATAAGATTAACTATATGACTTTATATAACCATAGGCTTGTTATACGATTCCATATTCGGAGGAGTAGGAGACTCGTGCAGTCCATCGCGAAGTTATCACGCTAATTTAGTCATCCCATCCGTTAACTTATTCCCTTCTCTGTTAAGTCTATAGATTAGAAAAACAATTGTATTGAAGTTAGTTATGCTGAGTCAGCAGGTGGTTTAGGCTGTTATTGTTAGTAACCACCTTAGTTAACTTTGTTGACTAACAAACTCTGTATATATACCAACTCAGTCTCATTTTGAGATATTATGAGTTTTATCAATGGAATCTGATAGTACCGTCCTCTCTTCTATATTCTTCATATTGAAGAATTCTATCATGGTATCTTTCGCTTTTGAGTGGTCCTGGCTTTGATTTTTGTTCTTCCGCTTGTTGTGTTTTCAGTCGAGATATTTCCGGATGTTGGTTCGTCTGATGTTTAGTTTCTCAGTGGTTTTGACGACGTTCTTGCGTGATTCAGGCCGTGAATGTGGATTGAGTGGGTGACTCGATAATTGTAAGATTTCCGTACTCATCTATCTTGATCTTTACATCAATCTTCTAGTTCTCATATCTGAAATCATTCGTTGTCATGTGGAAATCCATTTCATGAATATTTGATGCGAAATGGATTAGTGATTTTGGACTGATTTCTAGGCTAGAGATTGTGTTAATCAGGTGCTAATTGGTATCTGTTTGGCATCACGGTCTACTCGCGTGAGATTGTTCTTTACAATGTGTTGTTCTTTGATTGTTTGAAGATTTCTGGATTCTTTCTTGCTATTTTGTCTCACCATCTGTTTGATAGATTGTCTCTGAGGATTGTTGGTTGAAGTATTTTGTGTTGTTTTTCTGTCTGCTTCTTTGTGTTGGTACGATCACCAACTGTTTGATCAATTGTCTCTGAGAGCTATTGTGTTGTTATGGCTGGTGATACTGTTGATGCGTCTGGTTTGATTCCAGCTTCGTTGTTAGTAGATACAAGTGCATACTCGATTCAGCAGTTACCTAAGCTTGACACTGTCAAGTTGACAGAGAAAACCTATGTTCTCTGGAAACATCAGGTTCTGTTGGTTGTGGAAGGCTATGGTTTGCTTTCTTTTCTTTCTGATCACAAGGTTCCTGACAAAACAGTTGTGAGTCGGGTCAGACTGTTCCAAATCCCATTTATCTTGCTTATTTGAAGCAAGATAAGCTTCTTGCCTCGTGGCTTTTGTCTACAGTGTCCTCTGACTTGCTCCCTCATCTCACTGGGCTAGCTACTTCACGTGCTGTATGGGATGCTTTGTCACGGAGGTTTGCTGCTCGCTCGTCTACAAAGATATTCTCCTTACGTCACAGCTTACATTCTCAACGTAAGAGAGGTCAATCTGTAAGTGAATATCTTGCCAAAATTAAACTGATATGTGATACGTTAGGAGCATCAGGACATGTGGTTTCTGATCAGGAGCAAGTGAGTGTAGTTTTGTCTGGTTTATCAGCTGAGTTTGAGAGTGTTATTGTGGTTGCCTCTAGGGAAGCTCTTACACTTGAGAGTCTGTCAGAAATGCTTTTTGAATGTGAGGCTCGTCAACAAGAGTTTATAGCTGATGGAATGACCATTCAGGCTAATGTGGTTACTCGAAATGCTGGGAAGTCTTCTGCTTATAAGAGTGATGAAGGTGATGACTCGGATGGTGTTTCTGATCAGGGGTCTTCACAAGCTGTGACTCCAGGTTCGCAAGACTTTTCCAAGGGTCAGCGTGCAAATTCCTTTCGTGGCAGAGGGCGTGGTCGCTTTGGAAACAATCGACCACAGTGTCAGCTGTGTGGTCGATATGGTCACTTGGTGCACAAGTGTTGGTATAGGTTCGACCAGACCTATCCTGGGGTGTTGTCTGGGGAGCAATCTTCTCGTGAATCATCTTCTGGCAATGTTGTTTCCCATTCTCCTGGTTTTCATTCTCGGTCTGATTCCTCTGTGTCCTCCGTTCAGGCCTACAATCATGTGATGCCCATATCCTCTCCTCATGTGTTTGCTGTGTCTCAAGGGGCTCTTTTTCTTCAGTCATATTCCTCTCCTGGCTCTGTGGCTTCTTCTTATGTTCCGACTCATTTTGTTTCTAGTTCCATGCCTATTCCCTCTGCTCCTCATGTTTCTTCTCCCAGGTTTACATCTCCAGTTGTAGCCAACAACTTTGCTCCTCCCATGGGTGGTGGTGCTCCTCATACTACCAGAGAAACTGTGTGGTACCCTGACTCAGGGGCCACACACCACATTACTAATGACCGCACTAATCTTCACTCTGAGGCTGCCTACACAGGTATGGATTCGTTGTGTATGGGTAATGGCAATGAGGTGCAAATTACTCATGTTGGTTTAGGGTCTGTGGCTGCTGAAAATAGAACTTTGTGCTTAAGAAATATGTTGTGTGTCCCAGATATCAAACATAATCTATTGTCTGTGTCCCAATTTGCTCGTGATAATTCCGTTTATTTTGAATTTCACTCTTCTAAGTGTTTTGTTAAGGATGCTCGGACCAGGGACACGCTGTTGGAGGGGAAGCTCACTCCTGATGGGTTGTATGAGTTGGAATCTGTTGTCACTGCACCTATGCACTCTTCTATATCACTGTCTTCTAAACCTCAAAATAATGTTGTTTCTAATTCATGTACTGTTGTAAAACCTTTGCCTTTAGATTTGTGGCATAAACGTATGGGTCATCCCTCATTGAGTGTACTTAAAACAATGTTGAATTCTTGCAATATTGTGTTTCTTGGTGATAATGTTTCCCCTGTGTGTGGTCCTTGTTTGCAAGGCAAGGCACACAAATTGTCGTTTACACCCTCTACTACAACTTATGATTTTCCGTTTCAACTTGTGGTGTCGGATGTTTGGGGTCCGGCTCACACGACATCCGATGGTTTTCTATATTATGTCTCATTTATTGACGTTTATAGCCGTTTTACTTGGTTATATTTACTAAAGAAAAAATCCGATGTGTTTCAATGCTTTATGGATTTTCACAAGTTGGTTGAGGTGCAATATGGTTGTAGTATCAAGGCCCTTCAAACCGATGGTGGTGGGGAGTATGTGCCTATTGCGACGTGGCTTCAACGTCAAGGTATTGTTCATCATGTGTCATGTCCGAGTACGTCCGAGCAAAATGGTACGGCCGAACGGAAACATCGTCATATTGTTGAGATGGGCTTAACATTGTTAGCCCAAGCTGGGCTTTCTATGCGGTTTTGGACTCATGCCTTCATCACGTCGGTTTTTTTAATCAATCGGTTACCAACGCCTGTGTTACATGGATGTTTTCCGTATGAAGTTCTTCATAAACAGAAGCCTGACTATACTTCTTTTCGTGCCTTTGGGTGTGCATATTTTCCTTTAACTCGGCCGTTTAACCACCATAAATTGGAGTTTCGGTCGCAACGGTGTATTTTTATTGGATATAGCCCTAAGCATAAGGATTACAAATGCCTTAATGATGATGGTCGGATTTTTGTGTCACGACATGTCATTTTTTATGAACAACTATTTCCTATGGGTCTGCATAATTCTTCTTCCTTGGGCCCTGACCCAATTGACTCTACTTCGACAGTGGGCTCTTAGAGTTTGCCGTTAGTACGTGTGGGGTCTCAGGCTTCAGGTGGGGTCTCAAACCCGTCTTCAGGGCTTCCACGTTTTGTGTCCACTCCCTCTTTTCAGCCCGTTTCCTCTTAGCCTGGTTCTCGGCCTGGGCCCGTCTCTGTGCTGCCTGCGTCTATTGTGGAGCCTGCTCTAGTTGCTTCAAATAATAATACGGATGACTCCTCTGTCGCTGCCATCAGGCCCGTTGTTGAGCCCAGTTCTTCTTTTTCTCCTGGGTCGGTCTTTCCCAGAGTAGATCTTGTTCTAGATCCTTTGCGTAGCTCTTCTGTTCTTTCCTTTGGGTCTGCTGGATCTGGACCTGTACCCGTTGATATCAGGCCTTCAGGTTGTGTTGCTGATCCAGAACATGTGTGTCATTCAGATTTGGGGGTTGAGCCTTCTCTCTCTCCGGTAGGGTTATCTTCTTTTCGTGAGGATTCGTCGTTGCTAGCTACGGATGGCGGCGCCTCTCCCTTTTGTTGTCCGAACGGTAGTTTTCCTGTTGGTTCCGGTGACGGTGTTGGTTGTTCCTCGCTTCCGGTAGTTGATACTGAAGACGGTGTGTTGTTTTCTGCCTCTCTTCCCTCTGTGGGTTCTGGGGGTGCTGAGGATCTGGTCGCCTCTGTGTCCGCTCAGTCGTTACCTGTTGATACGTCTCTCCCTTCGGCTGTTGCCGCTTCGCCTTCGCCAGTCGTGAATACGCATCCCATGGTTACTCGTGGGAATGACGGTATTCGGAAGCCTAAGGTGTTTTCGTCCACTCTATCCAAATTTTCTGAGCCACAGAACATTCGTGAGGCATTTCAGAGTGAACAGTGGACTCGAGCTGCACAAGAAGAGTACGATGTCCTCATCCGGAACAATACTTGGTCTCTGGTGGAGTTGTCGTTGAATCGGACGGCTGATAATTGTAAATGGATTTTCAAAGTCAAGCAGAATGCTGACGGTTCCATTTCCAGATACAAGGCGCGTCTGGTTGCGAAAGGGTATCTGCAAAAAGCTGGTTTCGATTTCACTGAGACGTTTAGTCCAGTGGTCAAGCCTACAACAGTCCGTACCATATTGTCCTTGGCCGTGTCGAAGAGGTGGGTGCTTCGTCAGGTAGATGTCAACAACGCGTTTCTGAACGGAGACTTGACGGAGGAGGTTTACATGGTGTAGCCTCCCGGCTTTGAGAAAGGTAAAAAAGGGTTAGTATGCAAATTAAACAAGGCAATTTATGGCTTAAAGCAGGCCCCTAGAGCTTGGTTTGAAAAGCTTCGTTCGTATCTGTTATCTGCTGGTTTTGTTGTTTCTAAATCTGATTGCTCTTTGTTTATTTGGCATTATGGTTCTAATGTTGTCTATCTGTTGGTTTATGTGGATGACATAATTGTCACTAGGAATGATGTTTCTCTAGTTCAGAGTGTCATTGATAATTTGCATAAGACTTTTTCTCTGAAAGATCTAGGGGTGTTGTCTTATTTTTTTGGGCATTGAGGTTCATCATGATGATAATGGGGTTTGGTTGAGTCAAAGAAAATATGTTACTGAGCTTCTTGACAGGAGTGGTCTAGCTAACTCAAAAGGATTGTCTACTCCTATGGTTGCAAGATGTTCTTTGTCCACTGATAATGGTACTCCTATTACTAATGCTACAGAGTATAGGAGTATCGTTGGGGCCTTACAATACATAGTTATTACACGTCCTGATATTGCGTTTGTTGTCAACCGTGTTTGTCAGTTTATGCAAAAGCCTTTAGATACTCATTTTCAGGCTGTAAAAAAGGTTCTACGGTATCTTCAAGCTACTGTTGATTATGGTTTGTATTTTGGTGCATCTTCTCATCTTGATATTGTGGGATTTGCTGATACAAACTGGGGTTCGAATTTAGATGACCGTAGATCTACCACAGGGTTTTATGTATTTTTTGGTGGCAATCCTGTTTCTTGGGGATGCAAGAAGCAATCTGTGGTGTCTCGGTCAACAGCTGAGGCTGAATATCGTGCTGTAGCTTGTGCTACCACTGAGATCTTGTGGTTTCAGTCTTTACTTCGTGAATTACATACAACTCCTGCTGGGCGTCCCACTTTGTGGTGTGACAATTCCAATGCCGTTGCTGTGTCGGCAAATCCAGTTCTACATTCTAAATTTAAACATGTGGAACTGGATCTGTACTTTGTTCGGGAAAAGGTTGCTTCAGGTGCAATAGGTGTCAATGAGGTTCTAGCATGTGAACAAGTTGCAGATATACTGACAAAATCGTTGACTACACCCTTATTCCCTAAGTTTCGAGGAAAGCTTGTTGTGCATCCGGTGCCTGTATCCTAATCTGTGCTTGTGTTCTTCTCATTCTGGTTACAGTCTCTATGTCTATGTGTTTCTTTTTTTTTGTTTCTTGTATGTGTTCAGCAGGTTCGACACTTCTGCATGGTTTGTATTGACATCGAGAAGATTCTTGGTTCAAGAAAGGAAAGTATGGTGAATGTTAAGTCTATCACTACAAGAATATAGGTTTTTAGTGACAAATTGATAGTGACTGAGAATAATTTTGTCACAAATATTAACTTTTTGTGACAATTTTTTTGTGCGACACAATTAGTATAAGTAATTGTGACATATTTTTATTTGGTCACTGTAACAGTAGTAATTGTGGCGATTGTATTTTTCACAAATAAATTCTCACTATAAGTATACAATTGTGACACAAAGTTCATTGTCACTAAAACTTCGACACATGATAGTGACGATATGTGAAGTTGTTACTATTATTTGATATTTGTTGTTACAATGAAATTACTTGTCACTTAAAGTTTCACTTTTTGTTGTGATAAATTTTGTCACAAATAAAAAAATAAAAGTAATGATAAATTAGACATTGACACAATGATAAATTTATTTTTATAATTATAAAAATTAAAGTTATCATAAACTAGTTTGTCAAAAGGTAAAATATTTCTATAGTCTATACTATGTGTAAATTGTTGTTTTAGTCAATTTATTTTTGATCAACTTTAGTCCCTATATTTTTCAAATTTTAAAATTTTAATCCTAATCCTAACGAGACACCGGCAATATGACTAAATTACAAGGACTAAAAATGATGAAATTAAAGAAAAAAATTAAATAAGCAACTTATGTATAACAAATTAAGCTAAAAAGAAAATTTTACTTAACATATTTAAATACGACCATTCATGTCAGGATACAAAATTCAAAATTTAAAAAAGTATAGAAATTTAAAGTGACCAAATTAGAGTACAAAGACTACTATGTGATTTTAGCATAATATATGAGGATTTTTTTGAAAATTTTAACAGATATATTCCATTTTGATTAGTTTTTTCTACAGAAAAAAATTTAAATGGTTTCTTCAACATACATACTTCGTATAAGAAACCATAGAAAAATTAGGTAAATTATTATTATAATAATGTGTTATAATTAATAAATATTTTTAAAATAAATAAAATTAATTTCAATTACAATTAAACCTAAATATTATTTTTCTTTCAAAATAGTATACAATTTCTTGCCTAGCTTAGTGGATAAGTATTGCACTCTCGCCTTAAAGGTTCCAGGTTCGATCCTTCTTGAAGCCATGCATTGCATTTATTTACTAAAAAATGATATTTGAATATGCTACATCATTTATAATTAAATTTCAGTGATTTAATGAAAACTTAAAAGTTTGCGGACCAAAATGCAAAAGCTCCATTAAATTTCAAGGACAATTAGTGATTAGTTTAAACCCTAAATAAAATGGTTACAACTAAAAATATAATTAGTTATTGACAGTGACGACATATTTTAGACACTATTTAAATATGTATTGTCTAAATTTTAGTCACTATTAATAATCATTTGTGTCAAATAGTGTGGTCATAAAAAACATAACTATTGTGACGAAATACATGAAAGTTGTCACTAATATAATAGTGACAGAGTTATTAGTGACGACATGTGACGACTCAGAAAAATAGTCACTGTAAATTTCAGTGACTAAATTTAATACTTTTTGTGACTATTTTCAATGTCACTACAAATGCATTTTCTTGTAGTGTATAGATTAGAAAAACAATTGTATTGAAGTTAGTTATGTTGAGTCAGCAGGTGGTTTAGGATGTTATTGTTAGTAACCACCTTAGTTGACTTTGTTGACTAACAAACTCTGTATATATACCAACTCAGTCTCATTTTGAGATATTATGAATTTTATCAATGAAATCTGAGAGTACCGTCCTCTCTTCTATATTCTTCTATATTCTTCATATTGAAGAATTCTATCATTCTCGAGATATGTATAGAACTCTAATTTCCCATTGCCAGCCTATCACAATTTAGTAAATAGTAACAATGTCTGGTCTTCGGTTATATCGTCACTAATTCGGACCGATTTACGTTACACATTTAATTTTGATGGAAGAGTTTTTTAGTGAAAATTTTCTGCATATTTAAGGCCTTGAAGTCGATATTTGCTTGAGCTATGTCACATGTCGTTCTTGCTCGTGTACATGAACAATTCCACCATCTGCACATGTTCATCATCTATATGTCTTTGTAAAATTGCAGAAGAAGGAACTGCAAAGCTATGGAAACCCAAATCACCGGCGGTTAATTATTCTAGTTGTTTGAAATACTAAATTATGACATAAAGAAACGGACACTAGTATCCAAAAATATTCATATACTTGAACTCGACAGATGGTTTCAGTGGAAAAACAGATGATGTCATCTTAAGAGACATGTGTTTAAATCGCTTTGTTTGCAAGGTAAATATCGGTAAATATTCGAATTCTAATATTATGAATAGAACAAATTAGGGTGAGATGATCACCACATAATGAACATTTATAGTATATGATCTAAATCAGTTAATAAATAAGTTAAATATCGGTAATTATAAAAGTAAGTTAGATTAAATGTAAGGAGACCATCTAGCTTGTGCCATACGTACATCAAGTTATTTATAAATAAAAGATAAAAAGAAAACTGTGTTGGGAAAAATAGGCATATATTCTCCAACTTTTTATAAGCCAAAGCATGTGGAATTCTGTAATGGATTCTTAGATCCAATCTGCCCTTCCCTAACACGTGTCATTTATTTTGTTTATTTTCAAAAGTAAAAGAAGAAAGATAGTAATCTTAATTGAGTAAAAATCATATTTCCCTAATTATGTCCGATGAAGTAAAAATTTCTTGCCCCTAATTATATCTTTTTATATGACTCATAGTAAAAAATACTCAAAAATTAAATTATCAGCTCTAATCTTAATTTATATATCCTAAATTTTAAATCATAAACCCTAAAAAATACACATACTCTTAATTCCCTATACCCCAATCTTAAACCCCAAACCCTAAACCCGCTATTCTAAAATGAAGGTACCAATGGAGGCATAGTTAAGGGTAGACGATTTCCATCCCCATTTATGTCTCATGTTAAAAGCACACTTACAAATTAAATTAGGAAGCTTAACCCTAAATTTTGAATATTAAATCTTACCCCTTATACTCTAAAAATACACCTACCCTAAATTCTCTATATCCTAACCCTATACTATAATCTTAAACTATAAACATTAAACCTTAAACCCCTAATTTTATTGTGGGGCATCAATATAGGCATGATTAGGAGGTAGACGATTTACACTCGTCTTAATTACCCTCCAAAAATTATATCTTTTACTAAATTATATATAGTCTCTAATTTTAACTTTTTCAAATGATATTTTTAGTCCTTGTTAGTTTGAATATTTGTCAAATCAAGTCTATTTCCATCATTTTTAAAATTCAAAAACATATTAAATCCTTGTTAACTATAAAATTAGATAATTTGACCCTCCAATATCTAACCCTAATATTGTTCTCGTCTCTCGACATTGTTTATCTTCATCTACAAAACTCGAACTCGATACCTACCAAATGAGTAATATAACATTGGTGGGAAATGTCATATGCATGCCTTGAATTTGGAGAACTACCAGGGGGATGATTGCTTGAATTAATGATTCCAAACAACATCAAAACAAAAGAATTCCCAGTCCCCACCTTGATTTCCAAAGTTAAAAAAAAAAAAAAAACAGACATGCCCTTGGCCTTGGTTACAACAACAATTTGGTCTTCCCCAAACTCTTACATCCATTAACATGGTTTGTATTAATTAATTAGCGTAAACCTGTCAGGTTTATAAAAACACAGACCGAGAGATCAGACAGGGAATCTAATAAACATAAAATGGGATCAAACCTTGAAAACCGAAGCCTTTTTTAAGCTTTAGAGGTGTTGGGGACGGAGAGAATATTCTGGTGCCGCCACAGTTCAACAGCTAAACTCCAAAACTTTTACACTAAATAAAAGACAGGATGCACTGCCATAACATGATTACATAATTATGATAAAACTAAAGAAAAAGTCAGACTTCACAAGTTGACCACTCCCCACACTTCTAAATACTCACTGCCTTCCTGTCTTTCACTCTTCACCTACTTATATATGTGCCTATATTTTTTTAGGGTTAATACTCAATTTAGTGCCCTAACTATAACCACCTTCTACTTTGATACCTAAATTTTCTTTAAGAAATGGCGATATCAGTGAATGACAACGTGCCACGTGTTTGTTTGAATGTGTCATGGATACATTATTTGTCACATGTCATGTTCTTATTTGCAGGAACGAAAGTAAAATTTTATGTTAAAGGACGAACTTATAAAATTTTAGGGGTGGACTTATAAAATTTTAAAGGGAAGAAAATAAATTTTTAATATAAAATGCATAGAAAACATTTTTAAAAATAATTCTAAATCATATACTAATTTCAAATTTTCAAGGGACGACTTCTCCTCCATCCCATCGATCCATTATGTTGGCCGTCTTCTTAATGCCATTAACTTTCTAGGATAAACTGAGAGAAAATTATAGAGAAAATTATTCAATGTACATATTTAGTCTTTACAAACTTTTTTATTTTAGGGATTAAATCTTTACTTTAGGGTTTAGATGGAAGGGTTTAAAATTTAAAATTTAAGGTTTAGAAATATGAAATTTATTTTTTAAGAGTAAATATGATGTAATCTTTATTGAATAGTCTAAAGGTGATTACAAGGTAGCATTTGTTCATAGATATTTTTAACTCATTGACAAAGCACACACCTTGCAAACTTTGTGATTAAACCCGAGTTTCTCGGTTGAACATCGTCCATTTTTTTACTTGAACCACTTGTTGGGTTCAATATGTTGTAAATTTGATTACACAACACTTGTATAAAAAAATTACTTTAAATAATTAAAAATATAGTCAGCATATTTGTAAACAAATTATAATACCCAAATTTTCAAATCAACCCTACTTCATCCTTTCTTTTACCCTTTTTAATAATTATGAGTGTAATTTCGGTCATCTATGAATTAGGTTACTATATTTGAAAATATAGTAAGATGAACTTTTGGGTTTTGGATCGGATCATACTCGGGAAAGCAAAAAATAAAATGTTGTGTATATTTTGCTGGAACAATGCTAATGAAGCCAAAAATTAATGCCAATATTACATGATTGGACGAGAAATAGGAAAGCTAGGCTGGTTTTTTAAAGGGTATACAACAAAATACTTTCTTCATGCTAAATTATGTGCATGCAATATACATTCACAGTCCAAAAAAGACCTAAATTTTGAACTAAAAATCCATCAAATGAAAAGCAAAGATACATATGCTGCTGAAACCCTAAAACTAACATTCAAGTTATAACAAAAACAACTTCCATATATGTTGTTAATATGGTCTGATGTCTTACGCTATGCAGAATTAACATGGATGTTTTGGGATGGCACCAGATGTTGTTAAAATGGAGTTGATCCAAGTGGTAAGTAATTTGGTATCGCTTAAGCATGTTTCGAGTTCGAACTTTTGTCTATGCAGAAAATTAACAGCTCACTCACCAAAATCAGGTGTGTGGTGCGGGTAAGTTCGGATAAGTCAAAGGCAAAGTCCTTGGAAAACAAATAAGAGTGTTTGATGACAAGTTTGGCATCTCTCTTTGCATGTCACACTCATTGATTTAGGGACACTTCTTTCATTGTTGTTTGAATTCATCTTTTTGACGGAAACAGCACAAATATATGTTTTCCTATTGTTTTTTTTAATGAAAAATGGTTAAATAAGTCGGTGATTACAAGTGGACCGCCATGTATATACAAACCAGCTTACTTTTGTTTAGGAAATTTTATGATAAATAAAAAAAAAAACCTTTTCACTATGCTTTTATGATTAACTTTAAAGGAAAGCATTTAACTAATTCATGAGAAAGCAACCCAAAGTAATAGGTAAATTACCCTAGGTCTTCTTCCATGACATCTAATGTATTATCAATCTTTAAATTCGAAATTACGTGATTAGGTATTTATGAACAAATAATTGACAATATCCTAATACATTTCTGAGTCGTGTCACGTCAACATCGAAATCGGTATTCAATTATATGCACGACACTAATACGATAAACTTAAAAATTAATAGTACGTTGTCGGTCGACAAATCGTGTACTCCTCAAACATTTCTTCGAGCTTGGGTTTTCGGAATATTTGAAACTGCATATTCATATACTAGTACGTTTTATTACATATATGGAAGTGGAATTAAAAAATTGCAGATTGGAAGGCAGCAGAGATTAGAAAAATGATAAGAAAAAGCAAACAAATTATGAGATAATGATTCCAAATGGAAAAGGCATGGAGATTAGCTTTTGCACCTTTGGGGTTCTTGCTCACCCCCTATCTTTCTTCAACCTCTTTCCTTACCTCCCAACTTTAACTTTTCACCGCCTCTCATTAGAAAAATATATATACATGTACATATATATTAGTATTATATTCCATTACTTTGCATATATCAGCTTATGTTATTAGGGTTGAGAAAACCATAAGAACACTGAGTCTTTCTTGTCTTGTATTAAGCTTTAACAACATAGATGTTAGAGACGATGGCAGACGAATCGAATTCGAATGGTTTTATCATGGATCGTGTATCTGGATCCAATCCTCCTGTTGTTGCAAAGAAGAAGAGAAACCTTCCAGGAACACCAGGCAAGTACTGATCTTCTGTAAGACTATATCTGCATATTTTTTCTCTTTTGAGGATCATCTTCATGGTCTATTTGTGTGTTTTTTGCTCGGCAAAATATGATTTTATTAAGGAGAATCATACACGCCATAATTTGTGTTATGTTTAACACCAGATCCTGAAGCTGAAGTGATAGCCTTGTCCCCCAAGACTCTAATGGCGACCAACAGATTCCTGTGCGAAATATGCGGCAAGGGTTTCCAAAGAGACCAAAACCTGCAGCTCCACCGGCGAGGCCATAACCTTCCATGGAAGCTGAAGCAAAGAACTACCAAGGAAGTGAGGAAGCGCGTGTATGTGTGCCCCGAGAAGACCTGCGTCCACCACCATCCTTCGAGGGCTCTCGGCGATTTAACCGGCATAAAGAAACACTTCTATAGGAAGCATGGGGAGAAGAAGTGGAAGTGCGACAAGTGCTCGAAGAGATACGCTGTGCAGTCGGATTGGAAAGCACACTCGAAAACCTGCGGCACCAGGGAGTACAAATGTGACTGTGGTACCCTATTCTCAAGGTAATAGATTTGTCATATTGAAGTTGTTAATATTAGGTTCGAGTTTACATTAGGTTATTAATTATTTGATACACGGACTGTATAAAATTTTATGCAGAAGAGATAGTTTCATTACGCATAGGGCTTTCTGTGATGCCTTGGCCGAGGAAACGGCTCGAGTAAATGCAGCTTCCGGCATGCACAGCTTGGCGGCCGCCGGAAATTTCAATTACCAACTTATGGGGAATCCACTTGATACGGGGATACCACAACATTTCTCCACTGTTATGAATGGGACAATAGACCAAACTAGACGTGGATTTTCCTTGTGGATGGGACAAGCATCTCAGGGCCAGGACTCACTTGGCAAAACTACTCTCCAAGAGATTCAGCAATTCGGTTCTTTGAATCCGGGATCGATATACGCCGATCCTCTGGTTTCGACATCGAACCCTCCTGCATTGGATTATCAGCTAAATTGGGTGTTTGGGAATAAGGTCTCATCGGGTAATGCTGAAGATCATCAGCTAACAACAAGCACTTCACTTCCTTTGAGTAATGTCAAGGAAAATGGGCCTCAACTTGTGAGTGTCCCTTCATTGTTTAGCACACAACACCACTCTCATCAAACACCACCTTTCAGTATGTCTGCCACAGCTTTGTTGCAGAAAGCTGCCCAAATCGGCGCAACGTCGACCGACACATCGTTCCTAGGAAGCTTTGGGACCAAGTGTAGCAGTCAAGATGGGAACAAGTACAACGATCTGTATGTTTCAAACACAACAACAACAACACTAGGAAGCGATTTAGAAAACTCAGCAAACGATATTTCCACTTTGAACCAACTGCAAATGTACCCCGCGAAACGCCGGCGCATGCAGAACGAAGACGGCGGCGGAGGAGGAGAAACAAGAGATTTTTTGGGTGTCGGAGTGCAGGCCATTTGTCACCCCTCTTCAATCAATGGATGGACATGAGATTGGCATATGAAATTGAATGACTTTGCAGGGAAGAAAAGTGATAATCCTAGAGAAACTATTCAAGAGATCCATGCATATTCTCTTCAACCTTTGAAAGCCATATTCATCCCTTTTAAAAAAATCATGGCTTTTTCAACTTTGATAAAAGGAGGATATGGAGTAGTGGAAGCAAAGCAAAGCAAAAAACAAAACCTTTTGGAGCTCCATTATTGCATTAATTGTTTCATCTCTATTGTGCTTGTTGTCCTGTCATACTAGATTTAAACAATGTATTTACATATCCATAAAATAAAAAACCTTTGATTATTCTAGCTATTTACAAAACAGGCTTTCAACTATTCATTGAAATAGAATCTAAGGAGGGGAAAAGGAGATGATGTTCATCCTAGGAAACTCGTGTTCGAACAGCTTTGTCTGCAAGGTGTATGTCTTATTAAAGAGTTTAGAAAAAAAGTATGAACAAATACTACCATGCATATACATATCAGCATTGTAACAAGAAAAATGGAGAGAATTAAAGGATCAATTATTTTCCCCAGTACCAAACTGAGATTGGGACAAAGTCATATTCATGTGTAGGTAAAATGTGTAAGGGAAAAAGAAAAAAATTGTCATTTCTCTGCCCTTTTTTTCAATGCCAAAGATACAATGGGGTCAGTCTTGAAGTAAAGACATGGGAAACACAAGTGGACAATGGATAAGAGTTTTACTTTGTGGCTTATTTGATTCAAACAGGACACTGATACTAGATAATATACTGTTGTGGCCCCATATTTTGACCTCTACTGCTCACATTTTCATTTGGAGTCAGTAAATAATTTTAGGGTTTATAGATGTTAAAACTCGAACTCTAACCTATTGATATTATCTCGAAAGAGTAATTGCGACAGCATTGAGTTTCGGATTCATTCGAACTCTTTCGATGTAAGACAACTAATGGCCATGAATGCAAGAGCATGAGATTGAGAAAAGTAGGTCCTAGAATTATTGACCTAGAAAATGTTTGAGATTTAATTAAGTTCATCAATATATGTATGTATATATTCTCTCATGTAATCAAGTAATGCCTTTAGACTTTATTCTTTTCCCTCCTGTTCTCAGCAACAACTTTTTGCATCCAATAAGAGAAAAAGTATGAACCTTCATTGTCGAGCTGACTCATAATTTT
This sequence comes from Hibiscus tridactylites, assembly GCA_958450335.1. Lineage (NCBI taxonomy): Eukaryota > Viridiplantae > Streptophyta > Magnoliopsida > Malvales > Malvaceae > Hibiscus > Hibiscus tridactylites. The sequence goes on from OY288287.1 coordinate 22,345,477, forward strand.
CTACATTATTTCTTAAAAAATAAATAGGCACAAAAGTAAGAGAAATGTAGTACTAACATGTAAGATAACAAAAGGCAGCTTAATCCTTAACTAACTTCTAAATTAGGTTTGGTTTTGAATGCTAATCTGATAAGTCAATGAACTGATTTTGTGCTGCTGGTTACCTGGTAATGAAGCAAACCAGACACTTCACTTATTGCAGGCTAATTAAGGTAAGTTAAAGTTTCACCTTTTTTATCTTTTATTTTATGCCATTGATGTTAAACCTTTTTCCCTTATGATTTTGTTGATGTCAAACTATGGAATACTGCATTTATAATGGAGGGAAATCCTGTAACCTTTTCAGTGCTCCTATTTATGCCATCATGCTCAAAATTAGGTTTAGGGTTTAGAGTTTTAGATTAGGGTTTATGGTTTTAGGGTATGCTGTATTTTTTAAGGTATAGGGTTTATGATTTAAAATTTAGGGTTAAGACATAGAATTTAATTTTATAGTGTTTTTTAGCGTTGGAGCATAAGTATGGACACCGAAAAGGAGTAGAGAATTTTTATCCATTTATAATTGCAAACTGAAAATGGGAGTTGATTTTTCTTTAGGTAAAAAGCTTCCTAATTACCATTCAATCAAAACCATGAATGAATGAAAGATAGAATGTTGTGTGTTCAAAAGCAACACATTTACACTTGGACTTGTATCTGGGTCATTTTCTCTCTTTTTTAACCAAAATGTAAGCTGTAGTTACCATAAATATATAAGTTGTTTTTAACAGAAATCTTATGTTGCTTTTCGGTGTTCTATAATCTATATATGTCTCAAAACTAAAAAAAAAGTTTAGAATTTATGATTAGGGTTTAAGATTATAGTTTAGAGTGTAGGGTATATTTTTTTAAAGTTTTTGAGGTTTATAATTTAAGATTTAGAATTTATGGTTAAAAGTTAGAATTTAGTTTTATAGTTTTGGGGCATAATAAAGCAAAAAAAAACATTAATTATCTAATAGAACCATTCAGTTGATGTTGATTGGGGATTCAATTTTGGAGGATGAAGAAGACGTGGTGAAGGACATCGCTAATCTGGAAAGAGACAATTTGAGAAAATCAAGCAATCCGTCGGAGTGCTAACTATCTCTCGATGAGGATTTTAGTGTGGAATATCAGAGGGTTGAACTCAGACACCAAGACGACTGCAGTTAGAAATTTGGCCAGGGATCACAGGGTAAAAGTCATGTTTCTGCAGGAGACAAAAATGGAGCTTATTCGAGAGCCAACCATCAGAAAAATATGGTACGATGATGATTTTGGTTTTATTTTTTCTGCTTCAACGGGTAAATCAGGGGGGCTTCTTTCGATTTGGGACAAGTCAATCTTCCAGCCTGATAAAGTTATTGTAAAGCCTAGTTTTATCTACCTCAGTGGTAAATGGTGCAACGAGAAATGGAAGTTAGCCTTGGTAAATATCTATTCTCCTAATGCTCCCTCGGACCAAGTTCAGCTTTGGAAGGAGCTGTTAGAGCTGAAGAATGTGGACGAAGCTTTATGGCTGTTAGGGGGTGATTTTAACGCAACTATCAGTAGAGACGAGAGAGCAGGTTGTTGTGGGAATTCTTTCGGCAGTGTCAATTTCATCAATTTTATCTCGCAAGGACATCTCATTGATCTACCGATGGTAGGGAAGACCTTCACTTGGTTTGGTCCAAATAATAAAAGAAGCAGACTCGACAGGTTCCTTTTTGACGAACAATTGATTTTCAGTGTTGGCGATATTTCTCAAATGGGACTGTAGAGAATGGTCTCTGATCATGCTTCGGTTTTAATTTCCAGTGAATCAACTGATTGGGGCCTTATTCCTTTTAAGTTTTTTAATGCCTGGCTGAAATTGGAGGATTGCAAAGCACCCATTCTGAATGTTCTAAGAGGAGGGAATAAATCCGAAATCACCTTAAAACTACGCAAAGTGAAAGCTGCTTTGAAACAATGGATTAAGGAGGGGAAGGGTGATCTTAACTCGATTGCAAGGAAGTTAGAAGCGAATATCGAAGCATTGGAAGAAAAAGGTAATGAAGGAGAGCTAGATGTCGATAAAGCCAAACATTTACAGAATTTAAGGATGGAGCTGGGGGAAACTCTGAAAATCCAAGAAGCATTATGGAAACAAAAATCTCGAATGAATTGGATGGTTCAAGGAGATTGTAACACTGCCTTCTTTCACAGAGCCTCTAAACTCAGATCGAAAAAGAAAAGTATCCATGGACTGCTAGTGAACGGTAAGTGGTGCGGAGATCCTGTGAGTTTGAGAAAAGGTTTTTTTGATCACTTCAAAAAACAGTTTTCTGCCAAGAAGAGACAGTGGTAGGCAGTTTTCAATCTAAATTTCAAGCGTTTGGACGAGTCAAAAGCGGAGGCTCTGGTTATTCCATTCACTGTCGAAGAAATAAAGGAAGCCTTGTGGTTCGAAAGCCCCCGGACCGGATGGATTTACTCCATGTTTCTTAAAAAGCTGCTGGGAAGAATTGAAAGAAGACCTCTGGAGCACTGTTAATAAATTTCATAAGAGTGGAAGACTTGAGAAAGCATTTAATGCGACTTTCATCACCCTCGTCCCGAAAAGGAAGAATCCAACCGATCTGTCAAATTTCAAACCAATTAGTTTGGTCGTAACAATATATAAGCTCATTGCCAAACTCCTATCACAAAGATTGAAGACAGTTATTGATAGTCTGATTAGCGAAAATCAATGTGCGTTCATTCAAGGGAGATAGATTTTCGATGGAATACTCATTGCTAACGAGATCATACACACTATAGGAATCGATGGAATTAAAAACGGGGGTGTTATTCTTAAGCTCGACTTCACAAAGGCTTATGACTGTGTACGCTGGAGTTTTCTAATTATGGTGATGAAGAAGATGGGATTTCTGGATAGATGGCTGAATTGGATCGTTGGATGTATTACTTCTCCAAGTATCTCAATCCTTATTAATGGTTCCCCAACGGAGGAATTTCAGATGGAAAAAGGGCTGAGGCAGGGGGATCCACTTTCCCCCTACCTATTTATCATGGTAACGGAAGCTTTGCACCTCCTTCTAGAAGAAGCAGAGAATCAAAATTTGTTTCGTGGTATTGGGGGCGTTCTCCCGAAAAAAACGATCTCGCACTTGCAATTCGCGGACGACAATGTGTTGTTCCTTGAACTTGTTCAAGAGTATCTTATGAATTTAAAAAGAATTTTGAGAAGCTTCGAAGCTTGCTCAGGGCTTAGCATCAATTTTGGTAGGTCTTGCTTAGTTGGGATAGGGATTGAGTCAAACCTGGTGTCTTCTCTTGCAAACATTGTTGATTGTCGAATTGGTAGTCTACTACTGTTGTATTTGGGCATTCCTTTGGGAGCCGATCCGAGGAAGATTGGGACTTGGGACTCGATTATAGAGAAATTCATATCTAAATTATCTGGATGGAGAAGTAACTTATTGTCTTTCGCTGGAAAAATAGTCCTAATCAATTTTGTATTATCTACACTGCCGATCTACTCTATGTCCTTATTTGAAGCACCTAAGCTGGTTATCCAAAAAATTAGAAGAAGCTTCCTTTGGGGTTCAAACGATGGGAAGCTGAAGATGGCAAAAATAAGTTGGGGGAAAATATGCTTACCCAAGAAGTTCGGAGGAGCGGGAGTGGCAAATCTTCTTGTGAAAAATAAAGCATTATTGGCGAAGTGGGGGTGGCATTTCGCTACCGAAAAACATGTCCTCTGGAGAAAGGTTATAAGAGCGAAATATGGCACACAAGACCGTAGTTGGGCTTTGAAGCTCGATTGTCCAAAGAAAGGGTCAATTGTTTGGAAAGGCATTATCAATAATCTGAACTCCAAAGACATCGTAAGATGGACAGGAACTGAAGAATTCAGGTGGATGGTTGGGAATGGGAAAACGACCTTATTTTGGGAGGATATTTGGTGCACTGACAGATCTTTGAGAGCCCTATTTCCCAGATTATATAGGGTGGTCATTAAAAAAGGTGAGGTGGTTGCTAAGTGGGCGAAGAACGGTTCGTTGAACGAGATTTGTTAGGCAGATTGGTTTTCCAGGCCTCTTCGAAACCACGAATATTCCCAGCTTGAGGTAATTGGGGACATGATCAAAACCATAAAGCTAAAATCGGAATGTGAAGACAGACTCATTTGGACTCATGAGAAGTCTGGAATTTTTTCAGCAAAGAAGCTTTCTAAATTGATGGTTACTGCAGATTCGGGTTGCCCCTCTTTTAACTTTGACAAACTTTGGAAATTAAAAGTGCCCCCGAAGGTGAGAAGCTTATTGTGGATGATAAAATTTGACAGAATTCCTACCAAAGTGTTCCTTTTTAAGCGAGGTGTCAAATTGCCAAGTAATAACCAAGCGTGTGCGTTCTGCGATATTTTTGCGGAAGACACTTTTCATCTCTTTGTGGGTTGTTCGTTTTCTGTTAAAATCTGGAAAGAGATATACAGTTGGTGTCAATTAGATTGGAAGGACCATTCATCTATTGATGAATTCTATGATGGATGCCTCTCGTCAGGATTGAAGGGAAGGAAACATTCAGTTTGGTTGATCGAATGTGCAGCAGTTTTTTGGTGCATTTGGCTGGCTCGGAACGACTCAATCTTCAACAACAAACAACCAGTTTTCCGTGACACATTATTCCAGGCTAAACTTCGAGCATTGATGTGGGTTAAATCTTCAAAAAACGGCTCTGAAATCGACTTCAACTGGTGGTGGGCAGACCCTTTAAAAGGCTTTTCACCGAAAGTTATGAAACCAATCGGCCATCGCCATCTTGCTTCAGGTACAAACCTCACCTTCTATTTAGCTGGTTATTGCAGTAATAATTATTCAGGCTGTGGTGGCATATTGAGCATGAAATCTGGCATTTTTCGTGCTTTATTTTACGGGCCGGTTAAAATGGTGGGCAAGGATTTGGCAATAATTTTGGCAGTCAAGACAACTTTAAAAATAGTAATTGCAGCAGGCTGGTGCAATCGAGCAAATATACAGATACCGCTGAATTTAAAACTGATTCTTATTTATTTTAACAATCCAATGTTGCGACCCTGGAATTGGTGGAATGAATTTGCTTTGATCGATCTACTTGTTAAAAAGATAGGGACAATATCCTTTTTTCATGACACTTTCGATCAGGATTCTTTAGTGCAAGGCTTAGCAGTTGAAGGTGCTCAACGTGACAATTGGTTCAAGGCATGGTGGTAATAAAGTAGATCCACAGTTTTGGAGCTTTGTTTGCAGAACCATGCAGCGTTTAACAAAGTGGCATCTCTTTTTGCATTTACCCAGATTTATATCTATGTTAACAACTTGTAACAGTTTCGATTCTGTCTTCCTTGTTCCTCTCGGATGTGGGGTACTTTTTTCCTCCATTTAAGTTTAGGGAGGTTTTTAATGAGGCCCTCATCCGAGTTTTAATAACATTTTGAATAAAATTCTAGCATTGCCGTGCAAAAAAAAGTTACGATATAATTGCTAAATTAAAAAAAAAATTACAAATTGAGTTTTTTACTTTTATAATTTTACATTTTTATCCAATCATTAATATCTTTAATAATCCCCATCAATTCGATATGTTTATTAAGTTGTCTGTGGACAAAGATGGGGTTGACAGGGACCTCGGCCCTACATGATAACATTTTAAGTATAACTCCTTTCAAATTTTAAAGTTAAAAACAAAAATTTAGGGTAAACAACACTATTGGTCACTAAATTATTCTCGTTTTTTGTTTAGTCATCAAACTATTACTTTTGACAAAATCACCATTAACGATTTTTTTTCTTATTTTGTTACACGTCGTTAAAAAATTCACGGGAAAAACAATAGTTTAGTGTCTAAAACAGGGAGAAAAATAACATTAGTGATCAAAATAGGAAAAAAACATAACATTAGTAATGATTTTGCACAAAATAATAGTTTGATGACCAAAACATGAAAGCGGGAATAATTTAGTGACCAATGATGTTGTTTACCCTAAAAATTAATCATAAGATTACATTTCTAATCCTAATGATAGTGTTTCAGCCCAATTCCTTTAAAAATATGTAATTAGCATCTAAAAATTTATAATTGAACTCTGTCTAAAAAAATGATTCGCCCCTAAGTTAGCCCTCATATGAGGGACTTTTGACAAATCCACATTAATTGTGGACTAGTATTTTTAAATCAAAGAAATAGGAGGACTTAGGTCTTAATTTTTGAAGTACAGGGGAAATTATAGCTTCGAAACTCAATTGAGAATTTGAAGCAGAGAAGCGAAAAATGAAATTCAAGGACTCACCGGTAATAGAGCTTCAAGTGCGCGATTCCCACCTCTCTATCCAACAGGACAATGGCTCCTTCCACGTCGGCACCTCCGTCTGGAATGGTTCGCTAGTCCTCGCCAAATTCGTCGAGCGCTGGGCACCGCCGTCGCCCACCACCACCGGCACCAATAACCCTTATTCCGAACTCCTCGATTTCCACTCACGCCGCCGTCGCGCCATCGAGCTAGGAACCGGGTGTGGAGCTGCCGGTATGGCGTTCTACTTACTGGGTCTCCAGGACATCATCCTCACCGACATATCCCCAGTCATGCCCGCACTCAAACACAACCTCAAACGCAACAAACCCGTTCTGGGGAAGAACATGAAGACGTCGGTTCTTTATTGGAACAACAAGGATCAGATCAGGGCCGTTAATCCTCCGTTCGATGTGGTGATCGCGGCTGATGTAGTCTACATCGAGGAATCGGTTGGACACTTAGTGGGGGCTATGGAGGCGTTAGTTGCCGACGATGGGGTGGTTTTGTTAGGGTACCAGGTGAGATCACCGGAAGCAGATAAGCTGTTCTGGGAAATGTGTGAAACGGTTTTCGTGATCGACAAGGTTCCTCATCAGGATTTGCACCCTGATTATGCTTATGAGGAGACCGATGTTTATGTTTTCAGAAAGAAGAAGAATGATAACTAGCAGGGTAAGTTCTGGATTGATTATATATACTAATGAAATTTGGCAACTGGGCATACAAATTATCCATTTTTCTAGTGAATGCCAATAAAACTATAGTAATTGTTCCTTAGACTGTTTGCAGCCTTAGCCCTTAGTTTTAGAGTACTTGTGTTCTTGTTTAAGTGAACTTGTGATGTGTCAAACATATATAGCTATGGATATTTGGAATCTTGTTTGTGTGAACTTATGTTCAGAAATGGATATTAGATATGAACATATTAGTGTCGAGCATATACCCGTATTCGTTTTCAACATTCATATATAGCTATGATATTTCGAATCCAATATCATCTTTTTCATTATTATGATCACTGGATGTTGCTACTCAACCTGTCTCATTTCTCTACCGGACGAATGATATATCCAACTTGAACCAACTTATCTTCAGCTTAGCAGCAAGGCATGAGATCTTTTTTGGTCTTCCCCATTTTGTATTTTTTGTTATCATATTGTGAACTCTGTTTCAACCCAAATTTGCATTGCAGGTGAGGTCAAGCCTTTTGCTTCAATCTTTGTGGTTGTTGTTGAACCTTCTGAAACTCAATTTTGTGTCCTTTTGCTTTGTTGGTATACCGGTTTATGCTCCACAGGTTAGCCACCTTTGGATTGAGAATCCACAAAAGCTTGCTTTCAAGTTTAGGTTGGCTCAGGCTTGGATAAGCATGAGTTAAGTCGAGCTCGAGTCCAACCCGAACTGACAGTGAACACCTCTATAACTATTTTTTTGTTTTTGTCCCTCGAGTTTCTCCATTTAACTATGATTGTTAGGTATTTTGGATTATGGAAGGCATACCAAGAACTTAAGAATATGAAGATGTTCCAGATTCTGGTCTGGATGATTGAGGAGGACCCGACCCAAAATGGGAATACTATAAGTCTCTCTCCAAATTAATAAGGGGTAAAACAAGTCATTTAATTATAGTTTTAGAAACAATCATCTTATTTTCCTTTTAAAAGTAACAATTTTGTCAATTAAAATTAGGATTATTATCCTATATGTTGGCGGTGGAAAACAGAGTTTCCACTAGCGGGATTATTTAGGTGTTTAGGATTTTTTAGAGGTTAGAGGATTAGGTGGTAGGGTTTAGAATTAATGGTCCATGGTTAGAATTTTGAGTTTAAGGTTTAGGTTTTGGGATTTTAGGGTTAGAAATTTAACTTTTAAATTTTGGCTTGACAATAGGCATGCTTCTGTAGGAACGATAGTAACTGCAACCACCCCGGGATAATCTCCTTGAAACAACAAAAAACCAAGTTAAGGAGCTAAAATAACTTGAGTTGATACCATGAAGTCCAAACTTAAGACAACATCATATTCATCCATAGTGGCCACCGTGTAGTCGATGTTTCCCTCCCATGGTCTCGACCCTTTGTCTGGAGGATCATTGTCTAGTCTTGTCTTGAGGTTTGCTCCCTCCTGTGGGTCGATAGATCCTGCGAAATTTGAGGAGCTTGAAGCTGTCGTTGCTGCCATGAGGGCTCATATGATCTCGAACGATCGCATTCGAGCAATTGAGGAAGCTCAACGAGAATTAGGGGATGGTTTAAAGGAACTAAAAAATAATGCCAAGAAAGCCATTGATGAACTAAAGGACGGGTTGGAAGAGCTAAGGTGTGTTGTGAATCTGGTCAAAGTAGCTATGGGAAATTCATCTACAAGTGGCAGGAGCCAAAGGGCTAAATTCCCATAGGCTCAACGATTTGAAGGGAATAGGGATGCCAAAGAACTTGAGAATTTTTTGTTTGACATGGAACAATACTTTCGGGTAATTGGTACCTTATCTGAAGATGATAAAGTCTCCATGGCTTCAATGTATTTGGCTGGCGATGCGAAGTTATGGTGGCGCTCCAAGTTTAATGGTGGGGTGTGCTCCATAAAGACTTGGGGCGAGCTGAAGAAGGAATTGATGAATTCGTTTTTCTTTAAGAATGTGAAATATGTTGCGCAGAAGAAATTGAGAGAACTACGTCACACAACATCTGTGCGTGACTATGTAAGAGATTTTGCAGCTTTAATGTTGGACATCAAGGATATGTCTGAGAACGACAAGGTATTCTACTTTCTTGAGGGGCTCCAGCAGTGGGCGAGAACTGAGATCCAGAGAGAAAGGCCAGTTACGATGGCTGCGGCAATGGTTGCAGCTGAACGTCTTAGCGATTACACTAATAATTCTTTGAAGCGTAAGGCCCTAATTGGAAATGATAGTAGTGCCTACCGAGGTAATGTGAATGGCAACAATGGGAATGGTCGCGACACTGGTAATGGGTATTGGAAATGAAATGGCGTTTCACAAGAGAGTTGAAAGGTCGGACAAATCTTCATTTTGGGAAACGCCATCTCACAGGAAGGAGTAAACTTCAAGACGGGACTAGACAATGATGCATCCAGACAAACCTTACGTTGCTTCCTTTATAAGGGCCTCACCGCGTGGCATCTTGCCCGCTCAAAGGCGCACTTAATGTTTTAAAGACCATTACACGAGATGGGGATGTGTCAGACCACCAAGCTGAGAATCAAGAGGGTGAACGAGCTTTATCCGTTTCCTATGTGCATTGACTTCACAACTAGAAAGAAAAAAATTAGAGAGGGGCTTGGTGTACGTAGACATTGTCCTAAATGACAGACCCACAAAGGCTTTAGTGGATACAGATACCTTCATTTCTCCCGAAGAAGCAAATAGATGCAACCTGAAAGTAACCAAGGATGGGAAGTTGATGAAGACAGTGAATTCGGCAGCCTTGGTGACGTGTGGAAGTGCTATGATTGTGATGACAAAGGTCGGACCATGGGAGGGAAACATCGACTATACGGTGATCACTATGATGTTGTCTTAGGTTTGGACTTCATGGTATCGAGTCAAGTTACTATTGTTCCTAGGGCTAAAGGAAGGACTTTAGCAGCAATTCAGGTTGAACAAAGAGTTCAAGTTTACACAGTCGACGAGGGCGTCAACAAATTGGGTGGGGGATGTTGTGGCCATCCTCTTTCTTCGGCCACAACTGAGTAGTTGCGTCGTGATCAACCCTGGGCTCAAGGCTTAGTAAAAGAATAAATGTTTCTCTGGTTAGGGAAAGAGTGTCATGTTTTCAAGCAAAGTAATGTTTACTCGGGGCGTTTCCATTATGTTTATTTCGCATATATGTAGGGGGTGGACAGTCAGCAGTTGGACTGGTCACGAGCTGTCCTACACTCCATCGAGGCGGCCCCTACCGCCCGAGTCGATGGTGTGCGTGAGTTTTCATTTTTGTAACATGTCAATCTTTTTCTCTGTCTTAATAAAATAAATGACTTTCTTTTTGTACGGAGAAGTAGGGGTGGACAGTGTACATCCATTATGCCCCACGGTCTCGACCCTTTGCCTAAAGGATCGTGTTGTGGCGTGAGACTAAAGTGTTGCTTGCTCATCTTTGAGTAGTTCCATCGAGGGAAAATGGTTGACTTGATCGAGAAGAGTCTTGTTCAAGTGTCGCACGGCTTAGTCTGATATCCCACGACGTGTCACGGCTTTAGCCTTTAGTCACTCGGTTATTAAGTCGTGCGGCACTTGAACAAGACTCTTCTCGATCAAGTCAACCTTTTTCTCTCGATGGAACTGCTCAAAGATGAGCAAGCAACACTTTAGTCTCATGCCACAACATGATCCTTCAAGCAAGGGATCGAGATCGTGGGGCATAATGGATGCACACTGTCCACCCCTACTTCTCCGTACAAAAAGAAAATCATTTATTTTATTAAGACGAAGAAAAGAGTAACAAGTTACAAAAATGAAAACTCATGTACACCATCGACTCGAGCGGTAGGGGCCGCCTCGATAGAGTGTAGGACAACTCGTGGCCAGTCCAACTGCTGATTGTCCACCCCATACATATATGTGAAATAAACATAATGAAAACGCCCCGAGTAAACATTACTTTGCTTGAAAACATGACATTCTTTCCCTAACCAAAGAAACACTTATTCTTTTACCAAGCCACGCCCAGGGTTGATCCCGACGCAACTACTCGATTGTGGCCGAAGAAAGGGGATAGCCACAACATCCTCCCCACCTAATTTGTCGACGCCCTCGTCAACTGTGTAAACTTGAACTCCTTGTTCAACCTGAATTGATGCTAAAGTCCTTCCTTTAGTCCTAGGAACGATAGTAACTGCAACCACCCCGGGATGATCTCCTTGAAACAGTAACCAACCAAGTGAAGGAGCTAAAACAACTTGAGCCGATACCATGAACTCCAAACCTAAGACAACATCATAGTCATCCATAGTGGACACCGTGTAGTCGATATTTCCCTCCTATAGTCCGACCTTTGTCATCACATCCTTAGCACTTCCACACATTACCAAGGTTGCTGACTTCACTATCTTCATCAACTTCCCATCCTTGGTCACATTCAGGTTGGATCTGTTTGCTTCTTCAAGAGAAATGAAGGTATATGTTGCACTTGTATCCACTAAAGCCTTTTTGGGTCTACCATTTAGGACAATGTCTACATACATCAAGTCCCTCTCTAATTTTGTCGTTTTCCTTTCTAGTTGTGAAGTCAATGCACATAGGAAACGAATATATCCCATTCTAGCTCGTTCACCCTCTTGATTCTCAGTTTGGTGGTCTGACCCATCCCCATCTTGTGTAATGGTCTTCAAAACATTAAGTGCGCCTTTGTGCGGGCAAGATGCCACTCGATGATGCCTCTATAAAAGAATCAACGTAATGTTTGCCTGGATGCATCATTGTCTAGTCTCGTCTTGAGGTTTGCTCCCTCCTGTGAAATGTCGCCATCCTGACGCCTTCCATTGTTTCCCCAAAATGAAGATTTGTCCGACCTTTCAACTCTCTTGTGACACCATCACCATTCCATGCATCTTTTCCATTCCAATACCCATTACCAGTGCCACGGCCATTCCCATTGCTGCCATTACTTCGGTAGGCATCATTATCATTTCCAATTGGGGCCTTACGCTTCAAAGAATTATCAGTGTAATCGCTAAGACGTTTAGCTGCAGTCATTGCCGCAGCCACCGTAACTGGCCTTTCTCTTTGGATTTCAGTTCTCGCCCACTGTTGGAGCCCCTCAAGAAAGTAGAATATCTTGTCGTTCTAAGACATATCCTTGATGTCCAACATTAAAGCTGCAAAATATCTTACATAGTCACGCACAGATGTTGTGTGACGTAGTTCTCTCAATTTCTTCCGCGCAACATATTCCACATTCTCAGAGAAAAACGAATCCATCAATTCCTTCTTCAGCTCGCCCTAAGTCTTTATGGAGCACACCTCACCATTAAACTTGGAGCGCCACCATAACTTCGCATCGCCAGCCAATTACATTGAAGCAATGGAGACTTTGTCATCTTCAGATGAGGTACCCATTACTCGGAAGTACTGTTCCATGTCAAACAAGAAATTCTCAAGTTCGTTGGCATCCTTATTCCCTTCAAACTGTTGAGGCTCTGGGGATTTAGCTCTTTGGCTCCTGCCACTTGTAGATGAATTTCCCATAGCTACTTTGACCAGATTCACAACACACCTTAGCTCTTCCAACTCCAACTCGTCCTTTAGTTCATCAATGGCTTTCTTGGCATTATTTTTGAGTTCCTTTAAATCATCCTCTAGTTCTCGTTGAGCTTCCTCAATTGCTCGAATGCGGTCGTTCGAGATCATATGAGCCCTCATGGCAGCAACGACAGCTTCAAGCTCCTCAAATTTCGCAGGATCTACCGACCCACAAGAGGGAGCAAACCTCGAGACTAGACAATGATCCCCTCCAGACAAGGGGTCGAGACCATGGGAGGGAAACATAACATCGACTACACGGCGGCCACTATGGATAAATATGATGTTGTCTTAGGTTTGGACTTCATGGTATCAACTCAAGTTATTTTAGCTCCTTCACTTGGTTGTTTGTTGTTTCAAGGAGATCATCCCGGGGTGGTTGCAGTTACTATCGTTCCTACAGAAGCATGCATATTGTCAAGCCAAATCATTGAACTTGGAGCGCCCCAAGTCTTTATGGAGCACACCCCACCATTAAACTTGGAGCGCCACCATAACTTCGCATCGCCGGCCAAAAATAATTCAATAGATTTAATTTTTCATATTTAAAATCTTTGATATTATACCTTTTGACCACTTATCGTACTCTATATTACTATCCTAGCTCGATCATTGAGGGGGTGAGAATTAGGTAGGGATACTAAACTATATTCACCTACTAGATAGAAAACACCATACTTTTTTTATGTACCTAACAAATTTTTTGTTGGCAGCATTTAAATCAATCTCTCATCAGAATAAATACACTTAATTGTATTTAAATCTATGACCTTTAATATTTTTTTAAAAAAATATATGACCTTTAAGAAGTATCAATCAAATTAATATGCAGTTAACATCTAAAATAAAAACACCATATAAATACAACACATTCGATTCAATGTAAAAATATAGTAGGATTAATCCACACGATATTCATGTTTAAAATTTCATTATAATTGATCATTTATGGTGTGTTATAATAATATTTTCAAGACAAATGTCGGGATTGTAACTTACATAAGAATGAAGTGGTTGAACATGCATGACCACTAGGTCAATTAATGTATTTAGGGGGAGCAGAGCTCGACTCGAAAAAAAAATTAAATAAGCCGAATTGAGACGAAAAAATTCGACTCGTTCTAAAGTATAAACAAATTTTAATTTGTAAAATGAAAATTTGATTTTACTAATTAGTGGGTTGATTTTTAAGTTCGAGTTGAATCTCTTAAATTTTCATGATATATATACCAATATAAAATATATGAAGAAATATGTCACATATGAAAAAATATGATGAAATATGCATGCATATCTTATATGATTAGAGAAAGTCGTTAAATTGAAATCAAACTATACTATAATATTGATAAATAATTTCAATTAAATTTATATAGGAACTCGAAAAATCGACTCGGCTTAAACTTGACTCGAGTCGAAAATTTTTCAAATAATGTTTGAGTTGTAAAACATGACGCGTCAACTCAAATAACTTGAAATTTTTTTACTTACTTGAGCGCAAGTTACCGTGTCTTTGGCATCAAACTTTCTTTCCAAATCATACGGAATTTTTTACATTTCTTTTATGCTAACCTAATGATCAAATCTAAGCTCTTCCCTTTGATTTATCTTCAGTTGTTCGAACTTTTCGGAGAAAAAAACAATTGAGCCTATCAATCACCAGGAACATGAAAGTTTGGTTGGAATGAAATGAGCTACTTTTTTGCTACTCTTTTTTCATTGATTAAGTTAGTAAATGGGAACACCTACCCACAATGACCCAAAAGTCCAGCCACTGTCGCTTTCAGACAACAGACTTTTGCAAATTGCAACCCCCAACAGTCCAAGACAGAGATAGATGCCTTGGTCGGGGCCATCATCATTCATTATAAACGTACACAGTCAAATTTTAAAAAGGCATCCTATCATTTCTTTGTGAAAACCACAGCCATGAAAGATAGATTGAGAGAGACAAAAGGGCCCAATTCACTTATGAAGGGCGGCAACTTCGATTGACCGACAACCGCTCTGCTATCTTCACTCAACCAGCAGAGCTGTACTCTTCTCCGGTACTTGTCGAAACCATGTCTGCCGGAAGAAATATCGAAAACATGGCAAGATTGAAATGAGCCACTCAAGCTTTGATGATATCCATTTTTTGTACAATTCTCCAATGTCTTTCTCTATGGTGGGTCTAAACTACTTGGTATGGTATGGTTTTCGAAATGGGCACAGTTCTTGTTACTGCACCATTCCCTCTTCCCCATGAAACCCACCAGCATGATGAGAGTTAAAATTTAGTGTGATTCGCTATTAAGATTCGACTAGTTAAACTACACTAGCTTGATCGGAGGCTTCCTCGTCGTAGCAGTAATAAGGGGAGAGCTTTCCGTCCTTACCGGCTTTGAACTTGTTCTCCCAGCTAGCTTCTTGCAACAATTTGACTACCTTCCGCATTGAAGGGCGGTTAATGGGGAGAGCGTTAGTGCATAGAATACCGATATCGAGTACCCTGCAAATTTGTTCCTTGTAGGTAGAGTCCAGTCTGGGGTCGATTACTTGATCCGCACCCTTTTGGTTGTAGGTAGAGCAGACCCAATTCACCATGTCTTTCTCCCCGAACTCGGGATCTGTCGGCGGTTTACCGGTAACCAACTCTAGGATGACGACCCCGAAACTGTAGATATCACTCTTCTCGTTCACTCTTAGGGTATATGCATATTCTGAATACAAATGAAGACAAAATGGATAAGAAAAAGTTCATGTTATTATGCCAATGAACCAATCAAAAAAAGCATCAACAAGGAACAAACCTGGTGCAATGTAACCATAGGAGCCTGCAATCACAGACATGGATTCTGCAGCTTTGCCAACTCTTTTAACAATCTTAGCAACTCCGAAATCCGCAACTCTGGCACCGAATTCTCCATCTAGCAATATGTTGTTCGACTTTACGTCCCGGTGAACAATTGGAGGAACACAATCATGATGCAAATACGATAATCCGTCGGCTGCATCTAAAGCAATCTTATACCTAGTAGGCCAATCTAACAAGCCTCCCTTGCTGCTATGTAACAAATCCCCCAAGCTCCCATTTGGCATGTACTCATAAACTAAAAGTTGTCCATCTCCGGCATTGCAACAACACCATAGTCTCACGATATTCTTGTGTCGGATTTTTCCCAGCGTTTCGACTTCGGTTTCGAACTCATCTCTCTCTGTATCAGCAGCACTCAAAGAATCTCCTTTCTTGACTCCCCCACTGATTTTCTTCACGGCCACTGCATCGCCATTACTAAGCACAACTTTGTAAACTTTGCCAGATGCTCCACTTCCTATCACATTCTCTTCCTTGAGGCAATCCGCAATCTCGAATTCACTGAAACCAATCTTATGAAATGATCTCCACTTTGTTACAGTAGCTCTTTTCTTCTTCTTTTCGAAACTCCGGTACTTCATGTAGAACCAAACAACCCCTAAAACAAAAACCAGGCCGGCAAGTACAAAAATGGAGGTGAGAATCCACGTACAGTTCTCGTTCTTAGACCGGTTTATCTTCGGGCAAAGACCATCCAAGTCACCGCACAATCCGGGATTCCCCACGAAGCTGTTCCTGTAATTTTCATTGGCATACAAAGGAGGGAGCTCTCCTGAAAGCCGGTTATTCGACAAATTAAGCACATTCAGCTTCAAATTCTGCAACTCAATTGGAACTTTCCCGGAAAACGAGTTACTTGAAAGATCAAGATAATTAAGCACAGGCAAGCTACCAATATCAGTAGGAATACTCCCAGATAGCCTATTGTTAGCCAAATTTAACTCATTCAACTTCACCAATCCCTTAACTCCTTCGGGGATCGTTCCATCAATGTTATTTTCACTAAGATCAAGCTTAACCAACTGGCTCAACTTCACCAAAGATCTAGGAATCGGACCCGTGAACCCGTTTTCGCTAGCAGAGATCTCTACCAGTGCCTCCAAAGATCCGATTTCGGCAGGTAATGAACCGGAAAAACGGTTGTCGGAAAGTGACAGAATGGAGAGATTGTGAGCACTTGAAATAGTCTTTGAAATTTGTCCACCAAAGGAATTTTCAGCAAGCTCGAGCAAAAATACTTTAGGTAGTCCCCAGAAGCCGTCTGGAATTCGACCGGAGAAACGATTGTGCTTGAGCCGGACCCGGCTTAAACTCGTGCATCTGCCTAGACTTTCCGGGATTTTGCCTGAAAATGAATTGTAAATCAAAATAATATCCTCTAGCTGCCCTTTTGCGCACAAATTCTCTGGAATTTCACCAGAAAACTGATTATAAGACAAATCCAAACTTTGTAATGGCGAGTTTGCACCAAGTTGACTTGGCAATGGCCCGCTGAGTTTGTTGTTGAACAATTTCAGCTCGAACAATTTCTTCGACCGGGTTATACTCTCCGGTAGAGTCCCTTCAAGCCTGTTGATATAAAGATTCAATGACTCGAGCTGTAATCCGCATAAACCAGTCGGAATTGTCCCAGTTAACTCATTCATGGACGCGTCGAATCGCTTCAACGCAGTTAGATTCCCCATATTTAACGGCAACTCACCAGATAGAGAGTTGTTATACAACTCAATTTGCTGAATGCTTTTCAACTCGGAGATTGAACTAGGAACCGACCCAGTAATCCGGTTCAAGGACAAATCAAGATTTTGAAGATGAACCAACCGACCGAAACTCGATGGAATTTGGCCGACGAGATTACATCCGGCAAGAAAAAGCTGCTCTAGATTCGTTAAATTGCCGAGCTCACTCGGTATGTGAGTAGGAGCAAACGGGTTATAAGCAAGGTCCAACTCTTTGAGAGTCGAAATGTTTCCAAGCACAGCAGGAACGGTTCCATCGAAGAGGTTTCCCGCCAAATTCAGATACTCCAGCCGCTGAAATTGTCCGAAACTCGAGGGAATCTCGCCGGAGAAGTTGTTCCCGAAAAGGATTAGATTTCGGAGCGAGGAAATCGCGGCGAGGGAGGGAGGCAAAGATCCGACGAGGAGGTTCTGTGAGAGATCGAGGGTCGTTAGATTTCGACACTCGGAAATATCAACGGGCAGCGATGAGTTAATGTTGTTATTGACGAGCAAGATGGAGCGAAGAGAAGGAAGACGACAGAGAAAAAGCGGGAAAGGTCCGGCGAGTTGAAAGTTGGAAAGGTCGACCGATTCGACTCCGCCGGTGAGCGAGTTGCATGAAATGCCGCGCCATTTGCAAGGAGTGTCGTCTCGGTGGCTCCAGTCGGAAAGGGCGCCGGTTTGGTCGGAAAGGCTTTGCTTGACCTGCAACAGATACAGACCTTCCTGGTTCAGAGCAGAAGCAAACGGCAGAGGATTCAAAAACACCAGCAAGAAAACCAGAATCATTGCTTCGGTCTCAGGGTCGGTTTTTGGTCTGGGGTTCGGAGTGCTGGGATTTGCGTTGTTTGTTTACAGTAAGGGGGGAGTGTTTGAGGTGGGAATGGAGGAATGGATATTTGAAGGGAGGAAAGGTTGGGGGTTTGGGTGGTGGAGTGGGTCCTTAGCTGTTGCTGAGCCTGAGATGATGTAACAGAGTAGGACGGGGGAATAAAGCAAATAATGCAGCGCAATTTGTATAAATTTTGTGTAGTTTTAAAGCTGGTTTGAAACTTTTGACAAAATGGTTCAAATTAGAATTCCGACAGTCAAAAAAGAGTCAGTAGTTTTCACATCGCTTTTCGGGAAATTATTTAATTTCCACTCACTAATTTGGCAATTTTGGGTGAAAAACCCCTTTTAAAATATTATTTTTAATAATGGCTCCCAAAAACATTTATTTGGCAAAATGACCCCCTTTCTTGCTAGGTCGGCAGACCTCGCGTTTTGTAGAACGCGAGGTACGATATCGCGTTGTACAGAACGCGAGGTCTGTCGAGTTGGCGTTCCAGTCCGTTTTAACGGTTTAACAGTACCTCGCGTTCTGCAGAACGCAAGGTCCACGAGAAATTGAAAAGGCGGCTTAGAATATATCGGACGGACCTCGCGTTCTGTAGGATGCGAGGTCTGCCCAATTCCAGCCTAAACCGCAAGCAAAAATATGCTTAAGTAGGCCTGTTCGAACCCAATTTCGAGCGTGTAAATGGTATATTTTTAGCGATCATCGAGTTTGGAGTCGTAGTACTGAAAATTGTCTATCGTATGACACGAACATGATTAATTTCCGTCCATTCTACAATGGTTTAAAATGGCTTCGAAAACCCTATGCTAGCATACTTTTTTCGATTGAAGTTGTATTTCAACTAATGTCGATTTTCTGTTTTTTAATCATATTAAATTTATTAAAAACAAAAATTAAATAAATATTATAAAGTTTAATTATAATATGCAAACAAAATTATAATTCATAAATAAAATTAGAATACGACATTATAAAATTTTAAAGTGTTTTACATAAATATTAAAAACATAAATAGAAAACAACAAAAAAAAACTAAAAATGCCTATGTCCACCGGTTCCGCAGTCGGGTGGATGACGCTCACGATCCGGATACCTCCTCTGTCCATCGTGTGGTGGTCCCTGGTCCCTATCATCCTGACCATCGTGCGCGATCTGCGGATCTGTGCTGGGCCTAGGCGGGGAGTAAAACAAACTACCCATCGGCGTATTATCCACCATATGAAACTCATACTGAGGTGGATAATCGATAAGTAGAAGGTCAGTCGTGGGCGTCTGGGGGCGATAGGCATCAGTGGAGCCGAACTGGGGTGGAGGCATCGTCTGCTGGAAAGTCGATGGACCGCTATGCAATGGTGGGGCAGAAGATGATGCCCCTGGAGTGTCATATCGTGGTCTCGGACCGCGCTGCGTCGACTGCCTCTGGGTCTGCCTCTGGGGCTGGGACTGGCGCTGGGTCTGGCTCGCTCGCCTGCTCCCGCGTGGGCGGTTTTGGGGTCGCTGGGGAAGCCCGGCTTGCAGCTCCTCCGGAGTAAGGATATGTCGCATCCCATTGTCCCTATACCACTGGCCATAATTGAAAGTGACCGAAGGACCCCCTTCTATAATTGGTTGGAGAAAATGTGGGCGTCTGTGAAATCGTTGACCCCAAAGCGCTATCCAGACAGCATGGTGCTCGGCCCAGTCAGTCTCCGTCTTCCCCTGACGCGTAAGATGGTGGAACTCGTCCATATTTTGCGGAGGGCGTGGAACATCTTGGATGTACCCGAACTGTCGGAGTACCCGATCCGCAGAATGCCACACGCAAACTTCGTAGTTCAGGAGCGGAACTACGGAAATCCAGAGGTCTCGATGTCGCTGTTCCACAATAGCTGCTGGAGTAATGTTGTGAATCTCCTCTGAATCGTAGGGCGTCCACACGAACTAAAAAGAATGAAAAAAGTTAGTAAAAATTTCTATATGAAATATTATTGGAAAAAATAGTATGGAAAAAACCAAAATAATTGTTGAATTACCTCGTCCTCCGTCAAGCCATCGAATGCATATCTGTATTCTTTCTGGGAGTCCGGTAGGCCGACGTGGGATAGGTTGGCGGACCACCTTTAAATAATGAAAAAGACCGTTAAATAAAATAATTGAATAAAAAAATATAGTAGATTATGTAGTACCTCCGTATAAGCGGAAATGACAGAGGACTGGGAATCCGAAGCTGTGGTGCCAAAGTAGGGATCCGAAGCCAAACCCAAGCCTGGAGGAATAAACAGCATCCTCCCATCGATGCTTTGGAGGCGTCAACGTTTCTGCAGAGGTCTCTGATAAGAAACGCCAAGACAGCCGACCCCCAAGATTTTTGTCCAGACTCGGCTAAATTTGTGAGATGATGAAGCCACATAACGTGCACTTTGTTGCGAGTTTTGTCGGGCATTAATATCCCGCCAATAATGCACAAGATGTGGGCTCGCGCATACCGCTGTGAAAATATAAATTAATAAAGGCATCCAAATTAAAAAAATTGTAAGTTCATCCTAAATAATAAAATTGTAAGTATCCTAAATATTTAATGTAGGCAACCTAAATATTTAATAAAGTACCCTAAATAATTACTGAATTCATCCTAAAAATTTATCATAAAAAATTGTAAGTATCCTAAATATTTAATGTAGGCAACCTAAATATTTAATAAAGTATCCTAAGTATCCTATTCATCATAAAAAATTCCCTAAACGCTAATATGCAAATAAAAAATTTTAATTTAATAATAAATGTAATAAAAGCATACTAAATATAATAAAAAAATACCTCAAGTGTAACATCATTCGCATCGGGGGGAAGGGTTCCAAAGTTCTCCTCCAAGTACAGTAGAGAAATTTTCCCTCCGTCCCACGCTCTATCAGGGGGCATCACCCCAATTTGTTCAGCAAATAGGAGTGGCCAATGTCCCATCGCTACACCAGTAATAACGCTGCCATCTATAGGCAACCCGAGAATGTAGGCAACATCCTGCAACGTAATTGTTGCCTCGCCAAATGGAAGATGGAATGTGTGCGTCTCGGGTCTCCACCGTTCTATCAGCGCGCTGATCAACGACGGTCTAACCTTCACCCCCCCTATATAGCGAGCTATGTGCCCAAAACCAGCCCGCTCAATCAATTGGGCAACAGCAGGAATGGGTGCGACGGTGATACGGTGAACGTAACATTGTAAGTTACGTTCGTATCCCTGAAAAAAATAAAATAAAATAGTTAGTAAAAATAAAAGAATAAAATTTAATAAAGTAAATTTTTTTAGAAATGAAAAGGGAAAAAAATAATACCTCTTCATTGTTGCGCCAATATTCACTGCAGTGACTCGCTCGGTTGCGTAGCAAGGGCTCCATGTGATCAAACGATATATAAAAAATGCTGACAAATTTTTGTGAAATTTCTATGGAAATCGCGTTCTGTGGAGGTTTTTAGGAAAAAAACCTCCAATTTATAGAGGACCTCGCGGCGCTTGGGAAGCGAGGTTAATGAACCTCGCGTTCTATAGAACGCGATTTTCAGGTACCTCGCGTCCTATAGAACGCGAGGTTCACTGAAAAGGCGCGTCAGTGATCAGACGCGTTATCTGAACGGTCAGAAAGGAACCTCGCGTTCTATAGAGCGCGAGGTTCTAGAGACATCGCGTTCTGTAGAACGCGAGGTCGTGGGGTTTTTAAATTTGAGTTTTTAAAGCGGGAAACTCATTTAATATACAATAATAACAAAATTTATTTATTTACAATTACAATAAAAATAATAACAATAAAAATAAAAAGAAAAAATATAATAATAATAATAATAATAACAACAATAATAATAATAAATGATACTAACAATAAAAATTATTAGTATGATAGTAATTATAATAACAATAATGATAAGAACAATAATAATAATAACAACAATGAATCATACCTTATACGCGTTATATTTTCAGTAGTAACTAAAAATAACGACATAGCGCAATATTTTGGAAGTTAAATTAAAACAAAACTTCCAAAATATGCGCTATGTTGTCATTAGTAGCTTCAAGCGAAAACTGACTGCGTACGTGAATATGATGAAAAATTTATCTCGGTGCTCCTTGCCACTCCAGTTTGCTATTTATAGAGGTGAATGACGTGGCAACCTCGCGTTCTGTAGAACGCGAGGTCACCCTTACCTCGCGTTGTACAGAACGCGAGGTCTATGTGTATATATATATATATATGCAGGGAGATGGATTTTTGTAAGCAGTTAAGTTTAGTTTAGGTCAGTTGAATATGAGTTCGTGTAATGCTGAGTTTTTTTCCGTTGCAATTTTTATGTCCGAAATATTGTTCCTTTATGATAGTTGGAGTTCACTTAAAGATTTGTGTTCATCAGGGGTACATACCTTAATATTTACCGACATAACGCAATATTTTGGAGGTTGTAAGCTGCAGTAGTGGCTTCAATGGCTGCTTCTGTAGCCGCCGTCGAGAGGATCCCCGGCTACAGTTTTGAAAAGAAAGGAGTTTTAGGAAGCGGGGGCGGATTCAGATGTGAATCAAAGCTGCTACCATTTACTCATTTCAGATGTGGCGTGGCAGTCAACATTTACATCTGGATTTCGCTCTCTGCTTCTTTTAGTCGGGACCTCCGATCAAATTTGCCTGCCGGAGCTACTGAATTTATTGTTTCGAATTTTATAGATAATTTATGTAGTTGTCTCAATTTACTTATTAAAGAATACATGTTGAAAGTTTTGTAAAATGAAATTCGACTTAAATTTATTTATGTGGTGTTTTTCCTTTCCTATAAATACCCACGAATTCCACCATCATTTACTCATTCCAAATTTTCTCTAAACACCCAATCCTTGCTCAGCTTATGGCAAAATTTAAGGCAACATTTTATTTTCTCGATACTTATTTTGAGTCAACAATCACCGGGAAAATGTCACTGAAAGATTTAATACAGTTGACAACAATCGAGGTTAGTAAACACACCGACAAACAAATTGCGGCCATGGAATGTCGAATCCCATCACCGTCAGCTAATGAAACGCACTACGTTATGAAGCTTACGAACGAAACAGACGTTCGTAACATGTATGACCGGCTCAATGCCGTCGGAGCTAGAGACGTCGATTTCAATGTTAAGTTTGTCAACGCCGGCGAAGGTAGTACGTCTGCACCCGTAGAACCTGCTCCGAACACTGAACACGCACCGTCTTCACCGGATATTGATGCGGCTGTGGAGGAGCTGCAACTTTTTATGTACAGGCGTAGACAAAGAAAACAACAGATGATCGAAGAACTAAACCTAAGTTCAGACGTGTCCACTGACTACGATGATTCAGATTAACCATTAACTTATGAAATGATCTTCCAATTATGTTATATGACGTCTTATTTCATCCTTTATGAATGTTAAACGGACTTCAAATAATGTAAAATTACTAGTACTCAATTACATTATAGGCACCAGTATCAATTACAATACTACAATTGTCTAAAATTCTCGAACATGTTCTCAATTACAGAAACAAACAAATAGTGAATAGTACGGTTATTATAACTTCTGACGGAATGTCTGAAACAAAGTAACACTGAAGTGACCTCGCGTTCTATAGAACGCGATATCTATAGTACATCGCGTTCTATAGAACGCGAGGTATTAATATCGCGTTCTATAGAACGCGAGGTACGGATATCGCGTTCTATAGAACGCGAGGTACTGGTGCCTCCCATCAAATCTATCCCTTACTTGTCGAAAGTAAGGAGACTGCCTCCCAGGCACACACACGCCATTCCTGCCTCCCATCAAATCTATCCCTTACCTGCTTATCGGTTTTAGGTAATGGACAAGCAAAGTCTTTCAAATTTTGCCTATATATGAACCCTAACCATAAAACGAAAATATAAGTTTCAATTGGCAATCAATTCCTAAAATTTTCTAAGTATCAAAATTTCAAAAGTCTTTCAAAATATTCAAATGGCCGGACGAGGCGTTACTACGAAAGTTTACTACGATGGCCAGATATTCGAGGGTACTGAACAGGGGGTCCTTTTTTACTGCGAAGATCCGGTAACGATAAAGCTTCCGAGGAGATTATCGTTCAAGAAGTTGGTCAAGGAACTAGAGGCAAAAGTTCCTCATTTCAATAATCATCGTTTGTCCGACGTGAAGTATCGGCTGCCAATATCTATAGACCCTTTACGGTACATTGTATGCCAAGTGGCGGCAAATGCTGATGTGCAAATGATGATGGAAGCCCACTTCGAGTATTCAATCGGGGGGGCCCTCGAGCTGT
Source organism: Hibiscus tridactylites (assembly GCA_958450335.1). Taxonomy (NCBI): domain Eukaryota; kingdom Viridiplantae; phylum Streptophyta; class Magnoliopsida; order Malvales; family Malvaceae; genus Hibiscus; species Hibiscus tridactylites. Next base: position 22,369,771 of record OY288287.1, read on the forward strand.
ATGTATCGTTCTCCGAGTCTCATCCAGTTGTCGACATACCAAGCTGGGGCCGGGCGAATTTCGACTTCGATCCGAATGCCAACGTTGATAGCCCGACCGCAGGTCTACGACGTGATTTTGGCCTACTCTGTCGAGACAACGAAGTTGGTGCATCGTCATCTGCTCCTCCAAGGCAGTCCTGCGTAGCTAGTCTCGGGTTCGACCTCAACCAACCCCCAAACGATGAATTCGATGCACCAACAAATGCATCGTACAGTCCATACGATCCATACAATCCATACAATCCTTATAGTTTTGGGGGGGAAGGAACGTCGGCTCCTTACGTTACGCACGACCATGAAGCATCATATGGCCGGCACTCAATGTATGTCTCTGGCACCGACTACGGTCAACCATCTATGGGGAGACATTCTTCTTTTGGGGGTGAGGGAGCGTCGTCTTCTTACGCTATGCACGACCATGATTCATCATATGGACGACACTCAACGTATGTCCCTAGCACAGAGTACGTTCAACCATCAATGGGAATATATTCTTCTTATGGTGATCTTGATTTTGGTCTTGGAAATGAGGTTCCTGAGCGATCTCGTGAGAGGTCTCCCGCTCCTCGACCCCAATCGTCGCCTCAAAGGGTAGTGATTCCAGAAGCTCTACTATTCCAGCTCCCGGAGGATGCTGCTGACGAAGAACCGATTAGAGAACCCGGGCCAGACGGAGACGAGCTGGGGCCATTCTATCCGGAACCAGAAGACTTGACAGAGTTACCAGAAGACCCAGAAGACACTGCCGTTCCACCACCAGATTTGGACGAAGAACCGACTGCCACCAACTTTCCTGTACACGCAAGACCAATTTCTATGTTCCAGCCACCATCCCACTTCACAACGGTTGATATGGATGCAATGGACGTCCCTGATTTTCCCCATGACGACACAATAGATGGCCGACTCCACCGTTCTGATGGTGAACTAAGAATTGGTATGGCGTTCGCGAACAAGGAAATTGCGGTGGCGGCAGTTAAGCAGTACAACCTTCGTCATAATGTTGAGACGACGGTGAAGAAAACCCAAGCAAAATACTACAAGGCTCAGTGCGTCCAAAAGGATCAAGGCTGTAAATGGAAAATTCGTATATCAGACTTGAAGAGGGCAGGCAACCGTTGGAAAATAACAAAACTTGAGGGGCCCCATACATGCACCGTTGGTAGCCTCAACCAGGATCACAAGAACCTGGATGCAAAGTACCTCGCCGACATCTTTTCCACAATGGTGAAAACAAATCCCACTGTGTCGGTCCCCACATGTCAGGCTACAGCTCTAGCTGTCACCGGCTTCCGTCCAGGTTATTCGAAAGCATGGTATGCAAGGAAAAAGGCCAAAGAGGAATTGTATGGCCGATGGGAGGAATCTTACATAGAGTTGCGCCCGTGGCTTAATCTCCTGCAGAAACACATCCCCAGAATGGTTGTCAAACTTGATACGGTTCTGGCATACGAAAATGATCGTGTCGTCCGAGGTGTTTGTCAATTCCACCGGTTATTTTGGACTTTCCCCCAGTGCATCCACGCATTCAAGCACTGCAAACCGATGGTCCAAATCGACGGCACATGGTTGTACGGAAAATATACACAGATCCTACTTCTAGCTATAGCACAGGACGACAATCGCAAATGCGTTCCTGTTGCATTCGCAATCGTCCCGAAGGAGGATTTGGAGTCTTGGACGTTCTTCCTTACGAACCTACGAAAATATGTCCTTGATCCTGTAATACGAAGAAGAAGTGATGAAGGGGTGTGTGTTATTTCTGACAGAGGCACAGCGCTGCTGTGGGCGATACAAAATTTGGGTGATTATTGGAAGCCTCCATACATTCACCACCGTTTTTGCTTGCGGCACATAGCCGCAAACTACCTGCTGAAATACAAGAATCGTGATGAACGTCAAATGGTGCTCGATATGGGTACGTCATTTATGTCATTTTCATTTACTATATTACTTGTTACTCGCTTCAATTTACGACCTTTTTTCATGTGTTTTTCGACCATAACTATTCAACTGTCATCTCGTAGGCAACTCGCACTACAAACAAGAGGTGGCTGAAATGCTCGAGGAACTGAGAGCGAGAAACAAAGAGGGAGCTGAATACCTTGAAAAAATCCCAAAAGAAAAATGGCTTCGATCGTATGACGAAGGTAAACGTTATGGTCACATGACAACGAACTTGGCTGAGGCAGTGAACTCATCACTGAAGGGAGTTCGGCAGTTGCCTATCACTTCCATTGTCAAGGCGACCTATTATCGTTTAGCTACCCTTTTTGCAACCTTGGGCAAGCAAGCAACTGAGTACATGGCCGGTGGACACAAAGTTCATCCGGATTTCCGCGACAGACTGCATATTCAAGTCGCCCAATCAAGACAGGTGCAAGCAACCCTCTTCTGCGAGAAGGACACTTGTTTCGTGTTGTGGAATTTTCCAGGCGGTTAGAAGGCATTCAGCACAACGCTTACGTTGTAGATCTGAGGGCAAAAACCTGCGAGTGCGGAATATTCCAAACTTTCAAATACCCGTGCGCACACGCCATTGCTGCTTGCACTAACCAACGAATAGAATACATTCGTATGGTTGATCCGATATACTTACTCAAAACGGTGCTTAAAGTTTACGAAAAAGAGTTTCCTCCAATCGGAAATGAGGTTGATCCAAATGCTGTGGACACTGAACCGATCATACGCCCAGATCCAGCACTACTACGAGCCAAAGGACGTCCACCTTCTACAAGAATATATTGTACCGAGGATTTGGTCGAACATCGAGAGAAAACCGGACAAAAGAAGCATTGTTCTATATGTCGAAATACTGGGCACACAGCTCCTAAGTGTCCTAATCGCTCAGCCCCTCGTATTAATTAATTATTTTTAATTTGTATATGCGAGTTCGCACATGACAATCTAATCAATAAAGTCAGTTTACTTCTATTTATACAGTACGCCATCTTATATTTTCAATCATTCAAAAAAATATTTTATGATAGTGTTTTCGAAGCAACGATAAGTCAATGTACAATTGACGAAAATTGACCGTGTCAGTGTCATACGATAGAGAATTTCCAGTACTACAACCCCATACTCGATGTTACCTAAAAATTTAAAATTTATACGTATGAAATTCTGCTCGAACATGCCTATCGACATTAGTTGAAATACAACTTCAATCGAAAAAAGTATGCTAGCATAGGGTTTTCGAAGCCATTTTAAACCATTGTAGAATGGACGGAAATTAATCATGTTCGTGTCATACGATAGACAATTTTCAGTACTACGACTCCAAACTCGATGATCGCTAAAAATATACCATTTACACGCTCGAAATTGGGTTCGAACAGGCCTACTTAAGCATGTTTTTGCTTGCGGTTTAGGCTGGAATTGGGCAGACCTCGCGTCCTACAGAACGCGAGGTCCGTCCGATATATTCTAAGCCGCCTTTTCAATTTCTCGTGGACCTCGCGTTCTGCAGAACGCGAGGTACTGTTAAACCGTTAAAACTGACTGGAACGCCAAGTCGACAGACCTCGCGTTCTGTAGGACGCGATATCGTACCTCGCGTTCTACAAAACGCGAGGTCTGCCGACCTGGCAAGAAAGGGGGTCATTTTGCCAAATAAATGTTTTTGGGAGCCATTATTAAAAATAATATTTTAAAAGGGGTTTTTCACCCAAAATTGCCCACTAATTTATTACACGTACAGTTGCTTGACATATGTGTTTATATATTAATATACATATATTTAGATTTAGTTCGATACATCCTACGGTACGATTAAAATAAGACAATTTTTAACATTAATTTTTACTCGATGTTAAGAATTTGTGTTATTAAAGTAAAATCCAATTTAAATTTTTATTCAATTGGTAAAAAATTTGATTTTAGTTAATAAAAATTTGATTTTACCTAAATTATTATTCAGTTTTATATAAATTCTTACTAAAAAGGGTGTCACACTTTAGCATGTGTCTTTAGTTCCCGTACTAAATTTTTTTAGTTTTAACATAAAAAATAGTTATTTAAGTGTGAGTCTATTATTATTGTACTACAATGATGATAAAATTATGTTTATTGATCTTAGTTATCTGACAATGCATATATACTTTATATACAAACTTTTAAAATATAATTTTTAAAAAAATAATAATAACATTATTTTCATTAGGATCAATTGATGAATTTGCTATAACAATTTTTTAAAATTGTTATAAAAGGGTACAAATAAGTAATATAGCGTATATGACAATGGTAATGTTTGAATCTTAATGTGTGGGTATGAGTTAAGATTTACTCTAATTTAAGTTTAATTATGTCTAAATTGTTCTAGTATAGGTTGTTCAAATATACTTGTAATCTTGATCACAATATCATTCATCCATTCATTCTTAAATATTTACATTAATAATCGTTTTAAAGGTAGAACTATCGTGACCGTTTTTATAATACATTTTAGATTGCATTTTGGTCATTTTAATGGAAAAAAGGCAAATTGTTTTTTTTTTTAAATCATCCATTCTATTTTCTACTCCGGGATTTATTAATTCAAAATGAATGATAAATTTATCTATAATTATTAATAAAATTCAGTTGTCAGTTATCAAATAAATGAGTTGATAAATTCATGCATTGGTTTTTTTAATTTAATTTTGTTGTGTTTTTATTTTTTCTGCTACATTTTTATTTCTTTTAAATTATTTTTATTTTGGTTTTTAATAAAATTAAGTCAGTATACTATTAAAAAAATGATAAACTCTTAGACCATGTGAAAAGACATGTTTACATTACTAAGCATATTGATGTCAAAAGCATCAGACACTGATCAAAAGTTAGAGATGATAGTCAAAGAGGAGGTCAGTAGTGATTTATGGGTGATTCATCCATTCTAAAATGGGTGGAGAGCTAAAGACGGTGATCAGAGTGAAGTGAAGAGAGCTAGTGGGAATAAGGTGAGGAGTGTCGATATTGTTGTTATCTTCATATCTGTGGGTATTTATAATTATATGGTATTGCTTGATGAGACGAGCCTAACCTAGTGACGACTATTGATAGGTTGGTGGGATTAGATCAAGCTCTCAGTCAATAGGCTTCTCAGCATGGTCACGTGGGTTGGTAGGTTAGACTAGCTGTCAGGTAATAGACTTGATCGTCATGTTAAATAAACATGATGATTGTCATGTCGAATGCAGAGACAATGATCCTGAAAGCCGAAGATAAAGGTTCTAGAGGCCATGATGTTTCATATGTTGAGGCGCGGCCTAGAGATTAAGAATCCTAGGGTATAGGCGAAGGTATGACAATTGTGGGTGGAGATATGATAGTTGTAGGCGGAGGTATAACAAAGTCAAATTTAGTAGTTAAAAATTTTGCTCAAAATATATAATAAGTATTAGGCTTAAGGGTGTAAAAAGTTCTTGAACTTTTGTAGAAAAAAAAAATTAATCAAGCTTCTAAACTTCTTTTGCACCTAGTTAAGCTCTTAAACCATAAAATTAAATCAATTAAACTTTTGAACCAGAAAATTAAATCAATTAAGCATTTTAACCAATATTAACTATTAAATTATAACAACCTTTTTATATGTTGGTGTAGTGCATCATGTTATAATGTTTCTACTTGACATTTTTAAAATGTTTATTTCATTTAAGAAGTTATTTAAAAGTTTTAAAAATTCTTAAAAAACTTGTAAAATTTATTTAAAAAATTATTTTAAAAAAATTGTAAATGTTAATTGTAGTGTATCATGTGCTAGAAATATATAAGCAAAAAACCATTAAGATTTAATTGTCAAAATAAATTAAAGAGCTTGTTACAACCTTAAGCCATAATAGTATTACTTAATATTGTTGAGAGTTGAATTTAAGACCTCCCACTTACTAAACATGTGCTCTAACCAACTGAGTTACAAGAGCGAACTCAATATAGAGAGGAATAAAATAGTTGTTATCACAATTATAAAAAGGAAAATATTTTTACAATTTTTACAATTTACTTTTTAATTGTTGGTGTAGTGCATCATGTCATAGTGTTTCTACTTGACATTTTCAGAATGTTTATTTAATTTAAGAATTTATTTAAAAATTCTTAAAACTTGTAAAATTTATTTAAAAAATATTTTAAAAAAATTGTAAATGTTAATTGTAGTGTATCATGTGCTAGAAATATATAAACAAAAAACCATTAAGATTTAATTGTTAAAATAAGTTAAAGATCTTGTTACAACCTTAAGCCATAATAGTATTACTTGCTCTTGTTGAGAGTTGAACTCAAGACCTCCCGCTTGCTAAATGGGTGCTCTAACCAACTGAGCTACAAGAGCAAACTCAATATAGAGAGGGATAAAATAGTTGTTATCACAATTATAAAAAGAAAAATATTTTTACAATTTATTTTTTAATTGTTGGTGTAGTGCAATATGTCATAGTGTTTCTACTTGACATTTTTAGAATGTTTATTTCATTTAAGAAGTTACTTAAAAGTTTTAAAAATTCTTTAAAAAAAAACTTCGTAAAATTTATTTTAAAAAATATTTTAAAAAAAAATTGTAAATGTTAATTGTAGTGTATCATGTGCTAGAAATATCTAAACAAAAACCATTAAGATTTAATTGTCAAAATAAGTTAAAGAGCTTGTTACAACATTAAGTCATAATAGTATTACTTGCTCTTGTTTAGAGTTGAACTCAAGACCTCCCACTTATTAAACGGGTGCTCTAACCAACTGAGCTACAAGAGCGAACTCAATATAAAGAGGGATAAAATAGTTGTTATCACAATTATAAAAAGGAAAATATTTTTACAATTTTTACAATTTACTTTTTAATTGTTAAAAAAATATTTTTTATTAACAGCTTGTAAAATTATTTAAAATTAATTTTTTAATCGTCTTAAGGTGATTACAAAATAGTATATGTTCATATTTTCTTAATACTTTGATAAGACACACCTTGCCGACAAAGATGCCCGAATTTAAGTCTCCTAAGATGAACATCATTTTTTTCCACTAAATTTTAGTTTTTCCATAACCCATATTGAAATTTTATTAAATCACATAATTTAATTATTTTGATATTATATTTTTATTTTTTTGATTAAACAGCGCTATAATAAGAGTAGCAAAGCAAATGTATGAGAAACCCACACAAAGAGTGAAATGTATGAGAAAACATAACTAATAAACCAATTAGCGAATCTTATATTATATTTTTATTAAATTAACATTAACTATTTTTTATAAATGCCATGTTGATTTAAATTAATAATACTGATAACACTTTTTTATATTAATGTTGAACCATAAAGATACACCTCGGTTACACCGCCAAGATAAGCAAATAAAAACAAAAACAGATAAAAAATAAAAGGAAAGCCCAAACGACAAACCAAAAGGAAAATTCCCAAAATTAAAACCTAACAGACGAAGACGACGGCTTTTCAAATCCAGGGAGGAGGAACACATATGTTCAGCAAACACCATCTGAGCTCGGACTCTGATAATCAGAGTAGAATCTGACGATGTGCGTGCAGATTTGTGATGGGAAAAAAACGAGCGGAGATGAATGGTAATGTTCTCCGAAGCCATGCAAAAAACGAAGTTAACCTGAGAGCTCCAAACGACGCCGATCCTCTCGAACCACCACCTCGACCGCCGTCGGAGCCTCTTCAATCCAAATACGAGGGCTAGTAAGGTGACGCCCTACCCTAGCCAACAAGTGCGCCGCTGTATTGAAGTCTCTCGGAGTGTGTTGAAACGATAAGCTCAAAAAACTCTCTCTCAATCGCTTAATTTCCTAAATAATAGGGCTCGAAGTGGATCTGTCGAAGGAAGAAGCTAACAATTTGTTAATGGTTTGCAGGGAATCCCCTTCCACAACCGTTCGACGGAACCCTAGTTCGTGGACCAGTCGTACAACATGCCAGCATGCTAGGGCCTCAGCCACCTCTGGGCTCAGTGATTTCAGGTTTGGGTAATCTCCCGCACCCATTATAAGTCCATTTTCATCTCGAATAATAACTCTAATGCATGTAACTCACATATTAGATTGAAAACTAGCATCAGAATTGGCTTTAACACAATTCGTAGGAGGCGGTACCCACTTACTCTTCTTTGGTTTAGGCTTTGGTTTATTGATGATAATCGCAGCGTCAACCTCTCGAATATACTGAATAATGAAATTGGCAACATCCACCGGTCTCTGATTAGCATTCTCATGTAACCGTTTATTGCGATAAGCCCAAATAGCCACCAAGAACAGTTTCACTTTCTTTGCGGATAAAGATTCAAAAAGATGAGCTAGCCACTGTTGTTCCCCTAATATATGAGTAAGGTTGATTTGCAAAATGATTAGAACCTGAGATAGGAAACTGCATTCTAAGATATGATGCACAGACTCAGGAGCATTCTCACACAATAAACAACCTGTATTAACAGAGATTCTTCGCATAGAGAGGTTTACGTTAGTTGGAATGTAATTCTTAATAAACCTCCATCAAGTGACTTTAATCTTAGATGGAATAGGGCAAGACCAGATTCTACTGAAAATACTTTTCTTACACTTCTGCATCACTAATAGATCTGACTGTGGAAAATACTCTAAACCCATGAGTAACTTATAACCACTCTTCACATTGTAAACACACATGGTATCATACCGTCATGTATACAAGTCTTGTATAGGGGCATCAACTAGTGGAATCTTCAAGATTTGCGTTGCTTGATTTGGGCTAAATAGCATTCGAATCACCTCTTTCTTCCATGACCTTTGTTCATCAATGAGATCAGCCACCCAACTGAATTGTGTAGAAATAGAGTCTACCATGATTCGACCATTGGGCAACCCGGGAACCCACGGGTCATTCCAGATATTAATAGATCTGCCATCACTGATAGTCCATCCAATTCCTTTTTCAATAAGCCCACGTGAGGCCCAAATGCTCTTCCAAGCATACGAAGGGTTAGAGCCCAAATTAGCATGCATGAAGGAATCATTTGGGTAATATCGGCCTTTAAACACCTTCGACAGAAGGCTATCCGGATGGGTCAAAAGATTCCAACCATGCTTAGCTAGGATAGCAATATTGAACTTCGCCAAGTTTCTAAAGCCCAGCCCACCCATATCTTTGGAGACACAAAGGTCGGACCAACGGGACCAATGTATGCCCTTTTTTGACCCACTATTACACCACCAGAACTTATTAAAGATAGCTTCTAATTCATAGCAAAGCGATAAGGGGAATAGAAAACATTGCATTGCATAAACAGGAATAGCTTGAAGTACTGATTTAAGAAATACCTCTTTGCCACCCATCGATAGGAAACGGTTGCTCCAGCTATCCACCCTCGTATTTGTTTTGTCCTTAAGACTCGCAAAAGCCTTTCGTTTATTTCGACCAATCATCGTTGGCAACCCTAAATATTTCTCTAGATTCTCCAAAATCCGAACACCCAAAGAACCCCCTACAATTTCCTTCAACTCCGGAGACACATTGCTGCTAAAGTAAATAAGGGATTTATCGAAATTCACCTTCTGGCCTGAGGCCCTCTCATAAGACATCAACAAGTCCTGGATTACCTGCGCACCCGATGATGAAGCATCTCCAAACAAAATACAGTCATCTGCAAAGAATAAATGCGTAAGAGTAACTGGTATCAGAGCTTAACTCTTTGAGGATTAACAACCACAAGAGGAGATCCTTGGAAGAGTGTGATCATCAAAATATCAAAAGATGGCTTCAACCTCCGGTTCCGGCATGTACGAGTCACAATCGACCACAAAGCCTCCCTTCTTCAACGGTGATAACTATTCTTTTTGGAAGAATAGAATGCGTCTATTCATCAAGTCAAATGACTATCTTGTTTGGGATGTCATTGAGGATGGGCCATACATTCCATTGAAGCAAGACGGTGAAGGCAAGATGGTGTTGAAGAAGAAAGCCGAAATGAGTGAAGAGGAGAGGAAAAAGATTCAAGTCAATGATAAAGCTCTCCACATGCTATTTTGTGTTTTCGGTCCGGACATCTACTCGAAGGTCTCATCAATTGAAAGTGCCAAGGAAGTGTGGGACACTCTTGAAACCACTTATGAAGGCACCAATGATATCAAATAAACTAAGATTGGGATTCTCAATCTTAGTTATGAAAATTTCAAGATGGAGCCCGATGAGACGGTGTCAAAGATGTTTGATCGATTCTCCACGATTGTCAATGGTCTAAAGGGCTTTGGAGAGATCATACAGGAAGACAAGCTTGTCCGGAAGCTACTCTATTCACTTCCCGAGTCTTGGGATGGGAAGAGAACCGCTATCATCGAAGCAAAAAATTTGAAGACTTTGAAGCTTGATGAGCTTGTGGGTTCTCTCCTTACTCATGAGATCATGAAGCAAGGAAGGGAAGATGAGAAAAAGAAAGAAGAGAAAAGAGTAGAGAAGCTTGAAGTTGAGAAGAAGAAGAAGATGGGAATAACTCTCAAGGCTAAAGCTTCACAACATGATGAGAGCTCATCTAGTGATGAGGATGAACTTGAAGAATTGGCTATGATAGCCAAACGATTCTCACGCTTTATGAGGTCCAACCGGGGAAGAAAAATCCAAAGGAAGATGGACTTCAAAAGCAAGAACAAGGAAGATGGAAAGGATCCAATCATTTGCTTTGAGTGCAAACAACCCGGCCACATACGTTCGGAGTGCCCTCAACTCAAGAAGAAGGGCTTTTGAGAAGAGGAAAAAGCTCAAAGCCAAGTTTGCTACTTGGAGTGATGAGGAGTCATCGGAGGATGACGAACAAGAAGTGGCTAACCTTTGCCTCATGGCACTTGAGGAAGATTCCTCCATGGTAACCTCTAACTCATCTACTTTAGATTTTTCATATGAAGAATTAAATGATGCATATGATGAGTTACAAGAGGTATATGATGAATTAGTTGAAAAGTATAAGGAGTCGGTCATTAGGAATAAAAAGATTATTCAAGAACTAAATGAGAAAAATGACTCACTTACTCAAGCTAATTCTAAATTTGAGAAAAAGATTTTAGGGTTAAAAGATGAACTTAAATTTTTCCAAGATGAAAATGTTGATCTTAATAATCTTTTGTCTCAATGTAATTGTGAACACCAAAAGGTGTTGGGTGAGCTAAATGAGCTCAATAAGTCTTTAAAAAATGTTGGTAGTGCTAAGCATGAAGTAGGAGAATCATCTAGAACACACCAACCTAAGAAAAAGACTAACTACTACAAACAAAGTAGTTATCCTAGACATAGTAGAGCTAAAAGAATTAGAAGTGTATGGGTTCCTAAGGAACTTGTTAAATCTAATAATATTATTGCTATGTCATCTTGGATTCCTAAGGGAACCAAGGTTTTGGGAGCTAACACTCATGGACCCAAAATGATTTGGGTACCAAAAACCAAGGTTTAATATCTTTGTTTGTAGGGGGAGCATTGCTACAAGGCCAAAGCACAAAGTCAAAACTCATGGTACCTTGATAGTGGATGCTCGAGGCACATGACCGGAGACAAGAGTCGATTCATGGATCTAAAGCCAAAAAGTGGAGGAGTAGTAATATTTGGTGACAACTCCAAAGGCCACATTAAAGGTATTGGCTTCATAGGTAATCACTCTACCATTCTCATTGAAAATGTCTTATATGTCGATGGTCTTAAACACAATTTATTGAGCATAAGTCAATTGTGTGATAAAGGGTTTAATGTTTTATTTGATAAAAATGGATGCAAAATTGTAGACATTAAATCTAATAATATTATGCTCATAGGTCATCGCATAGGAAACATATACATGGTGCATTTAGATGACATACATACATCTCATGCATGCTTAGTTGCTCAAAAAATGAAAATGATGCATGGTTGTGGCATAGGAAGCTAGGACATGCTAGCATAAGTATTTTAGAAAAACTAGTCTCTCTAAATCTAGTTAGAGGTTTACCCAAAATAAAATTTTCAAATAATAAAATTTGTGATGCATGCTCAAAGGGTAAACAACATAGGTCTTCCTTTAAATCCATTAATGATGTTTCTACTAGTAGATGTTTACAACTAATTCACATGGATTTGTTTGGGCCAATTAGGACTATGAGCTTGGGTGGTAAGTCTTATGCTTTTGTGCTAGTTGATGATTTTTCTAGATTTACTTGGGTTCTCTTTTTAAGTACTAAAGATGAGGCTTTAGAAAAATTCATCACATTTTCAAAATTAACCCAAAATGATCTTGAGCTTAAAATTTCTCATATTAGAAGTGATCATGGAACCGAGTTTCAAAATTTAGGGTTTGAAGATTTTTTAAATGAAAATGGTATTAGCCATAATTTTTCGGCTCCTCGAACTCCTCAACAAAATGGGGTAGTTGAGAGGAAAAATAGAACTTTACAAGAAATGGCTAGAACTATGCTTTGTGAAAACAATTTACCTAAATATTTTTGGGCGGAAGCCACAAACACCGCTTGTTATATTGTAAATCGAGTAATGATTAGGCCAATTTTAAAGAAAACACCTTATCAGATTTTAAAATCCAAAAAGCCTAACATTAGTTATTTTCACCCTTTTGGGTGCAAGTGTTTTGTTTTAAATAATGGAAAAGACAACTTAGGTAAATTTGATGCAAAAAGTGATGAAGCCATTTTTATAGGTTACTCTTTAACCTCTAAACCCTATCGAGTATTTAACAAAAGAACTTTAGTAGTAGAAGAATCTATTCATGTTGTATTCGATGATAACCTCCTTCCTAGGAAGGATTCTTGTGATGATGATGATGTAGGGATCATAAATGCCTTTGATGGAGGTCAAACTTCAAAGGAGGATGAGATTCCAACAAAGGAAGAGGACTCACAAGATCCACCTCTTGAAGCCTTGAAGGACTTGGCCATTGAGGAAAAGGAAGTGAGCTACCCAAGGGAGTTGAACTATGTCAAAGATGGTGAAATCTTGGGTAATCCATCCAAGGGGGTAACCACTCGTTCTTCTCTTAGATTAATGAACCATGTTGCATTTATCTCATGCATAGAGCCTAAAAATATAAAGGAAGCATTGAAAGATGACTTTTGGATTATGGCTATGCAAGAAGAGTTAAATCAATTTGAGAGAAGTAATGTATGGGCATTAGTTGATAGGCCTAGTAATCAATCTACAAGAGGAACTAAATGGGTCTTTAGGAACAAACTAGATGAGAGTGGTAACATTGTGAGAAATAAAGCTAGACTTGTAGCACAAGGTTACACTCAAGAAGAGGGAATAGATTTTGATGAAACCTATGCACCCGTAGCTAGAATGGAAGCCATTAGGATGTTGCTTGCATATGCATGTTATCATAATTTCAAGCTTTTTCAAATGGATGTTAAAAGCGCATTTTTAAATGGTTTTATAAATGAAGAAGTGTATGTGGAACAACCACCGGGTTTTGAAGATTCAAAATTTCCAAATCATGTTTTCAAACTTACCAAAGCTCTTTATGGTTTAAAACAAGCTCCTAGAGCTTGGTATAAAAGGCTTTCAAATTTTTTGATTGAAAAAGGATTTGAAAAAGGTAAGGTGGACACTACACTCTTTATAAAAATGTATAAAAATGACATCTTAGTAGTTCAAATTTATGTTGATGATATTATTTTTGGTTCTACTAATGAATGTCATTGTCAAGAGTTTGCTAAGTTAATGCAAGGTGAATTTGAGATGAGCATGATGGGGGAGCTCTCATTCTTTTTGGGACTCCAAATCAAGCAAAAGAAGGATGGCACCTTCATCAACCAAGCAAAATACATAAAGGATATGCTCAAGAAGTTTGGCTTGGAGAATGCAAAGCCTCAAGCCACTCCTATGAGCTCATCTACAAAGCTTGACAAAGATGAAGGAGGTAAGTGTGTTGACTCTAAGCTTTATCGTTCTATGATTGGATCTTTGCTTTACCTTACCGCAAGTAGACCGGATATCTTGTTTAGTGTTTGCTTGTGTGCTAGGTTTCAAGCTAGTCCTAGAGAGTCTCACCTTATAGCCGTTAAGAGAATTTTTAGATACCTTAGAGACACTCCTTGTTTAGGTCTTTGGTATCCTAGAGACTCTACCTTCAACCTTCATGCTTACTCGGATGCGAATTATGGGGGTTGCAAAATTGATAGGAAAAGTACTTCGGGAACTTGCCAATTCTTAGGTAGTATGCTCATATCTTGGTTCTCTAAGAAACAAAATAGTGTAGCCTTATCTACCACCGAAGCCGAGTACATATCCTTAGGGAGTTGTTGTGCTCAAGTCCTTTGGATGAAGCAACAACTCTTAGATTATGGAATTAAAGTTGAAACCATACCCCTAAAATGTGACAACACTAGTGCTATTTGTTTAACAAAAAATCCCATCCAACACTCTAGAACCAAACATATAGAAATAAGGCATCATTTCCTTAGAGATCATGTCCTTAAGGAAGATGTGGTTATAGAGTATGTAGACACCTTGAATCAATTAGCGGACATATTTACAAAACCCTTAGACAAAGAGCGTTTTTGGTCCCTTAGGAGAGAGTTGGGTCTAGCTAGCCTATCTTGACCTTTTTGGACCTCTTTTGTGCTTAAATATGCTTGATCTTGTGAAATGTCATGTTTGTATGCTTAGACTCCAAATTTCTTCCATGCCTATAGTTAGGGGGAGTATGATTCTGTTAAAATATGCTTAGAACTGCTCATACATCATTTGCATACTCATAGGAGAGATTAAGTTCGAGCCTTTGGTTGTTCTTTGAACCAAATATGCATTTCTGGGCATACCGTATCGATACTATTCTACGCGTATCGATACATGTTCTTCATTTTGTTTCCCAGAATTCTCTTCGCTTCACGCGTATCGATATGATTCAACCGTATCGATACGGGTCGTTTCGATACGGACCCCTCCATTTCGATACGACTTTTCCAACGGGCATTTTTGCAAAAAGACATCTTTATCCCCGTATCGATACTCCAACGGGCGTATCGATACTCTACTGCGCTGATGGCTTTAATTAGGCTTTTAATGTATTCAACTTTTACCTAAATTCAAACTTTTGAAAACCTAATTAACCCTAGCCGTTTTTTCCTATAAAAAGGCCCTTCCTCCTTCATATTTTTCACATCTCAACTCAAACCTAAAAGAGTTTTTGAATCAAGCAAGGCTTTGTGCTCTCTTTCTCATCTTTGTGCTAGTTTTCTTCAAATCTTCAAGTTTCTATCAAGGTAATCTCCCTTCTTTCTCTTTTTCAATTCTTTTTTGTTTTAATTTTTTTAACAAACTTTGTTTTTCTTCAAACTTTTTCTTGAATTTTTCTTTTCAAAATTTCTCTTAATTTTTTTTTTAAAATTCCTTTTACCTTGATTTTTACTCAAATTGAAGAAATCTCCCTTGCTTATTTTCTCTTTTAGATCATGGCACCAAAAGAACCATCGAGGAAGCGACCAAGGGCTAATCAAGCCGGTGATTCCTCTACCGGTGGAGAAATTGCTCGTCCAAACTATTCTATCATCTATGATCAATGTTTTCCCAGCAATTCGGGTCTCGCTCACTTTCGTCAATATGAGAATTACAAGATCTGTGCCGAAAGGGTAATATCCATCCCTTTTCTCAATTCGGAGCGTTTCAAGTTTGAATACCTCCCATTGCTTCATCGTTGGAATTTCATGGATTTTATCTCTATTCCCGGTTTTTACTATCGTCTCCTGGTTGTGATTTTCTATGCTAATGCAAGATGTATTAGTCGTAATGGGGAAGTTGTGGCTATTAGCTCTTTTCTTATGGGGAAGAAATTAATCCTTGATGTCAAGTCTATTTGTGATGTCTTTAAGTTGGATGATGAAGGCCTTGATGATGAGCATGGTATGGGGCATGTTCTTAGTGGTTTCGTCACCGCCCTTAATGCTCATGATCGAATCCTACATTTGTTGGTGTCGTGGTGGTTTCGTCCTTCCGGAGGAAAATATTCCACCATCCGTCAAGTGGATGATTTTTGGATTCGGTGCTTCCGTGAAGCCAAGCGACCAAATCTAGCTCGTCTCATGTTCGCGGAGATCGTCTATATCGTTCAAAATCGTAACACTCCTCATGTCACCTCCTTCACATACGGTACGGCTTTGAGCTATTTCTTTGTTAAAAAGGATATTGATTGCTCTTATGACTATCCAACTTCTCTCACCGATCCCATTGATGAGCGATCTTTTGCTCGGGCAAAATTTTCTTATGTTAATGGTGAATGGATACGTCTTGCCGAGTTACCACCGGAAGCCGCCGCCATGTTAGAAGAGGCTCAAGCTCCTCAAGCTCCTCAAGTCCAACAACCCAATATGAATGCTCTCATGACCTATCTCAATGAGCAATTTACCGGGTTGCGCACGGACATGAATACTCGTCTCACTTCCATGGAAACTGCTTTTGACACTAGGATGACGGGTATGGAGAATCGCCTTCAATCTCTTGAAAGTGGGCACAATTCCTTGAATATTTCCATTGCCGCTTTCCATGATGAATGGCGTAATAGCATGCGCACTAATGAGCCTTTGGGACTTGATGATGAAGATGATGAAGACGAAGACGACGATGCTTAGACGTTTTCTCTTGTTTGTCATGCATATCATTTAGGATTTTATATTTTTATGCACCTATGTTTTATGTTCTTAGGATTAAGGTTGTTTTAGGATTAATACCTATGATTTGATTTCTATTTTTGCCTTTGTTTGGATTTTAAGTATGTTGCTTTAATGAATAATATCTATGTTACTTATTATACCTTTGATTTCTTTATGCACTTAATTGTCTCAAAGATTTTTTGATCTAACAAAAAGGGGAGAAGAAACTAGCTCACACTTTAAAATATTTTGATTTTAACTCAAAGGTTACCAAGCTTATATTGAGGGGGAGTTAACTTTGTAAAGGTTTTCAAAAATGTCAAAAATTTTAAGTTTTAGTTTTGTTATATCAAAAAGGGGGAGATTGTAAAACCTATGTTTGATTTTGATATAATTAACTCTTTAAGGATCATTTTGTAAAACTTAAAATTGTTTTTATGAGTCCATTAATAAGTTTTAAAACACCAACACTTTGAAACTGATTTATAAAACTCAAACTCAAAATATTTTCTAAGTGTTCCAAGACAAAACCATTGAAAATCGTCCAGGCGTATCGATACAGCACCAAGCGTATCGATACCATTTTACCAAACTTGGTTACTGTCGGAACCCGTATCGATACCCTAAACCCTCGTATCGATACGCCCCTGTGTTAAAATTCAAAGAGTTTGAATATCGTACCGATACGGCAAACCCTCGTATCGATACGACCCTTATAATTTTTGAAAGTTAAGTCGGTTTAAAAATATGACCGTTGGTGTCAGTTGGTTGGTAACCAAACTTTAAAAGTTCGTTGACCCGTATCGATACGCCAAACTCTCGTACCGATACGGTTGTGGACAGTGAGCTAAGTTCAGAAAATAGTATCGATACGGCCCTTGCCGTTTCGATACCCCGTATCGATACACTTACGTGCGTATCGATACCCCTTATTAAATGCACACAACGGCTCTTTCTTTTCTGAGACAGGTACCGATACTCCATCCCGCGTACCGATACCGGTAGCTGCAGAAGTGCATTAATGGTGGTAAGAGAGGGTTCCAACGGCTCCATTTATGTTCCCAACCACCCAAACGGCTAGAAATCAATGAGGAGGTATAAAAGACACATCCAAAAGCTACAACAACAACTATTGATCTTCAAGAAAACACTTATTCATCAAATCCAAGCAATTGTGCCAAAATTCCTATTTGTCTAGAAATCCCAATTGTAATCTTCATTCATATTTTGTTAAATTGGGTTGAGTGCTTGTATTGGAGCTATCATTTGTATTGAGAGATACCTTATTAGCCTTCAAATTTTCTTTGTTCACTTGTGTGAGAATTAGGTTGATTTTTGGGTAGAAAAATCAACCGAAATTGTAAAGGGTTGCCTCATTGTCCTAGAAAAGGGGAAGAGCAATTTAGTGGAATTGTTGCAAATCCTTAGTGAAGCTAAGGTAGTGGATGTAGAGTTTATTTGGAACTTGAACCACTCTAAATCTCTTGTCCATCAATTTTTTAATTTGCAAATTTCCACCACAAACCTTTAAATTTCCAATTCACCCCCCTCTTGGTCAATTTCGATCTTGCGATCCACTCAACAGTAACCCCTTGACGGCCCACTTTAACCCCATCCAGTTGCTTAGACACCTTTGCTGCTTTTAGCAGGGCCGATAAACCTTGGGCACAAAATAAGAAGAGATAAGGGCTCAACGGGTCACCCTGTCTTAACCCCCTCGTGGGTCTGAAACTACTATTAATAATGTCGTTCAGAATTACTTGGTATGATACAGTAGAGACACAACGCATAACCAAGGAGACCCAACTAATATCAAAGCCCAATTTAATCATCATGTTTTAAACAAAACTCCACTCCACCCTATCGTAGGCCTTACTCATGTCCAACTTGAGGGCAAAAGAACCACGTCTCCCTCATTTTCGCATTTTTAATGTGTGCAAGACTTCATAAGCTATTAAAATATTGTCTGTAATATGTCTCCCAGCAACAAAAGCCCCTTGCGTTTCATCAATACAAACATTCAGCAGTGGTGCAATGCAGTTCACAATAGCTTTCGCAATGATTTTATATAAAACATTGCACAAACTTATCGACCGGAATTGAGCCATGGTAGTAGGACACGCAACCTTCGGAAGTAAAATAATATTGGCAGTATTAATAGTAGAGAGATCACCATTATTATTTAGCATCTGAAGACAAAAGGCTGATACATCCTCCCCCACAATACTCCAATAACGATGATAGAATAACGTCGGGTACCCATCAAACCCAGAAGCTTTAAGTGGGGCCATACTCATTAAAGAAGCATCAATTTCCTCACGGCTGAAAGGGGATGTTAAACTCAAATTCATCTCCTCCGTGATAACCGGCTGAACACAATCAAGAATCTGCCTATCATCCACATTAGAGGAACTCATGAACAGCTTCTGGAAATAAGACGCAGCCAGCGAGACCATCTCATTATCCTACGAAATCCATGACCCATCATCAGTCATCAGCTTATGGATGATGTTCTTACGTTTACGAAAAGAGGCCCGCTTATGAAAGAATGAAGTATTACAATCGCCATGACGAAGCCAATTGACCTGGGCCCGTTGTTCCCAATAAAGTTCTTCTTTGTCAGCCTCTAAATTCAAGGCAAGTTTGACATCTAAAATTTCAGCAAGAACCTCATCATCCGGATCCCTGTCTGTTAGCATCTTGAGTTTATCTCGCAAATTACGGGAATGATTACGTCCATCTAACTTGTTCGTCCGCGACCACTCGGACAATTTATTCCCTAGCTCCAACAGTTTCCGGGGAAGGATTGAATTTTTCACCTCCCAAAACTCCTTGATAAGTAATTCACACTCCTCTTCAAGGTCCATTCTGCGCTGAATTTAAAAGCCCGACAGTTACCCAGCTGATTGCACTCATCTTGCAAATTCACCGAAACCAATATAGGACAGTGATCGGAAATCGTGTGAGAAAGATGCTCAATCGAAAAACTAGGGAAGACATCCCTCCATTGTGGATTAGCCACTCCCCTATCCAGCCGTTCACGAATTACATTTGAGGACAACCTGCCTTTTTCCCACGTGTACCAATTACCAGAGAAACCCAAGTCCTCCAAATCGCAATCCTCAAGAGCACGACGGAATGCCTCCATATTCCTATCCGAACGGATCCGACCACCACTCTTCTCAGAAGACAACAAGATTTCATTAAAATCCCCAACAACTAACCAGGGTCGACTTTGATCTTCTCCTAACTTCCGTAATAAATCCCAACTCTCCCCCTTAAACGATCAATAGGATTGCCATAGAAGCCAGTCAATCTCCATTCACTACTCGACTCCTTCTCTTTAACCACAACATCAATATGAAATGTAGAATAACTAATAATTGAAACAGAAATATCATTCGTCCATGCCAACGATAGACCACCGCATGAACCATTCGCACTTACATCAAAGCCACAAGAAAAACCACACCTACGACGAGCATCAATCATTCTCGTACTTGACAATTTTGTCTCCAGCAGAAACAAAATATTGGGGCGAACTTCCCTCAGTTTATTCCTGAGGCGTTGAACTGCTCGCAGCTTCCCCAGGCCACAGACGTTCCAGCTAAGTATTTTCATTGTGACCGGCCGGCTTGCTTAGGGAGGAGGCCTGCCAATGAAGATAAGTGGACACCATTCAAATCCGAGGTATTGGAAAATCCTGGTGGGGTGGGCTGAACCCGGGGACGTTTAGAGCCTTCAACTGCTTCCAAGGCTTGATCTTCCCCATCAACCGCCATATGCGAATCCGTTAGTGGCCCAGAGGAATTGGACAACCCAGAGTAATATTGACCCAACGAAGATTTAAAATGTCCCAATTTATCCGCATTAATGTAATTCAAATTCATATGCCCCCAATTGCGTTAAGAGATAAGATTGGATTTCCCGAAATATTAGCATCGAAATTTTAGGGATTAGGCACTAATCCAGAGAAATACGCTTGATTCACGGGCTCATCCCTCAACCATGGACTGGCCGCCGGTAAAGCACGACGGGAATGATCTCTTAACGAAGCATCCCAACCAAAAATAATATCGTTGTCTCCCTTTACAACCCTCAAAGGGCAAAAGCTTTCTCCGTGTCCGAGGAGACCACAGATGAAACAGAAAAGAGTTAACTTCTCATACTCAAAACGTACATAATGCTCCTTTCCACCACCTAGAATCAACTTCTTCCTTATTTTCAGAGGAAGACGACAATCAATCCGGACCCGAATCCTTATAATGCGCCTATGACCCAAGGCCACAGTAGATGAATCATATTCTAGAAACCCCCTATAAAATTCCCAATCGAACTGGCCATTTTTTCAGAAATAAAGCCGTGCGGAACATCATGTACTAAAATCCAATAGGAAACGGAAAATAAAGGAACCAATGCCGGATCATCCGCCGGCACTAATCGATGCATGATAAGCAAATGATTGTTGAAGTACCAAGGTCCACCCTTATCAATACGATTCGCATCAATCACATTGAATAGACAGAACAGGAATATGCTATCCTCAATATCAGAAATGGCGATGCCACCTACCGGTCTCCATACGTTTGCCAACGTCGACTTCATAGCCGGAATATTAATAACGCTCGATGTTAGGAATCTGCCTACGAAATAATGATCATACGAAGGGCTTGATTCTGTATCCACCGCCTCAAATTGAAGCTCATCGTCCTCTCCTGCATCAAGCGAAAGGTTCGCCAGATCTTCACTCACATTAGCCATAACACCACCCACAGAAACAGAGGAACACCACTTGACAAAAGTCAAGAAAGAAACAGATCAGAAGAGAAAAGAAGCGTGCCACAAGAGCAAAGATTACTGATAACACTTTTTAGTTTTTAGTGATATTAATAAAAAAAATAAGAAGCCTAGTTGTACCAAGAGGTGACTAGGTGATGCCGAATGGGCCACATATAATAAATAGTATTAATTTTTTTTTGAATTTAAATTATATTCAACAACGAAAGAAATACAAATGAATCATATCTTTTATAAGAGAAATATAACATAGAACAAAATAATAAAAATATAAAGGTGTGAAAGACGTTAAAATATTAGACCTAACACTGCCAGAAAAAATCTTCTAAAATAAAAATCCAGAAAAGCTATAACTTTGCCTTGAATGCTCTTTGAATATAGCAAAAATTCTTATGTTACTTATTCTTGGCATGTCGGCACAACAACAAAAGGGAGTCATAAATGTATAGAACGACATCCTTCGTTGAAAAGTGCTCGTTGATACTCGTCACTCGAACGCGTAACTGTCAAACGACAGACTACTGTCATGAAGACAGACAAAAAATGCTAAAAAGCAGACAAAAAAATTACCACCAAACAGACAAAAGAACTGCCATAAAAACAAATTTAAATAAGAACCCGACAAAGAACACGATAAATAAAATTATTATACGTTGTTTTAATACGATGAGATGTTAATTTTTTAAATAAAACTAAAATACTAAATATTAAAATTTAGTATGAAAAAATTAAATTAAAAATATTTTTATTATTAATTTTTACAATGTTTAATTTAAATTAATTAATAAATTTAACATAAGTGATTATAAAAAAATCTACAATATAATACTAGATGCGAAAGGGGCGGCAATAATTTGTTTTAATTATGATGAGAATCGTTTATAGATAGACTGGTGGGACGGGGTCGGGTAGGTTTGGGGTACGGCTAAAAAATCGCAAGTCTTGAAATATTGTTCAATAATTTAAAATGTAGACCTTTTGATAATAATTTAAGTTGAATTTTTTTATTTTTTTACAAGTTTCGATACTTATATAATAAATTTTAATATTAAATTTTTAATAACATTTTAAGTTTTTGGACAAGTATCGACACTTTTCAAAAAACACGAAAAAATTAACCTAAAATATTATTAAAAAATCTAATATTTTAAATTTTTAAACAATTATCAAAATTTACTGTTTTTACCTTATCTTAAATTTGCTGTACATTATACTCGCCCCTAAAATTCAAAAGGCTTTCAATACTGAAGTTTGAATTGTGAGAGGACAGAAGGTGGGGTCTAATTCCCATCTTCTTAGTTGTCAACTATTCAGAAGGCTTTCGTCGGATCATAATTGAATTGATTTTATAATGTAGGAGTTGGATCTATAATTGAATTATTTCAATCATCGAACTGTTATGTTTGTGTTTGTATTTTTTTAATGTTAAACTGTTTTTTCTTTTAAAAGAAAAAACGACATAAAAAACCGTCGACGTAAATATTATATAAAAAAAATTAATACACAAATCGTGTAAATTATAGTTTATACATGTTATGCTAAATTTAGGAATTATGAGTTTATGTTAAGGTTTAAAGCTTATGATTTTATGTTGTAGGATTTTGAATTTAAGATATAGGGTTTAGACTTTATAGTTTAAAATTTAAAGGTTATGATTATAATTTTAAGTTTTAAAAAAAGTTGTGTAAAAAAATTACACGGAATATGCATCAAGATACAATCCTTTAAAAAATCTATCACAATAACAATTTAGTAAAATGTACTTTTAGATAATTTTATGTTACCTCAATTAAATAATATAATCTTAGGATCTCAATAATGAACAAAAATATATGTTCATTTTTTGTGCTCCTATCTATACCTTGACACAAAAAAATAAACTTTACAACTTAACCCTAATTCTTAAATCTTAAACCATACACTTTAGATCTTAAACTCTAATTTTATACCCAATCCTAAACTCTACATCTTAAACTCTAACCTTATACGTTAAATCATAAACTCTGACCATATACCTTAAATCTTAAAATCTGACCATATACTTAATTCTAAACTCCAATCTTAATTTTTTTTATGATAAAAGCTAATCGGATTTTGATTTTCAGACTTGGCTTCAGATTCTAAATATTCTACTCGAATTTAATATATTCAGACTTAAATCGATTTGGAGGTCCGATTATTAATTGAATCAAATTTAAACTTTATAAAATTTGATCTAAATATAATGCATTTCAATCCCTACAAAGGATACTCTTAAAGCCGAACCAATAAATCTTAGAAATTCATGGGGTTTGAAATGGTCAAAAATTTGGGGCTACCTTTTTAGTGTGGAATTTGGTTTCATCGGGCACATGATTATCACAGTTTATTCCTAACAACGGTAGTGGGAGTGATTATCCTTCTTTTTCTCTACAGCTAATACAACTATACAAGTGAAGTAAGGAATTTCAACGCACGTGGATTTGGGAAAAGCAAGGGTCCCATCCCAATCACCTAAATGCTGATGCACTCCCTCAGCAGCTTGCCCCAATGTTAATTGTTTGGTAAAAAATGGAAGGAAAAAAACTAATCAGAGAATTCGATACCAAAACAAGAGACAGCATAGAAGGGTGCGACATGCTATTTTGAAGTCATTATTCTCTCCGCAAACAAATATGTTTAATAAAATGTGTAACATCATCGTTTACAGGGGCGGATCTAATATTTTAATCTTAGTAGTTCACCAACCAGTGTAATAATTTAAAATTATTTTACATTGTTGTAATAATGTATTAATAAGGAATAATTATTGTGCAAACAAATATGCTTTATAGTCAGAGACATATTAACATTGAAAAATAAATTTATATTGTGTAAATATGTTTGAGAAATAAGAATTATCTTGCATCGGTGTAATTGTGTTTTAGAGAGTAAAAAACTTGCTCTAGTAAAATTAAGTATTGATTGTGACAATTGTTGTGCAAGCAAGCATAAATTTTATATTTCAAAATCGATTTGTAGTTCTAGGATTTTTCAAAACAATTACAAAAATCAAAATCCTTTTAAGTGTCAAATACCCGAATCGATTACAACTTATCGAACAAAAAGGCGAAAAAGGAATTTAGGTTTCAAAAATGGTTTGAACCATAAGTGCTTCTCCAAATGAAGATGATTACAAGATTAGAAAAAAAATGTTCTTGTATGTAAACATGTTTATTTGAGAACTAAAAAATATTTTACTTGTTTTTAATTTTATTTAAATTAAATTGTAATTATTTAAAAATGTAACACCCGTGTTTTGGGGCTAGGAGTTAGTCGGGTTGTAGTCCGGGTCAATGAAATTTATTAAAATAAATTCAACTTAAATTGTGATGTAATCGAGCTTTATTAAAGAGGGAGGGACCTATGTTGCAATTTTTCCCAAAAGATTTTAAAAGGATGACAACTTTTGAAAGTTGTCATCTTCTCCCCTTTTCCCATTAATTCCAACATGAAACCCCTTTCCCCATCTTCAAAACTCTCCTAACTTTCAAGCTACTTTTCCCTTTGATTTCTTCATCAATTCAAGGGGCTTTTGAAAGGTAATCCCATATTTGAACTCCCCTTTCCATTTCCTATTCATACATTGTCTTAGATTTTAAAAATATGAACTTTCGAAAATTAGGGTTTATGTCAAAGTTTGGGTTTTTAAGGGGTTTTCCATTTTGTTTTGATAAATTGAGTTGGGGCTTTGTTTAGCCAAGTTGAAATACACATGATATGTTAATTTGGTTAAGTTTTGGTAAAAATCCGAAGTGAGCCCTTATACCCATTTTTGAGTTGTCAAAAACACCATTTTTGGTGGGTTTTAGGTTGGAAACAAAGGGCTGATGGTTAGGGTATAATAGGAGGGTGATTTGGGATGCTTTAGAGGTCATTTGGGTGTTTGAAAATAGAATTTTCTGCTGGGTAAAATGGGAGTACGAAAATGAGAATTTTGATGATTGTTTGGGTTGAAAATTGTTGGAGCTTGGCTTGCACCTATAGGTTGATGTTGTGGCTGAATTTAGTGATCATTTGTGAGTATAAAATGTGTGGGAAACTTGGGTTTTCATCAAGAATTATGGGCTGCTTGAATTAGATAAAGTTGGGGTTTGGTCATGACTTGAAATGTTGAGTTGATATTTGAATTTGTATTCCGGGTTAGTTACCTTGATGTTTGAGTTGATTTGAGGTTGTTTTGCTTGTGTTGAGGTGTTTAGAGGCTTGGTTTTGGGTCGGTGAAGCCTTGGGAACAAATCCGGAAAATTGAAGACCATGGTTGCTTAGTACTTGAGCTTGGAGGTGGAGGTGAGTGGTTATTGTTTTTAAGTGGTTTTAAACATTGGTTCAAGCATGTGGACTAGGTTGGGCTTGGTAGACCCACCTAGAGTTAGGATTAGGGTGGTAGCCTAATCCTAAGCTTTAGATAGAGACCTTGGATGTACTCTTTAATCATTGTTATGCCTCATGATGAGTATGTATAATGTGATACACATGTATGCGAAAGTATGGCTTAATGTATTGATTTTATATGCATGTTGATGATAAATAAAATGTGGATATATGATGAGATGATTGTTCGGTTGACATACATGTGGTGTTGGTTTGTGAAATGAGGTTATGTTGTGGATGGCATGATTGTGGAGAATCATGGTGAGTACGTGTTAGGCACGAAATTTATATTGAAATTGATATTGTAACAAGTTGTGTGGTTTGATTTATATTGGCACTAGTATGCTTGGGTACAATGATCGATCATTAGGATGAGTGTGCACACAAATTGAGTCAAAACGTACGTGGCCTTGGTGGCGTTAAGGCACCAAGGAGGAGTACGGTGATGTAATATTCCACCGGAAGCTTTTATATATTTCTACGTGATGATGAGTGGAATCCCATCCGTAGGGCATGTGGCGATGAGTGGAATCCCGCACATGCAAGGACCGGTGATGAGTGGAATCCCACCGAGGTAATGTTGTTGTTGGAAATGCGTTCCAACGAGTTATCCGCGTATTCGGGTCATAGCTAGGTGCCAATATGAGATCGTATGAATATACTAATATGAGATTATGTATACATGCTTATATGATACGAATGTGATGCCTTCATGAATTGATATATGATGTGGTTAATGCTTGAATTATGTATCATGGTAAGTTGAGCTTATGGGTGTTGAGCATGTCATAATGTTGACTATATGTTCATGCATCATGTTCATTTTGGCTTTGCGGACCGGAGGTAAGATCATGCATTTCAATATGGAAATTGCTCGTGCTTAGACCATGCATTGTCGAAAGTTTGTTTTATGAGCTACCCTCACTAAGCTTTTATGCTTACGCTCTCTTTTGTTCGACAATGCAGATAAATAGCTTGTGGGTGGCAAGGGCAAGGAAAAGGTCTCCAAGTGATGCTTACGGTTAGCTCAAGTATGATAGTTAAATTTAAAGATTGTAATAGTAAAGCAATGGGATAGGTGTTGTTGTTTTGTGCTAGTGTTGGTTGTGTAGGAGCATGTTTAGACTCCCTTCTTATGTTGTTTTTGATTGGCTTAATGATGCTATGTTTGGATTGTAACCATGTTTAAATTGTTTACCTTGTGTGTTGGTCACGTGCCTTTGAGGTTGCCTTCATGTTAGAATATTGAAGTATGAGCTTTGAATGTTGGAATGCCATTTGTTGGAATGTCATGCTTGAAAGCTTATGTTACTTGTATGGTTCGTGTATCATCATGGGTTGGATTGTGCCTTTGATTCATGTTAAAGCATGCTTTTATGGTTGGTTTGCATTAGGGTTGATGATAGTGTGCTGGTTGGGGTTGTTAGAGGGATTTAGGGGCCTCCTTGTGCTCTAAATCAACTCAAACCTGCAGATTCGTAGCTGGGGTATTGATACCGTTGGTCTGGTATCGATATTGCCCCTTTAGTTTCAGGCCTCGTGTATCGATACTCGAGGAGAGTATCGATACCTTTTTGGCCACTGGAGCCACTGTCGATTTCGGTATCGATACTGGCCTCTAGGGTATCTATACCGTTGTCTTAGCTTTGACCGTGGGAAGTCAACTTTAGGGGAGGGTATCGATACCCTCATTGGGGGTATCGATACTGTCTCCTCAGGTTGACCAAACCCTGTTGACTTAGTCAAGGGGTATCGATACCCCCCTCAAGGGTATCGATACCGCCTGCAGTTTAACTTTAAACATGGGCTTTTAAGTGTTAGTTTGGGTTCGATCGATTGCTTCGTAAATATTGTTCCGCTGTATGATCACTTAGGATGTAATTCTCATCTAGGCAAGATTAAAATGAAAAAAAAATATAGGGTTGCTAACCGAGGGAGAGTTCCTTAGGGAGTTTTCACTCGGTTTTCCCCGTGTAGCTCACTCGGACCGGTCATCCGGCCAGACCGGGACGAGGGGGTTACAAAAAAAATTCAAATCAAAATTTTAGTTAACTCATTTCACATGAATGCCAATGTATTTAACCGAGATTTTTTTAATGAGATTAACAAATATACTTAAAATAATTATAAAATAATTGTTTGGATACTTGTTTTGACCAAAAATAATTTATGAGCTCAAAGTAAAAATAAAAAATAATTTAATGGTTGATTTTTCATTTAAACAAAAAACACTTAATATTTTAGGGTAAACTACACTGGTAGTCACTGAACTTTTAGGGTGTCTTCACTCTGGTCACGAAAATCGAAAAGCTCTCATTACAATTAGTAAACTTTTAATTGGATTTCACTACAGCCACTACCATTAAAAGTACTGATATGACACATTAAAGTATTTTTTTTTTCCAAAAAGAACCCAATATTTTAAAATCTCCACCAAAACTAGAATTCTGATAAATGGAGACATTGTCGATCAATCCTAATGGTGAGAAGGATTCGTTTGGCAAAATTGTTAATATAGTTTAGTTTCAAACTAACCTGACGATTAACAATGACATATTAAAAAGTTAACTTTTAATTTAAATTGAGGTTTAATGTATTATTGACATGATTATCAAATGTATTATTTGATAAAAAATAATTTAAAGTTTAAAATAAAAAATTAAAATTTATTGACTAAATTTTAATTTAAACAAAAAAATAGGATCAACTACACTTGTGATCACTAACCTATATCTCTTTTCATATTTTGATCAACGAACATTTTTTTGGTGAAAAAATCATCACTAACATTATGTTTTTTCAGTTTTGGTCATCAATCTTTAAAAAACTAACGGAAAAATAATATTATTGTGACAAAATATTGAAAAGAAATAATATCTTGGTGATCAAAACAAGAAAAAATGTAACATTAGTGATTAAAATAAAAAAAAGTAATATAATTTTAGTAAGATTTTACCAAAAATAATAGTTCGATGACCAAAATAGAAAAATAACAATAGGTTGATGATCACAAATATAATTTATTCTAAAAAATATTGGTAGGTCACCGGACCTACCTTGCACTACGGTAAGTCCGCCCCTGATCGTTTATATATCTCAACTTTTTTATTAAATGTAGGATTAATGTTTTTGGTTCTTTTCAGGCGTGTCATTCTCACTTACTCAACATCATGACGCCCTCGTCTGTCACAGTTGTCCACATTGCCTACCCTACTCATGGGTGCTCGGCGTAAAATCAAACAGTCAAAGGGTCGCTCCGATACCAATTGTCACGGAGCTATTACTTTCTTCCCAAAAGACATATTTGATAGGATGTGCAACGCCACTGTTTATATATCTCAAGATCTCCATTTTCCTTTCTGATGTAGGATTAATGTTCCCGCATCTTCTCAGGCGTAACACTATGCAGCGACTACGGTGCAACATCAACCGAAATATTACAAAACACGAAACTTACAATGTTATCCTCAAACCTATAATGTTACAAAACACGAAACTTACAAGGTTTTCATCCAACCTAAAATGTTACCAAATACGACACTTAAAATGTTATCCTTCAACCTAAGATGTTACGCTTTTTTATAACATTTTAAGTTCGCAACAAGTATAGACACTTATAGACAAGTTTCGATACTTACAAACCCCTAAAATATTATCAGAAGTTATAAGTATCGATACTCGAAACTAAATTTCGATATTTAATCACTAATCTAAATTATTATAAAAAAAATATAACATTTTTAATTTTAAATTTCGCATTTTATAATATTTTCCGCACCGCAACCATGCGACACTTTAGACTAGGCCCCGAGATACAGCACCACTCATTTCCCTATACTTTTTTGACAATAAACCAACTTAAAACGTTTTTGTTGGGGGGGGGGGGGGGGTGTTGAACCATTGTATCTAACTTTAACTGTTGAAATGAAACTGGAAAAGACATCGGGAATGAGCTATTACAATGAATTTGGCTGCATTCGTTGACTATAATGTTACATCAATCCAATGGAAGACAAATACAGGCAAAGACAACGGTAATTATGCTCTCTTGTTTGCAGCTGCCAGATCCCTGGCCATTTTTTGATCTGCAAGACGCCCGACACAGCAAAATGCAACACATACAGATACAGATGTAATGGACTCATCTCCAGCTTCCTAGTTACTTCCTTGTGTCGGTTTGGTTAGAGTGTTGAAATAGATTTTAACCTTCTTTTCATTTGCAAACAATCCAATATCCCTTCATCATTTTAACTTGATTTGTTCATATGTACGTAGCGTGGAGTTTGCAACTTATAATTTTATATGTTGATAATATTTTAAGTTGGTTCTTTCGAATCGAATAAAAAGCATATCTTTTTCAGTATTCATTTTTTGTCCCACACTAAAAATTAAAGTTTAGAATTAAAGTTTAAGGTTAGAGTTTAAAAAATTAAAGATAAAGTATATTTTTTAAGGTTTAAAATTTAAAATTTAAAGTTCAAATTTAAAATTTTATTTTTCTGTTCAAGTATAAAAAAAACACCGAAAAAGATAAAATATTTTTATCCTTTAGAATCATCCGAAGTTAATGGTGTCCACTGATTTGATTAAACTGATATCTAAACATTGGTCAAGAGTTTCCTCAAACGTAGAAAAAAATGTGTGCGATTAAATCATATCAAATCAAATTAATTGGTTTGGCTTTTCTTCACCTACATAATGACAACGTATTCCATCATTCGGTGTAGAGTAAAAGGAAGTTGGACAAGACAGACTTTTGTCTTGTGTAAGAAAACAAAATTTTCTTGGCCGAGAAAAACAGAGATCACACATGGGTAGAGAGCACATCAAACAATAATCTCAAATGTATTTAATCTGAGTTAAAAAATTTAGTTCAATAAAATTACTAATTAATTTAACGAGACGAAGCATATACTTTTTAAATAAAATTAAAGATTAAATATTAATACTATGAATAAAATAACTTAAATTAAAAAATACTCTTTTAGTAAATTTTTATGATATTTAATCGAATTAAATATCGATAATTCAAAAACAAAAACACGTCACACACATGAGAGGAACAAAAGCACGTCACAAGAAATCTTATTTTTTGTTTCGTTACTTTATGTGGGTTGGTGTAAAATGTTAGGCCTAAAAAAGCAGCTCCGAAGCAGCAAATATTATTTCATGGGGCTTGAATTTCAAGCTTTCCAACCATCAATTATGCCGAAAAATCAAACATCTAAATTCTTCCTTAAACATTACCTAACCAAAAAAAAGTAGTAATCGTTAGCATGTGGCAAACATGTTTTGTTCTTGCTAAGTGCTAACTAACTAATCATCTCATAACTATAAACCTAACTTAGATATTAACCTTGGTTACACCCAAAAGAGTAAAAATTAGCTTCACCATGAAGCTAAATTTCCAGATAAATTATTTCTTAAAAATATACAAGAGAATGTAAAATCGAGTATGCCTAAGCGTTCAATATTTTCAGAATTATAGTGGGGTGAATCTAAATAATATAAACACTGTGTTAACCGTATGTTCAAAAAAATATAAGAAAAATATGAAAAATAAGTTATTCACCCTAAATACGAATAACATAAGTATATTTAACTAATTTAACTGTTATTTTCTACATTGCCCACTGTCTTTTGATCAAGGATATAGCCATTTAGTGAGCGGAAGAGGCTGTTGTTCCTTGTAAATATTTTTAGCCTAATATTAATATTAGAGTTGTTTTTAATTTAGATATTAGTCAAATAAAATTTTTATTTCTCTTATTTTATAAATTTAAAGGCTTTTTAAACTCTTATCTCTTTCGATATTTGATATATAAAATTTTCGCTTCCTTTGTAAACCACGTTGTTTTCTTCTTCTTTATTGTGCTTTCTTCCTCTGTCCAAATTCAAGCTAGGGAGGGTAAGTTCTTTAGCAAGATCATCCACCTCGGGGCCAAAATTTCTGCTCTAGTGGAACCTACACCATCGCATGCAGTAGCCCCGGTACTGGCATCGGCATCGGCACCCGAACCGTACAACATCGGTAGCCAAGATCCTTATTATGGCCTTTATGGTCACGGCTCCGGCTATTTCCCCACTACAAAAGAGGGTGTCACCACTAGCAACACTCCCACCACTACTTCCACTTTTGGAAACGATTTCTTCGCCAAGGAACTCGCAGACGAAGAATACGAAAACAACTACAACAACAATAGTTACACCACCACCAACAACAACTACGTACGACGACAATGGCTACACCCTCAGCAAGTACAACAACAATGGCTACGAGACCGAGAGACAAAGAATGAGTGACACCAGATTTGTGGAAGGTGGTAAGTATTATTACAATGCGAAGAATGAGAATTACTACCCTAATGGATATGAGTATTCGTCAAGCAAGGAAGCTAGTACAAATGGAGGTTACTATAGAAGTATTTATTTTTCTTTGCATATGTGAATTTGTATGAGATTTTGGTGGACTAGACTCCATTATTTTCCCTCGTAGATGCGTTGTATTTAAGATATTTTTCATGGTTATTAATAAAATCTAATTGTCATTGTAAAAAAAGTATGAATAAATAATACTTTGTAATAAACTTAAAACTATTCAAAAACATTATGATTAATTGATTTAATTTACATAAAATAAGTATAGAAGTATAAAGTCGTAAATGCATTATTATAAAAATTTTAGGGTAAATTACAATAGAGGTCACTCAATTATGGGTAAAATTACATTTGGGTCACCCAATTATTAAAAGCTACATCTAGGTCACTCAATTATGGGTAAGGTTACATTTGTGTCACCTAGTTGTTAAAGGTTACATTCGGGTCACTCAATTATGGGTAAGGTTACATTTGAGCAACCCTTCATATTTTAAAAAATACATCAATTTAGTCATTTTTTTCTTCCAAATCAATTGTATACCATCGTTAACACTAGAGTACTTCATTTGAAATCATTAATTAATCTAATACACAAATTGATATATATATTTTAGGGAAAACTACACCGGTGGTCCCCAAACTATTATTATTTTCCTATTTTGGTCCCCAAACTATGTTTTTCGGCAAAATCATCCATTCTGTTACATAGTTCTCCTGTTTTGGTCCCCGGCATTAAATAGCTAACGGTTTTGCTGACGTGACATTTTTTTAAGAGGAGAGAAAAATGATTAAAAAATATTTAAAAAATGACACGTCAGTAAAACCGTTAGCTATTTAACGTCGATGGACCAAAACAGGAGAACTATATAACAGAAGGGACGGTTTTACCGAAAAACATAGTTTGGGGACTAAAATAGGAGAACAGTAATAGTTTGGGGACCACTGGTGTAGTTTTCCCTATATTTTAAATATGAAGTGTGACCCAAATGTAACTTTACCCATAACTGAGTGATCCAAATATAACCTTTAATAACTGGGTGATCCAATTGTAACCTTACCCAGAATTGAGTGATCCAAATATAACTTTTAATAATTAGGTGACTCAAATATAACTTTACTCATAATTGAGTGACCTTGTTGTAGTTTATGATATTTAATTATTTTATCGTTACATTTCTTATGTTACTTTTGTAAATAGAAAAGTATGATCTTTTATACCATAATTTAAGAAAGGAAATAAAAAAAATAAAAGGCATGAGCTTTAGTTAATGGAAAAAAAATAAAGGGTAAACTACTGGAGGGGTCACTTACGTTTAGCGTCTGTACAGATTTAGTCACCACTTTTAAAAAGTGCCAATTAGTAGCCCTCTACGTTTTCGATGTGTAAATACTTGGTCACTCCGACGTTATACTCCGTTAGTCCCCTAACGGATTGCTGATGTGGCGGAATTAAAATAAGGATAAATTACTGCAATAGCCATTAAAATTTATCTCATGTACATTTTTTCTCCTCAATTTAAAAAAGTAAACATTATAGTCACTAATAAAAATGTTTCTTTATAATTTCACCCTTAAATTTTTAAAAAATTATTTTTCAATTCTAAAACTTTACAATCAATTAGTACAATAATATTATAAATGCTTAGATGAAAAATAGGTGCCCAAAGTATACCCTTTGAAACTTAGGTGCCCAAATTGCTCATATTTAATAACTCAAACTTAAAAATTTAGTCCACTAACTACTAAAAAATTCGAGTTATTGAAATTTCTATTTTATAATTCAAACTTTATTTTGAATTTTTGAGTCGAGTTTATGAAATTATGAGTCGAGTATTTTCACATCAAACCAAAAAATTTAATTTTTTCGAGTCAAGTCGAGTTATTGGAATTTCTATTTTATAAT
This sequence comes from Hibiscus tridactylites, assembly GCA_958450335.1. Classification (NCBI taxonomy): domain Eukaryota; kingdom Viridiplantae; phylum Streptophyta; class Magnoliopsida; order Malvales; family Malvaceae; genus Hibiscus; species Hibiscus tridactylites. The sequence continues at coordinate 22,403,864 of OY288287.1, forward strand.
TCAAACTTTATTTTGAAATTTTGAGTCGAGTTTATGAAATTATGAGTCGAGTATTTTCACATCAAACCTAAAAATTTAATTTTTTTCGAATCAAGTCGAGTGTTGCACTTCCCTACATATAATTTTTAATTTTAATCCGTGTTTGTCCCAAGAAAAACTTCGGTCGTCGCCGTCGTCGTTGGAACTTACGTAGCTCCGATAGAGGCTCTGCCGATGTCGGTTGGACTCGGAACCTTAGGGGTTTTGCTCGCCGCCACGTCAGGAGCCCGGATCTGGTGTCCGTCTCGCGAATGGACGTCAACTGATGCCGGAAAATGCGAGAAACAGTGGCGTCGATTGGTTTCTTGCCAGAGCTTCAATCGAGATTTGCTGGCGGAAGGCGGCCCAACGACGCGCGTGGTGGCCATGGATGAGATCGCGACGACGTGGCGCCTTTAGCGATGTAGGCGGTGACCACCACCGCCCGACGGTGACGGAGATCGACGACGGCCGATCGGGAAGGTGAACAAGCAACAGTAGACTTGACTTGATTCGAAGTTTTTCTTGGGACAAACACGAATTAAAAATAAAAATTATATGTAGGGAAGTGCAACACTCGACTTGATTCGAAAAAATTAAATTTTTAGGTTTGATGTGAAAATATTCGACTCATAATTTCATAAACTCGACTCAAAAATTCAAAATAAAGTTTGAATTATAAAATAGAAATTCCAATAACTCGACTTGACTCGAAAAAATTAAATTTTTTGGTTTGATGTGAAAATACTCGACTCATAATTTCATAAACTCGACTCAAAAATTCAAAATAAAGTTTGAATTATAAAATAGAAATTCCAATAACTCGAATTTTTTAGTAGTTAGTGGACTAAATTTTTAAGTTTGAGTTATTAAATAGGAGCAATTTGGGCACCTAAGTTTCAAAGGGTATACTTTGGGCACCTATTTTTCATCTAAGCATTTATAATATTATTGTGTTAATTGATTGTAAAGTTTTAGGATTGAAAAATGAATTTTTAAAAATTTAAGGGTGAAATTATAAAGAAACATTTTTATTAGTGACTATAATGTTTACTTTTTTAAATTGAGGAGAAAAAATGTACATGAAATAAATTTTAATAGCTATTGCAGTAATTTATCCTTATTTTAATTTCGCCACATCAGCAATCCGTTAGGGGACTAACGGAGTATAACGTCGAAGTGACCAAGTATTTACACATCGAAGACGTAGAGGACTACTAATTGGCACTTTTCAAAAGTGGTGACTAACTCTGTACAGACGCTAAACGTAAGTGACCCCTGCAGTAGTTTACCCAAAAATAAAATACGTATGAAGATAATATTAAGTTGTTGACTCGACATCTGAACATTTAAGTCAGTTGCTGATGTGACATTGATGGATTAAAATAATAATATCATTAAGTATTGACATTTTAATCTAATCGATGGTTGAAATAACATATAACACTATGTATCGATTTGAATTGTTTTCAAGTTTAAGTACCAATATGAGAATTATTTCTAAATTCAGGAATCCATTTGAGCCCCCCCCCCCCCCCCCCCCCCCCCCCCCAGAAAGAGTTCGCGCACCAATTTATATAATAAGCCTAAAATAAAATGAGTAAAGATGAGGTGGGCCTGCTATTGGGCTTTATTTAACTGAACCCAGCCCAATCAGTCGAGGCGAAATCACCCTAAACGTTTGGACCTTGCTTTTCTCCGTTGTCTTCTAGTTCTAGGGTTTAAGTTCGTCTCTCCAAACCATTAGGGTTTTTCTTTCCTGGGGACTGAGATTTTCTGAAGAAAGAAAGAAAGAAAGTGAAAGAAAATGAAGGTGAAAGTCATATCACGTTCCACAGATGAGTTCACTCGAGAACGAAGCCAAGACCTGCAGAGGGTGTTTCGTAATTTCGACCCCAGCCTACGATCCCAAGAGAAAGCAGTCGAGTACGTCCGCGCTCTTAATGCCGCCAAATTGGACAAGGTATATTCAAAATTCGGGATTGCATTACTTCTATCTTTTACATTGAAATTCCTCTCAGTTTTTTGATTATTTTGTTTAGATTTTCGCAAGACCGTTTATTGGAGCAATGGATGGGCATAGAGATTCCATCAAGTGTATGGCAAAGAACCCGAATCATTTGAAAGCAATTTTTTCTGGTTCTGACGATGGAGGTAATTTCTATATCTTTATTCTCATCAGTACCAAATTTTTCTAAGTTCTTATCTCCCATATTTTTGCAGATATTCGACTGTGGGACATGGCTTCCAGGTATTCATAGTACATTTTTTCTTTACATTTTTGTTGTAGTACTACAATGATTGGTATCGATAGTGGTTTTAAATATTAATTTAGTAACTTATTTATTTCTTCTCCTTTGGTAGATTTCTTGGTAGTTTGTTGCATTATTATTTAAGTTGAATCGTGATTTACATATATTTTTGGAATTTTGATTTAAAGGCGAACAGTTTGTCAGTTTCCTGGTCACCAAGGTGCTGTACAAGGTTTGACAGTATCGACTGATGGAGGCATTCTTGTATCATGTGGAAGTGACTGCACGTAAGACCCGAATTTTAATTGTTGGAGTTGATTTCAATATGGTGTGCAAGTTGGTTAAGCTGGAATTCTAACACATGCTCTATCTTAAAGTAACACCTAAATTTTCTCATTGTTCTATTCTGTTTGGTTTTTTAGTGTTAGGCTCTGGAATGTTTCTGATGCTATTCTTGCTGATTCAGATAACCTTTATGATAATTCAGCAAAGGTTTGTCTCTTTATATATTGTATTTCTGCAAACGCAATAGTTTCCAATTATATCTCTTCCTCTCTTAATTCCTTCTCCTAAACCCTGACCTGTTTTTACTTTCTATCATTGTTAGCCAAGAATTCCATTGCTATCATTCTAAACTACCTACAACTTGTATTTTTCAGCCGCAAGCTGTTTATGTTTGGAAGAACGCATTCCGGTATGGATCACGACTTGTCAGAAAATATCTATATTCTTTTGGCCTTTTCTTCTTGTGGGCTATGGTTTCTGTTTTTACTTTCCTTTTCCCTTCTTCTCGGGTGTAAAATGTAATCATTACCTTTTTCTTTTCAGGGCTGTTGATCATCAGTGGGATGGTGATCTCTTTGCCACAGCTGGTGCTCAAGTAGATATATGGAATCACAATAGGTTTTGATCTCCTCACATCTTATCTTCTTCTTTTTATCCTTTTTCCTTCTGCAGAAATAACATAATGCAGATTTTTATATATATTTTTATGAGTAACTGGATTTCCTTAATTAGGTCTCAGCCAGTGAACACTTTTGATTGGGGAGCAGACACCACAATATCCATTCGATTTAATCCAGGAGAGCCAAATATCTTGGCAACATCAGCTAAGTACGTGTTGGTGCTTGTGTCTGGATAAAGTATTATGCGGTTGATAGAAATTGAATGATAATGCAAACTGCAAAGTTCAAGCTTTTCAATTTTCTAATCATTGTATGCTCTAGCCAAGAAAGTTAAAATAGGTGACTGAAACAGAACAGTAATGTTCATATTGATAGATCAAGTTATACCAAATATAATCTAACATCTCATTTCTAAACCTCAGAAACAATGTAGTCTCTAATTATAATTTTATCTACGGTGGGGTTCCCATGACTCTCACTGGTATTTGTTAATTTCTTTCCATGACCGCTACTGGGGTATTGCCATTTTATATTGCTACCGTTCCTTGCTTTCTGTTAAAATAGGTAGTCGGAAATGTATTAACTATTTAAGGGTCAATTCTGCACTCGAAGAAAATACAATCATTTATTTCTTCAATGCTATTTTTAGTGCACACTTTGCATGAGGTTTGATTTTGAATTTCTAGGTCTCAACCTTATTTTTTATGCAATATCCAAATTAAGATTACTGCCCCTGCCACCTTCCTTTACATACTGACCATTGGAGCTGATGTTTCTTACGCCTGCTTCCATCTTATTGAAAAGGGTGATCCTCTTTCAACTAGTGGAGCTGGCTAGGAACAAGGGTGTTATCCTGAGTTGCCGATTAGTCATTCATTGTTGTTTTTCTCTTTAATGAAGCAAGAACTTTAGCTAGAGCCTTTCCGGGAATAAAATTTTCAATGTGTTTGCAATTTGTCTATATAATGCAAATCAGCTATGCAGCTTGATGTGTATTAAGGTAGGTCTTTGTCTTCCGTAATTCTATTTTGTTTGATAGAATTTGTTTAACTTCCTGAAACTGTATCTTCTCATTTTCCGTGTTTTTGTACTTATCTTAAAGAGTATATGATTATTTGCTTTCATTTTTCTTTTTCTGTGTTTAGTGACCGGAGCATAACATTGTATGATCTGCGTATGTCATCCCCCGCAAGGAAAGTTATTATGAGGGTAATTATAAATGGTGGTGGTTTTCCTTAAAAGAGATTTATAACTTGTTAAATGTAGATTTAATGCAGAAAACTTTCTGTTAGTGGTCAATCTGATTTTTCTTTTCTTACAGACGAAATGCAATTCTATTGCTTGGAACCCAATGGAGCCTATGAACTTCACTGCGGTAAGGGAAAACAAGTTGAAGTTTCTTTCCTTGAAACATAGGTTGACATTTTCTTATGGATGCTTCTGCCAATTCTTGTCTGTTTGATATTTTTTTGGCAAAAAAATTTGAGAAAAAGAGAGAATGAAAGAAAAAGGAACGAATTATTTGTTCTGAACTCTTTTAAATGCAGGCAAATGAGGATTGCAATTGCTACAGCTATGATGCTAGAAAACTGGAGGAGGCCAAGTGTGTGCACAAAGACCATGTTTCTGCAGTGTATGACCTGTAGTCTTGTTGCTTGATGTTTAAGTAATATATTTTCTTGAAAATATTAAGTTCTCTCCTTTTTCTTTCAGAATGGATATTGATTTCTCTCCAACTGGTCGGGAATTTGTAACGGGATCTTATGATAGAACTGTGAGTCTTCCCTTCTTTTTCCACTGGTTTTGTTCACTGGGGGCATTGTTAGTGTCTAAACAAATTTTTCCCACAGGTCAGAATTTTCCAGTATAATGGCGGTCACAGTCGAGAAATCTACCATACAAAGAGAATGCAAAGGTTTAATATCCTAACCATTTAGATAACGAGGATCTACTAAGGAATTTTCAGTTTATTGAATCTGTTATTATTTTCTTATTGTTTTCCCTCTCCTTTTAGGGTGTTCTGTGTGAAGTATAGCTGTGATGCCAGTTATGTCATTTCGGGAAGTGATGATACCAACCTTAGGCTCTGGAAAGCTAAAGCATCAGAACAATTGGGAGTAGTAAGAATCTCTTCATTTGACATGATTCAATGGGGTTTCTACATTTAAATCATATTTCCTAGCTATTGTGAAATTTGTCAACATTTTTAACACAGAATATTTGGTCTTTTTCGGCTCCAAACTCTTTCCAAATTTCTGTTGTAGCTTTAAGATGGATCTCCTTGGACATTCATTGTTATGATTGGATCTTATTGCATCTCACTTAAGTATCGCATCCATTCTTCTGCCTTATGCAGGTACTTCCTAGGGAAAGAAAGAAACATGAGTATCTTGAAGCCGTTAAGAATCGCTACAAGCACCTGCCTGAAGTCAAGCGTATTGTGAGGTAAAATTGAAACTGAAGACTTGGTTCACATTTATAAACTTGTGACCATGTCAATAAAATATCCATATTGCCATTCCTTTTTGTTTGAGTATTTACCTAGGGTGTGCGTTTTTAAGGATTTTAAAACTGCACCTAGGAAATTTCTATCAAGCCCTATTTACTCCCTGGTATTTTGATATTAGGTCAGACTTTTGTTTCCAGTGTACGGGATTTTCATCAGCTTAGATAAAATGAAACATGGAGCAAGAGATTTGTTCAAGTTATATTTGATGGATACAAATAATGTTGTATCGAGTTTTTAATGCCTGTGTTGGTTATGATTGTGCAGGCACAGGCACTTGCCAAGACCAGTTTACAAGGCAGCCAACCTTAGACGCACTATGATTGAAGCAGAAAGGAGGAAAGAACAAAGAAGGAAAGCTCACAGTGCCCCTGGAAGCATAGTGACTGAACCGGTTCGTAAAAGGAGAATCATCAAAGAGGTTGAGTGAGTTGCATGTAAATGTGTCTTCAGAAACTACACCTTGAACAAGCATCAGCACTGCAAATCTGCAGTCGAATGCTAGTTGACTGCATTTCCACCGAATTCAATTGCGACGTATCTGCTCGAATCTAGACTAAATTTAGACTGTATTGAACTGAGGCAGCATCTTTTCTTCTTTCAATCAACAGTTTTGTCACCCAGAAATTTGTTATATATATAAATGTAATGTTTATCACAAACTGCTTTAAGGTTTATTAAATGAAAAATTGGTTCCTTCAATTGCTGTTTGCTCGTGCTTTTGCCTTTGTTGATCTGTGTAGGCGACCCATTAGGCATGCCAAATACTCTAATGTTCCTCTCCCTCAAAGTCAAAAACAATTGGTACAATATCAATGTCAAAAAAATGCCCCAGAAGTCTCCTTTTTGAAGTAATTTAACCTTTAACATTTCATTTTAAGTTAAAATGGTCCTGCTGATGAATACTTGTTAACCAGCTAACTGTAAATAATTTGACAAAATGAGTTGTTATCAGTTTGCATGTCATTTCAAGTAATAATAAATACAATAATAAAGCAACTCATGCTCTATGCTTTAGTTAAGGACCATAAAGTTTAAAGTTTGCAAAATGTTTCTCTTTTTCATTTTCTTTGTTCTTTCTACTTGCAATATCAAAATGCTACAGAGAACATTAATCCAGTTTGAAATGCAGAATCAAGGCCATTATAACAAATAGAGATCACAATAGTTGGCAAGAAAGAAGGAAAATTCATTAGTTCCCTTTAAACATACAACAAATGCCTAAAACCGACATCTATGACGGCTGCAGCATGCTGCCCAAAATCACAAGTGAAGCACTAAAGCAGAGCATTTGGTGTTCTATTGTTGCATGAAAACTCCATAACGTTCTACATCTGGAGCACCTCTTAACAAAAGCATGGAAATACCAACAATTTCTACTGGGATATTACACTTCGTAAGACATAAGTATCCATTAAGGTCGCCGTTTACGGTCATCATCTTCTTCATCATCAGAATCACCACTCTCCCGGAAACGTGGATTCTTCTCCTGTTGAGTAAAAAATATGGTTTTAAATGTGCAACAGAAAGGAAACGCGATAACGAAATTGGTATTGGAAAATCCAATTAGCATCATATCATCTTAAAAGCATTTTATCTAAAATATCTATCTCCACCCCAAAGTGTCTCCTGACGGCAAGCAGGGTTACAATAACTCAAAAATAGTGCAGGAAAGCATTACCGGTCTAGAGTCATGGTCAGAGGCTCTCCTGGATTCATGATCCGAAGATCTCTTTGAGGATTCACGTCCATAGCGGTCATCATCTCGGTGTCGCTTCCGGTGGTAATCTGTTTTATCAACAATAATCAAGCTCATGAATAGCTTAAGCAGAGGTCTGCATGACAAGAATAATTAGACATGCACTTTAAAGATAAATACCTCTCCCATGACGATAAGAACCACCGTGACCTTGCCCCCCACCATGCTTACCATCTGTAATTATATAACATGTAAGTATGTTTTTATCTTTTCTCTGAGCACAACCGAACCAACAAGAAATGCATATTAATGAACACAGAAGACTATAAATACAAAAGCTAAATGGTATCCAGGAGATTTTGCTTTGGTACAAAAGATTAAACCATGCAGGGAACAAATGATAAGTAGTAATGAAATTTGTATAAACCGAGAAACAAAAGAAAAACTAACACCTCACTGCTAAAAGCAAACAAGTTATCTATCAAGAATATAAAATCAAGCCTATTTTTCAAAATATGTTCACAATTTACTATAGAAGAGGCTAATCATTTCTACAAGAGCCAAACATTTTCCCTTTCCTCCCTATCATCTTCCGGTTTTCATTTGAAGCCATTAGCTTATATTTTTCTTGGTTCTTTAACATATAGCATGCGGACTAGAGTCTGTAGATCCATGTTTTAAAACAAGGGGCAGAAAAAAATGCAACTTAGTGGTTTTATGAGCCGAAAAAAATGGAATAAGACTAACCGACAACACAAACTATATAGATCTATAATCAGAAGTCTGTAGGAACTCACAATGAGGGGGCATAACCGGTGGGAATGAGCCCAAGGACCCAGCACCATAATCTACAAGCTGCCTTTGTGCTTCCAACTCTTTTTGAACTAATTTTCCATAGCCACCTCTGCGTATAATACGTTAAGGTAGGAGACAATATATAGACAAAAAGGCATTCTGAAGACACCTTAATGCATTATTTAGGAATCAATGATCGTATTTCTCAACGCATAAGAAAGATCTCATGAGATACGAAACAAGTGATAAGACAAAATTCTGAATTGATATTAGACTCCAGTACTAATATACTTATGTGTCTTTCGTTCGTTTCGGAACATGATAAGAAATTACAAGAATCAGATTCCAAACAAACAGTTGAAAGGATATCAGGATCATAATCAGTTCGATATTCATCTCGCACCTGCATAAACATAAAACACGAGAAATAGAAGTTTAGCAATACACTCTCCATCCCATTTTACATATCATAGGTCCAAATTATACTAGTATAATTTCATTGATATATGCATTGAACCAAGCATTTGCAAAATTGCAGGCAAAACAAAAGGAACATACTTGGCCACCACTTCGACCGCGACCCCATTGCCTTCCTTCAACGAATCCCCAATCGAAATCTACACGAATCGGGCGGTCGTCAAGAATAGTCCCGCTAATGTATTTAACAGCATCCTCTGCATCTTCCCTAGAATAATACCTGATGAAAAACCCAAAACAAAAAACACAACAACCAATTCAGAGCTGTGAAATAAATATTAGCAAAATTTAAGGGGGGAAAAGAGAGTTACAAGACGAAGCAAAATCCACAAGGTGTTTTAGAGTTCTTGTCAAGTCCCATGATTATTTTCTTAATTTCACCGGCTCTAGAGAAAAGCTCGTAAACTTGTTCTTCAGTTGTGTAAAACGACATGTTTCCGATATAGACGGTGGTCGAATTGAGGAGTGCTTGCTCGAATTCCTCTTGTGTGCCATTAAATCTTCTGTCTCGGTACGCTGAAATCTTAGCTGGGTCCTAAAATTAGAGGAAATCTATCATTAAGTAATCTACATTGAAAACAACTGGGAAGCAAAAAACGTACCTTGAACAGAGAAGCCATTGCCTTCTTCAAGAGCTCCCCACAAAAGTACTGATTTCATATAACGAATAATAAAGGTCGAAGCTTTTGCCCTTGCCTTCTGCAGGCTAAGAACGTATTTATTGGGCCGTCACTTTTAGGAATAAAAAAGGGTTCTTTCTTATGTTTTAGCCTTTGGCCCATTATCGTTTACCCATTACGCTTATTGCGGTTCAATCTCGCTCAGCTGGCTTCTCCACTTCGCCTTGACTGGAAGCTTCCGAAACCCTAATACTTGCTGCAGCAGAAAGAAGAAAAAGGGTAATTTTTGATATTTTGGTATCTAAAATATCCCGCAAAGTTGCCAATGGCATCTTTTTTCGCCGCCGCAAGATCAGTTTTCCGATCAAGTTCTGCTCGCAATGCTGCGGCTCAGCTCGCCCCACAATCCAGAGCTGCACCATCGCCGTTTCGTGTCTCCTCAAGGATTCCTCTCTCCAACGGCATTTTCAGGTCTGCCTTTCAACTCAGGAAAGCAAAAAAAAAAAAAAAATCAAATCTTTTTACTATATATAAAGGAAATTCTCTCTTGGTTTTGGGTGTTGAAGGCCTCCTGTTGAAGCGCGTTTCCGCTTGGAATCGATGGTGCCGTATCATTCTGCGACTGCTTCAGCTTTGACGAGTTCGATGCTCACTGTTCCTCGCCGCAGCTATGCTTCAATCTCGGGAGGTATTTAGATTTCAATCTCTTACATTATTTGCATTGAATTTGCTATAACTTAGGTGCTTTTCTTTTTTTGTTTGGGCTCATTGGATTCTGCTCAACCTTTTGAGTTCTCTTCTTTGGTTTTGTTTCCGTTGGATTTCTGAATGGTTCCTACATTTCTTGGTGCAAGTTGAGGATAGAAATTTGAAGTAATAGGAAGGATCTATTTGAAAACTGTATAAAAACATACATCTGTTGTCTGTTTTGTAGTGTACTTGTGTTCAATAGAGAAGTAGTGGTTTTAACAACTTGTGTAGTAGATTATCTAACCATGAACTTGTCATTCTTAGCTATCTAGGATGTTACACCTTGCCGTCTTTTCCTCGGTTCGATTCCTGGTAAGTTATCATCTCCGAGGTACTTGTTAGTGTTGCAATAGGAAAAGTTAAAGAACTTGTTTGTAGTCACGGTCTTTAGGGAATATGCTCAGTTTAGTTTTTCATGTATGGAGTAATGAATTTTATTTCACAAGTATTGAGAGAACATTCAGTTAGCTTCACTCTTTAGTAATATTATAATAGTTAAAAGGGTCTGTGTTCCTCATTTTCATGTTGCAGGCAAGCTGGCAGATAAGCGAAATATAGGAGATCACAGACGTAGACTGCTCGCAGCAAAATTTGAATTGAGACGGAAGCTTTATAAAGCCTTATGTAAAGACCCCAATCTTCCTAGTGATATGCGGGATAAACATCGTAATAAGTTGTCCAAGTTGCCAAGAAATAGTTCTTTTGCACGAGTAAGAAACCGATGTATTTTCACGGGTCGCCCTCGTTCTGTATATAAGTTCTTTCGAGTTTCTCGTATTGTTTTCCGTGGATTAGCAGCTCAAGGTTCTTTGATGGGCGTAAAGAAAGCGTCTTGGTAGGACCTCCAAACCAACAGAACAAGGGTTAGCTGGCGCCGAAGGAATTACTTGACTTATTTATTTCTAGCTTTTGAGCTATGGATTGCATCTTTCTTAGACTAGACATATTATGCCTTTTATTTCTAAGAAGTGATTGAAGACAACATAAATGGAGGGTTAATACTTATTTTGTAGTTTCTCTCCAGTCTTTTAAGGCTTTCAGTTGAATGCTTCTCTATAAAGACGAGTTGTGTTTTCCTCTACCCGCTTTATTGGTTTTGATAAGAAGCTTACCAGTTCTAAGATAGAGCAAGGGCTACTGTGTTTTTATTCCATAAAATTTCATCAACAATATAATTGTAAACTTGTGCATTAGCCCAGATTGCATCGTTTTCATTGTAAATTGATATAAGAATAAGTTCAACGCAATCAATAAGGAGCTTACTGATAGTTTCTATTCTATAAGCTTGTAATGATGTGTGACTAGTGTTCTGAGGATTGGAGCAAGTTTAATGCAATACAATTCTCCCTTCTAAGAAAGTGTATGTGGATAACATGGAAGTTGAGCTGATGAAGAGCCAAGTTGAGTTTCCTAGTCTTTCCAAACTTAGCTAGACCAGCATATGCCATTACACTTTAGCTCCTAAAAACTGCTAATACATTGTCTGTTATTTCTATTGCCTTTTGTAGCTCATAGACAAGTAATGTGAAATGGATCACAGATTATTGATAATGTGATTTTAAGGTATCATAGTCATGCTCATCCTTTATCTTTAATGGTGCAAAAAGTTCTCATCTTTTTGAATGAATATTATAAGACCAGGCTAACCAGACAATGCCATTCTGAATGTAAAGTGGTTGTTTGGACATCTGTTATTTTCCTGTTTCAAAACATAGTGTTTTAACACTTCTCAATTTTGGATTCTTAATGTATCTGCCTGTGCCCTGATTGGTATCATTCTTAATGAACACAAACAAAAGGGTTAGTTTGATCTATAAGGGGATTTAGTGTTTAGCATGTTAGAGGGGCAAATATCTCCGAGGCCAATAAGGCTTGTCACGTTGATTGCTAATTGCCGCCCCTCTAACATGCTTAATGTATGACAGTTCCTGGGAGATCATCTTGTTTTCTCCATAAGTTTGTTGTCAGACATTTTAGTAGCAAACCACAAATGATGTTTCTCTTATTGTCTGGATGAATTAGTTAGTAATAACTCTTCTTTAAGGAAAAATAAATGTTGTTCCTAAATTAGCATAGTGCAGTGATTCTCATTATCTAAGGGTTACTGGCAAGAAGATGTAGATGATCAGAGGAGAACAAAAGAAACCAATGCCTTATCTATTATACATGTCAAACAAGAATGAGATCAGATCAGCCTATTGGGGGAAAATCCAACTTTGTTACAGCAGTTTATTTGTGTTAGAATGAGTAGAGAACCAAATTAGTTTTTCTTTGATTCCTCTCCTACTACCACCAAGGCCATCTGTGACTGCTCTCGTTCCACTTCTTCCGTCTCCCCTTCAACCGAGTCTTGCCCCAGATGTTGCCGGCAATACCGGATTATTACCAGAACTATGAATGCTGTGACAAAAATAATCAAAGTTAGCCAAAATAGAGGATGAAACACCTCACAAATTATTTGATATATTTAACTTACCGGTGAAAATACGGGTTTTTACACTAGAGAGGTTCCAGAACACCGTTGCTGCCGAAGCTGCCACGAGCTTTTTACGAGAACAAGCTCCCCATGCTTCAATGGCCAAATGTTTCATGTACTCAGCTGCATACCCACAAATTCATTTACATCACTAAATTGCAAACACCAGAAACAAATCTTCAAAGAATCAAATATATTGGGCGGCTATTATTGCTTACCCTTCTGGTTTATCAGACCAGAGTAACAAGAGTACAGTTTTGGCATGGTGAAGCTGATGAAAAATCCTGCTCCAATGCAAACAATGATTCCACATCAGAAATTTAGATAAACACAAACTTCATTGGCAAAGATTCAATGGGAAATAATTTGGGTGCATCAGATTAATCATATACCAAATGCACAAAGTCTCCATAGGGTTATAATGTGGCCGTACTCAGCACCGAGGAGGAGCAATGGAGCTACCTGCAGTCAGAAGAAAAGCATACCTCATGTAAAGTTTTTCCATTTTGTCATTATCATCAATCAACAAGGGAAATCTTGATTTTGGTAGTCACCTTGAGGGTCATGGATGGTTCGCCGGAGAAGAGTTTTCTCATCATCGAAATTGCAAGATTTGTAGCCGGAAGTACCAGTTTGGCTAGTGTCAGAAAATCTTCTTCCCTTAGCTTGAATCCATTCCTCTTCTCAACATTATGACACACTGAGTTGGAGAAGAAGGAAAAGGCTAGAAACAGAAGACCAATGTGGGATAGCACAGAGAAAATGCTACAGACATGAAAGAACAACATCAGAGTTAGTGTAGAACTCCAAAATGAAAATCAAAGAAGCAGAAGACATATCATTACCTAAAAGGAACACCTTTGGTAAAGCAAGAAGATAAGAAACATAGACATCCGAATCCAAACCAGAGACTTGATTTTGCAACATCAGTCCACATGACCATATCAGTAATCATCTCTCCAAGCCGATCAAGATTACTCTTTTCGCAATCACCAGCTTCTAAAAACCATTAAAAGTTAAAACCCAAGGAAATATCAAGAATTAAAACACAAAAGAAGCAAAGGGAAATATGCATACTTGGGGACAAACTCGAAGAAGGAAGAGAAGGGACCGAACTGGGTTTCTCCTTCTTCGATTTCCCGCTATTCCTTCTTTTCCTCGGTTTCACCATTTCCTCCCCCAAAACCAAATCCCTCTCTTCTCTCAACTCCATCTCCACCCTCCTCCTCGACCTTCTGCTGTTCCTAGGGGTCCCACATCCCAAACCACCCGTCTGGGCAGTCCTGGTTTTGCATTTCCGACGAGAACCGCCACTGTGCTCCGCCGCGGCAACTTCCTCCGCCATTTCGATCCGATCGGCGAGCCGGGTTCTTGATTTTCGAAGAGGAGAAGCAGGGGAGAGAAGCAAGAGTTCGTGGAGAGGCAAAGAGTTGGTAGACGATCTAAGAGAAAGAGGGGACGGTGAAGCTGGAATGGTTACTTTCTTGGGGGACGGCGAAATGTGGTCCAGAGAGAGATGTGGGATACCGGATTCGGCAACGGAGTATCCGGTTCTTGCTAGACGGGAAGCTGATTTGGACTGGGAGTTTGAAGGCGGGGTCGAAATCGGATCCATTTTCTGATACATCGCCGGTTTTCTTTGAATCTATTGCGGCCAAGATTTCCGGGAATCGGTGAGAAAAATAAAAGCAGAAGAATTAAAAGATGGTGTTGGGAATTCAATTGGATTGTGTTGAAGAAATATAGAGGGAATGGGATTGTTAAAAGAAATGGAAAGAGCCGTTGGAGAGGGATTTGATTTCTCCTTTTGGACTTTTTAAGGAAGTTTAAAACAAAAGGGAAAGTGGGACCTACCTCTCCTCCACTCACGTGTCTTTGCCTTTCAACGGTAAGTAAATGGAACGGCCCATCTTGTTTTTTTTTCTTCTTTTTCGTGGGCCCAACGTCTATATACATATGAACCCATTTGTTGGGCTTTCTTTTTGATAATCCATTTAATTTTCTCGATCAACTCAATTCGAACAATGATGTCGGTAAGAATTGAGATGAAAATATAAGTAGGATAGAACGTTTAAAAATATATATTATTATAAAATAACTTATAATATATATTATAAAATATATTAATATTTATGATATAAATGTATTAATATGAGAATGTAAGAAAATATTTGTGAATATATTGTAACAAGTTTTTAACTTGGCCTAATGGTTATCCTAGAAGATCAAGGTTGAAGTTTTCACACTTGTAAAGTTTAATTTGATTAATTTTTACTAATAAAACGATGATAATACATGTTGTCATATTATTGAATAAAACTAATTTGATAAAAATAATGATAATAATATAAGGATTATTATCCCATACACATGCGGTGAAAATTTTGTGTTTCTACCAGCACCTTAATTTTAGAGTTTGGGATTTTAGTATATGGTTTAGAATTTAAGTTTCATGGTTGGAATTTAGGGTTTAGGTATTATGGTGATATGGTTTAGGAATTTATGTTTTAGCCTATAAATCCTAAATTTTAGCCTTAAACATAAAATTCTATCTACAACCTCTAAATTCAAAACTACTACACTTAAACCCCTAAAACTAAGGCACTTATATAAAGAAAGATTCCACAAGCGCCTGTGCTTAGAATAATTACATTAATTTGAGGTCAAAGGGGTTATTTAACCCCAGAGTTCGACCCAAATTAGCAATGTTGCCCCTCGCGCGAAAACACGTTCAATTAAGTCCTTCAGTTCGCACACTGCAGCAAATTAGCCCCTCGACTAACGTTGACCTTTATAGTGCTGATGTGGCAGTTAACGGTACTGACGTGGAAGTCAAATGTGATGACGTGGTGATCCACGATGCTGACGTGGAAGTGCATGTGTGATGATGACGTGGTAGAGGGGCTGAATTGATTTTTTTAAACCGAATTCGAGGGCATAATTAAATTTTTTTGTCGAGTTCAGGGGCATAATTCATTTTAATTGAAAGTTCAATAACTTGTTTATCTTTAAGCTAAAAATAAGAATTTAAAAAAATTATTAAAATTTTAAAAATAGATGAATAATTTATTTAAATTTTAAGTTAATTTAATTAATTTATTTAGTTTTTGAATAAAATTAGGTAAATAATTTAGTTTTTCAAGTTGAACTTTTACGAATGAAATATATGAAAATCGATTAACAAATTGATGTAAATATCATTTGAGTCCCTAATAATTTTAAAATAAGCAAAGTGAGAACTCTCACAAAAAATCTAAATATTTGAAATTGGATAAATTTAAAAATGTTTATAAAGTATTTAAAATCGAACACTTTGATCGAAAAAGTCTTTGGCTTCATCAGTCTGAGTATTACTATTCGTTAAACAAATTTTCTTTAGAATCAACATTGTATTAAAGTAACAATAAAACTCAAATTATCTTTCCTTTTTTTTGCATCAAATTGATGATCATTAATATATGATGTAGAAAAACGAAGGAAAATTTACGTTTTCTCTACTTTAATAAAAGGGTGATTCCATTGAAAATATGCTCAAGGAATATTAGTAAGTTTAGTATAGCCAAAAACAGTTGAAGACTTTTCTGATGGTTTATAAATATTTTAAAATTTGGGTTAACTACTAGAATAGTCACTTATGTTTCCCTCCAATACAAAGTTGATCATCGATTTTGAAAAACGACCAATAAGGTCACTTACGTTTTCGAGACATAAACTTTTGGTCACTCAGCCGTTTGTTGCCGTTAAACATTGACGGCTTGCTGACCTGGCAGCAAAAAAATAAGGGTAAACTACTGCAATGGCCACTAAAGTTTATCCCATGTACATTTTTGCTCCCCAATTTTAAAAAATAAACATTATGGTCACTACTGAAAAGGTTTCTTTATAATTTCACCCTTGAATTTTTAAAAATTCATTTTTCAACCCTAAAATTTTACAATCAATTAGTACAATAGTATTATAAAGGCTTAAATGAAAAATAGGTGCCCAAAGTATACCTTTTTTAAATTTTAGGTGCCCAAATTGCTCCTATTTAATAACTAAACCTTCAAATTGCTCATATTTTTCACTCTAGATTATTTTATTATTATTATAACATGACATGTCATTTTTTATTATTGTTAAATTAAAATAATTTAAAAATAAAATAAGATCATTTTTATTATTATTAAATTTAAAATAGTTTAAAAATATATCACTTCTTAGAATAATTTAGGTGTCTAAAGTATTTTTTTTGTAAAAATAAGTGCCCAAAGTTTCCATAGTTGCAATTTTAGGTGCCCGAGTGTTAAATGGGTGTTAAAAAATTGTCAACCAATTGGTGTTTGACACGTGACATTAATTTTATTTTTCTTTTAGAATTTTTTTAATGGAAAATACTCAGATTTTTCAAATTTTTATAAAATCTCAAAATTTTACAAGCTTCACAAAACAGTCCTTAAATCCCTAAAAATTCTCAAACTTCCGTCGTCGATTGCCGCCACTTCAGCCGCCATCGCTGACCACACCCACTTGGTTGTCGGACCAAGGCGACCATTTCCCCTAACACGACGTCGCCGGAAACGCCCAACAGCGTGCGGTCCGAACGTCAAACACGAACGTCGATTTCGTGTTTGATGTTTGGTTGCACGTCGTTGGGCGTTTCTGACGATGCTTTGTAAGGGGAAATGGCCGCCTTCGTCCGACGACCAAATGGGTGTGGTCAGCGACGGTGATCGGCGGCTTAAGCGGCGCCAATCAATAGCGGAAGTTTGAGAATTTTTAGGGATTTAGGGACTATTTTGTGAAGCTTGTAAAATTTTGAGATTTTATAAAAAAAATTAGTATTTTCCATTAAAAAATTAAAAAAAAATTAATGTCATGTTTCAAGCACCGATTGGTTGGCAATTTTTTTAACACCCATTTAACAGTTAGGCACCTAAAATATTAACTATCGAAACTTTGGGCACCTATTTTTACAAAAAAATACTTTAGACACCTAAATTATTTTAAGAAGTGATATTTTTTAAATATTTTAAATTTAATAATTATAAAAATAGTTTTATTTTATTTTATAATTATTTATTACTTAACAATAATAAAAAAATGACATGACATGTCATGTTATAATAATAATAAAATAATCTAGAGTGAAAAAATAAGAGCAATTTGAAAGTTTAGTTATTAAATATGAGCAATTTGGACACCTAAAATTTAAAAAGGTACACTTTGTGCATCTATTTTTCATTTAAGCCTTTATAATATTATTGTACTAATTGATCGTAAAATTTTAGGGTTGAAAAATGAATTTTTAAAAATTCAAGGGTGAAATTATAAAGAAAATGTAGAACTAATGTTTTGATATAATAATTGAAAAATGTTTTGGACTAATTTAAAAAGAATTCAAAATTATTTCAAAAGTCCAAATAACTTGAAACTATGTTTAGGGATATTTTCTAAAGGGGTTTGCATGTTTTCAAAAGCCAAAATACACAAAATCTTCCAGGCGTTTCGAAACACCTTAGGGCGTTTCAATACGAGGGATTCCAGTAGCTAAAGTGTTTCTATACGGGTATCGAAACGGGCCTTCCCTGGATATGAATTTTGCCCAGCGTTTCGAAACGGGCTATGCCCTTTCGATACGCCTACGTGGCATCGACCACAACGGTCATAAACCCCAACGACTATTTTCCAACTAACTTTTAAATGCAGAGCGTTTCGATACGGTGCGTAGCGTTTCGATACAGCCCATGGTGTTTCGATACGGATGCTCAACGACTCTTTCTATTTAAAGAGCGTATCGAAACGGGTTCGAGCGTTTCGATACGGGTAGCAGCAGAACTGCATTTATGGTGGGAAATAAAGTCCTCAACGGCTCCAAATCATCCCCAACGGCTAGTAACGGCTATAAACTCATCAAGGAGTATAAAAGGGACCTCCAAGCATCAAGATATGGTTAATGCTCATATTGTCAATCAACAAATGATCAAATATTGTCTTAGCACTTAAATTGTCAATTCTTGTATAGACAAACACTAGTGAGCCAAAATTGTCAAATTTGCTCAAGTGTTTTAGGTTTTGGGTGAGTGCTTTAATTGTGCAAACAAACACCTATTAGAGGGATTTGTGTTTGCTTTATTTATCTCTTTGTAAAAGAGGGTTTGATCAAGGCTTTGGGTAGAAAGCTTGATCGGTGTATAAGGATTTCCTCCTAAGCTTAGAAAAGGGGACAAATCAATAGTGGATTGATTGGAAATCCTTAGTGGGGAGCTAAGGTAGTGGATGTAGACCTTGGTTAGAAGGTTGAACCACTCTAAAATCATTGTGTCATCTTTGTTTTAGCTTCCACACCACCTTCACCCAAAAATTCACCTCTCCACCACTTGGTGAGCCATATCGGTTGAACGAATCGAGCTCCTCGCAACTCAAGAGAAACTTTTTCAGTAGTGTCCATAATGTTTATTTTTAAAAAATTGGGGAGCAGAAATGTATATAAGATAAACTTTAGTGGTCATTGCAATAGTTTACCCTTTTTTGTTACCAGGTCAGCAAGCCGTCAATGTTTAATGGCAACAAACGGCTGAGTGACCAAAAATTTACGCCTCGAAAACGTAAGTGACCTTACTGGTCATTTTTCAAAACCAGTGACTAAATCTGTACTAGGGGGAAACATAAGTGACCATTCCAGTAGTTAACCCTTAATATTTTGAGTTTTATATTTATAAATTTTCATATTTTTAATTCCATTTTTACTTAATTTTTTCAATTCATTATAGTTTTTTTTAGTTTTTTTAATATTTTATGAGTATTTAAATATTTTTAAAATTTTAGTAATTTATTATTTTTAGCTTAAATTTTAAGTAAGTTATTAAACTTTCAATTAAAATGAATTATGCCTCTGAACTCGGCAAAAAATTTAATTATGCTCTCGAATTCGGTCTAAAAATCAATTCAACCCCTATGCCACGTCATCGTCACACATGCACTGCCATGTCAGCATTATGGACCGCCACATCAACACCATTAACTGACACATCAGCACTGTGATGGTCAACGTTGGTCAAGGGGCTAATTTCCTGCAGTGCGCAAACTGAAAGACCTAATTGAACGCGTTTCGCACAATGGGAAACATTGCTAATTTGGATCAGACTCGGGGGCAAAATAACCCCTTTAGCCTTAATTTAATAAATAAAAATATATTTTATATGAGTAATTATTTCATACACATGCGGTGGGAATTAAAATTTTCCACAAGCGTTTTAATTTGAGGGCTTAAGGGCTTAGTTTAGGATGTCTAGTTTAGGATTTAGGTGTAAGGGTTTGGAATTTAAGGATAGTGGCTAAAATTTAGGGTTTACTTGTTAAAACCTAAATCCTCATCATATTACCCTAAAAACTAAATTCTAACAACCACCTCTAAATTCTAACCCTAAATTCTAACAACTATCCCTAAATTCCAAACTCTTACACCATAAATTAAGCCTTTACACCCTAAAACTAAGACACTTGTGGAAACTTTTAGTTTATACATAATAAATTCATTTTATATCGGTGTATCCTATGTTGGTTAGCACTTTGACATGTAGGATATGCTGCATAAGCCAAAAGCATTAATGGCTGGCCAACTAAATTTTCATGTAAAAATATTATTTTAACCAAAAACAAAACATTAAAATTAAAACACTTTAAAAAATAAGGGTTATGTTGTGAATAAAATAAAGAAGAACAAGAATAAGAACAAGAAGAACAAAGAGATGAGAGAAAGAGGGAGATTTGTATTATTCTCAAATATAGAATTGTATACAATGCCTTCAATAAATCATCTATTTATAGGCATAAGAAGTACATAATACATTAAACTCTAATTCATAGAGATAATATTCCTAATAATATATAAATCAAACTCCTTTGATAAAGTTCTAATCATGATAGACATCCACATAGATAAATATTCATAACACTCCCCCTTGGATGTCTATGAAGATAATGTGCCTCGTTAAAACCTTACTAAGATAAAAACCCAGAGGGAAAAAAAATTCTTTAGTGAAGGAAAAAGAGTACACACATCTTTGATACGCATAACATGTTGCCTCATTAAAAACCTTACCAGGAAAACCCATTGGGACAAAACCTCGGTTAAGGGAAAAAGAGTGCAACGCGTATTTACTCCCCCTCATGCAAACATCACAGAAGATCTTTGAATCTTCATAATTTAATCTTGAATATCATTTTTCTAAAGATCGTGAGGGATGAAACTTTGGAGTAATATGTTCCATGATGTATCCACTTTCAAACTGAGATATACATCTTGCGTTATCTTCACATGTAACACCCGGGTTTAGGGGTTAGGTGAAAATAATATTTTAATATTAACTTGGGTTCGGTTCTATGATTTAAATAATGGTCCAGGTTTGGCTTTCAAAATTAACTAAATTAATGATAGACTAAGTTTTGGAATTAAAAACCCCAAATGACCATGAAAGATATGTCCTTGTGAATAACCAATTTCACCAAGGGCAAATGGGTCATTAGGCTTTTAACTTAAAACTAAATAAACCAAAAACCCCATTTCTTCACTTTCTTCTTCTCCCTTCACTTTCAAAATCTCAGACAAACCTCCCCAAGCCATTGGAGCTACTATTCCATCATCTCCCTCCTTCGTTTCAACTCCGTTTTAAAAGGTAAGAGTACTTTTGACTTCTCCTCGTCATCCCCATCCTAAAAGTACCATTCATTTTCGTTTTCATGAAGTTTTGAGAAAATAGAAACTTTGAAAAATCTTGATTAAAAATGGTGTCTTTATGTTGCAAGGTTAAATGTTTTGATTTAATATGATTAGTAATGAAGTATAGAGACCAAATGATACTACATATATGAATTTCGGGTGTTTTGGACCAATTTTCGGAATTGGGTTTTGAGAGGGTTTTTAGGGGGTTCTAAAGTCTGTTTTGGGGCTGTTTTAGGTTGGATTTTGGGGGTTGTAGGTAGTATGATATATGAGGATCATTTTGGGTGCAATTGAGGCTTATTTGGGTGCTTGAAATAAGAGTTTTCAGTGGGTCAAGTGGGCTGCTCGAAAATTCTGTTTTTGGGACTTGGTTTGGGTATTGAGTGCTTGAAGTATTGTTCCGGGTTGTTTCCGTTGATGAGATATTGATTACGAATGTTTTGTTTGTGTTTGAGGATGATTAGAACCGAGTTTGGGCGTCGGTGAAGCTTTGGAAGAGAATCCGAGAATTTGAAGAACGGTCGCTTGCGTGGTCTTGGAGCTAGAAAGTTTAGGTGAGTGGTTGATTTCCTTAAACGATTTTAAATTAGTTGGTTCGAGTATACAGACTAGGTTGGACTTGGTAGACCCACCTAGAGTTAGGATTAGGGTGGTAGCCTAATCCTAAACTTGATCTAAGCCTTTGGATGAACTCAATTGTGTGAATGTATATGCCTCGTATGCCATGTGATATGAATGTTTATGTATAATGTTTTATACATGTGAGTTGTGGCATGGATTGTATTGCTTAAAGCATGCATGGTGATGGTTCATGGTTGTGTCCATGGTGAGTACGTGCTAAGCACGGAAACGATTGAAATGTGTGTTGTGGATTGAGTAAAATATTGGCACTAGTATACTTAAATACAAATGATCGATCATTAGGATGTTAGTGTGTACACATGAGTCTAAAGTCGCGCGTGGCCTTGGTGGCGTTGAGTCACCAAGGAGGAGTACGGGTACGCCCGGAAATGGTATTTAAATATAGTCGGTGATGAGTGGAATCCCATCGACGGGGCGTGAGGATGAGTGAAATCCCCTCCGCGAGACCGGTGATGAGTGGAATCCCACCGAGGTAATGTGGTTGTTGGATATGAGTTTCCAACGAGTCAATCCGCGTATTTGGGTCATATCTAGGTGCCAATGTCGATTGATTTATGCATCAATGTATTGAGATATAGGAGCCGTTGGATGTTAAATGTGATTACACGTATGGTTGTGTTAAGCTCATGATCATGGCATAATTGTGAGATAATTGCTCATGCATCTATATCTTGTGGACGTTTGATATACGTGTGTTGTTTCGGCTAGATCGTGCTCGGACCCTGCAATGTTGAGGTTTGTTTTTAGAGCTTGCCCTCACTAAGCATTATTTGCTTACGCTCTCTTTGTTCAACATTGCAGATCCTTAGATCGTGGGTTGCTCGGGCAAGAGGAGAGCCTACAAGTGTGGTTTGGATTGAATTCACCAAGTATGGATTTTAAAAGAATAGTCATGTAATGGTTGAGCAATGGGATGTGTTATGTCTTGTGATTGTTGTTGGTTGATAGGAGCATGTGTAGACTCCTGTATGTATGATGTTTTTGTATGGTTGTGGTGCCATGATAGATGTTAACTCATGCCTATATACTTGCTTGAATTATTAGCCTATGCCTTAAGAGTTTTGCATGTGTTGGAATATGGTATGAATGAATGCATAATTTGAATTGTTGCCTTTGTGTTATACATGTTTAAACCCTGTTGAAGCATGCTTGTTTGATTGCTATACCTTAGGGATTGATGTTAGTATGTTGGTTAAAGTGTTAGAGGGATTTAGGGGCCTCCTTGTGCTCTAAATCAGCTCAAACCTGCAGATTCGTAGCTGGGGTATCGATACCGTTGATCTGGTATCGATACTGCCCTGTGGTTTCAGGCCTCGTGTATCGATACTCGAGGAGGAGTATCGATACCTTTTTGGCCACTGGAGCCACTGTCGATTTGGGTATCGATACCGACCTCTAGGGTATCGATACCGTTGTCTTGGCTTTGACCGTGGGAAGTCAACTCTAGGGGAGGGTATCGATACCCTCATTTGGGGTATCGATACCGTCTCCTCAGGTTGACCAAACCTTGTTGACCTAGTCACAGGGGTATCGATACCCCTCTTAAGGGTATCGATACCGCCTGCAGTTTAACTTTAAAAATGGGCTTTTAAGTGTTAATTTGGGTTCGATTGATTGCTTCGAAAATATTGTTCCGCTGTATGATCACTTAGGATGTAATTCTCATCTAGACAAGATTAAAATGAAAAAAAAAAATAGGGTTGCTAACCGAGGGAGAGTTCCTTAGGGAGTTTTCGCTCGGTTTTCCCCGTGTAGCTCACTCAGACCGGCCATCCGGCCAGACCGGGACGAGGGGGTTACATCACACAAGATAGCTTTTATCATATCTTGTAAAAGTAAATCCACATATCTTTTGGATATGTTGGGTCAATAGTCTTAGCCAAACACATTTTTTTTTGGCTTGCCTCGTGCATAACAATTATTTCTACGACATTTGAGGAGGTATCAACGAATGTTTGAAGATCTAAATGTAATGATCTTTGTATATTCATAGATATTTCTTGACCAACTAATATATAGTGCTTTAAGACCAAGAAAAGATATAATCATCTTTATTCACATCCAACAATCTTACAACTATTGAGATACTCAATAGATATGCTCTATTCATATTGAATCTTCTTTAAGATTCTTTCAACTTATGTCTATTCATAGACAAAAGAAATATATAAAAATGCTCGATCTTCAGGTCGAGATAAACTTGATGTCAAGATTCAAGTACTTGTATTGAAAGTATTTCATGAGTTTCCAATTTGAAGCTCTTTAGGAGTTCTAAAATTATCATAATGGATCTTGATCCAAAACTCCTTTATAAAATACATAAGAAAATCTGATCATTCTTATAGTATTTTCTCAATTAGTATTCACTAAGGCGATTATACCAAATGCGCCAAAAATATTCATGAGACATGTTTAAATAAATTTACTCAGAAATTTCCAAATGCTTATAGCATTTTAGATCCTTCAAGGATAAATATGGATCCACAAATAATTAGACGCATGTAAAATTTTCAAAAACTGCCAAAGTAATTGCATCCACCATGAAGTAATTAAAACTTTTCATAAATCACAGTTCAAGTCGTATTTACGACTACTTATTTGTGCCTCACTTGCATTACACCTTTAGGTGTTTGGACTACTGGTCCAAATACTTCTATTTTAGAAGTTCAAAGCGTCTTTCAATATTGGCCAATTCAATATCTATACTTCTGGATAGATTTTATAAAAGATCCTCGATTTCTTTCTTTACTTCTATAGAAGTATTTTATGTAAAATCGTTGTCGACAACTTTTCAATATTCTGGTTCCATTCTCGTAATGACATAACTCATCGAGATCTCTTCAAGATTTCAATCTTTATTTCAGGTACCTGAAACTCTTATAGAGTTTTATTATTTGTTATGTCTTGGGTCTCTTTAGGAGCACCCGCCTCCAATATATGACCATCTCATATTACTTTCTATTTACGAGAATTATGATCATTGGAACCATTTCAACTATCATGCTTCAGGCATGATTTACATTTTCTCGCTCTAACATGTAATTTAAACTTAGAGCATTTCAGCTGGTATATGAGACTTAATTACTCTCATTGGGTCAGTAAATATGTCTGGCAGTTGACATGTAATAATATGAATTATCTTATGAACTTCTAGTTCATATACGAGGATCTAGATAATGATAATTCATTTTCCTCTATCCAGCTGATTATTATCTCCCCCTGATGTTGAGAAAAATCATGTCATAAATGATTCTCCAATTAATGTTTAAGAATTTAAACATAAAAGAAGACTCGTACTCAATATATATTCTCAACCCTTTTTATTTACCCATTTTGTGCGTTGTGGTGGAGCAATTCATATCGCACATTCAAAAATCTTAAAATGGGAAATGTATGGTTTCTGACCAAAAACCAATCATAACGGGGAGTTTATTATAACTCGTTGGCTTGATGCGTATAAGTGTTGCTATATGGAAACACCATATAAATAATAACTCTTTTGTTCTCATAGTTTAACTATTAAATAGGAGGCATCCAATTGAAATTTTGCTAAACTATATTTTTCATAATCAATAGGCTTTGTAACAACTGATATAGCCTAAAACATAAACTCACTAGCTTTTCAAGACGAATAGTCTAACTGCATAATCTGAATCTTTTAAAATCAATCTCACAAACTTCTGGTTGTAAGTCGATAAAACAATGTAGATGCATCTACTAAAATCATATAAAACTTTCCACATTTGTGGATATATGGGCCCATATTTCGTTCAGATATGTAAGATATACAATCTTAACTTCAGTACAAGAACTTTAAGTTCTAATTCTTTTGGTAAGTGGGATCATCTATATTCTTTGAGAACAAACAACACAAGAACTTCATGTTCTTTTAGTAAGTGGAATTTAATCAATTCCTTTAAGCAACACAAGAACTTCACGTTCTTTAATAAGTGGAATTTAATCCATTCCTTTGAGAATAAGCACCACAAGAACTACAGGTTCTTTTAATACATGTGCATGTAAATCTCAATAATTTTTGCACCATTATTGATCAGGATGGTCTAACCGATCATGCCAACTATATATATGTGTATATATCTCTGAATCTGTAAACTTCTTGTTTACCATAACATGTAATTCAATCTTACTCGTACATGTCTAGTACGGCCATCAAAATTGTTCCTTTAAATAGGAATATATTTAGCTCTTTCGGGGCTTTCAATTGAAATTATCTTTTTGGTAGCAATATATAGCTCTTCTAGAGCTTTCAACTGACTTTTTGGCTACCAAAACTTATATCCATATTGGCTTATTTCAAATGCCAATTGATAACATATGTTATCTATAATTCCCAAAGGGATAGTTTGCGAAATCATATTGCTCTCTTTATGACTTTGACGAGTATAACGCACTGTGAATATGGAATAAAGTTCCATTTGACAATAACATATTTGCTCAACCAGAGCCTTTTGTGATATTAGTACTTCCGGATATAGTACTCACATTATTCCCTTGCATTTTAATCGAGAAATGCATAATTGTGCACCTTTTAAAATGTGCTTTGTTTCATTTACTTCAGGTAATGAAAATATGTACTTTGTATCATTCCCTTCGAGGAATGAAAAATATAAAATATAGCACATCATATCAAGTCGATTATCTATCAGAGATAAACTTTCAAGTGCTCTTCCGAAGTATTGATATTTTAGTACTTTGAGAATACTACTCATATTTTCCCTTGCATTTAAATGGGAAAAATATTTCTTATGCTTAAGTACAATATGAGTACTTGCATTATCTGCTATGCATAAATAGCCACAATTTCTAGGCAATAAATAGCCACAATTCTAGGCATAAATAGCCACAATTCATTGTATATTTTATTCCGGAAGTAATCATATTCTTCAAATAATAAATTAACATAAAACGTAAATAAATAATATATGAAATAAATAAACATAAAGCAAACTAACATAAATAAATAATAAATAAAACGAATTAACATAAAAATAAAATAAAATAAAAATCAATTATTCCTGTTAGAGGTTATAAGGGAAATAAAATAAAGGGTAAATTATTCCCTTCAAAGGTTATGAGAAAATTAACAATATCCAATTGAGTTGGATCAATAACGCCATAAACAAATTTTGTTTATATTTTATTTCATTTATCATTCATGATTATGGATAAAGTCCATAATACTTTGGCGTTTGACAAGTACGAAACCAATGGTTTATAACATCACATTGGTAAAAGGATTTCACTTCCTTAGAATGATCTTTATCACTCTTGTCATCCTTGCTACCAGCGGGTAGAAGTATTCTTAAAACGACTATATTTTTCATGTGTATATTTATAGCCTCGACCACGACCACAACTTTTAATGTGATTTTTTTATTCATTCCATAATATAATCTCACATTCACTTCAGGGAATGGAGTAGAGCCAGTGGGCCTTTAAATCCTTTTTCACATATCCTTATCACAGAGAACAAAGATTTAATCCTCGTACGCGGCATTGTTAAACCTGTCCACAAGGTCATTTAAAAACCTCCTTTGAGACCAGTAGCCTCGCAGAACGGGATGTCCAGCCAATTATACTTGGATTATATCGAAATTATGTCTCTAATTGAATAATGATTTACCATGTTTGCATTCACTTCAGGGAATGAAACAGATCCAATAATCGCATGGAATAAACATCATGCTTGCATTTACTTCAGGGAATGCCTCATCATTAATAATCGCATGGAATAATCATCATGCTTACATTCACTTCAGGGAATGTCCCATCATTGATAATCGCATGGAATAAACATCATGCTTTGCATTCACTTCAAGGAATGCCTCCCATAAAACTTTTTGGATCAAGACGAATTTTCGTAACTTGAAATTGGGAGAAGTCTATGGTCGAGTTTTTCGACGAAGAAGAAATATTGCTTTCAAGCAAATATAGACTTTATAATAATCTTCTTGTAAATCCAAAATCATCATGATTTATCGCACTTTAAAATTGTATTGTAAAAGATAAAAATAAAATAGAGTTTACCGATATTGAATTTCGTCTCAAAGACAATGATGACGTAGCAAATGAACCAAGGCATCTTCTCATAATCTTTTTTTTTACGCCATGTCTCTTTCCAACTCATTTGAATACATGTAAAACTCAAAACACGGTTAAAAGCATCGACTTTTATCAATAGAATAAAAAAAATATTTGAGACTAGATCAAAAAGTATAAAAGTAGTCATAGATCAAGTTGAATAAACATAACTATAATTGATGTGATCAAATTATAAACAACCATAGTTAAAATCAAGCAACATTTTGATGAATATATAAACACATCAAAGTAACGTATTCCTTTTGCCTTTGATTCACATACAAAGTAATTGATACAAATAATAAAGTTGTTTTATATCTCGAATTTATTCATAAATAATAATAATAATAATGATAAAACAAATATATAACAATCACATGACAACACAATCCTTGAATTGAATCAATTATAAATTAGAATTGAATAATAAAAACTTTGAATAAAACTAATATATTGTGTAATAAAATGTTCCAACTTGTGCGCCCAATAGCATTTAGCCGAAATCCTTGAGGGCTTTAATTTGATTTGCTTTATCAATCCATCTAATGAAGTACGACGATAATTTTAATTTTCGTTAATTCAAGAGTTACTTCAAGTATGAATAAAATAATAATAAATTAAAATAATAACCAAATAATAGATATGAATATACTAACTTTTGGAGAATGATAAATCAATCATTATATTAGTATATAAATAAGTAAAACATACCATACTTTCCAAGGTAAGCTGAATATATGATAGATGTAGTCATCAATATCAAATTGAAATTCTTTTCGAGAACCACCAACAATAATCACAGTAATTGAGCGAGCGAGATCGTGCTGATAACGTGTTGTGAATAAAATAAAGAAGAACAAGAATAAGAACAAGAAGAACAAAGAGATGAGAGAAAGAGGGAGATTTGTATTATTCTCAAATATAGAATTGTATACAATGCCTTCAATAAATCATCTATTTATAGGCATAAGAAGTACATAATACATTAAACTCTAATTCATAGAGATAATATTCCTAATAATATATAAATCAAACTCCTTTGATAAAGTTCTAATCATGATAGACATCCACATAGATAAATATTCATAACAGGTTAAAGAATAATTCAGTTTAACGTTGCCGGTGGATTTTGGCATTATATCTAAAAAACGTGAATACTTGAAAATAAACTTGAAATTGTGTTAAAAATTTCAAGAATTTTATAAAAAAATAAATATTATTAAATATCAAATAATAATAGTAGTAAGTATCGAACACTAAAAAATTAAAACAATTAAAAATTTGATTATCAAATTAAATAATTGATCAAAGTGTGGTGACCATTTATTAACTTTACCTTTTTATTTAATAGGTCCAATAAATTTGTTAAAACGATATAAAAGTCAATATATGGTAAATAAATTTATTGTGAAGCCTTTGATTTTAGTGGGAAAAAAATTTATTGTTATTGTTTTAAGGTAAACTATCATAGTGACCGCCGAACTATAGGGCGTACTTATTTTGATAATCGAACTATCGAACTCGTCAATCAAATCACTAAACTTATTAAATTGACCTATTTTGACCACCACCATTAAAAAATTAACAGAAGGATAAGGAGGGGGTGACGTGGCAGTTAACAAAAAAATGTAAAATTACACATTTGGTCCATATTATTTACCTATTATATTAATTTGATCCTAATTTTTATTTAATTAAATAAAATTAATCAGCAAATCAGATAATGACATGTGTCATCTCTTAATTGGATAAATTTTCTTAATTTTAATTTAATTTATTTAATATATTTTTCTTCCAATCAGGCGATGACACGTGTCACCATCTGGATAAAGGAAAATTAAAGAGCCATGAAATAGCCTTGGGGTAGATTGAACTTGAGACTTGTGGATGTTATTCCACAACCTTAACCAACATGCCAAACCACTCATATTGATATGAGTTGCACCCACTTAGATCTGAATAATATCCAAATATTTCCGCCCCCTAAACTTTTCACCTTCCCAGCTCCGTTTGACCTCCGATCTCGGCCACCGCCGGTCGTGGCTATCACCACCTCCGCCAATGAATCCGTTGCCACACCCCGATTGAAACCCAAGAGTCGCTCACGGTGTCGCGCTATTGTTTACCGTGTAGAACTACCTAAAGGTTCGTGCGAAAACCCAAGGTTTCCTCCTTATTTTTGGCCGTTTACACTGCCGTCGGTCGTTTGTTCGCGACATCAACACTACCATTGTGTTCCTCGTACACCCGCGAGTCGAACCCCGCCATCAATTCACTGAGCCGCTGCCAGGACCTCCCCTTCGCCGTGCATCCTTAAACACGGATTTGGGTAAAAAAAATTGGGTCATTTTACTTAATTAAATTAAAATCAGGATCAAATTGATATAATAGGTAAATAATAGGGACCAAATGTGTAATTTTACAAATTTTTGTTAACTACCGCGTTACCTTTCTGTTAATTTTTTAACGATGATGGTCAAAATAGGTAAATTTAATAAGTTTAGTTTTTGATTAACGAGTTCGATAATTTGGTGGTCAAAATAGGTACGCCCATATAGTTTCATTAGAGATCATGTCTTGAAAATGATGTAGTTCTAGAATATGTTGATACCTTGAACCAATTAGCGGATATATTTACAAAATCTTTAGATAAAGAGAGTTTTTGGGCCCTTAGGAGAGAGTTAAGTTTAATTAACTTTCCTTGACCCTTTTAGGTCTCAAATGGCCAAAAATGTGCTTGAAATTAATTGATGCTCATGCTTATGTTGATTTGCCTCGTTTTGCATCTATGCTTGTTGTTAGGGTGAGTATGCATCAGTTTTAGTCATTAAATCTTGCTCATATATCATTCACATTCATTTAGGGTCGTTCAAAGTTTCATTTTTGGACTTAAAACTGTCCAAAATGCACTTTCTAGTAATGGCGTATCGATACGGCTACAAGCATATCAATACGGGTTCATCAATGGGAAGTGATACGAGTCAAACTGTATCGATACGGTCACGCGTATCGATACAATATTAAAAATTAATTTAAAATTAAGGCAAGTCGTATTGATACACTCTACACACGTACCGATACGATATCGACGGAAAGTTAAAATTAGGCATTTAAATAAGAAATCTATTTTACATTAAATTTCCCCTCTTTTTCTCTAAAAACCCTAGCCGCAAATCACTGTAAAAACCCCCAACAATCTTTAAAAATTTTCACATCAAACTTAAAATCAATTGAGGGTTTTTCATCAACACATCAAGGCTCAAGCTTTGCAAGAAATTTGTGCATCATTCATCCTTTGTTCATCCAAATTTCCTCATTCAAGGTATAAACCCTTTTTTCTTTTCTTTTTAATTTCATTAAATTTTAATGGTTGTCTTTAATAGATTTTTGTATAAAACATATACACATCGTATGAGATTTCAAGTTTTTACAAAAAATATTAAAAATCTTAATTCAAATATAAATTTATATCGTACATTTTTATAATCTGTTTTTCAAAACCCTTTTCGACCAAATTTTTTTTTATACTTGTATATATTTTTTAACCTATAAAATATAGTATTTTATCAATACCTTGAATTATTGGAATTTATCTTTGGATTGAATGTGATGATAATTGCATACATGTTCGAATTGTTTTGATGTTTTCAGGCTTATGGCACCCAAAAAGAGAGCGAAACGATATTTAGCCTCTACATCTTCCGATCCTATCGAAGATGATGAGGGTAATCCTAAACCAAAACTCTCTTTCATAATCCAAAATACTTTTCCTAACCCTTAGGATTTGTCATGTTACAAGCTATTTCAAGGTTTTACTCTTAGGGAAGAACATGTTGTCTCAATCCCGTTTTTAAATCTCGAACATTTTAAATTTGAATATCTTGGTTTGTTTATCTTCGATTTTATATCAAAATCTAGTTATAATCTTCTTTTCAAATGCCAAATGCATTAATGATGCTAAAAGAGAACATGTTGTTACTATTGAATCTCATCTTATGGGCACAACTTTTAGATTTGATCAAAATATTATTTTTCAAGCTTTTGGTTTTGAAAATATCGAGATTGATGATGAAAATTCTTTAGGTCATGGTCCTCTTGGTTCTGTCAATGTTTTAAATGCCCAAGACCATATATTTCATCTTATAATCTTTTGGTTTCTTCGTCTATCGGGTGGAAAATTTTCCACTATTCATCAAGTGGATGACTTTTGGCTTAGGTGTTTTCGTGAGGGTAAGCGTCCTAATCTTTGTCAAATTATCTTTGTCAAAATTTTCCACTATTCATCAAGTGGATGACTTTTGGCTTAGGTGTTTTCGTGAGGGTAAGCGTCCTAATCTTTGTCAAATTATGTTTGTCGATATTTTCTATCTTGTTCAACACCGTCACACTGACCAAGTCAAATCTTTTTACTATTCGACGACCTTGAGTCATTTGTTTCACTCTCTTAAGATAGATTGTTCCCATGACTATCCTGAACCCCTTGGCCTACCCATAGATGAGCGTTCTCTTACTCGTGTTCACTTTGCCTACCTCAACAATGAATGGGTTCGTGTTCCTTGAGCTCCTCCCCAAGATGTTCAAGCGAAAGCTCCACAAGGCCCTCAAGGTGCTCTTATTGCTCAATCCTCCATGGGTACTCTTATGACGTTTCTTAATGAGAAATTCAACAACATGGAAGCCGATTTTGCCGCTATTGATACTCGCTTCACATCATTGGAAGATCGAGTCAAGGGCCTTGATACTCTCTTCACATCTTTAGAGGATCAAGTCAAGGCCATTGGACTTCAACAAAATTCCATGGATATCTCTCTCACCGCATTCCATAGTGCTTGGCTTAACCACACTCAGAAACCTCAACCAAGTCAGGACGATGAGGATGAAGATGATGAGAATGAAGACGATGGTGGGGACGAGTAGTTGTGCATCTCATGGCATATCATTTAGTTTTCTAGTTTATGCACCTATCTATTATGAACCTATGCTTTGATTTATGTTTTTAGGATTTGAGTTTGGGATTATGTTTGAATATTGCTTGATTTGGATATTTATTGCCTATTTATATTTGAGTTGCTTAATTATGCTTTAAATTGTACTTCATGTTTAATATCCTTATTTTATGCATTGAATGTGTTTGATCTAACAAAAGGGGGGGGGAAGAGCTAAATTTATGAAAATCAATTTTTGAAAACCTATCTTAAATTAAGGGGAGTAAGCTTTTCAAAGTTTCAAAACTTAAAAATTTATACTTGGTTTTATTATATCAAAAAGGGGAGATTATAAAACTAAAATTGATTTTGATATAACAAATAACTTTAAGGACTTAATTGCAAAAATAATAATTTTTTTAGTATTTCAAAAGCTCATCAATTAACAAGCTTTTTTAACCTAGTACTCTTTCAAGTCAAAACATATTAAAAGGGTTCAAATTTTCTAAGCCTCTTCAAGTGTTTTCAAGCCAAACTTCAACAAAATGCTCAGGTGTATCGATACCCTCTAGCGTATCAATACAAATTTTCAACACTGAAATTTTAATTGACCATAGCGTACCGATACAGTTTAACCTCGTATCGATACGATATTTATATGGGTAAGACTTTAAGCTATAGCACGTCGATACGTATCGGGACTATATCGATATCGTTTTTCATATAAAAATATTTTTTACTATAGCGTACCAGTACGATATGTCACCGTATCGATACGATATGCTGACCTTTACAAAATCTTTACATTTAATATTCGAACGTTGGCTTGTCAGTTATGGGAATCTAAAATTTTAAATGACCGTTGAACGACATCGATACGCTAAGGTAGCGTACTGATACATTTTTTTTATCAAAACACAATTCAGGATTCTAGTGAGCAAAAATTGTATTGATACGGCTTTTCGTATCAATACGCCCTTCTAGCGTATCGATACGCTTTGTTTTTCAGTCACAACAACTATTTCTTCTTTGAGACAGGTACCAATACGCCCTCGAAGAGTATCGATACAGTGAGCAGTTGAGAAGCATTTATTGCGGGAAATTGCAGCCCAACGGCTAGATTAATGACCTCAACCATCCAAACGGTTAGAATTCAATGCAAGAGTATAAAAACAAGTCTCCAAAGCTACATCAACAACTATTGAACATTTAAGCAACATCAAAGCATTCAATCCAAACCCTTGTATATTTAGAGTCAAATTCTTGCACCCAACTCATTTGAAATTTTTGATTGTAAATCTATTTAGAGTTTAGGGAGTGTTTATGTGTAATTGAGTAAACACTTAGCCTTTGAGAGGTACATACAAACTTTGCCTATCTTTCTTTGTAAAAGAGTGATATTGGGTCAATCCTTGGGTAGAGAGATTGATCGATTTGTAAGGTTTCCTCCTAAGCTAAGAAAAGGGGACGAATTCAAGTTAGTGAATTGTTGAAATCCTCAGTAGGGTGCTGAGGTAGTGGATGTAGAGTTTGTTCGAAGCTTGAAACACTCTAAAATTGCTTTGTCTTCATTTTTAAATTATCCATTTGCACTCTTTAATTTTTATTCAACTAATTTACCCTCTCTTGGTGATTAGCCATCATTTGATCAACTCAACAACATCATATCAAATAACTAAAAAATAAATGGGTAAAAGTAGATACTCTGATAACATCACATCAGATGTTAAAATAATTATTGTTATTATTAGGAGCATTTTTTTAACAATTTTTATTTAGGTGTGGGAAAAAATTATTCTTAATGGGTATTGAAGCATAATATACGAGAATGAAGAATGTGAAAACTTTTACCATATATTTTAGAAGTTGTTAACTTTTGTTATGACATTTAAGTTTGAACTAGGGGAAGGCAATTTTATCCGACCTGGTCGGATAGAATTTTTTAATAAAAATTGATTTTGGGTTATGTAGGGTTCGGGTTTAGGGTGAAAATGCTCGACTCAATACTAATTGTGTAATTTTTCCCTAAATATTTTAAGTATATTTATAATAATGTCCCTCTTTATTTTTTATAATTAGGTCCTTAAAACTAAAATTTGAATTTACAATTTAATCCTTAAAATTATATTTTTTATGATTAAGTCCTCTAAAATTATTTTTTTCTATAGGTTAGGTTGGGTTTAGTATATTTATTTTCAGGTCAGATGACTAAAAATAAATAGATAATCCAATAACATCGCATCACATCAAATGACTAAAAAACCACCGGTGGGCCTGTGGGTGGTGCTGTTTCAACAGCTCCTCACTGGGCCACTGGCCAATCAGTTTTAATTTTTATTTTATTATTCATTCGTTTTTGTCACTTTTTCAAAAGAATATATTCTTAACTAAACATTTGTTTATATAGTTTTTGAAAATTGTTTTAATTTCATTTTGAAAATATTAATGTAACGCCCCGGTTTAGGGGTCGGGTGAAAAAAATAATAATAATTTAATATTATTTCCGGGTCCGGTTTTGTAATTAAAAATAATTTTGGGCTTCGGGTTTTAAGACAACAAAATTTAGTTGGACCATTTTTAAAATAATCCCCAAATAGCCATGGGTGTCATCCATTGTAGTTACTTTAATTCATTAAGGGCATTTAGGTCTTTGGACCTTTGATTTTTAAACTAACCTAAAATAACACTATTGAGTCATCTTCTTCCCCATTACCCATTTTTCAGACAAAAGAAACCTCTCCCCCTTTGGAGCACTATTCCATCCATAACTCACCCAATCTTGAAGGTTTTTCGAAGGTAAGGTCGTTTTTGAGTTGCTTTCATTATCCTCAACTAGCACATACCTTTATTTTCTAGAAAACTCATGATTTTGGTGATATGGGGGTTTTGAAATTTTGATTAAAAATGTCATTTTTGACACCTTTAACTTAGGTTTTTGATCTCTAAATGATATATGAGTTGTTTTCAATCTAAAGGGTCCAATGGGTATAATTTTTATGAAGTTTTGGGGTGTTTCCTGGAATGGGGTTTTGGGGAGGTTTTTAGGAGGCTTTAAGTTGAGTTTTGGGGGTGTTTTATGTGAATATGAGAGGGCTGATGGATAGGCTACATGTAAGGGAAGTTTTGGAGACTTTAGGGAGTAGTTTGAAGGATGAAATCAATGGTTTTAAGGGTTGCTTAAGGGCTGCTCGGAAATTGGTATTTTGGGCTTGTTTTCAATGTGAAAATTGAAGTCTTGTGTTTGATATGAAATCCGGGTTGATTATTTTGGAATGTGGACTGATTTGGGGTTGTTTATATTGTGTTGGAATGTTTAGAAACGAGAAATTTGGTTGGTGGAGCTTCGGGGACAAATCCGGAAATTTTGGAGTCTTGAGCTTGGTCTTCGATCTCCTCTTGGGTAGCAACGGTGAGTAGAATTGTTGATTTTTGCATTGAGCTCGATATGGATTCCTTTGGGGTTTGGGTGAGACCTTGAGGGGTCATCTAAACCCGTGTGTAAGCCTCTCTACTCCCATGTTGTTGTGATATGTTGGATGCTTATATGTCATGTTCATTAAGTGCATTTTGAGTTGTTAATTGTGTAGTCGAGTTGAGTTCGTGCCTCACGTGATGGTGGTCTAAACTACGGTGATGTGTAGTCCCACCGGTAGTGACTAGTAGGATAGTACTTTGATGTGTAGTCCCATTGGAAGTCCACTAATCGAAACGGTGATGTGTAGTCCCACCGTGTGTGTATGATGGTTGTGCTTGTGCAAACCATGTGTTGTTGTTGAGATTAACCCTCGTGCATCCATCGTTTTCTTGCATATAAATCGTGTTTTGAAAAACTACATGTTGTGAATTATAGAGCCTCTCTCGCTAAGCTAGTTGCTTATGCTCTTTGTTTCCAACGTGCAGATCGTTAGAGTTCGGGAGGCGAGCGGGCGAAGGAGGAGCTTTTGGGAGTTCTCAAGCAAGTTTAAGTATGGTTTACTTTTGTAATAATGCCTAGACAATGGGGTATAGAGTGTAGGAGTTGGGGTCAAACTCCTTAGGAATTTATATTGAGTATGTTAAACTCAAGGTTATGTTATGCTTTGCTTCTTGGTTTGCTATTTATGCTTGGTATGATGCTTATGTGAACGTGCCTTATTATGTGTGTTGCTGGCCTTGTATGCCTTATAATTGACCATCCTTTGTGAGGAGTTCATGTTTGTTAAGTATGCACTTTTGGGTGAAATTGCATGAAGCTTGTTTCGTATGAATTTCATTAGATTAAATGCCTCACATGTTAAATTGTGACTGTGGTTTGGTGTATGTACGTTGCTTGTTCTTAGGGAAGTCCAACAATGCATTTAGAGTTGGGTTAAGGGTCACTTGTGCAAAAATCGTGGAGTTGCAGTGCAGGGGGTATCGATACCCTAGCTAAGGTATCGATACTGTCTTGCCCAATGGCCTCAGATTTTGCCTGGGGTATCGATACCCTAAGGGTATCGATACCCTCCAAACTCTCTGTAATTTGGATTTGGGGGGTTAGAATAGAGCGTATCGATACGAGGTCCCGAGTATCGATACGGATATATCTTGTTGACCAAGGAAGGTTGACCGAGGAAGAGGGTATCGATACCCCTGGTAAGGGTATCGATACGGTCATCTGGGGTTGATTTTCTGGGTTGATCTAGAAGGGGGGGTATCGATACCCCTTGAATGGGTATCGATACTGCCTGCCTGTAAACTTAAAAATGGACTGTTCATGCATGGCCGGAGTTCGAATGTGTCTTCCTTGTATGTTTTCGCTGTTGTGAATCACTTAGGGTTTAATCATCCTCTAGACAAGATAAAAAAAAGTAGGGTTGCTAACCGAGGGGGAACCCCTTGGGTTTCGCTTCGGTTTTCCCCGTGTGGCTCACTCGTACCGGTCATCCGACCAGACCGGGACGAGGGGGTTACAATTAATATTTTATATTTTTTGTATAATTATTTTTTTCTGATTTATTGATCGACTAATTTAGATTAGATATTATACAAACTTATTATAATGTAGTTCTCTCGCTAAATCAACTGATAACTGATATTAATATCTTATCTTTAGATTTTTAGTTTATGATTTATAAAGTTGTTGATGATATAGTCAATAACTTTTTTTAAAATTCTATCAACAACCTCTAAATTCAAAACTACTACACTTAAACACTTAAAACTAAGACACTTATATAAAGAAAAATTCCACAAGCGCTTGTGCTTGGAATAATTACATTAATTTAAGGTTAAAGTGGTTATTTAACCCCAGAGTTCGACTCAAATTAACAATGTTGTCCCTCATGCGAAAACACGTTCAATTAAGTTCTTCAGTTCGCACATTGCATCAAATTAGCCTCTTGATCAACGTTGATCGTTACAGTGCTGATGTGACAGTTAACGGTGCTGACGTGGAAGTCAATTGTGATGACATGGTGATGCACGATGCTGACGTGACAATGCTTGTGTGATGATGACGTGGTAGATGGGCTGCATTGATTTTTAAAACCGAATTCGATGGCATAATTGAATTTTTTGCTTAGTTCAGGGGAATAATTCATTTTAATTGAAAGTTCAATAAATTATTTATCTTTAAGCTAAAAATGTTATGAATATTTATCTATGTGGATGTCTATCATGATTAGAACTTTATCAAAGGAGTTTGATTTATTTATTATTAGGAATATTATCTCTATGAATTAGAGTTTAATGTATTATGTACTTCTTATGCCTATAAATAGATGATTCATTGAAGGCATTGTATACAATTCTATATTTGAGAATAATATAAATCTCCCTCTTCCTCTCTCATCTCTTTGATCTTTTGTTCTTATTCTTGTTCTTCGTTATTTTATTCACAACACGTTATCAGCACGATCTTGCTCGCTCAATTACTGTGATTATTGTTGGTGGTTCTCGAAAAGAATTTCAATTTGATATTGGTGACTACATCTATCATATATTCAGCTTACCTTGGAAAGTATGGTATGTTTTACTTATTTATATACTAATATAATGATTGATTTATCATTCTCCAAAAGTTAGTATATTCATATCTATTATTTGGTTACTATTTTAATTTATTATTATTTTATTCATACTTGAAGTAACTCTTGAATTAACGAAAATTAAAATTATCGTCGTACTTCATTAGATGGATTGATAAAGCAAACCAAATTAAAACCCTCAAGGATTTCGGCTAAATGTTATTGGGCGCACAAGTTGGAACATTTTATTACACAGTATATTAGTTTTATTCAAAGTTTTTATTATTCCATTCTAATTTATAATTGATTCAATTCAAGGATTGTGTTGCCATGTGATTATTATATATTTGTTTTATTATTATTATTATGGTAATTTATATGAATAAATTTGAGATATAAAACAACTTTATTATTTGTATCAATTACTTTGTATGTGAATCAAAGGCAAAAGGAATACGTTACTTTGATGTGTTTATACATTCATCAAAATGTCGTTTGATTTTAACTATGGTTGTTTATAATTTGATCACATCACTTATAGTTATGTTTATTCAACTTGATCTATGACTACTTTTATACTTTTTGATCTAGTCTCAAATAATTTTTTTATTCTATTGATAAAAGTCGATGCTTTTAACCGTGTTTTGAGTTTTACATGTATTCAAATGAGTTGGAAAGAGACATGGCGTAAAAAAAGATTATGAGAAGATGCATTGGTTCATTTTCTACGTCATCATTGTCTTTGAGACGAAATTCAATATCGGTAAACTCTATTTTTATTTTTATCTTTTAAAATACAATTTTAAAGTGCGATAAATCATGATGATTTTGAATTTACAAGAAGATTATTATAAAGTCTATATTTGCTCGAAAGCAATATTTTTTCTTCGTCGAAAAACTCGACCATAGACTTCTCCCAATTTCAAGTTACGAAATTCGTCTTGATCTAAAAAGTTTTATGGGAGGCATTCCCTGAAGTGAATGCAAAGCATGATGTTTATTCCATGCAATTATCAATGATGGGGCATTCCCTGAAGTGAATGCAAGCATGATGTTTATTCCATGCGATTATTGGATCTGTTTCATTCCCTGAAGTGAATGCAAACATGGTAAAATATTATTAAGTTAGAGACATAATTTCGATATAATCCAAGTATAATTGGCTGGACATCCCGTTCTGCGAGGCTACTGGTCTCAAAGGAGGTTTTTAAAGGACCTTGTGGACAGGTTTAACAATGCCGCGTACGAGGATTAAATCTTTGTTCTCTGTGATAAGGATATGTGAAAAAGGTTTCAAAGGCCCACTGGCTCTATTCCATTCCCTGAAGTGAATGTGAGATTATATTATAGAAGGAATAAAAAACCACATTAAAAGTTGTGGCCGTGGTCGAGGCTATGAATATACACATGAAAAATATAGTCGTTTTAAGAATACTTCTACCCGCTGGTAGCGAAGTTATAATGATGAAAATAGTGATAAAGATCATTCTAAGGAAGTGAAATCCTTTTACCAATGTGATGTTATAAACCATTGGTTTCGTACTTGTCAAACGCCAAAATATTATGGACTTTATCCATAATCATGAATGATAAATGAAATAAAATATAAACAAAATTTGTTTATGGCGAAAATAATTATGGCGTTATTGGTCCAACTCAATTGGATATTGTTAATTTTCGCATAACCCTTGAAGGGAATAATTTACCATTTATTTTATTTTCCTTATAACCTCTAACAAGAATAATTGATTTTTTTATTTTTTTATGTTAATTCGTTTTATTTATTATTTATTTATGTTAGTTTGCGTTATGTTTATTTATTTCACATATTATTTATTTACGCTTTATGTTAATTTATTATTTGAAGAATATGATTACTTCCGGAATAAAATATACAATGAACTGTGGCTATTTATGCCTAGAATTGTGGCTATTTATGCCTAGCAGATAATGCAAGTACTCATATTGTACTCAAGCATAAGAAATATTTTTCCCATTTAAATGCAAGGGGAAATATGAGTAATATTTCTCAAAGTACTAAAATATCAATGCTTCGGAAGAGCACTTGAAAGTTTATCTCTAACAGATAATCGACTTGATATGATGTGCTATATTTTATATTTTTCATTCCTCGAAGTGAATGATACAAAGTACATATTTTCATTACCTGAAGTAAATGAAACAAAGCACATTTTGAAAGCTGCATAATTATGCATTTCTCGATTAAAATGCAAGGGAATAATGTGAGTACTATATCCGGAAGTACTAATATCACAAAAGGCTCTGGTTGAGCAAATATGTTATTGTCAAATGGAACTTTATTCCATATTCACAGTGCGTTATACTCGTCAAAGTCATAAAGAGAGTAATATGAGTTCGCAAACTATCCCTTTGGGAATTATAGATAACATATGTTATCAATTGGCATTTGAAATAAGCCAATATAGATATAAGTTTTGGTAGCCAAAAAGTTAGTTGAAAGTTCTAGAAGAGCTATATATTGCTACCAAAAGATAATTTCAATTGAAAGCTCCGAAAGAGCTAAATATATTCCTATTTAAAGGAACAATTTTGATGGTCGTACTAGACATGTACGAGTAAGATTGAATTACATGTTATGGTAAACAAGAAGTTTACAAATTCAGAGATATATACTGTAACCCCCTCGTCCCGGTCTGGCCGGATGACCGGTCCGAGTGAGCCACACGGGGAAAACCGAAGCGAAACCCAAAGGATTTCCCCTCGGTTAGCAACCCTATTTTTTTTCTTTTTATTTTAATCTTGTCTAGAGGATGGTTAAACCCTAAGTGATTCACAACAGCGGAAACATACAAGGAAAACTCATTCGAACCCCGGCCAAGCATAAACAGTCCATTTTTAAGCTTACAGGCAGACAGTATCGATACCCTTGCCAGGGGTATCGA
Organism: Hibiscus tridactylites; assembly: GCA_958450335.1. NCBI lineage: Eukaryota > Viridiplantae > Streptophyta > Magnoliopsida > Malvales > Malvaceae > Hibiscus > Hibiscus tridactylites. The sequence continues at coordinate 22,445,646 of OY288287.1, forward strand.
TACCCCCTTTCTAGGTCAACCCAAGAAGTCAACACGAAAAGACCGTATCGATACCCTTACCAGGGGTATCGATACCCCCTTTCTCGGTCAACCCTCCTTGGTCAACAGAGTAGACCCGTATCGATACTCGGGAACCCCGTATCGATACGCTCTACTCTCACTCAACATTCCAAATTCCAGTAACTTTGGAGGGTATCGATACCCTTAGGGTATCGGTACGCCAGGAAAAATTTCTGGCATTTGGGCAAGTCCGTATCGATACGCCCTGAGGTGTATCGATACGCCCTGCACTGCAATTCCTCCAATCCCAACTTAAACGACCCCAATACGACTCTAAATGCATTTCTCGACTCACCTAAGCATATACCATCATGCAAGCACACATATTCAAGCCCAAGGAATCAACCATACATGAATTAAGGTATTCATACATAACATTCTAATTAAAGAGCAATTTAGGCCATAATATGCATACTCAAAGGCTCAAATGGTCATAAAGCCACAAGTCAAACAAAAGAGGTTTGCACTCAGCATAAGGCAACCTAAAGCATCCTAAAGCATACCATCATACACACCAACATTCATCAAAGTATAACATGCTTACAATCCATAATCAAACTCAACCACATCATCATTCAAATGAGTCATACAAGCTCATATAAAGACACCCTATTGCCACATTGCTTAACTACTACAAAATCAACCATACTTGAGCAACAACTTGGAAAGCCCTTCTTGCCTTGCCTCGAGCTAACACCACGCTAATGATCTGCATTGTTGAACATAGAGAGCGTAAGCTATAAGCTTAGTGAGGGTGCTCTAACACGGAAACATCAACAATGCAGGGTTTAAGCACGTTAATCCTAGTCTTACATACATCAAGCATAGGCATTAAAATCAAGTAGACCTAGCTAGTCTTTCAAGTGGCATATATGGTCTCTCAATCCTAACAAGTTTAAACATCAACATCCACATTATGCAACAACACCATATACCACAATCACATATCACCATCATATATCACAATACATGAACAAGTTTAATTGGCCACTTTAATTACCCCGATTGTGCGGATATAGACCTCAACAACACTTTACCTCGGTGGGATTCCACTCATCACCGGACCTTGCATGTGCGGGATTCCACTCATCGCCACATGCCCTACGGATAGGGTTCCACTCATCATCCTGTAGAAATAAATAAAAGCTTCCGGTGGAATGTTACATCACCGTACTCCTCCTTGATGACTTAACGCCATCAAGGCCACGTACGTTTTGACTCAATGTGTGTGCACACTATCCTAATGATCGATCATTTACAACCGGTAATTGTTTAGTGCCAATTATCATCATCAATCACATATCATCAACACACTCATGTTCATCACATATATTCACATCATGATATATATACATGCACCATATAATCACAAGTACAAGAGCATAGTCATTAAGCACATTGGCATTTAAGGAAAACAAGACTAAATTAACTACTTGGATTATAAGGAAGTGGCCTACCAAGCACACTTTACACACACACACTACTCATGCTCGAACCAAACTTTAAAACAAGTTAAGACCACTCACCGCCCTTCCTTAGCAATTCGAACCAATCCTCCTACGAACCCGGATTCGGTCCCAAAGCCTCCTCAACGTTTCCTCTTGCTTCTAGTCAAACAAAACACATACATTACTTCCCAATTCAATGCTAAACTCAACCATCAACTTACTTTGCAAACACAACCCAATTTCCACAAATTCCCAAACCACATAATATCTCAAAAACCCAATTTTCGTACTCCAACAACCATTGGCTGAAATACCCATTTCCAAACACCCAAATGACTTCCAAAGCATCCCAAATCACCCTCCTAACATAGGTAGACCATCAGCCCTTTAATTTCAACATTAAACCCACCAAAAACCAAAGTTTTCACACTCTAAAATTTGCCCTAAGGACCCACTACGAAATTTCATCCAAAACCAACCAAATTAATATATATTGTGTATTTCATTATGCTTAAACAAAACCACAACACAATTTATCAAAACAAATTGAAAAACCCCCTCAAAAATCCAAACTTTAATATAAACCCTAATTTCCAAAACTCCATATTTTTGAAATCCAAGACCATAGATAAGTAGAGAATAGAGAGGAGGTTAAGAAAACATATTTACCTTTTAATTTGGTGTTGAAATCGAGTGGCAAAATCAATGGAATAGTAGCTAGGGTTTTGGGAGAGTTTGAAAATGGGGGAGAGGGGTTTGAAGTTGGGAAAGGGAGGATGAGAAAGAAGATGACAACTTTTTCCTTAAAGTTGTCTTGCTTTATTTAAAATTTGGGTAAATTACAACATAGGTCCCTCCCTTCATTTTAAAGCTCAATTTGGTCATTATTTGTAGTTGAATTGTTTTAATTAAATTTTTATTTGACTCGAACTAAAACCCGACTAACTCCTAGGCCCGAAACACGGGTGTTACAACTCTCTCCCACTTAAGGAATTTCGTCCCCGAAATTACCTGACTGGAAGAGATACGGAAACTGCTTTTCCATATCCTCCTTCCTCTCCCAAGTGGCCTCGTCCACACCTCTACGTTGCCACCGCACCTTCACTAACTCAATCGATCTACCCCTCAACACTTTACTGTCCGAAGCTAAGATCTCCACTGGTTCTTCCTCGTAAGTCAAATCCGGATTCAATTCAATTTCTTCTACGAGCATAACATGTGATGGATCGGACCTATACTTGCGAAGCATCGAAACATGAAACACATCATGTATCTTCTCAAGCTCGGATGGCAAACGCAACTGATAAGCAACGGGACCAACCCTCTTCACAATCTCATACGGTCCTATGTACCTCGGACTCAACTTCCCTTTTCGGCCAAATCTCATCACTTTCTTCCACGGAGACACCTTCAAGAATACCTTCTCACCCACTGAGAACTCAACTTCCTTCCTCTTCAAATCGGCATAGGACTTCTGCCTATCCGAAGCAGCCTTCAAACGATCACAAATCAACTTTACCTTGTCGGTTGTCCCCTTGAGCAAATCTGGCATAGGTAACAATTTCTGCCCTACTTCGGCCCAACATACTGGAGTTCTACACTTCCGGCCATACAAGGCCTCATACGGAGCCATCTGAATGCTCGACTGAAAACTGTTATTGTACGTAAACTCTACTAGAGGCAAATTCTTCTCCCAAGTACCCTGAAAGTCAATGATACAACAACGCAACATATCCTCTAAGATCTGAATAACCCTCTCTGACTGACCATCTGACTTCATCAATTAACCAAACACTATGCAGACGTCTCCAAAAACAATTTAATTGAAGTCTCGGATCTCTATTACCCACTTCCATTAAGAACCTTCCACGGATGTAACAAACTAGAAGAAACTGAAGCTCGGCCTTGACACGCTGGCAATTTACATACTTACTCTCATACTGAACCACATTATTCACCCATTCATTCTGGAAGTACTCATCTTCAACCCACACTACGTCTTCATACCACTCATATGCTATACAAATGAACTATCGTGTGCTTCGACCAAAATAATACGTCTCAAAATACTATGCCAATCAGTACAACAATTCTATCTCTAACAATACAAACTCTATCATCTCTGAACTGTATTCTGAAGGTCTTCTTTCCGCTACGTCTTGCACGTGAGGTGCCAAGAATCTGTCTTGCAACTGTTTCTCTTCAAACATTCTGACTCAATGTAGGTTCAACATGAAACGCGGCCACAAGAATACTGTCATTCGGCAATTGAATTCGGAAAATACAACTCGCAACTCAACTACTAATCTAACAACAATTACAACTCGGAACATCGGTTACTACGTTGACTATCTTCGGATGGCACTCAATCTTGATATTACAGTCTTCAAGCAGTTCTAACACTTATGTTGTTCAAGTTTCAACCCTTCCTAAGTTGTCTAACAATTCAGGTTCTGATAATATGTACGTACACATTGTGCATTTCTTACTATACAAGCTTTGTCTCTAAGTCTTCGAAGTGAACACAACTGTAATTAACTCTATGTCTCATATCGGATAACTCTTCTCACGGTCTTTCAACTATCTCGATGAACAAGCTAAAATCTTATGTCTTGCATAAGCACACAACCTAACCCTACATGTAATGCATCACTATGGTTCACAAACTCCTTCTCTGATTTAAGCTGATTCAAGGTTGAAACTTTCATCAAGGTTTCTTTCGGTTTCTCAAGTGCTCATTGTCTCGCATCTAACCACACAACTGAACATTCTTCTGTAGCAATCTATCAATGGAGCAACTATCTTTAAAAGACTATTTACAATTCTCTGAAAGTAATAATGCTAGACCTAGGAACTATAGATATCTGTCGCAGTCTTCAATTTCTTCCAACTCATATCTTCTTTTGCCTACTTGGGATTTACTCTAATACACTTAGATCTTCAAACATTCGTTGATGCCTCCTCAAATGTCGTAGAAATAATTGTTATGCACGAGGCAAGCTAAAAAAATGTGTTTGGCTAAGACTATTGACCCAACATATCCAAAAGATACGTGGATTTACTTTTACAAGATATGATAAAAGCTATTTTGTGTGAAGATAACGTAAGATGTATATCTCAGTTTGAAAGTGGATACATCATGGAACATATTACACCAAAGTTTCATCCCTCACGATCTTTAGAAAAATGATATTCAAGATTAAATTATGAAGATTCAAAGATCTTCTGTGATGTTTGCATGAGAAGGAGTAAATACGCGTTGCACTCTTTTTTCCTTAACCGAGGTTTTGTCCCAATGGGTTTTCCTGGTAAGGTTTTTAATGAGGCAACATGTTATGCGTATCAAAGATGTGTGTACTCTTTTTCCTTCACTAAAGAATTTTTTTTCCCACTGGGTTTTTATCTTAGTAAGGTTTTAACGAGACACATTATCTTCATAGACATCCAAGGAGGAGTGTTATGAATATTTATCTATGTGGATGTCTATCATGATTAGAACTTTATCAAAGGAGTTTGATTTATTTATTATTAGGAATATTATCTCTATGAATTAGAGTTTAATGTATTATGTACTTCTTATGCCTATAGATAGATGATTCATTGAAGGCATTGTATACAATTCTATATTTGAGAATAATACAAATCTCCCTCTTCCTCTCTCATCTCTTTGATCTTTTGTTCTTATTCTTGTTCTTCGTTATTTTATTCACAACAAAAAAAAGAATTTAAGAAATTATTAAAATTTTAAAAATAGATTAATAATTTGTTTAAATTTTAAGTTAATTTAATCAACTTATTTCGTTTTTGAATAAAATTAAGTAAATAATTTGGTTTTTCAAGTTGAACTTTTACTAATAGAAAATATGAAAAATAAATTAACAAATTAATGTAAATATCATTTGGGCCCATAATAATTTTAAAATAAGCAAAGTGAAAACTCTAAAAAAATCAAAATATTTAAAATTAGATAAATTTAAAAATGTTGATAAAGTATTTAAAATCGAACATTTTTATTGAAAAAGTCTTTGACTTCGTCAGTCCGAGTATTATCATTCTTTAAACAAATTTTCATTGGAAACAACCTTGTATTAAAGTAACAATAAAACTCATATTATCTTTAACTTTTCTACATCAAATTGATGCTCATTAATATTTGATGTAAAAAAATGAAGGAAAATTTACGTTTTTTCTACTTTAATAAAAGGATGATTCTATTAAAAGTATGCTTAAAGAATATTAGTAGGTTTAGCATAGCCAGAAACAGTCGAAGAATTTTCCAATAATTTGTAAATATTTTAAAATTTTGAGTTTTATATTTATAAATTTTCATATTTTTAATTTTATGTTTTATACTTAATTTTTTCAATTCATTGAAGTTTTTTTATTTTTAATATTTTATGAGTATTTAAATATTTAGTAATTTATTATTTTTAGCTTAAAGATTAAGTAAGTTATCAAACTTTCAATTAAAATGAATTATGCTCCTGAACTTGACAAAAATTCAATTATGCCTTCAAATTCCGTTTAAAAATCAATTCATCCCCTCTGTCACGTCAGCATCGTGAACCGCCACGTCAGCACAGTTAATTGCCACATCAGCACTGTGACGGTCAACGTTTGTCAAGGGGCTAGTTTGTTGCAATGTGCGAACTGAATGACCTAATTGAACGCGTTTTCACGCGAGGGGCAACATTGCTAATTGGGTCGAACTCGGGGGCAAAATAACCCCTTTAGCCTTAATTTAATAAATGAAAAGATATTTTATATGGGCAATTATTTCATACACATGCCCTGGAAAGTAAAAGTTTCCACAAACACCTTAATTTGAAGACTTAAGGGATTAGTTTAGGAGTTAAGGTGTATGGTTTAGAATTTATGGATAATGGTTAAAATTTAAGCGTTTGTGGAAACTTTTGATTAACCGTTATCTCTAAATTCTAACTCTAAAGCCTAAATTTTAACAACTATCCTTAAATTCTAAATTTCTACACCCTAAAATTAAGGCGCTTGTAGAAACTTTTAATTTCTACTTGAGTGTATTAAATATAAATCCATTTTATATTAGTGTGTCATATGTCGGTTAGCACTTTGGACATGTAGGATATGCTACATAAGCCAAAAGCATTAATGGTTGATCAACTAATGATTTTCATGTAAAGATATCATTTTAACCAAAAACAAAATATTAAAAATTAAAATACTTAAGAAAATAAGGGTTAAAGGATAATTCGGTTTAAGGTTGTCGGTAAATTTTGGCATTATATCTAAAAAAACATGTGAATGCTTGAAAAGAAACTTGAAATTGTGTAAAAATATCAAGAATTTTATATAAAAGAATAAATATTAGGAAAATTCTACAACGTACGACGAACACCGTTGAACACTATTAAATTAATTAATAAAGATTTAAAATTTTAAGGACCCATCATACAAATAATAATTATTTTTAAAAATTCAATTAAATTATTTTATATATATATATATATATTAAAATTTTATTTTTTTTAATAAGGATAAACTATATATTTAGTACCTCACGTATTTCCATATTTCTATTCAACCCTCATTATTTAAATATTATTTTAATTTGACCTTATTCTTTATAAAAAAATAATTTAACCATTAACCCCCAACCTAAAACCCTAAACTATTAAACCTTAAACCCTCACCAGATTTTATGTTTTTTTTTTCATCTATCTGGTGATATTCGAGTTGTTTCACTATGGGGGAAGTCCATGTTTAAGCAATGAATACCATTCGAGTTATTCAACAATTATAGCAAAAATACCAACAGAAAAAAAAGAAATCAATGAGATTTTGTATTTTTCAAGTTTCACATTGATCAACCAACTTTGCATTCATAGATTCGAATCGGATCAAATCTTATTTTAGAAGACATTTTATTAGAATTATTTTTCCCATCCATAAAACTCGAATTCAATACCATATAATGGCATTTAACTTGTTACCATTGAATTATCCTTTTCTACTTTGTTAGTTGTGCTTAAAATTTTAGTGATTTTGCTACTATTTAAAGAGAATGTATGAAAATTTTTGTAAGCTTTGAAGGCTACATGAATAAAAATAAAAAATGCTCTTAAAATAGCTTTAAAAAGGCATTTTGTCCATTTTCCTAAACTAGTTATATAAGCAGATGATGATAATTGAAAAAACTTGTAACCTCCAGGTTACTGTGAAAGCAACAATGCCAACTCAATTGGCCATTTGTTCTTAATTTCTAATCTTAAAACATTGATTTGGTAATTGTATGCAAATCACCAAAAAGAGTGTTTTTTAATTCTCAAAGCGAGTGGAATATGCTTTTTTCAGACATGTTGGATATGATTCAAAGCTTTAACTAGAACTGTAAACTTTACCTGACTAGCGATTGTCCACTGCAAATCTAGGGGTTCAATGAAATCATCGAATTTGGTTCCTATCAAAATTGGTATTGTTGTCTTTTTCTGTATCATCACAATTAATGTGTTAATTCATAATTATGATTAATTGTAATGGCATTTTCATCTCAAATAAGATGATAATATTAATTTTAGGAGATTCAAGTTTAATTAATTTTGATATATATAAAAAATAATTTAATTGAATTTTTTTAGGAGAATTCAACAATTCATTGAATTGAATTGAATCAATGATGGTGAAATTATTTTTAATGGTATATGGTTTAGGGTATAGGTTTAAGAGTTAAAGGGTTTAAGGTTTAATAGTTTAGGGTTTTAGGTTGGGGTTAAGGGTTAAATTATTTTTTTTATAAAGAATAAGGTTAAATTAAAATAATATTTAAATAATAAGGGTTCAATAGAAATATAGAATACATGAGGTACTAAATATATAGTTTACTCTTATTAAAAACTAAAATTTTAATATATATATATATATAAAATAATTTAATTGAATTTTTAAAAATAATTATTAATTGTATGATGGGTCCTTGAAATTTTAAATTTTTATTAATTATTTTAATACTATTCAACGGTGTCCAACATTAGTGGTGTTCAGCGATGTTCGTCGCACGTGGTAGACTCATCCTAAATATTATTAAATATTAAATAATAATAGTAGTAAGTATATAACATTAAATAATTAAAGCAATTAAAAATTTAGTTATCAAATTGAATAATTGATTAGAGTGTAATGACCACTTATGAACTTTATCTTTTTTATTTAATAGGTCCAATAAATTTGTTAAAACCGTATAAAAGTCAATATATGGTAAATAAATTTATTGTGAAGCCTTTGATTTTAGTGAAAAAAATTATTGTTATTGTTTTAATTTTATCGGATGTCTCCGAAGGGGCAATTTATTTACAATATATGTATCATATCAAATAACTAAAAAATAAATGAGTAGAAATAGATACTCTGATAACATCACATCAAATGTTAAAACAATTAGTGTTATTATTAGGAAAAAAAATTTAACAATTCTTATTTAGGTGCGGAAAAATATTATTTTAGAAAACTTTTACCCATATATTTTAGAAATTGTTAACTTTGTTATGATATTTAAGTTTGAACTAGGGATGAGCATTTTACTCGATCTAATTGGATTAAATTTTTTTAATAAAAAAATCGAGTTTGGGTCATGTAGGGTTTGAGTTTATGATAAAAATATTTGACCCGATCCGAGATTAATTGTGTAATTTTCTCCTAAATTTTAGGGATATTTATAATAATGTCCATCTTTATATTTTTTATAATTAGGTCCTTAAAACTGAAATTTTTATTTACAATTTAATCATTTAAATTATATTTTTATAATTAAATCTCCTAAAATCATTTTTTTACAATTAGATCCCTAAATTTATTTTTTTCTATAAGTCAAGTTGAGTTTAGTACATTTATTTTCGAGTCGGATCGGATCAAGTTTTTTTAAAAGAAGTGTTCAGATCGGGTAAAGTTTTAATTTAAAATAATTTTTGAGTCGGATTCGGATAAACTAAAAACGCGACCTTATCCGTGGCAATCGACTACTTTGAACAATTCATTTACAACTTATTTACCATACCAAATGACTAAAAAATAAATAGATACTCTAATAACATCGCATCATATCAAATGACTAAAAACTAATTACACATATAAGTTAAAAAATAAAAAACACCGGTGGGCCTGTGGGTGGGTCGGTGGTTTGGTTGATGTAACATAACCTTCATGCCGAAACGACAAACTAGTCTCTTTCTTCGGTCCCGGTTGATGTAACATAACCTTCATGCCGAAACGAGTCGACAAACTAGTCTCTTTCTTCGGTCCCAAATGGACACTAAATTCAATGTAACATTTGTATATTACACAGCTTATGCCAATTGCCAAAAGACAAAGTAACATCACGGGCGGAGTCAAAAATTTATTTGAAGGGTGTCATTTTTTAAACGATATTTAAAGAGGGTTAACTATTTAAAAAATAGTGTCATTTTATTTATAAAAATGTGTCATTTTATTCATAAGACTTGTGTCATTTGTCTATATTTTTAGTTTTTTATAAACAAAATATAAAAAAAATAAATTTTTAAAAAAATTTGGGGTGTACCCCATTCCTAAGAGTGGCACACATTATTTGGACCACAGCACACGCCTCTTTAGTCTTTATTTATTGAAAATTAAAAACCATTTAGTACTTGAGCTCGCACACAACAAGTCAGTAAATTTAATTTTTTTAATATTAAAAATATTATTTTAATAAATTATACAAAATTCTAAACATCTTTGACTCGTCCTTGTTTTCACTCGACCCGATGGTTCTAGATTAGCGATAGAACCAATGTTTAACCTAGTTTATCCATTTATGCATCACTTTTAAGAAGCAAAATATTCTACATACCATACAATTTCTGGGGTTTAATACAATATGTTAGAGTGGATATAATTAATTTGATCAATTAAATTAGGTTACAAATAATAAGCATATATATAAGTAACCTTTCACAATACAATTACTAAAATACCTCGTACTGTATCGCGGGGTTTTGTTCTTGCTTGTTTATTTTTATTTTTATTTTGTTCGCAAACACAATACAACTTGTGGAACTTCCTTGCTTAAACTACAATGACGAGATCAAAGTAAAACAGCAGACCATCAAAATACAGTAATAAGTTCTTGGAATGAGTAGCAGAATCACAGAAACAGGGGATATTGTTATTATCAAGGGAAAAGTTGACTGGTTAACACCCAAGTTAACCAGAAATCTGAATTGGGTTATGAAATCCAACGCATTGTTGTTGATCACACCACCCATTTCAATTGTTTCATTGCTTCTTGGCATGCCTTTGGTAAAAGGCTCTTACCCTTGCCAAGCCTTCTTGGAGAAGACACGGCTCGATCGCGAACGTAATGCGAAGCCAGTTCTCCACTCCCACTGCTCTCCCTGCACCGTTAATTCTCCGTTAGTCGGTCCGGCGGCAATGAAAACAGCAGAGAAACTTCGGTCTTACCTGGTAGAATAATGACGGATTCTTCTTTAGCTAGCTTGAGACAGAAATCCATGTCGTCATCGATGTCTTCCAACATCGATACATTCAGCTTCACCTGCAATGGAAGCTTACACATAAAAATACCATTCTAATTTCGTCTTCAGCAGAGAGCAAATAGTTCGCTTACCATTACAAACATTGACCCTTCTGGCTTCTTTGGACAGGTTAAGCAAGGTATCTCCTCGACCTTGTTATAACATATATCGGCACATTCCCTTAGCGTGGAGATAATCTTTGAGAAAAATTCTTCCTTTGTATTCTCAAGGATTTGAGGAATCGCTGCCTGATTCATAAAACTAAATTATATGACTTTTGGTAAATATGTGGGATCTGTGCAAATGTATGGTGATTGCCAAACCTGGATAAATGTTGCTGGATCAGAAGACATATTGAGGAATCCGATGATCGAATCGATTACCTGGTAAGAGCGAATGAGACCATTAACTTAACATATGCATTCCATATAGCTTGTTCATAATAAAAGAAATAGGGGCCAACCCCGGATTTTCGAAGAATGCCGTCTGGATCACTTGTGACAAGCCACCCTAGTCGCCAACCAGGAGCTACCCATCTCTTTGATACAGACCCCAGGGTGAGAACAGGCACGGTTGAACCAAATATGCGCATCGGCACATATCGAGTGCTTCCGAATGCCAGATTATCGTAAGCTTCGTCCGCAATCACCAAAATCCCAAGCTTTCTGGCTGTCTCTGCAATCTAGCTTCCAAAAACCAGAACACTGATCAACATATTATTTTCAGACGATTGGATGTAACGAGTTAACAGAATTTTTAATTGTTGATCAACATATTGTTGATCAACATATTCTGTTAACTCGTTACGTCCGATACAGAATAGTCAGCAAATGAGTGCCTTGAAAGCAAAACAAGCTTTGCTTAACCTTGTTTAATTGTTCATAGCTGAAGACATTTCCACAAGGATTGCCTGGATTTACAACAACTATAGCAACCGTATTCTCATCCGCAAGAGCCTCTACAGCATCAAGATCAACCTCCCATCCTTTTTCAGGAACAAGATCGTAATGACGGATTTCGAGACGATTATATGTGGCACAAGTGTCATAGTACGGGTAGCTTGGTCTAGGGAGCAAAATATTGGCACCGGGGCGGGAAAGAACAGCCGTTACGATTTCGATTGCTTGAGTACACCCGACCGTGAGATAAACATCATCCGGTGATAACTTGTAAGGAAGGTCTCGGTTGAGGTAATCCGCAATTGCCCTATTGGAATTCAATGTTGATGACCATTCATAAACAAACTTCAAATTCAATACTACCTTTTAATGTTTGCATTAATCTAACCTTCTCGCCGGAAGAATACCGACGGTTGGCGCGTAACAGTTATGTTTAGCCGATCGCAGGGCATCGACGATAGCATCTTCGGCTGCAGGGGTAGTCCTGAAGGTTGGAAAATGAGAGGGGTCGCCATGACCTAGTGGAATGAGTGGAGAACTATTGTCCTGGCTGACGTTGGCCGTTAACAGGTTGAGATATCCTCGGACGGTGGTGGCTGACGCTACGTTCAGCTCCGGCTTCCCTTGGAAACCCCATCTCTTTGCTTCAGTCCCCATCTTCTATCTGCTTTTGTGGTTGCAATGAAGTCCGGAGTTCATTCTATATAATATAGGAGTGGTGCGGTTTCAACAACTCCTCACTGGCCAATCAGTTTTATTTTATTTTATTTTTCATTTGTTTTTGTCACTTTTTCAAAAGAATATATTCTTATTTAAACGTTTATTTATATAGTTTTTGAAAATTATTTTAATTCCATTTTGAAAACATTAGTATTTTATATTTTTTTATAATTATTTTTTTTGATTTATTGATCGACTAATTCAAATCAGATATTATAAAAATTTATTATAATGTAGGTTCTTCGCTAAATCAACTGATAACTGGTATTAATATCTTATCTTTAGATTTGTAGTTTATGATTTATAAAGTTATTTTTTTTTTTGATTAAATACCAGCTGATTTTATTGAAAACTTTTTTTTTTTGAATATGCTGGTGCGATGCAAGGGTAGCATCTGTTCAACTTTCTTAATCTTTTCAAAGACGGCACACACAGCATGGCATAACTAATGCTCGAACTCGGATCCCAAGGGATGATAAACATCTACCTTTGCCATCAGGACACAAGGGGATGAGCGATTTTATTGAAAACTTAAATGAACTTAACAAACAATAAATGAAAAAAAAAATCAAAAGACACACACAAGCTATCAAGCCGGCCACATTCCCAAAAGCCCCAAATTCGGGAATGAAAAGAGGGGAAAATGAAAAAGAGAAGCCCCTCAGTCCTCAAAAAAACCCACTTTACGATGGTGAAGTCAGAAGCCGTCGGTCGTCTTCCACACACGCCAGAACCACTGGCGGCGCGTCCTCGACCCAGAAACGGTCCTGCATGGCGTTGAAACCCACCCTCGCCACAGCGTCCGCCGCTGCATTCGCGCTCCGAACAGTGTGACGAAAAAGGCATCTCGCAAAACGGCGTTGAAGCAACTTGGCGGTAGAGATGATCAGACCGATTTCAGAGAAGTCAATCGACGGTGAAGCCAGTTTCATGATTACCGTCCGCGAATCGCCTTCCAGAAGCACCGATTGAAAACCTAAGTCAGCCCCGAACTCTAAGCCATGCACCGCCGCAAAGAGCCTCCGCTGCAAACACCGATTGAACATTCTTGTTCTTCCGATAGCAAGCCCCCAGCAAGTAACCTTTCTCATCTCGCACGATTATACCAGATGCTGAAACTTTATGCAACTGTGAATAGGCTGCGTCCACATTAATCTTTACCAACGATGTAGGGGAGATCATTTCACCGGCAAGGAGCTGATTTATAATGTTGTTGATGATAGTCAAGAATTTTTTCTAATATATTACTTGATTTCAAATTGCAATTAAATTTATAATTTTGCAAAAATATTAAATTATATTCCATCGACAAAATAAAATTTAAACTGAAATATTTAGTTATGGATAATAATTTTTATATTCTGAATGTCAAATTCAGAAAAAAAAAATGATATGGAATGAATATTTGACGGACATAATATGAAAATTTTACAACGGACGATGAATATTGACGAACATCACTAACGATGAACGCTGATTAACACGATTAATTTTTTAAAAAAATTTAAAAATCTAAAGGACTAAAATTATAATTAAAATTATCTCTTAAAAATAAAAATTAAATTTAATAGTTACTTTATAATATTTTTAATAGGTTAGAATCAAATATACTCAATTTTCCTAAAGCCTAACAAAATCAATCTCTTAAAAAAATAGAAATCAGTTTATAATTTTTTAATAGATTAGAATTAATAATATGAGAATTGAGTATATTTGATTCTAATTTTTTAAAGAGATTGGTTTTGTTAGGGTTTATGAGAATTAGAAATATTTGATTCTAACCTATTAAAAAATATTATAAAGTAATTATTATATTTTATTTTATTTTTTAAGAGATAATTTTAATTATAATTTTAGTCCTTTAGATTTTTAAAATTTAAAAAAAAAATTAATAGTGTTCTGTATTTATCGTTAGTGATATTTATCAATGTTCGTCGCACGTGGTAGACTCATCCGACAGAATATATAATATTGTAGGAAAGTTTTGCACTTAAGCTAATTGCGTATGAAGCCAAGTGATGCTGATGTGCCTTGGTCCCGACATTATTGACACACTCAGACGACAAATTATTGGTTAAGGTTATGTGCCTTGGTCCCGACTTTATTGACGCACTCAGACGAAAAATTATTTGAAGTAAACTATAACAAGCTCGTAAAATTATATTTAGATCAATTAATTATTAAAAGTTATATTTAGGTCATGCAATTATAGTTAAGATTATATTTGGGTCACCTAATTATTATATGTTACACTTGGATCACTTATTTATAGATAGGGATGTAAAAACAGGTAATCATATGGTTTCAGGTCGGGTCAAATTGAATACAAGTCATTTCAAGGGTCAATTTCGGCTAAAAATGAATAGGGGTTAATTTGAAATAAGAATAAAATGTTAGAAACTATAATAAATAAAAATATTAAATTAAAATTATACACATTGGACTAAAATACAAAAAAATGAGTCAATTTAGACTAAATTAGAATTAAATTTTAGTATGTACCTATACATATACATATGTTATATATATGTATGTAAGTTTTAGTATGTATAATATGTATATATATTATGATATATATATATATATATTGTTATAATTAATTAAGGTAAAATGTCAAAAATATCCTCCAAACGTTTGACCTTTTGGTCACTTTAGTATTTTTTTTGTGCGAACCACCTAACGTTTTATTTTTGTGCAATTTTCACCATCGTTGGATGGAAACTGTTAGTTAATTAACGGTCAACTCTCTCCGATGACGTGACATGACCATATGTATGGAGATGCTGACGTGGCAATGTCACGTTTATGAAGATGCCCTGACGTGACATCAACAAATTTTAAAAAAATTATTTTTAACCAACCAAATAATGCCACATGTCATCATTTAATTGGTTCAAAGTCAAGGAAAGAAACGAAAAGAAGTAAATTTTAAGATTGAGTTTGCTAGGAATAGAACCCAATCCTTGTGGTTGGAAGGCTTAATACCTAACCACTAGGATAAACTACTAATTTATTAGTATTTTACTACATATTTTTATTTATCATATTCAAAAAAACCCTAATAAACTTAAAAAAACATATATTTTATTTATTGCCTAACCTATTTTTTACCTCGCTCTAACCCTTATCTTTCTTCAAATCTGGAAAAAAAAAAACCTAATAAATTCAGATGGACTTTGACTCCTGCCTCTTGGAGCTGACGACGTGGACCGCCGCACTCGACCTTCACCGTCGGAACTACCAACCGTCGTCGCCTTCTCAACGTGTGGAACAGGACGGGTCGTGGGCTTTTGGGTAACAAATGAAGCCCGAGAAAGGCTGTTAGATCTTGAGTTTTCTTTTTCGAAACATGATTTTTTAAGGGTCAGATTGGAGTTTGAGAGTAAAATCGGAGTTTTTGCAGGCGAACAAGTCTCTTTGCCGGCGAGCCGCCGACGATGATATTTTTCTCTTTTATTTTCTTGATTAATTTGTAAAGTTTGAATTTTTAGGAAAATTGATTGTATTTTGGCATTTTAAAAATGTTTTCTTCTTTTAAGATTTATTTTATTTGAATGTGATAAATAACCTATATGATAAAATATTAACAAATTAGTAGTTAGCCTAGTGTTTAGGCGTTATGCCTTCTAACCACAAGGCATGGGTTTGATTCTCAGCAAACTCAAATATTAAATTTTACTATTTTCTATTTCTTTCTTTTGACTTTGAACCAACCAGATGATGACACATGGCATTATCTAGTTGGTAAAAAATAATATAAAAAAATATAAAAAAATTTATTTTTTTTAAAAAAATTGTTGATGCCACGTCAGCATCTTCATAATGTGGCATCGTCACGTCAGCATCTTCATACATGTGGTCATGCCAGATCATCGAAGAAAGTTGGTCGTTAATTGACCAACGAATTTCATCCAACGAGGGTGAAAATTGTACAAAAATAAAACGTTAGGTGGTTGTTGGCACAAAAAAAGAATAGGTGCTAAAATGACCAAAAGATCATGTTAGTGGCTATTTTGACCTTTTGCCATTAATTAAAAATATGTATATGTATATGTATATGTATATGTATATGTATATGTATATGTATATGTATGGGTCAATTTCGGCTAAGAATATATTTTTAGGGATTAAAATGACGAAAAATATCATCATATTAAAAATATTGGATTAGATTGCAAAAATTTAAAATAAATAGGGGTCAATTTATCTTAAAAAACATTTAAATGTTTTAAATTAAAACCTAGAAGCATAAATTACATACCTAATTAAAAATAACTCTAACATTAAATGTTGAATCTCAATTAAACTAACCTAAATTGAGACTTAATTGAATTAAACTAAAATCTAAAAGTGAACATTATGGGCTTAAATAAAAAACACCTAAAGTAGGGACTAAAAAATAATTACCCCAACCTAAAAACCTAGGCAGGTACTTTTCCTCCCTCCCCCATTCATTAAATTTAAATAAGCACAATTGGTTATATATATAATTAAAAAAAAGGTGGAGGGTGCAGGGGAATTAAAAAAAAAATGTTTCCCTCCCTCCCACCCATTCACTTTAAATTGATATATATATATATATATATATATAAAAATTAATAGTCAATAACTAAATTATTTAACAAAATATTTTAAATACACAAAATAATAATTTAAATGATTAGAATTAGTTTAGGATATTATAATATAATAAATTCATCAAATCATAAACTTCTTCAATTATATGTCAGGTAAATATTAAGTCATGCTAATATCAGTTCAGGTCAACAACAGGTCGGGTTCAAAACAAGTCGGGTCAATTAATAGGTCGAGTTTAAAACATGTTGGGTAAAATCGAATCTCAGGTTGATTCAGTCGGGTAATATCAGTTATCTTCCAGGTCCGTCTCAGGTTCGGGTTCTTTTCAGTCAGTTTTCGGGTCCACAGTAACAGGTTCAATTCAGGTTCGAGTCATTCTCGGTCGGATGCAGGTCGGGTTCGGTTACTACAGTAACAGCTCCAACTCGGGTTCGAGTGAACAACAATCGGTTACTGATCCGGTTCGAGTCATCGAATCCTCAAGTTAAACCAAATTCTGACTCGAACATGTTTCAATCAAATTTTTAAGTCGAATCAATCTTTTACATCCATATTTATAGGTAAGGTTACATTTGGGTTCATAGAAACGAGGTCATGTCTGAGAATGAGAAACCAGGCCCAACAAAAGCTACCCACGACGTTCAGGACCATACTCCAGCTGCAATGGAAAGCCATTCCAATTCGGGAGTAAACAAGACACCAAACAACAACCTAAGAAGTTATCGGGCTCTACTACGGGCATGCAATTCCCCCAACATGAACCCATTCTAGTTTGGGGGAAAAACTACAAATCAAGCACGAGAAGTTATTAAACTCTGAAAAGCAACAGAGCCATGCAACGTGAACTGTGAACACATACGATATTAAATTGTAGTTGCAGACTCTATCACAGTTGTGGACGTTACGTAACGCGTAACGACTGTTGCGCAGTCGTAATTTGTTTCTTATAAATCTTAATTTTTCAAATTACGAATACTCCTATGATACATTGTGGTGATTTTTAAAATCAGTACGAAGCCGCCGCAACACAACGTAACGATCGCAATTTAATACTATGACATTATCACTCGTATTAAAAAATACCATATTCTTGATAGATGCGTCATTCTGACATGGGCACTTCTCAGTCTCATGCTTAAGGAAGAAGGTTAGTAGGAGACTAGAAGATACCCTCAACAGCAACTAGGGGTGTTTAAAAATAGATGACGCGATTGACCCAACTTAAATATAAATAATCGGGTAATTACTTAAAAAAATTAAACACGGATTGGGCTCTTGCCGCAAAAATACCCCTTACCGGGTACTCGATGACCTGGTTCACTATTTCTTATATATTTTAAATATAATTGTTATTTAAACAAAATACTCTTATATTCACTATATTTCCAAATCAAACATGATTATGCATGTAATTTCTAAGAATTATGGAATTTATATTCTAAAGTTCTCCAGGTTTGATACTTTAGATCTTAAACTCTATGATGGGATTATATAATTCAAATTTTTATTAGTTATGAGCTTTTTTAATAAAATTAAATGATTTAAAAAAGCAAAAATGCAGGTACTTGTTACCCGAATTTTCGGGTACCTGGATAGCGGGTACCCGGTTGGAGCGGACCGGGACACAGGCCAAAAAAATTAGTACTCGGGACGTCGGGTACCCGGGTTTGAACACTCCAATAGCAACAACTCACGTATAAACGAGGAACAATATACATGGGTGGTTCTAAGCATTTTCAATAGGGTGTTCAAAAATATTCAATTGGATTCGATTATCCGTTGATATGTTCTGAAAATTCATATATTCGATCTAGTTTTAATTTTTGGATCGGATATTCGATCCATTTTTTTATTTTTTGGATCAGATATGGATCGCACTATTTCAAGTTTCGGATTATCTTAAAATCAAAAATAACCGAGAATTTAAAATTTTATAGATATAAATCTTGTTATATTTAGTAATTTAATGTTTGTTATATCCGAAAATTTGTAAAATCAAAATTTCCATAAATGTTAATCTTGTTATATTTGACATTTTGTTAATTTTTGTATTAAAAATCTAAAAATTTATAGAAACGACCGTCAAACTTAAATCAAATTATATATATATTCTCAAAAAATACTGTAAAAAATATATAACTTTTTTAGAATATATATTAATTCAAACATTAATTGTGACTAGAGCCGCTCAATTCTATTAATTTTTCAAATGCGATAATTGCATATCGAGTTTTATTGAGTATTCCTATTATTGTTGCTTCTGCAAAACGAAGCTTTTCAAAATTAAAGTTTGTGAAGTCATATTTACGGGCAACTATATCGCAAGAAAGACTAAATGAACTTACTTTGATGGTAATTGAAAGCGATCTTTTGGAAGAAGATGATATTAAAAGCGTTGCAGATGATTTTGCTTTAAAACGTGCAAGAAGAACTGTAACACCCGTGTTTTGGGCCTAGGAGTTAGCCGGATATTAGTTCGAGTCAAATAAAATTTAATTAAAACATTTCATCTTCAAATAATGACCTAATTGAACTTTTGTAGAAAGGGGAGGGCTTATGAGGTAATTTGACCCTAAAGTTTTAAAAAGCTAGACAACTTTAACTAAAAGTTGTCGTCTTCTTTTCATCTTCTTTCCAACTTCAAAAAAAAGGAAGAAACCCCATCTCTAAAACCTCTCAAAACCCTAGCTTCTATTCCATCATTTTGCCACATGATTTCAACCCCGTTTTAAGAGGTAATTACATTTTCTTAATCTCATTTTCAATCTCTATCTATCCTTTGTTTTAGATTTCAAAAATATGGTGTTTTGGAAATTAGGGTTCATATGGAAATTTGGGGTTTTAATGAGGTTTTTCAATTTGTTTTGATAAATTGTATTGGGGGTTTGTTTAAGCACTATGAAATACTCAACATATGTTAATTTGGTTAATTTTGGATGAAAATTCGTAGTATGGTCTTAAGGCTAGTTTTAAGGTTGTAAAACTTGAGTTTTTGGTGGGTTTTATGTTGAAATTAAAGGGCTGTTGGTCTACCTATGGTATGAGGATGTTTTGGGATGATTTGGAAGTCATTTGGATGTTTGGAAATTGAATTTTCAGCAAGCTTTTAAGGGAGCACGAAAATTGGGGTTTTAGGAGATTTTGAGATTTGAGAAATTGAGGAATTTGGGTTGTGTTAGCAAAGTATGTTGATGGTTGAGTTTAGCATTGAATTGGTAAGTAATGTGTATGTTTTGTTTGGCTAGAAGCAAGTGGAAGCGCGGAAGAGGCTTTGAGACCGAATTCGGGTTCGTAGGAAGATTTGTTCGAATTGCTAAGGAAGGGCGGTGAGTGATTTCAACTTGTTTTTAAAGTTTGGTTCGAGTGTGTGTGTGGGTGAAGTGTGTTTGGTAAGCCACTTCTAGTTGATTCAAGTTGATAGCTTAACCTTTGATATCCATGTGCTCTTGTGCTTACTAGCTATACTCTTGATTTGTGGTTAATTGATGCTTGTATATATATCATGATGAGTTGATATGTGATGAGCATGTATTGTGGTTGATGATGTTTATATATATGATGTGGTTATGATAATTGGCACTAAAAAAATTACCGGTTGTAAATGATCGATCATTAGGATAGTATGCACACAAATTGAGTCAAAACGTACGTGGCCTTGATGGCGTTAAGTCATCAAGGAGGAGTACGGTGATGTAACATTCCACCGGAAGCTTTTATTATATTTCTACGGGATGATGAGTGGAATCCCATCCGTAGGGCATGTGGCGATGAGTGGAATCCCGCACATGCAAGGTCCGGTGATGAGTGGAATCCCACCGAGGTAAAGTGTTGTCAAGGTTTAAATCCGCACAATCGGGGTAATTAAAGTGGCCAATTAACTTGTTCTTATATGGTGATATATGGTTGTGATATATATGTTGCTACATGATGATGGTACATGAGATTTGAATTTGTTAGGATTGAGAGACCATATATGCCACTTGAAAGACTAGCTAAGTCTACTTGATATTATGCCTATGTTTGATGTATGTAGACTAGTATTGACATGCTTGGACCCTGCATTGTTGTTGTTTTTCGTTTTAGAGCACCCTCACTAAGCTTATAGCTTACGCTCTCTATGTTCAACAATGCAGATCATTAGCGTAGCGTTAGCTCGAGGCAAGGCAAGAAGGGCTTTCCAAGTTGTTGCTCAAGTATGGTTAATTTTGTAGTAGTTAAGCAATGTGGCAATAGGGTGTGTTGTATGAGCCTTGTATGACTATTTTGAATGATGTTGTTTTGGATTGATGTTTTGGATTGTAAAGCATGTAATGCTATGTTGATGGATGGTGTGTGATGGCATGTCTCAGATGCTTAGGTTGCTTTATGTATGAGTGCAAACCTCCTGTGTTGTTTTGTGCCTTTGGACTCTTGAGCTCCATGTTTGACTCTAAATGCTGAATTTTACCCTTTTGTTGGAATGCCATGTTTCGAATGCTTGATCCATGTTAAATGCTACCTATGGCTCATGTATGCTTGTTGAAATGGTCGTATGTGCGAGTCTTGTGAGTGTTGATTCATGCTTTTGGTCCTTTTTAAGCTTCTACACATGTCTATGCATGATCTTAATGTTTTTCTTGGGTAGGAAGTCCATAAGTTGGGCAGTAAGTGATCCCCTGCACTAAGGTTTCGAAACCAGGGGTAAGGTTTCGAAACCTTTGCAGAAAATTTGGTTCCAAGGGTCACTGCCAGCCAAAGTTTCGAAACCTTTGGGGTAGGTTTCGAAACTATGGTCAAAGGTTTCGAAACTTTCCCCAAGGTTTCGAAACCTTTGGAGAAATTTTAGTTCCAGGACATTCTGCCAACCAAAGTTTCGAGACCTTTGGGAAAGGTTTCGAAACTAAGGTCCAAGGTTTCGAAACCTTCCCTAAGGTTTCGAAACCTTGGGTGAGATATTGGTTCCAGGGGTTTCTGCCAGCAAAAGTTTCGAAACCCTTGGTAAAGGTTTCGAAACTTCTGCTTAAAATTGCACTGTTTTGACTTGTTGACCTTTTAATGGGATAAACACATAGGATTTAATGTGCCTTTAGTCAAGTTTGAATTTTGGTCGTTTGATTGTGGTTTGGGGTTCGAAAATGACAAGTTTAAAATGAAAAAAAAAATTAGGGTTGCTAACCGAGGAGGAACCCTTTGGGTTTCGCTTCGGTTTTCCCCGTGTGGCCCACTCGGACCGGTCATCCGGCCAGACCGGGACGAGGGGGTTACATTTGTTGGTATCAGAGCCTGAGGTTACCGAGACCTCGGGCAGGTAAGTGAGGTAAGATTAATGTGTTAAATACTTGTGTTGTTCAATGCATGATTTGCCATGAATCCTTGATGTTTGATTAATCGTATGATGTTTTGAATGCATGAACTGTTGTGTCTGGTGTAGAGTGAGTGTCCATTGCTACTATTACTTAATTTAAAAGGATTTTTGAAAAGAGGAATACTTGAGCACTATTGGACCCTTGCTTTGACTAACGTAATCCTTATCTGTTTCTTGTTGTAGTTTTACCTTGCTAGTTGAACCATGAGACCACGTGGGAGGCCTAGGATGGTTCGACCGGAACCACGAGTAGAGGCTCCAAGAGTTGAGCCAGTTGTGAGAGTTGAGGCTCAAGTGGGAGAGCCAGTGGTTGGAGTTGGAGCTCCTCCACCACCTCCTCCACCGGGAGTGGGAGGCAAGGCCGGGCCCGAAGGAATGGGACCACAAGGAGGCCAAGGACCGGCAGGGATTGACTTAGCTCCGTTGGTTCAGGCAATAGCCGGGGCATTCCAGGCGGCAGTAGCTGGAGGCCAGGCAGCTCATCATCAGGGTGAGGGCACCGGATTGCCATTAGAGAGACTTCGGGGCCTTGGGGCTGAAGAGTTTAGAGGTGCTACTCCGGAGAGGTTAGAGATGTGGTTTGAGAAGACCGTCCGTATTCTTGCTCAGATGGGATGTACTGGTGAGCGCAAGTTGGGATGTGTTGAGTCTCTGCTTCAGGGTGATGCCTACACCTGGTGGGTCACCGTTACTTCGGGGATGGATGAGACCGAGATCACTTGGGAGTTCTTTGAGACAGCTTTCCGGAAGAAGTATTTGGGTTCGCGATACCTCGATGAGAGGAAGAGAGAGTTTATGGCATTGCTTCAGGGGAGTATGTCCGTGACTGATTATGAGATCCGATTTGTCAGACTGAGTCAGTATGCACCTGAGCTTGTACCTACTGAGGTGGAGCGTTGTAACCGCTTCCGATATGGGCTGAGTGAGGAGATCAAGACCTATACTCTAGCTTCTGATTACACTGATTTTGATGTCTTGGTCTCGAGGGCCAAGGACTTGGAGCACAGTTTGAGTTTGACCAGGCGGTCAGGTGGATCTAGTTCAGGTAAGAGGTCCAGCAACTTTGATAGAGGTGATGCCAAGAGGCATCGGGAAAACCGGCATCAGTTTGATCATAGGCGTGGTGGCGGTAACCACGGTAGGGGCCATCAGGGTCAGAGGGCTGGTGGGAAGTTGCCCACATGTGCTACTTGCGGGAGGAACCACACCGGTGAGTGTTGGGGAAATTATCACTCTTGTTGGAGTTGTGGTGCTAGAGACCACATTAGGCGTGACTGTCCACATCAGGTGGGACAGGCACCAGCTCAGGCTCCTGCTACAGCCAATGACTTTCAGAGAGGCCGCGGGCGCGGTAGAGGAAACTTCCAGCCAAGGAACGATGGTCAGAGGAACATAGCTCATGTTGTTGCAGTCCAGCCGGAGGGCGGAGGACAGGCTAGGGTTTATGCTCAGCGCGGGGAGCAGCATGACACCGATGTGATCGCAGGTAACTTCTCGATACAGTATTTGGGTTTGCTTTCTTTGATTGACTCTGGGTCTACACATTCCTACATATTGAGTGAGCATGCACAGTCTTTGAATTTGCCTTGTGAGTTGCTAGAGGTAGGAGTTAGTGTTACTAGTTCCTTTGGGGACACGGTAGTGGTTAAGAAGATGTACCGAAGGTGTCCGTTGATGGTTCAGGGACATGTGTTTCCAGTGGATATGATGGAGCTTCCCTTCTATGGCTTTGATGTAATTCTGGGTATGGACTGGCTCACGGAGCATAGAGCTAGGATAGACTTTGAAACTAAACGGATTTCTTTGAAGCTCACAGATGATTATGAGATTGTAGTGGTGGGTGAGAATGTGAAGTTCTTGTCCAATGTGGTTTCAGTGTTAGAGGCTAAGAGGTTAGTGGAGTTGGAGTGTGAAGCATACTTAGCGTATGTGATGAACCCTAACATGAGCGAGGTTAGACCTCAGGACATCCGGACAGTATGTGATTTTCCTAGTGTGTTTCCGGAAGAATTGCCAGGGTTACCACCGGACAGAGAGGTAGAGTTCAGCATTGAGACCTATTCTGATTCAGCTCCTGTTTCGATTGCTCCGTATCGTATGGCACCGAAAGAATTGAAAGAGTTGAAGACTCAGTTGCAAGAATTGACAGATAGAGGTTTTATTAGGCCTAGTTCTTCACCTTGGGGTGCACCAGTATTGTTTGTGAAGAAGAAAGATGGAAGTATGAGAATGTGCATAGACTATAGACAGTTAAATCAGTTGACAGTGAAGAACAAATATCTGTTGCCTAGAATTGATGACTTGTTTGATCAGTTGAGAGGGGCGTCTGTCTTTTCGAAGATTGATTTGAGATCAGGTTACTACCAGCTAAAGGTTAGAGAAGTCGATGTACCGAAGACCGCCTTTAGGACTAGGTATGGACATTATGAGTTTTTAGTCATGCCCTTTGGGTTGACTAATGCACCGGCAGCTTTCATGGACATGATGAATAGGATTTTTCATCAGTATCTAGATCAGTTTGTGGTTGTATTTATTGATGACATCCTGGTGTACTCGCGAACTGAAGAAGACCATGACCGACATTTGAGACTTGTTTTGAAGACTTTGCTAGATCATCAGTTGTATGCGAAGCTCAGCAAGTGTGAATTTTGGATCCGAGAAGTAGTCTTCTTAGGACATGTAGTGTCAGCTGAAGGCATTAGAGTTGATCTGAAGAAGATTGAAGCCATTGTTGAGTGGAAGCAACCGAAGACAGTGACAGAAGTACGTAGCTTCCTAGGCTTAGCCGGATACTATAGGAGGTTTGTAGAGGGTTTCTCTAAGTTAGCCGCTCCATTGACACAGTTACTTCAGAAGAGTGTTCAGTTTGAGTGGACAGATGCAAGACAGAGAGCCTTTGAGAAATTGAAAGAAGCTTTGACCCAAGCACCGATCTTGATACATCCTGAGTCCGGGAAGGACTATGTAGTTTACAGTGATGCTTCTTATGTAGGGTTAGGATGTGTTCTGATGCAAGACAAGAGAGTGGTGGCTTATGCCTCAAGACAGTTGAAGACTCATGAGCGCAACTATCCGACCCATGATATAGAGTTAGCTGCAGTTGTGTTTGCTCTGAAGATTTGGAGGCACTATTTGTATGGTGAGAAATGCACAGTGTACACCGATCACAAGAGTTTGAAGTACATTATGACTCAGCGAGATTTGAATCTCAGACAGCGTAGGTGGTTAGAGTTGCTAAAGGACTATGATCTTACTATTGAGTACCATCCAGGTAAGGCCAATGTAGTGGTCGATGCATTGAGTAGGAAGATGGTCGTGGACTTGAGAGCTATGTTTGCTAGATTGAGTTTGTCCGGAGATGGTGGCTTGGTAGCCGAGCTTCAGGTTAGACCTACTCTAGGTCAGTTGATTCGAGAGAAACAACTCTTAGATAGATCTTTGGCACCTCACGTGCAAGATATAGCCGAGGGTAGATCTTCAGATTACAGCTTCAGCACTGATGGGGTTCTGTGTTTCAAAGATAGAATAGTTGTGCCAGAAGACAGTGACTTGAGACGTACGATCTTGACTGAAGCCCACAGTAGCCCGTTTGCTATGCATCCTGGAAGTACGAAGATGTACCGTGATTTGAAGAATGAGTACTTTTGGGTTGGCTTGAAGAGAGATGTAGCCGACTTTGTGAGCAAGTGCTTAGTGTGTCAGAGAGTGAAGGCGGAGCATCAGGTTCCCTCAGGTTTGTTACAGCCGTTGAGGATTCCGGAATGGAAGTGGGAGAACATCACTATGGATTTTATTTCGGGTTTGCCTTTGACTCCTACGAAGAAGAACTCAGTTTGGGTGATAGTAGATCGTTTTACGAAGTGTGCTCACTTCTTGGCAGTCAACACTACTTACACCTTAGATAGATTGGCCGATTTGTACGTTGGCGAGATTGTGAGGCTACATGGTGTGCCGAAGTCCATTGTGTCAGATAGAGATCCGCGGTTTACTTCTAGATTTTGGGAGTGTCTGCATACAGCTTTGGGTACCCGTTTGAACTTCAGCACTTCTTATCATCCTCAGTCAGATGGTCAGTCAGAGAGGGTTATTCAGATCTTAGAGGATATGTTGCGTTGTTGCATCATTGACTTTCAGGGTACTTGGGAGAAGCATTTGCCTCTGGTAGAGTTTGCGTACAATAACAGTTTTCAGTCGAGCATTCAGATGGCTCTATATGAGGCCTTGTATGGCCGGAAGTGTAGAACTCCAGTGTGTTGGGCCGAGGTAGGACAGAAACTGTTACCTATGCTGGATTTGCTCAAGGGGACAACCGAAAAGGTAAAATTGATTTGTGATCGTTTGAAGGCTGCTTCAGATAGGCAGAAGTCCTATACCGATTTGAAGAGGAAGGAAGTTGAGTTCTCAGTGGGTGAGAAGGTATTCTTGAAAGTGTCTCCGTGGAAGAAAGTGATGAGATTTGGCCGAAAGGGGAAATTGAGTCCGAGGTACATAGGACCGTATGAGATTGTGAAAAGGGTTGGTCCGGTTGCTTATCAGTTGCGTTTGCCATCCGAGCTTGAGAAGATACATGATGTGTTCCATGTGTCGATGCTTCGCAAGTATAGGTCCGACCCATCACATGTTATGCCCGTAGAAGAAATTGAATTGAATCCGGATTTGACTTATGAAGAAGAGCCAGTGGAGATCTTAGCTTCTGACAGTAAAGTGTTGAGAGGTAGATCGATTGAGTTAGTAAAGGTGCGGTGGCAACGTAGAGGTGTGGACGAGGCCACTTGGGAGAGGAAGGAGGATATGGAAAAGCAGTTTCCGTATCTCTTTCAGTCAGGTAATTTCGGGGACGAAATTCCTTAAGTGGGAGAGAGTTGTAACACCCGTGTTTTGGGCCTAGGAGTTAGCCGGATATTAGTTCGAGTCAAATAAAATTTAATTAAAACATTTCATCTTCAAATAATGACCTAATTGAACTTTTGTAGAAAGGGGAGGGCTTATGAGGTAATTTGACCCTAAAGTTTTAAAAAGCTAGACAACTTTAACTAAAAGTTGTCATCTTCTTTTCATCTTCTTTCCAACTTCAAAAAAAAAGGAAGAAACCCCATCTCTAAAACCTCTCAAAACCCTAGCTTCTATTCCATCATTTTGCCACATGATTTCAACCCCGTTTTAAGAGGTAATTACATTTTCTTAATCTCATTTTCAATCTCTATCTATCCTTTGTTTTAGATTTAAAAAATATGGTGTTTTGGAAATTAGGGTTCATATGGAAATTTGGGGTTTTAATGAGGTTTTTCAATTTGTTTTGATAAATTGTATTGGGGTTTGTTTAAGCACTATGAAATACTCAACATATGTTAATTTGGTTAATTTTGGATGAAAATTCGTAGTATGGTCTTAAGGCTAGTTTTAAGGTTGTAAAACTTGAGTTTTTGGTGGGTTTTATGTTGAAATTAAAGGGCTGTTGGTCTACCTATGGTATGAGGGTGTTTTGGGATGATTTGGAAGTCATTTGGATGTTTGGAAATTGAATTTTCAGCAAGCTTTTAAGGGAGCACGAAAATTGGGGTTTTAGGAGATTTTGAGATTTGAGAAATTGAGGAATTTGGGTTGTGTTAGCAAAGTATGTTGATGGTTGAGTTTAGCATTGAATTGGGAAGTAATGTGTATGTTTTGTTTGGCTAGAAGCAAGTGGAAGCGCGGAAGAGGCTTTGAGACCGAATCCGGGTTCGTAGGAAGATTTGTTCGAATTGCTAAGGAAGGGCGGTGAGTGGTTTCAACTTGTTTTTAAAGTTTGGTTCGAGTGTGTGTGGGTGAAGTGTGTTTGGTAAGCCACTTCTAGTTGATTCAAGTTGATAGCTTAACCTTTGATATCCATGTGCTCTTGTGCTTACTAGCTATACTCTTGATTTGTGGTTAATTGATGCTTGTATATATATCATGATGAGTTGATATGTGATGAGCATGTATTGTGGTTGATGATGTTTATATATATGATGTGGTTATGATAATTGGCACTAAAAAAATTACCGGTTGTAAATGATCGATCATTAGGATAGTGTGCACACAAATTGAGTCAAAACGTACGTGGCCTTGATGGCGTTAAGTCATCAAGGAGGAGTACGGTGATGTAACATTCCACCGGAAGCTTTTATCATATTTCTACGGGATGATGAGTGGAATCCCATCCGTAGGGCATGTGGCGATGAGTGGAATCCCGCACATGCAAGGTCCGGTGATGAGTGGAATCCCACCGAGGTAAAGTGTTGTCAAGGTTTAAATCCGCACAATCGGGGTAATTAAAGTGGCCAATTAACTTGTTCTTATATGGTGATATATGGTTGTGATATATATGTTGCTACATGATGATGGTACATGAGATTTGAATTTGTTAGGATTGAGAGACCATATATGCCACTTGAAAGACTAGCTAAGTCTACTTGATATTATGCCTATGTTTGATGTATGTAGACTAGTATTGACATGCTTGGACCCTGCATTGTTGTTGTTTTTCGTTTTAGAGCACCCTCACTAAGCTTATAGCTTACGCTCTCTATGTTCAACAATGCAGATCATTAGCGTGGCGTTAGCTCGAGGCAAGGCAAGAAGGGCTTTCCAAGTTGTTGCTCAAGTATGGTTAATTTTGTAGTAGTTAAGCAATGTGGCAATAGGGTGTGTTGTATGAGCCTTGTATGACTCTTTTGAATGATGTTGTTTTGGATTGATGTTTTGGATTGTAAAGCATGTAATGCTATGTTGATGGATGGTGTGTGATGGCATGTCTCAGATGCTTAGGTTGCTTTATGTATGAGTGCAAACCTCCTGTGTTGTTTCGTGCCTTTGGACTCTTGAGCTCCATGTTTGACTCTAAATGCTGAATTTTACCCTTTTGTTGGAATGCCATGTTTCGAATGCTTGATCCATGTTAAATGCTACCTATGGCTCATGTATGCTTGTTGAAATGGTCGTATGTGCGAGTCTTGTGAGTGTTGATTCACGCTTTTGGTCCTTTTTAAGCTTCTACACATGTCTATGCATGATCTTAATGTTTTTCTTGGGTAGGAAGTCCATAAGTTGGGCAGTAAGTGATCCCCTGCACTAAGGTTTCGAAACTAGGGGTAAGGTTTTGAAACCTTTGCAGAAAATTTGGTTCCAGGGGTCACTGCCAGCCAAAGTTTCGAAACCTTTGGGGTAGGTTTCGAAACTATGGTCAAAGGTTTCGAAACTTTCCCCAAGGTTTCGAAACCTTTGGAGAAATTTTGGTTCCAGGACATTCTGCCAACCAAAGTTTCGAGACCTTTGGGAAAGGTTTCGAAACTAAGGTCCAAGGTTTCGAAACCTTCCCTAAGGTTTCGAAACTTTGGGTGAGATATTGGTTCCAGGGGTTTCTGCCAGCAAAAGTTTCGAAACCCTTGGTAAAGGTTTCGAAACTTCTGCTTAAAATTGCACTATTTTGACTTGTTGACCTTTTAATGGGATAAACACATAGGATTTAATGTACCTTTAGTCATGTTTGAATTTTGGTCGTTTGATTGTGGTTTGGGGTTCGAAAATGACAAGTTTAAAATGAAAAAAAAATTTAGGGTTGCTAACCGAGGAGGAACCCTTTGGGTTTCGCTTCGGTTTTCCCCGTGTGGCCCACTCGGACCGGTCATCCGGCCAGACCGGGACGAGGGGGTTACAAGAACAACACTTTTTAAGTGAAATTGTTAGATTTTTAGATGTTTGTAAGTCATTTTTATGTTGATCAATAGAGTAATCTAACATTTTTTTTTATTAAGGGAACTTTATTTTAAAAATATTTTTTTGAACAATTTCTACCTAAGGAGGAAGGGGAAATTTTCTGGTTTTAAACCCACAACTTAGGGGAAAGGAGAGAATGTCAACTAAGAGCCTTAATCACTTACTTTAAAGATTGTTGACAAAAAATGTTATATTTTTTCATATTATAAAGCGTAAACTACACCAGTAACCACTGAACGAATTGGGGTACCTGTTTTGACCACCGAACTATCGAACCCGTCAATCAGACCACCAAACTTATTAAATTTACTTATTTTGACCACCACCACTAAAAAACTAACGAAGGGATGACATGACAGTTAACGAAAATTTGTAAAATTACACATTTAGTCCTTATTATTTACCTATTATATCAATTTGATCATAATTTTAATTAAATAAAATTAATTAACCAACCAAATTACAACACGTGTCACATCTATTTTTATGTTTTAATTTATTTAATTTAATATATTTAATCAACCAACCAAATGGTGGCACGTGATGATTTGCCGTAAAGAATAAGAAGAAATAAGATGGATGAGAGATGCTCTAATGGGGATTTAATCCCACACCAAGTGCATGGTAAACCATTGCTCCAACCGTTGAGCCAAATTCACTAATTGATATATGATACTAACACAGTTTATTACACAATTACGTTGTTGGTGAAAACTAAAAAAATTTAAAGAAGAAAGAAATAATGGTAAGGGGGTTCAAACCTAGGACCAAGGCGAGTAAATCTCATGCCTTTACCACTGCGCTAAGCTACTCTTGGTGATATATTATATATATATATATATATATTGTACACTTTTATATACATATCTTATAATGTAGTTAGGGAAAAAAAGTAAAAATGGTTGAAAGGGTACTCGAACCTAGATCACTTGGGATGTGTATAATCACACAAATATTCGATTTAATTTAAATCTAAAAATTATTAAATATTCAATTTAAAAAATATTTGATTTGTAATATTCGAATATTTCTTTTCATATTTAAAATAAATCAAATTTTTTTCTTTTAAATCAAGTGTTTTTTAAATTGAATATTTTTTAAATCAAATATTTAATATTTTAATAAATATCTGATTTAATTTAAATATGAAAAAATATTCGAAAATTTGATTTAATATTTTAAATCAAATTTCTTTTCTTTTAAATCGAATATTTTTAAATCAAATATTTAATATTTTAATAAATATTCTATTTAATTAAAATGTGAAAAAATATTCAAATATTATAAATCGAATAATTTTAAATCAAATATTTAATAATTTTTAGATTTAAATTAAATCAAATGTTTGTGTGATTACACACATCCCAAGTGATCTAGGTTCGAGCCCCTTTTTAACCATTTTACTTCTTTTTTCCTAACTGCATTATAAGAAATATATATAAAAGTGTGCAGTATATATTACTAAGAGTAGCTTGGCGCAGTGATAAAGGCATGAAATATACTCGCCTTTGTCCCAAGTTCAAACCCCAACCCTTACCATTTTTTTTCTTCTTTAAATTTCCTTTAATTTTTACCAACAAAGTAATTGTTCAATAAATTATGTTAGTATCCTTATTAGACCAGTGAACTTGGCTCAGCGGCTAGAGTAATGGGTTTCCATGCGCTTAGTGCGAGATTAAATCCCCATGGGAGCGTCTCATGTCCATTTTGTTTCTTCATCTGGTTGGTTGATTAAATTTATTAAATAAATTAAAACTTAAAAATAGATGGGACATGTGTCGTCATTTGGTTGGTTGATTAATTTTGTTCAATTAAATTAAAATTAGGACCAAATTGATATAATAGGTAAATAATAAGGACTAAATATATAATTTTACAAATTCTCGTTAACTATCATGTTACCTCTCTGTTAGTTTTTTAATGACAGTGGTCAAAATAGGTCAATTTAATAAGTTTAGTGGTCTGATTGGCGAGTTTGATAGTTTAGTGGTCAAAATAAGTACTCAAATTAGTTCGATGGTCACTGGTATAGTTTACCCTATTATAAATTAAGGATCTTATTTCAATAAACAGAACATGACATCTTAAATCTTTCAACCGCCACTACCCATATATATTTATATAAGCCTGTTTGGTTTTAGTTTCAATGTTCAATTAAAAATATCATTTTATTTAATTTTAATGTATATTTTTATATTATTGAAATTATTTATATATTTTACGAATATAATTATAACTAATTTAATATTTTTATATTATTTATTTTTAGTATCATTGATTTTCATTTACAATAATCTTTTTAACTTATAAAATTTTATAGCTTAAAAATATGTTTTTAACTTATACAATTTTTAATATTATTAATTTAAGATTATGTTTCAAATAATTTTCAATTGATACATGATTGATTAGTAATGCTAATTAAATTGAAATAATGTAATGTATATATTATTGTGGGTCCAAGTTTAGACCAAACAGAAAATCGTCGTTAATTGGAAAATGAATCAAGAGTTGTTTTTTAAAATAAATTTAGTGATTATAATGTAATATATGTTTATAAATATTTTTAACCTTTTGATAATTATTGAGTTCGAATCAAATGTTTAGGGTAAATCAAAAGTTGTTTTTTTAATTATATTTAAGGTGAATCAAATTTTATAGATAAAACAATTTAAACATGTGTCTCCTATAATAAATATCATATGTTTGTTCATTAAAATAGTTGTTGAGTTAGAATCAAATGTTAAATTCAAAATTTGAGGATTTGACCCATTTAATTAGGATGAATAAGAGATGCAATTATTAATATTTTTTTTCGGGCGGCAAATTGGAGATTAGTTGACAAGGACGAGGGAGTACGTTTTTTTTAAGTTAATTTAAGAGCTTCGTTTAGCCGACCAAACTCAACGACATTGTGGTTGAAGAATAAAAAAAAGATGTGTTTAATTTATTTCACCTAAAACTTGCAACTTTTTCAATGAAGTGTAACCCATTTCAACCTTTATTATACACACACTATAAACGATGGGTACAACCTTCCTAAAACCCTGCCTAATTCTTTGTAAATAGTTGACTCGCAATTTGCCACCACCTCATATCACAATTTTATATGGAATATGAATGTGCCAGATTATTATTTTTTAGTTTAGTTGTTTTAGTCTTAAATTTTTCTGTTCTTTTTTATTTGAGTACTTTTTACATCAAATGGGCTCAATTGTAATAAAACAATAATAATCGTTAAACCTACGTCAATTATTATATTGGCTTAACTAAAAAAGCAAGTGTTTAAATTTTACAATTTTTCAAGACATGTGTTTAATATTTTTTTTGACTAAAATATGTATTTAAAATTTTATTATGTTAGTATTTTAAGGTAATATTATTAAAAAATCATCACCCAATAATAGATTGACATATGACTTTTATTTTTTTAAAATAAATTAAGCAATATCTCAAAATGTTCAACTCAAAAAATAGTCTCAAAACCCCAAAACTATAAACCTAAAATTAACGCCATCGTCATCGTCGATTGTTTTGTCGGAGTCCACTGTCGTCGTTGCCTGAAGTCACCGTCCATTTTTCTCAACCATCCATCGTTGATAACCGGCTGGAAGGGTGTCAATCAAATGTCTAACGATAAACTCGAAAGGCTCTAGTTGCTTGACGCTAGATTGGCACGCCTCTCGTCGGTTATCGACAGCGGCGGATCTTGACCTTATAGTTTGAGGGGGCCTAATTAAAATTTTCAAAATTTTAGTGGTCTAACCAAAATTTAAAAAAAATGAAGGGTTTAGTGAAAATTTTATTTTTAAAATGCGAGTCTAATCAAATTTTTTGAAAAGTTTAATGAAACCTTTTAACAATTTTGAGGGCAAAATTAAAATTATAGAAAACTTCTAAAACTTTATGAGAATTTTTTATACATTTTGAGGGGCCTAAATGTAATTTCAAAAATATTTTAAAGGTATAATACAAGTTCTCAAAATTTTGGGGTGCCGGAGCCCCCACTGGCTCTATACACCATCCACCTCTGGTTATCGACGATGGGTGGTTGAGAGAAATAGGGGATGACCTCATGCGACGACGGTGATGGGGTTCAGTGAGACTATCGTCGGTGGTAGTGGCATAAATTTTAAAATTTTGAGGTTTGGAGTTTTAGGAATTTGAGACTTTTTCGAGATTTTAAATTTTTTTAGATTTTTTTAAAATTGTTTTTTTTAGTTTTTCATTAAAAATTAAGCAGTCTCAAATTTTTTTTTTGTCAATATCCGCCAATAACGTTGCTATTGTTACGTCAATTATTCAATTAATTTTAAGACCAAACTCAAAATAAATAAATATTTAATTTAAAATTGAATAGAAATATATTTAGAAGTGGATATATGAGGTGAGGTCCACGCGTGGCGATCTGTAGATGCAGCAGTAGAATTTTACTTTACTTGACCGTCTCCATCTAAATTGCAAACAAATTTCAACTCTATTAAATATAGGCTTTTGCTTAGGCTTGGGCTACCAAGATCCTTGGGTTGTTTCTCAATTTTTAGTTTAATCAATTTCAAATATTTTGAGCATATTGAATTTGGAAAAGGATTAATATCCTATACACGGCGTTGAAATTTTTTGTTTCCACAAGCGCCTCAATTATAAAGTTTATGGTTAGGGTTTAAGGTTTAAAGTTTATGAGTTTTAGTGTAAAGGTTTAGAATTTAGGGTTCATGTTTAGAATTTAGGATTTAGGGTTAGAATTTAGGGTTAGGGTTTAGTTTTAGGGTAATATGGGTAGAGATTTAGGTTTTAACCTGTAAACCCTAAATTTTAACCCTAAACCCAGAATTCTATTAACATTCCCTAAATTCAAAACTACTACACTTATACCCCTAAATTTTAAACCCTAAATGAAGTTCCTAACCCCTAAAACTAAGACGCTTGTGTAAAAAAGTTTCCACAAGCGCTTGTGTATAGAACAATTACCCTTTAGAAAAAGGCGTAAAATAAAAATAATTAACAAGAAATTATGTATATATGTATATATATATATATATATAAGAAGTGAATGTTAGGAAAATTTATATATGTTTGGTCCCAAAGTTGTTCATTTTTATTATTTCGTTACCTCAATTTACATTTTTTCAATTTAACACCTAAAATTATAAATATTTACCACTGTTAATTCATTATTAACTTAATCAATCGATATGAAAAAATATATAATTAAAAAAACATTTTTTATTTCTAAAATATAATTTGTATTATTTACAACATACCTCTAATTTTATAAATTCTAATCATATTCAGGGAGGCTATAATTAAAATATATATTTACACAAATGAGTATTTTTATTATTATATAAACTTATCATTCCTCAAAAGTTTAAATGTTTAATGGATTTACAGATAATTTTACCCTTTTAGGAAGTAAAA
Source organism: Hibiscus tridactylites (assembly GCA_958450335.1). Classification (NCBI taxonomy): domain Eukaryota; kingdom Viridiplantae; phylum Streptophyta; class Magnoliopsida; order Malvales; family Malvaceae; genus Hibiscus; species Hibiscus tridactylites. Next base: position 22,481,374 of record OY288287.1, read on the forward strand.
AACCACTACTTACCCACGTATTTGCCTCTATCAAAATCAAATCCACACTAACATTTTATACATAAATATTTAAAGGATTTAATTAAAACATTTTAAATTAATATATATAATTTGATGAGTAATGACTGAATAATCTCAATTTTCCGCATATACATGGAGTTTGGGGCTAAATCATCTAAATATATGGATACATATTTAAATAATTATCTATTGAAAAAAATCATATAATTTTTTATATAAAATACTATTTTCTGAACACATAAGATAAAATCACGATTAGTAAAATGCAACGTCAATTTTTTTATCCTATATATATTATATAGACACTATTATAATTACACGTAAAAAAAAAAAACTGAAGTCACGTTATACTAAAAGCAACATTTGAAAATCTCGTTTAACTAGACCCGAGTTCGTCTTAGAAAGAAAGTATTTTCGTAAATAGTTAGATAATTTTGATGTGGTTATTTTAATAAATAATTATTTAAGTGGATATATGTAGGTGATTTATCCGAGTTAGGGAGATGTGCAGTCAATTAGGTGTTTGACTGAGGCGCCGCCCAAGTTAGGGGACAATGTGATACGTTGTAGTTTGTACGAGTGTTCGTGTCACGCGGAAATTTCGAGACAAGCGGCGAGGTGCTTCATCTTCTGCCGGCTTTTCCATTCACCACTTTCCCCTTTATGAGTGGATTCCACTCTCCACTTAATTCCAAGTTTCAACCTCCATACACAACCCACAGATTGCTCTCTCCATTCTCCAATGCCAACTAATGTAATCCAATTTCAATAATTTAATAAATCAACAATTTATGGCTTAGTGAGGAGCGTGTTGAGCACGAGCGTTTAGCAAGAGTGGTGGAAAATGACAAGTGCTTTTAAGTGATGACAGATGACCAATTCAAACAACTGACAGTATCCGCTAATATTCGGAATTCGCTTTCTTACACCGACAGTTAAGAGAGAGAAAGAGTGTAGAATTAAAGCCACGGATGAAGCGACGCGTGTCCACTGTGGTTCCCCTTTAGTAGCTTCTGTCATCCTCTATTAATAAGACTGATCCACACGTATTTGACTCAAACCAAATTACACCTTAAGGAAAAACAAAACAAAGTTGTTATTATGGCCCCCAAGGACAGAAATGGAAGCAAAATCTTGCAGAAAGCCAATGTTAACGCCAACAAAGAGGTGCATTTTAGGGGTGTGAGGAAGAGGCCGTGGGGGAGATACGCCGCTGAAATCAGAGATCCCGGCAAGAAGAGCCGTGTTTGGCTCGGTACTTTTGATACGGCTGAGGAAGCCGCCAAGGCCTACGATGCGGCGGCGCGTGAGTTTCGTGGGCCTAAGGCTAAGACCAACTTCCCTTTACCGGATGAAACAAACAGCTACGTCAAGGGCCAGAACCAGAACCAGCAGAGCCCTAGCCAAAGCAGCACGGTCGAGGAATCGTCCAGCCCAACAGTGGAGCGTGGAGTCAACAGTGTGACCGGGACCGTAGCCAGATTCCCTTTCGCGTACAACCAGCAGCTGGCGCTGACTGGTGGAGTTTCCAATGGTAGGATTGCCGCTGTGGCCCAGTCGAGGCCGGTTCTCTTCTTCGAAGCGTTGACGGGAGTCGAAGGTGTTGCTCGAGTTTATCCCGTTCGGTTTGAGCCGGTGGGGGTTCAGTTAAGTTTGGGATTTACCGGTGTCTCCCGGAGTGAACCGGATTCTTCATCGGCCAATCCTTGCAAGACAACGCTGCCAGGCCTTGGTCTTGACCTCAACCTTCCTCCTCCAGTCGATGCTTGACATTGTGTATCTTTTTCACGGTTCTGCATCTGAAGTTGTAGGAAGCTTAGAAAAACAAGCAAAAAGATTTACACTAATCCGTTTTTTTTTAAATCTTTTTAGCCACGGTTCAACTTTGATCTGATGTAAATAATTTACGACGGCGATCGGTGTTTGTTTTTAGCTACCCAAAGGAAAATAGTATACATTCACCTAGATGTTTTTATGTATCCCAAGCTTTATTAAGATTTAATATAATCGTTATCCTAAATTTTCATATCATATGATTCGGAAACTTATTAGTAGTGACGATATTAAAAAATGGAAACAAGAAAGCTCCGGTTTAACGTAAAATAAGCAGCGATCTGGAGAATAATACGCGTCGCCGGCGGCAAAATAGTAGTAGTAAAATGAGATTCAGGAGGGAGAATACCGTGTTGACACTTGACAAATGGGCGGTGGTTTTTGGTAACAGCCGGCAGGCAGAAGACACGTGTACTTTGATTAGATTTTGGTCACCGAGGCCAATTAAATTAAATCGTGATTTGGATTGGATTTAAAGGATCTCGGTTTGAAAATAGGGGATTAGTATGAAGAAAAGCTTGTTGTATGTCTTTAAGTTGTTGGACAAACAGTGGAGTTGCGGCAGTAGCGGGTAAAAAGGGTCCCACACGGAAACGAAACAGCAGCACGTCAGTCGGACACTCGGAAACGAAATAGTGGACCCATTCGATTTCAGAAAAACGCTTCCCCCGTGGGTCCCGCTTTCCGTCGGCGAAATCTGTGGAGTAGATTTCGCACCTCTTGTTCCATGGCGATACCGTAATTACACACGCGCCACCAATTATTTAGGTGTGACGTAACAGTTAATAAAATTTTATAAATTATACATTTAGTTCTTGTTATATATCTATTATATTAATTTAATTTAATTTATTTAATATATAATAGTATATTTTTTCCTTCAATCAAATGGTGATATTTGTCCATATGACTAAAGGAAAATTAAATAGACATAAAATGATATTGGGGTGAATTGACCCTAAGGGAGTTATTTTACGGGCTTAACCAATGAACCAACCCTATAAGATATACAAAATTGCACAAATCACTAAATAAAATCAAATAATTAATTAAAAATAAAACATCTTAACATGTTTAAAGTAGCTATGGCGATACCGTAATTACACTTAACGCGCGATTTTAATAATTATACGGTTTGTTTAATTTTTTAATAAATCGAGGGGAGTGTTGTTTTTGGTTCATCTCGTGGCGCGTGGGAACTCATAAGTAATGTTAGAGGGGGAAGAGGAGCGGTTGAGTACGGCGCATAGAAGCCGCAGAAAGAGCAAAACAAATAATAATAATAATAATAATAATAATAATAATAATAATAATAATAATAAAAGAAGGGTGACGTGGGGAGTGTGAAAAGGCAGGGAGTCATAAAGCATGGCCGCCGCTGCAGGCTGCATTTGTTTGTTTTGGGGGTCATTTTCTGGGTGGTTGTTCAGTGGGGTCTTTAAATTGCCGGTTGCATGGTTGGGAGCCAAGTGTCTGGGGCACGTCAAACGCAAGGAGACAAAATAGGGTGAGTGGAGGTGCTTTTGGGCGGCTACCATCACCAAGTGCTGAATGCTATCAAAATCATCACCGCCCTGTACTGAACTCGATCTGGGGACTCGTGGCCCTATGACAGCGAGCTGCCCTGCCCTTTCTGCCTACTTATTGCCATGCTACTTGCGCCTTGGTTTTCAAAACCTACTTTCAAGATTTCACATCAATGTTCATTCCGTATTTTGGCCATAATAAAAGGATGTGTAAATTATGCCAATTTTATATTAAAAACATTTTTCAATTTTTATTTAGGGAAAAGACTCATTCTCAAGTTATTTTGAAAAATATCTCTTAAATTGTCCATGTAAAGTGAACTTACGTTCTACAAAAAGTGAATTTCGAACTCGCTCTCTATAAAAAACAAGCTTTATAGTAAAAAATATGATTTTTTTACCAACTTATTTAACACAGAATTACTATTTTGTAGAAAACAAATTTAACTTATGTGAACGACTTAGGAGTCAGTTTTCAAAATAAAGATGAGAGGAGTCATTTCTCTAAACAAATATTAAAAAAAAGATTTTTCATATAATAAATCCGTAAATTATACACTTGTGTGTAATGATTTTTTAGCGTTTTGAGATTGAGAAAGTACATTTAACTATTGAGATGTTAATTTTTTAGATTATAGTTCTAAATCTATTAGTAGCACCATTCATTTCTTTTACAGGAGTTTTTATTTTTTCTCCTAAATAAAATTAAAATTAAAATTAAAATTTCTTAAAAAGTGTTTTTAGATATAAAAGTAATGGAAAACAAATAGTTTTTCAATTAGAAGTGTTTTCTTTTTCGGCATGGTTTGAAAAATGTTTTTTAAAAGTTAAAATTCATATGTTGTAAATAAAATAACAAAAAAATAATAATAAGAACAAAGAACAAGAATAGAAGAACAAATATATGAGAGAAAGAGGAAGATTTGTATTATTCTCAAATATAGACTTGTGTATACAATGCCTTCAATGAATCATCTATTTATAGGCATAAGAAGTATATAATACATTAAACTCTAATTAATAAAGATAATATTCCTAATAATAAATAAATCAAACTCCTTAGATAAAGTTCTAATCATGATAGACATCCACATAGATAAATATTCATAACACTTCCCCTTGGATGTCTATAAAGATAATGTGCCTCGTTAAAACCTTACTAAGATAAAAACCCAGTGGGAAAAAAATTTCATTAGTGAAGAAAAAAGAGTACACACATCTTTAATACGCATAACATGTTGCCTCATTAAAAACATTACAAGGAAAACTCATTGGGACAAAACCTCGGTTAAGGGAAAAAGAGTGCAACGCGTATTTACTCCCCCTCATGAAAATATCACAGAAGATCTTTGAATCTTCATAATTCAATTTTGAATATTATTTTTCTAAAGATCGCGATGGATGAAATTTTTGAGTAATATGTTCCATGATGTATCCACTTTCAAACTGAGATATACATCTTGCATTATCTTCACACAAGATAGCTTTTGTTATATCTTGTAAAAGTAAATCTACATATCTTTTGGATATGTTGGGTCAATGGTCTTAGCCAAACACATTTTTGGCTTGCCTCGTGCAAAAAATTATTTCTACGACATTTGAGGAGGCATCAATGAATGTTTGAAGATCTAAATGTAATGATCTTTATATATCCATGGATATTGTTTGACCAACTAATATATGGTGCTTCAAAACCAAGAAAAGATATAATTATCTTTATTCACATCTAACAATTTTACAACTATTGGGATACTCAATAGATATGCTATATTCATGTTGAATCTTCTTTAAGATTCTTTCATCTTATGTCTATTCATAGACAACAAGAAATATATAAAAATTCTCGATCTTCAGGTCGAGATAAACTTGATGTCAAGATTCAAGTACTTGTATTGAAAGTACTTCATGAGTTTCCAATTTGAAGCTCTTTAGGAGTTCTAAAATTATCATAATGGATCTTGATCCAAACTCCTTTATAAAATACATAAGGAAATATGATCATTCTTATAGTATTTTCTCAATTAGTATTTACTAAGGCGATTATACCAAATGCGCCAAAATATTCATGAGACATGTCTAAATAAATTTCCTCAAAAATTTTCAAATGCTTCTAGCATTTTAAATTCTTCAAGGATAAATATGGATCCACAAATAATTAGACGCATGCAATTTTTTTTCATAACTGCCAAAGTAATTGCATCCACCATGAAGTAATTAAAACTTTTCATAAATCATAGTTCAAGTCGTATTTACGACTACTAATTTGTGCCTCACTTGCATTACATCTTTAGGTGTTTGGACTGTTGGTCCAAATACTTCTATTTTAGAAGTTTAAAGCGTCTTTCCACATAGACCAATTCAACATCTATACTTCTAGATAGATCATCGATTTCTTTCTTTACTTCTATAGAAGTATTTTATGTAAAATTGTTTGTAAAATCGTTGTCAACAACTTTCCAATTTTCTGGTTCCATTCTCGTAATGACATAACTCATCGAGATCTCTTCAAGATTTCAATTTTTATTTCAGGTACCTAAAACTCTTCTAAAGTTTTATTATTAGTTATGTTTTGGGTCTCTTCAGGAGCACCCGCCTCCAATATATGACCATCTCATATTACTTTCTATTTACGAGAACTTTGGTCATTGGAACCATTTCAACTATCATGCTTCAGGCATGGTTTACATTCTCTCGCTCTAACATGTAATTTAAACTTAGAGCATTTCAGCTGGTATATGAGACTTAATTACTCTCATTAGGTCAATAAATATGTGTGGCAGTTGACATGTAATAACATGAATTATCTTATGAACTTCTAGTTCATATACGAGGATCTAGATAATGATAATTCATTTTTCTCTATCCAGCTGATTATTATCTCCCATGATGTTGAGAAAAATCATGTCATAAATGATTCTCCAATTAATGTTTAAGAATTTAAACATAAAAGGAGACTCGTACTCAATATATATTCTCAACCCTTTTATTTACCCATTTTGTGCGTTGTGGTGGAGCAATTCATATCGCACATTCAAAAATCATAAAATGGAAAATGTATGATTTCTGACCAAAAACCAATCATAACGGGGAGTTTATTATAACTCGTTGGCTTGATGCGTATAAGTGTTGCTATATGGAAACACCATATAAATAATAACTCTTTTGTTCTCATAGTTTAGCTATAAAATAGGAGGTATCCAATTAAAATTTTGCTAAACTATATTTTTCATAATCAATAGGCTTTGTAACAACTGATATAGCCTAAAATATAAATCCACTAGTTTTTGCAAGACGAATAGTCTAACTGCATAATCTGAATTCTTTTTATAATCAATCTCACAAACTTCTGGTTGTAAGTTGATAAAACAATGTAGATGCATCTACTAAAAATCATATAAAACTTTCCACATTTGCTGATATATGAGCCCATATTTCGTTCAGATATGCAAGACATGAAGTCTCAACTTCAACACAAGAACTTCAAGTTCTAATTCTTTTGGTTAGTGTGATCAACTATATCATCTGAGAACAAACAACACAATAACTTCAAGTTCATTTAGCAAGTGGAATTTAATCAATTCCATTAAGCAACACAAGAACTTCATGTTCTTTAATAAGTGGAATTTAATCAATTCCTTTGAGAATAAGCACCACAAGAATTACAGGTTCTTTTAATACATGGGCATGTAAATCTCAATAATTTCTGCACCATTATTGATCAGGAAGGTCTAACCGATCATGTCAACTATATATGTGTGTATATATCTCTGAATTTGTAAACTTCTTGTTTACCATAACATGCAATTCAATCTCACTCGTACATGTCTATTGAAAAAGTAATGAGAATGAAAAATAAAAAGGTAGGACCATCAAAATTGTTCCTTTAAATATGAATATATTTAGCTCTTTCGGAGTTTTCAATTGAAATTATCTTTTGGTAGCAATATATAGCTCTTCTAGAGCTTTCAACTGACTTTTTGGCTACCAGAACTTATATCCATATTGACTTATTTCAAATGTCAATTGATAATATATATTATCTATAATTTTCAAAGGATATTTTGCGAACTCATATTGCTCTCTTAAAATTTCCACTTATAGTGGTGACGATATTATTACCATTAGCGGTAATTATTGCAATATTCGCAATTCTGCACTTTTCATAATGTGCTTTCTCTCAAGAATTTATTGCTCTTCTAGAGCATCAATATTTTCAGTATTTTGATATATTGTACTCACATTATTCCTTTGCATTTAAATGGGAAAATATATCTTATGCTTCTGCTAAGCATAAATCGTCACCATAGATTGTATTTGACAAATAATCATGTTAAACAAATAAATAAATATCATAATATATAAATATAAATATAAAACATAAATAATTAATGTGTGTAAAATAAATAAACGTAAAGTAAAATAAATAAAAATAAATAAATAATTCTCTTCAAAGTTATGAGAATAATTAGAAGATGATTTATTCCTTTCGAGTGTTATAAGAAAATCAACAACGTCCAAAAGAGTTGGACCAACAATGTCCAAATAAAGTTAGACTAGTATCATCTTCATCATGTTTCACAAACAAAATTTGCTTCTATTTACTTTCCTTTATCATTAAATGATTCTTGATTTTTCAACGTACAACACGTACGAGACCAATAATTTATAACATCGTATTGGTAATAAAAAGAGTTGTACTTCAATAGAATGATCTTTATCACTCTTGTCATCCTTATAACCTTACTACTGGTGGGTAGAAGTATTCTTATAATGACCATATTTTTCATGTCTATATTCATAGCCTCGACCATGACCACAACTTTTAATGTGTTTTTTATTCCTTTCATAATATAATCTCATATTCACTTCAGGGAATGGAGTAGAGCTAGTGGGCATTTGAAACCTTTTTCACATATCCTTATCACAGAGAATAAAGATTTAATCCTCGTACGCGGCATTGTTAAACTTGTCTATAAAGTCCTTTAAAAACTTCTTTTGAGACCAGTAGCCTCGCAGAACGGGATGTCTAGCCAATTATACTTGGATTATATCAAAATTATGTCTTTAATTGAATAATGATTTACCATGTTTGCATTCACTTCAGGGAATGAAACAGTTCCAATAATCGCATGGAATAAACATCATGCTTGCATTCACTTCAGGAAATGCCCCATCATTGATAATCGCATGGAATAAATATCATGCTTGCATTCACTTCAGGGAATGCCCCATCATTGATAATCGCATGGAATAAACATCATGCTTTGCATTCACTTCAGAGAATGCCTCCCATAAATTTTTTTGGATCAAGACGAATTTTCGTAACTTGAAATTGGGAGAAGTCTATGGTCGAGTTTTTCGACGAAGAAAAAATATTGCTTTCGAGCAAATATAGACTTTATAATAATCTTCTTGTAAATTCAAAATCATCATGATTTATCGCACTTTAAAATTGTATTTTAAAGGATAAAAATAAAAATAGAGTTTACCGATATTGATTTTCGTCTCGAAAACAATGGGATGTAGGCGCAAATGAACCAAGACAGCTTCTCATAATGTCATGTCTCTTTCCAAGCCATTTAAATCCATGTAAAATTCAAAACATGGTTTAAAAAATATCAGATCTCATAATTATAATAATCGTGAATAAATATCAATTCTCATCAATATATTAGATAACATATCGAAAAAAATATACCAAACAATTACCTCACAAATTAAGTAATAGGTGAAATTACTAGATCATCATGTTTTCCACTGTACTATGAAGAGCCAGGTACAAATTCAGGTTTGATTGCCGAATAATGTAGAGAGCGGTGCAATGAGGATGATTATGCTCTTTGATGAGAGAGTAATCACGATTCTCTAATGAATTTGACGATGGATTGCACTCATTAGCTCCCTTTGTTCTTTAAAAAAATATGAGAAAAGCAATTAGTGAATAATAATGATAAAAATATTATTTTAGTGAAATTACCGCCACTATGTGGTTACACTAATTTCAAAAATAATAATAAAACTAAAAGATCGTAAGAAAGGTAATTATTAAACAAAAAGAAATAAGAAAAAGAACTTATCTTTGATTCACCATAAAATTAATTCTTTTGAGATTCGAATTGCGAGGACTTCAGTTGGTTAAAGTATCGTGCTGATAACGTGTTGTGAATAAAATAACAAAAAACAATAATAAGAACAAAGAACAAGAATGGAAGAACAAAGATATGAGTGAAAGAGGGAGATTTGTATTATTCTCAAATATAGACTTGTGTATACAATGCCTTCAATGAATCATCTATTTATAGGCATAAGAAGTACATAATACATTAAACTCTAATTAATAGAGATAATATTCTTAATAATAAATAAATCAAACTCCTTAGATAAAGTTCTAATCATGATAGACATACACATAGATAAATATTCATAACAATTTTTAATTTTTTCAAAAATATTTTATTAATAAAATTACTCATATATCTTCATTAATATCAGTGATATCACCAATTGGTTTATTTTAAAAACAATATTTAAAATAGATATTTTATATACTTTAAAGGACTTTTAAGCAGCAATATCAAACAGTTACATTTTAATCTAAATAATTTAGTAATACTTTTCAAAATAACTGTCATACTACACTTGTCAAAAATAATATCAAAATGGTCCTTAATCATTCATTTACAAATCTTGTTTTACGATCCCTTCTTTAATCCATTATATCTAATTTAATGTGAGTGACTAAAATAACAATAAAGTTTTAAGGTGATAGCCAAAAAATCAAAACAATGTTTACAAAATTTAACGAGAGTAACTAGAAAAAGTCGTGGCAGTGTCCAACTTACAATTTTTTTATTTTATTTTCAAGGACCAAAAATAAAAGTATTTAAAAATTAGGGACAAGCTGTGTAATTTACCTTGAAAAACCGTTGGATAGAATTTGAGTAAATAATGCCTGACAAAATGACATTTATAATCTAAAGTTGTTATCGCCAAAATTGAAATGGAAATATAAATGGAAGAAGATAGTTGGATTTAAAAGGAGGCTAGGAACACCGAACGTAACGGCTGAATTAAACATTATATATAAACGGAGTCATTTAAAAATATTTAAATTTAAAAGAGGGCAAACAATATCAATTATGTGTTATAGGATACAAAAATACAATTTTATTATTACCTCAACTTATTTTTTTTTTAATTTTTAAACTTTAGGGAGACCGTAGCTTTCGCCAGTCTCTATTACGTACCGGCCCTGACCGAATGATCCTTACAAATGCAAGGGTTGAAGATGAAAAGTGAGCTGCATTTAGGGTTGTAAAGTTAGGGTTGAGGAATTGCCACTTTCTTTACCATATAATGGACCATTCCAATTACAACTTTGTCATCCCACTAATGACAATGTCTACTTTCAAAAAAATATATAGAAAAATTCTAAGACATAAATTGTGTAAACTAAAATTTACACAAGCTTGTTAAATTTAGAGTTTAAGCTTTATAATTATTATTTTATAATTATTATTTAAAGTTTAAGGTTTAAATTTTATGATTTTAGTTGTTGTGGATTTAAATTTTAAATTGTGTAGTTTAAATGAAAAATGGGTTTTTTATTTTATTTTTTTAAAATTAAATTCTGGGGTTTTTCTGCAATGGATTTCCTATTTACCCTTGACAAATGACAATAGTTAAAGATAAACAAAACTGAAGTCATGGATGTAATCTAAAAACAATTTGCACTTTTTTTTTCCTTTTTGAAAAAGGCAATTAGTACTTGGCAAGTGTATTGGAATTTATACAATTATACACTGAATACACAAGAATCTTGTTGCCTACAGAGTGTTACAATGTCAGTAGTCATACTTTTGAATTTGCTTATCTTGTATCTCTTTCATCTTCTGGAAATGGCACCAGGCAAAAACCGGGCGCTGGAATCTCTTCTCGACCTGAAATAATACGTATAAACGTCACTCGGGTTGATATCTCGGAAAAAGGAACGGAAGTTTAGATGTTCAAAGTTTACAGGTTGATTCTGTGTAGGTTTGAAAGAATACAAATCGTCTAAGTCATTACCTCAAGATAAAGTGGAAAATCTCTTTAAGCTGTCGGTAACGAACGGCGGCAAGTCGGGCATTCCATCTTTATGTCCATCCACCGTTGCAAACAACCGGTGTGAAAGAAATGATCGCACGGTGTTACCTGTTAGAGAAATGCAGTTTAAATCAAGTCCACAGTTCAAGAAAATGAACTCGAATAGCCCCACCAATTAACGATAAAAAAGATCACCACAACAGCATACCATGCAATCACTTGAACGTTGCGTGAGATCAATGGCAGTCATACAAATGACGCAGTCTGTGGTATGATTTGTTTCCGGATCAAATCTTCTGTAGTAGCTATATTTCTCGGGTAGTATCTGCAAACCGGAAGTTCAAAGTAAAATCATCAAAACATGTCTTTGGAAGCTTCACGTAAAATCCTAACACTTGAGAAAATGAACATCTAAAATTGCCAGCAAAGCACATTTCACTATAGAACAAGCCGGTTGTAAAAACAAACAAAACTCGATTCACGGAATTAGAAAGGGTTAGAAAAGAACAATCTGCAGTAATAACAAGTTCCACTGAAAAGAATTAAGAGAATGGTTCCCCTATTGCAAGGGAGGGTAGAGAAGAAAAATGAATTTGTTAAACACAAGAAGACCTTCATTATAACAGTCCTAAATTAACTGCGACAAGCCCTGGCCTATGTAATTCCCCAAGGTGTTTTCAGTCAAGTAGTATTAGAGGTATCATACATTCACTTACACAGGTTAATGAGTTATCATAAAAGAGTGGAAGAAATGAAGAGTAACAAAACTGCATCTGACCTGACGAGGAATAAACCATCGAGATCCAAGATAGTGCTGAAGAAGAAGAATGGATGCTTGAAGTCCAATGAATACACTCAAACAGATACACCAGCTCTTGTCAGGCTCGATTCGCATGAAGTTGTGAGGACATCCAAATATATATAATGGGATTGCTAGCCGAGTAACAGTCATGCCTAAGATGTAATGAGGATGCAAAGGTTTTCTTGAATCACGAATGACATTGGTGATTATTTGAGGTATCCAAAAGGAGTACAGAAGGAGAAGTATCGGCCGCAGAAAATTATGGAACTCGTACATGAACAAAATGCCTCCTAAAAGGATCCCATCTGCAGATATTTGTACTGGTTAGATCAGTATTCTAAAAAAGTACTAGTTAGATAGAGTAACCCATCAACTAGACATAAATTTTATAAATAAACAAACTGATTCCAAAAGCAATTTATAGGATATAGGGCCCGTTCGGCAATGCTTTTCCAACGGGCGTTGGACTGCCGAACAGAAAAGCTTTGCTGAACGGTTACCCCCAACGAGCGTTAGAGTAGCTTTTTCTGCCTGATTTGCGTCCCAAACGGACGTTTGCAGAAGCTGAAATTTTCAGCTTCTCCATCCCCAACGGGCGTAGGCACCCAAACCAGAGTTTTTTAAGCTCTGCTGAACGAGCCCATATTATCGTTGAAAAAGTAAGGACATTGAGCAGGCTAGCATTGAGGACTGTTTAGAACAAACAGGGAGCACTTGCACTCCCTCCTCTATACACCCATAATCCAATTTAGATTTTCTAGCATCATTTCCTATGTCAGAAAAGCAGTGCTTATGCCTTCTACAACCCCCTTTTCCCCCTCCTCTATATACCTTTCAGTTTTGGGTTCGGGATGATGTTCTAGCTACTATAACATGTAAAGATAATCAAACTTGTTTCTTTCAAGAAACCATCTTTTGGCTTTTACTAACCCTAAGCTTCCTATTGATTTAAAATTTTACACCGGTTTGGTTTTTGGTTGTGTTATCCTCTAGGTTTTCAGCTCTTCTACCTATGGAAAGGAAAAAAATTAAGCAACTTTGCGTCTAGATAACAATGCTAAGATTTATATAAAGATACTTGATTTAAAGAGATCAATTAGATTTGCTTGTTTTAAATAGAGATGCAAGAAAGATTTATGAAAATCCATAGAAACAAACAATGATTGTGAATGGTGACCAGGTAAGTTTATGCAAGAGAAAAAGACAAGAATTATTTGTCTATACTCCATATACCACTTTCGGCAAATCATATGTACAATAATTCCAATCCACAAATGTAGAAGCTTTTCTGGAACTTACAGAAACGGCTATATAGAACTGATAGCTCGCGCCTCATTGTCTCCCAACCTTCACCATTATTCATAGGCCTACTTGCCTTCCATATTGCGAGAAGGTACCTCATCTCAAAAATGGAGAAGACTACAAACTTGAAGAATGCCGCCGTTGCAAAAGCATTAAATAAGGATTCTGCATAAAGAAATGCGACATGAACTTAGTAGACATAGACCTTCGAAAATAGCAGGGTAGTAGAAGAGATCTACTGCTCTATGTTAAGCCATCAACCTACTATCAGGTGCAGAGCAGATTCAATGCACACTTTCAAATGAAACCATTCACATTTGATACTAGACAAGACTTGCCCACAAGTAAAAGGAATCATCTTTGAAATTCCTAGCAATCATTTTTAAACTGGGAACTATAGTGCTCAATTGCTCATAGTCCCCACCGAGACCAATGTAAAGATAATTCATCAAGCTCTAGTCTTGAATCTCCATTCTGGTAGCAAATAGAGTACGACCACTTGAGGGAGTGGAAATGATTGAAAAGGAAAAGGCGAGAGAGACCTTATGTTCTTTATATATTTATATTATTGCAAGGATATGGCAGATGGATGAAGTAATATTAGCATTTCTTTGGGACAGTTAATTAATACTCACCAACCAGTATTCCTGCAGTGAGATGTAAGAGGCAAAGATAAGCATCCATGATAGCTTGTTGACCAATGGTTAAAATTGAAACTTTCGCAGCTCCCTGAATAAGAGTAAAAAATGCCTTTATTAATCACACAGAAGTAAGCTGAAGGTTAATAATATATCAAAATAAGCTTGTTCCGTTGTCCTTTAGAATATATATACGCTTCAAATTCTTACCGATTGTGTGTTGCTATGTTCCATTTGTCTGATTAACAGAAGGACTTGAAGGAAAGAGACCTGATAATAAACAATTAAGGAATACAGGCAAAACAGGCCAGTGATATTGCATTGACAATGATAAGGGACGACATATAAAGGATACAAAGGTGACCATTAAGGTGTAGTTAACTGCTTTATTGTAATAGACTTCGATGTTGACAGAAGTTGCATTTAATAGTATAGGTGAGAAACAATCTCCATCATCATCCACTGTAGGACTCTCCATCAATCCTTCAATGTGATAACGATCATGATCTCCATCTATAAAAGGTCAAAAAACTAAATTTGAATACTTATTATGTCATAGTAGATGGTAGTTAGTACTATCTGTTCCCAATAGACATTTCTGGTCAACATAAAAAAAATTGTAGCTGTGAAAGGTGAACCGTCTATAACTTGCCAAGTTAGATTGGTCTTTTGGCTGCAAGAACTATCTGGTAAGTTGCTTCTAGTTGATGCACATTCCAATGACATTTTAAGATTTGTTTTGTTCCAAAAGAAGATGAACGTGAATGGTTAGATAAATAAAAGACCATTTCCCGAGACCTTTCATAAATCAAATCATCAGTCTTTGTACCCAGACTCAATCCAGATAGCAATGGGACCCAATTGTTTGCAATGACAATTTACTGATTAAGTCTATGAAGAATAATCCGATATTTCTTCTTCAATTGCTTAATTTAATAGATTTTGGTAAAAAATAAAGTCCCGTACGTTGGTCAAGAAATAGACCAGAGAAGAATGTAATAGTACAAGAAGAGGATGAGGCATGATGAATGATCTAAGAAGTTGAGATAACTCAAATACCATTTTGGCTGGATGAGATGCGTGAAATTTGGGCAGCAATTTCTATATTGCAATGTTTCTCCATCTCATAAATTGGTGCTGCAATAAAAGAAAACAACATTCACCATAATGCAAACCTAACTTGAGCTTAAGACAAGCGAATTAGTTTTATATTACAATTTTTTCTTCTCCATATTTTGTCACGTGGAGAATCTTGGAACACTTGAGATGAGAAAACTCCAAGCTGTTCAAAGACATTGCAAGTTAGTAATCCCAATCACCATAAATAAAAACATTTATCAAAACGGACAACTAAAACTGTGTCTGCTAAACAAAACACTAACTCAAACATTAACTAAAAAGCAACTCATGGACATAATCATCCAGAGCCTGCTGCAAAATGCATGGATACAAAATTACAAATAAAAGCCCATAACTCACAAATGCAAATCCAAAATCTTGCAAGACCAAAAAAAAAATTAAGCTGAAGTGAAACATGAAAGGAAAATTCTTCTTTCAGCCAGGTATCAAAACTTTCTTCAAGTTAAAAAGCCAAAAATCTAATATATGGGCTAAACAGCCCCAATCCGAGACTGTAACTATATAGATAAGGAAGCAGACGACTGTTTTATCCTATTGGCCAGGCATTCAGATAATATCATTACTCTAAGCAATGACCTTTGGGGACAAAAGCAACGGACTAGCAGCATTATGCATCACATTCTGAATTTGAACCCATTCTTCAATTCCAAATATGATGTAGAATCAACATTGAATGCTAGTGCCAACAACCTCTTAGCCTAGTGGCAAGACTTTTGTGTTGTGTGAGAAATTGGGTCCAATTCCCTAGCATCCCTTTCCCCAATTATCAAAAATAAATAAATAAACGCTAGTGAACTGCGAATGAGTATGGTACGAAGCATTACCAAATGGTACGGGTTGGACAAAATATAATCTTCTTCCTGACTCAGCTCTCCCTCCTTTCCACTGCAATAGTGTACCAGTAAAACATGTCAGAGTTGAAACGCAATGAGCATTCAAAAAATGTCATCTTAAAAGAACACAACAACTGGAAGTGAGAAAGTTAACAACTATATTGCAATTGCCTTTTTTCTAGTAATTTGGTTGGATTTGAGTTCTGACCCCCCCCCCCCCCCCCTTCTCCCAACAGTTTCCCAAGTCAAATAGAATCTCTAAAAATTAGGTAACAATGGTTTGGAATACTTTTATCTGCACTCTTTTGTTGCAACTAGTCGACTAGTATGCGTTTCTTAGTCAAGCAATATCCAATCAAGCTGAAAGAACTTTTAATAAGCAATCAACATAGTCCAGATTTACCTGTTAGCTACCATTCGTAGCTGTCTAAAAGGCCATATATATACACCCTCTACCCTTATTTGAGCACCACCAACATTGTGTTTGTTATCAAACACATCATGGAAAATAATTACACCCTGTTATCACCACCACAAATGAGAAGAAAAAAAAGTCAGACAATAATTAAAAATGGTAAGATACAGCCTAGAGTAGTTAGAAGCTATAGTCTTTATAAAGAGTTTTCTTGCTACAAAGAATGGAATAAATACGATTAGGCAAAAACCTAAAGAGGATGTAATAAAATCAAACTCAATAAGATAGCCAGGGTATCACGACTCATGAGTGTCACAGAATTTCTTATAACAAACAACCAAATCATGTATTCGGGCCAACTATAGAACATCTGTGTGTGAATATATTTTGCATCTAAAACACAGTTCAATTGTCCTAACAAGTTCACAAAGCAAGAAAGACAAGAGTGAATCTCCGTAATATGATCAAAATCCTCCTTACCTGAACATAATGTACACCAGTTATTTTTGTTGGTGTGCTAACTAATTCAATGACTGAATCACCAGCTGATTTCCTGAAATCGGGAAATTTGGAAGAGCTATTCATAGACTCCAGAAATTTCCAATTGCCTGCAATTTCCAAGTCAAACCAACAAACAATTGTCAACACAAATAAACTTGCTCAATGAACTCAACGATTGAAGTGATAAACTAAATTGACACAAAGCATCTGGTTTGGTAAATAAATTTGCATTTCTGTTTTACTTTTGAGTGTTTATGGAGTGTGAGTTTTGACTTTTGAGCTTTTGGCGAAATATATTTTTACCAATATTTTCCAGGAAATTCATCATCTAATCATGAACAACTGAAACAATGAATAAAATAAAATACAAAGTGTAGGAAAATAAAGAGATGACGCAGGCAAAAGAACACGAGCAATCAATCAAAAAACCACATGCGACATCAGTCATATGCAATAATATCCAGAAAACACCCCTATGCATCAACTCTAATATGCATATGCTTGAATTTTAGAAAATTTACTCACCTCGATAAGTTCCTGTTATGTTCCATGCATGAGATGGACCCAAATCGCTTTCATCTTTTCTAACAAATAGCCACTGCAGGATACATTATGAATATCAATAAATTTATAGCACCCAAAATGAAGAGAGCAAGGGGTGAAAGCACATGGAAAATTTAAGCGACAGCAGAAGACCCAATCTACTTTTTCTTAATAATTTGCACCAGACAAACAATTAAGTGATATAGATAAAGAACAAATCTTTTAAAAAAGGTGTAGATCAAGGTGAAGACATTTTTCAAAACATAAAACGGCCATAGAACCCAAATTTATCTGTCTAATTTGATTTATCCCAAATTTCTCAGCAAAATGAAAGACTAACAAATTTCATGGCAGTTAAGGAAACTTCAAGCATTGCAATTTAGCTCTCCATTATGAAAATCCACCTATAAACATAACCTAAATTCCGGTTTCAAACACATATGTTCTCTGGGCAAGATTGTTAAATTCCATCATCAATCTCGACATTGTCCACTTCCATTTAGCAGCATTTCATTATAAATCCATAAAACAATAACTAGTCAAAACCTATCAAACTGCAATGAGTACAGCACTAACTCAGGGGGGGAATTTAACAATAACCAATTAAACCTATGAATTTGACATCCAGAAGCAAAACCCAAAATTTCATATTTGCTCAAGGAAAACAAAGAATCAAATTTAACATCAATAAAGAAAAATCACATGGAATTAAGAAGCAGCAACCTCATCGCCCCATGACCGAGCCCTCTCCCTTATTGGTCTCAATCCCGCCACTGGCTTCAACATAACAAAACCAAGCCATAATCCAAAAACAACCCTGAACACAAACCCTAATCTCCTCCTCCTCGAATTCCACAAAAAATTCAAATATTCCCTGGTGATCGTATCAAAACCCCAACATCCCATTTCAATAAAAACAAAACCAATTTGCTTTCTCTAAAAAAGAAAGACAAAATATCCAACTTCAATTCCAGAAAAACTGATTTAGATGATAGATTATCCAGGAAAACGACACAAACCCACGGCGCATTAAGGAGAACGCTAATCAAAGAGATTGCTTCAAGTAGAGTTATGTGAACCAACAAACAACCAAATATCAAACAGTAGAAAACGAGAGCTCAACAAACTAATCCCATCTCTCTCTCCCCCCTTCCTCTTCTGGTGTATATAAAAATCGATTCTTTTATAGTAATTGGTTTAATTTAAGCAAACCCCAGAAAACAACTTTCACCAGAAACAATTTTGGACCCAGAGACAAGAACAAGACACTTATACAAAAACATATATTATTATTATTATCAGAAAATACACATGAGAAAATTTTTAATCTAAAAATGGTTTGGCAAAGTGATGATTTGTTGTTGTTGACATGTTAGCTTAAGTTTTGGTAATTAGAAGTCGAGAAAGAGAGTCTCCGCCCTCTAGGTTTTAGTTGGTTCCGTTACGCGCTCTGAAGCGAGTTGGAGTTACGTACCAATTAGGAAGAGTCAACTATACATGGTTTGGTCATTACCTTTTTTGGTGTATTAATTGTAATTATTTTATTCATTATTAGTTAGAGGCTACGACATGAGAACTAAGCAATTTTATCCGTTCCTATTAAAATATAAAATAGTATGGAAAATAAAATATAAAGTAAAATATCGGTTAGACTAATTCGGAGTGATCCGCGTCGCATATTTAATTTTAGTTGGTTCCGTTACGCGCTCTGAAGCGAGTTGGAGTTACGTACCAATTAGGAAGAGTCAACTATACATGGTTTGGTCATTACCTTTTTTGGTGTATTAATTGTAATTATTTTATTCATTATTAGTTAGAGGCTACGACATGAGAACTAAGCAATTTTATCCGTTCCTATTAAAATATAAAATAGTATGGAAAATAAAATATAAAGTAAAATATCGGTTAGACTAATTCGGAGTGATCCGCGTCGCATATTTAATTTTAGCAAATTAGTCTTTTAATAGAGATTTTTTACGTATACAAAATTTTGAATTTAAGATATGCTTGAGCGATATTAAACTGCTTACCATTTAAATTAACTCTATTGATAATCTTTAAATAATTTTTATCTATATACTCATTGAATTTGAATTTTTTATCATTCTTTTGAAACATACACAGTTTCAAAACGTTAAGTCATCATAAAACTAAAAATAATAATAAGAAAAAAATACCTAACTTCAAGAATTAATGTGAATTAAATATAATTTAAAATCGAATTAAAGAAGTTGTTACATTCAATAATTAAACGTTATTTTATCCCTAAACTATTTTAATGGAATATAATTTAGCAGCCAACCCTATTTTTTCTTTTGACTGTTGGTTCACGGTAGAAAAAACTACTACTGAGTATTAACCGAAAATTAAATTACAAAGAGAACTCTAGAAATGGAGTTTTGGAATAATATTTCATTTAATGAAAATCATTGAATTTTGTAAACATTGTTTTTTTGGGCTTAATAGTAAAAAAGTGCTTAACTAATATATTTTTTTTTCAATTTGGTGCCTAATGTTTTTTGGACTATTTTAGTGCCTAACATTTCATTCTGTAATTTAAATTAAGTTTTTTCGTCAACGGCCGTTAAAAAATTTTCGTTATCCAATAAAAACATGTCACATTGCCTATTTTATCTATTAATTTAATTTATAATTTTCTTTAAAAATATAAACTTCTTAAAAAACCTCGAAGTTTTAATTTCTTTTAATCAAACCCTCAAATCACATATTCCTCACCATCCGGCTTCCCCACACGCCGGCGATTCACCGTTCACCACCCCAAACGTCGGGTACCTTACCGTTCAACATCCCCCACCCTTTAGTTGTCGATTAAAAGCCCAATCGGTCTCTCTTTTTCTTGAATGTTTGTCGATGAAACAATCGCTGGTTCATTCCCCGATTTTTTACAGCGAGATGATGGGGGGTTCAGTAGTGGGGGAGCGACAAAGGAAGGAGTGGCTGGTGGTGGTTGAATCGGTGGTGGGAGGGAAGGAATTTAGGGATCTAGGGTTTGAGTTTGGCGTTTTTATAGAAATTAAAGATTTGGGGCTTTTTTATAAATTAAATATTTTATAATTTTTAGAAAAATAAAAATGATAGAAAATGCCGGAATATGCCACATGTCGTATTTTTTATTGGATAACGAAAAAAATTTAACAGCCGTTGACAGAAAAAACACAATCTGAGTTACAAAATGAAACGTTAGGCACCAAAGTGGCCCAAAAAACGTTAGACACCAAACTAGAAAAAAAATATAGGTTGTGCACTTTTTTGACTATTAAACCCTTTTTTTTGACAAATGCTAATCTTACTTAGAATGAAGTAGAAGGAAAAACTCTACGGGGAAAGAAGTGTACTACTAACGAGTCTAAAACCCATAAATTAAAAGAATGTGAGGGAACAAATATAAGCAACTTAACCAACCGGTCAAATGTACTTGGTCGTAAACAATGTTAATTTGATATCTATCTTCTATTTGTATTTTAAGTTTTTAAAATTTTAAATAATTGAAGTGTAACTTAACATCTAAAGTAGTTACAACTAAAGTAATTTTTTTATTAATACAAATAAAGTAATTATTAGTTCATAAGTACATTAAGTAATTTT
Organism: Hibiscus tridactylites; assembly: GCA_958450335.1. Lineage (NCBI taxonomy): Eukaryota > Viridiplantae > Streptophyta > Magnoliopsida > Malvales > Malvaceae > Hibiscus > Hibiscus tridactylites. The sequence continues at coordinate 22,502,619 of OY288287.1, forward strand.
CATTTCATTGACATATTTAATTGATAAAGTGTAAATACACGTAATCCATCAGCCAAACTTAATTTTTTCCCTTTGACCCTTAGTTCACCGTAAAAAAACTACTAAATGGTACGATTATTCCAAAAAAACGCAGAACGGAATTTTGGATTAATATCTCATCCATTGAAGAGGGAAATATTTAAATTTTGGAAACGATGTTAATTTGGTGTATATTTTCTATTGTATTGTTTTTTTAATAAATGTAAATTGACATAGTAAATTTTTTTTAAAGTAATTATTAGTTAATATTTATTTTAGATAAATGGTGAAAAAAATAAAAATCTGTTATTGAATCATACAATAAGGTAAGAATACAAAAATGATTAATTAGTAATTATATTGTCTTGTAACTAAGTAATTTTAATTGGTTGACATATTTGATTTAGTAAAGTGTAATTATATGTAACCTACAAGATTTATTTATCTATAATCTATTATATATAAACATATATTTGGAGAAACTTTTGTATCGACAATAATATTTTTATTATATTACTAAGTTGACATTTAAAAAAATTCTTTGGAACTCAACAAGTGGCCTCTGTAGAAAAGCGGATGATATTTATCTTAGAAAAATCGGGTTCAATCGTTTTATCTGTAAGGTGTGTGCATTGTCAAATGATTAAAAATATGTATGAACACACATTAACTTGTAATCTCCTTTAGACTATTCTAAAAAAATAAAACTCTTTGGGTAAATGACACGCGTCGTATAGTGTCAAAAATAAAACCTTAAACTCAAAATAAATAAGAATTAAAATAATATAGTGAGAGTAAGGGTCGATCCGCAGGGAATAGGAACTCTAACACCTTTCTTCTGATTTAGACCAAAAACCTGTAGGGAATAAAGGGGATTTTAGAATAGTGATTTAAATGAGAAAAATAGTAAAAACGTAAAAATAAATGTTGAGAAAGAATTATGGATAGAAATAGCCTCAAGCCACGCTTTGCCACGACATCTTCGATCACTGAAGTTGATTTTTCTTCGACTTTCCTACAGGTTACAGTCTACAAGGCCCAACCCTTGTAACTTACTTCTCGTTGGTAGATTCGACTCTCAGGGCAATCCTTGAAGTCAAACTTTTGTGAATTAGCCACGGCAATCGATGCTAACCCAGATCTGAGTTAGTGCTGGAGAAGCCCGTGCTCGGATATTCGTCTCGATGAGAGTTGTTTCCGATTTCGATTCCCCTTAGTGGACCGCCACTAAGTTTGTTCTTAGGGAGTTGAATTGGCTACAAGCTTTTCCTCGTCCCCAACGATGGATCTAAACCACTTCAAGCCGATGCGCGCTCTCGGAATGAAACAATTGCGATGCCTAAAGATTAGGCCGATTGCCTAATCAACTTTGCAGAGAATCTAAAAAAGAAATTGTCGAAGGATTAAAGTATTTTCCTAATCTCACGAGGTTTGTCGGGTTTGGCGTTGCTTTTGGCTAAAGGGAATTTAGTTAAGCATGGTTTGTGAAAAAACCATACTTAATAAAATAAACAAAAATGGAGAAAAGAATATGAAATAATAATGAAGAACTTTATTACTCAAGGAAGAAGAGAACAATAAAAATTGATTGATGAATAATTCACCCCCCAAAGTGGGGTATTTATAGTAGTTGAAAAACCCTAAAAACCTAAGATGATAAATCCTAAAATAAATTTAAATAAAATTACATAAGATAAATATCAAAGTTTTAAATTTAAAAGATAAAATTCGGATGATAGGCTATCTTGATAAGTGGACTGATAGGTTATCAAGCTTGCTGACGTCATCTTCTAGAAGGTGCTGATGTGGCGCCCAGTCAGCATTCATGCCCTGGTTCATGCCCATGAATCTGCCCACGAATTCACTATTTTCTGCAGCACTTCAACTCGTTTCTGTCATTATGTATCCTGCACAAGAATAACACAAAAACGCCCAATTAAGTCCTTCAAACATATATATTCGATTAAAACAAGGACTAAAAACATAACCAAAATAAACACTTATCAGTAAATAATAATAATTTTAGATAGAAATTCAAATACGATTAAACTGAAATAATTAACTTTTAAAACCAATTAAAACTAAGGTCATGTTTGGTATAGAGAGGTTTAAGCAAAAATTAGAGGTTTGAGGCATAATTAGAGGTTTGACCAGTCAAATCTGCTAATATTGTTGTTTGGTAAATAGCGGATTGCAGTGAAACCGCTAATTTTGAAAAAGCTCATAATATGAGCTTTTTGAGATTAGAAGTTTGATATTAGAGTTCTAAAGACTCTTTTACCCTTACCAGTTACCAAAAATCTCAAAATAACCTAAATTAAATATTTTCTCACCCTATTTATAAGCTAATCTTATTAACTTTTTTTTCTTTTTATTATCACATATTTATATGTGTATTTAAATTTATTAATTAATTAAATTATATTAAAATAATTATATAAATAATAAATTGATATATAAATCATTTGAATATGTTTAGAAAAGTTATATTAAAAATAATTTTATAGATCTAATTAATAATAATTAGATGCAAAATATTGATACCTAATAAACCATTCAAACAACTATTGAATATAAACATGTTCTTAAATGTCATTTTATTTGTTTAAATAATCTAACAGCTATCAGCTATCAGTTAATTTTACCAAACACTTTTATACAATCAGCTAATACAATTCGCTAGTCAAATCAGCTAATGCAATCAACTATCAATTAATGCAATCCGCTATCAGCTATACGCTAATTGTCAAACAAGGCCTAATTTTTTTTTAGATAAGCTACAAAATTTGTTTAAGGTTTAAACAATAATTAGTTATGTATACACATGAATAACACTTTCTTAGTATATAATAAATGATAAATAAAAATTATTATGATAATAATAAAATCATATCAATAATAAATTATTATAATTATTTCTAATTAATTATAACTTAATCATTATTTTTAAAATAACAATTCTTTACAAAATAACTATTTACAGATACTACGTAAATTCGGTGTTAAAAATTATTTAATAAATTAATAATAATTAAACAAGTATGCACATAAATAAATATTTTAGAAATATAATAATAAAAATATTATTATATGTGTAAAATTATACCAATAATAAATTTTAATAATTATTTAGATTAGTTATCACTTAATTGACATTAAAATTATATATAAATTAAATTTAAGATTAATAACTATACATAGCCATTATCATATTGATATTTTTATCCAAATAACATCAACGATAATCATCGGAAAAAAATAATGAATGTAGATTGTTTGCACTAATAAATCAAAGCCAAAACAACAATTGATGTCGTCTTCCCTTTGCACCTAGTAATAGCTCAAAACACATTCTCTTTTCAAGAATCAACTTGGAAATAAAAATATATATTTTTAAACGGTGAGGCAATTGGCATTAAAAAAACAACAAGATAAACAAACATAGAAAACAATAATCGATTATAGAACTAGAAAATAGATAGATAAAACAAACACCGAAAAACAAAACACAACATAAAACGAACACAAGACCTAAAACATGAAGGACAAAACACAAACAAACAATAACAAGCACAATAGCCATAGCATGGGATCCAAAACACAGCAGCTGAGACAATAAAGAGATACGACACTGACCGAAGTCGAGACAAAACGATGACAGTAATTAGAGTCAGTCTGCATGATGTTTCGGGAGTCACCGGAGGATAGAGAAGATGAGAATGCAGATCAAGCAGCCAAACAACAATTTTGCGGTAAGAAACGAAAATCGATAAAGGATGAAGGCGAAAGAGAGACAGAGCCATATATTCGGATCATCAAACGGACTAATGTTGACTGAACAAATTTATGTCGAACACGACCTCACCAGCAAAAGTAAGGGCCAAAAATAAAAACAGCGAAGGTGGGAGGCACTGTCTCACCCCTAACCAACATTGATACAGAGCCACTCACCAAAAAAATGAAAAAGTCACTGAAAAACAACATAGTGGTCTCTCCTTAAAAATTCGGTTCAAAGGAGTGGAGAAGAAAGCCACAAAGGCTGAACCACCACACCAAAGGGCAAGGACGTAGCCATGATTCAATCATGAGTGGGGCAAGATGTTTAACTTTAAAATGATCGATATCTTAAAAGTAATTAAACTATAAAAAAATAAAGGAGATAAGATTTAAATTCACTAATTTTAAAATTAAAATGTCTTAAAAGCAATTAAACCATAAAAATTTAGGGTCGATGCTTAATTTAATTAATTTTAAACTGATAAGTTCCTAAAAATAAATCATACTGAATAATTTTAGAAAGAACAAAGACTTAAATGAAATGATTTCAAATTATCAATAGCTTAAAATGTAATTAGACTATCAAAGTTGAAGGGGTAGTTGCCTCTTCTACCCTCAACATAGTTCCGGGCATAATTGGCCATTTAGGCCAACTAAAATTTTTATTTAGGATAATATGGTGCCTTGAGGATTATTTTGGAGAATAGGTCAAAGTCCACAAGACCACGCCATCTCCTTATGGCGTTTTCGGACCTCGTCAGGTGCAAACGGCGAGAGCCCTGGTGACAAAGCTTCTCGCGTGGCTTGGCATGCATGCTGGCTTGGCAGGTGCATGGTCAAACCTCGCCACCTCCACATGGCGAGGTCCTGCTCGACATGCACGTATGCAAGTACGTGTAAGGTCTGGGTCTAGTTTTAGGGGTTTTTTAGGTAGATGACATGCAAAAATAGTCAAACCTCGCCACCTCCACATGGCGAGGTACTGTTGACATGCATTGAGTCAGGTCTAGTTTTAGGGTTTCTTTTAATATTGTGTATATATATAGGATATAGAGAAGATGAGTGTGCAGGGGTTGAGAAAAAATTAAGAGAGTTTGAGTTGAAAATTTAGGTGAGAGTTTTTGAAGATTTTTTTTAGACGGTGATACATTCAGACAGTTTCTTGTCGAATCCGGTAAGTTTTATATTTTTGAAATTTTAATTCGTTTGCCGCCTTTTTTAAAATTTTAATAAGAAAACTGCATTAGTGTTTACTTATGCTTTTTGGTTTGATTATTTACAGAGAATGAGTTCATCGACACATTGTGACATCGAACCTATTTTTGGCCGTTGAAGCGAATCACTTGAAGATTTCAGTGAAGATGATGAAAATATTGTGCCTATTACGGAAGATGATGATGTGCGCTTACTCGATGTTGATGATGTTGAGGTTGTTATGACAGATGCATCTTAGGGTAATGATATCGATGTTGAAGATGATGTTTGGGACACGACTGTTGCTAAGCTCGAGTTGGGAAAAAAGCAGCCAGTTTGGGGTTATGTTGAACCAGAGCCCCAACAACCGGAACCCATTTATTCAACCTATGAACCTCCAGCAGCCCGCATGTATGAAGTGAATTATACTGCAATGCAAGATTCAGAATATTAAGCTCGCGTATTTGGTTCTTCATCATCTTCGAACTTCAAAGAATTGGTACTGAAGGCTGAATTCGAAATAAAAGAAGCTGCAAAGCTAGCAGTTCAGGAGCACTGTATCAAGCGTCATACATCATTTTTTGTTGTTGAGTCTAATAAAATTACCTATTGTGTAAGGTGTCTTCATTGGAAGAGCAAATGTCCTTGATGGGTAAGAATTTCATACATGAATAGGACTGATATGTGGGAGGTGTCATGGTTCATTGACCAACACACATGTACCAATATGACTTTATCACATGACCACATTAATTTAAACTTTGAACTAATATGTGCTTACACCAGGGCATTGGTTGAACATGAATCAAGAATTTCGATCGTAGTGTTAGTAGCATCTATATGAACTCAACTTGGTTATATTCCATCTTACTACAAGGCGTGGATGGCAAAGCAGAAGGCGATAGCGTAACTGTATGGTGATTGAGATAAATCGTATAATGAGCTACCAGCTCTTTTACGAGCAATGCAACTATTCATACCGGGAACCGTGGTAGAACACGAAACAAAATCGGTGTTCAACTTACAAGGTGAATTAATTCTTGGTAAAAGAATATTTAGTAAGTTATTTTGGGCGTTCAATGTGTGCATTAAAGGGTTCCTATTCTGTAAACGCATGATTCAAGTGGATGGTACCTGGCTATATGGGAAGTACGGTCATATATTACTCGTGGTTGTTGCACAAGATGGAGACAATAATATATTCTCAATTGCCTTTGCCATAGTTGAAAAGGAAGATGTGGATGGGTGAGAATTCTTTTTAAAGAATCTACGCAATCATGTAGTAAAAAAAGACGGGATTTGCATGATTTCTGATAGAGCGACTGCACTCATATTAGTAATTGACAGACGTGGGAGTTTATGGAAACCTCCACATGCATATCCAGCATATTGTATACGACATATTGTGGAAAATGAGAAGACACGATATAGAAACAATCAGACCCGGAAAGAAATTTTAGGCGCGGGTAAGTTGTTATTTGTTGTTTATAAAAAATTAATTTTTTTTGAGTTGATAATGTTGATTTATTTAACTTACTTTTTTTTAAATAGGGTATGAACTAGTTCAACCAAAATTTGAAGAGAGGATAAGAAGGTTGAGGTGACACGGTGTAAATATATTTAATTTTTCAAATGACATCCCCAAGGAAAGATGATCATAAGCCTATGACAAAGGTCGGCGCTATGGTCATATGACAACTAACCTTGCAGAGGCTATAAACTTGGTGCTTAAAGGAACACGCCATCTCTCAATTGCAAGTATTGTGTGGGAGACTTACTTCAGATTGGGTAAAGTATGGTCCGACAAAAGGCAGGAAGTTAACTCTCGAATAAACAGCGGACAATATTGGTCTAAAACCCTGCAGGATAGAATGAGTGAACTTCAAGGCAAAGCCACCTCTATGCGAGTAAGATCATTCGACCCACATAGATGGGAATTTTCTGTCGAAGTTACAGTTCGAGGTGAGCAACGAATGTTCACTGTAAACCTTCATCGGACATGGTGTGATTGTGGTGCATTCCAAGCATTTAGATACCCTTGCTCTCACGCACACGCCACATGTTTGCATTTTCGTCTCGACACTTACGATTTTGCGGATGAGTGTTATAAACTGGAGAATATTGTAAATATATATAGAATTCAGTTCAACATGATCTCAAACTAAGACTATTGGCCGGTAGAGCCAATATACGAAGAATGGTTACCAAACTAGAGCTTCGTAGAAAGTTGAAGGGTCGACCGAAGTCCACTCATATTAATACGAATATGGATGATCCGAATGATAGAGAGGGGGAATTCAAGTTAAACATTGTGTAGAAATAATGTTTTGATATAATAATTGAAAAATGTTTTGGACTAATTTGAAAAGAATTCAAAACTTGTTTTTAAGTCCAAACAACTTGAATTTATGTTTGTGGGATCTTAAAAGGTCCTTGGCAAAGTTTTTCATAATTTAAAACATTAAAACTTGTATTTTCAGGTTGCCCGTACCGAAACGGTCTAACATATATTGATACCTTTTTGCCCATGTTTGGTCACTGCCAAAACCCGTATCAAAACAGGCTTTGTCGTTTCGATACGGAGAGGGATCATTTCGATACGCCTGGTAAGCGTACCGATCCCCATTTTAACAACCTCAACGCTTAGTTTCCCAACGGTCTTTTAAATGGCATACCGTACTGATACGCCCTCAAGCGAATCGATACGCTCAAGCTGGCAAGAGCCCAATGGCTAGTTTCTGATGAAGGCCGTATCGATACAGGTCCACGCATATCGATACGGAAGGCCACAGAACAACATTAAAGATGGGAAATTAAGTCTCCAACGGTTTCAATTCATCCCCAACGGCTAGTAACGGCTACAAACTCGTTAAGGAGTATAAAGGGACCTCCAAGCATCTAGTAATGGTCAATGCTTCAATTGTAATACAACAAATGATCAAGAAATTGTCTTAGTGCTCAATTTTCATTTCTTTGTATAGACAAACACTAGTGAGCCAAAATTATTAGATTTGCTCAAGTGTTTTAGGTTTTGGGTGAGAGCTAAATTGTGCAAACAAATACCTATTAGAGGGATTTGAGTTTGCTTATCTTTTCTCTTGTAAAGAGGGTTTGATCAAGTCTTTGGGTAGAAAGCTTGATCGGTGTATAAGGGTTTCCTCTTAAGCCTAGAAAAGGGGATGAATCAATAGTGGATTGATTGGAAATCCTTAGTGGGAAGCTAAGGTAGTGGATGTAGACCTTGGTCAGAAGGTTGAACCACTATAAATCATTGTGTCCTTAATCTTTTTAGCTTCCACACAACTTACACCCAAAATTTCAATTCTCCACCACTTGGCAAGCAAGAACGGTTGAAGGAATCGAACACCGAACATCCCAACACATTGTACTATTTGTAGGGTACCGGGTCATTCAAGAAACAAGTGTCCAAACAAATCCAATCTTTCGAACTATCGTACCGGACCATCAACCTAAATGTTGTGTTTAATGTATAATATTTTATGGTAATGTAAATAAATCTTTTCTCGTTCATGTTTGCAAATTTTTATTTAGAGTTTGAATACCGAAAATAAAGAACGGACTTAAATAAATATCGAACCAATATATTAACAAAAAATAAATTCTTGATTTTTTTAATCTATAGTTGGAATTGGAATTGTAATTAACCCATTTTTTGTGTTCCTGTAAATTCTTGATTTTTTAATTTATAGTTGGAATTGAAATTTGGATATCGAAATTAAAAAAGAAGAACATAAATATCAAAATGAAACCGAAAGAAATACAAATAACATGGAATTGAAAGAAATACATATAACATGAAATCGAAAGAAATGCATAACATGAAATACTCAAGGACCACAAATATTCAAAATCTTATTTCTGCCTCCTCCTCGGTAATACTTGTCGGTGGAAAGATAATGTTTGATCGTACTGCGGAGGGGGGTGAATCGTTCTTTGTGGTCGATTAGGAGCCAACTCATCATCGTTAAAAAATTGATCATCCATTATTTGCATATGAGGTGGTGTACCAAACATATCTTTCGGATGAAATGATGAGCTACTAATGGTGGTAGTCGACAACAGAGATGTTATACTACCAACACTCATACCTTCACCATATACATATGATTGAGTATACTGAAATTGTAGTATGTATCCTTCATCATCATTGTAAGCCGACTGAGAAGATGAACTACCATCAGTTGGAAAATTCTATTTGGTGCTTTTACCATTGTTGCGGGTGACTCTTTGGAGGGTCATCCGCATCAGCCATGACCGATTCTTATTCCACCATCATCGACAGAGGGAAGCCTCGATAGATGGTGGTTAACTTAAGACATTCTCTCATGATCAATGTTTTATTTTTTAGCTTTGTTGCTAAGGTTTTTGATGATGGCCCGAGTGATTTGTGTTTCGAGTTTTTTGGCTCATCGTCTCCTGTTGAAGATCTTTGTTGTTTTGGGGTTTTATTAGTTCAAGATCCTTTGGTTTTTAAAGCTTTTTTTTATGGTTGTGGTTCGTCGAAACCTCTGGCGAAGCTATCTCTATCCAACCAAAGCATGGAAGTACTTTTACATCGTTTAAGATGACAAGACCTTTGCTCGGGATGGGTAAGGGAGTCTGCCTCCGGAGGGAACTCCCGCTTAAACATAGTTGGAGTCAAGATATCTTTTGCTCCGGTTGGGTGATGATTTGTATCTCTTTTGACTAGTGGGACGATGGGCTGCGAGCTCTTTTATGTTGTTTTGTTTTTCTTCAACGTGTGTTTATGTTTTTTTGGCACGCTCTAATCTTGCCTTTTACTGAGCTTGAATTTGTGATCTCTTTTTCGCGCGTAAGCGGTTGTTGCTTGGGGTTTGCTTGTTTCATGTTCCTGTTGTGGTTTAATGAAGTTTGAAGTTTCCCTTCATAAAAAGAAGAAGCTAGAACTCGGTTTACAAATAAAATATAATATGAACATTAATTAGGAGTTAAGATTGAAACCTATCCAATTCGAATAATTTTAGGAACCGACATTTTACCGTCCTAAATTTGAATGTCCTACTGCTGTCTTTGTTGCGAATGTCTTTTCCAGGTTCTAAGATGTTTTGACAAAAATAAACATTCGAACGTATGCGTTTTAGACATCTGAAGTCCCTTTTCTAGTTTTTTTTGGGTAAACTAACCCAATGAGCATCATATTATGGTAAATGTATTAAAATGACCACATTAAAAAAATTGACTCAATTGACCACCCAAGCTATTAAAATTGGATCAATGTGACCACCAGCCGTTAATAGGCTAACGGAAGGTGACATGTCAGTTAAAAAATTAAAGGTATAATTACACATTCGGTCTTTACTATTTACACATTTTTTCAATTTAGTCCTAATTTTAAACTAATAAAATAAATTAATTAGGTGGTGGCACGTGTCAACACTATCACCACCTATTTAGAGGAGAAAAATTAAATTCAACCACACATGCTATCCAGAGGAATCAAACCTGGGCAATCTAATTGTAAAGGCAGTGAATTAGCCACTGCACCAAGCACAATTTTGTTCATTAAAACATCAAATTCAATATATATCTCTTATTGATTTCTACATTTATAAGCTAAAAAGCTCAAACCCTAAACACTAATTCACACATATATAACCCTAAACCTTAAATCCTAAATGTTTCAAATTAATTTTACAGTAAACATTTCAAGTTAATTTCACATATATAAACCCTAAGGTTTATATAACACAAAGATTTCATAATCGATGAAGACAACAACTGGATGTTGCAGGGATGGAAGGGCAGGATTCTTTATGGTTCTTCGTGTTGGGTACCTGCATAGGAGCCTTGACTGGGATATCGGCAAGAATCGAGATTGTGACCAAGATATTCCTTCCGAAATATGTATACATATTCCATGTGAGGCATCCCAGCTTTTTGTAGTGTATTGCATTAGGTAAAGATATATTAATCCATGAAAGTGAAATTTTACAGAAAACCATTTTTTGCTACTTCATCTTCATGTTCATGGACTGTTGTATGATTCTTCAGTTTCGACTTTGCGGCAATGGTCGGGAAACAAGAGTGTTGCTTTCTGCTTCTTCGGTGATAATTCTAAATAAGTTTTTGATGAAATTCTCAGTATGTATTTACTTCAATGAGAAGAAGCAAAACATTTCATTTCCTAGATAAATTATTTATAAATTTTAGAAACATTAATAACCAGTAACTGGTGAAGATAAATGTTTATATATGTGAAATTAACTTGAAATGTTTAGTGTAAAATTAATTTGAAACATTTAGGGTTTAAGGTTTAGGGTTATATATATATATATATATATGTGAAATTAGTGTTTAGGGTTTGAGTTTTTTAGCTTATAAATGTAGAAACCAATAAGAGGTATATATTGAATTTGGTGTTTTAAAACACAAAGTGCTTGGTGTAGGTTTGATTCCCTTGGTTGAATTTATTATATCTCAAATATAAATAATTAAATTCCTCCAATAAGGTGTTGACACGTGTCACTACCTAATTAATTTATTTTATTATACCATATGGTGATCATTAGGTTAGTTTAATTTTTTTTGTTTTGGCTTTGGACAATGGACAAGAAAGAATTACCGGTACGCACTTGAAATCTTGAAACCTCACGGCTCACAATTCTCAGCTTTACAAAAGAAATAAATAAGTAATTTTAAAAAAAGAAAAAGAAGAACACCATCTGCGCATCCGGGGAATCGAACCCCGGTCAGTACCGTGGGAGGGTACTATGATACCACTACACTAGATGCGCTTCCTTACTTCAATTATTAAAACATGTTTTAATTTAAAATATAAGGTGACAAGAAAGATAAATTGTTTTTTATTAAGTTTTTACATATGTAAAAAGCCATCACTTGATGTAATATAGAAATTTTGATATAATCCAGTTATATAAATTTGATTATTTTTATTTTGATTAAGTTTTTACGTATTGTTACATTGTTTCATGTGTAAACTATTATTTTTATCTACGAAGAAAATAATTAAAATTTTAAAATATACACGGTTGAATTATATCAATTGAATTATCATAATAATCATGTCAGTTGAACTAATTTTTATTGGTTCTTTTATCTAATTTATAATTAAAATTTGCAATTATTTTTTTAACAATATTTTTTTCTACGATTTAAATATATCTTTAATTGAAAGTAAGATGTGCCTTACAATTACACCAACATCGTATAGTTAATATTTCCATGTGTTAATAGGATAATAAAAATAAAGTGTAGCAACATTCTTTGTCATATTTTAATAATAAAAAATAAATGATATGTTTATTGTTCATCAATCATATATCGTATAATATGAGAACCTAACTGATATGTCAAGTTAAAAGTTTTTTTAGTATTATCATTACATGCAAAGTTTCTCTGTCTTTTAGCACGTCTTTTCTCTTTTCTCTGTCTTTTGGTACGTCTTCTTCTTCCTTTCTTCTATCCCACTCCTTTCTATTATCGTTTCCTTTGTCTCGATGGCCGATCTGGAAAATGGAATGAATGGGTTAACCATTGATAATGGTGAAGATGAAATTTTGGTTATAGATCAACATGATTCAGTTTCTCAGGTTAGTTATGATTTTTGCCTGGTTGTGATTTTTCTTACAACTAGTATCGTCAATTTTCAATCTATGAAGTCTACTCTTGCAAACCTGTACTATTCTGGAATTGGGTAGTGGTCTATTCCTTTTTCGTTTTTTTAATGAAGTTGATATTAATAGGGTAGACTCTGGTGGCCCTTGGAATTTTAACTCTTATCTACTGGTTCACAAAAGAATTCAGAATGGGGAAAATTCGATGCATCTGCCGTTGACTCATCTTTGTTATTGGGTCTTAGTTCATGATATTCCTCATGTTTTTTTCTCTGATAAAGTGGCTTGTTCTCTTGGCAATTTTCTGGGTACTTTTCTGGAGTTCGACTTTGGGGCGGTTTCCCTAGGATACAAGGGTATTATGCGGATTCGTGTTTGTATAGATATTCGATTACCGTTGAAAAGGCGGAAAAAGTTACTATTGTCTGATGGTCGATCACATTTTGTTAGATTTGAGTACGAAAGACTCACTCTTTTCTGCTTCATTTGTGCACGTCTTGGCCATGGGGAAAGCTTCTGTCCGATCAAAGTAACGAGGGGCTCGAAAAATATAACTAGGGACCGGGATTTGTTTTTGAGAGCTCCGACTCGCCGTGCTACACCTCCGACCAATGTTTGGTTGAGAGAGCCGGAGTTAATAGGAGGGCGTAATTTAGGGAATCTGTCTAATGTCAATTATGGTAACGCTCGATCAATGTCTGGCAAGGATATCACAAATTTTCCTCAATTTCCTCCCACCAGCAATGTAACAGCAAATAAGCAGATTAATGTTCCTTCCTTTTTCCCACCATTTTTGTCTTTCTCAATGGACCCGTGTGGTGCTTCTGTTGGGCCCAACCCCATTATAAATGTTACCATGGACCAGATTAATGAAGATAATCCAATGGAATCTGTTGATGGGTCTAAACGCAAAAGAGTTCAACCCTCTACACTTGATGTTTCTAAGTCAGCTGATTCATCTGGTGCTTCTTCAAACTCATTGGCCGGCCTTGTATCACAGGCCCGCCAGTCGCAATGAAAATTGTAAGTTGGAATGTCTGTGGCTTGGGGAAGCTGCGGGCTGCTAGACGACTACGGTCGAAAATGCGTAGTATTCGTCCCCATGTGTTGTTTCTGATGGAAACTAAAGTTTCTGATTTGCGTATGAAACGGATCCGTTAGAGATGTGGGTTTATAAATGGTATTGAGGTAGCTGCGAATGGTACACGTGGTGGTCTCTCTTTATCTTGGACATATGATGTTAATATTAGTTTGATTTCTTTTTCATCTTCACACATTGATGTTCATATTACTGATTTAGACTCAGCAAATACTTGGAGATTCACAGGATTCTATGGTAATCCTATTACACGCCAAAGAATTCATTCTTGGAACTTTCTTAGATCTCTTAACACTGATCCCAGTATGTCGTGGTTGGTTGCGGGGGATTTTAATGAAGTTTTATATGCTAATGAAAAAAAGGGGTGGCCGTGTCCGATCCCAACAACAAATGAATTCCTTTCGTGCGGCTATGTCGGACTGTGATCTTACAGATTTGGGCTATTCTGGTCGCTGGTATACCTGGGAGAAAGGGCGTTTAGCACGAAACAACATACGAGAGCGACTGGATAGGGGTATGGCTAATTCCAGTTGGCTTTCCACTTTCCCATCTCATTCGGTAAAACATTTTTCCCATACTATATCGGACCATTGCTCGATCCTTATTAACACTACAGATTCACGTATCGCAAGGGATGCTAGTTTGTTTTTCAGTATTGATGTGAATTGGGTTCTGGAAGGGGATGTTGAAAGTATTATACAATCTGCGTGGTCCGGGTCCGAAGGGGATTTTGTTTCTAAACTTTCGGTTGTTTCCTATGCATTGAAGAGCTGGTGTCGAACACTAAATTCGCGGAGGAAAATATCGGCAACTGCTCCAACTAGTCGTTTAGAGCAGCTTTCTTCAGAAGATCCTAGTGATGATAATTTGGCAGAGATCCTTGAGGTCAAATTGGCTTTAAATATGGAATCAGACAAAGATGAGCTCTTTTGGGAACAACGTGCTCGGGCGAATTGGTTCCAGAAGGGGGATAAGAATATGTCCTTTTTCCATAAATGGGCTTCGTTTGAGAATGAACTGGATCTTTTAGAACTTGCTAAAGATCATTTTGGTTCTATTTTCTCTTCTACTCCTGTTTCCGATCCATCTAATGTTCTTAATATGGTGAGCCCCTCTATCACTGTTAGTGACAATACTAATCTCAATCAGCCAATTTCATCTGACGAAGTCCTCTCGGCTGTAAAGAGTATGGCTCCTTTGAAGGCATCTGGCCCGGACGGCTTCCCTGCACTCTTTTTTCAACAGTATTGGTCCATTGTGGGTGCAGATTTAGTCCAATTCTGTAATATGTTGTTCTCCAGATCCGCAAGTCTTGAGGGTATAAACAAGACTAATATTGTTTTGATTCCAAAGGTGGCTGCTCCTTCATCGATGAATAACTTCCGCCCTATAAGTCTTTGCCAAGTTTTTTATAAGATCTATGCTAAGGTTTTAGCTAATAGACTCCGCTCTCTTCTTGATAAGTGTATTGACCAATCCTAAAGCGCTTTCGTCCCTGGCAGGCTTATTACGAATAATATTTTAATCGCTTATGAATTATCACATTCAATGAAAATTAAGCGATCAGGACTGAAGGGTGCTTTTGCGTTGAAATTAGATATGGCTAAAGCATATGATAAGGTTAATTGGAGCTTTTTGCGTGCTATGATGTTACGGCTAGGCTTTGATGATACTTGGGTCTCCACCTTAATGCACTGTGTGACTTCGGTGTCGTATTCGGTTATTGTTAATGGATCAGTAGGTGATTCCTTTTCCCCTACTTATGGTATTTGTTAGGGGGATCCCCTTAGCCCCTACTTGTTTTTACTTTGTGCCGAGGGACTATCTTCGATCCTCAATGTTGCTAAGTCCACTGGATCTATTAAAGATACTAAAGCAGGCCGATTCGGGGTTCCTATTACCCATTTATTTTTTGCTGACGACAACATACTCTTTGGTCAGAACACTTTAGACGAGGCGGCTCGGTTGAAGGATCTTATCTCATCCTATGAATCTGTGTTGGGCCAACAGATCAACTATGGAAAATCATCCATCTTTTTCAACGGCAATTGTTCGCTTGCCCTAAAAATGCTATCAGTGGATTATTTCGAGTCCGAGTGTCTACAAACCCTAAACGCTACCTAGGCCTTCCAAATATGGTTGGTCGTCAGAAGAAGGAAGCTTTCGCATCCCTAAGAGACAAGTTGCACGCGCATACTGATAATTGGAGCCTAAGAGATCTATCTATGGGAGGTAAAGAGGTGTTTGTTAAGTCAGTTTTACAAGTAGTTCCCTTATTTGCTATGCAGTGTTTTCTGTTTCTAAAATCACTCTGCAATGATTTGGAACTGATTATGAATAAATACTGGTGGCGTAACAGTTCAACGAAAAAGGGTATACATTGGGCTAGCTGGAGTACTTTATGTTTACCGAAGAAAGACGGTGGCTTAGGTTTTCGGAGCCTAGCTAAGTTGAACATAGCACTTCTAGCCAAGCAAGGTTGGAACATAATTCAAAATCCAACAAGTGTACTGTATAGAGTTTTGAAAGGAAAATACTTTTCGAATGGCAACTTTATGAATGCAAGGTTGGGATCTTACCCTTCATATACCTGGAAGAGCATTTGGTGCTCTAAAGGTCTTCTGGAACAAGGGCTTGGGTGGCGGGTAGGCAGTGGTGATCTCATTCTTATCTGGGAGGATACTTGGGTTCCCGATGCTGCAAGTGGTAAAATTCATGGGGTTAATCCCAATTTTAATTATCTCAGGGTTAATGATCTGATCAATATAGATAATAATACCTGGAATGCAGAGTTGGTCCAATCTATTTTTCTCCCCCATCAGGCAGATTGTATTTTGTTTATACCTTTGCCTTCTTTTCATTGCGCAGATACGATATGTTGGAGGGGTGATCCTTCGGGTTGCTATACCGTCCGTAGTGGGTATAAATGGCTCGTCAATGTCGAACTTCGTCCACATCTGCATCCAACAAGTATTTATGAGGATTGGTTGTCAAAATTCAGTAAAGCATTTTGGTCATTGCCTTTGCCATCTAAGGTGCGTATCTTTTTCTGGCGCTTCATTCATAATTTTATTTCCACCTCAACCAATCTCAGAACCAGAAACATAAATGTCTCTCCTCAGTGTATTCTATGTGCAAATGGTACTGAATCTACTATGCATTTTATCTATGAGTGCCAATTTGTTCATGAAGTTTTGTTGGGTCTGGGCATTGACAACTTCAGTATTCCCCAAGAACAGAACTTTATCAAGTGGTTTGCAACACTATTTGATTCAGTAACTCTTTATAATCGGAAGGTTTTTACCACATTTCTTTGGGCTATTTGGGGGCTACGGAACAAGATTGTTCATGAAGGGAGTAATCAGAATGCTTCAGAGGTTATTCGTTTTATTAAAGTATTTGTGTTGGAATCTGAAGCTAAGGCTCCTAATGTCTCAAGCACTAACTATTCCCCCGATGTCAAATGGTCCCCCTCCTACTGATTTTATCAAGGCAAATTTTGACGCTAGTTTCGATAAATCTACAGGCTCATCAGTTTTAGGTATTGTAATTCGAAATTTAGAAGGGTACATCATGGCCGCGGGTACTTATCCAAACCGGTTCATTGCCGACCCGGAGCAAGCGGAGGCAACGGCGTGTGACCAGGCGATTTCCCTTCTCTTCGATTTGGGGTTTCACAAGGTCATAGTCGAGGGTGACTCTCTCTCTGTCATTTCGAAACTCATCTCCAGAAAAATAGACAAATCGTTGCTTAGTGTGAGACTGAGAAATATTTTAAATAGATGCGTTGGTTTCACTAACCTGAGATTCTCGCACATCCGCAGAGCTGGCAATTCTCCGGCACACATCTTGGCTCGTCACGGTAGAAATTATAGTGCGTCGAGGGTTTGGATCGAAGAGGCTCCACCGGCCGTCGAATCGGCTGTATTGGCTGATCGGTGGTGGGAACGACCTTCGGATTGATTTTGAAGAACCATCTCCAGAGCTTATTCCTCATTTCTGCATCTCTGGAAACATTGCATGCTTCATCCTCTTCATATCTTCATTTGCATCTTTCCCACTGTTCCGTTGTGGGTGTGTTGAAAAGGTGCTGTCGATTGAGCTGTTTTTTCTCTATTTTATTTTCGCATTTTGTTTCTAATAAACGGTGGCGTTTCGTGTCCCCGTCTTTAATTTGTAATAGCTTTATGTTTGTTTTAATAATAAATATCAGCTCTACCAGTTCAAAAAAATAAAAAAAAATAAATCATATTGCTTTTTTTGTTTAATTATCCGTGTTTGATTATTTCGATTGAGGTTTTGTAGATGTTCATTATGAGTAAGACCCTCACAATCTAATTTTATTCATTCGCAATATCAAAATTTAAACATTTGATATTGTTTAAGAGATCTAGCGTTGGAGGTGAGCAAAACTCGACTCGAATCGAAAAAATCAATATTTTTTTTATTTCGAGTTGTTCGAGTCAAATCGAGTAACTCGAAAAAATTTCGAGTTCGAGTCGAGTTGAAATTTGCCCAACTTGAAAAATCGAAAAAAATGAATTTTACAGTTTTACAATTTAGTACCTGGTTTCATTTTTCTTCAATTCGCCCTTTCATTTTAAATCTATTTTGACCAAATTTGAACCAGGTATTCCTAAATCAATGTAGAATACTTATTTATCTTTTAATTTATATTTTTGAAAATAAATTTTATATTTTTTCAATTCAGCCCCTTAACTTTGTATGTTTTCTCATTTCTTCAATCCCTCGTTCGTTTTGACCAAATTTGAACCACATGCTTCTAAATCACCGTAGAATACATATTTAGCTTCAATTCATATTTTTTAAATTAAATTTTCAATTTTTACAATTTAGCCCCTCAACTTTGAATGATTTCTCATTTCTTCAATTCTTCGTTCGTTTTAAGTCTATTTTTTATCAAAATTAAACCGCACCATTCACTAAAACTGTATAATAACTATATAACTTCAATTCATATTTTAAAAAATATATTCTTTTTGTAATTTAGTCCTTTAACTTTACATTTTATTCAAATTGATCATTCAACTGATTTTTTTGTAATTTTTTCTTCACATCAATTCATTGACTCATTTATACTCCCATCAATACTTTATCCCCAAAAGTTCTTTATTTAAAAATAATATTACAAATCTTACTTATGCATGTGAAAAATAACATGAAGATATATATATATATATATATATATGAATATCTTATATGATTAGAGAAAGACGTTTAAATTGGAATCAAAATGTACTATAACATGGTAAATAATTACAATTAAATTTGTATATGAACTCTAAAACTCGGCTCGAACTTCATAAACTCGACTCGAATAAAAAAATATTAAAATTAAGTTCACGTTGTAAATTATGACACCTCAATTCGAATAACTCAAAAAATTTGACTTAACTCGAATCGATCAAACACTCACCCCTATCTAGCATCTCATACCGCTAGTTGTGGTTGTTTTATCCCATTTCAATATATAATAATATACGTTAACCAAAAAGTAACTCATTAGTTTTGTCTTAACCCGGCTACGGCTAGCTAAGCAAGTTTGTACGAGCGTTAAATCAGGTGCATGGTCGCAACGTGTAAGAGCTCAAATAGCTAAGAAATAAAGACGCCCAATGAAACGCCTTTGCTATTCCAATTAAGAACCGACTCCACTAATCATAATTCCAGCCAAAGCACTCGCCATTTCCATGCTTTACAACGGTAACTTCGTCCCTCGTTTCCCCCGGCCCCGGCCCTGGCCCTTATATATACCAATCCCCAAGCTTCAACTCTCCACAGTCTCATACATTCTTACAGATTCTGTTCTCTGCAACATAAGCTGGGTTTTGCTTTCTTTGAGTTCCAATGGAGTATCTTTTGATTGTGCTGATACTGTGTTTCTTAGCTTCAACTCAGGGTTACAAGTTCTACGTTGGTGGGAAAGATGGCTGGGTTCTTAGTCCTTCTGAGAATTATAATCATTGGGCTGAAAGGATGAGATTCCAAGTCAATGATACTCTCTGTAAGCATATATATCGATTTATATCTCTTCTTTTTACATGTAAATTTTGGTAAGATTTTATGTTATGAACTTACGATGATGTTTTTGTTGCAGTTTTTAAGTACAAGAAAGGGTCGGACTCGGTGCTTCTGGTAAAGAAAGAAGATTACTTCGCCTGCAACACCAGTAACCCGGTACTGTCCTTAACGGAAGGCGACTCGGTCTTCACGTTTGATCGGTCGGGTCCCTTCTTTTTCATCACCGGAAACGCCGACAATTGTAACAAAGGACAGAAGCTCATTGTTGTGGTCATGGCCGTGCGACACAAACCGCCCCAGCAACAGCCTCCTTCTGCTTCTCCTTCTCCATCGTCCGCTGTGCCAGTGCCGACAACATCGCCGGTTTCTCCACCGACATCGCCCGTTCCCGAGACTAACACACCCTCGGAATCGCCGAAGAGCAGTGAGGCTCCGTCGGATTCGAATGCGTCGGAGCAGAAATCGGGTTCGTTCGGAGTAGTGTGTTCTACTTGGTTGGTGTTGGGCTTGAGCGTTTTGGTCAGCATGGCCTTGGGGGACGAGAAAATGATTGGTTTTATTTTGGGGGGCTGAATTGTAAGTTTAAAAAGGTGGAAACAAAAATAGAGGGGAATCGGTTGTTATATTATTTTGTTCTTTATTTGTTTTCAGATAATTTATTTCGTCGTTATTAAACATATATGGTGTCTTCTTTGCTCATTTAGACTATATACAGCGCGTCTTAGTTTCGACTTTGAGGTTGATTATTATTACTTTTGGTACAAATGATAGTTTATAGTTTTTAAATCTAAAATCACTTATTTTTTATAAATATTAAATTTTATAATTCGAATACACGATAATGTCCTTTTTTGTGTCTCTTTTTATGCCTTAACACTAAAAAATATTTAAAAAATACATTTCAAGCCTTAACCCTAAATTCTAAACCATACACCCTAAAAATACACCCTACCTTAAATTTCATAAACCCTAACCACAAATATTAACCTTAAACTCTAATCTCTAAACCTAATTTTTAGTGTGAAACATAAATAAAGACATCGAAATGAATTTTATTAATTAGACCACTAAATTATCAAAATGCTTTAACTAAACTACTTACGGTTAAACAAATTTGTATTAAGGTTTCAACATTTTATTACTTATACATTTTATCAATTTAGTTCTAATTTTAATTTATTTAGTAAACTTGGCTCTATTTTTGCATTTTAAATGGGTGTCAAAGTTCATAATATTTTTGCATAGTATTTAATTTTTATTACTTATACATTTTATCAATTTAGTCCTAATTTTAATTTATTTAGTAAACTTGGCTCTATTTTTGCATTTTAAATGGGTGTCAAAGTTCATAATATTTTCGCATATTATTATATTTTTTTAGTTTGTCATATAATAGCTTAATTTAAAAATAATTGATGTTTTTGTTTTTAATATCTCTTCTACGGTTAAGAAAATCTATAAATGCCATACCATCTGGGCTTTTTAAGCTTTGATTTTGGGTTTAAATTAAAAGCTACCCAGCATTCAACAATGCATGAACACAGTAAAAATGGTTTCAACATTCTGTAAGTATTTATATTGTTTTTTGTTCAATACCACAGCAAATAAAAGATAGCTCGGTTGAGAGAGGTGGAAGACAAGTCACAATGTTCTCAATCCACTCCCATTGTTGTTAAACCTGAAAAAGTAAGTAAAATACTGATTATTACCAATATATAACTAAATCACCCAAACTGGCCTAAATATAATCCTACTCCACATTGCCAAATGAAACTGATTACTGTTTTGAGATATGCATGTGCACCACCTTTGGCTTTGAATGATTTGATCGGAGATCGCGAGATTTCGCAACTTCTTCCCCTCGTCAGTAGATGCTAATCACAACGAAACAGAGAATGACTTCGGCCTACATCAAGCTCCACTCTGTGCGGAGAAATGAGGTGCTCGGCCGAGTGGTATTATGAGATCCTTCATAACCTCGTATTCTTCCATGCTTATCTGGGCACCATCCAGCACCTATGCATCCAACAAAGACCGCAGCGAGTTTAAAGCATCAAAGGAGATGCAAAATAAGCTAAGAGAATACCAGTTTCCAGCAACCAATAGTAAAGTAAAAAAAAAAGGGTTCACAGATACTTCTAGTTCATAGATTCACAAGCAAAGTGAACCATGCCTAATACAAACGCAAAACAACTAGCCTAAAAATAAATTACCACAGCAAACACAGAATGTAAATAAATTACCACATAGCACAATGTTGAATCTTGAACTTTAGCTGACACAAGACTGAAGTTTCAAGAATTTCTCTTATAATTTTACATTGAAAAATATCAATATGTCGCATTTACAATCTCAGCACCTCACCTTGTGAAGAAGCATCCTCCCATTAGTCATCTGTGGAGTGAGGGCAGGTATTCTACATACAGAGAGGGCGTCAATAAACAGAAGAACAATTACTTGCCACTGTTTCATTCTGAATGCCGGAAGTGCTTCCACAAAAGACATTGTATCTAGCAGGCGCCACTGTATAAAAGTCCATTTAAAGAACATTCAGAAGCAAATTCAAGACTTTGGGAACTGCAAGGAATCTTTTTTGTAAAAAGAACTTTTATTAATAAGCATGTGAATACTAACGGAGTTAGGGACTGAAAATTTATCTTTTAGAACTCCCAAATAAAACAGTTCATCACCCTCAAGGACAAGGACAGACAAAATTATCATAAAACTTCTTAATATGATTAACCGTTTCACAATTATGGGTTCAGAATTAGTACCATTCCTTGCTCCAAAGTAGATATTGGTATAGGCAATCTGAGAGTAGTGACAATAGCAGGTAAAGCACGAGAAATACAGCCAGCAAGAGTTTCTTTAATTTCAGAAGAACGACCATCTCGTAAGATAATCTTCTGTGGATACTCCCTCCCATTAACCAAGAGGTACTCTTCATGGGAAGTATCATCTCTCCCATATATATAAGCCAAAGATGAAGATGTTATCCATTCAAAAAGCGCATTCCACATTGTTGCAAAAGTTGACAGCTGATGGGCATCAAAAAGAAAAGAAGCAATCAACAAACGCAGAAAATGCGGAAATCATAGGGCAAGCTTGTCAGGTCTATTAGACTTACAGTTAAACTGAAACCCTCTGGTGGAGCATCAAACCATGAGTCCTCTGGGTCAAAAAATTCAGAGCGTGGAATCCCAGGTTTTGTTGGCCACTTTACAGGGCCTTCTTCTGGTTCAGATTCTGCTTCTGGTTCAAGTGTATCAACATTCTTCACTTGCTCCTCCTTTTCCGCCTCAAGTGGATATGGCAAAATGATAATCCCAGCTTGAGAAACTGTAAATAAAACCGGGTTATGAACAAACTCAGAAGTTCTGCATACTACATTAATCCCATATATAGTTCAATTAACGCACACAAAAAATACACACCAGCATCATTGACATCTGAATCTCCAGATGCCACAGCTGCTGCTGCGTTGGTCAAAGCCATAGCACAAGCTTCTGCTGATGCAAATCGAAACATATTATCATCATCACCATCTTCTGCTCCGGCACATATTTCAGAATCTCCTCTCTGAGTATACATCTCTTTAACTTCACAAACACCACCTTTCCGAGCACCACCGACATCTTTATTATCAGCCCAAGTAACTGAGCGATTAAGTTTCTTTGCTCCAGCAGATTTAAGAGAGGATTTAAGCACAACCTCACTTGATTCCACAGCCTTGTCGGTATCGGTTTCCTTCTCAGCTACAGCACTAATAGAATCTGAACCACTCTGATCGACACATTTAGTTGAAGGCAGTTCCACAATGCTAGAATTATTTTCCCTCAATGCGGATGAGGATCCCGGTATCATACATTTTTCCTCGAAGTCTTTACAAACAGTATATTCATGATTCATGATTATTTCACTAGTAAAGTCCATCTGATTAATAACATCTTTCATACTACTCGGCTTTGTTCTTTGATTCTGTCTAACACTACCGGGGTTCTTGGAACTGGTAGATTCATTGTTCATAATTATAGCACTAGTAAAATCTACCTCACCATTAACAAAGTAATCTCCTTTACCCAGCTTGGAACTGCTAGAATCAAACACTGCCAAAAAAAGGCATTTGTTAAACTAAATAAAACAAAGTTCTTCTCTGAATAGTAACTTGAATAAATAATAATTGAGGGGGGAAAGCCTAACCTCCATTTTTGCTGTTTTTTGAAGATGAAGGCTTAGAAACCAATTCTCTTTGTGGAACATAGCCTTCAATAGCATTGGAAGGACCCACCAAAGGAATTTCCCCAGCTTTTATTTCCTCATTCTCTTTAATCTTCAAATTCGAAAACCCTAAATCCCCATTCTTTCCCAAACCCACGTCATCAAACAAACTCAAAATCGCATTAAGTTTCGCGTGATTCAAAACGGAACACCTCTCTTCTTGTAAACTCCCAGAAAAAGCTCGGCTATTAATCAGGCAATCGGCGGAGCAAAACCTGCTGGTTTCTTGTAAATCATAAACTCTGTGTTCTTTCAAAGAGATCCGATAGCGGCCTCTTCGACGGGGTTCCGATGGTAAGGGGTTTTGGCAGAGAGGGTAACCGCAAGTGTCGGAAATCGACCTCTCGGTCACGACATCCTCGTAGTCGCTTCGAGAAATTAAGGAACCGGAGGAGATTAGTTGTTTATCGTCTCGGATTCCGTCGAGGAGATGGAGTTGAATCTTGTGTACGGCTTCTGCAACTGAGATTGACTGATCTTTCGTCATTGATGATGAAGCTTTCTTCATTTTTGGAGAATTTTAATTTTTTTCCTAGCGAACTTCTCAGCAGTTAGTATATACTGGAGCTGTAGAAAAGATTTCAACATAATATAATAGATAGTGTCTTTACATAAACGAAAATCAATTGCGGTGATAGCTCAGTTGGGAGAGCGTCAGACTGAAGATCTGAAGGTCGCGTGTTCGATC
Organism: Hibiscus tridactylites; assembly: GCA_958450335.1. NCBI lineage: Eukaryota > Viridiplantae > Streptophyta > Magnoliopsida > Malvales > Malvaceae > Hibiscus > Hibiscus tridactylites. The sequence goes on from OY288287.1 coordinate 22,527,331, forward strand.
CACGCTCACCGCAAATCTTTAACTTTTTCCCGCTTGGCTCCATCTCTCTCTCCGTTTATGGGTTGAGCCTATTTTCTTCTTCTTCTTGCTACCTACACGTAACAACACCCGTCTTTATCATTCAAGTTCTTAACATTTTGTTTATTCTGGGAAAATAAACTTGAATACCCACTTAGCTTTGATTTTCTATATATAAAATTACCCCAACCAAATGCAAGCCGCCATTGACTTCACTGAAACTAAGCCTTATTTTACTTACCCAGTAAACAGAGTTGAGAAAATCCATTAAAAAAGAGCCCAAGAGAAAAAAACAGAAGATTGCGGTGAACGTGGATCGAACACGTGACCTTCAGATCTTCAGTCTGACGCTCTCCCAACTGAGCTATCCCCGCGGTTGATTCCAACCAAACAATAGTAATGTTGGTTACCTTCTCTCTATGGTGTTGAAATTTGACCAGCCATTGCCTTGCCTGCTACATAATTGCCCGATATTCCTCACGGTCACAATCCATTAGTTGTTAGCTTCAGCAGATGCCTCCATTAACATGTGCACAACAACATAGTTGTCACTTTCCACTAAAATCCTGGCTAAACCTTTCGACCAAGCTAGCAACAATCCATCATATTTCTCCCATGGCTCATTGCTTGTTTTTGCATAGCTATTTCAACACCTTTAGACCACGCCATGTATCTGGCAACAATGTCTTTCCAACATAAACTTTCATTGTTTCTGTCAACCAATGCAGGAAAAGAATGAAAAACAGTCCTTTTGAAAGAGTCGAATTGTTGTTTTTTTAATGGACTTTAGCAAAATTTATTGTAAATGAAAACATTAATGAAGTTTACAATCATCAAATATCTTTAGTATTATATTTAACAAATCAAAATGAAGTTCAAAAGCTGGACTGACCATACAAAAACTGCTGCTATAACCTAACTATTTATGATCTCTCTTGGATTCACCACCAGCAGAGACGAGCAATAATGAATTTGCTGTCAATTCGATTAATAGACTTTTTTGTTGCCGTGTCTTGCTCTTCTTCGAGCAAACTCTTGGATCTTACGGTCATGCTCTTTTAGCATGTGGTCCACGTTGTTGGACGGAGCGAGCAATGGACCCGACACGAACATTTTGTTTCCCCTGGGGCTGGGACCTCCACCATGCTGCACCGGTATTCATTAGTTAGTATGTTCATTCATGAGAAACATTAATGCTGTTTTTTAGTCTTTAGATATTATATCATAGGTAGCAAACCAAGTTAAATAAAAGCCTAAAGGAACTATTGATCAGTTGAAATCAATGTCAAGAAACTAACCGGACTCGATTCCTTACTGCGGGCTCTTCCAACTCCTGGCAGCTGGGATTCTACTGTCTTAGACATATGATGTCTGACATCCTGTTTTATGGCAGACTCGAATTCGCTAAATGATCTGCGAGGCATGCCTGCTTGCCCTTGGTTTACTGCTTCTAGAGTCAAAGCCCCATGTTTCTGTCTGTGGTCTTCAGAAGCCGAAGTTCTAGCAGCTACCAAGCCGGATAATTTCGATAGGTTGGCTTTTGAGGAGACCATAGGAAGATCATGTTCCATCCCAGACTTCCTAAACACAGTGCCATTGGCCAACGGGCCTGAATGTGAAAGTTTCCTTCTATTGTGCTCCGGGAAATCTCTACTTCCTTCTTTTGCAGCAGGTGTCTGTTTCAGCTGGTGCTGTTTTCCCTGTAGGACAGAAAATAAGAAACATGCTAGTGTAGTACTCCATATGTTTTCATATGAAAGTAGTTCTATGTTTTTTCTTAACTACATCTCAAATTTATAATCCTTCACTGCAAAAGAAATTCCAGTAGAAAATGTGATGTTGTTTCTTAAAATAATTACCTGCGTTGATGCGGCCAACTCGGCATTAGACTTGGATGTCGATACTGCAAGTGGTTCCTTTTGTTCCCTCTTTTCCATGTCAACCCTTGAAGCCCTGCTCCCAACTCTTTGCCTAAGGGAACATAAGAAGAGGTTAATCTTATGAACAAGACTTCTTTATGTTAAGTAAGCTATCGAACTCGATTTTAGCATGTATACCAGAGACAAGTAATTTAGGTTGATAAAAATCATTTTAGCATGTACCTTCTAGATTCTTCGTCCCGCAACTTAGCATCGATCTCCTTGCTTGGAGGATACTTCGGAAGACTTGAAGGATCACAATCAAGAGGTTGTGTTGTAAAGAACTGACAAAATTCATAACAGCTAAGACCATAAATAATTCCATGACTTAAACCAGCTAAAACATGTGTTTTCATGGTTGCAACACATCCATCTTAGTTCTGATTAGATAACTACAAAGAAATGTTGTGTGCATACCTCACTCTTCAGAGCAAAAGCTGCAGTTCTTCGATGAGCAGGATCTATGGCAAGCAAGGTCTCCATGAGAGTTACGGTAGGAGAAGGGAGATCTTTAAATGTTTCAGCGATACGTCGTCTATACGGGTGTTGAGGCTTGAACACTGTTGAATGAGGTAGTTTTGCTCTTCTCCAGTATTCCTCAGTTGGCGAACCGCAAAGCTTGAAAATCTTATGTAATTGCTCAACCTACAAGGTGAAGAGATCTTAATTCATACCTACCATTTACTTGGATAGACAATAATATCACCTAAAGAGAAATTTGGATTTATAAATCATATAGCTTCTTGATGGAAGAATTGTGAGCAAGCACACTAGAAAAATATGAATCATACATCATACACGAAAACGATTATTAGAACATATCTGAAACATCAGTTTCTGCACATTTACATGGTGTAGACACATCGATTACAGTCGAGTTTAATCAAGTTCAAAGTAGAGACAAAATAACAAAACAATACCGATTATAATAAAGAAAACAATCCTGCACTGTTAAGCCGGGAACTTGAACATCAGTATAAGCAAGCATGCACTGTTAATCAGAAAAATATGTCTGTTCAAGGGTAAAATCTAGACTTTGATTAGATCATCAAGCATATTCGATATAAATTTCTCTTTACCATCACGACACCGAGTTAAGGCCAGGAATTTCTAATCAATTCTTTCCGGCCGGATACTTTCTCGTAGAATTATAAGGATCATACTTAAATTAGCAGTGAATAACAAACCAGCTACTCATTAAAATTTGACTCTTGAATGCAGTACCTCTGTTTTCCCAGGCAAAATAGGTTTGCCTGAATACAGTTCCCCAAGTATGCAACCAGCACTCCATAAATCTACTGCACCCCCATAATGAGAAGCTCCTAACAAAAGTTCCGGTGGTCGATACCAAAGTGTCACTACACGACTGGTCATCAGAGCACCATCGTGAGGATCAAAATGACACGCTAATCCGAAATCTGCAATCTTTAAGATTCCAATACTGTCAATGAGAAGATTTGAACCCTTTATGTCACGATGAAGAACACCATGGCTGTGACAGTGATCAAGTCCACTTAGAAGTTGCTGCATGTAGCATTTAATCTGACACAAACCGAAAGAAAGTTATGAACAAACAAATACTGAAATTAAAGAACTCTCCAACAACATCTGAATAAATTGTACAATGAAGGTATGTAGGTGACTGCTAGACCCGGCTGCATCTAAACACCGTTTTATTCAGAGAATGAGAGAACAATACAAATCATTATAAGATTACCTGAGGCTCGGTAAACTTGATCCCGGGAAGCGATGCAAGTCCTACAAGGTCATGTTCCATATATTCAAAAACAAGGTATATGGTGTATGACATTGGGGATATGATCAAGCCTTCCAGTTTAATAACATTTGGATGATCAAGTCTTCGTAAGAGAACAATCTCCCTCGCCATAAACTTCACACTCTCGGGATCATGATTATCAAACTTCACTCTTTTCAGAGCAACAAGTTTATCATGAACTTTGTCACGAGCCTTATACACACTACTATACGTTCCTTGGCCAATCTGCAACAATGAAATACTGTCATGCAAAAACCAAATGATGTACCCTACTACAAGAATACAGCAAGTAAATGTAAATTGAGGATCAAGCCAATTAAGAAAATTTACTTTATCCAACTTCTCAAAGGAATTGGCCCGTCGCGGTATCCATCCCTTGATAGCTTCACCTGCCACAGCAACAAGCCAAGCAGGCCACCCTGCTGCAACCTGCTCTCCTTCTATGCTATCCAGCACCCTTTCCGAATCGGGATGATGACCGGCAATCGCAACCCCACACTTTTCTACCTTATTTTTCTCTACAACCTCAAACTTATCAAGGACCCTCTTCTCCTCAACCTGGTCATTATAATGAAAACGATTGTAATCACTGGATTTCTTATGGATCAACAAGACTTTCACATCACAGCTGCTGCCGCTGCTGCCGACACCATATTTATCCTTTGGCCGAACAACCTCCTCGCTTCCCGGTGTATTAGCTTGACGAGCAAGCTTCTGTAATGACCCTTTTCGCTTCAGCCTCTCTTGGTGGTTCTCACGGCAATCTTCAACAGTCGCGGACTTAGAACTCATGCAACCCATGTTTCGATATTATATACACAATTACAATCACCAACAACCTTAATTCACCATTCAAACTAATAACACCAAGGAATTCAGATATTATTTTATATCCAATCCATTAAAAACAACCAAAGTTGAAGAATTTGTACTGCACGACCAATAGAAATCCATGCTTTGTTCTAAACTCTTTTTAACATTTCAAGTTCACTTCCCAAGACCCAAGTTTTCCAAATTTTACAACACGTTACAAGGAGCACGAATGTTATGCCTCAGAATCTGATGAACATAAATCCAATCAAAGAAACAAGGAAAACCCAGAAATGTTTCAGAAGATCACAACTGTGGGGAACCACATAGAACTAATAATGCTTTAATACTTAACACTGTATACTACCAGTTCATATAAAAATATATAACAGAGACGGCTTTTGCCGGCTCTGGCTAAGTCAACAGAAACCATTCTGTCTTTATCCTTCAAAAACTAGGAATTTTTCCACTTGTTTCCCTCTGGATTTTCTTCATTTATTTAAAAAGATAAGTACAGAGAGTGGGAAGTGGGAACAGGTGAAAAAGTGGATTTTGCATACAAAAAACAAAAAAGTGGAAAGCTGACTTGTTTGTCTGCATTGACCGCCTTAGCCCTTATGATTCTTTCTGACTGCTGCATTCTTCTGTCTGGTTTTGAGGTTTTAGGAATAGAGCCTACCATAAAACGATTAGGGAGACCGTTGTTTTGGCTTTACCAAATGATTGTACGGGCAGAGCCGAATGGTGGAAAAATTATATTATGGTCATTCCCATCTCGTCATTTATAGATCATTTAATATAAAAAAAATTATTGTTTAGTCTCATAAATGACATGATAGAAAAAAAACTTATGATATAATTTCTCGAAATCGTCGAAGTTTATAACTATTTTACCAATGACTTATCGGTTGGGGAGATGAATAGAAATCATTTTGAATTTCTTCGGTATCCTTATTTATATCCCACATTAAAACTTAGATTTAGGGTAAGTGCTTATGATTATAGTTTAAGAAATTTGAGCTATGATATATTTTCTTTTTACAAAGACTATCTACTTCTACCTAGAGGGGAGGGGAAGGCTCAAGAGGGAAGGAAATGCTTCTGATGGGTCTTGAACACGGGACAACTAAGATGTATTTTTTAGTATTTAATATTTGGGTAAACTACAACGAAGGTCACTCAATTATGAGTAAAGTTATATTTGGGTCACCTAATTATTAAAAGTTACATTTGGATCACCTAATTATTAAAAGTTACATTTGGGTCACCCAGTTATGGGTAAGGTTACATTTGGGTCACCCAATTATTAAAGGTTACATTTGGTCACTCAATTATGGGTAAAGTTACGTTTGGGTCACCCTTCATATTTAAAGAAGTACATCAATTTAGTCATTTTTTCTTCCAAATTACTTGTATACCCTTGTTAACATTAGAATACTTCATTTGAAATCATTAATTAATCTAATACACAAATTGATATACTTTTTTAAATATGAAGGGTGACTCAAATGTAACTTTGCCTATAATTGAGTGATCCAATGTAACCTTTAATAATTGGGTGACCCAAACGTAACCATACCCATAATTGAGTGACCCAAATGTAAATTTTAATAATTGAGTGACCCAAATGTAACCTTACATATAATTGATTGACCTTTGTTGTAGTTCATCCTTAATATTTATGATTCAAGATTTAGAATTTAAAGTTAGAGTTTAGAATTTAATTTTTTAGTGTTGAGACATAGAAATAAGCACCGAAAAAAGGCAGATGATTTTTGTTTGTGGGACATCAATAGTTCGGGTAAAGTTTACAAATGATTATTAAATTAATTTAAAATATTTTAAATTATTTTAAAATACTTGAAAAAGTATAAATACTAAATAAAAAAACTCAAGTGGATAGAGGCGCAACTAGATAGGTCTAGGATCAATCATTGTACGAGAAAAACCAGCAACTGAGTTCATAGATTAAAAGGAATCCAATGTTTTACAGACAAAAATCACAAAACTGTCCGAAAGACACTTCCCAACAAACACCACATCTCGATCTTTGCTCATTTAATCCCCATTTCTGCATCAGATTCTCTTCATTCAAATTACCAATCTCGGTATACAATATTTTTCGAGAGGACCGATGTTGTAACTGGAACAATGGGCACGCCGATGTTCTTCGTGACCTGCATTCTCCACTCCGTGATCGCAATAACGAGTGGATCCTTGATAATCTTCCACCTCGACGACGAGATCAACATCTTCGCCCGCGGTGTCGAAACCTTTCGGGGTCAACTCCACATGATCAGTTGTTGATTCAGACATCCAACTCTTTGGTCGGTTTGCTTCTGTGTGTGGTCGGGTTCATGGTGTTCATGGTGGCCTTTGTGGAGGACAAAGAGTTCCAGAGCTTCTTCGCCAAGGGGTGTATACTCCTCCACTTGTGGAGAGTGAATTTCGAGAGAAGGTTAGAGGATTTGGCTTGGGATTGGGCAACACAGGCGGCCGCTGATCTTCTGCTACCCCTTACTTGGCTCTTCTTTTTACTCCACACATGTAGGGAAAAGCAAGATAATCTTGCGCTGAAATTCAGTCAAAAAATTTCGAGTTAATTGATTTAATTAATTTTATTTTATAATTTAAATTTTATTTGAAAATTTTTGAGTCAAGCTTATGAAATTTGAGTCGAGTTGTTCGAGTTTATGTTCAAATTCAATTGTATATATTTATAATGTTTTGGTACTAATTAGTTCCAATTTTCTATAATCATATACAATATATGTATATATATTTAAGCCATAATTGAGGGACTTGACACTAACTTAAAAATCGACCCACTAATTACTAAAAATTCAAATTATTCAAATTTTCATTTTATCACTCGAACTTTATTTTAAAAAATTTTAAATGAATTTATAAAATTATGAGTCGAACCGAGACGAATTAATATTTTTTACATCTAGTCGAATTAAAAAATTTAATTTTTTCGAATCAAATTTTACTCTCATACTGAAATCTATGTGGTGACTTTGCTCGTTCGTTCCTGTTGCTCTTGTTGGTTGTGGCTCTGACATGTGCAATATGTAATGTATGCATCATTGGCACCCAAATGAACTGTGGAACATACTGCCCATTGCCCATTTGAATCGTCAAAAGTATCATTTATTTATATGTACATATGGGCATCCTAGTAGTTGAACTAAATGCAAGCTAAATCCAGCTTCATTTCATGTGATTTCATATTTAATAAACTTGTACATACTTATAAATCAAATTTAAGTCATCTTAAGAGAACATCTCACCCCTTTATTATTATCACTGAAACTATTTAATCGGTTCGGTAATACAAGAAGTTAAGGGCAGTAAAAGGCATTATTGAAAAATGTTGGTGGTGTTTGTTGGTCCATTAATGGAGGACCAAAGCATAAGGACAGAGTTATAAAAGGGTGGGGCAACCTTTGTACCTCTATTTAATTTAAAAAATATAATTTATTTATGAATTTACCCTCTATTTTTAAATATTTATAATCTACCTCCAACTTTAAATCTTCGCTTCGTACCACGCCAAAATTATTCATCCTACTTTAACTCACCGACATAGGCTATGGTGGTGTATGGAGTAGGGACCTTAGTGTCTGCTTATTTCTATTGTTTTATCCACATTTTCCCACAAGAGGCATTGTCCGGTTAGGGAAATTTGGATAGTTGCTGGATTTGTTTTTGAGTCCCGTTGATTGTGTATGGTTTCAGTGAGGTAAAAGCGGATGGGGTGAAAATTTTGTCAAACAATATACGGTAATTGGTAAATATACATATTGATATTTTCAACTTGATTTATCTAAAAAAAATTGGTCTAATGAAAATTTATTTAATACAAATGTTGTGTAGTCGTTAGACTACAAAAATCTTTTATATTTAAGTGTTAAAAGATTTAGTTTATGGCTTAGTTTGTAAAATTTAAAATTTTTTATTAGAATTTAGAGTTAAATATTTAGATTTAAGTGTTCAAAGAGTAAATATGCATGTTTGTGTAATTTTTCAAAAAATTACACTCTGTCCAATTAGGTATAAAAACTTGGTCACTTAGTTTAAATTGCTAACTGAACTTGATTTTTTTTCTCAAATTAATACTTCCAATAAATAACTGGTTTAATGTCAAATTAAGTGCTCAAACTATCATGTTTTTACTTTTTAGGTGTTTATTTCTTTTCACCTTTTAAGTGCCCAGATAATATTTTTTGGTCAAAATAGGTGTCTAAACTATCATTTTTAGTCAAAGTACGTGCCTTGATTTGACCTTAAAATAAACAAAAAATATAGTTTGGGCACCTAAAAGGGGCGAAAAAAGTTTAGGCACCTAAAAGGAAAAAAATGGAAAGTTTAAGCACCTAAAAGGGGCAAAAAATAATTTAAGCACCTAAAAGGAGAAAATGTGATGGTTTAGGCACTTGCTTCAATATTAAGCCTAAATAATTTATTTGAACCATAAAATTAAGTTTAGATGTAAGAAAAATTTACACAACCTTCATATTTAAACTATAAAATTTAAAACCTAAATACAGATAGAGAAGTCACAAAACCGAGATTGAACTACGAGGGGACAGATTAATTAACTTAGAAAGTAATTAAACTATAAAAATTAAGGGAGTTCAGGTTTGATTTTACAAATTTTAAAATTGTAAAGTCTTAAAAAAGTAATTAAACTAAAAAAATAACGGATCAATGTTTAATTTTATTAATTTTAAATGACAATGTCCAAACAAATAATAAACTATAAAATTTTGGGAGAGACAATAACTTAATTGCAATGGTTTCAAAACTCTTAGGGCCTAAAATCTAATTAACCATCAAGTTTTGGGGGAATTGCAACCCTCCCATCTATAAGGTGGCTTTGTCTCTGTTTCTGCCTAATTCCTTAACCCTAACGTCTTATACTCTAAATTCTAACCATATAACATAAACATTTAAACTCGAAACTCCAACTTAAGCTCTTAAACTCTAAAACTAAAAGCTTATAATCTACATAAGCTCGTGTATCAATTTTTTTAATAATATCAAAATGCCACTTATTTGTAAAATATGGGTGAGTTTGGGGCACGACAAATTTAGAGTGCAACTAAAAGACGTCAAATTTTGAAATTTGTCTAAAAACTTTAAATGTTAGGTTTTTAGATAATATTTTAGGTTAATTTTTTTGTTAATCTTTCTAAATTTCGATACTTACAAAATAAGTTTTAATACTTTGTCCATGAAACTAAAATGTTATATAAAAAAAACAAGTATCGAAATTTGTTTCGTAAGTAACGATACTTGTCAAAAATTATAAAAAAATCAACCTAATTTTAAATTTTTGAATAAAATACTAAACTTGTCGTTTTTAGCCGCACATAAGTACGATGTATGTTAGACTCACCCGTAAAGATATATTTTCTTTATATTTGTAAATGTAGCCCTTACCTTCTCTCTTACATGGTACATTGGTTTGCTCAAATGCATTCCAAAACTGTAACACCATCTGCTAAGCACGTGTAAGACACGATCCAATGAGATGATGCCATGGATTATAGTGTACATTTTTATGTTTTAACACTAAAAAATTAAATTGTAAGCTTTAACCTTAAATTTTAAATCCTAAATTTTATATCTTAAAAATATATTTTACACTAAATTCTTTAAACCCTAATTATAAATCTCAAACTTTAAATTTTGAACTTAATTTTTAGTATGAAAGTATAAATAGAAAAAAAAAAGAAAAAAAATATTGGTAATTGCGGTTGGTATTTCCTGTTGCTCAAATCTGAGACTATCCACTCTTTCACCATCTCATCTCACAGTCTCCGACATTGGGACACTACCAAAAACACTCCAAGAAAAGCAATCCCAAAGCCCCAAAATAGAACAGTCAGAGAAAAAAAAAAGGCACTTCAAATAGGAGAAAGACATGGCGCAGGAACAACACGCGCCACCGTCCACTTCTCCCACGTCGACATCGTACACGTTGTTTCTAACGATTATGAGCAAAAGGAGAACATGGGTGTTCTTGTTTGTGCTGGTTTACGCTATCCTTTTAGCTTCTTCGTGGAATTCCCTGAAATCGATACTTTCTTGGTACAAACACCAAGCCATACCCTCTTCTCCTTCTTCTTCTTCCGGTTGGCCTGCCCTCTACGCCTCCGTCCTCCTCGGTGCTGTTTTCGGGCTGCTTTCCATGGTTGCGGCGCTGGCTGTGGCGGTGCCGGCCACTTTGGTCACCTGGATAACTATTGTGGTCTTGCTCGCTTTCTTTGGGAAACCAAAACGGGCCTTGGTGCTCGAAGGAAGGAAAATCACTAGAGAAATCGCTAGCTTCGTGTTCATGATTTTGTTGAAGGAAGGGAACCTCGTGGCTGCTGTTTGTGCCGTTTTGGGTTACTTTGCACTCGTCCGGAGGAACTCCGGTGAGTGATTTGTGGCCTTATTTTAGCTGGATATCAGGTTTATGTAGATTTTTCATTTTTGTTAACTTTTTACCCTCATTTTCTATCTAGGACATTGTTTGGTTTCTGTTAATTTGACTTAGATTAAGCATTACCAAAAGCAAAGACAAGCCTTTTATTAAATGAGAGTTTGGTCCCCCTTCAAATGCAGCGTTGCCGTTTATCAAGTTCTTGGACATTACCATCTTAGAGATTCTGTGTTCTGCGTGACAGAAAGTAAATACAGAAACCGAATTAGTCCGAAAAATATTCAAATTTGAGGCATATGTATCCTCTAGTACCATAGGCATCTGATTTGTTTCCCTTCTTTTGATTCTTTCATTTACTTCACCGGTTCTTGTTCTCTCCTTTTGGTCGAAATCTCCGGCGGCCCCTCTTCGAAACCCTTTTCTTGTTCAATTTTACCATCAATGGAACAGTTAAAACTTAATGTATGTACATTGAAGTCTTTAGTAACAAACCTCCGTGTTCAACCGTTTATTTACAAGGGCCTTCACCCTGCTGCACATGAAGCTTGTACTACAATGTGCATACCTCTGAATCATCGTCCGTGTTAGCAGATCGATGCAGTGTAACAAAGATCATTGCGTGCAGGCAAGCCAAGTAACCAGTCATGAATGCCATGGACATTGGAGCATCGATGTTGGAGCTACGCATCGCTGCTCGTGTGTTGAAGATGACAGACGGATCGAACTTCCTCTGCAAGATTGCAGCTCTTTCTGCATTGACATTCTCCTTGTAGCTTTGATATTTAGAACGGTCTTAGGGTTTTTAAAGGCTGTTGGTTGATAGCGTCGTGCTCAAGTTAAGTCTGAGGGGGCCGGCTAGCCATGTGAATCGCTGCACAATAGATGAACAAGATAATTATATGAACCAATATGTATATTGCTTGCCTTTCAAATTAAAAGTCATCAGCTTTTTTCTGGTAACATGGTCATAAGGTTGCTCAAATAAGGAGAAACCCAAACTACCAAACTACCAAAGTAATCGATTTTTACCGACAAGTGTTAGTTACGGTTATAGATTAAGAGAATTTATGTTCAACTTCTGGAATCGAAGTTGATGAAAAGAACATTTACAAATTCTAAATATGTACCATAAAATAAATATGAGAGAAAAGAAAAATAAGACTAGATGGCTAGATGCTCAAATAATGTCTGACCTTTTAGGTATTGCTCATGTAAGGTATTAACCTTTCGAAAAAGGGCTTAATTATTTTAAATTTGCTCATATAATGGTCTAACCTTTTAAAACAGTCAAATAAGGGTTTAATGTTTTCAAAATAAGGGTTCAACCTTTTAAATATGTTAAATAAGGTCCTAATGTTTTCAAGTGTACTCATATAAGGGCCTAACATTTCTGAATATACTCAAATAAAAGCTAACATTTTGAAAAGTTATGTCATTGTTTGAGCGATTCCGAAAATATAACCATTATTTAATTATTTTAAAAGGTAAGGTTATAATAATAATAATAATAATAATAATAATAATAATAATAATAAGCATTCTTGACAACTAAAACAGACATTAGGAATGGGCTTAATGTGTATGTGTCTGAAGAGATAAAATTAATTTGTTTTGGGGTTAATAAGGAGAAACCCAAATTATTCTTAGCCCAATTAATACATCTTTGCTCTTCACTCTGGACAGTTGAGCCTTTGGTTTGGTTGCTGGGTGGTGTTTGGTTCTCCACTCCAAGGGATGGCAAATGAGCGGGGCAGGTGTGGATACCACCTTCCCACACCTATATTCGCTTAAAATTTTCGTATTCACCATATACCCACTACTTACAGTGAGTATAATTTTTAAATTTATACTCGCCCACGCGGGTACATTTTCAAATCCATCCCCACCACACCCACTATCCAACTGGACATCAACCACCCAACCTGTACTTGCCTACAAGCAACCACTAATATCGAATTATGTAAAAATAAACTATAGACTTTTGTAATGAAGAGTAAAACTTCACATATTTTATTGATTGATCAACTATATATATATATATATATATATATATAATACATTTACACTGGTATAAATTTAACTATAGCTAACTAACTAACGATCGCTAACTTAACTAAAGAACATTTTTACCGGTATAAATTATACTTAACTACAACTAACTAATTAACTATAGTTAATTTAATTAAAACATATATATACATGTATAAGTTCTACTTAACCACACATTATAAATTTACAACTTGATTAATTCAAACTCGATCATAAACATTATTTTTTCAAACTAAATTAATTGAGTTCAAAGTCTACAAACTTAAAGATTAAAGTAGATTTTAAATTTTGCCAAGGCAATCCATTGTCACCGTATATGTTTGTTCTTGCAATAGAAAAGCTAGGTCATTTGATTAATCATGCAGTGTCTGATGGTTTGTGGCAGCCTTTTAGTTTTGTACGCAATGGCATCCCCATGTGCCACCTTTTTTTTGCAGATGATCTCATCTTTTATGTAAAATCAGACTTAGAACAAGCGAAAGTTATCCAAAGCATTCTTGACACTTTTGGTAAACACTCTGGGCATCGTGTGAACAAGAGGAAAACGTAAATATATTTTTCACTTAGCACTACGCCATCCCTACAAGAGACAATTGGTAATTTTTTTAGCTATCAACGGGTTGATTTTTTGGTCAAATATCTTGGTGTCACGGTCTTCCATAGCCGAACTAAAAGCTCTGGTTTTTAATTTATTTTAGATAAGATACAAGAAAAATTAAATGGTATGGCTAGTCGTACCCTTTTCATGGTTGGTCGGTTGACTTTGGCTAAATCTGTGCTTGCCGTCATCCCTATATACTTTATGCAAACATCTTTGCTTCCTAAGAAATTTTGTAATGATACTGAGAATATGCTACGCCAATTTATATGGGGCTCTACCGCAACCTCGTCTAAAATTTCCCTTGTTGATTGAGAGTCTGTTTGCCAGCCGATAGACTGTGGCGGTCTTGGATTGCGGAGAATTTTTTACTTTAATATGGCTTTCATCCTCAAGCTAGCCTATGCCCTTGTGAGTGACTTGAATTTCCTGTGGGTTCAACTGCTGAGAGAGAAATATAGGATGATTGCAGTATGCCCTCTCTCGATTCATCAAGCATGTTGCACTCTCTTTTGGCGAGCTATCTCATCGGCTTGGGACGTTTTGCGCTCAAGTATCGCCTGGTCTCTCGGAGCTGGTGATTCAATCACTGTCTTGAATGATATTTGGATACCAATGTTGGGGTCGTTGCGTCTGTATCTTTTGAAAAATGCAAGTCAGTTTCATGATATTTGTTTCTCAGACCTCATGAACGAATCTGGTAACTGGAATGTTGAAAAGTTCTCTTCCTTGTTTCACCCGATTGCAGTCCAACACATTTTGAGTATTAGATGCCCTGATCCGAGTGGCACGCCTGACAGGTTAGTCTAAAATTTGAGCGCCAATTGCAATTTTACCGTAAAAACTGCATATGTTGCACTTATGGATGTTAATGGAAATAATCGGAGTCCTCATTGAAAACTAATCTGGACACTACGAGTTCCCCAACGGGTACGATTGTTCCTTTGGCTCTCGTTCAAGAGGAAGTTAATGACTAATGAAGAGCGTTGTCGACGATTAGTTGGACAAAACCCATACTGTCCTTGCTGCTCTTCGATGGTTGAATCTATTTCTCATGCTCTCCGCGATTGTAAGTTGGCTCGCGATATTTGGATGGTTTTGCTCCCTTCAGCTCGCCAACCCTCTTTTTTCAATTCAAGTTTAAAGGAGTGGTTACCGATGAATCTCAACGACAATAGTTCGCACCAAGATTCGAGGCTTCCTTGGAATCTTCTCTTTGCATCCGTCTTATGGCAGTCATGGAAGCACTGAAATGATTTTGTTTTCAATGGAACCTTGACCTCTGCAAATTCCATTCTGCAGAAATATAAAACTTGGGCGCACTATTATGTTGAATGCACTGCGACTGGCCACCAGAACCATCAGATACCGAGAGCAATTTCACGCTGGTCAAGGCCAGACGCTGACTAGGTTTGTCTAAATATCGATGGTGCAGTTTCTCCATCTACTGGAGTAGGCTCGGTAAGAGGTCTCTTTCGTTCAGATGACGGTTTTTGGATACTTGATTTCAATAAAACTCTAGGAGTGACGCAACCTTTACATGCAGAGCTCTGGGCTCTCCTCATTGGTTTACAAATATCATGGGATAATGGCTTTGAACGGCTTTTAGTCCAGTCGTATAGTAAGGAAGTGATCATGCGTTTGAATGCTCCACATGTACATTCTGATCCCATCTCTCTTGTGCGCAGCATTGCTCGATTTCGTAATTAGGGATGGACAATTGACTTCCAATGAACTCCACGTGAAGGAAATCAAATCGCAGACAAGCTTGTCAAGCTAGCCAATCTTCCGAATTACTGCATCTCTCTTTTTGATGAGCCCCCGACATCTCTTCTACTTGTCTTAGAGCATGACAAGATGTCCTCGATGTAATCTTATAGTTCATCATCTTCTAAATTCGAAAAAAGAGAGTAGATTTTAAAACAAATCAATACCCTAATACATAGATGGTCCAAAATTCATATGATGAGTAGTTAGTGGGCGGACGGGTGCAGTGCGGTGCGGGTAAGGTCTCAAACTCATCATCTACTCACTACCCAAAACGAATATTATTTTTTACATCCACTCTCGCCTACTACTCCAAACTTATACTCATCCTCATCTCAACTGAAGTGAGTACGGTGCGAAATCTACAAAATTATATTCATCTGTCATCTTTACTCCAAAACGGAAGCAGATGATAAATTATATTTAATTTTCCATTTAACATCTACATTGACTTGTGCATTGTAAATCCAACAAATCAAGCAAACAGTCAACTGTACTCTGTCCTAAATTACTACATAATTAAATTAATTAATGTCATTGGTTTAAGACTGATTCTTCTCCCTTCACCTCTATACTAATATTATATACCCACTGTTTCTTCTGAACTGTTGACGTTTGTAATTTTTTTATTTATTTAACGTATCGAGCTTTGATTTAGATTGTAATCTTTTTTTTTTGGGTGGGTGGGGGGGGATAAAAACAGTTTTATTTAATTTAATTGTTAGAATATTAATATAAAATATTTTTTAAACAATAAAGTGAGTTTACAACTATTAATTAATTCTAGCTTCAGCCGGTGCCAACATTAAAAATCAAGCATCTAATTTAGTAATACAGATGTCCTAGTTTACAATAAGGGTAAACAACAATTAGGGCTTAGGGTGATCATCAGACAAACTAGTGGATTATTGCCCTTTGGAACTAAATTTAAGGAAATAGGATCTTTAAATTTTATTTTAGAAACTACGGTAAAATAAACAGTGAAGGTGGAAAACGCCACCTTATGTAATTATTTAATATTTTTATAACGTAAAATATTCGGTGCGTGATAATTTTAAGAAAATTAATTAAAAATTTCAGGTCGCAGTCTGCAGATGTCGTCTTCACCTAGATCGTCGTTTGCAGGCGGCGTCTTGGACTTAAACTGCGATCATCTTATTTTGATTGGGAAATGAGTAATAAGGTGTAACTCTCAAAAGCAGGACATGATGGAATGCATCATATGTTGTTTTTGACCCACAATTCTGAATGTTTCGGAACAATTCCATTGTAATCAAGATGTGGGTTGCAGGGTCCAAATCTTTGTCTAATTGCCCATTGGATAATTGGATAAAAATCATATATCTTTTTTCGGTGTCTCTATTTATGTTCCAACACTAAAAAATATTATAAAATTAAATTTTAAGTCTTAATTCTAAATTTTAAGTCCTAAATCCTAGACCATATTCCTTAAAAATACATCATACCCTAAATTCTCTAAACCCTAAACCTAATTTTAAGCGTGAGAATATAAATAGAAATACCGAAAAGGGGCAAAAGATTTTCATCTTGTATAATTAGTATTTTTTCACAAATTAACTCAATTAAAAAATTACTCGAAAATAAAATAAATATTTTCAGTAACATTAGTTTGAAAAAAAAAAACTGTCTTATCACCTAACTCTTTCTTTATTTTAAAGCAACAGTTGCAAATCTTGTTGACCTGCATTATTATTGTCCCAATCACAAGATCTAATATATAGTTAAATATATCAAAGTTAGTAGATACAGAACTCAGTGTTTATGTCACTCCCAAAATGCTTAGCATTATTAATTAATTTAGTTTCGTCTTAAATATTTTTAGGCCCTGAACGAAAACATAAAAAGAAGTTTCTATAGGACGAAAATATGTTTTATTATTTTGAGCAATTAATTTAATTTTTTATTAATTTACCGTAGATATATGATTAAAATGTACCAAACACATTAGTTTCATTTTTTTGTTAAGAAAACACCATAAATACAACTAAAAAAATAAGGGACAACTACTAACTTATTAGATTGTCACTTGAAAAATCTGTAAAATTATGAAAGTATAAAGTGGAGCCCTCATGTGTTTCCCGTGCCAGACGCCACTAATTTAGCTGCATCAATCACTAACTTATTAGATTGTCACTTGAAAAATCTATAAAATTTTTAAAGTAAAAAATAGGCCCTTGTGTGATCACTCATGTTGTTTCTCTGTGAACGTCATTTTTTTTGTTTAAGCTAAAATATCTACCGCTGATAGTAATAACTAATTTCCTCGCCGCGAGTGTTCTAAATCAATTTAGGAAAACAACATCTTAGATTAACTATTTATCATTTACACAGCATACTATTGTATATTCATAAATTAGTGTACTAATAAAAAATATTTTAATTAATATTAGATTTTGAGTCCGATTCTGAACTCGTCCCTATACCTAACATTTGGTTGTAATGACCCAAACACTGATGAGTTTGCTGTTCTAAATGCTGATTACCAATTAATCACAAATTTTAGATTTAATTCCAACAAAATAATAAATATATTATTTTATAAATTATCAGTAGAGTATAATGATGTCATCCATCAAGAATAAATTATTTTAATATATTTGTAAATTTAATAAATATAAAATATATAGACATACATCAATTATAAAACCCCACTAATACTAATCATAACAGCATCAAGGCACTAATGTGGATAATTAAAGACTTGTCTTATTTGAAATGTCATGACATTCACAGGTGGTCCATCAAGCTGACTGATGGCCTAATTTCCTAATCTCACCAAAAGATAAGACTTGCAATTAATTTCTACCCAATTTTTTGATAATTTTTATTAGACTTATTTACGTCGTACATCCTCAAACTTTTAAATATTTCAGTTTTATTTTTAAACTATGGCTTCTATTTTAAAGTGAACCCAAATTTTTGAACGTTTCAATTTCACTCCAAATTAACCATGTTTTAAATTGGTCTCTAAACTTTTGAACATTCTAATTTCATTTCTAAGTCATCAGTATATACTAATCATGTCTGTTGTTAATAAAATCATTAAAAAAATTAACTGATATAAACATTAATGATGTTGCATATATTTATATTTTGTGGATGTAATTGAAATGTTCAAAAGTTTATGAACCACTTTAAATTGAGGGCCATAGCTTGGGATGAAACTGAAACGTTAAAAAGCTTATAGACTAATTTAGATGGAAAGTCATATTTTAAGAATAAAATTAAAAAATTTAAAAGTTTAGGGACTAATTTAAAACAATGGTCATATTTTTTTTGGTTGCCCTTCTGGTTTCCAGGGCTTCGCCTTGATTAATCCGGACCGACCCATGTCGCACATCTGGCTTTGGTGGGTGAGTATCCCAGTGGAGATTTTCTGCATACACAACGCCTCAAACCCGATATCTTACTTAAGCGATAACAATGGTCATAATTTGAGGGCATATGATGCAATTAACTCTTTTTATTATTATTATTATTATTATTATTATTATGTTGTGAATAAAATAAAGAAGAACAAGAATAAGAACAAGAAGAACAAAGAGATGAGAGAAAGAGGGAGATTTGTATTATTCTCAAAATATAGAATTGTATCCAATGCCTTCAATGAATCATCTATTTATAGGCATAAGAAGTACATAATACATTAAACTCTAATTCATAGAGATAATATTCCTAATAATAAATAAATCAAACTCCTTTGATAAAGTTCTAATCATGATAGACATCCACATAGATAAATATTCATAACACTCCCCCTTGGATGTCTATGAAGATAATGTGCCTCGTTAAAACCTTACTAAGATAAAAACCCAGTGGGAAAAAAAAATTCTTTAGTGAAGGAAAAAGAGTACACACATCTTTGATACGCATAACATGTTGCCTCATTAAAAACCTTACCAGGAAAACCCATTGGGACAATACCTCGGTTAAGGGAAAAAGAGTGCAACGCGTATTTACTCCCCTCATGCAAACATCACAAAAGATCTTTGAATCTTCATAATTTAATCTTGAATATTATTTTTCTAAAGATCGTGAGGGATGAAACTTTGGAGTAATATGTTCCATAATGTATCCACTTTCAAACTGAGATATACATCTTGTGTTATCTTCACACAAGATAGCTTTTATCATATCTTGTAAAAGTAAATCCACATATCTTTTGGATATGTTGGGTCAATAGTCTTAGCCAAACACATTTTTTGGCTTGCCTCGTGCATAACAATTATTTCTACGACATTTGAGGAGGCATCAACGAATGTTTGAAGATCTAAATGTAATGATCTTTGTATATTCATAGATATTTCTTGACCAACTAATATATAGTGCTTCAAGACCAAGAAAAGATATAATTATCTTTATTCACATCCAACAATCTTACAACTATTAGGATACTCAATAGATATGCTCTATTCATATTGAATCTTCTTTAAGATTCTTTCTGCTCATGTCTATTCATAGACAAAAGAAATATATAAAAATGCTCGATCTTCAGGTCGAGATAAACTTGATGTCAAGATTCAAGTACTTGTATTGAAAGTATTTCATGAGTTTCCAATTTGAAGCTCTTTAGGAGTTCTAAAATTATCATAATGGATCTTGATCCAAACTCCTTTATAAAATACATAAGGAAATATGATGATTCTTATAGTATTTTCTCAATTAGTATTCACTAAGGCGATTATACCAAATGCGCCAAAATATTCATGAGACATGTCTAAATAAATTTCCTCAGAAATTTCCAAATGCTTATAGCATTTTAGATCCTTCAAGGATAAATATGGATCCACAAATAATTAGACGCATGTAAAATTTTCAAAACTGCTAAAGTAATTGCATCCACCATGAAGTAATTAAAACTTTTCATAAATCATAGTTCAAGTCGTATTTACGACTACTTATTTGTGCCTTACTTGCATTACACCTTTAGATGTTTGGACTGCTTGTCCAAATACTTCTACTTTAGAAGTTCAAAGCGTCTTTCAACATTGATCAATTCAATATCTATACTTCCGGATAGATTTTATACAAGATCCTCGATTTCTTTCTTTACTTCTATAGAAGTATTTTATGTAAAATTGTTTGTAAAATCGTTGTCGACAACTTTCCAATTTTCTGGTTCCATTCTCGTAATGACATAACTCATCGAGATCTCTTCAAGATTTCAATCTTTATTTCAGGTACCTGAAACTCTTATAGAGTTTTATTATTTGTTATGTCTTGGGTCTCTTCAGGAGCACCCGCCTCCAATATATGACCATCTCATATTACTTTCTATTTACGAGAATTTTGATCATTGGAACCATTTCAACTATCATGCTTCAGGCATGATTTACATTCTCTCACTCTAACATGTAATTTAAACTTAGAGTATTTCAGCTGGTATATGAGACTTAATTACTCTCATTGGGTCAGTAAATATGTCTGGCAGATGACATGTAATAACATGAATTATCTTATGAACTTCTAGTTCATATACGAGGATCTAGATAATGATAATTCATTTTCCTCTATCCAGCTGATTATTGCCTCCCCCTGATGTTGAGAAAAATCATGTCATAAATGATTCTCCAATTAATATTTAAGAATTTAAACATAAAAGGAGACTCGTACTCAATATATATTCTCAACCCTTTTTATTTACCCATTTTGTGCGTTGTGGTGGAGCAATTCATATCGCACATTCAAAAATCATAAAATGGGAAATGTATGGTTTCTGACCAAAAACCAATCATAACGGGGAGTTTATTATAACTCGTTGGCTTGATGCGTATAAGTGTTGCTATATGGAAACACCATATAAATAATAACTCTTTTGTTCTCATAGTTTAGCTATTAAATAGGAGGCATCCAATTGAAATTTTGCTAAACTATATTTTTCATAATCAATAGGCTTTGTAACAACTTATATAGCCTAAAATATAAACCCACTAGCTTTTCAAGACGAATAGTCTAACTGCATAATCTGAATATTTTTAGAATCAATCTCACAAACTTCTGGTTGTAAGTCGATAAAACAATGTAGATGCATCTACTAAAATCATATAAAACTTTCCACATTTGTGGATATATGAGCCCATATTTCGTTCAGATATGCAAGACATACAGTCTCAACTTCAATACAAGAACTTTAAGTTCTAATTCTTTTGGTAAGTGGGATCATCTATATCCTTTGAGAACAAACAACACAAGAACTTCAGGTTCTTTTAGTAAGTGGAATTTAATCAATTCCTTTAAGCAACACAAGAACTTCACGTTCTTTAATAAGTGGAATTTAATCCATTCCTTTGAGAATAAGCACCACAAGAACTACAAGTTCTTTTAATACATGTGCATGTAAATCTCAATAATTTCTGCACCATTGATCAGGATGGTCTAACCGATCATGCCAACTATATATATGTGTGTATATATCTCTGAATTTGTAAACTCCTTGTTTACCATAACATGTAATTCACTATCACTCGTACATGTCTAGTACGACCATCAAAATTGTTCCTTTAAATAGGAATATATTTAGCTCTTTCGTAGCTTTCAATTGAAATTATCTTTTGGTAGCAATATATGGCTCTTCTAGAGCTTTCAACTGACTTTTTGGCTACCAGAACTTATATCCATATTGGCTTATTTCAAATACCAATTGATAACATATGTTATCTATAATTCCAAAAGGGATAATTTACGAACTCATATTGCTCTCTTTATGACTTTGACGAGTATAACGCACTTTGAATATGGAATAAAGTTCCATTTGACAATAACATATTTGCTCAACCAGAGCCTTTTGTGATATTAATACTTCCGGATATAGTACTCACATTATTCCCTTGCATTTTAATCGAGAAATGCATAATTGTGCACCTTTCAAAATGTGCTTTGTTTCATTTACTTCAGGTAATGAAAATATGTACTTTGTATCATTCACTTCGAGGAATGAAAAATAAAATATAGCACATCATATCAAGTCGATTATCTATCAGAGATAAACTTTCAAGTGCTCTTCCGAAGTATTGATATTTTAGTACTTTGAGAAATACTACTCATATTTTCCCTTGCATTTAAATGGGAAAATATTTCTTATGCTTAAGTACAATATGAGTACTTGCATTATCTGCTAGGCATAAATAGCCTCAATTCTAGGCATAAATAGCCACAATTCATTGTATATTTTATTCCGGAAGTAATCATATTCTTCAAATAATAAATTAACATAAAACGTAAATAAATAATATATGAAATAAATAAAGATAAAGCAAACTAACATAAATAAATAATAAATAAAACGAATTAACATTAAAAAATAAAATAAATAAAAACAATTATTCCTGTTAGAGGTTATAAGGAAAATAAAATAAATGGTAAATTATTCCCTTCAAGGGTTATGAGAAAATTAACAATATCCAATTGAGTTGGACCAATAACGCCATAATTATTTTCGCCATAAACAAATTTTGTTTATATTTTATTTCATTTATCATTCATGATTATGGATAAAGTCCATAATACTTTGGCGTTTGACAAGTACGAAACCAATGATTTATAACATCACATTGGTAAAAGGATTTCACTTCCTTAGAATGATCTTTATCACTCTTGTCATCCTTATAACTTTGCTACCAGCGGGTAGAAGTATTCTTAAAATGACTATATTTTTCATGTGTATATTCATAGCCTCGACAACGACCACAACTTTTAATGTGATTTTTTATTCATTCCATAATATAATCTCACATTCACTTCAGGGAATGGAGTAGAGCCAGTGGGCCTTTAAAACCTTTTTCACATATCCTTATCACAGAGAACAAAGATTTAATCCTCGTACGCGGCATTGTTAAACCTGTCCACAAGGTCCTTTAAAAACCTCCTTTGAGATCAGTAGCCTCGCAGAACGGGATGTCCAACCAATTATACTTGGATTATATCGAAATTATGTCTCTAATTGAAAAATGATTTACCATGTTTGCATTCACTTCAGGGAATGAAACAGATCCAATAATTGCATGGAATAAACATCATGCTTGCATTCACTTCAGGGAATGCCCCATCATTGATAATTGCATGGAATAAACATCATGCTTGCATTCACTTCAGGAAATGCCCCATCATTGATAATCGCATGGAATAAACATCATGCTTTGCATTCACTTCAAGGAATGCCTCCCATAAAACTTTTTGGATCAAGACCAATTTTCGTAACTTGAAATTGGGAGAAGTCTATGGTCGAGTTTTTCGACGAAGAAGAAATATTGCTTTCAAGCAAATATAGACTTTATAATAATCTTCTTGTAAATCCAAAATCATCATGATTTATCGCACTTTAAAATTGTATTTTAAAAGATAAAAATAAAATAGAGTTTACCGATATTGAATTTCGTCTCAAAGACAATGATGACGTAGCAAATGAACCAAGGCATCTTCTCATAATCTTTTTTACACCATGTCTCTTTCCAACTCATTTGAATACATGTAAAACTCAAAACACGGTTAAAAGCATCGACTTTTATCAATAGAAAAAAAAATTATTTGAGACTAGATCAAAAAGTATAAAAGTAGTCATAGATCAAGTTGAATAAACATAACTATAATTGATGTGATCAAATTATAAACAACCATAGTTAAAATCAAGCGACATTTTGATGAATATATAAACACATCAAAGTAAAGTATTCCTTTTGCCTTTGATTCACATACAAAGTAATTGATACAAATAATAAAGTTGCTTTATATCTCGAATTTATTCATATAAATTACCATAATAATAATAATAATGATAAAACAAATATATAACAATCACATGACAACACAATCCTTGAATTGAATCAATTATAAATTAGAATGGAATAATAAAAACTTTGAATAAAACTAATATGCTTTAATTTGGTTTGCTTTATCAATCCATCTAATGAAGTACGACGATAATTTTAATTTTCGTTAATTCAAGAGTTACTTCAAGTATGAATAAAATAATAATAAATTAAAATAATAACCAAATAATAGATATGAATATACTAACTTTTGGAGAATGATAAATCAATTATTATATTAGTATATAAATAAGTAAAACGTACCATACTTTCCAAGGTAAGCTGAATATATGATAGATGTAGTCACCAATATCAAATTGAAATTCTTTTCGAGAACCACCAACAATAATCACAGTAATTGAGCGAGCGAGATCGTGCTGATAACGTGTTGTGAATAAAATAAAGAAGAACAAGAATAAGAACAAGAAGAACAAAGAGATGAGAGAAAGAGGGAGATTTGTATTATTCTCAAAATATAGAATTGTATCCAATGCCTTCAATGAATCATCTATTTATAGGCATAAGAAGTACATAATACATTAAACTCTAATTCATAGAGATAATATTCCTAATAATAAATAAATCAAACTCTTTTGATAAAGTTCTAATCATGATAGACATCCACATAGATAAATATTCATAACATATTATTATTATTATAAATTTCTTTTTTTCCTTTTTATTTTTTTCATTGCTAGACAATTATACTTGGACCATGATCTTACATTCCCAATCATAATATTTGCTTTACAGAATAATCAATGTGATTTCATCAATTATGAAATATTATTCTTTTTCAAGCCCATCAAACAATGAACATAAGGGAATCAAGTTGTCATATCAGAAATATATACAGTTGGAATGTTTTTAAAAATCAATGATTATTATGAATAGCAAATAGTATGATGTTTATCGGATTTTTTTTTTAATTTCTAAAAGACTTATTCCGTTAAAATTGGATCCAATTAAAGCAACTTTAAAACTTAATCAAAAATCATATAATTATCGAACACGAAAAGATCTCAGAAAATGCAAAGTGGGACGATTTAATTAGTGTTTCCAATTAAATAGTTCAAAGTACACGCTGATTACATGACTGGGAATTCATTTGTCAAATGAAGCAGCAATCAAAGGAAAAATTTACGCCCAAAAGAAAGAAGCGTATGTATAT
This sequence comes from Hibiscus tridactylites, assembly GCA_958450335.1. Taxonomy (NCBI): domain Eukaryota; kingdom Viridiplantae; phylum Streptophyta; class Magnoliopsida; order Malvales; family Malvaceae; genus Hibiscus; species Hibiscus tridactylites. Next base: position 22,552,701 of record OY288287.1, read on the forward strand.
GTGTATGTATGTATAGATGTGCAACAAGTGTAGCCCACGTTGTCGGGAGTTTCACATGGGAAAACTTTTGTCGGTTGCCATTAACAGGTTTGCCTAACCTAACCAGATTTCTCATATCAAATGCGGCAGTGGAATCCCACACAATTATTTTAGAACAGTTACAAAGGCCAAAACAATCCAAGTTTCCCCAGTAAATAATTTGGTAAAGTTTCTTCTTTTACGGGGGAAGATAATCACATGGGCCAAGAGACTTAGAAAAACTGTGGGGAAATCAGGTGCAGAGTTGCTGATTCCAACAGTCTTACCTTTGCCTTTGAAACTCTTGAATTCACAAGTTAAGGGTTTGCTTTCTTTGCCCTTCATTTTCAGTCCATTCATGTTTTCTCGGCCCTCCTTGTTTCCTGCATCTTTTTCTGGTATTAAAACCCCACAAATCTTAAACAGAAACACTTAAACTTGCAAATCCATTTGCCTTTCTTTGATATGTTTGTACTGTCTTTTTCTGTGACCTTATGAAGAAGGATCTGCGTTCGCATTGGAGTTTAAGGTACTGTAACTCTTTAATCTCCACTTTGGGTATCCTCAAATTTTGGAACTTTTCTGTTTTTCTCAAAAAAAAAATCTGGGTTTTTTGCCTGTTGATTGAATTTAGGTTTGTTGCTATATATAGGAAGGTGATGGCTGGCAATGGAATGTTATACCCAATTCTCGGATTTGCTTCTTGTGTGGCTTTTATTTATATGTCTTTTGGTGATTTGAAGCTTAGTAGTTTCCCTAGGGAACAGAGATTGAGTTTTGTGGAAAGGAATGGGACTCGGTTCTTTTTGGATGGGAAACCGTTGTACGTTAATGGGTGGAATTCTTACTGGTTAATGTCTCATTCTGTGGAGGAAAATACTCGACCTAAGGTCAGTGCAATGCTTCGAGCCGGTGCGAATATGGGTCTCACTGTTTGTAGAACTTGGGCCTTCAATGATGGAGGCTATCATGCTCTCCAGGTTTCCCCCGGGCAATTCGATGAGCGTGTTTTCAAGGTATTTGTTCGAGATTCGGGTTTTTCTTTTTGTAAATTTTGATGTCTGCATTGTGAATTATCCTATATGATCTGGGTGTTCACTGTTCCGTGCAAGTGTTGTTTCGGTTTCGAGCTTATTGAAGATGGTTTAGATTATTGCACAATTGCTAATCTAAACTAGGCTTGTCTTGAATATAAATATGATTTGCCTCTCTAACAATGAAATCTAAGCAATTCAGATTTCGAATTGCTTCGTTTTCTCAGCTTCTTGATTAGAAACTTGTCGAAAAACTGTGAATTATTGTCTCTGTTGTGCTCTCTAATGTTGGTTAGTAACTTAGTATGATTGTAGGGTACTTTTTTTCTCAATTATTGTTATTTATGTTGACGACTTTCTGTTTCTGCAGGCCTTGGATTTTGTCATTGCTGAAGCAAGGCGACATGGAATTAGGCTGCTTCTTAGCTTAGTAAATAACTTGCAACCATATGGTGGAAAGACGCAGTATGTCAACTGGGCGTGGCAAGAAGGCCTTGGTTTGAGCTCTTCTAATGATTCCTTCTTCTATGATCCATCAATCCGCAAATATTTCAAGAATTATGTCCTGGTATCTCATCATCCATTTAAGTTTTACTTATATTTTCTTCTCATATTTGAGTAATGAGAATTTTCTTCCCCTGCATCGGGATGCATGCGTATCACTGCATATCTCTGTGAACTGCTCTTTGGAGTGCTGGCATTACATTGTTGAAATAGATAAGTGTTAATGTTCAAGGGGAATCTGATGCTGCAAATGTTGCATCAACTTGCTTATTAATTTAGTCCTTACCGGACAATAAGGACCAAGCGTTTCACCTGTAGATGACAAACACAAAAGCTACTAACAACAATTTGGTTGTGAAAGAGAAATGAAAGTGATAGGAAATGTGTTGTTAAGCTTTATGAAGTGTTATACTTTCTTTTTCTTTCGTATTTTAGGCCCGAGAGGAAGGATATAGAAGTTATCTATTTATCTTTTCTTTTGTAAAAAACAAGGGGGGTTTGTTAGCCTGATTTCTGCCTTTCGAAAATGCTAAAAATATTATTCATCATTGATGCTTCGCTAGGAGTTTGAGCATGTTAGATAGTATGGCGCAAGTATGATTCTTTCCAGGTGCCAGCCAACAATTAGTAGGAAAACAATGTCTTCCCGTGTTCTTTCTACCAACGCTGTTTTTTTTTTTAGAAAACATGATTTTATGTGAATGAGGTTGACACGGCCAACTAACAGTATGATCTCAAATTTGAGGGATAAATGTACTTTCTTCCGACGATGTTCTTTTTCTATTTTTGCTAGATAAGTTCAAACAATCTTTTCTAAGCTGCAATGAAGTCTTATTGTGATGTATTTCTTGCTCCCAGACTGTCCTCACCAGGAAGAACACCATCACTGGAATCGAATATCGGAATGATCCCACCATCTTTGCTTGGGAATTGATAAACGAACCCCGTTGCATAACCGATCCTTCTGGGGATACACTTCAAGTAAGTTATGAGATATCACACTATTTAGATGGAGCGAAAAAGAGACCGTACATGTGTTATTTTAAGCACTGATGATTGCAGTATTGACCCTATATTTGTTTTTCAAACTTTTCTTTATAATCTAGACCAATTATGCTCGACTTAGATGAATGTGATGGTGTTGTGCAAAATGTTCATATTTCAGGAAAACGGGCTTTATATTTTGTATGCATTCATCTCAAAGGGAAAGGTTTTGCTTTCATGCAAGATTTATTGTTTTGTATCTTAATGCTAGTTCAATTTCACGGTATTCCATTGCAGGATTGGTTAGAAGAGATGACGGCTTTTGTGAAATCAATAGACAAAAACCATCTATTGACCATCGGCTTAGAAGGATTTTACGGTCCTAAAAGCCCCAAGAAGTCAAGTGTGAATCCAGAAGAGTGGGCCTCAGTCCTTGGATCTGATTTTATGCGCAACTCGAACATTACACACGTTGACTTCGCCTCTGTTCATATATACGCCGACCAATGGTAAGCAATACATAAAAAGAATCGATTGCAGGATACAGAATGAAGCCTTTATCATTTTCTCCTAGGCGCTGTTGTTTCTTCAATAAGTATTTTCTCTAATATATTCTTTTGTACCCTCTTTGTTAGGTTTCATCATCTCGGTTTCGAAGAAAAACGGACCTATGTTTCCAAGTGGGTGCGCTCGCACATTGAAGATTGCGACAAGGAACTGAAGAAGCCGGTTATGTTCACCGAGTACGGCTTGTCGGACCAGAACAAAGACTACCAGCCATCCCAACGAGAGCTTCTTTATAGAACCATTCTGGACATCATTTACAAGTCTGCAAAGAAGAAAGGGTCAGGGGCAGGTGCTTTAATCTGGCAATTCTTCGTCGAAGGAATGGCAGAATATAACGATGATTTCGGAATGGTACCGTGGGAGTCCCCACAGATTTTCAAACTCACAGTAGAACACTCGTGCAGATTGGCTAGAATCCAAGGACTCTTGCAAGAAAACGAGAAATTCAAACGACTGTGTTCCAAGAGAAAGTAAAGCTAACGCTGTCAGAAAATTCAATTCTTTCTGGTGAGGTAGTTTGTGCAAGATATAAAAAGTTTATTGGTATTGTATCTTTTTTCCCCCTCTCATATCCATACAAATTACTATATGGTTTAAGTAGATATGCAGATATATATAGTACATGATTGCTTGTGTTGCTGCAAAATTTTCCTAGCAGCTGTGGACTGTCTACAATGATTAACAGATTCTCAATTCATGTCAGAAATTTGATTGAATCCCAGTAATTGTGAGTTTTTGTAGAATAAAATTAGTTTTAGAGGTTATTTTTGTCGTAGACATTATTAAAAGTAGACCTGGCAAACTTGACCCGAGACCCGAAACTCGAACCGAATTACCCGAACCGAAATCTGATTTTGACCCGAACATAATGATTCGAAGTTGACCCGAACCGAACCGAATTTTTTTGTTGAACCGAAATGGACCCGAACCGAAATAGACCCGAACTGAATGGACCCGAACCGGAAGCTGAACCGAAAGCTGAACCGAATATCAACCCGATTTTAACCCGATTTTGACCCGATTTTAACCTAAATATCTATTGTTAACAATATAATAAATAATAAAATGAAGTATAGAAATTTGAGATCTTGGTGACCAATTTTATAATTTCATCATAAAATATAGCATAAAATTGAAATTGTAGACTAAATTGACAATTTGAAAGTGAAGAAATTTGAGAGTCCAATATTCAATTTTGTAATTATACCATATAAATAAATAGGGGTTAATTTTGGCTAAAAATTAAATCTTTGAAATTAAAATGAACGAAAATATCAATATATTAAATTAATAGACTAAATTATAAAGATTAGTCAATTTCAACTAAAAGTAAATTTTTAGAGACTAAATATCATTACGGGGAGGGGATTTCTATATCCGAAGTCTAAACCGTGGAAATATTTGTGACTAAATTAAATTAAACTAAAACTTAAAGTTGACTAAAATGTAACATTTTAAATGCAACATGACCTAAAAAGTAATTAATCTCTAGCTTAAAAAATTGGTGGCTTATTTCCCTCTAAAATTTTGTCTTTTCTCTCTCTATTTTTTCCAATTGTCTTTTTTTTTCAATCTAGCTTAAAAAATTGGTGGCTTATTTCCCTCCAAAATTTTGTTTTTCCCTCTCTATTTTTACCAATTGTCTTTCTATTTTTCTTGATTTAATTGAGTTTCAATTTAGATTAATTTAATTGAAATTTCACATTTAGTTTTAAAATTATTTTAATTATGTCCGTAATTTATGCTTTTAGATTTTAGTTAGTTCAATTAGATCCTAAGTTTAATAAATTAATTCATTTCAGACATTACTATTATTATTATTATTATTATTATTATTATTATAAACTTTGATTCAATATAATTATACAAAAAAATTATATGGATACATGAAGTTTTGATTTAAATATTTAATCAAATTCAAATGCATAGATTGACAAGTTGAATCAGAATTAATCTCATACACCAATAACTCTAAACTAAACCATAAATACTAAACCTCAACCCTTTAACCCAACTCAAATGAAATTGACCAGAAAATTTAAATGTTGACCCGACCCGAAATTGACCCGATTTTAACCCGAACCGAAAGCGACCCGAACGACCCGATTTTGACCCGAACCGAAAGCGACCGATCCGATATTGACCCGACCCGAAAATAACCGATCCGATTTTGACCCGATCCAATACCCGAACCGAATCCGACTCATCACAGACCCGAATTAGACCCGAACCGAACCGACCCGAACCGAATCTAAACCGATTCTCGATTGACCCGAAATGACCCGAACCGAAACGACCCGAACCGAACCCGAACCGAATGACCCGATTGCCACCTCTAATGAAAAGCAGGGAGGGACGGATGCATGATTTTAGATTAGGGACGAACTTATAAAGGCGAAAATAGATTTTCAATAAATATATATAAAAAATTAAGTCAGATAAGAATTTTAAATTTTTAGGGGGACGACCGCTCCTTCAACCCCTCCTCTCGGTCCATCCCCGATTAAAAATACAATCGCATGTGGTTGTGATGGAAACTAAGGATGGCCAGATTAGAAAATTACAGAGAGAATTGCATTAATTCAGTTGAGAAAAATAAATAAATTCTCATTTTTTTTAAATTTAATAAATACTATTAGTTGTACGGACAACGAATATTGGATTAAAATAAAATCGCAAACAAACACTATCGTCTCATTTTTCATCATTTGTTGAATAATTTTAACAGGGGAAATTTAGATTTCGCAGGAAAAAATATTCTCCCAAGTGTTTTGAAGTTTAATAACAATAAAATCAATAGAACTATGGCCACATGATGGGGTCGAAATACAAATATTTCGTCTTCAACATTTTTAATAAAGAAAAGATGCATAATAAAATCGGATTGTATTTCTACCATCTTCACTTCTCCTGTAATAAATGCTATAGATTAAAAAATAAAAATATAGATATAATACTTGAGAAAAATAAGTTTTTCATTGAAATATTTCATTGAGAAGATCAATTTTAACACGCAAAAAGAAAATAATTATATTTTTTATGTTTAAAATATTTTCAATCACTCACATAAGTGTGACATACAATTTGTATAAGTTCAAATAAACTTACCTTATATTCTTATAAAGTATTCTCTCTAAATAATCTACTAAAGACCAAGCCATTTACATTTGAACAAAATAAATTGCATTTTACCTTGTAAGATGTGTGGTACATTAAATAGTTATAAAAATTATGAACAGATATTCACTTCATACTATTTTTTAAAAAAAATTACATTTTACCATGCACCGAAAGTAAAAATTATTTGTTTTTACAAACACCTTAATTTTAAAGGTTAGATATTTAATTTAAGATTCATAATTAAAATTTTAGATTTATGTACTTAAAATTTAGGGATTGTAGTTTAAATTTAGAATTTAAAGTTAGAATTTAAGGGTTATAGGAAAAAATCTAAATACTTATCATATTACCCTAAAAACTTAACCTCTAATCCCTAAACTTAAAACTTTAAATTTTAACCACAAACTCTAAATTATAAATCCTAAACTAAATTTTTAACCCATTGTAAAAACAAAATATTTCCACGCCGTGTAGGGTAGATTTTCCCTTTTACCTAACCTCGCCACTTTCATATTACCTGTCTTTCCGACTCTCTGCCGACGGCCATTCTTGTTCGCAACGACAACGCTAATCCGCCCGATAATCTCACCTCTTCAACTTTTAAGAGCGTTAGAAATTTGGATGAATCCCAAATAATTGTTGGAAATCACATTCACAACCAATAAAATCCCTACCTGCAAGAATCAGAACCGGAAAGCGTCGGTTGAAGCTGGATTGAACGAGTCGAACCCAGTAATTCTTTTGATTTGCTAAGCTTCTCCTAATTAAACCAAACCCCAAAGTTCAGAAATCAAAGAATACAAGAATGATTATTTTTTATTTCTTTCAATAAACATATGAAGGCTAAGATTTTCAAGCCTCTTCAACACTGATGAACATTCTTTCACACTCAAAAACATTAAGCTGTGTTTAACATTAGAAATTCCAGACCCATCAACAACGCTTTGCCAATCTCGGAGAAGACCTTGTCTTTGTCCCTGTTCCACTCAGCTGCAACTCGCCCTTTACAATCCTCTTCTTCTTCTTCTTCTTCGCCGCCTCAGATTCATCGTTAACCTCCTCGACGATCTTCATTATATCGCCGCCGATCCCATCACTGGAACTCTTCTTCTCTTTATCATCCGCCACTCTCTCAAAATCATCCCCCAGATTCCTCACCGGAAACTCCCTCATTGCCCGCTTCGCTTTTCTCTTCACCGTGATTTCATCGCCTTCACTTTCGCTCTCCACGTCGTCATCGTTAAGATCGAAGAATCTTCTCCTCTTGACGGCCATTGGAGCAGGAGGGGGCGAGACCGAACCATCCCTGTTGTTTTTCTTACCGATCGGATCATCATCCTTGTCGTTAAGGAGCTTCTCGCGCTGGGCTTTCAGTTTATTGACGTTGCCTTCGATCCGCCCTTGGAGACGGAGGCGCTTGAAACTGAGGCCACCCATGGACCAGTGCGCTTCGTTAGCCCAGGACATCAGCGGGTCAAGGACTGGAACCGGAGGATCAACGCGTTCGGAGCTGAACCGGAAGGGGGTATAGATACGGGGCCGTGGAAGACTGCTGCCGTAGAATCTGCCGGGGCGGAGAGGAACCACCATGGTTTTTTGGGAATTAGTGGTGTAAGCAATTTTGGAAGTTTTGACGAAAAGCTTTAGATTTGCAAAAGGGTTGAATGAATTGAGTGAGATTCGTGTGGTGGGGTTTTATTAATCGGTTTTCAAATGAAGAAGGCAAAGGTGGCGGGTGAATTTAGCGGGAAACGTCCGGTTTAGCGCCCAAAGTTAGCGCCACCCTGATCTGGCAAGTTTTTCGATTAGTACGAGTTGTTGCGCCTTTTGACAATGAGAGGATAAAAACAAGGTAAACTATAACAGAGATCATTCAATTATGTTAAATTTATATTTGAGTCACTCAATTATTAAAAGTTATATTTGAATCACTCAATTATGGGCAAAGTTTTGGGTCACCCAATTAATTAAAGGATACACTTGGGTCACTCAATTATGGGTAAGTTACATTTGGGTCACCCTTCATATTTAAAAAATACATATCAATTTGTGTATTAGATCAATTAATAATTTAAATGAAGTATTATAGTGTTAAATGAGGGTATACAAGTGATTCAGAAGAAAAATGACTAATATGGGCATATTTTGGCAACCCAATTTGAGGGGACCTATTTAAAATTTTCAAAAAATTTAGATGTTAAATTTAAATGTTTTAAAAAATTAAGATTAGATTAAAAAATTTTAGGAGGGGATTCAATTAAAAATATTCAAAAGTTTTGAAATATAATAATATTTTTAAAATTTAAAAGGGGCTAAAATAAAAATTTTGAAATTTTTAAGGGACTAAAATATAATTTACCAAATTTAGGGGGCCAAGGCCCCTATAGGCTCCAACATAGGTCTGCCTCTAATGACTAATTTGATAAAAAAAATACGAAGGGTGGCACAAATGTAACCTTACCCATAATTGAGTGACTCAAGTGTAACCTTTAATAATTGAGTGACCCAAATGTAACTTTACCCATAATTGAGTGACTCAAATATAACTTTTAATAATTAGGTGACCCAAATATAATATTACTCATAATTCAGTAATCTTTGTTATAATTTTTTTAGAGATGTGGATCGGATCTGATCGAAATTTTCTCCTATTCGCACGATCCAAAAACTCAAAGTCTTCACTTACATCAGGAGTGGATTATGGTGAGGGCCATAGAGTCTCTACCGCTCTGGTAGAGTGCTTATCGAGCGAGTCGAATGTGAGTTGAGTAGTGTTCATCTCGTGTTCATTAAAAGGTCTTGTTGTTTGATTCAACTTGTTGCTCGTTAAGCTCGATAAAATTTTATACGACTCGTGCTCGTTAAAATATCTCGTTGTTCGACTCGACTCGTTGCTCGTTAAACTCAGTAAAATTTTCACATATTTTTAAATGTAGGTAAAATCTATTGATATTATTAAAAGTTATTAAACATACAAATTTAGAATAAGAAGAAAAACGTGAGAGCTTAGAAGATAAATAACCAAATCTGTCATGGTCGAGTTAGAGAAGAAATCGATATTCGAGTGTAAGACTCTTCTTAGTTTCTCAACATCTTCAATGAACAGCAAAAAAGAAAAAGTCTTAAGGATCTCGAGGTTTTGACTTTCTATCGTATTTTTATATGAAAAATAAAGACCTTTTTTTATTTTATACTTTTAAAAATTAAAATAATTAGAAATAAAGGCTAATTATTATACTTTAGTTTCTTATTAATAAAATTAACCTTTTGAATTTACGAAAAATATAAAATAATTTAAAAATTTGAAACCAAATATTTTATAGGTAAATTACGTAGCGGGTCACTGAAAGTTTTTAGAGTTTTAAAATAGCATTTAAGATACTTGGAACATAATTTTTGTAGGTAGCCACCAAAAATTTATAAAAAAAAATAACGAGTTGCTCCCAAACTTATTGAGTCGAGTTGAGCCAAGTTCGACTCAAATCACTAAGATCTCGAGTCGAGCATTGAGCGTTGTTGGGCTCGAATTCCTCAATCGATTTACTTGGCAAGTTGGTGGAGCAGTCCAGTTTTGGGTGATGGTGGTGAAAGCAATAAAAAAAATGAACACAATGGTTTAGAGTGGTTCAAGCTTCTCAACCAAGCTCTACATCCACTACCTTAACTACTCCAGTAAAGATTTCTAAATTCACTAGAATTTATTTCACTTTTCTAAACTAAAGAGGCAACCCTTTACAACCTAAACTTATTTCACAAAGTCTAGCATCCAAAGTTTATACCCATTTGAGAACCCTTCTTTACAAGAAAAATAAAATAAACTGAAAACTCTCTCACAAGGTGAATGTTTGCACACTAAGCTCTTACCCAAACCTAATACACTTGAGTAATACATTAATAATTTAGTTCACAAGTGTTTGTCTATATAAAATACAACAATTTGAGCATTATGACATTTCTTCATCAAAAGATTGTTGACTTGATGATCATTAGTTGTTCTAGGTGCTTGAATGATCCTTTTATTTTTCTAAATGAGTTCTTAGTCGTTGGTGACTGTTTGGATAGGATTGAAGTCGTTGGAGATTTTATTTTCAGCATTAAATGTACTTATGGAATTGTCGGTATCGGTACACGAGGATTAATATCGGTACCCGTCTCTTTGAAAAATAGCCGTTGGAGCCTGAAATCATACAAGTGTAACGGTAAAATATCACCACAAATGAGTCTGTATCGGTACGAGATTTAGCCACTAGAAATTTTACCGTTTGAAAACTCAATAAGGTATTGATACGGTTCTATACTATATCGGTACATGACTGAAAAAATGACAAGATTAGCTTTCTAAAACCGTTTTAAATCATGCCAAAACCTTAGAATCGTTTTCAATTATATTTTCAAGTTGTTTGTACTCTAATACAAATTTACAAAATATTCAAACAAGTCCAAAAATATTTTTCAATTTATCATATCAAAACAAATATTCTAACAAGCGTGTTTTGATCACGTCGAGCTCAAGTTATTTGCGAGTTTCTCAACTCAATTATCATCCCTAGATTCTGGCCCCTAAAATTTTGGATAATTGACTTTTAATCTCTTAATTTTGTTAAAAATTTTAATTTAATCCTTTCAAAAAAAAATTAAAATCTTCATTAAATTTTTATTTCTTTAAATATTTTAATTAAATTTTCTTTTAGATTTTTAAAATTTTCTCATTAAATTTCAATTTAAAATTTTTTATTTAGACCTCCAAAATTTTTAAATTAAAAATTTTAGTTTATACTTCTAAAACTTTTGAAAATTTTAAATAGCCCCTCAACTTGTCTTATCAAGTTCCGCCCTTAGTTTTCATTTAACAAAATAGAGAGATAATTGAAAAAAATATAAAGATAGAGACATTATATTAAGAAAAATTCTACCACGTGCGTCGAACACCGCTGAATACCACTAACGCTTAACACCGCTGAATATTATTAAATTAATTAATAAAAATTAAAAATCTCAAGACTCACCACACAACTAATAACTATTTAAGATAAAACTTTAATTAAATTATTTTTCATATATATATTATATTTTTTAATCTTTATCTTCTCTCCAGGTTCAACCTACCCTTCTCTTCCAGTTTTCTTTTTGGTTGAGAATTGTGCTTATAACTCTGTTTTCTGCAACAAAAAAAGCATTGGATATGGTGAAACATATAACCATAGAAACGATACAAGAACTTTACTCTCAAGTAACTCTAAGGAGCATAGGCATAGCCGATTTGGGTTGCTCTTCCGGACCTAACTCTTTATCCCTCATCAAAGATATGGTCCAGTCTGTTAAAGGAACCAGCCGTTAGCCACCGTCTTAAAAATAGGAAAAAGATTTATGGTTTTTTTAATTTATGGTTGATATTTGATTTAATTATTTATAAATAAAGATTAAAAATAGAATATACATGAAAAATAATTTAATTAAAATTTTATTTTAAATAATTATTAATTGTATGTTGAGTCTTTTAAATTTTTAATCTTTATTAATTAATTTAATGATGTTCAGTTGTAGTAGTGTTCAGCGGTGTTCGACGTACGTGATAGACTCATCATTATACTAAACATTCTTATTAGAATAAAATTATACTATTACATCGAATCAGATAATTTTATCCTAAATTTAGACATGATCTAACTTTATCCTTTATAAAATCTAATTCAATCTCAACTCAAATTAAAAAAACTAACCTCATACAATTAGATCGGATTAGAACACGTCGATTCGGACTATCCCTTGATACTTGTTTGGCTCTAATATGATCTCGACTCTATTTATATATAAATAAAGAAAAAATGGACCGATTCTACTTATTAAAAGTTTTTCTTTCAAAAAAAATTATTCAAAGAAAAAGAAATCCATAAAATTATCAAACAACTAACTCATGCGTTACACGGTATAAAAACTAGTTATAAATATAAAGTTTACTGCTTTTTATTATATAGAAAATTTTACATTTTAAACTTAAATACTAAGATTCAAATCTACGTAAAATGAGATAATGTAAGCATCTTTAATCATTCGATAAATTAATAAATTTCATAAAGTATATTGTTTTTAATTTTTATTAAAATATTAAAAAAAAAAGAATCTATCACAATTTATATTTAAAAAATATTTTTTTTATATTCACTAATTGACCAAGTGGCTAAAGAAATTCATTTTATTTTATTTTGTATGAGTTTGAATCCGGATATAAGAATATAATATCTTTATATTTAATAAAAAAATATGACTTCCTATCTTATATTTGAAAATAAGAACAACCAAATTCATTTTATTTTTAAATTGTCCTTTTTTTTTATCTAAAAATGCACTATCAACTTAAAAATAAAAATTAATTTAACATTACCAATTTTTATTATTGTTATGTGTTTTCATTTCAAAATATATTTTATTAAGTGATTTTTTCTATTGTATGTATAGATTATGAACTATCAATCTATTAAAAAAAACAAGATTATAAACTATCAATATATATTTTTGTGAATTCAAGTTTAAAATACCACATTTAAAAACTATAAAGAATCGTATTGAGATTATGATAATCTATATTGATTACCTTAATTATTATTTCTATAAAAAAACATATTTTAATTATTAAGTCACTACATTTTTTCTTAAAAAAAAACCCTTTGGGTATCGTTCAGCAACGCATGCGGGGGATCCAAAAAAAAATGGAGCTTTTAACATTAGTTATAATTATTAAACGGAACAGAAAAATCAATGCGGGGATAGCTCAGTTGGGAGAGCGTCAGACTGAAGATCTGAAGGTCGCGTGTTCGATCCACGCTCACCGCATTTCTTGCAATTTTGTTTATTTTCCTTGGGTGTTCTCTTATAATGGGTTCTCCGTCTTCATTCCTGGGCTCTCTTATAATGGGCTTCCTCAAGTTTATTCGTTTGGGCTAATTTCCAACAGTACACAAAAAATATATGCACAATAAATTAGCCTATAATAAAAATATGAACATATTGAACAAAATGAGAATACAAGTAGGGGTGTGCAAAAAAACCGAAACCGATTCCGAAACCCGAAAAACCGAACCGAGAAGTTGGTTAACCGAACCGAAAAGTTCGGTTTCGGTTCGGGTTTTTATTTTTTTAAAAGAAACCGGTTCGGTTACGGTTTACGGTTTTAGGATAAACCGGGTAACCGAACCGACCGATTATATAATATATATTATTATATCATATGTTATTTTATTATTTTATATTAAAAAAATTAAATTTTATTTTATTTTCTCATTCCCCAAAAGTAAAACCATAATTTTATTTTATCAAGTTTAAGTGTTTAACTTCTAGTATTAGAAAAGATAATAATATCATGTGTCGATTTTAAAAAGTATGTAGTTTTTTCTAACATATTATTAAAATTTATATTTTTAATAAACAAAATAAAAAACCGTTACCCGAACCGAACCGAACCGAATTTTTCGGTTAACCGACTAAACGGTTAACCGGTTGAATGAATACGATTTAGGGTCGAGAATTTAGTGACCCGAACTTATCGGTTAACCGAAATAATTTGCTAATGGTTAACCGAACCCGGTTTTGCACACCCCTAAATACAAGTATTGTGGGGAACAAAACTAAAATAATATTTATATTTATTTAATTAAATAAAAATATGCATACTTTTCATTAATATATAATCAAAGTAAATTCATATATGTATTAAAAAATATTACTTTCAACTTATCAAATATTTTTCACCAAAAAAAATTAAGCTAAACTGCAATTAATCATATAAATAATATAAATATATTAGATATATATTAATATATAAATAATAAATAAAAATGTATATATAAATATTTTTTATATTATAAATAATATTAAATATATAAACAGATAAATATATTATTATAAAAATAAAAAAACAGATTTTTAAAACCCTGAAATTTTCAAAAATTCAAATTCTAACAAAACCTTAAACTCAAAACCCTAAATTATTTATAAATTTTAGGGTTTAAGGTTTGTAGTTTATGGTTCATGGTTTAAGATTTTGTTAGATTTTTGGGTTTTTTTTTTTAATTCGAGGTTTTAAAATATTATTATAAAAACTAAAAGACTAATTTTCAAAACCTAAAATTTTTAAGAAGCCCAAATTTTAACAAAACCTTAAATTATTTATTAATTTTAGGGTTTAAATTTTGTAGTTTAGAGTTTATAGTTTAAGATTTTATTGAATTTTGGGGTTTTAAAATATTAATATAAAAACAAAGGACTAATCTTTAAAACCCCAAAATTTTCAAAAAACCCAAAAACACAACAAAATCTTAAACCCTGAACCCTAAACTAAAAACATTAAATTTTATAAATAATTTAAGATTTAAAGTTTAAGGTTTTGTTGGAATTTAGGCTTTTTTGAAAATTTCGGGATTTTGAAAATTATTATTTTATTTTTATAATAATATATTTATCTATTTAATATTATTTATAATATAAAAAATATATATATATATTATTTTATTTGTTATTTATATATTACTATATTTCTAATATATTTATATTAGAAATAATATATTTATATTATTTATATAGAGAAATATTATTTATATGATAAACTATACTTTAGAATTTATACTATTTGTGCTGAAAATAAAACAAAGATGCTAAGTTGACTTAGTGCTTAAGATGATGTCTTTAATTTTAAAGTTTCCTAGTTCGAATCCCATTGTTAGCATGATTTTTCATATTTTCCTCTAGCAAAACAACGACGTTTCAGGCAATTTAGTATTAAAATAACAGCACCAAAATGATGTCATTTTGCTTTGGCATCCAAGTAATCACGACGTTAGAAAGTTAACGACACAGTGATATAAACAAGTCGAAAAATAAAGTTTGTTGATAAGTTTGGATCAATTTGAAGTTCGGTGGTAAAACGAGTCACCCTCTATAGTTCAATGGTACCTGAATAGTTCGAGTCGGGTACCCGGCCCGAAAAATTCAGGTATTTTAATATAAATAGCCGATAAATTTTAATCGGGTCGACGGATTGGGTAGTTCAAATCGGGTATTTTTGAACATCCCTAGTCTTGTCTGTTGAAGGAACCAACCATTAGCCATCGTCTTAAAAATAGGAAAAATATTTAGGCTTTTTTAATTTAGGGGTTGATATTTAATTTAATTATTTAAAAATAAAATATATATGAAAATAATTTAATTGAAATTTTATTTTATGTAATTATTAATTGTATGTTGAGTACTTTAAATTTTTAATTTTTATTAATTTATTTAATGGTGTTCAACGATAATAGTGTTCAGCAGTGTTTAACGCACGTAATAGACTCATATTTATACTAATAATTCTTATTAAAATAAAATTATACTATTATATCGAATCAGATAATTTTACCTTAAATTTGGACATAATCTAACTTTATCCTTTATAAAATCTAATTCATTCTCAACTTAAATTAGAAAAACTGACTTCATACAATTAGATCGGATTAGAACACGTCAATTCGGACCATCCCTTAATACTTGTTTGGCTCTAAATATGATATCGACTCTATTTATATATAAATAGAGATTAAAATGGAGATTAAAATGGACCGACACTACTTATTAAAAGTTTTTCTTTCAAAATAAAATTATTCAAAGCAAAAATATACCCCATAAAATTATCAACTAACTCATGCGTTACACGGTATAAAACTAGTTATAAATACAAAGTTTATTGCTTTTTATTAAATAGACAATTTTTACATTCTAAACGTAAATATTAAAATTTAAATCTACATGAGATAATGTGAGCACTTTTAACCATTTAGAAAATTAACTCATAAAGTATATTATTTTTAATTTTTATTAAAACATTTAAATAAAGGGTTTTATTTTGATGCACAAGCTGTGTAATTTTTTTTTACACAATCCTTCTATAAAATTTAAAATCTAAATCACAAACCCTAGCAACCTAAAACCTAAACCCTAAGCCCTAAACCCTAAACTCTAAATTCTAACCATAAACCTTAAATTATATACCCTACATACTAAACCCCTAAACTAAAACCCTAAACCCTAAACCCTAAAATTAAAGGGCTTGTGTAAACTAAAGTTTACACAGCTTGTGCATCAAAGTATTTTCCTTAAATAAATCTATCACAATTTATATTTTAAAAATATATGATTTCTTGATATTCACTAATTGACTAAGTGGATAAAGAAGCTTATTTTGTTACATTTTGTATGAGTTCGAATCTTGATATGAGAATATAATACCTCTATATTTAATAAAAAATATGACTTCCTATCTCATATTTGAAAATACGAACAACCAAATTCATTTTATTTTTAAATTGTCCTTTTTTTAATCTAAAAATGCACTATCAACTTAAAAATAAAAATTAATTTAACATTACCAATCTTTATTATTGTTATGTATTTTCATTTCAAAATATATTTTATTACGTGATTTTTTTTCTATTGTATGTATAGATTATGAACTATCAATCTATTCAAAAAAATAAGATTATGAACTATGAAAATTTATTTTTGTGAATTCAAGTTTTAAATACTACATTTAAAAACTATAAAGAATCGTATTGAGATGATGATAATCTATAATGATTACCTTAATTATTATTTCTATAAAGACATATTTTATTATTAAGTCACTACATTTTTTCTCTAAAAAAACCTTTGGTTATCGTTCAGCAACGCATGCGGAGGGGGATCCAAAAAAAATGAAGCTTTTAAAATTAGTTTTAAATTGTAAACGGAACAAAAAACAATCAAATGCGGGGATAGCTCAGTTGGGAGAGCGTCAGACTGAAGATCTGAAGGTCGCGTGTTCGATCCACGCTCACCGCATTTCTTGCTTTTTTTTCCTTGGGTGCTCTTTTTATGGGTTTTCCGTCCTGGGCTCTCTTATAATGGGCTTTCTCAATTTTATTCGTTTGGGCTAATTTCCAACAGTACATAAAAAATATATGCACAATAAATTAGCCTATAATAAAAATATGATAATATATTGAGAAAAAAATGAGAATACAAGTATTGTGGGGGAACAAAACTAAAATAAATTTTTATATTTATATTTATTTAATTAAATAAAAATATTCATACATTTTCATTAATATATAATCAAAATAAATTCATTTATGTATTCAAATATATATATATATAATTTTTTATCTTATCAACTTAAATTTATACTTATCGAACTTATAAATCCCAATTAACATTGCCACTAAATTGGCGTATTGCTTGCCTGAAGTCTACGGTCGTCATTAAAATATTAAGACACGATAACACCCAGGAACAAAGTACCCAAAAAGCTACGTTCTCTGCTGCAAAAGTTCAGAATAATTGTCCGACGACAAGTGCTATTTTGCTGTTATAAATGTGGAGCTTCGCCACCATAGTTCCACACAGAAACAAATAACTCGGTCGTGTAATAAAGTACCATAAGAATATGGCATTGAAGATGAAACTATCAGTTCCATTGATTTTCTTGCTGGTTTTGGTGCTTGCAGCTGGTTCAAACGGCGGTGGGATTTCCATCTACTGGGGCCAAAACGGCAACGAAGGTACTCTAGCCGAGACTTGTGCAACGGGGAAGTATGAATACGTGAACATAGCCTTCTTGGCAACGTTTGGTAATGGCCAAACTCCCATGGTAAACCTAGCCGGTCATTGCGATCCCTATAGCGACGGCTGCACCGGATTAAGCTCCGATATTAAATCGTGTCAAGCCGACGGTGTTAAGGTGATCCTTTCGTTGGGCGGAGGAGCCGGTAGTTACTCCCTCGCTTCCTCTGATGACGCTAGGCAAGTTGCCATGTATCTTTGGAACAATTTCTTAGGGGGTACGTCGTCGTCTCGACCGTTCGGACCTGCGGTTCTCGACGGAATCGACTTCGACATCGAGGGAGGGACGGGCGAACATTGGGACGATCTCGCAAAATATCTTTCGGGATATAGCAAGAAAGGAAAGAAAGTGTACTTAACAGCGGCTCCTCAATGCCCGTTCCCCGATACTTGGGTGGGAAGTGCACTCAAAACGGGTCTATTTGATTATGTATGGGTCCAATTTTATAACAATCCTCCTTGCCAATACTCGTCTGCCGATATTGCCAACATTGAAGATTCGTGGAAACAATGGACTTCGGATATCCCGGCGACAAAGATTTTCCTCGGCCTACCGGCATCTCAGGATGCAGCCGGCAGCGGTTTCATCCCTGTGAATGATCTCACTTCCAAGGTTCTCCCTGCCATAAAGAATTCTTCAAAGTATGGCGGTGTTATGTTGTGGTCCAAGTATTATGATGATCAAAGTGGATATAGCACTTCCATCAGGAACCATGTATGAAAATACGTGTTCCGAATTGCTGATTGACTTTACGATAAATTTTTATGTAAAAGATCGGTTTAAGTGTGTTTTCTTGTGTATTCTCGTTTGAGGATTTATATTAATTAATAAAATAAATATTGATTAAACGAAAAATATATAGACGTAATGCCAAAAATACCTCTAATATTTAGCTGGATAGTTATTTTGGTTTTTTTTGAATCATTTTAGTCTCAAACATTTTATTTCGAGTCAAAATGGTCTATATGTGGATGAAAATTATCGATCAACTGACGATAAACAACTTGAAACGGCTTGACAGAATGACACGTCGTAAAAAAAACAAATTTATATTTTATATATTTATAAATTTATTTTTTAATTAATGTGTCATTCTGTAAAATCATCACATTTGTGTATATGACCTTGCTAGGTCAACGTGCACTGCAGCACTGTCATGTAAGTTTATCACGCTATTTTAAGTCATTAACTAATAGTTTTCATCCATGAAGAGACTATTTTTTACCTAAAATAAAATATTGAGAATTAAAATTGTTCTAAAAATATATATATGCTATGTTTGGCAATTAGCGGATAGTTGATAGCTGATAGCGGATTACATTAGCTGATAGCTGATTGTATTAGCTGATTTGACTAGCGTATTGTATTAGCTGATTGTATAAAAGTGTTTGGTAAAAATCAACTGATAGCTGATAGTTGTTTGATTGTTTAAACAAGCAAAATGACATATAAGGACATGATTATATTCAATACTTGTTTGAATAATTTATCAATTATGAATATTTCGTATCTAATAAATATTAATTAAATTTTAAAAAAATATTTTTAATATAAATTTTCTAAACATATTTTAAAGATTTATATATTAATTTATTATTTATATAATTATTAAAAAAATTATATGCACATATAAATATGTGATAATAAAAAAATAGAATTAACTTACAAATGTCACCATATAAATTAGTAGTAACAACAAATAAGTCTAATATTTAATATGTTATTATTTATATTAAAAATGTTATTATTTAATTTAGGTTATTTAGAGATTTTTAGTAATTGTTAAGGTAAAAAAGTCGTCACAACTCTAATATCAAACCTCTAATCTCAAAAAGCTCATAGTAGGAGCTTTTTCAAAATTAGCTTTTTCACCCCAATCCGTTCTTTCAATCTGCTATTTACCAAACATCAATATTAGCGGATTTGACTAGTCAAACCTCTAATTATATCTCAAACCTCTAATTTTTGTCCCACTATTTACCAAACAGGGCCATAGACTAAAATAATTACTCAGTTAAACGTTGTAAGATTTTTTTGGATGTTATGCCAAAAATATTTTATTCATGCTATAAATACTAGAATATGCTCAGATTTCGTTTTTGAAAATTTTAAATTAAAAGCACAATATTACTTTCACTTTTATAGGATCATGTAATCCGCATTCTATTCTTTAGACATCCGTTTATACTAATAATTAAAATTTCGTGGTAGTTTCTGATTTGCGGATTGCCAGTAGTCTTTCGTAATTTGATATTTTTTTGTAGTTTGTTTATCGATGCAATGAGATTTATTTTACGAAGTAGCCTCTAAGATTGTTAGTTTTAAACTATTTTTTATTTATATTTTTAATAAAATTTAGACAACATATTATTTAAAAATAAAATTTTAATTGAACTTATTGTTAAAAGTCAACTTAAACACCAACTTAATTTACAGTTATAAATTTATCCTTCATTTTAAGTTTACCAAAAGGGTAAACTATGTCAGGTACCACCGAATTATAGAGGGTGACTCGTTTTTACTACCGAACTTCAAATTGATCTAAATTTACCACCAAATTTTATTTTTCGACTCGTTTATACGACCGCGCCGTTAACTTTCTAACGACGTGATGACTTGGATGCCATACCAAAATGACGTCGTTTTGGTGCCGCTGTTTTGATACTAAATTACCTACAATTGTGTCGTTTTGCTAGAAAAAAATATGAAAAATCATGCGAACACTGTGATTTAAACCAATAACTTTTGGAATGAAAGTCATCATCTTGACCACTAAGCCAACTTAGCATCTTTGTTCTATTTTCAGCACAAATAGTATATACTCTAAACTACAGTTTATCATATAAATAATATAAAGAATTTATTTCTAATATAAATATATTAGAAATATATTAATATATAAATAATAAATAAAAAAGTATATTATTTTTATATTATAAATAATATTAAATAGATAAATATATTATTATAAAAATAAAAGACTAATTTTTAAAACCCTGAAATTTTCAAAAAGCCCAAATTCCAATAAAACCTTAAACTCAAAATCTTAAATTATTTATAAAATTTAGGGTTTAAGGTTTGTAGTTTATTGTTCATGGTTTAAGATTTTGTTGGATTTTTGGGTTTTTTTTTGAAAAATTCGGGGTTTTGAAATATTATTATAAAAACTAAAAGACTAATTTTTAAAACCCAAATTTTTTAAGAAGCTCAAATACCAACAAAACCTTAAATTATTTATAAATTAAGGTTTTGTACTTTAGAGTTTATGGTTTAAGCTTTTGTTGGATTTTGGGGGGTTTGAAAATTTTGGGTTTTAAAATATTATTATAAAAACAAAAAGACTAATTTTCAAAACTCCGAAATTTTCATAAACCCCAAAAACCCAATAAAATCTTAAACCCTAAACTAAAAAACACTAAAATTTATAAATAATTTATGATTTAAAGTTTAAGGTTTTGTTGGAATTTAGGCTTTTTGAAAATTTCGGGGTTTTGAAAATTAGTCTTTTATTTTTATAATAATATATTTATCTATTTAATATTATTTATAATATAAAAAATATTTATATATTTTATTTTTTATTTTTTATTTATATATTACTATATTTCTAATAGATTTATATTGAATCATGGTCAAAGTTAAAAAAAATTACTTGACCATGGCGAATAAAAGCGGCACGGCGGGGAGGAACGATGACAGTAGGAGAAACCGTTCGGCGGTAGTCATCACAGACTCGGAAAAGAAAGAGGAATGGACATATTTCATTGATAATCTGAGTAAATGGGTTTCTCGGCGATCGCTCAAGGAACTTTTTAACCATCATGGTGTGGTCTGACGAGTTTTTATTCTGGCAACGAACTTGAACAAAAAGTACGGGTCGTCTACCTTTGCTTTCGTTACCTTTATATCGAAAGAAGATATGGAAAATGCTATTAGTAAAACCAACCAATCCCGCGTTGATGGGCTCACCATCAGTGTTTCAAAAGCAAAGTTCCCACGGCCGGTCTCCGAACATGGCGTTAGAGGGGGAAAGCGCCGACGTACAAACGAACAACTCCATCCAGAGATAAGGGAAAACAGAGTGAACATAAGGAAAACCTTAGTTTTCAGAAGACAAGAGATGCCAGGACGTACAAGGAAGTGTTGATGGGGAATCAACAACAGAAGATCGGGTCTGACTATGGTTCGGATACTGTTGATAGCGGTCATGGCAGGAACATTCCGGCAAAGAGCACTATAAACTTCCAAGTTCCCATCAAGGATACGAAATGGCTGAAACGTTGCATGGTGGGCGTCATTAAGGTTGGATTCGACTAGGAGGGTGGCAACGGGGCGGATCGGGGACGGTTTTGCATTTCCCACTTCGTCCCTAACACTTGCGGGGACGGTTTTGGGGAATCCCCATTAAACATTTTGGAGATTTTTTCGTCCCCATACCCGTCCCTTACGGATCCTCGCGGTTTTCGGTTAATCCCCATACCCAAAAAAATATAAATTAATTTATAAAACAAATACTCAACATTAAATCTCCAAAATTACAAACATAAAAGATAAATTTAGTTTTATCAAACAACAAACAAATAATTTCAAAACTATAAAACATGACTTAAATATTAATCGTTTGAAACATGGCATCTTGAACTACCTTTAAAAGAAAATATGTGATTAATAATTTATAGTTTCAAATAATGGTATGTTTGTTCTAAAAGAAACTAGATTCTATAATTTTTCCTATCATATAAATTACTTCTTCTAATTTTACTCGTACGGTTTATGGTGAATTTTCGAGGTCACTGTTATTGTTGTTTTTAATAACAATCTGCTGTCTTTTCTTCTAACATTTGCTCACTCAAAAATTAATATTTCCTAATATGCAACTCAAAATCAATAACTGTTTGTTTTAAACAAATCTAGACTTTCGTGTGATTATATAAATTTAACGCTCACTTCCTAATTTAACTTGTAGAATTTTTGGTGATTTTTCCAAGTCATTACTAATTTTTTTAAGAAGTATGCTGCCAAATTTTTATGACCTTTCAACATTCAAATATTCATATAATTTAGAATACATATCTAAATCAATCACCGTGTATTTTAAACAAAACTAGACTAAATCATGTTTACAACAATGTATAGATAATATTCTAATTATTTGTATAGAATTTACAAAGAATTTTTAAACTTACTCTAGCCAGTCATGCTCAGATGAGAATAGATTTTGATGAAATGTAACCCCATCATCCCGGTCTGGCCGGATGACCGGTCCGAGTAGGCCACACGGGGAAAACCGAAGCGAAACCCGTTAAGGTTCCCCCTCGGTTAGCAATCCTAATTTTTTTCTTTTAATTTAATCTTTTCTAAAGGCTCATCCAAATACTATGTGATCATTAGGGGTGGGAATTGTCGGGTACCCGGGATTCGGGTACCTCATTAAACGACCCGTGTCCCGGCCCATTATATCCGGGTACCCGGGTAATCGGGTACCGGGTACCCGGTTCCTATTACAACTGTACTTTTGATGCTAGTTACATCTTTACGACTTTACGACTGCGTATCGAATTGATGGACACATTTGGATCATGTTATCGTAGTGAAAAGTGTAGTTTAGTTTGTTGCTACTGCATAGCAACTCCTAGTAGTCTAACTCAAAATGGGAGTTATGGTTCTGCTGTCATGCAGAAAAGCTTAGGTTTATGCAATATCAGGTTATTTCTGCAAATACGATATGCGCTCGTAAGTATCATAGAGAAAAGCTTAGGTTTGCAGAAACTCGACAACATTGCTTCCTCCACATTAATTTCAAAAGCTTCCTTATAAGCTATGCTGCTCCCGCTATTCATTTTTCTTATCTGGCACTCATGTCCTATACGTATCTAGATATGGGTATGTGGATATAACCCCCCATTTTTCTTATCTGGCACTCATGTCCTATTCATTTCAAAAACTTCGGAAAAATTGAATAAACATGTGTTAAACATAAAATAAAAATATAATTTTAAATATAAAAAATATATAATAAATTTTATCGGGTCGGGTCGGGTACCCGATAAGGGAAAACTTTCGGCCAGTGTCCCGGCCCGTTTTTGTCAGGTCGGGTACCCGGCCCGGTCGGGTAATTTATTTTCGGGAATTACCCGGTACTTTTGTTTCGGGTCGTCGGGTTTTCGGGTCGGGTCAATCGGGTCGGGTATTTTCTCCCACCCCTAGTGATCATAACATCGGAATAAGAAGCGGAAGACAAACATCAGAACCCAAAACAACATTTAAACAGCCCAATTTTACTTCGTTAGACAGGCCGTTTCGAAACACCATTGAGGCCTATCGAAACGCCCTTGACCAGGTCAACTGCCCCAAGCCGTACGAGGAGGCCGTATCGAAACGAAGGTCAACCGTTCAGAAACACCCTCAACGGTCAACTTCTCGTGGTCAACGAGATTTTGACCGTTTCGAAACCCTTAGACCCGTTTCGAAACGCTTTCATCTCGACAATTTCTCAGATTTCCAGTAGCCAAAACGTTCCGAAACCCATATCGGAACATGGGCTCTCAGTGGCCAAACCGTATCGAAATGCGTTCCGATACAGGGTCCCTGAAGCCTACCCGTTCTGAAACGGCCCAGCTCGTTTCGGAACGCGGTCTGTCTGCAACCCTAAAAAACCAGACTTAGGCATTTCTCAACAAATTTAAAGGCCCTAAACGACCCTAAGAGGCACTTAACACCAACATACATGAAACTAGAGGCACGAGTCCTATATTAAACATGCTCAAACACACAAGACATAGATTGAAACTTTCATTCAAGGCATTTACACATTAGCAACAAACTTCAACAAGACTAACACTTAGACAAAATAAGATAAGCAAATCCAACATTGTTTACAAGCAAGGCATACAACCCAAAAGCCAAATCAATACAACATATGAAAGGAGTCTAGCATGTTCCTAACAACCAACATAACATACTTCAAAGGCTCAAACAACGACACCTATCCCATTGCTTTACTATTACTATCTTACAATTTAAAGTTCATACTTGAGCTACCAGAAGCGACACTTGAAGACCTTTCCTTGCCTTTGCCACCAAGAAGCTACTAATCTGCATTGTCGAACAAAAAAGAGCGTAAGCATAATAACTTAGTGAGGGTAAGCTCATAAAACAAACCTTCGACAATGTAGGGTCCAAGCACGAGCATACAACCAAGGTAGAATGCATGATCTTATTACCTTTGATCCACATGAGCCATAAATATAGATGATGCATGAGCATATTATCAAATTCATGCCATGCTCAACGAGTCCATAATCACATCATATGGTAACACATATAACCAACCTATGAGCAACATAATCCACAATCCGTATTGGCACCTAGCTATGACTCGAATACGCGGATAACCGTTGGAACTCACATCCAACAACACAACCATTACCTGGCGGTGGGATTACACTCATCACCGTTCACGCGGAGGGGATTCCACTCATTCTCACGTCCGTCGATGGGATTCCACTCATCACCGACATATATATATATAAGAAGATTTCCGGGCGAACCCGTACTCCATCTTGATGACTACCATCATCAAGACCACGCGCACATTTTGACTCACGTGTGCACACTAAACATCCTAATGATCGATCATTTGTACCCAAGCATACTAGTGCCAATACTACACATTTCATTAATCTTTCACAATGTCATTTCATAATAACTTTCGTGCTTAGCACGTACTCACCATGACTCACCGTAATGCACAAACCACATTTCCATGCCTAGCATGTACTCACCATGATCCTCAGATCATACAATCACCTCATAATATCATTTCACGTGTCAACACCACATGTATATCATTAACACAATATCACATCATATTTCATGCATATGTATATCTCCATCATGTTTATCATCAACATGCATATAACAATGCATCAAACATGCCTCAACATACATGTATACAACATATACATAACCAACACCATCACAATTTAACACGAGGCATAAACAACCATTAAAGAGTACAACCAAAGTCTCTAATCAAAGCTTGGGATTAGGCTACCACTCTAATCCCAACTCTAGGTGGATTTACCAAGCCCCATCCTAGGTTCACATGCTTGAACCAAATACTCAAAACCATTTTAAAAATATTTAACCACTCACCATATTTCCTTAAGCAAACCAAGCAAAGCCGATCCAAGCCTCCACAACTTCCGGAATCGTGCCCGAACCTCCCAAGGCCAAATCCGATGTTTCTAACCAATCAAAAGCAATGTATTAACCTCTTAATCAACCATAAATTTACTGTTACACATCAGCTCTCAATTCTCTAACATTTTCTCAACAATTCAAAGCCGAAATCCTCCCAAATAATCTCATTTTCGTACTCCAGCAAAACCCAACCATTACCTCCCAATTTAAACACTTAAAACACTCCAAAACATGTCCAAAACATCATCATAATGCTGTACAACCATCCGCCCTTCATTTCCCCACACAAACACTTCAAAAACTCTTAATTTCCACTCCTAAAAATCACCTACAACAGTAGCTACGGGAATCCCATCAAACCAACACTATAACCTCTCAAAAATCATCATAAAACATCTAAAAACACCTACCCAAAGTTGCTATAACATCAGCCCAACAATTCTTCACAAAACCATTCCAAAAACACAAATTTTGACACTTTAAATATACCCCTAAAAACCCATTTCGGGATTCCTTATAAAACCCAACCAAATTGAGATATAATGTTCCATTTGGCAAGGTTAGATCAAAACTCAACTCTATTAATCAAAAACAACCCAAAAAGCTATTAAAGTTTCATGCTTTTCTTCAAACTTGAAAACTTCAAAAACTCAAAAAGATGATTTCTATGAAAACTAAAGCTATGGAAATGTTGGAAATCATGAGGAGAATTCAAAAATGCAATTACCTCGAAGTGAGCCCTTGAATTGATGAAGAAATTTGATGAAATAATGCTTTAGGGGATAAGAGGGGTTTTAGGTTTTCAAAAATGATGGAATGAAGAAGATGAGCATTTCTTTTCAAATAAAACCCCCTTTTGTCATCTTATTTCTCCTTCATTTTACAATTTACCAAAATGCCATTAATGAGATGTCATATCTCATCCATATTTAAAATCCATGGAATTGATTCCTAATTTAATTTGAGTCCAACATATAATATTTGTTTTGAAATCACAAAGCCTAAATAATATATAATATCATTTTAATCATAACTCGAGACCCAAAATATTATTTTCACCCGACCCCTAAACCCGGGTGTTACATGAAACATAAGTAAATTACCCTTATGGCCATCAAACTTCGAAAAATATTAGGATCCCTACGGATATTTTTAGGGATTCTTGCGGATCCCCACGGTGATTTATACGGGTACGGTTCGGATATAGCAATTCCCGTCCCCATCCACATTTGAGCTCTGGTTATAAAACTTCCCCTATCCTCGTCCCCATGGGTAAGGATTTCGGTTATTCCCCATGCCCATCGGTTCGGATCCCCACGGTTTTCGATTATTCCCTACCCGATTGCCACCCCTGACTAGGACTTTGTTTAAAGAGCCCTTCTGAATGACAACATTGAGGTTGTGGTATCGAAATAGGGAGTGGACAACGACTCCTCCATCCTCATGTTCAACTCAGTGGAAGACATGGAGGAGATCTGGAAATCTAAAAAAGATGAGTTGTCATACTGGTTCTCACACATTGGCCCGTTGATGATACAAGGTGTCCCACATTATTTTGTTTCTCTGATTCTCAAGGGGTACCTCTTTTTTGCTGGCATGAGAATTTCTTCAGAGATCTGGGCAACAGTTGGGGCCAATATGTCGGCCTTGATCCGGTGACGCAGAAAAGAGAAAGGTTAGATGCAGCAAAGTTTTTTATTAGGGTTGCAAGCACCTCTGTTATCCCAGAAAAGATAACGATATCTTCAATGGGATTTCCTTATCGAATCAGAATATGTATGGGTGATTTCAATGCAACAGTTAAAGACGATGGTAAAGAGGATTCAATCGGTGATTTCACAAAAGGATGGGACTTTCTAGACGATGTTGGGTTGGCAGCGGCGGAGGACAAACATTGCTCTGGTTCTTCGGCGTCGTCGGAGGAGCATGACCGGGAGGGCAACGGGGTCGGAATAGACAATCGTCTTGGGGATCAAGGCTTCCTTAATCACCCGAACGACGTGGGCAATAATGGCCTTGACTCCAATGAAGCCTCAAGGTTGGCCAACCGTCGGGTTGATTCTAGTGATGCAGTTTCCGTGGATGATTGGATCGATTCCTCAGAGAAAATTATCACAGCTGGCGCGTCTGTTGATTGCAAAAATAATATCCCTTGTCGGGCGGTGGATAGTCCTTTTGGGATAAATTTGTCTATTGGGCCGGTTTTGGGTCCTAACCCAATTGAGGAAGCGACTCCATTATCCTATAATTCCATAAATAGGCCTGATCCGGCCCCACTAATTGCAAATGGTTTGGTTGGCATATCCTCGTCCATTTCCATCGATGTAGTGCCTGACAGTTTTGAAAACCAGGAATGGGATATCTCTGGTAATGCATGCGCAGTGAGACAACTTTCCTTTACAGCCTCCCTCCCAGGTGGTTATAAAAATTTCTTTCATGCAAAAACAAGAAGGCTCGTTAGACGCCTTGTTAGAGACTTCCTAGATGAATCTCCAAATAAGTCGAGCAATGCTGCCCAAGTCAAAGATATGGAATATGAAGACTCAGTTGCTGGTCTTGAAGCTGAATCAGTTTGGGAAATGTGCAATCTGTTAGAAATCTCTTTCAAAGAAGGGAGGGATGCAGTAATCTAGAGGGTTTACAACTTGGAGAAGGAATTGAGGAGCAGAGATTGATCTGTGCTCGATAGAGAAAGTTTTCCCCAAGGAGCGGTTCGAAATGTGGAATTGGTGGTTTGCTTAGAGATCACAAAGGAGCGGTTCTTTTTGAGTTTTCGGAAACCATTACCATTGCTCCCCCAGCTATGTTGGAATTTGAGGATATGGTCAGAGGTGTTCATAAATTCCTGAATTCAACATGAGCTTCTAATTCCAGACTTATAGTAGAATCGAATTGTCTTTTGACGGTGGACTGGTGCCTTGGGAAGGTAGCCCCTCCCACTCATATCCAGAAACAAGTTTTGGAGTTGGCGGCACTCTATCGGACAAAAGAAGTCTTCTTTCGCTGGATTCTGAGAGTGTGTAATATTGAGGCGGATAAGCTAGCTAAACATGGTATTGGTTAATTTGTGTGGCACTAATTCCCGGTTGGTACAGGAAATGGTTCGAAAACTCGGTGAAATTGTTTTTATTTTGTTCGGGTCTAATTACTTGTATGCTTTTAGTGCGTGTATTTGCAGGTATACAGGTGTAACGTGGTTTGCGGAGTGTTTTTGCCATTTGTGGTTTGATAGGTATTTCGAGGTGCCAATGAATGGGTGTTACTACCATTGACCAGAAATGCCTTAGGTGACAAGCTGAGGAAAACGAAGTGAAAATGGGGATGATATGTTCTACTGACAGGGACAGATTGATTGGTGTACACTACCAATCGAGAGCTTTCGCTTGGGTCATAGGATGTTTCATTGGCCGCTCGTGGTGCATGTATTGTATTGTTGGATTCGAGTCTATTCCTTTTTGGGACTGTTATGGTTTTGTGATCCGAATTATTAGCCAGTTAAGGTGCACTCTTTTTCCTCCCCTAGGCTTAGAGAGGTTTTTTAACGAGGCTCATTACTGTGCTACTTTGTATGAACTATTTCGTTAATCATACAAACTACCTTTCAAAAAAATAGATTTATATTAAAAATAATATATTTATATTAATTATATAGAGTAATATTATTTATATGATAAACTGTACTTTAGAATATATACTATTTGTGCTGAAAATAAAACAAAGATGCTAAGTTGGCTTAGTGGTCAAGATGATGCCTTTAATTCTAAAGGTTCCTAGTTTGAATCCCATTGTTAGCATAATTTTTCATATTTTCCTCCAGCAAAACGATGCCGTTTCAGGAAATTTAGTATCAAAATAGCGGCACCAAAACTATGTCATTTTGGTCTGGCATCTAAGTAATCACGACGTTAGAAAGTTAACGACACGGTGGTATAAACGAGTCGAAAAATAAAGTTTGGTGGTAAATTTGGACCAATTTGAAGTTCGGTGGTAAAAACGAGTCACCCTCTATAGTTCAATGGTACCTAGAATAGTTCGGGTCGGGTACCCGACCCGAAAAATTCAGGTATTTTAATATAAATACCCGGTAAATTTTAATCGGGTTGGCGGGTCGGGTAGTTCGGGCCGAGTATTTTTGAACACCCCTAGTCCATGATGTTGAAGGAACCAGCCGTTAGCCATCGTCCTAAAAATAGGAAAAAATATTTAGGGTTTTTTAATTTAGGGGTTGGTATTTTATTTAATTATTTAAAAATAAAAATTAAAAATAGAATATATATGAAAAATAATTTAATTGAAATTTTATTTTAAGTAATTATTAATTGTATGTTGAGTACTTTAAATTTTTAATCTTTATTAATTAATTTAATGGTATTCAGCGATAGTAGTGTTCAGCGATGTTCGACGCACGTAATAGACTCATCCTTATACTAATCATTCTTATTAGAATAAAATTATACTATTACATCGAATCAAATAATTTTACCCTAAATTTGGACATGATCTAACTTTATCCTTTATAAAATCTAATTCAATCTCAACTCAAATTAAAAAAAAATGACCTCATACAATTAGATCGATTAGAACACGTCAATTCGGACCATCCCTTAATACTTGTTTGGCTCTAAATATAATCTAGACTCTATTTATATATAAATAGAGATTAAAATGGACCGACACTACTTATTAAAAGTTTTTCTTTCAAAATAAAATTATTCAAAGCAAAAATTTACTCCATAAAATTATCAAACAACTAACTCATGCGTTACACGGTATAAAACTAGTTATAAATATAAAGTTTATTGCTTTTTATTAAATAGACAATTTTTACATTTTAAACGTGAATATTAAAATTTGAATCTACATAAGATAATGTGAGCACTTTTTACCATTTAAAAATTAATGAATCTCATAAAGTATATTATTTTTAATTTTTATTAAAATATTTAAAAAAGAAACTATCACAATTTATATTTTAAAAATATATAATTTATTGATATTCACTAATTGATCAAGTGGCTAAAGAAGCTCATTTTGTTACATTTTGGCCATGTTTGGCAATTAGCGGATAGCGGATTACATTAGCTGATATCTGATAGCTGATACTTGATAGCTGATAGCTGATTGCATTAGCTTATTTGACTATCGGATTGTATTAGTTGATTGTATAAAAGTGTTTGGTAAAATTAACGGATAGCTGATAGCTGTTAGATTATTTAAAAAAGCAAAATAACATATAAGGACGCGATTATATTCAATATTTGTTTGAATAGTTTATTAGTTATCAATATTTTGTATCTAATTAATATTAATTAGATCTATAAAATTATTTTTAATATTACTTTTCTAAATATATTCAAATGATTTATATATTAATTTATTATTTATATAATTATTTTAGTATAATTTAATTAATTAATAAATTTAAATACACATACAAATATGTGGTAATAAAAAGAAAAAAATAAATAGGATTAGCTTATAAATAAGGTGAGAAAATATTTAATTTAGGTTATTTTGAAATTTTTGGTAATTGATAAGGGTAAGAGAGTCTTTACAACTCTAATATCAAACTTCTAATCTTAAAAAGCTCATATTATGAGCTTTTTCAAAATTAGCGGTTTCACCTCAATCCGCTCTTTCAACTCGTTGTTTATCAAACAACAATATTAGCGGATTTGACTGGTCAAACATCTAATTATGCCTCAAACCTCTAATTTTTACTCAAACCTCTCTTTACCCAACATGGCCTTTGTATAAGTTCGAATCCGGATATAAAAATATAATACCTCTATATTTAATAAAAAATATGACTTCCTATCTTATATTTGAAAATAAGAACACCCAAATTCATTTTATTTTTAAATTGTCCTTTTTTATCTAAAAATGCACTATCAACTTAAAAATAAAAATTAATTTAACATTACCAATCTTTATTATTGTTATGTGTATTCATTTCAAAATATATTTTATTAAGTGATTTTTTCTATTGTATGTATAGATTATGAACTATCAAAATTTATTTTTGTGAATTCAAGTTTAAAATACTTCATTTAAAAACTATAAAGAATCGTATTGAGATGATGATAATCTATATTGATTACCTTAATTATTATTTCTATAAAAAAACATATTTTAATTATTAAGTCACTACATTTTTTCTCTAAAAAAAACCTTTGGGTATCGTTCAGCCACGCATGCGGAGGGGGATCCAAAAAAATGAAGCTTTAAAAATTAGTTTTATGTATTTAACGGAATAAAAAAATCAATTGCGGGGATAGCTTAGTTGGGAGAGTGTCCGACTGAAGATCTGAAGGTCGCGTGTTCGATCCACGCTCACCGCATTTCTTGCATTTTTGTTTATTTTCCTTGGGTGCTCTCTTATAATGGGCTTTCCGTCTTCATTCCTGGGCTCTCTTGTAATGGGCTTTCCCAATTTTATTCGTTTGGGCTAATTTCCAACAGTACACAAAAAATATATGCACAATAAATTAACCTATAATAAAAATATGATAATATATTGAAAAAATAATGAGAATACAAGTATTGTGGGGAACAAAACTAAAATAATATTTATATTTATTTAATTAAATAAAAATATGCATACTTTCCATTAATATATAATCAAAATAAATTCATATATGTATTCAAAAAAAATATTTTCAACTTATCAAATTAAATTTATACTTTTCACCAAAAGTAAATAAATAAATTTTATACTTATCGAGACTTATAAAGCCCAATTAACATTGCCACTAAATTGGCGTATTGCTTGCCGGAAGTCTACGGTCGTCATTAAGATATTAAGACACGATAACACCCAGGAACAAAATACCCAAAAAGCTTCATGCCAACAATGAAGCAAGGGGAGGTATTCAAACTTGAAACGCTCCGAATTGAGAAAAGGGATGGATATTACCCTTTCGGCACGGATCTTGTAATTCTCATATTGACGAAAGTGATTGAGACCCGAATTGCCTTCAAAGGATTGCTCATAGATTGTCGAGTAGTTAGGACGAGCAACCGCTCCAAGGTTGGAGGAATCACCGGCTTGATTAGCCCTTTGTCGCTTCCTCGATGGCTCTTTTGGTGCCATGATCTAAGAGAGAAATTAAGCAAGGGAGATTTCTTCAATTTGAGTAAAAATCAAGGTAAAAAAATAAAAGAAAATTTTCAAGAGAATTTTTGAAAAGAAAAATTTTAGAAGAAAATCTCAAAAAAAATTTGAACAAAAGCAAAGTTAAAAAAAAAATTAAAACAGAGAAAATTAAAAAGGAAGAAGGTGATTACCTTGATAGAAACTTGAAAAGTTGAAGAGAACTTGCACAAAGATGAGAAAGAGAGCACAAAGCCTTGCTTGATTTGAAAACTCTTTTAGGTTTGAGTTGAGATGTGAAAAATATGAAGGAGGAAGTGCCTTTTTATAGGCAAAAACGGCTAGGGTTAATTAGGTTTTGAAAAGTTTGAATTTGGGTAAAAGTTGAACTCATTAAAAGCTAATTAAAGTCATCAGCGCAGTCGAGTATCGATACGCCCGTTGGGGTATCGATACGGGGATAAAGATGTCTTTTCGCAAATATGACCGTTTGAACAGTCGTATCGAAACGGAGGGGTCCGTATCGAAACGACCCGTATCGATACGGGATGAATCGTATCGATACGCGTGAAGCGTAAAGAATTCCGGAAAACGAAATGAAGAATATGTATCGATACGCGTAAAACAGTATCAATACTGCATGCCCAGAAATGCATATTTGGTTCAAAGAACAACCAATGGCTCGAACCTAAACTCTCCTATGAGTATGCAAATGATGTATGAGCAGTTCTAAGCATATTTCAATAGAAACATACTCCCCCTAACTATAGGCATGGAAGAAATTGGGAGTCTAAGCATACAAACATGGCATTTCACAGAATCAAGCATAATTAAGCACAAAAGAGGTCTTAAGAGGTCAAGATAGGCTAGCTAGACCTAACTCTCTCTCCTAAGGGACCAAAAACACTCTTTGTCTAAGGGTTTTGTAAAAATGTCCGCTAATTGATTCAAGGTGTCTACATACTCTATAACCACATCTTCCTTAAGGACATGATCTCTAATGAAATGATGCCTTATTTCTATGTGTTTGGTTCTAGAGTGTTGGATGGGATTTTTAGTTAAGCATATTGCACTAGTGTTATCACATTTTAGGGGTATGATTTCAACTTTAATTCCATAATCTAAGAGTTGTTGTTTCATCCAAAGGACTTGAGCACAACAACTCCCTAAGGATATGTACTCGGCTTCGGTGGTAGATAAGGCTACACTATTTTGTTTCTTAGATAACCAAGATATGAGCATACTACCTAAGAATTGACAAGTTCCCGAAGTACTTTTCCTATCGATTTTACAACCCCCATAATCCGCATCTGAGTAAGCATGAAGGTTGAATGTAGAGTCTCTAGGATACCAAAGGCCTAAACAAGGAGTGTCTCTAAGGTATCTAAAGATTCTCTTAACGGCTATAAGGTGAGACTCTCTAGGACTAGCTTGAAACCTAGCACACAAGCAAACACTAAACAAGATATCCGGTCTACTTGCGGTAAGGTAAAGCAAAGATCCAATCATAGAACGATAAAGCTTAGAGTTAACACACTTACCTCCTTCATCTTTGTCAAGCTTTGTAGATGAGCTCATAGGAGTGGCTTGAGGCTTTGCATTCTCCAAGCCAAACTTCTTGAGCATATCCTTTATGTATTTTGCTTGGTTGATGAAGGTGCCATCCTTCTTTTGCTTGATTTGGAGTCCCAAAAAGAATGAGAGCTCCCCCATCATGCTCATCTCAAATTCACCTTGCATTAACTTAGCAAACTCTTGACAATGACATTCATTAGTAGAACCAAAAATAATATCATCAACATAAATTTGAACTACTAAGATGTCATTTTTATACATTTTTATGAAAAGTGTAGTGTCCACCTTACCTTTTTCAAATCCTTTTTCAATCAAAAAATTTAAAAGCCTTTCATACCAAGCTCTAGGAGCTTGTTTTAAACCATAAAGAGCTTTGGTAAGTTTGAAAACATGATTTGGAAATTTTGAATCTTCAAAACCCGGTGGTTGTTCCACATACACTTCTTCATTTATAAAACCATTTAAAAATACGCTTTTAACATCCATTTTAAAAAGCTTGAAATTATGATAACATGCATATGCAAGCAACATCCTAATGGCTTCCATTCTAGCTACGGGTGCATAGGTTTCATCAAAATCTATTCCCTCTTCTTGAGTGTAACCTTGTGCTACAAGTCTAGCTTTATTTCTCACAATGTTACCACTCTCATCTAGTTTGTTCCTAAAGACCCATTTAGTTCCTATTGTAGATTGATTACTAGGCCTATCAACTAATGTCCATACATTACTTCTCTCAAATTGATTTAACTCTTCTTGCATAGCCATAATCCAAAAGTCATCTTTCAATGCTTCTTTTATGTTTTTAGGCTCTATGCATGAGATAAATGCAACATGGTTCATTAATCTAAGAGAAGAACGAGTGGTTACCCCCTTGGATGGATCACCCAAGATTTCACCATCTTTGACATAGTTCAACTCCCTTGGGTAGCTCACTTCCTTTTCCTCAATAGCCAAGTCCTTCAAGGCATCAAGAGGTGGATCTTGTGTGTCTTCCTCTTTTGGTTGAATCTCATCCTCCTTTGAAGTTTGACCTCCATCAAAGGCATTTATGATTCCTACATCATCATCTTCACAAGAATCCTTCCTAGGAAGGAGGTTATCATCGAATACAACATGAATAGATTCTTCTACTACTAAAGTTCTTTTGTTAAATACTCGATAGGCTTTAGAGGTTAATGAGTAACCTATAAAAATGGCTTCATCACTTTTTGCATCAAATTTACCTAAGTTATCTTTTCCATTATTTAAAACAAAACACTTACACCCAAAAGGGTGAAAATAGCTAATGTTAGGCTTTTTAGATTTTAAAATCTCATAAGGTGTTTTCTTTAAAATTAGCCTAATCATTACTCGATTTACAATATAACAAGTGGTGTTTGTGGCTTCCGCCCAAAAATATTTAGGTAAATTATTTTCACAAAGCATAGTTCTAGCCATTTCTTGTAAAGTTCTATTTTTCCTCACAACTACCCCATTTTGTTGAGGAGTTCGAGGAGCCGAAAAATTATGGCTAATACCATTTTCATTCAAAAATTCTTCAAACCCTAAATTTTGAAACTCAGTTCCATGATCACTTCTAATGTGTGAAATTCTAAGTTCAAGATCATTTTGGGTTAATTTTGAAAATGTGATGAATTTTTCCAAAGCCTCATCTTTAGTACTTAAAAAGAGAACCCAAGTAAATCTAGAAAAATCATCAACTAGCACAAATGCATAAGATTTACCACCCAAGCTCATAGTCCTAATTGGCCCAAATAAATCCATGTGAATTAATTGTAAGCATCTACTAGTAGAAACATCATTAATGGATTTAAAGGAAGACTTATGTTGTTTACCCTTTGAGCATGCATCACAAATTTTATCATTTGAAAATTTTATTTTGGGCAAACCTCTAACTAGATTTAGAGAGACTAGTTTTTCTAAAACACTTATGCTAGCATGTCCTAGCTTCCTATGCCACAACCATGCATCATTTTCATTTTGAGCAACCAAGCATGCATGAGATGTATGTATGTCATCTAAATGCACCATGTATATGTTTCCTATGCGATGACCTATGAGCATGATATTATTAGATTTAATGTCTACAATTTTGCAACCATTTTTATCAAATAAAACATTAAATCCCTTATCACATAATTGACTTATGCTCAATAAATTATGTTTAAGACCATCGACATATAAGACATTTTCAATAAGAACGGTAGAGTGATTACCTATGGAGCCAATACCTTTAATGTGGCCTTTGGAGTTGTCACCAAATGTTACTACTCCTCTACTTTTTGGCTTTAAATCCATGAATCGACTCTTGTCTCCGGTCATGTGCCTCGAGCATCCACTATCAAGGTACCATGAGTTTTGACTTTGTGCTTTGGCCTTGTAGCAATGCTCCCCCTACAAACAAAGATATTAAACCTTGGTTTTTGGTACCCAAATCATTTTGGGTCCATGAGTGTTAGCTCCCAAAACCTTGGTTCCCTTAGGAATCCAAGATGACATAGCAATAATATTATTAGATTTTACAAGTTCCTTAGGAACCCATACACTTCTAATTCTTTTAGCTCTACTATGTCTAGGGTAGCTACCTTGTTTGTAGTAATTAGTCTTTTTCTTAGGTTGGTGTGTTCTAGAGGATTCTCCTACTTCATGCTTGACACTACCAACATTTTTTAAAGACTTTTTGAGCTCATTTAGCTCACCTAACACCTTTTGGTGTTCACTATTACATTGAGATAAAAGATTATTAAGATCAACATTTTCATCTTGAAAGAATTTAAGTTCATCTTTTAATCCTAAAATCTTTTTCTCAAATTTAGAATTAGCTTGAGTGAGTGAGTCATTTTTATCATTTAGTTCTAAAATGATTTTCTTGTTTTTAATGACCGACTCTTTAAACTTCTCAACTAATTCATTGTATACCTCTTGTAACTCATCATATGCATCATTTAACTTTTCATATGAAAAATCTAAAGTAGATGAGTTAGAGGTTACCAAGGAGGAATCTTCCTCAAGTGCCATGAGACAAAGATTAGCCACTTCTTGTTCGTCATCCTCCGATGACTCCTCATCACTCCAAGTAGCAAGCTTGGCTTTGAGTCTTTTCTTCTTCTCAAAGCCCTTCTTCTTGAGTTGAGGGCACTCCGAACGGATGTGGCCGAGTTGTTTGCACTCATAGCAATGATGAGATCCTTTCCTTCTTCTTTGTTCTTCCCTTTGAAGTCCATCTTTCTTTGGATTTTTCTACCCCGGTTGGACCTCATGAAGCGTGAGAACCGTTTGGCTATCATAGCCAATTCTTCAAGTTCATCCTCATCACTAGATGAGCTCTCATCAAGTTGTGAAGCTTTAGCCTTGAGAGCTATACCCATCTTCTTCTTCTTCTCAACCTCAAGCTTCTCTACTCTTTTCTCTTCTTTCTTTTTCTCATCTTCCCTTCCTTGCTTCATGATCTCATGAGTAAGGAGAGAACCCACAAGCTCATCAAGCTTTAATGTCTTCAAGTTCTTTGCTTCGATGATAGTGGTTCTCTTCCCATCCCAAGATTCAGGAAGTGAATAGAGTAGCTTCCGGACAAGCTTGTCTTCCGGTATGATCTCTCCATATCCCTTTAGACCATTGACAATCGTGGAGAATCGATCAAACATCTTTGACACCGTCTCATTGGGGTCCATCTTGAAATTTTCATAACTAAGATTGAGAATGCCAATCTTAGTTTCTTTGACATCATTGGTGCCTTCATAGGTGGTCTCAAGAGTGTCCCACACTTCCTTGGCACTTTCAATTGATGAGACCTTTGAGTAGATATCCGGACCGAAAGCACAAAATAGCATGTGGAGAGCTTTATCATTGACTTGAATCTTTTTCCTCTCCTCTTCACTCATTTCGGCTTTCTTCTTCAACACCATCTTGCCTTCACCGTCTTGCTTCAATGGAATGTATGGCCCATCCTCAATGACATCCCACACAAGATAGTCACTAGACTTGATGAATAGCCTCATTTTATTCTTCCAAAAAGAATAGTTGTCACCATTGAAGAAAATAGGCTTTGTGGTCGATTGTGACTCGTACATGCCGGAACCGGAGGTTGAAGCCATCTCTTGATATTTTGATGATCACACTCTTCCAAGGATCTCCTCTTGTGGTTGTTAATCCTCAAAGAGTTTAGCTCTGATACCAATTGTTGAGTGGATCGAAAGATCGATATTTACCAAGAGGGGGGTGAATTGGAAATTTAAAGGTTTGTGGTGGAAATTGACAAATTAA
This sequence comes from Hibiscus tridactylites, assembly GCA_958450335.1. Lineage (NCBI taxonomy): Eukaryota > Viridiplantae > Streptophyta > Magnoliopsida > Malvales > Malvaceae > Hibiscus > Hibiscus tridactylites. Next base: position 22,591,693 of record OY288287.1, read on the forward strand.
AAAATTGATGGACAAGATATTTAGAGTGGTTCAAGTTCCAAATTAACTCTACATCCACTACCTTAGTCTCACTAAGGATTTGCAACAATTTCTCTAAATTGATCTTCCCCTTTTCTAGGACAAGGAGGCAACCCTTTACAATTTCGGTTGATTTTTCTACCCAAAAATCAACCCAACCCTCACACAAGAGAACAAAGAAAATTGTAGGCTAATAAGGTATCTCTCAATACAAATGATAGCCCCAATACAAGCACTCAACCCAATTTTACAAAGTATGAATGAAGAACACAAATTGGGATTTCTAGACAAATATGAAATTTGGCACAATTGCTTGGATTTGATGAATAAGTGTTTGCTTGAAGTTCAATAGTTGTTGCTGTAGCTTTTTGATGTGTCTTTTATACATCTTCATTGATTTATAGCCGTTTGGGTGGTTGGGGACTTAATTAGAGCCGTTGGAACCCTCTCTTACCACCATAAATGCACTTCTGCAGCTACCAGTATCGATACGCGGGAAGGAGTATCGGTACCTGTCTCAGAAAAGAAAGAGCCATTGTGTGCATTTAATATAGGGGTATCGATCCGCGCGTAAGCGTATCGGTACGGGGTATCGAAACGGCAAGGGCCGTATCGATACTATTTTCTGAACTTAGCTCACTGTCCGCAACCGTATCGGTACGAGGGTTTTGCGTATCGATACGGATCAACGAACTTTTAAAGTTTGGTTACCAACCAACTGACACCAACGGTCATATTTTTTAAACCGACTTATATTAAAAAATTACAAAGCCCGTATCGATACGGGGGTTAGCCGTATCGGTACCGTATTCAAACTCTTTGAATTTTAACACAGGGCTGTATCGATACGAGGGTTTGGGGTATCGATACAGGTTCCGACAGTAACCAAGTTTGGTAAAATGGTATCGATACGCTGGGTGCCGTATCGATACGCCTGGACGTTTTTGAATGGTTTTGCCTTGGAACACTTAGAAAATATTTTGAGTTTGAGTTTTATAAATCAGTTTCAAAGTGTTGGTGTTTTAAAAACTTATTAAGGGACTTAAAAACTAATTTTAAGTTTTACAAAATAATCCTTAAGGATTTAATTATATCAAAATCAATCATAGGTTTTACAAACTATTACTCCGATTAATAGATTCCGGTACAATCTCATCACACTTATATTTAGCTCGCAAGAAACGCACCCAAAGCTGTCCCCGTTTCGCAATCAAATTGAACCCAATCTTCATTAAAAAAGCAGCATTTTGATCTTTTAGTTTCTTAAAACCTAACCCACCGAGTTCAATCGGTGTACATAATTCAGTCCAATTAACCAAATGCACACCTTTTCTATCCGCACAATTACCCCAAATAAAATTGCGAATCAACTTCTCAATTTCCTCGCACACCCTATAGGTATTTTTGTTGATTGCATCGCATAATACGAAATTGACGACAACACCGCCTTAGCAAGCGTGATCCGCCCTGCAAAGGATAAATATTTCGCTTTCCATCCTGATAGCCTATCTCGCACCTTCTGAACAAGGTAAGAATAAGTCGCTCTAGTAACCCGTCGATGCAGCATTGGAACCCCAAGATAGCGACCAAGATCAGAAACTTCAGAGAATCCCAACACCCTGCTCAAATCATATCGGATATCAGCTGACACATTCCGCGAGAAAAAAATACTCGACTTCTGAACATTCACTTTGAGGCCCGAAAATTTACAAAACTCAATCAAAACATCCCGGATTTCGTCTAATTGTTCCATAGATGCTTCCGCAAACAAAACCATGTCATCCGCAAACATAAGGTGGGAGATAACTGGGCTGTGCCGCGAGGTACTAAATCCTTTCCAACGGCCCGAAGCTACTCTCTGATTAATCGTCTGGCTAAGTCTCTCCATACAAAGCACGAATAAATACGGAGAGATAGGATCACCTTGCCGTATTCCTCTCGATGGCGAAAAGGTATCAGTTAACGATCCATTCCAGCTAATCTGCGTCGAAACACTAGAAACACACTTCAAGATCAATTCACATAAGAGATCAGGAAGACCAACATCATGCAATGTATCAGCAATAAAGCCCCGCTCCAGTCTATCATAAGCCTTTTCTAAATCAATCTTTAGCGCCATCCAGCCACGCTTTCCAGTTTTCCTATTCATAGAGTGCACAATTTCCTGAGCGATTATAATATTATCAGATATTGCACGCCCAGGCACAAAACTAGTATGGCTTTCCGAAATCCAATCTGATAGAAATGGCTTGATCCGGTTAACTACCACCTTAGTAACTGCCTTGTAAATCACAGTGCAGAGGCTGATAGGCCTGAACTGACTCATTGTTTCAGGCGAAGCAACCTTAGGAATCATGACCATAATTGTTCGATTCACCTCTACCGGGAACGGTTCCCCAGAAAAAAATGTTCCGAATGCAACAACAAACACTATCTCGCACAACATCCCAATTGCGCTGGTAAAAAGCCGCGTGTAAACCATCAATACTTGGGGCCTTCCAAGGATCCATATCAAAAATAGCAGCTCGAATCTCCATATCCGTAACATGCCCGCCTAACGCCCGCAGTGTATTGTCGCATACCCTGGGGAACAATCCGCGGATATGGTACCTTCCCTGACAACTAGCATCAGCCGTGAATAGTTTCCTGTAAAACTCAATAGCCTCAGCTTGCAACATCATCTGATCCGTGATCCAAAACCCAGTACTCGATTTCAATCCCCCAATCATATTAGCTCTTCAGCGTGCCATAGTCGATGCATGGAAAAAACGAGTATTCTTATCGCCCGAAAGAATCCATTGGCTGTGCGATTTCTGGTACCACAAGGACTCCTCCTGTTTAAGAATAACATCAAGCTCACTGCGCAATTGACTTCGTAAATCAATCAAGAAAGCCGAGTGTGAACGTTGCAATGATTTTTCAATACCCCGAAGCCGTGCCAGAAGTCTCATTTTCTTCTTCCCAATATGACCGAAAACATCCATATTCCACTGCTTAACCGCATCCTGAAAATTCTGCGCATTATCAACCACAGAAGACTCACCGTCCCAAACATATTCAAGAAGACCCCGAAACTCTGGATGATCCTGCCAAGCCGCTAGGAACCGAAACGGCCGTTCCACAGTCGAAACCAAAACACTTGTGGGCTTAAGAAGAAGGGGGCAATGATCACTACCAACACGATCCAAATGAAACACAATCGACAACAGATACTCCCCAAACCAAGCATAGTTCGCCAAACATCGTTCCAAACGCTGATACAGATTACCCCTACTCCAAGTAAAAGCATCGCCTTTGTAATCAATTTTAGTCAGCCAATGGAAAAATTATTATTTACTTCAAAAGTTATTTTTAATAAATATTTATGAAAAAATTAAACCTTTATCATGTTTAAAAAATCATAAAATAAAATTATTTTATCAAAATATAATACAAATTTTCAAAGCGACGTAAAAATAAAAAAAGTAAAAGTTCAATGAATACTAAAATAACTTATTGAATTAAATAGAAATCCAATCGTATACACCCTGTAAATGTTAACATATAAAGGCATTAATACATTATTTTAAAAAGAAAACTCAATAAGTGTTCCATTGAAAAAGCGGATGATGTTCATTCTAAGTGACACGAGTTTAAATCACTTTGTCTACAAAGTGTATGTACATTGTCAAAGTGTTAAGAATATATATTAACAAATAATACCTTGTAATTATTTAGACCATTCAAAAAAATATTTATACCATCCACGATAGTAGAACCAAAAAAAAAAACCATAAGCACCTTAAAACTCATGGTTAAAGATTTAGGGGTATGAGATTATAATTTAATGGATGTTGTGAGAAATTAGAGTTTAATAATTAAAACTCAAATTCTTAACTATGTTACTTTAAACTTAAACTATAACATCTGAACTCTGATTTTTAACCATAAACTTTAAATTTTAACCATAAAATATAATTCTAAACTCCTAAACCCTAAACTAAATATCTAGATACTAAAACTAAAATGTTTATGAATATTTTTTTTACTAAAAAGACGTTTATAAATTTTTGCATGAAATATTTTTGCTAATATTAATTGTATATGAAAAATACACCATCTGTAATAAAGAACACCATATGTAATAAAGGTGGACAAAAAAAGAAAAAAAAAAGAAAAATGAATCCGTACAATAAAAAACACCATATGTAATAAAGGTGGACACGGTCACATGGTATCCTGTCTCATGCGTACGACGCAAGACTAGAGTATGTGTTTTACCTAATCTGGTGCTCTCTTTGTCTTATCCAACATTAAAATTGTTTTTTTAATTTATAAATAATAAGATAATTAACATCTTTATTTCTTGATTATTGGGATAATCCAATCACGTGTCACAAAACTGCCGTATTTGATTACTGCCTATGTGGCCATAATTTGTTTACATTTGTATCTCTATTTAGGGTTAATTACATCATGCACCCTCCAATTATGATGTATTATTAAATCTAAAACTCTAAATTTTAAAATTAATTCATATACCTTAAATTTTAATCCTAATCTTAATCGACTTAGGTTCTTTCTCACTCTTGCTTTTTTATCCCCCTCTCTCTCTCCAGAAATTTGGTTTTGGCTTTTTGTGAGTTAGTGGGAAAGATCGTCTTTTTTATGGATCTTCGTGTAGACGACGCTCCGGTCTCCAAGCGACTTAAACCCAACCAGGTTTTCTTTCTATATCAAACCGAATTATGATATGTGTTTTTTGACTGTGGCGTGCTTTATGGTTTGATTAAGAGTGTTGCAGTGGATGGAATTTGATTGTCGTTGCTTTTTGATGAATCATCTTTTGTTTTTGATCGGAATTCTCTGTGTATGTATGTGTTCCCCTCTCTCTCGCTCACTCTTACTGAATTCTTTTCGAGTCTCTGTTTGGTTGCTGGGAAAATTCTATCCACGGGAAAAGTTCAAAGAGAGAAGTTAAAAAACAAAATAGTATTAGCAAATAAGTATCAGCGTGTAAACGGGAAAGTGTTTCTACTTTTTCTTTCGCTTTCCTCTCATGTTTCTCTGTTGCCAGGACGGAACCAGATTGAACTGAGGGGCAAGTTGATTAACATTGAAATAAATGGGGTTTTAAAAAGTAATTAAACCATACAAATTAAGAGAGTTAGTTTAGGTTTAATTTCACTGATTTTAAAATTAAAAGGTCTTAAAAAGTGATTGAACTAGAAAACTGAGAGGTTAAAGCTTAATTTCATTAATTTTAACTGACAAGCTCTTAAAAAATAATAAACCAGAAAACTTTGGTAGGGGTAATGGCTTAATTGCAATGATTTCAAAACTATCAGTGACCTAAATGCAATTAAACCATGTGCCTTGTTTTCATGTATATTATTTGTTTTGTTCTCTTTCATCCAAAGCCTCCGTGTGTTCCAAAGATGAAGCTTCCATTTAATATTATTTGAAAGAATTAGAAAAATTAGCTCATAATGCTTTTAAGGTAGCCTTTTTAAAGTGTTAAGTATAATATTCTAATTTGGTTTCTTGGAATATCAGCGTTTCTTGTACTATAAACATCTGGAGATTATTTTTTTTTCTATGCACGAAGCTTGAGACAAAGCTTTCATTCTGTTTTTTCGATCTCTAAAGAATGCGTAAAACATACGTTGAGGGTGAGTTCTTGTCACTGCCAGTTTTCACTCAGAATATTTTGCTTGAACTATATGTTGAGCAACCAATCTTCTTGTTTAGATTCTTCTTTCTGATGCAATGGATATCGAACAAGTTGATGTTTCAACTGCGGTTTTGATTGGTTCTGAGAAAGCTGTCATGGACAGCAAGGGAAAGACTAAGATATGCTGTGACAAGAAGTGGGAAGACAATGTAAAGGTACATGCTTGCATTTTTAAATAGAAACTGCATTTTACCTCGTCCAGGGGTGGACGGTAATGGGAGCCAGAGGAGGCCCTGCCCCCCTAAAATTTTGGAAAATTTTAAGTAGGTCCCCGGAATTGTTTTGCCACAATCTGCCACTGCCTCAGCACAGCTTTTTATTTATTTCACCAGCTGACCTTTAATTGAGTTTGCTTCTTTTTTTTCTTCCAGGATGCTTCAGCCTGTGATCAGGGAAATTCTGTCAGTATAACAGGGTCTGAGGACAGTAACAATCCTTTCAAGAGTTCTACTTCGGCATCAATCAATTCGAATAATATCAATAGTTCTAATTCTGATTTGTCCTATGCTGACGACGACGACGAGGACTGTGATGACTATGCTGATGATGTTTCTGATTATGGCGACAATGATGATTTCTTATATGAAGATGATTATTCAATTATGCAATCCCATTTTGATAATGTTGATCTTCCTCCTGGGGTTGAGGCTTCAATTCCATGGTTGAAAGGCTCTGCTCCAACCGGAAATCTGCCTCCTTTCCTGGGTGTCCCAACTGCCCCTTGTCTGGATGAAAGCAAGAAAGTCACGACAACTGATACCAATACTTCAATGGTCCCAAGATATTCGGGGTCTGATTGCAAAGGAGGAAATGAAGAAAATGGAAACATGGAAAAATTTCTCAGTTTCAAACATTTTGATGTTGTGGATGATTTCTCAGACCATCATTACAGCAATATGACATCAGGAGGGGTAAGTATGCATCTTGTTTCTCTATCATGCTAAATTTTTCGGTTTTAATATAATTTTTGCACTTTCCGTTAATAGCAACCAAAGGAGTGGGCGAAGCAAATACAGGAGGAGTGGAAGATTCTGGAAAAGGACTTACCAGGTGTGTTCCGATTCATGAATACATTTTCTGAAATCTTGTGCCATTGTCATATTAATTAACAAGGAATTAAGTATGACACAATAAATTACTTTTATCAAGTGTTAACTATCGCCATAACTGAAATTATACGAACATTCCTCAGCTGAATGACATCGTAAAGGACAGCTGCAGTGATTTCTGAATTTTGTAGTTTCTTGTTATGAAAATTTCTACTTTTTGCTTCTTATCCCCTGGCATTATTTTGTTTGAATGACTCATGCTCCCACTGTGTTTTACAGAAACCATATATGTGAGAGTTTATGAAGGAAGGATGGATCTCTTAAGGGCTATCATTATAGGACCAGCTGGTACTCCATACCATGATGGTCTTTTTGTTTTCGATTGTTTCTTCCCTCCAAAATATCCCCACGAGCCACCGGTATGTTCTTCCTCAAAGGATTGTTCATGTTGAGAGTATTATTAAGTATAGACGTATTTTACAATGCTTAATGAATATATGGTAATTTTCTTGTCAGATGGTTTACTACTACTCCGGTGGCCTCCGGTTAAATCCGAATTTATACAACTGTGGTAAAGTATGTCTAAGCCTTTTGGGTACCTGGCCTGGACAACAGAATGAGATGTGGAATCCAGGGCAATCAACCATGCTACAAGTATTGGTGTCTATACAAGGTCTTATTCTGAATGCTAGACCTTTCTTTAACGAACCTGGGTATGAAAGTTCGTATGTCGGGGCTGAAGGTGAGAAGAAGTCCAGGAAGTACAATGAGGACGTATTTCTTCTATCATTAAAGACGATGATTTACACACTAAGAAAACCGCCAAAGGTATCTTTCAATATCTAGTTTATCCATGAAAAATACGATTGCCATGAGAATACCCCTCTTTTACTTTAACCTTTATTAATTGCATGTTGGCTATGGTCTTGGCCTTTGTTCAGTGATGTTTGTCAAATATGATTCTGTAAAATTTACTGTTTTTTTTCTTCATTTTATGTCCTGATCGGACTCGGTCATGTTTTGTCTACAGCATTTTGAGGACTTTGTTACCGGTCATTTTCGCAGCCGTGCACTTGACATCCTTGCGGCATGTCAAGCATATAAAGTGGGTGCTACAATAGGCTCTGTTGTGGTTAAAGATGGTGTTTCGCACCCTACTAAACTCGAACAGGGTAGCTCCGAGGAATTTAAAGGAACAATACCGAAGATGATTAATTTGGTGGCCAGAGAGTTTGTGAAAAACGGGTCAATGAACTGCGAGCAGTTTCAGGCTAGCAGAAGCTGATAACTGTTGGGAGTTGTGGTTGGGTCTAAAATGTAGCATAAGCTAATGTAGAGCCGTATGCCTTTCCGAATAAATGATTTGGTGGACCCAATTTTGAACTTGGTTACATTTTGACTACTTTTGGTATATAATCTTGGCTTTCTCTTTAGATATTGACTAAAAGAACTTGCACAATAGCTTAATTTCACTGTAATTATGTGCTTTTAACTTTAAGTATGTTTTATTGAATCTATAGTGATCAGTTCATTTTTTCCTTCATTTCCAAGAAATTAGAACATGAACTATTTTTTGCCCTTTTCCAAGCTAGATTTGCAAATGTCTAGTTTCGAACCCATGTAAAATGGGACAACATAAGCATTCTTTGCCACCCGGCCAATTAATAGATCACATACTTTCTCTTTAAATCTGAGAAGTTAACACACAACTCTGCCATCAATCTATCACCATCAGTATCCTTTTTGGTCGCTAGGCCATTATAATTGTATAAAATCCAACATGAGGCAAATATACAAAGACTTCAACACAGGCAGGAACCATAAACTCACGTATGTGGATATTTAGAAGAAAAACAAAGAGATAACCTTTGTAACCGGTCTCGGGTGTACATCGATGAATTACAGATGGAGTTGAATAAACACCTAAAAGTTCAACAATCCCAAAATGAATATGGGTTTATGCACTGCAACCAACAGCTTAATATTTAAAAGAAATTTTGCTTACCAGAAGATATCGAATCAAGCTAGGCATTGGAGGAGGCCGAGGAGTGGCTTCTATCCAGCTCCGCACTCAGCATGTGATGTAGAAGAACATCAACTCTTTGACTACGAGTCTTCGTGCTGTGAATTGGAACGGGGTGAAAGAAAATCGAAATGCAACTTATAGTTAAACATCAAACAAACTGAGTGCAAGTAAATGAAAAGTTGTAGAAATATTGAGACAGCTAATACAAACCCAGCGAGTCTTCGACCTTTTCCTGATCCAGCATCCTGGGAATATGAAAGTGGCAATCAGATTTGTATCCTTTCAATGGATATATTAACATGAATTTTTCGGATAACGGCCATGGTAACGGGAATGACAATGTGCCCATAGGCATACATGGTAATGGTAACGAGATTATGAAATGTACCAACCTTGTCATCTTCTTCACCAGTCCCTGATGCCTCAAGATCCATTTCAGCGAAGAATGCCTCCAAGACAAAAGCTACAACCTGTATTTACAGAGGAAAGAAAAATAAGTTTTTTCTTTTCTTTTTATAATATGTATGCAATGTTAAATGGAAATGAGAATAAATATTCTCAAGACTTACCAAATTCAAAAGCAACAAAACAGTAACTAGGTAGAAGCTGATAAAATATACAAGGGTCCAAGAAGTTCCAGTTATTTCCTTGTAGCTCTGTAACAGCAATTCAGACATTTGAGTTAACTATTGGATCGAAGAAACATCAATATTGTACCAAGATAAAGTTGCTATAATGTGAATAGGTTCAAATAACTTTTAAACTAATCCATTAACAGCTCTAGTGTAGAAAATATGATCTTATGCAGCGTAATTCTATCCTAATCGACCATTGAAACAATACATTGAGCTGATGTATAGCAAGGATGTTACTTCCTCTACATGTCCTACACAGAAGTGTATTGAAAAGAAAACAAAATGAAAAAAAGGGATTGGCACAAAAGCAATACCTGCATCCATATTTGCCAGTTTCCCATCACTAGCAAGTTAAAAAGTGTGACCATTCCATTTGGATAATCATTAAAGTTGAAGAGCAAATAGCTGATTTTGTCAAGGAAAGTCACTGAATATTAATACAGTTTAAAACATGCCATTGGCACTAAACATACCTCTGAAACCAAAAGCTAAATTTCCTAATGCATTCTATTTAATTAAAAATATTACAAAGGCATATAAGAAGGGTTTACAGAAACCACAAAAAAGGATACTCATTGTCAGAGAGCTCTGTTGCATCTAGACTGGGATTCCCAGCATTGACAATCCCACCAAAGATCTAGAACAAATGGCGATAATTTTCATTAGTAACATAATCAGAACATTGATTGGACTGAATAATAATCCACTACGAAATCCAGGGTTCTAGGAATTTGAAACCATTTTTCTTTAGGATAAAAAATTCATGACTACATCGTTTGATATATTGAGGCAACTTTAATAGAATGTTGCATCTGAAAATCCAGGTAGGCAGGCAGATGGCGGTGGAAATAAAATATCCTTAGTACCTGTACACCAATTGAGCAATAGATGCATACGACACAAAATATAGTCCCAAGATATGGCATTAGACTTGGTATTAAGGTTAAGAATGTGGCAACAAAAGCTCGGTAACTTCGGACATGCATCAGGAGCCTTATCAATCTTAGCATTCTGGCAAGAAGAAGGTAGCGAATCCTGTAGACAAGAAAGGGCAGAAAATGAGATATTTAAAAGCTAGAGGAAAAAGGGACATCCAAAACTGACGATGTTAACTAGAATTTATTTATAACATATGTAGACAGTAGACAGCATATGTTTAAGGTTAAATGAGGAGTGATGGGAGAAAAACTTAAAAATGGTGCATATTCTATACAAACTTTGAAATATTTTCTCCTTACCATTCTCCATTTGAGAAAAAGGCAAGTCCATCAGGAGTTGCAAAAGTTACAGTTTCTCCTATAACTGCAAACACAAATTTGATAAAATGGAATTCAGTAGCCAATTAACATATGAAGCGTTTTCTCTGAGACGATATTAACCCGGTGCAGAACTAAAAGCCTATGTTTCAAGTTGAATGGAAAAATATTGCAAATGTAAATATGCAGTAGTGCACATGCCATTTGCTCTATCCCCAAATTGTACCCTACCTGTTTTCCAAAATTATACAGCAGTTCACTTCAGTTGAGAAAATCAATACAGCAGCATATTCCTTAATATATTGATCATAATATAAGTCATTTCATATCTTCAATTTTTACACGTTACCTAACTATGTCGTCCTCTATTATCAGTCACCAAGGAAACTTTAATGCAGTCCGCTTAATTCGACAAGAATTGACAGTTGACACAAATGACAACCAAGTTTTCACAATTGGTTTAACCAGTAATTAAATTAATGTGTCATCCAATATAAGAAGGCGAAACGGAATAATTCATGAAATTTGCTTTCTAAAAGCTCATTGTGATGTTCGATTATTATTATTATTTCAAAAAAATATGAAAATAAAATTGGTTGCTTTACTTTAGTAGAACTAGGTAAAATACCAATGATTTAACTTGGTTAATTACCTATTATCCATGTGATAAGAAAATCAAAGCGATTCTGACCATCCCTCCAATAATTTGAAAAGCCAAATGCATAGACTTTCAGTGCCATTTCCAGTACATATATCCACCCTGTCAAATGAAAAGAAGTGCATGAAGCACCATTGGAAAGAAAGCAATAACATGTCATACAAAAAAACATGACAAGCATTAAATCATGCAAATTTATGAATTTAAAATTAAGTAAATTAAGGGAGTTAACTAACAAGCTCAAAAATCTTGACATGCATTAGAAAGTACTTACCAAATACAAACTCAACCTCTTGCCACACCTTCTGCCCAGAGTTGTTTTCAATATCAAGCTGCGTGCCAATTTATATTACAGAAATTAGTCCAAGACTGTAACACAGAATTTAATTTTGGCAATATGAATCCTAGCGATCAAATCATCTGAAGCAAAAATAAGGAAAAAAGTTCACTATTTTTAGCACTCCATCCAATGATCAAAAGATAATGGTAAAAGCAGATTAGGGGTCTTCTGTTGATTTATTAGCCAATAATGCACAGGCACTTTTCTCTCTTCTTTCTTAGTGTCAATAGCGCCACTTCCCTACCCCTCCAAAGGCATCAGACCTTCAGGTCGTTGCATAAGCTACCTTATATGTTTACTTTTAGCTCTAAATAAAGTTCAGGTGGCAAACATGAGTCCATGTTGGAAAGAGCAAGAAACAGTGTTAAAGTTGGGAATCACATTGCTGGACTCTAGCTATGGTCGTTGTAAAGCAATGGATGGAGGGTTCTGTGATCATTCATATTTCATTTTGTTAGCCTGTGAATTTGATGCATTCACTACATTCTCAGAACTGAATTGACAATTTTCTTCTGTCAGCAAACTAGAAGGGAAGTTACATGTAATCTAGATGCATAACTAGTAACCAAGTAGTTTCCTATTGCCTAAGTGCACGACATGCCTCCTGGACAAATGGAATAATTAATGGAAAAGATTTAATCATATAGAAAGGAAAGGGAAAGCTTTAAACAATTACTCATGGGGCACTGATCGAGTTATTTTTCAGTTTATAACTCTATCTTATTATGTGCTTCAAAACAATTTGGAGCCCCTAACCGTGGACATGAGAAAAAGAAAGAAAGAAATCGACACACCAAAGGTACAGTTCTACATAGTTTCCAAACACTTAAATTCGAGACAAAGAATTAGTTTGAATCCAATGTGGCAGTACTTTGTAGGAAATATAGTCCACAACCGACAGCACCAGCATCAGATAAATGCAAGTAGAAAAGGCGCCAACAAAACCAGCACACACCAGAGGCATAGTTCTACCTAGTTTCCCAACTCTTAAATTTGATACAAAAATTAGTTTCACTCCAATGTGCGGGTACTTTGTAGGAAATGTAGCCTACAGCTGACAGGTTCAGCATCAGATAAATGCAAGTATATTTGTTTTATGAAATTGTAGAACTACTTGCATCAAACAAGGAACTTATAAAAGAACCTTAATTGTTAAAACAAATTGTATGCTAATATTCATCCAGATGAAATACGTTAAGAGGCATACCGTTGTCTCAACGATAACTGCTAACAGATTCAGTATAAGAATGAAGGATATTATGTATCCAAATTTGGGACTCCGAACAAAGGCTTTCAAATTTTCAGAGAAAGGTGAACGGTAGATTTGAAATCTTTCGAACAAAGATGGCTGCACACCATAAAAGATCCTGTTGTCATATATATGAACATGTTTTGAGAAGGTTAATAGAAAAATGGACTTACAGTATCCTCCTTTTGAAATCTCAGACCAATGGCGTTGCAAAGATCAGTAAATTCATCCAAGTTGATCTATAGGTGGAAAAATATCAAATTCAGCAATAATTACATTAAATGAAGAATAGAGAGTAATAATATTGTACAAACAATCAATGCAATGAGCAGAAAAGATATTTAAGACAGAGCTTGCATACAAGAAAAAATATAAAAGAACAAATAACTATTTAAAATAATAAAATAGAATTCGATGTGCATCCTGCTAGCATTCCTACACCAAGTTAAGAACAGAAGTTGGCTTCTGGCCAACAAAAAAGCAAAGCACCTAACTTAGAATATTATCTCATTCTCCCCCATTCTTATGACCTGTTTTTTTTTATGACTTATACCCTTCTAAAGATAAACTATTTATCTCTTATTATAAAGAGATTTTATAATCAGTTACAGAGACAAACTTCGCGGTTCTTCCAGAAGGTTATCATGCCAAAAATGAAAAATAAAAAGCTCTATTTTTTCAATAAATGGTAATCAGGCCGTTCTATTTGCTCAAACTAGAAAACAACAAACTGCTTTGGCCCAGCTTTTCTCATTAGCGATTAGAAAATTTATGTTATGCTGTTGCTTGATCTCAATAAGTACAATCTCTTCTTGTGTGACATTAAAGTTAACACTTAACAGCATATACCGACCAATACACCAAAAGGGGGAAAATACTCAATTTAAATCAAACCAAAATGGTGAAGTAATAAGTATACCTTGAAGTCATGACTATCATCCAGCTCATCAAATATTAACTCAAATTCTTCCCTTGATATTTTTGGCAAAGACCTGAATATGATAATTGAAGGCATACTTTAGCATGCACAATATCAGAAGGACTAACAAAAGAAAAGAGGTTGAAAATTCAATAAAATCAGGAACCTTGATACATTAAGCTACTTATGACCAACTAAAGAAATAAGAACTACAGCCTTATCAATTAACTACATCTACGTGATTTTTTCTTTCATAATTGCATCAAATATTTATCAATTATAAGATACAAAGAGAAAACTAGCTAATCTTTGACAATCAAACAGGAGATTTTTTTTCTGGTTCAAAAATGTTTTGACCCTAATTAAGATTTAGCAATGCGCTAAACAGACTTAACAAGAGAGACAACTTGTTAATAATGCTTAAAACTATTCCCTTATTTGAGACAGATAATACATCCTGCATCCTTTCTTCTTTTAACATAATTCACTTCCTTTTACCCCCAATAGTCAAAATCTTAAATAACTTAAACCCAACAGAACCTGCACAAATTCCACATCTTAATACCTATTAGAAGCCGGAGAAAGATGTATCAATGCAAGAGATAATAAGGCAGTTTACTTCTACAAACACATTAAATATGGTGTTGTAATTAGTACCTGTACTTGTTTAGTTCTTCAAACAGAAGAATGCATTGCTCCTTGTTGAGGAACCCAACATTCTGCACATAGAAAAGGAGCCCTGATATAACATTCAGAAAACTTAACTAAAACAACACCACAACCTACTAGCCTTTTCCTGCAATGTGGGGTTGGCTACATCGATAAAGCAGCAATAAGTGTTTTCAAATATCATGATGACAGTCAAACAAGTTAAATTAAGGTGACTAAGACTGCATAAAAGAAATAATGATAATCCTTTCACAAGCAAAAAGCAACAACAGGACAAATCACTCGAACAGAAAAAAGAAATTATATGGTGAACGAGTAATGCTACTTGTCAAACATTTTTGTCGTTACTTTTTATCCACCTAACGTGGATTTTTTTTTTGGATAAATCCAATGGTGGGAGCTTTTAATTCATGGATAAATCAACCTAATCAAGTCAAACAAATAATTGGGAGAAATGTGTTCTCCACTAAAAGAAAAGCCTCTCCAGAAGTATAACACAAAACAAATAATCCAACAGCCAATAGCAACTCAAGGACATAAAAAATCTCTCTATATCAACTTTACATAATAGTTCAAACATCTTTAACCATGATAGATTCTGCTTAAAGAAACATGAAAGATCGATGGTAGTGGTTTAATTTCTTTGAGCTGCTCATCATCAGAACAGTCCCCATGCTATCATTCCTTGTCTTACTTTATCCATCTATTATGTTTCAAATTAGATGCTTAGACAATATCATACATATATTTATTCATCTTATCTATCTTATACATTTTTAATTATAGTAAAACCTCTATAAATTAATACTCTTTAAATTAATAAACTCTATTAAATAATAAATTTCTCCGGTCCCAACTTAGGCCAATGTAAAAAATCATCAAATTCGATAAGATAATAATATAATAATTTTTTGGAGATCCCCTTTATAAATATAAAGGTCCCATCAAAACTATAAATTAATAATTCATAAATATTACAACTACTACTTTGGTAACTTGCTAAAATATGAATCTATTGTAATCTGTTTCTTTTTAAAATTCAAATCTAATTCAATTTCATCTCTAACTTTTCTAATTGCACCCGCAAGTTTCGGCGTTGAGGTCTTCAACTGCAATAAAAAGTTGTGAAGAGTTGTTGTCGCATTCAATGCTTCCTTTCGCGTGACTAGTTCAAGTGGTGTTGAATCATCTTCAACTTCATCATTAGTACTTTAGTAGAACTTTCAACAATATTTATAATTAATTGGAATATTATGTACAATTTACAATTTATTTGCACACAATATCTTCATCAAAGTTATACATATTTGCTGAATTGAGAAATTTTCTTTTAATTAATAAATTATTAATTTATCGATATATTAATATCTCTCTAAATTAATAAATTTTCATGGTCCCAAGGGTATTAATTTATAGAGGTTTTACTGTATGTAGTATGACCTACTGAAGGCCCTTAAAAATATATAGTGAATGAATCCTAAAAATCCCCATATCAAGATCACAATATGAAAAGACTAGCACAGAGATGAAGCTTTGTACGAGTTAGACATACAAAGATTTCTAGCAACCATATATTGCACACAAAGATAGCAGCATTCACACACAGCAATTTAGAATGTAAAAGGGATACTCAACCAATAAGTGAATAGTGTACTTACATAATCATCAATAAGGTCAAAGGCTTTACACAATACATTTCTCCTATTCCGGTCCATCTCAGAGACTTGTTTCGCAAGCTACAAGAAAAGGATATTTAAGCATGTATGTTCAACCTTTTTTCTATGAAATGACAGTCTCATTAGCAATATTCAAATAATAACAGATCATACAACTGATACAAGCAACAAAAAAATAAAGGAACAAACATCAGAGCAAAAATAAAGAGAATTTACAACTAACCTCGCCTTTGAAACTGTCATATACAACAGCAAGAATCAAATTTGTGACGAAGTAAACCCCAATCAGGACATAGAGAACAAAAAAGAGGGAGTACCAACGTGAAGCCCTGTAGCCAAAAAAAATTGAAAGATAGAAAAAATCAAAGGTTTTGTCAAAAAGAAATTAGGTTGTAACATGATCCCATCCAAGTATACAACAGAAGATAATCATCCTGATTTTCTTAAGAAATGCTGATTTGCCTATTATAATTCAAAAAATGCATAAATGAAGCTAAACTTCAAATTGAGTTTACCATAATCAACCGTGGAAGAAAAATGATAGGACACAGAAATAAATGATTATTACAGTAAAAACAAACAAGCAAGCAACTAACGTTATATACATAATAAGACAAAAGTGGAACAAACAGGCACTAAGATAAGAGTATGAAGTTTCATGAATTGTTTATAAATGTAAAAATTTGTCTATATAGGGGGGAAACACCATCCAATTCCAACGATTTTTTACATTAAAGAAAACCAAATATATCTTAACAGTACAGTAAATTACAAACATTCAAACAAATCACCATTTAACTCCAAACTTACTTATAGGCTGGTATCCACACATCTGGGTTGTTGGATGTGGTAAATAAAACAAACATCTGATACAACGTGGTACCATATGAGGTAAAAACCAATTTACCCTGTTCTGTATCTTCAAACATAACATATGCTACCCAACTGGCAAACAGAAGAAATAACAGCCACAGAGCCTGCAATGGAAGCAGATGAGACAATAACTAAGATTGTGCTCGGAAAAAACATTAGTAGTATATACTTATGAACAATAAATTGGACCAGATTAGAAGGCAAATACATATTGTTTAAAATTAAAATACAGCACTGGTATGGTGCTAAGAGAATGTACAAACCAAGACATTCAAGTATGTTCTGATCATTCCAGCCAAAATGATGATGCTAGTTCGTAGTTCCCTAAGTCAAATAAAGAGAGGAAAAATATTAAATGAAAAAAAAACTGAAATCATGGAGAGCAAAGAAGCACAACTTCCTTCAAACATGTATATTAAAAATGGACAGTAAAATCATGTAATCCTTATAATGATAACATGAATTTGCAATCAAGATTAATAGACCATTGTTAAATAGGACACTCAATATGTCAAAAAGCCAAGGAACTCTCAAAATATTGAAGAACTAAGTTCAACTATGGGCATAACAATTTATAAATGATCAATTTGTGCCACCCATAGCAGACCATATTAGCCTTAGTTCAACCTATCCAAAAATTATTAAACCTTTTTTTCTGGTTCTCTTATCTCGGAGAAAATGACACAGAAATGCTAGAGGGAAAAAGAACATACTTTTCTTCCCACCTCTTTATTTAAACCTTACACTTCAACTAGTGGGAATGAAAGACTTCAAAATTCTCGTCTTTCATATGTATCCAGTGGACCCAATTATGGAAAATATACTAGAGAGAAACATCTACACAGAACCAAACGGTTTCAAGTAAAGGGTGCCATCAGCCCAAGAGGAAATATCTTTTCTTTTCCTTGTCCCTGAAAAAAGGAACAAGGAGACGTGGGCCATCCATAACCTTCTCACAAACCAATGAAGTTAGCCTAAAAGACTAGGATATATTTCTAAAACCAAATATCTCTGATAAGTACACACCATGCTCCACCTCATGGCAGCACCAAGCAGTTAGTGATGTGTAAAATCATGCCTACTCCAGATTAAATGCTGACATTAAGATCAATAACTCGTCTAAAACTAGGTTGTCAATTTTATCCGATTCTGAACCTTAGCAGCACAAAAACACCACATAAAATTCACTATTCAAAATTTCAAATTATCCTCGAACTATCTATTATTCTTGTTGATCCATATGACACTCTTTGATCAGATCAAGTAATGACGATGACCATGGAAAAATATGTTTGGTAGTTCCAAGTTACATGGTGCATAATTTCACAGCATGCATCTGCAAAACCACAAGCATACATTTTTTGGCTTACTTAGGCTCAATTCTAGCCATGCACATGAACAGATAGATGCCTATCAGACATATAAAATACAAGCATATACACATGAAACAACTTTACAAAAAAAGAAAGGTACAGATTTTGTCACACACTACCTAATGCTTAGGATGAAAAGAATAACTCTGACATAAGGTGCAACCCTGAACGGAAGAGAATTCATGGCCACTGGAGACAAATAGAGGAAAAAAACCAGTAAATCTGCAACCAGAATTAAGAGGCAGACGACCTGGAAGTTGAATCAAAATATGCAGTGTTAAGCTACATCATAAAATGGAAGAGCAAAGCAAATTATATCCTGAAGCGGATAATATCAGGGGGAATCAAGATAGCAAATTCTACTCATAGAATTCCATAAACAAAAGAAGCAGTTTTAGCCCTTTTGAAAGACAATAATAAAAAATAAAAAAAATTCAAAATATGACATGAAAAAGCCAATATCAAATCATAAGATATGATAAATCACAAGCATCATCTTTAAGAAGCAGTTACTTGCGAATTGTTTGGTTTATGGAGGTAAAAAGAATAGAATAGCACAAAGTCGATCTTTTATTGAAACAATAAGTGTTCAACTCCATTGTATAGCTTCAAAGAAATAAATTCTACTCAAAGTCCATATGGTTGCAAAAGGAAATTGGTGACAGGGTTAAACCAAGCATAAACAAATTGTGGATTTGGGATTTGTCACAGTATATACGCCCAACACAATATGGAATATCACCCCTGAATACAGAAGTGGATGTAAGAAGTCCAAAACAGGTCCAACATAGGTATAAAATGTACATGGAGGAGTATAGCTTTGGAATAATATTTTTGTCATTCTATGTCTTTTACCTTTTTTCCTTACAGTCAAGAAATCCATCCATAAAAGAATCTTATCCTACGGTAAGAGAGAGAGATTAGGAATATGTAGTTATCCAAAACATAATCATATGCAAGTACCTTTAACTGATTAAGGGGACGTTTCCAATAGATACTGGACCCTTCATAGGAAATTGGGAAAAAAGTATGTATTGCTAGGACAACAAGAGTCACAACCTGCATAACAATATAGGGAATTCAAAGGTTTATGTTTGTGAATTTTAATACGAAATAACACACGTTAAATTCCTAATTCCTGAAAATCACTACTTTTTACACCAGATAGCAAATAGAATATAGCAAACACCAGTTTGGTGACTTGAGCATAACTCCATAGAAAGTACATGCTCTCGGGGTACTCTTACACATAACCAAAAGCCAGCAAAGAAATGCATTATATAAATACATAACCACAAAACAAACGAACTAGCACTTATTACCATACAGTCAAAAACGGCAACTTTCACTGCCTTGCCTTATTCTCTCCCCCCCCCCTTTGAAGGTACATGATGTTTTGTTAAGCTATATCACAATCCAGAGTGATACAGTGCACAAGATCGCACAAGCATAACAGGCACATTTTTTTTTGGTAATAAACCAGAGAATTTTCCAAAATAAATATCTACCTATATTACCATACCTCATATATAATAGACTCTGTAGCAGTCAAGTAAGGCAACTGCCCAAGAAAATAGTAGCCCCTATCACTGCAAGAATATGTACTATTCGTCCAACACCACAAAGGCTTCTGCAAAGAGTCAATTGAATTCAGAATTAGATAATCATCTCTATAAAAATTTCTAAAGCATTTCTTCATCTTTCATTTTTTTTGTTCATCCTGGTTAACCAGAAGGCCTTGTACCACCTAGTTCAAATTTAAAGTAAATAGCAAAAAAAAAGTTGTGCGAACCTCAAAGAAGTTTAGAACAATCAACGCAAAATAATTAAGGGTCCAAATGATATCAAATTTAATGAAGATGAAGTAGAACTTTGCAGCACTTCCAAAGCTTGATTTATCAAGAATTTGCTCGGGCAGACCAACACCATCCTCAGCCTATAAAATCATGCCAACCAAATAAGTTCTCTCCTTTTTTCAATTATTTGAATTTAAGAGTAAACATATAATTTATTCACTGCAAGTAATGTTAAGTTAAAGAGTACTAATTCCAGGAACTGTTTCAAGTAATTTGCCAAAGTGAGGATAGTATAACTAGAAAGTTGAAACGGCACAATGATAAATATGTACAGTACAGATAAGAACAGATTAATAAACTCTTATCATACTATTTAACGAAAAAAAGAAGTTTCTCGATGATTTTGAATGCTAAATCAAAACGTCAATCTTCCAGTAAGTGACGAATCTTAAGATCTCAAATCAATAACATCTAGAACTATTACTATTCTGAACTGTTCGTAATTTAGATATACTAAAAAATTATGAATACTATGAATAATAAATTATCTACAGAGAAATGATCCTGAGCTCAATCCACTACGACACGAAACATAATTAAAAAAATTAAAAGAAAATACCGTAAATTAAGGATAATCAACCAATTTCAAACAAACTTGAGAAAAACGAAGATCATTCAAAGAATTAAAACAGAGATCTCCAAACAGAAGATAAGAAGGTGACCAGATCGACGAGGGCAGCTGCTCTCTGATAAGGAGAGCCATAAGTAATAGCTTCGGAGCGACGGTACAAACGGTCTCGTCTTCCACCGCCGTCACTAGTTTCTCCGAACAGCAGAGGCTTATCCATTTCTTCTTGTTTTTACGTTTTCCAGTCTTTTTCAGGCAGTCGGTAATGAACACAGTGAGAGTCGAGAAGCTTGGAATATGAACAGAGAGTTTGGATCTCTTTCTCTTTTGACTTGAGTTAAGATCATTAATATCACTGTCAGATAGGCTGGTGGATTTGGATCTTTCACATCTCTCTCTAACTATATTCATTTTTTTCTCATTTTAGTAACTAAATATTTTCAATCATTTTAACGTTTTATTTTTATATAATTATATGTATACAACTATGTCCAATGAACTCGATAAGTTTTTTTTTTCATTTTAGTAATTAATATTACTCGTGCTCGAACCCATGTCTCAAGGATGATTACCTTTGCCACCACGACAAAAAAGATAAGCTTATTTAATTATTTAAACAATCAAAATGACATATAATGACAAGATTATATTTGATACTTATTTGAATAGCTTATTTTTTTTTTTGGTAAACAAGAACTAGAACAAATTACAGTTGAGAATTGACTTCTTGAACATCAAGAAGTAACAGTGCTGCAACCTCCCATGGAGGATCCTTGAACATACAAGCTCCAATCGGACCACCACGAACCCTCCTCGCCAATGCATCCGCAATCTTATTCGCGCTGCGCCGGATATGCCGAACCTTAACATCCCACTGATAAGCCAAAAGTCTATGAAGTAACTCCGTCAATGCTGATCCTTGTAACGCCGACGATTTCCCTTGAAGGAAATGCGAAACCTCCATGTTATCCGTCTCCAACTCAATTCGACGGCAACCTCTCGACCATGCCAATTGTAAGCCATCATGCGCTGCCCACAATTCAGCTGAAAGAACAGAGCATACGCCTATGCTACGCGCACCACCCACTATCCAACTTCCATCGGAATCTCGTACCACGACCCCAGTTGCAGCCGAACCATTCGCAACGTTAACCGCGGCATCTACGTTCACTTTGACATACCCTGCAGCCGGTAGTTTCCAAGACTCCACAGCCAAAACATGGTTCGAAGGAGGAGCCGTTCGCATCTCATTAGCATGCAAGATCTCCTCGACAAGAAGTTAACAGCGGCCAAAGAAATCCCCACGCTCCACAAAGGTAGAATCCATGATAATACTACACCTACGCTTTCATAGAGCCCAACAAACTACCACGAACCAGACCTGCCAATCGGGACGGACCATTTCACTGCCGGCAGAAGCGACATTTTCAAGCAGCCAAGCATGCTCTTCTTTCAGCATGAACTGTTGATACCTACTGGCTGGTACCACCCTCGACCATATCGCGCGGGCTTTGGGGCAGTCCCGCAACACATGGACAATGCTTTCCTCCGTTCGTCCGCAAATGCTACAGCTGCTTGAGATTGCCAAATGTCGTCGAGTTCTCTCCACATTCGTAAGTAACCTGCCCCGCAAGGCAGACCAAACAAACACCCGGATCCGTTGCGGAACTTGCAACTTCCATACTATCCTCCAATCGCTAACCGAATCAACATTACTGGATATGCTCAACGCCTTGTAAGCCGATTTTGTTGAGAAGCGGCGAGTCTCCTCTCCTCTCCAACCGGTCGTATCAGCACCAGCACTTGCCAATGGTGGGCAAACAGCCGCAATATGTGGTAGGACGCTGCCCGGGAGTGCCTGGGACAGAAGCTCCCAATTCCATTGTCCATTGTAATCAACCACATCACATACCTTCATTGGTGCCGGGGGAGATATCGAAGTGCTAAAACTAGCTAACGACATCGATAAGTTCAACCAATTGTCATACCAAAAATCTGTCGTCGCACCATTATTTATGTTCCAGCATAAATTATCACAAATATCACCCCACACATGAGATAGACCGAGCCAAAGACGCGAACAATTACGTCTTCGCAAAGTTTACGGAATCGCAGCACCCCAGCCATACTTACTCTTAAGGGCCTTCACCCACAGCTTGTCTACATTCGAAACAAGTTGGAAACCAATCTTCATAATCAAGGCCTTATTTTGTTTATGTATATCTCGGAAACCAAGACCACCTCCTTCAATCGGTTGCTTCAAATCATCCCAATTGATGAGAGACAAACCTCGGTTACTCGCACCATTACCCCATACGAAACCTCTTACCAATTTCTCTAATTCCGTGCAAAACCCTTTAGGAAGCCAAGTAGATTGCATGGCATATGTTGGGATTGCTTGTAGAACCGATTTCGCCAATGTTATACGCCCTGCAAGAGAAAGGGATCGTGCCGCCCAACCCGTGAGGTGACTCCGAACTTTATCTAGCAAGTAAGTGTAAGTGCTCTTGGTTACTTTCGAGTGAAGAAGAGGCACGCCAAGGTACCTACCAAGGTCCTTAACCTCCTCAAATCCCAGCCCCGTACCAATCATATCCCGCAGAGGTTGCGGCGTATTATATGAGAAGCATATTTGTGTTTTAGAAACACTAACCTTATGCCCGGATTCACGGCAAAATCCATCTAGCACCCCATGTAGCACCACCATTTGATCAAGAGAAGCTTCCAAGAACAACACAAGGTCATCCGCAAAGAAAAGGTGCGAGATGTCCGGTCCATCACGAGCTAGCCGTATCGGTTTCCACCTTCCCTCCTCAACATATTGAGAGATCGATTGAGATAACCGATCCATACAAAGGACAAAAATGTATGGGGATAGTGGGTCTCCTTGTCTTATCCCGCACGTGGGCCTAAAGCTCTCCGATGCTTCACCATTCCAAAGAATTTGCATTGATACCGATCTGATACACGTCATAGTTCGATCTATGAGAGTTCTAGGCATGCCGGCTAACTCAAGTGTCTCCTGGATAAAGTCCCACTCTAGCCTATCGTAGGCTTTCTCGAGATCGACCTTCAACGCCATCCACGCTTTTCGGCCTTTCTTGATACTCATGGAGTGGATTACCTCCTGTGCTAGAATGATATTATCCGTTATTTGTCTCCCCGGAACGAAACTCGCCTGATTTGGCGCAATCCATTTAGGCAAAAAAGACTTGATACGGTCCACAATTACTTTAGATATAACTTTATACGCCACATTACAGAGGCTAATAGGGCGAAATTGGTTAATCCTTGTAGGAATTTCCACCTTCGGAATTAGCACAAGCAACGTCTCATTTAGCCATTCCTCCAGGTGACCATATTCCAGAAAATCACATACCGTGCGGACCAATATCGGTCCCACAATGCCCCAATTGCGCTGGTAGAAGAGCACTGGGAGTCCATCGCAACCCGACGCCTTCAAAGGTGCCATCCGAAATACTATCTCTCGGACCTCCTCTGGCAGAACGGGCGCCACCATAGCACGCAACTCAGTCGGATTAAATTGATGGAAACCATTCCGTGTGTGGACATTAGGGTGGCCTCTCGGTTCCGCAGTAAACAAATCTTGGAAAAACATTGTAGCATGGTGCCGCAGCAAGGCAGAATCATTGCATCATGTACCGTCCGAGAGCTCCAACATGCGGACTGAATTTCGCCTTTTCCGAATCATCGCGCAAGCATGGAAGTAGGAAGTATTTCGGTCTCCTTCATTTATCCATTTAACACGTGATTTCTGATGCCACAGTTTTTCCTCTTGAATTAGCACTGTTTCTAGTTCGACTTTCAGAGCCTCTTCCAAATTCAAAAGGAAAGGTGATTCCCGTTGCTCTAATGCCTTCTCAATGCCTCTTAACCGCGCCAAAATGTGCTTCTTCCGCTTGCCAATGTGCCCAAAAGTGGAAGTGTTCCATGCGCTGCTATTCGCCTGAAATCTCCTAACATTGGACTCAAGCGACTCAATCTCAGACCAAGTATCTTCCAGCATCCGCGGAAAATCAACATGATCGAGCCACGGTGCCAAAAATCGGTATGGCCTACTTCCCATAATGTCCGAGGCCTCTTTAGTATCAAGAATAATAGGACGGTGGTCCGAGCCTAATCTCTGCAAATGAGTGACTTTCGAGTTCGCAAACGCATCAAACCATTCCCCATTGCAAAGGTATCGGTCAATCCGTTGCGACAAATCTCCTCGCTTCCAAGTAAACTTAGGACCAGTAAAACCCATATCTATCAAACCACTATCAAAAAGAAAGGTGGCAAAGTGTGTACATACCCCAGACCGACGTTGAGATCCACCACATCGTTCCGAATTATTGGCAATTGCATTCAAATCACCACCAATTGCCCAAGCCTTACCAACTCCCGGATCCATTGCTCTCAAATGCCCCCATAGCTCACGCCGTTTAATAGCACAAGGGCTCGCATAAACAAAAGTGAAAAAGAAGCTCTTCTTCAACGACGGAACAATACAAAACGCGTGAACAAACTGTGTAGACACAACCACCACATCGATCTCTACTGTTGAGTTCCACATGATCCAAATTCCACCAGAAAATCCTTCTGCTTCAACACGATAGGAGAATTCAAAACCGGATCGACGAATAAACCTATCCGCCTTAGCGCCTCCAATTCGAGGCTCAAAAATCGCAAAAACATCAGTTCTTTTATTGCGCACATGTAGTCTGAAATATCGGTTAAATGCAGGGTCTAAAGCACCCTGAGAATTCCATAAAATAAACTTAACCATTAAAATTTATGAGAAGGGAAACGGGTACCACATTTACTCCTGCATAACAACAGTCTCATCCGCCGAGTGTCCCCCTTCAATGATCGACTCATGTGCTACTCTATTCGAGTTATCCAGTGCTCCTTGGGCATGGTCTAAGTCTGAAGAAAGCGACGTCACCAATTCCTGAAGAGCCGGTTGTATAGCCTGTTTACTAGACTTCTTTTTCAACTTTGCACGAGCTACTCCGGGGATAACCACCTTGCCTTTCTCACTGCCCTTCATAGCAGCACTCGTGAAGGATGCCGGAAGGACACGTCCATTCCTTTCTCGTAACACAGGTCGGGCGGACGATCCTACCACATGTACCACTCCATGATTACTGTTATCTAATGTCGTGGGGGCTGACACCACATTCTCCTTTGCCACCGCAGCTACCTCCTTACCTCTTAAGTTCCGTTCATGCACATTTGGGGCCCCTGCAGCAACAGCTGGCTGCTCCTTAGACACTGATGCTTCAACCATCTTAGCTCTACGTTCATTTACGCGCGCTCCTTGCGTACTAGATCCCACATGTCTGTTGCCACTCTGGCCCATATGTACCAACGGCACACTAACCTGCCTGTCCCGCACATCACTATCCTGGCCACTCCTTGGCCTCACCTCCCGACCATCATCATCCTCCATTCCCAATGCAGCAAAATGCGAACCTTGCACATTGCTAGTAGCGTCACTCGACTTCTTCAAAGGCCCCGTGTCCTTCTTATTAGAAGTTAACTTCCTTCTTCTGTTGGTAACCTGCATCCAAGGACCGTAAGTTTCTTTCTCAGACGGCACCGGCTCACGAGGGGCCTGACTTGCCGTGTCAGAAGCCAATCCGCAACTCTCCTTAACATGGCCATACTTGCCGCACGTAAAACATATTGCCGGCAAGCCCTCATATTCCACCACCTGGCGTTTGCCATCCACTATAATGCCACTCTTGAGTGGTTTCTCAAGGTCCACCATTAAAGCCAAGCGAGAAAACTTGCCCCGACAACCTTCCGATGTGTTGTAATCGATGCGAACCACAGTGCCCAGTGAGCGAGCAATATGGCTAAACAAACTCTTGGTGTAATACCTATAGGAGAGCCCCGGTATACGTATCCACACCATTATCTTCGATGGATACTCCTTTGCCGTCGAGAAACTCCGGCTCCAAGGCTGGACAGTAAGGTAAGCCCCATAAATTACCCATGGTCCTCTAGTTAAGACTCGTTCACAGTCCTCCGCCTTCGCAAACCGAACGAGGTAGTACTCGTTGTCCAGATCAACAAGCCGCATATCTCCTTTTGGCTTCTATAGCGCCTCAATTCTAGTAAGAAGTGCCTTATACCCTATTGATTTCCCTAGCAGCCGCACAATCACAGAGTTTTCGAGTCTCTTGTCGATCGCCGCATGAACCCTTTCGGAGAAAGTGATCTCCGGAATCGCGCCATCATCCTGCACCCGCACATCCTCAGCAAGAACTTCCACGTCCAGATCGTCAATAACACAAGTGCCTTCCTTCTACAGCGCCTGCCCAACTATGATATCGCGGAAGGAGGGTCTACTGCCTCCGCTTCCGTCACCATTCAGGACACCACCTCCCGCATCAAACGATGTACGAGGGTCGTGATTATGATCTTCACCAAGGGCTGAAGGGGGTGAAACATGGCTGGTGTTACCCACAGCATTTGCAACGATAACTCCAGGGTTGTTGCCATCCCCAGGGGCAACAGTCATCTCCGAGTCCTCATCAGCCGCCTCCTGTTGCATGTCTTCACTATCAGCCGCCGCATCAACTGGATTATTCAACCCGCCCTCACCTGCCGGATCCGGCGGCCGTCCATCGGCGCCTTCCAGTTCCGTTTCCTTAGGGTTAGACGGGGTATTAGGGTTTCCGCAAATACCAGTCATGTTTTTTTTGCCTCTACGTTTCTTTTGTAACATTCTATTTGAATAGCTTATTAGTTATCAATATTTTCTATCTATTAATATTAATTATATTATAAAAAAATTAATATAACATTACTAAACAAATTTGAAGTATCTATATATTAATTTATTATTTATATAATTATTTTTAATACAATTTAATTAATTATTAAATATAAATATAATATAAATGTATGAGAATAAAAAGAAAAAAAGAAAAATTATTAGTTTACAAATGTGACAATGTAAATATTTGAGGTTGAAGAATTAAAACAGAAATGGTTAAATTTAGGTTATTTGGTGACTTTTGATAATTATTAAGGGTAAAATAGTCTTTATAACTCTTATGTCAAAATCACTAATTTCAAAAAGCTCCTATTAGCAGTTTTTCAAAATTAGAGGTTTTATCCCGATCCGCTATTTCAATACCTTCTTTACCAAACATCCAAATTAACGCATTTGACCGGTCAAACTTATAATTTTAGCTAAAACCTCTTTTTACCAAACATGGCCGCCATATTTTTTTTTATCTTAGTACCCGAAATGTTTTTAATCATGTCATGTGTTAAATTTAGTAACCTAGATAAAAAGAAATCATATACTTTAGGTACATATTTTAACTTAAAAAAATATTTTAAGTATTTATATGAAAAAGATAATAGTTCCGACAGTGGCGGATGCACATTAAAGGTTGAGTGTGTTTGTGCTCACCTTGAACTTTTAAAAATTTACACATTTGACTTTAATTTTTCGTAATCTTATAAATTAGTCCTTACATTTTATGATTTGTGCTCACCCTGAAAATTTGAATTTTTTATGATTTATGCCCGCTCAAAAATATTTTGGTATGTGCCCACTTTAAAAAATTAGATCTGCCACTGAATTTTGATACATATTTTGACAGAAAAAACTTATGATATTTAGATGAAAAATGTTATGTACTTTTAATATTTATGATATAAGTATTCTATTTACAACGTCAATATATTTTATAGGTCAAATGAAGTCATTAGTGAGACTTGAATCTTAATTTCTATCAATTAAATCAGTTCATCTGTTAATTAATATTTATTTCTATTATTTAAGTTATCACCTCATTCCAGTTCACCCAATAAAAAACAGATAGCGTCTTTTATGAATCAAATAAATAAACATGCATATAGTGCCTATTGTTATAGGTTGACATTACTATTTTAATTAAATGAAAAAAATATGAATAATTATTCAAATATCAAAATAAAGTTAAATATCAGCAATAAATTCATCTCGTGAAATGAGACATTACATCCTTTTAAATTCTGACATTGTAAATAAAATAATTAGGTTGAAAAATTCGTTTTCATAGCTTGTATTATTCGATTTAGATTAATCGACTAATAAATTAGATATTAATATCTATATAAAAAATTAAATTAATGTTATGAATATTTATCTATGTGGATGTCTATCATGATTAGAACTTTATCAAAGGAGTTTGATTTATTTATTATTAGGAATATTATCTCTATGAATTAGAGTTTAATGTATTATGTACTTCTTATGCCTATAAATAGATGATTCATTGAAGGCATTGTAGACAAGTCTATATTTGAGAATAATACAAATCTCTCTCTTTCTCTCATCTCTTTGTTCTTCTTGTTCTTATTCTTGTTCTTCTTTATTTTATTCACAACACGTTATCAGCACGAGACTCTAATCAACTGAGGTCTTCATCGTTATAATTCAAAAGAAGTTACAGGGAAGAATTCGATTATAGAATAAATCAAAGATAAGTTTTTTTTTCTCCTTGTTTTTTTAGTTACCGATTGTCTTTCTCTTTATATTTTAACTTTGTTTTAATTTTTGAAAATTTTGGAAGT
The DNA here is from genome assembly GCA_958450335.1 of Hibiscus tridactylites. NCBI lineage: Eukaryota > Viridiplantae > Streptophyta > Magnoliopsida > Malvales > Malvaceae > Hibiscus > Hibiscus tridactylites. Next base: position 22,621,154 of record OY288287.1, read on the forward strand.
ATGTTTGATTTTATTTGAACATTGGAAAGAGATAAAATTGTGGCTTCTCACAAACCAAAAGACGAATCGACAGAGACGAAGAGGTTGCGTTTGGTGTAAATTACGTGTGTTTTCTCTTGTTCCTAAAAGGGTTAATTAGCGGAAAAAGTCGATAATGTCGCGTTGTTTTCCTTACCTGCCTCCTCGGTTTTTAAAGCAGGGAACGATGGAATCGATTAAGGTTTGTTGAGCGAAAGTATTTGTGGGTTTTCATTTTTGGTACTCAACTGCTTATGCTTTTCATACTTAATTATTATTATTTGTGTTTGTATATTTGTAAATTCATGAAGTTTGATGATGGTGCATGTAAAGCATGTTCGATTTACTGACTATACTTTGTAATCATGAATAACAAAGTTATGTACGTAGAACTATGGTAGTCTTTCATATAAATTCATTAAAATACGTACTCTAGGTTTAAGGTTTTTTTTTAGTAACAAAGATCTGTACATTAATGAAACACTTTTGTTGGTTTAGTTTTTTTTAAAGAGAGAATTATGACATAGATCCTCTGATTTCTAATATATTCAATTCAGCCTATACATATAGATCTTATTACTATTATGGTTTCATATATGTTTATTTTTGACACAATGGTTAAACTTTGTATTAAGATCAATATGTGTTTATAATATTTTATCTGATGATATTGATATTTTAACCATGTATTGAGTTTTACATGTATTTAAATGACTTGGAAAGAGACACGACATTATGAGAAGATGTTTTGGTCATTTGCTACGTCTCCATTTTCCTCGAGAGGAAAACTAATATCGGTAAATTCTGATTTTATTTTTATTCTTTAAATTATGATTTTAATGTGCGATAAATCATGGTGAATTTCAATCTATAAAAAGATTGTTATAAAGTCTATATTTGCTCGAAAGCAATTTTTCTTCTTTGTCGAAAAACTCGACCATAGACTTCTCCCAATTTCAAGTTACGAAAATTCTTCTTGATCCAAAAAGTTTTATGGGAGGCATTCCTTGAAGTGAATGCAAAACATGATGTTTATTCCATGCGATTATCAATGATGGGGCATTCCCTGAAGTGAATGCAAGCATGATGTTTATTCCATGCAATTATCAATGATGGGGCATTCCCTGAAGTGAATGCAAGCATAATGTTTATTCCATGCGATTATTGGATCTGTTTCATTCCCTAAAGTGAATGCAAACATGGTAAATCATTATTCAATTAGAGACATAATTTTGATATAATCCAAGTATACTTGGCTGGACATCCCGTTCTGCGAGGCTACTGGTCTCAAAGGAGGTTTTTTGTAACACCCGTGTCTAAGGCCTAGGAGGTAGCCGGGTTGTTGTCCGAGTCGATTAGAATCTAATTAAAAATAAACCAACTTTAAATAATGACCTATTTGAGTCTTAATAATGAGGGAGGGACCAAGGTTGTAAATTACCCACATTTTAAATAAAGGAAGACAACTTTTCCATAAAAGTTGTCATCTTCCTCTTCATTTTCTCCTTTACCAATTCAAAACCCTCCCCCATTTTCCAAACACTCCTAAACCCTAGTTACTATTCCATTAGCTTTGCTAGCCGATTTCTACACCAAATTGAAAGGTAAATATATTTTCTTAACCTCCTCCCTATCCTCTACCTATCTATTGTTTTAGATTTCAAAAACATTGAGTTTTCGGAATTAGGGTTCATATGGAAATTTGGGGTTTTGATGGGGTTTTTCAAATTGTTTTGAGAAATTGTTTTGGGGTTATGTTAAATCATGATGAAGCTTACAACATATCTTAATTTGGTTGATTTTGGGTAAATTTTCGTAGTGGGTCTTTAGGGCAAATTTCAAAGTATGAAAAATTGGGTTTTTGAGAGGTTTAGTGTTGGAATTGAAGGGCTGATGGTCTACCTATGTTAGGAGGGTGATTTGGGATATTTTGGAAGTCTTTTGGGTGCTTGGAATTGAGTATTTCAGCCCTTGGTTGTGGGAGTCCGAAAATTTGGGTTTTGGAGATGCTAGGTGGTTTGGAATTTGTGGAAATTGAGTTGTGGTTTGCAAAGTAGATTGATGGTTGAATTGGCATTGAATTGAGAAGTAATGTATGGGTTTTATTTGACTAGAAGCAAGAGGAAACGAGGAAGAGGCTTTGGGATCGAATCCGGAAAGTTGAAGGTGATTGCTTGTTTGGTCTTGGAGCTTGGAAGCTTAGGTGAGTGGTTGTTTGCTTTTAAAGATTTTAAAATAATTGGTTCGAGTATGGACTAGGTTGGGCTTGGTAGACCCACCTAGAGTTAAGATTAGGGTGGTAACCTAATCCTAAACTTGATCTAGAGCCTTTGGTTGAACTCATTATGTGGTTGCGTATGTCTCGTATAAATTGTGGTATGAATGTCTATGTATATTGCTTTATACATGTGGAATGAGATTGGACTTATGATGCTTGAGACATGCATAATGTTGATTGTTGGTGAGTACGTGCTAAGCACAAGGTTAATGAAGTGAGTAAATATTGGCACTAGTAAACTTGGATACAAATGATCGATCATTAGGATGTTAGTGTGTACACATGAGTCTAAAGTCGCGCGTGGCCTTGGTGGCGTTGAGTCACCAAGGAGGAGTACGGGTTCACCCGGAATTGTATTTAAATGTAGTCGGTGATGAGTGGAATCCCATCGACGGGGCGTGAGGATGAGTGGAATCCCCTCCGCGAGACCGGTGATGAGTGAAATCCCACTGTGAGGTAATGTGGTTGTTGGTCATGAGTTTCCAACATGTCTATCCGCGTATTCGGGTCTTAACTAGGTGCCAATGTTGTTTGATGTGTATATCAATGTGTTGAGGTTCATGGTTCTTATTGGGATACTTGTTTGTGATTACATGTATCATGGAAATTAAGCTTATGATCATGGCATTATTATTGTCTATTGCTCATGCATTTTATCTTGTGGACCTTTGGTATGACTATGATACTTTGGCTAGATCGTGCTCGGACCCTGCAATGTTGAGGTTTGTTTTTAGAGCTTACCCTCACTAAGCATCATTGCTTACGCTCTCTTTGTTCAACATTGCAGATCCTTAGTTCGTGGGTTGCTCGGGCAAGTGGAGGGCCTCCAAGTGTGGTTTTTGGCTTGAGTTCATCAAGTATGGATCTTAATGTTAAACATGTAATAGTTGAGCAATGGGACATGTATGGTCTTGTTGGTTTGTTGTTGGATGTTTAGGAGCATGTATAGACTCCCTTATACATTGCATTTTTATGATTGTGTTGCCATGATGAATGCTAACCCATGCCTAAGTTGCCCTTTGAATGTTAGTCCCATGCCTTAAGAGTTTATATGTGTGTTTGAATGATGGTTGTTTGAGGGCATGGTTGTGTGGCATTGCCTAGTGTTAGATTCGTCTAAATCATTGTTGAAGCATGCCTAAACTCTTGGTTTGTCATTAGAAAGCATGTTAGTTTGAATGTTGAGGTTTGAGAGGGATTTAAGGGCCACTTGTGCTTTAAATCAGATCAAACCAGAGTTTTTGTAACAGGGGTATCGATACGGTTGGAACCGTATCGATACGGCCTTCATAGTTCAAGCCCGCGTTTCGATACGCGAAGGGGCGTACCGATACTATTTTTGCAACTGGAGCCACTGTCTATTTCTGTATCGGTACGGGCCCTCACGTGTATCGATACGGTTCCCTTAGCGTTGACCGTGGGAAGTCAACAATTGGAGAGGGTATCGATACACTCCCAGGTGTATCGATACGGTCTCCACGGGTTGACCTTGACCATTTGACCTGGTCAAGGGGTATCGATACACCCCTTAGGTGTATCGATACCACCTGCAGTAAAGCTTAAAATTTGGCCGTAACATGATTGTTTGGGTTCGTTTAATTTGTTTCGCATATGTTATTCCGCTGTATGATCACTTAGGGTTTAATATCCATCTAGGCAAGATTTAAAAGAAAAAAAGTAAAAAAGGGTTGCTAACCGAGGGGGAATTTCTTAGGGGTTTCCACTCGGTTTTCCCCATGTGACCCACTCGGACCGGTCATTCGGCCAGACCGGGACTAGGGAGTTACACTTGTTGGTATCAGAGCCTAAGGTTACCGAGACCTTGGGCAGGTAAGTGAGGTAAGTTTAAGTTTTTAAATTGAATTGCACGGTGCTTGCTTGTTCTGCAAGAATGGTTGCTTATATGACAAGTATGCTGGTTGTTTTATTTTAAAGCACGTGTGTGTGGGTCCCATTGCTGCTATTACATTGGAAAAATGATTTTTAAGTGAGGGAACATACTTGGACACTTGGAAGCCTTGCCTTGCTAACCCAGCTTGTGTGTTGTTGTTGTGGTTGTAGTTAATATCTGAGAGAGCAATGTCTAGACCGAGAGGTAGACCGAGGTTGGTTCGTCAGGAACCACGAGTTGCGGCTCCTGTTGAGCCGGTAGTTGGTGCGGGAGCTCACATAGAGGGACCAGGGGCCGCGGGAGTTGGCGCTCCTCCACCACCTCCACCACCACCACCTTCTCCACCTGGAGCTGGAGGAGAGGGACCTCAAGGTGGCCAAGGTCCAGCTGGGGTTGATATGACTCCGCTAGTGCAAGCGATAGCGGGAGCGTTTCAGGCCGCAGTTGCGGGAGCTCAGGCTGCAGTTCAGCCTAGGTGTGATGATGCTAGTTTACCTTTGGAGGGGCTCCGTAGCTTAGGGGCCGAGGAATTTAGAGGATCTACTCCGGAGAGGTCGGAATTATGGTTGGAAAAGACAGTTCGTATCTTGGCTCAGATGGGCTGTGCGGGCGCACGTAGATTGGGTTGTGTGATCTCACTGCTTCAGGGTGATGCCTACACCTGGTGGGTCACCATTACTGCCGGGGTTCCAGAGGCCGAGATAGATTGGGATTTCTTTGAGTTTGCTTTTAGAAAGAGGTACTTGGGACCGAGGTACTTGGATGAGAAGAAGCGAGAGTTTATGGCTCTTACTCAGGGGGATGCTTCTGTGACTGATTATGAGATCCGCTTTGTTCGCTTGAGTCAGTATGCCCCAGAGTTGGTTCCTACTGAAATGGAACGCTGCAACCGATTCCGATACGGATTGAATGAAGAGGTTAAGAGGTACACGTTGGCTTCTGACTACTCAGACTTTGATGTGTTGGTCGCGAGGGCCAAGGATTTGGAACATAGTTTGGGTTCAGCCAAACGAGCTGGTGGTTCTAGTTCTGGAAAGAGGCATAACCACTTTGATGGTAGAGATGCTAAGAGGCACAGAGGTGGCGGACATCAGTTTGATCAGAGACGTGGCGGTGGCCACCAAGGTAGGGGCCATCAGGGCCATAGAGGAGGAGGGCGCTTGCCCGAGTTTGCTCAGTGTGGGAGACAGCATACTGGAGAGTGCTGGGGTAACTTCCATGCTTGTTGGAACTGTGGTTCGAGGGACCACTTTAGGAGGGACTGTCCGCGTCAGGCAGCTCAGGCACCGAATATTGCTCAGGCTCCTGCGAGAGGTAATGATTTTCAGAGAGACCGTGGTCGCGGTCGTGGCTACTTCTAGCCGAGGGTTGATGCACCTAGGGTAGATGCTCAGAGGAACCTTGCTCATGTTGTGGCTGTGCAGCCAGAGGCGGGAGGACCAGCGAGGGTCTATGCTCAGAGAGGGGCCGAGAACGACACCGATGTGATAGCAGGTAATTTTGAGTTACAGTCTATGTCTTTGCTTTCTTTGGTTGATTCGGGTTCTACGCATTCCTACATTCTGAGTGAGCATGCACAGAAGTTAGATATTCCTGTTGAGATCTTAGATGTAGGTATGCATGTTACGAGTTCTTTTGGTGAGACAGTTGTGGTTAGACGTATGTATAGGAGGTGTCCACTGAAGATTTAGGGTCATGTGTTCTCAGTTGACATGATGGAACTTCCTTTCTATGGTTTTGATATTATTTTGGGTATGGACTGGTTGGTTGAGCATCGGGCTAATGTGGATTTTGAGACAAAGAGAATTTCCTTGAAACTTTCTGATGACTACGAGGTAGTGGTAGTGGGCGAGAACATTAAGTTCTTGTCTAATGTGGTGTCAGCTTTAGAGGCTCATAGGTTGATGGACTCAGGATGTGGGGCCTATTTAGCTTATGTTATGAATCCGGGTATGAGTGAAGCTAGACCGAAGGATATCAGGACAGTGTGTGACTTTCCAGATGTGTTTCCTGAAGAGTTGCCGGGTTTGCCTCCTGACAGAGATGTTGAGTTTGTGATTGAGACAGTTTCAGGGTCTAGTCCAGTTTCGATAGCTCCGTATCGTATGGCTCCGAAAGAGCTGAAAGAATTGAAGAGTCAGTTGCAAGAATTATTAGACCGTGGTTTCATTAGGCCTAGTAGTTCTCCGTGGGGTGCTCCAGTGTTGTTTGTGAAAAAGAAAGATGGTAGCATGCGCATGTGTATTTACTATAGACAGTTGAATCAGTTGATTGTGAAGAACAAGTATCCGTTGCCTCGTATAGATGATTTGTTTGATCAGTTGAGAGGTGTTTCAGTATTCTCGAAGATAGATTTGAGATCCGGGTACTATCAGTTGAAGGTAAAAGAGTGTGATGTTCCGAAGACAGCTTTTAGGACTAGATATGGTCACTATGAGTTTCTTGTGATGCCATTTGGGCTCACGAATGCACCAGCAGCATTCATGGATATGATGAACAGAATTTTTAGGGACTATCTAGATCGTTTTGTAGTTGTCTTCATTGATGATATACTCGTGTACTCGAAGACAGAAGAAGAGCATGATGAGCACTTGAGACTTGTCTTACAGAGATTGTTGAGCAACCAGTTGTATGCGAAGCTTAGTAAATGTGAGTTCTGGATTCGAGAGGTTGTATTTCTTGGCCATGTTGTTTCGGCCGAAGGCATCCGAGTTGATCCATCGAAGATTGAGGCTATTGTTGAGTGGAAACAACCTAAGTCCGTGACCGAGATTAGGAGTTTCCTAGGATTAGCCGGTTACTATAGGAGGTTTGTTGATGGATTTTCTAGAGTAGCGGCTCCTTTGACTAAATTGTTGCAAAAGGGAGTCAAGTTTGAATGGTCATATGCAAGACAAAAGGCCTTTGAGAAGTTGAAAGAAGCTTTGACAAATGCTCCAGTGTTAGTGCAACTTGTTTCAGGTAAGGAGTTTGTGATTTACAGTGATGCTTCCTACGTAGGTTTAGGTTGTGTTTTGATGCAAGATAGGAGAGTTGTTGCTTATGCTTCTAGACAATTGAAGATTCATGAGAAGAACTATCCTACTCATGACATAGAGCTAGCCGCAGTTGTATTTGCATTGAAAATTTGGCGTCACTATTTGTATGGTGAGAAGTGTATAGTTTACACCGATCACAAGAGCTTGAAGTACTTGATGACACAGAAAGAGTTGAACTTGAGACAGAGGAGATGGCTAGAGTTGTTAAAAGATTATGATTTGACCATCGAGTACCATCCGGGTAAAGCAAACGTAGTAGCCGATGCTTTGAGTAGAAAAGTGGCCGTTGAGCTGAGAGCTATGTTTGCTAGATTGAGTGTGTCCGATGATGGTGGTTTGATCACCGAGATGCAAGTGAAGCCTTCTTTGATTCAGTTGATTAGAGAGAAGCAGTTGCAAGACGCGAGCTTAGTTCCACATGTTCAGGACATAGCCGAAGGAAGACCGACTGAGTATAGTTTCAGTGGTGAGAGTTTGTTGTGCTTTAGAGATAGAGTTGTTGTACCGGAAGATGTTGAGCTGAGACGTCAGATTTTGAGTGAAGCACATTCGAGTCCCTTTTCTATGCATCCGGGTAGTACCAAGATGTACCGAGATTTGAAGAATGATTACTAATGGGTTGGTTTGAAGAGAGATGTAGCCGAGTATGTGAGCCGTTGCATGGTTTGTCAGCGAGTGAAGGCAGAACACCAGGTTCCTTCAGGTTTGCTACAGCCTTTGAAGATTCTGGAATGGAAATGGGAGAGGATCACCATGGATTTTGTATCGGGGTTGCCTTTGTCTCCTTCGAAGAAGAATTCAGTGTGGGTGATTGTTGATAGGTTCACTAAGTGTGCTCACTTCTTAGCAGTGAACACTACGGATTCCTTAGACAAGTTGGAAAACTTGTACATTCGTGAGATTGTGAGACTTCATGGAGTTCCGAATTCTATAGTTTCAGATAGGGATCCTAGATTTACTTCGAGGTTCTGGAGTTGTTTGCATAGTGCTTTGGGTAGTCGTCTGCATTTCAGCACATCTTATCATCCGCAGTCCGATGGGCAGTCAGAGCGAGTGATACAGATTCTAGAGGATATGCTTCGTTGTTGTGTGATTGATTTTCAGGGTTCTTGGGAGAAGCACTTACCGTTAGTTGAGTTTGCTTACAACAACAGTTATCAGTCTAGTATTCAGATGGCACCCTATGAGGCTTTGTATGGTAGACGATGTAGGACTCCGATTTGTTGGGCTGAGACAGGTCAGAGATTGTTACCTATGCCAGACTTGCTTAAAGGAACTACAGAAAAAGTGAAGTTGATTTGTGACTGTCTGAAAATAGCTTTCGATCGTCAGAAGTCTTATGCGGATTTGAAAAGGAAAGAGATTGAGTACTCGGTGGGTGAGAAAGTGTTTCTGAAAGTATCTCCGTGGAAGAAGGTAATGAGATTTGGCCGTAAGGGCAAGTTGAGTCCGAGGTTCATTGGTCCGTATGAGATAGTGGAGCGGATTGGACCTGTAGCTTATCGCTTGAGGTTACCTTCTGAGTTAGAGAAGATCCACGATGTCTTTCATGTGTCTATGCTTAGGAGATATAGATCAGATCCTTCTTATGTGATGCCCGTTGAGGAAATAGAGTTGAATCCGGATTTGTCTTATAATGAAGAGTTCGTAGAGATACTTGCTTCTAATAGCAAGGTGTTGCGTGGCAAGACCATAGAGTTGGTCAAAGTGTTGTGGAGACATAGGGGTGTGGAAGAGGCCACGTGGGAGAGGAAAGCTGATATGGTCGAGCAGTTTCCGTATTTGTTTCCACCAGGTAATTTCGGGGACGAAATTTCCTTAAGTGGGGGAGAGTTGTAACACCCGTGTCTAAGGCCTAGGAGGTAGCCGGGTTGTTGTCCAAGGCCTAGGAGGTAGCCGGGTTGTTGTCCGAGTCGAAGTTTCCGTATTTTTTTTAGTAACAAAGATCTGTACATTAATGAAACACTTTTGTTGGTTTAGTTTTTTTTTAAAGAGAGAATTATGACATAGATCCTCTGATTTCTAATATATTCAATTCAGCCTATACATATAGATCTTATTACTATTATGGTTTCATATATGTTTATTTTTGACACAATGGTTAAACTTTGTATTAAGATCAATATGTGTTTATAATATTTTATCTGATGATATTGATATTTTAACCATGTATTGAGTTTTACATGTATTTAAATGACTTGGAAAGAGACACGACATTATGAGAAGATGTTTTGGTCATTTGCTACGTCTCCATTTTCCTCGAGAGGAAAACTAATATCGGTAAATTCTGATTTTATTTTTATTCTTTAAATTATGATTTTAATGTGCGATAAATCATGGTGAATTTCAATCTATAAAAAGATTGTTATAAAGTCTATATTTGCTCGAAAGCAATTTTTCTTCTTTGTCGAAAAACTCGACCATAGACTTCTCCCAATTTCAAGTTACGAAAATTCTTCTTGATCCAAAAAGTTTTATGGGAGGCATTCCTTGAAGTGAATGCAAAACATGATGTTTATTCCATGCGATTATCAATGATGGGGCATTCCCTGAAGTGAATGCAAGCATGATGTTTATTCCATGCAATTATCAATGATGGGGCATTCCCTGAAGTGAATGCAAGCATAATGTTTATTCCATGCGATTATTGGATCTGTTTCATTCCCTGAAGTGAATGCAAACATGGTAAATCATTATTCAATTAGAGACATAATTTTGATATAATCCAAGTATACTTGGCTGGACATCCCGTTCTGCGAGGCTACTGGTCTCAAAGGAGGTTTTTTATAACACCCGTGTCTAAGGCCTAGGAGGTAGCCGGGTTGTTGTCCGAGTCGATTAGAATCTAATTAAAAATAAACCAACTTTAAATAATGACCTATTTGAGTCTTAATAATGAGGGAGGGACCAAGGTTGTAAATTACCCACATTTTAAATAAAGGAAGACAACTTTTCCATAAAAGTTGTCATCTTCCTCTTCATTTTCTCCTTTACCAATTCAAAACCCTCCCCCATTTTCCAAACACTCCTAAACCCTAGTTACTATTCCATTAGCTTTGCTAGCCGATTTCTACACCAAATTGAAAGGTAAATATATTTTCTTAACCTCCTCCCTATCCTCTACCTATCTATTGTTTTAGATTTCAAAAACATTGAGTTTTAGGAATTAGGGTTCATATGGAAATTTGGGGTTTTGATGGGGTTTTTCAAATTGTTTTGAGAAATTGTTTTGGGGTTATGTTAAATCATGATGAAGCTTACAACATATCTTAATTTGGTTGATTTTGAGTAAATTTTCGTAGTGGGTCTTTAGAGCAAATTTCAAAGTATGAAAAATTGGGTTTTTGAGAGGTTTAGTGTTGGAATTGAAGGGCTGATGGTCTACCTATGTTAGGAGGGTGATTTGGGATATTTTGGAAGTCTTTTGGGTGCTTGGAATTGAGTATTTCAGCCCTTGGTTGTGGGAGTCCGAAAATTTGGGTTTTGGAGATGCTAGGTGGTTTGGAATTTGTGGAAATTGAGTTGTGTTTTGCAAAGTAGATTGATGGTTGAATTGGCATTGAATTGGGAAGTAATGTATGGGTTTTATTTGACTAGAAGCAAGAGGAAACGAGGAAGAGGCTTTGGGATCGAATCCGGAAAGTTGAAGGTGATTGCTTGTTTGGTCTTGGAGCTTGGAAGCTTAGGTGAGTGGTTGTTTGCTTTTAAAGATTTTAAAATAATTGGTTCGAGTATGGACTAGGTTGGGCTTGGTAGACCCACATAGAGTTAGGATTAGGGTGGTAACCTAATCCTAAACTTGATCTAGAGCCTTTGGTTGAACTCATTATGTGGTTGCGTATGTCTCGTATAAATTGTGGTATGAATGTCTATGTATATTGCTTTATACATGTGGAATGAGATTTGACTTATGATGCTTGAGACATGCATAATGTTGATTGTTGGTGAGTACGTGCTAAGCACAAGGTTAATGAAGTGAGTAAATATTGGCACTAGTAAACTTGGATACAAATGATCGATCATTAGGATGTTAGTGTGTACACATGAGTCTAAAGTCGCGCGTGGCCTTGGTGGCGTTGAGTCACCAAGGAGGAGTACGGGTTCGCCCGGAATTGTATTTAAATGTAGTCGGTGATGAGTGGAATCCCATCGACGGGGCGTGAGGATGAGTGGAATCCCCTCCGCGAGACCGGTGATGAGTGAAATCCCACCGTGAGGTAATGTGGTTGTTGGTCATGAGTTTCCAACATGTCTATCCGCGTATTCGGGTCTTAACTAGGTGCCAATGTTGTTTGATGTGTATATCAATGTGTTGAGGTTCATGGTTCTTATTCGGATACTTGTTTGTGATTACATGTATCATGGAAATTAAGCTTATGATCATGGCATTATTATTGTCTATTGCTCATGCATTTTATCTTGTGGACCTTTGGTATGACTATGATACTTTGGCTAGATCGTGCTCGGACCCTGCAATGTTGAGGTTTGTTTTTAGAGCTTACCCTCACTAAGCATCATTGCTTACGCTCTCTTTGTTCAACATTGCAGATCCTTAGTTCGTGGGTTGCTCGGGCAAGTGGAGGGCCTCCAAGTGTGGTTTTTGGCTTGAGTTCATCAAGTATGGATCTTAATGTTAAACATGTAATAGTTGAGCAATGGGACATGTATGGTCTTGTTGGTTTGTTGTTGGATGTTTAGGAGCATGTATAGACTCCCTTATACCTTGCATTTGTATGATTGTGTTGCCATGATGAATGCTAACCCATGCCTAAGTTGCCCTTTGAATGTTAGTCTCATGCCTTAAGAGTTTATATGTGTGTTTGAATGATGGTTGTTTGAGGGCATGGTTGTGTGGCATTGCCTAGTGTTAGATTCGTCTAAATCATTGTTGAAGCATGCCTAAACTCTTGGTTTGTCATTAGAAAGCATGTTAGTTTGAATGTTGAGGTTTGAGAGGGATTTAAGGGCCACTTGTGCTTTAAATCAGATCAAACCAGAGTTTTTGTAACAGGGGTATCGATACGGTTGGAACCGTATCGATACGGCCTTCATAGTTCAAGCCCGCGTTTCGATACGCGAAGGGGCGTACCGATACTATTTTTGCAACTGGAGCCACTGTCCATTTCTGTATCGGTACGGGCCCTCACGTGTATCGATACGGTTCCCTTAGCGTTGACCGTGGGAAGTCAACAATTGGAGAGGGTATCGATACACTCCCAGGTGTATCGATACGGTCTCCACGGGTTGACCTTGACCATTTGACCTGGTCAAGGGGTATCGATACACCCATTAGGTGTATCGATACCACCTGCAGTAAAGCTTAAAATTTGGTCGTAACATGATTGTTTGGGTTCGTTTAATTTGTTTCGCATATGTTATTTCGATGTATGATCACTTAGGGCTTAATATCCATCTAGGCAAGATTTAAAAGAAAAAAATAAAAATAGGGTTGCTAACCGAGGGGGAATTTCTTAGGGGTTTCCACTCGGTTTTCCCCATGTGACCCACTCGGACCGGTCATTCGACCAGACCGGGACTAGGGGTTACATTTTTAAAGGACCTTGTGGACAGGTTTAACAATGCCGCATACGAGGATTAAATCTTTGTTCTTTGTGATAAGGATATGTGAAAAAGGTTTTAAAAGCCCACTGGCTCTACTCCATTCCCTGAAGTGAACGTGAGATTATATTATGGAAGGAATAAAAAAATCACATTAAAAGTTGTGGTCGTGGTCGAGGCTATGAATATACACATGAAAAATATAGTTGTTTTAAGAATACTTCTACCCGCTGGTAGCGAAGTTATAAGGATGACAAGAGTGATAAAGATCATTCTAAGGAAGTGAAATCATTTTACCAATGTGATGTTATAAACCATTGGTTTCGTGCTTGTCAAACGCCAAAGTATTATGGACTTTATCCATAATCATGAATGATAAATGAAATAAAATATAAACAAAATTTGTTTATGGCGAAAATAATTATGGCGTTATTGGTCCAACTCAATTGGATATTGTTAATTTTCTCATAACCCTTGAAGGGAATAATTTACCATTTATTTTATTTCCCTTATAACCTCTAACAGGAATAATTGTTTTTTTTTTGTTTTTTTTATTTTTTTTATGTTAATTCATTTTATTTATTATTTATTTATGTTAGTTTACTTTATGTTTATTTATTTCACATATTATTTATTTACGTTTTATGTTAATTTATTATTTGAAGAATACGATTACTTCCGGAATAAAATATACAATGAATTGTGGCTATTTATGCCTAGAATTGTGGCTATTTATGCCTAGTAGATAATGCAAGTACTCATATTGTACTTAAGCATAAGAAATATTTTTCCCATTTAAATGCAAGGGGAAATATGAGTAGTATTTCTCAAAATACTAAAATATCAATACTTCGGAAGAGCACTTAAAAGTTTATCTCTGATAGATAATTGACTTGATATGATGTGCTATATTTTATATTTTTCATTCCTCGAAGTGAATGATACAAAGTACATATTTTCATTACCTGAAGTAAATGAAACAAAGCACATTTTGAAAGGTGCACAATTATGCATTTCTTGATTAAAATGCAAGGGAATAATGTGAGTACTATATCCGGAAGTACTAATATCACAAAAGGCTCTGGTTGAGCAAATATGTTATTGTCAAATGGAACTTTATTCCATATTCACAGTGCGTTATACTCGTCAAAGTCATAAAGAGAGCAATATGAGTTCGCAAACTATCCCTTTGGGAATTATAGATAACATATGTTATCAATTGGCATTTGAAATAAACCAATATGGATATAAGTTTTGGTAGCTAAAAAGTCAGTTGAAAGCTCTAGAAGAGCTATATATTGCTACCAAAAGATAATTTCAATTGAAAGCTCCGAAAGAGCTAAATATATTCCTATTTAAAGGAACAATTTTGATGGTCGTACTAGACATGTACGAGTAAGATTGAATTACATGTTATGGTGAACAAGAAGTTTACAAATTCAGAGATATATACACATATATATAGTTGGCATGATCGGTTAGACCATCCTGATCAATAATAGTGCAGAAATTATTGAAATTTACACGCACATGTATTAAAAGAACCTGTAGTTCTTGTGGTGCTTATTCTCAAAGGAATGGAATAAATTCCACTTATTAAAGAACATGAAGTTCTTGTGTTGCTTAAAGGAATTGATTAAATTCCACTTACTAAAAGAACATGAAGTTCTTGTGTTGCTTAAAGGAATTGATTAAATTCCACTTACTAAAAGAACATGAAGTTCTTGTGTTGTTTGTTCTTAAAGAATATAGATGATCCCACTTATCAAAAGAATTAGAACTTAAAGTTCTTGTACTGAAGTTAAGACTGTATGTCTTGCATATCTGAACGAAATATGGGCCCATATATCCACAAATGTGGAAAGTTTTATATGATTTTAGTAGATGCATCTACATTGTTTTATCGACTTACAACCAGAAGTTTGTGAGATTGATTTTAAAAGGATTCAGATTATGCAGTTAGACTATTCGTCTTGAAAAGCTAGTGGGTTTATGTTTTAGGCTATATCAGTTGTTACAAAGCCTATTGATTATGAAAAATATAGTTTAGCAAAATTTCAATTGGATGCCTCCCATTTAATAGCTAAACTATGAGAACAAAAGAGTTATTATTTATATGGTGCTTCCATATAGCAACACTTATACGCATCAAGCCAACGAGTTATAATAAACTCCCTGTTATGATTGGTTTTTGGTCAGAAACCATACATTTCCCATTTTATGATTTTTGAATGTGCGATACGAATTGCTCCACCACAACGCACAAAATGGGTAAATAAAAAGGGTTGAGAATATATATTGAGTACGAGTCTCCTTTTATGTTTAAATTCTTTAACATTAATTGGAGAATCATTTATGACATGATTTTTCTCAACATCAGGGGATATAAAAATCAGCTGGATAGAGGAAAATGAATTATCATTATCTAGAACCTCGTATATGAACTAGAAGTTCATAAGATAATTCATGTTATTACATGTCAACTGCCAGACATATTTACTGACCCAATGAGAGTAATTAAGTCTCATATATCAGCTGAAATGCTCTAAGTTTAAATTACATGTTAGAGCGAGAGAATGTAAATCATGCCTGAAGCATGATAGTTGAAATGGTTCCAATGATCAAAATTCTCGTAAATAGAAAGTAATATGAGATGGTCATATATTGGAGGCGGGTGCTCCTGAAGAGACCCAAGACATAACAAATAATAAAACTCTATAAGAGTTTCAGGTACCTGAAATAAAGATTGAAATCTTGAAGAGATCTCGATGAGTTATGTCATTACGAGAATGGAACCAGAAAATTGGAAAGTTGTCGACAACGATTTTACAAACAATTTTACATAAAATATTTCTATAGAAGTAAAGAAAGAAATCGAGGATCTTGTATAAAATCTATCCAGAAGTATATATATTGAATTGGCCAATGTTGAAAGACGCTTTGAACTTCTAAAATAGAAGTATTTGGACCAGCAGTCCAAACACCTAAAGGTGTAATGCAAGTGAGGCACAAATAAGTAGTCGTAAATACGACTTGAACTATGATTTATGAAAAGTTTTAATTACTTCATGGTGAATGCAATTACTTTGGCAGTTTTGAAAATTTTACATGCGTCTAATTATTTGTGGATCCATATTTATCCTTTAAGGATCTAAAATGCTATAAGCATTTAGAAATTTCTGAGGAAATTTATTTAGACATGTCTCATGAATATTTTGGCGCATTTGGTATAATCGCCTTAGTGAATAATAATTGAGAAAATACTATAAGAATGGTTAGATTTTCTTATGTATTTTATAAAGGAGTTTGGATCAAGATCCATTATGATAATTTTAGAACTCCTAAAGAGCTTCAAATTGGAAACTCGTGAAGTACTTTCAATACAACTACTTGAATCTTGTCATCAAGTTTATCTCGACCTGAAGATCGAGCATTTTTATATATTTCTTTTGTCTATGAATAGACATAAGCTGAAAGAATCTTAAAGAAGATTCAATATGAATAGAGCATATCTATTGAGTATCCCAATAGTTGTAAGATTGTTGGATGTGAATAAAGATAATTATATCTTTTCTTGGTCTTGAAGCACTATATATTAGTTGGTCAAGAAATATCTATGAATATACAAAGATCATTACATTTAGATCTTCAAACATTCGTTGATGCCTCCTCAAATGTCGTAGAAATAATTGTTATGCATGAGGCAAGCCAAAAAATGTGTTTGGCTAAGACTATTGACCCAACATATCCAAAAGATATGTGGATTTACTTTTACAAGATATGATAAAAGCTATCTTGTGTGAAGATAACGCAAGATGCATATCTCAGGTTGAAAGTGGATACATCATGAAACATATTACTCCAAAGTTTCATCCCTCACGATCTTTAGAAAAATGATATTCAAAATTAAATTATGAAGATTCAAAGATCTTCTGTGATGTTTGCATGAGGGGGAGTATCTACGCGTTGCACTCTTTTTCCCTTAACCGAGGTTTTGTCCCAATGGGTTTTCCTGGTAAGGTTTTTAATGAGACAACATGTTATGCGTATCAAAGATGTGTGTACTCTTTTTCCTTCACTAAAGATTTTTTTTCCCACTGAGTTTTTATCTTAGTAAGGTTTTAACGAGGCACATTATCTTCATAGACATCCAAGGGGGAGTGTTATGAATATTTATCTATGTGGATGTCTATCATGATTAGAACTTTATCAAAGGAGTTTGATTTATTTATTATTAGGAATATTATCTCTATGAATTAGAGTTTAATGTATTATGTACTTCTTATGCCTATAAATAGATGATTCATTGAAGGCATTGTAGACAAGTCTATATTTGAGAATAATACAAATCTCCCTCTTTCTCTCATCTCTTTGTTCTTCTTGTTCTTATTATTGTTCTTCTTTATTTTATTCACAACAATTAAAGGTTGAATTGTGTAGAAAAAAACCTTTTTTTCTAAATAAAATTCGCGTGGATGGATCAAATAAGGTCCTCGCTTTCTACTCTTTTGTTCTTTTGCACATCATGCGTGTTTCTACGTATTGGTCCATTTTCTCTTTTTTCAAATTAATGTTGACAGGTGGAAGTTGGGAGGACATGTTGGCCCAGTACATCTGAATTTTGATTTTGACATTTTAGTACCCACAAATACAATCCACGCTCTGCCGACATGAACATTCATTATCTACATGTATACAATTTCAACGGTTTTTTTTAACCTAAGACACCTTAAAATAAGGTTAAAAAAATTGAAATTTTTATAAAAATTGTAAAATTTTGGTATCGACTTTTCGGTATATATCGAATTTCTTACAAAAAGTGTAAGAAATTCTTATTATTTTAAAAAATTTAAATTTTTTGTAAGAAATTTGGTATATATTGAAATTCTTACACTTTTTTAAGAAACTCGGTATATACCGAAAAATCAATACCGAAATTCTTACAATTTTTATAAGAATTTTAGTTGTGCTTCTCGCCATAGAACTTCTCAGTTTCAACCAAAGAAAAAACAAAATTAAAATGACGAATGAAGTTAATTATAATTAAGTTAGATAATTATAGATTTGTAACATTTGTTAAGGCTTATATATATTTTTGATTAAATAGAAATTATATTCTCATACTGGGAGTCGAATCCATACAAGACGGGGCAATATGAGTATCTTTAGCCACTAAACTAATCAGTAGATCTTATAATAAGAATTATTCTTTAAATTTTAAATTAATAAACCTAAAACTCTAAAACTTAAATCTTAAACCTACAACATAACCCTAAACTCTAAACCTAATAAACTTGTGTGAATTGTATATAAAAAGATCATTTGTTAATTTTATTTAAAACTTTTAAGTCCAAAATTATTATTTACTTTATCATACTCCTTGTCTTGTGTTGACTTTTAACATATTTTTAGGAGAGATGTAAAGTAATTAAAATAATAATTTTATCCTTGAAAAAGTTAGATTTTATTTTTGTGGGAAACTAAAATGGGGTAAAAAATGAGATAATTTTAATAGGATAAATTTAAAACACAAATGGGACAAAATTAATGGGATGGGCGAAGTATTAAATTTGTTCTTTATGATTTTTTTGGGTGTGTTTTTCAATATCAATCCGTAAAATAAATGAAAAGAAATAAAGGTGTGCTGTATTTCAGACAAAAGAATAACAAATATTGTAATCGCTCAACAATCCATCAAAAATACAAATCTGTACTGGCTATCAACAACACTGCATAAAGAGCATCAGCTCCTCTGGATATCTGGGAAAATGTTAAATAAAAGAACGTAAAATTGGAAGTTCCCCAGCTGAAAATTAGTGGGAGTAAATAATATGAAAAGCTTAATTACAATAAGAGTAAAACAAAGCTGATGAAGCTGGCCATTATGAACACCGTATACCGATATGAAGGCGATCACTATCTCGCCCCACATGGTTCAGAATCGAACTAATGGCATGGCATCCCCATCTTCTCTCCCATTCAAGAATATACTTAAATCAACCCTGGTTCAATTGGTCTCGTGATGAATACCGACCTGCAAAATATAATGCCAAGAAACTCTGAGCAATCCATGACATCACTTAAGTGTTCACTCTTCGGTTAAAATGTTCCAAGAAAACCAGCATGAAGCATTTCGAAATTCGAACAAATGGCCTGGTGTACATGCCAAAATTCTAAGCCACACGCCAATTCATTCCAATAATCGGCAATGGCCCAAGAAACTTGGAAGGCAGACAATGACATTTCACATCAAGGCTTAAAAGGACACCAATGATAAAGAATGTCTGATTTTAGACTTTTCTACTGCTTGGTATTTTAAGTTTTTAACAATATTTAAATCAGAAACTACGGTACATCTCCTATATTCTACGATTAAATTGCTACGAAAACAGGTTTCAACAGTAAATTCATTAGTTTGAACTTTGAAATGAACTAAAAACACAGTGAGGATAACTTCAAGTACTAGTGTATAATTGTGCAATAGCTGCTTTTTAACTGTGATGATAGAAAGTAGAAACTTTGTATGATAAGGAGACAATAGACGGGACAGGTTACGAAATGCAATTTTATGTTATAATGAACTGAGAATGATTGGAGGAGGGTCATTACATCTCAAGCTTGTCGCATGTTTTGGACTCTGGAACTTCAACAAACAGTTTATAAACATGGATGGGCCGACGACCAAATCAAAGCCTATAAGGACAAAATGCATCTCAAAATGGAATGCACAGCACAATTGCAGCAAACAATTGTATACTAGAATTTTCAGACCACAATTATTTTGGGCATATTAAGGACAACAATCCTGAATAGAAGAAAGTGGGCACTAAACAGGACAAATCAAGGGGCAAGGCATATAATTGAGGGGCCTTATGGAAAGGCAACGAATGGGCATGAACAATGATTTAATATAACATAAATATTTCCAATAGATGGTAAAATAGGATTTGGGGAAAAGAATAAAGAAAAAAAGAGAAATTGAAAACATAAATATTTATTTTTTATTTACTTGAAAAAAAATACTTTTTTTAAAAAAATATTTATGAAAAAGGCTTTGAAATTTCACCCAGCAATGTCCAAAAAGCACAAAACAAAACCTATTTTGTCAAAATAAAGTCCAAGAACCTAAAACCCAAAATTAATATGGAAAAATCAAGAATCAAATCGAACCGAATCATAATGGACGGTTAGAAAACCCAACTGAACTAAACCAAACTCAGTCCTAACAGTAAAGTAGCAAAAAGGCTAAAAAAAAATTGCATTCATGGCAAGAATCCATAAATCCACATCCTCCAATTTCTATCACCCAATAATACATAACCATTATCTGCAGCCTGCTGTTAATAAGTCAAATTTAAAAAAATAAAAATCAACAGAGCTTAGGGTGCAGCATGATCCAACCTAGCCGCAACTTATTCCGATAAGTGAAGCTAAGAAGATGAATATGCATCATTAAAACCAAACATGGAAAAGAAAAGGATGGCCTATGCAATAGAAAAAGCATAAAAAACTTCATAGTCAGGATCAACTTGCCGAAAAGAAAAAGAATAAAATCCATAGCATCTAATATTTATGATCAGAAATTTAGCACCAAAGCAGAAAGAGACGATAGAAAACAAAACAAAAAAAACAGTTATGAACAAAGAAGCCACATATATGGACTGGGAAAAAAGTCTCTTATGTAATAAACAATAAAAACTTCAGAAAGAAAAAGCAAAACCTAAGTGAACCTAACTAAACAGCATTATGCAAAAGTATAACTCCACTCACGAGTCAAATAACCCCTTAGCATTTAAACTACTAAATAAATAAATAATCAGTCACTAGGAGTAATTATACATTTATACTATATCTCTGGGCAAAATAAACCATAAAAGAAACAATAGCTGGTAATTACCTCAAATTTCTAGTCGCTCGATTTTTTACCGGTAACAATCTGGAAAATTCGTAGGCCCCTGCTAAATGCTTCATTAAATAAGATCCTTGTCTGCATTGACTGAAATCCAGGCATCCATGACAAAAATGCCAGTGGTACCATAACAAGAACTGCAAACAGTATATCATATAGCCGAGCTACAGAAACCACAGAATCCCAAAGCCGGGTGGACTCCAGAAATGGTCGAAGTACTTGAGCGATTGACAAGAGTCCCCAGCCAGTGGGAAGAAAAGCCAATAAACTGGTGAAAATGTCAACAAATTTGAAGGCCGTAAACTCAAGCAGTGCAATAATAATAAGTATTCCAAGAATGATGACCAGGAACTGAACCATCCGAAAATATATATGTTCCTTAGCTGCGTATTTGTTGCGAGCATATGAGATTACCAGATAAATTCCAAATGCCACGAAAATGCAGATCCAAGACAGCAAGTAAACAGCAATACTGGTACTATGAGCAGCAATACCCAATTGGTATACAATCCCATACTGGAAAAAGAAAAATCTGAGATCTAAAATTATCTCCAGTAGCTTTCCCCAGAGGCCAGTTGTCCTTAGATGATCCTGCTCCTCATACCACCACCTCTCCCAGCTTTGTTCAGCCTTTGCAAACACACCCCCATGGTACCAAATCCAGTTCATAAATTCATCAAAGTCATAAACAGTCTTTAACCAATCAAAACCAGAAGGATTGAATACAAAGGGGGCCATAAGCCACGATAGAACCAGAAACCAACTTGAGATAGTCAAAGCTATGTAAACAAATGTGCCCTTAGCCACAGGGCTGTGAGATGCATAAACTGTGAGTATGAGACCAAGCTCAATAGCCTTTATAAAATGGCTACGTGCATACAGTCTATAATTTTCTGCAAAGCTCTTGTGCTGAACAACAAAACCACGGCCAGTCGCACGATACTTTGCACCACCATGAAGGACAGTCCGGCCAAAGTAGTGAGTACGGGTTCCCATGGAGAAGGTGTAGAAAACGGATGAAAGCTGAAGCTGCATTGTCAAGAAATCCCAGATAGCTTGAAGGAAACCATGCTCCAGGGAATTCTCCACTATCATTGGAAGAGCAGTGAAAAGACCAAGTTGGATGATGAACTGCTGATTTAAGATGGCACCAAGTGCTCTATTGTTGTCACTATTGCTAGCCAGAGCAGCATTCTCAACACCACTAAGAGCCAGATAAAGTCTGCCCCACAGAAAAGCATATACAGTAAGAATGACCATCATTGTATTGAAAAAGAATCCCACGGTAGTATAAAAGAATGACAACATCCTGAAGAAGTCCAGTCTATGACCCAGCCGATAGACATCTCTGCTGAGAACTTGCTCACCATTCCCACTGGCAACCTTGGCTTCAAACATAGATATTTGATTCAACCCAACATCCCTTCCTTTGCCAACCTGGATGTATTCATGGTGTGTGACATTGCCTCCTCGCAAAGTACAATTAAAACCAGCAAAAATGTCCTCACTAATATTAATCACTCTGGAAGCTTTACTGATACCGCCGCGAGGCAAAAACCAAAACCTGTCAAAAACGTCTGGATGGCCATAATGCATTCGAATTTTCAAAGGATTTGCCAAGACACGCTGTCCCAATGTGACAAAACTTGTTTCTTGAGCTGACATAAACCAGGCAAGTGATGAAACAGAACCAGTAAAAATGTGTTCCCTGACTCCTAAGATAGTCGGCTTTCGTATACCATAGGAGCGCCTGTATTCCTCCAAGAGATTGCGCATTTTCAATGCCTCCTCGAAATAGTTGTCTTGGTTCATGTCAATAGTTTGAACAGCATCACCACGGGTGAAAATAAGGGCATGGTTTTGATTTTCTGGCTTGCCTTCACCGAGCTTCAATGGACCAGGTAATTTGACACGGTAGATCTCCACCTCCTTCTCTAATTGCTGATCGTACTTCACAAGAACAGAGTAATACTCCTTCTCATCCCTCCCGGTTGAAACCTCATCAACATAGGCAACTCGAAGAGCTTCATGCTGTTTCATCAGATACAGGATTTCCTCAGCATGCGGATCCTTTTTGGCCTTCTGAGCACCATATATCTGGCAAGCAACCACATATGTGTATTTCATCAAACACGTGCCTTGCTCGTGGCCTTTGAATAGCAGACCCAGAGAACTACTTGTTCTGCTTAAACTCCTAGAAGAAGGAGACCGCTCAGAGTTGAAACTATCCACACCACCATCTCTCCGCATAGAACCAAGTTCCCGTGCCCCTTCTCTAATATCCATCTCTGATGCAGAATCAAGAAAAGCCAGCATCTTCAGAGCTCTGTAATAGTACATCATTCCTCTGACAGTGCGTGAAAGTGTCTGGCCTCTATAAGATGCCCAAGACCTCAGATCTCTCATCTTGGTTGTCCATATCTCATCATCCTTTACCATTCCCTCTCGTCGCATTCTTTCCATGAAATTTTTCCACTCATCATCATATATGGTCTGCAAATAATAAAGGATTGAAATCCCATCTTCATTCTCAGTTCGGAGCTGTTCTCTGCTATATAGCACCTCCTCATTGTAGTAAGGAGTGAGGACACTAAAAGCCATCATCTTCTCTACTTGGGGAGCATGAGGCATATTCATAAAGAGCGAGTTGCTAAAGAAAGCAATTCTTCGTCTAGCCTCAAGATTGGCTGGAATATTCTGCATAGAATCCCTGGAGGTAAGAATTGTATGCAATCGTCTAACTTGCCGATAGAACTTCTCGTCACTAGGGTCAGGCAACTTAACAGCATTTTCAAACAGCAATCCAGACATGGCGGCAGGGTCACGAGGAGCCAATCCATCCTCCCTCAGCTGTTCAATGTTCCTTTTGTCTTTGATGAAATCACGGACAGCAATCTCGTAAAGGGACTGCAAAGTATTAACCACCTGATTCACATCCTTCTTCTGCTTAGTCAAAATATCAACAAGTTTTATCAACTTCATATGAAGCTGGGGTAGTGCAGTCATTCTGAATGTCTTGGTGAACCTCTCGATCTCAACAGAATGATCAATTTCTTGAAACAAAACAGTGAGGATCGAATGCTCTTCAGACTGGACATTGAGAATTGCAAGCATCATGTGCTTGATACTGTCATAGGCTTCAATCACAGCACAACGTCTATACTCGTTCTTGCGTATCTTATACCAAAGCCACTTATCAGGAGCATCAACCAATTCTTTTGCCTGGCTGAGAGCAAGCAACAGCTCGTTACATAGCAAAAAACATGGCCAGCGAATAACCCTGACATTCCAAGAATTCTGGGGCAGCTCTAGCAGTTCAACTTCACTATCAGAGATGATATCCTCTTCCCTGAAGATGGTAATTATCTCATTCCATATCAGAGCAAACTTGTGAGCCTCAACCTGGTTTGATTCAAGCTTCTTGAAAGGACGCCCAAGCCCATATCTCAGCTTCAACCGGTGGATAGCATCATTAAACTTGCTCCTAAATGTTCCTCTGGCATTCAATAGCTGCTCTTCAGGCATCAGATTGAACTGAATTGCACTGGCAAAGAACTGAAACCTTAGCTTCAACTGTTGAATGTTCCTAATCTCACCTAAGTGCTGGAGTAACCCCACTCCTGCCCCCACAAAGGAGGAATAGATCGAATACCAAATCTGAATATCCATCAAGTAAATGAGGACCACAGGCAACCACAACAAACCAACAGCGAACCTGTTACTTCCACCAAAAAACTCGTGCCACTCATACTCCACATCCCTAAGATTCAACATCAGTTTGGACGGCCTAACCATTGGTTTGATCTGTAAGAAATAACTAAATGCAACTTTCGTAGCCAACACCAGTGCCCAGAACAGAGTATACTTAACATTATCAACTAGTCCTTCCCTCAATCCCCGACCAACAAAACTCTTACTCTGAAACCACCAAAACAACAGGTCAAAGATCTTCCAATTCCTCTTCTCAATGAAGTTCCTAATCCAAGGAATCACAAATAAAGCTAATGCCAATAACTCCGGTAACACATAAGCAAAGGCTATTTGCAAAAAGAGGCGCACCCTCCTATCCGCCTCAGCAGTCCACCTTCTACCATGGTTATTCTGCCAGATCCTTGCATAGCAAACTGCAAAAATCACTATCCATGCAGCTGAAACAACCACCTTCAACACCATCCTAATGCCGAGACCCAATGTTTCTCTAGTCACTAAGCTATACTGCATCCCTGCATCTAATAAAGCCTGCAAAAACCTCATTGCACTCCAAGTAATAAACAGTGTCAAAATCTTAACCCGACAATTTCTAATTGACAATGCTTGCCATGGATAATCCTTCTCTTCCCAAGCCACAATAATCGCGGCCTGAAGAAACAGAAACAGCATCACCCAAAGCCTATCAAAACTCCTGTAAAGATTCCAAAACGACCTTTGCTCAACAAATCCAGTTTTCCCGATGTGTTTACTCTGACTGGAAGTAACAAAAAAATTACTGCCCACATCAATCGGCCACTTGAGTTTCTGAAAACATCTCTTACTCCAAAAATACTCATTCAAATCATCATAATTCCTCCAAGCCGTATGCGGAGCTGTTCCGTTCTTGCTGCTCTCAACTTCAGCCTTTACAGTCTCGTATATGGGCTTCACCACACAGTTCAAAAAAGCATTTTCTCCGGATAACGATGGCATAACGGGCTGGCCAGTGTTTTCGTCGATGTAATCTTCGAGAATCCTGTTCAACTCCATGGCCATGTGGTGGAAGATGTAGCAGATGCATTCAGGCATGAAGCGAAGATTCGCAGATTCGCCCCATATTAACAAGTAAAGTCCCACATAAAGCAGCTCACGCCGTTGATCAGAGCTAGAACGGCTGCTATCAGAGATCCATATGTTGGATTTCTTGCCTAAGTAAGAGCACCAACTAGAGTAGTTCTTAAGAAGCTTACGGCGAAATCTACGGAGGACGCTAGCGTCGAGGGTGTCGATGTTGTCCGGCGGAGGAGTCAACCGCATCTGAGCGTTGGCCAAGTGGAGCACAAGGTGTTCC
Organism: Hibiscus tridactylites; assembly: GCA_958450335.1. Lineage (NCBI taxonomy): Eukaryota > Viridiplantae > Streptophyta > Magnoliopsida > Malvales > Malvaceae > Hibiscus > Hibiscus tridactylites. Next base: position 22,646,888 of record OY288287.1, read on the forward strand.
CTCTGGTTCCTGACGTTGTCGTGCTGGAAACCGAAGAAGAGAGCAAGCCAATCCAGGAGGTCCATGGAAGGTTGCCATTGAGCATAAGGAGGCTTCCGTAGATCTCCGACGGCGCGTAGAGCTGCTGCAGCGGCGCGTACCTCGGGAAAACGGAGGGTAGGGTGGTCGGCGAGTAGGTTGTGGACGGGGATTATGTTGTAGGGTTCATCTTCCGGCGGCGCCGTTCGTGGCGTACCCGACTGAGTGCCGGGACGGTAACGGAGAGACATCGCATTAACCCAAAAAAATTTGAAAGGAGAGTTTGAACTTTGAAGGAAGTGGTGGCAGCCGGTTTAGAATTTTATTTCTATTTCTATTTTTGTTTTCTTTTCTTTTCTTTTTGGAGACAATAACATAAATAAATCATAAATTGGGGGATTGGCCGGGTTTATTACGCGTTTAACCCTTTTTAGTATTTTTTTATTGTTTGGGTAAATTTTACACATCAGCACTCAACAATTTTCTCACTCCTATTTTGTTTATTCAATTTTCAAATTCTTTTTATTTAATAACTGAACATTATATATTGCATTTTTTTGTCACTCATGAATATTTTATTATTATTATTTTTAAATTTTTTAATGTTATTAAATATGAAAATAATTTAAAATAATCGTTGCCGCTTGTCATCACCGACGACCTTCAAAATCGAAATTGCACCATGCCACTCGTTTTGACACGTTGAGTTTGAATCTAATAGTTGCTTCACCGGAAGATATCCTAAAACTCGCAAATCTTGATATAAACGTTTTGCTTTTCTCACTTTCGATGTCCTTTTCATGGATTTCGGAGCACTTTTTCGTAAAATAGAGGTCGAATTCGAACTTAAAAAGTGAGACAAAATGACCGGTGAAATATGAGACCGAACGACCACCATCTACGGCCGTCAACGATGGCGACGAATGGTGGCCGGTAGACAATTTTTTTTTTTTTTTATTTTTTTAAATTATTTTTATACTAAATAATAATAAAAATGCCATGTCATACTAAAATAATAATAAAATATTTGCGAATGACTAAAAACGTTCAATGTATAAAGTTTAATTATTAGATAAAAAATTTTAAAAATAGTAAGACCAAAATAAGAGTGAGAAGATTGTTAAGTGATGATATGTGCAATTTAACCTTATTGTTTTTACTTTTGGTGGTGAATGTTTTGAAGCTTTAACCGATTGGGGTTTCCTTGTATGTTTATCTCCTCACAAGTTTCGATATTTCCTTTTTGGCTGGTAATGAGAAATTTTGATTTTCTTATTAGTTTTTGGAATGAAAAAAAATGATTTTCTTTTTCGAGACTTGCTTGCTTAAGCGGATAGGTCAAATAAAACATATTTTAAATAGTATATTTGATTATTATTTTTTAAATTATGTATAAATTTTAATATTAATTATTATAGTTTGATTTTAAATTTTGATTCTAACTCAAATAATAATAATTGGATTATTTTTGTAAATTGTACATAGTAATTTTTGTAATGTTTAAAAACTATTGAAAGAAATATAATGGATATCGGTTTGGGGGTTGAGTGCAATGCAACATGCTTGCTTAGGATCTTTATTCCATTTTAAATGATGAAAACAAAAACATTTGAGAAGATTGAAATATTGTAATCTAAGCTATAAAAATGAATAGATTCATGGAACACTACACTTTAGACAATTCATTAATGGTAGATATAAACAACGTTTTGAATTAAAATTAGAAGTTTGAGCAGTAAAATTCGTTATTTTAAATATTTGGTGAATAGAAAATTGTAAATTGTAATAGTAGATTTGGATGAGAGCACTTAAATTGAAAAAAAATGTTATTATGAGTTTTTAAAATTAAAGGTCTTCATAAGAGTTGTAAAGACTATTTTACTTTAACAATTATAAATAATTTTTAAATAATCTAAAATTAATATTTTTTTACTATCATTTAAATTTAATAATGAATCAAATTGTATTAAAATAATTATATAAATAATAAATTAATATATAAATCTTTTAAATAGACTTAGTAATGTTATATTAAAAAATAAATTTTATGATTTAAATAATATTAATAGATATAAAATATTGATAACTAATAAACTATTTAAACAAGTACTAAATATAATCATGTCCTTATATATCATATTGCTCGCTCAAATAATTAAACATCTATAAACTATCATCTAATTTTACCAAACACTTTTATACAATATGTTAGTCAAATCAGTTAATGCAATTAGCTATCCGTTATCATCTAATGTAATCCGTCAATTGCTAAACAAAGCTATAATTTTATAGAAGTGGCGATTTATTTGATGAAATAACGGGGTGTAAGTGTAACTAGGGATGGGCATGGATTCAAATTTGGTTCTTTAAGGTCGTTAAAAAGAAACATGTTTAGGTGGAATTACGACAGGCCGGGTTCAAACTTAAAAACGTATATTTGATTTGATTCGAAATTATTATACAAATCTCATATATAAATATAATTTCTATAATACTTTTCTCTTTATATATATTTTTAATTATCTCTTTAAGTTTTCCAAATTAAATAGAAAAAGAAAAAACAATAACTATAAATGCTCATTTTTTTATTCGACCAAAATGAATCAAAATTAATTTCTAATCCTAAAATTCGAATTATATTCATATGAGATGAAAAACTCGACTCGATTCAACTCAATACATACACATCTTAGGTGTAAATTGTAATGCGGGGGGGAGTGAAAGAGAATGAAATGAAAGGGAAAGGGAAAGGGAAAGGGGAAATTTTCAATTCGAGGGGAGTGTGCTTTCATATGATGTAGGCACATGGAGATCCCCGGCAATATGGGGCTATATCATTTGAATTTTGACCCCACTCCCTTGTTATTTTTAAATGGTTTTGTTTATTATTTCTTAAAAGTGCTCATCTAAACAGTCAAAATAACGTGGAACAAGTAATTTTTTAGGTGAAAAGTAATTAATAATAATAAAAATATTATTTAAAATTTTAAAATCTGAAACATGTACAAGTATTTAATTCATTAAAAATAGTAATATATATATATATATATATATATATTAATATAAACGTAAAACTAAAAAAAAAGACAAAAACAATTGATTTGTAAGGTAAAATTGCAAAAGCGAAGCATTTTTAATGAAGTTGACATTTCGATTGATCATTGATAAAAATATATTTTGGGTTAAATTTTCTGAACTCTCTTTTGAGGTTGTGGTATTTGATGATCCTCTAACGAAATTTTTGCCTTTGTTAAGTTTAGATGGTTTTGGGTAGTTTTGCTATCGCTTTGTCATAATTTTTGTTGTTTTTTTATGTTTTCTATTGTTTGTATAGGTTTTACTATGTGCACTGGCATGTGTATCACTTTCTTTTCTTATAAAAAAATATTTGATTTGGTTTAACAAATTTGTTATTTTTTAAATAGTTGATTCAATTTAATTAAAAAATATGAAAAAAATAGAATAAACAAAACACATTAAAGTAAATTTTAAAATTGAGAGCTAATATGTGAATTATCGCCAAAAATCTCATTCAAAATTAAAAATAAAAAAATCTTTGGTTGGACCACACCTTATGGAAGTAAGTTCCCATGAAGACTTTGTCCGTTTGCGGATTCTTAATGCGGACGCCACAAAGACAAAAAGCCAATCATAAATCATAATCAATCACTAATGACGAGGAAGTTTTCAAAGAAAAACGACACTACTTCCTCTAGAATATTCCAAGGAGTTTCCTCTACGCGCTAAATTCATTCATAAGCAATTGCCCATTCCAAAGCGTAAACCATACACTTATTCAATTTGAACATAATAAAAATCATAAACCAACTAAAATTATTGAAATATCAGCCACCAGTTTGATTTAACACGATATGAATGTTGGATATTTTAAATAAGATAAGAAGTTTTTCATAAAACATAATAAATTAAATTATAATGGGTGTTTTCATAATAAATTTATGCAACATCTGATATGAACTAATCTATTAATAAATGGAAAATACTTTGATACACAAGTTAGTATAAATTTTAGTTTATACAAACCTTTTAATTTTAGGGTTTAAGGTTAATGAGTTTAGGTTGTAGGGTATATAATTTAAGGTTTATGTTTACAATTTAGGATTTGTGGTTTAAAATTTAGAATTTAAAATGTTAGGGTTAGAGATTTAAGAATCCTGTATAATTGTGGTTAAAGCCTCTCAAATGATCATATTATTTTTATAACTTCCATAGAGCCTCTCAAATTTATGATTTCTTTACTTAAAGGGAAAAAATATTATTTGAGTATCTAAATTTTTTGGCTAAAGGGGTACTTTTGCCCCTAAGTTCGATCCCAAAATGCAATTTCGCCCTTCGCCGAAAAGTGCACTCAATGTGACCCTCCAGTTCATGAAATCGATCAAATTGACCCTTTGACCGACGTTGACCGTTACGGTGCTAACGTGGCAGTTAACGGTGATGACGTGGTAGTCAACGATGCTGGCGTGGCAGTACACGTGGGATGATGACGTGGCAGGAGGGGTTGAATTGATTATTTTAACTGAATTCGAGGGCATAATTGATTTTTTCCTGAGTTTAGAGGCATAATTGATTTTAATTAAAAGTTCTATAACTTATTTAATATTTAAGTTGAAAAATAAGAATTTATAAAATTATTAAAATTTTAAAATATTAAAACTAGATAAATAAATTTATTAAGTGAGAATAATTAAAAAAAACAAAGTGAACACTCTCACAGAAGATTAAAATATTCTTTAATTTATTTTATAAAAATTCATAAAGTTAATAAAAATAAATAAAATATTCTAAAAGTTACTGAAAATAAAAATTATATAAAAAATTAAAATATATTATGAGTTAAAAAAATAAAATTTAATCTAAAAACTTAATATTTTTTTTATAAATTATTAAAAAAGTAAATACTTTTATCGAAAAAAATTCGACTTCGTCATTTTGAGTATTACTATTCGTTAGATTTTTTTTATTGGAATCAACATTGTACTATAGTAACAATAAAATTCAAATTTTTTTTTCGCTTTTTTACATCAAATTGATGCTCATCAATTTTATTAATATTTTAATACAAGGATGTCTCAATTGAAAATATGTTCAAGAAACATTAGTACGCGTAGCATAACGAGAAACAATCGAAAGATTCTCTAATGGTTTATAAATATTTTTTTAATTTTTATATTTATAATTTTAATGTTTTTACTTATATTTAATTTATTATGGTGTTTTTATTTTTTTAATATTTCATGAATATTTAAATATTATTTAAATATTAATAGTTTTTATTTTTTTAGCTTAAAGATTAAATAAGTTATCAAACTTTTAATTATGCCCCTAAACTCAGGAAAAAAATCAATTATGCCCTTGAGTTCGGTTAAAATAATCAATTCAACCCCCTCCTGCCACGTCATCATCCCACGTGCACTGCCACGTCAGCATCGTTGACCACCACATCAGCATTATGGACTGCCACGTCATCATCGTTAACTGCCACGTCAGCACCGTAACGGTCAACGTTGTAACCCCCTCGTCCCGGTCTGGCCGGATGACCGGTCCGAGTGAGCTACACGGGGAAAACCGAGTGAAAACCCCCTAAAAGGATTCTCCCTCGGTTAGCAACCCTATATATATTTTTTTCATTTTAAAACTTGTCTAGATGAGTATTTAATCCTATGTGATCATACAGCGGGACTTCATAAGCAAGGCAGTCGAACGAACTCAACACCACATCTAAAAGACCAATTTTTAAGTTTATCTGCAGGTGGTATCGATACACCTATGGGGGTATCGATACACCTTGACTAAGTCAAAGGGGTCAGAGTCAACCCGTGGGGACCGTATCGATACACATGGGAAGTGTATCGATACTCTCCTCAAAGGTTGACTCCCCACGGTCAACACTAGGGGACCGTACCGATACGCCTGGGGCCCGTATCGATACCAAGTTGGACAGTGTCTCCAGTGACCAAAATGGTATCGATACGCCTCCCCGCGTATCGAAACGATATGCCTGGAAAGAGAAGGCCGTATCGATACGGGTCTAGCCGTATCGATACCCCTGCTCTGCAACATTTCATTTCACTACTTAGCAACATCATGCATGGTTCTAGATGCTTATTTGAACACTCCTAAGCACACACAAGCATACATACAACAACCACAGTTGAATTTTAGCTTACAAGCATTGATTATAACAACAATCATACCTATCTAGACTTCAAGCAATATCACAAGAAACCACTTAACAAGCATAGGCATCATACACATGGTAGTCAAACTTAAGGCATGCATAGTCCAATCCTCATACAAACTCAGGCATAAGCAAATAATCCACATAAGAATCATAGAACATAATCCAAGAGGCAAATCATAACACAACATAGGTTTAACAATTTCAAGCATAACTTCCTAAGGAGTTGACCCCAACTCCTAACACTCTATACCCCATTGTCTAGGCCTTATTACAAAAGCAAACCATACTTAAACTTGCTTGAGAACTCCAAAAGCTCCTCCTTCGCCCGCTCGCCTCCCGAACTCTAACGATCTGCACGTTGGAAACAAAGAGCATAAGCAAACTAGCTTAGTGAGGGAGGCTCTACAATTTACAACATGCAATTTTCCAAAATACAATTTGTATGCAAGAAAACAATGGATGCACAAGGGTCTATCTCAACCACTACTCTTGGTTTGCTCAAGCACAACCAACATACACTTACGGTGGGACTACACATCACCGTTTCGACTAGTGGATTTCCAATGGGACTACACATCAAAGGACTACCCTACTAGTCACTACCGGTGGGACTACACATCACCGTAGTTTAGACCACCATCACGTGAGGCACGAACTCAACACGACTACAACATTGACAACTTAAAATGCATTCAATGGTCACAATGTATATACAATCAACTTGTCACAACAACTTATGAGTAGAGAGACTTACACACGGGTTTAGGCAACCTCTCAAGGTTCTACCCAAACCCCAAGGGAGTCCATATCAAGCACAATGTAAAAACCAATGATTCTACTCACCGTTGCTACCCACGAGAAGATCGAAGACCAAGCTCAAGACTCCGAATTCCCCGGATTTATCCCCGAAGCTTCTCCAACCAAAATTCTCGCCTCTAGCCATTCCAACACCAAGCAAATAATCTCAAATTAGTCCATGTACTAAAATACTCAACCCGGATTACATTCCAATTACAAGATATCAATTTTTCCATTGAAAAGAAACCCAAAGCTCCAAAATACGAGCATCCCTCAAGTACCCCTTAAAACCATTGATTTCAACCTTCAAACTACTCCCTAAAGCTTTCAAAACAATGCTTACATATACCCTAACCATTGGCCCTCTCATTTCTACATAGAACACCCCCATATCTCAACCCAAGACCTCCCTAAAACCTCCCAAAAACCCAAGTCCGGGAATTTAACAAAACTCTTTAAAAAAATCATAAAAATTGGACCTTAAGCTTCCCAAACCACATGTCCATCATCGATCACTTAAAACATTAAGTCAAGAACATTAAAGACACCATTTTTACATCCACACTTCCAAAAACTCCTATTTCAAAACATGGGTGAAAATGAAAAATAGTAGTACTTCCAAAGAGGGGAAAGGGAGAGCAAGTCAAAAACGTCCATACCTTTGAGGAAACTTCAAAAATGAGTGAGCTATAGAATGGAATAGTGATTCAAGAGGGAGAGGGGTTTTTGTCGTTCAAGTGGATATTGGGGGGGGGGGGGGGGAGAAGATGACTCAAATAAAACATTATTTTAGGTTGGTTTTAAAAATCAAAGGTCCAAAGACCTAAATGCCCTTAATAAAGTAAGATAACTACAAAGGATGACACCCATGGCTATTTGGGTTGGTTTAGAAAATGGCCCACTTAGATTTTACATGTCTTAAAAACCCGGGGCCCAAAATTATTTTTAATTACAAAACCGGACCCGGAAACAATATTAAATTATTATTTTTCACCCGACCCCTAAACCGGGGTGTTACAAACGTCGGTCAAAGGGACAATTTGATCGATTTCATGGACTGGAGGGCCACATTGAGTGCACTTTTCGACGAGGGGCGAAATTGCATTTTTGGGTCGAACTCAGGGGCAAAAGTAACCCTTTAACCAAATTTTTTTAATTTTATTTTGTGGATAATTTATTTATTTGGTCATTGAACTATGATCACATTTTATTTTCATTATTAAGCAAAATATTTGATTAAAACATTAATATTACATAAATTTTTCAATGAAGTCACTGCCTATTGAATCAATAACGAAAATGAAAGATGTGACCAGTTTTTATTTGAATAACAATAAATTTAGCTTTCATATTTTTATATTCAAATAATTTACTCTTATTTTTACTAAATCGATAAAAACAACTCATCTCATTTATTAATTTTATCTATTTTATTCTCAGCAAATCGAAACAACAGAGAAGAAAGTAAACCGTGTTCGAATGCTTAGTTGGGGAAGGAAATTAACCAACAACACTTTCTTAAGCAGCTTAGAACGAATTCCAAACATCCATAACGAAGACAAACGTAAAACTTGTTGAGCTTAAGAAACAATTGAGATTTTACATCGTAATGAATCAAACTTAGTCTTTTAGAAGAGAATGAGTTCACATAGATTGATTAGTGAATCTAATCTTGGTATAACCAGAGACATCTTAAAGATTTAGGGGCATGTTATTAAAATGAGTTTCGCAAGTTAAATTTTAAATGTTGGTTGATTTGTTGTATGCGTGATAGGCTAAACTTTTGAATAAAAACTGAGTATAACATTATGAAAAGTCTATGAAGCACAATACCATTTTGGATTATTATTTTTCTGGGAATTCTGCAATCGCTTTTTTTTTTGACAAATCCTAATCTAATCATACCTAGAAGGAATGAAAAGGGGAGACTCTAATCTAAGCGATGGAAGAGGATTTTTTTAATAGGTTTAGAACCCATAACCTAAGGGAATGTGAAAGAACAAAGATGAGCAGCTTAACCAACCGACTAAATATGCTTTGCTCAAACTATGATTATGGCATTAGTTATTACAACAATCAAATTATGGTTTCACTTTTCATATCATGTAGTGATTAGTAATAATTCAAATGTATACTGTTTGGTTTTACTATTGTAGTTGTATTTGTAACTAAAAAAAAGAAATATATTGCTAGATGTATGTATATTTATTTTGTATATTAATATTTAAATATATATTAACATCGGTTCAAAATAGTAACATTTTTTGAATAAAATATGTTGATCATTGTGGGCATTTGGGTAATGTAAAGTATCCCACATATTGGCGCATTTATTCTATTAGGAAGTTGTTCGTTCAAATATTTTCTGTCCAAATAAAATTTATATTTCAAATATTTTCTTTTAAGTTGAGCATGAATATGATATAAGCAAAACATAACATGATTCGAAGACATACATAGATTAATTTCATACTTTGAATATAGTAATTAACAGAATATAAGCATAGCAAAGTATACACATAGATTATCATGTATACACACACATATAATCATATACTCAGAGTTGTCACATATGCATCATCGATTGAGCACTTATATTAAGAGCCTGCATATATATATATGGCTAAAGGGTTTTTTTTTTCCGAGTTCGACCCAAATTAATAATGTCGTCCCTCGCGTAAAAACACGTTCAATTAGGTCTTCCAATTCACAAATTGCAGCAAGTTAACCCCTTAACCAACGTTGACCGACAGAACCGTTAACTGTTGTATATGTGGCAAGTAGCATGCCACATCAGGGCTGATAGGCTTGGTGTTAGGTTCCCACATTTTTAAGATTCTGGAGTTGAGAGTTTTTAAGATTTTTGTTGAAGAATGTGAATAATGAATGAATTAAAAATTTAAGGGATAAATTTGTGTTTCATTTTAAGTTTAGGGATAAAATAAAATTTAATAATTTTAATTAATACGTCACATCATTAAACTAATAAGAATTAACATCTAAGTGACCAAAATTAATGACCAAAATAACAAAGACCGAAAACAAAGTGTCTTTGGATAGTTCAGCCTTATAAATAAAATGTTCTCCATAAGACTTATGAGGGGGAAAGGTCATTATTTTTTAATAAAAAATTCATATAATGCATAAAAATTATTTAAGGAAATAATTATTTTCAACTAGTGACAATTTTCGTGGAGTGAGGAGAGTCATCGACAGCGATTTCAGGGTTTTTTTTTGGGAAAACTACACAGGTGGTACCCTAACTATGCCTGTTTTCCTACTTTGGTCCCAAAATTATGTTTTTCGACAAAAGAGTCCCTTCCGTTACATAGTTCTCCTGTTTTGGTCCCCCGACGTTAAATAACTAACAGTTTTGCTGATGTGGCATTTTTTAATATTTTTAAGGCTGACGTGGCATTTTAAAATATTTTTTTAATTATTTCTCTCTCCTCTTATATATTATTTTTATTTAATTTTATTCACCCAATCATGTTGTGACACGTGTCACTACACTATTAGGTGAAACCCCCCCCAATAATCCTAAAAAACGAACTTGGTGGCGCTGGGATTCGAACCCAGGACACCAACACACCAAACATGCGCTTGAACAAACTAGGCTAGGTTGGATACTTGATTCAAATCTACAAACACTTATATTTAAGCTGTACAATTTAACCCCAAAAAACCTAAAAACATTATTGGTGACGCTAGGAATCGAACCCAGGACCACCTGTGCATAATGCATCCGCGTGAACCAACTATGCTAGGCTGGTTAACTGATTCAAATCTACTAACATTTATATTTAAGCTGTACAAATTAACCCAAAAAAAACCTAAAAACATATTTATTTATTATAAAATTAATATTTATTAATAATATAAGAGGAGAGAAATAATCAAAAAATATTAAACTAATGATATTTATTAATATTAATAATTGTTAAATTTTTACTTTACTATTACCGCAAGTATTTTTATTTATTTTATAATAATATTTATTAATAATATAAGAGGAGAGAAATAATCAAAAAATATTAAATTAATGATATTTATTAATATTAATTGTTACTGCAATATATTAATTGTTAAATTTTTAAGATATACTATACAAATTATCACTAAACTAAGTAAAAATGTTCTTTTTAGAACATTGTTGTTTTAATAGTTACAAAATAGTTATTAAAATTATAAAACTATTGTAAAATGACCACTTCACATTATAAAATGGTGATAAATTTTGATAAGTTTAAGGACTTTTTTTAATAGTTCGATGTGATCATTTTGTAAAAATTTAACAATTATTAATATTAATAAATATCATTAGTTTAATATTTTTTTGATTATTTCTCTCCTCTTATATTATTAATAAATATTAATTTTATAATAAATAAATATGTTTTTAGGTTTTTTTGGGTTAATTTGTACAACTTAAATATAAATGTTAGTAGATTTGAATTAGTTAACCAGCCTAGCATAGTTGGTTCACGCGCATGCATTATGCACTGGTGGTCTTGGGTTTGATTCCCAGCGGCACCATTTATGTTTTTAGGTTTTTTGGGTTAATTTGTACAGCTTAAATATAAGTGTTTGTAGATTTGAATCAAGTATCCAGCCTAGCCTAGTTGGTTCAAGTGCATGTTTGGTGCACTGGTCTCCTGGGTTCGAATCCCAGCGACACCAAATTCGATTTTTAGGATTTTTTTGGGGGGGTTTCACCTAATAGTGTAGTGACACATGTCACGACATGATTGGGTGAATAAAATTAAATAAAAATAATATATAAGAGGAGAGAGAAATATTAAAAAAATGCCACGTCATCCTTAAAAAATATTAAAAAATGCCACATCAGCAAAACCGTTAGTTATTTAACGTCGGGGGACCAAAACAGGAGAACTATGTAACGGAAGGGACTCTTTTGCCGAAAAACATAGTTTTGGGACCAAAGTAGAAAAACAGGCATAGTTAGGGTACCACCGGTGTAGTTTTCCCTTTTTTTTGCATTCTTAGATTAAAATGAAAAGAATGAAAATTAGAGGGATTAAAATATAAGTTTTCAAAAGCTAATAGAAATTTATTGTAATTGTATAGTTACTATGCATTCTGAAATTGTATAATCCTACTGCATTATAAAATATTTCATTTTGTTCTTGCTGTAAAATTATAAGGGGCCCAATCAAAACAAAACTAAAATTATAAGGACCAAAATGAAATTTTCATAAAACAATGAAATACATATGTCAAATTATAGAAGAGTCGATTTTTTAAGCCCGGCGGATTAAAAAAAATCAAAGTCCATCAAAAATTTAAAATGCAAGGCCAAAGTAATATTTTGTTTGGATGAAAACAATGACGACAAGGTTATGGTATTTTAAAGTTAGGTAGATTAATAAAATTCTCTCAACACAAAATTAGGGTATTTCAAAGTTTTACATTATTCATAGTTCAAATACCAATATACTTCAAAAAGGTTTCTGAAAATTTATGTTTCAATCCCTATCATTTCACTTTCTTTCATTTTAATCCCTAAAATGAAAAAAAAAAACAATAATTAAGGGAAACACATCATTAACAAGCAGTCCGAAAGATGGGAGAAAGCCAAGCCGGTCGCCGTCAACAGAAGACAAGGGTTCTAGCCGGGAATCGACATCAGATGCAAGCAAGACGCAGTCAGGGAGCCACGATTTTCATAAACTATGTCAGCAAACGTATTCACCCAGACGCACTAAGAGAGATATCTGCAGCTTATGGTAGGGTGTTGGATGTCTTTATCGCATACAGGAACCGGAAAAAGACGCTGAAGCCTCATACTTTTGCATTTGTTAGATTCTTGAACATAAAAGAAGCTGAAGGAAACAACCGACGTATGGATGGTTTTTGGATAAAAGTGTTTGATGTGCATCTTCGGTTAAGTTAAAGTTTCTTCAGAAACTTAGCAAGCTTATGGGGAGAGGTAGAAACTGCTGCAAAAACACGATTCGATGTTGGACGAGTTGTTGTCAATATTCAAGCACTATCGGATATACCATCATCGGTCACCATTTCCGTCAATGGGAAACTTTGCTACATCAGAACAGCTATTTCGGAGTATGAAGATGAAAGGACATAGATTGATAATAGAAGCTCTAAAGACCCCATGGAAAACGAGATCGACAGTTGTTTCGGTGAGTCCCAAGATGAGTTTAATGCTGAGCCGTTCTTCGCTTTAGGAAGTTCAAATCCACCAAGTCCCCAATTTGGCGGAAGAAAACAATACTATCATCACAGAAAATGACGTCGCAAATGTATCTAAAAGAGCACAACAGTTATTGAAGCAACAGCCCATTGTGGAACCTGGGCCTCCAGCAGACGGGGAATTATTGGACGTCCCGATAAATCTGATCCAAGACTCATCAAAAAACACCTCTAGTCAAAGTGGCCCTTCCACCCCGTATTTCGACACCGTTTTCCCAAAATTCTCCAAAAGGGTCAACGGCGGTTTCCCTCACTGTATGAAGATCGAAAAGAACCTCAGTCAAAATTTCTTCAGTTTGGAATCAAGTGTGGCTCACAAATGCTTCAACATACTAGTGGGCTATATCAATCAGTTAAAGCTGAAATGTGTGTTAGTAAACATATACGCGCCTAACGACCATAGTGAAAGGCAAACATTGTTCAATGATTTGGGTTCGATGTTAGATAAGCTAAATTTACCAATGCTGATTGGGGGCGATTTCAACATTGTTCAAAATCAAGAGGAAAAAAGGGGAGTATCGATCAATAGAGCAGCAATGTTAAATTTCTCGATGTTCATCGACAATCTGAAACTCTTGGATCTACCTATTCAGGGAGGAGTTTATACATGGTCCAATTTATGGGAGACTCTGGCTTTCAACAGATTAGATAGATTCCTCATTTCACCGGACCTATCTCTAAAGTGGCAAAATATGTTTCAGAAGACTCTTCCCAAAAGCATTTCAGACCACAATCCTGTAGCATTATGCAGTGTATCGTTTAACTGGGGGCCGATATAAGAGGGAGGAGCGCGAATGGATTCAGAAATCCAGAGTTAAATGGTTTCGAGAGGGAGATAAAAACTCAGGGTTCTTCCACATGATGGCTTCATCACGCAAAAGGGCAAACTCCATTTATTCAATCAACGATGCACAAAAAAAGTTGGAAAATCCAGTTGAGATTAAAGATCATATTGAGAAGAATTTCAAAAAGATATACAACATCTGCCCAACTATTCCAGTTAGCGAATTTGATTGCGAGTTAAAGAGCATTTCTAATGAATCGGCATCTTTCTTGGTCCAAGCCTTTACTGTCGAAGAAATACAGAGTGCTCTCTTTTCAATGGATGGCATAAGAGCTTCGGGGAAAATTTGATTGCGAATTTGGGATTTCTACAAACTTTTTGGGAAAATTTGAAGGATGAGTTACTAGTTTTCTTCCAGGAGTTTTATGAGGGCAGGGTGGAGAATTTTTCTTTCAACCATTCGTTTATTGTGCTTATTCCCAAAAATCAGTCACCCTCATCGATAGAAGACTATAGGCTGATAAGTCTGATTGGAAGTGTTTACAAGCTCTTAGCAAAGGTCCTTTCGAGAAGATTAAGTTGTTGTATTGAAGAGGTTATCAGCGATACGCAATTCGCTTTCACTCTTGAAAAACACTTGATAGATTGCTTCCTAATTTCAAACGAGGTTGTTGATTATCTGGAAAAAGGATTAAAGGGAGCATTATTCAAAGTAGATTTTAGCAAGGCATATGACTCGGTTGATTGGAGCTTCCTTTTTCTGATAATAGAAAAGGTTTTTGCCCGGTTTGGCGAAACTGGATCAAGTTATGCATTACCACTGCATCCATATCCATTCTAATCAATGGTTCACCTACAAACTCGTTCAAGATTAACAGAGGACTACGACAAGGTTGTCCGCTTTTGTCACTACTATTCAACATTGTGGCTGAGGCTCTTAGCTCCATGTTACGCAAGGCCACTTCGATGAGTTATTTCTCGACTCCTCCAGTCGAAAATCATGGTGTATCTATATCACATCTTCAGTTTGCAAACGACCTACTTATTTTCTGTGGCACAAGTAAAGTGGAAATCAAAATCATTCAGATTCTTCGGGGTTTTCAAATCGCTTCAGGGTTAAAACTAAATGTTAACAAATCCAAAGTTCTTGGCATCAATGTGGAAGACATAACAATAGCAAACTGGGCAGAATCCATACAGTGCCAAAGCGAATCCTTTCCTTGCAAATATTTGGGTCTACCTCTCGGTAGCATGAGGAACTCAAAGGCATTATGGACGCCGATAGTAGAAAATGTTACAAAAAGGTTAGCGGGTTGGAAGGCAAAACTCCTTTCGCTAGGAGGTAGAATCGTATTGGTAAAATCGGTCCTTTATAATTTGCCCATTTTCTTTATGTCAATTTTCCAAATGCCTGCTTCGGTTAGTTCTCATCTTAATAGGCTTATTGCGAAGTTTATTTGGGGAGCAGTTGATCACAGAACAATTCATTGACTCAGTTGGGAAATTTTGTGCAAACCGAAACATGAAGGGGGTCTTGGTCTTTGCGACATGAAGAAGAAAAATAGATCTCTGCTCAACAAGTGGCTGTGGAGATACGAGACAGAATACAAGAGGCTATGGCGGAAGGTTATTAATGCAAAATACGAACAAGGCTCGAGTAATCTATTACCGGAAAACACAGGTCAGTTTAAAAATTCTTGGGTCTGGAAATGTATTACTAAGCCCATTCGAAATCAGGAGGACATTTTTAATCAGAATATTAGGTTTGTGATTGGAAATGGCAAACTGATTAATTTCTGGGAGGATGCTTGGGCTGGAAATTTGAATATGAAGTCTACCTTTCCTAGAATTTTTGCTTTAGCAATTAGAAAGAAGGGGACTATTTCAGATTTTGATTTTTTCGTTAATAGAGTTTGGAACTGGGAGATCAGATTGAGAAGAAGGATTTTTGATTGGGAAGATGAAGTGTGGAAAGCTTTCTTAGCCACCTTAGAAAATTTTAAGGTTGGAATATTGGAAGAGGATTCTATCAGATGGTCGGCAAGTTCATCGAGAATGTACAAACCATCTTCATATTGCAAAATATTGCATCCTCCTTCACAAAATGCAGACATCGTTTGAAAGTATGTATGGTCAAACTTGGCGCCACCAAAGGTGGAGGCATTCCTTTGAAAAGTATTACATGGGAGAATCTCAACATTGAGGGAATTGATGAAAAGGAGAAGCTTGACATCAGGAAATAGCGAATGCCCCTTATGCAAAAAAATTCAGAAAAAATAAACCATTTATTTTGTAAGTGCGAAGTGGTGTGGCTGCTATGGCAAAGATGGTGCAACATAGGTGGCAATAATCTCATAATTCCCAACAATCCTAAAAGCATGCTGTGGGTGTGGGATCAAGCTTCAAGTGGTTACAAAGAACATGCAATATGGTTAATGATTTTCTTCAGTATCATATGGACAGTTTGGCTATATAGAAACGAAATGGTCTTCAGAAATGCAAGAACAGATGCAAACCAATTGTTTCAGCTATCTCTGTTACGAGTTTGCAAATGGGGCAATGCAAAATGGGTTGCTGCGTTTTCACCCGTCTCAGTAATTATGAGTTGTCCGACAAACTTAAAAGAAGTTATATTGGGTTCGACGCCTGGGGTAAAAAGCAAGTGGGAGCCCCCTAGTTTCAACTCGTTGAAGTTCAACACTGACGGAGCAGTGCAAGGTAGTTTTGGGGCCGCAGGCATTGGAGGTGCACTAAAAAATCACGAAGGAAAACTGCTGTGTTCATTTTCCAAGAGTATTGGATCGACGGATGTGGCTTCCGCGGAAGCTTTGGATATCTTCAAAAAGACACCTTGGGTAAAATCTCACAAGCTTATTATTGAATGCGACAATCGAAATGTTGTTCACTGGGTTACAAATGAAATATCATCTCCAATGATCTTCCAAGAGATACTCAGAGCAATTAGGAGGTGTGGGATCGAGATTGACTGGAGTATATGTTTTGTCTACATAGATAAAAACACGTTGGCGGATAACATGGCAAAAAAAGGTATTAAACGTACACATGATCTTGTGAGTTTTCATTAATATTGTGTTTCGTTTTTCATGGAGAGGTCGATATAGAATATTCTGATCAAAGAGAAAGGATAGGGACGGTTGCTAAAGTGCTCATTTGGGAAGAGATCAATGCGTAACACAGTTCTGCAACAGATTGATCTTGTAGCTGAGTGATGTGGCCCGTGGCGCAAAAGCTTCCAGTAGTAGTGCTGGTTATTTAGTTTATTGGTGATTGAATCAGGGCAATAGGGATCAAATGCTCCAAATGTAATTGAAACAGTCTGGTTAATCAACCTGGTATGTACCAAATTTGTAAACAGCAGACAATGGTTATCGTGTAAAACAAGCAACAATATCGCGCACTTTTTTTCTTCCATAGGTCTTAAAGAAGTTTTTTAATGAGGCCGATATTAGTTTTGCTATCCTAAATAAAATATCTATTTTTCGGGAAAAAAAAAGGGAAACACGTCATTTGAATAAAAAGATAAAACACACGTTTTGGTTTAAGTTTTTATTTGTGTGTAAATTTTCATCTTACTCCCTTTAATACAGTAAAAAACTACTAATTTCCTAAGTAATTTTTCATACACACTATTTTTAAAAAAATTTAGACGAAGACCTTTCTCCCCAAATAAGCCCCCCATTTAACCAAAAAATGTTTATTTTCCATTAACCTTGACTGTAAATGTTATTAATTCTTGAAAAAATATATAATTTGTTAATTTTTTTCTTGAAAATAGAGAAAAACTTTGATACATAAGCTTGTCTAAACTAAAATATTTACATGTTTGTCAAATTTAGAGGTTGGAAATTTAATTTAGGTTTAGCGCTTTAGGTTGTATGATTAATTTAGGGTTAGAATTTAGAGTTTAGACTTTATGAGCTCATGTTGCAGGGTTTAGAATTTAGGATTTAAGGATATAGTTTACATTTTAGGGTTTAGGATTTAGAGTGTTAGAGTAAAAAACTTAGATTTTAGATTTTAAAGAAGGGTTGTGTAAAACTTTTGGTTTAAGGGTGTAAGAAGCCTTAAACTTTTGAAAAAAAAAACCAATTACCCCCCTTATCTTTTTTACACCTAATTAATCATTTGAACCAAGAAATTGATTCAATTAAGCCCTTGAATCAAGAAGTTGAACAAATTAAGCCCTTTGACCGGTTTGACTGTTAAATCTTGACCGTTTTTTTTCTTTAAATATTATTAACACATGATACACTACAATTCTACCATGTTACATTTATAGATTTTTCAAAAAATATTTTTATAATTTTAGAACTTTTAAAAAAAATTATACAAAACAAAAAAATTCTAAATATGTTAAAGTGGAAACCCTGTAACACGACACACTACATCAACATATCCAGAAAATTATCAAGATTTAATGATCAAAATCAGTTAAAGAACTTAATTAATTCAATTTCTTAGTTCATAGCTTAATTGAGCACAAAAAACTTCATGGGCTTAATTGATTTTTTTTTCAAAAGTACAAAATCTTTTTACACCCTTAAGCTAAAACTTTTTTATACAATTTGTATATAAATATAACACTAAAAATAATGTTTTAGAGATTGTATTCCATGATGATAAAAAACATTAAAAGAAGGCTTTTTTAACCTATTAATTTAAGGGTCAATTAATAGTTTGTATTAAATAAAAGATTCTACTTGAAAAAATAGCAATCATTTAATGTATTACAAAACTCTAAAAGATTTTATTGAGAAAAATTCTCATCTAATATATTAGGGTTTAGGGTCTATGGTTTATAGTTTTAGGGTTTAGGTTGTATGCTTTTTATGGTTAGGGTTTTAGGTTGTTAGGTTTAGGGTTTATGGGCTGGGTTATTGTTTTAAGGTTTTAGGGTTAGGGTTTATAGTTTATGCTTTATAGTTTTAGGTTTAGGGTTTAAGTTGTATGTTTTAGGGTTAGGGTTTTAGGTTTTTAGGGTTAGAGTTCAAGGTTTATATGACATGGTTAATGTTAGGGTTTAAGGTTAGGGTTAAGGTTTAGGGGCATGATTAGTGTTTAGGATTTAGAGTTTAAGGTTTTATGATTAGGTTTTATTTTTAGGGTTTAGAATTTAGGGTTTATGGTAGGGTTTTAGGGTTTATGGTTTAAGGTTTAAGTTTGAGGTTTATGATTTAGGGTTTTGTGTTTAGATTTTTTAATAGAACCTTTTAAGGTTTTGTAATATATTAAATGATTGTTATTTTTGAAATAGAATCTTGAATTAAATATATGTTATTAAATGACTTTTAACCTATGTATGTATGCATAGGTTAGACAAACCCAAAGAAAAAAAAAGTTTGTCTAATATTCCACATAAATCAATAAGAAATATTTTTTAGAAAAGCAATCAGAGAATAAATAATTAAATGAATATATATAAGATTAATATCTTATACACTGGCGGTGGAAACAGAAAGTTTTCACAAGCGCCTTAGTTTTAGGGTATAGGGAGTTAGTTTAGGGTATATGATTTAAGGGTTTAGGTGTACCAGGTTAGAATTTAGGGATAGTTGTTTCAATTTAAGGTTTAAGGTTATAATTTAGGGTTTATAGGTTAAAATCTAAAACCTCACTATATTACCCTAAAAACTAAACCCTAAATTATAACCCTAAACCTTAAATTGAAACAACTATCCCTAAATTCTAACCCCATGCACCTAAACCCCTAAACCATATACCCTAAACTAACTCCATATACCCTAAAACTAAGGCACTTGAGAAAACTTTCAATTTCCACCGCCTGTGTATAGGATATTAATCCTAATATGGCTTAATACAACTTTTTTCCCCTAAACTATACCCGATTTCCCAACTTGCCCCCTAAACTTCATTTTGCCCATTTTTTCTCCTTAAACAATTCATCGTTACCCATATACTCCAAAAACTGACGCCGTTTAAAAAAACGTAACAACCAATCACAAGCCGCCACGTAGCCTCTTTTTTTCTTATTTTCTAAATATTAAAGACGAAATAACGAAAATAAAAATAAATAAATATAATAATAATAATAAAATAATAATAATTTTCATTCGTGCGGTAAAATTACTCAATCCCCAAAACTACCCCATTCTAAACCCATACGCATTCTGAAACCAAAATCTGATTTCTTCTTTCTTCATCAGAACAAAAAATGACGATTGGACTTCTAGGGCTAGAATCTATTACAATTTCTTTGTTTAGTGTTAATCGAATTTGAATTTAGGGCTTGAATCGATTCAAATTTCTTTGTTTAAGGTTTGATTAATCCTTGTTTTTAGGATTCGTTTAGTTTTATGCTCTCATTTGAACGGTACTGAAGCAAACAACGATTGAAATCTGTGGAGTTGAATCCCTAAATCGTAAAAAGAGGGAAAAGTAAGTTACCATTTGCAGTTACCATTTTCTCTGAAATTTCGGTTTTTTACTTACAGAGTTGAGAAGTAACCTTGTTTTTACTTACAAAATAAAGTTGACTTTTTTACTTTGGTTACTGTTCAATTAGTGGTGGTTATAGGAAATTACTCCTTCCATGTTCAGTTTAATTAGTGGTGGTTGTAGCAAATTAAATTCTTTAGTTAGTGGAAAGGCTTAATACTGTTTAGTTGCAATAATTGTGGAAAATATTGTTTAATTGCTTTGGTTAATTAACTGTTCAGTTAGTTGATTTGTTCAATTAAATGTTTAAATGCTTTGGTTGGTTTGTTTAATTGATTTGTTTAAGTAACTATCAAATTGTTGTTTTGCTTTAACTATTTAATTGATTTGTTTAATTATCTGTTTAATTGATTTGCTGTTTTGGTTAAAGAGAATTAATGTTTGGGAATTCCTACCTCCTAAATATGCCATGAGAACCAACGACATAGAAGTCAAAGTCTACCCGTGGCATGATCTCCTAGTCATTCTACAGTTCCCAGACGGGGAAACAAGATGAAGTGCATGGGAGAGAAGAGAGGAACTAATGAATCTGTGGTTTGAGGAGCTAGAATTCCTGGAAGGGTGCGAAGGAAAGAGAAGGATAAAAACATGGTTGGTGCTGAAGGATGTTCCATTAACCCTATGGAACGTTGAATTTTTTACAGCGATGGGTAAGAGATGGGGAAAACTTCTAAAAATCGATGATGAAACTCTGCATAGAGATAGGCTTGATAAAGCTCGTATTTTGGTGCAAGTCCAAATGGTCTCCTCTATTTCGTACGTCGTGACATTAGTGGTAAACGGAAGCTGCCACACTGTAAAGATCAAAACAGAAGAGTACGACGGAGATCGCACTTTCCTCGACGGAGGGGTACCGGCGGACGATCAGGTCTGGGGATAAAGAAATGTCGATTGGAATTCAGAACTCTGTTGCTGCATTAAAGGACATCGTAATGTTCGATGGGACTACCGGCTGCGACCTCGGAGTCATTGAAAAAAGTCAGCAGAGCCGACATTCCTCTTATGACCAGATAAGACCCACAGAGAATTTAAAGGAAATGTCCCAACCAAACGCTTCGGATAATGGATTAATAGAAATACCCGTTATTTTCGATATTGGGATACTAGACTCAGTGGACAAGGTTAGGTTTTTGGACCCGCAAGTGACTTATGGGCCCTCTTTATCTAATGGGTCAAAGCTTCTTGACGTCTCAATTAAGGGGCTTTCGGATTTTGAAGACAACAACTCGGATGAAGTGGCCTCTCACCCATTTGCGGTAAATATAAAAGGGAAGTTCAATCCACGTCTCTCCGATGACTGGAAAATTCAATTGAGGGCTGGTTTCGACAATCGTGGTCGGAAAAGCTCGAATTGTAAAAGTAAGGTGTTGCCCCGGAAAAAGAATTCAAAAAGACCCAGCACTTAAATTGAGAAAAGCGTAAGGCTGAAGTTGGGGTTTCAGGGAACAAACCTTTCTTTTCAGTTACCTAGCAGCTCTACCTCAAATTGGGAAAATAATCTTAAATTTGAGGCGGCTGAAACCATGGTGGTAGGCGTACAGCTAGGAGTGGAATTTGATGCCTCTGCATCGGCAGTGAGGTCCCGACTTGTGGAATTGGATGAGCTAACTGAAGCTTAAAGAAGCGTAGCCTTTGTCTTAACAGGTGTGTCTTGTTTCAGCTATTATTTATGAAGATCAATTACTTTTTAACTTGGAATGTGAGAGGGTTGGGGAGGATGGAAAAGGTAAGGACAATTAGTCAAACAATTAGAGTCTTTAAAGCACATGTGGTCTTTCTTCAGGAATCAAAATTACCAGTGACTAAAACATGGGTGATTGATAGAATTAAGAACATATTTTTGGGTGATACAGCCATGATTCCTTCTGAAGGTGCATCGGGTGGTATTATATCTACGTGGGACACTAATTTTTTTGTAATGGAAAGGAAAATCGAGACGCAGAGATTCATCATACTGGTTGGCACACTGTCTCGTTGAAAGCTAAAGGTGGTCTTGATCAATGTTTACAGTCCAAACTCACAAAGAGATAGAATGAATTTCTTTGATCTTTTAGGAAGCCACATTGAAGACCTGGGGTTACCGACCATAATAGGTGGTGATTTTAATGCTGTGAAAAATGAAGAAGAAAAAAATGGAGTGGCTTTTTTTTCCTCGACTTCTACAAGTTTGGTGACTTTTATCAACAACAACAATCTGATTGATCTAGCCCTAACCGGTAGCAGCTTCACATGGTTTAAAGGAGGAAATTCAACAGTAGCCTGCAGATTGAATCGTTTCTTGATTTCCCCGGAGATTCTACTGATCATCCCTCAGGCTCTTCAGTGTGTTTTAAATAGAAGCCTCTCGGATCATAATCCTGTGATAATGTAACCCCCTTAACCCGGGCTAGACGGTTGACCCGAATTAAGAAGTTTACACGGGGAAAACCAAAGTCAACCCGAAAGTCAACCTTGATTAACGACCATTTTTTTCTTTTTAATCTTATCTAAATGCATATTAACCTTGGGTGAACACCTGAGACAAACATATTCAAAAACCACAACAATCAGGTAACATTTAGGGACTCAATCGCACAACATACAAATTTAGGGACCAAAATGCAAATTCTGAAAATTATAAGGACTTAACCAACTTTTGAGTTACCATTATGCAATTAGTCATGTTTCATGCTTCGCTGCCAAAATTCAACTCAAACGGACATCTCAAACTCATTCAATTTCATAAACCAAGTTCAGGACCAAAATGCAAAGATTTCAAAACATATAACCGTCAATTTCAGTGCCCAACGGTCGGGTGTTCCGGAACGGGGATGATCCGTTCCGAAACGCGGGACCGTTTCGAAACAAGTTCCGGAACAGGGCTTCGCAGTGGCAATTTCGTTTCGGAACAGCCCTTCCTGTTTCGGAACGCCAAGGCCATTTCAGGCCCTCTGTTCCGAAACGGTAGCACCTGTTCCGAAACAGGCTGCCCGGATTGCAGAATTTTAGCTGGTTTATTACACAATCAACCCGTCAAACCCATTCCAAAGACCACCAAAACATACCAGCAAGTCATTATATACTTAAGGAGTATAAAAGCACCATTCAATCTCAAACATGTTATCAATTAAGGAAAAACCCAATTCTATAGGCACGTATCCTATATTGAAAACCATTCAAGCATCAAAATACCAAACCAACCTCAAAAAGGCCATTTACATGTTCCATCATTATCAAAAGCATAAAACCAACTTAGGGAGTCCAAAACATCTCCCAAAAACACAAGTTAGGATCCCATTGTCAAATGCCCAAAAGCTAATAGTGTTCGGAAAACATTCACCATACATGAGCTTAGTTCTTCACTTGGATTCTTGACCTCCTTGCTGCCCTTTGAGCACTTCAATGCTCTGCATTATTGGTTTAAGAAAAGAGAGAGCGTAAGCACATAGCTTAGTGAGGAATGCTCATTTAAAACATCACAATAATGCATTTATAAACTCCTTTTCAAAACCTTTAGTTCAAACCACATTTGATCATGCACATATGTATATAAACCAAGCATTTCATGCTTCAAATCATTAACATGTCATATTGGCTTTCAAGTGATAATCATAACCTTTCTCAACTCAAAACACAATCGACAATCAACAATCAACAATCGACAATCAACAATCGACAATCGGATACGCGGATTACAAGCGTTGTCCCTTACGCTTCATACACACTACCAATATCAAGGTGGAGCAAATGGTACAATCACAACCCATCAACACCCGTGATGGAGACCATGTTACAATCACAACCCCTCCACATCACTCATTGGTAGTTGTATAACATCACTAACGAGATCACAGGACATACAACACAAGATCCACACATGGACTTTAAACCACCATTGTGATCTTACCATACACAAGGTCCACACATGGACTTTTAACCACCATTATGACCTTAACAATACACAAGGTCCACACATGGACTTTTAACCACCATTGTGACCTTAAAACAAGAACCACCCATGGACTTTTAACCACCATGTTGTTCTTAACCATCTCGTTAGTGTACTTGGATGGAGCATGGTACAATCACAACCCCTCGACATCCAAGGTGACTTTATTCACGGTGCACCCAATCCTATAGCCGGCTAACTATATCCGATTCAAGTACTTTTTGACCAACCACATCACTTGCCAATATACATCATTTAACAACATTAAACCACTGTTTTAAAGCATTTAACAAAGCCATTAAATCCACATGCACCACTATGCATTGAAATCACATTTATCAATGAAAAACCAAGGATCTCTTACCTTGAGCATCCTTCAACACATGGCTTATAAAACCAACAATTAACATGCTAAAATATGCTTTCAAAAACAGAATTAAAACATGCAAACAAATCACTTTGCATTCAACCATTTCATGGCTCATCAACAAGAGAGTTTTTTTTCCGAAAACTTACTCTTGAGCTTAGCTAAGTTGTTTAGACTTTAACTAAGCTCCCAAACCTTCAAAACATTGGTTTCAAAGCTGAAACCCAAACTTCACTCACCGATTCCGTTTCGCAAGCTTGCCGAAACACCAATCAAGCTTCCGGATCAACACCACAAAGATCCGAAGATGTCTCCCCTGTTTTAAACACATCAAAGCAGAGGATTAATGCATCATCATGCATTAATATCTTCAACCAAAACACCTAAACTCCCTGCTCTCATCAACACTCACATTTCGGCTACCAAACTCAACCGAAATCACATCCAAACATCTCTACAACACTACCCAACCAAGATCCATCAATTCCAATCATTCATAAACCTCAATTAACATCCAAAAAGGATCTAATCACATCCTTATACCTCCAGCTATAGCAGAACATCAAGATCACCCCAAAAACCATCATTGACACAAGCCAAAACTTAGGAAAATCAACCTATTCGGGATTGCATTGATTAAACCTCAATTTCACATCAATTATACATCCAAAAATCATAAAAAAGACACCTTAAAACAGTGCCCAATCAATTCATACGAATTTCATCAAAATTAAACCAAATCTTGCATTTTAAAGCCAAGATCAAGAACACAACTACAAAACCTTTAATAAAACACAAATCAAGGATTGAGAACTTGGGAATTTCAGTAAAGAACTGAGTATTTAGAGGAGAAGGACGTTCATACCTCTAAATGCGAGTTTCTCCCTTTTTGGAACCAAGATTCTTGAAAATCCAATAAGCAAATGCTAAGGTTTTGATGTAGAAAAGATTAGAGATCAAATGAAGATTGAAATCTCATCTTTAGAGATCAAAATCAGTGGGAAATTTGCTGGAGAAAAGTGTTTGGGTTGAGAGAAAAGTTGAGAGAAAATGAAGAGGGAAAAATTTGAGAAAAGTTAGTTAAGAACTCAAAATATCTAATTCCCCTTTTTCCTTTATGAAAAATCATTAATTAAACCTTTAATATTAAGAAAAATCTGGAGAAAACTCTTCTTGGGTAAATAGCTCCTTAAAGATTCAAAGTTTCAATCCTTTTTAAAACAGTCACCAAGTTTTTAAAAATTACATTTTAGTCACTAACCCAAAATGTCACACTTCCAAACCTCATTTTGTAAAATTGATTTCACCATTCTCTTATATATAATAAAAGAGGATTTTAAGATATTTTTCCATATTTTTAATGCAACCCGAACTAGGCTTTCCTAAAAATCACCTTTTATATTCGAACCGCACTCCGACCGACCCGGTCCGAACCCAAAACTTCTAAGCCCAAAATTGGGGTGTTACAGATAATTACTAAAGAAACATGGCAGATTAAAAGTGCGAAACCATTCAAATGGTTCTCTCATTGGGTAGACGAACCTGAATATGCTGAATTGGTCAAGTCCACTTGCACAAACAGCCAAGGCAAAGACATGAGAGATCTTCTAAAAAATGTAAAAAATGTCTCCAAGTCATGGGTGAAGAAAGCTCAAGAAAAAGACCAGAATACTATCAGTTCTATAGAAGAAAAAATCGCAGATTTGGAGAAGGTTGTGATCTCAAATGGGCAAAATAGTAGTGTGGCAGAGGAAATTAAAATGTTGAAGACTGAATTATGGTTGAGATTTCGAAGGGAAGAACGTGAATGGCTGCAGAAATCTAGAGTAAAATGGTTCAAGGAGGGCGACAAAAATACTAGATTTTTCCAACTATCCGCTTGTATCAGAGGCAAATCAAATCATATCTCAAAGATTATCGATAAGAATGCTGTCCACACCGAGCATGATAAGATTTCTGGGGTTTTTGAAGAAAAAAAATTCGGGATTGTTTCAATACCAATAAGACAATCCATGTGAAGAATTTTAATGTAAACCTGAAGGTTCTGTGTCCAGAATCTGCAAATAATCTTGAGAAGCCTTTTGATGCAGAAGAAATTTGGGAGGCAGTCAGCTTTGCGGACGGTTCAAGGGCTCCGGGTCCAGATGGTTTTAACATCGATTTCTACAAAAAATTTCGGCCTTACATCAAAGACAATGTCCAGAAATTCTTTACCGACTTTTTCAACGGCTCGACAGATGTTAGGGCTATAAATCAGACTTTCATAGCCTTGATACCTAAGAAGCTTGCCCCGAAAAACAAAAATAATTTCAGACCGATTTCTTTGGTTGGGAGTTTGTACAAAATAATGGCTAGAGTCTTGTCTAAAAGACTGATCAAAGTAATTGAAGATGTTGTGGGTGACAGTCAATTTGCATTCATCCCCGGTAAGCAAATCATTGACTGCTCGTTAATTGCAAATGAGCTAATAGACGAGTTGAGGTGAAAGAAAAAAAAGAGGCTGTTGTAATAAAAGCATATTTCAGGAAGGCATATGATATTGTTGACTGGAGCTTTCTGGATTTTATTATGTTGAAAATGGGTTTTGGATCGAAATGGAGAAGTTGGATCCAAACTTGTATCTCCACCCCCTCCATATCAATTCTGATAAACGGCCTACCTACATAACCATTTCAAATTAAGCGTGGTTTACGTCAAGGCTGTCTGCTCTCTCCGTTGCTGTTCAATTTGATAGGGGAAGCACTAAGCGGACTGTTAAACAAAGTAACAAGTCTGAGTTTGATTGACGATATTTCAGTGGGTCAGGGTTCATTGAGAATTAACCATATCCAATACGCAGACGACTTGATAGTCTTTGCCGGTGCTAATGTGAAGACATTGAGTAATCTAAAGAGACTGCTTAGGATTTTTTAATTGGCTGCAGGCTTGAGTCTTAACTAGAAAAAGACAACAATATATGGCATCAATATAGAGGAGCAGGTGGTTCAGGCCTGGGCAAATGGACTGAATTGCTCATGGGACAAATTGCATACGCAGTACCTGGGGCTCCCCTAGGACATACTAGAAATTCCTCGGATCTATGGAAGCCCATTTTTGATAAAGTAAGTGCGAGACTCGAAGGTTGGAAAGGAAAATCTCTATCGTTCGGAGGAAGAATCACTTTGGTAAAATCGGTTCTTGTCAACTTGCCCGTCTACTACCTATCATTGTTCCAAATGCCAGCGGCCGTAGCTTCTAAACTAAATAAAATCATTGCAACTTTCTTATGGGGCTCTAACCTACAAAGATCAATACATTGGGTGAAGTGGGATCAAGTGTGCAAGCCTTTTAAACAAGGAGGCTTAGGTGTGGTGGATATGAAGATCCACAATGAATCACTTTTAAATAAATGGTTGTGGCGATACGATAACGAGCCCAATTGCTTGTGGAAGAAAATAATTGCTGCCAAGTACAGATACGATCATACAGCTCTTACCCCAAAACCATTCCAAAGAAAGGGATGCTCCTAGATTTGGAGAAACATCACAAAATCAGTAACAGATGATACAAGTTGTTTCATAATGCACCAAAGGCTAATTCTGGGCGATGGCAAGGCCATTGATTTTTGAGATGATCATTGGACCACTTTCCCATCCCTAAAACGTGCTTTTCCTCGTGTGTTCAATGTGGCTGTAAAAAAACAAGGAAAAGTTTCTGATTTTGGTGTAAAAGTCGACGATAAATGGGAATGGAGAATTGAAGTGCGAAGACCCTTATTCGAATACGAAAAAACCATTTGGGACGACTTCATAAATACTCTAAACAGAGCTTCAAACAGATATTTAGCAAAAGACAATGTCAGATGGATAGGTGACTTCAGTGGTCTATATTCCCCCAAGATTTTTTGTGTTATTGCTGCAACTGATGGTTATCTAGAAGATATCCTACGGAAGTTGGTCTGGGCTGGTTTAGCACCACCAAAGGTGGAAGCTTTCATTTGGAAGGCAATGCTTAACAGAATTCCCTCAAAGATTGAACTGTTAAAAAGGGGAGCATCAAATCTAAGCTCAACCACCTGTGTGATTTGCGAAAAGGAAGAGGAGACATCAATTCACATCCTATGTCATTGTGAGTTGAGCTGGAGGATCTGACAAAGATGGTGTGCAAACTGGAACATTCATTTGGTTCTCCCAGGTAATCTCAGAACCTTCTTGTTGTTATGGAATAATCAAAGCATTCAGTCCAATGTCAAGCCTCTATGGGTTTTGTCGTTTTTCGGAATTGCCTGGACACTATGGCTTTTTAGGAATGATGTTATATTTAAAAGTAAAAGGATAGTGGAAAATCAAATATATGATATTGCAGTGATGAGAATTGGCTTCTGGGCTAGAAGTATTTGACCTACTGCTTTTCTTTCGATATCCAAGTTCACTCGTTGCCCACAAAGTTTCTCGCTAAACAAAGCGGCGAACCTTAGAAAGAAGGGTGTCATATGGACCAAACCAAAAATGGGATTTTTGGAAGTTTAATGTTGATGCAGCGGTCCAGGGAAGCTACGGTACTGTAGGGATTGATGGAATTCTAAGAAACCATAATGGTCGAAAGCTTGCGGTTTTTTCAAAAAGAATAGGCTTAGCAGATCCATCGTTTGCTGAACTTTGTGGAATATTGGAAGCTTGTAAAAGTTTCTTCAAATCTGATTGGATGAAATCTTCGAACTTGATTATTGCTTCGGATAGTTTGTTGGCAATCAGCTGGATACATTGCCCCTCTAATGCTCCTCCATGTTTCATAGACATAATCCGGGAAATCTGCAGATTCAAAGAAAAATACAGCTGGGAATTTGTGTTTGAAGGAAGGGAAGCTAATGGGGATGCTCATACACTAGCTAAAAAAGGCGTGACAAGGGAAAAGGATTTCTGCTGGGAATTGAAGCAAGGTAACTGTGCAAATTAGAGATTGGTACAGTAAGGTATATTGTGTTTTTAAGCACTACTGCCTCTTGGAATCTTTCTTCCTTTCGTTTTGACAGTGGTGCTATGTATTCATTGCCTTAGTCTCTCAATTACAAGTGTGTTTAATTTGTATTGCTCAAACAAGATGTAAGACTTCATACAAAGTCGAATTGGTGCACTCTTTTTCCTCCATTTTAGGTTAGGGAGGTTTTTTAACGAGGCACCTTTCGATCTTTTAGTATCTTGAATAAAAGCTTATAATTTTCAAAAAAAAAATTGGTTGATATTATAGGTCTGTTTTTGGATATTTGTGTAGGTAAAATGGCATGGATAGAGCAGCCTTTAGTAATACATTTTGGGGGTAGATTTAGTCATTTTCCTAAGTTTGATTATGTGGGGACAAAGAAGTAGAAAAAAAGATCGACCCTGACTACATATGTTACCCCACTATTGTTTCTTTTATTCAAGAGGTAGGAATTCCCAAACATAACATTGAATATTTAGCATATTTAGAACCATGTTTTAGTTTGGATGGAGGTTTGAGGGTCTTAGGTAGTGAAAGTAGCACTTATTTGGATTTGATTAACCATTTGTCAAGAGAAGGAAGCATACACATATATGTTGTTGAGAATTTTGGTGAAACTGCTTGTAGTGATGAAGATGGGCCTGTTGTTGGAGAAAATGATGCTAATGGGGTAATGATGGGAGAAAATGATGGCATTAATGCTAGTGGGCTTGCTGCTAATGGGCCTGCCACAAATACAAATGATGCTAATGATGATGTCCGACTTGAGGGATTAGAAAAGGATGTTTTAGGGTTGGGAGATAGTGATAGCAGCTTCTGTGAAAATAGTGAAGAAAATGAAGATAGTGATTCTGAAGATTTGGGGGATGAAGGATGGCTTACTGATGAAGATGATGAGGAGATAAGTAGGATTTTTTAGAACAAGAAAAGATTTAAAAAGAGAAATTTGGAGGATGAGAAACAAGGGGCAGAATCTAGAAGCACTGACACTAGTTCTCAGGAGAAAGAGGCAACCACTGTAGTAAATGAAAGTAGTGACAGTGACACTGATTACATTGAATCAGATGATCCAGGCAGCTATGAAACTGATTCTGAAGGTGATATTTGTGTTACGAAAGGTAAGAAAAAATTATTCCATGAAACTAGTGAGGTTTCTAGGATTGAGTTGGGTATGATATTTGAGAGCTCGACACAATTTAAGGAAGATTTGGGTGCTTATGTTGTTACAAATCGATTATAGGTATTTAAAAAATGATCATGATAGGACTAGAGCAAAATGTAAGGGGATCGGGTGTCCTTTTCTAATATATGCATCTATGGGGAAAAAAGATGGGGTTTATAAAGTTAGAACATTTGAGAACAAACATTCATGT
Organism: Hibiscus tridactylites; assembly: GCA_958450335.1. Lineage (NCBI taxonomy): Eukaryota > Viridiplantae > Streptophyta > Magnoliopsida > Malvales > Malvaceae > Hibiscus > Hibiscus tridactylites. The sequence continues at coordinate 22,678,028 of OY288287.1, forward strand.
TCTATAACCTTTAAAAACAAAAAGGCTAATTACAAGTTTATTGGGAAACATTTCTTGAGTAAACTTAGGATTTTGCCTAACTTGAGATTGAGGGACATGATGAGGCTTGCTAAGGAGGATGTTAAAGTGGAATTGAACAAAAATGTGTGCCACAAAGCTAGAATTTGGGCTACTAAAAAAATTAAGGGTAGATTGCATGAGGAGTTTAATAAATTGTTTGATTATGTGTTTACATTGAGGGAAGCAGATCCAAATGGTACATTTGACCTTTTTGTTGAAAAACCTACCCCATCTTCTAACCCTATTTTTAGATGATTGTATGTATGTTTTGGTGGTTTGAAGGAAGGATTTAAGAATTATTGTAGACCAGTTTTGTCTTTGGATGGTTGTTATCTTAAAGGAGACTTTAAGGGTGAAATACTAGCCGTTGTAGGTAGGGATGGTAATAACCAAATATTCCATGTTGCATGGGCTATGGTGGAGGTGGAAAATAGGGAAACTTGGGCCTGGTTTTTGGAACACATTAAAAGTGATATGCAAATAGGAGATGGGGATAAGTTTACTATACTAAGTGACATGCATAAGATAAATTTTTTAATTGGTTTTGTTTAATAAAATTGTATATTATTTATACAAAATGCTTATCTAAACTACTTTCTCAACTGTTTTAGGGGCTTTTGGAAGAAGTTCAAGTTGTTATTCCAGAAGTTGAGCACAGATTTTGTGCAAGACATATGTATACACATTGGAAGAAGGAGAACATTGGACGTGAAATGCAACAACTTTTTTAGACATGTTGCAAGGCAACCAATATGGCAAAATTCCAGAAGCAGTCTACAAAGATAAAAACTATGAAGCCCAATGCTATGTCAAGTTTAATGAAGAGAGATCCAAAACATTGGTCAAAAGCATTTTTCAAAACACATTCAAAGTGTGATGTAGTAGACAACAATTTTGAGGAGGCTTTTAACTCAGCAATCATTGCTGCAAGGTACAAATCTGTCATCTCTCTATTTGAGGACATTAGGCATTATGTGATGAATAGAAATCTTGCACACAAAGTCAATTGTCAAAAATGGGAAGGTCTTTTATGCCTTAAAATTGCTAAGTTAGTTGAAAGCCACAAAGTCTATTCTGCATTTTGTCATGTCACTTGGAATGGTAAACATGGGTATGAGGTTTACTGCAGTGGGCAAACATATGTTGTTGATGTACAAGGTCATAAATGCATATGTAGATATTGAGATCTAACTGGTATTCCATGCCAACATGTTGTATGTGTCATACTGTTCAATTGTGAGCCACTTGAGAGGTATGTTCATGAGGCATACAAAAAGGAAAAATACCAGTCACTTTATGATTATGCATTACCAACCATACCTAGTGAGGCTTTCTGGAAAGACACAAAAATGGGAACAATTGAACCCCTTTGAAAAGGAAGCTCTCTGGAAGACCAAAATGAGAAGAAGAGAGGAAGGACAAACAAGTAAGGGGACCAAGTTTTTTAAGAAAGGAAACAAGTGCACATGTAGATCTTATGGGGTGCTTGGACACAATAGTAGAACATGTCCTTAAAAAAACAAAGTTGTAAGTGCATTTTAGTTTAATTTCTTCTTTGAATTCATGAATTATTACCTACTAACTGATTTTATAATTTCAGTCTCAACAAACACATGAGTCTGCATCTTCTCAAGCAGCCCCTAATGCCTCACAACTACCAACTACTCATTCCTCACAACCAGCAGATACTTCAACAAGGGCAAGAAAAAGTCAAACATCACTTGGACCAAGGGGAATGACAATTATGCAAGGCATTGGACTGTACACAAATGAAAAAACATGCATGCAAATTTTCAATGTGAGTGATGCATCAAATATTATTCATCATTTATTAGATTTTGATTATGTTTTAATCTTATGTGACTTTGTTTTTTGTAGCCTGGCAGACCAAGTCAAATGATGGTAATGAGGCCTAACACCAGATCTCAAGTGAAAGGGATGTCAGAATCTCTAATTCCAGCTCAGTCTGCACTATTGAGTCAACAATCTCAATTCAGTCACCCTACAGTTATGTCTACAGCTCCATCAACTTCAACTAACAACAAGAATAGAATTCCTAAGTTAATCCCAAGAAGGAGGCCAACTTAAGCTTAAGCAAGCATTGTGATTGCTTTATTTTGTGATCTTTAGTTGTATTAAACCATTATGCCCTTATATGGGATATTTTGTCAACAACTCAGTGTTAGTGTTATGCAACTATTATGCCCTTATATGAGATATTTTGTCAACAACTCAGTGTTATGCAACTATTGTGCCCTTATATGGGAGATTTTGTGAACATCTAATATATGTGTTATGTAATACAATTTTATGTGTTATGTAAATTGTCTTATTCAAATCAATTCATTTTATAAGATTTTTAAACACAATTTTATGTGTTATGTAAACTAACCTTCCATTGGCATAAGATTTTTAAACACAATGTTATGTAAACATTAATTAATTTCAGTTGAAAAACATAACATTCAAATTAAACACAATTCACCATTGACATAACAATCCATTTACATAACAAAACAACACCAATTCATCATTCACATTTCACCAGTCACATATCATAAACCAATCTTCCATAACATTTCATCCTTCACATAACATAACATTAAATAACAACAATGGAATTCACTTTAAATGAAAAACTTGAGTACAACACAACAGAAACATGAAACAATTAAAATACTTTTGTAGAACATTGTATCATTCTTCAATTTTTTTGTTTCAACTTTGAATTTTTTTTCACCTTTTTTAGCCTTTTCTCCAATCTTCTAACTTCATCAATATTGACCATCTTCTTCAATTCTGCATTCTCAAGTCTTATTTCCCTGTTCTCAACCAGTAATTTATGAACTTCATTCTTTAATTCTTCATTTTTATTCAATGTTGCATCATCATAGTCAAGCCACCTAAAGAAATTACATTCAATCTACAAAATATTTACAACAAATTAAATTAAACATTTAGCACAATATTTCTGATCTAACATATAACTAACAATAGAATCTTCTACCTTTAGGACATCCATTGAACTCACAGTTACATTGAACATATAACTAACAGTAGAATCTTCTACCTTTAGGACATCCATTGAACATTCAATCATACATTGAACATTTAGCACAATATGTCAACCGAATCTTCTACCTAAATAAAATAATCTAACATTGCCAAAAAACAACAACTTACATCTCGACCTTTAGGACATCCATATAATCTTCTACCTTTGCTCCGCGGAACAGTAGAAGTGCAAATTCGTGCTTTCAACTCACAGTTACATTGAACATCTCCTTCAACGACAAATTTCGAACTATCGGTTGACATGCTTCTTTTGTGTTATTGAGTATCCTACAAAACAAAACAAATGTTAAGATGGTGAAGAATCGAACGAATTGAAGAAGCCTAAATCAAGTTCAAAACAACATTTACAATTTCTTCCCCAAATCGAACGATTTGACAAACCCTGAATTGAACTACAATTTGATTTAGGGTTCAAGGTAAGCAACTCGTGCTTTTAATTAGGGAATGAAAATTATTATTTTATTATTATTATATTTATTTCTTTTTATTTTCGCTATTTCGTCTTTAATATTTAGAAAATAAGAAATAAGAAAAAAAGAGGTTACATGGCGGCTTGTGATTGGTTGTTACGTTTTTTTAAACGGCGTCAGTTTTTGAGGTATATGGGTAACGGTGAATTGTTTAAGGGGAAAAAATGGGCAAAATGAAGTTTAAGGGGCATGTTGGGAAATCGGGTATAGTTTAGAGGGGGAAAATTGTATTAAGCCATCCTAATATATATATAGATAAATATCTTATACACATGCGGTAGAAAGTGAAAGTTTCCACAAACGCCTTAGTTTTTGGGTAGAAGGAGTTAGTTTACACTTGATCTAGAGATTATCTTAAAGTTGTGTTGGATTGAACCTTTAAATAAAGAATATCATTTTTTTCTATCCACCTGCAAGACTAAAATTTGAAATCTTATCTGAAAAAATTAACAAATGGTCGAAAACATTTATATATGCTTTCAAGTTTGGAGCAATATCCGGAAAGCAATATAATTGTGGTTACTGGTTAAAGCCTTAAGATGGAAATGGGCTCTTACAGAGACAGAACCGAACTTATAACTTGCAAGGAAAAGGATGGTAAATAGCAAACTTGAAAGAATAAGAATAAAAACTAATATCATTATGATACAGAAAATTAGCACCAAAGCAGAAAGAGGCCATAGAAAACAAAACACAGTTATGAACAAGGAAACCACATATATAGACAATGTTCCTCTCTTATGATATAAACAATAAAAACTTCAAAAAGAGTGGACAATAATACTCTCACAGTAAATGATACTAAATGCCACACAAAAACTAATAAAACATATGAGCATTCGTGACCACTAAGCTAATCAAGTAGAATTACATTAAAACCGTGAAAGAGAGAATTAGTGGTAATTACCTCTATTTTCTGGTGGCTGGAATTTTTCCAAGAAGGCCCCTGCTAAATGCTTCATTAAATAAGATCCTTGTCTGCATTGACTGAAATCCAGGAATCCAAGACAAAAATGCCAGTGGGAGCATAACAACAACTCCAAAAAGTATGTCATACAACCGAGCTAAAGAAACCACAGAATCCCAAACCCAGGTTGACTGCAGAAATGGTCGAAATACTTGAGCGATTGACAAAACTCCCCAGCCAGTGGGAATCAAAGCTAATAGACTGCCGAAAATGTCAACAAATCTGAAGGCCGTAAACTCAAGCAGTAGAATAATAAGAGATATTCCAAGAATGATGAGCAGGAACTGAACCATCCGAAAATATATATGTTTCTTGGCTGCGTACTTGTCCCAAGTACATGAGATTACCAGAAAAATTCCAAGTCCCACGAAAATGTAGATCCAAGACAGCAAGTAAACAGAAATACTGGTACTATGAGCAGCAATACGCAAGTGGTATACAATCCCATACTGCAAAAAGAAAAATCTAAGGTCTAAAATTATCTCCACTAGCTTTCCCCCGCGGCCGCTTGTCCTTAGATGATCCTGCTCCTCATACCACCACTTCTCCCAGCTCTGTTCAGCCTTTGCAAACACACCCCCACGGTACCAAATCCAGTTCATAAATTCATCAAAGTCTTTAACAGTCTTTAACCAATCAAAGCCATAGGGATTGAATACAAAGGGGGCGATAAGCCACGATAGAACCAGAAACCAACTTGAGATAGTCAAAGCTATGTAAACAAATGTGCCCTTAACTACAGGGGTGTGAGATGCATAAACTGTGTGTACGAGACCGAGCTCAATAGCCTTTATAAAATGGCTACGTGCATACAGTCTATAATTTTCTGCAAAACTCTTGTGCTCAACAACAAAACCACGGCCGGTCGAACGATACTTTGCACCACCATGAAGGACAGTCCGGCCAAAGAAGTGAGCACGTGTTCCCATGGAGAAGGTGTAGAAAACGGATGAAAGCTGAAGCTGCATAATGGAGAAATCCCAGATAGCCTGAAGGAAGCCAAACTCAAGGGAATTCTCAACTATCATTGGAAGAGCAGTGAAAAGACCAAGTTGGACGATGAACTGTTGATTTAGGATGGCACCAAGTGCTCTATTGTTGTCACTGTTGCTAGCCAGAGCAGCATTCTCAACACCACTAAGAACAAGATAAAGTCTGCCCCACAGAAAAGCATATACAGTAAGAATGAGCATCATGGTATTGAAAAAGTATCCCACGGTAGTATAAAAGAATGACAACATCCTGAAGAAGTCGAGTCTATGACCCAGCCGATAGACGTCTCTGCTGAGAACTTGCTCACCATTCCCACCGGCAACCTTGGCTTCAAACAAAGATATTTGATTCAACCCAACATCCCTTGCTTTGCCAACCTGGATGTATTCATGATGTGTGACATTGCCTCCTCGCAAAGTACAATTAAAGCCAGCAAAAATGTCCTCACTGATATTAATCACTCTGGAAGCTTTACTGATCCCACCCCGAGACAAAAACCAAAACCTGTCAAACACATCTGGATGGCCATAATGCATTCGAATTTTCAAAGGATTTGCCAAGACACGCTGTCCCAATGTGACAAAACTTGTTTCTTGAGCTGACATAAACCAAGCAAGTGATGAAACAGATCCAGTAAAAATGTGTTCCCTGACTCCTAAGATAGTCGGCTTTCGTATACCATAGAAGACCGTGTATTCCTCCAAGAGATTGCGCATTTTCAATGCCTCCTCGAAATAGTTGTCTTGGTTCATGTCAATAGTTTGAACAACATCACCACGGGTGAAAATAAGGGCATGGTTTTGATTTTCTGGCTTGCCCTCTCCAAGCTTAAATGGACCAGGCAATTTGACACGGTAGATCTCCACCTCCTTCTCTAATTGCTGATCATACTTCACAAGAACAGAGTAATACTCCTTCTCATCCCTCCCGGTTGAAACCTCATCAACATAGGCAACTCGAAGAGCTTCATGCTGTTTCATCAGATACAGGATTTCCTCAGCATTTAGATCCTTTTCGGCCTTCTGAGCGCCATAAATCTGGCAAGCAACCACATATGTGTATTTCATCAAACAAGTGCCTTGCTCGTGGCCTTTGAATAGCAGACCCTGAGAACTACTTGTTCTGCTTAAACTCCTAGAAGGAGACCGCTCAGAGTTGAAACTATCCACACCACCATCTCTCCGCATAGAACCGAGTTCCCGTGCCCCTTGTCTAATATCCATCTCTGATGCAGAATCAAGGAAAGCTAGCATCTTCAGAGCTCTGTAATAGTACATCATTCCTCTGACAGTGCGTGAAAGTGTCTGGCCTCTATAAGATGCCCAAGACCTCACATCTCTCATCTTGGTTGTCCATATCTCATCATCCTTTACCATTCCCTCTCGTCGCATTCTTTCCATGAAATTTTTCCACTCATCATCATATATGGTCTGCAAATAATAAAGGATTGAAATCCCATCTTCATTCTCAGTTCGGAGCTGTTCTCTGCTATATAGCACCTCCTCATTGAAGTAAGGAGTGAGAACACTAAAAGCCATCATCTTCTCTACTTGGGGAGCATGAGGCATATTCATAAAGAGCGAGTTGCTAAAGAAAGCAATTCTTCGTCTAGCCTCAAGATTGGCTGGAATATTCTGCATAGAATCCCTGGAGGTAAGAATTGTATGCAATCGTCTGACTTGCCGATAGAACTTGTCGTCACTGGGGTCAGGCAACTTAACAACATTTTCAAACAGCAATCCAGACATGGCGGCAGGGTCACGAGGAGACAATCCATCCTCCCTCAGCTGTTCAATGTTCCTTTTGTCTTTGATAAAATCACCAGTCAGCAATCTCGTAAAGGGACTGCAAAGTATTAACCACCTGATTCACATCCTTCTTGGGCTTAGTCAAAATATCAACAAGTTTTATCAACTTCATATGAAGCTGGGGTAGTGCAGTCATTCTGAATGTCTTGGTGAACCTCCCCATCTCAACAGAATGATCAATTTCTTTAAACAAAACAGTGAGGATCGAATGCTCTTCAGACTGGACATTGAGAATTGCAAGCATCATGTGCTTGATACTGTCATAGGCCTCAATCACAGCACAACGTCTATACTCGTTCTTGCGTATCTTATGCCAAAGCCACTCATCAGGAGTATCGACCAATTCGTTTGCCTGGCTGAGAGCAAGCAACAGCTCGTTACATAGCAAAAAACATGGCCAGCGAATAACCCTGACATTCCAAGAATTCTGGGGCAGCTCTAGCAGTTCAAGTTCACTATCAGAGATGATATCTTCTTCCCTGAAGATGGCAATTATCTCATTCCATATCAGAGCAAACTTGTGAGTCTCAACCTGGTGTGATTTAAGCTCCCTGAAATGACCCTTAAGCCCATATCTCAGAGCCAACCGGTGGATAGAATCATTAACCTTGCTCATAAACTTGCTCCTAATTGTTCCTCTGGCATTCAATAGGTGCTCTTCAGGCATCAGATTGAACTGAATTGCACTGGCAAAGAACTGAAACCTAAGCTTCAACTGCTGAACGTTCCTAATCTCACCTAAGTGCAGGAATAACCCCACTCCAGCCCCCACAAAGGAGGAATAGATTGAATGCCAAATCTGAATATCCATCAAGTAAATGAGGACCACAGGCAACCACAACAAACCAACAGCGAACCTGTTACTTCCACCAAAAAGCTCGTGCCACTCATACTCCACACCACTAAGATTCAACATTTGTTTGGACGGCCTAACCATTGGTTTGATCTGTAAGAAATAACTAAACGCAGCTTTCGTAGCTAACACCAGTGCCCAGAACAGAGTATACTTAACATTATCAACTAGTCCTTCCCTCAATCCCCGACCAACAAAACTTTTACTCTGAAACCACCATGACAACAGGTCAAAGATCTTCCAATTCGTCTGCTCAACGAAGCTTCGCATACAAGGAATCACCAATAAAGCCAATGCCAATAACTCAGGTAACACATAAGCAAAGGCTATTTGCAAAAAGAGGCGCAACCTCCTATCCGCCTCAGCAGTCCACTTTCTACCATGGTTATTCTGCCAGATCCTTGCATAACAAACTGCAAAAATCACGATCCATGCAGCCGAAACAACCACCTTCAGCACCATCCTAATGCCGAGACCCAATGTTCCTCTGGTCACTAAGCTATACTGCATCCCTGCATCTAATAAAGCCTGCAAAAACCTCATTGCACTCCAAGTAATAAACAGTGTCAAAATCTTAACCCGACAATTTCTAATTGACAATGCTTGCCACGGGTAATCCCTTTCTTCCCAAGCCACAATAATCGCCGCCTGAAGAAACAGAAACAGCATCACCCAAAGCCTATCAAAACTCCTGTAAAGATTCCAAAACGACCTTTGCTCCACAAATCCAGTTTTCCCGACGTGTTTACTCTGACCGGAAGTAACAAAAAAATTACTGTCCACATCAATCGGCCACTTGAGTTTCTGAAAACATCTCTTACTCCAAAAATACTCATTCAAATCATCATAATTCCTCCAAGCGGTATGCGGAGCTGTTCCGTTCTTGCTGCTCTTAACTTCAGCGTTTACAGTCTCGTATATGGGCTTCACCACACGGTTCAAAAAAGCATTTTCTCCAGATAACGATGGCATAAAGAGCCGGCCAGTGTATTCGTCGACGTAATCATCGAGAATCCTGTTTAACTCCTTGGCCATGTGGTGGAAGATGTAGCAGATGCATTCAGGCATGAAGCGAAGATTCGCAGATTCGCCCCATATCAACAAATAAAGTCCCACATAAAGCAGCTCACGCCGTTGATCAGAGCTAGAGCGCCTGCTATCAGAGATCCATATGTTGGATTTCTTTCCTAAGTAAGAGCACCAATCAGTGTAGTTCTTGAGAAGCTTACGGCGAAATCTACGGAGGACGCTAGCGTCGAGAGTGTCGATGTTGTCTGGCGGAGGAGTCAGCCGCTTCTGAGCGTTGGCCAAGTGGAGCACAAGGTGTTCCCTCTGGTTCCTGACGTTGTCGTGTTGGAAGCAGAAGAAGATAGCAAGCCAGTCCAGGAGGTCCATCGAAGGCTGCCATTGAGCATATGGAGGCTTCCGTATATCTCCGACATCTCGGAGAGCTTCGGTGGCTGCGCGTACCTCGGGGAAACGGAGAGTAGGGTGGTCGGTGAGTTGGTTGTCGACGGGGATAATGTTGTAGGGTTCATCTTTTGGCGCCGCCGTTGGCGTTAGACCCGACCGAGTGCCGGAACGGTAACGGAGAGGCATCGCCTTAAACCAAACAGAAATTGAAATGAGAATTTGAACGGAGGTGGTGGCACCGCAGCCGGTTTGGATTATTTTTGTTTTAGTTTAATAACAGGCAGTTTATTGGTAACGAGGATCGTAGAAATGTATGCTAATTTAATTTTATTAATTTAATTTATTTACAACGTTATGATTTAAATTTTTAATTTTATTTACGTGAGTAATTAAGCAATAATAATACTGTTGTTAAATCGGGAATTGTAGTCCCCGCCAAGCGTTCATCTCATCTGATTCTTTATAATTCTCATTTTTTTTGTCTTGTTTTAAATTTTATGTATTTTAGCTAACTTTTCTAACGGAATTTATTTTATGGTTGGATTGGAACTTTTGTTTTTTGTTTTTTAACAAACAGAAGATGGGAAATTAGGCAGGTAAACGAATACGAACGAAGTAATGTTTATGTTCGTTCTTTTAATTTAACCGAGTAAATGATCGAATACAATTTTTTTATGTATATAGTTACCCTAGCCGTTGATTCCTTTTAGCTTTTTCTTTACATTTTTGTCTTTACGTGATCGATGGTATCAATTTTAATGTTAATTGTCAGATGTCAATTGTTTTTTATAATTTTTAATTTTTAAATTTAATATTTTTGTCCTTGTAACACATTTTTTTTCTACCTTTTGATACATGTTCTTTGTCTTTTGATACGCTTTTCTTCTCTTAATTGATCGTTTGATCGCTTCTTTTTTTCATTTAATTTTGCGTTATTGTTAGATTTAACGTCATTACGACTGATTAAGATGACATTCTTTTTGTTATCCCGGTGATCTTCATGCTTTAGACCCTCGAATTAGATTTAATGCCAACTTTTGTTCGTGATTAAATTGCAATAATAACCGTGTTGTCAATGTACTAATATAAATTTTTTTAATGGTATTTGTTGTTTGAGTCCGTCGTCGAATTTACTCGTGACACACACAAAAGTATTTTCCAATATATGGTATTGGGTAGAGGAAACTTACCGAAATCCGCTCTTCTCTTATTTGAAATCATATAATTAGTTAGTTCATACTTGCATTAAAAAATCGTTTACGTGTGGTACCAACTACAGCTAGAAATAAATGATAAAATATGATGAAATTAATTTAATTGAAAATGATATTAAAATAGTTTATATTTTAGATCTATTAATTAATCTGGTGGCTAAAGATATTCATATTATTTTATTTTGTATGGGTTCGAATTCCGATATAATAACCCAAGAGATTGGATTATAATACCTTTTATATATTTAGACAAAAAAAACAATAAATATGATAGTCCAACTTTGTGTACTCAAAAGATTATTTTGACTACAAAACTTAATATCAATTACTCAATCACCTAGATTCATTAATAGATCGACTGATTAAAAATGTTTATATTATCTTATTTTGTAAGATTCGAATATAATATTTATCTTAAGAATATAAATATCTGAAATTGATTCTCTCATTGTTATCAAAATTACAAACACAATTTTTATTAATTCGTTGCTTCAAAATTAATTTGGTTAATTATAGCATGACAATGTTTGTTGAATGTGAACTCAAACATATTCAACATGAATGGAATATCTTAAGATTTCTTAAAAAAAAGGCTTAAGGGGGTAAGAAGCCCTTGAACTTTTGAAAAAAAATCAATTAAGCCCCTAAACTTTTTTTACACCTAATAAAGCCTTTGAACCACAAAATTTAATCAATTAAGCCCTTAAACCAATAAATTGAATCAATTAAGCCATTTGACCAACTTTGACCATTAAATCTTAATAGTTTTATTCGATCCATTGCTGCAGTGCACTATGTCACAATGTTTTCACTTGACAGTTTTCAAAATTTTTTATTTTATTTAAAAATTCTTTAAAGGTTCTAAAAATTCTAAAAAACTTATAAAATTTATAAAAAATACTTTTCGATTTTTTTTTTTTTGTAAATGCAGCATGATGAAACTGTAGTGTATCATGTGCCGGTAATATCTGAAGAAAAAAAGAGTCAAGATTTAATGGTCAAAATTGGTCAAAGGGCTTAATTGATTCAATTTCTTAGTTCAATAGCTTAATTGATTCAATTTCTTTGTTCAAGGGCTCAATTGGGTGCAAAAAAAGTTCAAGGGCTTAATTGATTATTTTTCAAAAGTTCAAGTGCTTTTTACACCCTTAAGCCTAAAAAAAAGCTAAATAAAGCTGAGGGAAGTGCTAGATTACGAGTTTATTTCTTCGTCTTAGTCTTTTTTTAATGTGGAATTATTATATGAAATAGGATACTTTTGATCCAATTACAAGGTCAACGCTACCCCTACCTAACAGGCTAACACCATAATAGTTAATTAGTTAATTAACTAATTAATTAAAATCCAATTGCCAATTTTTTAAAGGGAAAACTATACGCTTGTTACCAAACTATTCCAGTTCTTTTTGTTACTAAACTAATTTTTCTGGGAAAAACATCTCTAATATTATATTAACATTTTTAAAAATTAATGATTATTATGAATATTTATCTATGTGGATGTCTATCATGATTATAACTTTATCTAAGGAGTCTGATTTATTTATTATTAGGAATATTATCTCTATTATTTAGAGTTTAATGTGTTATGTACTTCTTATGCCTATAAATAAATGATTCATTGAAGGCATTGTACATTGTACATAATTCTATATTTTTTTAGAATAATACAAATCTCTCTCTTTCTCTCATCTCTTTGTTTTTCTTGTTCTTATTCTTGTTCTTCTTTATTTTATTTACAACACGTTATCAGCACGATGCTCTAATCAACTGAGGTCTTCATTGTTTGAATCCAAAAGAAGTTATTGGAAAGAATTCGATTCTAGGATAAACCAAAGATAAGTTTTTTTTTTCTCTCTTCATTTTTTTAAATTACCGATTGTCTTTTTCTTTATATTTTAATTTTTTTTTTGAAAAGTTTGGAAGTATGTTTGATTTTATTCGAACATTGGAAAGAGACAAATTTGTGGCTTCTTACAAACCAAAAGACGGATCGAAAGAGACGAAGAGGTTGCGTTTGGTGTAAATTACGTGTGTTTTCTCTTGTTCCTAAAAGGGTTAATTAGCAGTATGCTTATTCATACTTTTACTTATATGATTATATTTGATATTTTTCAATTTATTATTTATGTTATTTTATTTGGTAAAAGTTACTATTTTTAACCGTGTTTTGAGTTTTACATGATATGCTTAAATGACTTGGAAAGAGATGTGATATAAAGTGACTATGAGAAGCTATCTCGGTCATATGCTATGTCTCTATTGTCCACGAGAGAAAAATCAATATTGGTAAATTTTATTTTTATTTAATTTTTTATATTATTATTTTAAAGTGCGATAAATCATGATGATTTTGAATTTACAAGAAGATTATTATAAAGTCTATATTTACTCGAAAGTAATATTTCTTCTTCGTCGAAAAACTCGACCATAGACTTCTCCCAATTTCAAGTTACGAAAATTCGTATTGATCCAAAAAGTTTTATGGGAGGCATTCCCTGAAGTGAATGCAAAGCATGATGTTTATTCCATGCGATTATCAATGATGGGGCATTCCCTGAAGTGAATGCAAGCATGATGTTTATTCCATGCGATTATCAATGATGGGGCATTCCCTGAAGTGAATGCAAGCATGATGTTTATTCCATGCGATTATTGGAACTGTTTCACTCCCTGAAGTGAATGCAAACATGATAAATCATTATTCAATTAGAGATATAATTTCGATATAATCCAAGTATATTGGTTGGACATCCCGTTCTGCGAGGCTACTGGTCTCAAAGGAGGTTTTTAAAGGACCTTGTGGACAGGTTTAACAATGTCGCGCACGAGGATTGAATCTTTGTTCTCTGTGATAAGAAATGTGAAAAAGGTTTCAAAGGCCCACTGGCTCTACTTCATTACCTGAAGTGAATGTGAGATTATATTATGGAAGGAATAAAAAACCACATTAAAAGTTATGGTCGTGGTCGAGGCTATGAATATACACATGAAAAAATATAGTCGTTTTAAGAATACATCTACCCGCTGGTAGCGAAGTTATAAGGATGACAAGAGTGATAAAGATCATTCTAAGGAAGTGAAATCCTTTTATCAATGTGATGTTATAAAACATTGGTTTCGTAATTGTCAAACGCCAAATTATTATAGACTTTATCCATAATCATGAATGATAAATGAAATAAAATATAAACAAAATTTGTTTATGGCGAAAATAATTATGGCGTTATTGGTCCAACTCAATTGGATATTGTTAATTTTCTCATAACCCTTGAAGGGAATAATTTACCATTTATTTTATTTCCCTTATAACCTCTATAACACCCGTGTTTTGGGGTTAGGAGTTAGCCGGGTTTATAGTCCGAGTCAATAAAATTAAATTAAAATCAATTCAACCTTAAATTTGATCTAATTGAGCTTTAGTAAAAAAGGGAGGGACCAATGTTGTAATTTGACCCAAAACTTTTAAAAAGCAAGACAACTTTAAAGAAAAAGTTGTATTCTCTTTCCCATCCCCCTTTCCAAACGTAGGAAACCATTTCCACCATCTTCAAAACCTCTTCAAACTTTGTTTACTATTCCATTGTGTATCTCCTTCAATTCAAGGTCTTTTTCAAAGGTAAGGATGTTTTCTTACTCTCCTCTTCACCCTTTATCTATCCATGGTTTTAGATTTTAAAGATATGAGATTTTGAAAATTAGGGTTTGATTTAAAGTTTGGGTTTTTAAGGGGTTTTTCATCTTGTTTTGATAAATGAAGTTGGGTATTTGTTTATTCATTTTAAAATGCTCATTATATGTTAATTTGGTTGAGTTTTGTTGAAAACCCGAAGTGGGTTCTTGGAGCCATTTTTATGAGGTCAAAACTTGACTTTTTGGTGGGTTTTAGAGTGAAATTGAAGGGCTGATGGTTTAGGTAAGTTAGGAGGGTGATTTGGGGTCTTTTGGGTGTCATTTGGATGATTAAAAGTGGAGTTTTCAGCCAAGGATTGAGGGAGTACGAATTTGATACATTTGGGGATTTACTTGATTTGAAAATGTGGATGAAGTTAGTTTAAGCTCTAAAGTTGAGTGTTGATTGAATGTTAGCATTGATTGAGGTTGTTGGTTGTGTTTTTGGTTGGCTAGAAGCAAGAGGAATCGTCGAAGGAGCATTGGGACCGAATCCGGGTTCGTAGGAGAATTGTTTCAGTTGCTAAGGAAGGGCGGTGAGTGGTTTCAAACTTGTTTTAAAGTTTGGTTCGAGTATGTGTAGTGTGTGTGTGAAGTGTGCTTGGTAGGCCACTTCTATTTAATTCAAGTTGTTAATTTAGCCATTTGTTTCATTAAATGCTACTATGTTTGCCTATATATGCTCTTATGAAATGTGGTTGAATTGGTGCATGTATATCATGAATTGTATATATGTGATGAGCATGAGATGTGGTTGATGATATGTGATGTGGTTATGAAAATTGGCACTAAATAAATTACCGGTTGTAAATGATCGATCATTAGGATTAGTGTGCACACAAATTGAGTCAAAACGTACGTGGCCTTGATGGCGTTAAGTCATCAAGGAGGAGTACGGTGATGTAATATTCCACCAGAAGCTTTTTATATATTTCTACGGGATGATGAGTGGAATCCCATCCGTAGGGCATGTGGCGATGAGTGGAATCCCGCACATGCAAGGTCCAGTGATGAGTGTAATCCCACCGAGGTAAAGTGTTGTTGAGATTTAAATCCGCACATCCGGGAAATTAATAGTGGCCAATTAAACTTGTTCATGTGTTGTGATATATGATTGTGGTATATGGTGATGTTGATATTGATGTTTGAGCTTGGTAGATTATGAGAAATCATATTATGCCACTTGAAAGACTAGCTAGGTCTACTTGATTATATGCCATTGTAGGTTGTATGTGAGATTAGGATTTACATGCTTGAACCCTGCATTGTTGATGTTTTTCGTTTTAGAGCACCCTCACTTAGCTTATAGCTTACGCTCTCAATGTTCAACAATGCAAATCATTAGCGTGGTGTTAGCTCGGAGCAAGGCAAGAAGGACTTTCCAAGTTTGTGGCTCAAGTACGGTGGTAAATTTTGTATTAGTTAGCAATGTGGCAAGGGTTTTTGTATGAGCTATGTATGACTCATGTATGTTGATGTTTGAATTGGCTTTGGTTTGTAAAGCATGTTAAGCTATGATGAATGTTCGAGTGTGGTGGCATGCCCTCTAGATGTTTAGGTTGCCCTGTGTGTGAGTGCAAACCTCTTATATGTTGACTTGTGCCAATTTGGCCTTTTGAGCCTTTATGTATACCCTTAAATGCTTAATTTGCTCTTTTGTTGGAATGCCATGTATGGATGTCTTATCTCATGTTTGAATGCTTCCTTTGGCTTAAGTAAGATTGCTTAAATGTTTGTATGTGCTTAGGAGAGTCTAGAAATGCATTTAGAGTCGTGTTTGGGGTCGTTAAGTTGGAAATTGTGGAGTTACAGAGCAGCGCGTATCGGTACGCCTAAGGGCCGTATCGATACGGTCTTGCCTGTAGAGCTCAGTTTTGGCTGGGCGTATCGATACACGGGGGCGTATCGATACGGTTTTTGGTCACTGGAATTTTGAGAAATTGTGGAGTTTTTGGAGTATCGATACGGTGTTGGGGCGTATCGGTACGGGTTTATCTCGTTGACCACGAGATGTTGACTGAAGAGGGCGTATCGATACGCTCAAGGGCTGTATCGATACGGTCTTCTTCGAGTTGACTGTTTGGGTTGACCAAGTCAAGGCGTATCGATACCCTTGATTGGTGTATCGATACGGCCTGCCCTGTAAGCTTAAAATGGACTGTTTATGCATGGTCGTGGTTCGAATGTGATTTCCTTTGATTGTTTTCCGCTGTCGTGATCACTTAGGACTTAACAATCCTCTAGATAAGATTAAAATGAAAGAAAAAAATAGGGTTGCTAACCGAGGGGGAACCTTAACGGGTTTCGCTTCAGTTTTCCCCGTGTGGCTCACTCGGACCGGTCATCCGGCCAGACCAGGACGAGGGGGTTACATTTGTTGGTATCAGAGCCTGAGGTTACCGAGACCTCGGGCAGGTAAGTGAGGTAAGCTTAATGTGTTAAATGATTGTGTTGATCGATGCATGTTTTGCCATGAGTTCTTGGTACTTGACTGATCGTATGATGTTTTGAAGCATGAATTGTTGTGTCTGGTGTAGAGTGTGTGCCCATTGCTACTATTACTTAATTTAAAAAGATTTTTGGAAAGAGGAGTACTTGAGCACTATTGGACCCTTGTTTTGGCTAACGTAATCCTTATCTGTTTCTTGTTGTAGTTTATACCTTGCTAGTTGTATCATGAGACCACGTGGGAGGCCTAGGATGGTTCGACCGGAACCACGGGCAGCGGCTCCAGGGGTTGAGCCAGTAGTTAGGGTTGAGGCTCAAGTGGGAGAGCCTGTGGTTGGAGCTCCTCCGCCACCTCCACCACCAACACCTCCTCCACCGGGAGCGGGAGGCGAGGCCTGGGCCGAAGGGGAGGGACCTCAAGGAGGCCAAGGTGGCCAAGGACCGGCCGGGATAGACTTAGCTCCGTTGGTTCAGGCGATAGCCGGGGCATTTCAGGCTGCAGTAGCTGGAGGTCAGGCAGCACATCATCAGGGTGAGGGCACTGGATTACCTTTAGAGAGACTTCGGGGCCTTGGGGCCGAAGAGTTTAGAGGGGCTACTCCAGAGAGATCAGAGTTGTGGTTTGAGAAGACTGTCTGTATCCTTGCTCAGATGGGATGTACTGGTGAGCGCAAGTTGGGATGTGTCGAGTCTCTGCTTAAGGGTGATGCCTACACTTGGTGGGTCACTATTACTACGGGTATGGATGAGGCCGAGATCACTTGGGAGTTCTTTGAGACAGTTTTCCGTAAGAAGTATTTGGGTCCGCGATACCTCGATGAGAGGAAGAGAGAGTTTATGGCATTGCTTTAGGGGAGTATGTCCGTGACTGATTATGAGATCCGATTTGTCAGATTGAGTCAGTATGCACCTGAGCTTGTACCTACTGAGGTGGAGCGTTGTAACCGCTTCCGTTATGGGCTGAGTGAAGAGATCAAGATGTATACTCTAGCTTCGGACTACACAGATTTTGATGTCTTGGTCGCGAGGGCCAAGGACTTAGAGCACAGTTTGAGTTTGACCAGGCGGTCTGGTGGATCTAGTTCAGGTAAGAGGTCTAGCAACTTTGATAGAGGTTATGACAAGAGGCATCGGGACAACAGGCATCATTATGATCATAGGCGTGGTGGCGGTAACCACGGTAGGGGCCATCAGGGTCAGAGAGCTGGTGAGAAGTTGCCCACATGTGCTACTTGCGGAAGGAACCACACCGGTGAGTGTTGGGGAAATTTTCATTCTTGTTGGAGTTGTGGGGCTAGGGACCACATTAGGCGTGACTGTCCACATCAGGTGGGACAGGCACCAGCTCAGGCTCCTGCTAGAGCCAATGACTTTCAGAGAGGTCACGGGTGCGGTAGAGGTAACTTCCAGCCGAGGAACGATGGTCAGAGGAACATAGCACATGTAGTTGCAGTTCAGCCAGAGGGCGGAGGTCAGGCCAGAGTTTATGCTCAGCGTGGGGATCAACATGACACCAGGTAACTTCTCGATACAGTCTTTGGGTTTGCTTTCTTTGATTGACTCTGGGTCTACACATTCCTACATATTGAGTGAGCATGCACAGTCTTTGAACTTGCCTTGTGAAATGTTAGAGGTAGGAGTTAGTGTTACTAGTTCCTTTGGGGACACGGTAGTAGTTAAGAAGATGTACCGGAGGTGTCCGTTGATGGTTCAGGGGCATGTGTTTCCAGTGGATATGATGAAACTTCCTTTCTATGGTTTTGATGTGATTCTGGGTATGGACTGGCTCACGGAGCATAGAGTTAGGATAGATTTTGAAACTAAGCGGATTTCTTTGAGGCTCACAGATGACTATGAGATTGTAGTGGTGGGTGAGAACGTGAAGTTCTTGTCCAATGTGGTTTCAGTATTAGAGGCTAAGAGATTAGTTGAGTTGGGGTGTGAAGCATACTTGGCGTATGTGATGAACCATAACATGAGTGAGGTTAGACCTCAGGACATCCGGACAGTATGTGACTTTCCTAGTGTGTTTCCGGAAGAGTTGTCAGGGTTACCACCGGACAGAGAGGTAGAGTTCAGCATTGAGACTTATTCTGATTCAGCTCCTGTTTCGATTGCTCCGTATCGCATGACACCGAAAGAATTGAAAGAGTTGAAGACTCAGTTGCAAGAATTGACAGATAGAGGTTTTATTCGGCCTAGTTCTTCACCTTGCGGTGCACCAGTTTTGTTTGTGAAGAAGAAAGATGGAAGCATGAGAATGTGTATAGATTACAGACAGTTGAATCAATTGACAGTGAAGAATAAATATTCGTTGCCTAGAATTGACGACTTGTTTGATCAGTTGAGGGGAGCATCTGTCTTTTCGAAGATTGATTTGAGATCGGGTTATTACCAGCTAAAGGTAAGAGAGGTTGATGTACCGAAGACGGTCTTTAGGACTAGGTATGGACATTATGAGTTCTTAGTCATGCATTTTGGGTTGACTAATGCACCGGCTGCTTTCATGGACATGATGAATAGGATTTTTCATCAGTATCTAGATCAATTTGTAGTTGTATTTATTGATGACATCTTGGTGTACTCGCGAACTGAAGAAGACCATGACCGACACTTGAGACTTGTTTTGAAAACTTTGCTAGATCATCAGTTGTATGCGAAGCTCGGCAAGTGTGAATTCTGGATCCGAGAGGTAGTCTTCTTAGGATATGTAGTGTCAGCCGATGAGATTAGAGTTGATCCGAAGAAGATTGAGGCCATTGTTGAGTGGAAGCAACCGAAGACTGTGACAGAGGTACGTAGCTTCCTAGGCTTAGCCGGATACTATAGGAGATTTGTAGAGGGTTTCTCTAAGTTAGCCGCTCCTTTGACACAGTTACTTCAGAAGAGTGTTCAGTTTGAGTGGACAGATGCAAGACAGAGAGCCTTCGAGAAATTGAAAGAAACTTTAACCCAAGCACCGATCTTGATTCAGCCTGAGTCCGGGAAGGACTATGTAGTCTACAGTGATGCTTCTTATGTAGGGCTAGGATGTGTTCTTATGCAAGACAAGAGAGTAGTGGCTTATGCCTCAAGACAGTTGAAGACCCATGAGCGCAACTATCCGACCCATGACATAGAGTTAGCTGCAGTTGTGTTTGCTCTGAAGATTTGGAGGCACTATTTGTACGGTGAGAGATGCACAGTGTACACCGACCACAAGAGTTTGAAATACATTATGACTCAGCGAGATTTGAATCTCAGACAGCGTAGGTGGTTAGAGTTGCTAAAAGACTATGATCTTACCATTGAGTACCATCCGGGTAAGGCCAATGTAGTGGCCGATGCATTGAGTAGGAAGATGGCCGTGGACTTGAGAGCCATATTTGCCAGATTGAGTTTGTCCGGGGATGGTGGCTTGGTAGCCGAGCTTAAGGTTAGACCTACTCTAGGTCAGTTGATTCGAGAGAAACAGCTCTTAGATAAATCTTTGGCACCTCACATGCAAGATATAACCGAGGGTAGACCTTCATACTACAGTTTCAGTACTGATGGGGTTTTGTGTTTCAAAGATAGAATAGTTGTGCCAGAGGACAGTGACTTGAGACGTATGATTCTGACTGAAGCCCATAGTAGTCCATTTGCTATGCATCCTGGAAGTACGAAGATGTACCGTGACTTGAAGAATGAGTACTTTTGGGTTGGCTTGAAGAGAGATGTAGTCGACTTTGTGAGTAAGTGCTTAGTGTGTCAGAGATTGAAGGCGGAACATCAGGTTCCCTCAGGTTTGTTACAGCCATTGAGAATTCCGGAATAGAAATGGGAGAACATCACCATGGATTTTGTTTCGGGTTTGCCTTTGACTCCTACGAAGAAGAACTCATATTGGGTGATTGTGGATCGTTTTACGAAGTGTGCTCACTTCTTGGCAGTCAACACTACTTACACCTTAGATAGATTGGCCGATTTGTACATTGGTGAGATTGTTAGACTGCATGGTGTGCCGAAGTCCATTGTGTCAGATAGAGATCCGCGATTTACTTCTAGATTTTAGGAGTGTCTGCATACAGCTTTGGGTACCCGTTTGAACTTCAGCACTTCTTATCATCCTCAGTCAGATGGTCAGTCAGAGAGAGTTATTCAGATCTTAGAGGATATGTTGCGTTGTTGCATCATTGACTTTAAGGGTACTTGGGAGAAGCATTTACCTCTAGTAGAGTTTGCGTACAATAATAGCTTTCAGTCGAGCATTCAGATGGCTCCGTATGAGGCCTTGTATGGCCGGAAGTGCAGGACTCCAGTTTGTTGGGCCGAAGTGGGACAGAAGTTGTTACCTATGCCGGATTTGCTCAAGGGGACAACCGACAAGGTAAAATTAATTTGTGATCTTTTGAAAGCTGCTTCGGATAGGCAGAAGTCCTATGCCGATTTGAAGAGGAAGGGGGTTGAGTTCTCAGTGGGTGAGAAGGTATTCTTGAAGGTATCTCCATGGAAGAAGGTGATGAGATTTGGCCGAAAGGGGAAGTTGAGTCCGAGGTACATAGGACCGTATGAGATTGTGAAGAGGGTTGGTCCGGTTGCTTATCAGTTGCATTTGCCATCCGAGCTAGAGAAGATACACGATGTGTTCCATGTTTCGATGCTTCGTAAGTATAGGTCCGATCCATCACATGTTATGCCCGTAGAAGAGATTAAATTGAATCCGGATTTGACTTATGAGGAAGAGCCCGTGGAGATCTTAGCTTCTGACAGTAAGGTGTTGCGGGGTAGATCGATTGAGTTAGTAAAGGTGCGGTGGCAACGTAGAGGTGTGGACGAGGCCACTTGGGAGAGGAAGGAGGATATGGAAAAGCAGTTTCCGTATCTCTTTCAGTCAGGTAATTTTGGGGACGAAATTCCTTAAGTGGGAGAGAGTTGTAACACCCGTGTTTTGGGGTTATGAGTTAGCCGGGTTTATAGTCCGAGTCAATAAAATTAAATTAAAATCAATTCAACCTTAAATTTGATCTAATTGAGCTTTAGTAAAAAAGGGAGGGACCAATGTTGTAATTTGACCCAAAACTTTTAAAAAGCAAGACAACTTTAAAGAAAAAGTTGTCTTCTCTTTCCCATCCCCCTTTCCAAACGTTGGAAACCATTTCCACCATCTTCAAAACCTCTTCAAACTTTGTCTACTATTCCATTGTGTATCTCCTTCAATTCAAGGTCTTTTTCAAAGGTAAGGATGTTTTCTTACTCTCCTCTTCACCCTTTATCTATCCATGGTTTTAGATTTTAAAGATATGAGATTTTGAAAATTAGGGTTTGATTTAAAGTTTGGGTTTTTAAGGGGTTTTTCATCTTGTTTTGATAAATGAAGTTGGGTATTTGTTTATTCATGTTAAAATGCTCATTATATGTTAATTTGGTTGAGTTTTGTTGAAAACCCGAAGTGGGTTCTTGGAGCCATTTTTAGGAGGTCAAAACTTGACTTTTTGGTGGGTTTTAGAGTGAAATTGAAGGGCTGATGGTTTAGGTATGTTAGGAGGGTGATTTGGGGTCTTTTGGGTGTCATTTGGATGATTAAAAGTGGAGTTTTCAGCCAAGGATTGAGGGAGTACGAATTTGATACATTTGGGGATTTACTTGATTTGAAAATGTGGATGAAGTTAGTTTAAGCTCTAAAGTTGAGTGTTGATTGAATGTTAGCATTGATTGAGGTTGTTGGTTGTGTTTTTGGTTGGCTAGAAGCAAGAGGAATCGTCGAAGGAGCATTGGGACCGAATCCGGGTTCGTAGGAGAATTGTTTCGGTTGCTAAGGAAGGGCAGTGAGTGGTTTCAAACTTGTTTTAAAGTTTGGTTCGAGTATGTGTAGTGTGTGTGTGAAGTGTGCTTTGTAGGCCACTTCTATTTAATTCAAGTTGTTAATTTAGCCATTGATTTCAATAAATGCTACCATGTTTGCTTATCTATGCTCTTATGAAATGTGGTTGAATCGGTGCATGTATATCATGAATTGTATATATGTGATGAGCATGAGATGTGGTTGATGATATGTGATGTGGTTATGAAAATTGGCAGTAAATAAATTACCGGTTGTAAATGATCGATCATTAGGATTAGTGTGCACACAAATTGAGTCAAAACGTACGTGGCCTTGATGGCGTTAAGTCATCAAGGAAGAGTACGGTGATGTAATATTCCACCGGAAGCTTTTTATATATTTCTAAGGGATGATGAGTGGAATCCCATCCGTAGGGCATGTGGCGATGAGTGGAATCCCGCACATGCAAGGTCCGGTGATGAGTGTAATCCCACCGAGGTAAAGTGTTGTTGAGATTTAAATCCGCACATCCGTGAAATTAATAGTGGCCAATTAAACTTGTTCATGTGTTGTGATATATGATTGTGGTATATGGTGATGTTATATGATGTTGATATTGATGTTTGAGCTTGGTAGATTATGAGAAATCATATTATGCCACTTGAAAGACTAGCTAGGTCTACTTGATTATATGCCATTGTAGGTTGTATGCGAGATTAGGATTTACATGCTTGAACCCTGCATTGTTGATGTTTTTCGTTTTAGAGCACCCTCACTAAGCTTATAGCTTACGCTTTCAATGTTCAACAATGCAGATCATTAGCATGGTGTTAGCTCGGAGCAAGGCAAGAAGGGCTTTCCAAGTTTGTGGCTCAAGTACGGTGGTAAATTTTGTATTAGTTAGCAATGTGGCAAGGGTTTTTGTATGAGCTATGTATGACTCATGTATGTTGATGTTTGAATTGGCTTTGGTTTGTAAAGCATGTTAAGCTATGATGAATGTTCGAGTGTGGTGGCATGCCCTCTAGATGTTTAGGTTGCCCTGTGTGTGAGTGCAAACCTCTTATATGTTGACTTGTGCCAATTTGGCCTCTTGAGCCTTTATGTATGCCCTTAAATGCTTAATTTGCTCTTTTGTTTGAATGCCATGTATGGATGTCTTATCTCATGTTTGAATGCTTCCTTTGGCTTAAGTAAGATTGCTTAAATGTTTGTATGTGCTTAGGAGAGTCTAGAAATGCATTTAGAGTCGTGTTTGGGGTCGTTAAGTTGGAAATTGTGGAGTTACAGAGCAGGGCGTATCGGTACGCCTAAGGGCCGTATCGATACGGTCTTGCCTGTAGAGCTCAGTTTTGGCCGGGCGTATCGATACACGGGGGCGTATCGATACGGTTTTTGGTCACTGGAATTTTGAGAAATTGTGGAGTTTTTGGAGTATCGATACGGTGTTGGGGCGTATCGGTACGGGTTTATCTCGTTGACCACGAGATGTTGACTGAAGAGGGCGTATCGATACGCTCAAGGGCTGTATCGATACGGTCTTCTTCGAGTTGACTGTTTGGGTTGACCAAGTCAAGGCGTATCGATACCCTTGATTGGTGTATCGATACGGCCTACCATGTAAGCTTAAAATGGACTGTTTATGCATGGTCGTGGTTCGAATGTGATTTCCTTTTATTGTTTTCCGCTGTCGTGATCACTTAGGACTTAACAATCCTCTAGACAAGATTAAAATGAAAGAAAAAAATTAGGGTTGCTAACCGAGGGGGAACCTTAACGGGTTTCGCTTCGGTTTTCCCTGTGTGGCTCACTCGGACCGGTCATCCGGCCAGACCGGGACGAGGGGGTTACAACCTCTAAAAGAAATAATTGATTTTTTTTTATTTTTTTTATGTTAATTCGTTTTATCTATTACTTATTTATGTTAGTTTGCTTTATGTTTATTTATTTCACATATTATTTATTTACGCTTTATGTTAATTTATTATTTGAAGAATATGATTACTTCCGGAATAAAATCTACAATGAATTGTGGCTATTTATGCCTAGAGTTGTGGCTATTTATGCCTAGTAGATAATGCAAGTACTCATATTGTACTTAAGCATAAGAAATATTTTTCCCATTTAAATGTAAGGGGAAATATGAGTAATATTTCTCAAAGTACTAAAATGTCAATGCTTCGGAAGAGCAATTGAAAGTTTATCTCTGATAGATAATCGACTTGATATGATGTGCTATATTTTATATTTTTCATTCCTCGAAGTGAATGATACAAAATACATATTTTCATTACCCGAAGTAAATGAAACAAAGCACATTTTGAAAGGTGCATAATTATGCATATCTCGATTAAAATGCAAGGGAATAATGTAAGTACTATATCCGGAAGTACTAATATCACAAAAGGCTCTAGTTGAGCAAATATGTTATTGTTAAATGGAACTTTATTCCATATTCACAGTGCGTTATACTCGTCTAAGTCATAAAGAGACTTATTTAATTTTAAAGATATTCACGGTAATGGATATCATATTGAGACCATTAATCAATGGGATGTTGACTATCTCAATATTATGAGTATAAATCAAGGCAATAATAAAAACTTGAAAAAGTTATATGCACTGTCATCCATAGTGTACTACAATAGAATTAGTACAAATTGAAGCTCATGCTATTGTGAATCAGAAGTTTACTGATAACTTTATTATTTGGCAATGACCGGTTAGATCATCCCGGTTCAATTATGATGCGAAAATTTGTTGACACTTTCATGTGGTAATTTATTGAAGAGTTGAAATTTTCTTCAAAGTAATGTTTTCATGTGATACTTGCTATCAAAGCAAACCGATTATTCAATCATCATCAGCTATGATAGATTGCGAATCTATTAATTTTTTTCTGGAACGAATACAAAGGTGATATATGTGGGCCCATACACCTTTCTTACAGTCCATCTAGATATTTTACGATTTTAATTGATGCATCGACTAGATGGTCATATGTATCCTTGTTACTAATCTGCAACTTGGGATTTGCGAGGCTACTTGCTCAGTTGATAAAACTATGAGCACATTTTCAGATTACCTTATAAAGACAATTGGTTTTAATAATGCTGATGACATGTCATTTTATATGTATTATTACTAATTCGCATCAAGTCAACAAATTATAATAAGTTCTCCCCATTATAAATGGCTTTTGTTCAGGAACCAAATATTTCTCATCTTAGATTTTTTTAGTGTGCGGTATATGTTCTGATTGCTCCACCACAACGCACAAAGATGAGTTCTTAAAGGAGGTTGGGAATATATGTCAGATTCAAATTCCTTTGATAATTAAATATCTTGAGCTTTTCATAGGGAATTTATTTACAACTCGATTTACTCACTATCATTTTAACGTGTCAGTTTTCCCAACGTTAGGGGGAGAAAATAAAATAGGTGGGAAAATAAAATAGCTGGGAAAAAATAAAATATCAGGATCAGCAGAGGCCTCCGGCAAGGATGTCCTTTATCGCCTCTACTGTTCAACATAGTTGCAGAGGGTTTAAGTTCGTTTTTGAAGAAGGCTACTTCTCGCGGCTTCTTTAATGGTGTTAGAATAGGGGACAGCGACTTAAAGATCTCACACTTACAGTTTGCAGATGACTTGGTCGTGTTCAGTGGTAACAGCGACACGAAAGTTAGAAATGTTATTCGAATTCTTAGAGGTTTTGAGATCGCCTCTAGGTTGAAAATAAACCTCATGAAGACAAAGTTAATTGGTATCAATGTTGAGCAAGAAGTGTTGGAAAATAGGGCGGCGACTATCCCCTATAAAGTAGAGAAACTGTCGAGTCAATACCTATGCCTACCTCTCGGAAATCACAAGAACTCAGTGGCCTTATGGTCACTGATAATTGAGAAGTTCAAGAAGCATTTGGCAGGCTGGAAAACGAAACTCTTGTCTCTCGGGGGAAGAATAACTCTGGTAAAATCTGTTCTTTCTTGTATTCCAATTTTCTTCATGTCAATTTTTAGCATGCCCGCTGCTGTGGCGTCCACTTTGAACAGTTTAATAGCTAAATTCATCTGGGGGGCTTTGGACAAGAGATCTATTCACTGGCTGAGCTGGAGACTCTCTGTAAACCAAAAAATCAAGGTGGTCTTGGCCTTTGCGACTTGCGTGTGAAAAATAGAGCCCTCTTAAACAAGTCGCTTTGGCGTTATGAAACTGAATATAATAGTCTATGGCGTAAGGTGATAAACGCGAAATATGAAAGAAACCGAACTCGAGTGCTACCAGTTAATGTGAAGGGTGAAAATAAATCCTGGATTTGGAGGGGTATCATTAAACCACTTCAGAACCAAGAGGACGTTTTTCTCCAAAACTTTAGACAAGTGGTTGGAAATGGAGCTATGGTGGATTTCTGGAGCGATATTTGGTGCTCGGCTACACCCTTAAAGGAGGCGTATCCTAGATTATTCGCGCTGGCTGTTAAAAAAGAAGGTAAAATTGCTGAGTTTGGCTGTTTCATCATGGGAGATTGGAGATGGGAAATACCGTTTAGAAGACAGTTATTCGATTGGGAGATGGAAGTGTGGAATGGGATGAAAAGCATTCTAGAAGGCATTCGAGTTGGCTCCTTGAAAGCTGATTCAGCTAGGTGGTTAGCAGGCTCAAGAGGTATGTACACATCGTCTTCTTACTGTAAAATCGTAAATGCTGATTCGGAACCTAAAAATATCATGTGGGATTTGGTATGGTTAAACTTAGCTCCCTACAAGATTGAGGTCTTTTTATGGAAACTTGTTCATGGTCGTATTCCAACAAAGATAGAATTACAGAAAAGGGGTTGCAGTAATTTAGTAGATGTAAAGTGTGCCATGTGTCATATGACAGCCGAAACAGTTAATCACCTTTTCTGCGAGTGCATAGTAACATGGGGGATCTGGCAAAAGTGGTGCTCGACCTGGAACATTAACCTGACAATCCCCAACTCTCCAGGCAGCCTTCTGCAAGTATGGGGTCAGATTCACAATGGTTTCAGGAATAAGCAGATTTGGTTT
Source organism: Hibiscus tridactylites (assembly GCA_958450335.1). Taxonomy (NCBI): domain Eukaryota; kingdom Viridiplantae; phylum Streptophyta; class Magnoliopsida; order Malvales; family Malvaceae; genus Hibiscus; species Hibiscus tridactylites. The sequence goes on from OY288287.1 coordinate 22,705,832, forward strand.
ATGATTCTTCGAAGCACGATCTGGACAATCTGGTCAGCTGGCAACGATGTGGTCTTTAGAAACAGGATTGCTGATCCAATGGAGATTTTCAACTTGACAGTGATCAGGGTTAGTAAATGGGGCCGAGTAAAATAGGGAAGTCAATTCCCGCAAACATCGAATATAGTGAATAATTACAAAATTTTGAGCACTATCAAGGATATTGATCAGGTAATCAAGACCTGCAAAAGGAAAATCTATGCAGATGGATGATGTACTTTTAATACAGACGGAGCGGTAGCAAACAGCTATGGTGAAGCGGCTATCGGGGGAGTGTTAAAGGATCACAAGGGTTCGTTGCTGTGTTATTTTTCCAGGAAGATTGGGATAGCAGACCCCCTTACAGCTGAGTTATTGGTAGTGCGTGAAGCCATGGAAATGTTCAAATCTCTATCTCTATCTGCAAACTTTCCCCTGCGAATCGAGTGTGATAGCAGCGACGTGGTGCACTGGATGAAGAACGTGCAGCAGGCTCTTGAAATTTTCAAGGAAATAATTCGAAGCATTATCGAGGTAGGTAAGGACCTGAGTTGGGATATTTTCCTTATATCGAGAGAGGAAAATGCAACATCGGACAGGCTAGCGAAAAGGGGATTATCAAAGGAGCATGATCTCAAAGTGGTGACTCCAAATATCTTAAACCGCAAGATTTCAGCACCATCTTAGCAATCTGCCAAGTCACTCTTCTAGGGAATAAAACTCTTTCCACAGGACTATGAAATCGTGGTTTTTTCATTGGCGAGCAGTGTTGGAACAATGTGTAGCAGGTTGACTATAGCTCAAGGGTTATTTTCCCCTTCGACCCTTATTTGCTTTCTTCAGTCTCGATTTTATCATGGTGCTTACATTAGTGGGAAGATTTGTAGTTTCTTGTGTGTTAGGGAGTGTGGTGATTTGCTGGTTTTCACGATCGACTAAGGTCTTGTATTCGAACTTGGATACGATGCACTCTTTTTCCTCCATTAGGACATTTTAGGGAGGTTTTTTAATGAGGCTTGTATCTAAGTTATCTTTCAAATTCTCCCATCTAAATAAAATTCTCTTCTGTGTTTCAAAAAAAATATCATTATCTTAGTTTGATCCACGTACTCAACAATGTAAACTATAAGTTCGAAGGATAGTTCATTTAGCAAATCAATTGTCATATGATTTTGCTGACTCTAATAGAGTGACTAAGTCACATATACCAGCTATGAATGCTCCATTTAAATTTGATGTCCCGGAAGGACAAATTCTAGTTGCTAATGAGTCTAACTTACGCCTGTAGCGTGGTAAACAAGTAGGTTCCAAAGATAAAAATCCTCGGAAAAAAAGGAAGGGACCTATAGTTATGATGGTCTGATCAAGGAATCAATGAATTATGAAAATCTCAAGAAGAGATTAGAAGGTCTCCAATAGAGGCATTAACATGACTCAGGTACCTGATAATAAAGAGATCTCAGTAGATTATGTCATGTCTGGTAATAAGTGGAACTGAAATCAAATCGACGTCGATAATACATTTGCATGCAATATAGCACTAGAGATTTTATTTGATGATGTGGATCATGAATTATTGTCAATTGGACAATGTAAACAAAGAAATGATTGGTCAATATGAAAAGAGGCAATTGAGGCGAAACTAATATCTCTTTAGAAAAGAGAAGTATTTGGGCCTATAGCTCGTATATTGAAATGTGTAAAGCTCGTGGATATTAATGAGCCTTTGTGAGAAAGAGAAATCAAAAGGAGAAATCATAAGATATAAGTTTGTTTGGTTGCACAAAGATTCTCACAAAGACATGAAAATCGATTATGAGAAAAATATATTTCTCGGTGGTGGATGCAGTTACTTTTAGATAGTCTGACAATAAATGAAATAACTTAGTTTCCGCCTAATGGATGTTGTTACATCTTATTTGTATGAGCCTCTTGATAACAACATTTACATGAAGCTTCTGAAAGGATTTAGACTGCCATAAGCAGTTAATTCAAGTTCTCGAGAACATTATTCAATTATATTAAATATATCTTTTTATGGATTAAAATATTTTGGGCACATTTGGTATAATCGCCCCATTGAATACTTATTAGCGGAAGGCTATAAGAATGATTTAATTTCCAGAGCATTTTATTAAGAGGTTTAGCTCTGGATTTGTCATTGTTTTTATTATGTATGTTGGCGATTCATTGAGACTCATGAAGAGATCTCTTTAATAATGAAATCCTTGTGCAACAATCGGCAAACACAGAAAAATGTTTAAAGAGACTTTACATGCATAATGCATATTTGTTGACCACTATTTGGTTGTTAGGTCTCTTAATATAAACAAAGATCCATTCCGCCCTCGAGAAAAAGGTGATGATATTCTTGGTCTAAAATGACCATATATACATTAATTGATCTGAAAGCATTGTATCTTGGTTGGTCCAGAAATATTGTCTAAGTGCTACGAGACCATTGCCTTTAAATAATTGCTATGCATGAGGCAAAGCCGAAATATGTGTTTGGCTAAACATATCCAGAAGATATGTGAATTGCTTTCACAAGATAAGATGCAAGCTATTTTATGTAGAGATAATGCAGAACTTATATCTCAAGGTGGATACATCAAATGTGATAAAACGAAACATATCTCTTTAAAGTTTTGTCCCTCATGATCTTCAGAAGAATAGTATTTGATGGATCATTTCAAGCAATAATTTAGAAGATTTATCCACTAGTGCACACTCTATTTTCAACATTTGAAGATTATATTCAAGATTGAATTATGAAGATTCAAAGATCTTATGTGATATTTTTATGAGGGGGAGTAAATACGCGTTGCACTCTTTTTCTCTTAACTGAGGTTTTGTCCCAATGGGTTTTCCTCGTAAGGTTTTTAATGAGGCAACATGTTATGCGTATTAAAGATGTGTGTACTTTTTTTCCTTCACTAATGAATTTTTTTTTCCACTGAGTTTTTATCTTAGTAAGGTTTTAACGAGACACGTTATCTTCATAGACATCCAAGGGGGAGTGTTGTGAATATTTATCTATGCGGATGTCTATCATGATTATAACTTTATCTAAGGAGTCTGATTTATTTATTATTAGGAATATTATCTCTATTATTTAGAGTTTAATGTGTTATGTACTTCTTATGCTTATAAATAGATAATTCATTGAAGGCATTGTACACAATTCTATATTTTTGAGAATAATACAAATCTCCCTCTTTCTCTCATCTCTTTGTTCTTCTTATTCTTATTCTTGTTCTTCTTTATTTTATTTACAAGATATTGACGTAAGTTTTTTATTTTATTTTTCACGTTATTTTCTCTATCATTGTTATCATTTCACTTGTTATTTTTTAAATATTTTATTTAATATATATAATGATGACACGTGACATGGCAAATTAAAATTAAAGGAATAAAAAGAAACTTGGGCTGCATGTAGGGTATTTAAACCCCCAATCCTTTGTATAGTTGTAGGAGTGTAAATGAATAAAGCGTTCGAAGAATCGTTCGTGAACTGTTCGTATAATGTTTATTTATTAAGTTAAATAAACGAATGTGAACAATTTTTTTATGTTCGTTTAATAAACGAACACAAACAAAGGTGTATTCGGTTTGTTTATGTTCACAAACAAGCTTGTTAATAGGCTCGTTTATAAACTCATTTATAAGCCCATTTGTAGCTCATTTATATAAGTTCATGTTGAAATGTAAGTTTTATTTTGTTGTTTTTGTTTTATTTATTTGTTTGTTGTTAATTTAGTTAACATTTCTGAACATATAAACGAACATGTTTACGGACGAATAAACGAACACATTCGTGTACACTTAAATGAACGCATTCACAAACACTTAAATAAACACGTTCTCGAAACACTTAAACGAACACCTTCGTGAACACTAAACAAACGAACACGAATACCTTCAAAAATAAACAAACGATCATAAATATAATATTGTTCATTCAAGCTGAATCACCCCTAAGGCAATGTTTGGATTGACTCCCTCCTCCACTACCATTCTTGAGAAAAATGACTACAGTCAATTAAAGCAGAACTCACAAACAAATCCAATCTAATCTTTTCATGTTTCCTCAAATAACCATGTAAAATCTTTCCTTGTTTAAGCAACTACAACTTTGCACTAGCCTTTTTCATTAGATGTCATGTTTTTGAATAAAACCCAAGTTTTTCTTGAATAGAAATTCTCAACTTCTTTTCGGTGCTTTTTTTGTTTAATACTAAAAAAATCAAGTTTAGGTTTTAAGGAAATATATGTAGAGTATATTTTTAGAGTTTAAGGTTTAGGAGATATAAATTGAAATTTAATTTTTTACTATTTATACATAAAAAGGTGCACAGAAAAATGACAAGAGACGTTTATCCGTTTTTAAACAACTTTTAAGCATCGTCATAGAACTGAAATTCACGTAAACTGAAGTGAGTTTTGTGGTGAAATAACTGTCATGGGAAAATACATTCTTTGAGAATTTGTGAATGTAATTTACTGAAAATATAAAAAAAAATACAAGCTTTTATATCCAAATGAATTCTTGATCGAAGAAATACTTGAATTGATCATTGTAAGCTTTTGATGGCGACCAATGTTGTTGCAAGAACTTTCAAGGTTGTAAAATATATAAATATATATATATATGTCTAATAAAAGTTTTAGTAAAAATTATTGATGATTTAGTCTAGCTTAATGGTTAAGTGCTTGGTAGCACCAAAAAGGGTTGGGGTTTGAATCCCCTTTCCAGCACTTAAGTTTCTTTAATTATTTTTTGTTTTAATTGGCCAACAAAATAGATCTGTAGGCTTAGAATACTGGCAGCCCTGTTGAAGAACTCAAGCATTTATGAGAAGGCTCAAATTTGGGGGAAAGTGTTTAAATAATCACAGTGAAATTGTCGAGTTTTACTCACCAAATTCAACACACCATAACCACATACATCAAGTGAAACATGGTTATTGCATAAGATAATAAACTCACATTAAACCCAGACAAAGCAACACTTCGTAGCAGAAAGGTTTCATTAGGAGGTAACATACAAATATTCATATACCTCCCCCACGATATAAACGAGAAATACGATCCTTTATTTGAATAACATCCAAGGCCAACTCATGCATGCAATGGCCTTTACCACCCTCCTCTCTGAGAACCGCCCGAGGATTGCGAGTTTAATCTATCAAGCACAGCATTGAAATCCGGTGGCTGACCACTCTCCTCCATCCTCTGAATCACACTGCTCACATGATCACCTCTGAAACCCATGCTCACCAACTTTTCAATCAGCTCGCTGTAGGGATGGTTGCGAACAAACTGTGAATGGTTGGGGTTCCTAACCATAACATTAGGGCCACTGCCAGGCTGAGTCTGAAGGGAGACATTTGACGGGGGATACCCACCCTGTGAGAAGTTTGGCTGTTGGGTCGGATGATGTGCTCTGCCCCCTTCACTATCATACATCATGTATGCATTTCCCGGAGGGAAGGGGGGATTGGAGCCAGGTCCATTGTACCTATCAGTTGGTTGCACACCAAAGGTGCCCTTGATTTGCTGAGGAGGTTGTTGGGGAGTTGTTCTGCCAGGCACTCCGTACCCATAAGCAATTGTATCAGCACGGCTAGACACAGGTTGAGGAAGCCCAGAATATGAAATTTGCATGGGCATGCTGTTTGGCAACGCCTCGGGCTGAGATGGGTTTGTTGATTGAGTTGGAGGGTAGGAAGGGTAAGCTGGCGTTGATGGGGCCCTCATCTGTGGTTGCATTGAGGACTGCTGCTGTGGTGGCACTTGCTGCGATAATTGTTGAGGCCATTGCTGCTGATAGTGAGGGAATGATTGGACCTGATTAACTTGGGTCTGAGTCGGCTGTGGTGGCATCCTAGACATGTCCTGCATCTGAGGAGGCCGGTATTGAGGATCACAAGTCAAGTATTGATTCTGAGGGTGTTGAGCTTGTGCTGGGGCTTGGGCAGGGGCAGGGGGTGGAGCTGGAGAAGGAGCTGCAACTGGAGCTTGGGGGTTGGATACTTGATTTGATGGCATGTAGTAGGATTGCTGGGTCAAATTCTGAGGCGGAGCTTGAGAGGGTGGCACCACTGGCTGTTGTTGTGATGCTACTTGTTGAGGCAGGGCAAGAGCTAATTGCTGGTTTTGCATCTCAGATGTGTTGTCAGTCTTTTTGGAATCGGGGGCAGGTGTTGATACTCTCTCCTCGGTAGATTGTGAATGACTAGAAGAAGACTCCTTCTGTGCAAGTTGTAATTTAGCCAATTCCTTCTGAGTCTCAGCAAGCTCCTGCTTATCTCTTAAGATCTGCACAGACCTGTGGACCTACAATGTGCACGAATACTCGAGAAGTAAATATCTTGAATGAAATGGAATTCAACACATGCATGATATTTGACTATGAATATTTTCTCTCCAAGGTAGTTGACCGCGCGATTAAGCCAAAAATGCATATTTAAGAAGCAAAATTTGGTGTCAACGACAGGACTGAAATTTATAATCATAATAGTCGGGACTCAATACTGTTATTTCTGTGATCCCTATAATCATACTTCTAATTCATGCTTGCTCTAATTTTGAAGATATATTGGTACCTTCGTAAGAACAGATAAATAAATTTTTACTTCAAAGCAGAATAAGGAAGCACTCTCTAAGCTACAAAGCGGGAAAAAGCAAACCCTTGTCAGGATAGAGTGAAAAGAGGTGGTGTATCTTAGAGTCAACTAATCGATGAAGCCACCTTATCTGAAAAAATAGGATATTGTTCTAGGGGTACTCACCTCTTGTAGATGTTTCTCAATAGATTTAAGCTTTAAATCTGCATCTCCATTCCCACGAACTAAATCAGCTCGCATTTCTCCAATTGATCTATCAAGATTGTAGCAATATAGCTCCAACTGTGACAATCGAGAACTTATTCCTTCAAGAAAGCGCATGAGATTGTCTGTGTATCTTTTCATGGTTTTTTCAATGGTAGCATTCATATCTGAGGAGTAAGAGTCCTCGGGCTGGCTGTATCCACTAGGTGGAAATACTGATCGGGCCACTCTTCCATTGTGAAACTCCTGCAGAGTAGGCATCACAACAAGATTAAGTATTTACTCTTGAAGCAAAAGGCACCAGTATACCACTAGTGCGGTAACACGATGGGATCAATGGAAAAGGCATGGTTTATATTTCCCCATAATAGATTGAAATGCAATGCAGCCCCAAACACAATATGTCACGGTTATTGTATACTATCATAAAGGAATTCACCATAGGCTCAAACAGTATGAAAACTTCTGGGGACTAAATGTTGGTTCGCGGAACTTCAATGGAAGTGCATGTTACATTTTCTCGGTCACTGTTTACATACTGAACAGTAAACACAAATGCTTAGGGTCAAGGATCCAATGCTTTAATAAAGATATATACAAATACGATCAAACGAAAACCCGAAAATGGACTTGACCACCATCTCCAATAACATGTACCAAGCCACGTACCCATAGCATGTTATTAGTACTTCTTTAACTATAAAATAAGACAACTTGGTAGTGGATCAAATATGTTCTCCCAAACATAAAAATACTACAAATATACCAAATGAAAAAAAAAAACATGACATAACCTGTAATATAGTGCGAAACAGTTTCTTCATTTTATAAAAGTGATGCAAGTATTGAGAATTATGTAAAAGCTTATTATCCCAAGATAAAATGGTTTATATCTCAGCTCAATATTTATATGCCACCATGAGATTCTTAAATCAATGGCAAAACGATAAGGTTTCTAAAAACAAATGTCAAAAATTCATTTTTACGCACTCAAATCTTCCTGTAAAATTACACAATTGTTTTAAATAAAATGGGGGGGAATTCTAACCCTTACTAAATTAAGGTCAAACAGCCGATCAACTAGATCAAATTAAAGAAAAAAAATCAAAAATTTGCGACGGAACAATGCTAATTTACATTGTTAAGCTTTTCAAATCATATCAGCCTCTCGATTAGTCCCAAATCATATTAAATTCTACCCCAGCAAATAAAAAGAAGAAGAAAACCCTAGAAATAAAATTCCAGTCATACATACCTTGTTGGAGCTGTTGGGTTCGGCGTGGTTTCCATTAGACGATTCCTGATTCCCGTAGTCCTCATAGGAGCAAAGAATATCATCGGACCCGAAATCGAACGCTTTGGAACCACCCGAGTTTCCCCGACCCGATGACCCAGATGCCATTTTCCTCCGAAAACAGACTATACCACAGACCTAAACAGTAAAATTGCTTCTTCCCGATCTTTATTTCTATTTCCAGAAGAGATTATTGATTTCGCTTTGAGGAGTGGAAGCAAAGGGATTTTCTTTAAACGTAATCAGAGATGGGTGCGAGAGTCGATAAATGTTTTTTGTTTGTTGGAATTAGATAAGGATGAATGATGATCTGACTTCTTTCTTTCCTTTTTAGCCCTCATATTTTTGTTTTTATTTTATTTTGCTATCCTATCGAGAAATTATATTACGAGTTTTTGTATGAATATTAATATTGTTATACTTAATAATTTAATGTTTGTTATATTCAAACATTAAAAAAAATTGAAATTTTTATAAATGTGAATTTTATTATATTTAATAATTTATTGTTTGTTATATTTGAAATTTTGAAATTTTGATAAATGTAACATTCAAATCTAGACAAATAGTTAAATCAAATTATATTTTCGTAAAATTGGATATTCGATTTTTCTAGATCAGATAAGGATCGCTATTTTATCGATCCAAAATTTTCGATATCTGAAAATGAACACTCATACTTCTCACCACATCATCCATGGGACCGACCAATAAAATATATAAATTTCATTATTTTTTTCATGTCATATTTTTACCAAGTGAATCGTCACTTGGTAAAAATTGTTTTTAAATTTATTTTACAGTAAATATGACTTCGCCTGGTAAAATTTATTTTTAAATTTAATTTATAGTAAATATGAGTGGAGATTCACTTGGTAAAAAATAAGATGACAAAATTAATAAATTGGGTGCATTTTATTAGTTGATTACATTGATGACGTGGTTGAAAGGACCCGTGATATAATTTCTCCATGTTGTCCTTTTGTATTTTTATACGAGGCCCTTTTATTTTAAAGGGTAATCTACACAGGAAGCCTCTATTGTTTGGGGTATATTCTGTTTTAATCACTTAATTTGAAAAAAATTAAAATAACAACTTATGTTTTCGACCGTTAGTCTTAGTTAATAAAAAAATATTGATTTTAATTTTGACCCTTAAATTTTAAAAAGTTTATTTTTCCCACTTCTTTCAAACAAATACCTAAAAATTCGTCATCTCCTCTAACCAAAATCGTACACTTTTGCTGTCATTGTCGTTCATTTTGCCGCAATCATCGTTCGTCTTGCTGCTAACTTTGAACGCTGCCCACCATTTATCAATGAAGGAAAACTCTCTTTCTCCTTTTTTTTCTTCATGGTTTGAATTCTTTAAAAAAATCTTAAAAACTCTAATATCCCTAATGACAACTCATACTTAAATCGTTCGATTTGTCGTCCGATGGAGTTTATTTCAGAGTATGTTGTGTCCGGGTTTGTGTCGAGAGGGACAAGGGTGGTTCGATTTAGGTGGTTGATGGTCGTGAAACTTGAGGTTGATTTTAACTGTATTGAAGGGACAATTAGGAAAAAGATTGGTTTTGGGCAATGATTTCAACTATTAGGTGACAAAAAAAGAATTAGGATTAGGGTTTGAAAAAAAAAAGTTAACGGCGTGGCAACGAATGATGACGATAACAATAGGCAACAACCGAAGGTGGTGACATGACACCCATGGATAAAGGGTTAGTATTTTTAAATTTTTTTGTTTGAAAGGGTAGAAAAAATAAAATTTTAAAAGTTTATGAGTTAAAAATTAACATTCGTATTCACATAGATTAATGGTCGAGTGACTAAAATAGTAAGGGTCGAAAATATAAATGGTCATTTTAATTTTTCTTCAAATTTAATGACCACGACAAAGCACGTCCCAAACAAAAGAGACTTTTGGTATAAATTACCTATTTTAAATTATTTTCTTCTCTACAGTCGTATAATTTTATTCAATTACACGATGATTTTCCGAACATATTCTAATTAAATTAAAATATCAGAGTGAAGTTTCTTGTTATTACTTCACATAATTGCCAAGACTTTGTTGTACGAGAATATCTCTTTGGTGCCTTCTCAATCCAAATATTTTTGGATTAAGTTAAGATATATTACATTTATAAGATAATAATCGCAATACGAACACATACAACATTAAAATAATACGAACATTTATGACAATTTGACCAATTAATATATATTTTTTTAGTCCGAATATTGTCGCCTCGTCTTTATTCTCTTGACATGTGTTCTAAACAATAACAACAACAACAAAGCATTGAAATGCTAAAAATCTCAAGTTGTGTGTAATAAAATCTCTCAAAATTAGAGTGGTACAAAGTTTAAAACATTTCATTTCAACAAATTGGGCTTTGTTAAATTAAGTTATGATCTAACTAAGTATTTAGTTCATTGGGCTTCATAATACCCCAATTTGCAAAACTAGGGATGTGGAATTTATCTGTCTTTGCTTTCAATCCAACTACCGTATCTGCAAAACTTTTTTTTAATAAAACACAGGTTGTTTAGTACTCGGAAAAAATTAAATGAAGTTTGAGTTATAAAATATTACTTAAATAATTTGATTTTTTTAAACTAATTAGTACCATAATATTATAAACATTAACAATTAAATTTGACTAGGAACTCGAACAATTTGACTCAACTTGAATTTCACAAACTCGACTCAAAAAATCTCAATCAAAATTGAGTTAAAAAGCATAACATATCAAATCGACTAATTCAAAATTATTTTACTCGAGTTGACTCGATCGATACCCACCCTTACTCAAAATTGTTAAATCAACAGTTTGGTTTCGAATGGTGTGTATTGTGAATTGTCACGGTGCGAAAGAAAACGAGGAATACTATGACATGATCCCACAAAAATATTACAAAAATAAAATTTTATGATAAAATTGTTCTTTAACACCTCTAATAATATATAATATATTATGGACTTTCTAAAATTAATCTTTAAATGAGTCTCTTAATAAATAATGTTGAATTCTGATATTGGATTTACTAGTAAAACTTTTTAAATGAATCCCTCAATTTATATGGATAAGATCCACTTACATTATGTAAAACTCATTTAGTTTTACACTAATTCATGACAATTGGATGAGTGAAATAGATGAATGAGATTAAAGTTGAAAATAAGGAGCTTTTTAAGGGAGGGGGAATGCGAGTGTTTAATCTCATCCATCAATTTTACTCATCCAATGACAATTGTGTAAAAGCTTGTAAGTTTTACACGTATTCTGGATTGTTGGATGAGGGAAATGGATGGTTGAGATATTAACAACAGAAAATGTAAAGATTATCCAATTTGAGAAAAAGATAAGAAAATAATTTTAGTCATTTATTACCATCATCCAACGATTCAAAATTATGTAAAATTAATTGAGTTTTACGCAAGGTAAATAGATTATTAGCCCTTAGATATAAGTCCACATATATTCTAAAGAAAACATATATGTATTTGATGTCCAAATATGTGGGATATAAGTTTAGAACATAATGGCATATATCTCATAAATATATGGTAAGTGGTATTCTATAGACTATATGCCATTGCTTCACCCACTAAATGATGTGATGAGTTTTCATTGGCAAAAGTAAAATATAAAGAAAGATATCCATGACGTCCATCTTCCTTAATGTTTCTCACATCAGACTCAGTATTCTCAAACCTGGCTGACTCAAAAGCTATCTTTGCTTTACGGGGAATGCTCGTCGTTTTCCTCCCTCTTTTCATTTGTGGAATCTGATGTACGGAGAGACCATCAGCTTCCCACTCACGGAGCATATTCGGGTGAGTGCGAGGGTGCGATAGGTTTAAGGTGCGGCTAAAAAACGATGAGTTTTGAAATTTGGACAAAAATTTAAAACATTAGACTTTATGGTTTATAATTGAAATTTAAGATTTAAGATTTAATATTTAGGTATTATGTTTAGTATTTTGAGATTTAAGATTAAAGATAATTGTCCAAATATCATAAGTATAATATGAAAATGGACTAAGTATAAATCCAATCTTTTGATGGATTTTCACTAAAAATAGCTCATTAATTTTAGGTAAACTACAACAGAGGTCACTTAATTATGGGTATGTTTATATTTGAGTCACCTAATTATTAAAAGTTATATTTGGGTCACTCAATTATGGGTAATGTTACATTTGGGTCACCTTTCGTATTTAAAAAAGTACATCAATTTAGTCATTTTTCTTCCAAATCACTTGTATACCCTCATTAATATTAGAGTACTTCATTTAAAATCATTAATTAATCTAATGCACAAATTGATATATTTTTTTTAAATATGAAGGGTGACCCAAATGTAACATTGCCCATAATTGAGTAATCCAAATGTAACCTTTAATAATTGGGTGACCCAAATGTAACATTACCCATAATTGAGTGACCCAAATGTAATTTTTAATAATTGAGTGACCCAAATATAATCTTACCGATAATTGAGTGATCTCTATTGTAATTTACCCTTAATTTTAAGATGATATCATATAAAGTGGAAGCCTATATAATTATGAATCGAAATATATATCGTAATGTTTACACGTGATGTGATTTAAAATAAAATAATATTTTAAGAGATATTATTTGCTCACGGCGTAACTTAAATTTAGAATTTCAAAGTTCCCACGACTTTAATTATACTATGAAATTAAAGTTTCATTAATACTCGGGATGAACGTATAATTTTATGTTTGACGACGAACCTATAAAATTCTTAAGGTTGTGAACCTATAAAATTTTAGGAGAGGCGAAAATAGATTTTTAATAAAAAAATATATAGAAATTTTTTAAATCATATATAAATTTTAAATTTTTAGTGGATGACTGCTCCCTTCAGCCCCTCTTGATTAATCTCCTATTAATACTAAAAATCAAAATTATATATATAATCAATGATGAATCTTGTCGATACAGTTTGGACGGTCTAATTAATTCTTTAAAAAAATTAAAGGTTTAATCAAAATTTTCAAAAAATTCAAAGTTTTAAAATTAAAAATCTACTGCTTGAAATAATAACTTAATATTAATAAAATTCAAAATCAATCTATATAATTTTATGTTTATCTTATAAGAGTACGTGGCTTTAACTTCGTATGACCATACAAAACAAAGTACAAATTAATGTACAATACTATGAACCTGTCCATGGGTTTACTTAATTAGATAAAAAAACATGTTATAGTTAGTCCTATAAAGATCCCGACAAGCCACCTGTCATCCATCTATTTGTCTTAAACTAATCAAAAGATTTATCAAACAAAGAGCATAACCTCAAAAATCCAAAGGTGTCAAATTCTAATTGAGCACCTTATGAGTTATGAAGTTGGAATTGTTTTTAATTAGGGTATAAAAGTTGAATTAATATATGAAGTATTAATAATATATAATCATATGATAATATATAATCATTTCATTATTAATTAATAATATTCTAAACTATAGGTTTCAATGTAGCAAATACTAACCCATAAAAATATTTTGCTATATTAAATAACATCACATCATTCCATTTTAAAATGATTATTTAATGAATCCGTGGAGCGGTCCTAGTAGTAAAAGATGATATATTTTATCTAGTTGACCCAAGTTCGAGCACTGTATGTGCATGGTGTGCGTGCGTTATTAAAAGGCTAAGAAAATTAGAAAGATACTACCTTGTAATCACACAAACATATTTAAAAAAATAATTATCTTAATAATTAAATAAAAGTCAAAACTAGTAACTTCTTATTTTTTATAGATAAATTAAAAATTAATCACTCAACATTCTTGTTACTACTATTTGGTCACTAAAGTTTAAAGATTTCCAATTTAATCATTAAAATTTTGATTTGTTAATATTTTGGTCACTCGGGCGTTAAATCAGAAATGAAAGGGTAACATGACAATAATGTGTACTGATGTGGACTTTTTTGCCGACATGGCAGCCATGTGGCACCCACATTATTTTCCTTGTTTCCTTTTTTTTATTTTATCTTCTTCCCCAAAAGAATAAAGCTTTACACGACATCAATGTTTCACGCCGTCGTTGTAGTCACCATTCTTTGGTGTCTTCTTCGACCACTCAAGACACCGACGAACTCAGCTTATCATCTTCAATCCTCTTTCAGTTTAAATTTCTCCAAAATCACTTTAGAACTGATGAAACTCAACCTAAAACTCGCAACACCTCAAATCACTATCTTCTACAGTATTCATCGTCCGTCAGCGCGAAATCAACATATACATTTTGTTTCCTCCTCCATCGTTGGGATTTGGAAGAAAATTCCCCATCGTTGATAAATCAAAATTAATATGAGACCATATGTTTATCAAAAAGATAAATAAATTTTTTGGGTCATTTCCTAATTTCTAAAAGATAGATGTTTGGTCACAATGTTGTTAAGTACTTAACGACAGAGTGAACAAAAATATGAGTAAATTAGAAGTTTAGTGATTAAATAATAAATAAATAAATAAATTTTAGTGACCAAAAATAGGAGAGAGATAAATTGAGTGATGGGATTTATAGTTTACCCTTATTTTATAGTACGACATGTTTTTTATTTAATCACTGGTATACAACTCATTGGTTGATTAATCCAGATAAGGCACTGCAGAGACTCATTATGCAAGCGACCCTACCATTTCTCAATTCACAACACCATGACTCGAAGTTCAAACATTGCTTAAGGAATTTAGTGTCTCATCCAACTAGACCAACTGATTGTTGGTATAAAAAGATATGTTTTATTTTATCGAAATGACATGTTTTTCTCGTGAGCGGAAATTCGGTGAAACAATTTAGGGTATTTATTTATTTTTGTTTAATCACTAGTATTCAACTTACTGATTGATTAATCCAAATAAGATATTGTAGAGGCTCGTTATGGGGCAACCCTCCTAACCTAATTTGCTTCATTCACATACATCAAGATTTGAATCTTTGACATTGCTTAAGAGATCTAGTATATCATCCCACTAGACTAACTAGTTGTTGGGTATTTAATTAATTTTAAAAAAATCAAAGAATTAATAAAAAATAAAAATAATTAGGCCTAACTAAAAGTATTTTATAATTGTAAGACCAACATAAGAGTGATTTCCATGAAAAAGAAAATGTTATTCTATAGTATACTTAAATTTTATGGAGTACTAAAACAAAACATATATTGTAGGAACATATAAAGAATGCTAAAAGAATTGTTAAGTTTTATTATGATTGCAAACTTGTTGTAGGAGTGCATGAGGATTACAATAAAAAAAAAATCAATTTTAATATAATATTTTTTATGTATCAAAATAAATTCTTAAATTTTCAATATACATTAAAAGAATATCTAATTATTTAGCTCTCATTAAAAAAATGGCTTGAATCTAAATAAGAACATAAAATAAACCAATTTTTCATACAAATTTTAAAAATTAGATATAAATTGTAGTTTTCTTTATTAAAAAACACCAAATTGTACACATAAAATTAAAAAAAAAAGATAAAGTACCAAAATGGTAAGTAAAATTTGTTTAAAAATTCAAAATGGTAACCAATCTTTCAAAAGTTATAAAATGATAATTAAACTTTATGTTTTGTTACAAAACGGTAGCTCATGCGTTAAAGGCCATTAAGTACTTAACGTGGCTGTTATGAAACTTTGTATAATAGCATATTTAATCTTCTATATTTGTACATTCAATCAATTTAGTCCTAATTCAAAAAATTTACTAATTTTAACCATCGTTATTTACACATTCTTTCAATTAGGTCATTAAAGCAAAATTCCAAAGTTGTTCTATTATTTGAAAAATAACTCAATCATCATCGTCGAGTTTTAAAATCTCCAGGGAAATTGGAATGATCATCTTTTCCTATAGATGACTTCCTACAAGCTATCTAAATCAGCGATTGAGCAATCAATCATAGCACTAAACAAATCAAAATAGCAGTGGCGTATCAAGAGATATCTCATAGTGAAATCAATTTTATTACTAGCAATTCTCTGGAAATTCTCTACTTTCAGATTGTTATCAGATAAGTCTAAATCTAAAAAGGAGAAAAATATTGCTTCGAATTTATCGATTTTGAACTAATGAATTAACAAGGAAAGCAATTTACACCGAAACTCAAAAAATACTACTAAATTGTGGTGTTATCAGCTGCTAACTTTAAGGACATTCATATTTCAGCATTTTATGCAAGTTGTGTGGCTGGAAATGTAGTAGAACAACTTTAGAATTTTGCTTTAAGGACCAAATTGAAAGACTGTACAAATAATAAGGACTAAATTTTGTGTTTTTTTGAATTAAGACTAAATTGATTGAATGTATAAATATAAAGGATTAAATGTGCTATCATGCAAAGTTTTATAACTGCCACATTAAGTATTTAACTGTTTTTAGCGTCCGAGTTACCGTTTTATTACAAAATATAAAATTTAATTGTCATTTTGTAACTTTTAAGAGTTTGGTTACTATTTTATATTTTTAAACAAAGTTTAGTTACCATGTTGGCACTTTACCCTTAAAATAATTTAAGATTTAACCACGGATTCTTTTTTCTCTATCTCTTTTTTCTTTTTTATTTTACAGTTTTTTTTTCTAAACTCGAAATAAATGTGGGATATTTTTGTTTGACAAAAAAAAATCCAACGTTAAAGAGAGATAGGACATTGGGTTGATTGCGTGGGTCTATATGGACCATACACGTGGCCATACAATAATTGACTTTTACTATCAGTGGCCATCTACAAAGATTCAACGTCGACGTGCCGCGAAATAACTTCCTCAGTTCCTTGTCCAATTTCTCTGACCAAATTGCCCTTTTCCACGTTTTGCATATGCAAGGGAAAAGTGCTTTTTTTTCTTCTTTATTTTATTGCCTACAAATCTAAATATTCTTTATTTAATAATCTTTCTATCCTATTAAAGTTACGACTTATTATATTTTTATTAGTTATTTTTAAAACTTAGATTATAATTATTTAAATGATTATTTTTTATAAATTATAATTTAAAATTATTTGATTGATGATTTTTAAAATAGTTTTTCTGTTATGAATATTTATTTATGTGGATGTCTATCATGATTAGAACTTTATCAAAGGAGTTTGATTTATTTATTAATAGGAATATTATCTCTATGAATTAGAGTTTAATGTATTATGTACTTCTTATGCCTATAAATAGATGATTCATTGAAGGCATTATATACAAATCTATATTTGAGAATAATACAAATCCCTCTTTCGCTCATCTCTTTGTTCTTCTTGTTCTTATTCTTGTTCTTCATCATTATAATTCAAAAAAAGTTTCCGAGAAGAATTCGATTATAGAATAAACAAAAGATAAGTTTTTTTCTCCTTTTTTTCTTTAGTTACCGATTGTCTTTCTCTTTTATATTTTAACTTTGTTTTAATTTTTGAAAATTTTGGAAGTATGTTTAATTTTATTCGAACATTGGAAAGAGATAAATTTGTGGCTTTTCATAAACCAAAAGACGAATCGACAGAGACGAAGAGGTTGCGTTTGGTGTAAATTACGTGTGTTTTCTCTTGTTCTTAAAAGGGTTAATTAGCGGTATGCTTATTCATACTTTTACTTATATGATTATATTTGATATTTTTATATTATTATTTATGTCATTTTATTTGATAAAAGTTAATGTTTTTAACCGTGTTTTGAGTTTTACATGATATGCTTAAATGGCTTGGAAAGAGATGTGATATAAAGGGACTATGAGAAGCTATCTCGGTCATATGCTATGTCTCCATTGTTCACGAGAGAAAAATCAATATCGGTAAATTTTGGTTTTATTTTTATTCTTTATATTATTATTTTAAAGTGCGATAAATCATGATGATTTTGAATTTACAAGAAGATTATTATAAAGTCTATATTTGCTCAAAAGCAATATTTCTTCTTCGTTGAAAAACTTGACCATAGACTTCTCTCAATTTCAAGTTACGAAAATTCTTCTTGATCCAAAAAGTTTTATGGGAGGCATTCCTTGAAGTGAATGCAAAGCATGATGTTTATTCCATGCGATTATCAATGATGGGGCATTCCCTGAAGTAAATGCAAAGCATGATGTTTATTCCATGCGATTATCAATGATGGGGCATTCCCTGAAGTAAATGCAAGCATGGTGTTTATTCCATGTGATTATTGGATTTGTTTCATTCCCTGAAGTGAATGCAAACATGGTAAATCATTATTCAATTAGAGACATAATTTCGATATAATCCAAGTATAATTGGCTGGACATCCCGTTCTGCGAGGCTACTGGTCTCAAAAGAGATTTTTAAAGGACCTTGTGGACAGATTTAACAATGCCGCGTACGAGGATTAAAACTTTGTTCTCTGTGATAAGGATATGTGAAAAAGGTTTTAAAGGCCCACTGGCTCTACTCCATTCTCTGAAGTGAATGTGAGATTATATTATGAAAGGAATAAAAAATCACATTAAAAGTTGTGGTTGTGGTCGAGGCTATGAATATACACATGAAAAATATAGTCGTTTTAAGAATACTTCTACCCGCTGGTAGCGAAGTTATAAGGATGACAAGAGTGATAAAGATCATTATAAGGAAGTGAAATCCTTTTACCAATGTGATGTTATAAACCATTGGTTTCGTACTTGTCAAACGCCAAAGTATTATGAATTTTATCCATAATCATGATAAATGAAATAAAATATAAATAAAATTTGTTTATGGCGACAATAATTATGGCGTTATTGGTCCAACTCAATTGGATATTGTTAATTTTCTCATAACCCTTGAAGGGAATAATTTACCAGTTATTTTATTTCCCTTATAACCTCTAACAGGAATAATTGATTTTTATTTTATTTTATTTATTTTATGTTAATTCGTTTTATTTATTGTTTATTTATGTTAGTTTGCTTTATGTTTATTTATTTCATATATTATTTATTTACGTTTTATGTTAATTTATTATTTGAAGAATATGATTACTTCCAGAATAAAATATACAATGAATTGTGGCTATTTATGCCTAGAATTGTGGCTATTTATGCCTAGCAGATAATGCAAGTACTCATATTGTACTTAAGCATAAGAAATATTTTTCCCATTTAAATGCAAGGGGAAATATGAGTAGTATTTCTCAAAGTACTAAAATATCAATACTTCGGAAGAGCACTTGAAAGTTTATCTCCGATAGATAATCGACTTGATATGATGCGCTATATTTTATATTTTTCATTCCTCGAAGTGAATGATACAAAGTACATATTTTCATTACCTGAAGTAAATGAAACAAAGCACATTTTGAAATGTGCACAATTATGCATTTCTCGATTAAAATGTAAGGGAATAATGTGAGTACTATATCCAGAAGTACTAATATCACAAAAGGCTCTGGTTGAGCAAATATGTTATTGTCAAATGGAACTTTATTCCATATTCAAGTGCGTTATACTCGTCAAAGTCATAAAGAGAGCAATATGAGTTCGCAAACTATCCCTTTAAGAATTATAGATAACATATGTTATCAATTGGCATTTGAAATAAGCCAATATGAATATAAGTTTTGGTAGCTAAGAAGTCAGTTGAAAGCTCTAGAAGAGCTATATATTGCTACCAAAAGATAATTTCAATTGAAAAGCTCCGAAAGAGCTAAATATATTCCTATTTAAAGGAACAATTTTGATGGTCGTACTAGACATGTACGAGTGAGATTGAATTACATGTTATGGTAAACAAGGAGTTTAAAAATTCAGAGATATATACATATATATATAGTTGGCATGATCGGTTAGACCATCCTGATCAATAATAGTGCAGAAATTATTGAGATTTACATACACGTGTATTAAAAGAACCTATAGTTCTTGTAGTGCTTATTCTCAAAGGAATGGATTAAATCCCACTTATTAAAGAACGTGAAGTTCTTGTGTTGCTTAAAGGAATTGATTAAATTCCACTTACTAAAAGAACATGAAGTTCTTGTGTTGTTTGTTCTCAAAGGATATAGATGATCCCACTTACCAAAAGAATTAGAACTTAAAGTTCTTGTACTGAAGTTAAGACTGTATGTCTTGCATATCTAAACGAAATATGGGCTCATATATCCACAAATGTGGAAAGTTTTATATGATTTTAGTAGATGCATCTATATTGTTTTATCGACTTACAACCAGAAGTTTGTGAGATTGATTCTAAAAAGATTCAGATTACAG
Source organism: Hibiscus tridactylites (assembly GCA_958450335.1). Lineage (NCBI taxonomy): Eukaryota > Viridiplantae > Streptophyta > Magnoliopsida > Malvales > Malvaceae > Hibiscus > Hibiscus tridactylites. Next base: position 22,726,226 of record OY288287.1, read on the forward strand.
TTAGAATATTCGTCTTGAAAAGTTAGTGGGTTTATATTTTAGGCTATATTAGTTATTACAAAGCCTATTAATTATGAAAAATATAGTTTAGCAAAATTTCAATTGGATGCCTCTTATTTAATAGCTAAACTATAAGAACAAAAGAGTTACTATTTATATGGTGTTTCCATATAGCAACACTTATACGCATCAAGCCAACAAGTTATAATAAACTCCCCGTTATGATTGATTTTTGGTCAGAAACCATACATTTTCCATTTTATGATTTTTGAATGTGCGATATGAATTGCTCCACCACAACGCACAAAATGGGTAAATAAAAAGGGTTGAGAATATATATTGAGTACGAGTCTCCTTTTATGTTTAAATTCTTAAACATTAATTGGAGAATCATTTATGACATGATTTTTCTCAACATCAGGGGGAGATAATAATCAGCTGGATAGAGGAAAATGAATTATCATTATCTAGATCCTCGTATATGAACTAGAAGTTCATAAGATAATTCATGTTATTACATGTCAACTGTCAGACATATTTACTGACCCAATGAGAGTAATTAAGTCTCATATACCAGCTGAAATGCTCTAAGTTTAAATTACATGTTAGAGCGAGAGAATGTAAATCATGCCTGAAGCATGATAGTTGAAATGGTTCCAATGATCAAAATTCTCGTAAATAGAAAGTAATATGAGATGGTCATATATTGGGTGCTCCTGAAGAGACCCAAAACATAACAAATAATAAAACTCTATAAGAGTTTCAGGTACCTGAAATAAAGATTGAAATCTTGAAGAGATCTCGATGAGTTATGTCAATACGAGAATGGAACCAGAAAATTGGAAAGTTGTCGACAACGATTTTACAAACAATTTTACATAAAATACTTCTATAGAAGTAAATAAAGAAATCGAGGATCTTGTATAAAATCTATCCAGAAGTATAGATATTGAATTGGCCAATATTGAAAGACGCTTTGAACTTCTAAAATAGAAGTATTTGGACCAACAGTCCAAACACCTAAAGGTGTAATGCAAGTGAGGCACAAATAAGTAGTCGTAAATACGACTTGAACTATGATTTATGAAAAGTTTTAATTAGTTCGTGGTGGATGCAATTACTTTGGCAGTTTAGAAAATTTTACATGCGTCTAATTATTTGTGGATCCATATTTATCCTTGAATGATCTAAAATGCTATAAGCATTTGGAAATTTCTGAGGAAATTTATTTAGACATGTCTCATGAATATTTTGGCGCATTTGGTATAATCGCCTTAGTGAATACTAATTGAGAAAATACTATAAGAATGATTAGATTTTTTTATGTATTTTATAATGGAGTTTGGATCAAGATCCACTATGATAATTTTAGAACTCCTAAAGAGCTTCAAATTGGAAACTCATGAAGTACTTTCAATACAAGTACTTAAATCTTGACATCAAGTTTATCTCGACTTGAAGATCGAGCATTTTTATATATTTCTTTTGTCTATGAATAGACATAAGCTGAAAGAATCTTAAAGAAGATTCAATATGCATAGAGCATATCTATTGAGTATCCCAATAGTTGTAAGATTGTTGGATGTGAATAAAAATAATTATATCTTTTCTTGGTCTTGAAGCACTATATTTTAGTTGGTCAAGAAATATCTATGAATATACAAAGATCATTACATTTAGATCTTCAAACATTCGTTGATGCCTTCTCAAATGTCGTAGAAATAATTGTTATGCACGAGGCAAGCCAAAAAAATGGGTTTGGCTAAGACTATTGACCCAACATATCCAAAAAATATGTGGATTTACTTTTACAAGATATGATAAAAGCTATCTTGTGTGAAGATAACGCAAGATGTATATCTCAGTTTGAAAGTGGATACATCGTGGAACATATTACTCCAAAGTTTTCATCCCTCACGATCTTTAGAAAAATGATATTCAAGATTAAATTATGAAGATTCAAAGATCTTCTGTGATGTTTGCATGAGGGGGAGTTAATACGCGTTGCACTCTTTTTCCCTTAATCGAGGTTTTGTCCCAATAGGTTTTTCCTGGTAAGGTTTTTAATGAGGCAACATGTTATGCGTATCAAAGATGTGTGTACTCTTTTTCCCTCACTAAAGAAATTTTTTCTGTTGAGTGGATCGAAAGATCGATATTTACCAAGAGGGGGGTGAATTGGAAATTTAAAGGATTGTAGTGGAAATTGGCAAATTAAAAATGATGAACAAGGGATTTAGAGTGGTTCAAGTTCCAAATGAACTCTACATCCACTACCTTAGTCTCACTAAGGATTTGCAACAATTTCACTAAATTGATCTTCCCCTTTTCTAGGACAAGGAGGCAACCATTTACAATTTCGGTTGATTTTTCTACCCAAAAATCAACCCAACCCTCACACAAGAGAACAAAGAAATTTGTAGGCTAATAAGGTATCTCTCAATACAAATGATAGCCCCAATACAAGCACTCAACCCAATTTTACAAAGTATGAATGAAGAACACAAATTGGGATTTCTAGACAAATATGAAATTTTGCACAATTGCTTGGATTTGATGAATAAGTGTTTGCTTAATGTTCAATAGTTGTTGTTGTAGCTTTTTGATGTCTCTTTTATACATTCTCATTGATTTCTAGCCGTTTGGGTGGTTGGGAACATAAATGGAGCCGTTGGAACCCTCTCTTACCACCATAAATGCACATCTGCAGCTACCGGTATCGGTACGCGGGAATGGGTATCAGTACCTGTCTCAAAAAAGAAAGAGCCGTTGTGCACATTTAATACAGGGGTATCGATACGCGTGTAAGCGTATCGGTACGGGGTATCGAAACGGCAAGGGCCGTATCGATACTATTTTCTGAACTTAGCTCACTGTCCAACTCCGTATCGGTACGGGAGTTTGGCGTATCGATACGGGTCAACAAACTTTTAAAGTTTGGTTACCAACCAACTGACACCAACGGTCATATTTTTTAAACCGACTTATATTAAAAAAATTACAAAGCCCGTATCGATACGGGGGTTAGCCGTATCGGTACCGTATTCAAACTCTTTGAATTTTAACACAGGGCCGTATCGATACGAGGGTTTAGGGTATCGATACAGATGTCGACAGTGACCAAGTTTGGCAAAATGGTATCGATACGCTAGGTGCTGTATCGATACTCCTGGACGTTTTTGGATGGTTTTGCCTTGGAACACTTAGAAAATATTTTGAGTTTTATAAATCATTTTCAAAGTGTTGGTGTTTTAAAAACTTATTAAGGGACTTAAAAACTAATTTTAAGTTTTACAAAATAATCCTCAATGATTTAATTATATCAAAATCAAACATAGGTTTTACAATCTCCCCCTTTTTGATATAACAAAACTAAAACTTAAATTTTTTGAGAAATCTTCATAAAGAACTCCCCCTTAATATAAGCTTGGTAACCTTTGAATTTAAATCAAAATATTTTAAAGTGTGAGCTAGTTTCTTCTCCCCTTTTTGTTAGATCAAAAAATCTTTGAGACAATTAAGTGCATAAAGAAATCAAGGTATAATAAGCAACATAGATATTATTCATTAAAGCAACATACTTAAAATCCAAACAAAGACAAAATAAAAATCAAAGCATATGTTTTAATCCTAAGACAAACTTAATCCTAAAAACATAAAGCATAGGTGCATAATAATATAAAGACCTAAATGATATGCATGACAAACAAGAGAAAAACGTCTAAGCATCGTCTTCGTCGTCTTCATCCTCTTCATCATCATCTCCCAAAGGCTCATTGGTGCGCATACTATTACGCCACTCATCATGGAAAGCGGCAATGGAGATATTCAAGGAATTATGCCCACTTTCAAGAGATGTGAGGCGATTCTCAAAACCCGTCATCCTCGTGTCAAAAGTAGTTTCCATGGATGTGAGACGAGTATTCATGTCCGTACGTAACCCGGTGAATTGCTCATTGAGATAGGTCATGAGAGCATCCATATTGGGTTGTTGGACTTGAGGAGCTTGAGCCGCTTCATGCATTGCGGCAACTTCCGGTGGTAACTCGGCAAGACGCATCCATTCACCATTAATATAAGAGAATTTTGCCCGAGCAAGGGAGTGCTCATCAATAGGATCGGTGAGAGGAGTTGCAATGTCATAAGAGCAATCAATTTCCTTTTTAGTAAAGAAATAGCTCAAAGCCGTACCGTATGTGAAGGAGGTGACATGAGGATAGGAACGATTTTGAACGAGGTAGACTATCTCCGCAAACATAAGTCGAGCTAAATTTGGTCGCTTGGCTTCACGGAAACACCGAATCCAAAAATCATCCACTTGACGGATGGTGGAATATTTTCCTCCGGAAGGGCGAAACCACCACGATACCATCAAATGTAGAATTCGGTCATGAGCATTAAGGGCGGTGACGGATCCACTAAGAACATGCCCTCCACGGTGCTCATCATCGAGGCCTTCATCTTCCAACTTAAAAACCTCACAAATAGACTCGACATCAAGAGTTATTTTCTTTCCCATAAGATAAGAATTAATTGCAACAACTTCCCCATTTCGACTAACACATCTTGCATTAGCATAGAAAATCAAAACCAAGAGACGATAGTAAAAACCGGGAATAGAGAGAAAGTGCATGAAATTCCAACAATGAAGCAAAGGGAGGTATTCAAACTTGAAACACTCCGAATTGAGAAAGGGGATGGATATTACCCTTTCGGCACGGATCTTGTAATTCTCATATTGACGAAAGTGATTGAGACCCGAATTGCCTTCAAAGGATTGCTCATAGATAGTCGAATAGTTAGGACGAGCAATCGCTCCAAGGTTGGAGGCTTCACCGGCTTGATTAGCCCTTTGTCGCTTCCTCGATGGCTCTTTTGGTGCCATGATCTAAAGAAAATTAAGCAAGGGAGATTTCTTCAATTTGAGTAAAAATCAAGGTAAAAAAAATTCAAGAGAATTTTTGAAAAGAGATATTTTAGAAGAAAACCAGAAAAAAATTTGGACAAAAGTAAAGTTAAAAAAAAAATTAAAAACTGAGAAAATTAAAAAGGAAGAAAGTTATTACCTTGATAGAAACTTGAAGAGTTGAAGAAAAACATGCACAAAGATGAGAAAGAGAGCACAAAGCCTTGCTTGATTTGAAAACTCTTTTAGGTTTGAGTTGAGATGTGAAAAATATGAAGGAGGAAGTGCCTTTTTATAGGCAAAAACAGCTAGGGTTAATTAGGTTTTGAAAAGTTTGAATTTGGGTAAAAGTTGAACTCATTAAAAGCTAATTAAAGCCATCAGCGCAGTCGAGTATCGATACGCCTTTTAGGGTATCGATACGGGGATGAAGATGTCATTTAGCAAATATGACCGTTTGAACAGTCGTATCGAAACGAATGGGTCCGTATCGAAACGACCCGTATCGATACGGAATTAATCGTATTGATACGCGTGAAGCGTAAAGAATTCTGGGAAACGAAATGAAGAACAGGTATCGATACGCTTAGAACAGTATCGATACTGCATGCCCAGAAATGCATTTTTGGTTCAAAGAACAACCAAAGGCTCGAACCTAAACTCTCCTATGAGTATGCAAATGATGTATGAGCAGTTCTAAGCATATTTTGACAAATACATACTCCCCCTAACTATAGGCATGGAAAAAATTGGGAGTCTAAGCATACAAACATGACATTTCACAAAATCAAGCATATTTAAACACAAAAGAGGTCCTAAAAGGTCAAGATAGGCTAGCTAGACCTAACTCTCGCCTAAGGGACCAAAAACGCTCTTTGTCTAAGGGTTTTGTAAAAATGTCCGCTAATTGATTCAAGGTGTCTACATACTCTATAACCACATCTTCCTTAAGGACATGATCTCTAATGAAATGATGCTTTATTTCTATGTGTTTGGTTCTAGAGTGTTGGATGGGATTTTTAGTTAAGCAAATTGCACTAGTGTTATCACATTTTAGGGGTATGGTTTCAACTTTAATTCCATAATCTAAGAGTTGTTGCTTCATCCAAAGGACTTGAGCACAACAACTCCCTAAGGATATGTACTCGGCTTCGGTGGTAGATAAGGCTACACTATTTTGTTTCTTAGAGAACCAGATATGAGCATACTACCTAAGAATTGGCAAGTTCCCGAAGTACTTTTCCTATCAATTTTGCAACCCCCATAATCCGCATCCGAGTAAGCATGAAGGTTAAAGGTAGAGTCTCTAGGATACCAAAGGCCTAAACAAGGGGTGTCTCTAAGGTATCTAAAGATTCTTTTAACGGCTATAAGGTGAGACTCTCTAGGACTAGCTTGAAACCTAGCACACAAGCAAACACTAAACAAGATATCCGGTCTACTTGCGGTAAGGTAAAGCAAAGATCCAATCATAGAACGATAAAGCTTAGAGTCAACACACTTACCTCCTTCATCTTTGTCAAGCTTTGTAGATGAGCTCATAGGAGTGGCTTGAGGCTTTGCATTCTCCAAGCCAAACTTCTTGAGCATATCCTTTATGTATTTTGCTTGATTGATGAAGGTGCCATCCTTCTTTTGCTTGATTTGGAGTCCCAAGAAGAATGAGAGCTCCCCCATCATGCTCATCTCAAATTCACCTTGCATTAACTTAGCAAACTCTTGACAATGACATTCATTAGTAGAACCAAATATAATATCATCAACATAAATTTGAACTACTAAGATGTCATTTTTATACATTTTTATAAAGAGTGTAGTGTCCACCTTACCTTTTTCAAATCCTTTTTCAATCAAAAAATTTGAGAGCCTTTCATACCAAGCTCTAGGAGCTTGTTTTAAACCATAAAGAGCTTTGGTAAGTTTGAAAACATGATTTGGAAATTTTGAATCTTCAAAACCCGGTGGTTGTTCCACATACACTTCTTCATTAATAAAACCATTTAAAAATGCGCTTTTAACATCCATTTGAAAAAGCTTGAAATTATGATAACATGCATATGCAAGCAACATCCTAATGGCTTCCATTCTAGCTACGGGTGTATAGGTTTCATCAAAATCTATTCCTCTTCTTGAGTGTAACCTTGTGCAACAAGTCTAGCTTTATTTCTCACAATGTTACCACTCTCATCTAGTTTGTTCCTAAAGACCCATTTAGTTCCTATTGTAGATTGATTACTAGGCCTATCAACTAATGTCCATACATTACTTCTCTCAAATTGATTTAACTCTTCTTGCATAGCCATGATCCAAAAGTCATCTTTCAATGCTTCTTTTATATTTTTAGGCTCTATGCATGAGATAAATGCAACATGGTTCATTAATCTAAGAGAAGAACGAGTGGTTACCCCCTTGGATGGATCACCCAAGATTTCACCATCTTTGACATAGTTTAACTCCCTTGGGTAGCTCACTTCCTTTTCCTCAATAGCCAAGTCCTTCACGGCTTCAAGAGGTGGTTCTTGTGTGTCTTCTTCTTTTGTTGGAATCTCATCCTTCTTTGAAGTTTGACCTCCATCAAAGGCATTTATGATTCCTACATCATCATCATCACAAGAATCCTTCCTAGGAAGGAGGTTATCATCGAATACAACATGAATAGATTCTTCTACTACTAAAGTTCTTTTGTTAAATACTCGATAGGCTTTAGAGGTTAAAAAGTAACCTATAAAAATAGCTTCATCACTTTTTGCATCAAATTTACCTAAGTTGTCTTTTCCATTATTTAAAACAAAACACTGGCACCCAAAAGGGTGAAAATAGCTAATGTTAGGCTTTTTAGATTTTAAAATCTCATAAGGTGTTTTCTTTAAAATTGGCCTAATCATTACTCGATTTACAATATAACAAGCGGTGTTTGTGGCTTCCGCCCAAAAATATTTAGGTAAATTGTTTTCACAAAGCATAGTTCTAGCCATTTCTTGTAAAGTTCTATTTTTCCTCTCAACTACCCCATTTTGTTGAGGAGTTCGAGGAGCCGAAAAATTATGGCTAATACCATTTTCATTCAAAAATTCTTCAAACCCTAAATTTTGAAACTCGGTTCCATGATCACTTCTAATGTGTGAAATTCTAAGTTCAAGATCATTTTGGGTTAATTTTGAAAATGTGATGAATTTTTCCAAAGCCTCATCTTTAGTACTTAAAAAGAGAACCCAAGTAAATCTAGAAAAATCATCAACTAACACAAATGCATAAGATTTACCACCCAAGCTCATAGTCCTAATTGGCCCAAATAAATCCATGTGAATTAATTGTAAGCATCTACTAGTAGAAACATCATTAATGGATTTAAAGGAAGACTTATGTTGTTTACCCTTTGAGCATGCACCACAAATTTTATCATTTGAAAATTTTATTTTGGGCAAACATCTAACTAGATTTAGAGAGACTAGTTTTTCTAAAACACTTATGCTAGCATGTCCTAGCTTCCTATGCCACAATCATGCATCATTTTCATTTTGTGCAACTAAGCATGCATGAGATGTATGTATGTCATCTAAATGCACCATGTATATGTTTCCTATGCGATGACCTATGAGCATAATATTATTAGATTTAATGTCAACAATTTTGCATCCATTTTTATCAAATAAAACATTAAATCCTTTATCACACAATTGACTTATGCTCAATAAATTATGTTTAAGACCATCGACATATAAGACATTTTCAATAAGAATGGTAGAGTGATTACCTATGGAGCCAATACCTTTAATGTGGCCTTTGGAGTTGTCACCAAATGTTACTACTCCTCCACTTTTTGGCTTTAAATCCATGAATCGACTCTTGTCTCCGGTCCTGTGCCTCGAGCATCCACTATCAAGGTACCATGAGTTTTGACTTTGTGCTTTGGCCTTGTAGCAATGCCCCCCCTACAAACAAAGATATTAAACCTTGGTTTTTGGTACCCAAATCATTTTGGGTCCATGAGTGTTAGCTCCCAAAATCTTGGTTCCCTTAGGAATCCAAGATGACATAGCAATAATATTATTAGATTTTACAAGTTCCTTAGGAACCCATACACTTCTAATTCTTTTAGCTCTACTATGTCTAGGGTAGTTACCTTGTTTGTAGTAATTAGTCTTTTTCTTAGGTTGGTGTGTTCTAGATGATTCTCCTACTTCATGCTTAGCACTACCAACATTTTTAAAAGACTTCTTGAGCTCATTTAGCTCACCCAACACCTTTTGGTGTTCACAATTGCATTGAGACAAAAGATTATTAAGATCAACATTTTCATCTTGAAAAAATTTAAGTTCATCTTTTAATCCTAAAATCTTTTTCTCAAATTTAGAATTAGCTTGAGTAAGTGAGTCATTTTTCTCATTTAGTTCTTGAATGATCTTTTTATTCCTAATGAACGACTCCTTAAACTTCTCAACTAATTCATCATATACCTCTTGTAACTCATCATATGCATCATTTAATTCTTCATATGAAAAATCTAAAGTAGATGAGTTAGAGGTTACCAAGGAGGAATCTTCCTCAAGTGCCATGAGACAAAGGTTAGTCACTTCTTGTTCGTCATCCTCCGATTACTCCTCATCACTCCAAGTAGCAAGTTTGGCTTTGAGCTTTTTCTTCTTCTCAAAGCCCTTCTTCTTGAGTTGAGGGCACTCCGAACGGATGTGGCCGGGTTGTTTGCACTCATAGCAAATGATGGGATCCTTTCCTTCTTCTTTGTTCTTGCTTTTGAAGTCCATCTTCCTTTGGTTTTTTCTTCCCCGGTTGGACCTCATAAAGCGTGAGAATCGTTTGGCTATCATAGCCAATTCTTCAAGTTCATCCTCCTCAAAAGATGAGCTCTCATCATGTTGTGAAGCTTTAGCCTTGAGAGCTATTCCCATCTTCTTCTTCTTCTCAACCTCAAGCTTCTCTACCATTTTCTCTTCTTTCTTCTTCTCATCTTCCCTTCCTTGCTTCATGATCTCATGAGTAAGGAGAGAACCCACAAGCTCATCAAGCTTTAATGTCTTCAAGTTCTTTGCTTCGATGATAGCGGTTCTTTTCCCATCCCAAGATTCGGGAAGTGAATAGAGTAGCTTCCGGACAAGCTTGTCTTCCGGTATGATCTCTCCATATCCCTTTAGACCGTTGACGATTGTGGAGAATCGATCAAACATCTTTGACACTGTCTCATCGGGCTCCATCTTGAAGTTTTCATAACTAAGATTGAGAAGTCCAATCTTAGTTTCTTTGACATCATTGGTGCCTTCATAAGTGGTCTCAAGAGTGTCCCACACTTCTTTGGCACTTTCAATGGATGAGACCTTTGAGTAGATGTCCGGACCGAAAGCACAAAAAAGCATGTGGAGTGCTTTATCGTTGACTTGAATCTTCTTCCTCTCCTCTTCACTCATTTCGGCTTTCTTCTTCAACACCATCTTGCCTTCACCATCTTGCTTCAATGGAATGTATGGCCCATCCTCAATGACATCCCACACAAGATAGTCACTTGACTTGATGAATAGCCTCATTTTATTCTTCCAAAAAGAATAGTTTTCACCATTGAAGAAAGGAGGCTTGGTGGTTGATTGTGACTCGTACATGCCGGAACCAGAGGTTGAAGCCATCTCTTGATATTTTGATGATCACACTCTTCCAAGGATCTCCTCTTGTGGTTGTTAATCCTCAAAGAGTTAAGCTCTGATACCAATTGTTGAGTGGATCGAAAGATCGATATTTACCAAGAGGGGGGTGAATTGGAAATTTAAAGGATTGTAGTGGAAATTGGCAAATTAAAAATGATGAACAAGGGATTTAGAGTGGTTCAAGTTCCAAATGAACTCTACATCCACTACCTTAGTCTCACTAAGGATTTGCAACAATTTCACTAAATTGATCTTCCCCTTTTCTAAGACAAGGAGGCAACCCTTTACAATTTCGGTTGATTTTTCTACCCAAAAATCAACCCAACCCTCACACAAGAGAACAAAGAAATTTGTAGGCTAATAAGGTATCTCTCAATACAAATGATAGCCTCAATACAAGCACTCAACCCAATTTTACAAAGTATGAATGAAGAACACAAATTGGGATTTCTAGAAAAATATGAAATTTTGCACAATTGCTTGGATTTGATGAATAAGTGTTTGCTTAATGTTCAATAGTTGTTGTTGTAGCTTTTTGATGTCTCTTTTATACCTTCTCATTGATTTCTAGCCGTTTGGGTGGTTGGGAACATAAATGGAGCCGTTGGAACCCTCTCTTACCACCATAAATGCACTTCTGCAGCTACCGGTATCGGTACGCGGGAATGGGTATCGGTACCTGTCTTAAAAAAGAAAGAGCCGTTGTGCACATTTAATACAGGGGTATCGATACGAGTTTAAGCGTATCGGTACGGGGTATCGAAACGGCAAGGGCCGTATCGATACTATTTTCTGAACTTAGCTCACTGTCCAACTCCGTATCGGTACGGGAGTTTGGCGTATCGATACGGGTCAACAAACTTTTAAAGTTTGGTTACCAACCAACTGACACCAACGGTCATATTTTTTAAACCGACTTATATTAAAAAAATTACAAAGCCCGTATCGATACGGGGGTTAGCCGTATCGGTACCGTATTCAAACTCTTTGAATTTTAACACAGGGTCGTATCGATACGAGGGTTTAGGGTATCGATACAGATGTCAACAGTGACCAAGTTTGGCAAAATGGTATCGATACGCTAGGTGCTGTATCGATACTCCTGGACGTTTTTGGATGGTTTTGCCTTGGAACACTTAGAAAATATTTTGAGTTTTATAAATCATTTTCAAAGTGTTGGTGTTTTAAAAACTTATTAAGGGACTTAAAAACTAATTTTAAGTTTTACAAAATAATCCTCAATGATTTAAAATAAGTGCATGAAGAGGGAAGGAGATTGGAAATAAAAGATATATTTTGATAACTAGATTTTACAATATAAACTCAGTCAAGAAATTTATAAGGAATGGGCAAAGAGGTAATTGCAGTGTAAATATTCGAAATTATAATTTACTAACCGTGACTGTGAGCCACCCTCCTATTATATAAATGCCCTGAAACACCCAAATATTTTCTCACAAATTTTCTTTTCTTGTTTTACTTCATCTTCCAAGAAAATAACGTTCTTATTTGCGCTTTCCACGAGGTTTTTGAACCAGATTGCTTATCGTCAACCATGAAGATCTCCGGCCTCTTTGCTGCTTCCATGGCTGCCGCCTCTGCTTCCGCCGCTCTCACCTCTGCCCCTCCTTCTTCTTCTTCCCCTCTTACTTGCAACTCCAATTTTCAGTTTTCTAGCGAGGTAAATTCTCTTAGCTTTACAAAAAACCTGGGTTTCTTTTTTTTTGTTCCCAAGAGTTTTGCCATGTTTGGTTGCCGAGAAAATAATGAACAAAGTTTCATGATTTCAATGTTTTGTTCTTAGAAGATTGGATCATTCTCTCTTTTTTCTTCTAGTTTATTAATCTTGGAAAATTCAATGTTGCAGGAGGAGAAAGGACAAGAAAATTCAACAACCAAGAAATCAACCTTGACCGAGAAATTTGCGCCCAGGTTTGATGGCTTAAGGTTCATAGAGACTCTGATCACTGCCCATAGATAAAGCCCCATCGCCACAAGCTTCAATTTTTACCTGATTTGAAGTCTTTTTTTTCTTCTTTTAATTGTTTTCACCTTTTTGGCCTGCTGTAGATTGTTAAGAGAGACAGATGAAATTGTATTGTGTCTGGGTTTTTTGTAAAGATTTGTACTCTTAGATTGAAATTTTAAATTCAATTGTTTTGAACTTTAATTTTATGAACCAATTAAATTAAAATTCGACTACAGAATTCTGATCCAATATTGTTAGCCTATTCCCAGTGTTGTTGGGTTGAATCATCATTGATCTTGAGTCAAACTTTTATATTGTGTAAATGAATCTTATATCTCTATATATATTCGAGACTTTTCAACATATAATAGTTATATAATCTCAATTATATTTAAAGTCGAGTCGAGTTAGGGTGAGAAAGTTCTCTGCTTTTCTGTTGTGGCCTTGCTGCTACTGGTGTTGTCCCATTTCTGCTTGATGGCGATGTTCATTATTTTTTCTCAAGGACCATGACTTATCTGAATCAATAGAAATGGACCAAAAGTGCCCAAGAATTTTTCTTTCGATGTTTTGATTCCAAAAAGGTTTGCTTGAATTGTCAACCATTTCAATATAGAAAATTGGATTAAAATGGCACGACATGTTTGACTCTCTGTTTTTTTTATGAATTATGCTTCAAACTTTGAATGTTTCATTTCAAAAGTGTTGGAGGGGAACTAAATATAATGGGACAAATTTGATCCAACATCACAAGTTACAGAAAATAGTTCTTGAAAATTGGATTTATTAAATCATTGATAGCAAGACATGCGCAATAAAATCGATCGTAAAAGGTTTCAAAAAAATAGTTTTAAACTAATGATTAAACAAATAGAAAAATAAAATAATGTTGTACTTCATGAATTTGTGTTATATCATACTTAATTTTTATTTAAATGTCTGTTTATTACGTACAGGGACAGAGCCATGATATTAGGTCGAGAAGGTAAAGTATAACAAAAAATAGAAAATAGAGGGGGGAATCAAACAAAACTAAAAATAGGGTGTAAAATCAAAATAAACTAAAATTAAGAGGTCTAAATAAGCAAATATTCATACATATTTTTTAACAATAAAAAATAGGACGGGCAAGCATATTTTTTTTAGAAAGCATTACTGTCTAGACACATTAGCATCCCTTTCTCTAGAGTCTATCTTTCTTATAGATAAGAATAGAATTTGTTAGAAAGCATAAATTTTTAAAAATTATAGATCCCATTTTAATAAATTTTATACGACCTCTTAAATTTTTAGACTTTAAGCAACACTAAATTAGATTAATTATAATTTGATTACATATCAAAAAAATATTAGGAGTGAACAAAAGTCATGTGAAATTAATTTAATGGATCAAACCAAATCACTTCTGTTAAATCAATTTGATTTTGAATTTAAAATCTAAAACCCAATTAACCAACGTTAAACCTACCAATAAAACGAGAGATTATTAGATTGACTCGGCTCACCACGTCAGTCGTGGTCTCAACCAATAAAATCCATCAATCTCAAAGTAATTTTCAAATAATTATCCACTCCTTATTTACACGTAGAAAATAAATGAAATTTACTTTGAAAAAAATATAAAATAAATGAACCTTATTAGTTGAGACCACGTATGACTGGTGAGCCGAATCCATCTAATAATTTTTCCAGCAAAACACATCTATATTTTGCATTTTATGTAATAAGTTAGAAGTAATAGTAATTTGGTTTAATTGTGTGTAATTTTTCGGAATTTTTTAATATAAACTCTCTATTAATTCCATTTTTTCAATAGAACTGAGTACTCCATTTTATTCTAAAACTCGATTTTGTGTACTCTATTTTATTCTAAAACTCGATTTAAACATCATCCGATAAAACCAGAAATTCTAAAAACAACCATATATGCTCAGAAACAAGAAACGAAATGGATCAACAACAATCATTCTGATTCAACGCAGGTGAGACAATGTCACAAGGAAAGCAGATGTGAGCAGAAGCAATGCAGGTTGAGCAAAGGGCATGGCACCGGAATCGGGTGCGTCGGGGCATAACAGGCCCTCTTTATCCTTGGTGCACAAGTTGGCGAACAACCCCGGCGGGTATTTCCCGTACAGGTTTATGTAACTGAACATGGTGGAAGCACAGTTGGTGCTTTCGTTGTTGATTTTCTCCACGAAAGGGCATGCGAAATCACTGAGTGCATTGCAGCAGCTGTCGCGTGGATACTTGGGTCCTTTGCATCTGCTTGTTATGATCGTGTAATTCTTCTGCTGAAAGTCTTCATCGCATTCTGCAAGGCTCCCAAGATCGAATTATGTCAAATTAAAGTATAGAGATTAAATCTCGAATCTAAGCACCAACAGAGAGATTAGTTGGGTGCTTCGATTCTAGCTCCGTCCTTGATTACAAATAATCGAGAATCATGTTCACCGTGCATGCTTTTAATCCATTTTAGTCATATGATGGTGTTTTCAATCAAAACCTAAATTCTAAATCAAGCTAATGCAAAGGAATTAAAATATGTGTTCGACATTCGTATTATCGTATATATACATAATTGAATATAAGTATGAAGATACGATCCTTCCAAAACTCTCGAAATCTTATAAAAATTCTATATAAATTAATATACTCGTGTTAAACACATTAACGTCTAATATTCACATTCAAGGCAAAAATAACTATGAATATAGGAAATAAATACGATTTCCAGTTATGAAAATGTTCAGGTTTTTGTTTTTCAGCAAAAATGAAACGTACCCGTTCTGGCCTGAAGGAGGCTACGCCCAATAGTTTCATGAGCTTCCAAGGCAGCATCTGCATGCAAAATAAACTAAATGTAAATTTAAATTGAAAATATGCATGCATGCATCATGCATGAATACGTACGTACGTACATACATACAATGTGTCATTAATAATGGGAAATGAAGAAACTAAAATGGAAGAAAAGTAAATAAAAGGAAGAATTACTTGAAATAATATGGGTGGAGAAGGCAAACCCAGAAAGAAGGAAAAAGAAAACAAGAAAGAAGAAGGTTAGATTTAAAGGATTTAAACCCATAATTCCTATTTTTTCTCAGTTTCTTGGAAACCCTATAATAATAATACATATTTATCATCTTCTCACTACCAAAGGCCAAGTCTGCCTTTCTTCTTGTTCTTTCCACTCTCTTTCCTTCTTCTTTGTTTGCTGTTTTTGGTTCCGTTTTTGCCGAACAGAGAGAAAAGGGAAGAGAAGAGGAGGGGAGGAAAATGTTGCAGAATTGTTGGAACTGTATTCTTTCATCTTTCGGACAAAATAATTACATGAAAGTCAGTTTGAATGTTTATGTTTTTTAATTGGTCATTTAAATGTAAGATAACAATTTGTTATAAATTCTTTCTGGGGAGTTACCACGATAAAAATGTGATATTTTAACGTATGGACAACTTGAAAAAAATGTTAAAATATGATAGTACTAAGTTTATGTACTTTTTCGTACATTTGGATTTTAGTTATCTCTACTCTTTAGATTTTAAATTGAAGTCCAGTTGTTAATTAAAATTTATTAAAATAAAAAATAAATGTTTTATTAAATACTATTCATATTTTTAACCACCAAAAATAACTTCCACTACCATATATTTCAAAACTTCGGATTGAATTTTTTCACTCCTTCTATCGTTTGTCTCAATAATTTAGTCGTTTATTATTTTTATTCAATCGGCGGTGACATTAGATTTTAAGTTGATCGACGTCGATAGCTGGTGATTTATATTATTATTTTTATTTATATTTCTTCTTGATTTTTATATTTAACTTTATTTTTTGTGTACATTTTTATATTTTTTTTATCTTTGTAACACGTTTTGTCTGTTTTTATGACACATCATTGTCTTATGACACGTTTCTATAGTTATTTTCGCAAGTGTTTGGTGTACATACAGTGACACTCACGCTTATCAATGATCACATATAGTTTAATTCCCTTTTGGGTTGTTTGTCGATGTTATGTGTAACAGATCGCTGCTTTTGAGAATAAGCGTGAAAGATGGTTGTCAATTTTAAAGATTTAATCTAGTTCACGTTTTGACAATTTCCCAAAACACAGAAACTATGTTAACGAAATTGAATAAGAACCGAGCACCGAGTCAATAAACAAATCCATACCTATGTAAGTAGCGAAATTTTGATTCTAATTGTCGGCAAGTAGGGGTGAGCAAAACTCAACTCGACTCGAAAAAATCAATTTTTTTTTTCAATTTCGAGTTATTCGAGTCAACTCGATTAACTCGAAAAAATTTTAATTTCGAGTCGGTTTGAAATTTGCCCAACTCGAAAAATCGAAAACCGAATTTTACAGTTTTGTAATTTAGTCACTAATTTCATTTTTCTTCAAGTCATCTTTCATTTTAAGTCCATTTTGGACCAAATTTGAACCACGTATTCCTAAATCAGCGTAAAATATGTATTTATCTTCAATTTATATTTTTAAAATTAAATTTCATTTTTTTTCAATTCAACCCCTTAACTTTGTATGATTTCCTCATTTCTTCAATATTTTCTTCGTTTTAAGTCAATTTTGATCAAATTTGAACTGCATGCTCCTAAACAACTGTAGAAACTAGAATACCTATTTAGCTTCGTTTCATATTTTTAAATTAAATTTCGTACTTTTGAAATTTAGCCCCTTAACTTTGAATGTTTCTCATTTGTTCAATTCATCTTTCGTTTTAAGTCTATTTTTGACCAAAATTAAACCACATGATTCACTAACACTATATAATATCTATATAACTTCAATTCATATTTTTAGCAAATATTTTTTTTAATTTAGCCCTTTAACTTTATATTTTATTCAATTTGATCATTCAACCGAATTTTTTGTATTTTTTTCTTCTTTACATCAATTTATTGACTCATTTATACCTCCATCAATACTTTATCCCCAAAAGTTCATTATTTAAAAATAGTATTATAAATATATTTTAGAAGTTTAGATGATATTTTTATTAAATAACATTACAAATCTTACTTGTGCATGTAAAAAATAATATGAAGAAATATATATGCACATCTTATATGATTAGAGAAAGTTGTTTAAATTGGAATCAAATTGTACTATAACATGGTAAATAATTACAATTAAATTTGTATAGGAACTCGAAAACTTGACTTGAATTTCATAAACTCGACTCGAATCGAAAAAAATTCAAATTAAGTTCAAATCGTAAAATATGATGCGTCAGCTTGAATAACTCAAAATTTTTTGACTTGACTCGACTCGCTCGAACGCTCACCCCTACTGGCATGTATGTCGTTAAATTTAGAGTGTCTTACTTTACGAGTGATAGGCGTGGAGTCGTCAATGCGTCTAGCAAAACAACTAAAGCATATTCAATTGCATCAGCCTGTTTATCCGAACCATGGATGCTACACTCTGGAAGAAGCTGCAGCTCAGACAGAACACCGATAGCTGCCGCCATCGTACAAGTACGGTCCCATCCTTGGCATTTGGGCATCAATATTATTGTCCAAAAGCTTCAAATCCTGAATGACGGCGTTTACCATTGCTGGTACTGGAGATACGCAGCCCCATCCTTGCCACTTGCCAGTCCTCCAACGTGATGGCGCCAACGCAATCAGTAGCACTTAATTTGGTTTCTCTTGGAGAAGAACGACAAACAGAGCTCGTGATTAAGCTATTAAGCCTTCTGGGTCGATACTTTATATGGGTTTGGGGTGAGAATTTGAGAGAGGGTGAGAACTGCAACGTAAATGTGAATACCGGCCTGGTGCTGCTGGTGCTGCTCAGCATGGTTCTTTGGCTGGGTTTCTCAGGGTTTTTGAAAGAATCTTTGAATGTATATTCAGCTGGTCAAAAGAATCTATGTAAATCCTAATTTTTAGAAAGAAAAAAAAACTTAACCCTCAAATAATTACTCAAACTATACTTTTATCCATAAGCGTGCCTAAATTTTGTTTTAGACAGATTAGATGTTTAATGTTTTCTTTTGTGATTTAAATAAGTGCCTCATCGTAATAAACGTTAATTTTTTGTCATTATTCAATGAAAATGTTCATGTAGTAGCAATAAATATTTTTTGAAGTTTATTTTTTTAAAATAAATTAAAATTTTTAAAATATATTGAAATTTCAAATAATCCAAAATAGTCTCCAAACCGATCACTCCTACCGGCGTCGGTTACATTTTCGGCGATGGAATAATCTTCTCTTCGCAGAATGACTCACACACCGTTCACCGTTCGTCATGAATCATTCGAATGAATCATTTGACGATTTCTGCATTTCACGAGGTGTCAATCGATTTATGGCGAAGAGGTGGTAGGGTAAATGATAATGATGGTTCGACGACATATGTGATGGGTGGTAGCGTGGCAATCTACAACGAAATCAAATCAAATCGGGATTTGAGTTTTGAGTGTTATGGATTTCAAAATTTGAGGTTATTTATTTTTAAATATAATTTCAAAAATTCAAGAGATGCCATGTGTTAGATAACGAAAGTCAACTATGATAATTAACGGACAGTAACGGCGTGACACCTGTGTGAGTAATATTGAAAGCGTTAAGCATCTATTTGACCTGAAACAAAGTTTAGACACTTAACTGAAAAAATGTATAGTTTGGGCAATTATTTGACTGTTAAGCAAAAAAAAATTGATACACAAGTTGGGTAAAATTTATTGTACACAAGCTTGTTAGATTTAAGGTTTAAAGTTAGAGGTTTAGATCGTAGAGTTTATAATTTAGAATTTATAATTTAGATTAAAAAAAGATTGTGTAACATTCTTTTTGCATAGTATATATTAGGGATGGCAACGGGGCGAGTTTTTGGCCGCCCCGATCAATAAAGTATTAAATCTGTTTCCGTCCCGCCCCGCCCCGAATTAAAATATTAATTTACCCGCCCCAACCCGCCTTGATACAATAACCCTTAAATACAACCCCGCCCCGACCCACCTCGAAAAATTTAAATTTTTTTAATCTTCGTCGACAATAAATGTTAGATTCGACCAATCTTCCACCACAATCACAAAGTATAGTTTCAACGGACTTCAAACTTACATGAAAATAAAATAAAACCAATTTTAAATTATCCACATATTAAATTACATATTTAAAAGAATAAAATTGAATCATTGACCGTTTGAATCGAATATATTAAAACTTGAAGAACGTCTAACAAAATTTTACGATAAGCACGAACCAAAACAAAAACAAAAAATAGCTTAAAACTCATAAAAGTGTTTATATATAGTGATATTTTTTTATAAATATAATAAAAATATAAAAATGGGGCGGGGCGGAGAATTTTTAGCAAATACCCGAACCCGCCCCGCCCCAACTTCATGCTTCTCACGCCCCGCCTCGATCCCCGAAATTTTAACAAAAAATACCCGGTCGGGTTGGATCGGGGCACCCCGAGCCGGGTCGGGGACAAATATTTTTTCCATTCCTAGATTATATACCAAAATAGGCCGAATTAAATGAATATTATTTTTTTAATTATCTTAAAAAACAACCCATTAAAGATTATGTAAAAAATACACCTTTTAGGCTAAGGCAATTTGCGTTTAGCCAAAAGTGAATTTTAAACTTGCGCTTAGCTAAAAAGTGAGTTTTCTAAAAGAAAAAAAAAATCTTGGTAAACTATTTTTTTTATTTCTTACCTACCCACGCAACATGAAACTCGCGTTTAGTCAAAAGCGAATTTTATCTTTTCACTAAATGCGAGTTTTATCCTACGTAAGATGAAAGAGGTATTTTTAATAGGGGTTGTCTTTCTAGATAATTCTCGAAAAAAATATTCATTTAATTTTACCGCAAAAATTATATCCCAAAACCAAATGGGTTAAATATATCATTTATATATATTTAATATATAATCAAATATCAATAATCTCTATAACATGTGATTAAATACTCTCAATCGACATATCTAATCTCTCCTAAAATATACTTCAATACTCGTTATTAACAAATTTTGTTTCCCTCTCAATTAAGTAAGAATTATTAAAAAAACAGATAATTACATATATTAAGATAATCGCTAATTTCTTTCTTAATAATTTTCCTTTTCTTTTCCTTTCCCACTTTTTAAATAATCGAGACTTTATCGTTGGCCCAAAATACACGGGCCATAACATGACCCAATCACTTCATTCTCGTTTAACCGAAAGTTCGTAGATTTTTGCATCCAAAATTAATGACCCGAGCAATTGAGTTTTAACAATTAGAATTTTATTTTTGTTTATTTGTTTATTTTTGAATTTGTTTTTATAAAAAAATTAGAATTATATTTGTGTTTGTAATCATTTATTAAAAATTATATGTGTTTATGTTCATTCATTTAATACTAACAAAAATTAGATGAACATGTTCATGAGTATATAACTGAACATGTTTAAAAACAATTAAAAATTAATTCGCGAACAACAAATAAAATAAATGGTGATTCGTAGAATTTCTGGTGTTTTAACCCCAATAACAAAATCAAATGGTTTTGATACAAAAAAAAAATCAAATGGTGGTTTTAGGGTAAACAACGCCTAATGTTACTTGATAATAAGATTCGCAATGAATAAGTCATTGTTCTTTTATAAGTTAAAAATATACCATTTAATTAAAATATTGTTACAAATAGGTAATTTTATCGATAAAATTAAAATTAATGTCTAATATTGTTTGATATAATAATATTTTTAATGTCAAAATGTAGAGATCCTATTAATTTCGTCATAATTCAAAATAATTTAAAAAATTTAACACTTTAAATTTAAAAAAATTATTAATTTTTATAATAATATCAAAGCAAGCAAGTAATTGTTAAACCGTTGTTATACAAAAAAAACATAATGCAAATATAACATTTCTTGAAAAATATAACAATTTAGGAGAATATCAAATATTAAAATGACGAAAATTTTAAGTGTAAAGGATTAGATTTATTAAATTATTTCAAGTTAGGTTCAAACCATTAGTCTATAAAAGTTGTGAAAACTAAAACTATTACAAGCCCATTCCACTATTTTTGTCTAATATTTAATTTTCAACTACCGATTTATAATGATATTTTAATCGAATGACATGTTGTATAATAAATATTTTTTAAGCTTACATTTAATAAACAGCAGACGATCAGTTTTTATCGGCGTTTTGGGAGCAGATTACATACATAATATGGGGCGGCCAATGCCATCATCTAAATTATATATAATTATTTATTATTTAAAAAATGATGTTTCGACCAGTGTGAATCAAAGGCACAAAAAGTCAACACGACTAAAATAAAAAGGTACGAACAATATTTGGGGAGTCGAGTATTTTACAGAATCATCTGTCGTCGTTGATTTGAATATTGAATAAATCAAACCACGCGTACCCACCTCATAAAAGAATCTACGACTGTTAATCTTCCAGGACACGTGGACGTTGATCATGCCTTGTGGTCAACCAAGCCACCCCAAAGGCTGGAAATGTCGGATACTGGTTCTTTTGGTCCATATACATAACGGTGTCGACTGAAAGCTTTAACCACTTATTTTAGAGTTTGTTGATATAATTTATTAGAATTTTTACTCAAAGTGAAAAACGTAGCACATCGATAGTGAGTTGGTCTAATAAGATGAGTCATTAGATTTTTTTTTAAATAAAATCGAAATTTTGAACTCTAACATTTGGAGTGGGCAAACTCGATGTTTTCATTTTCAACGTTGGTCTAATAGGTCGTCAAATAATTAGTTGGTCTAATTTATTTTTATTTTATTGGAAAATAGAAAACGTTAAAGAAAATGTGTGTTTTTTATCCAAAAGAAAAAATGTGTTTGTTTGTAAAATTAGAAAATGAAAATGAAAATAAGTGAAAATTTGAAAATATAACAATAATATTTTTTATTATTTTTATTGAAAATGTTTTCGTGTAAAAGTTGAAAACAACATTTTTCTAATTTTAACTTCATTTAACCTGATTTGAATCATTCTAATGACAATTTTAAAATTTTTGTTTATTTAATCATTTTTTATTTTACTACTATAACAATATTTTTTAATAATTATATTTAATTTTATTATTTAATAATTATTTTTTGTCGCCCTCTCAATTTTCAAGGCTTTGTCATGACTATTCTGGACCGACTCGCATCGCACACTTGACTTTGGTGGGTGAGTTTCCCAGCGGAGATTTTTTTTTTACATAAACAAGTCCTCGAACTTAATAAATTGTTAAGCGATATCAAGTTGCTTACCACTTGGACCAACCCTGTTAGAATTATTTGTTTATTTTTAAAAACTAAATACCAAATACATTTTCACTATTTTAATGTTTGAAAACAAATTTTCATTTCTATTAACCAAATGTGTTTTCTATTTTTTAAAACGAAAATAAAAATTATTTTTCGAAAATAAAAATAAAAAATATTTTCTAAAACCAAACAAACCGTAAATGTGCAGGACTCGTAATTTTTTTTTCATAAACTCAAAGTTCGACTTGAATTTCATAAACTCAAATCGAAAAAATTTCAAGAAAATGTTGATTCATAACATAGGTCTCGAAAATTCGGCTAACTCGTATTTTTTTACCCGACTCAATCGAATACCCAACTATGTATCCCATAACCTGCCCATTCTCACTATTTGCTTTCATTTCCTGATTTCCATTCTCAACTTGTTTCTTTTGCGTTTAAGGAAAATAACTTTTCGTAGACAACATTTTTCAAGCAAAACTGGAAAAGATGTAAATTAAAATAGGAAAATACTTTGATGCACAAGCTGTGTAAACTTTAGTTTACACAAGCCCTTTAATTTTAGGGTTTAGGGTTTAGGGTTTTAGGTTAGGGTTTAGGGGTTTAGTATGTAGGGTATATAATTTAAGGTTTATGGGTAGAATTTAGAATTTAGAGTTTAGGATTTAGGGCTTAGGTTTTAGGTTGCTAGGGTTTGTGATTTAGATTTTAAATTTTATAAAAGGAATGTGTAAAAAAAATTTACACAGCTTGTGCATCAAAATAAAACCCATTAAAATAAATTACCTTATAAAGTAATTAAGAAATGAACCAAATTGGTCCATACATATACGTATACTAACATTAAACAAAAAAAAACAATTACATCATCTGATGGATGTGGAAAGACCTCAAAGTTTTTTAAGTGCCAGACGCGGTTATATGAGAATAGAAATTCGGATTTATATGAAGAAAAAAAATGCAATTTTTGTAGACTTTTCATAAAACTAATAAAAAAATCAAATGTATTAGAAATTGTAAACAAGATGTGAATTAAATTAGCGAGCAACTTAAATCAAACATTTGGATTTTGTGGTCAATTCAACGTTTTGGAGCGGACACCGACACCGGCAGTGTTTAGGTAGGTAAGGAAAGGCATAGGGTCTTCGTAGCAAAAACAAAAATGAGGAGAAATAGCGAAGCTAATTAGACTTTGTTGTTTTCCTAATCCTTTGTTTAATAATTAATCATTCTCGAAACTAACAAACAGTTTCGGTAAAAAAGAGGATGATGATTATTTTATATGACCTGAGTTCGGATACATATGTATAAAATGTGTATGCATCATTAAAGAGCCGTGTAATAAATTATTAATGAGTCGAACTTAGGGACGGAGCTAGAAATCTAACTTAAATTTGAGTATATAAATCAAAATTTGGAGCCTAAATTATTATTTTTCTATATATTTTTGCATAAAGAAAATTTGATACTACATAGTAGCTCCGTGCCTGGTTAAGCCAACAGATTCATTTTCGTTAGAATTAGCCCAAAGCATTTGGTACACTGATTTTGTTTTTCAAGTTATAATAATGATTTTGTATTTCAGTGGTTTAGAGGAGATTTTTTTTACATTGAAATTTACTGTTGACGTGGAATTTTAATAATTAATTAGATTATTAATGTGGTATTGATTAATTAAAATGTTAGTTATATTAAGAGTCAAGTGTCATAAAATACTACAGTAGCACTGACTGTCCTTTTGAGAAATTTTTTCAAAGTTAAAAAGTCGATGTGGTTCGAATAAAAAAATTACATTCTGAACTTGTGGTCTGATGATAAATGTTATTATTTTAATTTTTATTAACATTATATAACTGAATCAGCCTTCCACAGCTTATCTCCTTTCCCATTATTAAAAAAAATCCAAATATTAAATTGAGGGGAAAAAACCAAATTCAAAAGTCAATTGGTATATTATTTTTTAAAATATATAACTATTTAAAATATTCTGAAAAGAGAATAATTTGAAAGACATTTAATTTTTTTTATATTGACCAAGTTTATGCAAAAATTAAATGTTTGAGGTATAGTTAGAGGTTTGACCAGTCAAATTCGCTAATATTGTTGTTTGGTGAACAACAGATTGAAAGAACGGATTGGGTAGAAACTTTTAATTTTAAAAAAACTCATAATAGGAGTTTTTTTTTTGAGATTATAGGTTTAATATTAGAGTTGTAAAGACTATTTTACCCTTACCAGTTACCAAAAATCTCAAAATAACTTAAATTAAATATTTTCTCACCCTATTTATAAGCTAATCATATTTACTTTTTTTTTCTTTTTATTATCACATATTTATATGTGTATTTAAATTTATTTATTAATTAAATTATATTAAAATAATTATATAAATAATAAATTAATATATAAATCATTCAAATATGTGTAAAAAGTTATATTAAAAATAATTTTATAGATCTAATTAATATTAATTAAATAAAAAATATAGATAACTAATAAACTATTCAAACAAGTATTGAATATAATCATGTCCTAATTTTATAGATCTAATTAATATTAATTAGATACAAAATATTGATAACTAATAAACTATTCAAACAAGTATTGAACATAATCATGTCCTTATATGTCATTTTGCTTGTTTATATAATCTAACAACTATCAGCTATCCGTTAATTTTATCAATCAGCTAATATAATCCGCTAGTCAAATCAACTAATTCAATCAACTGTCAACTAATGTAATTCGTTATCCGTTAATTGCGAAACAATCTTATTATTTTAAACTTCAAATTAACGGTAGCATATGATTGATTGTTAATTTTACAATTTCTATGTTATAAATAATATGAAATCATGTCATCTGCGGTATTTCTTTTATTAATTCTTATTTATTCTGACAAACTGTTTTAAAATTTATATAATAATTGAGTAGACACCATTTATTAAAAAAAAGTAGACACCACTTTTCTCTTCTCTCTAGCCGCTTCAACTTTTTTTAACTTAGCCGTTTCATTTACATTGTAAAGCCAACGGCAAGACCCGTCTTAAAATTTGTTGTCGACCGTCGATCACCCTCTTTTACTTTTTGATTTATTTTTCTAGTTTTATTATTTCAATAAATATATTTTTATGACACGTTTTTCTCTACTTTTTAGTACGCATTTTCTTTCTTTTAGCACGCATTTTCTGCTTATTGGCACGTTTTTTTGTTTTGCTTCAGGGGTGGATTCAACGTCGCCACGACTGATTAAGATGACGCTCTTTTGGTTATCCTGTTGAATTGTTGATCTCCCTGCTTTGGACCCTCAAACTGGATCTAGATGCAAGTTAGTCACCGCTCTTGTTAGCGATTGAGTTGTGACAATAAACGCGTTGTCAACGTACCCCAATTCTGCAATATGCATTTTAAAACATTGTTGATGTTTTTTACATTTATCGTCGAGCTTTGGTGTTATTTTGTATCTATTTTGTTTCGAGTCTTTGAATTAGGTTTTTACCTTCTCTTTGGCCATGTTTATGATCTAAATGCGTTAGTTTTCGTTTTAAGAATTGGTCTAGGTCAAATAGTAAACTTTCATCCTGATTTTTTTTATAAATAAAACTGATATACTTATTTTCAAAAAAGAAAAAATCATATAATAGTTAAAATTTTCCTTGGGTTAATTCATGTATAACCAAATATTACATAAAAACATTAAATTGCATAGTATATACAAAATAAATAAGCCTACTAGCCTTTATATATTTTCAATATTTTTTATAGTTTTAAAGTGATTACATTATAATATTTGTTTATATTTTTAAATTTTAATAAAGCACGTATATTTTATACACAAAATTGCTCAAATTTAAATTTTTTAAAATACTTATCATCATTTTTTATTTTGACCACTCGTCGGATTCGATATGTTCGCTTTGTCTAAAATTATTAAAAACACAATTTCGATGTCCTTTGATTTCTCCGCATCCATTTCTTTTGTCTAGAATATAAGAAAAGTGTAACGAGTTGAAAAGTAAATACCCTTTTTCAAGCAAAGTTGCCTCGCACGAACTCTTTTTTCTTTAATTAATCTTTTATGTGCCCTGCCGAATGAAAATTGATAAGTAAAGGTTGGGTCGGTGGACGGCCTCCAAGTATAAAATAGTATACAACTTCCCTTTAGAGTTAATGGCAGATTAAAAAAGGTTAATTTTTAATTTTGATTAAAAAATTTAATTTTATTTCACCAATATTAATCATCAGATCAATTTGAAATTAAATAATGTTAAACTCCTGACAAAACAAATCTTTTTTATTGTTAGGATTGATCGACGATTGTTCCGTTAATTGAAAATATGACATTGACAATAACCGTAACTTTAAAAATTAAGATTCTTTTTTGAAAGAAAACTTTAATGTGCCACATCAACATTTCTTAACGGGATTAACAACTCTACAACAGTGACCATAATGAATTTAAATTAAAATTTTAGTGACTAAAAAAAGAATTTTCGATTTAGTGACTAAAGTGCAAGCACCCTAATAATTTAGTGATCACCAATGTAGTTTATCCTATTTTTTAATGGTGGGTTTATAAAATATCGGGGATCCTTGCGGATATTTTTTTGGGATCCCACAATTATTTATTTGGTTATGGTTTGATTATCACCACAATTCGGATATAGCAATCCATGTCTTCCATCCCCATTTGAGTTTCAGTGATAAAACAAACTCTCTGTTCTCATGTCAGTGAATGGAAATTTTAATTATTCTTCATCTCTACCAGTTCAGATCCTCACAGTTTTCAGATATTTCGCACTTAATTTTCACCCAATATTAAATTAAAATTTTTAATTTTACAATTTTCAGTCCATTAAATTATGATGAATGGATCAATGACCAACGCTAGAAAATGAAGATTTTCTTTTTTTGAAAAATAGTTTAGACCATCTATTTACTCTCTTTTAGTAGTCCAAAAATAATTAAATAAACTTTACATGATACAATAAATTCTAATCCAAAAGAAAATATACAAATATAAAATGATAACTGGTGGCTGTTGAATCTAACAAAAACAATTATCATACAAAAAAATGTACTAGTATTTTGTAAATAGATATTAATTCATTTCTCATTAGCCACCACATGACATCTACAAACAACGATAACAAAGATTATAAAATAAGATTTAACAGCCGCGGATGTACATGGAAGGGTGAGCGGGTCATGTCTACCTTGGGCTTTTCAAAATTTACACATTTAATTTTGATTTTTAAAATTTTTATGAATTAATCTTTAAATTTTTTAAGTTCTTATGACTTTTGCACACTCTGAAATTTTTATGACTTATGTCCATTCTAAAAAATTATTTTAACTTGTATTCATCTTCAAAAATATTTTTAGATCTGACACTAAAATTTAACCTTATTATTAAGAAAATCTCATTCATTCGAGACCTCGTCCTTATCTTTTTAATAAGTTTTTTACCCTAAAATAATAAATTTCTTTAATTTATTTAAATAATATATAAATATGATCATACATATTAAAAGCCAAATACATGTAGATGTCAACTACTCAACTTTATAATATATATGGTTATTAATTACGTATAATCTTTGACCACATGCAAAACGATATATAGTGAATTAAAATATAAAAAAAAGAGAGAGAGAGAAAGGATAATTATTGATTATAAAGAACGAGTGCCACGCAAGAAAGCTGGAATCGTTGAGCCATCAAGCTCACCAAGTCACCGTGCGACAATCGCAGTCTTTTTTAATCAATGTTTAATCCACATCGTCCCCTTATTATTTTATTATTTAACCTAACATTAA
Source organism: Hibiscus tridactylites (assembly GCA_958450335.1). Taxonomy (NCBI): domain Eukaryota; kingdom Viridiplantae; phylum Streptophyta; class Magnoliopsida; order Malvales; family Malvaceae; genus Hibiscus; species Hibiscus tridactylites. The sequence continues at coordinate 22,754,843 of OY288287.1, forward strand.
TCATAATTTTATGGGTAAATCATCACTCAATTTTGTTTTAGGACCTATTTTGGTCACTGAACTTTCAAAAGGTTCAATTTACTCATTAAACCTTATTTTTTGATCTATTTTGGTCACTTTAAATTATTTTATTAATATTTAGGTATGACATGTCATATTTTATTATTATTAAATATAAAAATAATTTAAAGTGAAAATAAATGATATTTTATTTTTATTATTAAATAAAAAACAAAAAAAACTCAAATTCCTCAACACTCAAACCTTTTTACCCTAACCGACCACTCACCTTTTGTTGGCGTTAACCTCACCGACCACTTACCCTTTGCCGACCTTACCCTCACTGGCCAACCACCATTAACCATTCAACCCCGCGGCCAACAACTCCACTCACCCTCACCACTACACACAAAATACACACAACCCTCATTGCCTTAAACTTTCCCATTCCATGGCAGCTTTCACCGGCCACTCACCTTTTGCCGGCGTTAACCTCACCGGCCACTTACCCTTTGCCCGCCTTACCCTCACTAGCCAACCACCATTAACCATTCAATCTCGCGGCTAATAAATTGGCTCACCCTCACCACTACACACAAAATACACACAATCCTCATCACCTTCAATTTTTTCATTCCCATGGCAGCTTTCACCGGCCACCATTGAAACACCGAGACCTTTTATCATTTGCCATACTCCCAAAATCCATCTTACTCGGCAACCATTCTCCTCAACATATTGGTTAAACTGAACCAACAAGCTACCAATACAGAAAAAAACAACCAAAGAAAAAGTAAAAAATTAGAAAAAAATATCATCTACCATCGACCTTGGTGGTTCTCGGTGGCTGGAGCCTCCAACAGATGATCTCAACGGTGAGAATAGAGCTTAGGCTAAGGGTAACGGTATATCTCAAAATTGAAGCCATCGGATGGGAAATAGCGGCGGATCAAACGATATAAGTTTCAATTTTCATGTGAACTTTTGAAGCTTTTGGATAAATTTTTTAGAAGGGTAATCAGGGCCAAAAGAAAAAGGGAAAGAAAAGATGTTGTTTGGCGATGTTGTCTCGCCAGAACGGTGACGGCGATGTTAAAAGCGCACGACGGCCGACGAAGGGGTGGGTGACAGGTGAGGGTGAAAGTGATTTGAGTGTTGGGAGATTTGGGGATTTTATTTTAATTTCTTATTTAATAATAATAATATATAATTTATTTTATTTTAAATTAAGGGAAAACTACACCAGTGACCACCGAAGATATTGGGGATACCTATTTGAACCACCGAACTAAAAAAAACGTCAATCACACCACCAAACTTATTAAATCAACCTATTTTGACCACCGCCGTTAAAAAATTAACGGAGGGGTGACGGAAGTGCCACGTGGCAGTTAACATGATATTTTTAAAATTACATGTTTAGTCCCTGTTATTTACTTATTAAATCAATTTGATCCTAATTTTATTTTAATTAAATAAAAATTAATCAACCAATCAAATTATGACACGTGTCATCACCCAATTGGATTAATTTAATTTATTTTGTTTAATATTTAATATATTTTTCCTCCAATCAGGTGGTGACTGTCACCACCTGGTTAAAGGAAATTTAAAGAAGAAAATGAAGATGGTGTTATGGTGGTTCGATCTTGGGACCAATGGAATAAAACCCCCAAGCTTTAACCATTGAACCAAACTGCTCTTAGTGTTATTATTTGCATCTTTTATATACATATCTTATTTCAATGTCTTACTTGAAGTTCATGTAAGAGGCGGCTTGATTGAATTCGAGCTTAGACTCTTTTTAATGCCTGAAAGGAGCAAAAATAATAACACCATCATCAAGCTCGAATTCAATCAAGCCGCCTCTTACACGAACTTCAAGTAAGACATTGAAATAAGATATGTATATAAAAGATGCAAATAATAACACTAAGAGCAGTTTGGTTCAATGGTTAAAGCTTGGGGGTTTTATTCCATTGGTCCCAAGATCGAACCGCCATAATACCATCTTCATTTTCTTCTTTAAATTTCCTTTAACCAGGTGGTGACACGTGTCACCACCTGATTGGAGGAAAAATATATTAAATATTAAACAAAATAAATTAAATTAATCCAATTGGGTGATGACACGTGTCATAATTTGATTGGTTGATTAATTTTTATTTAATTAAAATAAAATTAGGATCAAATTGATTTAATAAGTAAATAACAGGGACTAAACATGTAATTTTAAAAATATCCTGTTAACTGCCACGTGGCACTTCCGTCACCCCTCCGTTAATTTTTTAACGGCGGTGGTCAAAATAGGTTGATTTAATAAGTTTGGTGGTGTGATTGACGTTTTTTTTAGTTCGGTGGTTCAAATAGGTATCCCCAATATCTTCGGTGGTCACTGGTGTAGTTTTCCCTTAAATTAATTTATATATCTAATAATAAAATATATCATGTCATACTTAAATATTAATAAAATAATTTAAAATGATCAAAATAGGTAAAAAATAAAATTTAATGAGTAAATTGAGTTTTCTAAAAGTTCAGTGACCAAAATTATCCAATTTTATTAGGATTTGCCTCCGTATTTATATAATGCAGAAGTCTCGTTTCTCTATCGCGTTCATTACCGTTCAAAGCCTTTTAAAAATCTCTTATTCCTTTTCAACTCAACAATTCAAACCTCCCTTTCTGGTTCTGGGTTTCTTTGTTTTAGCAGATTATACAACTCGATCAAATTACACGTAAAAGAAGCTTGTCAACCAACTGGTATGCTTTTATTCTCTGGGCTGGATTTTGTTTTCAAGTTTGGATTTTGTAGTGTTTTAAGTTGAATTTCTTTGATCATAGTTTCACAAGATTTCAAGTTTCAAAACCCTTCCCTGCTTAGCTTCTCTTTCCTTTGTTTTAGACTTTGGAGGGGATGAACTTGGACTGTTGGGGGCTTTGAAAACCGAGCCTTTCTGAATTCAAGTAGATAAATAAAGCTGGTGTTGGGACTTGGGACCATGTAGATGGTACAACTCTGGTCCTCATGGATCTAGGATCTAGCTTCATGCTTTTAACAATCTGGCATTAGTTTTTTATTTATTGTTTTTGTTTTGATTCAAACTTATTCATTCTTAAGCAACCAAATAAAGAAATTCCACAAACCCAGAACCAATCTGATTTGCTGGATGATTTAGCATGTTTTCTGCATTAAGATATGCTTTTGGGTTGTCAATTTTATATGATATTGTTAGCTGTGGTGGTTTTGAAAATATATAAATGTTATTTTCTTTACAATATGTATAGGAAAGTTGTGTAGGGTTTGGTGCCCCACCTTTGGAAGTTAAGTATTCATGTAAATTTGAAGGGGGTTTTTGAGCACATAAGGATGTTACCATTTGTTGAATTGAGTAACAAAGTTGGCTTCATGCATAATCTTATGCCATAGTTTTGCTTGAGGATTTGGTGTTGCAATTAAGATTTTCATGATTCTAATCTGGTATTTCTTTTTTTCTTTTTCTTTTTTACAGATTTGGGCAGTAGATGGCCATTGAACAGTACTTTGAAGATGCTAATGACCCTTTAAGTGGAGGAGGAAAAAATTCCTTAGAGAAGTGGGGGAATTCATCGAATTCAGTCACGGGTTCGGATGACGATCCCTCCTCCGGTTTCGACTGCAACATCTGCCTGGAGTCGGTGCAGGATCCGGTGGTTACTCTATGTGGTCACCTGTATTGTTGGCCATGCATTTACAAATGGCTTCAATTTCAGACCATCTCCTCCGAAAACCTAGACCAGAGGCAGCAGCAATGTCCTGTTTGCAAAGCTGAAGTTTCACAAACAACACTGATTCCCCTTTACGGACGGGGCCTAACAACCAACGCATCAACAGACAATACTCCGAAGAGACCTCTTGGTCCTACTTGTGGTGATGGCACGATAAGGTCACCTATTACTACCGACGGTCTACAGTTTCCGCAGTCATTACATGATTTACATCACCATGGTTATTCATATCAACCACAAATCTACTACAGTCAACAAGGTGGCCATCCTGATTCATCGATGCTTAGTCCTGGTGGCACGATGATAAGTGTACCAGACCCAGTGACCCGAATGTTGGGTGAGATGGTATACACAAGGGTATTCGGGAACTCAATGACGGATTTATACACGTATCCGAACTCGTACAATCTCGCCGGGAGCACCAGTCGTAGGATCAGAAGGCAACTAATGCAAGCCGATAAGTCACTAAGCAGAATAAGTTTTTTCCTCTGCTGCTGCATATTCTTCTGTCTTCTTCTGTTCTGATTTTAAGTAGTTATACCTGTATAGGAGACCAAAAGTATACAAAGTAGAACCGGATGTAGGAATAATACAGTATGAGATGTAGTCATCTCCTATGCCTACTTATAACAATCAGCATCTATGTTATTGTAAGTTATGTTTCAAGCTTAAATAAAAATCAATCATCTCATGAAGTTTTTGGCTATTCGGGTTTCAAAATAGTGGTTAATCTGATGTTAGTTGTCACTTCATTTTCTACTTTTTTTTAACATAGAAAATGGCTTCATTAAAACACAAAGAACAAGTACAAGACAAAAATAGGGGACAAAATCCCAGAAAAAACAATAGAAACAAGTCTGCAAAAGCAAACAGAAACACAAAGAGCACAAAGAAAAGCAAAAACAGAGACGAGCATAAAAAATAGAGCATGGACGAAACAAAGCAGCACACAGGAGCAGAGGATTCGGGGGCACCGAACATGTCTCGTGAGGGGAAATACAAAAAGATCGCCAAAAAATTATCTTCGTGTCAGATTTAGGGGGAAAAACACAAAAGCAAAACGACAAAGAGTCTGATGGCACCGCCTCACCCCAAACCATCATCGAGACAAACCACCCCCCAAGGAATGGGAAAGAAGCCAGAAAGCAGCATGGCAGTCTCCCCTCAAAAACTCAAAATAAAGAGGTGGAGAAGAAAGCCATAACGGCTAGAGCACCACACCAAGGAGGGTCTGACAACCCAGCACATGGAGGGGATTATTTTGCCAGAGGGGAGAATAGCCGGTCACCGGCGGCTTGTGACCAGCAAACTTGAAGGCCAACAAATTAGGGTTTGGAGTTTTAGAAAGAAGAGAGAGGTTTTGTTTTAATTAAGGTTTAATAGTTAAAAAGTGTCAAACTTATATTTTTTTTTCAGTTTGGTGCTTAACATTTTTTTCGAGTCATTTTGGTGCCTAACGTTTTATTTTGTAACTCATATTAAGTTTTTCCGTGACGACCGTTTTATCCAATAAAAATAAGATACATGGCATTTCTGGTATTTTCTATCATTTTTATTTTTAAAAAATTATAAAATATTTAATTTTATAAAAAAATCCAAAATCTTAAATTTCTCTAAAACGCCCAAACTCAAACTCAAGTTTCCTAAAAAAAACTTTTCTACCACCGATTCGAACATCACCGGCCGCCCTTGCTTTTGTTAGCCCCCACTACTAAAACTCTCATCATCCCACCGGCGAAAATCGACGATTGTTTTGTCGACGAACATCCAAATGAAAAAAAAGATCAATTGAGCTTCTAATCGATGGCTAGAGGGTGGAGGATGTTGAATGGTGAGGTACCCGACGCTTGAGGTGGTGAACGGTGAACCACCGGCGTGTGGGTGAGGCCGGACGACGAGATAGATGTGATTTGAAAGTTTGATTGAATGAAATTAAAATTTTGGGATTTTTTTTAAGAAGTTTATATTTTTAAAGAAATTCAGAAATTAAATAAATAGATAAAATAAGTCACATGGCATGTTTTTATTCGATAACGGGAAATTGTTAACGGTTGTTGACAGAAAAATCCAATATGGGTTACGAAATAAAACGTTAGACACCAAAGTGACTCGAAAAAAAGTTAGGCATCAAATTAAAAAAATGGTATAAGTTAGACACCTTTTTGACTATTGAGCCTTTAATTAAATATATGGTAATCTTTATCAGTTGTCCCTTTCGTTTAGGGTGTGTTCTATTTTGGTCACCAAAATTCAAAAAAGATTATTTTGGTCACTTACGTTTAGAATCGTTTCTATTTTGGTCCATTGGTGTTAGTCTTCGTTACTTAAAAAAATTAGTTTTTAATTTAACCCCCAAACTTTTAAAATTTTATTTTTTATCATCTTTCTCAAAAACTATAAAACTAAAACCCCAGAAAATTAATTCAAAATCCTAACCTCTCTTCTAAGATTCAGGACAAGATCTGTACTTCCGCAAATTACATATCATGAAGTTAAGAAATTATGAAAAATGAACTAATGTACAACTTCACCAGAAAGGGTTATCTTATCTATGTATGTTTTAATAAGGAATCCCCATTGCTTTCACTTATGAAGGATTTAAAGGACAACGGTAAATAATCGACATCCATGATGCAAATTGCTAGAATGTGAGCATCGATAAACTTGGATGCCCATGAGATATCACGATGAAAACTTTGAGACCAACTTGTTGTCATGAAATTTAATATCATTTATGCAAGGGCGAAAGGCAGGTTGAGGTTGAAGCATCTAAATAACAAATTGGTGAAGATGTTCTAGATATGATTGTTTAGGTCCGGCTGGCCACTTAATCTGTGACTCTGCAAGTGCATACTCAAAAAGAGATACAACATACCTAAAATAAATGAAAATTAAACGTAAACAACTAAATTAAAGTTGCTGGCTACATAAACTGAAATGGTTCACTGCAGAGAATAAAAGTATAAATTAAGGTATAGACAGAACAGTGCAAACCAGACACAATAAAACTCTAATACTAGTCCAATCATTCAAAGACTTTGAGGAAGGATATGAAACTCTAAAAACGGAGAGTTTTATTACAAGTATCATAAATAAATGAAGGCATAGAGCCACCATTTCTGTAATACTACAACGTACAATAATATCAATTTACTAACATTGAGCAAACATAAGTTACATGTCATCAAGTTGGCACATAATGATTAACATATAAATGCATCATCTTGTGAAGAGCTTGGGGTTATTTTTCAGCAAACATAAGAAAGAAGTTCTAAGCACATAAATAAAAGAAGACTTTTATGCGATGAGGAAACATAAAGAAAAATAAGCACATGATGTTGTAGTGCGAGAGCGAATTTGCTGGGGTTTTAGTCATAAATTTGATTTTTAGGGTTTTAGTTTTATAATTTTTGGGGAAGTTGTTGAAAAATAAAATTTTGAAAGTTTGGGGTTAAATTAAAAATTATTTTTTAAGTAACGGAGACTAACGGCCAAGAGACCGAAATAAAAACGATAAAATAAATTTTTTTAAATTCTGGTAACCAAAATATAACACACCCTAAACGAAAGAAATCACTGGTGAAGATCACCCTTAAATATAAAGTTAGTGGAGTGCTAAGGGTATAGGATGCATTTGTAGACGACTGAGAAACTATAAAAAAAGAGAGGTTCATTGCAACAACGGATACAATATTTTATGAGACAAACTTATAAAATTTTAGGGGAATGAATTTATAAAATTTTAAGGGGTGAAAACAGATTTTTAATAAATTTTGTTTCTGATTCATCTATTTCATACGGATTTCAAATTTCTAAAGGGATGATTGCTTCCTTAGTTCATTTGATCCATTGATTGTTTCTGATTTTATTATTTAATTTGTTCAAATTTTAACTTACAAAATGAGACTAAATAAATTTTGTTTTCCACATTTCACCCAATAGACAAGATTTGGTCCCATGATAAGCATGCTGACATAACCTTCTCAGTTTGCTTTGTGTCCCATGCTCGATCTTATCGTTTTGTAGGACTAGTTGATATCGATATAGAAACACATTATTTTTTGTTTGTATTATCGTTATCGTCGTCGTCGTCAACAATGAAATTACATGATTACTAAAAATACGTTTTTCATGCATGAATAAGACATTGTGCTTTAATTTTCGTAAAAGGTTTATTCTTTGAGATCACAGGGATTTTTATTTTAGATATCAAATACCAGAAAACGTGAAATGAAAGTATATATCACAATATTTACGAATGAGAAAGCTAACGTATAATTCAAGAGAGATATAAAAAAATAGATGATTAAGTTAGATCGGATCATAATATTTAAATTTCAAATTATTCAAAAAAAAATTAAAAATAAAACTTTAACTTAAAGCTTAACCCATTTAAAAAACTCACCCCACTCAATTACGGCCCACTAGACCCATCACTATCCCAATCAAAGCACATTACACCGTGGTTTTTTTCAAATTGGATTTGAATCGTTATTTTAGACTTAACTGTTAAATAGGCGCTCAAACTATACTTTTTTTTCAGTTAAGTGTGCAAATTATTTTTCGAGTCAAGTTGAGACCTAAAATAATAAAAGAAAATAAAAATAAAATGTATCATGAAAGTTTCAAACATTCCCAAAATAGTCCCTAAATCCGACCACTTCCGCCGCCGTCGGCCGCGTTGCCAATGACGAAATGAAGCGCCATCCCCTCGCCAAACAACCCACATGCCGTTCGTCGCCCTTCTTACTGCTATTCGCCGCGAACCATTCGACAATTTCGTCGATTCGCACGACGTCGGTTGATTTCCGACGACGGGATGGTGGGGAAAATGGTCGTGATGGTCCGACGACCGATTTGGTGGGCGGCGGCGTGGCAATCGAAGACAGAATCGGTCCAAATCAGAATTTAGATTTTGAGATTTAAGGATTTTGGAATTTGAGGGTTATTTTATAAAATTTGAAAAATTTGGAGTCTTTTGAAAATTAATTATTTTATTTATTTTTAATATAATTTTAAATTTTTTTGGAGGTGACATGTCCTTTAACGGAAAAATTTAACGAAGAACTTTAAATGAGTCACGGAATGAAACTTTATGTTTCAATTTGACCCGAAAAATAGTCTAGAAAAAAATATAGTTTAGGCACCTATTTGACCGTTAAACTTTATATTTATCCAAAACTTATAATATTCATTTTTTTTTTGAATCGAAACATATCCGATATTAAACCGGAAACCTTTGTAGTTAAGTTTTTAGCGCCAAATGCAATTAAATGTAAATTCATAATGATTGACACAATTTTTTAAAATCTATACACCATTAAAAGTTATTTAATTAGATGTTTAAAAACAAACGAGTTATTTTAAAGAAAATAATAAATATGTAACTCAAACAAAACATTAAAACTCAAATATTAAACGAAATAACATTATATTCAAGGACGGAACCATATAGTATGAGAGGGGCTATTGTACATCTCAATTTTTTGGTATAATTGTAATTTTAATCTTTTTAGTTTAAATGTTAATTAAATAAAATTTTTGTCCCTCTTAACTTTTAGATTTAAAGGTAGTCTTCTCAATTTTATGGTATAATTGTAATTTTAGTCTCTTTATTTTAAATGTTAATAGACTTATGTCTTCTAAAATTGAATTCTAGCTCCGTCCTTAGTTATATCTCTGAGCAAATATGATATTATCGAATTATATGATAAGTAAATAAAATCTACCCAGAAACAAATGGAAAAAAGCAGTTATAGGAAAATAAAGCCAAACAGAAGCAATAACTATGATATCAAAATCAAAACAATAAGACATTGAAACAACATTGAAGATCAAAACAACAGCCCAAAAGGAACAAAAAACGGGATCGAATCAACCAAAATTAAAAGAAAACCCTCAAAAAATTAAGAAGAGCGAGCGAGATCTCTACATGGGGGAAAAGAGGAATAAAGAAGAAAAGGAAATGATCATCCTCTGATGTGCTTGACTTTGTTCCAGCCTTTCTTGCACGACTCTCCCACGATCTTCACGCCCTTCTTGAAGAAAACCTTGAGCTCCTTCGCTCTCTCCTTTACTTGCTGCTCAAACCCGGCCATTGAACCAAAACGTAATAAAAGAAGAAAATTAGGGGAATTTTGAGATTCGGTTGCTGCGTTGGGGAAGACGAGTGCTGCCTGTAACTGGGAAGGAAGCTCCGGGGTTGTTTTTAAGCAGCGGAATGTGAGCTGTGGCCTCGTGGGATCCAACGCATCAACTGACACGTGGTGGAGATCTGATGGGTGATGAACACGTTGATTGCGGCCTAAGCTTGGAAATGAAAAAGATACGTGGATCTTTTATTGTTTTTTTCCCGTTATTTGATGGTCCCCACTAACCCCGCAACTTTAAAATTTTATATAAAAAAAATAAGGGTAAAGTACACCGACGGTCACTAAACTTTGATGCAAAAAACAAAATGGTAACCAACCTTTTAAAAATCACGAAGTAGCAATTAAACTTTAGATTTTGAAACAAAATGGTAACTAGGGCGTTAAACCCCGTTAACCCTTAACGGAAATCTGACGTGTATGCCACATCCCACCCAGTTTTCCACGTCATATATAAAAAATAATAAAACAATATTACACGTCATAATTAATATAAATAATAAAACAAAATGGTCACTGAACTTCGATACCATTTTGTTTGACCAGTAGCAACTTTTCTCATGGCGCCGGTTTGAGACGCCGCAAGTAAGCCGATATGCTTGACCAGTGCATCGGCGAGCTTCAGATTATCTTGTTGAACAGCTTCCGCACAGGCCATCAACGTGTGAACGAGTCGAACCCCAGTTTCCTGCGAGTCAACCAAGACGATGGGGCGAGTTGACGACTCAGTTACAGTACCAGGAATTCCATTCTCTTGTGGTGACGAAAAAGTTGAGTCTAGGCCATATCCATCGGATCCTGATGAACTCATCGAAGTTTTCACCCGTTTCCGGGTATTTTCCGAATCCGAGTCCGATTTCGGAGGTGGATAAACAGCGACTCCCGGGATTGCCCTGAGATCGTACTCGGAATCATCGTTGAAAACTTGTGGGTTTGAAGAATTGGAACCAGAAGTCGGCAAAACCGGATCGAGATTCGGGGTTGGTGGACCATTTAACTCGGTCAACATGCTTTGAACCCAACCAGAAAGATCCGACGGATTATAATGAACGGTGTCGGAAGAAAGATGAGAAATCCCATCTTCTTGAGCAGTTCCCATAGCCATCTCCAACATTTCCAATTTCTGAGCCACATTGGCCATGTCGGAAGACCGAACTTTGTAACCCAAAACGGCCAATAGCTCGTCCATGCCGCCGGCGTCTTGATCTTCTTCCCATAATTTTCCTTTGATGGAATTACCAATGCTTGAACTGTCGGCCCGAGAGCCACTCCCACCGCTACAATCAGCGGCTCCGGAGATTTCCCGGCGGTCTCTCTTCATTTTCTTGCGGTGAATGAAAAAGTAATGAAACCAAGGCTAGATTTTGGTCATGGAAGAAAACAGAGTGATTTAGCGAATTGGGGTTTCGGTTTTGATGGAAATTAGGTCAAGTTTTAAGATTAAAAAGATGGAAGGAAGCAGAGTGATTTAGCGAATTGGGGGTTTCTATTAATTATGACGTGTAATATTGTTTTATTATTTTTTATATATGACGTGGAAAATTGGGTGGGATGTGGCATACACGTCAGATTTCCGTTAAGGGTTAACGGGGTTTAACGCCCTAGTTACCATTTTGTTTCAAAATCTAAAGTTTAATTGTTACTTCGTGATTTTTGAAAGGTTGGTTACCATTTTGTTTTTTGCATCAAAGTTTAGTGACCGTCGGTGTACTTTACCCAAAAATAAAGTTAACAAATGTTAACAAAAAAATAAAATAATACTTAAAATTTTAATAATTACAAAATGACAATAAAATTTTGTGTTTTGAAACAAAATGATAACTCAGTTGTTAAATGTTTTACGAAATTATTATAAAATTTTGTATAATAGCATATTTAGTCTTTCATATTTATACATTTAATCAATTTAATTTTAATTTAAAAAAAATCAACAGATTTAACCCTCATTATTTGAAAAAATTGCCAGGAATTCAAGCTTTCACTTTAGTTTCATACTTTAATTTTATGATTTTTTTGTATATATAGATTGGTTTATATGAGATACATAATTATTATTATTTTTGTAATGTTATATTTTTTATGTATATATAGTAGTATATATGGTGTCTTTTTAAATGTATGTGATAGTTTTATTTGGTAATATATATATAATTACATGTTTAGTTTTATTTGGTAATATATATATGTATATAATTACTTAAACATGTATTTAGATTTAGTTACTTATTTGTTCACATGACTTCATTGTATATAACTTGATCACTTGTATATTTATTCTTTCATTACTTTCTGTTAATAAACCCCTAAATTAACTTAGATTGTCTATAAAAATTATACTTTAGTTAGAATCCCTTTAATTAAATTATTATATCACTTAACAATGCTAATTTTATAATTAACCTTTAGATTAGATTCCTTAAATTTATTTCCTAATTTAATTCAAGCCCTTTAGGTTAATCTCTTGGTAGCTTAGCATATTAATTTGAAGCGTAGATTTAAGGCCTTGTAAATAATTGGCTAAGTTAAATTTAGGCTTAATAAGAACATAACCAAAATTACATTAGAAAATACGAGTGACCAAATAAGCGCCGTTTTACGAGCGTTGTGGGGTGCTAATCCTTTCCCACATGTAATCGTGCCTCCGAACCTTTTTACGTTTTTTTTTCTGGTTTGTTTTTAGGTTTTCGGTCTACCTAATAAATTAATAGATCGGTGACGGCTCCGTTATCACACATTTATGTTAAATTTATATATTTTTTTGATAAAAAAAATAATAATAATTCACGCAACGTATGTCACATAATCTAATATTTATACAAAAAATTAAAAGGGTCCCCTTCCCTCGGAATAACTGGCTTTGTCTTTATTGAGCACAGCACAGCACTAGAACAAAACTATTACTAGTCTGCAAATCTAGAAATCAGAAGTGGCATATTAATAATAATTGATTGAATAAACCGTTGGCACAACAGCTCATTTGTATATATATAAAAAGTGATTAACCAGGTGGACTTAGCTAAAAGGCTTCAAACTCTCGATTGGCTTATTATTTACAAACATTGTTTGATTTTGGACTTTGCTCATTTGTTAATGTAATTGCTAAAGCTAGAGTTGGCTGTTAATCTAATCCAATTAATGGGGACCATAGTCATTTTGGAATATTCAGTAGGTGGGAATGGGACCTTCAACAAATGAAGAGGGACAAAAGCAATAGAAAGTTAAACAAATGCAGGTTATGTCCTTAAAGTAAGCAAAACCCTTGGCAATTTCACATGGAAGCTTAATTGGTGCCACCTTTTTTCTAATCATGGGTACAAACAACCTAAATATAACCAATTCATTTCAACTCTTCTTTTTTTCTTCTCTAAAAACCCTAATAGTTTTTGCGTCGTTTCTTTAACTGGCCATCAGTTATCGATGGCTGATTAAGTTTTTTTCCGGATAAATAATCATTCTCTATTTTTTTGAGCTGTCGGGATGACTAAGTGGCAATAACTTAACCCTCGTGTCTCTTTCTCCATCCACATTTGTCGGATTTTTGAAGAAAACGGTTTTTTCATAGAACAGTTTACCCGATGCTTGTTGTGGGTGGTTTTATCCACTAATGATCGGAGATTCAACGGCGTCTCCACTGTCTGGTAATTTTTGTTTCCCTGTTCTTTTGTGCCTCACTCTTCGTTTTTGTTTCCCCTTTTGTTTGTTGCAGGTTTGGTATTGGCGTCGCGGTGATCATTGGCCATCCCGACTCTATCCCTCTCTACTTCGTCGGTTGTTGTCCGATTTGTTCGGTTTTTGGCCCGTCTTCTTGTACCTTAGCCATTGATGTCTCATTCTCTTTGAATGATGTTGTTGCTGGCGTTCCCCGTTGCATTTATCCAACCGTTTTCACGCTCGAGTGACCCTAGAATGACATGCAGTTAAGAGATCTGGTTGTTAGCTCTGTGTTGTCTCGACCTTGGTCGTTGCTTTGTTGTTTCCCTGTTGTTTTCTTACCATATTTCCCATGTGTTCCTCTTGCTCTCTCTGTCTTTGTGTTGTGCTTGTTTGTTCTTGGTGTTCATCTCTCCCTATTCTTTTAGTTCTTTCGATGTTCTGCTTTGGTCCTCTTGTGAGCGGTTTTTGTATTGTTTCTTTGTCCGTTTAATACCAAGCAATTTTTGTTAAAAAAAAAAAGCAAAACACTTCATAATGAACAAAAATTTGTTGCATTTTTTTAGTGTCTTTTTATGTCCAAAACTAAAAAAATTAAACCCTAAACCTTAAAAGTATACTTCTACACTTAATTTCCCAAACTTGTATAATTTAAGCATACACATGTGCAACATCTCGCATTTATGCTCAATCAATTACCAAATGACTTGTATTTCACGACAAATATTGAAGACGGGCACAGCTTTGCATTTTGGCAGCAATGAAAGGCCATTCTCTGGACATGTGCTCTCTGCTCTTAGACAAGCGAACTGATTCAAATGCTATCAACAAGGCTGGCTTGGGAGCCTACAATGCTGCTTTGAAACTCTCCGATACGACCGGCCACTCCTAGGGGCAGTCTCAAACCGCAATATCTGAGTGGAATAATAGGAAATACTTCTCACGCTTAAAATTAGATTTATGATTTAGGGTTTAAGGTTTTATGTTAGGGTTTATGGTTATGGTTTAGAAAATTTAGGGTATAGTGTATTTTTAGGGTATAGGGTGTAGGGTTAGAACTTTAAATTTAATTTTGTAATATTTAGGGCAGGATCACCAAAAAAGTGCAAATGATTTTTATCTGGATATAACATACCGACACTGATAGCATATTGAACGCAAGTCCTTGAATGAGTTGTCTCTCTTTTCTGCACAAGCGTGGCCTGTGTTGTTGGGTCTGCAACAAGCTCCAATACCCTAAACTCTAAATTTAATAAACCTATGTAAACTTTAATTTACATATTTTGTATATCAAATTGTCTCTTTACAATATCACAGTTCACAGTTCAAAACTCATATAATATTAATATAGTCGGGTCAGGATGGGCTAGGCTAGATTCAAATAATTTTTCTCTAAGATTCAACTTGAATTTAAAAATAAATCTAACATCTGAATTCATCTAGTGGTTCCAGTGAAAAAACGGATGATATTCATCCTAAGAATTTTGGGTTCAATCGTTTTGTCTGCAAGGTGTGTGCCAATTGTCAAAGAGTTAAAAACATCTATCAACATATACTATGTTGTAATCATCTTTAGACTATTCAAAAAAACCAATCTAACATTTTGCTCGTCAGATTTAATCGCTTTTTCTGCAAAGTGCATATCCATTATCAAAGAATTAAAAATATCTATGAACATATACTATCTTATATTCACCAATAAACTATTCAAAAAATAAATTCAACATTTTGCTCGATTATTTTTAGAATCTCGTATTTTGTTTAAATCATCTCATATTTCTTTTATGGATCTTTGGGCCTAAACGTAGAGAAATAGTTGGGCACTGAAATAGGTTATATATATATATATAGCAAATGTGTGAATTTATTTAAATTTAAATTTAAAATTAAATTAAAATATTATTTTGTAATTGAATTAAAACACTAAAATAATAGTGCAATATTATTGTTATGGAAATGTAACAGTCAATCAACCCATGATTAAGTTTTGGTATAGATAAAAAAAATGCCAATAAGTTCAGGTTGGCCATCGAGTCATGAACAGTTCTTTTGGTGTTTATGCAATAATTCATGTGGTCTAATTTCAAGTGATTCAAAAGTTAAGAGAATTCGTTCTCTTTTTTTCTTTAGCGGCCATAACCGTTCTTCTTTCATTTTCATCTTTTAATAGCCAATAACAATATTAATTTTAATATTAGTGGGCGGCGGTCGATAATTTTTTTTTCACTATAATTCATTCTTTGTTTTTTAATTTTTAAATTTAGTAACTCTATTTTTGTTACATGTTTTTTTTTATCTTTTGTTATGTTTTTTAAACTTTTGGCACGTTTTCTTTTTTTAATCGGCCGGTTGTTCGTTTTTTTTATTTAGTTTTCTATTATGGTTGTATTTGACATCGCCACGACTGATCAATATGACACTCTTTTAATTATCCCGATGATCTCTATGTTTTGGACCCTGAAACTGGATTTGAATACGAGCTCACAGTCACTGCTCTTGTTCGTGATTGAATTGTGGTAACGATTTTGTTGTCAACGTGCCTTATTGTAATATGCATTTAATGTTGTTTGTTTTTGTTTTTTTTATCATTCATCGTCGAGCTTTGGTGATGTCTGTAACTATTTTATTTCGACTCTTTGAGTTAGGGTTTTAACCTTTTCTTTGTATAATCTTTTTTTATGATCTAGAGACGTTAGTTTTTGTGTGTTTTTATTTATAAGAATATATTTGAACCAAATTTAGTTAACTAAATTGTAAGCTCTCATTATTTTTAGATATTTTCCTCTTTTAATAAAACCAACGTACTCATATTAAAAATAATTAAAAAAATAGATTGAATGTAAAAAATAAAGTGACGTACTAATGGGTTGAATCAGAAATCAAATCTTTAAATTCGTTTGGTTTCATAATTAAATCAAGTATATTTGGCCGGTTGGTCAAGCAACTCATCATTGTTCACTTATATTTTCTTAGGTCATGAGTTCTAAACCTATTAAAAACACCTTCTTTCTTTTCTTAAAGTCTCTCATTTATTTCGTCCCCTCTTTTCTAAATAATAAAAGAATTAGAATTAGAAATTGCGAAAAAAAATCAAAGAATAATAATCACATTCATTGGTTCTTCAACAGCTATACCTACACATTACTTTAATTTAGATAAATAAAAGTGTTTACAAATCGTCAAAAAGTAGTGGCATGTGCTAAACAACTCATATGTGACCAAATCTAATACAACCAATAACACCCTACCATCCTTTTACACCACCACTATCAATTCTCATACAGCTCGTAAACATAATATAAAGCTAAAATCTTAAACCAAGCTTTTTATTTGAGCTTTTGCCTCCATGGAATGGCTGTAGTTTTTCTTTTTCAAAAGAATTAATATTTTTGAATAGAAAAGAATTAATATTTATTCTCCATGTTATAATTATTCGTATAGAATATGATCGGTAAAAGTTGGGTTCTCGAGATTTTGAATGTCCATGTTAATTTATGTGTGGGGTTAAGATATATTTTGGATCTAATTTCAACATAAAACATATATTTTATTATATATAAATTATTCGGAATTGTTTTATATTTTATAATTAATTTATAATAAAAACAATCAACCAATAATCCAACTCAAGTGAGTTTGATTTGAATTCAAAAAATAATTATTCTGGATTGACCACTCAAATCGTACATGTCTATTGTGTTATGTGTATACGTATACCCAGGGACGGAGCTAGGATTTGAGGTTGAGGGGGGCAAAACATAAATTTTAAAAGGTGGGGGGGCAAATTCACAATTATCCCAATTTTTTCCAGAAAAATATAAAAAATCAAAGGGTAAAAAAAAAAAATTTCCCCCTACCGGGGGGCCACAGCCCCTCCCATGGGAGCTGTGGCTCCGTCACTGTGTATACCCCACCATTTATTCTTTAAATGAGAATTTTAGACGATAGAAAAAGAATATTAGTTTTTTCAGAATATTTTTTTTAAAATAAATTATTAGTTAATTGATGTGGAAGATATCATAGGCATAAGATGCATTTAAATAATGAAAGCCAAAGTTTGTGGTATACATGGACAAACGCAGAATTTTAAGTTAAGGAGGCGAATTTATAAAAATTTAAGGGAGAAAATAGACTTTTAATAAAAAATCATAGATTTTTTTTAAAATTTTTTAACTCGTATAAAAATTTTAAAATTTTAGGGGGTCGACCGCTCCCGCCAGCCCCCTCGGTCCATCCATGGTGGTATAAGCTAAATGGGTTCACATTATCATCACATGGTATCTTCTTCAACGGTATCTGCTTTTAACTACCAAATCAATCATTTTTAATTAAACTCTAATTGAAAATTAATGCCATCATTAATATAATAATATTATTTAATTAAAGAATAATTTATATAAATCGTGCATGTTTATGTTGTATAATAAATGTCGAAGGAAGAATGAAGATAGCATGTAGAGCATTATTCGATAGAGTTTAATTCAACTGATATTATCTCTTATATAATTAATATATAAAAGAATGTGAGATAAAAAAATGTTGTAATAATTTATTTAATTAATATTTTATTTAAATGTGAGAAATAATTTAGATAATGTAGGCGTCGAATATAAAAACAGAACATAAAAAATTAATAACACTATTTTTTCTGACCATCAACACTATTTCATGTGCTATTTGGTTAAAAAAGATTTAATAACAAAGCTTTTGTCTTTCTTTTTGTTCTTTTACTTTCTTTTTATTCCAAATTCCTTAATAATCGTATGCAAATTGCATTTAGTTTATAAATTACAGCAATATTGCTACTAATGATTCTAAAAAAGATATAATTAATATAAATGGCTTAAATTATGTTATTTTAATTAGAATTTAAGCACGATCACGTACAGTTATCATTATGGAAAATATTTGATGCACTAACAGTGCAAAACAATTTTTTTTTATTGGTGGTGTGCAAAACAATTTGAGAACACGGATCCATACTTCTTTGGTTCAACCCTACTTAATTAGATATTTAATACATGATTGTATTTTTTAATTTAAATACTTATTTTTACAGGGACCAAAATACTATTAAAATAAAATTTATCGAATATATAATATTTTTAACAGTGGCCGGTGATCCAAAGGGGCCCAACATAGCTCCGCCCTTTTGTAGGATTAAGTGTTCCCAAAATAACATGTGACATCAATTGAAACACCCTTTAAAAAAAATTCACTAACGGTACATCAAATATTAACCCTATCCTTATATCTCAATTAATATAGGCTTCATTTATACAAAGTTTACATGTTATTGCCCTTCTGTAAATATAATTAAAAATGTCCAACTTTTAAACCTAAATTATTAAATTTGTCAAATTTTGGTTTTGGTATCAAATTTGGGGTTTAATCCTGTTAGGATTTCTTTGGTTAGGGTTTGGTTCCTTTTGGTTTTATGTCTCGCCTGTCTTTATAGTTTTCCTCTTCTTTACTGTCCTGGTTCTTCCTTGATTTTTTCCCTGCGAGCTACGTGCTCGCCCACCCACGCTGTTTTTCTCCTGTTTGCCGGTCCCCACTCTCGCTATTTTTCCTACAGCTTTCACCATGCAGATTAACGCAAACATAAGCGTAGGGGTTGTTAACAATGGGTACCCCACAAATCCTACCAATCCAAACTTCCTCAGCCATGAGTTTATTGACGAGCTCGAATTAAATGAGGATGGGGAAGTAAATTTTGCTCTAAAAACTCAAGCTTTGGTGGGCAAGCTACTGACATCAGCTGCCATTAAACCCCTCGCTCTAACAGCCCTTATCCGGAAAGCTTGGAAAAGCAACAATGTTGAATGTCATGACCTAGGTAAGAATTGTTTTCTCTTCCTGTTCCAAACAAACGAGGAACGACTCCGAGTTTTCGGGAACAAGCCATGGTCTTTCCAAGACTCACTTTTAATTTTTAAAGAACGTCAACTGAAAAAGGCTCTCGAAGAGATTGACTTCTCCCTTGAGGAGTTCTGGGTCCAGTTCATAACCTACCCTTCGGGTTAATCACGCCGGAAACTGTCAGGAGAATTGGTAAGCTTTTCCCGATTTGCTACGGGTCAACTCTCGACGACGACAGCGAGTATCCAAGGTTCGGAACGGTGTCTTTAAGAGTAGCCATCAGAGTGGAGGACCCGATCAAGACTGGCTTCATTCTCAACCGTAAGAAAGACAAGCCCCTGGAGGTTGCTTTCAAATACGAAAGCCTTCCCAAATTTTGTTTTAGATGCGAGAGAATGGGCTACGTTGAGAGAGAATGCAACAACGACACTTCCTTGTTCAAGCTCTCCGGTAGGTTTGGGTCGTGGCTTCGTGCATCTTACGACGGCAAACCTAAGAGCTCGACTATGCTGAAAGCAAAAAACAGCAAGGCTCCGGTGAAGGAGGCAAACGACAAAGTTGACTTTGCACAATGCAAAAAAGACATTTTACGGGCTTCCCAAAAGATAGGAAATCATTTGTCTTCTCCGAAAAAGTTGACCCATCAACATCAGCTGCTGCTTTTGTCTATTCTGAGGGTCAGAAAGTCAACATGAACTACTCCGAAACGACAAATGTGGAACCTGACAGCTTTTCGGGAGAGAGGAATGTTTGCATGGAAATAACTCCTCTGAAGGATCTTAACCCTGCGCCAAATCCAAATTTCCAGCTCCAACCTTGGATTGCTTCTTCACAAAATTTGAATGCCCAAATCGTGCCAGTAGATAAACCAATATTGCTAAATCTTCTGGAAAACAACAATGATTATTGCAGAGCCCCAGAAAATTCTTACAACTTCCAAAGTCTATTTTCCAAAGCTAGCTACAATGAAGGGGAGGATCAAACGCCATCATGAGGGAGCTTACTGGCGGAGGGCCTCGATCGAATGGTTGTGTCAAGTAACAAGAAAAGGAAGGGGGAGGAAAATGAAGTTGAATATTCTAGCAAGATACATCGAAGCAAATTATGGAAAAAGGTGGAGGAATCGATTGTTGAAGTTGCACCTGGAAACTAGTGGCTGCCGGAGAAAGGGCCTACAGCAAATGACGATGTTTTGCGCGCAGCCCTCTTTCCCCAATCGATGTTTAATAATTCTCCCATCATCCAAGAGATCGAAAGGAAGAAGAAGGGTAGGACCTTTGGTACAAAGTGTCTCACACTGATACGTAAAGATGCACGACGTAAAATTTCAATGGAATGTACCCGTGTTTTGGTCGATGAAGCTGGTCTTATAGAACTTGGGGAGGACCCGTTCGGGAAAAAGATCACCAAAACCCCCTCCATGTGCGTGAATGACGACTTCATTTTAAATGAAGAAATCTTTATCAGCGACTGTGATGAGCCGACATCAGCCTCTAGTGCCACCAAAGCGTGGATTGAAGATTCAGATAACTCCTTTGAGGGTTATCCGATTACCCCATGAGTGAATCCGGGGGGCATAAAGGAAGGGGAGATACTTTGGTGCCCAGGAACCTTTCTTTCTCCATGTGTTTTACGATTCCCAAAATCTGTTTTATGGTCTTTTGTTATGTTTACGTTGAATGATGCTCGTGTGTTTCACTTTGGTTTTGTGTTTCCTGAAAGTGTCGTTAAGGAGTTGTTGGTGTCCAGGTTTTTCATTTGGACTTTGGTGGATTATCACTTCTCTACTTGCCTTTATAAGGACCGTTACCTTCGTAACGGAGGCCTGCCTCTAGATAGAGTTCTCAGGCGTTGGAGTGGTGATGCTGGTCTGTCGTGTCCTAGGAAAAGCGCATTTTGTCATCAACATAAGTCTCTGGAGGCTCTCCGTGTGTGCCGTTATTTCCCCACTATGTTGGTGGAATCGGCTTTGACCCCTTTGGGCATTATGGTTTGGTTGTTGCTGATTGTTATGACCTTGTCGATCGTTCTTCTTTTTTCTGTTCATGTTTGGTCTGTCAGTCTTGTTTCCCCTATGGTCAGGGGTGGGCCTGTCGGTGGTTGTGGTCTTCTTGTATTGGTCATCGAGTCTGTTATGTGTTGTTTTTCTAAGGAATGAAAGTTTACTTTTGAACACAAAAAAAGCAGGAGGGGCAACTGTCAAGGGCCCCAAATTTTTATAATGAATTATACTTATAAAATAATATTTTTACATTAAATGTATGGTTTAATTATTTTTAATATTTTTTATTAGGGCCTATTTTTTTTCTCAAATTTATTATTAAAGGCCTATTTTTATAAATTATTTTTTTCTAATATTTGTTATTAAGTGCCTAATTTCCTTCAATATTTCGTATCTTGGACACTTTTAAAATTTAATTTTTTTCTAATACTTATTATTAAGTGTCCTTTTTTCAATTATTGTTATTAGGGAACTAATTTATTTTCAATATTTATTTTTAGGGGCGCACTCTTAAATTCAATTTTTTCCAAAATTTTTTGTTATTAAGTGTGCAATTTTTTTCAATACATTTTATTAAGTCCTAATTTTTTAATATTTTTTATTAAGGGGCTAATTTTTTCAATACTTTTTATTAAGAGACCATTTTTTTCAATACTTGTTATTATGATGATACTCTTAAAATTTATTTTTTTAACACTTGTTATTAGAGACGATGATTTAAATAACGGTTTGCAACAGTTTTGTCAACAATAACATATGTTATTAATAATTGACAACTATGTTACTCGCATGACCACAGTAACATCCATTATGTCCGCAATCACAATAAATATAATGCGATCGACAACATGACCGCAACCGTAATGTAAATCCTTGATCATGGGTCCGATTTTTTTATTCGCGCTAGAGCAACCAAAATCTCGAAAACGGGCATGATTAAAATCAATTGTAATATATACATATTATCATTATAATAAAAATCAGTATACGTATGCGCAATTATAATTAAAATCAATTGTAACAATACACAAAACAAAACCTACAATCAATATGTATATATTAGATATCCTCATATTTTCTTCGGTCATGAGTAAAAGGCTCATTAAGAACATTTTTTTTCCTACATTTTTTTTTCTTTTTTTTCCTTCCCCTTCTCTCTAGGTAAAATTAGAATTAGAGTAAAGATTTGTAAAAAATAACTAATATTTACAATACATTTTGTTTAAAAGGGGTTTTTTCCATATCGGTTTAGGCTCTCACTGCCTTGCTCCTTCGCATTTGCCGTCGTCCTTGAACGGCCGAGGAAGCGCCGCCGATAAACAGCACCAAAAATAGAGGGTTGGCTTCGGTGGTTGAGAGCCCAATAATTACAATATATTGATACTATATTTTTTTGAACGGTAATATATTGATACTTAGTCGATATAAATTTAAGGGATGAGATCCAATTACACTATGTAAAACTCAACTAGTTTTACACTAACTTATGACCATTAGATAAGTGAAATGAATGAATGAGATTAGAAGTATGATATGTGAAGATTATCCCTTAGAAGAAAAAAGTAAAGAGTTAATCTCATCCATCAATTCCGCCTATCTAATGGTCACGAATTAGTGTAAAACTAGTTGAGTTTCTAGGGATGGGATCCAGTTACACTATGTAAAACTCAACTAGTTTTACACTAATTCATGACCATTGGATGAGTGAAA
This sequence comes from Hibiscus tridactylites, assembly GCA_958450335.1. NCBI lineage: Eukaryota > Viridiplantae > Streptophyta > Magnoliopsida > Malvales > Malvaceae > Hibiscus > Hibiscus tridactylites. Next base: position 22,777,985 of record OY288287.1, read on the forward strand.
TGAATGGATGAGATTAGAAGTAAAATATGTGAAGATTATCACTTATAAAAAAGAGAGTAAAGGGTTAATCTCATTCATCTATTTCATCTATCTAATGTCCATGAATTAGTGTAAAACTAGTTAAATTTTATACAGAATAACTGGATCCTAACCCTAAATCTAGGGATGGGATTTAGTTACACTATGTAAAGCTTACATACAAGAGTCAAAGCGATGCTAAAATCTCGACCTCTATCGATACCATTAGGGGTAAGGGAACATTTATTCGAAAAATTAAATTTTTGATATCACTTGAAGTGAAAAAAATTGACTCATCTTGATTTGACTCAAAATTTTTTTAAATAAAATTTAAATTGTTAAATTAGACTGTCAACTCGACTAACCAAAATTTATTTAACTCAACTTGATCTAACCTACAGCCAAGGCCTCATATCTATTAAATATATTATCTTTGTGAACAAGAATGTTATCAAAAGTATAATATTTTAAGTTCCACGACAAGTTTTAAAACTTGTTACGAAACTAAAAATTAAGTTTTAAAATTTGTCGAAAAATTACCAATATAAAATGTTATATTTTTTTATATAATTTCGGTTATATAAAAACATTTTAAGTTTATGTATTTTTTAATATTTCGATTATATTATTATTTTACCTCAAATTAAAGCACCACAGCCTAAATTCGCACCATATTTTATATTACAGAGAGATACGTTGAGTGTTTCAAGAAGTACAATTTCTTAAAATTTGTGGAGATTTTCGTCTTCCAGAATCGTTGGAACTTGAATCAGCTCCCAAATCATCACCAAAAGTATATCATATTAAATAAACAAATATATATAAACTGTAATAATTGATTGGAAGCTGCTTTTTCCCAACAAATCAATATTGCTTAATCCACTAAATTACCTGAAAATTCAGTTTCTACTACCTAATTGTTTAAATAAACTTTCAAAATTTCACCAACCTTACCTTACATCAAACATGATTAATATGAATTTTACTAAACATACATGACATTAATTGATCGAATAGTTAATATATTATTTTATTTATATAATATAAATAAAATAATATATTTGCTATTCGATTAATTTTATTACAAACAGATTAAATAATTAATTTAATTTATATAGTCAATCCCTCCATGAGAGCAGTTCAGTGGTCCACTAGTGGAACAGATAAGGTATTATTATTATTGCACAAACGGAAACGGTAGACTTTTTCTTCGTTGATAGGGCCCATCAATAATTCAAAGAAATTCTCTAGCACATGTTGCAATGCCGACACGACACCGTTCCGAAAACACCAATAATTCCGTAACGACGGACCTTCTTGCACATGGCCCTTTAATTTAAAGAAAAATAAAAACTAAAATATGTATATATATATATATATATATATATATATATATATATATATATATATATATATATATATTATTAACGGCAGATTTCCAACTCCCGCTAGAATCACGCGGGATTAACGTCTAACGGTCGTTGGACCCCACTCCCTCGAGGCCGCATAATAACATATAGGTAAATGAATCCAAAACTAGTGGATCCATATTCATACCTATAAATTATGATAAAAAATATTTAAAATTTTTATATTATTTTCCGTCTTATTAAAATTATTTTTATTCATTTTTTAAAATTTTAATCAAAATTATTTTTTAATTTTAAATAATTAAATTGTATAAAAACATATTTAAACTTATCCGAGTGAAATTTTTTAAAATGTGATTTTTTAATTTAATTAATAATAAAATTTAAATAATAAGATGTGAATCCCAGTGGTAAAGGATGTTGTATTTTATCCGAGTGACCCATGTTCGAGCACCAGTAATGTTGTGTGTGATGTCTTTGAAAAGACTACAAAAGTTGAACAGATACTACCATTGCATCACACCAGCATATTAAAAAATACAATTTTAATGAGAAAAAGAAAAATATAAATATCTTTTTTTATCACATAAGTTTCCGAAGTTACAAAATAATCATTAAAATTTGAATCGATTGTGAATCTGTCAAAAAGGTCATTTAAACTTATCAGCCCATTACAAAATATTTTTTATATTTATCAAAATTTATCACTAGTAGGTATCATTTGGTAACCAAATTAAAAATTTGATGACCATTTTATCACTCCTAAAATTTCAACGGTCAAAAATATCATTTCAGCTTACTTTAGTGAATTTTACCCTATTTTTCTCATTGTCAATTAATGGAATAATAATCATATATTTACATAAGCTAAGGTTATTAAATATCCTTAAAAATATTTTTATTATGTTACCACAGTTAAATATTTTTCACCACTTTTGAAAAATATGCATGTTACTCTATGTTATTATCCATTTCGAATTTGTAACTTTGTAAGATCTTATGTGACGCGTCTATTAAAAAATTATGATATTTTTTGTTCAAAAAATTATGATATTTTGTCTTTTTATTGTATTTAAGTCCAAAATTCAATTAATTTTAGATTGAATATTTAAAAAATAAAAATGAATAATATCCAAAAATAAAGCCATAGGTATTATTTATGAAATGTATGAACTTATAAAATTATTGTGAAACATATAATTATTTGGTAAACAACTTTTTGAGCTAAAATTAGTTAAAATTTAAAGCATTTTTAGAGGTTTGACTAGTCAAATATGCTAATTTGGATGCTTGTTAAATAAATGATTGTAATAGCGGATTAAGGTGAAACCTCTCATTTGAAAAAAAGCTTCTTTTAGGAGCTTTGTGAGTTAGAAGTTTGGATAAAAGACTTGCAAAGACTATTTTGTTCTTGATAATTATAAAAAAATTCTCTAAATAACATAAATTTGATTAACTAATAAATTTTAAAAAATAATTTCATAAATAAGAAATTAATATATGAATTAAAAAAATACATATTAATTTAATAATTAATAAAATTATATTTAAAATATAATTTCATATAAGAAATATATATATACTTCTAAATTTAATAATTATTAAAATTATATTAAAAAATAATTTCACAAATAAAAATTAATATATACATCCTCATATATACTCAGTAATATTATTAAAAAAATTATTTTTCATAATATAATTAATATTAATAGATACAAAATGTTAATAATTAATAAATTATTAAAACAAGTATTAAATATAATCATGTTCTTATATATCATTTTGCTTCTTCAAATAATCAAACATCTATCTGCTATCAGTTAATTTTATCAAACATTTTTATACAATCAGCTAATTTAATTCAGTAGTCAAATCAACTAATACAATTAGTTATCCGCTACCAGTTAATGTAATCCACTATTAACTATCCGCTAATTGCCAAACAATGTCATATTTTATTTCTTCAAATATTTTTTTTTGTGCTTACAATTTACAAATTATTGTTATATATAACACATTTTCGAGTTTAAGATAACATGAAAAATTATGTTTACCTTGAAGCCTACGAGTATATTTTAGTTATCTTGATAATGGATAGTTATTTAAATACATATTATATTCGAATTTTTATCAAATATCAAAATGTAGATATTAATCTTAAATATTTATTATTTGAATTCATTATATGAATTTGTTACTTTGAATATTAATTATCGAATAGAAACCCCGCTCCTTTTTGGACTATTATTTATGTCAAATATTAAAAATTCAAGTTTAAAGTTTAAAGTTAGTGTTTAAAATTAGATTTTAAGAAATTTAGAGTATGATGTATTGTTTATGGTTTAAAGTTTAAGATTTAAAATTTAAAATTTAGAATTAGAGTTTAAAATTCGATGGTTAAGTGTTGGGCATAGAAATTGACCTCAAAAGGGGCAAATGATTTTTGTTCATTATTTTTATTTTTAAAAATCACATATATTCGACCGAATGCCGTCTCCTTTTTTTTTGGATTGAGACTCAATGCAGTCTTTTTTTAGTTGCCCTCTCAGTTCCTCATGATTTTGTGCTGATTAATCTAGACCGACTCTTTGCAAACCTAGTTGTGATAGGTGAGTATTTTACTCGAAATTTTTATATATACAAAACCTCAAACTCGAGACTCGCAAAATTTTTAAATAAAATTTAATTAATAAAATAAGACTCATCAACCAGACCGACTCAATATGTTTTAACTAGACTCGATCGAATTCTTACCCCAATTTTCGTATGGTTTGTGTATATATACTTATGATAGATGCACGAAGATCTGAACACTGCCTTCAGACTTTCAACATCAAAGCAAATAAAAAACTGTCGGCAGAACTAGCTAACTAATATTTCCTTCACTCTTCTTTCAACTTTATCTACACCTTCCAGAACAGGTGGCGCCGCCGCCAGTTAACACAATGGTTCGCCACTGTGGGTTCACCGGAGTTTTTACATTGTGTTTCCTCTTGTTGTTGGAGTGTCTAAAGGTGGCCGGTAAGATCTCTATTCCACATAACGTTACCGACCTACATTGGCATCCCGCCACCGCCACTTGGTACGGCAGTCCAAACGGTGATGGTAGCGACGGTAAGATCCGTAACAGAACTCCTTGCATTTTATTAAATCTAGTGCTCCTCAATTATTGCCTTAATTATACTTTTTTCGAGCTGGATTATATAACCTCTTAATTTTATTCTTAGGCGGAGCATGTGGGTACGGATCTTTAGTCGACGTGCGGCCGCTGAAGGCCAGAGTCGGAGCCGTGAGCCCGGTGCTGTTCAAGAACGGGGAAGGGTGTGGAGCTTGCTACAAAGTTAAGTGCCTAGACAAGAGCATATGCTCAAAGAGGCCCGTCACAATCATTGTAATGGACAGGAGCCCTACAGGGCCCGGCGTCATCGGCCGCACCCACTTCGACCTAAGTGGTGCGGCTTTTGGCCACATGGCCGTACGCGGTCGGAGTTCACAGCTCAGGAACCGAGGTGAACTCCGAGTCTCGTACAGAAGGTATGCGCTCTAGCGTTTTTGTTAGCCATCTAACTAGTTCACTTAACTTCGAAACTGAGTAATTTGTTGAATTAAAATTTCAGGACCTCATGTAAATACCCAGGGAAGAGTATTGCATTCCATGTTAATTCCGGTTCAACAGCGTATTGGTTATCTCTTTTAATTGAATTTGAGGATGGAGATGGAGATATCGGGTCAATGCATATAAGAGAAGTAAGTGAAATTTTCAGGGATACGACTGCTCTCTGACACGCTGCCGTGCTGAAAAGCACTTCAAATTTGACAATTTAACCATTTTCTTGAACCATAGACTTAATGCATGTGATACATGGGACAGGCCACACTCAAAAGTCGCATCCTTACAGCAACTTCAAAAGAAATGATTTGAATGTCATATGACACTAGCATGTGCATGTTTCTTTATATATATAATAAACTATGGCCATAACATGTGGATGTTTGCATCGGCAGGCAAATTCGAATGAATGGTTGAAGATGGATCATCTGTGGGGGGCAAATTGGAACATAAATGGGGGACCTTTGAAGGGACCATTCTCAGTGAAACTAACAACATTATCAACAAGAAGAACACTGTCTGCAAGGGATGTGATTCCCAGAAATTGGACGCCAAAAGCCACTTACACTTCTCGCCTTAACTTTCTCTGAGTTTTTAACTGTTGAAAGTTGACAGTAATTGGTCCATCACAATAAGGGAACTAAGCTTATGTTGAAAGGCTCTCTTGTCCCCATGATACCAAAAGTATTAGCTTGGACAGAGCATAATAACACCCAAGGGCACTTTCTTTTCTTTTTCTACAGTAGTTTTCCCTACTTTTGTGTTCGGAGGTCTTGTAGCCCTCTCCAAAGGAGAGAGTGCTTTAGTGCATTGTTGAATGCCATTTATGTTTGAAGAATGTAAGCTTCTGGTTCCGTTGGGTTTTAAATCTTAATGTAATTTGTCCACTTAGTTTTGGTGCAGTTGTAAGTCATCTGGTTGACACCTTCCCTTTTTCTCTTAAGTTATGGGTTCAATACCTGTTAAGAGTAAAATTTTCCTCCTCTCACCTTCTAGGTAGAAACTGTCAAAAAAAAAAACTCTTAATATAATTTATAACTTTCAATTCCTAAACATGAGTCAATTGTGTTTAAGTGCACTCGAACTTACAATACTCCAAATGTTACAATAACAACAATGATATCAATTAAGTTAAATGCTCAATAAACTCATCCTAACAAATTTAATAGCTGATAAAATTGAAGCCAGTAGTAGTATAAATTAGGTGTGCGGTGGATGATACAATTTAGCCACATGCAAAAGCGTGGTAATGTGGTAGCAAAGTAGACGTGGAGGAGTAACGGTGTGAGTGGTGACAAGTATGCGACCACCCCACACGAGGTGGAGATCCCATTGAATCCTCTCTGAAAATGAAATGTGCAAATTGGAGAAAAGGAAAGCAATCTCATTCGGTATTTAATATCTATATGGGAGGGGCCACCTCTTTGCGGAAAGGGATACGGTTGTAAACCGAGTCGAGCTCGAGTAGTGCTGAGTTTGACTTAACTCGTTAAGAATTCGAGTCGAGTTCGAGCTTGAGTAGTTTTTAACGAGCTTGAATAATTTTAGTTCGGCTCGGCTCGTTAAGAACCCGAGTTGAATTCGAGCTTGAGTCGAGTTCAATCGAGTCGAGTGTTGGCCGAACTTTAACCGAGTCGAACTCGAGTAAGTGCGATCTGTCTCGGCTCATTTGAAGCCCTATTAAGAAAAAAAACATTGATACACAATTTGTGTAAACTTTACACAATCTTGTTAATGTTAGGGTTTATGGGTGTTAGTTTAGGGTTTAGAGGTTTAGGTTGGGTTTAGAATTTAGGATTTAAGACTTATGTTTAGGGTTTATGTTTTTAGGATTTTAAGTTTAGGAATTTAGATTTTAAATTTAAAAAATTAAAAGATTTAATATATTATATTTTCGAGTAGCTCGCGAGCTTTTCGAAATGGGTATCGAGTAGCTCGACTCGGCTCGTCAAGAACTCGAATCGAGTTCGAGCTCGAGTCGAGTCCAACCGAGTCGAGTGTTGACCAAGCTTTGACCGTGTCGAGCTCGAGTAGCTCGCGATCTATCTCGTCTCATTTATAGCCCTAGAAAGGGTAATAAAAAACTAGGTCGAATTATTCTATTATCCCTTATACCATATAAAGTTGTAGATTTAGTCCTTATATTCTAATTTGATCATTTTTAATTTGTGTATTTTCCTAATTTTAGAATTTTATCCCTAACCTAATTATAAGACCTTTTTTTGCTAGTACATAATCATGAACTCAAATCAGCTTTCGAGTCACAACAAATCCCTCACTATTATTTCACCAATAACTATAAAACCTTTTATTATGCTATTAGGGGTATTATTATTATGTATAAGTCGTATATTTAGTTCCAACGCTCCAATTTTATCATTTTAAGTTTTTGTAATTTAGTCACATCGTCTTTGGATTGTTTATATTAGGAGTAAAATTTTAAAATCTGAAAGGCATAGGACTAAAATTAACCAAATTAAAATACATAGACTAAATCCACAACTTAAACATTGCACATGGGCTACCGACATAAATTGGCCAAAAGGTTAATAAGATAAAGGGCTGTTAATTCAACAATTGTTCCACTGAAAAAGCGGATGATGTTTATTTTAGAAAATATGGTGCTTAAAATCATTTATAGGGTAAACTAGAAGCCAAGCACGCACGCAAGAAGCTTCCCGAGCTGCTGCCTTTACCTTCTTCCTTGGAAGGGGGTCTGACGCGCATTAGAATGCGAGTTCGGATGCTTGTATAGGTAATTTTCATTAAATTTGATTTCGTGAGATTAAACTATACCAATGACCACCGAACTCGTCAATTAGACCATTGAACTTATTAATTTAAGCAAAATTGAAAGAATGGGGATAATGTGGTTTGAACTTGGGACATGTGGGTTTCAAACCCACACCTTTACCACTACACCAAGCCTCTCTCGATAACATGAATTGCGTCATTTAATATATATGTTATAATGCAATAAACGTTATAGAAGAAAGTGAAAAATGGTTGAAAGGGGATTTGAACCTATACCACTTGGGATGTGTATAATCACACAAACATTCGATATAAAGAAAAGAAATTCTATTAAAATATTCGAATATTTTTTTTTCATATTTAAATTAAATCAAATATTTGATTTAAATATTTTAAAAATATTTTCTTCTTTTTCATACTTTAAATATTCGACTTAATTTAAGTACTTTAAAATTTTAATTTAAAATATTCAAGTATTTGAAGAAATACTTTTTAAATTGGAAAAGCAAAATTTATATTAAATCGAATATTTATTAAAATGAAATATTTGTATTAAAATTTGAAATAAAATTTATTAAACATTTTTAAATTGGAAAAGCAAAATTTCTATTAAATCGAATATTTTAAAGTATTTAAATTATATCGAATATTTAAATTATGAAAAAGAAAAAAATATTTTTAAAATATTTAAATTAAGTATTCGAATTAATTTAAATATGAAAAAGAAAAATATTCGAATATTTTAAATCGAATGTTTGTGTGATTGTACACATCCTAAGTGGTCTAGGTTCGAATCCCCTTTCAATCATTTTTACTTTTTTCCCCTAACATTTACTGCATTATAACATATATATTAAATGACACAATTCATCCCTAATAATTAAAGTCCTCTAATAAGGTGTTGATATGTGTTATTACTTAATTAAATAATTAATTTATTTTATCAATTTAAAATTAGGACTAAATTAAAAGAATTTGTAAATAACAAGGATTAAATGTATAATTTTATAAAAGTTCGTTAACTGCCACATCATCCCTCCGTCATTCATCTGTTATTTTTTTAAGGGTGGTGGTCAAAATAAGTTAATTTAATAAGTTCGGTGGTCTGATTAACGAGTTTGTTAGTTCGGTGTTTAAAATAAAAATCTACAAATTAATTTGGTGATCAATGATATAGTTTACTCAAACATTTATGAACAATACTACCTTGTAAACTACAACGAAGACAAGAAAAACCTTCCCTCTAGTCTCAAAATCAAATCAGAAGGCAAGAAAGGTCTACAGATCAGGGTTGGGTTTCAGCTGAAGTCTCAAAAAATTCTATGATTCCACCTTCAGAATCCCCAAGTGCTCATGGTTTTTGTACAAGATGCTCAGAGTCTCCTAGTTCTACTTCACCTCCTTGCCATTCATTGTGATTTTGGAAAAGCAATTCAATCTGTTCCAATGATTTCCCCTTTGTCTCCGGAACAAGCTTGTAAACAAAGAGAACGGAAAGAGCCGACATCAACGAAAAGAGGAAAAAGGTTCCGGCCACCGTTATTGTACGAGCGAGAGACAGGAATGACATGGCAATGAAGCCGCTGCATAACCTGTTACCTACGGCGCCGAGAGCCGACGCTTGAGCTCGTAACCTCAAGGGAAAGATTTCGGATGTCACAATCCAGCAAACAGGACCCATTCCGACCGAAAAAAATGCTACATTTCCACACACACACAATAAGGCCATTGCAATTCCAAGCTGCCCTTTCCCCAATATGGCCAAGCTAAGGCTTAAGGTAAACAAACATAATGTCATTCCAATTGTGCTCACATAGAGCAAGGGCTTCCTCCCAACTTTATCAACAAGAAATGTAGCAATCAATATGAAAGCAGTCTTCGTCACACCGACGGCCACGGTTGCAGCGAGGAGTTTCGAGTTATTCTCGATCCCGGCATCCTTGAAGATTGTGGGGCTATAGTACACAGTTGCATCTATTCCAGTGATTTGTTGGAAGCACTGGATTCCGAAGCCGGTGATCAGCATTCGACGAAGTGAAGGTGAAGGGCTTAATAGTTCACGCCATACAGCTTTCTCTTCACTCTTCTCTCCTCCATTAGATATTCCAGCTGCTGCTACTATATCTGAGAGCCTCTCGTCCACCTCTTTCTCGTTTTCAATCGTTTTTAATAGCACCGATCTTGATTCATCGACTCGGTTCTGCATGACCAACCACCTCGGTGATTCAGGGATAACGAAAAGTGCAAATCCGATGAAGACCGAAGGCAAAATTCCAACAGCCAGCATTACTCTCCAGTTTATATGTACTGAAAGACCAGAAAATGCATAGTTTGAGACATAACCAAGCAGAATTCCTAGATTTATCGAAATCTCAGGGAATGAAGTAAGGTATCCTCTGTCAACCGTTGGTGATATCTCTGCAATATAGACCGGAGCAATCATGACTCCGAAGCCTATACCGACACCAGCCAAAATTCGCCCGATCATTAGTATTTTGAACGAAGGTGCAAGTGCCATTATAGCAGCACCGATTTGAAACACAACAGCAGCAAAAGCCATTGTCCACTTTCGACCGATGATATCCGATGTCCTCCCACCGGCTAAGCTACCCAAAAGCGAAATGACGCTCAAAATCCCAACGAGAACTTCTTCCTGCACCTCGGTTATCTTCAGGTCTTCCTGGATAAATATAATTGCTCCACTCATAACACCTACATCTGCACATACAAAAAGGAAATTCTTAGCCTAAAAGTGTTCGAAAACCGGTATATGTTTCAATCTTCATGACTCATGAAGATCTGCAATAAAGTTCAAGATTTTAACCCAAATTGGTGAATTTTAAACATTCCAAGGAGCTTAATAGCAACATAGATGACAATCAACCATATTCAGTCCAGTTAAAGTTATAATTATCTGATTCTACACAAAACAATATCAATGAACTTTATAATGCTAGATTCATTACAGGAACTATCAAAAACCAACTATTCCCAGAAAATATAGCAGATGAATAGAGAAAAAAGAAAACAAACCATAGCCAAGAAGCACATTGTTGAGAGAAGCAAAAATGGCACAGGCAAGAACATATTTCCTGGTACTTCTCTTCCTCTCTAGTTGATGATGATGATGATGTATGGCATCATCATCAAAATCATCAGATAACTCAGAATCCATCCTCTTGTACTTGTTCTTCTTCCCCAAAGACAAACCCATCTCTCCATTCCCATTTTCATGGGCATCAACCAACCCCATACCTCTCCTTTCCACAAGAACAGACCCTGAAGAGTTTCCTTTGTGGTTGACAAACAAAGATTAAGCCATGGGTTTGGGATTTCAGATCTAAAGCCAGAAAAAGGAAGATTGAAAAACAAGCTCAATAAGCAAGTGGATCCATTATTTTATATATTCCTGAAGCAGGCCACTTGCTAAGTTTCAAAACCTTTGCTTACACATGCAAATGAATAAAAAAAATGGTTAACATCATCACAATGTTTTAAACAAATGTGTTTATGTTTTCTAGGTAACAAGTACAGCTCCTCAGGTGTGTAAAATATGCAAGATTCCTACAATTTGTCTGTTTCTTTAATGCAAATTTTCTCAACTTCTATGGTAAGTTTGATAATATTGCGAAAGGCACACTACCTTTGAGTAAATTGTCTGAAATGGATTCCGTAATTTAGAATGATTTCAAGCGTTCGTTTAAATGTTGTTAAAATTGCTTTTAAGATATACGAGGATTAAATGCGTTTATGTTTTATATGATATATCCGGCTAATAAAAAAATATTTTTTTTTTGAGTCAAGGTATCCACTGTCGACAACAGTGATTAATGGATGGAAATCCTCTACCTTTTTCGATGCCCTTACATATGTCCCCACGTTCAAAATTAACTTTAGGGTTTAGGGTTTTAGATTAGAGTTTAAGGAATTTAAGGTAGGGTCTATTTTTAGGGTATAAGGTGTAGTGTTTATGATTTAGAATTTAGGGTTAGGGCTTAGAATTTAATATTGTAGTGTTTTTTAGTGTTGGGACATATGTAAGAGCACCGAAAAGAGGTAGACAAATTTTATCTGTGATTAATCCCTTCGTGGCGAGTACTCTCACTAAGAGATAAACGGCTGACCATAAAATATGCTTCATTTACATTGGTAAAAGTTAAAAAAATACTATTTTGATAAATAATTAGTTTTTTATGTAAATTTTATAAATAGTTTATACATAATTATTAGACTTGTGATCGAGGTAATGATTGTGTTTGTATATAATTTTTAACATCTAAAATATAGTTTGTATACCTATTAAAAATATAGTTTATATATTAATATTAAAATTTACAAATAATTTAAACTTATATGAAAAAATTTATCTACACAATGATGTAAATAAGTATTGATAATTTGTAGGGACAAAAAATTATGCAAGCATGATTTATAGTTTGAAACGTATTTAGACAAGAATACAATACATAGTTTGGAGCTTAATTTTTCATTTAAGCCAATAATTTATATTAATTACTTAAAAATATCTAAAATTTATAATATATGTATAAGAATATTATTATTGAGTCACTATGTTTTTAGGCTTAATACATATTTTCCCCCCTTAAACTTTACCTGTTTTCTCAACTTCCTCCCTAAAGTATGTTTTGACCACTCTTGCCCCCCTCAAACTTTACACCGATATTCATATTACCCAAAAAATTAACACCTTTAAAAATATATATCATAACCAATCAAAACACGACACATCACCTAACTATTTCTTTTTCTTAATTTTCAATTTAATATATAAAAATAAAATAAAATAATACAAATATAATATAATATTAATAAAAAATATTTAATAAACCCATCTTCTCCAACCTCCCATTTCCCCTCCTTCACCTTTTTGTTATTGTTGAATGCTTTAATACCCCATGGAACCACTTAACTTTTTCAACAGAGAATTTTTGCTTTTAATACATTTCTTTCTTCATTCGGCATCTAAATGGTTCCATCACCATGGGGGTATCAAAGCATTCAACAATGGCAAAAAGGGAAAGAAGGGGGGGAATGGGAGGTTGGGGAAGATGGTTTTATATTATATTATATTATATTATATTATATTATATTATATTATATTATATTATATTATATTATATTATATTATATTATATTATATTGTTTTGTTTTTAACTTTTTTATATATTAAATCAGAAAATAAGAAAAAGATATAGTTAGGTGACATGGCGTGTTTTGATTGGTGATGACATTTTTTAACGGTGTTAATTTTTGGGGTAATATGAGTAACAACGTAAAGTTTAAAGGGCAAAAGTGGTCAAAATATACTTTAAGAGGCAAGTTGGGAAAACATGTAAAGTTTAAGGGGGGAAATGTATTTAGCCTATTATTTATTATAATTCAAATTAACTTATTATATTATGACCTTGTTTGGTAAAGAGAGGTTTGAGCAAAAATTAGAGGTTTGAGGCATAATTAGAAGTTTGACCAGTCAAATCCGCTAATATTATTGTTTGGTAAACAACGGATTAAAAGAGCGGATTGGGGTGAAACCGCTAATTTTGAAAAAGCTCATAATCATATTTTAGAGTTGTAATATCAGTTACCAACAATCTCAAAATAATCTAAATTAAATATTTTCTCACACTATTTATAAGCTAATCCTATTTACTTCTTTTTTTTATTGTCACATATTTATATGTGTATTTAAATTTATTAATTAATTAAATTATATTAAAATAATTATATAAATAATAAATAAATATATAAATCATTCGAATATGTTTAGAAAAGTTATATTACAAATAATTTTATAGATCTAATTGTTAGAAAATAAGCGTTAATCCAAGAATAAATAATAAAATATAATAATATTATTTAAACGAACAGTACAAAATTAAGAACAATACAACAATATATATAATCAAACCGATTTGAAACCAAAAGAAACGTGTTGAGGCCTGCACGAACGCAGTTTCCTTAAGACAGATTTTCGGCCACTCCTATGGTGCTCGAGTTCATTGGTCGTCTGTCTCCCAGGATACAACAACATAAAATCAACCACAATTGCACTACTGTGGAGATCACGAACTGACCCTTGCCTTCGCCTATCACCGAAAAACCACTTGTAAAATCCACAGAGTAAACAATGAAAATTTTCTGTGGTTTTGAGTTGTGTAAAACTTAGAAGGTTTACTCCCTATTTATAGGAGTGTCATGAGGGTATAAGTGGAAAATTTGACCTAATGGAGCATTCAATATTGAGAATCAATTGATTCTCCTATAAAGCAATTTCCAAAATTTTTATTTGAATTAAAGGTAACTTCTAATATTTACCCTTTTAATTCCAAGATAAAATTTGGCAAATTTATGCTTTTATTTGAGGAAAATTCATTTTAAATTTGGGTCAAAATATCTGCAAGCCCACGAAGGACCAGACCGGTTCAGACATTTGCGTTACCCACGTCGTGCACGTCTGCACATTTACGAACCAACAATTGGTTCCACATTTTCCTCAACAACATTTGAATCAATTTCTTATTCAAAGCTCCAAAATTATCAAATTTTTCCAACAATCCCCCACATGAATGAAATTGATTTAATCAAAGACATTTTGACTCGATGTGGTGATAGATTCTACGATCGATAGCTGCATAGGATAGGTAGGTGTCCACCTTTGAACCTTCCCTTGTGAAAGTATATTTACTTTACTAGCTGACCAGTAGACGTAATGTCCTTGAACTGTTCTGCCGTTTGTGTAAACGATGATATACTTCACACAACTACCTCTCTGACAAGAGTATTAGTTCTCATGGGTATGTCCATATGGCCGTGGACATCGCCTGGTTCTGCAAGAGTTTGAAAGAACTATGCCCAATAGTCTTATTGAAGCGGCCCCACTTCACTCTCACATAGGTGACTTATGTTGCTTGACTCACAAAAGCACACAATGGTCATTAAAAGCATTGCTTAGCCTAAACCACTTTGATCACTGTTTGCATCATAGGAATGGACTTGGGATAAGAGCCCCTACAGTGACCGCACAGGTCTATGCAATTAGGTTGTCCCTTTGAACCTAGATCTTGGGATCTCCAGTCAACTAGGTAGGGTTTTCCTTCACATAGCACCTTAAATTTACATGGGCTTTAGTCTCATTCCTTTAGATGTTTTCTCAACTTGATCTCAATTTAATCCTTTGGTTAATGGATTCACAACGTTATTCTTTGATTTCAAAAAATCAATAGAGATAATTTCATTTGAGATCAGTTGTCTAACGGTATTATGTCGACAACGCATATGTCTCGACTTACCATTATACACAAAGCTCTATGTCCTACCTATTGTGGGCATTGGCTTTGGTCGTTCAGGAATGTCCTCCAAGAAATTTCTAAAGCCATTCGACTTCTTTTCTAGACTTGTCTAGAACTTCAAAATCAGATTCTATTATGAATTTGATTATAACCATTTTTCTTGAGGATTTCCATGACACGGTTCCTCTTCCCAAAGTGAAGACATATCCACTTATGCCTTTGATATCTTGAATATCAAATATCCAATCGCATCGGAGTATCCTTCTAAATAGAAGAATCTCTGGAATAATGCAATTCATAATCTCGAGTATATCTAAGATATCTCAATGCCCTCACAATTTCTTTCCAGTGATTTTCACTTGAATTGCTTGTGAATCTACTTGAATTGCTCATAGTAGAAACAATATCTGGTCTATTGAATCTACTTGGTCAACACTTTGGTCTTTGTTCTTGGACAAAAGTTGGCATGTATTTATTGGAGTTCTGGCTATGCCAGAAACATCCTTGCCAAACTTCTCTTGTCCGCGTAGTGTGACTACGTCAATATGAGACCTTCAAGTGATCGTTTGATTTGGATGCCCAAACTCAAATATATTAATCTCATATTTTTCATGTCAATCTTGAATTTGACAAGTCTTTGGTACGTTTACCATTTTATTGTTGCTTCCAACAATGAATATGTTATTAACATACAAACATAGAATAATATATCCAATGTTAGTAGTTTTGACATATACACATTTGTCACACTTATTTATCTTGAAGTCGTTTGTCATCATGACATTATCGAACTTCTCATGTCTTTACTTTGGTGCTTGTTTAAGTCTATACAAGGACTTCACCAACCTACATACTTTTCTCTCTTGACTTGAAACTACATAACCCTCAGGTTGTTCCATGTATATTTCTTCATCAAATCTTCATTTAGAAAAGATTTTTTAACATCTATTCGATGTACGTCTAGATTTCGCAAAGCGATAATTGTAAGTATCATACTTATAGAGGTTATCCTTGATACATGAGATTATGTATCGAAATAGTCAAGGCATTTGGTAACCTTTTATTACCAATCTGGTCTTATACTTATCAATTGTTCCATCTACTTTCATTTCTCCATTTGAAAATTCATTCAAAACTTAGTGGTTTAATTTACAGAGAAAGATCCACCAATTCCCACGTATGGTTTTGCATGATGGAATCAATGACATCCTTTCATAAGATGCCTTCAGATGAATGTATAACATCATTATACGTTTGAGATTCAACCTCTAACATAAATTTTAGAAAAATGATCCAAAGAATTTTTCTACCCTTGCTCATTTACTTCTCTGTGGCTCTATTTCAAGCTCAAACCCTTGTTGATCATTTGAGTCATCTTTATCGATAATCTCCGAAGTTCGTTTCATTGAACTTTGACCAACTTCCCTAGCTTTACAAGGGAATACATTTTTAAAGAAAATGCATCCTTTGCTTCCATTATCGTATGCTTGTGAATCTTAGGGTTCTTCGATTCATACACAAGAAATCGATATATATTGCTATATTTTATATAGCCAATGAAAATACAATCGACCATATTTAGGGAGCTATTCTCAGTTGCTTTAGTAATGAGGTCATTACCTTTGCAAGACACCCCCACATTTTCAAGTAGTTGTAGGAAGGTTTAATTACCTTCCATAACTTATATGGTGTCTAGTCTCTTTAATTACGGGGAATCTTGTTTAAAAGGTAATTAGCTTATAGAACAGCTTCCCCCACATGTTAGGCACATTATAGTACCAACGTTACTCATATAGAGCTTCTCCTCATCTTAAACCTTTAATTAAGTTTGAGATTCAACAGCATGCTCATAGAGAACAATTTTCACTATAGCTTCATCTTTACATTATTTTTGTGCTATCATCAATGAAGGTAATAAACATATTCCTTCAGCCAATATGTTGTCATATCAATTGTTATGACAATAACATTGCCCTCATTTGAAAGTCTATAGTCAAAAGACTTGTTCCTCATCTTATGGCAATTGAAGCATTTTTTTTCATAAAATTTTGCTTCTAGAACACACCGTCCAATTTACGGTTTGAAGTCGTTTTTAACTTCTACTACGTTTCCCATGATAATATTTATATTGGCAATATTTACCTTAGTAAAATTTGAAGGTGGTAACAATATTTACCTTATCCTCTCTAATAATAGGAGGATCATCATTCATATATTTAACTAGGTTTATCATGGTCAATTATGCAACATCTTTTGTTGCCATGTATGAAATTCTTTCCAATAAATTTCACTGATTTTTCCATTGTGTCACGGAGACACAATTCAGAACCAAGAATTATGAATTTGTTAAACGTTAGAAATTTAGTCAAAGACTAAAACCAGAAACAAAAACATAATTTTTAACTTTTGTTAGACGGCGAAGATTTAGTAAACTAAACCCCAAACAAAAGTTCACACGGTATTAATAGAAAGAACAATAATAAACAATGCACCAGGTAGGTAACTTATGAAAGAGAGGTGGTGCACTAGGCACGCTTAAAGACCAAGTCTCTCAAAGAACCAATCCTAGACATGCATTTTTAAATTTTCTTTCAATCACCCTTTATGGATTTTATTCTTGAAATCATTCCAAGCATGGATGATCAATCGGAATTACTACCTTTGATTCACAACAATTTGGAATCTTCCATTTATAGTCCAACGACCCTCTCGATTCTTTAGCCATTTTTAAACATTGTGCACTTCATAACATGCATCAGAATAGGCTTTAAGAATTTAATTTTGACATAGAGAATCAAGTTCTTCTATGCTTTGATTCGAGACCTTAGTCAGAATCAACGCTCTAAATTTGGTAACCAATTTTACTTTTCGAAATAAATTCACCAATTTATTTCCAAAATAAAATCATACTTGATAATAAATTTGAGTTATTTTTTTCAAAATAAATTCACCAATTTATTTCAAGGTTGAATCATTCTAGATTCTCACTAAATTAAATCCAATGATTTATTTCCCTTAACAAGTTAGAATCAACACATGATTCTAGTACAGAAAATAAATTTAATAATTTATTTCCTTTTACACAAATTTAATCATATTTGATTCTTACGGAAATAAATTCGATGATTTATTTTCCTTAACAAGTTAGAATCAACGCATGATTCTAGCATATAAATAAATTTAATGATTTATTTCATTTTACAAAAATTGAATCATACTTGATTCTTACGAAAATAAATTCAATAATTTATTTTCCTTTTCCAAAATTAGAATCAACACAAGATTCTAACGAAGAAATAAATTCAGTGATTTATTTCTCATATATCTTTTGTTAAATATTGGGATTAGTAACACTAAAACCCAAACCAAAGATATCAAGGCAACAAAATCAAAGGAATTGATCCTTTAATTTTTTTTATTCTTGTTTTGGAAAGATCACGTAAATCCGTTAAAACGGCAGAAATTAATTTCTGAAACGAATTATTTACGAGATCTTTGTTTCCACAACACATCACGATTTCGCCTGAATATTCTGTTCGTCTCTATAAAATTTCTCAAAAGAAATTGTTAGTACAAAATAAAATCCACATAATTCTCAAAATTACAAAGGATCACAATTAAGACAAAAAATGTGACAAAGTATAATTTATATACATGTCATATTTAAAATGTCCATGTTATAAGGTAACATTATCATAATAATATTATTGTCAAAAATGTTTAAGGAATATTTCATTATTACCTTAACAATGTCATAAAAAAAGTATAATTATGACATAAATCATACCATATTAAAAGTCAAAATTTAATATGGAATATTACCTTACTAATACCATAATTTATGGTTTTTAAAAAAAAAGTCATATAAACAAGAAAACTTATTAAGGAATATTTAAATTACCTTACTAATCGAATATTCAAATGTTCTATCTCAAGAAATACCGCTTGCATCGTGTTGAATCCATGATATTGGTGATCTCAACGTTTCTTGTCTTTGGGCATTCACTTTTTCTATGCGTGAAATTTCCTCATCGTGTGAATCATTGCGTTAGATACAATAATCTGTTCGTCTTGGATTAAAACTGAAAATTTGTCTTAAGATTGTTAGAAAATAAGCGTTAATCCAAGAATAAATAATAAAATATAATAATATTATTTAAACGAACAGTACAAAATTAAGAACAATACAACAATATATATAATCAAACCGATTTGAAACCAAAAGAAACGTGTTGAGGCCTGCACGAACGCAGTTTCCTTAAGACAGATTTTCGGCCACTCCTATGGTGCTCGAGTTCATTGGTCGTCTGTCTCCCAGGATACAACAACATAAAATCAACCATAATTGCACTACTGTGGAGATCACGAACTGACCCTTGCCTTCGCCTATCACCGAAAAACCACTTGTAAAATCCACAAAGTAAACAATGAAAATTTTCTGTGGTTTTGAGTTGTGTAAAACTTAGAAGGTTTACTCCCTATTTATAGGAGTGTCATGAGGGTATAAGTGGAAAATTTGACCTAATGGAGCATTCAATATTGAGAATCAATTGATTCTCCTATAAAGCAATTTCCAAAATTTTTATTTGAATTAAAGGTAACTTCTAATATTTACCCTTTTAATTCCAAGATAAAATTTGGCAAATTTATGCTTTTATTTGAGGAAAATTCATTTTAAATTTGGGTCAAAATATCTGCAAGCCCACGAAGGACCAGACCGATTCAGACATTTGTGTTACCTACGTCGTGCACGTCTGCACATTTACGAACCAACAATTGGTTCCACATTTTCCTCAACAACATTTGAATCAATTTCTTATTCAAAGCTCCAAAATTATCAAATTTTTCCAACACTAATTAATAATAATTAGATACAAAATATTGATAACTAAGAAACTATTCAAACAAGTATTGAATATAATCATGTCCTTATATGTCATTTTGCTTGTTTAAATAATCTAACAACTATCAGTTAATTTTACCAAACACTTTTATACAATCAGCTAATACAATCCGCTAGTCAAATCAGCTAATGTAATCCGCTATCAGCTATTCGCTAATTGCCAAACAAGGCCTATATTATTAAAGAATTTAGATATTATTACATGAATTTATTTTTTTACTTTATAACCTAATTTTAAAACAAAAATTAGATCAAAAATATTTTTCAACAATAATGGAGTATAAAATTTAGGGCAATGCTACATCTACCTATTGGATCATCTACCCAGCTAATGTGGCATATAACATAACAGAGAATAAATGCAATACAATAAATATTTTAATAAACAATTTTTATAGTCATAAATACAATACAATTAATATTTCTTTCCTCAATGAACAATTTTCAAGGTCATAAGTACAATATAATTGGTATATCTTTACCAATTTATCATTTCCAAAGCTATAAATATAATATAATTAATATTATAATTTTTAAAATATAATAAGAGAAACTTGTCATTGTAAAAGCATCCCTCTAAAAATCTAAAAATCTGTCCCCCCTAAAAAAACTGCAACATTTGAAAGTGTTTCCTCAAGTCTTTATAGCCTGATCGGTTCATCTTCAACAAAAGATTCCAGGTACAGTTAATATGGTAATTTTTGTATGGAATTTAAGCATTTTGTTCGGTATTTGAAAATTGATTAATATTTAACTAATTAGTTCTTGATTTGAAAATGAGAAACTGACATCCTAATCCATAAAAATTGGGTTTGAAATGTTTACTTTTACTTTAATTAACATTTAATAAAATTATTTGTGGTGATTTTTTAATATTTTTTGTGAATATATTAATTTATGAACAAAACTCATTTCATCTGATTTATTATTATTATTTTAATTACGTAGATATTATGATATTATATATTTATTATTATATTTTGATTTTAATCTTTTTTTATTATATTTAGAAAAGGTGCAATAATAGATCTAAATATCGAATATACTACTCAAGGTGGTAACAATGATAATTCTTCTATGGACTTTAGCTTTGACTCAGATCGAATATAATAAAAAATGAGATCGAAGAAGATGACTATTTGACGGTAAATGATGACAATATAAATAAAAGTTGTAGTGGACTTACTAGTTCGAATGTAGGGATGACAATTGTGACTTATGATGATGTAATTGGTTACTATCATGAATTGAAAGACAAAATAAGTTCCAAGTAAAAATTAGAGGGTCACAAAATGCAGAAAGAGTTGAAAGTGACAATGTCAATAATTGTACAAGGGTAAGATTAGCATGTATAAAAGAAGGAAAGATTATTCCTAAAGAAAAAGACCCATCAAAGCCATCACGTACTCAAGTTACTGGTTGTAAAGCTAAATTAAATAACAACTACTTTCTATGTTTTGTTGGTTAATGTTCTAGTTTACGTGTCATTCTCTTGTTATTTTTTTTGTTAAAGTGTGTTAGTGAAGAATTTAATTACATAATTGATATAATTAAAAATTAATAATTCAAAGTAATAGTTTAATTACAAATTAAAGGATAAAACGAATAAAACATAAAAGTTATAGCAACCTAATTTCTAATGGTTAAATTAAAAGAATCAAAACCTAAAGGCCGAATTGTAACTAACCAAATTAAATTATGGTTAAATTAAATTAAATCCAAACCTAAAAAAGGAGATCACTTGGACTTAAATGAAAAATAAATAAAAACGCTAGACTTAAAAGGTAATTAACACAGAAAATGCTGCGCGGGTTCTCCACTGTAACCCCCTCGTCCCGGTCCGGACGCTTGACCGGTCCGAGTGGGCTACACGGAGAAAACCGATGTGAACCCGTTAAGGTCCCACCTCGGTTAGCAACCCTAGAAAAACTTTTTATTATTATTTTCCTTTTCTAGAGGCATTATTGAATCCTATGTGAGAAAGACGACAACAGAAGAACATACGAGATAAAACATCCATACAGCTCATCAAACAGACCATTTTTAATCCTTTACAGCAGGCCGTATCGAAACACCCTTAGGGTGTTTCGATACGCCTTGACCGGGTCAACTGGCCAAAGTCAACCTGGTGAGACCGTTTCGAAACAGGGGTGACCCGTATCGAAACGACCTCAACGGTCAATTTCTCGTGGTCAACGAGATGAAGATCGTTCCGAAACGCCAAAGCCCATTCCGATACGTTAATTTATCGTCAAAATCTCAGATTTCCAGTAGCAAAATCGTATCGGAACGACCCCCCCCAACGTACCGAAACGTCTGGCCCGGAACAAAGGGACCGTATCGAAACGGGACCAACCGTTTCGAAACGCCCTCTGTCTGCAGATTGGTTTTAGCTGGTTTTTGGTACAAGGCTGTCCCAAAAGCACCACTAAGACCTCACACATCACACAAGCATAAATTCTAGATACAGGACAACCTACACGAGCATGCTTAACACATATTGAACATATAGAAACCATACATTCAAAGGATCAACAATCCACATAAGAACCAAACATAGTAATCAAGGTTAGCATGCTTGGACAAACATACATAGGAGCATCCATAAAAAGGTGCAAGACCAACATACACATAAGCATTCAAGGTAAGCAATAAAGCACGATTTACGAAACAAGGCATCTACAAGCCACACCAACAACAACATACATCCAAAGCATTCAAATCAATAACACCTATCTCATTGCTTGACTATTACATTCTACAATTTAAATATCATACTTGAGCTAACCGTAAGCAACACTTGGAGGCCTTTCCTTGCCCTTGCCACCCACAAGCTACTGATCTGCATTGTCGAACAAGAAGAAGCGTAAGCATAAAAGCTTAGTGAGGGTATGCTCATAAAACAAACCTTCGACAATGCAGGGTCCAAGCACGAGCAAGAGTCAAAATAAAATGCATGGTCTTACCTCCAATCCTCAAGAGCCAAAATAAAAGATGATGCATGAACATATTATCAAAGTCATGCCATGCTCAACAGGTCCATAACCACAACATATAGAAACACATATAAACAACATATGAGCAACATAATCCACAATCCGTATTGGCACCTAGTTATGACTCGAATACGCGGATAACCGTTGGAACTCACATCCAACAACACAACCATTACCTGACGGTGGGATTACACTCATCACCATTCACGCGGAGGGGATTCCACTCATCCTCACGCCTCATTTTACGCGGAGGGGATTCCACTCATCCTCACGCCCGTCGATGGGATTCCACTCATCACCGACTAATATATATAAGAAAATTTCCGGGCGAACCCGTACTCCATCTTGATGACTACCATCATCAAGACCACGTGCGCATTTTGACTCACGTGTGCACACTAAACATCCTAATGATCGATCATTTGTACCCAAGCATACTAGTGCCAATACTACACATTCCATTAATCTATCACAGTATCAATCCATAACAACTTCCGTGCTTAGCACGTACTCACCATAACTTAGCGTCATGCACAAATCACATTTTCATGCCTAGCATGTACTCACCATGATCCTCGGATCATACAATCACCTCATAATATCATTTCACATGTCAACACTACATGATATCATTAACACAATATCACATCATATTTCATACATATGTATATCTCCCTCATAATTATCATCAACATGCATATAACAATGCATCAAGCCATGCCTCAACATACATGTATAACAACATATACATAACCACCATAAACACAATTAAACACGAGGCATAAATCAACCATTAAAGAGTGCAACCAAAGTCTCTAATTTAAGCTTGAGATTAGGCTATCACTCTAATCCCAACTCTAGGTGGGTCTACCAATCCCAACCTAGTCCACATGCTTGAACCAAATGCTCAAAACCATTTAAAATATTTTAACCACTCAATGACAATTCCAAGCTCAACCACACTAGCTGATCAAGCTTCCAACGATTCCGGATTTGTTCCTGAGGCTTCATCAACAATAAATCTCGCTTCTAATCACCTCAACACAATCAAAACAACCTCAAATCAAATCACCAATTAATGTAGCAAACCCAAAACACCATTCAAGCAACAAACACAATAATTCAAGCCATGAACAACCCCAAAAACACCAAACCCGAGCAGCCCTTATACCCAGCCCAAAACTTGTGATTTCAACACATTTAACACTTCCAAATGCTTCCAAAACAACCCCCAACTATTACCCTATCATCAACCCTCAATTTCCAACACAAACCACACCCAAAACTCAACTAAAAACTCTTCTAAAACCCCACCAAAACCCAATTTCGGGAATTCTTACAAAACACCTCAAAAATTATATATGTCGGTTCATTCGGTTCATAAACATCATATCTAACAATATTAAATCAAAATATTAAGTTAAAAGCAATAAAAATATCATTTTTATTCAAATCTTCCAAAAACCCAAATTCTAAAACATTGATAAAAATGAAATCTATTTGTACTTTCAAGTAGAGGAAGATGAGAGCAAGGTGGGGATGTGTTTACCTTTCAAAATCGAGCCAAAATGAGGGAGAAAGGAGATGGAATAGTGAAAGGGGGAGGGGAGCTTTACTTGTCGTTAAAATGGTGGAAATGGGAGTGAAGAAGATGAGCACATGTTTAATTCAACAAAAGGGGTTTTAATTTTAAAAGTTTCATTTATTTACAGTTTTGCCATTAATGAGATGACAATCTCATGTATTTGAAATTTTCATGGAAATTTGATTTCAATTACATTTTGGTCCAACACAAAATGTTTGTTCGAAAATATGAAGACCAAAATAATACTTTATTATTTTAATTATAAAACCGAAACCCGAACCATTATTTAAATATTATTTTCTTCTGGCCCCCAAACCCGGGTGTTACATCTACCCACAACACTGTTTTGTTCTTTTGATTTAAATGGTCAACATTTATTAGGACTGATTTCAAAAAATTCATTTTAAGTGGTCAGCAATTTATTTTTTTAGAATGGAAGGAGGCACAAGCCAGTACATTAGGCAATATTCATGCGAGTGTAAGGGGGACCATTAGAGTCCCTGTGCAGAAGATTTGATAGGCCCGGGGAGGTTTTTCAAGTGTCCAGGTTGAACCACTAGAATTTGAATTGAGCTTGGCCAAAAAATAGACAATCATGTTTGTTTCTCGGCCGATGTGGATAAAGTCAACCACTCAAGAGTTGCTTAGTAATTTGGAGAAGGAAAGATCAAAGAGAGGCGAGACTGAAGAAAGAAATTGACAAGTACCGCGTCTAACCCTAAAATTACTAAGCAGTTTGTAAATTTGTAGACAAAGTTGCGTACTTTGGCTTATGGGTGCCAAATTTGTTCTTCCTATGGTCTCAACAGTATTATATGATAATTGATTACATTTAAAAGGGATTTTTTTATTAGTAAATGGGAAGTACAACCTCGAGTCTCGTTAAAAAATCTCTCTAATCCTAAATGGAAGAAAAAGAGTATTCTCGGTAGTACTTAAAAAACAGACAAGTAACCTGGCAAATCTAAAGCAACATTAATTTCGAAAATCTCCATATACTAGGTGCAATATATCACCGGTGGCTCAACAAAATCGTGGTAACCAAACAGAAGTGTCCATGCAAGGCGAGTAAGGGCATCCGCCACCTTATTGCAATCCCGATCCACAACCTCCAAACAAACCACCCAACATCGACCTAAAAGATCCATAATGTGCTGCACAATCGATGGTCGGAAACTAAACGATGAGCGATCTCGAATAGTCTGAATCTCCTGGTCACAATCGGATTCCATTATTAGATTTCTAATTCCCAATTCCCACGCAAGAGTGAGACATTCATATATACCCCAAAGTTCAGCTTTAATGGCCAAGCATATCCCTAAGCTTTGGGCAAAGCCAATAATCCACCCGCCTTTGTGATTCCTAAGAACTCCACCACATGTTGAGCCCCTTGTTGAAATATGATGAGATCCATCTGAGTTACAGGTTACCCAATCCACGGGCAGGAAGGACCAACGATTTGGTCGCAACCGCGCACGTGAACAACCCCTCAAACTCCCTGTTGCCAAGTCTCGAGCCTACACAACAACAATTTCATCTACCAGCTTACGACATCTGACCAGCAGCGACTCATGGGTGGTGCAGTCTGGATTGAAGATACGAAGGTTACGCTGCGTCCACAAACTGCATATAATGTATCCAAACAATAGTTCCCAGTGTGACGAGCAGCGCGAAAAGGGGCAGCCAACACTTCAGTTACATGAGATCCAATCTGTAATAGGTAGTGCACAGAAATCAGTTAACACACTTTGTTTCTCCACGCCCGCCCAAATCACAAGAGCCGACGGGCAGTCCCTTAGGATATGCAAAGTGTCTTCCATGGCTACTCCACAAACATTGCAACTTGCATCATCCGCAAGGTGCCGATGCACTCTTTCTTTATTGGTAAATAAATTGTCTCAGTAGGCGAGCCATATAAATGATTTCACACGGGAAGAACCTTTGAAGTTATAAATGAGAGACCATCATTTATCTTCAACAACCAGCGGAGACTTCTTTAGAATCGTATATGCTGATCGGACAGAAAAAACATGAAGAGGATCCCAACGCCAACTCGGAACACCCTCAGCCGCTGAAGCCGGTGGAGGTTTGATTGCTGCTATACAAAGTACTATATTTGGGGGAATGTTGGAGCTAAAAACCGACCAGTTCTAGTCCCTAGACGGACTCACCATGTCAGCGACAGTACAATCTAGGCGTTGCACTATATTTAGATCAATCGCATGCTCAACCAAAGGTCTAAGATTATTAATCCATTGATCAAGCCAAAAGCAGACATTGTGACCATTATCCAAGTTCCACGACACCCCTCGAAGCACATCCTCCCAAATTTTAGTGAGACCTTGCCAAAGCCGAGAGCATCCACTGCGATCTATCGAAGTTGGTATACCGAATGTCTATTTATACTTAGACCGTTACACCTGCACCCAAAGAGAATCTGACCGTGTAATTAAACACCACTTTTATAAGGAAAGCTTTATTTTGAGTGAACACTTGGTGAATACCAAGACCGCCTTCAAAGGGATGTTTGCAAACATCGCTCCATGGCACAACTGGAATTCCTCGTCTTTCTCCTGATCCTCCCCATAGAAATCGTCTTATTACTTTCTCAATCTCATCACAGATTCCATTAGGCAAAAGGATTGACTACATGATGTATGCAGGAATAGAAGATAGAACAAATTTAACCATAGTAATACAGCCAGCTAAGGAGAGATGTTTAGCTTTCGAACCTGTTAGTTTATCCCAAACCTTTTTCACAAGGTATCCATAAGTCACATTTGTAACATGTTTGTGGATAAGCGAGACACCAAGGTACATACCATGACCATCTACTTCATCATAGCTCAGGTATTGACAAGGTTAGTCGATACATTAGTAGAGTAATAAATCTTAGTTTTAGATGCACTAACCTTGTGGCCTAAGCTTACACAAAATCCCTCAAGGATCCTCATGATAATCTCTACCTGATCCAATGATGCCTCTGCAAAAATAACTAAATCATCGGCAAAGAAAAGGTAAGAGAGGGTCGGTCCGTGCCGTGACAAGCGTATAAGTCTCCAAATACCCAGTTCAATCCCAGATTGAATCATATGTGCGAGACATTCCATACAAAGAATGAAGAGATACGGCGAGAGGGGGTTTCCCTACTGAATTCCACGCGATGGCGTAAAGACATAAGATTTAGAGCCATTCCATAAGACATGGGTTAAACCTGTCGTAACACAATGCATAATCAAGGAAATCAAATTGGAAGGAATATTCAGTTCTCGGAGAGTGTCATGAATGAACCGCCAGTCAAGTCTGTCATATGCCTTCTCCAAGTCGATTTTCAATGCCATCCATCCCACATTGCTCGATTTCTTTCGCATTGAGTGAATGACCTCCTGGGCAATAATAATAATATCTGTAATTGATCTCCTTGGGACAAAGCTTGTTTGGTTGCCAGAAATCCAAGACGACAAGAAAGGTTTTAGAAGATTAAAAATAACCTTTGTGAATATCTTATAAAGTACATTACAGAGGTTGATAGGTCTAAAGTGAGATATATATTCTGGAGATTCCACCTTAGGTACAAGTACAAGCAATGTGCGGTTTAAGCCAGGATTAAACTCACCCGAAGCAAAGATGCCTTTAATAATGTCGCACACCCTATCGCCTACTAAATCCCAATTCATCTGATAAAAAACAACGTGTATACCATCAAAACTCGGGGCTTTTACAGGAATCATGGAGAAAACAACCAGCTAAATTTCTATTTTAGATACCGACAAAGAGAGACTTTGATGTTCGTGTGGCGTTAGTTGTGAAAATCGACCCACTATAGGAAGTAACGGTAATGGTGCATGTGTAGCCGTGAATAAATCCCAAAAGAAAGATGATGCCAGCTCCCTTAATTCTCCTTGATCCGTACTTCATTGTCCATTCGGAAGTTTAAGAGAAGTAATAAGGTTCTTCTTCCGACAACCCATGGTATAAGCATGATAGTACCGCGTGTTCTAATCTCCTTGCTCAAGCCACTAGGATCGTGCTCTTTGAAACCAAAGAGATTCCTCCTGTTCAAGAAACGTTTCCAACTGGTTAACAAGACTGCCTCTTAGCTTAAAAAGCAAGGCCGAATGGTGTAACTCAAGTTTCCGATCAATCCCACTAATACGAGCCATGAGCCGTCGTTTCTTTTGAATAATATGACCAAAGATGTTGCGGTTCCACTCATCTATCTTGGAATTAAACACATCAATATTATCCATCACACTATGACTAGGGTCCCAACAAGAATCCAAAAACTTCTTAAACTTCGTGTGATCTTGCAAACAAGCAAGAAATCGGAATGGTCGTTGTTGCGGAGCTGTAACTTTTGAATTGGATTGCAAGAGGATGGGTCTGTGGTCCGATCCCAATTGGTCCAAATGTAGAACACTAAAACCCTGAACACGAGCACACCAAGTGTCATTAACAAGATAATGATCCAGCCATTTATATAGGTCACCACAGTTTCAAGTAAAGCAACAGCCCTTAAACCAGGGTCCTTGAGGCCTGTATTGAATACAAAATCTGAAAAGAGGTTGTTAATACCCGACCTAACGCTAGCGCCACCATTCCTTTCATCGCTCGCAACGTGGAATTAAAGTCACCACCTAAAACCCATGCACTATCATTTTCGGGGTTTAAACTCTATAGAAGTTTCCATAATTCCTTACAAGCAGTAACATTCGGGCTTGCATAAAGTTCCGTAAAGTAGAACCAAGCCAGGGAACCAAGCACCGAGACCTTACAATGAATGAATTGGTTAGAGATACGCTCAATCTCAACAACAATATAGCCTCTCCAAAAGAGTCAAATCCCCCCGCTAAAGCCATATGCCTCAACACGAAAAGAGTTTGGGAATCCGAGTTTAAAGAGAACTTTATTCGCTTTCCTCCCACTGATCTGTGGTTCAACCAAGACCACCATATGAGGATAATGGATCCTACTAAAATTCTGAAAATGACGTCGAAAGACAGGACTTTCCATGCTATGTGTATTCCAACAAAAAAATATTAATCATCATAAAAAATGTGAAAGAAATAAAGCAACTCACTGTAGCTTTATGGCACAATCCGTAGACGGGACCGGAGTGTGCTCACCATTGATCGGGCCATCCATATTCACAACCTGTGTCTCATCCTGTTGCAACATTATACCTTCAGTATCCATGCACTGTCTAGTTGTACTTCGCACCGGAGACCCATCTTTCATCGACAACACACTAGCTTCCTTGCTAATCTCTGAGATTATGTCTTTACTTGTTTTCAACGGTACTTTATTCAGCCATTGGGAAATCAATGGTTTAGCTAGAATTTTAAATTCAGAGTTCTTACGGATCCGAAGTCCTTTATTTGCTTATTTATTCTTTCAATGCGACTTGTTACCCGAAATCACTACCACATCCCCATCGGATTGCATTTGAATCTCATGTCCTTCTTCCACAATTAGTTTAGCCGTATGGTTACCTTCCTTCAAGACTGTACGAATTACGACATTGCTAACCTTCTACCCCTCAGTTACTGGTAAAGTTCTACCATTTTGATTGTTCTAGATCATATCATTACTTGAGCCTACTCCATGAGAGATAACGGTACCCGGACGTAAGGAACTCATCTCAGGTAGTGGTGTGGTTCGACTCCTTCGATTATCCTTGCCCATCCCTGTGCTATTTCTATGAAACTGCACTTTTTCCCTAGTTATCGGTGTTTTCCCTTTTGCTTGATGAGTCTCCCTTGGTAAATATTCCTCTTCAAAACCTTGAAGGGCTTGAAAGCGGGAGCTAATCAAAGGGTCTGTCACTCCACCCTCTGATTTCTTGGGTAATGTTTCCTTACAGTTTCTGTGGTTTCTAGAAGGTGCCAACATCCATGGACCATAGAGCTCTGTTTCCTCACTTTGAACAACAGGAGCCTTTGGTACTACACCCGAGTCAACTTGAGATTCTGACTTTCCGCACCATGCTTTCATATGACCATACAAACCGCACTTATAACAAATAAGGTTTAGGATTTCATATTCAAGCTTCTAGCTAAAACCATCAATCATGAGACTAGGAACTAGCGGTTTATTCAGGTGTACTATAACCACTAGGCGTGCAAATTGACCCCTCTCAACTGCATTCGTGTTGTAGTCCACCTTAACAACATATCCAATCAAGTTACCAATCCAACGAAATAAAGCCTTTGTGTAGTACCAGAAAGGCAATCCTAGTAGTCGCACCCAGGCGACCACCTGTGAAGGGTATTTTTCCGCAGTCGTGAATGATCTACTCCATGGTTGGACTGTCAGATAGCTGCCGAAAATAGTCCAATGACCACCCATCAACACCTTCTCATAGTCTTCTTCCTGATCAAGTTTAACCAAGAAATAGTCATTATCCAAGTCAATTAATTGAAAGTTCCCTATAAGCGACCATAATGCAGGAAGTTGCGCGTGAAGGGTACGAAAACCAATAAATTTTCTAAGTAGATGATCTATTACTGTGGTTTTCATTCTAGAATCAATCAGGGCATGGATCCTCTCAGAGAATTTGATCGAGGGAATCGATCTTGTTTTTTCAATATTAACATCTTCAACATTAACCAATATCTCCTCTTCTTGAGCCATAGAAGATTTCTTCGAAGTCGAGCCTGGACCCCCTGACTCAATGTTAGCATAGGTGATCCCTTGGCCAGGGTGTGACATCTCCTCATCCATCTTACTGCCCTTATCAGAAACTTGGCTAACATCTGTTTCCATCCTTGTAGATATGGTTGCTAGACATAGACATTCAACCTCATGGTTTACGTGATTCACAGTTGCAGCCATGCAGGGAATATCATCTTTATTTTTAACTTTTTCCGTTGTTGTTGAGTGTGTAAAAGTTCTATTATTTACACCCTTTTTAACCCATATTTCTGCTGCATTCAAGCATCATTGCATTGCATTTAGGTTAGTTTTTAGTAAAACATCACAAATAGATTAAAAGCACAGATTCTACTAAAAGATGGCTATTTTGTAGGTATCTGCCATAGTAGACGTTGAAGGCAGGCGCAGGGCAGAGAAGCAGGAAAGCTGAACTGGACTAGCAGACGAAGAAGACGAAGCTGCCATGGACCTGTCGTGACAGCATGGTGACAGCAGACTTATGAAGAGGAAAAACGAAGTGGACCTCGATAGATAGAGAAAAATCTGCTCGTTTTTCGTGTGAAAGCCACATATTTTTCCAAGCCTCGGATCAAAAGATATGTCAAGCCAAAGCTCAAGGAAGGGAAATTCCTAAAAGCAAGGATGCGGCTGGAAAGTAGGAGTCTTTAGAGATTTAGTCTTTATTAGAATCTTACTTTTAATTAAAGTTGTAATCCTTGTTACCTTAGATGACTTGAGCCCAAAGCTTATATAAGGGCATAGATTTAACCTAGGAGGCACAACCGATTTCCCCATAACCGACGTCAAAAACCCCTACCATCCACCCGTCACCGACATGTTCTAAATTCCCCCTAGGGCCACGGGTTGTTTTGTAAAGTAGTTGCAAGGGTTGCTTTGTTTTAGGATTTTTCAGTTCAATAAAATAAATGTTGAGTGGATCGAAAGATCGATATTTACCAAGAGGGGGGTGAATTGGAAATTTAAAGGATTTTAGTGGAAATTGGCAAATAAAAATTGAAGAACAAGGAATTTAGAGTGGTTCAAGTTCCAAATGAACTCTACATCCACTACCTTAGTCTCACTAAGGATTTGCAACAATTTCACTAAATTGATCTTCCCCTTTTCTAGGACAAGGAGGCAACCCTTTACAATATCGGTTGATTTTTCTACCCAAAAATCAACCCAACTCTCACTCAATAGAACAAAGAAATTTGAAGGCTAATTAGGTATCTCTCAATACAAATGATAGCCCCAATACAAGCACTCAACCCAATTTTACAAAATATGAATGAAGAACACAAATTGGGATTTTACACAAATTTGGGATTTTTGCTCAAATGCTTGAATTTGATGTTTGGATGTTTGCTTGAAGTTCAATAGTTGTTGTTGATGCTTTTGGATGTCCCTTTTATACCTTCTCATTGATTTCTAGCCGTTTGGGTGGTTGGGAACATAAATGGAGCCGTTGGAACCCTCTCTTGCCACCATTAATGCTGTCTGCACCAACCCGTTTCGGAACACGGGAAACCTGTTTCGGAATGGACTAAAATAGAAAGAGCCGTTGGGGTGCATTTAAGAGCCCGTTTCGAAACGCCTTAGGGCCGTTTCGGAACGGTTTTGCCACTGTAAAAGGGTCATTTCGGAACGGTCCTAGACCGTATCGAAACGCATTAACGGTTTTGATAAAATCAGTTAAAACATACAACGGTCATATTTTCAAACTAAAACCTAGCCCCTGTTTCGGAACGGTAGTGATCCGTTTCGAAACGGAATGGCTACTGTCAAAGGGTCGTTTCGGAACGGGCTTGATCCGTTTCGAAACACCCCTTATATATTTGAAAATATGAAATATTTGAAATAATTTTAATCCCTTTTAAAGCCAACATGAAGAACAGTTTCGAAACGAGTTGTGCCGTTTCGAAACGCTTTCAAGTGTTTCGATACACGTTTCGGAACGGTGGTCGACAGTGGTGAAAATGTTTCGAAACGCCTTAGGGCCGTTTCGAAACGGGTGATTGAAAAACACTGCTTTGGCTTGAAACACTTAGAAAAAGTATTTGAAAATGTATGTTTTTAACTTAGGCATAATACTAAAATTATATGGGGATATTTTATGGACTTAAAATTCGTTTTGACTTTTTCGATTTAGTCCTTAGGTTTTTAGTTATATCAAAATTAAAATATTTGTTTCACAATCTCCCCCTTTTTGATATAACAAAACCAAAGTTAGAATTTTTGAGAATTTTGAAAGTTTTGAAAATATTCTAACTCCCCCTGAATTTAAGATAGGTTTTTAAAAAAAATTTGATTTGAAGTTTAAGTTTAAAAACCTTTTAAAATTAAAAAAACGAATTTTAGTGTTGTGGCTCTTAAATTTTTTCTCCCCCTTTTTGTTAGATCAAAAAGAACAACATAAGCTCATTGAGAAGATAAAAGATTAGTACCAATAAGCATTAATAAGCAACCATAGAATTAATTCATAATAAAAATATCCAAAACATAATTCAAACATGAAGTTCAACATAATTCAAACAATAAAATCCCAAATAGAAAGTCATAAGCATAGGTTCCTAAAAACATGAGAAAACAAAAAGATGCATTCTTAATCCTAAAAAGCATAAATAATATGAGATGATATGAATTTCCTAAGCCTCATCATCATCATCCTCGTCATCATCATCATCATCGTTCTTGGTTTGAGAACGGTGAAACTTCGTCCATTGCCCATAAAGAGTGGAGAAGGATAGGTCCAAGTTGGAATGAGAAGTTTCAAGAGAATGAAGACGATCCTCGACATTCTTCAACCGATTGCCCATAGACTCAAAGCCCGAAGCAATGCTAGTGTCCAAAGCATTCATCCGAGTGTCCAAGGCATTGAATCGCTCGGTAAGGAAAGCCGTGAGGGCATCGTTGTTTGCGGCTTGAACTTGAGGTGGAGGAGCAACGAGAGGAGGATCCGCTTCTCTATCAACTCTTTCCCAAATACCATTCACATATTGAAACCCGGACTTACGAAGGGATGACTCACCAATCTTGGTCTTGCGAGGTTCCGGAGAGTCATAGGTACAATCAATTTCAAGATATTCAAATAGGGCGCTCAAGACAATGCCATAAGTAAAGGACGTCAACTCATTTGTGTCAATAAGCTTGATATTATTGACTATCTCGGCAAAGATTATCTTAGGCACATTTGGGCGCTCACCCCTACGGAAACACTCTAACCAAAAATGATCTCTTTGACGGATATGGGAATATTTACCACCGGAAGGGCGAATAAACCAAGAGACTATCAAATGAAGAACACGATCATGCACATCCAAATTAAGTGCTTTACCGGTGAAAGTGCCAAAATGACGTTCATCCTCAAGACCCATATTCTTAAGTTTAAAAGCAGATTCCAAAAGAGCAACATTAATAACAATCTTTTTGCCTAGCAAGGATGACTCAATTCCTATGATCTCGGTTCTGGACTCATCATAAAGAAAACGAGCATTGGAGTAAAAGATGAGTACCATATTTTTGTAGCAAACATCCGGAAGGCTCAAGAAATCCATGAGATTCCACTCATCCAAACGATGGAGATAACAAAAAAGGAATCGCTCGGAATTGAGGAACTCAAGATCAATGACTCGTTCCTTACGAACCGCGAAATCCTTGACATAAGCAAATCGAGCACGCGCGTCCGAATTTTTAAGAGATTTCTGAAAGAGCATAGTGATGTTCGGACGAATGCTTGAATCACCGGATTGAACGGCCTTGCGCTTTTTGTTCGATTGATCCGCCATCTAAAAACATTAAGCAAGTGTTTTAAAATTAAGTGTATGCATTATTAAAATCAATCCAATAATAAATCCCACTTAGGTTTTTGAAAATAAAATTAAAATAAAAACAGTTTTAAAAAAAATACGATTGAAAAAATTTATATTCGAATCAAAAATTTTGAGATTTGAAAAAAAATTTACAAGATTTTGAAAACCCACAACCAAAAACATATAATTTATACAAAAATAAAATTTTCTAACCTAAGATTCGAACATGAATTGAAAGAAAGAAAAAAATTGAAAAATTACCTTAGTTTGGGATTTTGGATGATTTTGAAGAAATCCTTGCACAAGATTGATGAAACTTGCTTAGACTTGAGTTGAAGAGTAAAACCCCTCACAATTTTGTGAAAATCAAAGAGTTTTAGAGGGTATTTATAGAGAGGGAGGCGGTTTAGGGTTTTAGTGTTTGATAAAAAGTGTATTTGTGTCATTAAAAGCCCTAAATAAAGCATTCCGCGATGCCGTTTCGGAACGGTCAAGACCGTTTCGGAACGGGCGGCTAGGGTTTTGACCATTTTAAAACCATAAACATAACGTTTCGATACGCTGTTGACCGTATCGAAACACCCGTTGACCCGTATCGGAACGCGTTCCGATACACCCCCTTGGCAGAATCAAAAACGTTTCGGAACGCTTTTGAGGCGTTTCGAAACGCCCTTCTCTCAGAGCTTGATTTAAGGTATCCGTATCGAAACGGGTTTACCTGTTTCGATACACCTGGGCCTGGAAGTGCAGATGAGGCTCTAAAAATGCAGAAAAATGATCTTTTAAGAGGCCTAACATGCATAAATGTCATGAATGAGCAAGCAAAACATATTTAAGCATAAACATACTCCCCCTAACTATAAGCATGGATAAAATTAGGAGTTTAAACACATCAACATGGCATTTCACAAGATCAAGCATATTTAAGCACAAAAGAGGTCCAAAAAGGTCAAGATAGGCTAGCTAGACCTAACTCTCTCCTAAGGGACCAAAAACGCTCTTTATCTAAGGGTTTTGTAAAAATGTCCGCTAATTGATTCAAGGTGTCTACATACTCTATAACCACATCTTCCTTAAGGACATGATCTCTAATGAAATGATGCCTTATTTCTATATGTTTGGTTCTAGAGTGTTGGATGGGATTTTTAGTTAAGCATATTGCACTAGTGTTGTCACATTTTAGGGGTATGGTTCCAACTTTAATACCATAATCTAAGAGTTGTTGCTTCATCCAAAGGACTTGAGCACAACAACTCCCTAAGGATATGTACTCGACTTCGGTGGTAGATAAGGCTACACTATTTTGTTTCTTAGAGAACCAAGATATGAGCATACTACCTAAGAATTGGCAAGTTCCCGAAGTACTTTTCCTATCAATTTTACAACCCCCATAATCCGCATCCGAGTAAGCATGTAGGTTGAAGGTAGAGTCTCTAGGATACCAAAGGCCTAAACAAGGAGTGTCTCTAAGGTATCTAAAGATTCTCTTAACGGCTATAAGGTGAGACTCTCTAGGACTAGCTTGAAACCTAGCACACAAGCAAACACTAAACAAGATATCTGGTCTACTTGCGGTAAGGTAAAGCAAAGATCCAATCATAGAACGATAAAGCTTAGAGTCAACACACTTACCTCCTTCATCTTTGTCAAGCTTTGTAGATGAGCTCATAGGAGTGGCTTGAGGCTTTGCATTCTCCAAGCCAAACTTCTTGAGCATATCCTTTATGTATTTTGCTTGGTTGATGAAGGTGCCATCCTTCTTTTGCTTGATTTGGAGTCCCAAAAAGAATGAGAGCTCCCCCATCATGCTCATCTCAAATTCACCTTGCATTAGCTTAGAAAACTCTTGACAATGACATTCATTAGTAGAACCAAAAATAATATCATCAACATAAATTTGAACTACTAAGATGTCATTTTTATACATTTTTATGAAAAGTGTAGTGTCCACCTTACCTTTTTCAAATCCTTTTTCAATCAAAAAATTTGAAAGCCTTTCATACCAAGCTCTAGGAGCTTGTTTTAAACCATAAAGAGCTTTGGTAAGTTTGAAAACATGATTTGGAAATTTTGAATCTTCAAAACCCGGTGGTTGTTCCACATACACTTCTTCATTTATAAAACCATTTAAAAATGCGCTTTTAACATCCATTTGAAAAAGCTTGAAATTATGATAACATGCATATGCAAGCAACATCCTAATGGCTTCCATCCTAGCTACGGATGCATAGGTTTCATCAAAATCTATTCCCTCTTCTTGAGTGTAACCTTGTGCTACAAGTCTAGCTTTATTTCTCACAATGTTACCACTCTCATCTAGTTTGTTCCTAAAGACCCATTTAGTTCCTATTGTAGATTGATTACTAGGCCTATCAACTAATGTCCATACATTACTTCTCTCAAATTGATTTAACTCTTCTTGCATAGCCATAATCCAAAAGTCATCTTTCAATGCTTCTTTTATGTTTTTAGGCTCTATGCATGAGATAAATGCAACATGGTTCATTAATCTAAGAGAAGAACGAGTGGTTACCCCCTTGGATGGATCACCCAAGATTTCACCATCTTTGACATAGTTCAACTCCCTTGGGTAGCTCACTTCCTTTTCCTCAATAGCCAAGTCCTTCAAGGCTTCAAGAGGTGGATCTTGTGTATCTTCTTCTTTTGGTTGAATCTCATCCTCCTTTGAAGTTTGACCTCCATCAAAGGCATTTATGATTCCTACATCATCATCATCACAAGAATCCTTCCTAGGAAGGAGGTTATCATCGAATACAACATGAATAGATTCTTCTACTACTAAAGTTCTTTTGTTAAATACTCGATAGGCTTTAGAGGTTAAAGAGTAACCTATAAAAATAGCTTCATCACTTTTTGCATCAAATTTACCTAAGTTGTCTTTTCCATTATTTAAAACAAAACACTTGCACCCAAAAGGGTGAAAATAGCTAATGTTAGGCTTTTTAGATTTTAAAATCTCATAAGGTGTTTTCTTTAAAATTGGCCTAATCATTACTCGATTTACAATATAACAAGCGGTGTTTGTGGCTTCCGCCCAAAAATATTTAGGTAAATTATTTTCACAAAGCATAGTTCTAGCCATTTCTTGTAAAGTTCTATTTTTCCTCTCAACTACCCCATTTTGTTGAGGAGTTCGAGGAGCCGAAAAATTATGGCTAATACCATTTTCATTCAAAAATTCTTCAAACCCTAAATTTTGAAACTCGGTTCCATGATCACTTCTAATGTGTGAAATTCTAAGTTCAAGATCATTTTGGGTTAATTTTGAAAATGTGATGAATTTTTCCAAAGCCTCATCTTTAGTACTTAAAAAGAGAACCCAAGTAAATCTAGAAAAATCATCAACTAACACAAATGCATAAGATTTACCACCCAAGCTCATAGTCTTAATTGGCCCAAATAAATCCATGTGAATTAATTGTAAGCATCTACTAGTAGAAACATCATTAATGGATTTAAAGGAAGACTTATGTTGTTTACCCTTAGAGCATGCATCACAAATTTTGTCATTTGAAAATTTAATTTTGGGCAAACCTCTAACTAGATTTAGAGAGACTAGTTTTTCCAAAACACTAATGCTAGCATGTCCTAGCTTCCTATGCCACAACCATGCATCATTTTCATTTTGAGCAACTAAACATGCATGAGATGTATGTATGTCATCTAAATGCACCATGTATATGTTTCCTATGCGATGACCTATGAGCATAATATTATTAGATTTAATGTCAACAATTTTGCATCCATTTTTATCAAATAGAACATTAAATCCTTTATCACACAATTGACTTATGCTCAATAAATTATGTTTAAGACCATCGACATATAAGACATTTTCAATGAGAATGGTAGAGTGATTACCTATGGAGCCAATACCTTTAATGTGGCCTTTGGAGTTGTCACCAAATGTTACTACTCCTCCACTTTTTGGCTTTAAATCCATGAATCGACTCTTGTCTCCGGTCATGTGTCTCGAGCATCCACTATCAAGGTACCATGAGTTTTGACTTTGTGCTTTGGCCTTGAAGCAATGCTCCCCCTACAAACAAAGATATTAAACTTTGGTTTTTGGTACCCAAATCATTTTGGGTCCATGAGTGTTAGCTCCCAAAACCTTGGTTCCCTTAGGAATCCAAGATGACATAGCAATAATATTATTAGATTTTACAAGTTCCTTAGGAACCCATACACTTCTAATTCTTTTAGCTCTACTATGTCTAGGGTAGCTACCTTGTTTGTAGTAATTAGTCCTTTTCTTAGGTTGGTGTGTTCTAGAGGATTCTCCTACTTCATGTTTGACACTACCAACATTTTTTAAGGACTTTTTGAGCTCATTTAGCTCACCTAACACCTTTTGGTGTTCACTATTGCATTGAGACAAAAGATTATTAAGATCAACATTTTCATCTTGAAAGAATTTAAGTTCATCTTTTAATCCTAAAATCTTTTTCTCAAATTTAGAATTAGCTTGAGTGAGTGAGTCATTTTTCTCATTTAGCTCTAAAATGATTTTCTTGTTTTTAATGACCGACACTTTAAACTTCTCAACTAATTCATCATATACCTCTTGTAACTCATCATATGCATCATTTAATTCTTCATATGAAAAATCTAAAGTAGATGAGTTAGAGGTTACCAAGGAGGAATCTTCCTCAAGTGCCATGAGACAAAGGTTAGCCACTACTTGTTCGTCATCCTCCGATGACTCCTCATCACTCCAAGTAGCAAGCTTGGCTTTGAGTTTCTTCTTCTTCTCAAAGCCCTTCTTCTTGAGTTGAGGGCACTCCGAACGGATGTGACCGGATTGTTTGCACTCATAGCAAATGATGGGATCCTTCCCTTCTTCTTTGTTCCTTCATTTGAAGTCCATCTTTCTTTGGATTTTTCTTCCCCGGTTGGACCTCATGAAGCGTGAGAATCGTTTGGCTATCATAGCCAATTCTTCAAGTTCATCCTCCTCACAAGATGAGCTCTCATCATGTTGTGAAGCTTTTGCCTTGAGAGCTATTCCCATCTTCTTCTTCTTTTCAACTTCAAGCTTCTCAACTCTTTTCTCTTCTTTCTTTTTCTCATCTTCCCTTCCTTGCTTCATGATCTCATGAGTAAGGAGAGAACCCACAAGCTCATCAAGCTTTAATGTCTTCAAGTTCTTTGCTTCGATGATGGCGGTTCTCTTCCCATCCCAAGCTTCGGGAAGTGAATAGAGTAGCTTCCGGACAAGCTTGTCTTCCGGTATGATCTCTTCATATCCCTTTAGACCGTTGACGATTGTGGAGAATCGATCAAACATCTTAGACACCGTCTCATCGGGCTCTATCTTGAAGTTTTCATAACTAAGATTGAGAAGTCCAATCTTAGTTTCTTTGACATCATTGGTGCCTTCATAAGTGGTCTCAAGTGTGTCCCACACTTCTTTGGCATTTTCAATGGAAGAGACCTTTGAATAGATGTCCGGACCGAAAGCACAAAAAAGCATGTGGAGAGCTTTATCGTTGACTTGAATCTTCTTCCTCTCCTCTTCACTCATTTCGGCTTTCTTCTTCAACACCATCTTGCATTCACCATCTTGCTTCAATGGAATGTATGGCCCATCCTCAATGACATCCCATACAAGGTAGTCACTTGACTTGATGAATAGTCTCATTTTGTTCTTCCAAAAGGAGTAGTTGTCACCATTGAAGAAAGGAGGCTTGGTGGTTGATTGTGACTCGTACATGCCGGAACCGGAGGTTGAAGCCATCTCTTGATATTTTGATGATCACACTCTTCCAAGGATCTCCTCTTGTGGTTGTTAATCCTCAAAGAGTTAAGCTCTGATACCGATTGTTGAGTGGATCGAAAGATCGATATTTACCAAGAGGGGGGTGAATTGGAAATTTAAAGGATTTTAGTGGAAATTGGTAAATAAAAATTGAAGAACAAGGAATTTAGAGTGGTTCAAGTTCCAAATGAACTCTACATCCACTACCTTAGTCTCACTAAGGATTTGCAACAATTTCACTAAATTGATCTTCCCCTTTTCTAGGACAAGGAGGCAACCCTTTACAATATCGGTTGATTTTTCTACCCAAAAATCAACCCAACTCTCACTCAATAGAACAAAGAAATTTGAAGGCTAATTAGGTATCTCTCAATACAAATGATAGCCCCAATACAAGCACTCAACCCAATTTTACAAAATATGAATGAAGAACACAAATTGGGATTTTACACAAATTTGGGATTTTTGCTCAAATGCTTGAATTTGATGTTTGGATGTTTGCTTGAAGTTCAATAGTTGTTGTTGATGCTTTTGGATGTCCCTTTTATACCTTCTCATTGATTTCTAGCCGTTTGGGTGGTTGGGAACATAAATGGAGCCGTTGGAACCCTCTCTTGCCACCATTAATGCTGTCTGCACCAACCCGTTTCGGAACACGGGAAACCTGTTTCGGAACGGACTAAAATAGAAAGAGCCGTTGGGGTGCATTTAAGAGCCCGTTTCGAAACGCCTTAGGGCCGTTTCGGAACGGTTTTGCCACTGTAAAAGGGTCGTTTCGGAACGGTCCTAGACCGTATCGAAACGCATTAACGGTTTTGATAAAATCAGTTAAAACATACAACGGTCATATTTTCAAACTAAAACCTAGCCCCTGTTTCGGAACGGTAGTGATCCGTTTCGAAACGGAATGGCTACTGTCAAAGGGTCGTTTCGGAACGGGCTTGATCCGTTTCGAAACACCCCTTATATATTTGAAAATATGAAATATTTGAAATAATTTTAATCCTTTTTAAAGCCAACATGAAGAACAGTTTCGAAACGAGTTGTGCCGTTTCGAAACGCTTTCAAGTGTTTCGATACACGTTTCAGAACGGTGGTCGACAGTGGTGAAAATGTTTCGAAACGCCTTAGGGCCGTTTCGAAACGGGTGCTTGAAAAACACTGCTTTGGCTTGAAACACTTAGAAAAAGTATTTGAAAATGTATGTTTTTAACTTAGGCATAATACTAAAATTATATGGGGATATTTTATGGACTTAAAATTCGTTTTGACTTTTTCGATTTAGTCCTTAGGTTTTTAGTTATATCAAAATTAAAATATTTGTTTCACAATAAACTTCAAGTTCTCTTATTTTGGTTTTAACATCTTGCAAGAGCATCGGGAGAGCATTGTGAGGTTATCCATTTACTTAGCATCGGGAGAGTTAAGTATACGAAAGAAATAAGAGCGCGTTCTCTAGTTTATAGTTGAATCATCTCGTGCCTAGGGATAGGGCGAGGTTAAGTGGCTAAGGAAGAATTCATACACATCGGTGTTCATCCTTCGATTCACGCCGGGAGGTATCATCAAAGACGTGTTCATCGACAGACTTGTGCCTAGGGATAGGGCAAGGCAGATCTGGGATTCTTGCCAAACTTGAAGTACGGAGTTGGTGTGTCTGCTGCCGC
Source organism: Hibiscus tridactylites (assembly GCA_958450335.1). Taxonomy (NCBI): domain Eukaryota; kingdom Viridiplantae; phylum Streptophyta; class Magnoliopsida; order Malvales; family Malvaceae; genus Hibiscus; species Hibiscus tridactylites. The sequence continues at coordinate 22,820,446 of OY288287.1, forward strand.
GACAGCCAACGGACAGACGCCGCGACAGGTGCTGTCGGCGACGGGAGCGACGACAGAACTGGAGATCCTAAGCAATTCAATACCTGCACTACCGAGCAATTCAATACCAGCCCATTCTCTCTATCTTGATAATTCAATCCTTTTATTTACGTTTTTATCTTATTATTCTCGTGACAACTCTTAATTATTTCCTTTACTTTCGTGCAGTAAACAAGGTGAAGCTATTAGCCCAATCCCTGTGGAGACGATATCCGATACTTCGTATCACTTTACTACTTGCGTCGTGTACACTTGCACTACAATTGCGATAGACTCTTTTACACGCAACAAGTTTTTGGCGCCGTTGCCGGGGATTGGCAACATAACTACATCTTTCTTTTATTGCACTTTGAGTTTTTATTTATATTTTTATTTTCATTTTTATTTTTATTTTTATTTAATTTTTCTTTTGTGTTTTCAACTCTCGCTTTTCACGAGGTTTTCTTGTTTATGCGCAGATCTAAAAGAGGTGAAGATCCTGAGTATAAATTAGATCCGGAGATCGAACGTTCCTTCAATCTCAAGAAACAACTTCGCCGCCTTTTAGACCGGAACGAATACCTCGAGGAACAGCTAGAGCAGATGGCACGTAACCAGCCTGTTGGTGACGGTGTACCACCTGTCGTCGACCCGCCTGGGGCAGATAGACGACGATCATGTCGTGACTACATGCTGAACGATCATGTAGAGCTGGAGACCACGCTGCCGGATATTGATGTTGACAACTTTGAGCTTAAATCTGTCATGTTTAGTATGATCAACAATGTCGGGCAGTTTGGTGGTTCTGCGACAGAAGATGCTAGGGAGCATCTCAAAACGTTCCAGGAGATCTGTGGTTCATTTAGATTACCAGGAGTTAGTCCGGAGATACTGAGGCTTCGGTTATTCCCCCATTCATTGAGGGACAGAGCTAAAACTTGGTGGAATAAACTTACACCGGGTTCTATTATGACTTGGGCAGATCTAACTCGTGAATTTTTATCTCGTTTTAATCCTTCACATTTATCTGAGCGATTACGTAATGAAATTGCTACTTTTCAACAGGAAGACGACGAGCCGATGCACGAGGCCTGGGACAGATTTACTACTCTTCTTCGGAACTGCCCAATGCATGGATTCCCTGTCTGGAATCAGGTAACTAAATTCTATAATGCTGCTAACTTACAAACTCGTATTCGGATTGATTCTGCAGCGAATGGACTATTATTGGATAAAGATCCGGACGAGGCATTGCAAGTTCTGAAAAATCTAGCCAAGAATGAGGAGCAGTTTCCGACAGCTAGAAGAAGGGGTAAACGGGTACTTGCTGTCAAGGACTATGAGGCCGACAGCACTATGAAATCCCAGGTAGCATTCCTTACTAAAGCAATGAAACACTTATTGAATGAAGAGGAATTACGAGGATTTGCTGTTGAGGAAGTTTGTGCTATTTGTGAGGGAAATCATAGTAGGGAAGAGTGCCCGATAAATATAGAAGAGGGAAAATATGTTGGAAATTTCAAACCGAATTATAACTCCAACAACTATAATCCCAACTGGCGGAAAGATCCCAAATTTTCCTGGAGTAATCCTAACAATGCCCTGAATCCGCAAGCATATAATCAAAATCAGGGGGGTCCTAGATTGTTGACGCGACAGCAACTGCCGCCGCAGAACCTGCCGCAGCACCTGCCGCCGCAGCAGCAACAGCAGCCACCACCTGCCACGAGTAGTGTATTGGAGCAGACTCTGGCCACCTTTATGTCTCAGACCGGTACATATATGGAGAATATAAATCAGTTTGTCAAGAAGACGGAAAATTTTATAGATAAAACCGAGATGAGGATGACAAACCATGAAGCTACCTTGAAATCTTTAGAGACACAAATGGGTCAGGTGTCGCAACATATTAAGCCGAGGCAGAACGGAGGTTTCCCTAGCAATACTGAAAATGCTAGACCACCCCCACATGAGCAATGTAAGGCGATTACTACTAGGAGTGGGAAAAAGCTACTAGGGCCGGAAAAAGAAGCTGAAACAGAAAAGGAACCTGCCTTGGATAAACCTGCTGAAGAAGCTGCCTCGACAGGTGATAAACAGACTGCTGCCGATGAGCCTGTCACGACAGCAGAAGCGACAGAGGAGAAAAAAGATGATTATCGTCCTCAGATTCGCATGCAGTGGGAAGGACGCATTGCTGATTATCGTCCTCCACCACCTTTTCCTCAACGGATACAGCAAGCTAAGCATGAATCTCAACTCAAAAAAATTTATGATATTTTTAAACAGGTTCATATTAACATTCCGTTGTTAGATGCTGTTAGGGAGAAGCCCGGTTATGCTAAATTTCTCAAGGATGTTATGTCGAAAAAATCTAAACTTGGGGAATTTGAAACGGTAAAGATGACGGAAGGTTGCATGAGTATTCTTTATAGGCAGCCACCCCAGAAAAAGAAGGATCCGGGGAGCTTCATCATACCTTGCATAATCGGCAACAGATTTGTGGGTAAGGCAGTTTGTGATCTTGGTGCCAGTGTTAATCTAATGCCCAAATCTGTTTTTCAGAAACTAGGTATTGGCAAGGCGCGGCCCACGACAGTTACCCTACAGCTAGCCGACCGCTCTTACGTTCACCCCGAGGGAAAAATTGAAGATATTTTGGTAAGAGTGGATAAGCTTATTTTTCCTGCTGACTTTCTTATTTTAGATTGTGAGGCAGATGAGAACGCACCAGTCATCCTTGGGCGACCCTTCTTAGCCACGGGAAGATAATTGATTGATGTGGAGAAAGGAGAACTCACCATGCGCGTGAACGATCAAGAAATTAAGTTGAATGTTCTCCAAGCAATGAAACATGCCGATGTGGACGAGGAATGCAAGGCCATCATTGAGGTGACCTTTGATTACCCCTGCATCAGGTCGGGCTGCCGTGATATAAAATTTGGTCACTGCTGCGACAGCCACCTACAAGCCTGTCACGACAGTGACGACGACAGCGATGACGACAGCACCGACGACAGCGACTCCTCTGAATCCGATACATCTGATATTGAAGGTCATGAGGAGGTAAACTGGTTAGACCATCGTCCAGGTAAGTTATTCGAACCTTTGAATTACACTTCGGATAACCATTTAATCCAAAAGCCCTCTACTGTTGAACCACCTGTCTTAGAACTTAAGCCCCTGCCAGGGCAGCTTAAATATGCTTATCTTGGTTGTGATGACACACTGCCTGTAATCATCTCTGCTAAGCTACCGTAGGAACATGAACGACAGCTGATCGACATGCTAAGGCAGCACAAAAAGGCGATTGGATGGACGATAGCAGACATTCAAGGCATTAGTCCGGCAATATGCATGCATAAAATCCTCCTCGAGGAGGATCATAAGCCGACTATTGATGCCCAAAGGCGGTTAAACCTTGCGATGAAGGAGGTAGTGCGTAAAGAGATAATTAAATGGTTAGATGCTGGTATTATTTACGCCATCTCCGACAGCAAATGGGTAAGCCCGGTGCAATGTGTTCCAAAGAAAGGAGGAATGACCGTGGTAACCAACGAAAACAATGAGTTAATCCCAACCAGGACTGTGACCGGTTGGAGGGTTTGTATGGACTATCGGAAGCTTAACAAAGCTACCCGAAAGGACCACTTTCCTTTACCCTTTATTGATCAAATGCTTGATAGATTAGCGGGTAAGCCTTACTATTATTTTCTTGATGGTTACTCAGGTTATAACCAAATTGCTATTGCACCGGAGGATCAAGAGAAAACGACCTTCACATGCCCCTACGGAACATACGCATTTAGGAGGATGCCGTTCGGCCTCTGCAACGCACCTGCCACCTTCCAAAGATGCATGATGGCTATATTCTCCGACATGGTAGAGGACTTCCTTGAGATCTTCATGGATGATTTTTCCGTCTTTGGAGACGATTTTGAGAGCTGCCTCGGCAACCTTCAAAAGGTACTTGAAAGATGTGAAAAAGCTAATCTTGTTCTTAATTGGGAAAAATGCCATTTTATGGTAGATGAAGGGATAGTTCTAGGCCATAAAATTAGCTGCCGTGGGATAGAAGTCGACAGGGCAAAAATAGAGGTCATAGAGAAGCTGCCGCCGCCAACCACAGTCAAGGGCATTAGGAGTTTTTTAGGGCATGCCGGTTTTTATAGGAGATTCATTGCCAATTTCTCAAAAATCACCAAGCCGCTATGCCATCTTCTAGAGCAGAACCGACCCTTTGACTTTAATGAGGAATGTACTGAAGCATTCAAGGTTCTGAAGGAAAAGCTAGTGACAGCCCCCATAGTACAGCCACCAGACTGGACACAGCCATTTGAGATTATGTGTGATGCTAGTGACTATGCTGTCGGGGCAGCACTTGGGCAGCGCAGAGATAAGTTGTTTCACGTCATATACTATGCCAGCAAGACGTTAAATGACGCCCAAGTAAACTACACCACCACAGAAAATGAGCTGTTAGCTGTGGTGTTCTCCATCGACAAGTTTCGTCCCTACATACTTGGAACAAAAGTAATAATACACACCGATCATTCTGCCCTCAAGTATTTGTTCGCAAAAAAAGATGCGAAGCCCAGGTTGATAAGATGGATTTTGCTATTACAAGAGTTCGACCTTGAAATCAAAGACAAAAAGGGGACAGAAAATCAGGTGGCAGATCACTTGTCGAGGTTGGAGACGGGACAAAGTCTACCTTTAGATGAGACACACATAATGGAGACCTTCCCAGATGAGCAGCTCTTTGCTGCCGCAATAGCTGTCGCGACAGCCATGGCGGCAGGTAAGTCTTCTAACCTTCCCTGGTATGCTGATTTCGTTAATTTTATTGTTAGCGGAATATTACCTTCTAATCTTACTTATCAAGCCAGGAAGAGGTTCCAAAATGATGTTAAGCATTATTATTGGGACGAACCTCTTCTTTTCAAAATGTGCGCAAATCAGGTTATAAGGAGGTGTATACCACAAGAAGAACAAGAAGACATTCTCCATCACTGTCATGCTTCACAATATGGAGGTCACTTAGGAGGCAATAAGACTGCTGCCAAGGTGCTGTAGTCAGGGTTCTACTGGCCGACACTTTATAAAGATGCACAGGAATTTTACAAAAATTGTGACAGGTGCCAGCGGACAGGTAACATCTCGAGGAGAAACGAGATGCCACTGCAGAATATTTTAGAAGTCGAGATCTTCGACGTTTGGGGGATTGATTTTATGGGACCATTCCCGTCTTCATGTGGGAATTTGTACATCCTCCTAGCGGTGGACTATGTCTCCAAGTGGGTAGAAGCAATCGCAACTCAAAAGAATGGTGCCAAAACGGTCCAAAAGTTTTTGCACAAAAACATCTTTTCTAGATTTGGCATCCCTAGAGCGATTATCAGTGATGAAGGGAGACATTTCGATAATAGGGTAATTGCTGCCGCTTTAAAGAAATATGGTGTCAAGCACAGGATCGCGACAGCATACCACCCACAGACCAATGGACAGGCTGAGATATCCAATAGGGAAGTGAAGAACATTCTTGAAAAGATGGTTAAGCCAACTAGGAAAGATTGGTCTTTACTTCTGAATGATGCATTATGGGCATACAGGACAGCTTTCAAGACTCCATTGGGCATGTCTCCATACTGACTGATTTATGGAAAAACCTGTCACTTGCCTGTCGAGATCGAGCACAAGGCATATTGGGCAATCAAGGCAGTGAATATGGACTTGGACAAGGCCGGCCAGAAAAGGTTATTAGATCTGAACGAGATTGAAGAATTACGGACAATGGCCTACGACAACGCAAGGATTTACAAGGAAAAGGCTAAGAAGTGGCACGACAAGAAACTACTGCCACGATAGTTCTGCCCAGGGCAGCTTGTGTTGTTATTTAATTCTAGACTTAAACTCTTCCCAGGAAAGCTAAAGTCTAGATGGTCTGGCCCGTTTCAAGTAGTTCAAGTTTTCCCCATGGTGCCATCACAATTTAATCATTAAAGGACGGGCATCAATTCAAAGTCAATGGACAACGCCTCAAGCACTATCAGGGGACTGAAGCCCCAGGAATTCAGGAAGTGGTTACTTTAGGAGATGCCCCACAAGGCACCCCTAATTTAACATAAGTTTCATTTTTTATTTTTAGTTTATTATTATTATTTATTAGGAATTAGGTTTATTTTATTTAAATAATGTTTTGTTTTTATAATTTCAGTTTTTAGGAAATAAAGGAGTCAAGAAGGAAAGAAGAAGTGGCCCAAGCCCACCGCCCATCCACCAGCCCAATACAGCCCATTTATGATAACCTGTCGTTTCGACTGCCGGCGCAGACAGACTTGACAGGCTGTTAACAGACTGACACTGCAGATGCAGAAGCGTGCGGCAGACACACAGCAGACGCATAAATGCGTGTCAGATGCGTCAGACACGCTACATCCAATCTGCCGCCCCGTTATTCCCGCCTGCCGTTGCGGCATTAAATGGGCAGATACCCAACAGCTATATAACCCCGTTCTCCCTTTCATTTTCATCACTTCTGATTTTTCTCTCTTGCTTTCTTCTCTAGTTTTATCTGTTTTCTCTCTTTCACAGCCCTTGCAACCAAAATGTCGTCGAGACAAACCCGTCGTAGCACTGCTGTCACTTCTTCTTCAGCAGCAGCGTCACCCTTCGCCAGCAAAGAATTATGGGAGGAGTGTGGCTTCATTTACAACAGAAACGCTCCTCATATGGGACTCCGGCCGTTCATTGTGAAGGCCATAACGACACAGCTATGGGAGGACTTTGCCGAACAGCCGGCAGAGTTAAATGATACTTTGGTCCGGGAGTTTTACGAGGCCATCGACAGCAAAACGGCGACATCTGTCACCGTCCGAGGAGTGGAAGTACCCTTTACCGCCAACAGCATCAACCATATGTTCGGCCTCTTCTTTGGCCCCGATGATGATGCTCACCAACAATTTGTAGACACCCTTGATGCTGCTGCCTATGAGGCTGTCATGGCGGAGCTGACAGAAGCTGGTACGACATGGACTACCAGCAAGAAGAACCCCCACTCCGTCACTATGGGGCAGCTCCTCCCCGAAGCAAAATTGTGGAACGTTTTCATCAAAAAGCGTATTCTGCCCTCGTCCCACCACACGACAGTCAACCGGAAGCGGCTGGCCCTCATTCACTCTATTATGCATGACAGGCCCATCAACGTGGGCAGGTACATGAGGGACAGCATCATCGATTGTGCCTTCCGCTCAGACTCACAACTCTGCCTGCCGTTCACCATCACAGCCCTCTGCCGCTGTACTGCTGTACCAGAGGAGCCCTCCGACAAACTACACCAAGGTAATGGCTGGACCGACAGTAACATCTCCAGCCTTATGGAGGTCGTAGCTGCCACACCCATCAACGCCTTCGATCCGAATGCACCACCTGCAGACTCGGATGAGGAACCTGCCACCGAGCCTGCCCTTGAAGCTGCCACCGCCACCGCTCCGACAGACCAGTCGACACTTATCCTTGCTGCAATCTTACAGGTCGAGGAGCGGCAAATGGGTTTGATGACTTTCATCCGCGATTTCTCAAATGCAACGGTAAATTTCATTACTAATACTTTACATTTTTCGGATGTCATCTTCCCCACCTTCCCCGCCCATTATTTCCATATCCCCCCTACTCCTACACCACCTGTCTCTCCCCATACACATTCTGCCACTTCCACACCATCACCTGCCCCGACGGCAGCCGGCAGCCCTCCGGCAGACACCTCCCCTCGAGGCACCAAAAGACATGCCACTGATGACAGCCCTCTTATCCGGAGGAATTTGGAGAGGGACTTTACGAGGGTCAAGAGAATCAAGCACGTGGCAGATAAGAAACGGCTGCCCAAAGCCAGCACCATCACTAGCAGCAGCTGGGATAGTGGCAGCAGTTCTGACGTCCGGTTAGTGGAGCAACCTGTCCCTCAACCTGCCCCTCAACCTGCTCCTGAACCTGCCCAGCCCCCTCCACAGCGCAGACGCCGCCATCAGATCCGCGTCAGCAGCAGCAGCGAGGACAGCGATTGAAAATTTAAGTCTTTATTTTCCTCTTATTGCTGCCTGCTTTTATATTTTGTGATGTACTTTTTTCTTTCTTTTATCTTTCATTTCATTTTGCATTGAGGGCAATGCAACCCTTGAGTTTGGGGGTGGCAACCCTCCATCTTTAATGGAGTCTTTAGCACATCTTTCTATTAATTATTGTGTCTTATTATTTATTTATTTTGGTTTAAAAAAAAATCAGAAAATTAAAACTGTTGGCTTAAAAACTGTGAAGTTAACTTACCTGTCATGACGGCTCTGTCGTGACAGCATCTTTAGGACAGATTAAGGAGAAGTTTAGAGCCTTTCTATAGTTATGAAAACTTAAACACTTTTGTGACTGTTATATTGCTTAGATTTCTTTTAGCCAAACTAGAATAGGAAGCTTAGAACTTGAATAGCCCCTAGAGGTGCCTAACACTGGCTCTAGGAAAGAAGTTTAGCAAAAGAAAATCAAAAACCTAGAGGTGCCCGAAACCGGCTCTAGGAAGCTAACTAGAGGTGCCCGAAACTGGCTCTAGAAAAATTTAGCTTGAAAATAGAAGAAAAAGAAGCATGAAAATGTGCCTTCTAAAAAAATAAACTTTGGCATAAAAATTCTAGTAAAGAAGTTGAATATTCTAGTGAAACTAAGAGAGTCTTAGCATATAACTGTTCACAAGCATGCACACACTGCACGAGAGCTATAGGGAGATTCCGGACAGATCCTAACCTTTTCGACAGGTTGCTGCCGCCATAGAGAATGAGCGACGGGCAAGGGACAGTTCACTGTTTGAAGGCCAACACAAAAAATTTCATTTTTTCTTTCTTCATTGCTTGAGGGCAAGCAAAAACTTGAGTTTGGGGGTGTGTTGAGTGTGTAAAAGTTCTATTATTTACACCCTTTTTAACCCATATTTCTGCTGCATTCAAGCATCATTGCATTGCATTTAGGTTAGTTTTTAGTAAAACATCACAAATAGATTAAAAGCACGGATTCTACTAAAAGATGGCTATTTTGCAGGTATCTGCCATAGTAGACGTTGAAGGCAGGCGCAGGGCAGAGAAGCAGGAAAGCTGAACTGGACTAGCAGACGAAGAAGACGAAGATGCCATGGACCTGTCGTGACAGCATGGTGACAACAGACTTATGAAGAGGAAAAACGAAGTGGACCTCGATAGATAGAGAAAAATCTGCTCGTCTGTCGTGTGAAAGCCACATATTTTTCCAAGCCCCGGATCAAAAGATATGTCAAGCCAAAGCTCAAGGAAGGGAAATTCCTAAAAGCAAGGATGCGGCTGGAAAGTAGGAGTCTTTAGAGATTTAGTCTTTATTAGAATCTTACTTTTAATTAAAGTTGTAATCCTTGTTACCTTATATGACTTGAGCCCAAAGCTTATATAAGGGCATAGATTTAACCTAGGAGGCACAACCGATTTCCCCATAACCGACGTCAAAAACCCCTGCCGTCCACCCGTCACCGACATGTTCTAAATTCCCCCTAGGGCCACGGGTTGTTTTGTAAAGTAGTTGCAAGGGTTGCTTTGTTTTAGGATTTTTCAGTTCAATAAAATAAACTTCAAGTTCTCTTATTTTGGTTTTAACATCTTGCAAGAGCATCGGGAGAGCATTGTGAGGTTATCCATTTACTTAGCATCGAGAGAGTTAAGTATACGAAAGAAATAAGAGCGCGTTCTCTAGTTTATAGTTGAACCATCTCGTGCCTAGGGATAGGGCGAGGTTAAGTGGCTAAGGAAGAATTCATACACATCGGTGTTCATCCTTCGATTCACGCCGGGAGGTATCATCAAAGACGTGTTCATCGACAGATTTGTGCCTAGGGATAGGGCAAGGCAGATCTGGGATTCTTGCCAAACTTGAAGTACAGAGTTGGTGTGTCTGCTGCCGCGACAGGTGCTGTCGGCGACGGGAGCGACGACAGAACTGGAGATCCTAAGCAATTCAATACCTGCACTACCGAGCAATTCAATACCAGCCCATTCTCTCTATCTTGATAATTCAATCCTTTTATTTACGTTTTTATCTTATTATTCTCGTGACAACTCTTAATTATTTCCTTTACTTTCGTGCAGTAAACAAGGAGAAGCTATTAGCCCAATCCTTGTGGAGACGATATCCGATACTTCGTATCACTTTACTACTTGCGTCGTGTACACTTGCACTACAATTGCGATAGACTCTTTTACACGCAACAGTTGTGCGTTGGTCTTCCAAAGGAACCAGTTAGCCCGACCTCTCAAGGATCGGCGGGAAACCAAAGCAAGTCGGTGCACTGGGGTCAGGAACTGACGGAGCAACCATGGAGTTGGCCGCAACCACCACTCCATCTTTTCCATCGAGTTTTCCATGAGACTTTTCCGGAGCATTCATTAGGGTTTCCAACTAAAAATTTCTTTTTTGATAATAAGCATGTTGGTTCATGTTCGGGGTGCGAGACTGTCCTTTCCAACAATGTCGTCTCCAAGATTTGAAGATTTTAGTTCATTTTCAATTTAATAGTAAGTCATTTTTTGCTCAATAATATTTATTTAAATACACAAAAAAAATATATAAATTATACCAACGTGGTTGGTCCAAGTGGTAAGCAGTCATATGTGACTATTTGTATTATCAATTTTAACATTTTTAAAGAATAAACAACATTAAAAATTGTTAGGATTATATAAAGTTTCTATGTAGTTTTATTATTATATTACTAAATTATGTCACCCTCTATTTGTGGGTGAATTAAAATATTTTATGATATTTTTAGAAATTATTCAATAATAATTATGATAAAAAAACTTTGATACATTTATTGGGTAAATTAAAGTTTATCTAATTTATGATTTGAGATTTAGTTTGAATCTAAGATTTAGGGATTCAATTTTTATAATTTATGGTTATTGTTTAGAGTCTATGATTTAGGACTCTAGGGTTAGAATTTTTTATTTTAGATTTTATAATTTTAAAAGGAAAAATTGTGTAAATTTTTAATACATATTGTGTATCAGTATATCAAGAATTATTAATTAAGTGGTAAGTGATCACAAGGGCAAAACTACCTACAAATTGGGAGGGGTTGTGGCCCCAAACTCTAAAATTTTAGCTTTAGTTTATATAATAATTTGAAAATTTTATAAGATAATTATAAATTGATCCATGTTTTTTTTTAAAAAACAATTATATCCTCGAACTGAAATCTTGGAATCGTCCTCGAGTAATAAAAAAATTGTTTGTAAATCATATTAAACGCAAGTTTGATCATTAGGCGATTGATTTTCAGTTTTATTTATAAAAGAATGAAAAATAAAAATGTTATCATAATAATATTAATCACTATTTCAATGAAAGGCGTTCTTATAATTTCTTTACTACATTGATACTTGATTAATTATTACACCAACTCCGACTTATTATATATTATATAAAATAAAATCTTACCAATTTAAGAAAAAATATTGCAAATTAGAAAATTACCAGCCTTGCTATATAAAGTGACTATAATCTATATTTTGAGTATATGTTTACAATATTATATTTTGGGTAATCTTCACCAGTGGTCCCTTTTGTTTAGGGTGTGTTTTATTTTGGTCACCAAAATTCAAAAATGTGTATTCTGGTCCCTAACGTTACAAAACGTTTATATTTTAGTCACTCAACCGTTAGTCTCCGTTACTTGACTAACGGGTGGCTGACATGGCTCGTTAAAAAAATAAAAAAATGGTGTCTGCTTGCCACGTGGGGTTTGTTGACTTTATCCCGGCTTTTTGAAAAATCCTCGGACTGTACAAATCATCACGTGTCTAACGGCCGGCGTGGGGTGTAAAAATAATTCTCTCCAAACGCCTCCGCCGTGGGTTTGTTTTTGAATCTGAACGACGTCGTCTGTGCAATCTTGTGGGATTCCGGCGGCTTCTTTGATATCGTTGAGTCGTAGCTCAGCTTCTTCTTTTGTGTCTGAAGTTCTGTAGAGAACTCTTTTGGCTTCGCCGACTCGACCTTGCATAATAAGCCAACGAGGCGACTCGGGCATTGAAAAACCTCCGATAGCCAAGAGAACCGACGGGATTGCGCCGACGCCGAGCATTACGCGCCATCCTAAGTCGGCCCAGAGCTTCAAAAATGCATAGTTCGAAACATATCCCAGCAATAAGCCAATATTAATGAAAAACTCAGGGAAGGAAGTGAGGAAGCCACGGGAGGAGGCGGGGGCGAGCTCAGCGGTGTAAACAGGAGCAATCATCATGGCAAATACATCATTGTTGATGAAAATTGCAGGTCTCCTGTCATGTTGTTAAACTTGTTTTGAGGAACAATGCTCTAACTACATTGCATGGTGTTGAAAATATGAAGTCTCTTGAAGGGCTTGATGTTTCCTACAATATTATTTCCAATTTTTCGGAGTTAGAGTTCCTTGCTGGGCTCCCATCTCTTCGAAGCTTGTGGCTTGAAGGGAATCCACTATGTTGTGCCCGATGGTACCGTGCACAAGTTTTCAGCTACTTCAGTCGTCCTGAAAATGTAAGTCTGATAAGTATCTATTTACAGATGGAGATTTTGTTGTTAAGCTTCTATGCCCCTTTGCTCAAACATTTCATAATTTTAGTTTCTATCTTGTAATCCTGCTAATGGTACAGCTCGTTTTTGTTCTATTATATGGTTTGATCAGTTGAAATTAGATGACAAAGGAATCAGCACACGAGAGTATTGGAAGAGGAAGATTATTGTTGCCAGCAGACTGAAGCAACCTTCCAGCTTTGGGTTCTACTATCCCGCAAAATACGATGCTGAAGGAGAGGGGGTTATCAACAAAAAGAGGGTGCGTAAAGTTTTATTAATTCTCAAGTTTTACGATTCCGGCGACGAAACGACCCACCATGAGGAAAGCGTAGTTAGTGGCGAACCCCATGAGGAAAGCTCCGACGAAGAAGATACCAGCGGCGATGACGATGGTGTAACGGCGACCAACCCAATCGGATGTCCGTCCGGCGGCGTACGCACCGATGAGACAATACAAATTGAGGATTCCGACGACGATTTCAACTTGAACGTCGCTGATTTTCAGATCGTCTTTTATGAAAACTATAGCCCCACTCATCACTCCAATATCTAGGCAAAAAGAACACCAAAAATCACATTTTTTCAAACAAATTTGAAGCTTTAAGATCAGACATTAATGGCGGAAAAATTTGGTGGCAGTTTGTTTCGAAGTGGTGGGTCTCGAGGAGGAGGATGAGGCGGCGACGGAGGTGAAATAAAACACACCCTCGAACAAAAGTTTCGTCTTCTTCAAAAATCATGTGTTTATGCATTGTTGTTGCCGGGGAATGGAGCTGACGGTGGTGGTTGTGAAATCCCATATGGGTTCACGGTGGAGCTGACGGGGATTTTTCAAAAAGCCGGGATAAAGTCAACAAACCCCACGTGGCAAGCAGACACCATTTTTTTATTTTTTTAACGAGCCATGTCAGCCACCCGTTAGTCAAGTAACGGAGACTAACGGTTGGGTGACTAAAATATAAACGTTTTGTAACGTTAGGGACCAGAATACACGTTTTTGAATTTTGGTGACCAAAATAAAACACACCCTAAACAAAAGGGACCACTGGTGAAGATAACCCTTATATTTTTATGTATATACGTAAATTTTTGTTTGTTTTAAATTGTTTTTGGAAAGTAAGGTTCATGCTCACGTACTAGGCTACTCCCATGTTGCATGGAAGACTAGAATATTATATGAAAGATTTAATATATGAGGATTTTGGTTGTTGGTTAATTGGTTTGATTGAAAATTTCTTAAAATATTAAATAAGTATTTTTATATAAATGTTAAATAAGTATTACGTATATTAATTTATTAGTAAATATTTATTTTCGATTTAGTGATTAGGGTGAACAAAACTTGACTCGACTCAATTTGAAAAAAAAAATTTACTTGACTTGACGTAAAACAACTCAACATTGACTAGAATCATAATTTCATAAACTCAACTTGACTCGAAAAACTTTCAAATGAATTTTGAGTTATAAAATGAGAGTTCAGATAACTTGATCTTTTTTGGTAATTAGTGGATCGATTTCAAGTTCAAGTCAAATCCTTCAACTCTATCTGAGACATGTATATCATGTGTTTAAAATATAAAGATATACATAGTCATAGATATGTATATTGTATATAGAAAGTCATTTAAAAAAAATACTAGAAACTAAATTCATATTTTAAATAAAGATTTTTCTCTCAATATTTTAAAAGGCTTAATTGTCAAATAAGTGTTTAAACTATACCTTTTGTTCCAGATAGGTGCCCAAATTATTTTTCGGGCCAAGTAGATGCTTAACGTTTTTAAAGTTACCCGTTTAGGTGCCCCGCCGTTAACTTACTTTTTTTTTATAAAAAATCTCTATATTTCCCAAAATTCACAAAATAACCTCAAAATCCCTAGATCCTCAAATCTGACCACTGTCATCGCCGTTCTTCATGTCGTCGGTGACGGAATGAAGCATACATCTCCTACTGCAAGACTTGAACATTGTTTGTCGGCCGATCGGTTGCCGTTTGCCGTCGATCGTTTTCTTTTTTTCTCGAGAATTCGACTTTATTTCGACGAAATGCACATCGTTCGTCGACGAAAGGATGGGGGAAATGATCGTGGGGTCCGATGACGGAAGTGGTGGGCACGCCGTCAACGATAGACGATTGCAACAACTAGAATCAAAATTTGGTACTTAAAAATTTAGGGACTTTGGGACTATTTTGGGGGATTTTGAGAATTTTAGGATATTTTTTTAAAAATAAAACATAACATATGTCATATTTTTATTGGCTAACGAAATATTTAATGGATGTTAACGGCAAGTCGGCAAGGCACCTAAATAAAAATTTTAAAAAAGTTAGGCATTTATTTGACCCAAAAAATACTTTGAGCACCTAATACTTAAAAATGAATGAAAGATATTTCTTGGTATATATAATCAAACCAATAGTGTTTAAATTCTTTGATAACCAAATTTTGATAATGTCCGAAAAACACATCATGAACAAAATAAATATATTAATATTTTTTAATATTATGATGTGATTAATGATTATATATATATATATATAAAGATACCTTAAATACAAAGATGGATCTAAATAGCTTTATGTTGGGTATTTAAATAACGAAAAATAAAATTATAAATATTTTCAACTCAAAATAAATCTGAAGTGGTGATAAGTTTTTTTATTAAATAGAGAAGTATTATATTTTTACACCATGATTTAAACTCATACAAAATGGGACAATATGAGTATCCTTAGCCACTAGGTCACTTAGTGAATCCCTTAACTGTGATGGAGTTTTAAATTACCTATTTTTTACAAAATATTTGTATTCTTTATAAATCTAAATATACCAAAATATTGAAAGAACTATTTGTATTTAAAAATAAATTTTGTAAGGAGTACAATTGTTTTTCTATATAATTTAAATTTTTTAATGAAACATTGTAATTTTTACATTTAAATAAAATTAACATAACAAGATAATAAAAAATTGTACGTAATCATATTCTTAACCTATTAAATGCATTTCACGAATCAAACACACTCTTAAAGCATTTGCATGATAGTGGATAAAATGACATTTATTTGTATAAGTATCGATATTCGAATCTTTGATCGACTAAACATACAAAGACTCATTATGAAAATAACTCTTACAATCTAATTTACTCAATTCACATTATCAAAATTCGAAGCTTAAATGTAATTTAAGCTATCATCTAATTTACTCAATTCACATTATCATCTTTGATCGTAACTTCATTTATCAGTACCAAAAACAGCTCAAAAAAGAGACTGTTACTTTACAGACAAGACGAAATACACACCCGTCAAATAACTTAAGTTAAAAGTATCCTACACTACACACATTGATTTTATTGACAGTTTAATTCCAAATAATGATGAAGTATATGTTAACCAATTATTAATTTTAAGTGTTTTTTTTCATTTTTAACATAAAGTAAATGATTCATTTTAAATAAAGAAACTGAAAAAAAGTATAAACATACAAATCGAAATAACTTGTTATTGGGAAAAAAACTACATAAGGTACACTTACACATAATGTTGTATAAGCAGTATAAACAGCAACTGGAAACTGATTTTAAAGATACACCAAATTGGCTATTGTTAAAACAACTCTAACAATGAACAGTCTGGCAGCCGTAGGGAAAAATCGGTCTATACAATCCATTTACACCGAAGCTACTTGAGGGGTGTGTTTTTCATTCTCTCTATAAAACAATCATCTCTTTCCTGTACCGTATCTTTGATACCGAAAGATGATGCTATGAAGAGACTGCCTCAGGCAGGTCGCATCAAATGTTTCGATAGTCTTCACATCGGTGGCACAGAATTTGGCGCCAACAAAACGTTTGTACTTGTCAATGACAGAAAAGAAGCACCAGTTCTGTAATTTTTTAAAGCAATTAACAAGCCTACCCGTTGGATGCTGCATGAATGATGAAATGGACAGAGTTGCAAAAGCTTTCATTAACCACACAAATGTACCACATAGTTAATATGCACTTCATCAAGCTAAGATAATAATTCTAGGATAATAGATGGATTTGGACTATTACCTTTCCACTATTGCAGTGGATTAAGACCGGATGATTTCTCACATCTGTGAAGAAGCAAGTTTATGTTCATGTTCGCAAAGATAAAACACCATGGCAAGGTAAACAGAGTAAACAAAAGAGTCGATTCCAAAATTTATGAATTACTTACCAATTAAGATCTTGAGAGCATCATATTAGTTGGTAAAGGATCCGGCTACACTACACATTGATTTACTTGACAGTTCAATTCAAATAAACAGACAAATTGGAACCATTTTAAACCAATTAAATTTTGGTTTGAAGTAATTTGATTAAAATGCTATTAGTTTTGATCTTTACTACAGAAGGTACTTACACAAAATGTTCTATTAACAGTATAAACACTACAGAAACTGGAAAACTTATTTTTAAGAAACAACCTATTGGCTATTGTTAAAACAACTCTAACAATGGACAGTTTGGCAGCCGTAGGGGAAAAATAAGTCTGTACAATCCAGTTAAACCGAAGCTACTTGACGGGCATGTATTTCATTCTCTTTGTAAAGCAATCGTCTCTTTCCCGTACCGTATCCTTGATATCGATAGATGATGCTATGAATAGACTGCCTCAGGCAGGTCGCATCAAATGTTTCAATGAACTTCACATCGATGGCATGGGATTTGACGCCAGCAAAACATTTGTACTCGACAATGACAGAAGAGAAGCACCAGTTCTGTAATTTTTTAAAGCAACAGACAAGTCTACCTGTTCGATGCTGCATGAAGGATAAAATAGACAGAGTTGCAAACGTTTTCATTAACCACACAAATGTACCACATAGTTAATACGCACTTCATCAAGCTAAGCTAATAATTCTAAGATAATAGCTGGATTTGGACTATTACCTTTCTGCGATTGCAGTGGATTAAGGCCGGATGATTTCTCACATCTGTAAAGAAACAAGTTCATTTCGCAAAGGTAAAACACTCTGGTAAGGTAAAAAGATGAAACAAAAGAGTTGATTCCAAAATTTATGAATGACTTACCAATTAAGATCTTGAGAGCTTCCCTAATGGCATCTGTGGGAGCAGCAAATGAAGGCTCCTGAGAAGTAAAAACAAAAGAAAAGTGACTTCAGGTATTTAAATCTGAAACATACTTAAATTCAATAAGTATCTAAGAAGCTAAAATGAAGGTACAAAATTTCTGGTAACAAATGATTTCACACTCCATTCTAATATACTTAAATTCAAAAAGTATAATTTTCATAGAAGCATATGGGAAAATACCTTTTTCCCTTCAATCCCAAACTAGAAAAGCTTGATATGATGCGCTCTAAGAAACTTCATATTCTCCTCAGGATAAGGCTCGAGGCATAAGTATCTGCAAAATTGGAAGGAAAACAAAAAGAGAGTTAATTTTCCAATTAGAGAAAGGCATAGGCATAGGCATATTGAGTAGTCACCTGTGAATTCCTTTTCATATTTTTCAGAACACAGAATATAGCATGCATGAATGTCGAAGTTAATTATTTAATCCTTTCAATCTGTCGCTTTTTTCCTCTTAATTTTCTAAGAAACCAAACAGTCAGAAAGAAAACGAAAGATTGAGATTCTTTTCTCAAAATCACACCACACACTAGAAGGAAAACTGACTCTCTGCGAAATAAGGTCCCGACTTACCATCTTCCTGAAACCACCCTCATTCATACACCACCACAATCAATTGCATACATCCAGAGCAACGCCAAGATGGAGCAAGCCTGAAGGAACTAGAGCCACAACACAATTGCAACTTGAGCTGCCAAATCAAACGAGATCGCAGAGAAAAGCTAAGACCAAACACCTTCAAAATCTCACCCAAATAGAAACAAGAATCAAAGAAAAGAAATATACCCCGCTACCCAAACCATCCTTAGAACGAGTCATACTCACAAGCCTACCTAACACACGGTCATCATCCGATCAGCCCTCAACAACCCTGCTTCAACTCAAAATCCAGCCTCAAACACAAAAACTTCTACAATTCCCAGGAAAAACAAGCAACAGATTTTACACCCTACTAATCAACACCAACAGCAATATCATTCCAAGGAAACTCCATATTGAAAGGTACACTCCTACATCACACCACACTCCTAAGAATCAAACTAAGAAACTCTTATAGAATCTTTAAAAAAAAACCCTGCAAAGGAAGATGAAACAGAACCTAAATGACTTACTAATTCGCAAAGGTAAAACACTCTGGTAAGGTAAAAAGATGAAACAAAAGAGTTGATTCCAAAACTTATGAATGACTTACTAATTAAGATCTTGAGAGCTTCCCTAATGGCATTTGTGGGAGCAGCAAATGAAGGCTCCTGAGAAGTAAAAAAAGAAAAGTCAACTTCAGGTATTTAGAGCTGAAAATTACTTAAATTCAATAAGTATCAAACAAGCTAAAATGAAGCTACAAAATATCTGGTAATAATGAATTATTCAGATTTTAAGATGAAAAATACTTAATAAGTATAATTTCCATAGAAGCATAGGGGAAAATACCTTTTTCCCTTCAATCCCGAACTGGAAAAGTTTGATATTACGCGCTTTAAGAAACTCCATATTCTCCTCAGTATAAGGTTCCAGGCATAAGTATCTGCAAAATTAAAACTGTGAATTCCATTTTCTATTTTTAGAATACAAAATATAGCATGCAGGCATGTCGAAGTTAACTATTTAATCCTTTCAATATGTTTCTTTTTTCCTCTTAATTTTCAAAGATACCAAACAGTAAAATAGAAAGTAGAAAATCGAGATTCTTTTCTAAAAAAGATCCAAATTACTACGAAAGAAAGTGAAACCCTTACATGATCGAACGTAGTTTTAGGGTTTCCCAAGAAGCCGAAATTGGAGGGTTGAGGGAAACTACATCTGTAAATGGCTTCTTCCACCGCAGAGAAATGGGACAGCTGTTCCATGACGGCGTTGTCTCCGTCATCATCTTCGATAAATGTATCAAGCTTTTCCAATTCGGGATTGAAGGGGAAAATGTATTTTCCCCCATGCTTCTATGGAAATTATACTTATTGAATTTAAGTATTTTTCATAACATTTTTCCCTTCAATACCGTACTGAAAATATTTGATATTAAGCGCTCTAAGAAACTCCTCAGGATAAGGCTCCGGGCATAAGTATCTGCAAAATTAAAACTCTGAATTCCATTTTCTATTTTTAGAACACCGAATATAGCATGTATGCATGTCGGAGTTAACTATTTAATCCTTTCGATATGTTTCTTTTTTTCCTCTTAATTTTCGATATGTTGAAAAATATATATGTAATTTAAAATTTATTACTATATATTTAAATTGATTTTTTTAAAAATAAATATATTTAAGACACGTACGTATGTGTGTGATATTATTAAACTATGTCGCCTTACATTAGGGGTGAAATAAAATATTTTATGTAAAAATAATATTTTGAAAATTTATTCAATAATAATTATAGTTAAAAAATTTAATATACAAATTGCGTAAATTAAAGTTTATTCGAGTTTGTCAAATTTGGAGTTTGTATTTTCAATTTAAGTTTAAAATTAAGGGTTTAAGGTTTAAAATTTAGGGTTTAATTTAAAACCTATGTTTTAAGACTTTAGAGTTAAAATTTTATGTTTTAAATTTTACAATTTAAATACGAAAAATTGTATGATTTTTTGTGCATATTGTGTGTTAAAATATACCAAAAAATTATTGGTTAAGTGATAGAGGATTTGTTTATAAATCTTAGTGAATGCGAGCATCATCATTAGGTGAGTGATCTTCAATTCTTTTTATAAAAAGAATGAAAAACAAAAATATTATCCTAATAATGTTAATCTCTATTTAAAAGAAAAAAATATTTTTTTCGGATAATTATTTTATATTCTGGTGGTGAAATTTTTTAGTTTTCACAATTAAAATAGACTTAGTTGCTCTTTCTATCACTCAAATTTTTTTCTTTTAAATTTTTATATGTCCGGTAGCGACATCAACTTTAGTGCTGGTTGCTGGCCGTCGATAATTTTTTCTTGTTTTTTTGTTTCTATCTTTATTTTTTAAATTTAATAACTCTATCCTTGTGACACATTTTTCTCTACCTTTTGGTACGTCTGCCTTTTAGCACTTTTTTTTCTCTTAATCGGTCGCTTGGCCGTTTCTTTTTTGTATATCAGGGTTGGATTTGACGTCGCCACAACTGATCAAGATGACGTTTTTTTTATTGTCTTGTTGATCTCCTTGTTTAGGACCCTCACACTGGATTTGGATACGAGCTCACAATCACCACTCTTGTTCGCGATTGAGTTGTGGTAATGACCTTGTTGTCAATGTGCCTTTTTATTGTATGCATTTTTAAGGGTAAAGTACACAGATGATTACCGAAATTTTAGGGCGCTTTCATTTTGATCACCGAACTTTTAAAAGTTTTATTTGAATCATCCAACTTTTATTTCGTTTTCATTTTTGTCCCTCCCGTTAGAAAATGGTGATGCGACAGTTATCTTCTTCATCAACTTAAAAAGATTTTGAATCATGAAACTATCAACCAACCTTGAAATAAATTATACAAAGAAGATTAAAAAGTCCCAAAATTTTAATTCTATTTGTTTTCTTTTTACTGAAATTTCCAGAAACCAAACATATTTATCCTCTGTGACAAAACAGAGCAAGTTCATTAAAAAAGGAACAACACCCAAATCCTTAGAATTTTTTCATGTCTTTTCTCACAAACTCTCAGAAACCAAACAGAGTTTTAAAGAAGTTTTAAAGAAGTTGGTCGAGTGTCTGCATACCTTTAGATTATGGCCAAAGCTGAGCATTTGATCCAAACTTAGTGAAGCAATTCAAAGCCAAAACTCCCAGAAAAAGAACATAAACCATCTTAAATACAGAACAGACAAACCCCATTTTCTTCTTCTTCTTCCTTCAATCACCCAAATTTCTCTCTTCTATATATTTGTTTAAACCCCAAACACTTTCTACCATTTCTTAATGATTTTTTAAACATTTTCTTAATGAATCAAAATTATAAATATTTGTTCAAACTAGCCCTTGGTAAAAGTTTCAACCTTGCAATATTCAACAGACTCATGAAGTTGAAACTTACAAATGCATCCAAAAGCAGCCCATGACAAAAAAACAATCCTCTATTCCATGTTTTTCATTTCACTAAAACAGCCCGTAAAGAAGATGAAGTGTTAGGAGATATTAAGAGTATTCATAATAACATCTAAGGGTAGAATAATAAATGAAGAAAATCAGGAGATGAAATGTCATACTTTTGCAAGTTCTTGTGTTTATGGAGGAAAAAACAGAATAGAGGAATTAAGACGCTGAAAAAGAAGATAACTGCCACGTCAGCATTTTCCGACAGAAAGTAAGGGAGAGACCAAAATGAAAGGGAAATAAAAGTTGGGTGACCCAAATAAAAATTTTAAAAGTTTGGTGAGCAAAATAAAAGTACCCTAAAAGTTTGATGACCATCTGTGTACTTTACTATTTTTAATGTTGCTTGTTGATGGTTTTTTACCTTTCATCGTCGATATTTAGTGATGTTTGTATCAATTTTATTTTTTGTGTGGTCTTGTTTATGATCTAAAAATGTTATTTCTTTTAAAAATATATCTAGATTAAATTTGAAAACTAAGAGCCAAATGAAAACAAGGCTACCTGCTGCATAGAGGATACAACTTTCTGTTAATTCAACTTAAAAGTCATATAATTTATGCAAATCGATTGATTGTAGGAATGTCTTATCAGCTAACCTAAATCTCTACGGAAAACTCATGCTAACCACATACACATCTATCTATCTATCTATCTATCTATCTATCTATCTATCTATCTATCTATCTATCACGGGCATGTGTCATCATGGCATCATTTATCGGTATAAAAATAGTTCGAAAAAGAGACTTGTTTTACAGACAAGACAATGTAAACACACCCCAAATAACTTAAAAGGATCCTCCTAGACTACACACATTGATTAAAATGCTATTAGTTTTAAATTTTTCAATACCGAGCTGTTATAACCCCTAAACATAGTATAGAGTGAAGTACACTCATACAGGAAAAAAGACCAATTTTTTCATCGATCTTTCCTTGAACAAACTTGCAATAGAAAAAAAAACTACATAAGGTACTTACACAAAATGTTCTACAAGCAGTATAAATAGCCTATTGTTAAAACATCTCTAACAATCGACAGTCTGCCAAATGTATGATAAAAATCAGTCTATGTATGATCTATTTAAACCGAAGCTACTTGGGGTGTGTGTATTTCATTCTCTCTATACAGCAACGGTCTCTTTCCCGTACCGTATCCTTGGTACTTATATATGATGCATTGAAGAGACTGACTCAAGCAGGTCACATCAAACGATTCAATGAAGTTCATATCGGTGGCTTGGGATTTGACGCCAGAAAAACAGTTATACTCCTCAAAGATAAATAACAAGCACAATTTCTGTAATTTCCTTAAGCAACCAACAAGTCTACTCGTCCAAAACTGCATGAAGGATAAAAAGGTCAGAAGCTACCACGGTTTTTATTAAAGAAAAATGTAATCAGCCCCTTTGATTAAAAGGTCAGAGCTAACATAGTTCTTTCCATACGGCTTTCGTTCAATTAATCGTAATCACATTCTTAATTTAATACATGCATTTCGTGAACCAAACACACTTGTAAAGCATTTGTATTGCAATAGAAAAATAATATTTATTTGTATAAGTATCGATATTCGAACCTTTAATCGATTAATCTTACAAAGTCTCATTATGAAAATAACTCTAACGATCTAATTTACTCAATTCACATTGTAAAAATCCAAACCTCAAATGTAATTTAACATATCATCTCATCATTAAATCATAATGTAAATACAAATGCATTAGGAATGGTTAAGTTTGAGTTTGTATCGAGAATTAATTAGTTTAATGAGATGGTTTAAAGTTTGAATCCTAACGTTGTAAATATAAAAAAAAATTGGAGAAGTCAAGCAAGCTTCTTTATAAACGATGAACCTTCAGAAAAGAAAAGGATTGAGTTCTGGAGAGGAATTAAATTGGACTGATATTTATAGTTTTCTATTTTTTCCCTTTCTTTCTTTTCCTTTTCTTTTACTATAAAACCCTTCTATTTTATCTTCATATTAGGCTTAACTATAAAAGAGGTGCACAAATCTTATCACTTTTTACAATTGGTGCCTAAATTATTTTTTTTACTGAAATAGGTGCTTAAAGTTTCATGACGTTATTGTTTTAAGGTAATAACGTTAAAAAAAATACTTAACGTGTTTTTTTATTAATTTATTAAAAATAGAAAATATTTTTACAAATCTGAAAGTTGTCAAAATTTTCGAAACAATCCCAAATTCCAAAATTGGTGAAATTTGCCGCCCTGATAGCCTCACCGGACCTCACCGCCACACTCGTCGGAGTCCTTCATCATTTCCCCCAACCACTCATCGCCAGTAATCGGCGGGAGGCGTTCCAATTGACGTTGAAGGGTTGGAGCCTTTCTTGTTCGTCGTACGATTGACGCGCCTCCCGCCGATTACCGGCGATGAGTGGTTGGGGGAAATGGGCGGGTGCTCTGGCGACGGTGGTGGTGAGGTCTGGCGAGACTATCGGCGGCGAAAATGATGCTAATTTTAAAATTTGGGGTTTTGGGTTTTTGGAATTTGTGGTTGTTTTGTAATTTTTTTAAATTATGGGATATTTTTAATTTAATTTATTTTCAGATTATTTTTGAAAAATAAAAAATAAAATTCACGTGTCAAGCTATAATCGAGTGATGAATTTTTTATACAGATTGACTATAAAACAGATTTCATTTATAAAAAAAAATCTCTCATTTAATGTATTACAAACCCCTAAAAATTCTATAAAAAAACTAATTCAATATTTTACAAAACACTAGATACTAAACCGTAAAGACTAAAAAACCATAAACTCTAACCATAAACATCAAACCACAAAACTTTAAACATTAACATTAAGCCACTAAACTCTAAACCCTAAACACTAAGCCCATAAAGCCTAAGTCCTAAATGAATTTTTTTAATTTGTAATACATTAAATGAGGGTTCTTAAATGACCCTTAACCTATGCATGTAGTATGCATAAGTTAGGAAAAAAAGCCTAATATTAATCACTATTTCAATGACAGATGTGCTTATAATTTCTTTACTATATCAATACTTGATTAATTAATTATACTTGATTAATTTTTTTTAAAGCTAAGGTGATTACAAGTAATATCTGTTCTGAATATACTCTCAACCATTTGACAATGCATATTTGATTAATTGATTACACCAACTCCGACTTATTATAATATATATAATAAAATCTTATTAATTTAGAAAAATGTTGCAAATTAGAAAATTACCAACCTTGCTAAATAAAAAGATTATAATCTATATTTTGAGTATATGTCTATAATATTATATTTTTATGTATATACATGAATTTTTGTTTGTTTTTAATTTTTTTTAAGTAAGGTTCATTCTCACGTACTAGGCTTCTCCCACGTTGCATGGAAGGTTAGAATATTATAAATCTAAATATAAAACAAAAATATAACTTATTAGAGATTTTAAAACATAAAAAATAACAAAAAGAAATTGTAAATCTAAAAAGAAAAAAATAAATTACACCAGTCAGATGAGACGTTGTCTCTTCGCATCAAAGAAAATCTCCTACAATGGTCTATTGTAGGAAGGGTTCTTGAAATTTTCAAAACATGAATAGATGAAATCCCAAAATAGCAACCGCCTTTCACGCCTATTTCAAAAACAATGATTGTTACAAATTACATCGGCAAACAACCCAAAAGGAGATCAAACTAGATGTGACCATCGACAAACGCGAATCAAAAACAAGTTCTGTAGGTTATAAGGATCACCGTACGAACACCAAACACCCACAAAAGTATTTATAGATCATCCACAAGGCAGAAACGTGCAATGAAAGCAGAAAAAACGTGCCACAAGAGGCAGAGAAAAGGGAATTAAGATGTACAAAGAAAAACAAAACAAAACAAATTGAATCAAATAAAAAAATAATAATATATAAATCACTAATAGCGGCAACCATATTAAAATTAGTGTCCCCGCCGATTAAACCATAAAAAATGAAAGTTAAGCTTTGAGAGATAAAATTGTTTTCAGCTTTAGGGTTTTGCGAAGAAGGTTTAGAAGATCCTAAGAGAAATTGTTTTTTATTAAATTTAATTAAATATTGTACTGATTAATTTTGATAATAACTATACAAATATGTAGCATATAATTGTAAATGTAACTTAAAAATAAAAACACATCGAATCTTACTTCTTATACATTGTTCATCAGGGTAAATATATATTTTGATACCTAAATTTAATTTCACTGTTCAATTTGGTTAGATGCTTGAATTAGTCCCCCAAGGTTCAATTTGGTATCTAAATTTGTTTTTAGTCCAATTAGGTTTTTTTTCTTCTTCAAATGGTACATGAACTTGACTTCATGATTCAAACTTATTCAAATAAGTTGTTTATCGTAAGAACTAATTTGGATAAATAAATAAAGTTTAGGTACTAAGTTGAATCAAGAAACCAAATTCAAATACCCAGTTAAACCAATAAGAAAAATGGATACACATTTCAACCTTGAAGCCAAATCCACGTACCAAAATTTATATTTACCCTATTTCAAATGTACAAATTACAAAGGGCCTTGAACAACCCTAAACTAGCTTGGTGCCTTATACTCATCTTTTTTAGCCCAGTTGTTTATAACCATTGGGAAACAAATCTGCAAACATTTATGGCAGTCACATTAGATCCCCAGTACCAAATTTATTAGCTGCTATATCATTTACCAAGCATAAAACAAGTGTAACTAATAAAAATACTTCCCAAAACCTTCACAACACTCATTTATTGTTTAATGTTTAGCCGAGCAAATTCGGAAACTCAGGACTCACGCAAAAAGGAACACTTCCGATTTCAGCATTACTGTTGTGTTGTGCCAACTTTTATAACTTCGTGAACTCATTGAGTATTCTAGTAAAAAATAAGAATTCGAATAGTTTGTAATATGACTAAGAGTAGAAAAGAAATATTAAACTATTGTTGTGGCCAGTGCCACCACAGGCTTGAAAACTCCTGTGAGTCTCCGTGAGCAAAACTCTCCTCTTCGGTCCTTCCCCTTCCACCCACTTTCATGTGACTTTTTTTTTCCTCATGGCAATCCATATTTCCATACTTTTGCCTGTGATTTGCTTCAATACCCTTTCTCCTATCGCCACTCTTTTTAAATATGGCTCCTTCACTTCATCATTTTCCCTCATATTCATACACTTTTTTCTTTCTCACTTGCAATAATATAATCGGAAGCCATGAAACCTTCTGTTTGCGTTGCTGCAGCTCTGGTTTTTCTCTTGTGTGTTCCTGTTTTCACGTCTGCTAGGCATGCAAGGTCGCTACAGACACGTACGTATACACATTTCTGCTATATAAATGCATGTTTGAATCTGAAACATTTTTTTTTTCTTGTTTGTTATCTGATTTTGTGCTGGTGTGAAACAGATCATGGTCGGCCTAACACGAGAGAAGGGCTGGTCTCGGAACCGAGTTCGTACCGGGAAAGAAGCAGGCCGACGATGAAAAGGAAGAGAGCAGATACATTACAGGTTGCGGGATCAAGATTGCCTGACTGCTCGCATGCATGCGGGTCGTGCACGCCTTGCAGATTAGTTATAGTGAGCTTTGTATGTGCGACGCAGCAAGAGGCTGAAACTTGTCCTATGGCTTACAAGTGCATGTGCAACAACAAGTCTTACCCGGTTCCATGAAAAACTTTTCAGATCATCATCTGTTTCTGAATTTTCGTTTTGTTAATGAGGTTGCCTGTCTTGCTTTTGTAATGTAGTTATGACATCTTTTTTTGAAACCAAAGAGAGTTTATGTTTCCGGATGATGTGGTGTTTGGTACATGTACTTTTACAAAATGTTTAATGTGGTACAGGTATTTTTAAGGTTAAAGGGTCAAATTTACTCCTGTACTAATATAAAATCAGTAATGTTGCCCCTACTTTTTATTTTTCATAATTTTGCCCTCAAAGTCAGTCAATTGCAGCAATTTTGCCCTCAGTTTATTTTAGTTTTTCACTACAGCAAAACAGGCTTTTAGCGGCGTTTTTATAACCCTATAGCGGCGTTTTTTAGCGCCGCTAAAAACACTCCCGACGTTAAAAAAACGCCGCCAAAAGCGACGCAAGAAGCAGCGTCGCAATAGGTAGTGGCGTTTTTGTCGTATAAATGCCACTATAGGTTTTGTTCTATAGCGGCATTTTAATTATAAAACGCCGCAAAAGGTCAATGGTCTATAGCGGCGTTTGTATATTAAAACGCCGGTAACGCTCATTCTATAGTGGCGTTTTGATATTAAAACATCGCAAAAGGTGAATGGTCTGTAGCGGCGTTTGTATATTAAAACGTTGGGACTGATGCTTCTCTAGTAGCGTTTGTATATTAAAACGTTGGGACTGATGCTTCTCTAGCGGCATTTGTGTTCCTAAACACCGACATTGGCTACTTTATGGAGGCATTTTTCTTGTAAACGCCATAATATGTTATGGATTTTTAGCGACGTTTTTTCTAGCAAACACCGCTACACTCATTGCCTCTATAAAATACATTTTAAAAATGTGAAATACCCAAATAACCTGTAAAATAAATCTATAATAATGTAACACCCGTGTTTTGGGCCTAGGAGTTAGCCGGGTTATAGTTCGAGTCAAATAAAATTTAAATTAAAACAATTCAACTTCAAATAATGACCTAATTGAGCTTTGGTAAAAAGGGGAGGACTTATGTGGTAATTTGACCCTAAAGTCTTTAAAAAGCTAGACAACTTTAAACCAAAAGTTGTCATCTTCCTCCCACAATCCTTTCCAACGTTAAAGAAGGATAAACCACCATTTTCAAAACCTCTCAAAAGCTAGCTACTATTCCATCAAATTCCCACTTGATTTCAACACCAAATTAAGAGGTAAACATGTTTTCTTAACCTCCTCTCTATCCTCTACTTATCTATGGTTTTAGATTTCAAAAATATGGGGTTTTGAAAATTAGGGTTTTTATTTAAAGTTTAAATTTTTAAGGGGTTTTCTAATTGGTTTTGATAAATTGAGTTGGGGTTTTAGTTAATCATGTTATAATGAGCAACATATATCAAATTGGTTGAATTTGGGTGAAAATTCGTAGCATGTTCTTGAGGTAGATTTTAAGGTAGTAAAAGTTGGGTTTTTGGTGGGTTTAATGTTGAAATTGAAGGGCTGGTGGTCTACCTATGTTAGGAGGGTGATTTGGGATGTTTTGGAAGTCATTTGGATGTTTGGAAATTGAATTTTTAGCAAGACTTTAGGGGAGCACGAAAATTGGGATTTTAGGAGATTATGTGATTTGGGAAATTGTGGAATTTGGGTTGTGTTTGCAAAGTAAGTTGATGGTTGAGTTTAGCATTGAATTGGGAAGTAATGTATATGTTTTGTTTGGCTAGAAGCAAGAGGAAGCGCGGAAGAGGTTTTGGGACCAAATCCGGGTTCGTAGGAGAATTGTTTCGAAGTGCTAAGGAAGGGCGGTGAGTGGTTTCAACTTGTTTTAAGTTTGGTTCGAGTATGTGTAGTGGGAGTGTGTGTGAAGTGTGCTTGGTAGGCCACTCATAGTTAATTCAAGTTGTTGATTTAACCATTGATATCCATGAATGCATTTATGCTTGTTTGACTATGCTATTATGATTGTGGTTGATGGATGTGAGTTTATCTTGATATGCATCTATGAGATTGAGCATGAATGTGGTTGATGATATATATATGATGTGGTTATGATAATTGGCACTAAAATAACTATCGGTTGTAAATGATCGATCATTAGGATAGTGTGCACACAAATTGAGTCAAAACGTACGTGGCCTTGATGGCGTTAAGTCATCAAGGAGGAGTACGGTGATGTAACATTCCACCGGAAGCTTTTATTACATTTCTACGGGATGATGAGTGGAATCCCATCTGTAGGGCATGTGGCGATGAGTGGAATTCCGCACATGCAAGGTCCGGTGATGAGTGAAATCCCACCGAGCTAAAGTGTTGTTGAGGTTTAAATCCGCACAATCGGGGTAATTAAAGTGGCCAATTAACTTGTTCATGCATTGTGATATGTGATGATGATATATGTTGGTGATATATGGTGTTGATATATGATGTTGATATTGATAATTGAGCTTGGTAGGATCGAGAAACCATATATGTCCCTTGAAGGACTAGCTAGGTCTACTCAATTTTATGCAATTGTAGGTTGTATGCGAGATTAGGATTTACATGCTTGAACCCTGCATTGTTGATGTTTTTCGTTTTAGAGCACCCTCACTAAGCTTAAAGCTTACGCTCTCTATGTTCAACAATGCAGATCATTAGCGTGGTGTTAGTTCGAGGCAAGGCAAGAAGGGCTTTCCAAGTTGTTGCTCAAGTATGGTTAATTTTGTAGTAGTTAAGCAATGTGGCAATAGGGTGTTTGTATGAGCCTTGTATGACTCTTTCTATTGATGTTGTTTTGGATTGATGTTTTGGATTGTAAAGCATGTAATACTATGATGGATGATGGTGTGTGATGACATGCTTTAGGTGTTTAGGTTGCCTTGTGTATGAGTGCAACCTCTTGTGTTGATTTGTGCCTTTTGGGCTCTTGAGCTTCCATGTTTGACCTTAAATGCTGAATTTGCTCTTTTGTTGGAATGTTATGTTCGAATGCCTTGACCCATGTTGATTGCTACCTATGACTCATGTATGATTGCTTAAATGATAGTATGTGCGAGTCTTGTAAGTGTTAATTCATGCCTTTGGTCCTTTTTAAGCTTCTATACATGTCTATGCATGATCTTGTTTCTCTTTCTCCCTAGAAAGTCTTTAGGTTGGGCAGTAAGTGATCCCCTGCACTATGGTTTCGAAACCATGGAGAAGGTTTCGAAACCTTTGCAGAAATCTGGGCTCCCAGACTTTACTGCCAACCTAAGTTTCGAAACCTTTAGGGAAGGTTTCGAAACCTTTGCAGAAATTTGGGTCCCAGACCCTACTGCCAGTCTAAGTTTCGAAACCTTTTGGGGAGGTTTCGAAACCCTTGCTTAAAATTGCACTGTTTTGACTTGTTGGCCTTTTTAAAGAGAAAAACACATAGGAATTAAGATGCCTTTAGTCAAGATTAAAATTTGGCTGTTCGAATGTTGTTTGGGGTTCGAATGTGACAAGATTAAAATAAAAAAAAAAATTAGGGTTGCTAACCGAGGGGGAACCCTTTTGGGTTTCGCTTCGGTTTTCCCCGTGTGGCCCACTCGGACCGGTCATCCGGCCAGACCGGGACGAGGGGGTTACATTTGTTGGTATCAGAGCCTGAGGTTACCGAGACCTCGGGCAGGTAAGTGAGGTAAGATTAATGTGTTAAATGCTTGTGTTGTTCGATGCATGATTTGCCATGAATCTTTGATGCTTGATTGATCGTATGATGTTTTGAATGCATGAACTGTTGTGTCTGGTGTAGAGTGAGTGCCCATTGCTACTATTACTTAATTTAAAAAGATTTTTGGAAAGAGGAATACTTGAGCACTATTGGACCCTTGCTTTGACTAACGTAATCCTTATCTGTTTCTTGTTGTAGTTTACCTTGCTAGTTGAACCATGAGACCACGTGGGAGGCCTAGGATGGTTCGACCGGAACCACGGGCAGAGGCTCCGAGAGTTGAGCCGATAGTTGGGGTTAGAGCTCAAGTGGGAGAGCATGTGGTTGGAGTTGGAGCTCCTCCACCACCACCACCTCCTCCACCGGGAGCGGGAGGTGAGGCCGGGGCCGAAGGAGAGGGACCACAAGGAGGCCAAGGTGGCCAAGGACCGGCCGGGATTGACTTAACTCCGTTGGTTCAGGCGATAGCCGGGGCATTCCAGGCTGCAGTAGCTGGGGGTCAGGCAGCTCATCATCAGGGTGAGGGCACCGAATTGCCATTAGAGAGACTTCGGGGCCTTGGGGCCGAAGAGTTTAGAGGTGCTACTCCGGAGAGGTCAGAGATGTGGTTTGAGAAGACCGTCTGTATTCTTGCTCAGATGGGATGTACTGGTGAGCGCAAGTTGGGATGTGTTGAGTCTCTGCTTCAGGGTGATGCCTACACCTGGTGGGTCACTGTTACTTCGGGGATGGATGAGACCGAGATCACTTGGGAGTTCTTTGAGACAGCTTTCCGGAAGAAGTATTTGGGTCCGCGATACCTCAATGAGAGGAAGAGGGAGTTTATGACATTGCTTCAGGGGAGTATGTCCGTGACTGATTATGAGATTCGGTTTGTCAGATTGAGTCAGTATGCACCTGAGCTTGTACCTACTGAGGTGGAGCGTTGTAACCGCTTCTGATATGGGCTGAGTGAAGAGACCAAGACTTATACTCTAGCTTCAGATTACACTGATTTTGATGTCTTGGTCTCGTGGGCCAAGGACTTGGAGCACAATTTGAGTTTGACCAGGCAGTCAGGTGGATCTAGTTCGGGTAAGAGGTCCAGCAACTTTGATAGAGGAGATGTCAAGAGGCATCGGGACAACAGACATTAGTATGATCATAGGCGTGGTGGCGGTAACCACGGTAGGGGCCATCAGGGTCAGAGAGCTGGTGGGAAGTTGCCCACATGTGCTACTTGCGGGAGGAACCACACCGGTGAGTGTTGGGGGAATTATCATTCTTGTTGGAGTTGTGGTGCTAGAGACCACATTAGGCGTGACTGTCCACATCAGGTGGGACAGGCACCAGCTCAGGCTCCTGCTAGAGCCAATGACTTTCAGAGAGGACGCGGGCGCGGTAGAGGTAACTTCCAGCCGAGGAACGATGGTCAGAGGAACATAGCACATGTAGTTGCGGTTCAGCCGGAGGGCGGAGGTCAGGCCAGAGTTTATGCTCAGCGCGGGGATCAGCATGACACCGATGTGATCGCAGGTAACTTCTCGATACAGTCTCTAGGTTTGCTTTCTTTGATTGACTCTGGGTCTACACATTCCTACATATTGAGTGAGCATGCACAGTCTTTGAATTTGCCTTGTGAGATGTTAGAGGTAGGAGTTAGTGTTACTAGTTCCTTTGGGGACACAATAGTAGTTAGGAAGATGTACCGAAGGTGTCCGTTGATGGTTCAGGGGCATGTGTTTCCAGTGGATATGATGGAGCTTCCTTTCTATGGTTTTGATGTGATTCTGGGTATGGATTGGCTCACGGAGCATAGAGCTATGATAGATTTTGAAACTAAACGGATTTCTTTGAAGCTCGCAGATGATTATGAGATTGTAGTGGTGGGTGAGAACGTGAAGTTCTTGTCCAATGTGGTTTCAGTATTAGAGGCTAAGAGATTGGTTGAGTTGGGGTGTGAAGCCTACTTAGCATATGTGATGAACCCTAACATGAGTGAGGTTAGACCTCAGGACATCCGGACAGTATGTGATTTTCCTAGTGTGTTTCCGGAAGAATTGCCAGGGTTACCACCGGACAGAGAGGTAGAGTTCAGCATTGAGACTTATTCTGATTCAACTCCTGTTTCGATTGCTCCGTATCGTATGGCACCGAAAGAGTTGAAAGAGTTGAAGACTCAGTTGCAAGAATTGACAGATAGAGGTTTTATTCGACCTAGTTTTTCACCTTGGGGTGCACCAGTTTTGTTTGTGAAGAAGAAAGATGGAAGCATGAGAATGTGTATAGATTACAGGCAGTTAAATCAGTTGACAGTGAAGAATAAATATCCGTTGCCTAGAATTGATGACTTGTTTGATCAGTTGAGAGGAGCATCGGTCTTTTCGAAGATTGATCTGAGATCAGGTTATTACCAGCTAAAGGTAAGAGAGGTTGATGTACCGAAGACGGCCTTTAGGACTAGGTACGGTCACTATGAGTTTTTAGTCATGCCATTTGGGTTGACTAATGCACCGACAGCTTTCATGGACATGATGAATAGGATTTTTCATCAGTATCTAGATCAGTTTGTGGTTGTATTTATAGATGACATTTTGGTGTACTCGCGAACTGAAGAAAACCATGACCAACACTTGAGACTTGTTTTGAAAACTTTGCTAGATCATCAGTTGTATGCGAAGCTCAGCAAGTGTGAATTCTGGATCCGAGAAGTAGAGGTGTAGATGAGGCCACTTGGGAGAGGAAGGAGGATATGGAAAAGCAGTTTCCGTATCTCTTCCAGTCAGGTAATTTCGGGGACGAAATTCCTTAAGTGGGAGAGAGTTGTAACACCCATGTTTTGGGCCTATGAGTTAGCCGGGTTATAGTTCGAGTCAAATAAAATTTAAATTAAAACAATTCAACTTCAAATAATGACCTAATTGAGCTTTGGTAAAAAGGGGAGGACTTATGTGGTAATTTGACCCTAAAGTCTTTAAAAATCTAGACAACTTTAAACCAAAAGTTGTCATCTTCCTCCCACAATCCTTTCCAACGTTAAAGAAGGATAAACCACCATTTTCAAAACCTCTCAAAAGCTAGCTACTATTCCATCAAATTCCCACTTGATTTCAACACCAAATTAAGAGGTAAACATGTTTTCTTAACCTCCTCTCTACCCTCTACTTATCTATGGTTTTAGATTTCAAAAATATGGGGTTTTGAAAATTAGGGTTTTTATTTAAAGTTTGAATTTTTAAGGGGTTTTCTAATTGGTTTTGATAAATTGAGTTGGGGTTTTAGTTAATCATGTTATAATGAGTAACATATATCAAATTGGTTGAATTTGGGTGAAAATTCGTAGCATGTTCTTGAGGTAGATTTTAAGGTAGTAAAAGTTGGGTTTTTGGTGGGTTTAATGTTGAAA
Organism: Hibiscus tridactylites; assembly: GCA_958450335.1. Classification (NCBI taxonomy): domain Eukaryota; kingdom Viridiplantae; phylum Streptophyta; class Magnoliopsida; order Malvales; family Malvaceae; genus Hibiscus; species Hibiscus tridactylites. The sequence goes on from OY288287.1 coordinate 22,855,009, forward strand.
TTGAAGGGCTGGTGGTCTACCTATGTTAGGAGGGTGATTTGGGATGTTTTGGAAGTCATTTGGATGTTTGGAAATTGAATTTTCAGCAAGACTTTAGGGGAGCACGAAAATTGGGATTTTAGGAGATTATGTGATTTGGGAAATTGTGGAATTTGGGTTGTGTTTGCAAAGTAAGTTGATGGTTGAGTTTAGCATTGAATTGGGAAGTAATGTATATGTTTTGTTTGGCTAGAAGCAAGAGGAAGCGCGGAAGAGGTTTTGGGACCAAATCCGGGTTCGTAGGAGAATTGTTTCGAAGTGCTAAGGAAGGGCGGTGAGTGGTTTCAACTTGTTTTAAGTTTGGTTCGAGTATGTGTAGTGGGAGTGTGTGTGAAGTGTGCTTGGTAGGCCACTCATAGTTAATTCAAGTTGTTGATTTAACCATTGATATCCATGAATGCATTTATGCTTGTTTGACTATGCTATTATGATTGTGGTTGATGGATGTAAGTTTATCTTGATATGCATCTATGAGATTGAGCATGAATGTGGTTGATGATATATATATGATGTGGTTATGATAATTGGCACTAAAATAATTATCGGTTGTAAATGATCGATCATTAGGATAGTGTGCACACAAATTGAGTCAAAACGTATGTGGCCTTGATGGCGTTAAGTCATCAAGGAGGAGTACGGTGATGTAACATTCCACCGGAAGCTTTTATTACATTTCTACGGGATGATGAGTGGAATCCCATCCGTAGGGCATGTGGCGATGAGTGGAATCCCGCACATGCAAGGTCCGGTGATGAGTGAAATCCCACCGAGCTAAAGTGTTGTTGAGGTTTAAATCCGCACAATCGGGGTGATTAAAGTGGCCAATTAACTTGTTCATGCATTGTGATATGTGATGATGATATATGTTGGTGATATATGGTGTTGCTATATGATGTTGATATTGATTATTGAGCTTGGTAGGATCGAGAAACAATATATGCCCCTTGAAGGACTAGCTAGGTCTACTCAATTTTATGCAATTGTAGGTTGTATGCGAGATTAGGATTTACATGCTTGAACCCTGTATTGTTGATGTTTTTCGTTTTAGAGCACCCTCACTAAGCTTAAAGCTTACGCTCTCTATGTTCAACAATGCAGATCATTAGCGTGGTGTTAGTTCGAGGCAAGGCAAGAAGGGCTTTCCAAGTTGTTGCTCAAGTATGGTTAATTTTGTAGTAGTTAAGCAATGTGGCAATAGGGTGTTTGTATGAGCCTTGTATGACTCTTTCTATTGATGTTGTTTTGGATTGATGTTTTGGATTGTAAAGCATGTAATACTATGATGGATGATGGTGTGTGATGGCATGCTTTAGGTGTTTAGGTTGCCTTGTGTATGAGTGCAACCTCTTGTGTTGATTTGTGCCTTTTGGGCTCTTGAGCTTCCATGTTTGACCTTAAATGCTGAATTTGCTCTTTTGTTGGAATGTCATGTTCGAATGCCTTGACCCATGTTGATTGCTACCTATGACTCATGTATGATTGCTTAAATGATAGTATGTGCGAGTCTTGTAAGTGTTAATTCATGCCTTTGGTCCTTTTTAAGCTTCTATACATGTCTATGCATGATCTTGTTGCTCTTTCTCCCTAGAAAGTCTTTAGGTTGGGCAGTAAGTGATCCCCTGCACTATGGTTTCGAAACCATGGGGAAGGTTTCGAAACCTTTGCAGAAATCTGGGCTCCTAGACCTTACTGCCAGCCTAAGTTTCGAAACCTTTAGGGAAGGTTTCGAAACCTTTGCAGAAATTTGGGTCCTAGACCCTACTGCCAGTCTAAGTTTCGAAACCTTTTGGGGAGGTTTCGAAACCCTTGCTTAAAACTGCACTGTTTTGACTTGTTGGCCTTTTTAAAGAGAAAAACACATAGGAATTAAGATGTCTTTAGTCAAGATTAAAATTTGGTTGTTTGAATGTTGTTTGGGGTTCGAATGTGACAAGATTAAAATGAAAAAAAAATTAGGGTTGCTAACCGAGGGGGAACCCTTTTGGGTTTCGCTTCGGTTTTCCCCGTGTGGCCCACTCGGACCGGTCATCCGGCCAGACCAGGACGAGAGGGTTACAAATAACATCAAATTTTTATAAAACTCCAACAATTAAGTAAACACAACAATAACAAATCCAAAGTCTACATTATTAAAGTGAAATATAGTTCAAACGTTGAATTAAAATGTAGTCCAACATTTTCATTTGAATTCACACATAAATGAACTAAGATGGCGGATTCTTTGGTTGGTTCTGCCTTAACATCGCCATCATTTCTTCAAATTCTTGTTTAAGCTTTTGGTATGCTGCTTCTCTCTCAGTTTCTCTTGCTTCTCTCTCGGCTTCCCTTCTTGCTTTCTCTTTCAGCTTCTTTCTCAGCTTCTCTCATTTCTCTTTCAGCTTCTCTCTCAGCTTCTTTCCTTTCTCTTTCAGCTTCTCTCGCTTGTACCTCAGCTTGAAATTGAGATATCTATTGTTTTAACCGATTAACTTCTGCTTGAGAAGATTGGCTCTGTGATGGCATGTACTGAGACAAGTTAGCCCCAAAATATTTTGTCAGGGTAACAAATGATCCTTGGCAGCGAACCCGACCATATCTTTCAGGACCCAAGACGTCAACAATAACTTGATTTTCGATCTCTTCCATATTAACAAAACCATTAGTTGAAGTTGTAGCTTTATACTCGGTCTTTTTTCCCCTCAATTTCTCTTGACAATCAATTAAAAATGTTATACAATTGATATTAAATATAACATAATCAAAATTTTCTGTCTAATTAATATACCATAATTTCTGCAGCTTCGGGAGTTATAGGAGAGCCATCCTTTTTTGTGTGCGTAATGTCGAAGAGCTTTATCCGTCCAATGCTAGTGCCGGTTGTAATTTGCTACAACGTATAATAAAAATTACTACTAAACCTATAAAGTAATTCATTAAAAATTAATCAATAATTTAAAATAATAATACCTCGTCATTAGCTATACGAGCAAAACTCTTCGACCAGGCGGTGTGAGTAAACTTCTATTTTTGTCTTCTAGCAACTCCAACGCGCTCTCGATGCTACAATTTAAAATTTGCATTATGTATAAAGTCAATATTATAATGACAATTTTTTAAAGTGCATCGATCATACCTCTCCTTTCGTTAAACTCCAAAACTTGACTGCATCTTCCCATTGATATCGGAGAATTCTCGGCGGGGCATTTTGCAGCTTCTCTTGAAGAGTGAGATCGTTCTTGAAATATGTCTTCTTCAAGAAACTCTTATTGTCTCTCCATTTTTTCCCTAATGCATACTTCACATAATCGTCTGAGACTTCTAAAGAAAATTTATCCTACAAATAATATAATCAAAGCAAAAATAAACATTATTTTGAATTGTAATAGATTATTATTACAATGACATTATTACCTTAACAAGTTCCAGAGCCTAATTTTTGTTACTATTCGGCATTTGACGTCATGACTCATAATTGATCGGCAAAATCGCAGGATTGCGTGCAACAATGCCTAAGTAACTGCCCAGAACACATGTTTCTGCCCCAATAGGTTGGCTAGCATCATTTCTTGAAACTTTCACGCGTTCACCAACGAGAAGATTGTACAATTCATTCAACGTCGTGTTCCCTCTACTCTTACGAGTTCGACCATTTCCACCTATATAAGAAATAATTCAATAAAATTTTTAAAATCAAGTCAATAATAACAAACAACTAGCATTTAAATAAAGTGTTGAACATTACCATCAATCTCTATATTTTCAACTGTCTCCGGAACTTGCGAGGGTCCAACACCAGACAAATCATCATCATGTGTTTCTTCTCCCTCTCTTGGTACTTGAACTATCCGCATATCACTTAATTTCCTCCTAGGCATAGTATCTACAATAAAGAAAAGACCATTTTAGTAACTAGAGACAACAATACTATTATAAATTAATAAGTTAAGATATAAAACTTACTACATTGTTATGCAGTTAGTTTTCATTAAAATCTTCATCCATGTCCTCCCGAACCCATTGGAATTGTGAACTAGAACTAGGGATTGTTCTATCTAGGTTTTGTGCTGCAAAAGGCAGAGTTTCTGATCTTATTTCAATGTCATCTCTATTTCCATCACCGATGTCTATCAAGTCTCTAGGAGTGTTATGGAGTACAACATACCAACCCTCTTTTGTTGGATCACGGCAATAGAAAATTTTTTTGACTTGTGGTCTATTGAATCTCGTTTCAACATTCGTGGACGGACGTGTCGGAAACACGTGTTACCCGAACCCGAGCCGGACGAACGGCGGCGGCGGCGGCGGCGCGCGAGGATATCCCTTGTTCTTTCCTACTCAATAAGGGAGGGGGGAAACTTGGGTATAAATACCCTTCACAAGCCTTTTTCTCAACCCATGTGGGATATAGGCTTCTGCCTTTGGTTCTCACTTTAAGCATTACCAACATTATATAGTGGTTTTGCCACTCCAACATTATGATACTTTTGTTTTTTGAAAAATTCACGATCGCAATACTTAGTGATTACATCTGTTATGTGACCGAAAATACAAATCTCTATATTGAACCTTTAATCTCATTAATTGTTTATTCGTGATTACATCCTTTATGCGACCGAAAATACAAATCCCTATATTGAACCTTTAATCTCATTAATTGTTTATCCGTGATTACATCCGTTTTGCGATCGAGTGTTTAAGAAATCTATGGCGGTGTTTTTAGCACTAAACGCCACTAACGCTACACCTATGGTGGCGTTTCAATTAACAAACGCCACTAATCCTACACCTATTGCGGCATTTACAGAAAAATGCCACTAACATGAAACCTATACCGGGGTTTACGATAGAAAACGCCACTAACATGAAACATATGGCGGCGTTTATTGAAGAAAACGCTACTATATGTCACCTTATGGCGGCGTTTGTCGTAAAAACACCGCCAATGTTGCCGTTTTGTGGCGTTTGTTTCAAAAACGCCGTTATAAGTGAAATGGTGGCGGCGTTTGTATCGAAAACACCATGAATAGCGCCGCCATAGAACAAGTCTGGTGTAGTGTTTTAATAAAATTAAATAAATAATTTAGTTTTTCGAGTTGAACTTTTACAAACAAAATATATGAAAAATCGGTTAACAAATTGGTGTAAATATCCTTTGTGTTGAACCATGAGCAGCATACATTAAGCTGGCGAAATCCAGATGTCCAACAAGGACGTTGGTTAGTTATAACAAACATTGACAAAGGGAAAAACCCTAATTTCTGTAATGAGAGTAGTCTTTAAATAATGCTCAAAATGAATGAATGAATGAATGAATGAATGAATGAATGAATGAATGAATGAATGAATGAATGAATGAATGAATGAATGAATGAATGAATGAATGAATGAATGAATGAATGAATGAATGAATGAATGAATGAATGAATGAATGAATGAATGAATGAAAGCAACATTCTATCATCATCTTCTTCTCTTATTATAGTTCTGACATGGTATCATTCGACCAGGATTTTTTCTTTGTTTGATATCCTTTCTTGTTTCTTCTACTATAATCATGATGCTACCTAGAGACGACACTCTTTCTTCTTCTTTTGCGTCTGACTCTGTCAACAGTCCTTTCTCCAACAAGCGAATCAGTATCAGCCTTGATGACACCAACTTTCTACTATAGAAGCAGTAGGTTACGCTGATGATGTGAGGTCATGGGCTTGAGGGTTATCTTGATGGTTCCATTCGTCCTCCTTCAAAAATTGTGCCCGGTGAAAATGGTGAGCCAGTTTCAAATCCAGCTTATACTTGTTTTGTCAAGCAAGACAGTTCTCTCGCTTCTTGACCTCTTTCTACAGTGACCTCCAATGTTCTGCCGCAATTGGTTGGTGCTGAAACCATAGCCTCAATATAGAGCACAATTGTTCGCCTTTATTCCCAGCTGTCCACAACCATAGTTATGCATCTCCATTGTCGTCTTCGCTCCATCAAAAAGGTGCATCTATCCATGCGTGACTACGCGGTTCATATCAAAGAAATTTGCGACCTTTTGGCCTCGTGTGGTAGCCTAGTCACCTTTTTTGAACACATAGCTACAACCCTTAATGGCCTCCCTCCAGAATATGACCCTTTTGTGGTTGTGATATCCACTAGTCGAGAACCTTACACTGTTGAAGGTGATGTTTCTGTTCTCATCAATGTTGAATCTCGTATTAGTGATCCTTTGAGGTTTCCTGACGGTATTAACAACACCAGGCTCGTCGATGATCAACACCTTACCTCTCATGGCCATGCACGTCGTCCTAAGCCATAATACTCGGGTGGAGAATACAAAGGAATGTAATCTAGACCACAATGTCAGTTATGTGGAAAACTAGTTCATCTTGTGGACCGTTGTTGGCATCGATTTGATCAGTATTTTAAAGGGATTTCTTCACGCTATGCTTCACAATCCTCAAACACTCAGGCCAATGCTTGTGCCTTTGCTGCTGATCCAGTTAAAACATCACATAATCCTTTCGTGAGTGCTACACGACAACCTGAACCCTCACCAGCTGAACCATCTTTGGATATTGTTCAAGTCAACTTACTTGTAGCTTCTTTATTTGGCCTACCCATTATAACATGGTTCCCTGACTCGAGTGCAACCCATCATGTCACCAGTGATGCTCAAACTATGCCATCTGCATCTCCTTATTCTGGTAAGGGTCAGGTACATCTAGGTGATGGTTCATCCTTAAACATTTCTCATGTTGGACAATCTCAGTTGCTCACGACTACTAGATCCCTTAATTTGAACCAGCTTTTACATGTGCCAAAGATTAATAAGAATCTCTTATCCGTATCAAAATTCACAAGTGATAACTCTGTTTATATTGAATTTCATGTTGGGTATTGTTGTGTGAAGGATGAAAACACATGGCAGATTTTGTTGAAAGGAACACAAAATGGTGGACTTTACATCATCTCGGGAAATCTTCCTCAACAATATGTAGTTGTTTACACGGTTGATGTTAGTTCTTCTTCAGTTTTTTTGGCTTTAACATCAACGGTTGGGTCATCCTGCAAAAGAAGTAGTTTGTTCAGTATTAAATAAGAAGGTTGTTTTAGATGAACATGTTGTTTGTAGAGCTTGTTAGATGGGCAAAAGTCACACTCTTCCCTTCAAAGCTTCCACTACTGTATATAACACTTTATTTGAACTAATAGAAGTTGATCTCTAAGGGCCTTCACCCATATTGTCAAATGGATTTCAGTATTACATTTCTTTTTTTGATATGTGCACAAGAAACTACTGGATTTATCTTCTTAAAACAAAATCAGAAGCAACAATAGCATTCTCACTCTTCTACGCTCTCATCAAAAACCAATTTCAAGCTAATATTAAAGCTATTCAAACAGATGGGGTGGGGAATTTTGGTTTCTAGACACTGCACTAGCACAACTGGGAGTTCAACAACGTATTACTTGCCCTCATAGCTCTCATCAAAATGGTGTTGTCGAGAGAAAGCATCGGCATTTGGTGGAAACTGCTCTAACTTTGATGGGACAAGCTGCCCTACCCTTCAAGTTTTGGTCATATGAAATTCTTCATGTTGTTCATCTTATAAACAGATTACATTCTCGACATCTTGGCAACATCTCACCCTGTGAGAAATTATACGGGCATCCACCTGATTACTCCTCTCTTAGGGTCTTTGGTTGTGAATGTTTTCCCCATCTCAGACCATTTAATCGTCATAAGCTTGACTTCAGGTCTCAACCCTGCTTGTTTCTTGGATTCTCTCCAAAAGCACTCAGGTTATCAATGCTTTGATAACAAAGGCAGAATCTTCACTTCCAGAAATGTTGTCTTCAATGAGTCTATTTGGGCAAATAAAAAAGAGCAATATCTCGGTGTGTAACAGTTTCATTCCTCACCATATTTACATGTTCATCGTGACACTTTCGAGCCTATACATACATCACAAGTGCCTTCTATTGATAACTCATCCCCAGGTATTCCTCCTTCAACTGAATCTTCAGACTTTCCAACTAACATTAATACTACTTCATCCGTTATGACTACATCACATGAAGAATTCCCCACTTCCAATCAAATTCTTATAGTCACTTCTCTAGAGCATACAACTACGGGGAAAACTCAATCTTCAATGCCCTCGTCTAGTTTATTAGATCATGATGGAGACATTGAGCATTCTATTCCACCGCCTCAACCCAGTTCAGAACCATTCAATGTTCATGAAATGATAACACGCAACAATTCAAACCCAAGCTTTACAACATCCAATACAACACTATTCCCACCTCAGTGAAAGAAGCTCTTGATGACTTTAAATGGTGTGCAGCTATTATGAATGAGTAAAATGCACTCACCCACAACAATGCTTGGGAACTAGTGGAATTGCCTATAGGAAAGAAAGCAATTGGATGCAAGTGGATCTTTAGAATAAAGTATAATGTATATGGTACAATCAATCGTTACAAAGCACGACTTGTAGTCAAGGGCTTCACACAAGTACCAGGTTATGACTTGCTCGACACATACATACCCGTTGTTTGATATTTTACAATCAATAGTCTCTTATCAATTGATGCTACAAACAAATGGAAGGTTCACCAAGCTGATCTTAACAATGCCTTTCTCAAAGGTGATCTTCTAGAGAATATATATATACATGCATCAAACTGATGGCATTGTTTAGAATCGACAAGATTGCACTCATCTCGTTTGCAAACTAAAAAAGGCAATCTATGGTTTAAAACAGGCACCGCGCAACTGGTTTCTCAAATTACAAACCTTTCTACAAAGTCTTGGTTTTTCTGGTTCCACAGCTGATTCTTTGTCTATTTATAAGTATAACATCTGAAGCTACAATGTACATTGTCATATATGTTGATGATATTCTCCTAACTGGAGATTCTGAAAACCACATACTCAATGTCATAAATGCTTTGCATCATCACTTCTCCTTAAAAAATCTTGTCCAGCTACAATTTTTCTTGGGTATGAAAGTGCAACACTTTTCTACAGGGCCATTTCTGAGTCAACAACAATACATTATGGATCTGTTGCAACGTACGGATCATCTCGAAGATAAATCAGCTGCAACACCAATGGTAGCTTACCCTAAGTTAAGCAAGCATGATGGCGATCCCCTCTCTGATGCTCAACGCTATAGGAGTGTACTTGGTGCCCTTCAATACATCTATCACACACACCCAAATATCTCTTTTGTTGTCAACAAAGCTTCTCAATTCATGCAAGAACCTTCAGATGTGCATTGAAAAGTTGTCAAGAGAATTTTACGCTATCTCAAGGGAACAACTGATTATGGATTATGGTTTCCTTCAATACCTACATAATCTCTCACACTAACTACCTTTTCTGATGTCGATTGGGGCATTGACATTGATGATCGACGCTCGGTTACTGGCTATTGTGTTTGTTTGGGAAAACACATAATCTCTTGGAGTTCGAAGAAACATAGGGTTGTCTCACGTTCTACTACTAAAGCTGAATACCGTAGTGTTGTTGATGTTGTATGTGATATCACTTGGATTCAGTCTGTGCTATCGGATATGAAAATCAAGTTGACGGGCGTCTCTAAAGTATGGTGTGATAATTCAAGCACGGTCTCCATGGCGACAAATCCAGTCCTACATGCCAAAACAAAGTATGTCGATTTAGGCTTGCATTTTATTCACGAGAAAGTTACAGAGGGCCTTATCCAAGTCAATTACATACCAGCAAGACATCAACTTGCTGATTTACTTACGAAGCCTATTCCCACCCTACAGTTTGAGGATCTTCGACGACAGCTTAATGTACTTAGTGCTACAGATTTGGCAGAGAAAAGAAGTAGAGAAAATGTTGAACCATGAGTAACATACAATGAGCTGGCAAAATTCCGCTGTCCAACAAGAACATTTGTTGGTTATAACAAACTTTGACAAAGGGAAAAACCCTAATTTCTTTAATGAGAGTAGTCTTTAAATAGTGTCCATAATGAATGAATGAAAGCAACGTTCTATCATCATCTTCTTTACATTATCACTTTCTTCTGTTATTATAGTTCTAACACTTATAGTCCCTAGTAATTTTAAAAATAAGCAACGTAAAAGTTCTCACAAAAAAATATATCAAAAAATTCTTCAATTTTTTTTAAAAATTCACAAATTTAATAAAAATAAATAAGGTATTCAAAAAAATTATTGAAAATAAAAACTAATTTAAAAATTAAAATGTATTAGAAATTATAAAATGATAAAAGTATAAATACAAAAATTTATAAATATTTATAAAGTATTAAAAATGAAAAATTTCATCCAATGATAAAACATAAATATAAAGCTATAAATATAAAAAATTAAAATTAAAATTTTAAAATATTTATAAAAACTATTGATAAAGTTTTTGACTGTTTCTGGTTATGCTAAGCCAACTAATATTTTTTAAACATATTTTTAATGGAATCATCCCTCCATTAATGTAGTAATAAAACTTATCAAATATTAATGAGCATTAGTTTGATGTAAAAAAGAGAAAGAAAATTTGGTGAGATTATTCAATTTTTAATATTTTATAAATACTTTTTAATTTTTATATTTATATTTTTTCATTTTATAATTTCTAATACATTTTAATTTTTATATTAGTTTTTATTTTCAATAATTTTTTTGAATATCTTATTTATGTTTTACCGCTTTGCTTATTTTTAAAATTACTAAGAACCTAAAGGATATTTCCACCAATTTATTAATTTTTCATGTATTCTGTTTGTAAAAGTTCAACTCGAAAAATTAAATTATTTATCCAATTTTATTCAAAAATTAAATAAACTGAGGACAAAATTGTTGCAATTGAATGACTTTGAGGGCAAAATTGCGTTAATGACTTCACTGTTAACTGTCACGTCAACACTTTAACAGTCAACGCCGGTCAAAGGGCAACATTACTGCAATTGACTGACTTTGAAGACAAAATTACAGAAAATAAAAAGTAGAGGAAGCATTGATGATTTCGAATTATTATAAGGACAAATTTGACTCTTTAGCCTATTTTTAAAATGTCTAACGTGGTATATGTACTTTGACAAAACATCCAATATAATACTTGAACCATTATTCCATGTATTATAGTACTTGGGAAGTTTAATTGATTGATTTGACATTTACTAACAGTATTAACCTAGTAATAATATTTAATAATACATGAAATAATAATTCATATACCATGGTGAACATTTTGATCGAGTATGTAGCACATTAGACATTTAAAAAGTATAGGTGGCACATTGGACATTTTATCCAAATACATGTACCATATTAAACATTTTATCACATGATAAGTACCACATTGAATATTTTAAAAAGTTCATATACCATATAAAATATTGACTTAATGGTATTATAAGCCCATAAATTTTTTTTTGGGGGGGGAATTAAATTTAATATTATTCTAAAAGAGTTCTTAAAATTTAAGGTTTAACCATTAAATAAGTGTCTAAATTATATCTTTTTCATAATAAGTCTCTAAAGTATTTTTGACCCATGTTGGTCCCTAACGTTTCATTTCAAAATCATAGTAAGGTTTTTCCACCAACAAAAAAAATTCATTATCCAATTATATATGGACATGTGGTCTATTTTTGTATTATTATTTAATTTTTATTATTATAGAATCATAAAAAATTAATTTTATAAAAACCCTAAATCATTTAATTTCTTCAAAACTCACTCAAATCTCTAACCCTAAATTACTAAATCTCTAAATTTTTATCTTAGAATCGTGGATTCAACGACTACCAGTCATTCTTACCTTCACGACCCTACAACCAATAACTCTAATCTTATGTTGTTCAAAATCGATGAACGAGCATTCAAACAAACCATGAATATAAATTTTTTAATTGAACAACGAACGACAGATGAACGAACAACGAACTAGATCTTGCGAGTCGTACCAAAAAAATAGTTGACCTCACTGTTAATAAATTTTCTCCCTCGTAGTTAAATTTTGACATTATAGGTTACTCCAAAATCATAAAACTCTGCACTGGAAGGGATAACATGAAGAAGTGTTCTTAGAAATGGAATAGCAGCCGATCATAAGAAAACAACAAGATTCCAAAACTCAACACTTGTTTTCCACGTGTCAAAGGTGTTGAAGTTCATCTCTTATGACTGCCAAGTAGACCCCCCAAGTGTTTTGCTCATCTAACTCCACTAGCTCCAATCCAACTGAAATTATCAACTCAACTTCTATTATTAATTTTTACCAAAATCTGAGATAAACCTAAAAACTGAGTTTAATTTTGGTATTCAATCTTAAATCTAATTATATATAAGAATTATATCCAATACATTTGCAGTGGAAATTTTCACAAACGACTTAATTTTAAGGTTTAAAAATATAGTTTAGAGTATAAGATTTAGGTGTTTAAGTGTAAGGGTTGAAATTTATGAGAAATGATTATGGTTTAAGGTTTAGAGTTAGAATTTAGGGTTTAGAGATTAAGTTTTAGGATAATATGTTAAGAATTTAAGTTTTAACCTATAAACTCCAAACTATTCATAATATCTAAATTCTAAACTACTACACTTAAACCTCTAAATCCTACACTCTAAATTGAGTCCTTAAACCCTAAAACTAATGTTGATATAATCATATTAAATAAATTTAAAATATTTTTAATCAAATTCGAATAACTTACACACATAAATTAAGAATGAATGGATCCCACATTGAGTTAAAAAGGCCCATGTGTTGTGCAGGTGATGCTGGTTTCAAGGTCTAGTTTTACTTTGCTGTCCACTAATTTATAACACTTTGTTGGTTGTTGGCCCTTTCAAATTTGAAGTCTGATATGATGTTATGTGTCCCCGGCGATGAATAAAAAGCTTAAATCTGTGTTTAAATAATAATAATAATAATAATAATAATAATAATAATAATAATATTTTAAATTAAATTAAAATACAAACGGAATTAAAAGTAGGGTAAAGTTACCGGACTTTTAAAATTTTCATTAAAGTCACTTAACTTTTATGTCGCTTTTTATTTTAGTCTCTCCCGTTAGAAAATGCTAACGTTACTCGTTAGTTTTTTTTTATTTAAGGTATTTTTTATAAATGGTCGTCGAACTTTTAAAATATTTTTATTTTGATCACTAAAATTTTAAATTTTTTATTGGAGTCACCCAACACAAAGACATCTATCAAAACAACATCAAATATATGATTGGCAAACAAGGATGAAAGGATGTATGGGTTGCGTCTCCCAATTTAATGAATAATAATATTTTAGGTCCTTATTAGTTTAAATACCAATCAAATAAAAATCTCTCTCAATTTTTATATTTAAAGGTTTAATAGATTCCTCCCCTCCTAATGTTTTATCCTAACTTCACCTCTAATGACAAAGTAAATTAATGTTTGAACTTAAACATTGGTGCATCAATTCTATTTGAATGTTCTAAAAAATTTGTGGGACAATTTTCGGATACAACTTTTAAAAGTAATCTAAAATGCTATACTCTTGGTCAATAATTAACCTTAATATTTTTCTTTTTATCTCTTATACTTTGAAGTAGCTTGAAGATGAGGTTGTATACAATGTGATCAATATATCAAAATAATGAATTTACATTATACACAATATTCAAGAACATGATATATAAAAATATTTTATGTTGGTAAATATGTCAATCTATACAACTTTAAATATTGTTCATTGATAATCGGGGTTACTTTAAAGCAAGCAAAATAAAAAATAGTGACTCTAATGAAAGTTTTAAAATTTTAGTGACCAAAATAAAATTATTTTAAAAGTTTGATGATCATATATATAATTTACCTTGAAAAAAAACTAACGGGTCACATCAATATTTTCTAACAGGAGAGACTAAAATAAAAGCGAAATATTTTAAAATTTAATGACCAAAAATAAAAGCGCTTGGTGATACTTTACCCTTAAAAGTGATCTTAGATATTAGCTTGGTCTGTGTCAATTATCATCAAATTCTAATGGAACTCCCACTACTGCACTATGGCCGCCCACCATCTCTTGATAATTAATTACATTATGTAATTTAAGTCCCTAAGACTGGTAACTTATATTATCAAGTCCCTAAAATTGGTAATAACTTGACTTATCGTGGGGAAATAGAAATTTGGTGAGAAACCCTGGGGGATCTCCATTAGTTTCTATAATTATGGTCAAAGATAACACATTATCATACAAATCCAAGAAAGTTCCAGAGCCCCACTTCCTGTACACTCTAACACCTCAACCCCATTTCTTTACATTAAACACAGCTGCAAAAACCAGGGCAAAACTCAACTAATATGCCCCTCTCTGCCTATGCTAAGACTGAACAAGTGTCCCAATCACAATCCTCATGCACAAAACCAAAAAAAATTCTTTAAACCCTAAAAGAGTTAAATTAGTGATCAGTCACTTCCATGGGGCTCTAAAAGATAAAAGCTACTACAAGTTTACTTGAAAGGTCTAGCCACGTTGAATCCCGGTGAAGAAGTTGAAATCGTGGTGCTGGACTCTGAGTTGCTTTAGCCACGAATCCGCCACGCTTAGGAGCGACACCACTCTTTCTTGGTCCCGTCCGGAATTGCCCGAGACCCACACGTTTCCTTGCATCTTGTAAGTTGCCAAGCCGAATGGTGGAAGAGAGATGCCTTCCCCTTCCTTTCGCTTCCTCTTCGGACTCTCGATGTCATCTTCCAGGTCCATATCTGGACCAACAACAAAACAAGCATACATAAATATCGAGGAAGCAATTAACTCGACACCGTTACGCTTTTTAAGCTAGCAAATTGATCGAAAGAGCACCTTGGAAAGAAGATGATAGGGTGTGATAAGTAAGGAAGCATGTCGACAAGTCTTTTATGGTCCTTCCCATTGGAATGTGATAAATCGGGTACCTAATTACCATCAACATCGAATAATATCGAGACGAGGTTATGAATTGTTTAACATGTTCAATGTGCGAATTCGATCGAAAACAAAGGGATAGAAAAAGACCAGGAAACCGCCATCCAACTAGCCGGCGAAAGATCTACACTCCTCAATGACATCAAACCAGGGTACCTTCTCGAGAATCCATTAATCTGTAAAAGAAAAGAGTACCATAACACATCAACAACAGAATCCACAACCAGTTAACGGTCGCAATCGTGTCCGAATTTAAAAAAGGATCACTTGTTCTTCCCTGTGACAAGAGTAAATGTTGAAAAACAAGAGAAAGCAAGCATTTATGCTCTTGAAGGATGAGATATAACTTGAAAACATGAATCTTTAAAGCAAAGGAAATGGAATTTTCACATTCAAAGGTCAAAAGTTTTATTACATCTTTATAAGATGCTAGATTCTGACAAATACTAAACAAATTTTTCTTGGTCTAATCAGTTCCATTGCAGAATCAAGATCAAAAGCAAAGGCCAAAGAGACAATGTAATCAGTTAAAAAGGTACCTTATCCATGAGTGGAACTCTTCCATAAGGAGTTGATCTCTCGAAATACTGAAAGTAAAGGTAACCCAACCTATTATTCACATGCCAGAGGCTGTCGTGCTCGGAGCCGCCGTCCTCCGACGAGCATCCGTCCCACCTCCATAACTTGTCACTCTCGCTCTCATCGCTCAGTGAATCACTAAACGAATCCCTCTCGCCGTCACCCGATTCAGTCTCCTCCCTGTACAAGATTCCGACAAGTTAAAACTAATAAAAAAGAGTTTCAGCTGCCGAAAGTTCTTTTTTTTTTTACCTGAAGCTGTTGAGCGAGGAGTTGCTGGTGAAGATTTGAATGGCGGAGAGATACGGAACGTAGTATTGGACTAAGGTTTCGGCGTTGTTCAGGACAATGGGAACGCCGGCACCGTACGCACTCCACTCGTCGTAACAATTCCAGAGATCACCCAATGTGAAATATTCGACCTTTTCTCTTTCCCAAGGGTGCCATAAACGGTTAAGGTTCCTAATTTCACTCTGCAAAAAAAAAATAAACAATCAAAATTATGAAACCAAAACCGACAAGAACAAGAACGAGAAGAAGAAGAAGAAGAAGAGAAGGGTGACCTTGGGGAGGAACTGGGATTTGACGGTTGGAGTGGTGCAATGGAGGAAACAGTCGAGGTTAGATTGCGCCGACCCTGTTTCAAAAATCATGATTTTCCGACCAAAGGAGACCGGGGAGAGAGAGATTGGTTTCTCTTTTTTTGTCTCTCTAACTCAACGCTGAAAACAGAAGAAAAACACAAAACAAAGAGAGAGTAGAATGGGGAAAGACGATGGATAGAGGAAGAGAGAGATTGTCGCGGATTTTGTTATATAATGGGAATTTGTGACTCCAAAGAAATTCTAAATTTTGACGTTGGACAGCTAAATTTAAGGAAACAGAAAAGGAAGAGAAAATTAAGAACAAACTCTTGTTGTTGGTTGACAATGTTGTCCAATTCAACTCTTTTCCGCTCACCTCTTGATTTGGATATTACCCTTTTAAAAAAGATTAAATTTTCTCTCTTTTTTTCCCTTTTAAACTTAAAGAAAACTTAAGCCTACTCTGTTCTGATCAACAATGAAGAAACACAAAAAAACACGACCTTTCAACGTTTTAATTCTTCAAGTTAGATCGAAAACGGCACCAGAAGAGTTCAAAACACTTATATTCCATCACCAAGAAACAAAAAGAAACATCTGAGAAAACAAGAGAAAGTGAGGGAAAAGTTTGAAAATAAAAAAGAGAACTTTTTTCCAGGAAAAAAAAACAGAGCAGAATCACAATAGAGTGTAGACTGTTGAGAGAAGAAGAGAGTGGAAAATATCGAATTTATGAACAGAACTATATCGCTCTCTTCACTTTCTAGAAACAACTATAAAAAACTAGATATCAATGGCATCTAATTTTTCATATTTATTAGAAAATTTATCGCTCTGAAAAATATAGAAATGACACCATCAATTTTTTAAAATATATATATATATATATATAAAAAGAAAAACCTTACGAATCTATGGGAATGTACCGTTTTGGGTAAGGAAATATCTACGAGTTTTTGCTGCCCCGAAAATTTAAAGCTTTAACTCGACTAGACCTGAATTTAATATATTTTTATCTTTAATCTGACTTAATATAATAAAAATAAAATTTAATTTTGATTTGATTTGATTTGATCTTGGAATTTTTATAAAAAAATTGATTAAATTCGACCAGAATAAAATTAATAAAAATATTAAATATAATATATAAATATATATTTACAAACAAATCGAGTCAGTGTGGGTCAGAAATTTCCAAAATAAACTCGAACCCTATCCGACCAAAAATTCGACCCCTACCAAATTGGATCTGATCAGAACCCATCGAATTTGTGTTATTTTTTTTGCCACCCCTAGGTATAATCCAATCCCCTTGACCTAGATTGCTTTATCCTTTAAGGATAGATAAGTAATAATCTCAATCGAGTATTGTAAAAAGCTAATTACATAAATAATCTCTACTTTATTTTATTTTATTTTAATAAATTTTAAATCTTTAATCACATTTAAAGAATTTAATACTTTATTTAACGAACTAATTAGTAGTCCATAAATTTTGTTAGTATATTTTTGAGATGAAGAGTTTTGACTTTTTGCATTTTTGCCTAATTTAGGTTGTTGTTGTACTGTCCACACTGATCATGAACAATTCAATCCAATTGATCATAAATGGTGAAGCTAAAATTTATTGTATTTGATTAGGGTTTTATTGAACAAAGCAAATTGATTAAAACGATAGTTTTATTTTATCCGTATGTTTAATATTATAATTTTATTTTATTTTTAAATTCAACCGATCACAATTTTTTAAAAAAAGCAAAAAAAAAAATCAGTATCTTCATTAATTAAATCTTCAGATTTAGTATTTTAACTCGTCATTAATCAAAAATATTAATTAATTTTTTAATTTAACCGATCACATTTATTAAAGTAAAAAAAATCAGTATCCCCGTTAATTAAATCTTCGGATCCAATATTTTAATTCGTCATTAATATAGATTTTTATTTCATTTATTGTTTGCAACCACTGGTTAATAAAAGAAAGGGAAAAATCTAAATGGAAAAGTAAACAAAGTTTGGTAGGAAAAATATATATCTTGTTATTGAAATAGTTTGAGAATTACATAAAGTGATTTTTTATATAAAAAAAGAGATAAATTTAATTTTTGATTTTATTTTCCTTATCTGTTCTGGGCTTTTTTAATTACAGAACTAATGAAAAACTAATTAGTTTTAAAATTATTTTCATTATTATCAAATAAAGTTATAATTGTATTATATTTCAACTTAAATATATGTAAAATATAATGTGTTATTATTTTTAAAACATATATTTTTAATTTTTTTTATAAAACCTAAACCATAACAATTACATTTTCCTCTATCTATTTATTGTTTATTTTTCTTAACCAATTCTATGCAATTACATATTTAAACTTTCAAATTTATGTTCACTTCATTACAAGTTTTAAATTAAAGATAAGTATTAACAGAAGCAACAAATACAAAAATTAGGAAAACCGAAAACATAAAAACAATTTAGAAAAAATAACAGTTCGATTGAAGAATTTTTAACATTAGACTTTTAAAGAGATAAAACTTATATTTTCAAATTAATAAAATATAAGTTTATTTTAGATGAAATATGATCGATAATGATATATTTTTATTTATATCACTGTCTTTAACAGTTAAACCTTTTACAAAATGATAATTAATTTATTTAAATAAATAATAATTTAATATATATTATAATTAATTTAATATAAATTTTAGATATTTAAATTTTATTTTAATTAGAATATAATTTAGGAATTAATAATAAATTTAAAATAATTTTATTATATAATATTTAAACTGCTCAAATCTCACCGCATCTTTGAATTATAAGATATTAAAATAATTTTTGAAAACGAATATTGCAGCCCCAACTGAAGTTTAAGGACTGCAATGAAAAAGCGAAGCCTAAATAAATTTTTTGGGAGGATAATTTCTATAAATAATTAACATATGGAGTGAAATTGCCAAGGTGGGTCTTCATTTATACCGAAATAAATTGTTAGGTTTAAATTTATTTCACATGTAATTCAAAATAGAAAACTCAATACAAATTTTAATAATTATTAAATACTATTAAAAATATAAATAAATTTTCTGAAATTAAACAAATATTCTATTCTATTCTATTCTATTCTTTTATGCATTGGTTAAACGCGGTAACGTACGGGGAAAAGTACAGTTAAATATTAAAATAAAAAATAAAAAAGTAAAAATGTTAGCAAATAAGCCACGTAATAAAAAAAAGGGGAAATAAGGATAATTAAGAAATAAATTATTGGACACGTGGACTACATGCCCGCAAGATGGCCAGAAGAGGAGCAAAATTTCATGTGTTTTAGCTGTCTAAAGTATACTAATATTTTTGGACCCACCCACCCTGCTATAATTTAAATAATAATATTAATATTTTTAATTGAAAATAATATTTTTTTTTGTTGAATAATAAATAGAAAAAGAGAGTTGTCGGGCAGTGGCATGTGAAACTGAAACTTGTTCTGTTTTGTCTGTAAAGGAAGGAGATAAGATGAAGGGTTCTTTTTGATGTTGTTGTGTTCCGATGTCTGTAAATAATCATACCCCAACAGCCAAGAGCTGAGTAAGTTTCAGTTCAGTGAATGGAAAATATACACTCAGAATACCAATGTGTGAAACACATGGCATGGCATGACGTGACATTTAATATAAAAATAATTTATTGTGTTTATTTTTACACAAAATTCACTTTTAGTGAAACGCGAGTTCGAAATTTTATTTTACTTGTGAGAGTTGTAGTAGAACAAGTTGAGGTTTTAAAGTAAAGAAACAAATCTAGTTGCAATTTTTCAAATAAAATTCGTTTCTCTTTTCTTTTCTGTATCTATATATATATATATATGTCTCAATATTTTTTTATTATGTATATTATTAATAAAATAAAAAAACTAATAAAACAGTAAAAAAATAATTATAAATATATATTACATAAAATTATTGGTGAAATATATAAGAAACATAGAAAAAGAATATACGAATTTTATTTGTAATTTCCCTCTGGCTCTGGGCCTCTGGCTACGATTTGTCCTGTGCAATGAATGTATAATCAATCCCACAAGCTTCGAATTCGACTTGCCACGTCCCAACTTCCCAAATGGTCCCTGACCGAATAACTAAGAGTATATTCTTTTATTAGTGGACGTGATTTTTTTACACAAACAACGTTTTTCTAAATATCTAGTTCTAGCCCATAGATTGGGATGACAATATTACTCTATCCCGTCGGGTTCCGACCTGATCTGATAAGTCTAATTTTTCTGTTAGAAAGAAATTAGGTTGAGTTTTGAAAGATTCAACTCAAGTTTAGATTTATGGTAGAAAATTTTAACCCAATTTATTTATAACTATATATATTTTTTATATTTAATATTTTTGAGACGAGCTGGTATACTTGAATTTGTTGTTAAAATTTTAAGGTTGATCCAAATTAGATTATATTTTTATTATGTCGGGTCATGGATGTAATATATTAAATTCAGATCAAGATCAGATTGATATTTTAAAATTTCAAATTGAGTCGAGACAACAAAAAAAAACTCGTCCACTAATTGCCATCGCAATGACATCAACTACTGTAACTTGTTCCAGAAATTATGCACTAAAACATGACATATTGACAACAAAGTCGTCATGAATTAACAATCGAAATTCTAATGAAATACCAAACATTATAATGGAAACGCAGAACACGTCTTAGAAACACAGTAACAAGCAATATTATAAGAATCGGATTGGTCGTGGGATTGGTAATTTTATTAATTTTTGACTCAATCAGTTTAATTAAGATAGTTAATAAACAAGTATGTTGTTGTTGTTGTCACAAATTAAAAATATGAGTTGTTTAAATATTGCAATCTCTAGATTCAACGGCCTTTGTTCTTTTTCCAACATATGATTGGCCTTAAACGTTATATAATTAGTCTAACAACCTTCGATTAGGTCATTTTTTTTTCCATTTTATACATGTGTGTTAGTTCCTAACTACATTCTTGTTTTTTTAGGACAGTATTAGCCCCAACTCCTTCACAACATGAGGATGAAAATGAATAATTTAATCCTGCTACATATGCCATATAAATGGTAGTTACACCCATAATTATCCATTTTAAACATGATGTTTATGCTATCTTTTGTGTCTTGATGTTAAAAGTAAATGTTTATCATCCTTTAGGACTCGAGTTCGAACATCAATAGCATCACACCAGCATATTAAAACAAACATATTGTTTATATATTCTTATTTATTTCTAGAGAGAGAAATATCTAACCCCTAGTTGTGTATTGAATTATTTATCATATAATTTAGGTTTGGTGGTACCTCTACTTGACGAATGACCAATAACTATAAGCAGAGTTGGACCAAGAGGGTGCTAAAGGCGGCAGCCGTATCCTTTAAAAATTTTAATTTTTTTTATATAATTTACGTATTTTTTATTGATGACTTAAATTCGCACCTCTTAAATTTTTAATATAACTTCATAACAGTTCGCACGTCCTAACTTAAAATTCTGCATCCGTATCTGACTACAAAGGTGGATGCTGGTGATTCCTGAGAGGGCCTAGGCACCCCAAACTTTTAGATAATTCACATTTGTCCCCTCAAATTTATAATTTTTTAAAATTTAACCTCTTCAAAAAATTTAAAATTCTCATAAATTTTTTATTTCTTTAAATATTTTTAATCAACCTCCCTTTTAAATTTTTTAAACTTTCTCATTAAGTCTAGTTTGTTGAAAATTTTAGTTTAGACTTCTAAAATTTTTGAAAATTTTAAATTGACCCCCTCAACTTGTTATACCAAAATTCGCCCCTGGCCGACTATAAGGATTAACTCATCATCGACCTATTCCATGTCATTCTTGTAGGGCTGTTTAAGATATTAGACTTCTAAAGCATTGGTTGTAATAGGTAGAATGAGGAGGGATCTACGCACAAGGCTTTGGCAAATGTTAGGCACAACATGGAAGGACCAACCTACTGTACCTGAGACAAGAATGACTGTTTGAACAAGGCTATGTAAATAGTATAGGGGTAGTAGTTTAGTAGGATTTTTTTTTAATTAATGCTTGTGGGTAGAGATTTAAATAACGGTTGACGATTGTTATAACAGTTGTTATATAACAAATTTGGTATCATTTGAAATTATAACATCTGCATTTATTATGTCCGCAATAATACATGTTTTTTTTTTAAATTTCCCGATCGTAATACCCGCAAATAACCGCAATAACAAGGCTTGGGATGCTATTTGTTAGACCTGTGTGAAACAAGCCTTAATACTAATAGTTTCCACTTTCCAGCTACGTTTGTTGACTGCCCTTAACGGTTGATGGATCCGGTCTATAGCTTATAGTCTTGTACACGTGACAATCAAATTATGGAGTCATATGTTGTCTTATCCCTTACACCTAAATTGACCCCATCACCTTAATTCTTTTTAATATATTTATTTCTTTGGTGCATGAATAGTAACACGTGGAAAATTTTTAATTATTATGTGAATTTTAAAATTGTTTATTATAATATAAAAAACCTTGGTATAAATTTAAATTTGGCTAAACAATATTTACCCTTCACTTTGTTCGAGTTAAGCCATGGCCCATGTGAGTGGCAAAAAAATTTCGAGTGAAGTTAATTTATTGTTAATTCATATTAAAATATGATGAATTAATAACGAGTAATTACTCTATCTACGTGCGGTGAAAAAAGTTTTCATAAGCCGGTCGTTTTTAAGGGTTCAAGACATAATTAGTTTAAGATTTAAAGTCTATAAGCGTGTAGTTCATGTTTTATGATTAGGATTTAAGATTAGGATAGAATTTATGACTTAGGGCTCGTTTTGTTCATTGACGTTCGTGAACGTTCGGTAATCCGTTCATTTATGTTTGTTTAAATTTATTCACATATATTCATTTATATTTATTATTTTCATAATAAAAGTATTATAATTCTTTTAAAAAAATAAATTTATTCACATATGTTTGTTCGTTTATGTTCGTTTAAATTTATTCATATATGTCATTTTATGTTCGTTCGTTTGTGTTCGTTTACGTTCGTTTATCATTTAAACGAACGAATATAAATGAACACGAACAATCTACATTCCTTAACAAGCGAACACGGACAAGAAATTATGTTCATTTAGTTGTTCATACTCGTTCATTTATTCGGTTAAAAATAAATGAACGAACATAAACATACACTCGTTCGTGTTCGTTCGGTTCGCTTACAAGCCTATAATTCATTACCTTACATACCATTTGGAACAATAAAACCAACTTTAATTCAAAATCCAAAAACATAATTAATTCATTTTCATTGGATTTATCAACCTATTTCTCTTTTTTTTTACAAATTCTAATTTTTATCATAATTTTATTTTTTTTTTTTAAAAAAGAGAGGAAAGAAACTTTAAAGAAAGAAAAAAAATGTTTTTAGTGAATTTAAAATCTAGTACATAAGGAAATACGGAAGAATAAAAATAACCTAAAGGATTTATCAAGTCACATTTTTTATATAATCACATATATATATGCGTGTATTTCGCGGTCCAAAACTAATTTTTATAATAATTTCCATGATACACCGCATCAAAGCAATATCATCCAAAAACAAACCACACTCACAACAAGATTGGAATTAAAAAAAGAAAAATTAGAGTGGAAGGACAAGAGTGGGTTTGTGATCCTAACATGTGGAGTGAGTGTCCCTTTGTCATCTCCCATTAATTACACATTAATATTTCTGACCTATTGGATAAACGTCAAACGCTTCATATCCAAGTAGGGATTAGCACATTAATAATATTAGGTAACATGGAAATATTACAACCCAATCTTTTTAATACAGAGATTATCAGCACAAAGTCCACTTTCTTAATTATGCACATTAAACATGTTTTAGGATGTAAGTAGTAGTTGAGAAAATAGGGAAGCAAATGCTCCAACCATAAAGTCCAGACATGTCATTTTGGTGCCCCATATTCACTATTTTTAAATTATCACAAATGAAGAGATCAAAATCAACTAGGCATATTGCAAGGAGAGAGATATTATTCGGTTGTTAATATTTTGTAGTAAATTTTCTTTATTTTCTTGTTTAAATGAGAGTTTGTTATACCTACCCTAATTTCGTTATAATTTTTTTATTATGTTTTTTTTTTACCAAAATTGGTTAGAAATGTTGGTAAAATAAACTGCAAAACCGGTTGTTAGCACTGACTGGAAAAATATAAAAACAGAACGTAAAAATGTGAACTGTGTCGTGGTATGGTGGCCACTGCCTTAGAAACAAAACTGCCCCGAACAGTGTAGTCGCTTCACGGGCAGACTGTCCCCCGAGGTGCACACGGACGCTCCTGGAACCGTACACTCGACTCCCGTAGTGAACAACAGTGGAGGAAACAGAGAGAATTGAAATGCTTTGTAATGTGTTTGATGATATGAAATGGTGCATGCAACACCAGGCGGCGGCGGCGGCGGCGCGCGAGGACTTCCCTTGTTCTTTCACACTCAACAAGAGATGGAGGAAGCATGGGTATAAATACCATTCCCTAGCTATTTTCTCAACCAACGTGGGATATAGCTTTGGTAACTCTTGAAGCATTACCAACAAAAAATATCTTTATGGAGCTATCCATCTTACTATGAACACCAATTAAATAATTTTCAGAGTATAATATACTGACAGAGCAACTTTATCCATAAGTTATTCTGATCTTGCAATACATACATCAAGTTTACTAACTCACCAACAAAACTTATTAACTAACAATGATGTGTTCTCTGCCTATTTAAGTATTTTTTTTAATTTTAATACAATATTTATCGGAGAGATAAATTTATTATTGTAAAAAATTTAATGAACATTTGAAAATAAAATTGTAGTAGGTTATTGGTTAACCTATAACCGAGTCTTTCTTTCTTAACGATTAACCACTATAATGGTTGATCATTTAAAAAATTAACGGTTAACCGCTTCTTTAACGATTAGGTTACGATTAATAACCGCTATAACGGTTTAAGCTAAACGGTACGGTTAACCTACCATAAACACCCCTAGAATTAGACCTTGTTTCTCCCCATCTTCTTTTATCTTTCTCATCACCACTTTCGCCCACATCAGTTTGGGTGAATTGCGTGAAGGTCCCATTACTATCATCCTAATATGTCAATCAATAGAGTTGAAGTATCTTTCAAAAGATTTAGGCGTTACAAATATTTTTATAATTACCTAAAATCTAATCTATTCATAATGTCAGAATTTATTTTTAATCGATACTAATGTTTAATACTACTAGAAGAAGGAATAATTATTGTAAGTTGAATTCTATGCAAGTTTAATCTTCTGGTCAAATGCATTGGCGGCATTTACTTTACTGAGGAGGACAGATGAATTTGATGTCTCTGTCTCTCCGGAATCAAAGGAGGAGACAGTTCTTTGCTTCAAGTACACGACGTGGAAGTCATGTCCAAATCTTGGTTTCCCGACTTATCCTCTCCTCTCTTCCCAAAGGAAAGTAGGTGTCGTTTCCTTTAAACCAAAAAAATCAACTTTAAAAACAGTAAAATTGTCATGCTTTTGTATTTGTTTGAATGAATGATTTCATGTCCTTTTGTGGTTTAAGAAATGGAGCCGTGATCATTTGGTTGCTACAACTTCATGACTATTATAACCATATTTAACTCAAAACCACATTTGTCGTTTCATTTTTGGTAATCATGCGGATTGAAGGAATTGCAACATCTTTTAGGTTCTGTATAGTTGCACACGATATTTCGACGACGACGATGGCGACAATAATAATAGGACTTCGGGAGTGAAGTCCACAACAAGATAAAGATAAAGTCAATAAGTAGATAGAGATAAAAGACTTCTTGCAATCTCTTCCCCGATGTTAGCCAAAATGTCAGCAAAGTTGTGCTTATAATACTCACGACTTTTGTTGGTGTTCGCCCAATGTGGTCTCATTGCTGGGTTTGAGGCCATCCCAATGGGCCTAATCGCAGATTAATGGTTGTTCAGACCATTTGGACTCTTGCTAGAGTGGAGCTTTATTTCATGCTCAAATATTATTTCAGCTTCTTAGCCCGATGGTTCAATAGGGCTTTCTATAGTGTTGCCTCAAAGGTGGTAACAAAGTGTCCGATTGGATGGCCACACAGATGACGGGCATGCTCAGTGGGCTTTTTAGCACGATGGTTTGGGTGCTTTAATCTAAAAATATGTCGAGATTTTAACTCATATAAATAGAGGTGGCAAATTGACTCGAGACTAGGAACCCGAATCAATTTTATTCGATTCGAGACTCGATATTAACTCGAACAGGATGATTCGGAATCCGAAATAAACTGAATTAAATTGAAACCGACTCGATTTTTAGTTGAACTGATATGGACCCGATTCGATTTTTCAATCGAACAGAACAAACCCGAACCGACTTTTAACCAAACCGAATGGACCCGAACTCATTTCATCCGAACTAAAAGTAACTCGAACCGAAGGCAACCCGAAATAAAGAAAAAGTATTAAAAGAAATAATGAAAGATTTGATGTGAATCGTCGCACAACTCACAAAAAAGTCAAATGTAATAGCTTTATAAAGCTATATATGGGTTTAAAAAATTGATCCGGCCTAAATACCCGACTGAAACATATTGATCTCCCATTGCACCGATTTTGACCCGACCCAAAATTAATCGACCCGAAAATACCCGACCCAAAATCATCCGACCTGAAAATCAACCGAACCGATGTGACCCGATCTAAACTGATACTCGACCTGAAAATCAACTGAACCGATGTGACTCAACCCGGACTAATACCCGAACTGAACCGAACTGAAATAACCCAAACCGAATCCGATCCGAATGACCCGTTTCCCACCTCTACATACAAAATAAGCATCCTTAGCCACTACACCAATTAGAGGATCTAATTGAATCGGTCTTTAGGATTATATAATCAAAACAATTTAACAATCGTCAATTAATTTGAATCCGATGAGGGGCAAAAGTTGGAAAAAAAAATTACGGTTAGAACATCGGAAGATCAAAACTGGTTGGGTTTGGGAGGTGTGACAAGAGTCAACTCACTTGTCCAGCTTCCGAGATTTTCCGAGGCAAGGCCGAACCCTTAAATTTTGCTTCTCTAGAAATGGAACTGGGCTTATGTTGCTATAATATACAAGGAAAAGAAAAGTCCTGGTGAATTGGTGGCTAATGACAATGTGTTCATGTTGTGCTGTACATTCATGCTAAATTAATCCCATGGTAGTATTTTAGTCGAGGATATTTAGCGTTTAAACACATTTGAACTCACATTTTTTTAGAAGTTGGCATCGAACATGCCAACATTTTGCAAGCATTGAATGTTTTCACATAAGAGCAAGACGGATTAAACATTACTGAACTCTTTTATTGCCTCCTTTATAGTTGCTGTTGAATTTACATGTCACCGGCAACTTTAATTTTTTTTTCTAACATTATGATGTAGTTAGTAATAAATTAATAATAATTAGTCGACAAGAGTTTGTAACACACCATACACAAAAGGCACCTCAGTTTGAAACATTAAATGTTTCTTCCTTTACGATACATAATTTTGATTTTAATGTCTTTTGCTTTTTTATTTCTAAAAATAAAAAAAAATCTTAAATATTTTAAAGAACTCTTAAAATTTTCTATTTTCCCCCAAAAAAACTAATTTCACAAAATATCTTAAGTTTTCCGACCCGAAATTCATAAATCCATCATATGTCATTGTTGATTGTCACGCTTCTGCTCGGACAAAGGCTTCTCATTTTCACGGCGTCATTTGTTTATACGTCATTCGTGGTTTAATTGAAAGCTTTCGAAGTTTGACGTTCAATCGTCATAGTGTTTGTCGATTTTCAATTACAAAAGAGAGATGTATTCGGTAATAAAATCCAACAACGGAATAGATGGGTGGTGACTATTGGTTTAGTGGCAACAATGAATGAATTTAGAGATTTATGCGTGTAAATTAGGGTTTTGGGGGAATTATTTTCTTTTGAAATTTACAATTTTTTTAAATTAGAAATTTCAAATTTTAAAAAATTAAAAGAAAATATAAATTAGAACTTCACTATTTTCACATTCTAATCAGCTAATACTACTTTTGTCCCATTCAATATGTTCAGTATTGACTTTTTTTGGTCAATTTTTTCCAACTTTGACTCATTATTACTTTAAATTTATTATTAATAAAAATATAAAAAAATATATTTTAGAAACCTTTAATCAAGTAGTTTAAAAATACATATTTTATAAATTTAGTTAATTAAAATATTTAAAATAATTGTAGTCAAAATTAAAAATAACTTTTAAAAAATTAATATTGGACCTATTGAGTGGGACATAAGAATATTTTTTAACAACCGTTAACAACTAAACAATTAAAACAGTAACAAAATAAACGCTAAATATTCATTTTAATAAAAAAAATAGATATTTAAATTCAAAAGAGATCTAATTTGTAATTTTTTACTATTAAGTCATAATTTAAAGATTAAATTGTAAATAAAAAAATATAAACACCAACATTCAGGTAGAAAGTAAATGGAACATCTAAATGACTATTTAAACACTCAAAATTTACTAACAAAAGTTGACTGTAATGACAAGATATATTGCTTTCTCAATAAGAAAATTAGAATTCAAACTTTCCAGATTATATTATTGAGAGCAAAAATCATGAATCCCGAATATATACATGGACATGTACAGTAAAAAAACGACCCGATCTATTCATCAGCTTCTACAAGCTGCAAGAGGAATATGCTTAAAGATGACGTATGAAAATAGCAGGAAAACCTCATAACTCGCCGCAAAATCTCACACGATCCGGCAACCCTAAGCCGCCCAAAGCTTCATATTATCAGCTATAGCTTCTGCTTTTTCCCGACATGTTTCAATGGCTTTTTCCCCACAACGGAACCTTTTTCTTGAACACACCGCCACAAACCATCGACCAACTCGCTTAAACCTCACCTATAAGAAGCCTCCTTCTCTTCCTTCTTCCCACCATCAAAAAAAAAAACGTTGAATTCAATCCCATCACTTCTCTGATAACAATGGCTTCGAAAATTACTTCGTTGCTTCTTGCTCGAGTTTTCCTCGTCGGCATCGTGCTTGCCATGCAAGCAGTTGCGGCGCGTAACATTCAAAAAACTCTGAAGGATGGTGGTAATCTAGAGAAACATCCCGAGTGGCTGGGTGGACATGATGGCAGCGTGCTCATTCCGGGCCTCGGACGAGTGATGATGCCGCCGGTTTTTGATCCCCAGAATCCGTTTTGGGGAGGCATTGGCGACTCTAACGGTGGATCGGGCTATATTCCTGGTGGAGATGACACGTTTGTTCCGAACCCTGGTTTTGAGGTGCCGATTCCCGGCAACGGTGCTGCAGCTAAACGCCCGCATCCTTGAACATGATAAGCTATATATGGAAGTTTTAATCTATTAGAGAATAAAGGGAATCGATTATCTATATGCAAGTGTTTTAGTTTTTTCATTTCCATGTAGTTCAATGTCCTCTTTTCATTTTTCACTTGAAAAACTACTTGTTACAAAGTAAATCATAGTTTTTGCCTACTAACTCTGTTTTTTTTCATTTCGATATTTTTTAACCATCGGTATCCAACTCATTGGCTGATTAATTCGGAGCCTGAATCCAAGAACCAGTGTACAAGCATCTAACATCTACCAACAAAGTTAAACCAAATAACTGATAGTTTCTATCAAAGGTTCAAAACAGAAATCCACATATCAAGAAAAGATTGGAGGGCCACAGCAAAAGCACAAACAATTATTTTAGTACCAAACTTTTGCTAAATTTACACATCACACCTTAAATAAGAACTTTTTCACTAAATATGATATAGACATTTGAAAAAAAAGTTATTCGAACACGTTTAAACAAGTACGTAGAGCATCGAAATTCTGGAAAATGATATCGTTTAGATAGGTGTTGGATCGACGAACAATGCGCAGATGTCATCTTTTGTGTACTCCGGATGTGTATATCCATCTCCATGCTTGTAAAACAAATATGTTACTCGAGCATAGTTCAAATGCCGTAAGAGCAGATCTCTAGGAACAACAGTTGGTCTCATGCATTCTTCATTTACATCTTTCCATGCATCCTCCAGCATTTTCTCAAAGTCTTTAAGCGTAGCTTTCTCTGATACGCCGTGTTGTTTCATGTAGCATTCAACACTAGAAGGACAATGCTCTCTCAGTTGCTCGAACTTCATTAGTACATACATGACATAAAATTATTAGTGAGACATATAAAGGGGCGTAGAAAAAGAACAAACGAATTCTATTCATTTTACTAGTACTGCTTTAAAGAGATTCCATTACCTTATGTGACACTACATCATCCATGAGACGACCTATAACATTCAAAGCCTTCATAATTTCGGGTTCATTTCGCAGCCATTCATATGCTTCTTTCCCTGCAATTTCCCCCATCCCCATAAATGATATTGTCAAGGCCAGATCATAGGTGGACGTCTTCGTTGCAACGCTCATGTACTTCTCAAACGTCGGTACGGAACCATCACGGCACCACATCATCTCAGCTTGATAGTTTTCCGCCAGTCCAATGAGCTAAACACAAGGCCAATTGGAATAAAAAAAACATGTTAAAACATGAATAATGTATGCTACTATCAAGTATTAATCTTACAGCATCTTTTGCATAAGGGACACTGTAAGATATTCCTTCCTTCAAAGCCAACTCATCTATTTCATTTAAAACGTCTAGCACAGCCTTGCAGATAACTCTAGTGTAATCCTGCAACTCGTCTAGAGCACCAATCTCCCACCTGAAAAAGAATACATACATATAATGGTTGGTGAATTGAAAATGCATGAACTTCAACTCTGGTATTTTGGAGATCACCTCTTTAATGCATCTATAAGACGTTGAAGCTCCTGAGGTGTTCCATAAGCATCAAATGAATCATCTAGAATTGAAATAAGTACTACTATCTTAGTAAAAATTATCCTCCACAGTGTGTAGGGAGGTTCATAGAATACGGAATTAGCCCATGTGTATGCCTCCACATATCTCTCCCTTGCATAAGGAAGTTCAGAGGAAAACTTATGGTCCTCCCAAAACCTGCAATATACAAATCCCCTTTAACATGCAATCAAAAGTTCATTATAAGAGACCCGAGTTCGAATACTTGCGTTGAGGGTTAAAAAAAGTATGGACGGATACTACCATGTAATCACATATATAACCTTGCGATTTGGCATATCTCTTGTTTGTGAAGTGTTTGTACTCGATTAAAGTCTAGCTTTGCAAACTTGAGTAGGGTCTCGTTTCTGGTGTCTTCTTCCTCATAGAAAGAGATATAGTTCCTTGCTGCCAGTCTTGGTGGGCATTTGTTCAACGGTTGGTCGAGGGCATTCGTTATTTGCTTCGCGAGATGAGGAGTACTCGACTTGTTCGCCAATGGCTTCAAGTTGGCCGTGGTGAATGAAAGGGCTTCCTCTAATATATACTCCCCGTGGACTCTAAGATGTGCAGCTTCATATAGACTCAGCATTCCCCTGGCATCATTCATCAGGGTTTCTTTGAACTTACCATCAGTATCCTTGAATTTGTTGAAAACATCTGATTCACATGTCGGTAGGAGGCTGAAAATTATATGTATTTACATGTAATTCATATATGAATATTGCTGTTGTTCTTACCGCAAGACATTTTGAAGCCATGTTGTCTGAAAACTCGAAACACAATTGAAATGGTGTTTATGTCATGATGATTTCCGGAAAGAAGATTGTGAGGGGATTTGAAAATGATTTCCAGTTGGTTTTCAATGTCTTTCTGGAAGTGATATGAAACGCCAAGGCAAAGCAAAGAATCAATGAACTTAACATTCTCAACGGGATCAGCTGCAGAAGCCATCAACATGCCCTTCACTTTCTCTTTCAATAGATCTATTTCTTTGGTCAAAGAATCAAATACCTGAGACTGTTTTGTAAAATCCAACAAATGTCGGGTGCAGCAGCATTAATATATATTGCACTCTCAAAGTAAGAATGTATATTCGGACTTTGAAGATAGTATTATTTAGAAAACCGTTAAAATTCGAACATTAAACTTCAAAACAGACAGGAGAGTATAGAAGATTACCAATTCATCAGTTGGAGAAAATTGATCTCTCCATATGTTTGTGGAGAAAGTTGCAATTGGTCGGGAAACTTGGCACTCCACTTTAGACTGCATATTTTCTCAGAATATAATTGATGAGTAGAAAAATTTTATCATTTATATGCTACTTGCCATCTCAAATCCAGGCCATTTTATAGAGACTTGGCATCAGGGACGAAGCTATCCTATGTGTGGAGAGACTGTATTCCATTATATTTTTTGGTCAAATTCTTTTTCTACCTTAGCACGAAATTTAAAACTATTAAATTTACATGTAAATGGCGAGTGGGAGAGGCGATGCCGGCAACCGAAAGGATTGTGTGACGCTTTTTGTGGGGAATTTCCATGATACACCGCATCAAAGCACTATCATCCAAAAACAAACCACACTCACAACAAGAATGGAATTAAAAAAATAGAGTGGAGTGAGTGTCCTTTTGTCATCTCCCATTAATTACACATTAATATTTCTAACCTATTGGATTAACGTATAAATGGAAGTTTGTTATACCTACTCTGATCTCGTATCACATTAATAATATTAGGTAACGTGGAAATATTACAACCCAATTCTTTTAATACAGAGATTATCAGCACAAACTCCACTTTCTTAATTATGCACAATAAACATGTTTTAGGACGCAAGTAGTAGTTGAGAAAGTAGGGGAGCAAATGCTCCAACTAAGGATGTAAAAAGCTGACCCGACTTAAAAACTCGACTAAAACCTGTTCGAGTCAAAATTTGATTTGATTTGAGGATTTGATGACGCGAATCCGATTTGTAATTGACTGTTGTTGACCCGAACCTGAATTTGACATGTTACTGTAGTAACCGAACTCGATCTGCGTCCGACTAAAAACGACCCGAACCCAAATTAGACATGTTACTGTGAACCTGAAACCCGACCTGCGTCCGACTAAAACGAACCCGAACCCAAAGCCGACCTGGAAAATAACTGAATTTACCCGACTGAATTGACCCGATATCCGATTTTACCCGACCTGAAATGAACCCGACCTGAAATGGACACGACCTGCTTTAAACTCGACCTGTTAAGTGACCCGACCTGTTGTTGACCTGAACTGATATTAACCCGAAATCTATGACTTGATGAATTAAAAATTTTTATAAGTTGATATATCATATACATATATAATGTATATACATATACACCTACATATATTGATGTACATGATGTATATGCGCGCATATATACACACACATATATATATATATTAAGTACTAAAGTTGAAAAATATTAAGTAATTGGTAATTTATGAACTACAAAAACTTAATGAAGAGTTGTTTTTTATTTTTAAGTTTTCTCAGTAACTTGTATAAAATTTTAGACTTACAAATTATAAAAAATAAATAACAGTTGCATAACCTTAAGTAACAAATTCAGGAATTGTTTTCTTAAGTTATAAGAGATTCAAGAAATGTTTTCTTAACTTAAGTTAAAAATTAGATTAATTTTACTTAAGTAATAATAGATTCAAGAATTGATGTCTTAACTTAAGTTATAAATTAGATTGATCTTATTTAAGTTATAAAAGATTCAAGAATTGTTTTCTTAACTTAAGTTACAAACTAGATGATTTTACTTAACTTAAGTTATAACGGATTCAAGAATTGTTGTCTTAACTTAAGTTATAAATTAGATTGAATTTACTAATGTTATAACAGATTCATTTCTAAACTTAAGTTAAGTTATAAAATAGATTGATTTTACTTAAGTTATAAAATAGATTGATTTTACTTAAGTTATAAAATAGATTGCTTATTATTATCTAACTTTTACTAATTTGAACAAAATAAGAATATTAACTGTTATAACATAAAAAATTAAAATTCAGGAATATTAACAGTTATAACTTAAATAAACGAATAAAATATATGAATACTTGATAACTTAAAAAAAGATCAATACAGAATGTCAAAATATTACAAGTTAGTATTCTTTACACTTAAAATTCTACAAACTGAAACTTATAAAATACAAGAAGTTTGTTTGTAATAAAGTTAGCTCTCGTATTTTATAGCAAAGACAAAAGCTAAAAGTACTTTGCTACCAAATATTTCTTCATCGAGCTATCAGATCTAAATGCTACCATCAATGTTAATTATGGGTAACTTGCATAGGTAAGAAATCAACATAATTAAAACAAGGGCAACAATTAGATAAGAGAGAAAAGCAGCAAGCTACCAGTAACCAGCAGCAACATTCAGCAACACCAACTCATAAAACAGCAGCAGCATTCAGCAAAACCAAGTCAAATAACAACAACATCAACACTAAATCATAAACAGAAGAAGCAACAATAAGTAATAAACAAAAGCAGCTACAATAAGTAAAAAACAGAAGCAGAAATCATAAGTAATAAACAAAAGGAGCAACATTAAAAAAAACAGAAACACTAGCAGAATACTTTATTTTACTTCAGAATTCACAACTTAGTTGACCCCTTGAGCACTAATGTGCTTTCTTGCTTGCCAAGTCATAAACAGAAGCAACATTCAGCAAAACTAAGTCAAACAACAACAATTGCAGCAACACTAAGTCATAAACAGAAGCAGCAACAATAAGTAATAAACAAAAGTAGCATATTCAAATAATAAACAGAAGCAACAACATTAAAAAAATTAAAAACACTAACAGAATACCTGAATTAACATCAGAATTCACAACTTAGTTGACCTCTAGAGTACTAATGTGCTTTCCTGCTTGCTGTGAAAGAACCCTACAAAAGAAAAGAAAATCATAAACCATATTAAAAAACAAAATAAGAATTAAAAAAACAATAATAGGATATACCTTAATCAGGAAGTGGATCTTCAATAGAAACATCAGAGATTGAAGCATCTTTCACAACAGCAAAAAATTCTCTATCCCTTTCCTCAGGCTCAAAACCATACAACCAATTATAGGTTGTTACAAATATCTCAATATTTTTAGGCAAAAGCTTAGCCCTCAACTTGTTCAAAATCCGCCCCCTGCTAAATGAAGATTCAGAAGCAAATGAAGTCATTGGAATGGCTAAAACATCTCTAGCCATAAGTGAAAGTACAAGAAAAGACACATATTGTGATTTCCAGTACTCTAAGATATCAAACTCAGCATCTTCAGTGCGAGGAAGAAGGGGCAAAAAATATAGGAGTCAACATCGAATTTACCACTCCTAGAAGCTGCTAAATTGACATCAAAGTTCAGTCATTAAAATATAAAAACAGTTAGTAAACTGTAATTGAAAAAATAATTAAATATACAAAGAGAAGCATAAATAAGCACTGACTTGAAAGAGTGTAACACCCGAGTTCGGGGGTCGGGTGAAAATAGTAATTTAACAATGGTTCGGGTTTCGGTTCCTAATTTTTTTAAATAATAAAATAATGGTTTGGGCCTCAGGTTTTAAGACAAATAAGATTAAGTTGGACCATATTTAAAACAAGCCCAAATAGCCATGGGTGGCACCTATTGTGGTTTCCTTAATTCATTAAAGGTGTTTTGGTCTTTTGACTTCATAATTTTAAACAAACATAAAATATTGCTTTTGGTTCATCTTCTTCTCTCCACACCTTCCTCTTCCAACGTCAAACCCCACCCCTCTCCTTAGGTTACTATTTCATCCCATGTCTTGCTCGTTTTGAAGAATTTCGCAAAGGTAAACACGTTTTTGACTTACCCTCGTTATTCTCTACAAGCTAATACCTTTTATTTTCATTTTTATACATGTTTTTGAGATTTGAAATTTTGAGGATTTTGGATAAAAATGTTGCCTTTATGGCCTTTGACTAAAGATTTTGATTTATTGTTGGTGTGGGGGTTGTTTGTTGTTCATGGGACTCAATATACATGATTTTTAAAGGATTTTATGCATATTCCCGGATTTGGGTTTTTGGGAGGTTTTAGGTTGAGATATGAGGGTGTTTTATGTGGAAATGAGAGAGCTAATGGATAGGCTATATGTAAGGACTGTTTTGAAGGCTTTAGAGAGTAATTTAAGGGTTGGAATGATTGGTTTTAGGGTGAGTTTAAGGGCTGCTCGGGATTAGGAATTTTGAGTTGTTTTCAATGGAAAATTTGATGTCTTGTGCTTGGTATGTAATCCAGGTTGACTATTTTGAAATGTGGACTGATTTAGGATTGTTTACTTGGTGTTGGAATGTTTAGAAACGAGAAATTTGGTTGGAGAAGCTTCGGGGACGAATCCGGGGATTTCAGAGTCTTGAGCTTGGTCTTCGGTCTTTCTCTTGGGTAACAACGGTGAGTAGAATTGTTGATTTTTGCATTGTGCTCGATATGGATCCTTTTGGGGTTTGGGTGAGACCTTGAGGGGTCATCTAAACCCGTGTGTAAGCCTCTCTACTCCCATGTTGTTGTGACATGTTGAATGCTTATATGTCATGATCATTAAGTGCATTTTGAGTTGTTAATTGTGTAGTCGAGTTGAGTTCGTGCCTCACGTGATGGTGGTCTAAACTACGGTGATGTGTAGTCCCATCGGTAGTGACTAGTAGGGTAGTACTTTGATGGGTAGTCCCATTGGAAATCCACTAGTCGAAACGGTGATGTGTAGTCCCACCATATGTGTATGTTGGTTGTGCTTGTGCAAACCACGTGTTGTTGTTGAGATTGACCCTCGTGCATCCATTGCTTTCTTGCATACAAATAGTGTTTTGGAAAACTGAATGTTGTGAATTGTAGAGCCTCTCTCACTAAACTAGTTGGCTTATGCTCTCTTTGTTTCCAACGTGCAGATCGTTAGAGTTCGGGAGGCAAACGGGCGAGGGAGGAGCTTTTGGAGTTCTCAAGCTAGTTCAAGTATGGTTTGCATTTTGTAATAATGCCTAGACGATGGAGTATAGAGTTTAGGAGTTGGTGTCAAACTCCTTAGGAATTTATGTTTGAGCATGTTAAACTCATGGTTGTGTTATGCTTTTGTTTCATGGATTGCGGTTTATGCTTATTGTGTTGCTTATGTGAACATGCCTAAATATGTATGTTGTTGGCCTATGAATGCCTTAAGCTTCAATATCAAGTGTATGGTGCCTTATGCTTGCTAAGTATGCCCCTTTTTGTGAAATTGCATGAAGTCTTGATTTGTATGCTTTTAGTTAGATTAAACGCCTCGCATGTTAAATCCCGATTGTGGTTTGATGTATGTATGTTTGTATGTGCTCAGGGGAGTCCGAAAATGCATCTAGAGTCGTGTTTGAGGTCACCTAGTGCAAAATTGTGGAATTGCAGAGCAGGGCGTATCGGTACGCCTAAGGGCCGTATCGATACGGTCTTGCCTGCAGAGCTTAGTTTTGGCTGGGCGTATCGATACATGGGGGTGTATCGATACAGTTTTTGGTCACTGGAATTATGATAAATTGGGGAGTTTTTGGCGTATCGATACGGTGTTGGGGCGTATCGGTATGGGTTTATCTCGTTGACCACGAGATGTTGATTGAGGAAGTCGTATCGATACGTTCAAGGGCTGTATCGATACGGTCTTCTTCGAGTTGATTGTTTGGGTTGACCTAGTCAGGGCGTATCGATACCCCTAGTTAGGGTACCGATACGGTCTGCCCTGTAAGCTTAAAAATGGACTAAGTGTGTATGGTCGGGGTTCGAATGTGATCTTTTTGGATGTCTTCCGCTGTTGTGAATCACTTAGGACTTAATATTTCTCTAGACAAGATTAAAATAGAAAATAGGTTTGTTAACCGAGGGGGAACCTTAACGGGTTTCACTTGGTTTTCCCCGTGTGGCCCACTCGGACCGGCCATCCGGCCAGACCAGGACGAGGGGGTTACATTTATTGGTATCAAAGCCAGGTATCCGAGACCTCGGGCAGGTAAGTGAGGTGAGTTAAGGTATTATGAGTGTCTTGGCATGTATGTCTAAATTTTGTCTCTAGCACGGTGTATGAATGCATGCTATGGTGACCTTGCCGTTGTTTGAGAGTTGGTTCGAGTCCTCATTGTTAGGCGTTGTTGTCAAAATAAAAAGGGAAAATTGTTTTGGTTTAAAGAGCTTGAGAACCGGAGTCCTTTGCCCCTTTGCTAACCTAACGTTTCTTTGTTGTTGTGTGTTTGTTGTTTTAGATTACTTTAAATTGCTATGGTGAGACCGATGGGACGACCTAGAGCGAGTGACCAGGCACCCGAGAATATGCCTCCTGCTTTTAATGCTCCCGATGGTAATGGAAGGAACGTTGGAGGTGATGGTAATGGGCCTCAAGCTGAGGCTAATGTGGGAGGAAATGGGGCTCAAGCGGGCCAAGGCCAGGCAGGGCCAGATGTGGCTCATTTGATTCAGACTATAGCCGGAGCTTTTCAGACAGCTTTGGCCGGTATGCAAGCTGCAGCACCACCTCAGGGTGCGGGGACAGGATTACCCCTAGAGAGGCTTCGTAATTTGGGGGCAGTTAAGTTTCGTAGGTTGTCTCCGAAAGGTTCGGAAGGGTGGCTTGAGAGCACTACTCGCATCTTGGGTCAGATGGAGTGTTCGGATGCCCGTAAGTTGGGATGCATCGTCCCATTGCTTCAGGGAGACGCTTATACTTGGTGGACCACTGTTATTTCCGGTATGGCCGAGGCGGAAATCACATGGGAGTTTTTCAGGAATGCCTTCAAGAGGAAGTACCTCAGGGTTCAGTACTTGGATGAAAAGAAAAGGGAGTTCATGGCTTTGGTTCAAGGTAATAAGACCATGTCTGAGTATGAGATCTAGTTTGTGAGGTTGAGCCAGTACGCGCCAGAGTTGATTCCGGATGAGAAGGAGCGATGCGAGCGTTTCAGATATGGGTTGACTACTGATGTGAAAACCTACATGTTGGCCTCCGACTACACTGAGTTCGATGTCTTGGTTTCTAGGGCCAAGGATATAGAGCAAAACCTAAGCTCTAAAGCACGTGCTGGTGGGTCTGATTCCGGAAAGAGACATGCGAACTGGGATAGAGATCATGTCAAGAGGCATAGAGATAGGAGGTACCAACCGGATACGAGACCTAGGGGTGGTAACCATGGTTAGGGCCGTCAGGGCCGTTGGACACATTCCCAAGTGCACTAGGTGCGGGAGACGCCACCCAGGTGAATGTATGGGTATGTTTGGGGGCGTGTTGGAATTGTAGCTCTCGAGATCATTTGAGGCGTGATTGCCCACACCCAGTTAGGGGAGGACCGGCTCCAGCGAGAGGTTTTGAGCATCAGAGGGGCCGTGGGCGCGGCCGTGGGAACTTCCAGCCGAGGAATGAGGGTCAGACGAACTTGGCTCATGTTGTAGCAGTCCAGCCCGAAGGAGGAGGACCGGCTAGGGTGTACGCTCAGCGAGAGGCTGGGAATGACACTGATGTCATTGCAGGTAATTTTACATTACAGTCTTTGAGTTTGCTTTCTCTAATAGATTCAGGGTCAACACATTCGTATATTTTGGGTGAACACGCAAAGTCATTAGGATTACCTTGTGATTGACTAGAGGTAGGTGTAAATGTCACTAGCTCTTTTGGTGATACAGTGGTAGTTAGGAAAGCGTATAGGAGGTGTCCCTTGATGGTTCAGGGCCACGTGTTTCCGGTCGATATGATGGAGTTACCCTTCTATGGCTTTGATGTGATTTTGGGCATGGATTGGCTTGTAGAGCATAGAGCTAGGGTTGACTTCGAGACTAAGAGGGTCTCTTTGAGGCTTACCGATGACTTTGAGGTTGTGGTAGTTGGGGAGAATGTCAAGTTTTTGTCCAATGTGGTTTCGGCTTTGGAAGCTCAGAGGTTATTGGGTTCAGGGTGTCAGGCTTACTTGGCTTATGTAATGAAACCGGATATGAGTGAGGTAAGACCTCAGGACATCAGAACTGTACGTGACTTTCCGAGTGTTTTTCCGGAAGAGCTACCAGGCTTGCCTCCAGACAGAGCTGTTGAGTTTGCTATTGAGACATATTCTGATTCTGTACCGGTGTCGATTGCTCCGTATAGAATGACACCGAAAGAGTTGAAGATACAACTTCAGGAGTTGACTGACAGAGGCTTTATTAGGCCTAGTGTTTCCCCGTGGGGTGCTCCGGTTTTGTTTGTGAAAAATAAGGATGGTAGCATGAGAATGTGTATAGACTATAGATAGTTGAATAAGGTGACAGTGAAAAACAAATATCCCTTGCCAAGGATAGATGACTTACTAGACCAGTTGAAGGGTGCTTCGGTGTTTTCGAAGATTGACTTGAGGTCTGGATATTATCAGTTAAAGGTAAAGGATGCGGACATACCAAAGACAGCCTTTCGTACACGTTATGGGCATTATGTGTTTTTGGTGATGCCTTTTGGGTTGACCAACGCTCCAGCAACCTTTATGGATATGATGAACTGAGTGTTTCATAAGTTCTTGGACAGGTTTGTGGTGGTGTTTATTGATGACATCCTGGTGTACTCTAGGACCGAAGAGGAGCACGATGAACACTTAAGGTTAGTGCTTCAGACCCTACTTGAGAATCAGTTGTATGCCAAGCTAAGTAAGTGTGAGTTTTGGATTAGGGAGGTGGTCTTCCTAGGTCACGTGATCTCAGCTAGTGGGATTAGTGTAGATCCCAAGAAGATTGAAGCCATTGTGAATTGGAAACAGCCGAAATCAGTGACAGAAATCCGCAGTTTCTTAGGTTTGGCGGGGTACTATAGAAGGTTTGTTGAGGGGTTCTCGAGAATAGCGGCTCCGTTGACCAAGTTACTACAGAATAATGTTCCGTATGAATGGTCAGATGCGAGACAAGAAGCGTTTGAGAAATTGAAGAAAGCTTTGACCGAAGCTCCTATTCTGATTCAGCCTGAGCCGGGGAGAGAGTTTGTGATTTACAGTGATGCGTCCTACGTGGGGCTAGGTTGTGTACTTATGCAAGAAGGTAAGGTAGTGGCATATGCTTCACGACAGCTAAAAATCCATGAGAAGAATTACCCTACACATGACATAGAGTTGGTTGCAGTGGTGTTCGCGTTGAAAATTTAGAGACATCATCTTTATGGTGAGAAGTGCACCGTGTACACCGACCACAAGAGTTTGAAATATTTGATGTCTCAGAGGGAGTTGAATCTTAGGCAACGAAGGTGGTTAGAGCTCCTTAAAGATTATGACCTTACCATAGAGTATCATCCGGGCAAGGCAAATGTGGTGGCAGATGCCTTGAGTAGGAAGGTGGCCGTTGAGTTACGAGCAATGTTTGCAAGGTTGAGTGTGTCTACGGATGATGGGTTAGTAGCCGAGCTTCAGGTTAAGCCATCATTAGTTCAGTTGATCCGTGAGAAGCAGTTGTGAGACGAGTCTTTGGCACCTCACGTGCAAGACATAGCCGAAGATAGGCCTACCGAGTATTGTTTTGGAGAGAATGAGATCCTATGTTTCAAGGATAGGATAGTGGTTCCGGAGGATACCGAGTTGAGGCGTACGATCTTGAATGAGGCTCACAATAGTCCTTTTGCTATGCATCCGGGTAGCACGAAGATGTATCGAGGATTGAAGGAAGAGTATTATTGGGTTGGTTTGAAAAAGGACGTAGCCGAGTTTGTAAGTAAATGTATGGTTTGTCAGAGAGTCAAGGCTGAACACCAGTTTCCCTCAGGGTTGTTGCAACCGTTAAAAATTCCAGAGTGGAAGTGGGAGCGTATCACTATGGACTTTGTGTCAGGACTTCCGTTGACTCCTTCGAACAAAAACTCAGTGTGGGTGATTGTAGATAGATTCACCAAGTGTGCTCACTTCATACCGGTTCATACTACCTATACATTAGACAAGTTGGCCGAATTGTATATTCGTGAGATTGTGAGACTACATGGGGTACCGAAGTCAATTGTGTCAGACCGAGATCCGAGATTTACCTCTAGATTCTGGGAGTGTTTGCATCGAGCCTTGGGCACTTGGTTGAACTTCAACAGTTCGTATAATCCACAGTCAGATGGGCAGTTTGAGAGGGTAATTCAGATATTGGAGGACATGTTGAGGTGTTGTATCATTGATTTCCAAGGGACATGGGAGAAACACCTACCGTTAGTGGAGTTCGCGTATAACAATAGCTTTCAGTCGAGCATTCAGATGGCTCCCTATGAGGCCTTGTATGGTAGGAAGTGTAGGACCCTGATATGTTGGGCCCAAGCCGGACATAAACTTGTGCCAATGCCTGAATTGCTTAAGGGGACCACCGAGAAGGTGAAGTTGATATGTAATCGCTTGAAAGCGGCTTCAGATCGGCAAAAGTCCTATGCCTACTTAAAAAGACAGGAGGTAGAATACTCCGTGGAGGATAAAGTGTTTTTGAAAGTCTCACCTTGGAAAAAGGTGATGAGGTTTGGGAGGAAGGGCAAGTTGAGCCCAAGGTACATAGGGCCTTATGAGATAGTTGAGAGAATTGGCCCGGTTGCATATAGATTGAGACTCCCAGTTGAGCTAGAGAAGATTCATGACGTATTTCATGTGTCGGTGCTTAGGAGGTATAGATCGGATCCGTCCCATGTTATGCCAGTGAAAGAAATATAGATAAATCCGGACTTGTCTTACAACGAGGAACCAGTTGAGATACTTGTTTCTGATAGCAAGGTGTTGCGTGGCAAGACTATAGAGTTGGTCAAAGTCTTATGGAGACATAGAGGTGTGGAGGAAGCCACGTGGGAGAGGAAGGCCGACATGCTTGAGTAGTTTCCGTATTTGTTTCCGTCAGGT
Organism: Hibiscus tridactylites; assembly: GCA_958450335.1. Classification (NCBI taxonomy): domain Eukaryota; kingdom Viridiplantae; phylum Streptophyta; class Magnoliopsida; order Malvales; family Malvaceae; genus Hibiscus; species Hibiscus tridactylites. Next base: position 22,898,035 of record OY288287.1, read on the forward strand.
AATTTCGGGGACGGAATTCCTTAAGTGGGGGAGAGTTGTAACACCCGGGTTCGGGGGTCGGATGAAAATAGTAATTTAACAATGGTTCGGGTTTCGGTTCCTAATTTTTTTAAATAATAAAATAATGGTTTGGGCCTCGGGTTTTAAGACAAATAAGATTAAGTTAGACCATATTTAAAACAAGCCCAAATAGCCATGGATGGCACCTATTGTGGTTTCCTTAATTCATTAAGGGTATTTTGGTCTTTTGACTTCATAATTTTAAACAAACATAAAATATTGCTTTTGGTTCATCTTCTTCTCTCCACACATTCCTCTTCCAACGTCAAACCCCCCTTTCCTTAGGTTACTATTTCATCCCATGTCTTGCTCGTTTTGAAGGATTTCACAAAGGTAAACACGTTTTTGACTTACCCTCGTTATTCTCTACAAGTTAATACCTTTTATTTTCATTTTTATACATGTTTTTGAGATTTGAAATTTTGAGGATTTTGGATAAAAATGTTGCCTTTATGGCCTTTGACTAAAGATTTTGATTTATTGTTGGTGTGGGGGTTGTTTGTTGTTCATGGGACTCAATATACATGATTTTTAAAGGATTTTATGCATATTCCCGGATTTGGGTTTTTGGGAGGTTTTGGGTTGAGATATGGTGGTGTTTTATGTGAAAATGAGAGGGATAATGGATAGGCTATATGTAAGGACTGTTTTGAAGGCTTTAAAGAGTAATTTAAGGGTTGGAATTATTGGTTTTAGGGTGAGTTTAGGGGCTGCTCGGGATTAGGAATTTTGAGTTATTTTCAATGGAAAATTTGATGTCTTGTGCTTGGTATGTAATCCGGATTGACTATTTTGGAATGCGGACTGATTTAGGATTGTTTACTTGGTGTTGGAATGTTTAGAAACGAGAAATTTTGTTGGAGAAGCTTCGGGGACGAATCCGGGGATTTCGTAGTCTTGAGCTTGGTCTTCGGTCTTTCTTTTGGGTAACAACAGTGAGTAGAATTGTTGATTTTTGCATTGTGCTCGATATGGATCCTTTTGGGGTTTGGGTGAGATCTTGAGGGGTCATCTAAACCCGTGTGTAAGCCTCTCTACTCCCATGTTGTTGTGACATGTTGAATGCTTATATGTCATGATCATTAAGTGCATTTTAAGTTGTTAATTGTGTAGTCGAGTTGAGTTCGTGCCTCACGTGATGGTGGTCTAAACTACGGTGATGTGTAGTCCCACTGGTAGTGACTAGTAGGGTAGTACTTTGATGTGTAGTCCCATTAGAAATCCACTAGTCGAAACGGTGATGTGTAGTCCCACCGTATGTGTATGTTGGTTGTGCTTGTGCAAACCACGTGTTGTTGTTGATATTGACCCTCGTGCATCCATTGCTTTCTTGCATACAAATCGTGTTTTGGAAAACTGCATGTTGTGAATTGTAGAGCCTCTCTCACTAAGCTAGTTGGCTTATGCTCTCTTTGTTTCCAACGTGCAGATCGTTAGAGTTCGGGAGGCAAACGGGCGAGGGAGGAGCTTTTGGAGTTCTCAAGCTAGTTCAAGTATGGTTTGCATTTTGTAATAATGCCTAGACGATGTGGTATAGAGTTTAGGAGTTGGTGTCAAACTCCTTAGGAATTTATGCTTGAGCATGTTAAACTCATGGTTGTGTTATGCTTTTGTTTCATGGATTGCGGTTTATGCTTGTTGTGTTGCTTATGTGAACATGCCTAAATATGTATGTTGTTGGCCTATGAATGCCTTAAGCTTCAATATCAAGTGTATGGTGCCTTATGCTTGCTAAGTATGCCCCTTTTTGTGAAATTGCATGAAGTCTTGATTTGTATGCTTTTCGTTAGATTAAACCCCTCGTATGTTAAATCTCGATTGCGGTTTGATGTATGTATGTTTGTATGTGCTTAGGGGAGTCCGAAAATGCATCTAGAGTCGTGTTTGAGGTCACCTAGTGCAAAATTGTGGAATTGCAGAGCATGGCGTATCGGTACGCCTAAGGACCATATCGATACGGTCTTGCCTGTAGAGCTCAGTTTTGGCTGGGTGTATCGATACACGGGGGCGTATCGATACTGTTTTTGGTCCCTGGAATTCTGAGAAATTGGGGAGTTTTTGGCGTATCGATACGGTGTTGGGGCGTATCGGTACGGGTTTATCTCGTTGACCACGAGATGTTGATTGAAGAAGTCGTATCGATACGCTCAAGGGCTGTATCGATACGGTCTTCTTCGAGTTGACTGTTTGGGTTGACCTGGTCAGGGCGTATCGATACCCCTAGTTAGGGTACCGATACGGTCTGCCCTGTAAGCTTAAAAATGGACTAAGTTTGTATGGTCGGGGTTCGAATGTGATCTTTTTGGGTGTCTTCCGCTGTTGTGAATCATTTAGGACTTAATATTCCTCTAGACAAGATTATAAAAAATAGGGTTGTTTACCGAGAGGGAACCTTAACGGGTTTCACTCAATTTTCCCCGTGTGGCCCACTCGGACCGGCCATCCGGCCAGACCGGGACGAGGGGGTTACAAAGAGATTTGATTTTTTGAATGTCCACGGGCGACCAGAACTTGACAGACTTGTACTTTGAGAAGAGTTACTTTGGACAGAAGAATTAGAAGAAACAGAACGTGCAGATCTTGAATAATATATATACATACTAACAAACTCATTATAAACAACATTTACCCATTTTGAATTTCATCCTCAACATGGAGGGCACCATACAACTCCTTCAGAAGTTGTAACTTATACCGAGGATCAAGCAAAATAACAAAAGATAGAATCGTTGAGTGATCAGACCAGTATTTCTCATACAATTCAAGCATAGGTCATGCCGTTGCAGAGATGCCCTCACATGGATCATTGTGAGCATCACACAACTACTTCTCAATGGAAACAACATTAGCCAAGTATAAGTTAGCAGTGAACAATTTAGATATGAGAACATAGTAGAAATTTTAAAGAATGGCTCAAGGAAATCACAGATTAATTGAGCAGTTTCTCACTCATCCCCAGTGATTATACCCAAGCCATTTTCCCTATTAACAAAAAAGTTAATAGTAAGTTTAACTTCAATTGCCCTACGAAGCATCAAGTAAGTAGAGTTCCATCGAGTAGGAATATCCAATATCAACTTATCAGAAAAATCAAAACCAAAATCATTAACAGCAGAATCAAAGCTACAAAGTCTAGCATCAGAAGAATCAATAAACTTAATTATCTCACGCAATTTAATAACAGAAGAGTCGATTACCTTCAAACCCTTTTGAACTATCAAGTTCAAAATATGGGCAGCACACATTTTATATGAAAAAGCTTACCATTGCATGACATGGGAGAAATTACATGCAAATCATCTTTGAGTCGCCTCACTATTCTTTTATTTGCAAAATCATTATCGAGAGTAATGGTAAAAGCTTTCTTCTCAAGACCTCACTCAGTTAACATATTTTTAACAAACTTATAAATAGACTCACCATCATGGAGTGGGGGGAAACGACGAAAATTCAAAAATTTATACTGAAGTTTCCAGTTATTATCAACATAATGTGGAGTCAGAGTAAAATAGGAACGTGAAGTGCAAGTAGACCATCAATCACATGTAAAACAGATACGACTCAAAACAGAATGCATTGAATCAAGTAGCAATTTTTTATGCTTCTTATGCTTTAACATAAGCCTTAGTAATAGAATACCTTGAAATATCTTTCACATTAGGATTTAGATAATGATGCAAAATCCTAAGGTTATCATACTCAACCACACTCAAAGCATAACCATGACATAGAATAGCTTCAGCAAATAACTCACAGTATCTTTTCTGATCAAAAGAAGTTTCTGAACTATTATTGGGATTAGTAGTATAACCATATAAACAAAGCGATTTGAATCCGCGTCTCATACGATAAACATCATTTGTTTTTCTACCAAGACATTTGTTGAATATAATCACATATATATATGCATGTATTTCACGGTCCAAAACTAATTTTATAATAATTTCCATATGATACACCGCATCAAAGCAATATCATCCAAAAACAAACCACGCTCACAACAAGAATGGAATTTAAAAAATAGAGTGGAGTGGGTGTCCTTTTGTCATCTCCCATTAATTACACATTAATATTTCTGGGATTATCACATTAATTTTAGATAACAGGGAAATAATAGAACCCAATTCTTTTAATACAGAGATTATCAGCACAAAGTCCACTTTCTTAATTATGCACATTAAACATGTTTTAGGATGTAAGTAGTAGTTGAAAAAATAGGGAAGCAAATGCTCCAACCATAAAGTTCATACAAGTCATTTTAGTGCCCTATATTCACTATTTTTAAATTATTACAAACGAAAAGATCAAAATCAACTAAGGCATATTGCAAGGAGAGAGAGACGTTAATATTTTGTAGTTATTTTTTTTATTCTCTCGTATAAATGGGAGTTTCTTATACCTATTCCGATCTCGTTGTAATTTTATTCTTATTATGATATTTTTTCACCAAAACTTCTTAGAAATATCTTTATGGAGCTATCCATATGTCTATGAACATCAGTCAAACAATTTCCGAAGTATGACATACTAAAGTCAAACTTTTTAAAAATTTAATTGAAAAAAATGTAATAGTCACAGTTACTACAATAATAGTGACCAATTAAAAATATATCGCAATTACTTATACTAATAGTATCGCACAATAAATTGTCACAAAAGTTTAGTATTTGTGACAAAATTACTCCTAATCACCGCTAATTTGTCACTAAGTCTATATTGTTGTAGTGCTTATTTAACGGATCGAATACCTCATTTTAATAGATCAGTTTATTGTTGGTCTCATTCGAACATATTAGATGTTTCGATTGCCAAAATTTAGCTTTGGGGCCTATTAACATGAAGGCCGAAATTTAGCTTTAAGGAGGCCTGAACCCAAGAACCAGTCTAACATCTACCTACCAAGTTAAACCAAACAACTGATAGTTTCTATCAAAAGTTCAAAACAGAAATCCATATGTTTCTGGAGAAAGTTGCAATTGGTCGGAAAACTTGGCACTCCACTTTACACTACATATTTTCTCAGAATATAATCGATGAGTATAATTTTTTTTTATCATTTATATGCTACTTGCCATCTCAAATTAAGTCCGTATTTATTTTAAAATTACGCAAATTAAGTCTAACTTTTATTATTTATTAAAATTCTAATTAGATCCTTACCAATTTTAAATTTTAGATAAAATAAATTTTGACACTCGAATTTATTGTTTTATATTAATCACTTAATAATTAGATCCTTAGTCCCTGCTTCATAGCTAGTAGATATTTGTTGGAATTATTTAATATTTAATTAATAAAGACCGATTGTATTTGGTTGCGAGATAGTCTTCATTTTTATTTGGTTGAATTACGACATTAGTTACTTAATTATTCAATATTTTTTACTCAAACTATATTTTTTATATATACAATTTAAATTGTTATAAACATAAAGAATATGTGAATTTAAACCTTTTTATATTTAGTTTCTTTTACAAGTAAAAGCTCAAAACTAATAATACATTCACAAACCACATTTTTGGTAAATAGTGGTTTGAGTATGAACTAATATTAAAGGTTTAACTGTTTATATCTGCTAATTTGGATATTTGGTAAATAACGGATTAGAATAGCATATTAGGGTAAAATCTCTAATTTAAAAAAAAAAGATGCTAATGAGAATTTTTTGAAATTAAAGGGTTTGACATAAGAGTTATAAAGACTCTTTTACCCTTAACAATTATAAAAAAATCTCTGAATAACTTAAAATTAACTTTTTTATTTAAATTCTTCATCCTCATGTATTTACATTGTGGCACTTATAAACTAATAATTTTTTTTATTATTCTCACGCACTTATATTTGTATTTAAATTTAATAATTAATTAAATTGTATTAAAAGTTATAGAAATAATGAAGGCAAAGTGACAAAAGATGCCCCAACGTTTGCATGTTTTGTCATTTGGCCCTCTATTCTTTTTTTTGTCCAAATATGCTCCCAACATTTCAATTTGGTCCAAATATGCTCATGTTGGATGTAAAATGTTAGTCAACTGACGGTCAACGGGTGATATTGACTGGACTTGGCACGTGTTAAGATCTGTTGACGTGTCAGCATTATATTTGTCATGTATCGTCATTAGATTCAGCCACGTATCAGCATAATAGTCGGTCACGTGTCACCATAAAGAAGGGTATAATACATTTTTTTTAAAATATGACGTGGCATCACCAAATCTTAACACGTGGCAAGTCTAATCAGCATCAGTCATTGACTGTCAGTTGATTGATAGTTGGGGCATATTTGGACCAAATTAAAACGTTGGGGTCGTATTTGGACAAAAAAAGAATAAGGGTTAAATGACAAAATATGAAAACGTAGGTGCATCTTTTGTCATTTTACCAATAATAAATTAATATAAAATCTTTCAAATATGCTTAATAATGTTATATGAAAAAAAATATTTTTCATATTCTAATTAATATACAAAATATTGATAACTAATAAACTATTTAAATAAGTATCGAATATAATCATTTTCAAATATGTTATTTGTTTGTTTATATAATCAAATAATTATCATCTATCAGTTAATTTTATCAAACACTTTTATACAATCTGCAAATACAATCAACTATTAGCTAATGTAATTTGCCGTCAGCTATCTGTAAATTGTCGAACATGTCAAGATATAATTGATACACACAAATTTAATCATTTTCTTTTCAAGAAAATCTTAATGAAGGATCTATAAAAGAAAAAAAGTTATGAATCTATGTTTGCTCCATATAGTTATATATAAACGCACATGGTTTGATGAATCTAATTAATATTAAAATTATTTTTGATAACTGAGCCCAAAATAAAATTTCTAATTATATTACTAATAAGATAGATAATCACTTTATAATTTTTTGGGTAAACTACACAGATGACCACTGAATTATAGGTTTGGTGTTAAAATGACCACTATATTAATTTTTGCCGCAAATGCACCACACAACTATTTAAATGGTTCCATTTTAGCCACACGCCGTTAAAAAAACGAAAAAGTTAACGGAACTGTTAAAAAAATTGGTATAGTTACACATTTGGTCCTCTATATTTATACAATATATCAATTTAGTTCTAATTTTAATCTAATAAAATAAATTAATTATTCAATAAGATGGTGACACATGTTATGAAATACAATCTTTAATATATATTTAAATGATAAATTCTTTAGTTTTAATCTCATGGCCTTGAAGTTTCATGTGCTGTAGACAAGGTAAAGGCCTCGGTTTGTTTCAACAATTTTATTACGACGATGACGACGACTACGACGACGGACTATTAACATCTTCATCTTTGGATACTGCATAGAAACAAACCGAGGCCTTTACCTTGTCTACAACAATGATATCCATAACGATTTGAACATTAAGAAGAAAGAAAATTATGTTCTAATCGTATTGTAAAACACAAGAATCTGGACACAAATGATTAGAAAAGGAAAGGGTTTGAATATACTCACCAAATCATTGCTGCAGAAGGAAGGGCTAGTTTCAAGTTCTGTAGGATGTAATGAAACGATTCGAAAGACAATCGTTTCCATGTGTTCTTAAACTTGTTGGCGAAAACAACATACATTACTAACAAAAGGAACGATATCCATAACGAAATCGAAGCCGTCATGGGAGCACCTTTGAAACCAAGGCTTGTTTTTTTACCAAACTGTAAACAATCCCAAAATGGATACCCAAAGGAATGACAAAAAACACGACCAGAGGTTTAACTATGCTTTGTGTCTGAAGAAACTTCATGTAGAGAGCAGCCGTTCTTGAGATTTCAGGATCTTGATGAAGCAGAACAAGGATTGGCTCGGTATAGAACCACAGAATCGATATGATGATGGAGAAAAAGAAAGAAATAATGCAGGAAGCTTGAAGGTTGGATTTAAATATAATATATATATATATATATATATATATATATATATATATATATATAAAAAGAAGGATAAAACTGAAGATGTTAATAGTCCGTCGTCGTGGTTGTCGTTATCGTTGTAATAATACTGTTGAAACAAATCGAGGCCTTTACTTTGTCTACAGCACAGGGAACTTCAAGACCATGATCAAAACTGAAGGATTTATCATTTAAATATATATTAAAGACTGTATTTTATAACACAAAAAAGTGTTTGGTTTAGTGGTAAGCACTCATTCCTTGCAATCCAAGGTCCCAAGTTCAATTCCTCCTAGAAGCAATCTTCATGTTATTAATTTTTCCACCTCCAATAAGGTGGTGACATGTGTCACCATCTTATTGAATAATTAATTTATTTTATTAGATTAAAATTAGGACTAAATTGATATATTGTATAAATATAGAGGACCAAATGTGTAATTATACAAAAAAAAATTAACAGTTCGTCAACTTTTTCGTTTTTTTTAACGGCGTGTGGCTAAAATAGAACCATTTAAATAGTTGTGTGGTGCATTTGCGGCAAAAAATAATATAGTGGTCATTTTAACACCAAACCCGTAGTTCAGTGGTCATCTGTGTAATTTACCCTAACTTTTTTATAATTTGTCGACAACAAAAAATACATTAATAGTTGGGCACTAAACATTATAACCATTTTTATTTTTTTGATGCTAAGTTGATAATACGATTATTTACGACTATAATAGTAAACTAAATATTTTTCTATAATCATTGACAAAAAAATTAGTTATTTGAGATCATACAAGGACCATATAATGAAATGTTTAAAAAATTTAACCAAAAGACTCTAACAAAAGTCAAATACGAGCATTTCTGAATGCATTGACAAACTAACCACAAAAGGGGATCAAACTATTGAAAGACCACCATCGATTGCAGAGTAGAGCGTCGTGAGAAAACTATCTACTAATGTGAACTGCGTATCCAAATTTAACCTGAGAATCTAAAGCAGAGAAGATCAACATAATAACAAATAAGCGTCATCCTGATCAGTCGAATCGACGTCAAATTCAACTCTAAGCTAATAAACAAAATATAATTAAACAACCGAGAAATGAGACCAAAAAAGTACCATAAATATTGAGTTATTCTTAATAAAAAAAACAAAGAAGAAGCCGTTAAACCTAAAAGTGGTAACCCACAAACTTTGGTGAATGAAGTTTTCAAAATTATTTTGTTCTTATAAGTAACATAAAGAAAGTGTCACCATATTATGGGTGTGTTTTTTGCGCGCCAAATATAAATGGGACGTCAATGATCCAGTGCTTCTAATTCATTGTTCTGATTCCCGACTATGGAAGACACTGACTCTAGTTTGGGATGATGTTAAGTCTAATATCTCTTCGACTATTGGCAATGGCCTATGCACCGACTTTTGGTTTGATAATTGGGTTTCGGATACTGAGATTTTGTCGACACATATTTCTCCTCGGTTCGACTACAACTTTTCCATATCCCGGTTGCACGTATGGTGGATAATTTTGGGGGATGGCGTTGAGATGATTTGCAGAATTTGCTTGCTGAATGTCTTGCTGCGATTGGCAGCGATGAAACCTCCATGTTTGACTTATCCATGTGATGTAATTGGATGGGGTCTCACCGCGGATCGCCGATTCTCTATCAAGTCAGCGTATGCGCTGCGGCTCGGCACCATCACGGGTATTCAGGAGCGTGTTTGGACACTAATCCACAAGTTCTGCGGTTTGCAAAATATCAAGCTTTTCATGTGGCTTGCATGTCGGGAGAAACTAATGACCAACGTTGAACGCGGTCGTCGTCTTTTTACGACCGACTTGCGATGTCCTATTTGCCACGGACATGACGAGTTTGTTGAGCACCTGTTGCGCTCTTGCCCAGCTATCCAATCGGTCTGGTTTCGGCTGATTCAGGCGTCCAAGATTGCTGAGTTCTTTGATCTCTCACTGCTGCAAAGGTGTGAGGCCAATTTACAAAAGAATGCTTCGTTTGGCACAAGGGAAGGGGACTGGAATATGTTGTTTGCTGCGGTGGTTTGGAACGTTTGATGTAGAAGAAATGGCATTGTCTTTGGTACCGAGATTGATAATTGGGGTTATATTATCGAACGAAGATGTTGGCTTGCGAACGCAACTCGTCTATCGCTCGAAGCTAAATGTAGAAGAAATGTTTAGCCTTCAACGGTGACGTCTGTAGCTCGTTGGTTGCCGTCGTCTATAGATCGGGTGAAGCTAAATGTCGACGCCTCGTGTTCGATTCATGATGGGAAAGCTCGGTGTGATGGGGTGATTAGGAATCGTTCTGGTTTTTGGTTGCATGATTTTACTAAATTTATTGGTTGTTGTTTAGTCGTGGAAGCCGAGTTATGGAGTATTTTCCTGAGTCTTATTATTGCGTGGGATCTAGGTTTTCAGAGTTTAGAGGTGAAATCCAATAAAGCTCAAGCTATCAAGCTTATTCATCAGGTAGAGCGTGATGGTTTCGCTCTCGCTATCACTCGTGCTATTCAGGATGTGGTCCAGAGAGATTAGCGGATCTTGATTCATGCTATCCCTAGGAAGTGTAATCAAGTTGCAGATGCTTTGGCAAAACGTGCAAGTCTCTCGAATCTCGACTTAGTTTTTTTAGATTTTGTCCCGACTTTTGTTGTTGATCTATTACGCGAGGACTTAGTTCCTCCTAGGATGTAATCCTCATTTGTCTTGTATATTTTATCATGTGCATTCTTTTTCTTCCATTAGGTTTAGAGAGATTTTTTAATGAGGCACATAATAACGATGGATAAGAAAAGGAAAAAAAATGTCACGCTATTGATATTTTTTTTTTAAATTTACACTACTTAGGTAACAGGAAAGTACATAATAATTTATTAGAAAAATTAGGAGCGTTTTTTAGAGTTTTTTAATTGTATTTGTTATCTATTTTGTATTTAAAAATATTTAACTGACACCTAAATTTTTTTTGAAAATTTAATTTTTTTTATTTAATTTGTATCTATACATATATATAATTGATATTCTTGTGAATAGTTAACACCTCTTAAAAATTGTTTAAAATATTAACACCCCTTAAATAAAGGCATAAAGTTAAAAAATACCCTCAACGTTTGACTGAATAGTCATTTTGGCTTCTATTCTTTTTCTTGAGCAATTCAACTCTCAACATTTTATTTTGGGTCAAAATAGCCCTCTACAGATGAAAACTATCAGTCAACTGGCGGTAAATGATTTAAAATGAGGTGACAAACTTATTTAGTAGTGCACACTAACATGACAATATGATATAGACAAATGTACTGACTTAAAAAAACATTACACTAGTCAAAAAATAATTATATAAAATTATATAAAAATATAATAAAAAAATTTGCTAACTTATCATTCTGTCAAGTCATTTTAAACTGTTTACCGCTAATTTTTTAACAATTTTTATCCGTAAAAGGGTCATTTTGACTTAAATAAATCGTTAATGATTAAATTACTCCAAAATATAAGAACAAAATAACTATTTAATTAAACATTAAAAATATTTTTTGAGTTTATACCTTAAATAAATTTCTAGCTTTGTCCTTCCCTAGACCTGACCAGAAAGTACATTTTGGGGAGAAATGTAAATTAATCAACCGTTTCAGAAAATAGATTGGGCTTCCCAGTTCTTCTACTGGACCGGGTTTGTTTATCGGTCTTTTAAAGAGTTGTTCTAGACTACCATCAAGTTCACGCGCCAAGTCAGTTTATCTATTTAAATAGTGTAGTTTAACCTTTTACTGATAATTGGCTCGCAATTATTTATGGATGCCTAATTAAGAAAATTGCAAAATGTAGAAGTGCAATAATTATGAATAATATTGTGGTACCATTTATTATCATCAAACCATGTTTTTCTTTTCACGTCTGAATTTATTTCACATGTATAACACTTGAACGTTTTTTAGTTTATAGTACATGAATAGATACAAACAAGGACATAGATAGGACCGAACATTAAGAGAGATCGAAATATTCAATTATAAAAATAAAATGAACTGTTAAGTATTTAAACTCAAAGTTCAAGATTATGACCTAATTTGTTTAACATTTAAACTTATATGGACCTAAAATGTTATTGTACCAACAAAAATGAAGGCACGTACCTTTTTTTGTTTCCCTCTCGATTTTTAAGGCTTCGCCCTGACTAATCCAAACCGTATCACACACTTAATTTTGGTGGATGAATCTCCTAATAATAATTTTCTGTATATGCAATGACTCAAACTCGATATCTACTTAAGCATTGAGATGTACATGTGCATGTGCATGGGTGGGTGCATGTGCAAATGTCTTAGAATATTTGGGAATTGGAAGAATTGAGGGATTTTGACTTTTCTTGTATGTTAGAGATGAGTCAAACTTTTGGTATTAAGAAAAGGGTAAAACGCAGAGTATAAGGAAGATAAAACTCTTTCTCATTTATTTAATTAAACATAGTTAACAATATATACTACTCAAGAAACTAAGCCTTTTACTAATAACTAACCTAGCTGTAAAATAACAATAAACCAACTAATCCTAACAACTTTAACTAATCCTAATAGCCCCCCTCAAGTTGGAGCATACAGATTATGAATGCCCAACTTGATTACAGAATCCTTAAACAAAGAAGGTTGAAGTGCCTTTGTAAAACAATCAGCAAGCTGATTGTGAGTAGACACAGAAAGCAATCGAATCAATCCTTGCTGAATCTTTTCTCGAACCAGGTGGCAGTCGATTTCGATGTGTTTAGTCCTCTCGTGATAAACAGGGTTTTCTGCAATTTTTACAGCAGAAAGATTGTCACAATATAGATTAGTAGAATGCAAAGGAATCTGTAAATCAGCAAGAAGATATGAAACCCATTGAATTTCACAAGTGACAGAGGCTAATGCCCTGTATTCAGCCTCACTTGAAGATCTAGAAACTGTCTGCTGCTTTTTAGACTTCCATGAAATCAAAGAAGATCCTAAAAACAAGCAAAAACCAGTTGTAGACTTTCTTGAGTCAGGGCATGATGCCCAGTCTGAATCTGAGAAAGCACTTAATTTTAAGTCATTATCAGCACTAAAAAACAAACCATGTCCTGGTGTTCCTTTCAAGTATCTAAGGACTCTATGTGCAGCTTTCATATGAATGTCAGTAGGACAAGACAGAAATTGGGATAATTGCTGAACAGCATAAGTGATATCTGGTCTAGTATTAGTGAGATAAACTAATTTACCAATGAGCCTCCTATAAGGTGTAATATCAGATAAAAGATTTCCATCATTTTTAGATAACCTGGTGTTTAGAGGTGTAGAAGCAGGCTTTGAATCTAAAAAACCAGATTCTTCAAGTAAATCTAAGGTATACTTCCTTTAACACAAATTAATGTCTTTAGTAGATCTTGCCACTTCAAAACCAAGAAAGAATTTAAGATTTCCTAAATCTTTTATTCTGAAAGTATCATGTAAAAACTTTTTAATTTCTTTTATGGGAATTGAACTAGGACCAGCAAGCACAATATCATCAACATACACTGCTAGAGCAACAAAATCATCACCCACACCTTTCAAAAACAAAGAATTATCAGAGGCAGCTTGTTTAAAACCTTGACTTAGCAAAGCAGTTGTGAGTCTCTCATTCCATTGCCTGCTTGCTTGCTTGAGTCCATAAAGACTCTTCTTTAACTTACAAACTAAACCAGAATCTTTAGGAGTAAAGCCAGGGGGTGGTTGCATATAAACTTCTTCATTAAGAAACCCATGCAAAAAAGCATTATTTACATCTAATTGCTGTAAATTCCAATTTTTAGCAGCAGCAACAGCTATAAGAGTTCTTATGGTGGTTATCTTTGCAACAGGGCTAAAGGTATTAATAAAATCAATCCCTGGTTGTTGAGTATAGCCTTTTGCAACTAACCTAGCTTTATATCTTTCTAAGGAACCATCTGATTTAAGTTTGGTTTTATAAACCCATTTACATCCTATTGCCTGCTTTCCAGGAGGTAATGGCACTAGATCCCAAGTCTTATTATTCTCTAAAGCAGTAATCTCTTCAGCCATAGCATGTTTCCAACAGTCATGTTTAATAGCATGCTTATAAGAAGTTGGTTCTTTCAAAATTTCAACAGAATTGATATAATTCTGATATGGAACAGATACTTTAGAGTAAGATAAGACTTGATTAATAGAATGGGGAGAAGTTTTTGAAGATCTGACCTTAGGCAAGTCCATTTGAAAATCCTTGAACTTACTTGGCAACCTTGCAGTCCTTGTAGGCCTTTGATGCTGGGCAGAATCTTCAGTAATAGGCACAGTAACATGTTCTAACTCTTCAGAATTTTTAGTCTCATTATTATTAGGTAGAAAATCAGTAGAATCAGAAATATTTTGATCCAAGTCTTTACACAAATCAGTTGTGGAATCAGTTGTGGAATCAGTATTAGGCAAAACAGATGAACTGATATGTCTTTTTAATGAATTAGGTATAACATCATCAAGCAAGTCTGTATCATTTTCAGAATTTGGCAAAATAACTTCATATAATTTAGCATTATCTTAGAATGGAAAAATATTTTCAGAAAACACCACATCCCTTGACACAAAAACATTCTTTGTTTCTAAGTCATACAACCTAAAACCCTTGATATGTTTTGGATAACCCAAAAACAAACACTTAATAGCCCTAGGATGTAGCTTAGTTTTAGGCTTAGGCAGGACAGCAGCATAGGCTAAACAACCAAAAGCTTTAATATCTTCAAGCTTAGGAACATTTTGAAATAACACTTCAAAAGGTGTTTTATGCATTAAAATTGGAGTAGGAGTTCTGTTTATTAAAAAAACAGAATGTAGAACACAATTTACCCAGAAATTCAGAGGTAGATTAGCTTGAATTTTTAGAGCCCTAGCTACAACAAGAATATGCTGATGTTTCCTCTCAACAGTGCTATTCTGTTGAGGGGTATAAGTACAAGAATTCTGATGTATTATGCCTTTATTTTTATAAAAATCTAACATATCAAATTCATGAGCATTATCAGTTCGAATACACTTAATTTTGCAAGAAAATTGAGTCTCAACAAACTGGTAAAAATCAACAATAACAGTTCTGACTTCAGTTTTATTCCTCATTGGAAACAACCAAACATATCTGCTCTTATCTTCAACAACAGTCAAAAAATAAGCATGTCCATACAAACTTTTTACAGGAAATGGACCCCATACATCCATATGCACTAGATCAAACAGATTTACAGAACTAGAGGTACTAACAGGGAATGGAAGCCTTTTATGCTTAGAAAGATGACAAACATCACAGTTGGAATGAAAACTAGAAGGAATCTCATTAAGCATATGAGAAAAATGTTTCATTCTGGCAGGGGAAGGATGACCTAATTTAATGTGCCACAAATTTGAAGAAGCTAAAGAACAAACAATGGACTTAGGAACCTGAACAGAAGCATCAGAGTGCAAAACATATAAGCCATTGATGCAATCAGCTGAACCAATCGTCTTCAAGCTGAGAGTATCCTGTAAAGAACAACCAATGCAAGAAAAAATAAGAGAAATATTTCCATCTGCAACCAACTGAGAAACTTAAATAAGATTAAACTTAAAACTAGGTATATGAAGAACATCATGCAAAATTATAGATTTATTAATACAAACAGTGCCAACATGCTCAACTTTAACAAGAACATTATTTGGCAATCTAACAAATTTATCAGCGACAACATGATACTCATAAAAGGAATCTAAAGAAAAACAAACATGATCAGTAGCACCTGAGTCTAAAATCCATGAGGTAGACAAATTAGAAGAATTAAAACAAGCAAGAATCATACCTGTTTCTTCTTGAGGAGCAGAACCAAAGGCAGAAGAAAGCATATTTACAGAAGAATCCTTAACAATAGAAGAAGAATTCTTGGACTGAAGCAAAGCCATTAAAGCATCATACTGCTCTTTGGTGAAAGAAACAGATCTAACATCATCTTTGTCAGACTCAGAATTTTGCAAGACAGACTCAGAATTTGACCCAACTTGATTAACACGACTACTTTGATTTGAATTTCTAGACCGAAAACCAGGAGGAAAGCCATGCTTCCTATAACACTTGTCGACAACATGACCATATAGACCACATAAAGTGCACAAAGGCCTTTTGTTACCCAGAACCGATTTTTTATTACAAGAATACCTAGCATCTTGCTTAACAGTAGAATCTCCAGAACGAAAAGAGACTCTATCAGCTAAAAGAATAGTAGAATCATTAGAGGACCCAATCGAAGCATTGACAGACCTCTCATGTTGGACAACTATAGAAAAAACCTCGTTAATCGAAGGCAAAGGTTTAACCATGAGAATTTGAGATTTTTGAACTGAGAAATTTTCATTTAACCCTCTCAAGAATCTAAGCAAAAAATCTTGATTCCTATATTTCAACGAAGAACACTCACAGGAAACCAAAGGGCGTAAATTACAAATCTCAGCCCAAACAGTTTTTAATTGCGTAAAATAAGCACTGACAGGAAGAGTACCTTGATTCAAGGAATAAAATTCCTGAAGTAAATCGGAGATACGAAGAAGATCCCCTTGATTGAAACGATCGAAAAGATTGGTCCACAACTCAGACGCGCTATCGATCCAAATAACGCTCTGAGCAATTTCTTGATTCAACGCTCTTTGAATCCAAGAAAGCACCAAATTGTTGCACTTAACCCACGCAGAATGCTTCGGATCGTCTTCTCGTGGCTGCTGAATCGAACCGTCCACAAACCCAATCTTGTTCTTGGATATAAGGGACATCCTCATTGAACGAGCCCACGCATGATAGTTGCCGCCGTTCAACAGGGAAGAGGTGAGAACCAACGCCGGATTCTCATTCGGATGAATGTAGTAGGCGTCGGAGATGTCATCGTTCTTGAAACCCAAGCTCTCACTGGAAGAACTCGTAAAATCATCTGATACCATCTTAGAATATTTGGGAATTGAAAGAATTGAGGGATTTTGACTTTTCTTGTATGTTAGAGATGAGTCAAACTTTTGGTATTAAGAAAAGGGTAAAACGCATAGTATAAGGAAGATAAAACTCTTTCTCATTTATTTAATTAAACATAGTTAACAATATATACTACTCAAGAAACTAAGCCTTTTACTAATAACTAACCTAACTGTAAAATAACAATAAACCAACTAATCCTAACAACTTTAACTAATCCTAATAAAATGGGATCGCCGGTCATCAACCAACGCAAGCATTGTATCCCCTTTTCTTCAGTGTGTTTACAGCTTGCTTTTGAAGTCTTTGAACTCTGTGAATCTGATTGGGCCCCAAGTTTTACCTGATTGTCACATGTTGTAGGATTCTGTTACAAAAAATAAAAGTCATGGGATTATTTGTATCCATTCCCACTTGTCACTCATGAACAAGAAAAGGTTGGTCCAATTATCTATGTATCCCCCCTTCATAATTGTGTACTATTTCTTAATTTGACATTTTACACAAGACTTAAATAAAAAATAAGTGTACAAATTATATTATTTTTTTAATATTTTTTTTTGAATTTTAAGTTTTTAAAGTATTTTTTTAAAGATAGGTACTTAAAGTTTCAACCGTTATAATTTTAAGTGTCCGATCATTAATATCATTTAAAAAATTCATAATTTGTAAAAACTTTCAAATCAATCCCTAAATCCATTAAAATAACAAAATCCCAAATATCCAAATCATCACCGTTGTCGACTCCACCCTTTTGGTCGCCGGATCCAGCCGACCATTTCCCCCAACGTTTTATAGCCAGGAACCGGCGAACAGTGTGCCAATTGAACGACTTTTTAACATTTGTCGTTCAATGTTTAACTGGCACATCGTTTGTCAATTTTCGGCGACAGCACCTTGGGAAAATGGTCGGCTGACTCCGACGACCGAAAGGGTGGGGTAAGCGACAGAGATTGATAGTGACAACGGTGATGATTTGAGGACTATTTTAAAATTTTTCAGATTTTTAAGATTTTTTTTTAAAAATTTTAAATTATTAAAAATAATATAATAATTAAAAAATATAAATTAAAATATGACAAGTGTCAAATTTTTATTGATTGATGAATTTTTTAATGGAAATTAAGTTTCAGGCACCTAAAATTATAACAGTTGAAACTTTAAACACTTATTTTAAAAAAAATATTTTAGACACCTAAAATTCAAAAATAACATAGTTTGAGCACTTATTTTTATGTAATCCCTCAACTTTGAAATTTTAGTCATTTTAACATTTAAGCTGCTCAGGTAAAAAAAAAGCTGTTATTACATTTTTGTTATTATCAATTTTTTTATCAAATTCGACGATAACGAGCTATTAAGTTGATGGCAACTATTTTATAAATGTTAACATCAATTGTTTTATTTTTATGTTACATCATTAAAAAATTTGTCAGTTTAAGTTTACAGTTAATATCCCGTTACATGTGAATCGATTTAACGAAAACTTTAAAGATTAAAAAGACCAAATTGGAAAAAATCAAGGGGCCAAAAAAGTGTTTATTTGAATCGATTTGTCGACGGCATTGAAAAGGACATGAATATAGAGCAAGAGAAATAAATGAAAAGGAGAAATAATGTAGGGTTAGGTGCGGGTGGTAAGCATTAATTATACATATGCCGTATGTACAAATCAAGGCTTTAACAGTGCGTAAAACTTGACTTGATTCGAAAAATTAAATTTTTTACTTTAATTTAAATTGTAATTTTATAAATTCAACGCGAAAAAAAATCATATAAAGTTTCAATTATATATATATATTATTTTTAAAAAATATTATAAAACTCATACACTCAAACTCACAATGAGAAATGAATAAAAAAACAACTATAAAATTACTATAAAAATTACTCACTATGCAAAGTCTCTACAATAAATTAAGAATTTTGGATAATACTATTGTTTTATCGCACTTTCATCCATTTTCTATTTTAGATTAATTTGTTAACTCAATGCTAACTTAAAATGTAAAGCTTGAGTAAAATTATTAAAAATATATAAATTGTTTTTAATTAATTTAATAAAATATTAAATACAAAAATTAGGTATAATCCAAAGAAATAGCTCTATGAACCTTTATATCATTTTTTTCATTTAATATTAAAAGTTAATCTTATTAGAAAAACTTATTATAAGGCCAATTTTATATTAAAAAAAGTGTTTTAAATTAATCTTATATTCTAGTAACTAAATTCAATAATTTTATATTTTGACTATCTGCATCGGCTAAAATGATATAATATTTCTAATAATTTCACAAATAATTTTTTTGCTACACTTTTTATATCAGAATTAAAATTCATACATGATTAGATAATATAAACATTTTTAGCGATTAGATTAATTAATAGATCTTAATATTTCGAATTATTTTACATTTTAATAATGTTATATTTCGAAAACCAAATGTGTACTAAAATAACAATGATAATACTTTTGGATGGAAAAGGTAAAGCAACGAGTAGCTCTGGGGTACGGCATGTATATGGTGCGGATAAAAGACAACAAATTTAGATACTTATTTTTTATATGTAAATTTTTAGTTTGAGATAAAGTATTAATGCTTACAAAATAAGTATTAATACTTAAAAAAGTAACCGAAAATATTGTCAAGAAATATAACGTGTTTAATTTGTAGATAAAATTTAAAATTTATCGTCTTTTAACCACACCTTAAATAAACTCGTCGTAAAGTGGCAGGGTATGATAGACAGGTCATCGGCGGAAACTGTCGTCTTGCTTCACAATCACAGTTAACGAGAAACAGTGACAGCATCACCCCACTCGCAATGCCTTTACAACCGGCCTTTGTTTTTTTATCTTAATCCTTGGTGTTCTCATTAAATAAATATTTTGATACTTTTGGATATAAAATGTAGAAATAAATGTATTAAAATAATATTTATAACTAAACAAACAAAATGTAATTGAAACAGCAGTCAGTTAGTCTAGCTAAATAATGCGTTAGATCTTTTAAATAATGTTTAAAATTCGGATTTTGACGTTGTAAACGAAAAAAAAACAAGGTTAGAAGAATCTCCCTATATAGACTTCTACAAACTTTGGCATGGATTAATCGAACAATAAATTAGTTATTGATAGTTAAATAAAAAATAAAATATAATTGAATATAATTGCCAATTGATATTGTAAAAAAAGATAAGTATAGTCGAATAAAATTATCAACTGATTCAAGGTGAGGGTAACATTGAGAAGGACATTAAATAAAAAAATAATCGAAAACTACTAATCAGAGTGGCATAGCCTGTATTATTAATATCTAAACTCATCTAGCAACACTCAGTTAGTTCAATGGGGTGAAATATTAAATTTTTATAATAAAGTTAGAGATTTATATTTTAATGTTTTAAATAAAAAAATCATATTGACAGAATTATTCCTATAATAAATTTAATATAATAATTGATCTAAATTAATTAACTAATAAATCAAATATCAATAATTATACTGAGAATACATATCTAAACTCATTTACTATCCATATCTATTAAATAAAGAATCAATGTTTTGTTGATGAGATCAAATAAAACGATGGCATGACTATTGACTAGGATTGTTGTGTTGCTGATGGGATTGCCAACACAATTTTTTAAAACCCAACTGTTACGACTTTTACATTGTTTTTGTTTTTACACCTAAGTAATTATTTTATGTATAAGCGTTTGTAAAAAATTATTTATAAAAATATTTTAGGGTTTAGTTATTATATTTAAAGTTTAGAGATTTGAGTGTAGTAATTTTAAATTTATAGATTGTTGATAAAATTTTAGGTATATGGTTAAAATATAAATCCGTATTCATATTACCCTAAAACTCAAACTCTAACCTTAAATCTTAAATTCTAACCATGAATCCTAAATTTAAAACTCATACACTCAAACTCTAAACTATAAATTAAAATCATAACCCCTAAAATTAAAGCGTGCGTGAAAATAAAAAAAATTCACCACATGTGTATGAGATAATAATCTTACATTAGATGCAAATTTATGTTAGCTTTCTTATGCATATGAGCCATGGAAATGACTAAACATGTAGGCTATTCTTTTGAAATTAATACGAGATAAAGTTTTAGATTTTAGTATAAAATCATATTATAATGTTTGATTTGTGTACTAATCTCACATTACAGAAAGTACACATAATTTATGTACACTCGAATCGAATCTTACTAACTACATCTAAATTGTATTGACAATATTGCAACTAAGGTTTTTTTTTTTATAATTTTTTTTATCACATACAATATTGCAACTAAGTTAAAAGCAAATTGATAGGAGAAGATATTTATAAATATTAAATAAAATAATAATAGAATCAATCAGTTTCTAATTGATTGTAATAAATGGGACGTGTTGGTGGGGAAGAGCCAATGGAAAAATGGAGATTTTAGTGAAATTTGGTGGGTGGCCATCGGATAGATTCGTGTCCACGTTCGACAGCTGTTGTAAGAATATAATAACATCGAGCAAGGACATTTAGTCGGTTAGTTAAACTGTTCATTTTTATTTTTTTATATTTTCTTACGTCATGAATACTAGTCTTTTAAACCCACTAAAAGTACTTTTTTCATTCCTCTTCCCTTTAAGTTCGAATAATTTTATCTATAAAATATACATAAAATTTTTGAAGTGTTAAAAATAAATAGATATAATAATAAGATTAAATTAAAAGAGAAACTATTCTATGCACCGATGGTGAAAAACTTGTTTTCCACATGCGTCTAGTTTTTAGAGTTTCTAAGTTAGGTTTTAAGGTTATGATTTTATTGTTTGCGGTTAGGTTTTAAAGGTTGGGAATATATTTTATAATTTTAAATTTAATTTTTTTGTTTATAGTTGAGAGGTTAGGGTTTAGGGTCCCTAAAAAATATATGACAGTTTAGAAGCTTATAGAAGAAAAAATTTTCACCGACCATACATCAAATAATTACACATTCCGTAATTTAAGTATAGAACAATAAATATGGGTGACGGTTTTTCGCAGGGGAGACGGCAGCAAAGGAGGGTGTGGACGTTGTTCGTATTGAATTTACCAGCACAATTACACTGGAAGGGCGTCTGGAAAGTCTTTGATCGACATGGTGTGGTGATTGACGTCTTCATCCCTCAAAAGAAATCAAACAGTGGACAGTGATTTAGATTCGTGCGAATGGGCTCGAAGGAAGATGCGGATCGTGTAATTGAGCGCTTGGATGTATTTCAGCTATATGGTGAGTGGATTAGAGTGATGTATGCGCAGCGAGATATACGAACGAATTACTGGAAGAAGAAAAAAAATAACAATCGACGGGGTCAAGGTTCATATGGATCGCATGAAAAACAGGAGGAAACACGATCAGGGGAGGAGAGAACGAAGGAAAAAGTGAAAGTAAAGGAAAGGTTAATCGAAGGGGTGATTGATTCGGGAAAATTAGGCATTTTGAGTACATGTGTCGTGGGCTTTTGTAGAAAACCCTACAGCATTCGAGAATTGGCGATTGAATTCAAAAAGCAAAATTAGAAGGATTTTTTATTACGAGGGCGATGGGATCAATGGTTTTATTAATGTTTGATGATGGGGAGACACTACGGAAATTGAGGGATGAAAAAGCATTCAACATTTGGCTGGAAAATGTGATGGATTGGATGTCGGCTTTGGGAATGCCCAATAGACGAGTGTGGATTTCGGCAAGTGGGATTCCGATTCATGCTTGGTCTGAAGGTACGTGCAGAAATATCGCAGAACTATGGGGTACTTTCATCCAAATGAACGCGGAATCAGTGGCGCCGTCATCATTTGAAAGGTGTCGTTTTTAATCGAAACAGATTGGGTAGAACACATTGATGAAGTGATTACATTAACAGTGGGGGAAAACTCCTTCCGGGTACGAATTGTGGAGATGGAGGAATCTGTGGGGGTGAAATGCGAATGTTGCTGTGGGGTGGAGGAGGACAATGATGAGGCAGAAACGTTGGTTGAGGATGGGGAGGATGATTCATCGGACCATGGAATTTCAGAGGGTAAATCGAACCAATCAGTGGAAACAATTGTTCCAGATTCGATCTCTAATGGTGTGATTATGGAACAAGAGAGGGCGGTGTCCTCTAAAGAGATAAGCTGGAAGGCGGATGAGGATATTAGTATTGTATCCAGACCGGTGGAAGATTGACTCGGGATGATCGAGCTGAATTATGGGAACGAAGTACTGGATAAGGATGGAGGAAACGATTCGGATAGTGTGAAACAAATATTTTAATTTTGATATAACTAAAAACCTAAGGACTAAATCGAAAAAGTCAAAACGAATTTTAAGTCCTTAAAATATCCCCATATAATTTTAGTATTATGCCCAAGTTAAAAACATACATTTTCAAATACTTTTTCTAAGTGTTTCAAGCCAAAGCAGTGTTTTTCAAGTACCCGTTTCGAAACGGCCATAAGGCGTTTCGAAACATTTTCACCACTGTCGACCACCGTTCCGAAACGTGTATCGAAACACTTGCAACCGTTTCGAAACGGCTCAACTCGTTTCGAAACTATTCTTCATGTTGGTGTTAAAAAGGGCTAAACTATTTAAAATATTTCAGGTTTTTAAATATAAAAGGGGTGTTTCGAAACGGATCAAGCCCGTTCCGAAACGACCCTTTGACAGTAGCCATTTCGTTTCGAAACGGATCAATCCCGTTCCGAAACAAGGGCTAGGTTTTATTTGAAAAATATGACCGTTGTATGTTTTAACCGATTTTCTGAAAACCGTTAAGGCGTTTCGAAACGGGCTAGGACCGTTCCGAAACGAACCTTTTACAGTGGCAAAACCGTTCCGAAACGGCCCTAAGGCGTTTCGAAACGGGCTCTTAAATGCACCCCAACGGCTCTTTCTATTTTAGTCCGTTCCGAAACAGGTTTCCCGTGTTCCGAAACGGGTTGGTGCAGACAGCATTAATGGTGGCAAGAGAGGGTTCCAACGGCTCCATTTATGTTCCCAACCACCCAAACGGCTAGAAATCAATGAGAAGGTATAAAAGGGACATCCAAAAGCATCAGCAATAACTATTGAACTTCAAGCAAACATCCAAACATCAAATTCAAGCATTTGAGCAAAAATCCCAAATTTGTGTAAAATCCCAATTTGTGTTCTTCATTCATATTTTGTAAAATTGGGTTGAGTGCTTGTATCGGGTCTATCATTTGTATTGAGAGATACCTAATTAGCCTACAAATTCCTTTGTTCTCTTGTGTGAGGGTTGGGTTGATTTTTGGGTAGAAAAATCAACCGAGATTGTAAAGGGTTGCCTCCTTGTCCTAGAAAAGGGGAAGATCAATTTAGTGAAATTGTTGCAAATCCTTAGTGAGACTAAGGTAGTGGATGTAGAGTTCATTTGGAACTTGAACCACTCTAAATTCCTTGTTCTTCAATTTTAATTTGCCAATTTCCACTACAATCCTTCAAATTTCCAATTCACCCCCCTCTTGGTAAATATCGATCTTTCGATCCACTCAACAATTGGTATCAGAGCTTAACTCTTTGAGGATTAACAACCACAAGAGGAGATTCTTGGAAGAGTGTGATCATCAAAATATCAAGAGATGGCTTCAACCTCCGGTTCCGGCTTGTACGAGTCACAATCAACCACCAAGCCTCCTTTCTTCAATGGTGACAACTACTCCTTTTGGAAGAACAAAATGAGGCTATTCATCAAGTCAAGTGACTACCTTGTATGGGATGTCATTGAGGATGGGCCATACATTCCATTGAAGCAAGATGGTGAAGGCAAGATGGTGTTGAAGAAGAAAGCCGAAATGAGTGAAGAGGAGAGGAAGAAGATTCAAGTCAACGATAAAGCTCTCTACATGCTTTTTTGTGCTTTCGGTCCGGACATCTATTCAAAGGTCTCTTCCATTGAAAATGCCAAAGAAGTGTGGGACACACTTGAGACCACTTATGAAGGCACCAATGATGTCAAAGAAACTAAGATTGGACTTCTCAATCTTAGTTATGAAAATTTTAAGATGGAACCCGATGAGACGGTGTCAAAGATGTTTGATCGATTCTCCACAATTGTCAACGGGCTAAAGGGCTATGGAGAGATCATACCGGAAGACAAGCTTGTCCGGAAGCTACTCTATTCACTTCCCGAAGCTTGGGATGGGAAGAGAACCGCCATCATCGAAGCAAAGAACTTGAAGACATTAAAGCTTGATGAGCTTGTGGGTTCTCTCCTTACTCATGAGACCATGAAGCAAGGAAGGAAAGATGAGAAAAAGAAAGAAGAGAAAAGAGTAGAGAAACTTGAAGTTGAAAAGAAGAAGAAGATGGGAATAGCTCTCAAGGCAAAAGCTTCACAACATGATGAGAGCTCATCTTGTGAGGAGGATGAACTTGAAGAATTGGCTATGATAGTCAAACGATTCTCACGCTTCATGAGGTCCAACCGGGGAAGAAAAATCCAAAGAAAGATGGACTTTAAAGGAAGGAACAAAGAAGAAGGGAAGGATCCCATCATTTGCTATGAGTGCAAACAATCCGGTCACATCCGTTCGGAGTGCCCTCAACTCAAGAAGAAGGGCTTTGAGAAGAAGAAGAAACTCAAAGCCAAACTTGCTACTTGGAGTGATGAGGAGTCATCGGATGATGACGAACAAGAAGTGGCTAACCTTTGTCTCATGGCACTTGAGGAAGATTCCTCTTTGGTAACCTCTAACTCATCTACTTTAGATTTTTCATATGAAGAATTAAATGATGCATATGATGAGCTACAAGAGGTATATGATGAATTAGTTGAGAAGTTTAAAGAGTCGGTCATTAAAAACAAGAAAATCATTTTAGAGCTAAATGAGAAAAATGACTCACTCACTCAAGCTAATTCTAAATTTGAGAAAAAGATTTTAGGATTAAAAGATGAACTTAAATTCTTTCAAGATGAAAATGTTGATCTTAATAATCTTTTGTCTCAATGCAATAGTGAACACCAAAAGGTGTTAGGTGAGCTAAATGAGCTCAAAAAGTCCTTAAAAAATGTTGGTAGTGTCAAACATGAAGTAGGAGAATCCTCTAGAACACACCAACCTAAGAAAATGACTAATTACTACAAACAAGGTAGCTACCCTAGACATAGTAGAGCTAAAAGAATTAGAAGTGTATGGGTTCCTAAGGAACTTGTAAAATCTAATAATATTATTGCTATGTCATCTTGGATTCCTAAGGGAACCAAGGTTTTGGGAGCTAACACTCATGGACCCAAAATGATTTGGGTACCAAAAACCAAGGTTTAATATCTTTGTTTGTAGGGGGAGCATTGCCACAAGGCCAAAGCACAAAGTCAAAACTCATGGTACCTTGATAGTGGATGCTCGAGACACATGACCGGAGACAAGAGTCGATTCATGGATTTAAAGCCAAAAAGTGGAGGAGTAGTAACATTTGGTGACAACTCCAAAGGACACATTAAAGGTATTGGCTCCATAGGTAATCACTCTACCATTCTCATTGAAAATGTCTTATATGTCGATGGTCTTAAACATAATTTATTGAGCATAAGTCAATTGTGTGATAAAGGATTTAATGTTTTATTTGATAAAAATGGATGCAAAATTGTTGACATTAAATCTAATAATATTATGCTCATAGGTCATCGCATATGAAACATATACATGGTGCATTTAGATGACATACATACATCTCATGCATGTTTAGTTGCTCAAAATGAAAATGATGCATGGTTGTGGCATAGGAAGCTAGGACATGCTAGCATTAGTGTTTTGGAAAAACTAGTCTCTCTAAATCTAGTTAGAGGTTTGCCCAAAATTAAATTTTCAAATGACAAAATTTGTGATGCATGCTTTAAGGGTAAACAACATAAGTCTTCCTTTAAATCCATTAATGATGTTTCTACTAGTAGATGCTTACAATTAATTCACATGGATTTATTTGGGCCAATTAGGACTATGAGCTTGGGTGGTAAATCTTATGCATTTGTGTTAGTTGATGATTTTTCTAGATTTACTTGAGTTCTCTTTTAAGTACTAAAGATGAGGCTTTGGAAAAATTCATCACATTTTCAAAATTAACCCAAAATGATCTTGAACTTAGAATTTCACACATTAGAAGTGATCATGGAACCGAGTTTCAAAATTTAGGGTTTGAAGAATTTTTTAATGAAAATGGTATTAGCCATAATTTTTCGGCTCCTCGAACTCCTCAACAAAATGGGGTAGTTGAGAGGAAAAATAGAACTTTACAAGAAATGGCTAGAACTATGCTTTGTGAAAATAATTTACCTAAATATTTTTGGGCGGAAGCCACAAACACCGCTTGTTATATTGTAAATCGAGTAATGATTAGGCCAATTTTAAAGAAAACACCTTATGAGATTTTAAAATCTAAAAAGCCTAACATTAGCTATTTTCACCCTTTTGGGTGCAAGTGTTTTGTTTTAAATAATGGAAAAGACAACTTAGGTAAATTTGATGCAAAAAGTGATGAAGCTATTTTTATAGGTTACTCTTTAACCTCTAAAGCCTATCGAGTATTTAACAAAAGAACTTTAGTAGTAGAAGAATCTATGCATGTTGTATTCGATGATAACCTCCTTCCTAGGAAGGATTCTTGTGATGATGATGATGTAGGAATCATAAATGCCTTTGATGGAGGTCAAACTTCAAAGGAGGACGAGATTCAACCAAAAGAAGAAGATACACAAGATCCACCTCTTGAAGCCTTGAAGGACTTGGCTATTGAGGAAAAGGAAGTGAGCTACCCAAGGGAGTTGAACTATGTCAAAGATGGTGAAATCTTGGGTGATCCATCCAAGGGGGTAACCACTCGTTCTTCTCTTAGATTAATGAACCATGTTGCATTTATCTCATGCATATAGCCTAAAAACATAAAAGAAGCATTGAAAGATGACTTTTGGATTATGGCTATGCAAGAAGAGTTAAATCAATTTGAGAGAAGTAATGTATGGACATTAGTTGATAGGCCTAGTAATCAATCTACAATAGGAACTAAATGGGTCTTTAGGAACAAACTAGATGAGAGTGGTAACATTGTGAGAAATAAAGCTAGACTTGTAGCACAAGGTTACACTCAAGAAGAGGGAATAGATTTTGATGAAACCTATGCACCCGTAGCTAGAATGGAAGCCATTAGGATGTTGCTTGCATATGCATGTTATCATAATTTCAAGCTTTTTCAAATGGATGTTAAAAGCGCATTTTTAAATGGTTTTATAAATGAAGAAGTGTATGTGGA
Organism: Hibiscus tridactylites; assembly: GCA_958450335.1. Classification (NCBI taxonomy): domain Eukaryota; kingdom Viridiplantae; phylum Streptophyta; class Magnoliopsida; order Malvales; family Malvaceae; genus Hibiscus; species Hibiscus tridactylites. The sequence goes on from OY288287.1 coordinate 22,926,327, forward strand.
ACAACCACCGGGTTTTGAAGATTCAAAATTTCCAAATCATGTTTTCAAACTTACCAAAGCTCTTTATGGTTTAAAACAAGCTCCTAGAGCTTGGTATGAAAGGCTTTCAAATTTTTTGATTGAAAAAGGATTTGAAAAAGGTAAGGTGGACACTACACTTTTCATAAAAATGTATAAAAATGACATCTTAGTAGTTCAAATTTATGTTGATGATATTATTTTTGGTTCTACTAATGAATGTCATTGTCAAGAGTTTTCTAAGCTAATGCAAGGTGAATTTGAGATGAGCATGATGGGGGAGCTCTCATTCTTTTTGGGACTCCAAATCAAGCAAAAGAAGAATGGCACCTTCATCAACCATGCAAAATACATAAAGGATATGCTCAAGAAGTTTGGCTTGGAGAATGCAAAGCCTCAAGCCACTCCTATGAGCTCATCTACAAAGCTTGACAAAGATGAAGGAGGTAAGTGTGTTGACTCTAAGCTTTATCGTTCTATGATTGGATCTTTGCTTTACCTTACCGCAAGTAGACCGGATATCTTGTTTAGTGTTTGCTTGTGTGCTAGGTTTCAAGCTAGTCCTAGAGAGTCTCACCTTATAGCCGTTAAGAGAATCTTTAGATACCTTAGAGACACTCCTTGTTTAGGCCTTTGGTATCCTAGAGACTCTACCTTCAACCTACATGCTTACTCGGATGCGGATTATGGGGGTTGTAAAATTGATAGGAAAAGTACTTCGGGAACTTGCCAATTCTTAGGTAGTATGCTCATATCTTGGTTTTCTAAGAAACAAAATAGTGTAGCCTTATCTACCACCGAACCCGAGTACATATCCTTAGGGAGTTGTTGTGCTCAAGTCCTTTGGATGAAGCAACAACTCTTAGATTATGGTATTAAAGTTGGAACCATACCCCTAAAATGTGACAACACTAGTGCAATATGCTTAACTAAAAATCCCATCCAACACTCTAGAACCAAACATATAGAAATAAGGCATCATTTCATTAGAGATCATGTCCTTAAGGAAGATGTGGTTATAGAGTATGTAGACACCTTGAATCAATTAGCGGACATTTTTACAAAACCCTTAGACAAAGAGCGTTTTTGGTCCCTTAGGAGAGAGTTAGGTCTAGCTAGCCTATCTTGATCTTTTAGGACCTATTTTGTGCTTAAATATGCTTGATTTTGTGAAATGTCATGTTAATGTGTTTAAACTCCTAATTTCATCAATGCTTATAGTTAGGGGGAGTATGTTTATGCTTAAATATGTTTTGCCTGCTCATTCATGACATTTATGCATGTTAGGCCTCTTAAAAGATCATTTTTCTGCAATTTTAGAGCCTCATCTGCACTTCCAGGCCCAGGTGTATCGAAACGGGTGAACCTGTTTCGATACGGATACCTTAAATCCAGCTCTGAGAGAAGGGCGTTTCGAAACGCCTCAAAAGCGTTCCGAAACGTTTTTGATTCTGCCAAGGGGGTGTATCGGAACGCGTTCCGATACGGGTCAAAGGGAGTTTCGATACGGTCAACCGCGTATCGAAACGTTCTGTTTATGGTTTTAAAATGGTCAAAACCCTAGCCGCCCGTTCCGAAACGGTCTTGACCGTTGCGAAACGGCATCGCGGACTGCTTTATTTAGGGCTTTTAATGACATATTTTCACTTTTTATCAAACACTAAAACCCTAAACCGCCTCCCTCTCTATAAATACCCTCTAAAACTCTTTGATTTTCACAAAATTGTGAGGGGTTTTACTCTACATCTCAAGTCTAAGCAAGTTTCATCAATCTTGTGCAAGGATTTTTCTCAAATCATCCAAAATCCCAAACTAAGGTAATTTTTCTAATTTTCTTTTTCTTTCAATTCATGTTCGAATCTTAGGTTAGAAAATTTTATTTTTGTATAAATTATATGTTTTTGGTTGTGAGTTTTCAAAATCTTGTAAAAAAAATTTCAAATCTCAAAATTTTTGATTCGAATATAAAATTTTTCAATCGTGTTTTCTTAAACTGTTTTTTTTTTATTTTATTTTAATTTTGTTTTCAAAAACCTAAGTGGGATTTATTATTTGATTGATTATTAATTATCAATGCATACACTCAATTTTAAAACACTTGCTTAATATTTTTAGATGGCGGATCAATCGAACAAAAAGCGCAAGGCCGTTCAATCCGGTGAATCGAGCATTCGTCCGAATATCACAATGCTTTTTCAGAAATCTCTTAAGACTCCGGACGCGCGTGCTCGCTTTGCGTATGTTAAGGATTTCGCGGTTCGTAAAGAACGTGTCATTGACCTTGAGTTCCTCAATTCCGAGCGATTCCTTTTCCGTTATCTCGGCCGTTTGGATGAGTGGAATCTCATGTACTTCTTGAGCATTCCGGATGTTTGCTACAAAAATATGGTACTCATCTTTTACTCCAATGCTCGTTTTCTTTATGATGAGTCCAAAACCGAGATCATAGGAATTGAGTCATCCTTACTAGGCAAAAAGATTGTTATTAATGTTGCTCTTTTGGAATCTGCTCTTAAACTTAAGAATATGGGTCTTGAGGATGAACGTCACTTTGGCACTTTCACCGGTAAAGCACTTAATTTGGATGTGCATGATCGTGTTCTTCACTTGATAGTCTCTTGGTTTATTCGCCCTTCCGGCGGTAAATATTCCCATATCCGTCAAAGAGATCATTTTTGGTTAGAGTGTTTCCGTAGGGGTGAGCGCCCAAATGTGCCTAAGATAATCTTTGCCGAGATAGTCAATAATATCAAGCTTATTGACACAAATGAGTTGACGTCCTTTACTTATGGCATTGTCTTGAGCGCCCTATTTCATCATCTTGAAATTGATTGTACCTATGACTCTCCGGAACCTCGCAAGACCAAGATTGGTGAGTCGTCCCTTCGCAAGTCCGGGTTCCAATATGTGAATGGTATTTGGGAAAGAATTGATAGAGAAGCGGATCCTCCTCTCGTTGCTCCTCCACCGCAAGTTCAAGCCGCGAACAATGATGCCCTCACGGCTTTCCTTACCGAGCGATTCAATGCCTTGGACTCTCGGTTCGATGCTTTGGACACTCGCATTACTTCGGGCTTTGAATCTATGGGCAATCGGTTGAAGAATGTCGAGGATCATCTTCATTCTCTTGAGACTTCTCATTCCAACTTGGACCTCTCCTTCTCCACTCTTTATGGGCAATGGACGAAGTTTCACCGCTCTCAAGCCAAGAGCGATGATGATGATGACGAGGCTTAGGATATTTATCTCATATCATATTATCTATGCATTTTAGGACTAAGGTTGCATCTTTATGTTTTCTCATGTTTTAGGACCTATGCTTATGGCTATTTTATTTTGGGATTTTATGTTTGAATTATGTTTTGGATATTTTGATTATGAATTTATAATATGGTTGATTATTATTGCTTATTGGTACTAATCCTTTATCTTCTCTATGAGCTTATGTTGTTCTTTTTGATCTAACAAAAAGGGGGAGAAGAAATTTAAGAGCCACAACACTAAAATTCGTTTTTAAATTTTAAAAGGTTTTTAAACTTAAACTTCAAATCAAAATTTTTTTAAAAACCTATCTTAAATTAAGGGGGAGTTAGAATATTTTCAAAACCTTCAAAATTCTCAAAAATTCTAACCTTGGTTTTGTTATATCAAAAAGGGGGAGATTGTGAAACAAATATTTTAATTTTGATATAACTAAAAACCTAAGGACTAAATCGAAAAAGTCAAAACGAATTTTAAGTCCTTAAAATATCCCCATATAATTTTAGTATTATGCCCAAGTTAAAAACATACATTTTCAAATACTTTTTCTAAGTGTTTCAAGCCAAAGCAGTGTTTTTCAAGTACCCGTTTCGAAACGGCCATAAGGCGTTTCGAAACATTTTCACCACTGTCGACCACCGTTCCGAAACGTGTATCGAAACACTTGCAACCGTTTCGAAACGGCTCAACTCGTTTCGAAACTGTTCTTCATGTTGGATTTAAAAAGAGCTAAACTATTTAAAATATTTCAGGTTTTTAAATATAAAAGGGGTGTTTCGAAATGGATCAAGCCCGTTCCGAAACGACCCTTTGACAGTAGCCATTTCGTTTCGAAACGGATCAATCCCGTTCCGAAACAAGGGCTAGGTTTTATTTGAAAAATATGACCGTTGTATGTTTTAACCGATTTTCTGAAAACCGTTAAGGCGTTTCGAAACGGGCTAGGACCGTTCCGAAACGAACCTTTTACAGTGGCAAAACCGTTCCGAAACGGCCCTAAGGCGTTTCGGAACGGGCTCTTAAATGCACCCCAACGGCTCTTTCTATTTTAGTCCGTTCCGAAACAGGTTTCCCGTGTTCCGAAACGGGTTGGTGCAGACAGCATTAATGGTGGCAAGAGAGGGTTCCAACAGCTCCATTTATGTTCCCAACCACCCAAACGGCTAGAAATCAATGAGAAGGTATAAAAGGGACATCCAAAAGCATCAGCAATAACTATTGAACTTCAAGCAAACATCCAAACATCAAATTCAAGCATTTGAGCAAAAATCTCAAATTTGTGTAAAATCCCAATTTGTGTTCTTCATTCATATTTTGTAAAATTGGGTTGAGTGCTTGTATCGGGGCTATCATTTGTATTGAGAGATACCTAATTAGCCTACAAATTCCTTTGTTCTCTTGTGTGAGGGTTGGGTTGATTTTTGGGTAGAAAAATCAACCGAGATTGTAAAGGGTTGCCTCCTTGTCCTAGAAAAGGGGAAGATCAATTTAGTGAAATTGTTGCAAATCCTTAGTGAGACTAAGGTAGTGGATGTAGAGTTCATTTGGAACTTGAACCACTCTAAATTCCTTGTTCTTCAATTTTAATTTGCCAATTTCCACTACAATCCTTCAAATTTCCAATTCACCCCCCCTCTTGGTAAATATCGATCTTTCGATCCACTCAACAGATAGGCAGTTGGATGTGGTTCAATTCGAGGAGAAGTCTAGATGGATAAGTGCAGGTACACGATCAGAAAGACAACGTGTGGGTAAGGCGATAGTAGTTGAAACAAATGGGGAATTAAAACGAGTGCGACATTTATCTAAGATTATCATGACTGATGTATCTCCGGCGCAAAACCAAGGGGCTAAGCAGAAATTGATCAAGAGGGGAAGGGGTCGTCCAAGAAAGCAACCAGATCGATCACACGATATAGCAAACATGTCTCTTTCGGATACGAATTTTGAGAATCGGAAGAGGGCAATACTAAAGGAGGCACATGAGACCTTGAATTTAGGAAAATACGTGGGTGCAGAGGTAATTGGAAATGAAGACGATGTTGTTCTGGACATTGCACGAATTATTGTTTTGAGGGAGGGGCAACAATAGCAATCCGCGATGCGGATGTTGTCATGGAACGTGAGGGGATTGGGCGGGGCATCGAAGAGGCGTGCGGTGCATAATTTAGTGTGACAACAACGGTGTGAAGTGTTGTTATTACAGGAGACAAAAATGGAAGAGGTTACTAGTGATTTGGTTGGGCGTTTATGGAATTCAGATGCTTACGAATTTGCTTTCGCGTTGTCATCTAGACGATCAGGCGGAATTGTGGTAATTTGGGATACGAATAAATTCAAGGCAACACCAGTGCAATGGGGTGAAAGATTTGTGAAATTAGTAGGCACATGGCTGCTGGAGGGATGACATTGTGGGATAATGAGTGTATATGCACCATGCTTGGTGAGTGAACAAGAGGAGTTGTGGCGTTTGTTAACTAAGGAGATGTCCGATTGTAGTGTATCGTGGTGTGTGGGAGGGGACTTCAACATGATTTTAGACCCGAGGGAACGACGAGGAGGTGAGGTAATGACGCGAGGTATGGGATCGTTTGCGGAATTTGTAGAGACAAATGCATTAATTGATATGCCAATGCAAGCGAATGCTTTCACATGGTTCGGTCCGAGCAAGAGATGTAGTCGTCTAGACCATTTTTTATTGGCGTCACAATGGTTTGAAACTTTTGCTGATTTGAGAATGTTGGCATTACCGCGAGGATTATCAGACCATTCGCCTATCCAAAAATTGGTGAGTGATCCGATGGATAGTGGCCCGAGGTCGTTTCGTTTTGTGAACGCAATCCAAAAATTCCTTGGAATTAATAGAGCAGGAGTGGCAGCGTATGTCATCAATTGAAACGAATTGGGGAGAGGTTGGTATGCTGGGCAAACTGCGTGGTTTAAAGATGTTCCTCAAGCAATGGAACACGACTCCGTTAGGTAAATTAGACACCCGCATAAAGGAAATTACTAATCAATTGGAGGTAATTGATGGAAGGGTGGCAGATGGGTTAGCGACATGGGATGAAATAAATGAGAGATGGCAGCTAACTTCTGAGCTTTGGCAGCGATCGAAGTTCAGAGAATCAATTTGGCGACAAAAGTCGCGAATGACATGGTTGAAAGAAGGTGATCATAACAAGTGTTTTTTCACAAAACGTCTCGGATAAGAGCAGTGCGGAATGTGATTCGTGGGGTTGAGGATCATGGGGGATGGACAACGGAGCCGGATCAATTGAAAGCTTATTTTTTTAGAGCTTATTGACAACACTTTGCTTGGATTCAAGTGGCGGGTACATTAGATGCAGCAGTTCATTTTAATTGCTTATGTGAATTTGAGGCGGCGAGCTTGGAAGTGGATTTTACGGAAGGAGAGGTTAAGGAGGTGATTTGGATGAGTGACGGAGCTAAAGCGCCAGGTCCGGACGGCTTCACATTCGAATTTTATTGAAAGGGGTGGTCATTTCTCAAATATGACGTGCTCAAGTTCATTCACAATTTTCAGGTATCGTGTAACTTACCGAATGGTGTGAACTCTACTTTTGTGGTTTTAATTTCGAAGAAGGCTGATCCAAGAGAGGTAGGGGACTATCGACCAATTTGTTTGCTCAACTCTTTGTACAAATCATGGCCAAATGTATGGCGAAACGATTACAAAATGTGTTGCCGAAGTTAATTAGCGATGTACAATAAGCATTTGTCCGAGGGCGACAAATATTAGATGGAATTTGGCTTGCGAATGAAACAATACTGACACGCGTCGTAACGTGTCAAGAATAATTTCCTTCTTCCAAATAAATAAAATAAATAAAGAAATTAAATTGAGTATAGATAGGGAAGTAGGAGTCGAACCCACAGGGACTTAGAACTTTCTTTGTCGCGTTTTTGTAGTTTCTGAACCAAGAGTTGTTGTTGGAGCTATGATAATGTGATTTAGGTGGGGGATTGTTGTAATGAAATGCAATTGTTTAAAAAAGTAAAAGAAAGCTTTGAAAATAGTTTAAATTAAATATGAGATTATCAGCCTCGGGCTTCCGCGTTGACTTGTTCTACTCGGTTCCTTGGTAAAGATTTTTATTTCGAAAAACTTGTTGGCAAAATTACTTCAAGGTCAATCCTTGGGTTTTTGTTTGTAAACTGAATTTCCAAAATCAATTTTTGGTTTCAGTTTTGACAATTTGTCTAAACCAACTCAATGTTTGAGAAAACAAATTACTTAAGCTCGTAACCAACTCGAAAAGTCATTTCTATAAAAACGATTCGATCTCAATTTTACTTAGTAATCTATTTACTAAGTGTGTTCCTTGGAAGTCGGATTTGTTTCAATAACCGATCCTCCCTCCCACTTGATAGATCAAAACAATTGTTTTTCTCCAAAGTCAATCTTTGGGTTTTAAAAATTATTTTGATTTAGAAAATAAAGTTTAAAGAAATTGAGAGAAGTTTTTGAAACGTTTGAAGCATAGTTTCAAACCTCGCCTTGAGAACGCGTCATTGCAAAAGCCTTCGGCTTAAAAAGATCTAGCCGAGCATGGTTATTAAATTAATCATGCTCGACATTTAAGAAATAATTAAAAGAAATAGAAGAAAATAACTTAAAGTAAAACTAAGAAGAATTTCCCAAGAGAAGAAGAAATGATGTTCAATTGCTAATTGAATGATGATTTAATTCACCCCCAAAGTGGGGTATTTATAGTAGTTGAAAACCCTAAAAACCTAAGATGATAAATCCTAAATTTAAATAAAATTACATAAGATAAATATCCAAGTTTTAAAATTTAAAATAAAAATCGGATGATAAGCTATCTTGATAAGTGGACTGATAAGTTATCTGAGTTGCTGACGTCATCTTCTAGAAGGTGCTGACGTGGCGCCCAGTCAGCATTCATGTCCATGAATCTGCCCACGACTCCAGTATTTTCTGCAGCATTTCAACTTATTTCCAGCATTACGTCTCCTGCATGAAAACATCATAAAACAACCCAATTAAGTCCCTTAAACATATATTCGATCAAAATAAGGACTAAAAACATAACCAAAATAAATACTTATCAAATTCTCCCTCACTTATCCGATGCTTGTCCTCAAGTATCTAAAAATTAAATAAACTTTTTTTTTGTTTTCATCCTTAATTTCACAAAGTCTCAAAAGGTTTCAATATGATTAAGCATCTAAATATGAAAGAAAACTAAGGAGCAAAAATAGATAGATGACAAGATTAATAATTTAAAGCAAAAACGACATTCTAAAACTCTACTAACATCAATGATGCAACCAAGTACCCTCACAAGGAATTGCTCATGTCACTCAAAGTGTTTAAGGGTAGAGAAAAAAAATCACTCGAGCCAAAGCTAATTAGAGCATAACCATAAGCTTGTGTTTAAATCTAATCTCCACTACTAACATGAATATGATGCAAAAATCAAGAGGTCTTAAAGAAGGGTTGTAATGGGGGTAAGGTAAGGGTAGGATAAAGGCTGAAAATAAGGGTTAAAATTCAAGACAAAAAAATTCATCCCAAAAAATTATATCTGAAACTGTTTTTTTTTTCATTCGAACTGAAACTATTTTGCAGTGTATTTTTTTCTTTCGAACTGCACTGTTTTTTTTCTGTGTTTTTTTTTCTGCAGATTCGAACAATTTCCTGCACTTCTTTTTTTTCTGCACTGCATATTCGAACAGTTCTGCACAGTATATTCGAACAGTTCTGCACAGTATATTCGAACAATTCTGCACAAATTTTTTTTCTGCACAGTATTTTTATGCTGCTTCACTGCACTTACTCGAATCTGTTTTTTTTAAGACGATTTTTTGTCTTGAAAAGAAGACAAAAGTAATGGAATTTAGAAAAAAAACGGATTAGGCTTAAAATGTGGTGATCAAGAAAAAAAGCCAAGACTCAAAAATTGGTTCACTAGGGGAAATTAATTAAAGGGTAGGCAATTTATTTGAGAAGATAAATGGTTAAAACCTAGTGCCTCTATCATATTTAAGCATCATAATCAATCAATGTAGTCTAAAAAAGAATTTAAAAACAAGTTCTAGAATGCAACTAATTTAGCTAGGCACACTCAAAGAAACAAAGAGCAAATATCATGCATGCTCATTAGGCTCAAAAACTCACAAATATGTCTTGTGTACTTAGGTAAGCATCATGTGAATTAATAAAGAAAGAAAATGTCATATAAAAGATTTTAATAATTAATCATGCCAAAAATCTACCATGCAACCTAGAATTTTATAACAAGATAGATACAAAGCCATATGAAAATAGTGAGACAAGGCAAAACTAAGAATTTAAACGAAGAACTTAAATTAATAAAATCAAGATTCCAAGCGAACAATCAAGACGGATAGGCAAGCATATCTCCCTCCCCCTCACTTGATGCATTTTGTCCCAAAATTAACATAAAATAAAATTAAAGAGAGAGGGTGAAAATACTCCCCGATCGCAGAAGAGCATGTTTCGATAATGGGCTCTGAGTCTGGTGTAGGGACGGAGGCGAGCTTGCTCTCGAGTTCGGACCATGGTGGTGGTAACGGTGGACGATCGAGTGATGAAGGTTGAAGATGAAGCAAGAATGGTGGCAAATCTTGTTGAAAGAGATAGCTTCTCATCCTTTTATTTGATCTAAATTATCTGCAAACAAAATAAATAAGAGAAAAGATAAAATAAAATTTAAAATAAAAAGATAAAATAATTAAAATGAGATAATAAAAATAAATTCAAAAAGATAAAAAAAAAGATAAAAATAAATTCAAAAGTAGATAAGAAAATAAATTCAAAATAAATATGAAAAATAAATTGAAAAAAGATAAAATCAAAATTAAAAATCTAAAATGAGAGATAATTTCGGTTATCTCTTTTTTCTTATTTATTTATTTATTTTTGTTTATTTTAACTAAAAATAAAATTCAAATGACATTAAACTATGGTAGTTTAAAATAGAATAAAATAAATAATAATAAAAATAATAATAAAAATAATTAAAGTAAAAAAAAGAAAAGAAATAGGTTGTCTCCCATTCAGCGCTTGTTTATCGTTGCTAGCTTGACGACCTTATTCAAGTAACAGGTTCGAATAAACAAATTTCCTCGACTAGACCAACAAGAGCATTGTCATAGTACGGTTTAAGCCGTTGACCGTTAACTTTAAATGGCTCTCCGAAATTACTTTTAATTTTCACTGCACCATGTGGAAAAATATTAGTCACTGTGTATGGTCCAAGCCACTTTGATCGTAATTTTCCTGCAAAAAGTTTTAATTTAGAGTTAAATAATAAAACTTTTTGACCAATATAAAATGATTTAAATGCAATATTACGATCATGAAAATCTTTATTTTTTTCTTTAAAAATTTTCGAATTGTCGTAGGCATTTTTCCGAATTTCTTTCAACTCCTGGATATCGAGTTTACGCGTTTCGCCAATTAGATCCATTTCCATGTTGCATTTTTGGACTGCCCAAAGCGCGCGGTGTTCCAATTCGACCGGTAAATGGCACAGCTTACCAAAAACAAGGCGATAAGGGGACATCCCGATGGGACCCTTATATGTTGTCCGATAGGCCCATAATGCGTCATTCAGCTCAACGCTCCAATCCTTCCGATTAGGTTTCACGATCTTTTCAAGAATGGTCTTGATTTCACGATTTGACACTTCCGCCTGACCATTTGTTTGCGGATGGTACGACGTCGCGATGTGTTGGGTGACGCCAAATTTTTTCATTAACGCGTCGATGACTCGATTGATAAAATGTTTCCCTATGTCGCATATCAACGCTCTTGGTGTGCCAAACCTGGAAAAATACAATCTTTCAGAAATTTGACAGTGGTTTTAGCATCATTATTTTTTGTGGCTTTCGCCTCAACCCATCGCGAAACATAATCAACAGTTAAAATAATATAAAAATTACCGAATGATGATACAAATGGCCCCATATAATCTATCCCCCCACATCAAATATTTCGCAAACATGAATAGGATTTAGAGGCATTTCATTACGTCGGTTTAAGTTACCAACTTTTTGACATTTATCACATGATTTGCAAAATAAATATGTGTCTCGAAAAATATTAGGCCAATAGAATCCGCATTCAAGAATTTTATGAGCTGTCCTTTTAGGTCCATAATGTCCACCACATGCATATGAATGACAGAAATTAAGGATAGATTTTACCTCGTCTTCGGTTACACATCGTCGTATTACCTTATCGAAACAATGTCTCCAAAGGTAGGGATCATCCCAAATATAGAACCTGGATTCCCTCTTGATTCGGGTAATTTTCTGACCGTGGCAAGTCATGGGGTAATTCACCTGTAGCCAAATAGTTCACGATGTCCGCAAACCAAGGTGTTGAAGCTTGGGGCATCATTAAATTTTCTTCAGGGAATTCGTCATTGACATGCGAATCCGAATTGGTTAGTGGGATTCGGCTGAGGTGATCGGCCACAAGATTTTCACTCCCCTTCTTGTCCTTTATCTCGAGATCAAACTTCTAGAGGAGTAAAATCCATCGGATCAACCTTGGTTTTGCTTCCTTCTTGCTCATCAAATATCGCAAGGCTGCATGGTCAGAAAAAACAATAATTTTAGTTCCAAGTAAATAGGAGCGAAATTTATCTAAGGCAAAAACTACAGCAAACAGTTCTTTTTCTGTAGTTGAATAATTGCGTTGCGCTGGATCAAGCGTTCTTGATGCATAGGCGATGACATGAGGCTCTCGTCCTTTCCTTTGTCCGAGTACCGCTCCAACGTTAAAATTTGAGGCGTTGCACATAATTTCGAACGGCAAGTTCCAATCGGGCGGTTGCACTATTGGCGCAGATACAAGTTTCTCCTTAATTGTATCAAACGATTTCCTACATTCAGATGTAAAGTCGAACTCTACATCTTTCTGCAGTAACCGACATAGTGGTTGTGCTAACTTTGAGAAGTCTTTTATAAACCGCCTGTAGAAACCTGCATGTCCAAGAAAAGAGCGAATATCCCTCACGGTTGTGGGGTATGGGAGTGAGCGTATAATATCCGTTTTAGCTTTATCAACAGAAATCCCTTTAGAAGAAATTATATGTCCTAATCCTAAGCCTTTATTAACCATAAAATGACATTTCTCATAATTAAGCACAAGGTTAAATTCAATGCATCGTTTTAAGACGTTAGTTAAATTCAATAAACACTCACCAAACGAATTACCATATACAGTGAAGTCGTCCATAAATACCTCGATCCCTTTCTCAACATGATCCGAAAATATACTTACCATGCATCGCTGGAACGTAGCCGGAGCGTTACATAGTCCAAACGGCATTCGTCGATAGGCGAAGGTCCCAAATGGGCATGTAAATGTGGTCTTCTTTTGGTCTTCAAGGGCTACGGGAATTTGAAAGAAACCTGAAAAGCCATCGAGACAACAATAGTGAGATTTACCAGCTAATCTTTCTATCATTTGATCAATATATGGTAAGGGATAGTGATCTTTTCGGGTTAGAGAGTTCAACTTCCTGTAATCTATGCAAACTCTTCATCCATTCTGAACTCGAGTTGGAACTAACTCACCTTTGTCATTTCTGATTACCGTGACGCCAATCTTTTTAGGAACAACATGAATAGGACTTACCCATTCGCTATCCGAGATCGGATATATGATATCAGCGTCTAAGAGTTTTTGAATTTCGTCTTGTACTACCTTCATCATGGGAACATTCAAGCGTCGCTGACCTTGTCGTGACGGCTTTGCCCCTTCCTCAACTTTGATTTTGTGCATACAAGTTGAGGGGCTAAGTGCTTTTATGTCCGCTACCGTCCACCCGATTGCTTCCTTGTATTTTCGCAAGACTGTGACAAGATCAACTTCTTTCTCTCCAGTTAATTCGTTCGAAATGATAACCGGTAAGGTATCATTATCTCCCAGGAAGGCGTACTTAAGGTGGGATGGGAGTTCTTTTAATTCCATCTTTGGAGCCTGCAAAATAGATGGAAAAGGTTTAGTCTTTGATGGAGTTAAAGCTAAATCAGAATTAATAAAGGAAACATATTCGTCCTCATTTTCTGCTTCATTGTCGCAAAGCTCATAGTTCATATCAAAGTTATTAAAAATATTAGTATCTGCATACTCTTCTATATATGGATCAACAATATCAATTGAGTTAACAGATTCAACCTGATCAGGATACCTCATTGCCTTATAAACATCGAATTCTACTACCTCACCGTCGAATTCCATGGATAAAAGGCCGCTTCTTACTTCTATTTTCGTGTTTGCTATGCTAAGGAATGGACGTCCCAACAACACTTCGGAGCAAGTGTCTGTTCTATCGTGAGTCATATCGATCACGTAGAAGTCCGCAGAGAAAAATAAGACATCTACCTTTACCAAAACATTTTCCAACACTCCTTCTGGATAGATGACTGATCGATCCGCCAACTGTATCGTAATCCTGGTTTCCTTCAAAGGATCATTAGTTATCATTTTATAAACAGAAAGCGACATTACATTTATTGAAGCCCCAAGATCACACATAGCACGTTTAATAGATATGTTACCAATTTGACAGGGTATAGCAAACATACCTTGGTCTTTCATTTTGAGTGGTAACTTACGTTGAAAAACTGCAAAAACGTGCTCTCCCAAATTTACCTTTTCGTGCCCGGTGAGTTTTCGCTTGGTTGTACAGAGCTCTTTAAGGAAACGAGCGTACCTTGGCACTTGGCGAATGACTTCCAAGAGGGGAATGTTCACTTGGACCTTTTTAAATACTTCAATAATTTCTCTCTCTTCAGCCTTTTTGTCACGTTTCACTAATCGTGATGGGAAAGGAGATGCGACTTCAAGAGGTGGAGAAGAAGAAGAAGATTATGGTAGAGGGTTATTTTGTTTTTCGTTACCTTCTTCCATGGCAGGAGTGGGATTGTTGTTTTTTTATGGTTCTTTTGGAGCTATAACTGTCCCACTACGGAGTGTGATGGCGCTTATATTTTCCCTAGGGTTTGTCTCGGGTTGTTTACCTTTGGAATCAAGACGGCTTGCTAGCTGGCTTATTTGTTTGTCTATCTCTTGTAAGTGGGCCTCGGTACGAATTTGGAATTTCTCTTGGGACATCGCTAAACGCTCAACTAAAGTTTCTAGAGATGTCTTTTGTTGTGGGTAGGGTTGATTTTGTCTTTGGTTGTTTGCGTATCCAAAGTTTGATTGGTTTCTCCACCTTGGATTGTATGCATTTCCTATGGCATTAGCTTGGACGACATCATCTTTCTGAATCATCGGACAACAGTCTGTCGGATGTTCCGGGCTAGTACAGATCCCACAAAGTCTAGTCGTTCCCTTTTTTCCTGCAAGAAGATTTTGCACTATTTCAGCCAATTTATCAACCTTATTTTCTAAAGAAAGTGTGCTTACCTCGCGAACACTTCGAAATGGTTCGCTAGATTGAGTAAACCTTTGTGAGTTGGCAGCCATGGTTGATATCAGTGTTTTAGCCGCTGTTGGGGTCATATTGACTAGAGCTCCGCCACTTGCCGCATCAACTACTTTCATATCCATAGGCGTCAATCCTTCAAAAAATACCGAAGGAGGGTTTGTTCCGATAATCCATGTTGTGGACAATTTGAACACAACTTTTTAAACCTCTCCCAGTATTCATATAAAGATTCAGCTTCTTTTTGTTGAATGCTCAAGATGTTGCGCCTAGTCTCGCTTGCTTTAGCTGCAGGGAAGAACCTATCAAGAAAAAGTTTAGCCATGTCAGTCCAAGTTGTAATAGAATTAGGGGGTAAATCAAATAACCAATCTTTTGCTATATCTGCTAAAGAAAATGGAAAAGCTCTAAGTTTGATTTGGTCATCGGATACTCCTTGTGGCTTTGTGCTTAGACAAACCATGTGAAATTCCTTCAAATGTTTGTGTGGGTTTTCGTTGGGCAAACCGTGGAAGGTTGGTAGTAGATGAATCAAGCTCGTTTTTAGATGAAATGGCGTTTCACCATTCGGAAAGGTTATGCACAAGGGCTGATTGAATGATGATTTAATTCACCCCCAAAGTGGGGTATTTATAGTAGTTGAAAACCCTAAAAACCTAAGATGATAAATCCTAAATTTAAATAAAATTACATAAGATAAATATCCAAGTTTTGAAATTTAAAATAAAAATCGGATGATAAGCTATCTTGATAAGTGGACTGATAAGTTATCTGAGTTGCTGACGTCATCTTCTAGAAGGTGCTGACGTGGCGCCCAGTCAGCATTCATGCCCATGAATCTGCCCACGACTCCAGTATTTTCTGCAGCATTTCAACTTATTTCCAGCATTACGTCTCCTGCATGAAAACATCATAAAATAACCCAATTAAGTCCCTTAAACATATATTCGATCAAAATAAGGACTAAAAACATAACCAAAATAAATACTTATCAAATACACTCGCTACAGAGGAAGAAATTCGGCGATGGGGGTTTAATCCTAAAACTGGACTTTGCCAAGGCCTATGATTGCATCAAGTGGGATTGCTTAGAACTAGTAATGAAGCGGATGGGATTTGAGGCAGTATGGTGTGCATGGGTTCGTGAATGTATTAGTACAGCGAGGTTGTCCGTGCTTGTCAATGGGTCGCCGACGAAGGAATTTGCGATGCAACGTGGGTTGAGGCAGGGGATCCATTGTCGCCCTTGCTTTTTGTGATAGTGGCTGAAATGTTGCATTAATTTTTGAGGAATGCCAAGGAATTGGAGGTGATTTGGGGGGTGAAGGTGGCGAATGGGTGTGAGGTGTCACACTTGCAATTTGCGGGCGATACGGTGTTGTTTTTTCAAGCAGAGGTAAGTGTTGCTTGGAACTTGAAACGTATTTTGACATGCTTCGAATATGCATCTGGGCTGGAAATTAATTATGCAAAATCAAAATTATATGGGGTAGGTGTGGAGGAGAATACATTGCGTAATGTTGCTAGTATCCTAGGTTGTGATTGTGCCGAACTACCAATAACTTACTTGGGATTACCATTGGGTGTGAATCCGAGAAGCCTACAGATGTGGGAACCATTAATTCAACGGTTCAGGAAGTGTCTAACGGGCTGGAAACGTGATGCACTGTCACTGGCTGGTAGATTATTGTTGCTTAATTCCGTTTTGTCGGCGTTGTCGTTGTACTACATGGGACTGTTCTTAGTGTCGTGCAGTGTAATTACAAAGATTGATAGGATTAGACGCCGATTTCTTTGGGGAGGCTCGGATACAAAATTGAAGATGAGCAGGGTGAATTGGTCCATCGCGTGTCGGCCTAGGCGTTTTGGGGGGCTGGGCGTGGTGGATTTACGTGCGCGGAACTTAGCGTTATTAGCTAAATGGCGATGGAGGTATGCCATGTCGGAGGATTCCTTGTGGCGACAAATAATTGAAGCTAAATATGGTTGTGATGCAGCACGTTGGAAACCAAACTTAGTAGGTGTAAGGCATATGTCGAGGGTATGGAAACAAATTATTGAAGTACAAGACGAGGTGGAAGTGGGGCGTTTTATGGGACCATCGATGTTTCGGTGGAAGCTAGGGGCAGGGGACCAAATTTTATTTTGGCAAGATGTGTGGTGTGCCGAGGAGACATTGGAGAGGATGTTTTCGAGATTGTTTCGATTGGCGATTGACAAAAGGGCGATGGTTAGGGATTATGCCATTGAAGGGAGTTTCGATCCTGATGAATGGTCTATTTTTTTGGCAGAAATTTGAGGTCGTTTGAGGTGGTGCAAGTATCCGAATTGAGGAATTGCGTGTGGGGTACAGGATTTGTACTGAGTTTGTGGATCGATTAATTTGGATGCCATCACATACAAGGGAGTTTTCGGTTGTTGTTTTGTATAGGTTGATGCAGTCATTTGGTCTTGAGTCGAGGGCGGAGTTAGCAGCGATTTGGAAGTTGCCTATACCGCCAAAGGTTTGCTAAGGTGGATCGGCTACCGACTATGGCAATGTTGCAGACGCGTGGTGTGCCGTTAGGGGAGAATGCGATGTGTTGCTGTTGGTGTCGGGCAGCAGTGGAAACACTAGATCATGTTTTGTTTAGATGTTCGATCGCGTGGGTTGTGTGGCAGCAATTTTTTCGATGGTGGCGGGTTGTGTTCGTGCAGCCGCGAGATTTTGGGGGACTATTAGAGTAGTGTTTTGATTGCATATTCAAAGGTTGTTTCCGTGATTGGTGGTTGTTTTCTTGCGCGGCAGTGGCGTGGTCCTTATGGTTGGCAAGGAATGCATGCATTTTTAATGGTAAAAGGACGGAGCCGGGGACAATAGTTTTTTTGGTGAAGCTACGCTCGTTGTTTTGGGTGAGATTGGGACTTCAACCGGGGGCAATAATGGAATCGGCATAGTGGGACAGCCCATGGAATTGTGAAGTTCGGTCACATGTTGCAGAGACACGAATGCATGTGAGATGAGAATTGCCGCCAGAGGGGACCTTGAAATTTAATGTTGATGGAGCAGCAAGGGGGAAACCGGGTAAGGCTGGATGTGGTGGCGTTTTGCGTAATGCGTCGGGACAAATTTTGGCGTTATTTTCAGGACCGATTGGTATCGCGGATTCAAATGAGGCAGAGGTACAAGCGATTTGCTTTGCGTTAGAGTTGATGGTTAGTTCGAAGAGATTGTCTTCTCCGTTGGTGGTTGAGTCGGATTCGACGACGGCGATTGCATGGGTGCTGCACAATGAAAAGAGACCATGGAAGTATTGGCGTTGGGTGAGGCGAATCGATGAAGCATGTGTTGTATTAGGAGATATTTGTTTTCACCATGTGTATCGTGAGGCGAATAAACTTGCAGATGTGCTTGCGAAGAGTGGAGTTGATCGCACGAGCTGGTTTCAAAGGGTGGGATGAATTGTAATCAGGTGACATCCTTGGGTTCATGTATATTTTGACTTGGTATCGTGTCGGCTACCTAGTTTGGTACATTACCCTGAGTACTCTTTTCCTCTATAGGTTTAGAGAGGTTTTTAACGAGGCTTGGGGGAATGTTGGCTATGTATGAGACATTCTTTAATAAATCATACATGTTTGCCGGGAAAAAAATAATTACACATATTAAAAATATTTGAAATAATATAATAAGATCGGATGAAACGGCATTGACCGTAACATTTTAGGACATTTTTTGAACTTTTTTAAGACTTTCCTTTGGTCCGTTGAAAGGGATAAATGAAATTATGTAGCTTTTTCAAAAGTGGAATTTTTTTTATCTTCCAACTAAATGACAAATTGATGCAACCGCCTTCAAAGCTTAATTGATTTTATATAGTATATGATAATGGTTCAATTTAGATCGATTTTGGAGAAAAATTCGATTACCTTAAATCATTCTGATTTTTAACCAAATTTAAAATACAATCGAAATGAACTGAATTCCATTGTTTCTATTGATTGTTTATTACTTAAAAAAATTAAAATTAATTATATTATAGAATTAAATAAAAATAAAAATTTGATCATTTTGTATGATTTCAGTTTTTTATTTTACGAATATGTTTAATTAATAGCCGAACCAAAATCAAATACAAATATTAAAAATAGCTAAAATGAAATTTAATATTATAATTTAAATTGATTTTTTATTTTCTCATTTTCTTAACCTCATTTTCTTTAATTTTCTTTTATTTTTCTCATAGATGGATGCATGGTTTTATGTTAGGGGCGAACCTATAAAATTTAAAGGTGCAAAAATACATATTTTTTTTAACAATTTTTAAATCATATACAAATTTTAAATTTTTAGGGGACAATCGCCCCCTCCAACCCCTATAAATCCACCCATACCTTTAAATACAAAGAAGAAAATTCACAAGATACCAAAAGTTTCAAACACATTATACCCCATTGTTGTTTTTGTTTGACAAATTAATAAAAAGTAAGGTTTTGTAACCAATAATTGGATAAAAAATTATTCCTTGTCATAATTTCAAAGTTGAATAAACTTGTTGTATGATTAGGGATTTGTTAATAACATTTATAACCCATTATCATTGAAACTAATTACAATTACTCTAGTGTAAAATTACTTAAATTAATTTACATAATTTACCTATTTTTTATACAATTTATGTTCATGTACATATTTTTTTTTTTGAATATGCTGGTGCGATGCAAGGGTAGCATCTGTTCAACTTTCTTAGTCTTTTCAAAGACGGTACACACAGCATGACATAACTGGTGCTCGAACCCGGGTCCTAAGGGATGATAAACATCTACCTTTGCCACCAGGACACAAGGGGATGAGCGTTCATGTACATATTTTATTTACATAAATTGTGTCTAGTGTCATATGCCTTATCGATCAGACCAAAACGGTAAAGTCTGAAAGTTAGGTCATATTTTGACTATATTTTTATATTATTCAATGTAGAATTTTTTTAAAGTTACCTATGTAAAACAAGTTTGTTTCACACACGTATGATCTTTTTATATTATATTAAATATATTTGATTAGTCTGAACGTGTTGAAATTCATCAAAAATGTTTTTTTTTTCAAATTATAATATTTAGTTTATATTATTTTCAAAAGTGTACATTTACAAACGGTGACTTTCACTCAAATGCAACATTAACTTGCAAGCTTAGATTTCTTAGATTTTAACAACCAAATTACTATAACAACTTTGTCCTTTAATTAACAGTAGTTCATTAAGTTAGTGAAGCTTTATGTTTCTAAATTCTAATTTAGTTTTAAATATACTAATAACAGAGGTAATGAAATAAATAAGTAAAAAGAATAAGAACCTTTATGTTTGAGACTCCGTCAATTTTTTTACTAAAATAATTAATAAATATCAAGTACAATAAATTAGTACATTGCATTACAAAGGAAAGAACTTAAATTTAAAAATTGTAAAAGTTAATATTAAATAAGACAATTATAAATCTTAACCATGAATTGTAAGGTAAAAATTATTCTTTTTAAATTTAGAAAAAAGTAAAAAAATGCAACAAAAAAAACAAAGTTCATTTTGATTTTGAAGACCGAATGGCGGGCCGAAGACAAAAAAAATCCGACAAAGCACGTGAACTTCATAGAAAAACTGACGGCTTTTCTGTATATTTACAAATAAATAACATTTTTTGATTAAATAAATAACATTTTTGAAATTCAAGGAATAAACAGTTTGTAAATTAAGTTGATTTATGAACCATTTTGATTATTTATGATAAACTTTCAATATGCTGACGTGACAAGAATATTTACTGATTTTATGACACGTGACCAGAAAATAACGTTATTAACCAACACGAAGATAAAAATGTATAATTTTTTCCCCTAAAAACAAACATGATTCCAGTACAGAAAGAATGTTATTATTTTTTAAAAGATTTAATTTTGATATTTTTACCCATAAAATATGTGAGTTTTATTAATTATTTTAATATTAATACAAAAATAAAATATTTGTGAGTTTTATTAATTACGTTTGCAAATAAGCCTTGAGCTGAGCTCACTGTTCTGTTCCGATAGGTCAGCCAGAGAGATAAAAGAATTGTAAACCCTGAAAAACATGACGCCCACCGGCTGCCTAAAAATCTGTTCAATCTCAGCAAAAACCACGTTTCCGACCAATCACGCGCGTCTCGAAAGCGCGTGTCCGGTTCCCCTTTTTAACGATAGCGAAGACAGTAGTAGACAAGTAGAAGATGGGATAAACATGAGTAGCTAGCACATCGTCACACTCTTCTTTCTGGTTGGTCTTAATCGTTTTATTTTAAAATAAAACAAAACAAATTAATATTTTAATTAGATTAAAAATGTTATTTTATGATGAAATTTATAATACTTAATTCCAATTTATTAGTTATTAGATCTCAACATAAAAAGAGAGATTTATAGAACGAATTTTGTATGAGTTTAAAGTACAACAATCTAATTTACAGTTAAAAAATAATACAACTAAAATATTAAAGCACTCACAAAATCGAAATGTTATATTTTTTTACAATATTTTAATAATGTACGGAGACTCACCCGAACCTTTTTCCACATTTTGGGTCAGTAACTTTTCTCTTTATTTTCTGGCATTTATTTCCCGTTATATATATATCTTCTTTGTTTTTGCTTTTTTTAATTCACTTATTCATGGAAATTGAAACTTAGAACCTAAGTTCTCACTTCAATATTCATTTATTTACGGTTAAAATTGAAAAAAAAAAATCAAAATATAAAAACAACTTTTGTGACTGAAAGTTCTTTCCTACTTTTCTTCTCCTCGTTGGCCAAATTTACTTCTGATTTCGCCTTCAACATTTCTCTAAAACTTTCAGCCTCTTCTTCTTCTTCCCCGGTGAGTTCCTTCATTGCTTATTCTCTTCATTTTTTTTTTAAGATTTGAAGTATACTGAGATTGTTACATGTACGTTTAGATATTCTCTGTGTTTATGTTTTTTGGCCTTTTATGCAGTGGATAAGAATTGGATTCTTTTTTTAAAAAGTACTTTAGTTTTTTTTTGTTAAGACCATTTTGAGTCTCTCTGTTTTTTTTTTTCAGATTGGAAGTTTGTTGTTACGTGATTAATGGTGTGAAGGAAAGATTTGGAATATTGGAGGACCTTTTTGGAGTTGAGTTCAGAGATCAATGGGTAGTAAGAGATCTGGTATGGAATGGAAGAATTTAAACATCTTTTTGGGATTTTTGCTGATCTGTGCAGCTAGGATTTCGTTTGGACTCACCAATCCGAGTGACGGTAAAGCTAATCTTGCAGCATTTTTTTAGTTTTGTTTGTTTGGTTACTGAGAAAATGTGGGAAAGTGGAAGAAAATGAAGGATATAAAACATTGGTTATATCGCTGTCTTAAGCTGGAGAAACAGTCAGTCAGTCATAGCTGCTTTGACTAAGTCAAATAGCTGAAATGCCGAACAAGTTTTGAATTTCATAAAATTTTACTCTCTTTAATTGTTCCCTGTATTCTCTGTTATGAATGAAGCCTTTAGCTGAGATTTTTCTCTTTAAGTTTTAGCATTTTCTGAAGCTTTACTGCTTGTGTTTTTGGTTCATTCAAATTCTTATGATGCTTTCTAGTTATCATTAAGAGCTAGGTATATCTAATTTGCCTGCATTGTTTTTGCTCGAAATAGTTTCTGCGATTAATAGCTTATATACTGCATTGGGCTCTCCCGTACTCCCTGGATGGGTTGCTTCCGGCGGTGACCCTTGTGGTGAAGCATGGCAAGGCGTACAATGTAACGGTTCGGACATAATTGGCATGTAGGATGCCCCTTCTTTGACTCTTTAGATTAAGAAAAGTTCTGCAGCATTGCCGATATTTTGCATCTCTAATGTGATGGCCTGGTTTTTGCAGAGTTCTCAATGGTGCTAATCTGGGTGGAGAGTTGGGTGACAACCTAGGAATGTTTGCTTCTATCAAGGCAATGTAGGTCTTGTTTTTTTTCTCTCTTCTTACAAACCAATTTCTGTGCCTTCGGCTGTCACGGACCAACAGTTTGTTGTCATATTATTGGTTTCTGCAGTATGATATGTTTTGAAACATTAGACATAATATTTCTGTATGATATGTAGGGATGGTGGTGTCATTGATTTTTGTAATTTTTCTTGTTTCAGATATCTAAGCAACAATCAGATCGGAGGAAGTATTCCATCCAGTTTGCCTGTTACCATGCAAAACATGTATGTTTTATTCTCACATGAATTCCTATCTTTTCATCTTGTAGCAATTTCATAACATTCTTTAAATTTGGCAGTTTTCTTTCAGACAATAGGTTCACTGGAAGCATACCGGATTCACTATCTTCTTTGACTATGTTGACAGCCATGTAAGTTTTTCGCCTTTCCGTTCGTTTGAGATAATACCTACCTGATATTACTTTGAAACAGAATATATTCTGAACTTTTCCTCTTTTGTGCTGTCAGGTCATTGAACGACAACCAATTGAGTGGAGAGATACCAGATGCCTTTCAATCCCTTTCTGGATTGATCAATCTGTAGGTCCCAGATTCCTATTTGATTAACTTCCAGGACTTTTCATAGATTCATAGTTGTATTGTTTCTTTACAGGGATTTGTCCAATAACAATTTGAGTGGACCTTTGCCACCATCAATGGAAAATTTGTCTGTTCTAACCACTCTGTGAGTTCTCCTCTTCATCCTTTCTGAATGGTAATGTTAACTGAATGGACAAGAAAGCTAACTGTCTCAGTTGGCAGACGTTTGCAGACCAATCAGCTGTCTGGGACGCTAGATGTTTTACAAGATCTTCCCCTAAGAGATTTGTACTTTTCTCTACTCTGCCATTTGGATTTTTTTAGAAATTATTCTTTTACATTTCAAGAAACAATTTTGAATGGTTTTAGAAGCTTCTTGGAATCTTGGCTAACATTCTTCATCCTCTTCTGGACAGGAACATAGAGAATAACCTATTCAACGGACCTATTCCTGCTAAGATGCTGAGCATCCCAAGCTTCAAGTAAGCTCAGTACTCACCTTTGAAAAGTTTAATCTTTACTCTTTAGTTGCCAATTTTAAGCTAGCACTCATCATTAAAGTTCTTGGTGAGGTATATAATCAAATATAAGAAAAAGTTGGAAAAAAACTGAGCATATTTATCTCGGCACTCATCCGAATTTGAATAACGTAAAAAGTCTCCAATTTTATTATAGTTTACAGACTAAATATAATCTTCTTTTGTTGATGGATTCTGCCCCATTTTCTTCTTAAGAGCTTCTTCCCATATATATGTGTACCAAATCAAATATACTGTTTGTATACTTATTTCTGTTACTTGTATGTTTGCTTATATTGAAATTCTCTTCACAGGAGCGATGGAAACCCATTTAATTCCACTGTTGCTCCATTGCCTGGTCCCACATCACCATTAGCACCACCGCGTTCGCCACCAACTTCTGGCCAAACACCTTCTGGTCAAACACCAACATCTGGTCAAACACCTGGAAAACAAGCTGACGGGCCTTCTCCGTCAGAGGGATCTACTTCTAGAGAGAAGAAGAATTCAACTTCTAAAAGGGTGGTGTGGATATCAATTGCAGGTGTTTTGTTGTTTATAGTATTAGCGTTAGCTCTTCTGCTTTTTATGCCAAAGTTTTGCCGAAGAAGGGAAGAAGCTGGTGGGGTTTTCAAACGGCATCAAGTAGGAGCATATAGAGGAAACAGAGAGAACCTTGTTGGGGATGGGTCCTTGCCCACCACAACCAATCAAACAGAGAAAGGCAAACGACTTTGCTTTTACTCAATTTCATTTTAGATAATAGATTGTTTGCAAACTTCAATCACTTGAAGCTAATGGATTTTAAAACTTTATGAACAGGCCCGAAAGAGGCAGCTACGAGACCAGTGGGGGGTAATCAAATAGAGAGGGGAAGCATGGGGGCGATTGCAAAGCCGCAAAACAAGGAAGAGAGAAATGTGGATAGGATAGGCACAATGCCAAAGAGATTTGACCATCAGATAGACATAAGTAGGATGACTAGCTTTGATATGATGATGGATCCCCCTCCACCACCACCTCCTCCCCCGCCTCCACCCCCACCCCCTCCTGTACCACTTTCTGAGAAGGTCATTGTGAAACCCATTGTACCTGATGAAGTAACCACAAGGCCTTCTGCCAAAACTCAAAAGACGGCTACCTTTGCGAAGTCTTTCACCATTGCAGCCCTTCAGCAATATACAAATAGCTTTTCTCAAGAAAATCTTTTAGGGGGTGGCATGCTTGGAAGTGTCTATAGGGCAGAACTTACGGATGGAAAGGTATAATTGTTGATTTTAAACTGATTTGATTCCATTAGAAGCATGGCCCCTTTAATTAGTTTTCTCCAACAGTCTATATTATTGTGTCATAGGCTTGCTATTGGATGATAATAATAATGATTATGGACCTAACACCTTTTCTTAACCCTGTTTTACACATCAGTATATATGCACAAGTTGCACTTGGACATGGTGCTATAGCTTATAAAGACCTTTTAAATAGTATATATGTGTCAAGCAGCTTCAGATTCTGATGCATGATCTTGTTGTATGCATTTGTAGCTACTTGCAGTCAAGAAACTGGAGAAGAGAGTTGCAAGCCAGCAGAAGGATGATGAATTTATTGAACTGGTAGAAAATATTGATCGTATCCAGCATGTGAATATTGTCAGGCTCATGGGTTACTGTGCAGAGCATGGTCAAAAGCTTTTGATCTATGAGTATTGCAGCAATGGATCACTGCAGGACGCGCTGCACTCTGATGATGAATTTAGAAAGAAGCTTTCATGGAATTCCCGTATTCGGATGGCTCTTGGAGCTGCTAGAGCCTTAGAGTAAGTGATTTGGCTTGTTTCTCTCTATTCTTGTAGGTTCAGCTTTAGAATTTCAATTGGTCGCTTCTGTGGTTGGATTCTTTGTCTAGGTAGATCAGGTATAATCAGTTACATTGTGCAAATGCTTGAGCATGATGCTATTAACAAGGAGTTACGTTGTGATAAGTCCTCTTATCTTTTTGCATCTGACCTTTCTGTTCCAATTAGCTCTATGCTGGACTGAAAAAATTGCATTTTTATCTACTTGTCAATTTTCTTCAAGAAATAGGAGAAGGATAACACGTGTGCATTTATTAGATACTGAGATTGACATAACTAAACAGATATACATTCACAGCTTCTTCCTGCCGAAGACACCGAAACACATAAACACACTTCATTTTTTGGTGTACACCACTTCAGTCCTAATTTTCTTGTTTTATATGAAAAGGTATATGCACGAGGCTTGCCAGCCACCTGTTGTACACAGAAATTTCAAGTCTGCCAATGTACTTCTCGACGATGATCTCGATGTGCGTGTCTCTGATTGTGGTTTGGCTCCATTAATAGCATCAGGTTCTGTAAGTCAGGTAGGTTTAAGCTTGTCATCATCTTATTGTTGACTTTTTGAACATGATACATTAAACCTTAAAACTTCAATTGGCTTCTCTACAATTTTCATGTTCTTATTAAGACTGTTTGCACATTGACAAGCTGCTGTCTTACAATTAATTAGTTGAATGAAAAAAATAAAAGTTAGACAACAGTTTTCTACGAAACATAATTTTGAGGAAAATAATTTACATTTCTTCACCTAAAACTGTTTCACTTTCAGCTGTCAGGACAACTACAATCAATTTACGGTTATGGAGCGCCAGAATTTGAGTCCGGAATTTATACTTTCCAGAGTGATGTTTACAGTTTTGGTGTATTTATGTTGGAGCTCTTAACTGGCAGGAAATCTTATGACAGGTAAATGGTAAAATAAAACCTTACTGCAGTTATCATTAGTGTCCACTTAAAACAATCTGGTTAATTTAATTTTGTTGAAAATGTTGTTCAGGAATAAGACTAGAGGAGAACAATTTCTCGTGAGATGGGCAATCCCGCAGCTTCATGATATCGAAGCATTATCTCGGATGGTTGACCCTTCTCTCAATGGAGAATACCCTGCTAAAGCATTGTCACGCTTTGCTGATATCATTTCTCGGTGTGTCCAGGTGAGAACAGCATTGTCAATATGCTATATGTGTGTGTTCGCGCATACTAGTATAAGTATAATTTCTATGTTCCTGTCTAACCACAATTTCATTTTGCAGTCCGAACCGGAATTCAGGCCTCCAATGTCCGAAGTCGTTCAAGATCTATTGGACATCATACGCAGGGAGCGCCCGAGTAACGAATCAATTGGAGACTGACTTGTATTAGGCAATAACCTAATGAATTAGTTTATGAACGGAAGTCCATCGATTTGATCTGTCAGACGATGATCCGAGAAAATACATCCATTGTGAAAGGGGCAGCGGGTGAATGCTCCTACTAACGCAACCAAGCGCAAGAGGAGTTATGAAGGTCGTCGTGTAGGAATTCGATTGCGGTGACTGGGAACAGTTTCAAACTTCCAGGTCTGTTGCTCTGTATTCATTCTGTTGTTCATTAAAATCATGTACCAAAGTCTTGGCTAAGGCATAAATATCCTAACCATTTGATTCATGATACACTATTATTATTTTGTTACTAATGATTCATTATGATTTTGTTCCCATTTCATTTTCCTGAATAGATCATTTATGTGTACAACATATGAACATGTTCTTGATTAGATTGTGTGTTTTTAGTTGAAATATAGATATTTCCCATAATTTTCTCACAGCATTTATATAACTATGTATACACTCCAAAAATACTGACTTAAAAGAATGTTACATCAATCAAAAAATAATTATATAAAATATAAAATTATTTTTTACTGACGTGTCATTTTGTCAAAATATTTTAAGATGCTTATTTTTGGTTGACTAACAGTTTTCATTTGTAGAACAACTATTTCGACCCAAAATAGAACTTTAGGGTTAAATTTGTTTAAAAAGAGAATATGAATCAAAATCACAATTGGGTCAAACATTAAGAACATTTTGTGTCATTATGTGTTCTAAATATACATGCAAATTCAAATTTGGATTATTCAGAAATAAGCAATTATCCAAATCTGATGCCCTTCCCAACAGTTGCACCAAAAAGATGTCTAATTGCACTGCACAATGACAACTTTTACATCCAAATGGAGACTAAATCTTCAATAACTCAATTTGAGGAACAGAATGTGTCAAAAATGTACAAATCAAATCTGTTTTGATTAAAAAAACAATTTCATGAACATTGAATCAGTTTGGATGCAAGCACCAATGCCCAAATTCAAGACCAGTTTGTTCTCAGATTAGATTAGATCCCTCAAGCACAGAAAATTGTTATCTTCAAGGGATATTCATATCAGCCACATCAAGGTAAGGACCCATTTTACTGGTGGTCTCAACCCAGCTTGTGCCCTTAATCTTCTTCACTCCTCTGTCTTCCATTAGCTTCCTAACCTTTAGAGCATCGTTCCATCGTCCGACTGCTCTATATGCATTAGCTAAGAGAACGTAATTCATATGATTGTCGGGATCTAGTTCGATCATTTTCCCAGCTATCCGCTCTGCGGTACTGGAACTTGCACTGGTTGTGCAAGCGCCAAGAAGAACAGCCCAAAGGGTTGAATCATCTCTACACCATGCACTCTCTATCAAGTTTTCAGCTTCTTCAAGTAATCCGGCACGACCCAAGAGGTCAACCATGCAATTGTAATGTTCGATTCCGGGTTTAATCCCGTATTCACGGGTCATTAAGTTAAAATAATGTCGGCCTTGATCTACCAAGCCAGAATGACTGCAAGCAAAAAGAACTCCGATAAAACTAATATAATCAGGCTTAATGCCCTCCTTGATCATCTCATCAAATATACTTAGAGCTTCCCCACCTCTTCCATTCTGAGCAAACCCGTACACCATCGAGTTCCATGTTATTAGATTTCTATTAGACATCTGCACGAAGATTCGCTGTGCGAAATCAATACAACCGCATTTTGCATAAAGATCGACTAATGCCGACTCTACAATAACATCTCTCCAACCAACCCTTCTCACATACTGGCAGTGAACTTCTTTCCCTTGTCTTACGGCGGCCAAGCCTGCACATGCGCGGAGAATAGTTCCGAAACAATAGAGATCAGATTCATCCATTTCCCTGAATATTCTAATGACAGATTCATAGTCTTTATTCTGACAGTAAACACCAAGCAATGCAGACCAAGAAATCGAATTCCTTTTCGACATCCGATCGAAAACGCGCCGAGACTCATCGACCAGCCCACACTTCCCGTACATGTCAAGAAGACTGCTCTCAACAACCACATTTCCACGAAGTCCATATGTAATGACCTTAGCATGAACTTGCTTCCCTTGTCTCAACCTCCCTAAATTCCCACAAGCCGTCAAAACCGTGCCGAATGTAAACTCATCAGGGCTTAACCCATGATTCCTTTGCATAAAATAAAAGAACCGCAATGCTTCGGCATACAAATCGTTCCTCGTGAGAGCAGAAATAATAGAAGTCCAACAAATAGCATCCGGTTCAGGCAATTCATCGAACAACTGGCACGCATCATTTGACTGCCAATTCCTCCCATAAAAATCAATCAACGAACACGAAATCACACGATTTGAATCAAACCCACGTTTCATAACCACCCCATGCACGCACCATCCCAGCCTCGACTTCCCAAGAATCGAACACACCTTGATTATAGCAGATAAGGTGAAGGCATTCGGCTCAACTCCCAAACCCACCATTTCCGAGAACAATTCAAGGGAAGACTCTGGTTTACCCGCTTTAATATACCCAGAAACCATTGAAGTCCACGAAATAACATCTTTAACAAACAACCCATCAAAAACTCTCCGAGTTTCTCTAAAATCAGGACCCAACTTAAAATACAGAGCAAGCAAACTATTACCCACAAAACGATCCGTGTCGAGACCAGATTTAATGACGTGGGCATGGAATTGAAGCCCGTGAAGTAAAGATTGAACATTTGTGCAAGTTTGCAACAGGGAAGCGTACAGTAATGGTTTATTGGAAGGGATTGTTTGGGTTGGAACATGTAGAGTGTTTAGGAGATGGATTGCAGGGAAAAGTTGAGCTGACCTGCAAAATTGGAGGATTTGGAGATATATGTCTGATCGGAATTTGATGGAGTTTTCGGGATTTGAAGAAGCTAAAGAGCAGCAGCAGCGTTTAACGAAGAAGAGATTCATCAAATGGATTTAATGAATGAATGTGTTATTTAACATAGATATAGTGAAATGTAGAAATGACTCTCATATTGTGTAAGCCTGTCAACTTCTTTAAAAAATGTTAAATATTTATAGATTGAGTTTAACTCCATTAATATAGTATTATTATATGGATTAATATCTTATACATAGGCGGTGGAAACTAAAAGTTTTCATAAGCGTCTTATTTTTAGGGTATAGGGAGTTAGTTTATGGTATAGGGTTTAGGGGTTTAGGTGTAGGGGTTTAGAATTTAGGGATAGTTGTTTCAATTTGAGGTTTAGGGTTATAATTTAGAGTGTATAGGTTAGGGTTTAGTTTTTAGGGTAATATGGCGAGGATTTACGTTTTACCTATAAACCCTAAATTATAACCATAAACCTTAATTTGAAACAATTATTCCTAAATTCTAATCCCCTGCCCCTAAACCCCTAAATCATATACCCTAAACTAACTCTCTATACCCTAAAACTAAGGCGTTTGTGGAAACTTTCAGTTTTCACCGCCTGTGTAATTTTTAGTTGTAATTTTTTGTTCTGAATGATTAATTTGGACTAACTCGCGTCACCCATATAATTTTGATAGGTGAGTTTTCAGTGAGAATTTTCTACATATATAAGATCTCAAACTCAAAATCTACATAAATACCAAATTGTTTTTCACTTGGACTAACCTGTTGGTTAACATACTATTTATTATATATATAGCATTATTAATTTTTTAAAACAAAAAGTTGATTTTATTAAAAAATTTACAATAAAATACACGTCAAACATAAAAGACCATTTTTACAAACTATATCCACAAAAAATCTATACGAAAAAATAAAACATATAAGCCCAAATGACGTGAATAAAAACAAAACGTTCTCTTGAATATAATCTTCAACTTCATTACATATTTAACGACCATCGACATTTTCTAATCAGAGACATGAACAAATTATTACAAAAAAAAAAATTATTCGTATTAAACAATTATCATTTTTCGATCAGAGACATGTGGTATGACCATCACTACATTAACATAAAACTCTGATAAAAGTTGATGTAAATTATGTCGCAAAATATTATGCCATAAAAGTAGATGAAAAAGTCACAACAAGGAGTGTGAAAACAAAAACAAAAAATGGAAAACTACACTGGTGGTCCCCAAACTATTATCATTTTCTTATTTTGGTCCCCAAACTATGTTTTCGGCAAAATTGTCCCTTTTGTTACATAGTTCTCATGTTTTAGTCCACGGCGTTAAATAGCTAACGGTTTTGCTGACGTGGCATTTTTTTAAGAGGAGAGAAAAATGATTAAAAATATTTATAAAATGCCACGTCAGCAAAATCGTTAGCTATTTAACGTTAGAGGTGGCAATCGGGTCATTCGGTTCGGGTCATTTCGGGTCTATCTAGAATCGGTTTAGATTCGGTTCGGGTCGGTTCGGTTCGGGTCTAATTCGGGTCTGTGATAAGTCGGATTCGGTTCGGGTATTGGATCGGGTCAAAATCGGATCGGGTCAATATCGGATCGGTCGCTTTCGGTTCGGGTCAAAATTGGGTCGTTCGGGTCGCTTTCGGTTCGGGTTAAAATCGGGTCAATTTTGGGTCTGGTCAACATTTAAATTTTCGAGTCAATTTGATTTGAGTTGGGTTAAATGTTTGAGGTTTAGTATTTATGGTTCAGTTTAGAGTTATTGATGTATGAGATTAATTCTGATTCAACTTGTCAATCTATGCATTTGAATTTGATTAAATATTTAAATCAAAGCTTCATGTATCCATATAATTTTTTTTGGTATAATTATATTAAATCAAAGTTTATAATAATAATAATAATAATAATAATAATAATAATAATAATAATAATAATAATGTCTGAAATGAATTAATTTATTAAACTTAGGATCTAATTGAACTAACTAAAATCTAAAAGCATAAATCACGGACATAATTAAAATAATTTGAAAACTAAATGTGAAATTTCAATTAAATTAATCTAAATTGAAATTCAATTAAATCAAGAAAAATAGAAAGACAATTGGTAAGAATAGAGAGGGAAAAAACAAAATTTTGGAGGGAAATAAGCCACCAATTTTTTAAGCTAGATTGAAAAAAGAAAAAGAAAAAGACAATTGGAAAAAATAGATAGAGAAAAGACAAAATTTTGGAGGGAAATAAGCCACCAATTTTTTAAGCTAGAGATTAATTACTTTTTAGGTCATGTTGTATTTAAAATGTTACATTTTAGTCAACTTTAAATTTTAGTTTAATTTAATTTAGTCACAAGTATTCCCACGGTTTAGACTTCGAATATAGAACTCCCCTCCCAGTAGTGATATTTAGTCTCTAAAAATTTATTTTTAGTTGAAATTGACTAATCTTTATAATTTAGTCTATTAATTTAATATATTGGTATTTTCGTTAATTTTAATTTCAAAGATTTAATTTTTAGCCAAAATTGACCCCTATTTATTTATATGGTATAATTACAAAATTGATCATTGGACTCTCAAATTTCTCCACTTCCAAATTGTCAATTTAATCTACAATTTCAATTTTATGCTATATTTTATGATGAAATTATAAAATTGGTCACCAAGATCTTAAATTTCTATACTTCATTTTATTATTTATTATATTGTTAAAAATAGATATTCGGGTTAAAATTGGGTAGATATTCGGTTCAGCTTTCGGTTCAGTTTTCGGTTCGGGTAGCATTCGGTTCGGGTCCATTCGGTTCGGGTCTATTCGGTTCGGGTCTATTTCGGTTCGGGTCCATTTCGGTTCAACAAAAAATTTCGGTTCGGTTCGATTCGGTTCGGTTCAGGTTTCGGGTCAACTTCGAATTATCATGTTCGGGTCAAAATCGGGTTTCGGTTCGGGTAATTCGGTTCGGGTTTCGGGTCTCGGGTCAAGTTTGCCAGGTCTATTTAACGTCGGGGGACCAAAACAGGAGAACTATGTAACAGAAGGGACGTTTTTGCCGAAAAACATAGTTTAGGGACTAAAATAGGAAAACAATAATTGTTTGGGGACCACCGGTGTAGTTTTCCCAACAAAAAATCTAAGACAACGAAGATTTTGGTAGGAACGAAAAATAAAAAAAATGAGTTAATTATTGGGATGGTCACTTATGTTTTTTCTAGCATAGAGTTGATCATTGATTCTGAAAAACGACTAATAAGGTCACTTACGTTTTCGGGGCGTAAACTTTTGGTCACCTAGTCGTTTGTCGTCTTTAACCTTTGACGTGAGGTTAATCTGAAACAAGAAAAAATGATAAATTACCTAAACAGCCCTAAAACTATTATTTCATTTCTATTTTGATCACCAAAATAAAAATAATTTGTATAATTACACATTTAATCCTCCACATGTATAATTTTTTATTTCTTCTTCATCTAACTCAATCTCAAATTTTCTACCATATTAATCCTCAATTCACACCGTATATTATAATTCATCACCGTATATATCTATGTTTCAAATAATGTTTGCAATCCTCTACTCAGAATTTTTAATCTTTCCAAAAATCTTGAAATTTTGGAAATTTTACAAAGCAGTCCTCAAATCCCTAAAATTACGTAAATTCAAACCCCCAAATCGACGCCGCTTCTATCGTCGATCGTCGCCCCTGACTATATCCCTTTGGTCGCCGGAGCATGGCGGTCATTTCTCCCAACACGACGTCGTCGAAAACGGCGAACGACGTGCAACCGAACGTCGAATGCGAAATTGGCATTCGGCTGGCACGTCATTCACCGTTTTTTGTGACACCGTGTTAGGAAAAGTGGTCGTCATGCTCTGGCGGCCAAAGGGGTGTGTGGTCAGGGGTGACGATCGGCGGCGACAACGGTGGCGATTTGAGAGATTGTGTTTGAGTAATTTTAGGGATTTGAGGACTGTTTTGTAAAATTTCTAAAATTTTCGGATTAAAGATTAAAATTTTTGAGTTTTTCATTAGATTGATTTTAAAAAATAAAAATAGTGCCACACGTTGAGACAAATTATTGAAACATGAATATATACGATGCTAGATTATAATATACGGTGTGAATTGAGGATTAAAATAATAAAAAAATTAAAGATTGAGTAGTTAGCTGAAGAACATGGAAGATGGCGGATGAGAAAAGAAATAAAAAATGTAAATGTAAAAGATTAAATGTGTAAATATACAAATTATTTTTATTTCGGTGATCAATATAATGGTGATGTAATAGTTTAAGGACTACCTAGGTAATTTATTCTTTTTATTATCTCATATTAGCCTCTCGTTAACATTTATCGGTAAAAAAACGACTGAGTGACCAAAAATTTACGACCATAAAATATAAGTAACATTACTGGTCGTTTTTTAGAATCGGTGACCCACTCTTTATTTGGAAGAAACATAAGTAATCATCACAATAATTAACCCAAAAAAATTATAAACGGTCGACAAGCAACAAAAGGTCGATGTCACTGCTAATAATGTAAAAAGAAAAGGAAACAATAATAGAAAAAATACTAAAACTTTTAGGAGTTTTCTAGCATGCGACCGTCTAATATACGGCTAATATACGACATTACCGGAAACATGATAAGGTATATAATGTATTCGGTAAAGCGCTACCGGATATGTTGATTTCGAAAGTATCCATACTTTTTCGAAAGTATTTATATCTTATTCGGTAAAGCAGTACCTTATCATGTTTTCGATATACCTTATGATGTTTTCGATAATATCGTATATTAGCCGTATATTAGGCGGCCGCACGAAAATACACTTCACCCTACATTTTATTGACATGTTATTTATATAATAAAAAAAACGTGAATCCAATAACTTAAACATCCGTAGCCTCAACCAATTACTTATTGCTACTACGCGTACAAGCACACCCTATCAATTCCATCTCTATACGTGTACGGTTCAAAACCAAGCACCCTACACGTGTCGTTAATCAACAGGGCTACTGGTGAGACTTAAACATCGAGCAACTCTTTGCCCATACTCATGAATGAAATGGTCAAAATCAGACAGCCAAAGTTGCTCGGCCTTTAACCCTCCCCCCTCTCAAGTCTCACCTATATATATATACATGTGTGCCTCTCTTAACTCGCCAATACAATTATACAAATAATAACTTCCTTTTTTTCTTAACAGCTAAGTGTGAGGTGGTCCACTGTTCTTAAAACGAATTATATTGTATACATCCTGGTCGGAGAAGACAAAATCATGGTATGTTTCTGTTTTCTGGTGGATCAGACAAAGGAAGTGAGCAAAAGTAAGCCGGCGGCAGGGTTTTGCTCGAGGTGCGGCGGAGGGGCCAGCGTAGCCGATATGAAAACATGCACCAGGTTTTGCTACGTGCCGTTCTACTGGAAATCTTGGAAGGCCATTGTCTGCACTTTCTGTGGAGCCATTCTTCGATCTTACCGTTGAATATTAATTTCATTCTTTAATAATTTGTTCCAGCACCGATTTTCATCCACATGTAACAAAGCTTTACATATATATATATATAGAAGAAATTATAATTTGGGGTTTAGGAAGAAGGTTGCAGTTGCAGATCAATGGAAAACATCGATTTTGTTTGGGGTCAAAACCATGCTTGATATGGACTTTTGTAGAAACTGCGTTTGCGGCCGCGTTTTCGGTTGCAGTTGCAGACATAACGAATGTTATTACGGTCATTGTAGACCGCTATTTTTCGTAATAACAATCTCAAACAATATCGTTATCGCTATATAACGTTCGCTATAATGGCCGGCGACAACCCAAACTTGGGTGGTTAATTAAAACGTAAGGTTTCAAATGGATCATTAATGTACACACAAAATGCAAGTTGATTCATTGGAACCATCCATTAATGAACACACAAAATGCAAGTTGATTCATTGGAACCGACCGTGTTCAATGCTCTGCTTGATGCCCTGCCATGCTGGGAACTTGACTCTAGTGGCTGTTGAGATCCAATGTAAGAATGCACAAGCACAACGAGTCTGTCATTAGCAAAGCATTTGATACAAAACACACATTATTTGTCTGATCAACATTCGATCGAATCGAATTTTACTCACCGCTAATCACCATCGGTGAACCTCTTCTTTACTTTTCAAATTATATTTTTCATGTCTTAGTCAAAAACCATTAAATACGTGCATGTTAGTGAAAACCCAAGGAGCATGAATAATGGATGTATATAAAGTTGGTTAGGAAGTTAGGTCACACCATATTAGCTACCTAGCTAGCTCACACGTCTCTCTTTCTATGCAAATAAAAATTGTACTATAGTGTCACAAATGTCGAGTACAATAATATCATTTAATCAGATAATTCTAGATTTTGAATATAAATCATAAAATGATATAAAGAATAATTAGAGAGTTTTAGATTTTAATCAATTAAATGAGGTGCATGTGAGGAAAAGCTCATTTTTCTGTGTGAGTGTGGTAATTATGCAAAGCAAAATTAACAGTTCATATTAAATTCTGGTGGTAAATGCAATGACAGTGCCAACTGCATGCTAATAAATATTACAGCTTTTACACTTTTTTTTCAGGTTCATGGAATGGTCCCCCATAGTTTATTTTCTTTGTAAAATTTAAAAGCAAGAAATTCAAGACAATTAATTTTCATGTTAATTTTACATAAATTTGATTGATATAATAACAAGGTAGTCTTTAATGTATATGTATTATGTGTCGAACTTTTTAGAGTTAGAAATAAATTGACATAATTGACAAATTCAACCCTCAATATTTTAGATTTTAAATTTTTTTGAACTTTTATTTTGACAAAATTGGCTTTATATTATAGCTTTTGAACATTATTTGGTAAGATTATAAAGTATATTTCATAAATATACCTTTTAAAAAACAAATTTTAAAAGTAAATAAAAAATATTAGTTCGTATTTAATATGTTTTTGAAAAATGTTTATTTTTCATTAAAAAAACTAAACTTATAAATTAAATAAAATTTGACTCAATCAAAATAATCTCAGCTTGTGAACTATGAACCATACAAATAACACATTTGAATCAAATTTTAATTTATCTTTATTTTTTTCTCAACCCCAAATCTAGAGGTAGTGTGGCATAGGCTGGTGGAAAACGAAAGTAGCAATAAATATTGCGGCGGAACTCAACGCTATTTGTTGGGGGTGCAATTAAAAAATTTAAATTTAGGAGGAGCAATAATATAAATATATATTTTTAAAGACTAAAATATAATTTTATCATTATCTCAACTTAAACTTTTTTAATTTTTAAAATTTTTAGAAAGGTCGTGGCCCCACAAGTCTCCACCGAATAAATACATCTATGTATATATTTGATAAAGAGCTTCATCAACTTTCCCAGAAAATGATCATCTTTAACTATATATATATATAGTTAAAGGAAATGAGCTTCTTTTAGCTTTGATCTTATCTTATACTGAAGTTTACTGGTCCCATACGTGAGTTGACCAAAGATAAAAGTCAGCTTCTGTGTATTTATATATATATGTTTGTTGGGAATTGAGAATGGATAAGTCAACCGTATAAAGAATTGTAGAAATACAGAAGAAGCAACCGTGGGTGGGGGGTCCAAGTTCCGATATCCCAAGGGCAAGACACAATGCAGGTGAAGAGTGTTGCCCCATGCTTACATGTCTGCTGACTTTGGGAGTTTTAGTTTCAGCAATGAATGAGAGGGTAGGGTTGACTTATCTTTTTTCTTGCACAAACCCTTTTGACTTGTTCAAACCAAATCCTTTTGTCTGCATTTTCCCCGTGTTTATAATTACTACACACGCTCAGTCTGGCCAAAGGAACATGAAAGTCGAGATCAGCCTCAGGTAGCTGCTGCATGAAGAAAGATGCAAGTCTACGTAGCTGAAATAGTCGACACTCAGAGCTGCTTTTTCAAGACATGCAAGTGCCTGTGCTTTGTTTTTATCCATGTTTCGAATAGTGCGATATAAAAAGAAACAATATAGCAGAGCAAACATCAAAGTAGGGACCAAATTTAATTAATTTCAAAGTTTTAAAAAACCAGTCTATTAGCATCATGACGGGGCTGGTAAATTTTTAAAAGTCTAATAACACGGAACAGACAGGAGGATTTGTCTTTTGCTTTGCTTTGCTTCTTCAGTGGACAAAGGCAGCAAATAAAAAGAACACATCCTCTTAAAGTGAATCAAGCTCTGGCATTCCTAGTGAAGTCGGTGCAAGTTTGGCAACTGCAATCAGTGAACCTACAGATTTCACACCCGAAGCACACACAGGATGTACAACCCTTGCATGTCGGAGAACGGGTGCAGCCCCTGTACACCCTGCGGCTTGCTCGTTCTTCTTCATCATCACATGTTATTCTGAAAACAAAATCGAATCAAATGTTGAAAACAAGCTAATTATGAGCTAAAGGGTGTATATGTTGCCAACATGTGATCACATATTGCACATGTTCATATCAAATCCTACTATAAAGAAGATACTAACAATAGCAACTCTACATCTCTGAGCATCTTCGGAACTCTCTTCCCCCTCCACATTCAAAATTCAAGAAAGAAACTATACAGGTATTCAAGAACACTGCTGAGAACAGAGCCAGAACATTTTGGCTTCTTCAACTAATGAACAGCAAATAATGCATATCCAGGCAGATTATAATTTTGATGTACATGACAACTAAAAGAATTTTTAAGCGAAAAGTTAATGGTTGGATGTTGATGCATAAGTTGAGCAAAACACAAACGATCAGATCAAGCACAGAAAAATAGCCAGTTCCTATTGACAAATGGCTTCTAATAAAAGGTAAGTAAACCAGCTATTGGTACCAAAAATGTCCAAGATACTCAAGTTCAAATACCTGCCAACTTTTTATAAATGCTACCGATGAAACAAAACTAGCATATCAGGAAACACTAATAAAAGCTCAAGACATCTTCAAGCTTTCCTTGAGCAAGACACACATCCATCTCACAATCTAAGTGTTATGAGAACTTTGATAAAAAGACTGACCATTTCACACAATGGAATAAGGCTTCAATCGAACTGCCACACCAAACAGTAAGGTTTATACCTCTCATTGTGGCACAAGCAATACGCGAGCCAATTGACTGAATGAAGCATTGTTATCAAGCTGCCTAATGCAAATAACCAGGAATTGCAGTTGAACCAAAACTATACTTCACATGCAGTACTACTTTTTCGCCAAAATGACATTATGTTTCTCAACTTTAAATCAACAGATGTTAGAAGTAATAACACGCAGAGGAAACAACTCCAAAAGAAAGGGTTAAATGCAGATAAGTTCAGCAAAGCATAGTTCATAATACAAGAAAAGAATGAATCAATCATTAGTTTCCAGTATCCATATATAAGACATCACATGAAATGGTTTCATGATAGAAAAGTAATATTAAACAAATAATTGAAAAGTATTTAAGAATCAAAACGGCTGTGCTACCACATGCATTATCTACAAAGTACAAACAACATTTCAATTTTTTAACTGGATTTTTTTTTTGAGGTAGAAAAGAACCAAGTTCCGATCATGCTATAGAATGACTGATACCTCAATATGTTGTAGGTACTAGGCAGCAGGCTTGGACATGACAACCCGAATTTATCACATAAGAACTCAATCAATAATTGGGAGACAAACCTGTCATATGGAAGATCCGCACATTTCCAGTTCACATCTGCTAAAGCATCATGGTGAATCCGACATTCCTCTTTCGTCCGCAATCGAAATCTTCTCTCCTTGTTACACCTGCTGCAGTGAACAAATTCATCGCGATGGCAAACTCTTCCATTATGGGATCTGTTAGTACCATTGGCATTTTTAGATGTTTGGTTGTAGTATTTCAGCAATGCAGTCTTTGATAATGAAACCTTCTCCCCATCAACTATCACCCAAACGTTATTTTTCCACTTTCTAGCCGTTTCTCTTCCAGAATGCTTCTCAAACGCCGCAGGAGTCAACTTGTCTAGCCATTGAAATTAACATTCACACAATTAGAAAAGAAAAAAGGAACAGAAAATAAAGCTTCTATATTTGTTAAGAAAATAAAAAGGAACTAGGACAATGTGAGTAAGTTGAAAAGATGGTATCATATGCACCAGACACAGGAAGGTTCTAATAAACAGTAAAGGCAGAGACAACAGTACAGACAACTTAAGCCAGTTTTAGTTATATTTAGTTGTAAAGACCCTGACTATATAGTTCTGCCACCAAACTCACCTTGCTCTTTTTACAAGCCTCAACATGACCAAATGTAAAAAAGAAAATATTTTAACTGACTTTAGGCTCAAAGTTGGGGGAATTCCACGATTTGAAGGTCTACCTTCAAGGTTTCAAGTGTACAGCCAAGTTTTCTTTAAGTTTGGCATGGGTACCATTTCTTCTTTTATGAACAAAAACTGTCTCCTAACAGACCTAAGGTTCCTTCACATGCAGACAGTAGGCATGCACTATACCAACTAAAACTCCTTTGAACAAGAAACATTTGTAACACTAATGATCAAACTGCAAAAGTTGGCAAATGTTCTAAGCTTTTATTTGCCAAACTTGATTTCCTGGACAACACTGTTACAAGTGATAAAAAATGGACGCAATAACATCATATGCTAAAGCCTTAAAATAATAGAATCTAGCTAGTAGAAGTACGGTTTGAACCTCCAAGCCAAATTCGTACTACTTTCACATGGTAGCATCATGTAAAGAAAAGCACATGCACACAAAGAACACATGAAAGAGGACGTCCATCCCCCTAGAAACATAGCTATCCTTGAAAAGCGAGGCAAGAATATGCTTGAAAAGCATCCCTCCCAGTTAAATTTCACAAATGGAACAATAAACGTACGCAGAATCCATATGGACAAATGTTTTCTCCAGGAGTTTGACTCTGTCAAACAATAAGAAACAGAACTGAAGGTTTGAAAAACCAGATGCTGAAAAGACTAAATAGAAGACCAAAGAATCACAACAATAAAAAACACAATGCGGGTGTTATTCTGAAGATGCAACTCAGAAATCTTTAACCAACAAATAAACACACGGGGTGTGCCAAAATATGTATAAAACACGACCTTGTTGTCTTATAACCAAGGAAAGCCAAGTCTTTGAGACAAAACAACATACACATAAACTGTGTCAATAAGAAAACAGAAAAAAAGAAAGGACTCAAGGCTCCCATCATCCACTTCCCACTCTATAAAAACCTCGATTAAATAAGAAAGTGACACCCTTCAACGTCAACTGCACCATAACTTAAACAAAAAAAAAATCAAAACCCATATTCCCAACAACATCAGATGAAAAGAGAGGAGGGCTAAACGGAGAGATAGAGACAGAGAGACCTTCGTTGCAACCAGGGGTGCATTCACAGGTGATTTCGAGGTCACCGTTAGAGAAAACCCTAAGCCTGCCAACGGCATCACCATATCTATGACTGGTACACCCACACGTCACTTCTATAAAATCTCTTCCTTTCTTCAACCCACTCACCTCTATCAACTCCTCCTCGCTAAAGATCATCGACCCACTCTCTCTTTCTACTTCATTCTCCATTTCCTCTCCAAAACAAGATCCCCTCCCCCCTTCCCCACACGCTATCACGCTGAAACACTCGTCTCCTTATTAGGTTTCCCGAAAAGAAAGTGAACCCAGAAATCGAATATGGTTTTATAAGAGGTCTAAAGTCTGAAACAAGGGAAGGGGTGGAAAAGCTCGCATCTTTATGGGATTACTCCCGGAGATCTGGTGGAGAATACGTTGAAATAGAGAGAGAAAGAGAGAGGGAAGGGTTTGGTTTGGTGCTGGAGTTGTGTGTATTTGGGGGTGTGAATGAGCTGGCCGAAGAGGAAACAATTAAACAAATGTCGTGGGCCGGAGTGAGCCGAGTGAGTGACAAGAGACTCGGCTGGTCTAATGAAACGAGACGTTAGATATTTTAAATAAGATTAAAAATTTAAACTTTAACATTTTAAATAAAAATTGGGTTAAAAAATCATTTACATTTTGATCTATTACGTAATTTAATTTGAATTAGTCAATTAATAAATCGAATATGAATTATGAATTAGTAATAAAAAAGAGTAAGGTGCTAGTTGCATGATATGACATGACATGACATTGAGAGGCGTTTGGGTTCGGCTTTCGGGGTGAGGAGCCTTTGGTTTATGGGAAAATCCCTCTCATGGTAAAGGAGACATGTTTATTGAAATTAGTGATGGGGGACTTCATATTTATAGAGTAATCTATTTTTGCCCCTCTTTTTTTTTTAATTAATTTTTCCCTCTTTCCGATGCAAATGCGTCTCTTTTTTACAGTGAAAAAAAAACTTTAGGATTTTACTGTGGCGCAGCGTCCGCATCGCACTTAATTTCTGGCATTGCGTCACACTGCACCTGTATAAATGAAACTTATGAGCCACTCCAACAGTACATCTGTTGTGGACACAAAACTCTACCCAGGTTCTTATTTTTTTTAGGGTTTGTTTAACATACGTCAAGTTACTATAGGAATACGATGCAGTATCAACTGAAAATATAAAATATTCTACTGAAAATATTAAACTTTTTAATAATATTTCAGTTGTGGTAAGTATCAAAATTTTACTTTCGGGTTTCGAAACTTTCATCACTTCTGATAAGATTTTAAGTTTTGTAAGAACCGAAAATGTTATAGAAAATGTAAAATTTTCAATATCGTATTTTACATTTTCAGTTGTTGTCACATCGTAACTGTACCGTAACCTGTCGTGCAGTAAATCTACTCTTTTTCTTATATAGAATTTAAAGATTCTTTTCTTTATCTGTTTAATTCAATTAATTTTTTCTATTTTTATTAAATTTAGTAATAATTTTTTTGATACCTTTTAAACAATATCTTGGAGACTTTAAAAAACAATGCAAGTATGCACTCAATATAGTTGGTTAAGTTTTTGTACATGAGTTGTAAACATGCAGATACATAGATCTAATGAATAAGAAGCACTAACATTAACATAAATACATGCCGATTACGAGTAAGGGTATATAAATGTTTTTTTTTTTACAATTTCTTCAGGGAGGGGCGAGGGAAGTTGCTCACTTGCTCCTACTGAGTTTTGAACGTACTAAGGGAGAGAAAAGAGTATTCTAAAGATTGTTGACATATATAAAAGTTGTTGAACTCGGTATTTAATATATAAAAAATATTTTATGTACAACCAATTATACAATTTACTTTTTATAAGTGAAATCAATTTAATGGTTATATAAAGACGAATTTATGTGGGTTTTAGACATGCTCGAGAAAAAAAAAACTTACGTTTTGTATACATTAAAAAAATAGATTTAATTATGACTTCTCTCCTCCCACTTTTCAACATATATGTTTTGTCCTTCAATCTTGATTTTGGTTTTATTTTTTGATTTATATATTTAGTTTGGAAGGTAGGAGTTTATATTTTAGGGCTTATAGTTAGAATTTAGATTTTTAGAGGTTAGAGTTTGTAATTTAGAGTTTTAAGATTGTTATTTATATTTTAGAGGTTAGAGTTTTAAAATTGTCCTTAAATATTGATTCAAAGTCAAATTTTAACATTGTGAGAGATAGAATATGATTTTTTTTAAATTAGGAAGACAGTTTTTAACCATCCAACAAAACTTTTAAATTTAATGTATAAAATAAAGTTAAAATTTTTGTGTTGGGTTGAGGGGCTCAAATTTTATGATATGAAATTGTTATGAAC
This sequence comes from Hibiscus tridactylites, assembly GCA_958450335.1. Taxonomy (NCBI): domain Eukaryota; kingdom Viridiplantae; phylum Streptophyta; class Magnoliopsida; order Malvales; family Malvaceae; genus Hibiscus; species Hibiscus tridactylites. The sequence continues at coordinate 22,969,988 of OY288287.1, forward strand.
TAAAATTTTACAAGCCAAAATTATAGAACAATGTATCATACAAGTTATACCTGGACAAATGTATACTAGTATAAAAATTGATATGTAACTATTACGGGTGACAATGAGCCTGACCGGCTCGCAAGCTATTTGAGTTTAGTTTTATCAAAATTTGACTCGAGTGAACTCGTACTCGGCTCGAAAAACTCGTGAACAAGTATATATACACACACACTCAATATATACTTGTATGTTTCATTATCATGGTTAAATTCTTTAATTTTTTTTTTTGCTGTGGACTTGTATAATTTAAAAAATGTACTATGGTTACTTGTGGACTTCAAAAATAAATATGGGTCATGTTTGGCAATTAGCGGATAGTTGATAGCGAATAGCGGATTACGTTAGTTGATAGCTGATAGTTGATTGCATTAGCTGATTTGACTAGCGGATTGTATAAAAGTGTTTGGTAAAATTCACTGGTAGCTTATAGCTGTTAGATTATTTAAACAAGTAAAATGACATATAATGACATGATTTTATTCAATACTTGTTCGAATAGCTTATTAGTTATCAATATTTTGTATCTAATTATTATTAATTAGATCTATAAATTATTTTTAATATAACTTTTCTAAACATATTCAAATGATTTATATATTAATTTATTATTTATATAATTATTTTAATATAATTTAATTAATTAATATTTTTTTTGATAAAAAGATGGAATTAACTAGGTGCCTCATTAAAAACCTCTCTAAACCTAAATGGAGGAAATGAGTACACCTAGCAACTTAAATAACAAGAAAAGGCATAAAAATCAAAAAGATAAATGAGAACAATCCAACTGAAACGCCTGACATGCAATAATTGGTGATGCCGCAAACTATATCTCACCACCATCGAGGCCTAAGCCATATTTCGCCAAAGCATCAGCTACCAAGTTCGTCTCCCTACCAATATGAGTTAAGCGAATCTCTCAATCCAAGTGTAATAACCGCCCAATATGATGCACAAATTTAAATACACATATAAATATGTGATAATAAAAAGAAAAAAAAGGTAAATAGAATTAGCTTATAAATAGGGTGAGAAAATATTTAATTTAGGTTCTTTTGAGATTTTTGGTAATTGATAAGGGTAAAAGAGTCTTTACAACTCTAATATCAAACCTCTAACTTCAAAAAGTTCATATTATGAGCTTTTTCAAAATTAGCAGTTTCGCCCCAATTCGCTCTTTCAATCCGTTGTTTACCAAACAACAATATTAGCGGATTTGACTGGTCAAACCTCTAATTATGGCTCAAACCTCTAATTTTTGTCCAAACCTCTCTTTACCAAACAAGGTCATGATTTTTTTTTAAATAGATTTTTACAAGTTATTTTTTAAAGCTTCAATAAAAATATTTAAAAGCAATTTGAAGAAAACAACAAGTCGAGCTCGAGCCAAAAATTTTGAACTCCACCCGAATCGAACTCTGTAATACTATTTTCGAGCTGAGTCTACTTAAACTCAGACTCGACTCGTCGTAACCCCTAATAACGATATCGGATAATAAAATGATATGTTCACTTGTATAGTATTAAGTACTAACCATCTTAAAATACACCAGTATCTTTTATTAAAGCTATAATTCATAAAAGGTAATTTTGTTTATTAGTTGAAAAAGATATTAGAAAGGTAAACTGTGGCAATCTTCGCAACTCATTTATTCTATTTATACTGATTTTATTTAAAACATTCAGTGTTTCGTTCTATTAATTTTTTTAAAATATTATATTAAATTATTTGATAATTGGTAAAACTAGACACTAAGATATTTATTATACAATGATAGTGGTGGACCTATAAATAATATATACATCATTTTTAGATGAAAAAATATTTTAATGGCAGGATACCTTTTATTTTTAAGTGACGTCGTTTTAATTGTTAGAAAATACATTTATCATAAATTTAAGACAAAATTCTTATTCTTGTGAGGGATAAGCTATCGAAATGATCAATTTATTTCATAAGTGTTCAACTTTTATTGTGGATTATAAAAAAGTTTATTATAGTTACTTATGTTATTGATTTATTATATTACGATCACTTAAGTTATTGATTTATTATATTTTGGTCATTGAGTCGTTAACTTATGATAGTTTAATGACATGACATGCTAGTTGCAAGAATATTGTCGAAATATAACCTTTTCAAGATCGATCAAAATCAATGACTAGTAAATAAACACTTATAAAACAAAAGTGGTCATTTCGGTAGTTTATATTAAAAAAATTACCAAGTGGGTGCAAGTGTCTCCACTATCAATCCACCTGAGATGGATGCACCCAGCCCTGGTGGGGTGCATCCACATCCTCATTTTCGATTTTTCTTTAAAATAAGTTTAATTTAGTGTTGTTTTTTGAAAAGAATTTAATTTTGTTTAGTATGTAGAGGAAAATTTTATTTTTGCATACTCGTTTTAGAAAAAAAAATATTTTAAACCATTATTTTTAAATTTCTAAATCCGCCTCTGCAATCCACTCGTATATGAGAAATAACATATAAAAGGGAATAAAAGAGAAGAGCCGAACATGGAGTGATGGATATCATTCCATGTCTCCAATGCAAGGAAACAAAAGGATCTTTACCTATAATGTTCCTTTTTTTTCCTTTTGTGTGTATGTAGCTTTTTACTATGAAAGCATCCATTGTTTTGTGTTTGTTGGAGGAATATTGTTGGTAGCTGCCATGGCAACCGGCGAGTGACAAGGGAGATTGGTGAATTGGAGTTGAATTTTTATTTGTCGGCAAAAGAATTAATTCATGTCATCTTTTTACCACGTTTTAGATAAATATAAAATCAAATCAGAGATCAATTCGACATTTAAACCGAGTTTAAGACGCGTGTTCGTCTTCAAGAGGTGATATTGAATAAGTTCAGATTCTTTTTTAAGTGAAAATCGAGTCTAACTAAAATACTCACATAACTTAAATAGAAGAAATATTCGACCCAAAACAGCGGAAGGAGAAAAGAGTACCCAACATATTATCAACAAAATGTGAACATTGCAGAATCTCTACATAAAAATTGGACTTGTTACGATGAAGGTCTGTAAATTCTAGTGCACAACAATAATCTCGTATCGAAGTTCAAATTTATGGTAAATTTATTTCCAACTTTTTCTATGATTTAACAATTCCATGATCATGGAGAAGGTCCTTGTTGCTAATCGTGATATGGGTATTGTGAAGCCTTTGGGGAGAGCTCAGCATTGTTTGTTGCACTAACGTTTTCAAAGCGTGGTGGGCTTTGGTGGCTGCAGCCGAAGAAGACGGTGGTCCTACTTCCGTCGTTTTGGTTTCGGCTAGTGCTGAGGCCACGGTCTTACGTTTTGTTTTGGCTTATGTTTATTTACCTTGTTTTTTTTCCTTTGCAAATTCTTACTCTTCAAGTTTGAGATTCGAATTATGTCTTGATTCAATTTAATTTATTTCTTGCTGTGTAAACATTAAAAATTTAAAAAATATTCTTATAATTATAAAAATATTAAAAGTATTTTGCGTTTTTAAAATTTTAAAATTTCATATCTTTAAATAAATTATTAGAACTTTATAATTTTTTACAAATTTTAAATTGATTTTTAGAATAATTTGTCAAAAGCTACATAGCAACAACATTTAATATATATTTTTAGGCTTAAAGCCTAAAGGCTAATGAAGTTATAAAAATTGTAAAAAAAAATCAATTAAATGCCTAATTTTCTTCGCTCAATTCAACCTTCAAATCAAGAAAATAAATCCTAAAAATTAGATTTTTAATATAACTTTTTTTCTTCAAAAATTTTGATAACTTAAGTAACCTTTTAATCATAAATTTTTTACATACAATTGAAAACACTAAATGAAAGGGAAAAAGTAACTCTACAAGAAGGAATGAGAGTGTTACTATCGAGATGAATCAGACTCTTAGGTGCGGGAGCCTTGGTCATCATCGAAAGGATGCCGACATTAGAATGTGTGAGCCTTGCCAAGAGCAGAGCCACCCTTTGAATTGGGGTGTCTTATGACACCCCCAAAATTTTTGAGAAACCTATTTTTACTATATAATTTATATATAAAAAGTTAAAAATATGGACAAATGACACCCTTTTATGAATAAAATGAAACTCCTTTGTAAATAATTAATTCTCTTTAAATATTGTTGAAAAAATAACACCCTTTAAATATATTTTTATCTCCGCCCTTGAGCCTCGCACTCTATCGGAGTGAACAAGACCTTTGGGTGTGGGAGCCTCGGTCGCCATCAGAAAGATACGGGCATTAAGGTGCGGGAACCACACACACATGACCTAAAAGAATATAAAAGATAAAAAGATGAAGTTAACCGGTGAAATATACTTACTTGGACGGAGTGAAATTGTTTGGGAGATTGAACCCAGACTAAAGCTGACAACTTGATAACAATACAAGTCGTTTGCCACTGCAGCTTTACGTAAACTCCATAGTTTAACTGTACTTAAAGCTCAAATTTATTATTAATTATAGCATAATAGTGTCTAGCATAGGGCATGGCCTTAAATAAAATAAACAGGTTCAGACTTCAAGCTAGCGGGAATAAATATTAAATATGAACTAATTAACTTACTTTTGATTATTGTATTCTCCCAACTCCCAAAGTTTCAAAGTACGCATGCCCACATTCTTTACTGTATTAAATATGACCCGAATGTGTAGACTGTAGAGTGCATGAACTCGTCCTACAAGAATTGCTTACTGAAGCTGAACAAAATCATTTCTTTTGTTTCAGTTTTGGCAGCCTCCCGACAACAATTAATACATCGGATTATACCTGCTTTGTTTTTACAAATCATAGGCGTTGTTTCAGCTTTATGTATGATTTGGATCCCATTTTTCCTGTCTTCAAATCCTACAAGATCTTGTGTTGGTAGCAGTTATGTCCTCCCATGCATAATTCACGGCCTTTGCAAATCTCCACATATCTTCTGCCACTGCTCCGGCAGATATTCTATATATTTCATCACAAAACAAAAGTTGGGTAGATAAGAGATTTTTCTTCTTATGTCATATGTTCTAGACCTCACTTTGCGATCATTAATGGAGTTCTAGAGTTAGCTGGCGTGTCATATAGACTTGATGGTTATCTTGTAAAGGATAATGTAACTTTTTGATAAGGTTGATCATGAGTGCTCGAGAAATACCCTGGAATCTATGTCTAAATGAGTGCACGCGGAGAAATATTGTACGAAGAAGTGTCACTCGCAAGAGTTGATGACGGAGATGAAAAAGGGTATACCGGTCAATCAACAACCAATTATGATCCGAACAAGTGCGACATTCAATTATTGTTGTGTGCCTAAGTAAGATGATGCATATGAAGCATTATAAATTAGGTTGATATCACCTTTTTACAAATTTAATATATATCATGTTGCTGATTACAATGATTGCTGCCTTTTATTCCACTTTAGAACAACAAAGGCATACGAAATCGGCGCCACGAAAAAAGATGAAAGCTTTGGGAATGACTTTTGGCACATGGAGAGAGGCCGCGGGTGCCGGGAGGTCGACTCAGCTACAGAGTTTGCTTCAAGTTTACTGAGCTGAGGTAGCTTTGGGTTTGAGTTTGACGTTGGATATCTGACTCGGAAGGACCACTTCCAATTTTATCTTCCATACTTGGCCTACCATTTTCAAATACCCACATTAAATTTACCTTATTCTTTGACGTTTCATTGGATTTGGGGGTTGATTAGTGGCCACCAACTTATTCGTCATTCTGTTCATGTCTGTTGGATCGAGTGATAAAGAGTTCGATATTTTCTTTAAACAACGTTGATAAAGAGTTCGATATTTTCTCGGGCATGGGACATGGGTGGATGAGAGGAAATAGGTTAGAGTGGGAAAAATGGTGGGCAGTTTTGTAGAGGGACAGGCTGCAAAAGCTGGGAGGAGTCTGCACAAAGTGGGAAAGATTTTATGCGAATCTGAACGTGTAAGGGAACACTGTATACTCAGCTTTTAGTAATGTTTTGAAGCAGCTGTTTGTATCTTCAGATTTTAATTTGGTGCAGCACAGCTCCAGGCTAATTGGGGGGGACTACTGCCGAGCTTAACCATATCAATTTGCCAACCCATCCCCATTGCCTCTTTTTATTTATTTATTCATTTGTTTTGATGAATATGAAAACCAACATGATGAAATAAATGGCAGGATTTATCATCATCATTCATATATTCTTCTCTCCTGTACAACTTTCTTGAACTTCAAACAGTATATTTTTTATCATTTATATATCTATTTTATAGTTTATATTCAGAATTTTTGATTATTTTTTATATTGCTGAAATCTGTTGGGCTTTTGTGTTTTGGATGGGCATTTGGAGGCTTAAAATCTACATTCAACGAAGATTTTTGGCCTTTAACGCCGTGCCCACATGTTTGAATTCAAAAATTCAAAATCAATTCTGGACCCAAATATGATTATGAGAAAAACAAGGTAAAAGTAACTTTTATGTTTCGTCTTGGTTTAACACTATTCTTAAAAAAACCCCAAACATAAATCACATTGATTCAAAATCAATTGTTTGGATTTTGATAAGGGGTGCAGCACCCTACAAAAACACTGGGACTGCAACATTAAAGAAAATGGTATGAAATCAAGCCAAACTTTTAAAAACAGCGTTGCAAATAATTTTACAATACTAATTAGGCCACCTTGGAATCTGTTGCCAATGTCCGCTGCTATAGCCAAGGGATGCAAAACAATGTCATCAACCGCACCGAGCCGAGGGTGCGTACCGGAATGCAGCTCGAGGTTTATGTTTCCATAAGTGGCCTCGACCATGGCCATGACAGTTTGTTGCAAGGGGATATAAATAGCACTACCCCTGCTGTCATGAACAACGTACGAAACAAGACTGAAGCGTGTCCGGTTGTATGCTCAGTCCTCGAATTTGTTGACCATCACAGTTTCCGGGTCTAGCCTCGCAGCTCTTTCTATGGCGTCAAGTGGCTCACGGCTACGAGATTCGGAGATAAAGATCTTGCAGCATATCAAACACTGACTGATTTCTAGCTTTTTTCTTCTGGGGAAATTTAACACGGAATAGAAAATTCCACAAGCAAAACTGGAAAGTGTGTAGTTAGAAACAGCAGGAGCTTACCTTATCACTTGAGCTAACATCCAGGGCTTCCCTCTGCTTCTTGATACTTTGAAAACGGACGAGTAGGTATGTGTTTCTTATTTATTTTTGGATTAGGAGCCGAACAGGAACTGATCAATGATCATTTTAGGTATATGAACAAATTAAATGAAAAAAGACAGATAATTTGAGCAGGCTAAACTAATATTTACGCAGAAAGGAGTTCAAACAACAAGCAGCCTTCCGACATAAATCATGTATGTTATTGTTCATAAGATTGAAATGTATTTGTGAGGCAATAGACTAGTAGTATAAACCGAGATACATGAAATACCTCCAAGACCAGATTTTATCCTTTAATGAGAACTCAACTTTATGTAACTTTCTGTAATCTGGTACGGTGTAAGATCGGTAAAATATCCCTCCCCTACACGCAAACCCTCTTCCTTCGCAAGCCTCTCAACTTCAACCTGAACTCTATCTGCTCCCACTTCACTTGGTTCCAACAAATTACAAGCCACCTCAGTCACCCCATTACTATGTGCAAGCCCCATCGCTTGCACTGAAGGAAGTCCACCTCCTCTCTCACTTACTTGTTTTGCCATCCTACGAACAGCCGCAATATCGGTTGAGAACACGGGGACATTATAGTTAGCAACCCAATGGGTGGCTCCAATTAGAATAACTCCTTTTGTTGGAGAAACTTGAGCTGGACCTGCATCAGGCTTCAGTGGCAAGGACTCTGATTTAGACCCTCCAGACCATAGAATAGTGCCCGAATTAGGCTTGAAATAACCAAGTTCTCTTCTTATAGAATCAAGCAACCTGCCCTTCTCATTGGCAGCTCCATAAAGAAATGTAGGTACTGCAGTTAACATTCAAGGTCATTCACAATACAAAAGGTAATATTTTTAGGAGCAAATGAGTAAATAATACTCACGGACACAAAGTACCAAACAATCCCATGTAATTTGAAAACATAATACTATTAGACGCGAAGGTTTGATTCTTACCTAGCGCCTTTCAACTTTCAATCAGGGTAGGCAACAAAGATGATAGAATGATGCAAAATTAGAGAAGAAAAAACTTAAAAAAAAAACCATGTTAACGAATCAACTAATCAGCCCGATTCCGGTCAGGCATTGTAGAGAGTGATAAAGCTTTAAAAAAAGGCTAAAACTTCTAGGCTCCAGGGTGTTAAAGAATCACACTATTTAGATTAGACATAGCAGACCAACTTTTTTGTGTGTGGCTAAATCACATTCCAAAGTTCCACTCACTAATCTAACTAATACTGGCAATATCTACATAACATTTGATTCAAAAGGAAGAAACCTTCAAGTTTAGAGCCTATATCTGCTGCCAAAGACTTTGCAATCAGAACTGCCTGGTCCAAGGAAGTATTTGCCAACGGGTGAAAACATATATGATCAACAACTCCAAGTCGAGGATGAGTTCCGGAATGCATCTCAAAGTCTATGGTTTCCAAAGCAGACTTAACAATGGCAAACACTGTATCTTTTAAAGGACATGAACCTTGAGCTGGTTTTGGGTTCAATCTGGAGACAACTGTATACCCAACTCTATTGTAAGCCACATCTATGAACTTATTCACAATAGCAGCCTCAGGGAATAGCTTGGCAGCTCTTTCGATCGAGTCCAACGCCGCTCTATTTCGGCTCTCGGAAATGTACACCTTGCCACAAGCCAGCATCTTGTTCAACATCTTTGCTTCTCCTCCTCTTTACACTTGCTTAAGATCTGCCAAACGAATAAGGGAGTGGATAGAGCTGATAAAATGAGATAAAAGGCAAACACTTAGCCACAGTTTAAGTGAGGAGTGGGGACCAGCACTCCAGCCTAAAATCGACAAACAAATTAAAGAGGGAAAATGCAAACATAAATGAGAAACAAATCAAGCTTGAAACTTTAATACTACTTAAACCTGATTAATCAACAAAAATATATTTACAACACCAAATTAAGGGAAAAGAAAAGGAAAAACCAACAACAACACCAACACCAACGGAATTCACATCAAAATGCCTAAAAACAAAGTAGCTGAAATCAAAATTCGATGTCTTTAGGCTTTGGGTATCCATTATATTCCAATTTAACACCCAAAGCTGCACGGATAACCCTAAACCTAAGCCTCAAATCTTCCATTATATCTTGGACGCTCTCGTTCTCCGGATCCATAACAGGGTACTTTTGGATTAGTTCCTGCATCTGCTTAATGTTCTTTTGAACCCGAGTGGAGAACCGGGTCGGATCGAGTTGGATGGCGGAGTTCCAGACATCGACACAGCCCTTGTAGAAACCGAGCTCTTCGCCTGTTTCGAAGCCCGTTTTAAGACCCACTTCCCTTCCCTCTTCCTTGCCGGTCGTTATGCCGTGGTTGTAGCCTTCTTTGTAACCTTCTTGATAATGGGTTTCTTCTAGATTTAGCGATGAATCGAAGATATCGTCGGAAGAGTCCATGGAACACGAACCGAAAACTTCTTTCTTTGTAACCTTCGTTTTGGGACGGCTGCTCTTTTAATTTTTTTGTATATATACTGAGTGGTTCGAAGTAAGTACAATGGGCTGGAAACCTTACTTTGGCCCAATGGGTGACAGTTACTTGTTTGGACTAAGCCGTTGAAATTATATATATATATATATATATATATATATATATATATATATATATATGAGATAGGATCTGTTTACACAGTGTAAAACTCTTTTAAGTTTTACACGTTTTTTGGATCGTTGGATGAGATTAACAGTAAATATGTGAAGATTATCACTTGGAAAAAAAGAGTAAGGAGTTAATCTGAGCTATCAATTCCCCTCATCTAACGATCCATAAAACGTGTAAAACTTAAAGAGTTTTACATTGTGTAAGTTGATCATAACTCTCTCTATATATATATGAGATAGCATCCGTTTACACAGTGTAAAACTCTTTAAGTTTTACACGTTTTTTGTACCGTTGGATGAGATTAACAGTAAATATGTGAAGATTATCACTTGAAAAAAAAGAGTAAGGAGTTAATATGAGCCATTTATTTCTCTCATCTAACGATCTAGAAAACGTGTAAAACTTAAATAATTTTACATTGGGTAAGTTGATCCTCTCCCTCTCCCTCTCCCCCCTCTCTCTATATATATATATGTTAAGACCTATTTGTTTTAAACGTTTTTTTGGAATCGTTGAGTGAAAAATATATAGATGAGATTAACTATCGATAATGAGAAGTTTTTTACAGGAAAAAAGTGAATTATTCTTAAATTATTTTTATTTCAGTAGTCAAAATAAAAGTGAAGTAATAGTTTAAGGACTATTTAGGTAATTTATCTTTCTTTTATTGTGCAAGATCAACCTCATGTTAATTTTTAACGGCAACAAACGGTTGAGTGACCAAAAGTTTACACGTAAGTGACCTTACTGATCGTTTTTAAAAATCGGTGACCAACTTTATGCTTAAGAAAAAAACATAAGTGACCATTCAAGTAGTAAACACTTATTTAAAATTATATAAATATATAAAGATAAAAATACTTTCTTAATTAAATTGGTGTTTGATGTCAATTTAATCAAAAAATAAAAGATTTAAATAGTGGTTCACCGTTCACTAAAGTAACGGCAGCATTGTTTAAAATTATTATTGCAGAAAATAATATTCTACAAGAAGTTTTATAGTATTTAAATCTTTGAATTCAAAGGTATATATAACCTCATTGCAGCCGAATACTGGCAAATTACTAGCTGTTTCAACAAAACAAATAGTAAAATGGGCATTGAAACTTGAAAAGCATGCTTTCCTCTCCAGAATCAGCGCCTTGAAACACTTGTCTTCCTTCTGCAACCCAACCTTGAAGATCCATTTGCATTCTTTTCTATTTACTTTGTTTTACAAGCAACAACTCAACCCAGCTTCCATTTCACAATGGGCGGAGGATTAGCATCCCACAAAGGGAATGGGAACGCCCACAACAAGGGAAGACCATACGGCTTGTTGCTGCTTTTGGCGTTCGGGGCCGCACTGCTCGCCGTGTTGGTGCTGCACAAGCTCAGGGAACGACGCATCTTCAACCTTCTCATCGAAGACAAGAACCGCCACCTCCTTTCTCTTCAGATGCTGTTGCAGGTTTCGGTTTCCTTCCCCCTTTCTCTCTCCTTCATGCATGCATTCTTCCCTTTTACGTGTCACTCTCTCTCCATGACAACTCACTAACATTATGCATTCTATTCTACTTTATTCTTACTTTTTAACCTTACTGTCCAACCCCAAAAGGGTAACTTTTTTCTCCGGCCGTTATCATCTGATTACACTAAGAACAAGATCTGCAGGTTAACATTTGTAGTATGTTGGTTAACCATGAACACACGGGTTAACATTTGTAGTATGTTGGTTAACCATGAACACCCTTACGAATTATTTGTAATATATTATTAACTAGGTTCATGCCTTGTTGAATTTGAATAGCTATGACTCTTGGGAGTAGAGACTGTGGGAATGAGGAAACGCATGGCCAAATGCCAATGTTGCTTCTTTATAGAGCAAAACTCGCCTTTCCTTAATGATGGTTTGACATTTTTCCGCATTTTAGTGAGATCCAAGTCTAGCCATGTGATTGCCATTTGTTTCCCATTTCCATGTTCTTTGCTTTTAATTTAATATTTGTAATCAATGAAACTAACTTGTAGGCTTGTTGCGAAGTTTTCTTTGTTATGTTAAACTGTGTTCACTCTTTAGGATCTTTAATCCATACATACGAAGAAGTTCGAAAGAATTGAACATATCGATGTCAGACACGCATCTGTATAGTGCCGAGTTCGAAATGCTGACATTGTTGTATTCATTTTTTGTTCACAGAAGGAAAGAGAATACAACAAAGAAATGAAAATGAAAGCTGAAGAGACAAGTGCAAAGATATACTACCTTAGAAACCAGAAGATGGAGCTTGATCGTAGGCTCGTGGAAACGATATCTAGAATCGGTTCCCTTAAAGATGAGCAAAAGGCCATGGAGTCTACATTGGCGGAGAAAAGCAACGAGATCAAACAGTTACGAGATCAGGTCATTGCTCTCACAGCAACTTTGAAGCAAAAGGACGATGAAATTGAGGAGTTGAAGCACCTTGTTAATCCCCGAGTAAGGGTTCGGTCAGTGAGTACTGATGAGCCATTGAATTCGAGGGTAAATATGACAGTTATGGGAAGTATGGTACAAAAGGGAAAGACAGAGCTTGGACACAAGGAAGGTGGGAGAGTACATGAATCTTTGAATAAGGATGGTCATGGTGACAATTTGTCGAAAGGTCGGGATGAAAATGAGACTAAATCCAGCTTTACTCAAGAGGAAGACGTAAAGATCGTCATCAAGAATGCAGTTGATACGATCAATGGTGTGGATGATGAACAAGAAAAGAGAAGCAGCTCCGGAGGGCAGCTTGGAAAACGTAAAGATCTTCACCAAGAAAGTGGGGAGAAGGTGGAAACAGATGATAATTCCAGAATTTCAAGATTACCAGGGAGAATCGGCCATTTAAGCCGATCAAAGGGGAAAAGATGGAGAACTCTTGCTAGGAATAGGCCCCTGAAGAGGAAAGTAAATTCCGGAATAGATGCTGTTGAAAACATGACAAGTAGAAGATTGTCAAAGGAACATAAAGATGATGTAAGAAGTCGGGAAGATGGAACCATTTCCGACAACGAAACAAAGTCCGAACCAGGATGGAGGAAGGAAATGGATGATAGAAAAGCTAATTACTTCAAGCATCAGAACTCTGAAGATACTGAAGATGTGAAACACAGAAAAATGAGTGCCAAGATAAGCCATCAGGTGGAGGGAGAAATTGTGATGCAAAGAAACCATGTCAAAGTTGGAAAAGCCAACAAGATCAAACAGAGTATGAACAACACGGGTGCCAAGGAACCGGAGAAGAAAGCTGAACTCAATTCTGCGAATGCAGATGGAACGGAAGAAGATATAGAGGTTGCATATGAACAAGAGCCGGAGATGGAAGCAGACAAGGGTGACATTTCCAGCAATTTTATGTCCGAATCCGATGGTGAAGTAGAGAATAAGGAGGAAACAGATGAACCTGAGTTTTAATTATCGTACGTTTTCCAAGTGTTCTGCCATAGTTGTGAAGCTTTTTAAATGGCTGGTTTGCTCTTACATAGTAATTGTCACAACTTTTAGCAGTAAAATTATGTTTGGAATTATCAGTACATGGTTGATGCCTGTCATAATTTGATTCAAATCTCATTTTCTGTCATATAAAAGGTGGAATCCAATAGAAAGTTCAATTCAAAAAGTACAGTTGCAGCTTCCCATTATCAACAGGACTAGCCAACAAATCAGGCAGTGTGTTCACTGAAACTAACCTCTAATTTTGCTCATTCATCATTCTCTTGGGGAAAATGAAATGATGAACTTGTCATCAAAAGCGAAAACAATATCCTAAGGACATCAAGTTTCCAGCCACACATTATTACTGGGAATCTTGTAAACATTAAAAGCTCCAACCTCATTTCTTTGCCGTTTCCACTGCATTCTGCAACAAGAAAAAACTAAAATGAGAAGCCATAACACACTACAATAATGTGCAATCTGAATCTATTACTAGTTAGATGCTCAATGAAATAGGATTAGAGACCATCAGTTCAACAAGCGGATGGCTGACGGAGGTGTGCACTTGAGCTCCAAATCGTAAACATGAGCTAGTACGGTATATAAAGTAAGCATGGTTTTCCACCACAATCTGGCATTTGCTGCAGGTAAATAATATTCATACCATGGGGATTAAGCGAACTTAGTGCGAGTGGACAACCTTAAACACGAAAAATTTAACATTGACCAACAGAAACATATCTGGCAAAATGGGACATAAACAGAAAAGCCACAACCAACATTGACTGATATTCATATATGAGTATGAAAGTATGATCCTCCCAATATATCAAAAAGCTTTAGAAAATTTGAGCATACTTGTCTTGGACTCATACACCTCAAGTCCAGGTAACATAGTTCTAGACTGCTGTTCTCGACTCCTATCAAAACACTGACTCAATTCTAATGAAAAGCAAAGTTCAGAGTATATAAACATACCTCTTCCTTCTTGCCTTTGCCTCTGGTTAAGAACTTGTATCCGCCATAGAAAAGCAGACCCCAACCGGTTAACGAGACGATAACAAACTGTGCAATCATTCAAAAAGGTTAATAAAGTTTCCGCAATTTCGACAATATCATTAAACAGATTGAGAAACAGTGCCTATGAAGTTATACATGATAAAATAGGAAGTAAAAAAGAACATCAGTGTGTATGCTGTAATCTAACAGCAGCCCAAACTCAACAAGATTTTAACTTGAAATAAATGAAAGCTAGCATTGGCAATGGAGACGGCGTAGATAATACAAAATATCAAAAAACTGGAAATAAGGGGAGAAATGATGGGGGAAATTGAAATATAAAACATGAAAAGAAACAAACTGACATGTTCTTCCTTCCATTTAGCCGGGTTCATTGGCTCCTGCCAACAATTAACTTTTGGGGGTCCATGGTGATCTGCCAAAAATAAAATGAAATCAAAAAATATTCTATAGAATATGAATTCAAAACGCTAAACAGTTAAAATGGGTATACAGCAAATACCTGCAGAGCCGGCGAGACCACGGCGAGGTATGAGAGAAACGGCTTGAGGAGGAGCCGGTGTTCGAGATACAGTCGCTAATCTACGAGCTGCAGCCGCCGCCAAAGTAGCCATCAAGGTGGTTTCTTTCTCTTCTCTGTGTCTAGAGTTTAATCACCAGAAATTTGGGATGGTTTATATATAACCTACACTGCTATAATTAGTAATAAAATAAACAAATAAAAACAGTCCTTTTTTGCCATATAAAAAAGCAGTCTTTTTTTTTACAAGAACAAAAAAAGCAGTCTTTTACTTTAACTTGTTATGGTCTGAGCATTGGCATTTGAGGTATCGAGACATGAGTTCCAACTCTACAAATTACATGCGATTACTGTCTTTAACGAAACAGTTAACCTCGTACGTGAACCAAGGTCGTCATTCCGACGCTCTCTCCCTCTTCCACACCATGCAAACCTCGCCGTCGCTCGCTCTCGACCCTTTCGTCTTCCCTCTCGTTCTCAAATCCTGTACCGCCAGCCACCGCCCCCGACTCGGCTCCTCCGTTCACGCTCACGCCACCAAGTCAGCACTCCTCGCCAACCAATTCGTCGCTTGCGCTCTCATCGATTTTTACGGTAAATGCTTCTCCGTCTCTTTGGCCCGCAAGTTGTTCGACGAAATCCCTCAACGAAACGCCGTTTCTTGGAGTTCCATGATTTCTCTACACACGCGCTCCGGCCACATGGAAGCAGCTTTGGAACTGTTTCGGTCTATGGATGTTGAGCCGACCGAGTCGACGTTTAATGCCATCATAGCAGGTTTGACTGAAGTGGAAGGTGGGTCTTTTAAGGCTATTGGATTTTATAGAAGGATGCAGAAAATGGGGTTGAGGCCGAATTTGATTACCCTTCTTGCTTTATTACCTGCTTGCGTTGGCGTAGCTGCGTTGAGTTTGATTAAAGAAATCCATGGCTACGCGTTTCGAAGCAACATTGAACCTCACCCGCAGTTGAGAAGTGGCTTAGTGGAAGCTTACGGGCGATGTGGAAGTCTTGTTAATGCGCGAAATGTATTCCAATGTATGAAGGAAAGAGATGTGGTTGCTTGGAGTAGTTTAATATCAGCTTACGCTTTACATGGTGAGGCAAGGGCTGCATTGGAAGTTTTTCGACAAATGGAGTTTGCAAAAGTGTGGCCTGATGACATTACTTTTCTCGGAGTATTAAAAGCTTGTAGCCATGCTGGTTTAGCTGATGAAGCATTGGATTATTTTGATAGAATGCGTAAGGAATTCAAAGTTGAAGCGAGTGCCGATCATTATTCGTGTTTAGTTGATGCATTGAGCAGAGCAGGGAAGTTGTACGATGCTTATAAAGTTATTAAAGAAATGACTGTGAAACCGACTGCAAAGACTTGGGGAGCGTTACTTGGTGCTTGCAGAACTTATGGAGAAGTCGAATTGGCTGAGATTGCTGGGAGAGCTTTGTTTGTGATAGAGCCGTCTAACGCAGCCAATTATGTCCTATTGGCTAAGATTTATGCTAGTGTTGGAAGATACGAAGAAGCCGAGAGAATGAGAATGGAAATGAAGGAGAGGGGAGTGAAGGTAGCTCCTGGTAGCAGTTGGATTTAAATGATCAAGACCAAGGAACTTTCATGGATTTTCTTGTCCCCTTTCAGAACAAGAAAGTATGATGGTGTTACATTTGCACTTCCTATCGCATCTGTAACAGCTATCATTGTGAAGGAGCAGATGGAAGGTGTAGCTAGCCATAGAGGTAGCTCCCATTGCCATCATTAGGTGCAATTTTGGCCATCTGAATTCATCTTTCTGCTAAATTGACTGATTTTCGGCATTTGACATGGATGATAAGATGAAGGCAGATCATCTGTTTCACACATTGTAAGGATAGTAATCTTTTGGTCTATTTTCAAAGGACTAATGGTGTTACTTTGTTCTTGTTCCAATAAAGCATTACTAGTATACAGATATTTTTGCCAGATATGGGAGAATCAGGAAGCTCATTCAACTGTGAAGGTATTTGGTTTCAGTGTTTCCAACAAAAATCCCTAAATAATGTC
This sequence comes from Hibiscus tridactylites, assembly GCA_958450335.1. Classification (NCBI taxonomy): domain Eukaryota; kingdom Viridiplantae; phylum Streptophyta; class Magnoliopsida; order Malvales; family Malvaceae; genus Hibiscus; species Hibiscus tridactylites. The sequence continues at coordinate 22,986,832 of OY288287.1, forward strand.
TGATTATAATAAATTGTAAAACAAGCACAATTTCCACTTTGTCTTCTTTCTGTCTATCAACATCTAAAGTCTCCATGTTCTAGCACACACTTAATGTCATTTCATGTCGGCAATGGCGCCAGAACATCATCTTTAGGCAATATATCAGAACATGTTTCCTTAAATTCATAACAAAGAATCTTGAGATGTTTTCAGACTGGAGCATAGATATCTGCAAAGTGCATCATTTTGCTTTGGTCCTGTCCATCCTATGTTCTTTCCAGTACACAGAATATATGAAGAATGTGTTTCTATTGAAACTATATCCTATTGTGATCAGAAACTCAGGAACTATGATCAATTTTCAAAATGATTCTTTAATAACTTCCTCCATTCTCCATTCTCATTTCATTTCTAAATTATTTTTCATTTGAGTAATGTCCATCATATTTTTGCATTTGCAGAGAAAAAGAAAAGCTTATTTGGTAACATATACATATGAATTCAAAGCCATAACAATAGTTATGGTTTACCTCCTTAAACCGGATCTCTACAGCTGAAAAACAGAAGTAAAGAGGAAGAAGAAATGAATCACTCTTCCTCCCCATCCCCCTCTGCAAAACTGAGAGCTTGAAAAACAGAATCCTCTGTTTCTTCCTCCATACTAAAATATGTTTTCCTTCCCATCAATTCAGCCACTCTTTTGGCTGGCCCTGAATCCCGTGGACTTTCATTCCAAACTCTCACAGTCCTAATCTTTGGTAGCAGATCATTGATCTTATCAATCGATTTCGGCGATTCTCCCTTTAGAATGATCACTTCACTAGGAATTTCCCACTTCTTCTTCACTCTGCTCTCACTCTTGCAGGAACCAACCATCTGTTCATCCGAAACACGCCGCTTTTCGAGCTTGTTGCTCTCCTGCTTTCGAGCATTGTTCACCTTGAAACTCTCATTGCTTTGACTGGGAATCTGATTGTACCGGCTACTGACGACTCTCCCAGGTTTCAATGGTTTCTTGGCTGTCACTGGTTTCTCTACATCTTTGAATAGCATTTTTGGTTGAATTGTAGAAAGAACAGTCTCTTCTTTCTTCACACCCCTTTTAGCCCCTACCGTCGTTGCTGCCGGCTTTGGAACAATGACCTTGGAAACAGTTTTACGGGACTTGGGACTAAGACTCAAGCTCTTGCCTCTCTCTCTTGTAGCCTTGCCTTCATCAATATCTTGAAGCTTAAAGAAACAAGATTTCCGGCGACTCTGTATCGACTGTACCGGAGTTGTGAATCCCTGCTTCATGAATTGACTTGATTTCGTTGCAGAGAAAATCTCCGACGGACCTAAACTAACCCCCCTGCGATTCAATTTCGGTTTAGAAAACAGAGGATCTTCAATCCTTTTCTCCAAAATGCTCTGTTTTGGCTCCATGAATTTGGCAGGCACAATTCTTCCTCTCATGGCGATACTTCTCGCATTGTATTCGGCTTTTTCGAGTCGAAGCGCTTCGAGTTTCGACGACAAACGAACGACCTCCTTCTCTATCTCTTCAATCTCCATATCGATCTTTTTCTCATCACGCTTCTTGTCTTCTTCCTTGCAAACTCCACTCTTCATTTTCACTGAAAATGGCTCCCTGGGGTTCCCGGCAACATTCTTGGAACAATGCTTGACAAGAGACGCAGTCGATTCGAAAGAAACAGGGGATTTCATCCAAAGGGGACTCTGATTTTCTTTACTTCCATCAGATTCCAGCGAATCAAGATTACACCAAGAATCCTTAAAATCGCCATTATCGAAAGCCGCATTGTTCCAAACCTGACGCTCTGGCGCATTAAACGAATCTGGGTATTGAAGGATACTCATCTCTGTACACTTAAAATCGATGAAAAGGTTTGAATTTTGCAGAATCGAATGTAGTTATGGTGAAAGGGAAATGAAGTATGAAATTGAATTTGAAGGGAACTTACTTTCTTGGGAGATGTATGACCGTTGGGCAAAAGTAGACGTTAGTGTGCGTTGGTTGAATATGAGCCGTTGGATCAGGTACGCTCCTACGGACGCTCCCATTTGATTTAAAGGTTATTTTTTAAAAAAAGTACGATTTTGCAGTACTATCAGTCCATCACCGTAATTAAGACGCTTTTTACGGTTGCTTGATGCATTTTAGAATATGGTAAACTACTTGATTAGTCACTTAATTAGAGGGGAGATTTTAATTTGATCTATTAATTTTATCAATCAGATCACTTAACTATTTAATTGGTATTAATTAAGCCGTTCGATTTTAACATAGTTATCATGCGACAGTTGAAAATTAATATAGTTATTATTTGGTCTTCTTTATTTGCATATTCTACCAATTTAGTCATAATTTTATTTTAATTTAATAAAATACAATTATATTTTCATAAAAAAGTTTGAAATTAATTTTTTAATTCAATAATCTTACCGGAGAAAAATAAATCAATGAATAATGAAATTTGTGTGACTCAAACCTCTGGAAAGAGTAGGGATTGAATGTGTTTGGCCCCTAACCAAACCTCATATTTGGTGTAAAGTTTACAACATATAATATATATATATATATATATATATATATTAAACGGCAGTTAGTGCAAGAAAAATAAAGGAAATGAAAGTAACTATGATAAAACAAATATGTAAATAATTACGATTAAGGATTAATATCTTATACACTAGCGGTGGAAAGTTTTTATTTCCACAAGCGCCTCAATTATAGGGTTTAGGGTTAGTGTTTAGGGTTTAGAGTTTAGGGTTTTAGTGTAAAGGTTTAGAATTTAGAGTTTATGTTTAGAATTTAGGAATTAGGGTTAGAATTTAGGGGTTTTAGTGTAAAGGTTTAGAATTTAGGGTTTATGTTTAGAATTTAGGAATTAGAGTTAGAATTTAGGGTTTAGGGCTAGGGTTTAGTTTTAGGGTAATATGGGTGGGGATTTAGGTTTTAACCTATAAACCTTAAATTTTAACCCTAAACCCAAAATTCTATCAACAACCCCTAAATTCAAAACCACTACACTTATACCCCTAAATTTTAAACCCTAAACGAAGTCTCTAACCCCAAAAACTAAGGAACTTGTGTAAAAAAGTTTCCACAAAGCGCTTGTGTATAGAACAATTACCCTATTATTAATTCCATCAAAAAGGAAACAATCAGCTGAATTGAAACTATTTTAACGGGTTTAATTGATAACATTTATAGTTTAATGGTGAAAATATAACCAAAATCAATACGTTAGTAGTTTTGATATAGTTTGCACGTTTCTTTTGGGTAAAATAAAATTGAGGTCATTTAATTATGAAAAGTTACATTTGAGTCACTCAATTATGGATAAGGTTACATTTGAGTCACCTAATTATTAAAGGTTAAATTTGGATCACTCAATTATGTGTAAAGTTATATTTGGGCACCCTTCATATTTTTTTAAAAAATATATCAATTTGTGTATTAGATTAATTAATGGTTCCAAATGAAGTACTCTAATGTTAACGAGGGTATACAAGTGATTTAGAAAGAAAGAGTAACCAAAGTGATGTACTTTTTTAAATATAAAAGGTGACACAAACGTAACCTTACATATAATTGAGTGACCTAAATATAACCTTTAATAATTAGGTGACCTAAATACCTATAATTAAGTGACTCAAATATAATCTTAACTATAATTGAGGGACCTATATTGTAGTTTACCCTTCTTTTTCTATTTTTTATCATCAAAATCAATTCTTGCAATACTAGTGTGTCCCCAGAGAGAGCTGGAACGTGGACAGCATAAATGGAAACACGTACTACTACTATCTGTACAAGAGCTCAGTACGTGGCAAAGGATTTAGCCATCTCGAAACTCGAAACTGAGTCAGCATTAAACTCACAAAAATCCCATTCCCCACTTGCCCAACCTTGGAGAAAACAAAGTGGTTTTGAAACTCCAAAACCACGAGCCACGGTGGCAGCCTCTGGTTTTGTTTCCCAAACTAATTGTCCTTTTTTGCTGGATCCATCAAACTCCCTTTCCCTATATAAACAATAACCCCCTTATTCACATCCCACATCAACAAAAACATCTTATCGTATACAATCTCCTCCAGTTTCAAGATTCGAGTAATTGCAAGATGAGTTCAAGCAGCAGAGCGTGGGTAGTGGCAGCTAGTATTGGAGCTGTGGAGGTTCTGAAAGACCAGGGTATCTGCAGATGGAACTATACCCTAAGGTCAGCCGTCCAGCATGCCAAGAACCATCTCCGGTCTGCTTCACAGGCCAAGAGCCTCTCTTCTCGATCCTCGGCTGCAATTTCCAAGGGACTCAGCCGGGACGACAGATCTAAGCAGTCCGAGGAGTCGTTGAGGAAAGTCATGTACTTGAGCTGTTGGGGTCCCAACTGAGAGCCTTGGAAGTTGAATCTCTCTTCATTTCTTTACAAATTAAGAAACATGAATCATTAACACGTGAGTGCAAGCTTTTGTCATCTCAGACAAGGCTTGAGGACTGTCCGTGGGGCATGCATGCATGATGCATGGCTGGGCTTTTTCATGGGGTGGGTTCTTGCCTCTATAATGTAATATAGCCCTACAAGATGATGTAGGAGAGGAACTCTCCATCATGGTTCAACTAATGAAAAGAATTTGTGAATTGCCTATATTATTTTATTTTGTGTTAAAATTAATTTATAGTCAAAAATACAAATTAAAACAAAAAAATGCCATTTTTGTAAGTAATTGGGGATGCATACCAGTTTCCTCGGAGAATAGTGCCACTCAAGGCAGTTCCAGTTTAGTTTCTGGTTTTGCCCAATACCAATGGCTTCTTTGTGCATGAACTATTAGTCGTTCCATAACATGGAATAAAGAGTAAGTAACGCTAACACCTATTATAATGTTATTGTACTGATAATATAACATACTAAATTAATTAAATATATATATATAATTATTAATATCTAATATCGATTAACTAATTTGAATTAAATTATTTAAAAAAAACCAAAAACAAATATATGCATTTAGGAGCTCAGCACGTGGCAAATAATTTGGGTATATGGCCTTGAAAGTCGAACCCAAGTGTGCATTACAATCTTCCCAATTCAAGTAGATAACCTTTGAGAAAGCAATTGGTTTTACACCTTTGGATCTACCTGAATAGAAATCCGATCTACTTAAGATAATACTCCGGGTTTACTGGAAATTAGTAAGAAAACCGCCATTTTCACTAACCTAATCATGTTTTATTGTTTTATATTCAATCCATAATCCCATTTTTGCCCCCATCTACTTTGTGCGCCATCAAGTGACTTTTTATGGACGTTTAAGTCATAATAATATTGCAGACAGAAATCAGAAAACCATCGGCTGTTTCCAGCGTCTCAAAACCACGAGCCACACAGCAAAAACATGTGGTTTCTTCTTCTCCTATCCTAATTCCTATATATACAAGAAGACAATTCACCCACCCCCATCAACAAAATAATCAATCTTTCCAATACCCTCTTCTTCAATTTTAGGATTCAAGAATCAAAGATTCAAAGTTGTGTACTTGCAATATGAGTTCAACAAGCAGAGCATGGGTTGCTGCAGCTAGCATCGGAGCTGTGGAGGCTCTGAAAGATCAAGGCGTCTGCAGGTGGAACTATACCCTAAGGTCAGCCGTTCAGCATGCCAAGAACCATCTCAGGTCCGTTTCACAGGCCAAGAACAACCTCTCCTCTCAGTCCTCAGCTGCAATTTCAAAGGGACTGTGCAGGGAAGCCAAGTCTAAACAATCGGAGGAGTCGTTGAGGAAAGTCATGTACTTGAGCTGTTGGGGTCCCAACTGAGCTTAACACATTTGGGCATGGCATATTGGCATGGGTGGATTCTTGCTTGTGTAAATGTATATAGCTTACAGAATGATGTAAGAGAGCAATGCTTGTCTACCATCGTATATAATATGAAAAGAATTTTGAGAATTGCTTGCTTTTCAACTCTTGTATACGACAGTGTTGTGTCTTGTCTTCTGCGATGTGAGACAACATATGTCCAGGTTCAGATAATATGAAAACCCTCACAGGAAATTACTGTCTTTTTTCTTTCTAATTTTGTGAGGAGTGGAACAGGTTTTTAAGATTATCCAAATTCAATGAATTTCTCATTCCATTTAAAAGAAACGCATTTCGTTTGGAACATACTGTTGAGTGTTGAGAAAACTTGTTCGTCAATCATTCGTATGCCAGTTACAGTTAGCGTATGAAGCTTGGTGTTTTAACTGCAAGCTTGAGAAAACTTGCTCTTCAATCATTTGTCATAAGAACACATCAAAATTCACTTAGCTTTCGTCTACTTGAACAGGTCGAGGTTGCCTAGACTAAGCCGTTTGTTCTAATTAATTTGGTATATGTAGACTTATGGGTGTTGTGGTTTGCAAACTTGTTGTAGAATTGAAGAAAATTGAAGCAAGAAATTCTCAAAACTCTTTTCATTAGTTGCAGGATGATAGATACAGATTCCTCTTGTACATTTTTTTGTAAGCTATATACAATCATAAAGACAAGAACCCACCCATGGAAAGCTCAGCCATGCCCAAGTAGGCTTGTTCGCTCAGTCCCGGAGGCCGGAGCCTTGTTTTGCATGACCAAAGCTTGAACTCATGAGTCAAATGATTCACCCAAAGGATGCTTTATGGCTCAGTTTGGACCCCAGCAGCTCAAGTACATGACTTTCCTCAATGAGTCTTCTGATTGTCTAGACTTGTCATCCCTGCAAAGTCCATTGGAGATTGCAGCTGAGGACTGAGAGGAGAGGTTGTTCTTGGCCTGAGAAGCAGACCGGAGATGGTTCTTAGCATGCTGGACGGCTGACCTTAGAGTATAGTTCCACCTGCAGACGCCTTGATCTTTCAGAGCCTCCACAGCTCCGATGCTAGCTGCAACAACCCATGCTCTGCTTGTTGAACTCATCTTGAATCCTAAAATTGAACAAGTTCGTAATAGAAAGACGGGATTTTGATGTTTGTTTTGATGATGGGAGTGAGTGATTTGGCTCCCTTTCTTATATAGGGAGTAAAGGAAGATAAGAATGCCAGAAATCAGGAGGAAAGGAAAAAACCACAGGCTATTTGCTCTTGCTCGTGGTTTTTGTTGTTTATTTCTGGGTGGGTGGGGTTGGGTTGGAAATAATAATAATGGTAAAAAGACTGAAATATACATGTAATATCACAGGATGACAACAACCGGATGAGGGCAATGAATGGGATTTAGAAAAAAAAATTCAATGGCGATATGATTTGAAATGGGCAGTGGGCACATGGTTTTTACTTGACAACAGTCCAAACCACCAGGTTTCTTCTCCATTTCTCCAGCTTGAACTGTGAGGAAAACATTTTTTTTTATCAAAGAGACTTGCATTAATTAAACCGAAAGAGGCAAAAGCCTTAACAGACATTCCGAGAGAGGAAAAACAACCGTCCTAAACAAAAAACAGAAAAGGAAAACACCAGGCACGCATGCCACAAAATCAAACCTAAAAGCATAAGATCGAAACATAGAACAAAGACGATGTCGCAACTCAGGCGACCAGGGACAACGGCGATCGGGGACAAAAGCCCAACGAGAAACCGTAATAACCAACGCGACCGACTTGCACCAAGTGGTTTGCGTTTTCAAGACCATCCAAGCCAGACTCCATCGGCAAGGAACAAAACTAGTTCGCCACCACCAACTGATGTTGACAGTCCATCGTCGATATCGGAGAGCTCTATCCAGAGGCAGGCTTCCTCCCAATATTGGTCGGTCCTTTTCACGACAAGCAACAACGGACAATATCAATGAGTTAAACGGTCGAACTAAAGAACCTTGTTCCGTCTGGCACTGAATGATCCAAGCTCCAAAATAACAACCAAAACTCGTAGATAACATAGCTAAAAACTCAGGTACGCAGGTCCATGGAGGTAACCTTAAGATTCCTGGATCCCAATCGAACGTTAAATCATCAGATATCCAAATCCCACTACAGTTGACTTTACACTTAGCAAAAGGAAAAGTAACCGGTGGGTAATTAATCTCTCTCTTAGAGATTAAGGATTTCATTTCAGGTTTCGCTTTCCAAGGCTGAAAAATAAGGCATGCACCATAGCCAAAAATGGCAAGCCTTGGAAAACAAAAGCTTCTAATGGCCATCTCATAGACCTTGGAATCTGTGCCCAATCTTACCCCAGCGAGAAAGACAAAACCATTGACTTTACGAAAAGCCTGCCATATCTCAAGAAATCCGGGATTTTTTGCAGCTTCATGGAAGACATCGGTTTTCGCGCCGTCAATAGTTTGTTCCTTCGTCCAGAGACTTGCCACCTTTGCCGGCTTCACCGTCGTTGTAACGCCGTTCATCCCGGTTCTTTGGCCTATGTAGCCCTCGTTCAGCGCCGATTGAATCATAGATTTCACTGTTAAGCCACCCTGAGCCGTCGCTCCGATGCCATTGCATGAGGAAGCTACTGCTGCTTTGACGTCTCTACGCAAGGGAAGAGTCGAACCTGCAACCCAAAGTAACAGCGCCACCGAGGAGCATATGGTCGCCTCCTCCAAAAAACAGGAAAAGATGAACCTGGCTTGGGTTTGGAGAGTGTGTACGCATGTTATAGTCGCAACTAGAACCCAAATATGGTGGCGTTCATGCCAAAAGTAGAAAACCTGAAGCCCGACAACACTGTAAAACCAGAATTTGCTCATCGCAGGCGGCGAGTCAGGCCGGTTGTTAATGTTGCCTCTTGGCTTCGAGCAGAGTTGAGGGATTGGGGAACCGCTACTGTTTCCGGCAAGAAATAACCGGAAATAACAAAAACCCGAGACAGAGATCCACCGGCCTGTTGGCCACCCAAAACTCAGGCCACCAGGATCAAAGCATACGTAAGCTGGCTCCGCACTTTGCCGGTTCGCATAAAGACGACGGGCCAGACGGTAGCGCCGGGAGCTTAGGCTGGGACACCGTCTCCGATGTTTGGCTACCACAAGTCCGGCCAAAGGACCTGCTTCAGCTAGTTTTACGGCAACAACCTCCGTTGGGGTCCTTCCACGAGGGCCAAAAACGATCGTAAACTGCCTGCTTCCCGCCCTCGCTTCTCCACCGTCAAGAAACCTCCGAGCAAACCAACAGCCAACCTCGTCCCCTGATATGCCGGCGATCTGATGGCCATCTGACGGCGACGAAATCTTCCGTGCAGAGACCACGCAAAAAGGCCGGTTCCGGCAGATCAAAATAATCGACTGAGGCCTGGGGAGCTTTGGGTAGGAGAAAGCATTTGGCGCGTGAGGCGCGTTGAGTTCGATGGCCATCGAGCTCCTTTTTTAACTGTGAGGAAAACATGAGACATGTTTTGGCATATGTGCAAATACTTGGCAGTTCTAAGTACATTACTGTCAGTAAACAAGGTCGGTTAACTTGTTGGATAAATTTACAGTGAAATTTTAGTGTGAGTAATTTTAGTGCGTAACTAAAAAGGAAAATTCTAACGAGTGCAAACGAACACCGCTGAACACTATTAATGTTGAACACCGTTGAACATCATTAAATTAATTAATAAAAATTTAAAATTTAAGAACCCATTAAATAATTAATAATTATTTTAAAATTTTTAATTAAATTATATTTATATATATTAAATTTTTTTAATAAGGGTAAACTATATATTTAGTAACTCACCTATTTTCATATTTCTATTAAACACTTATTATTTAAATATTATTTTAATTTGACCCTATTTTTTATAAAAAATAATTTAATCCTTAACCTTCAACCTAAAACCCTAAACTATTAAACCTTAAATCTTTAAATTTTTAAACTTATACCCTAAACCATTTACGCTAAACCAAAAACTATGAAGCATTGCAGGGTGATCAGAGAAGGATAAATCTCTACTTTTGATATCAAATCTTCTTTTTTCATGAAAAGGTTAAGAAAGATCGAGTGAGAGAAACAGGTGGGACTCGGAAGATATATAAAGGAAAAACAGTGGAAATTTCCAAAGCTTGGCCTTCTGCCATGGATGTTTGAATATTTAGTAAAAATTGTGTACATAAAATTTAAGAGAGGATGCAATGTTGGCCTGGTTGGTGTTTGCTATAAAACCAAAACTAATACATAACTGAGACAAAGATTCAAGTTTCAAAGGCCTTCTGGTACAATGCAGTCTGCAGACTTGAGGATGCAATGAGCTCTTTTCTTAACTTTCATGTTGGCCTAGTACATTAGATTTTTAAGGGTATATGGTTTAGGGAATATTTTTAAGAGTTTAAGGGTTTAAGGTTTAATAGTTTATGGTTTTAGGTTGAGGGTTAAGGGTTAAATTATTTTTTTTATAAAGAATAGAGTCAAATTAAAATAATATTTAAATAATAAATGTTCAATAAAAATACGAAAATAGGTGAGTTACTAAATATATAATTTAACCTTATTAAAAAAATAAAATTTTAATATATATATATATAATTGAATTGAATTGAATTGAATTGAATTTTTTAAAGTAATTATTTATTATTTGATGAGTCCTTAAAATTTTAAATCTTTATTAATTAATTTAATGGTGTTCAACAGTGTTAAGCATTAATGGTGTTCAACGGTGTTCGTCGCACGTGGTAGACTCATCCCTGAGACAGATTTATATAAATTTTTATTCAGTTGATAATAATTTATATAGTTACACAACTTTTTACAATTTATACAAATTTTTAGGTAAGAATTTAGGTTTAATATAAGAATTTGTGCATTTACACAAATTTTTACCTAAGGGAATATTTATATAAATTCTTATCCAGATGATAAGAATTTATGTAGTCACACAAAGCCTTACCCAGTTAGTAAGATTTTCAATTCTACCTAAATTATTACCTCTCCTACACAAATTTTTACCATTTTAGTAGGAATTTATGGGATGGAAATTCTCTGCCCCTATTTGTGTCCTACGCTTAAAATTAGGTTTAGAGTATAATGTTTAGGGTTTAGGGTTAGGGTTTAGAGAAATTATGGTAAAGTGTATTTTTAGGGTATATGGTGTAGGGTTTAGGATTTAGAATTTAGGGTTAGGACTTGGAATTTAATTTTGTAGTATTTTTTAGTGTTGAGGCATAAGTATGAGCACCGAAAACGGACATAAATTTTTTTCCAAATTTATATAGCGCCTCATTTTAGTCTCACCATAAACTGTCACACCTTAGAAATTTCCAAATTTATAAAAGTACAATAATATTTTATTTTTCTCATATATTATACTAAAAGTTCATAATTAACCTTTTATTTTTTAGTAAGTATTTGACTTAATTTATTATGGATCTCTATTTTTTAGGGTAAACTACATAAATAACAACCATACTATTGGAAAAGTCACGATTTGACCACCTTACTTTATTTCCGAAGCAATTAAACCATCATACTATTAAATTGGGTGCAATGTGACCACCAGCCGTTAGAGGTTAACGATAGGTTGACGTGGCAGTTAAAAAATTAAGGCTATAATTACACATTTGGTCCTTACTATTTACACATTCTTTCAATTTAGTCATAATTTTAAACTAATAAAATAAATTAAGTAGGAGGTAACACGTGTCAACGCCTATTTAGAGGAGAAAAACAAAATTCCCAAAAGTGCTCTATGCGGGAAACAAACTTGGGTGAAGCAGGGATAAAGGCAACACCTTAACCACTGCACCAAGCGCATGTTTGTGCTATTAATCACCAATTGTATTATATGTCTTATTGTTTGTTACCATTCAAACTCATCTTCTTCCTCATCACTTTTGTCCTGCTTCAGTCTTCCCATGTTTTCTATTCTTCATCCTCTATAAACTCTACTGAAGCTCTTTTAAAATGGAAATCAACCATATTTTTTTTTATTTTATTAATCTTGTCTATATGTTACGTTTAATCCTATGCGTGAAGGCAAACATCGAAAATACGAACACAGATACGAACCGAGCAGAGGCATAAAGGTAACTTACCCTTACCAAGTAGTTATTAGTCAAGTTCCATGCACACGAGGCAAAACCATCACAAAGGATACATATAAACTCATTTAGGAAGTATACAAGCATTAAGGACTAAACAGTAACATTTGGAAACCTTCAAGGATGCCCTTTAACCGTTTTAACTACCTGCGTTTCGAAACAGGACTACCCGTTCTGGAACGCGGGCTTCATTCAAAAAGCAACACCAGGTCGTTCCGGAACAGCTCCTCATGGTTCCGAAATAGGATCCTTTAGTGGCAAATCGTACCGAAATGGCACCACCCTCGTTCCGATACGGGTGCCCATAGAGCTTGGCCGTTCTGAAACCATACGAAACGCCTGGACATAGTTTGGCCCGAAAATACATTTTGGCATCTCCAAACGTTCCCAAACTTACCCCGAAACATCACAAACCTTATGGCAACTTATTAAACAAACAATATAGAGGCAAAACACCCTAAAGGCATGCTTCAAACATGAATACACGCGAAAATGGATCTCAAACCCCAAAAGCTCATAAGAACACTTTAGTTAAAAAAATACTAACAAGTCAAAACACATAGCAATTAACCCAAGGCCAAAACAAGCCTCAACATTGATTGGTAACAACATTTAAAACATGTTAGCAATAATAACAATAGCCAAACATAGGAGTTTGGGCACCAACTCCCTAACTTGGTCTAGCATTTCCATTACCTAAGTATTATTACAGCTAAGAAAACCATACTTTGAGCTAGTAAAGAACTCCAAGAACTCCTCCCTTGCCTCGTTTGCCTCTGAAGCTACTAACGATCTGCATTGTTGGAAAAAGAGAGCGTAAGCTTAAAAGCTTAGTGAGCAGAGCTCTAAAACACAACAACAATGCAGTTCAAAACATATATCTTAGTTTTAGAAACAAAACCATTTAAGAAAGAGATGCAATAAAAAGGAAGCATAAATGAAACATGGTTTGCACAATCACAACCATCTCCGATGGGACTACACATCACCGTACACAACAACTAGCATATTTCTGGTGGGACTACACATCACCGTACTCATATACTAGTCACTACCGGTGGGACTACACAACACCGTACACAACGACTAACCATTACGTGAGGCTCAACATCAACTACGACAATACAAAAACATTAAAACAAGGATAAAAGCATTCCGCAATCAACACCATAACACACATATAAACGCGAACGCTAACAATCAACCAAACAAGGCAGGAATAGAAAAACTTACGCTTGGGTCTAGGTTAGCCTCTAAGGCTCCACCCAAACCCCAAGAAACCTTTATTGAACATATTAAAGCTTCAAACGATTTCCACTCACCAGCTCAAAAACCCAAACAAGCTAACGATTCGCCTTTAAGCTTCCGCAACTTCACAGATTCTCGTCTAGAACTCCCAAATTGATTTCCCTTGTTTCTAAACAACCAAAAACAAAACATTATTCCCATACTCTTCCATAAATTCACTGTCAAACATCAGTTCACAAATCTATAACATTCTCTCAACGATTCAATGCCGAAATCCACCAAAATACCATCAAATTCTTTCTTAAGAAAAGCCCAACAATAACTCATCAATTTAAACATCCAAAACGCTCCTAAATATACCTAAAAGCATCAATTCGAAGCTGGTAAACCATCAGGTCTCATTTTCCCACGTATTCAATTCAAAAACTTTAGAAAGTTCACTCCAAACACCACTTTTGTAACCCCTTCGTCCCGGTCTGGACGACTGACCAGTCCGAGTAGGTTACACGGGGAAAACCGAAGTGAAACCCGTTAAGGCCCCATCTCGGTTAGCAACCCTAGAAAATTTTTCTTCAATTATCTTAGCTAGATGAATCGTTTAATCCCATGTGAGAAACACCAGCGGAAAGGACGAAGAAGAACATTCAAACAGACGTAAGGTAAATTTAAATTTACCAAGTATCAAGTTAGTCCGATTTCTTGCATATGTGACCAAACCATACATAAACGATACGAACAAGACTCACAGGAAAGCTTACAACAAACAGAACCCAAGCCCAACACTTGATAACCCTTTAAGATGCTCAAAACCCCAATTTTCAGGCCGGTGTTTCGAAACTGGCTTGCCTGTTTCGATACACGGACCCCAATTTTAAAAGCCAGACCAGCCGTACCGGTACGGTCCACCTCGTTTCGGTACAGGGGTCCATTTCGTCTAAGCATTTCGAAACTCGTTCCGGAACAAGCCTTCACCGTAGCAAAAATGTTTCGGTACGCGTACCAAAACATGGGCTCACAATGTCAAACTGTATCGGAACGCGTTTTGATACGGGTATCCCTAGAGCTACACCTATTCCAAAACCACCTCACGCGTTTCGAAACGACTACAATCTATGAGACTCTAAAAACAGTTTAGGCATCTCCAAATGTTCCCAAACATGTCTAAAACCATAAGAAACAAGATACAATATGCTTACACGACATCTAGAGGCATTCCAACCTACCACAAGCATGACCAACCATTGAGCATACATATGATTCAAGGCAAGAAAAAGACATACATTTAGATCCTTCCAACACATGCCAAAACATCAAACCATCAAACATGATATATATAAGGCAATAAAGCATGCTTAACAAAACCATTTAGCCAAAAGAAACATATGTTCACCTAAGCAATGCACAATCAAGGTTTACACGCCTTCAACAAAAACATAAGCATTCATAAAACATGGTTAAAAACCTTCAAATACAAAACACTTAGGCATAAACATAAGGGAAAACTACACCAGTGACCACCGAAGATATTGGGGATACCTATTTGAACCATCGAACTAAAAAAAACGTCAATCACACCACCAAACTTATTAAATCAACCTATTTTGACCACCGTCGTTAAAAACCTAACGGTGGAGCGAAGGAACTGCCACGTGGAAGTTGATGGGTATATTTAAAAATTACACATTTGGTCCCTGTTATTTACACATTCTTTCAATTTAGTCCTAATTTCCAATTAATAAAATAATAAATTATTTAATTAAGTGGTGACACGTGTCAAGACCTTATTGGAGGATTTTAATTATTTATATTTAATTTTATTAATTTGTTTTTCCCCTCCAATCAGGTGGTGACACGTGTCACCAGCAATTTAGAGGAGAAAAACAAATATTCAATCACTTGCATGCTGAGGAACTCGAACCTGGGTCTCCCAGGTGTAAGTGCATCAACACTACCACTGCACCAAGCACATCTTTGTGCTATAATTCTCCACATATAATATATATCTCTTATTAGTTTCTATATTTATAACCAAAAGCTCAAACCCTAAACATTAATTTCACATACATAAATCCTAAACCCTAAACTCTAACCCTAAATATTTCAAATTAAACCTCAAACCCTAAAATTTTTAAATTAATTCCACACTAAATATCCCAAACCCTAAACCCCAAATCCTAAAAAATTCAAATTAATTTCATGCTAAATATTTTAAATTAAGCCTTAAACCCTAAACCCTAAATATTTCAAATTATTTTTACGCTAAATATTTCAAATTAAACCCCAAACCCTTAACCTTAAACCCTAAACATTCAAATTAATTACACGCTAACTATTTTAATTTAAACCATAAACCCTAAATATTTCAAATTAATTTCACGCTAAATATTTCAAATTAAACCCTAAATATTTATCGTGTAATTAATTTGAAATTTAGGGTTTAAGGTTAGGGTTTTGGGTTTAATTTGAAATATTTAGGGTTTAAGGTTTAATGCTTAATTTGAAATATTTAGCGTGGAATTAATTTGAAATTTTAAGGGTTTGGGGTTTAGGGTTTAGGATTTTAGCGTGGAATTAATTTAAAAAAATTAGGGTTTGACGTTTAATTTGAAATATTTAGGGTTAGAGTTTAAGGTTTAGGATTTATATATGTGAAATTAGTGTTTAGGGTTTTAGCTTTTGGCTTATAAATGTAGAAACTTATAAGAGATATATATTATATGTGGAGAATTATAGCACAAAGATGTGCTTGGTGCAGTGGTAGAGTTGATGCACTTACACCTGGGAGACCCAAGTTCGAGTCCCCCAGCATGCAGGTGGGTGAATTGTTGTTTTTCTCCTTTAAATTGGTGGTGACACGTGTCACCACCTGATTGGAGGGTGAAAACAAATTAATAAAATTAAATATAAATAATTAAAATCCTCTAATAAGGTCTTGACACGTGTCACCACTTAATTAAATAATTTATTATTTTATTAATTGAAAATTAGGACTAAATTGAAAGAATGTGTAAATAACAGGGACCAAATGTGTAATTTTTAAATATACACATCAACTGCCACGTGGCAGTTCCGTCACTCCACCGTTAGGTTTTTAATGGCGGTGGTCAAAATAGGTTGATTTAATAAGTTTGGTGGTGTGATTGACGTTTTTTTTAGTTCGGTGGTTCAAATAGGTATCCCCAATATCTTCGGTGGTCACTGGTGTAGTTTTCCCTAAACATAAACATGGTTTACAAATCCATCAACACAAAGCATTAACAACATAAAGCCAACACAAAAGAGTCTAGATACACGCTCTTAAAACACGTAGCATTTCTCATTGCTAAACTACTACATTATTTACCAAACCATACTTGAGCAACTACCACACGCTTGGACGCCCTTTCCTTGCTCCTTGCTAACTCCTCACTAATGATCTGCATTGTCGAAAAAGGAGGGCGTAAGCATAAAGCTTAGTGAGTGGAGCTCTAAAAACACATCAACAATGCAGTTTTCAAAACATAAATTTTAGTTGAAAAGCAAACCATTTTACAGTACGAAAGGAGACACAATCATCACAATTACATGGTATGCACATGCATAACCAAAACACGGTGGGACCACACATCACCGTCCGACTAGTAGTTTTCCGATGGGACCACACATCACCGTACTCTTCTACGAGTAACTACCGATGGGACCACACATCACCGTAGTAACGACAACCATCACGTGAGGTTCGACACCCTTGCTAACTCCTCACTAATGATCTGCATTGTCGAAAAAGGAGGGCGTAAGCATAAAGCTTATTGAGTGGAGCTCTAAAAACACATCAACAATGCAGTTTTCAAAACATAAATTTTAGTTGAAAAGCAAACCATTTTACAGTACGAAAGGAGACACAATCATCACAATTACATGGTATGCACATGCATAACCAAAACACGGTGGGACCATACATCACCGTCCGACTAGTAGTTTTCCGATGGGACCACACATCACCGTACTCTTCTACGAGTAACTACCGATGGGACCACACATCACCGTAGTAACGACAACCATCACGTGAGGTTCGACACCAACAACGACTACACAACAACATCAAACGAAAGTAAAGACAATCCACAATTCACACAATATCACAACAATCATACACACATTAACACTTAATGAATAAGGTGAAATGGCAACTTACACTTAGGTTTAGGCTAGCCTTTAAGGCTCCACCCAAACCCTCAAGAAACCTCTTTGAACATATTTAAACCTTAAAACAGTTTCCACTCACCATTCGCACACCAATGCAAACCATAAAGTCATTTCAAGCTTCCGGACTTCCCAGAACCGCGTCCGAACAACCCAAGGCCAAATCCGCTGTTTCTAACCAGTCAAAAACAATGTATTAACCTCTTAATCAACCACAAATTTGTTGTTATACATCAGCTCACAATTCCACAATATTTTCTCAACAATTCAAAGCCGAATTCCTCCCAAATATTCTCATTTTCGTACTCCAGCAAAACTCATCCATTACCCCTCAATTTAAACACTTAAAAAACTCCAAAATATATCCAAAACATCACCTGGAGGCTGTAAAACCATCACCCTTTCATTTCCCCACATAACACCTTAAAAACTCTTATTTTACACTTCTAAAAATCACCTACAACAGTGGTTTTGGGAATCCAATCAAACCAGCACTATCACCACTCAAAAATCATCAGATAACATCTAAAAACACCTATCCAAGGCCCGCATACCTCCAGCCCTCTTTTACCACAACATCAAGCCAAAAACTCACTTATTTCACTTCTAAAATCCACTGCTAAGACTAGTTTTGAGTATACTATAATTAAGCAACCTTTTTAACATGTTATGACTTCAAAATAAACTTTAAAAACACCCCAAAACACTGCCCTAAAAGTCCCATATAAGATTTTACCCAAAATCCCCACTTTTCATAAATCTTGAAATTTCAAGGTTGAGAATTAATGGGCTTTGCAAAACCAAATTTAATTTAAGTTAAATTTAAGTAAAACAAGGAAAAGAAAAAGAAGATTTACCTTCAAAAGTCTTCAATGGAGGAAAGGAGATGAAAATGAGAGAATAGAATTTTTGGAAGAATATGAGTGGTTTTGATTTTCAAAACCCTCTTAAAATTTTCATTAATGACGTTATCGTAAATAATGAGAACTTTTATAAAAATCAGCTCTTTAATTTAAATTTAACACGAAACTAATCCTAGATCAACATCGATAACTCTCGGGCCCTAAAACCGGGTGTTACAACTTCTAAGTATAGTTTCAGGTTTGGTTTATTAAAACCTCATTTCAACACTTTATCAACACCAAAATATAATTTACTACTAACCCAAAATGTTGTTTTCACCAAAAAGCTAAAACCTTTCAAAACTCCCTTTTTACCCAAATGTTGAAACTTGAGAAAAATCTTCAAAACTTGAAAGAATAATGCTAAAAACAAGACTAGAATGAAGAGAGGAGTAAAACCAAGTTTTTACCTCTTTGAAATCTTAAAAAATGATGAAGCTTTGTGGAAAAGTGGGTGTGGCTATGGTTTGAAAGGTTTAACGTGAAAATGGGGTTTTGGGGAAGAAGATGAGATGATGACTTTTTGAAATATATCATTTTATTTAATTCAAAACTATCCCAAAACTCATTTTTCCCATTTATCAAAAGACCCCTTTTTAAAATTTCTCCTTTCCTCTAGAGCTTTTAAAGTTAGTAATTTAAATTGTTTTCCCCAAATTGCCTAACCCGAACCGGCCTAACAACCCGAATATCTCCCGAGCGTAAGGGATGGGCACGGAACCCGAATCTGACGGGTTCCGACCCCACCCGATCCGATAGGGTCGGATTTATTTAAAAAAAATCGGGTTCGGGTCGGGTCGGGTGGAGTTTATAAAATGCTCAGTTTCGGGTTGGGGTCGGGTTTGGGGGGAAAAACACCCTACCCGACCCGACCCGGGTACTTAAATATTTTTTTTAATTTTTATTTATATTATATTATGTCTTTTACAATTATACCCCTTTCTTTAATTTTCCCCCAATTCCCCCTCTAGATCGACAGTCTCAGTTTTTATTTTTTCACGTGTTTGAACTCTCACAGCCCTAAATCCCTAATCCCATAATTCTTTCCATCGCAATTCGCAGAGCAGATCAGACATCACTCATCAGGAGATCGCAAATCTTCCATCGTCGCTCGCGCTTGGATTCTCCAGATTTGAAGGTCTTAAAATTGCATTATTTAATCTAAATTGCACAAGTTTGTTTTGTTATTGAGATTTGAAGGTCTTAAAATTGTAGGGGTTACGGGGTAAGTCTATTTCGATTCTGCTGTTGTGTAGAGTGCTGGGTTGAAGGTCTTAAAATTGCAGGGGTAAGTCTATTTCAATTTATATTTAGATTTGCTAGGGACTGGTTGGAATCCCTTATAGATTTTAATTGTAATTTTTTGGGTAAAGTACACAGACGGTCACTGAACTTTGATAAAAAGAACAAAATGGTAACCAAACTTTCAAAAATCACAAAATGGTAATTAAACTTTATGTTTTATAACAAAATGGTAACTAGACGTTAAATGCCGTTAAGTGACTGTTATAAAATTTGGTATAATAACACATTTAGTCCTTCATATTTATACATTCTATTAATTCAGTCCTAATTCAAAACAATTCACTAAATTTAGCCCTCGTTATTTACAAATTCTTTCAATTTGGTCCTTAAAGCAAAATTATAAAGTATGATAACATGATAAATAATTACAATTAAATTTTTATAGGAACTCGAAAACTCGAATTGAATCGAAAAAAATTCAAATAAAGTTTGAGTTGTAAAATATGACGCGTCAACTCGAATAACTCGAATTTTTTTGACTCGACTCGATCGAACGCTCAACTCTATCTTAAGATATGACGCGTCAACTCGAATAACTCGAAATATTCGAATATTTTAAATCATTTTTCTTTTAAATCAAATATTTTTTTAAAATAGAATATTTAATATTTTCATATTTAAATCACATCGATTATTTAATAACATCTTTAAGTATTCGATTTAAAATAAAAATGATTTAAAATATTTGAATATTTAATTAAAATTTTATAGGAACTCGAAAACTCGACTCGAATCGAAAAAATTTCAAATAAAGTTTGAGTTATAAAATATGATGCGTACACTCGAATAACTCTAAATTTTTTGACTCGACTCGATCAAACGCTCACCGGTATCTTAAGATATGACGCGTCAACTCGAATAACTCGAAATATTCGAATATTTTAAATCATTTTTTCTTTAAATCAAATATTTTTTTAAAATAGAATATTTAATATTTTCATATTTAATCACATCGAATATTTAATAACTACTTTAACTATTCGACTTAATTTAAAAAATATTGGATTCAAAAGAAAAAAATTGATTTAAAATATTCGAATATTTAATAAAATTTTTATAGAAACTCAAAAACTCGACTCGAATCGAAAAAATTTAAAATAAAGTTTGAGTTGTAAAATATGACGCGTCAACTCGAATAACTCGAAATTTTTTGACTCGACTCAATCGAACGCTCACCTCTATCTTAAGATATGACGCGTCAACTCGAATAACTCGAAATATTTGAATATTTTAAATCATTTTTTCTTTTAAATAACATCGAATATTTAATAACTACTTTTAATATTCGTATTAAATATTCGATTTAATTTAAAAATATTCGATTTACAAGAAAAAAATGATTTAAAATATTCGAATATTTAAAGTAGTTATTAAATATTCGAATCTTTAAAAGAAAAATATTAAAAATAGTTATTAAATATTCGAATATTTTAAATCATTTTTTCTTTTAAATCGAATATTTTTAAATTAAATTGAATATTTGAAGTAATTATTAAATATTTGATGTGATTTAAATATGAAAATATTAAATATTCTATTTTAAAAAATATTTGATTTAAAAGGAAATAATGATTTAAAATATTCGAATATTTTGAGTTGACGTGTCATATCTTCTGATAGAGATGAGCGTTCGATAGAGTTGAGTTAAAAAAAATCGAGTTATTCGAGTTGACGCGTCATATTTTACAACTCAAACTTTATTTGAAATTTTTTGGAATCGAGTTCCTATAAAAATTTAATTAAATATTCGAATATTTTAAATCAATTTTTTTCTTTTAAATAGAATATTTAAAGTTGTTATTAAATAATCGATGTGATTTAAATATGAAAATATTAAATATTCTATTTTAAAAAATATTCGATTTAAAAGAAAAAATGATTTAAAATATTCGAATATTTCGAGTTATTCGAGTTGACGCGTCATATCTTAAGATAGAGATGAGCGTTCGATCGAGTCGAGTCAAAAAATTTTGAGTTATTCGAGTTGACTCATCATATTTTACAACTCAAACTTTATTGATTTTTTTCCGATTCGAGTCGAGTTTTCGAGTTCGTATAAAAATTTAATTTAATTATTTATCATGTTACCATACTTTAGAATTTTGCTTTAAGGACCAAATTGAAAGAATGTGTAACTAATAAGGGTTAAATTTAGTGAATTGTTTCGAATTAGGACTAAATTAATTGAATGTATAAATATGAAGGACTAAATGTGTTATTATACCAAATTTTATAACAGTCACTTAACGGCATTTAACGTCTAGTTACCATTTTGTTATAAAACATAAAGTTTAATTGTCATTTTGTGATTTTTGAAAGTTTGTTGTTGTTTTTTACCAAAGTTCAATAACCGTCTGTGTACTTTACCCTAATTTTTTTATAAATACATGTGCGTAATTGCTAGACAACTACATCATTTCTTGTGAAGATTGAGCTTGTAATCATGGTGAAACTTAGGACTCACTCAAACGATAGATTTGCTGGAATTACAATGCTTTATGACTTTGAAAACTTAATTATAATGTGAAGCTTGTTTAGTGTTTACAAATATGACTCTTGGTTGTTAAGGAAATTTTCGATCAAAAGTGTTGCAAATGGTATGGGAACGATTTTGGCGGCTTTATAATTTAATTAATTGCTTTGATTATACATATTAATACATGAGAATTTCGGTCTTGATTGATATTAAAATGCAGTTTTGAAATGTGTTAAAAAGATGCAGTTCTGAAGATGTAAAATAATGCAGTTTTGGGAAGGATAACATTACAGTTTTTTTTTGAAAGCTTTAAAAATGTGTAAATGCAGTCTAAAAATATGCAGTTTTAGAATGTGTAAATGCAGTCTAGAAATATGCAGTTTTGAAATGTGTTAAAAAGATGATGTTCTGAAGATGTAAAATAGTGCAGTTTTGGAATTTATAAATGCAGTCTAGAAATATGCAATTTTGGAATGTGTTAAAAAGATGCAGTTTTAAAGATGTAAAATAGTGCAATTTTGAAATGTGTAAATGCAGTCTAAAAATATGCAGTTTTGGAATGTGTTAAAAAGATGCAGTTTTGAAGATGTAAAATAGTGTAGTTTTAAAATGTGTAAATGCATTCTAGAAATATGCAGTTTTGAAATGTGTTAAAAAGATGCAGAATTGAACTAAAAACATGCTGAATAGAGTTAAAAATGTGCAGTAAAACAGTTTTAAATGTGTAATTTTTATGTGTAAAACAGTGCAGTCTTGTTAAGCCTAAATTAAATTATTTTAAAAATGTTTTGAGTTATGAAGAGCTTATGGACTGTTTTTGAATAGTTGAAAGTAAATGGACAAGATTTGAATGACTTAATGTTTATGGGTGAATTAATTTTGAATGGTAATTTAGAGCTGATCTTATGAACTGATTACAAATATGTATTTGCATTCTTTGAATTATATTTGTAGGCTGAGATTTTCATTGAGTGGCATGTGCTTTTTGTAGTCAGTATAGTTTCTCTTTAATTTAAGGGGATTTACATTGTTTCCAAACTACTAAGCGACTAGTTTCTAGTTACTAATATTTTCTTCAAAAACGGGGAGGGGTAGTTACAAATGTACCATGTGAATTACTAATATTTACATGGTTTATCACTTATAACATTTTACAATTCTTTTGACATTGTTTATATAGGAAATGTTTAATGTGGGACAAAACTCCAGTACTTCATCTCCAACTTTCAATTCGCCTGAATTATCAACCGAAGGAAGTCCACCACCATCCTTAGCGGGAGACACAAATCCTACATCAAGTCAACCTAATGTGGTGGTTGAAGATAACGTGTCAAAAGAAAGTAGCTCATCGAAGTTAAAATCTATAGTATGAGAGCACTTTAAAAAGAAAAAGATCAATAATGAGTGGAAGGCAGTTTGTAATTATTACAAGAAAATTTCAATGGTGATTCAAAGAATGGTACAAGCCATTTGCGTGATCACATGAGAAGGTGCAATAAGCGAGGCCAAGTAGACATTCGACATCAAGTTCTAGTTACAAATCAAAGAAAATCGGATGGAAAAGTGACAGTGAAGGCGGCCTCATTTAATCAAGATGTTGCAAGGAGGGAGCTTTCTAAAGCAATAATCATGCATGAATATCCTCTATCTATAGTGGATCATGTACAATTCAGAAAGTATTGCTTTAATCTACAGCCTTTGTTTGAAATGCCTTCCCGCAAAACAGTAAGACGTGATATTTTTTATATATTCGAAGAGGGAAAGATGAAAACAAAGTCCATGTTAGAGGCTAGTGAAGGACGAATTGCAATCACAACTGAGATGTGGACTGCAGATCACCAAAACAAAGGATACATGGCTATTACTGCTCATTACATTAATTCCTCCTGGACTTTACAAAAGCGAATCATAAGGTACTTTTTAAATATGTTTTTTTATCAATTAGTTAGATTTTAATATGAGTCGGTATTTATATATTTTAATTATTGTTTAAATAGGTTTGAATATGTGCCAGCACCACATACTGTAGATGTTATTGCTTCTACTTTGATGAAATGTTTTCTTGATTGGAACATTGATAGGAAACTTACATGTATCACAGTTGATAAATGTACTACGAATGATCTTGCAATTAGGTTGTTAGTTGATAAATTGGGAGGTGGAACACTGTTGCTTAATGGGTCATTCTTTCACATGCGTTGTTGTGCACATATATTGCATTTAATTGTTAAAGATGGAATGAATGTGCTTGGAAGTGGTATAGAAAGAATCCGTCAGAGTGTCATCTTTTGGAGTGCTACTCCAAAAAGATGGGAAAGGTTTGAAGAGGCAGCACGTCAATTGCGGATTCCGACCATAAACAAATTATGTGGTGATGTTCGTACACGGTGGAATTCGACATTTTTGATGCTTCAGACAGCTCTACCTTATAAGGATGTTTTTTCACGTTGTGTGCAATTACATCAGAATCCTTTGTACAAGAGCTTACCAACCGAAGATGATTGTGTCTTTGAAACGGAAATTTGTGAAAAGTTTAAGATGTTTTATGATATTACTGAAGGCTTTTCAGGAACGAAATATGCAACAGCTAATCTTTACATTCCGATTATTTGCAAGATTAGAGTATCATTGAATGAATGGAAAATGCATAATAATGACACTATTTCGATCATGGCAAACTGCATGTTGGAGAAATTTGAGAAGTATTGGAGTAATGTGAATGGTATTATGGGTGTTGCTACACTTTTAGACCCAATGTACAAAACACCACTATTGGAGTACTACTTTGAGAAGATTTTTGGGGTTGATGTTGCTGAATATGAAGTTGAAAAGATTGTGCAACTTTGTCGGGATTTGGTCTCAGAGTATGAAGAAAAAGCGAATTCTTCAATGAATTATTCTCAATCTTCATGCACTACATCTTCATCTAGTGTTCCGGTTACTTTGGGAGATCAAAGTGAGTTTGAAGCTTATCTATCAAGGAAGAAACAAAAGAAATTACATGTAAAATCTGAGTTGAATCGTTACTTGGAATTAGAGCTTCTTCCTAGCACGCCGGAGTTTGATATATTGAATTGGTGGAAGATAAATGGGCCACAATTTTCTATACTCAAAGATATTGCCAGAGATATTTTTGCTATACCAGTTTCTACCGTTGCTTCAGAGTCTACGTTTAGTACCAGAGGGAGATTAGTGACTGCACATCGTAATAGACTCCTTCCATCAACGGTAGAAGCTTTGGCATGTTCTCAAAATTGGTTATGGGCCGAAGAATGTATAAATATGCGTATGTGTAGTTTTGTTATTTTTTACCTAATGTTTACATATGATTTCTTATTATATTTTTTTATATATGTCATTTTAGAATCAAATTCAAGTGAAGCATACTTTAATGAAGATGGTGAAATCGAGCAAGAAGAGATAATGGTAATATCAAATTTATATTTATTTATTTTATTACAATCTTGTATGTATATATATATTGATTTATGAATTTATGATATAGGATTTGAATGGTTAGACGAGATTGAAAAATATGAGGTCGATGACAAGTGACTATGGAAGCTTTTTTCATCGGATGTTTATGTTTGAATGATTATGTCTCGTTTTGTTTGCCTTCAAGTTTAAACTTTGAATTTATATTTGTGTTTGAACTTTGAACTTGTGTTTGTGTTTGAAGTTTGAATTTGTGTTAGAACTTTGAATTATGGACTTCTAATTATAATTATGTTGTGTTTGAACTTTTTTTATTTTTGTTATAATTGTTTTTTTATTTTTTTTAATAATAAAATTAATTCGGGTCGGGTTTGAAGTCTTAAAATCAGGTCGGGTTCGGGTCGGGTGATATAGGCTTTCACCCCGGGTCGGGTCGGGTGGCGGGTGGAAGGTGTAAAATGTCGGGTCGGGTTCGGGTGGGCCGAAAATCCGACCCTACCCGACCCGTGCCCATCTCTACCGAGCGTTACAACTCTCTCCCACTTAAAAATTTTCATCCTCGAAATTACCTGACGAAAAGAGATACGGACACTGTTTCTACATGTCTTCCTTCCTCTCTCAAGTATCCTCTTCTACGCCTCGGTGTCTCCACAAAACCTTGATTAATTCGATAGATCTCCCATGCAACAATTTCCTATCTGTATCAAGAATTTCAACCGGCTCTTCATCATATGACAAGTCTGGGTTCAACTCGATCTTTTCCACTGGAATTACATGAGACGGATCCGATCTATACTTCTGAAGCATCGAAACGTGGAACACATCATGAATCTTCTCTAACTTTGTCGGTAGTCTCAATCTATAAGCAACGAGACCAATCCTCTCAACTACCTCATAAGAACCAATGAACCTCGGGCTTAACTTACCCTTCTTCCCAAACCTCATCACCTTCTTCCAAGGTGAGACTTTCAAAAACACTTTGTCGCCCACAACATACTCTATCTCCTTTCTTTTCAAATCGGCATATGATTTCTATCGGTCTGAAGCTGCTTTCAAGCGATCATAGATCAATTTTACCTTCTCGATAGTGCCCTTGAGCAAGTCTGGCATCGGTACAAGCTTCTGTCCGGCCTTGGCCCAACAAAAAGGCGTTCTACACTTCCTACCATACAGAGCCTCATACGATGTCATCTGAATACTAACTTGATAATTGTTATTATATGCGAATTCCATTAACGGTAGGTGTTTCTCCCAAGAACCCTAAAAGTCGATGATGCATCACCTCAACACGTCCTCAAACACCCGAATAACTCTCTCTCACTAACCATTTGATTGTGGGTGATACGAAGTACTGAAGTTCAACCAAGTACCCAAGACACGATGCAAACACTCCCAAAATCTACCTGTAAACCTCAGATCTCGGTTTGATACGATCGACTTTGGTACCCCATGCAATCTCACTATCTCTCTAATTTACAGATCTGACAACTTATCTAAGGTGTAGGTAGTATGAACAAGTATGAAATGCGCACACTTAACGAATCTGTCGACTATCACCCACACTGAATTCTTCTTCGAAAGAGTCAACGATAAACCGACAAGAAGTTCATGGTAATACGTTCCCACTTCCATTCCGAAATCTTCAACGGCTGTAACAGACCTGAAGGAAACTGAAGCTCAATCTTAACTCACTGACATACCATACACCTACTCACAAACTCGACCACATCTTTCTTCAACCCAATCTAGTAGTACTCTTCTTTTAACCCACGATACATCTTCGTACTACCCGGATGCATAACAAAAGGACTGTTATGTGGTTCATTCAAGATAGTACGCCTTAACTTGGCTTCTTCTGGGACTACTATCATATCCTTGAAACATAGGATCTCGTTATCACCAAAGCAAAAATTTGTAGGCCTACCTTCGGCTATATCTTGCACGTGAGGTGCCAATGACCCGTCTTGCAACTGTTTCTTTCGAATCAACTGAACCAACGAAGGTTTAACATGTAGCTCGGCTATCAAATTGTCATCCCGTGACACATTCAATCTCGTAAACATGGCTCGCAACTCAACTTCCACTTTTCTACTCAAGGCATCGACCACTACGTTTGCCTTACCCGGATGGTGCTCTATCGTAAGGTCATAGTCCTTAAGAAGCTCTATCCACCTATGTTGTCTAAGGTTCAGCTCTCTTTGAGTCATCAAGTATTTCAAAATCTTATGGTCAGTGTTGAGAAATATTTTGATATAACAATTATGTGAAAAATATTTTGGACTTGTTTAAGATTTCAAAAATAATTCAAAAGTCCTTAAAACTTGAAAAATATGTTTAAAATATTTTTGACTTTGCACCTATATCGAATTAGGGGTGTGAAAAACTGACCCGACCTGGTAACCTGCCTGAAACCCGGTCGAGTCAGAACCTGGTTTAACCCGAGAATTTAAAGACCGAACCCGACCTGCACCCGACCGAAACGAACCCGAACCCGAATTTGACCTGTAACTGTAGAAACCGAACCCGAACTGCACCCGACCGAAGTGAACCCGAACCCGAAATTGACATGTTACTGTAGTAACCGAACCCGACCTGCACCCGACCGAAACGAACCCGAACCCGAGACTAACCTGCCAGATAACCGATTTAACCCGACCTGTTTGGACCCGACCTGAAATGAATCCGACCTGTTTTGAACCCGACCTGTTTCGAACCCGACCTGTTTTGAACCTGAACTGTTATTGACCTGAACTGTTCTTGACCTGAACTGTTCTTGACCTGAACTGATATTGATCTGAACTGATATTGATCTGAACTGATATTGACCTGAACTGATATTGACCTGAACTGATATTGACCTGAACTAATACTATTATTTGATTTGCTAATAATGATAATTATCTGACATTTAAAGAAGTTCTATTTAATGAATATAAAATAATGTCAAGTATTGAAAAATTTTAAAATTAATAATAATTTCAAGTATTAATAAATTAACTAACTTAACTTCAATTAAAAGATAAATTGAATTAATAATAATTCTAAGTATTAATAAATTATATTTTTAATTAACTTAACTATTATTTTCCAAGGTGGTCAGATGATGACTTCATCACTGACATCAGCTCCAACTATCAATAGGCTGGTGACAGCTAAGATGGAAGAAAGCACAATTCGTGGCATTTTGTCTCGGCCAATGGATGAGTGCCACGTGTCCATTGAATTGTAAATTTAGGCGGGAATGGTTTTGTTGGGTTAGATTTATCCGAAAATGGGTTGTAAATGTGATAAAATGGGCGGGAAATAGCTGTATCAGATATGATTTGGGGCCTTAGAATGTAATTTGGGCGTTAGAAATAAGAATTGACATTTTGGACTGTTTTTTTTTAATAATTTTTGGATTTATTATATTTATTTATTTAATATAAAAAAATAACTTCAAAGATAAACTATTATACTTAATTAACTTAAGTGGAATGAATAACCATTATTAAATTAAAATTTTATACTTAATAAAATTAAGTTAAATGAGTAAAAATTATTAAATTAAATCTATATTCTTAATTAAAATAAGATGACTTAAATTTTTTATTATAGAAATAAATTAATGCTAAATAATTAACTTGCATTCATTTTAATTGAAGTTAAGTTAGTTATTAAATTAACTTAACTTAAGATTAAAAATAAATTTAATTAACTTGCATTCATTTTAAGTTAAGTTAGTTATTAAATTAACTTAACTTGCATTCTGATAAACTACTTAATCTACTTAAGTTGAATGAATAACCATTATAAAATTATTTTTTTATACTTAACTAAATATAATGCATGTAAGTTGTGGTTTAAGGTTTTAGGATTATTTTAATTAATTTAGGGTTTCATGATTATTTTAATTAATTTAGGGTTTAGAATATTACTTATGTTTTAGAGTTTAATGCTTAGGGTTTAGAATAAGACATTAGGGGTTTAAACCCTAACCAAACCCTAATATTTAATCAATGAACCATAGTCCCTAATCCTAAACCCTAAACAATAACCACTACCCTCTAAACCATAAAACCCTAATATTTAATCTATAGTTCATAGTCTGTAATCCTAGATCGAGGGTTTAGTGGTTAGGGTTAATTACTTATGCTTTATGGTTTAATGCTTAGGGTTTAGAATAAGACATTAGGGGTTTAAACCCAAACCAAACCCTAATATTTAATCAATGAACCATAGTCCCTAATCCTAAACCCTAAACAATAACAACTACCCTCTAAACCATAAAACCCTAATATTTAATCTATAGCTAATAGTCCGTAATCCTAGATCGAGGGTTTAGTGGTTAGGGTTAATTACTTATGCTTTAGGGTTTAATGCTTAGGGTTTAGAATTAGACATTAGGGGTTTACACATCAAACCCTAATATTTAATCAATGAACCATAGTCCCTAATCCTAAACCCTAAACCCCATACATTTAATTACAAATAATAATAACAACAACAATAATAATAATAATAAAAACTAATAATAATAATAAGCATAGTAAATATATAATAATAATAATAATTGTATTTAAGTATATAATAATAATAATAATCCATAAAGCTCTAACCACTAAACCCTAAACCCTAAACACTAAAAACAAAAACCATAATCCATCAATATATATATATATATATTACATGTACGTATGTACGTATCATTTTATGAACAGTAAACCCTAAACCCTAAAACCATAATCCATCAATATATATATATAATACATGTAGGTATGTTTGTATTAATTTAAGATCAATAAACCCTAAACCCTAAAAACCATTATCCATCAATATATATAATACATGTAGATATGTTTGTATTAATTTAAGTTCAGTAAACCCTAAACCATAAACCCTAAAAACCATAATCCATCAATATATATATAATTAATGTAGGCATGTTTGTATTAATTTAAGATCAGTAAACCCTAAACCCTAAAAACCATAATCCATCAATATATATATAATATATGTAGGTATGTTTGTATTAATTTAAGATCAGTAAACCCTAAACCCTAACCCTAACCCTAAACCCTAAAAACCATAATCCATCAATATATATATAATTAATGTAGGCATGTTTGTATTAATTTAAGATCAGTAAACCCTAAACCCTAAAATGTAAACCCTAAACCTTAAAAATCATAATCCATCAATATATATATAATTAATGTAGGCATGTTTGTATTAATTTAAGATCAGTAAACCCTAAACCCCAAACCCCAAACCCTAAAAATAAAAATCATAATCCGTCAATATATATAATACACATAACACAATAAACCATAAACCCGAAGGAACCCGACCTAAAATGAACCCGACCTAAAACGAAACCGACCTGAAATGAACCTGACCTGAAACAAAATCGACCTGAAAAGAACCCGACCTGAAACGAACCCGACCTAAAACGAAACCGACCTGAAATGAACCCGACCTGAAACGAAACCGACCTGAAATGAACCCGACCTGAAACGAAACCGACTTGAAATGAACCCGACCTGAAACGAAACCGACCTGAAATGAACCCGACCTGAAACGAAACCGACCTGAAATCAGCCTGTCAATTAACCGTTTTGGCCCGACCTGAAATGAACCGACCTGAAATGAACCCGACCCGAAATGAACCCGACCTGAATTGAACCCGACCTGAAATGAACCCGACCCAAAATGAACCCGAACCCGAACCGAATCGAGTCAAAACAAAAAATGACCCGAAATGACCTATAACCGATTTGACCCGACCTGACAGAGCCCGACCTGAAACCCAACTGTTGACCTGTTTTTACATCCCTATATCGAATATACATTTTAAAGTCAAAAATTTGCCAAAATTGTGTTTTTAGGTGGAAGTTTCGAAATCATCTCTATAAGGTTTCGAAACCTCTCTGGGCAGTAAGCTATTGTTTTTTGAAACCTTAACAAAGGTTTCCAAACCTCTGTTAAGGTTTGGAAACATTGGCACAAAGGTTTCGAAACCTTTATGAAGGTTTCGAAACTTTGGCCCTGTAACGGCCATAAACAGCTAGTTTTTACAAATCCCTTCTTAAGGTTTCGAAACCTCTTCAATGGTTTCGAAACTATTGTGCAGGAGAGCATTTAAAGCTCGACTTTATGACTTCCCAACGGCTCCTAAACATCTCCAACGGCTAGAATATCATTCCACACTATAAAAGCAACCTTGGGACACTTGAAGATGGTTAGAGAACACATCCAAGCAAGATGATCAAGAGAATTTGAGTCCAATTCTTATTTCTTCATTTCTCTTGTATATAGTGTTTAAGTGAGTGCTTAAATTGTAAATCTTTCACTCTTTCT
This sequence comes from Hibiscus tridactylites, assembly GCA_958450335.1. Taxonomy (NCBI): domain Eukaryota; kingdom Viridiplantae; phylum Streptophyta; class Magnoliopsida; order Malvales; family Malvaceae; genus Hibiscus; species Hibiscus tridactylites. The sequence continues at coordinate 23,018,679 of OY288287.1, forward strand.
AGTGAGCTTAATTTGTGTAAACACCCACCTTGTGAGGTACTTAGTTTACCAAACAAATCCCTTGTAAAAGGAGAGGTTCTAGTTTAGCCTTAGTGAAAAACTAGAGTGGTTCTATCTTAGCCATTGAAAAGATAGGGTTGTAAGGTTATCCCTTTGGCCTCAAAAGGAAGAATTCATAGTAGTGAATTGGGAAATCCTTAGTGGTGTGCTAAGGTAGTGGATGTAGGCTTTGGTTAGAAAGCCGAACCACTCTAAAATCCTTGTGCAAATTGTCTACCTTTGTTTCGGTTTTTATCCAATTCATCTAAGGACCAAATTCAACCCACTTGACGGTTTTAGAGATCGATGCGAGCGTGCTACAAACCTAACAATTGGTATCAGAGCCTCGTCTCCATCGAAGGACTAACATCTGGGAGTAAAGATCCAACGTTCGTAGTCCACCGTTCAAGAAAATGGCAAGCGGTTCTACAATGATTTCATTTGAAGAAGGTCGCTCTATCATGTGTCCTCCTCTCTTCAAAGGAGAAGGTTACTTCCAATGGAGCAACATCATGAAATATTTCATCCAAGGCTTCAACCTTGACATTTGGATGATTATCAAAGATAGACATTCGGAAGCTCCTAAGAAGAAGAAGAAAGTGAGTGCCAAAAACACAAAGAAGGACCATCTCAATGCAAAGGCTATGCACATTCTTCTTTGTGCCCTAAGTGAAGAGATTTCCAAGAAAATCTCCCCATCCAAAAGTGCCAAAGAAATTTGGGAAAAGCTTGAGAAATTCTATGGGAAAGAAGAGAAGAAAGATGATGCTTCATCATGTGCAATCCTCCTCTCAACACCAAAGGTGGATGGTGTTATGGCTCTCGATGAGCCCAAGGTATCTTCTAACTCAAATGAATTAAATTCATATTCTTTTGATGAGTTACAAGATGCATTTGATGAATTATTTTTGGAATTTGAGACCATGAATTCCAAATTTAAGAAAAATGATTTCTAAACTTGAATTTGAAAATGATTTTCTTTTGAAAACAAAATTGGATTTTGAAAAAGAAAATGAGATTTTGAAAAATGATTTAAAGTTTTCAAAAACAAGCAATGGAATTTTAGAAAAAGAAAATCTTGATTTGAAAGTTAAGCTTGAAAGCTTAGCAAAAGAAAAAGAAATTATTTTTAATAATTCATCTCATCCCATAATGACAAAATGCTCACATTGTCATTATCATGGTCATTCCTTGCATACTTGTCCTATAAAGAAGAAAAAATATTATAGGATTAGACAAGTATGGGTTCCTAAAGGAACTAGAGACATTGAGATTAATTTTAATGGATCCAAAGTAATTTGGATACCAAAATCCAAGTAAGTGTCTCTTGTAGGTGTGTTGGAGCAAAGGCAAGAAAAGCAAGAATCTCATATGCTCTAGTCACACAAGTGAAGAAGATGGGTAACCTCTAATCTTAATGTATTTGATTTTAAATCATTCGGTTGCCTATGTTGATGATAAATGTTCATGCATCTTTGCTTATTTATATTTATAAGTGCATGGCATTTTATGATTCTTTATGCATATGTATCACATTGTTTCATTCATATGTTTGCATAAAGTTTTTTTTAAGTCTTGGATAAAATTAAATTTCATGTGATTTTAAATTGATTTGATTCAATGTTGAAATTCAATCTCTTTAAGTGCCAAGTTTTGTGCTAAAAATTTAATGGAATGCTTTAGTAAGGGGGAGTTTTATTTTTCCAATGTTTTGTACTTAAATTTTTTTTAACTTACTCTCCATTGTTATTATGTACTATAAAGATTTGAATTTTTTTTTGATATAGTAAAAAGGGGGAGAAGTAAGTGAAAAATTAAGGGGGAGCTTTTGTCAAAAACAATTTTTCAAAGAAGTTTTGTTATATCAAAAAGAGGGAGATTGTTGAGAAATATTTTGATATAACAATTATGTGAAAAATATTTTGGACTTGTTTAAGATTTCAAAAATAATTCAAAATTCCTTAAAACTTGAAAAATATGTTTAAAATATTTTTGACTCTGCACCTATATCGAATATACATTTTAAAGTCAAAAAATTGCCAAAATTGTGTTTTTAGGGGGAAGTTTCGAAACCATCTCTATAAGGTTTTGAAACCTCTCTGGGCAGTAAGCTATTGTTTTTTGAAACCTTAACAAAGGTTTCCAAACCTCTGTTAAGGTTTGGAAACCTTGGCACAAAGGTTTCGAAACCTTTATGAAGGTTTCGAAACTTTGGCCCTGTAACGGCCATAAACGACTAGTTTTTACAAATCCCTTCTTAAGGTTTCGAAACCTCTTCAATGGTTTCGAAACTATTGTGCATGAGAGCATTTAAAGCTCGACTTTATGACTTCCCAACGGCTCCTAAACATCTCCAACGGCCATAAACGGCTAGAATATCATTCCACACTATAAAAGCAACCTTGGGACACTTGAAGATGGTTAGAGAACACATCCAAGCAAGATGATCAAGAGAATTTGAGTCCAATTCTTATTTCTTCATTTCTCTTGTATATAGTGTTTAAGTGAGTGCTTAAATTGTAAATCTTTCACTCTTTCTAGTGAGCTTAATTTGTGTAAACACCCACCTTGTGAGGTACTTAGTTTACCAAACAAATCCCTTGTAAAAGGAGAGGTTCTAGTTTAGCCTTAGTGAAAAACTAGAGTGGTTCTATCTTAGCCATTGAAAAGATAGGGTTGTAAGGTTATCCCTTTGGCCTCAAAAGGAAGAATTCATAGTAGTGAATTGGGAAATCCTTAGTGGTGTACTAAGGTAGTGGATGTAGGCTTTGGTTAGAAAGCCGAACCACTCTAAAATCCTTGTGCAAATTGTCTACCTTTGTTTCGGTTTTTATCCAATTCATCCAAGGACCAAATTCAACCCACTTGACGGTTTTAGAGATCGATTCGAGCGTGCTACAAACCCAACAGTCAGTATAAACGGTGCACTTTTCACCATAAAGGTATGCCGCCACGGCAGCACAGGGCAGCAAAGTAAACTAAAAAGCAATGTTGTCACGGCCGCAAAACAAAGAAAAAGCTGAATGCCCTAGAGGTGCCCAAAACAGGCTCTAGGAAGGATCATGAGCGAGGATACTCCGCTGCTATCAAAGTCCATGTATCTGAAATTCTTTGAAGTGACAGACAAATTAGCATGAGTGAATGAAAGCCTTCATGGGATGACTCTACTCAAAGGGTTCAGAGTTTCGTAGTATGCTCCTATCTTAGCTTTAGACCTAGAGAGTAGTTGTGATGAGCTGAAGCCCTTAAAAGCCATGATAAAAAAAAGTAAGAAAATAAGTGCTTAACTGTGATGCAAAAGCAGCAACTCTATATATTTTTTCTTTAACTTTTACATCATTCTTTGTTTACTTACTATACTTAGCATATTCAGCATGTACACAAACCTGCACACACTGCATTGGCACTAGAATTAAAATTCTAAGTTATTTAATGTTATTCTCTCTCACTAAACTAATATAGGTGCCACGACCTTGAGGTATGAAACCAAGTTAAAAAAAACTAGGTTTTCTTTTTTATTTATGTACAATGGCAGGTTGACTAGTTAGGTTGCATTGCTTGAGGACAAGCAATAGTTCGAGTTTGGGGGTGTGTAGAGTGTCCAGAAGTTCTATATTTTATTCACATTCTTGCCCTTATTATTGTTGTTCTTAAGCTTAGTTAGGCATGATTAGTTGTATGTCATGCATTATAACAATATTTCTTCTTTTACCATGCTTTTATTGAATATCTTATATTTGGTAGAGAAAATGTACTGTTTTAGTTAGTTTTCTATTTCAGGTGTTGGTTGTTGATCATAGGAAGAGAGGACATGAAAGCAGGGAGCATAAGGAGCTGTACTGAAGCAGTTTCAGTTGCCGCCAAAGACGCCGCCGCTGCAGAATGCCACCCAGACGGCAATACGCCGACATAGTCAAGATGAGTCTCGTTTGATAAAGGACATTTTTTGAGTCCATAGAGCCCAATCTTGCATTTTTCTGAAGCCTGGAGCAATGTAAAGAGCTGATTGAAGATCGATAAGCAAGGTGGCTTATACTTACTTGCTGAACAAGTAAACATCCAAAGGAGTCTATATTTAAGTAATGAAGCATTAAATATTAAAACTATTTTATCATCAATGAAGACTTCTACTTCAAGGAGGACTTAACCTTAGGCCAAGTCCTATATATATTCATGTATGTAAGGGTATAAGGGCATAGAAAAAAAAAGGGAGATAGAGAGAGGGAAGGGTGGATTCTTGCTTGTGTAAATGTATATAGCTTACAGAAAGATGTAAGAGAGCAATGCTTGTCTACCATCGTACATAAAATGAAAAGAATTTTGAGAATTGCTTGCTTTTCATCTCTTGTATACGACAGTGTTGTGTCTTGTCTTCTGCAACCAGGTTCAGATAATATGAAAACCCTCACAGGAAATTCCTGATTCATCTTCTAAGTGAAATCCAGATGCAAATCCAACTTAAAGTACAGTCGCAAAAAAGCAACCAATCAACTTGGATTGTCTTTTTTCTTTCTAATTTTGTGAGGAGTGTGGCCTCATGCTCCGGTGCTCGTCGTTTAGGTAAGGTGTGGCCGGTACTGGACTCTCTTCCTGTATCAATTTGGAATACGGATTTTTAAGCTTATCCAAGTTTCAATGAAATTCCCATTTCCGACAAAAAGAAACGCATTTTGTTTGGAACATAATGTCGAGAAAACTTGTTCTTCAACCATTCGTATGCCAGTTTCAGTTAGCGTATGAACTTTGGTGTTTTATCAGCTAATTGACATAAAGAAACACGTCAAAATTTACTTAGTTTTCGTCTACTTAAAAAGCTCGAGAGTGCCAGGATTAAGCCGTTTGTTCTTACTAATTTGGTATTTGTAGACTTTTGGGGGTTGCGGTTTGCAAAATTTGGAGACTAACATCATGGAAAGAAAGGAAAGAAAATTGAAGCAAGAAATTCTCAAAAATTCTTTTCATTAGTTGCAGGATGATAGATACAGATTCCTCTTGTACATTTTTTGTAAGCTATATACAATCGTAAAGACAAGAACCCACCCGTGGAAAGCTCAGCCATGCCCAGGTAGGCTTGTTCGCTCAGTCCCGGAGGCCGGAGCCTTGTTTTGCATGACCAAAGTTTGCACCCATGAGTCAAATGATTCACCCAAAGGATGCTTTATGGCTCAGTTTGGACCCCAACAGCTCAAGTACATAACTTTCCTCAATGACTCTTCTGATTGTCTAGACTTGTCATCCCTGCACAGTCCATTGGAGATTGCAGCTGAGGATTGAGAAGAGAGGCTCCTGGCCTGAGAAGCAGACCGGAGATGGTTCTTGGCATGCTGGACGGCTGACCTTAGTGTATAGTTCCACCTGCAGACACCTTGATCTTTCAGAGCCTCCACAGCTCCGATGCTAGCTGCAACAACCCATGCTCTGCTTGTTGAACTCATCTTGAATCCTAAAATTGAACAAGTTCGTAATAGAAAGACGGGATTTTGATGTTTGTTTTGATGATGGGAGTGAGTGATTTGGCTCCCTTTCTTATATAGGGAGTAAAGGAAGATAAGAATGCCAGAAATCAGGAGGAAAGGAAAAAACCACAGGCTATTTGCTCTTGCTCGTGGTTTTTGTTGTTTATTTCTGGGTGGGTGGGGTTGGGTTGGAAATAATAATAATGGTAAAAAGACTGAAATATACATGTAATATCACAGGATGACAACAACCGGATGAGGGCAATGAATGGGATTTAGAAGATTAAAAATGGGCAGTGGGCACATGGTTTTTACTTGACAACAGTCCAATCCAAACCACCTGGTTTCTTCTCCAGCATGAACTGTGGAGGAAAACATGAGGCATGTTTTGGCATATGTGCAAATACTTAGCAGTTCTAAGTACATTACTGTCAGTAAACATGGTCGGTTAACTTGTATGATAAATTTACAGTGAAATTCTAGGATGAGTAACTCTTAAGATGCAATTAAAATGAGACTGATTTATATAATTCTTATTTAATCGGTAAAGGTTTAGGTAGGGATAGCAACGGGCGGGTCGGGGCGAGTTTTTGTACGCTTGACCCTGCCCCAAAATTTAAACTATTCGACTTGATCTCGACCCGACTACAAAATACATATTAACGATCCGACCCGACCTGACATAATAAAAAATACAACTCAACCATGATATTTTATTAAAAAATCTAAATAAATTCGACCCGAAAAAATTAATAAAAATATTAAATATAATATACAAAACTAATAAATATATAAATATATCGGGTCTGAGAAACTTCACTCTAAACTCGAACCCACCCCACCCGACTTTATTTCTATAATAACTCGATCCGACTCGACTCGAACTCAATTTTTTAATTAAAAAAGCCCTCCCCTATGGGGTCGAGTTGGGACTCGACGAGAATGAGTCAAATTATCATCCCTAAATTTAGGTTACAATATAAAAATCTATGTAGTTACACAAATTCTAAATTCTTAGCTAAGACAATATTTATACAAAATTTTACTTAGTTGAAAAGAATTTATATAGTTACACAAAATCTTACCAGTTAGTAAAATTTCGGTTCTACCTAAATTATTACCTACTCTTACACAAATTCTTACAATTTTAGTAGGAATTTATGTAACGCCTCATTTTAGTCTCACCCTAAGTTGTCTCACCTTAAAAAATTTTAATTTTACAAAGTACAATAATATTTTTTTATATTATTCTACAAGTTCATAATTAAACTTTTTACTTTTTCCTAGTAAATATTTAACTTAATTTATTATGAATCTTTATTTTCTTTTAATTTTTTTTCTTGTACAAACATACTATTGCACATGTCAATAACCACTCTTATCTACAAACACTCTTCTGATTGTTTAGACTTGTCGTCCCTGCTCAGCCCCTTCAAAATTGGAGCCGATGATTGTTTAGACACGTCACATGTTTAAGTATCCCATACGAATGCTGTGTTACATTTTAATTAATAACTTAATGGTATAATAAGTTTTTTAACTTCTAAAAATAAATTAATCAAGTTCTTAATTTATTTTCACCCATTTAAGTTTTTATACATTATTTTTTTTCATTTAATCTATTTGACTAACGTTAACTAATAAATCTAATAATATTTTTTGAATCAATTGGTACAACGTTTTATGTCATAATATTGTCATTTGGTATTTCAATAATATTTTTTTTATCTTAAAATTTTTTAAAGATCTAATTATTCTAAAAAAATTATAATTATTTATTTAAAAAATACTTATGTCACAATGACAGAACTGTAGTGTATTACGTGACAGTTATATCTAAAAAAATTCAAAAATAATGATGATAATTGATTAAAGGGCTTAATTGATTCCATTTATCGTTTAAAGGCTTAACTGGGCATAAAAATTTCCGAAACTAAATTAATTTTCTCATAAGTTTAAGTACTTCAAGCACCCTAAAACTTGAATTAATTATATATCTTATATTTATTCAATGAAAAAAAATTGACAATGCTTCTACTTCTTATCTTTCTGATCAAAACAAAAAGCTTTCATAGCCATTCAAGATTGAAGCCAAAATACATGTGTACAATTTCCATATTCCCTCAACAATTTGAATGAGTAGAAACTAAGAAACTACAACTCTGTGTACATACAAATATCAGTAAGGACCCCAACAGCTCAAGTACATAACTTTCCTCAAAGATTCCTCTCCCTCTTTTGCCTTTTCACCTCCAACTGAAGAAGAAGAAGAAGAAGAAGAAGAAAGGTTGTTGGGCTGAGAATATGATCTGAGATTACTAAAGGCCCTGATTGCATGAATATTCCACCTGCAAAACCCTTGGTCCTTCAAACCCTCCACGGCTCCAACACTTGCTGCTATAAACCAGGCTTTGCTTCCTGCTGCAGAACTCATCTTTACCTCAAAAAAACAAGTTTTTTCTTTCTTTCTTTTCTTTTAACTTACTGGATCATGCTTTGGGGAGTACGTATATATAGAAGGTGATAGCCGTTGGTTTTGTTGTTTAATCAGCCTAAAAAAATTGTCTTCTGGAATTAGATGATGATGATAATACACTCAACCCTCATTTCGCCCTTGGTTTTGACTTGGATTACACTTTATCTGCCGAGTCCGACAAGAAATAAAGTTGATGTGGATCCCAAGGAAATTGATGATTGTTCAAGTTTTGGCTTTTACTCCGAGTAAAACAAAAACTATGACTTACAAGAGACGAAATTATAAATATATATATATATATATTTACGTTTAAATTTAAAAATTAAGATAATTAAAGGTATCGTTTTATTAATATTTAAATTAAAAAATAAAATACACAATTATATTGAAACCCTTTCCATCCAATAAGATTGGATCAATTTAGTAATTATCCATCAAGTTACGGATCCAAGACTACTAACAATAGGACAGTAGCCCCTGGAATGCAGCCAATCAAGTGGCTGGTGCATATTGTTAGTAACTGTGATCATCTACCGCTACGTGTCAAGGAGTCACAGCTTGCAAACACATATCACGGACCAACGACGGTAACTTACTCCAGCAAATCCCCATATAAAAGTGAATAATTAGAAGCAACTTATAGTAAACAAGCGGACTCGCGAACGTATTCAGACGAACAATGTTTAGCGACTACGTGTAAAAACAAGTGATCGCTACCTATAACAAAAGTAAATTTAGTATGTTAAGTCATAACCAATTTAAATTTTAATCATAGCGTCGCGACACTTATGTTATGACATCTGTCCGAGTAGTATAGAAGAATAATCGTATACATGTGTTACAACGCGATTACCATAATTGAAAGAATGATTGGATCAATTTAGTAATTATCCATCAAAGTACGGATCCAAGACTACTAACACTAGGACAGTTACATTTGGGTCACTCAATTATGGGTGGAGTTACATTTGGGTCACTCAATTATTAAAGGTTACATTTGAGTCACTCAATTATGGGTAATGTTACGTTTACCTTTTGTATTTAAAAAAGTACATCAATTTAGTCATTTTTTCTTCCAAATCACTTGCATACCCTCGTTAACATTAGAGTACTTCATTTGAAATCATTAATTAATCTAATACACAAATTGATATACTTTTTTTAAATATGAAGGGTGACCAAATGTAACCTTGCCCATAATTAAGTGATCCAAATGTAACCTTGCCCATAATTGAGTGATCCAAATGTAAACCTTAATAATTGGGTGACCCAAATGTAACCTTACCCATAATTGAGTGACCCAAATGTAACTTTTAATAATTGAGTGAACCAAATGTAACCATACCCATAATTCAGTGACATCCGTTGTAATTTACCCAAATGAAAATAAGGGCATTTCCGAAAGAAAGTTCGAAGACACGATAAATTTGGTTTACCATTGAAAACTAAAACCATTTCAATAGAAGATTGCATATATATACACAAGTTAAGGGGATGAAAAGACCGTATCTGTAAAGGGATTATGGAAGGAGCGAAGGCTAATTACGAGAAGGAGATCAGGTCGAGATCCGAACCCGAGAAGTCGTCATCCCAGGTCGAATGGGTCTCGGTCTCGGAGTCGGGCAGCATGCAAGCTGTGAAACAAGATGTGTTAGATGATAAACAGGTGCTAAGGGAAGCTGAGAAAGCCGAGAATCTCATGCAACTTATCTGCTTTGGACCAGTTGTAAATTAATTTCTCCTCTTATATATATATGTACGTATATGTAAGGCTGTTACTTTGAAATATTTCTTCTTTCTCTGTATGCACCGAAATCATCGTGCCGACGTTATGTTCTAAAAAATTGTTTAAATTTTCTCTATGTAACGGTTTAGATGAATCAAAATTTTCGTTATTCATAGTCTTTGCATGATTCAAGTTAATTGAAACAAATCGAAAATCCATTTCAATTAGCAAAACGAGCACGGGACATCGAAAACAGGAAACACATTCTTGTTATTGTCTGGATTTCATGATTATAGACATTCTGGGGAACATATCACATTACAAATTTCTCGGTACGCCATGCTTAGAACTGGAGATTAATCATGTATTCCAAATAGAAGCTTAAAATTTCAGGGGTTAAAGTGTGAATTTACGGTTTATTAATTTATAATTCCATCGTTTTTAAAGGGACGTAAAGTGCAGTTTTACCCTTTTTCTCCGCCGCTGGTTATTGTATGTTCCAATTATTAGCCAAGAAAATGTTATCTGATTGACCGACTGCATCGTAAATTTGCGGCCACTAATTTTTCGATACAAATATGAGGCATGGTTTAAACCAGCCGTGGAAAGATCAGAGTCCTAAAATTTGGGTCTGCGTTGAACTTTAGATAATAGATGTTACCTATTGATAATTAGGGGTCTAAATGAATCGAGCTTGAACGAATTAAACTTTGTCCGTATTTGTTTATTTGTTTTTGAAGGTGTCTATGTTCGGTTCGTGTTCGTTTGTTTAGCGTTCGTGAACATGTTCGTTTAACGTTTGTGAACAAGTTCATTTATATGCTCACGAGCGTGTTCGTTTATATGTCACGAACATGTTCGTTTAATGGCCGCGAACATGTTTCTTTAACGTTCCCCAAAATGGTGTAATTGCATCACTAGTCCTTAAGCTTTACAACTTGAATTCTAAAGTTTACCATGTGTTCAATTTAGTCCCTACCTTCACCAATATTTAAAATTTAAAAAAATAAAAGAAAAAGGAAACCAAATAAACGAGTCGATAGACGAGCTTGTTTACGAACATAAACGAACCAAACATACCTCTGTTCATATTCGTTCGCTTGTTAAACGAACATAAAATTTTTGTTCATGTTCAATTATTTATCTTAATAAACGAATGATATAGAAACAATTCATGAACATTTCATCGAACGTTATGTTAAATTACACCCTATTGATAATTTGATATTTTTTCTAGAGTGTGGCTGAGTTGGGCTGAGACGATATGCGGAGGCCATGAGTTTGGCATATACAAGTCTCTTAAACGATCCTTAGTATAAGGATTGCATTTGGGAGGCGGAAACTTTTACTTTTATATCCAGAATATGGGTAGGTATGCACTACAACATCTTAATTTAAGGCTAAAAAAATAAATAATTTAAAAAATATGATTTTTTTAAATAAAATATTATGATATTTTTTTTGGACAAGCTTTAAAATAGGACCTGACTCCTGTTATAAAGTTCATTTATTTATTAATTTGGCCTAATAACAATTTGACCACCGTAAAAATAATTATTCAAATTAAAAATATAAGAATTTATTAAATGTACAATTAAGTAGAGATTGAACTAGGGGTGAAAATGAACTGAGTTTGAATGAATAAGGTTTTATTCGTGTTCGTTTATTTATATTTGAAGGTGTTCATATTCGGTTTGTTTAAATCTTTAATATCATGTTCGTGTTCATTTGTTTAACGTTCATGAACATGTTCGTTAAAACATTCGTGAACATACCCTTGTAATGTTCACAAACATGTTTATTTTTATGACCGTTAACATGTTTATTTATATGTTCGCCAAAACGGTGGAATTACACACTAGTCTTTAAAAGCTCATTAGGCTTCACAATTTGAACTCAAAAGTTCACCACACGCTCAATTTAGTTCATACATTCACCGATATATAAAATGTTAAAAAGAAAAAAAGGGAAACCAAGTAAATGAGCCAATAAACGAGCTTATTCATGAACATACGCAAACAAAATACACATTTGTTCGTGTTCGTTCGTTTATTAAACGGGTATAAAAATTTGTACATAGTCGTTTATTTAGCTTAATAAACGAATGTTATACGAACGGTTAACTAACAATTCGTCGAACTCTTTGTTCATCTACGCCTCTAGGTTGAACTAAAAAAATGAGCATGTATCCTCAAATTTATTGGTCCAATAACAATTTAGATCCTTATAAATTTAAATATTAGACAAATTATGCCTTGCTCATAAATTTTGAGTTTAAATATATAATAAAACATTATATTTTTAAAATTTATTATTTTGACGCATATCAATATTCGATCCTGACTTCGCCCCTACTTTAAAACTTGATTTTTTTTAGGTTTATTTTTTTGACAAGATTCGAAACTGGTCTAAAAAACCATAAAAACTAACATAAAATATTATTAAAAAAACATATAACAATTTAGGTTATTAAACCAGCTTTGAAACTTAGTATTTTTTAATAGTAAATTAAAGTACCGTTCTTTAGACTCGGCCCATAAAAGGTCTGAAAAGAAACCAGAGAAACTGGGGTCAGCCTGAGCACCCCACTCACAACTCAACGATTTGCGATTTGCCAAAAGCGAAAACACTTCCTTCCATCATCAAGATGGGGCTAAGCATAAAACCAAACACAGTAAACTGGTAATGGTCGGAAAATGTTTGGGCCCGTCGTCCTGATTTTGCGACACCATGATTACACCTTTTCACTTCCCTTTTAGCTCATTTACCAAAGCTTCTGCTATATATATATATATATAGTTATGATCAACTTACATAATGTAAAACTCTTTTAAGTTTTACACGTTTTCTGGATCGTTAGATGAGGGGAATAGATGGCTCAGATTAACTCCTTACTCTCTTTTTTAAGGATAATCTTCACATATTTACCATTAATCTCATCTATTCGTTTACTCATCTAACGATCCAAAAAACATGTAAAACTTAAAGAATTTTACACTGTGTAAACGTATTCTATCCCATATATATATATATAAAAGCTTAAATGGTAACAAATTAGTGTAGGTCTGAGTGCGACATGTCTAGAGTACAGTTAAAAGATAATAAGTTTTGAAATTTGTCCACGAACTAAAAATGTTAGACTTCTTGATAATATTTTTGCTTGATTTATTGAGTTTTTTTAAGCATAGATATTTATTTTTTGATTAATTTTCAGTTTAGTACAAAGTATCGATACTTAAAAAAAAACAACCGAAAATATTATCAAGAAGTCTAACATTTTCAGTTTATGAACAAATTTTAAAACTTGTCGTATTCTAGTTTCACCCTATACATACCTCATGTTAGACTTGCCGAACAAATTAAGTGCATGCATGGCAACGTTAAAAGACGAAAGTGGTCTTAGAAACATAAACATATACCAATATCATAGGGGAACGAGATTTGTTAGTAGGGTTTTCTTTTTTTAATTGTGAGGGAATAACTTTATGATTGATTGATTATGTCTGGAAATTTGTCTTTGTCTTTGGATTACTGTATTTACATGTTGTTTCCTTCTCTATATTGGTTTATGTTCTTAGAATCATGCATTGCTGTGACTGTTTGACACCCATTTTTATTGAAGCTGTCAGTACAATAAACAAAGGAAGCAAGACAGGTACTTATTTGGACATTTGTGCTATGTCCATTTCCCACATGGTAGTGTTTTTCTTGGAAGATTTTGTTAAACATTGTTTAATAAATATGGTTAAACTGATTAAAGAAATAAACTTAGAGTTTATGTTCAATTTATTCCAAATTATATTGTATGCTACTTTTATTTTGTGTTATTTTGTTGTCAGCCTGTATGTGAAATTATATGGCCAAAATTTCTGGGAGAGAAGGTCGTTCAGATGGTGTTTTTGTTGTTCTGGGTTGTTGTTTTTCATTGTTGCTCGAAGGTTTTATCTGTCGTCTTAATGAGTATTTATTAAGTTTTTTAAAATGTTTTAATTGCTTCTCAAATGCGACAATTTCTTATAGAATATTGTTATTATTCTTATTATTGTTAGTTCTACGAAATGAAGTTTTTCAAAATTGAAGTTGTTGAAGTTATACTTATGGACAACTATATCGCAAGAAAGGTTAAATGAACTTGATTTAATGGCAATTGAGAGTGGTCTTTAGGAAAAAAGTTGATATTGAAAATGTTGTAAATAGTTTTGCTCAAAACATGCAAAAAGAGCAGCACTTTTAAGTGAAAATATTAGATTTTTAGTTGTTTTATAAGTGAATTTTTGTTGTTCAAGAGAGTAATTAAACAAATTTTTTGTATTAAGATAATTTTTTTTAACTATATATTAAGAGCCTCGTTTTAATAAATTGCACATGACCTCATATATTTTTGAACCACCCCGGCTAGAGGAATGAATGTGTTGCTCCTAATGGCTCTAGAACCCATGACCTAAGAAATAAAAATAAACGAAAATAAATAACTTGACTAACCGATAAATGTGATCGCTCAAATTCAAGCTAATCTTAACTGTTAAGTGAAGTGGTGTTTTTTAAGCAACTAATATGAAAAGGTAATGTCCCAAAAGTTACAACGAGCAATAAATTCAAAATAGGACAAAGGCCAATCATGCCACTTATTGACTTAGTGGTAAGTAATCCCTTGTGGTAGGTATTATATTCTCCATTAGAGTCTACATAATGAAAGATTAATAATAAAAAGTTTGGAAGATTTTTCTCAACTACCATGTGAACATTTTTTTATGAATTAGTATAGTTCACTTATCTGTTTAATAATTTAAGTAAAAATTAAATCCATTAAATGAAATAAAATCACAAAAACAAAAAAACAAAACTATGTTTTGAGGCGAAAAAAGGACAGGGTAGGCATAAAATTTGAGAGAAAAAATCATTTTATATTTTAAAAACCTTTAATTGAAAGCACTTTATATGTATCATCAATTCAATCATAAACTATAGATTATAGTATTGAAGAAAAAGATACATAATATTCTAGTTACTCTTCGGGACAGAGTGGAAGAAGGGAGGAGATTCTCGAACGAGGACATGAAGTTTTGTGAAGATAAGTGATATTTATGGTATTTTATCTTTTAAATTAATATTTTTTTCTCTTTGTCAGATATCATCATATATTGTTAAATATTATGGCATAATTACAAAATATTATATATTTATTAATCATTTCTACAAAAGATGGTAGGAACCTTCAGGCGGATAAAAATTTTCTGACTTTCTTCGGTACTCTATTTATGCCCAAACACTAAAAATTATTATAAAATTAAATTTTAAGCATTAACCTTAAATTCTATATCCTTCTAAATCTTAAACCCTACACCCTATACCCTAAAAGATACATATACCCTAAATTCTCTAAATCTTAACTATAAACTCTAGGAAAATTCTACAACGTGCGACGAACACCGACGAACACCACTAATGATGAACACCGATGAACACCATTAAATTAATTAATAAAGATTTAAAATTTTAAGGACCCATCATACAATTAATAATTATTTTTAAAAAATCAATTAAATTATTTTATATATATTAAAATATTATTTTTTAATAAGGGTAAACTATATATTTAGTACCTCACCTATTTTCGTATTTCTATTGAAATCTCATTATTTAAATATTATTTCAATTTGACCATATTCTTTATAAAAAAATAATTTTACCCTTAACCCTCAACCTAAAACCCTAAACTATTAAACCTTAAACCCTTAAACTCTTAAATATATATCCTAAACCATATACCATTAAAAATAATTTCACCATCATCGATTCAATTAGTGGTGTCAATGATGGTGAAATTATTTTTAATGGTATATGGTTTAGGGTATAGATTTAAGAGTTTAAGGGTTTAATGTTTAATAGTTTAGAGTTTTAGGTTGAGGGTTAAATTATTTTTTATAAAGAATAGGGTCAAATTGAAATAATATTTAAATAATGAGGGTTCAATAGAAATACGAAAATATGTGAGGTACTAAATATATAGTTTACCCTTATTAAAAAATAATATTTTAATATATATAAAATAATTTAATTGAATTTTTAAAAATAATTATTAATTGTAGGATGAGTCATTAAAATTTTAAATCTTTATTAATTAATTTAATGGTGTTCATCGATGTTCATCATTAGTGGTGTTCATCGGTGTTCGTCGCACGTGATAGACTCATCCTAAACTCTAATCTAATTTTGAGCGTAATAGTATAAATATAGACACCGAAAAAAGATAGATAATTTTTGTCACTATTAAACACCAAAAAAAGAGAGAAAAGATATGCACAATCCCATCTCCATTTCTTCGAAGCTCTCTCTCTATCACTCACTTTTCCTTTGTTTTCTATAACCTGCTGCTGCTGCTAGTCACAACTAATTGTGTTAAAATTTTGGGGTCTGAACAAGAAACAAAGCACAGCTTCCTTTTTACATATATTCTGAATCTCTTTCCCATTGTTTTTCCCTATGTAAAAAGGGAACCATTATTATTCAAGCAGATTCAAAGTCGCCTTCTCTTTCCTTTGAAAACAAGTAAAAATCGGATAAAAGAACCATGGTTTCTTTTCCCCTCATCCCCACGTTTTTACTACTTTTTTCTTTCGCTATCTTCCATCATTCCCTCGCCGGTTTCCTAGCTCAACCGGTTCCCGGAGCCGACTCATCCCCGAACACGGTCCCCGCCCTCCCTGCTCAAACCCAAGCTCAAGTTTGCCGCCTTGACTTGTCTGCCGAGCTTTTCGGCGGTGTCAACGACGCATGTGGCCACAACCTAGACAGAAGCCGCTGCTGTCCCGTCTTAGCAGCGTGGCTCTTTGCTGCTCACGCCAGGTATGCTTTACAGGTCACGGCTCCTGCTCCGGCGGAATCTGAGCTACCAGACCAGCCCATGAGGCCAGACGATTCACAAAAGTGTGTGAACTCGTTGCAGAACGCATTGCTAAGCAAGCGGGTGAGGATTCCTCAACCGAACGCGAGTTGCGATGCGATTCTGTGTTTTTGCGGGATAAGGCTACACCAGATTAGTTCCCTGAGTTGCCCGGCTGCGTTTAACGTCTCCGGCCACCACCGAAACGCAACGCCTACTGCTGCCGTAAAGAATTTGGAGAAGAATTGCAGGAACTCGAGTTATGCCGGGTGTACCAAATGCCTCGGTGCTCTTCAAAAGGTAAGTCATTAATGGAAGTTGTTTCCTTTTCTCAGGGTCCATATATTGGCTGCGTAGTTAATGAACCCGACAATCAGTTCATGCGAACACATCAAGTCTAGGAATATTGTCTTAAAACTCGTGTTTCATGAGAATGCATTTAATCACTACAAAAATGAAAAATCTGTGCTTTACAATGAACTGTTCACCACCCAAAACTTCAAAGTTGAGAACTTTAGTGGTTTGAACTTTGAAGGTGGACTTTTTGCCATTTTTTGGAAGGGACCAAAGCCATTCCGGTAGACCCAAGAAAGTGACATTTTCACATTGCAAACAACTCGGCTTTTCCCCTTTGGTGCACCCATTTTAGCTGCCCTTTGTTTCTTGTTTTGTAAATTATTACAGCTCAAAGGCGGATACAACAGGAGCACGACCGAGAGAGCCAACAAGATGTTCAACCGAGACTGCCAGCTGATGGGGCTGACTTGGCTCCTCGCGCGCAACAAAACGGCCTACATACCCACCGTTTCGGCCGTGCTGAGGGCCATAATGTACACCCCGCACCCTCACGAGTCCAAGTGTAGCCCGGATCAAGAGAACATGCCCTTAGCCGTTGATTCTCTTCAGTTCGAGAAGGCTCAGTCGTCGGCACCGACGTCGTCGCCGTTTTGGGCGTCTTTTCCGTTCCCGATTCTGCCCCCAATCATTCTGGTTTTACTATTCGGGTAGCCTCCACCACCGATGGTTACTATTTTTATTTTTGTAGTCGTCTGAGACTGTCCGGGAATCCCGTGAAGCTCTCGAAACTAGCCGACAAAAAGAAACGGGCTGATGCGGGGTCGGTTTTGTCTTCTTGTCCAATGTAAATTTCAGATTTGTTCAACATTCTGTAACAGACGAGGTCGAGAACAAGGAACAATTTTCCATTAACATTAACTTATAATCACTAAACTTTTAGTAGTTCAGCATTAATTTTATAATTTATATTCGAGATTATTAAAGCGATGCAAACCAATAATTATATAAGCTGATGCCTTTTTGGGACTCTTAAAACAAGACTGGTTCAAAACTTCACATGGAGATATGTTTTAAAAAAGTGTTTGCTTGATTGGAGAACAAGTTAACAAGAAGGGAATCCCTAGGAAAAAGTATGTTGGTCGCCTAGTGAATATTAATCAAACATTTCGAAATTATAAACAAGGGTTTTGATAAATTTAATTTAGTTTTTTAATGGGGAAATCCTACTTGGAGAATACAAACGTAAAGTTTATGTTAGAAAAAAGTTGGATTATTTTTGTAGAAAGATGTTTAAAATATCCCTTTCCAAAGGATGCTCTGCCCCCCTTTTCTGACAGCCACAGACACCAAGGAAGGATTTTTGTTTTCAATTTAAAGAAATGGCATTTGAATAAAAGGAAGCAGATAAAAAGGAGAAACCATCACTGCTAACCCTAATCCAGAAAAAAGAGAGAAAAGAGAAAACAACAATAACACTAGCGCCCCCACCTAATTTTGTCACTAATACTAAACCTTATTTTATAGTATGAGAGTATAAATAGTGGCACTAAAAATTAAAAAGAGCATATGAGTTTTTTGAGAGTATACATATTCTTAATTCTACGACAATCCACATACACTTTGTAGACAAAACGATTTAGATTCAAATATCTTAAAATGAATATCGTCATCTTTTCTACTATAATCACTTGTTGAGTTCTGACAGAGGATTTCTATTGGTGTGCACACAACATTTATACCATAATTTGCAAGAGTTCTGTCATTCATAGTTTCATCCAATAAAAAATATTTATTTAATTAAAATTTTTTATGTTATCTTTTTACCAAAGGAAAATTTATATAGTAAAATTTGTTTTTTAAATTTGATTTACAATAAATATGAGTGAAGATTTACTTAAAATAAATTAATATAAAAAAAAATAATTAACTGAATAATTTTTTATTAGTTTAGACCATAAATGACGTGACGAGACAAATT
Source organism: Hibiscus tridactylites (assembly GCA_958450335.1). Lineage (NCBI taxonomy): Eukaryota > Viridiplantae > Streptophyta > Magnoliopsida > Malvales > Malvaceae > Hibiscus > Hibiscus tridactylites. Next base: position 23,037,534 of record OY288287.1, read on the forward strand.
TATAATATAATTTCTCGTAAATTGGGGTTCATATGTTCAAGAAAAAAGTAAGTTGGGGTTCATGTTTCTCGCGACTGGATTCACACCAATTTCGAGCCTAGTCCAAACACACAAAAATTCATGAATTCACATACTGGTTCGTCAGTTGTGGTCCGGATCCAACTAAATGGGCCGAACTTAAACCGCTACATATAAACTTAATTTAGAGTTTTAAGTCTAAATGGACCCTAATTGAAGATCATAAATTTGAATACGAGGATGAAATTAACGTTTAGTCTAATTCAATACATGATACTTTAGGCATCTGAATTCGAGGAATATAAACAATATCAAACATCATTTGAAAAAAATTATACGTTTAGAGATGACAAACGAGTACAGTTTTATAAATTTTGAACTGTATTTATTCTTGTTAGAGCAAAGATAGGTTTGAATTTGGTGAGTAGTGGGCAAGTGTGGATGTGAAAAGTCATACTCGTTGTGGGTAGTGGGTAGGTGATGGATTTGAGACTTTACCTGTACCACATCCGCCTGTTCCACGTATGTTCACCTACTAACTATCCACCATATGAACTTTGGACCATTTATGCTTGTAGACTTTCATTATGCCTTTTATTATGGTGTTTTATGTACTTAGATCTTGGTTTGTTTTAAAATCTACGTTTATCCTTATGTTTGTAGACTTTGATCTCAATTAATTTAATTTGAAATATTATAATTTATGATCGAACTTGAATTAATTAGGTTGTAAAGTAGAATTTATACTGGTGTAACTGTGTTTTAGTTAAATTAGCTATAGTTAGTTAGTTGCAGTTTAATTTATATCGGTGTAATGTCTATATATATGAATTCCATCAATCAATAAAGTATGTGAAGTTTTACTCTTCTTTACAAAAGTCTATGGATTGTTTTTACATAATTCGATATTAGTAGTTGTTTGTCAGACGAGTACGAGCGGGTACAGGTGGACACGAGTAGGTATGGGTTGAACGGCGAGTATCCAGTTGGGTAGTGAGTGTGAGGATGGATTTGATAATATACCCACGTAGACATATGCGAATTTGAAAATTATACCCGTCTTAAATAATGACCGGTGGGTAAATAGTAAATATGAAAATTTTAAATAAGTATGAGTACGAAAAAAGAGTATCCGCACCCGTCCTGCCGTCCCTATATACATCTATGTCGAAGCCCTCATAATTATAAGTTTCATATTTCCTTTGTTTCTAGTTTAATAAAAGATTATCATTAAATAGTTTTCTTGATCTATGAAATGTGCATTTTTACCAAAGTAGTCCAGGGTGATAGCTAGCCTGCGATGATATATAATTAAAGTAGGTCTATGGTAGATTACCCAAAGTAAATAGTAATTATTGCGTGGCCACGATTGGAACTTATTTAATTAATTTTGGAAATGGGTAGAAATATTTGAAGATTTTCACCTGGATCGTTGCTTATGATTTGGTGCATCAACCGGAAAATTTACTATTTAGTACGATTTATTAACTTGTACTTATTGGTAGAAGAGCTGCATGCCAACAGTAATTAATGAGTTATCAAGTATAAACATGAAAATTGAAAAACACGTGAAATATTAATAGTTTGTGTGAAATTTTTGTGTGTTATTTCTTTATATTTTTTAACGATTTAAATAAAGATTAATTTTATTGAACCGTTTAGAATTATTAAAATCTAAAAACGAATAGTTAAAAACTCTTTATTGACAATTTTTTTTTAAGTTATGGGTTTACTGTCAGGTAAGAATTATTAAAAAAAAATCATACCCTTTTTTATTGTTTTAATTAAACGCCACCTAATTAGGTAAGAAAGTTAAAACATAAAATTGGAGCAGTTGTACCAATACGCGCATCTACTTATTTATAAAAAAAACTTAAACGTTAGATAGCTGCTCAAATTATACTATTTTTTTCAGTTAAGTGCCTAACGTTTGTTTCGATCCATTTAGGTGTCTAACATTTCATTCTGTAACTCATTTAAGGTTTTATCCGTGACAAACGTTAAAATTTTTCGTTATCCAATCATAAAGCGACACGTGACACATTTTTTATTTTTCTGATATTAACCAAAATAAAAAAACAAAATAAATTAATTAAAAATAAAAGTATCCCTGGGTTAAATTCCCTTAAACCCATAAACCCATCTTCTTCCCCATCAAACCGAGTCACCATCCCAACCCTCTCAAAACAACTTTCGAGTTCTGTGACTTCCGTCCCTTTGGCCTTTTTTAGACAACCTGCGAAGTTCAAGCCTTTATTCAGACAATTTTCAAACCAAAATCAAAACCCTCGCATTAGATTTTTGCTCCAAAAATGAAACGTAAGAAGTGCTCAGAGGTTGAAGAACAAACCCTTTTATTCAAATACTCTGATCTTCTCAATTCATGAACTTTATCCAAACTCAAAATCAGAGAAAAAAAGTTCAAGCCCGTAGCTGACCATGTTAACTCAGTTCATCATCTTCAAGATCCCGTTACTTTCTCTTTCAAGTGGTCAAGGCGCGATGTATCTATTAAGGTTCAAAACACGAGGCACCAGTATTTGGGGGTGAAGCAGAAGATTAAAATTTCCAAGGATGAGTTCAATTGGAAAGATGGTGAGAATTACTGAGAAAATTTCTTAAAGTACAAAGAAATTTTTGGTGATGTGGAACTTGAAGTTAAAGAAAAAAAAAGGCAGCGAAAGCAATGGTAATGACATTGATTTGTTTGAGGATTGTTGTGATTTGGGGTTTGTAATTGATAGTGAGGATTTTGAGGAGGAAGAGGAAGATGATGGTGTCGATGGTAACGGGGACGCAAATGATGGTGGTGAGAAGTAGGTCGGCCCTGAGGGTGAGTTTGGAGGGGAGAGGGTTTGTTGTTGGAATTACAGATTGAAGGGGGACGTTTTGATGGGGAAGAAGATGAGTTTATGAGTTTAAGGGAATTTAACCTAGGGTTACTTTTATTTTTAATTATTTTATTTTATTTTATTTTGGTTAATATTAGAAAAATAAAAAAAATGTGCCAAGTGTCGCTTTATGATTATATAACGAAAAATTTTAACGTTCGTCACGGCTGAAACCTTAAATTGGTTATGGAATGAAACGTTAGGCACCTAAGTGGCCCGAAATAAACGTTAGACACCTAACTAGAAAAAAGGTATAGTTTGAGCACCTATCTGACGTTTAAGCCTAAAAGAAGTTAACTGCAACGTATACTCCTAAATTTTTTACATTTATTTTAAATTGTTCACTAAAATTTTAGATATTTTAATTTTATCCCTAAAATTACGACTTTCATTTTAAACTGTTTTTAAAATTTTTGAATATTTCAGTTCTATTCCCAAATTATATTATAATCATTGTTATAAAATAATCCCAAACATTTAAACATTTCAAATTTTCCCCAATAAACATTTGTGCACATATCTTTTAACGAAGTAATTTATATATATATAGATAGATTGTAGTGCTCTTTTCAATGCCACTAAGCTGACCTTTTAACCAGTACAATAATATAACCAAATTCATGGAGTTGGATCTTGAAAACCCTTTTATCAAACTTCAACCCCTTCTGCGCTGCTACGTCTTCCCCTTCCCTCTTCCTGGTTGAATCTGATCACATTCCCACCCAGAATTACATAAACACTCTCAAAGCTAATGATCTCGACATTTCGCTCCGGCGACAAGCTATCTCTTCCATCTCACAGGTGTGTCATGTCACTTTCCGAGATGAACAGTTAGCTAGCCGTATGTTCATTTTCACTTGTGCTGGACTTGTTCTTGGTTTCAGTTTTCTCGCAAGCTCGGTCCCTTTTCATCGTATCTTGCAATCAATTATCTCGACCGCTTCTTGTCAAGCCATGGAATACTGGTGCTGCAGCAACCTAAGGCTTGGATTCTATTGTTCAGATTACACAAAGAAAAGATGAACGGTCTGGATGAAGCAAAAAGAATGTGGGCTATGACTCAAAAACTGAGATAGCCAAGGGTCGGGCCACCCTTTCATTTATATAGCCCAAACGTATCTAACAAAATCAGTTATATAAAACTGATCTGTTAGACCAGTGGACCCACACGGGTAACAACCCAATAACAGCCAAACCACACTAACAACCCATCAACCATATGAACCAGATCCAACAGCTCCAATAACCATATAGTCTAACATTTCCCCGGCTTCCTCCCCCTTGATCAATTTGCAGCATTCAAAGAAGCGGAATCCACGACCACATGATGAACAACAACCTTATGGCGAAAGTCACGAAAGTAAACTTTGGACAAGGGCTTTGTAAACCCATCTGCAACTTGAGCATCAGCAGGCACATAATTAACCTGAATTTTCCGATCACTCACTTTTTCGCGAACGAAGTGCACGTCAAGTTCCACATGTTTTGACTTGGAATGAAAAACAGGATTGGCACACATAGCTACTGCACTTGTGTTATCACACCAAACAACCGGAGTACCCAGAATAGAGATGAGAATATCCGTAAGAATGGTCTGCACCCACAACAGTTCAGACACCGCATCTGCCACACTCCTATATTCAGTTTCGGACGTCGAACGGGAAACAGACTTTTGTTTCCTCGAACTCCAAGCAACTAAACAATTGTCAACATAGATACAATAGCCCGTTGTTGAACGACGGTCATCCAAACTACTTCCCCAATCTGCGTCAGAAAAAGCAACAACACTCACTGACCCACTAGAACCCGAGGTGAACGTAAGTCCATAATCCAAGGTACCAACCAAATATCGTAGAATCTGCTTAACAGCAGCCAAATGCTCTTCACACGATCGATGCATGAACTGGGCCACCTTGTGAACGCTGAATGCAATATCGGGCCTAGTGTGACACACATAGAGCAAGGCCCCAACAAGACTACGAAACTCATACGGATCTGAGATTGGGCTACCACCATCAGACGTTAGTTTGACATTAGAGCACATAGGAGTAGGAGATGGGTTTGCACGATCCATTTTGGCCTTACGGAGAAGATCCAAGACAAAAGATTTCTGACTTAACACGAGAGACTCACCTACACGGTGAGCAGAGATGCCAAGGAAAAAGGACAGTTCACCAAGGTCTTTCTAGGAAAACTGAGAATTCAAATGTTTAACCACATTATCAACACAAGCAACAGAGGACCCAATAATTATGATGTCATCTACATACACCAAGACATACAAAGAAACACCAGGCTTAATACAAATGAACAGAGAGGTGTCTGCAGCAGACTCTTTAAACCCGAACCCGAAAAGAGCACTACGTAACTTAGTGTACCAACTGCGAGGAGCTTGTCGCAGTCCGTACAGGGCCTTTTGAAGAAGACACACAAGAGAACTTCCATCATCCGAGTCTTGTGTGAAACCAGGAGGTTGAAGCATGAAGACCTCCTCTTCGAGACCCCCATTGAGGAACGCATTATTAACGTCCACTTGCCGCAACACCCACTTGTTACTCATAGCAACTGAGAGAAGAATATTGAGCGTGAAAAACCGCACCACAGGACTAAACGTGTCTCCAAAATCCTGACCAGGTATTTGGGAGAACCCCTTGGCCACCAACCTAGCTTTATACCTCGACACCGACCCATCAGAGTTGTGTTTGACACGAAACAACCACTTGCATCCCACAACAGTGCGACCAAGAGGCAACGGAACCAGCTTCCAAGTACCATTAGCCATAAGAGCGTTATACTCAGCCATTACAGCATCTCGCCAAGCAGGGATAGCAAGAGCTTGCTCAACAGTTTCTGGAACAGAGTCAGAAACAGTCTGCACGACAAACGACTTGGGCTTGAAAACTCCGAGCTTGCTACGAGTAACCATCGGATGGGAATTGATAACAGAACCAGAGCCAACAGTAGTCGAAGGTGGATCAGAGGCTTCAAGACTATCCACAGCAGCCTCAGGGCTTGGGGCACACGGTTCAGTAGAAGGTGGGACGGGCACAACAAAAGAGGAGTGCTCAAACGAAGGAGCATCTGTAGGCAAGGGAGAAGAGGAAGCACCAGGGGAGGCAACAGGGGAAGAACCATGAGAATTAACAGGGGAGGGCACATGTAAAGCATCAAGGGAATGAACAAGAGAGGTATCAAGTGAAGTAGCAGGAGAATTAACAGGGGGTATCAGGTAGACTAACAAAAGAGGTAACATTAGGTGTAGGAGTAACAAAGGGAAATGAAGCAGAACGAAATGGTTTAGCAGTGGTGGAACAAGAACACGACTTGGAGGAAGCTGCAGGGAACACATTTTCATTGAATACCACATGCCGAGAGACAACAACTTTACCAGTGGAAGTAAGGCACTTATACCCTCTGTGCTGCATACTATACCCCAAAAAAATGCAAGATTGAGACCTAGGCTCAAGTTTATGGTGTTGAAAGGGTCTCAAATGTGGAAAACACTCACACCCAAACACCCGAAGAAAGGAGTAATCAACATTACGCTGAAACAGTTTCTCAAAAGGACTGAGGTTGTCAAGAACACGAGTTGGCAACCGATTAATTAAATGTATAGCAGTAACAACAGCATGGGACCAAAATTTGATATCCAAAGAAGCCTAACTAAGCAAATTTAAAGCTAATTCAATCACATGACGGTGCTTACGCTCAACTACACCGATCTGCTCAGACGTATGAGGACATGTGATTCTATGAACAATCCCAAGTTCAGCAAGTAAAGGAGACAAACTACGGTACTCCCCACCCCAATCACTCTGTATAGCCTTAATACTAACACCAAACTGAGTGGTGACCATCTTAGAAAAGAGTTTAAAGGCATGCACAACTTGACTCTTAGATTTAAGCAAGTATAACCAAGTATGCCTAGTGTACGCATCAACAAAGGCAACATAGTACAAATAACCCTCAGATTTAACAAAAGCAGGCCCCCACAAGTCAGTAAATACAAGTTGAAACGGCTCAGTATAGACAGTAGAGGAAGCATGAAAAGGATGTTTGTAACTTTTACCAACGCAGCAAGTAGAGCACAAACCATTTTTATTAACAGTAGCATCAACAGACAAGCCACAGTTATGTAAAACCTTATCTAAAGTAACTTGAGCTGGATGCCCTAAGCGGCGATGCCAGGTTTCATACTTACATTGATCAACAACAGAAACATTAACCTCAACATTATTCAGCTCAACATTATTAACAGAAGGCATACGTTTATCAAAGCTGAAATTGGAAGGTAACACATAAAGGCCATCAGAAACTGTACCACTGAGCATTTCTTCACGAGTGTCCTCATCACGCACTAGCCACCGATCAGCATGAAACTCAAAGAAGACTCTGTTATCACTAGCACACTTTGACACAGAGATCAAGTTTTTAGAAATTTGAGGCACAAACAAAAGGTCACACAAACGCAGCATACGAGTTTTAGTAGAGACATTATTTGAACCAACTTTGCTAATAATTAAACCCTTACCATCACCAACCACAAGTTTACCTGGTCCAGAGAAGTCATCACTCTGATGTAGATTAGATGAGTCAGCCGTCACATGATGTGTGGCTCCAGTATCAACGAACCACGAACCAGAGGATGTGGAACCACTAGGAGCACAGTGAAGGCAAGAACCACCAGTGTTGGAGGTAGTAGAGCCACCATTCGAACCATTCGAACCATTCGAGGCACTACCAGGCTTGGCCCCAGTCAGTGTACACACACTAGCAGAGATATTGTCCTGACCATCAGCGTTCTTGTAAAGACTTGTAGAAACGCCGGAGAAGCTTTGATCAAACCTCCGAAAACAACGATCCACGAGATGGCCCATCTTGCCGCACAGCTGACACTGAAATCGCGGACGACCTCTGCTACGACCACCACCAGAAGCATTCTGACGATACGGACGTTGAGACACCCCACCAGACGAGGAATCAACAGACGATTTATTATTACCAGAAGATCCAGAGAACTTCGCCACATGAGCACTCATCGGAGTCGAACCGTCGGAGTCAAAGAGCCCTTGTTGAGCCTCCGCATCAACAAGGATAGTTGTCACATTGTCCAGAGAGAGGATCTCTCGACTTGTCGTGATAACCGCCACAAACGGTTTGTATTATGCCGGGAGGCCACCAAGAATCGTCGCGATGTGTTCCACCTTTGACACCGGACTGCCACAAGAAGCCAGAGCGTCACAGATCTCTTTCACCTCCGAGATATAAGCACGCATCGAGAGATCTCTGACACGCGTCGTATAGTGTCAAAAATAAAACCTTAAACTCAAAGTAAATAAGAATTAAATTAATATAGTGAGAGTAAGGGTCGATCCGCAGGGAATAGGAACTCTAACACCTTTCTTCTGATTTAGACCAATAACTTGTAGAAAATAAGGGGGATTTTAGAATAAAGATTTGAATGAGATAAATAGTAAAAACGTAAAGATAAATGTTGAGAAAGAATTATGGATAGAAATAGCCTCAAGCCACGCTTTGCCACGACATCTTCGATCACTGAAGTTGATTTTTCTTCGACTTTCCTGCAGGTTACAGTCTACAAGGCCCAACCCTTGTAACTTACTTCTCGTTGGTAGATTCGACTCCCAGGGCAATCCTTGAAGTCAAACTTTTGTGAATTAGCTACGGCAATCGATGCTAACCCAGATCTGAGTTAGTACTGGAGAAGCCCGTGCTCGGATATTCGTCTCGATGAGAGTTGTTTCCGATTTCGATTCCCCTTAGTAGACCGCCACTAAGTTTGTTCTTAGGGAGTTGAATTGGCTACAAGCTTTTCCTCGTCCCCAACGATGGATCTAAACCACTTCAAGCCGATGCACGCTCTCGGAATGAAACAATTGCGATGCCTAAAGATTAGGCCGATTGCCTAATCAACTTTGCAGAGAATCTAAAAAAGGAATTGTTGAAGGATTGAAGTATTTTCCTAATCTCACGAGGTTTGTCGGGTTAGGCGTTGCTCTTAGCTAAAGGGGATTTAGTTAAGCATGGTTTGTGAAAAAACCATACTTAATAAAATAAACAAAAATGGAGAAAAGAAAATGGAGAACTTTATTACTCAAGGAAGAAGAGAACAATAGAAATTGATTGATGAATAATTCACCCCCAAAGTGGGGTATTTATAGTAGTTGAAAAACCCTAAAAACCTAAGATGATAAATCCTAAAATAAATTTAAATAAAATTACATAAGATAAATATCAAAGTTTTGAATTTAAAAGATAAAATTCGGATGATAGGCTATCTTGATAAGTGGACTGATAGGTTATCAAGCTTGCTGACGTCATCTTCTAGAAGGTGCTGATGTGGCGCCCAGTCAGCATTCATGCCCTGGTTCATGCCCATGAATCTGCCCACGAATTCAGTATTTTCTGCAGCACTTCAACTCGTTTCTGTCATTACGTAACCTGCACAAGAACGACACAAAAACAGCCCAATTAAGTCCTTCAAACATATATATTCGATCAAAACAAGGACTAAAAACATAACCAAAATAAACACTTATCAATCTCCTTTGCGAATCGTCCGGAGTTTGAAGTGGAGACTCATCACCGTCGTGGTGGAACGGCTGCTGTAGAACTCCACCACTATCGCCCAGATCTCCGCCGTGGACTCAGCACCAACAAAGTTAGACAGAAGATGCAGGCTCATCATTGACAAGATCCAGGATGAAAGCGCACTGTCCTGCGCAAGAAAATCCTCATATTTCTCATTCAGAACCTCCGTGCCGTCAGCCTGTCGAACCTTAGCCGGCGGTGCCTTCAACGCACCAGTGAGATACCCCTCAAGGCGATGACTCCTCACCGTCAGAAGGACCTGCTGTTTCCAGATGAGAAAGTTCGTCTCATCCAACAGCACGTTGACACGTTTGCTCGCAAAGAATTTGGCCGATCGGCCGGACGAATCTTCATCACCGTCACCTTCAACACGCACCATAACGGCGGCCACAAAAAGAACCAACGAAAGAACAACAAAAGAAGCCACAGGAACCCTAGACCGAAAGAGAGAAAAACCTAGGGCGGCAACAAGAAAAACAAAAAACCCTAGAACCCAGCGAATGATACCATATTGTTCAGATTACACAAAGAAAAGATGAACGGTCTGGATGAAGCAAAAATAATGTGGGCTATGACTCAGAAACTGAGATAGCCAAGGGTCGGGCCACCCTTTCATTTATATAGCCCAAACGTATCTAACAAAATCAGTTATATAAAACTGATCTGTTAGACCAGTGGGCCCACACGGGTAACAACCCAATAACAGCCAAACCACACTAACAACCCAGCAACCATATGAACCAGATCCAACAGCTCCAATAACCATATAGTCTAATAGATTCCAAGACTTGTTGCAACCGGTTGCGTCTCTTTAGCTGCCAAGATGACCAAAACAAAGTTCTGTCACGTCCACTTTCAGGTAGATTACAGTAGGTCAGTAAAATTGGCTATGGGAAGTGTTTGTATGGTAGATTAATCTTTTATCTAAGCCATTTTATATCGAATATAGGGCGAAAGAGGGTTCGTGTTTGATGCACAAACAGTGGAGCGAATGGAGTACTTAATCTTGGGAGCATTAAAATGGCGAATGCGTTCGATTACTCTGTTCTCCTTCATCTCCTTTTTCATTTCATTGTTTAAGCTCAAAGAACCTCCATTAAGGCAAGCCCTCAAAGTTAGAGCGGTTGAGCTCATCTTCAAAGCTCAAATTGGTATGTTTGTTTACTTCACTAAACATGCCAAAAGGATATACTCATTTATACTTAACCATTTTTTCGGTGTAATAATTAACAGATACAAAGCTTTTGGAGTTCAAGCCATCAATAATTGCAGCATCGACACTTCTCTCTGCTTCCCATGAACTCTTTCCCTTGCAATTCCCCAGCTTTACAATAGCAATTTCAAGTTGTTCATTCGTAAATAAGGTAATCTGATATGCTTTGAACATGTAGGTTATAAGTTTTCCTATGGGTTAACAACAATTTGGCTGCAGGAAAACATGATAAAATGCTACAACTCGATGCAGGAGATGGAGACGGAGGGCTACGAATCAATATTCGATATGGTTTCAAGCTCCGACATGCCAGTCGATGTGCTTGACCGGCATGTTTCGAGTTCCACTGTTGGATATGGTAGCTAGGTTATCAATAACATAGAAAATATTTGATTGAAAAGGGATGATGTATTCATTCACAGCTTGTGTTTAAATACACAAAAACAAGGAGAATGACAGCTGGTGTTGCCAGCACAGCAGGTTGTTACATGAGATAACAGAAAAATATAGCAGCCAATGATTGCTAATGATTGTTGCTGCAGTGAGGTATTGACAGCTTGCACTTCTAGAAGAATTTGCTGCTAATTTATCAACATCATTCCTACTTTTTGGTCTCCTGAAAAACTTCTTCGATTTGAACAACATTGAGTCGGCGTGGAAACAGTGCGAAGAAGGATGTGGTAAGTGGCTTGGTGAAGCCATCGGCAGTCTGAAAAGGTGCTGGGACATAGTTGACAACTAGATCTTTGGCCGTCACCTTTTCGCGTATGAAGTGCACGTCCAGGTCTACGTGCTTGGCTTGTGCATGGAATACATGATTAATGCTTAAGGCAACAACACTTGTACTATCACTCCAAATAATTGGAGCTTTTGGTTGTTTGATGCCGAGATCATGAAGGAGTGTACGTAACCAGGTGATTTCTGATGCAGTGTCAGCAATACTGCGGTATTCTGCTTCCATGGTGGATTGTGAGACCACCTTTTGTTTCTTAGATGTCCAAGCAACAAGGTTATTACCAAGATAAACACAATTGCCCGTGGTAGAACGTCGATCATCCGGACAGCTTCCCCAGTCAGCATCTGCGAATGCAACGAGTGATGAAGGTGGAGTAGATGGTCTGAATACCAAGCCAAAATGAAGAGTGGCTAAAAGATAGCGGAGGATGCGTTTCATAGCAGCAAAATGTCTTTCACAAGGATGATGCATGTACTGAGCCACACAATGTACACTGTATGTTATGTCGGGGCGTGTATGGCAGAGATAGAGGAGAGAGCCAACGATGCTTCGATAGCCTGAAGCATCTTCAATTGGAGAGCCAACATTTTGAGTCAGAGTATCAGAGGGAAGCATTGGTGTTGAGGCACCTTTGGCTTTGTCCATTTGTGAGCGAGTAAGCAATTCTGTAGTGTACTTCTTTTGACATAGAAAGAGATTAGTGGTTGTACGACTGACTTCAAGTCCAAGGAAGTATTGAAGAGCACCCAGATCCTTAAGAGAAAAGTTTGCAGCAAGGAGAGACACAACGTTGTCAATTGAAGCAGTCGAGCAGCTGGTGATTACTATGTCATCTACATATGTAAGAACATATGTGACAGTGTTGGCTGATTGTCGTATGTATAAAGAGGTGTCCGCACCGGAGCTTGGAAAGCCAGCATTGAATAAGCAATCTCGAAGCTTGGAATTCTAGCTGCGAGGTGCTTGGCGTAAGCCATATAGTGCCTTGTGCAATTTGCACACAAGCTTCGAGCCATCAGGTGCAAAGGATTCAAATCCTGGAGGCTGAAACATGTAAACATCCTCTTGAAGGTCCCCGTAGAGGAAAGCATTATTAATATCGACATGTCTCAAAGGCCAGTTGTTTGTAGTGGCAACAGAAAGAATCACATTGATTGTGTGGAATTTGACCACGGGGCTGAAGGTGTCAACAAAGTCAGTGCCTGGAAGTTGTGAGAACCCTTTAGCAACAAGTCGGGCTTTATGTCTGGATATGGAGCCATCTGCATTGTGTTTCAGCTTGAAGATCCACTTGCAACCAACGGGGATGCAGTCTGATGGTGGTGGGACAAGAGTCCAGGTGCCATGTTTTAATAGGGCATTGTATTCAGTAAGGGTGGCTTCTTTCCAATCTGGTGAAGCGAGAGCCTCAGTGACTGTAGTAGGAACAACATCTTTACAGGCTTCAATAAGGTATAATTTTGGTTTGAAGATGCCGGCTTTGCTACGGGTTATCATAGAGTGAGATGGAAGAGTGGTGGTATTGGGATCAATGTTGGTTACAGAAGGAGTGGGATTGGTACTGATTGTTTCGGGGTTGGGATCTACATTTGGAGGGGAGGGGAGGGGAGGAAATGAGCCAAATGTGATGGGTGGTATGGGAGAGGTGGTATGTATAGTTGTAGGGTCAATACGAGAAGAGGGAGGAGGGGATGGTATAGTGGTTGGAGGAGAGGATGAAAGTGGTGGAGGATCTTCATTTGTGGTAGTAGGTTCAGTGGGAGGGAAGGGTACGTCTGGGAGGAAGAAGGTGGTGTAGTAGAGGGAGGGTCTGAGGAAGCAAGTGAAGGATATATGGGATTGAGTAATTGATTAACAGTGGGAATAGTTGGTATGGGAAGGTGAGAATGAGGAGTATGGGTAGGTGTCTTGGGAAGTAAGGCAAAGGGAAAGGTAGCTTCATCAAAAGTGACATGCCGTGAGGTATACACCTTGCCATTAGGAGCCAGACATAGATAGCCTCGATGATTTGGGCTATACCCCAAGAGCGTAGAGGGTGAAGAGTGATAGTCAAGTTTGTGTTGCTGAAATGGTCTAAGGTGTGGGAAGCAGAGGCATCCAAAAACACGAAGGGTATCGTAGTTGGGCTTCTTTCCAAATAACTTCTCAAATGGGGAGAGACTGCCAAGTACTTTTGTAGGTAAGTAGTTGATCAATCGAACATATGTGGTGACTGCAAATGACCAATATTTGAAGGGAAGAGAGGCCTGAGCAAGGAGTGTAATAGCCAATTAAAGAATGTGTCGATGCTTCCTTTCAGCAACTTCGTTTTGCTGAGAAGTGTGAGGGCAAGTTATTCGATGAAGGATGCCAGAGGATTGAAGAAAGTTGGTGAAGCTTCAAAATTCACCACCCCAATCACTTTGAACAGATTTAATGGTGGTGTCGAACTGAGTCTGAATCATTTTAACAAAGGCTTGGAAGGCTGGAAGAGCTTGAGACTTGGATTTAAGAAGATAAAGCCAGCAGTGTCTGGTATGTGCATCAATAAAAGAGATATAGTAGTAGTAGCCTTGGGATGCAGTGTGAGCAGGTCCCCAGAGATCTGTATATATAAGCTCGAATGGTTTCTCATAGATGCTTTCAGAGGAAGAAAATGGCAATTTATGATGTTTGCCCATTTTACAAGCAATGCATAGAGGTGTAGCAGAAACATCTTCATTAGATATAGGAACATTACAAGCTCGACAAACTTTGAGCAAAGTTTCATGGGATGGATGGCCCAATCGACGATGCCATAGTTGGTACATATTGCTAACTTTACTGACATAGAGTACGTGAGCAAGAGGAAGAATTCAATGAAGACTGACCAAGATGAGTAATAGCTAGTGAAGCACCATTACCAACCATAATCTTACCAGGGCCTGTATAATCAGAACTGTGGGTGAGGGCTGAAGCATCAGGGGAGACATGATGAGATGCACCCGAATCAGCAAACCATGGGCTAGGTGTGGTGGTGAGATTGACTTGAGGGGCAGTTCCAGGGGAAGGGGCATTGTGCGAGGTCTTAGAGCTGTAGGATGCTTGACCAGATTCAAATGTGCATAAGTTGACATTGTTAGGTTCAGGTGAGGAGGGTTTGGAGTTGTCTCTGGCTGTGACACCTGCAAAGTTCTCATCGAATCTGTGCCAGCATCGGTCAACTAGGTGGCCAAGTTTGCCACACAGTTGGCATTGAAGTCTCGGGCGTCCAAAACGACCACGACCACGAGAGGAAGATGGGGCACGATAGTTGCGATCAGCAAGGTTGGGAGAGCGATTGTCACGAGAGAGTTGTTGAGCCTGAGCAATGTTGACACTGGAGGAAAAATCAGATAAGGTATTGAAGCTATGGAGTTGCGTTTCAGCATCAAAGAGCACGGAAATGGCAACATCAAGAGTGAAGGGTTGTTGGCTAGAGGTGATTATCGCAACAAACGGTTGGTAGTCAGCTGGGAGGCCATTTAAGATGGTGGCAAATTTCTCAAGATCTGAGATGGGACTGCCGCAAGATGCAAGGGAGTTTGCAATTTCTTTTACCTGAGCAACATAAGATCTCATGCTACTGTCACCCTTCTTCAACGATCTGAGTTTGTAATGCAGGCTCATTACAGTGGTGGTGGAACGGCTAGAAAAATAACGTAGAACGGTGGCTCAGATATCAGCAGCTGTATCAGCTCCGACGAACTCGGAGAGGAGATTCGAGCTAATGGTGGACAGTAACCAAGAGGCTAACGCACTGTCTTGGGCAATAAAAACTTCATAGGCTTCATTTTCAGTGGTAGTACCATTGGCAGCAATGATGGTTGCAGGAGGAGGTTTCAAGGCACCAGTAAGTAGCTTCTCAAGACGAGAGCTTCGAACGACCAAGAGAACTTGTTGTTTCCACATAAGGAAGTTGGATTCATCAAGTATGAGGTTGATACGCTTATTGGTGAACAGGGTGTTGAATTGACTGGAGTTGGATGAACCAGGGGGTGGTTCATCATCAAAGGGTGGAGGATCGGTGGAGGAAGGCATGGCGGAAGGATTATGGGAAGATCCCAGGAGGGTTGGCGATTGATACCATGTTGGATATGGTAGCTAGGTTATCAATAACACAGAAAATATTTGATTGAAAAGGGATGATGTATTCATTCACAGCTTGTGTTTAAATACACGAAAACAAGGAGAATGGCAGCTGGTGTTGCCAGCACAGCAGGTTGTTACATGAGATAACAGAAAAATATAGCAGCCAATGATTGCTAATGATTGTTGCTGCAGTGAGGTGTTGACAGCGTGCACTTCTAGAAGAATTTGCTGCTAATTTATCAACATCCACCACCGTCATGTTACTTCAAGAACAGATAGAGACGTCAAGAGAAGAAGAATGAATGATTACAGAACAATTATCAAATGGTCCCCTTCTCTCATGTCCAAATCAAATGTTCTAATCCATGGACCGTTGTAAGAGTGACCAACTGAGCAATGGCAACCAAGCTTTACTTCTTCAAATAACGGAGGAACAGAACCAAAAAAAAAACAGAGAACGAAAGATCAAATCTTGCTTGGTTCATGGCTACTGCCTACTGGCTATGGTATGCAACAATTTTGCATTGGCCAATGGCCAATCCATTCTCTTTGTTTGCTAGAATTGGAGGGAAAACAAAAGATCAAATCTTGCTTCAATTTGATATTTTTCTGTGCTTTTCCCTTTAGTGCACAGTGGCAGCATACAAGGACAAAACTTAACTTTGAACTGTAGAGTTGTCGGTTTTGTCATTGGCGTTTCATTACTTAGATTCTCCCTATTTTCTGTTTTAATAACTTATAATTTGAATTTGTCTAAAATCTTAAAATTTCGATATTGTGACCTTACTCTAGACCTGTCGCACCCTATAACTACTCAAAACGTCGAAGCCATCAAGAAAGCTACTGTTATTAATCAGAGGTTGAAGCCATCAAGCTGATCGTAGAAACCGAAAGGGTATAAGATTTCTCCATCAAGTAATGGAAACTCAGCTTCAAAGGGTACCGACATATCATTCCACATGTAATAACTATCAGATAGAAACGGTTCTGTCCAGAAACTTCCCCTATCCTCCTCGTATGCTTCAAACAAAGCATTGTCATCTGAAACCGAGTTCTGGTCGCTCGAGGCTGGTTGTGGGGACGACAGTGAGCTCTCAAGAATCAAAGGAGGATTGTTGTTTACCCTTGTTTCTTCTTTCTCTTCTGCTGTTGGACATGGCTTCTGTTTAAACCGTTTCTTTAGAGTTGTGTGCCAATGGTTCTTCACTTCATTGTCTGTTCTTCCAGGTAACTGCGCAGCAATGGCAGACCATCTGTTTCCCAGCGAGTCGTGTAAGCTGATGATGGTGTCTTCTTCTTCCTTGCTGTAATTTCCTCTCTTGATATTAGGGCGTAAATAATTCATCCATCTCAGCCTGCAACTCTTTCCACACCTTGCCAGACCTGAAACCCCAGGATTTCACATAAACAAGCATTGTTAAACAATGAGAGAGGCCATTATTGTGGCTTACCGGCATACTTTGGAAGTCGACGCCAGTTCCAGCAGCCGTATCGGGTTACATAAGCCATTAGTTTCCGGTCTTCCTCGGGAGTCCAGGTTCCTTTCCTCAGTTCAGTTTTATCACAGCAAGGTGTTCTCACCTTCACCATTTTTTTCCGATACAAATTTCTCTCTTTCTCTCGGTTTTCGATCTCGAGCTCCCTGGACACCCGGTCATGATTTCCAACTCCAAGTTGCAGCTGTTTATAATCCAACATCTTTAGACCAAAACGTGTTGCACGTTTTCTTGCCCGGTTAACATTTTGAAAAAAAAATAGTATGGAAAGAAATTGGTCCAAGAATTGAGAAGAAATTTAACAAATAATGAAAAAAATAAAATTTAAAATTATGCCCTTAATAATAAATATTAAAAAAATTAATCACCAACAATACGAATTATGTATTGAAAAAATTAAATTTTAAAAATAAACCATAATAATAAGTATCCATTGAAAAAAATTAAACCTTAATAATAAGACACATTTAAAAATAACTCTAAATTTGTGTTTTTTTATTGAAAGAAAAAAAAGGGTCAGGGCCAACACTGCAGATTAGGGGTGATAATGAGCCGAGCTGAGCCCGAGCCTGGCTAGGCTCGTCGAGCTCAAAATTTTAGGCTTGAGCTCGGCTCGAAAATAATATTATTAGACTCGGCTCAGCTCGAAATAAATTTTTTTACTATAGTATATTTTATAAAAAATTCGTTAAAACTTCCTTTCATAATCAACACTAAAACGAAATTCAATGATCAAAAAGAGAAAAAAGCGCTAAAAATTAGATTAATCCAAATACCAATAAATATTATTATAGTACAAACACATAATTAAACAAAATACAAAATCAAACAACAACCAACTAAAGAAAATGACCAATTTATTTTAGTTGATTTATTTTTGGTAGATTTTTCCTAATTTATTTTATTGCTTTTATTTTGCTAAACATATTACTTTTAGTGCATATGTAAATTTCGAGTATGTTCACGAGTTTTTCGAGCTGAGCCTGAGTAACTCCACTCATTCGAGCCGAACTTTGACCGAACCGAACTCGAGTAACTCGTGAGCCGGTCAGACTCATTATCACCCCTAGTGCATATGCATGCTTATGGGATGGTCAATATTCTCTTAAGGAAAATTCATCAGATATCGCTTTCCTCTAGAGTCCATTCTTGTATTTATTTGCGACATTAATTTAATGTCATGGAGAGTACTCGGACGAGTTTAATCGTTTCAAAATATTTTAAGTTATTCGAATTGAAGAATATTATTTTGTATTTTAAATTTTATTTAAAATTTTTAGTCAAGTTAAATTTATGAAATTCGAGTCCGAGTTAAATTTTTTGAGTTTATATTTAAATTTAATTTTAAACTTTTATAATGACATGATACTAATTAATTTTAATTTAAACGGTTTTCTATAACCATACACAAAACATATATATTTCTCCATATTGTTTTATAAGTGATATATATCAAGCAGAATTGAGAGACTCGACTCAAATTTGAAAATTGATCTACTAGTTATTAAAATTTTGAATTATTTGAATTTCTATTTTACAACTCAAACTTTATTCAAATTTTTTTAGACTAGTTTATGAAATTACGATTTGAGTATTTTTGCATCGAGTCGAATAATTCTTTTTTTTCGAGTGGAGTTTTGTCCATCTAATCAAACATACATGGTATGTGGTAACTAGGTGTGTGCAAAACTCGACTCAGCTTTAAAAAATTGAATTATTCGACTCAACTTGATGTGAAAATATTCGAATCGTAATTTTACATAAATTCGACTCAATTTTTTTTTCAATTAAAGTTTAAATTATAAAATATAATTCAAATAACTCGAAATTTTTTGTAATTAGTGGATCAGTTTTCAAGTTCGGGTCAGAACTCTTAATTCTGCCTAACATATACCACATATGGCAAAGTACGAAGAAATATTTGTATCGTATATGGTTATAGAAAACCGTTTAAATTTAAACTAATTAATACCATAACATTAACATGTTTACAATTAAATTTGTATAAAAACTCAAATAACTCAACTTGACTCGAAAAAAGTTTAAATAAAGTTTGAATTATAAAATATGAGTCTTTAACTCGACTAACTCAAAATTTTTGAAGTCAACTCGATCGAATATCACCTAATAATAACCCTTAATTTATGTAGCTGACCTTCGAGGAAACATGACCACGATAAACAGAACACGTAACCAGAAAACGTGATATCTACGCACTCAATCAAGCAAAAACATCGATGAAAGTCAGTTGATTTTTTCCTGTTCAACCTCGTTTTTTTGCCCATATTTTATTTCTTAATATTGCATACTTTAATGCAGTTTTTTGAGGTTATTTCATGCACTTGGCTCATATATTCTATAGGTTTTGGATTGAGTACGATATTAAGATTAAATATTAGAAATGTAAATTATTTTAAAATTTAAGAAATATGTAAATAAAACTTTTATAAACAATAATTTAATTAATATTTAAATTATTAGATCCAGGCAGAGCCGGCTGTGAGGGGAAGCACCATGAGCGACCCTCAGGCCCCTAAAAATTAATTTTTCATATTTTTTTAATTAATTAAATAATTAATTTAATGGTGAAAATTTAATTTTCTTTTTTAGATAAATTAATTAATTAATCTAACAATAAAAATAATGTGTTTGATAAAAATTTAATCATGTTTTTATGATTTATTAAAGAAAGACTTAACTACAAAATAAGTGTACAAACTATTTTTTTTTTATTTTTAGACACTAAAATGTTTTTTGGGGTTAAAATAAGTGTTTGAAGTTTACTCTGTGGCCATTTCTAGATAACGACTGTTAAAAAATTAAAAATAAGTGCTCAAAATATGCCGCCTTTTGTTTTAGGTGTCTATTTTAAAAAATTAGTGCCCAAATTATGCTTTTTGTTTTAGGTGTCTAAAGTTTTATTTTTTATATAAAATATAATGATCGGTACCTCAAAATGATAACGAAATAAACTTTAGGCACCTAAAGAAAAAAAAAACGTGTATAGTTTGGACACTTATTTTGTAGTTAAGACTTAAAAAATATTATTTTAATTATTTAAACTAATAATATATACTTTTGTTATATAGAGGTCAATTTTTTAATTTCGCTCAAAGCCCTGAAAATCTCCGTGCAATTAGGTGACATGTCCAGAAAACTTTAGAGTTCTTTGCGTGATAACTTCTTTAAAATTTTCTGAAAAATAAATAAATAACTTTGCGTGATAATCTTTTATCAGAAACTCATTTCCTCATTAATAAAACTCACCATCTCTAAAAAAAAAATAATTCCCAACTTAAAATATTATAAAAAATATAATATTTTAAATTAATGAGTAATATTTTAAGTTCTTTATTTTATAATATTATAGTTAAGACCGTATCCCAGCCGTACCGTAAACTTATTATACGTTATCCCTTATTCCAGTAATTATTGTCCTACAAATAGTAAGACATGTACTTATTTCTTTAATTATTGTTCTACAAAATCGTAAGAGATGCACAGGTTTGTTGCTTTCCACGAGTATCATGACATTTAGCTATGACTCAATACAACACTCCACATTGTTCACATGGATAAGGGGTTTAAAAAAATCCGATCCGATCAATCTGATATGTTTATTTGTTGATCTGATCTAAAATATAGATATCTGATTTGTTTTTTTATTTTCAGATATTTCGGGTCGGATAGCCGAAAATTTAAAAACTTTATATTCAAAAATCCGAAAATTTTATGGATAGAACCATCAAATTCAAAAAATACTTAATTAAAGTCATTGGTTCGAATATTCGGACATCCTATCTGAAAATCCGATATCCAAAAAATCGAATATCCGAAAATTTTAGATCGGTTGAAATCTGAAATCTGAAATGCACACCGCTATTATGGACGATATGGATTTGAATGACCGCTATCAACCGAGGGAAGTAACACTGACACGAGCATGTTTTTATCTTTTTGTATATTTATTGAGTGTTTTATAAAACTTAGAGGTATGACCAGTTAAATTCATTAATTTGGATGTTTGGTACATAAAAGATTATAACAACGAATGATGTTGAGTGGATTAATTTAATGTCATTTGGCCAAGAGGGGTGAATTGGCTATTTAAAATTTGAAGGAGCAAAATGGAAATTAAAAAATGAAGGACAAAGAAATTTATAGTGGTTCAAGCTTCTAACAAGCTTGTTTTTATCTTTTTGTATATTTATTGAGTGTTTTATCTTTCTCATTAATTTCTAGCTGTTTAGGTGCTTGAGGTCATCAATAGAGACGTTAGAATCTATATTTTTCACCATAAATGCACTTCTACAATAGGTTGTTTCAAAACACACAGGCTCGTATCGAAACTTGTTTCAAAATAAAAAAGAGTCATTGTGTGTAATAAAGCGGGTGTATCGAAACGCTCGAAGGCGTATCAAAACAGTTAGGGGCCGCATCGAAACGACTATATGCCATATCGAAACAAAATAGCTCACAATTAAATCTGCCAAAATTTGTATCGAAACATGTAACAAAACTTTTAATATTTTTTAGATTCTAATAACTGATAAGTAACGGCTATATCATTAAATACTCAGATTTGAAAAATCTTAACCCCTGTATCGAAACGGACAAGGCCGTATCGAAACACAATTTAAAATAGAGAAAACTACACAGGTGGTCCCCTAACTATGACTGTCTTCCTACTTTGGTCCCACAACTATGTTTTTCGAAAAAAACGTCCATTCCGCTACATAGTTCTCCTGTTTTGGTCCCTCGACGTTAAACCCCTAATGGATTTGCTGACCTGACTTATTTTATATTTTCTCTAATTTCCACGTCATTTATTAATGAAATAATATAATCTGACGTGTAAAAAAAGTTGAAACGACACTAAGCCTAAACCCATTCTAATCAGGTCAGTTTTTCAAAAAATCAATCTAATCGTATTCTAGGGTTTTTCCTCTCCAGAAATTTTCACCCAAAATCAAACACCAAATAAACTTTAATCGAATCGAATTTCTAGGGTTCTTCCTCTCCATAAATTTTCACCAAAAATCAAACACCAAATAGATTTTAATCGATTCGAATTTCTAGGATTCTTCTTCACCAGAGAAATCGCACCCAAAATCGAATCAAACACCTATTTTGGGTTCAACGCGAAATGGTTTGGAAACTGAGAATCAAAGAAAAACCAAGCCCTCTATATGGTACGTTTATAGTTTCTACCGTTCTCTTCAAGTTATGATGTTTCTTTTTCTTAAATAGTACTTTATTTAATCTTTAGAAAACAGTCCACCGAATTTGAACCCAAAAAGTGTCTTTACTATTTTTTTCTGGTGTTTACCTTTTATCGAAAAAAACATGTTTTTGTCTTTACTGGTGAACCACTATAACTTTTTATGATTCTTTATGGTTTATGGGTAGTGGGTCATACAATTCTTTAATGGTTTATTCTATTGATTTCCTACTGATAATATTTTTATGTCTATTGTATTGAATTGCTACTGAAAATATCTTTATGTTTATTGTATTGAATTGCTACTGAAAATATCTTTATGTTTATTGTATTGAATTACATTGTTTATGATTCTTTAATGGTTTATTCTTTATGTAGATGAATGACAATATTTTATTGTGTTATTTGCAGCCCCCAAGTCTCAACTATTCACAACAGTTATACACCATGGTGGTACTTTTGTCAATTCACGCAAACTGAAGTATAACAGCAACCTGGTATCTTATTTTGATTTCTGTGATGTTGATGAAGTTTCTATATTTGAATTAGCTCACATGATTGAGACTCTAGGGATAACTAAAACAGTGAAAGCCTTTAGAGTAGTACCAGGAGTGTCATTTAAGGTTGTAGCTTTGAAAACTGATATTGATTGTTTGAACATGGTAGCTGACTTACCTAAGAACCATCATGTGCATATTTACTTGGTTGAAATGGATGAAAGTGAAGGTTTAAGGTCAAAAGATGAAACTGAGTTTGAGTATGAGGAACCTAACCCTTATAGTTATAATGAAATTGATCCTGAATTTGAACCCCAAGCCGAACCATTTGTACCCCAAGTTGACCCTCCATTTGAACACCAAACTGAAAATTTTGTTGCATCCCAAGATACACTATTTGAACCACAACATGAATTTGTTGTTACACCCCAAGTTGAACCTCCATTTGAACCCCAAACTGAAACTTTTCTTGCATCCCAAGATACACCATTTGAATCCCAAGCTGAATCTGTTGTTACACTCCCAGGTGAACCTTCATTTGAACAACAAATTGAACCTTTTCTTGCACCCCAAGATGAACTTCCAGTTGAACCCCAAACTGAAACTTTTGTTGCATCCCAAGATACACCATTTGAATCCCAAGCTGAATCTGTTGTTACACCCCCAGTTGAACCTTCATTTGAACCACAAACTGAACCTTTTCTTGCACCCCAAGATGAACTTCCAGTTGAACCTCAAATTAAACCTAATATTAAATTTCAAGATGAACCATTTATACCCCAAACCCAAACTGAATTTTCATTTGAACCCCAAACCCAAACTAAACCTAATGTTGAATTCCAATATGAACCATTTATACCCTAAGATGAATTTTCATTTAAACCCCAAACCCAAACTGAATCTAATATTGCATTCTAAGATGAACCATTTGTACCCCAAATTGAACCTCAATTTGTACCACAAACTGAACCTATTGTTGCATCCCAAGATGAACAATTTGAACCCCAAACTGAATATGTTTTTGCACACCAAACTAAACCACAAACTAAACCCCAAACTGATTCTAACTCATCAAATTATGAGTACTTAGCTAGTGAATCTGAATCTGACTTTGAGGATAGTGATTATTCTGTTGAAGATGTTGAAGATGTTATGGAGCCTTTATTTAGTGATAGTAGATTTAAAAATCAGTTTAGGGTTCATTTCGAGGAAGAAAGGGTTACACGTGAAAAAAGGGTACAAAATGATGAAGAAACTGAATATTCTGACTCACTACATAGTGTAGATGAGTCAGATTCTGATTCAACTAGTGGTGTTAGGAAGAAAAGATTTGTAGAATTTAATGTTGAGCTGGACATGGAGAATCCTGAGCTAAAAGTTGGCATGCTTTTTACCAATAGAGAGGTGTTAAAGGAAGCAATTATGAATTTTGGTTTGCAAAATAAACTAGGTCTAAAGTTGAAAAAAAATGACAATCAAAGGGTGAAGGTGATTTGCAAGCCTGGATGCCCATGGGTACTAATGAGAGTAAGACAAAATCCTAAAGACCCCCAGGGTAAAACTTGGCAAATTAAGTCAATTCAAAATGAACATTGTTGCAGTAAAGAGTTAAAAAATAGTAGGGTGTCATCCAAGTTTATAGCTAGGAAGTATTTACATTTTTTTCTGGCTGACAGAAAATTTTCTATAACTTCCCTAGATGAAGCTGTTAAGAAAGATTATGTGCATCTTGTGCATCACTCTAAGTTGTATAGGGCAAGGGACTTTGCCATTGAACTTATTGAGGGCAAACACAAAGAACAATATGGTTTGCTTTATGATTATCTTGAAGAACTTAGGTTGACAATCTTGGGACCACCACTATCTGTAAGTTAGATGAGAGAGTAACTAAAAGGGTGTATATCTGCATGCAAGCATGCAAAGATGGGTTTAAAGCTGGTTGTAGGCCTATTATATGCCTTGTTGGATGTCACCTAAAGGGATATCATAAAGGTCATTTGCTAGCTGCTATTGGGATTGATGCAAATGACTGCCTATATCTCATAGCTTTTGCAGCTGTTGAAAGTGAATGTCATGAATCATGGTTCTGGTTTCTTGAACTTCTGGCCCTAGATTTGGAGTTGAACAACTCACACAACATCTAATTCATGTCTGATAGGCAGAAGGTAAATATCATCACTTATATTTTGTTATGTTACATGTTTTATATAATTTACTTGAAATTTACCTGATTATTTGTTTTTGTCTTAAATGTAGGGACTGGTTGATGTATTGAGAGAACTGTTTTCACATTCTAATCACAGAACATGTGTGAGACACTTGTACAATAATTTCAAGAAATAACACAGTGAAAAAGTACTTAAGGATGGCTTGTGGAAAGCTGCCAGAGCAACTTATGATAGAGAATATGAAGATGCTATGTCTGAAGTGAAATCTCTATCAAGAGTTGCTTATGACTAGTTGAGTGAGAAGGATCCTAGAAACTGGAGCAAGACATTTTTTCCAACAAAAACTAAATGTGACATGCTACTGAATAACTTATGCGAGTCTTTTAATAAGGTAATATGTATTTTAATTGTGTGCATATTTGTTTGTCCAAAGTTAATTATATTTAAATTTTTTTTGCAGTTTATTCTTGAAACAAGAACAAAATCAATTATAACCATGTTGGAGGCAATTAAGACAAAAATTATGCAAAGGACTGTAAAAAAGTCTGATGAAGCTGATAAGTGGATTGGACTTTTATGTCCAAAGATTCAGAAGAAGTTAGAAACATCAATGCAAATGTCAGCAAGGTGTGATTAAACATCAAGGATTGCAAATAATGTTAAACTTTAGAATTCAAATCTGTCTATGTAGTAGTTGTTTAACTTTAGAATTCAACCATGTTGAAATTTACCTTATCAAGAATTATAAATAATGTTAAATGTTTAACTGCTGTGACTGTTATAGTCTTCCTAATTTGGTCCCTTAACTATTATAGTCTTTCTAATTTGGTCCCTTAACTATTTCAGTCTTCCTAAGTTGGTCCCCTAACTATTATAGTCTTCCTATTTTGGTCCCCTGACTATAATGTTAAATGTAATGATTGTTATATGATTAAGTAGTTTTAGATTGAGTATACAGTAAATTAGAATGAGAAAATATTAGTATTCCCTTCTTTAATCTATCTATGTAGTAGTTCTTACATGATTAGATATAGTAGTTGTTATATGATTAAGTTGTTAGATTAAGTTGTTAAATGTATAAATAATGTAGGTGTTGGGCTACCAATGCTGGTGGCAATAAATACCAAGTTTCATATGGACCACATTCCCAACATGTTGTGAACTTGACAGAGCACACGTGTTCATGCAGAAAGTGGGACTTGATAGGTAATTAATATATATTGTTTTTATTTTTGTTTATACTATGTTTATACTATGTTTAATATGTTTAATATATTTTGGTAGAAATTCTGTGTCACCATGCAATCTCAGCTATACTGATGAAAGAGGAGAGACCTGAGTCGTATGTGGATGACTGTTGCAAAAAGATCACTTAACAAGCAATATACTCTCATTTGATGAACCCAGTCAGAGGTCCTGATCAATGAGCTAGACAAACATATTGTGAACCCATCTTACCTCCAACCATTAGAAGACCACCAGGCAGACCTCACAAAAAAGGAAGAAAGAAGCTGATGAACCCATTATTCAAGGTGTTAGAGTTACTAAGAAAGGTGTAACCATGAGCTGTTCTAAGTGTAAGAGAACTGGCCACAATGTCAGGACATGCAAAGGCATTGTTGGTGGAAATAGTTCAATTCGATCTTCTTCTCAAGCATCAAGTTCAAGAACTCCTCGCACCAGAAGTGCACATCCCTAGCAGGCTCCAACAACTTCCACCACTGTTCTTCAGCAACAGCCAACAACTTCCACTTCCACCAGGCTCCAACCACCTTCAAGACAACCACCACCTACAATAAGACCTAAACTCTCGGTGCGTATTATTTATGTATTTTTTAACATAACACTTGTAATTAAAAATGATCTTGAAGACTAACTATTCTTTTTCTTATATAGATAAAAAAGGTCTTCTCATGGCACTTGGAAACAACCTGCACCAGCCAGTAGTGCCCCTACCCAAGAGGCTCAAACAACCACAAGGACAAGTGTTCCTGCCCAGCAAGCTTCAGCACAACCACCCCCAATTCAAGTTGTTAGATGGATGCTCAACAACAACCAAGAAAGTTCAACAACTCAACCTTGAAGATATCTTTGAATTCGTTGAAGAAGTTGTTGCTGAATCTATTTTGTTTTCTGCTTTAAACTATTTAGGTAGAAATTTGATGATGAAACTGAAAATGACAATAGTTTCTCTATTTTGTGTTATGTTGAAGTGTGTATACCTATTTTTTGTGTCATTTGATGACATTAACAACATCTATTTTAAACATTGATTAGCAGTTATTTTGAAAGGGTGTATGAAGCTATTTTGAGTAGCAATTTATTGAAGAATTTCAGTAAAATTCAATGTTATTATTCTTTGTGTCCTTGTGAATGGAATAGAGATCACATCTTTATGTTATAGTGAATGATAATAATAGAGAAAGAATGTTACATTTACAGGCACTTTAAACATTTTCAGAAAGCTAAATGGCTTCATTTCATTAATTTTAACTTCAAAAACTGATAGAAACATACATGAACAAAAGTTGAACATCAACCCTCAATAAACCCTAAATCGCAATACAAGACAAACCTACTAAACCCTAAACAGGATTAGAAATCTTAACCCTTAAACATCAATAACCCCATTACATCACAAACCTATTAAACCCTAAATACATCAAAAACTTACAAAGCCATAATTCTATTCATGGCAGTTATTGAAACATCAATAACCCAGAAATTATCCTAAAAATTACCCTAAAAATGCCATATAGGCAAGAACAACACATAATTCAAAGCATTTGCTCTCTATTCCTCGCGTGTTCCATGGCCCTTCTTTTTTTAACAACCCAGCTATGATAATTCTTGGGCGTTCAGGAATTTCAGCATCAACCCACTCAAAAAAACGACATTTCTTTTTTTTTTGCCGAAATTTGGGCAGCCAAGAAATCTTCTGCCAGGATTATCTACTGTCCAACTTGTTTTTAACTCGCATGGACAGTCACAATAACAAAATCGGTTCACTCCTGATCCTTCCATCTTCAATCAACTTCAATTTGTAATAGCCATTCTTCAAGTCGTCTCTTTCAAAGTGAAGAAAGGAATAGAGAGAAAATAGAAAATTAAGTTTATGGCCCTTAATTATGAACGACATCTTTTTATAAAGCCAACTTTTTTTACACGTCAGCTGATATTATTTCATTAATAAATGACGTGGAAATTGGGGAAAATATAAAATAAGCAAAGTCAGCAAAACCGTTAGGGGTTTAACGTCGAGGGACCAAAACAAGAGAACTATGTAACGGAAGGGACGCTTTTACCGAAAAACATAGTTGTGGGACCAAAGTAGGAAGACAGTCATAGTTAGGGGACCACCGGTGTAGTTTTCCCTTTAAAATATTAAAGCCTAGATGAAGCCTCTATCGAAACCCGCAAGGCCGTATCAAAACCCTTGTCTCGAAACATGTAATTCCGTATCGAAACGAAATTTTCTAGTAAGCTCTTAAAATCAAACAGTATTGAAACACCTCATGAGACGTTTCGAAACGCCTTGACGATTTTGAGCAATTTGGCTTTGAAACACTTAGAAAATTTGATGGGTTTAAACTTTGACTTTAAAACATTTTAAGTCTAAAAATATACTTGTCAAATGTAAGTGTATTGAGTACTTAAAAATTTATTTACTTTATAATTAATTTCTTTAACAATTTGGTATATCAAAATCAAACTTAAGTTTTATAAATGAAGTGAAATCTCTTGACTTAAAATACTTCTTTTATGAGTTTTTCAAATTATAAGATTAAATAAAAAAATTATAAAGATTCTTTTATTTTGAAAATTACAAATTTTTTTAAATAAATTTAAGTAACTAAAAAAATTTAAAAACAATAAATTAATATATATGCAATGACGTCAGGGGAATTTGAATGCAAAAGGGCTGGGCTGATCTTTTAAGTTTTTGGCTGCTAGGCTCTTGGTTGATTTTGGTATTCTGATTGATGATGGTCTGTGTGTGGCTTTTTTGACGGAAAATCATACAAAATAGGACAAAAGTAATAATCGCAACTATTAGTTATTTTATAAATTTGTTTAGCTGTGATATCAACAATTTTGTTAACAGTTAATAGTAGTGGCTTGATTGAAACCAAGTTAAAAGTTTAGTGATTTAATTAATAAACAATTTTGTTTAGTGCTCAAAACAAAATGACTCAGAATCTAGTGGTCTCCAGAGTAGTTTATTCATTGTTCTATCATAATTACCTATAATAACACATAACAATAGCATATTATTGTATAATGCAGTTATTCAATTGTTGTTTTGATTCTATGGACTTGTTTTGTTTGACATTATCGAAAAAAGACTAGATTAATAAAAAATTTAAATCGAAGAGTTATATTTATTGAATTTTTAAAATTAAGATCATATTGATATAATGTATGAGCTTTAAGAACTGAAATTGTTAATAAAGTACCAACTTGAGAGTAATTTTTTTAAAATATCAATTTTGGAGAAGATGTCTAGTTTAATACCAAATATAATATAACATTAAAGGAAAACAAAATATCGTAGGAAAGACTCATCCCCTTGTAGTTCATCATCTCTTGGGATCCTGGTTCGAGCACTAATAATGCATGTTGTGGCTTGTGTGTCGCCTTTAAAAAGACTAAAATAGTTGAACAGATACTACCGTTGCATCACATCAACATATTAAAAAAATATCCTAGAAAATGATTGTGCAATATGATATTTTTTTTGAGTAAAGGGCAATATGATATTAGATGTGGGAAATTGGTACGTTTTTCCACACGTTAATCCAACGTTATTTTGTATTATGTTTTGTTGAATAAAAACGTTCACATTCTGGAAAGTTGAATTAAAATCAGTTTGTTTAATGCCTTATCCCCCACCTTTACCTGACAAGTGCAAACCATGCAATCTTGTTCTAAATTTCTGCACACTTTAAATATGTAGTAGAATTGTATAGATATTTATATATATTTTTTTAAATTTGATTATAAATATAATATATAATTTTTAAAATTTTAAGGATACAATTGTCCCCTAGTACCACTTGTTTCATCCTTGCTCTCATCCCTTTACCTTACAAGTGTAGAGACCATGCAATCTTGCTCTAAATTCTTCATACATTGTTGGTTCAAAATGTCCAGACTTGGGGAAGTTAGAGGCATGGTGATTCAAAGATTTTAGAGCATGTAAAATATATCGAAATAAGACCTTTAATTTTTTTAGATTAAATGTTTGTTAACTTGATGTGTATTGTATGTTATTTTTTAAGTAAAAAAAACATAACTCTAGATATATGAAATACAATAACATTTGATTCATTAATTTATCTTGTAACTTTTTTTGAATGATATGTACGGTCGCTCCGATTAGAAGGTCTAAAACTACATCTAATTATAGGTCCGAGAGTGTCTCTCAAAGCCTAGAAGTTACATGTATTTTGTGACTCTTTTTTTGAGTGACATGTATTTTGTCTCATGCTTTTTATTAAAAAAAATTAATTTAGTCCTTCAAATTTTTAAAAATTCATATTAAATACTAAATTTTTTGATTTTTATGTCCTCTAAAAGTTTAATTTGGCCCTTTACTTTTGCTCCTTCAATTTTTTGGTGTAATGTTAATTTTAGTCTTTATAAATTTAAATATTAGATAAATTAGACACTATCACTTAATTTTAAGTTTAAATATTTAATAAATTCTTATACTTTTAAGTTCAATAATTCAGCCTCTCCTGATATTCGATCCTGACTCCGTTCCTGAACTCGTGTATAAAGAATCAAACCCAATGGACTTGACTTTGACTTGACCAACCCATTGGTATTCTTAAGCTGTTAATGCCAAATGTGTGCAACACATGGCACGTCATGTTTCTTTAATTACCTAATTTCATTGCAGACTTTGGTTAAAGGAAAAGGTAATTGTTCTATACACAAGCGCTTGTGGAATTTTTTTTACACAATCGTCTTAATTTTAGGGGTTAGGGACTCCGTTTAGGGTTTAAAATTTAGGGGGTATAAGTGTAGTAGTTTTGAATTTAGGGATTGTTGATAGAATTTTGGGTTTAGGGTTAAAATCTAGGGTTTATAGGTTAAAACCTAAATCCCTACCCATATTACCCTAAAACTAAACCCTAACCCTAAACCCTAAAATCTAACCCTAAATTCTAAATTCTAAACATGAATCCTAAATTCTAAACATTTACACTAAAACCCCTAAACTCTAAACCCTAAGCCCTAACCCTAAACCCTATAATTGAGGCGCTTGTGGAAACAAAAAATTTCCACCGCCAGTGTATAGGATATTAATCCTAAAGAAAAATACTATCCTGCATTTACAAATTCCAATTAAATCTAGGGCTTCATTAATAAATTGTCATCTAAATTATAATTTTTTAAATTTGGTATTTTTTTTTCAAAATTGATCTCTAAATTATTTTTTATATCCAAATCACCCTAGAAACATTATTCCATTAAAAATATCGTAAACAAGTATAAATAAGCATAATACACGATATTTTTCTTAAATGAAATAAAAATTAAAATTCCTTTTTAGGTAAAAGATTATATATACAAATTGTCGCAACAAATATCAGAATTTTTGCAAAAACAAACAGATGGCATTCTTTAAATGAAATAAAAATTCATTTTCCAATGGTCCTTCAACTACTAAGCACATCATTTTCTTCTTCTTAGCTTTCTTATCTAGCATTTGATTTTTCAAATACAATCCCATTTTTCGCAATCCTTTCATTTTTATCCCTCGAGTCTCCGGCATAAATAGTCTGATCGATGCCGGAATCAAATCGGGCCTTACTCACCTCCTGAACAAGACATGTTCGGATTTCGTCGAATCTACTGCAAGCCCCTTGAATTTATCCTCGGTCGATGTGTTAGTCAAATTTCCCTTGAATATTATGTTTATAACTTTAATTTGATGTTAACCAGAAAAAACCCCATCAATTTGATTTCTTGGTGAGAGCATATTCTAGTAATTATGAAATTGGACGCCACTTGAATAAAAAATACTTTAGGCTAAGCTGCACTTTAGGCCCAATTTTTTAAACTGCACATTAGTTTTTTCTCCT
This sequence comes from Hibiscus tridactylites, assembly GCA_958450335.1. NCBI lineage: Eukaryota > Viridiplantae > Streptophyta > Magnoliopsida > Malvales > Malvaceae > Hibiscus > Hibiscus tridactylites. The sequence continues at coordinate 23,069,569 of OY288287.1, forward strand.
TTCCATTTTTAATAATCAATGGCTTGATTGATATCATTTAAATAATAGAGTGGTCTAATTAAAAAAATTCATAATTTGGTGGTAAAAATTAAAACCGACCTTATACTTTAGTGGTCACCGGTGTAATTTACCCATAAAAATACTTTAGACTAAGATAAGATTCACTTTAGACCCAATTTCATAATCACTAGAATATGCTTGCTACTATGCTCTTTGATGTGTAATACCACTATATATTAGCAGCTAGTTTGTGATTTGTTGCTGCTAGACGAATTAAATTACGGCCGCAACGCAGTGTAACGGACGCATCATAACGATTTTAGAAGTCCTCGCGACACCTCAGACCGCAATCGCATATAGAATTATAGTTATATTTTAGAGAAAAATCACGTCGCAACCGCGACGTTGCAACCGCATTCACAATTTAATACTATTGTTGAATGAGTTTTATCCTGGGTGCTTGTAGAATAGAATTTTAACCAGAACAAGACATATGAGAGTAACCTCTATTTTTTTTATAGAAATAGGTGACCTCGTTAAAAAACCCCTTCATATCGGCCATCACAACAAGTTGTGCCAGCTAATAGCGGAAGGAGGAAAAGAGTGTCACATGCCGTTTTATTAATCCATACAAGTCCTTACATCAAGCAATAACCAAATGTTCAACAAACACCTACAAATTCCCTAAAGCCACCCACCTAACCGATCCCCTGCTTTGCGAGACAATCCGCATCAACATTACAAACTCGGGATATAAATCTAAACAACACCTGCCTAATACTGCATAATGATACAATCTCATAAACTAAGGATCTATAAATCGCTGGGCAAATGATCGAATTATTAATCCATTCAACAACAGATTTGTTGTCACACTCCCCTATGATCCGATAATTCGAGCACGCGTTGTTTTCAAGAGTCATAGTCATACCTTCTTTCACTGCCAAGAGTTCAACAAGAGCAGGAGGACCCGATTCGCAGGATTTAGAAAAGGAACAAATTACCTCGCCCAAGTGATTTCGGACCAGGCCCCCTATCCCAGCTGCATTACGAAATCGAGAAACAGCTCCATCAGAATTCATTTTGATAAACCCCACATGGGGGGGTTGCCAGCCAACATGAAGGGACGAAACCGAGCTTTGTCTTACTCCATTTTGCACAGACGCAGGGGCTGCTGCGATGGATTCCACCGAATCTAAAATTTCTGGGAATTTTGCTTTGAACCAAGACGCTAGCCTGTATTTCACAACAAATAACAGCTGAGAAAAGTCAAATGTATTATTCTTAAATACAATATCATTCCGAAATAACCAAATAGACCATAGCACTGTAACGGGAATGAAGTTCCAAATTGTTTTCGATGATGATCGGAAGTTCAGGTCCTCCCATTGAGTGAGTAACGAGCTCACATCCTTAGGAATCACCCACTTTAACTCCCACTGAGCTAAGAACCAACTCCAAATGCCAACCACACTAGAGCACATTAAAAAAAGGTGCTGGGATGTTTCTGCGCCCCTTCCACACAACGGGAAAATTGTTTGAAAATCAGCATTAGGGATTCTCTTGGCTAGCTCGGTCCTAACTGCCAATCTGCCAAGGACAACCTGCCATAAGAAAATTTCCACCCTCGGTGGTGCGTAGCCCGACCAAACTAACTTCTTCCAGTTGAAGTTAGATGAATGTGCAGGAATGGAACTGTTATAACCTGATTTGACAGTGTAATATCCATCACTGTTGCCATCCCAAATCATACAATCGAGAGAATAGCCACTGGATTTGATCTGGGACAACTCATTTAACAAAGCGTTCCACTGCTGAAGTTCCCAGTCAAAGATCCTCCTCCTAAGGCTTATACACCATTCCCACCGATTGTTAATCATTTTTCCAAAATCACAAACCCTACTATTTTTGTTTGTGGACAGAGCGAAGATTCTCGGATACCGAACAAGCAGCGGCTCCCCTTTCAACCAAACGTCCGACCAGAAATTTATTGATCTGCCATCCCCCAACACCAATCTGCATTGTTTCCTGAAAGATTCACCGAAAGAGTCCATACTGGAAATAGAGTTTACAATGCCCTTCCAAATCCAGGATTCATTTTTATGGTTCGAATTTGAGACTGAAATACTGTTATGCTCCAGATTTAATTTACAACATAAAATGTCCCTCCACACTGCACTCCTATCGTTAGCAAAATTTAATATCCATTTCCCCAACAACGCCCTATTGAAAGATACTAAGTCTAGGATGCCTAGGCCACCCTTTTCGATAGGCTGACAGACTGAAGCACGATTCACCCAATGAATTTTATTATTCCTCTCCGATGCTCCCCAAAGAAAGTTCATAAAAATTCCATTTAATTTATTCGCCACTACTAAAGGTAGTTTAAAAAGAGACATATAAAATGTAGGAAGCGAGGAAAGAACTGACTTTATTAATACTAACCTTCCACTTATCGATAATTGGGTGCTTTTCCAACCCGCCAAATGTTTGAATACCTTTTCGATCACCGGATCCCACATAGCCACTGAGTTCCTTTTGACGCCCAAAGGGAGACCAAGGTATTCCGAAGGGAAGGAGCCTTTCGAGCATCCCACCTTTGAAGCCCAAAGACTTAAGGACTCCTCTTCAACATTAATCCCAAACAACCTACTTTTGATTGAATTTAGCTGGAGACCCGAGGCTAATTCAAAGATTCTCAGCACCCTTTTAACATTGAGAATCTCTCTTTGCGATGCCCCGCAGAAAATCAGCAAGTCATCGGCAAATTGAAGATGAGAAAGTATGAAAGGCTGATCCCCTTTACCAATGGAGAAGCCACTGAACAGACCCAATGTCGAGGCTTTCTCAATCATGAGATGAAGTGCCTCCCCCACCAAATTAAAGAGAAGAGGGGAAAGTGAGCACCCCTAACGAAGGCCTCTAGCGAGAGAGAAACATTCCGTTGGCGAACCGTTTACCAGGACCGAAATCGAAGCAGTGCTGATACATTTCTTAATCCACTCACACCAACGCCCTCCAAACCTCATATCTTGCATAACTCGGATAAGAAACCCCCAATCCACCGTATCATATGCTCTTTTAAAATCAATTTTAAACGTCGCTCCTTTTAGCTCCATGCGGGATACGAAATCGATCCCCTCGTTTGCTATAAAAGCACAATCCAGCAGTTGCCTACCCGGAATGAATGCAAATTGTGACTTGCTTACTATCAAATCCATGCATTTTCTTAAACGCCTTGCTAGCACCTTAGAAAGGATTTTATATAAACTCCCTACAAGACTGATCGGTCGAAAATCCTCCAAATCAACAGCTCCAATCTTCTTGGGGATCAAGGTTATGAACGAATGATTCGTGCCCCTCTCCCACTCTTTCCCATTAAAGAAGTCAGCAAAGAATTTCAATAAGCCTTCCTTTAAATATTTCCAATACTTTTTATAGAATCCCATGTTAAAGCCATCCGGACCCGGGGCTTTGGAGCTATCACACGAATTTACTGCTTCCCATATCTCTTCTTCTAGAAACGGGGTTTCTAACGAACTCTTTTCAGAAAGAGATAATTGCCGAAAATCCAGGGACAAATCTTCTACCACCAGCGTATTCTTCGAGTTATAAGCCTTGTGAAAGAACTCGAATACACCCTCCTTAACTGCACTCGGATCAGAAATAGTTTTTCCATTATGCTGAATAAAAGGAATCGAATTGACTCTCCTCCTACTCGAAGCGTAAAGATGGAAAAATCGAGTATTCCGGTCCCCAACTTTGAACCATCGCAGCCTTGAGTTCTGAAGCCAAATCCTTTCTTCACGACGAATATTCGACCATAGCTTCTTTCTCAATTGACCAAGAACCACTCTATCTGAGGCGCTACCCACACCCTGCAGAAACTTCTCTTCAAGTTTATCGATCTGGTCTTGCACCTGCTGAATATCACAATTTTTGTCCAAACTATTGCGCGCAGACCAAACCTTAATAGCAGACTTGGTTCTTTTTAATTTGCTTAGCAGACCGAATTTGTTTTTCCCACCAGACTGACTAATGAATGACTCTCTGATAATGTCTTCAAATCCCTTCAAATCAAACATGTAATCAAATAATTTGAAGGGTTTCGGACCCCAATCTTCTCCTCTATTTTTGATGATGATAGAGTTATGATCAGATACGTCTTTTGACAATAAAATTTGCTCCAAGTGCTGGAACTTCAGGATGAAAGCAGTGTTCACTAAAAATCTGTCAAGTCGCACGAAAGTTGGGGCTTCCCTTAAATTCGACCAAGTAAAAGAACCACCTTTGAGTGGCAAATCCATGAGACCTCCCTCTTGGATGAAATTTCTAAAATTTTCCATAGAATTAGAACATGCAGCTGCTCCCGATTTCTCCTCACTACACAAGATCGAATTAAAGTATCCCCCAAACACCAAGCTATATTATAGAGGTTCATAAATTCGAGCACTTCCCTGAAAAAGGTGATCTTTTCTGCCTCAATCGATGGCCCATAAACATTGATGAAGCCACACTCTAAATCAATGTCCCTGATTTTGCCAACAAATGCTACAAACCTTCTTTCTATGCGAGTTAAACCCAACTCAAAATAACCAGGATCCCACAAGCTAATAATCCCCCCAGACGCCCCCATTGCTGGGGAAACTTCCATACTATACTGACGACCACAACCCAATCTTCTACTGACTGTCGGAGATATAACCGATAATTTGGATTCTTGAATGAAGACAAATTTCGGTTTGTGCTTTTTAACAAGTGATCTAATTGCATGAGTTTTCTCCAAACTACCTATACCCCTAATATTCCAAGAAATTATAGAAATATCCATGAAAATTTTAAATTACCAGAGAATAGACGAACCAGAAAGAAGCTTACTTGGAATTTGATTCCAACTCTATTATCTTCTCTACTAGAGCTGCTTTGCCTCCAACGAATGAAATACCCAAAACTTTACTTACCCCCCAAACGGCCAGAGCTTCATCTATGTAGGTAAGATGGACCGAATCAATCGATCGACCCGGCTCCTCCGAAACACCCCCGCCTTGACTAGCCTCCAGAGAATCTCTAATCCAACTCCTTATTTCTCGACGGTGAACAGAACTGTAGAAATTTCCCCTGAAATTAGCCCTCTCTGAGTTCAATAATGAAGAGAATTTAATTGAAGCATTCCTCTCTCTCGAGGGACCATCAACAGTTTGAATTAGATGTAAAGAGGCATCTGAGCTGGACCCCTCCATCAAACTATCGGGGACGACTTCAGAGCCTTGCGGATGAGGGGCAATTCTACTAGTAAGGTCATATGAGTCGGCCACTACTCTTTCATTGAGGCTTCCAGATTCATATGAATTTCCAACGACTCCCTGGCCCGCCTGCAAACTATTTTGTTGGGCTGCCGATGATGTATGATCCACTACCAAATTGTTTTGCCACGAAGCCACCAAATTTGGGCCAGGAGCCAAGAAATGATCTATATCACCATGAGATAGCCCATTAAAATTGACGTTATCTGGGGTAACCTCCAACGGACAAGAGACCAAACCCTCATTTAAAACATGTGCTCCACTTTCCTTGTTTTCCGCATCCTCTTGATGATACGAGGAGACGTTTGGAGTGGCGACCGTATCCCCATGCACAACCACCCCCTCGGGAAACGAAAGCGGTATCCCATCATCAGCCAGGTCCTTTTCCCATGACCCTTGATTTTTCGGAAGGACCTGGTCCGGCCAGGTATCTGCAAATTGCTCCGCCGTCGTCGGTTCCCCAAAAGATGGACAATAACTAGTTTCATCTCCAGTCAGGATTTTAACCCTGAAAATTTTGTTTAGAACCCTGATGGAAATGTATTCTGGTATATCAAAATGACTGGCAACCCTAATAATCATTCTAGCCACATTGAGGTCTGTTTTCCTTTTCGTATTTTCATGAATGGAAACCAACTCGCCCCACTTACTCGCCAAAGATGAGAAGAAGTCTTCAGACCAGCATAAAACCGGAACTCCATGTAAAGCAATCGCACAGTAGAACAACGGCAACCCCTTGATGACTACATCTTTATCCACCTGAGAAAACCAGAAACTTAATTCCTCTTTTTTTTTTCTGCCCAAATATCTTCCTTCTCTTGTTCGGACTTAAAAGAGAAAATACAAGAATTCTCTGCTTTACCCCAAAATGCCATCTTCACCATGATACCGTCGCTTGCAAGGGCTTTCTCTACAAATTCAATATCGAAGTCTTTCTTTTAATATACCAATGCTGGACCTATCCAACCACTGATAATCCGATGGCTTAACCACGATATCTAGAGTCTCCGACCTATTTGACACAGTTTGACCCCGCGGAGGATCCACAGCACCTCTGGTTGCTTGATTCAACAAGACCTCCTTGTACGAATGCTCCTGATTTTGCTGCTTATGTGACCCATCTTTAACTGAACCCCCTTATCGCCAGGACAAGCCGTTCTCTTATCAATCGGACTTCCCCCAGCATGGCTTTGCCCGGAGCGCGAAAACTTCGCCCTAACTGCACTTACCCTCCTACCACCGATGAAGGTTTGGTCCATCTTAGAAATAACTCATTCCAAATCTTCCTCGATGGCCATGTGAATGAATGCGAATGTGCAAAATTTATATTTCGGTTTATCATTCTTGTAGGGAATGAAAACCTTAAGAACCTTGCCATAATAACTGAAAAGCTCCCAAATGGCACTCCTTGGAACCCGCCTGCTAAGATTATCCAAAAACACCACCCAACGGTTGATCTTGTTGAGATTTGAAGGCTTACCTCCGACGCCGCCCGCTGCCTGAGAACCACCGTTCGCCATTTTCCCGGAAGCTTTATTAATCACTTTTTAAAACACCATACAAAGCAACATCCGTTGTATTCGGATCAAATTTTATAAAAATCTATTATGGGTCTTAATTCCTTAAAATTATTATAGATAACATGCCAAACCTTTAAAATTGTTTCATACAAAGTTATCGTGAATGGTAACCTCTATTTATTTAAAAAAAAAGTTTTTTTAAAAGGTAAATGACATTCTTAGGTTTAACGGTTTAAAAGGATAAAGATCACAAATAATCACTAAATTATGGTAAAATATTTATTTTGATCACCCAAATTTCAAAAATAACACAATGACCATTAAACTTTTTATTTTTGTTGCAAAATGGCCATTAAAACGTGATAATGATAATTAAACTAAAGTTACATTTTTGTCACATAATGTCCGGTGATCATTAAATTTTGATTTTTGTTATAAAATTGTCATTAGTGTTTTTTATAGAGGGGTAGCGTGACAGTTAAAAAAATTTGTATTATAACACATTTAGTCCTTTATAATTACCCATTCAATAAAATTAGTCTAAAATAAAAAAAAAATTCAACAAATATAAACTTCATTGTTTACGCATTCTGTTAATTTGATGTTTTCTTAATTATAAATAATTATGAATGAGTGACACATAGCCTCTGTTCATCATCTTCCTTACCCATTTCGTTTTTCTCAGGAAAAAAACAGAAAAGAAAAGGTGAAATTAGTTTTGCTTTTCAGAGATCGAAAAATTCTAAGCTTCAAACACTTTGTATTCAAAAATCATGTTCAAATCAAGCAAAATTCGGGTCATAAACTCTAACACATAAACAACAGTCGAAAAGAAATGTCATTTCAATACAACATAAACTAGACCTACATTGTTTCCTAATTGTTTGTACGTCTATACCATCAAGAAATCAAGAAATTGAAACATGTAAGAAATAAGGTAAAACTAAGACATAAGCTATTTATTTCTAAATCTAAACATGCTAAATTTGATTCTAGCATGTTTTTTCTATGTCTGAAGAACACATTCCGGGATGAAAGGCTCTTTAGTTGGAGTAGCAATTTGAAGTGAGGCAAGAGAAGTATGTGCTCCGGTGATCACAGATATCTTGTAGAAATCGTGGCATCGGCGGCAGGCCTACATCGGAAAATCCTTCCAAGATTTGTACAACCTGACTCATTGATGGCCTATGGATTTCAGTATCCTGGATACACCAACAAGCTACTTTACAAATCCTGGACACCTCTTCTAAATTGGCATTTCCGTTTAGTCTGCTGTCAAGGAGTTTGAGGACATTCACGCCTTCACTCACTTGTCTAGCAGCCCAAACCGGAAAGAACATACCTTCTTTATCGTTCGAGGGTTCGAAGTTTCTCGTTCCAGATACGAGTTCCAAAAGCATCATTCCGAAGCTGTAAACATCAACTTTGGTTGTTATAGCAACTCCTGAAATCCACTCTGGTGCAAGATAACCCACTGTTCCTCTCATAGTAGTCAGGACCCGACTAAACTCACGTCCTAGAAGCTTTGCGAGGCCGAAATCCGACAGTTTTGGACAGTTCTCAACATCTAAAAGAATGTTTTCCGGCTTGATGTCACAATGAATTATACTGTCTACACAATTTTCATGGAGATAAGCCAGGCCTCTTGCTACACCGAGAGCAATTCGGTATCTTGTTTTCCAGTCTAGAGGTTGAGGCTCTGAATCTGTTCCATGGAAAAGATGTCTGTCCAAAGATCCTTTCGGGACGAAATCGTATACCAACAACTTTCTCGAACCCTTGGCGCAGAACCCCTGAAGACGGACTAGATTAACATGATTGATCTTCCCAATTGTACTGACCTCTGAACGAAATTGTTTCTCTCCCTGGTTGATGCTGTCAAGCTTCTTAACAGCTATAATACTTCCATCTGGCAATGTACCTTTGAAAACAGAACCAAAGCCTCCTTCTCCCAATTTCTCAGAGAAATTCTTGGTTGCCTTCTCTAAATCTCTGTATTCGAAAGCCGCGAGTGAACCGTTTTCTCGTTCTATATCGACCGTCGTTCTCCTCCTACATTTCATGATTATGAATGTCATAAGGCCTAAAAGGAGTAGTCCTATTGGAACCGCAATTGCAACAACAATCACCCTCTTCTTATTTGTTGGACTCAATTCGCTATCAATCTCAGAAGCCGCCAACTTGACATACAGAACTTCCCCTGCGGTATCGTCTTCTCCAAGATGTTGCAGATTCAAGAGATCTCCTATCCAAATCAAGCATTGATTATTCTCAAAAGAATAGGCAGTACAGGAGCAATTTTTTAAACAGGTTGACTTGCATTCCACGCTACTAACATCCATCGTATTTTGTGGATTTGTGGGGAAAACTGTGAAGCGGCTTTCTAAAAATCGGTCCTCCCTTCCTGCACCAACACTAGAATCGCTGCATCGCAGTTCGGCCTTCCTTACACACCCTCCGGAATAAACCTGTTGGTCCCAATTCCGACGAGAAGTCAGCTGAAAACCGGACAAACAAGTACAAGACGACAGAGATGCATCATTGCAGCTGCCAAAAGCCCCACAAAAAGCATACACCCCGCATTGTTGTCTTGGTCTTGAAAAGAACATAATCCACTGCTCTATACCTTCCAACCATAACATGTCCTTAATCTGCCCCGAGACATCCATAGAAAATTTAGTTATAGTAGAGGAACTGTGATAATAATAAATGAAATAGCTCTGGTTCTCTTCTGAAACATAGCTGAAGTTGTAGGACAAACTCGACAGCGTAACTATTCTCATTTCCGGAACAAAGCTGAAGCTCATTGTCTGTTGATCCCAAGTTCCAGTGGTCCAGTAAGGTTGGGACCTGTTCCAGACAGAAACAAATTGATTATTTTCAACCGGATCTATCTCGAAAGAGAAGAGACCTGGTGCAGGATCATCATAACTTTTCCATGAAGTAAGAAGCTGGCTTTGATTGGTCCGTTTATTGAATCTAAACTTACTACCAGGAAGCCATGTGTCTGTTGGATGATCAAAACTTTGCCACAGTATTGTCGACGAATCGAGTCCGTCTCGCAAAACAAGATTCCCATTGTCTAGAAGCACTGCTACTACAGAACTTGAGCTGGCCGAGCCTGAGCCTGAGCTTACATCTGTAGACCAAATTGGTACTCGGGACTCGTTGAACAGAACCAAATTACCATCAAGGATTTTCAAAACCGAAGAATATACGTCGCGGACTGGTTCTTCTCTGTTTGCAACCCAAACTGTAGTGAGCTGGGAGACCTGCTTGAACCACATCCCTATATAATAGTTGGAGGAATTTCCCGGACTGAAGAAACCGAGCTCGAAGACTCCGTCGGAAGAGACAATGGTTTGATTACCAGAAAGAGATTGGTTGGAGGAGATGGTATCAACCGCAAAGCAGACATGGGATACAAGAGACAGGCACATGAACAAGAACAATACTGAAAACAGGAAACAACAGGGATTAATGTTGTTGGTCATCATGGCTACAACAACAGCAAGATAACTCACAATGCTTGACAATTATTGTCGATCTAGGTGTATATAAAAACAAAAAAATAATATAATTTAACGAAGATTGTTACAGAAATAAAAAACTGTATCTGTGGTCATGGATCAACAGTCAAAATCTCCAACCAGTTCCAGCAGCAGCCTCATTTCAAGTCAACGTGTGACAGAATTAGCTTGTTCATGTTAGTGTTAATAGCAGAATGTAGGTAATATAATACAATTGTATGCTTCTAGCATTGTCCTTCCTTGACTAATACTAATGACTGAATCAAATGAATTAATATGCCTTGGATATATATGGTAGTTTCATCGGGAGATATTCTGGTCTTTGATTTGATTTGGTCGCATATTTTATGAATATAGATTTATTTTTTTCTTAGGGTTATAGTTTTTTTGGTTGCCTCTCTGGCTTTTTTTCTGATTAATTCGGACGGACTCGCGTCGCAAATCTGATTTCGGTGAATGAGTCTCTCAGTGGGAATTTTTTGTATACACAAGGCCTCGAACTCAAGACATATGTAAACAATACCAAACTGCTTACCAGTAAGATCAACCTCGTTTGTTCTTAGGGTTATATTTTGATAGACAAGCGTATGTGAAAAAATATTACACAATCATTCTTTAAAATTTAAAACCTAAACCTCTAAACTAACACCATAAACCCTAAAACTAACAAACTTGTGTAACTGAAAGTTTACACAGCTTATGTATCAATATTTTTTTTTCATTTTTCTTGACCCTTTGATAAGACACACACCTAGACAAAGCTGCTTGAAATCGAATCTCTTAATATAAACATCATCATCTTTTCTAATGGGACCACTCATTAGGTTAATGAATATAAACTTATTTAATTTAATAAAATGGTAATTAATCTCGTTTTATATAAAAAATAACTTAATGAACGATTCTAGTAGAAAATAAAATTTGTTCTCGAATGTGAATTTTATTTAAAGTTAAAAAATGATGCAGTTGAGATTTATTATAATGGTTAATGTTATGCCTATCTTATAATATCCGAAAGAATTATCTTTTTTCATAAAAAAATTAATAAATAGATACTATCACAAGATAATCCATGATTAACGATTATAAACTAAATCTCAACTGCATAACAAACTTAAACTGACAGTTAACTAATAGTTAACGGTATTACTCACATTGCAGCCTGGTTGTCCTTTCACAACCATCGGAAAAATCGCTCAGATTCCAATTGGCTTCCGATTTCGGACGGAAACCTCTCAAACAACTACAGATCCCTATATATATATTAGGATGAGTCTACCACGTGCGACGAACACCGATTAACACCACTAATAATAAACACCGATTAACACCATTAAATTAATTAATAAAGATTTAAAATTTTAAAGACCCATAATACAATTAAGAATTATTTTTAAAAATTCAATTAAATTATTTTTTATATATATTAAAATTTTATTTTTTAATAAAGGTAAACTATATATTTAGTACCTCACCTATTTTCGTATTTCTATTGTACTCTTATTATTTAAATATTATTTTAATTTGATCATATTCTTTATAAAAAATAATTTAACCCTTAACCATCAACCTAAAATCCTAAACTATTAAACTTCAAACCCTTAAACTCTTAAACCTATACCCTAAACCATATATCATTAAAATAATTTTATTTTATATATTAAACCTTAAACCCTTAAACTCTTAAACATATACCCTAAACCATATACCATTAAAAATAATTTCACCATAATCGATTCAATTCAATTTAATGAATTGTTGAATTCTTTCTAAAAAAAAGTATTATTTTTTATTCACCGGCGTCGATCCAGCACAGACCATTCTGCTTTTATTCTAAAACCCCAAAATCTCACATTTTTCAAAGCTCAAAAAAGGGGGTTTTCTTTTCTTTTTCAAAGTAAATTCTTGTTCAATTGAATTTGATTGAGGTAAAAGTTTGTTTGAGAAGAGAGAAGGAGATGAAATGTGCTCCGGTGATAGAAAGCCTGCGGTTTTTCGGTGAGTTTAATTAAATTTTTGAAGGGAAAATAATGATTTGATTGATGATTGAGTAAAATAATAATGGAATAAAAAGTGAAAATATATAAAATAATAATCGTGAATCGATTAAGAATGGTGGTTGGCTGCCGTGTTTTTTCTTTGTGACTTTTTTTTCTTTCTTTTATGCGAAACAATCATCGAATAGTTTAAAAGTTTAAAGTTTAATAGTTTAGGGTTTTAGGTTGATGGTTAAGGGTTAAATTATTATTTTTATAAAGAATGGGGTCAAATTAAAATAATATTTAAATAATGAGGGTTCAATAAAAATGCGAAAATAGGTGAGGTACTAAATATATAGTTTACCCTTATTAAAAAATAAAATTTTAATATATATAAAAAATAATTTAATTGAATTTTTAAAAATAATTCTTAATTGTATTATGGGTCTTTAAAATTTTAAATCTTTATTAATTAATTTAATAGTGTTCATCCGTGTTCATTATTAGTGGTGTTCATCGGTGTTCGTCGCACATTGTAAAAAAGTTTCAGGTGTCTTCAAACAAAAAAAATTGAAAATCATTTTTAAATAATATTTTATTTATTAACTCAATTAGTCTATACTATTATTTAAACATATTTGATTTATTAATTTAACTCTATTAATCTTTTAAAAAACAATTCCAATTGTCCTCAATTAAATAAAATTTAAAAAAGTTTTTTATTTTATTTTAAATAATAGTCATTTCATGTTAAATTCTCAAGTAACGATTTTTAGTTATGTTATTTGAAGTATGTACATTTATGAAAAAGATAAAAGCACCTAGGGCTTAGTATTTGATTCAGTCGGTTTGAGTAAAAAAAAATTGAGTTAGCCGAGTTGATGAGTCATATTTTATAACTCAAACTTTATTTGAATTTTTTTAAGTCGAGTTTATGAAATTCGAGTCAAGTTGAGTTGTTCGAGTTTCTGTTCAAATTTGATTGTAAATATTTATAATGTTATAATAATAATTGGTTCTAACTTAAACGACTTTCATATGTGATATACATATAGCAAACATAGTTGAAGGACTCAAACCGAACTTAAAATTTGATCCACTAATTACTAAAAGTTTCGACTTATTCGAATTTCATTTTTTATCTCAAAATTTATTTAAATTTAGTTGAAGGACCACTACAACAGTCTTGTTCTATTGCGGCGTTTACATGACAAACGCCGTTACTATTTGACTTATCCCGGCGTTTAAATGAAAAACGCCACAAATTGACAAATGTAGCGGCGTTTTGGGAACAAACGCCGCAGTAGAAAAACAAATCGCGGCGTTTTGGTAAATAAACGTCACTAATAACTCACTTATCCCGACGTTTGGTTTCATAAACGCCGAAAACGTGTCATGTTCGGGGCGTTTTTGTAAAAACGTCAGTGTAGAAAAAACACTTAGTGGCGTTTTTTGTAGTAAACGCCGCAGCAGATCTCGATTTGGTGGCGTTTTTTATAGTAAACGCCGCAACAGATCTCTATTTGGTGGCGTTTTTTATAGTAAACGCCGCGATGTCAAAACTCACCGTTTTGTTCTAAAGCCAGACTTTATTTTTATTTTCCCAAATCAGATTGCAATTTGCGCGTGCAATCCCTAATTTAACGATTCTCTCCGCCGTGCTGCCCTTATCACCGTCGTCCCTGCCCATTTACGTCGCCGTTCTTCTTGCCGTTCAGCTCACCGTCGACCGTCCAAGGCCGTGCTGGCGAAAAGCTTCCGTCGCCGTCCTCTTTTCTTTTCGTAAACTGGTAGGTTTATTTCTTCTTCATATTTGCACCCTGTTTTTTTTAAAGCATGTGGATTTGTGGAATATTGGCGAAAAAAACGCTGCGAAAGAACAAGCCTGGTGTAGTGGACTCGAACCGAACTTGAAATTTGATCCATTAATTACTAAAAGTTTCGACTTATTCGAATTTCATTTTATATCTCAAAATTTATTTAAATTTTTTAGTCGAGTTTATGAAATTACGATTCGAATCGAAAAAATTAATTTTTCTAAATCAAGTTTTGCTCACCCAAAAAACACCCTTACAACAATAATTATTATACTTTAAAATATGAGAAAGTATTCCAAGCACTAGCGCTGGAAAACTTCTTTATGTTGAACTGACTTGTGTCAAAAAAAATAAGTAAGGTTTTAGTATATAATATATTTTTTTTATTAATAAAAAAATTACTATTATATGCCTCGTTAAAAACCTTCCTAAATCTAAATGAAGAAAAAAAAATATACATAATAACAATAAAACAAATGCCAAAGTCAGCTTACAACGAAGTAACTAACAAGCATAAATCCAAACATAAACGCAAACCCTTAACCCAGGTTCCCATGACTATGTCATCCGATAAAAGGTTAAGCACATTCATTGGCGGCGATAGAAACTGACGACAAATTGTATCATCATAAGTTCCACGTGAAGCCATCCTATTCGCAACAAACTTTCCCTCATGAAACACATGTTCCAATCGAACAACCCAATCCTTATTCATCATAGCCACAATATGAGGCACAAGCGTTAAAGGTGACGCCCTACCCCTATACTTCTTAATACAATTGATAACTTCTTTAGAATTCGACTCCACAATTATATGAGTAATACCAAGTGACCATGCAGCCGATAGTCCCTCAAACATTCTCTATAACTCCGCTTCAATAAATGAACACATTCCTATATGGCGTGAGAAGTCAATCAACCATTTACATGCGTCATTGCGTATCACACCACCGCACGATGCTACACTTGTATTCCAACACCACGCCCCATCCTCGTTCATCTTGCACCAGCCGGACGGGGGCTTGCACCAATGGATGTTACCCCGCGCTACCTGACTCCTAATACAAGACACAGCCCCTTCTGTCGCAATACATTCATGTTGCATTCGAATGCTCATCGCAAGGGTCGAGTCATGCCCCACCTCCAGCTCATTAAACACTCGATTATTTCGTCTACGCCATAAATTCCAAATCAACATTCCAATTATTACTATTCATGGCAAAGCTTCCTGATGAGCCAAGTTAATATATACCCATTCCTTAGTATGCTAACCAAAAAAATCATCCAGTTTCTCTACTTTAATCAAACTTGCCAACAATATATAAGTACTTAGACAAAATCTCAAAACATGATCAATGTCTTCCACGACCGCTCCACATACAATGCAACTATTGTTCATGGTCATGTGACGATGGACTCGTTATCCATTGATTAACACTCGCCCAAGACAAACCAACCAAAGAAACGTACGAACTCTAAGAATCTTTCGAAAACTAGCGATAGCTCACCAAATTGGATCAGTAGGACCAAACTGCATCCTAACACGAACCTCATGCCCCGAATGGACTTGAAAGTGCCTATTCATGCTCGTCAACTAACTCAAACCATTAGAGACTGTCGACAACGTAGGGGCCTTTGACAACAGCCACACACTGCAATGCCTCGCTAGAGATAAGGTGACAAAACATATTAGACACTATCACCTCTGACAGCAGATTATTCACCCGCGGCCCACTTTAAAAATAAAAAAGAAATATGTCATATAAAAAACATATTTTGTAAATTTAAATTAATAAATTACTATAAGTAAAGTGATATAAAAATTATGCAAAACTCATTGATTTTGCGTTTGATTATCAAATAATGAATTTTAATCATTTTATTTAAATATCATATAAAATTATTAAAAAAAACTTTTCAATAATATTTATTACACAAAACTCAACGATGTTGTGTTTGATTTTCCAATGAATTGACAATAAATTATCGTGACACAAACCCAATCATAGATTTAATATATTTTTTTGATAAGAATGGGTGACCTCGTTAAAACCCCCCCTTCATATCGAATCACCCACCAAGGTGAGTAATCCAATAGCGGAAGGAGGAAAAGAGTGTCACAATTTTATTAATGCTTAAATAATGTTCAACAACGAAATCACCAACAAAAACAAAGATTCCACTACCATGCCCCAGCTAACCAAACATAAACAAAATCATAAGTTCTATCCAATACCCCTTTTTGCTAGTACATCCGCAGCACTGTTGCAGCAACGGGGAATCTTGCGGAATATACACCCACGGGGAGAGCTAGCACAAGTGATTTCCTGGACTAGATTCCGAAAAATGAGAGGACACTCAGCAGGATTTTCGATCCAATCGACAGCAAGGCAGCAATCAGATTCGATGATGAGGCGGGCATTGGCACACATCACATTAGTACTAGCCAGCGCGATGCCTTCTCTAATTGCTAGAAGCTCCGCAAGGATCGGAGGACCAGCCCCGACGCTTTTCGAGAATTCCAAAATATTTTCCCCACTGTGACTATGAGCAATGCCACCAATTCCTCCCCTACAACCGGAAGCCAACACAGCCCCATCTGTGTTGATTTTCACAAAGCCGACCGGGGGCGGGAGCCAGCGGGCCCTAGTAGTTTGTTTCAACGGACCACAACCAACGATCGCCGGGTTCGCAATGATATCCTCGATAGTCACTGCCACATCGGAAACACCAGCTTTGTACCAAGAAGCCAACCTGAAACGCACTAAAAATAACAGTTGAAGCTTATCAAAGGTAGTGTTCTTGAAGACAACCTCATTTCTAAACAACCAAGTAGACCAAAATATGGCGATGGGTATAAGTTTCCAAAGAAGTAGCGGCACCGATGGAGGTTTCAAACCCCCCCACTGCAATAGTAAAGGCGATATATCACGCGGCAGTACCCACACCAGGTTCCAAACTCTAAAAAACCAAGACCATATTTCCCATATGAAGTAACAGTATAGGAGTAAATTAGGAACAGATTCATCCCTCAACGAACAAAAAGGGCATAAAAAACTTGACAGATGCCCGAGGCCTCTTTTTACAAGTTCCGATCGAACAGCCAACCGTCCGAGAGCCGCTTGCTATATAAAAAAAATCAATTCTCGGAGGAACCAACCCGGACCACACCAAACCTTTCCAATCGAAAAGAATTTTGGTCCTATTATTAGTACACAAGTATCCAAATTTAGCAGAGTAAATACCATCGCAATTACCTCGCCAAATAAGACAATCGTGGGAGAAGCCATTTGTTCTAACATCCGAAAGTTCCCGAAGCAAGGAATCCCATTGGGAAATTTCCCAATCGAATAATCTTCTTCGTAAACAAATGTTCCAGCTCCAACTATCATTCACCTTGCTACCAAATTCCTTAACCTTGCCATTTTTATTACAGGCGAGGGCAAAGATCCTCGGGTATCGGGATTGAAGAGGATCCGACCCTATCCAATGATCCGACCAAAAGTTGAGTTTATTCCCGTCACCTAGTTGAAGGCGGCAACACTCTTGGAAAGCAATCCCAAACTCATCCTGACCCACGAATGCACTCTGAATGTCACGCCAAAACCAGGAGGCCATCCTATTCTTCGAATTGTCAATGAAGAGAGAATTCTGCTCTATGTTCAATTTACTGCAAACTACCTTTTTCCATTCGCAATCATCTGCATTAGCAAAATTCCAAGTCCATTTGCCAAGGAGAGCCTTGTTGAATAAAACCATATCTCTAATACCCAATCCGCCCAACTCCAGAGGTTTGCACACCGAATTCCAATTCAACCAATGAATCTTGTGATGCTCCTCCGTCGTTCCCCAAAGAAAATTAGCAGTAATACCATTAAGTTTTTTCGCCACTGCTATAGGAATCTTGAAAAGAGACAAGAAGTAAGTAGGTAGAGAAGACAAAACCGATTTTATAAGCACCAAACGGCCACTACAAGAGAGGTTTTTGCCTTTCCAACTCGCAAGATGCTTATGAAATTTCTCCACAATTGGATCCCACAGGGACGAAGAGTTTCTTTTAGCACCAAGGGGAAGACCCAAGTAATCCGACGGGAAAGAGCCTTTCACGCAGCCAACAGCGGACGCCCATGAGTTTATAGAAGTATCATCCACATTAATGCCAAAGAGTCTACTTTTAGATAAGTTAAGTTGGAGACCCGAGGCAATCTCAAATACCCTGAGTATTCTTTTCACGTTCATAACTTCTCTAAGCGAAGCGCCACAAAATATAATCAGATCGTCGGCGAATTGGAGGTGCGATAGGAGATACGGATCCACCCCCCTCCCAATCCTGAAACCATTAAAGAGCCCGTGTGCAATCGCCTTCTCCAACATTAAGTGAAGAGCTTCTCCAATCAAATTAAATAGTAAAGGGGAGAGAGAACAACCTTGGCGCAACCCTCGAGATAAAGAGAAACACTCCGACGGAGAACCATTAATCAAAACAGAGATTGAAGCGGTACTAACACATTTAAAAATCCATTGGCACCAACGCTCGCCGAACCCCATTTCCTTCATCACCCTCAACAAGAAACCCCAATCCACAGTGTCGTAAGCTTTCTTGAAATCGATTTTGAAGACTGTACCACTCAACCCTGATTTTTGCATGAAGTCAATGCCTTCATTGGCAATCAAAGAGCAGTCCGTAATTTGCCTACCCGAAATAAAGGCAAATTGAGACTTACTCACCACCGAATCCATACACACTCTAAGCCTCCTAGCCAGTACTTTTGACAGGATTTTGTACAGTCCTCCAACCAGGCTAATAGGACGAAAGTCCTCCAGGGAGACCGCCCTGAGTTTTTTGGGAATTAAGGTGATAAAAGAGTGGTTAACACCTAATTCCCAATCTTTCCCAACATGAAAATCCGAGAAGAATTTTACCAGATCAGACTTAAGAACTTCCCAATATTTCTTGAAGAAACTCATACTGTAGCCATCCGGACCAGGAGCTTTCGAACTATCCATGGATGCAATCGCATCCCAAATTTCATCTTCCCGAAATTGACGTTCCAAGCCAAATTTTTCTGAATCAGAGATTCTCTTGAAGCCTATATCAATGCTATCAACCTCGATAGTCGCCTTGGAATTGTAAACATGGCGAAAAAATTCAAACACACATTTCTTGATAGCACTCGGGTCTGAGATACAAGAACCATTCTGAGAAATAGTGAGAATCGAGTTGCGACGCCTACGACTTGAAGCTGCTAGGTGGAAAAACCTAGTATTGCGGTCGCCCTCATTAAACCAACGCAAACGGGATTTCTGAAGCCAAACTTTTTCCTCGCGGCGGTACAAGCACCAAAGCTGATTTTTAATCTCCACTAGCTCAGAACGATCAGAAGAAGAAGCACTGCCGTTTCTCACCCTCTCTTCAATTTCGGCAATTTTAGATTGAAGACAAGGAATCTCAACAACAATAGAATTAGCCGCGGGTCTAGACCATTCTTTAATGTTCTTTTTAGTTGACCTCAGGATGCTAAATAATCCATATCGACGATTACCACCCGAGTGAGACTTTATGGCTCCAACCACCATGTTATCAAAGCCTTCCAAATCCATGAGGTAATTGAAGAATTTAAAAGGTTTGGGACCACCCAGCAGAGTACTATTACCAAGAATGATAGGGCAATGGTCAGAAATCGAACGTGGCAGAACTCTCTGATCAACCGCTGAGAAATGAACAAGAAACTCATCATCCACAAGGAAGCGATCTAATCGAACCCATGTAGGATTATCACGGAGGTTAGACCAAGTGAAAGAGCCACCAAGGAGGGGCAGATCAATCAAGAAACCATCTTGAATAAAGCTTCTGAATAACTCAATACTTCTTGGGTTAACAGTCAAACCATGCTTCTCTTCATTACTAATAATGCAATTAAAGTCCCCCCCCAAACACCAAGAGACCCTATGATTCTGCATAAATGAAAGCAATTCCCGGAAAAGGTGGCTTTCTCTGATTCAACCGACGGGCCATAAATATTCACAAATCCGCAGGCGAAGCCAGATTTCCTAATTTTACCTATTAGGGCAACAAAATTTCTGGACCAATGAGAATAAGACAAATCAAAAAATTTTGGATCCCAAAAGCTAGCCACTCCTCCAGACGCCCCCGACGCAGGAGAGACTAAATTCAGCAGTGAACCACCACACCCCATACTGCGAATAATAGCAGGAGATAAATTCTCCAGTTTTGTTTCTTGAATGAAAATGAAGTTCAGCTTTTCCTTTGAAATTAATAACCTGATAGCACATCTTTTCTCCCTTCAACCAAGACCCCTTATATTCCAAGATACAATTTTCAAGTCCATAGAAAATTAACAAAATACCTGTGAAAAGAAGAAAAACGCCCCGAAATCAAGCAGCAGATTCGAGTTCCACCACCTTGCTGACCACAGCCGATTTTCCTCCAATGAAAGAAACACCCAGAACCTTGCTAACTCCCCAAACAGCCAAAGCTTCATCAATGAGACTGAGGTGGACGGAATCACGAGAGAAACCAGAACCCTCCGGAAAAACACCACCCTGATCAGACTCGATGGAATCCCTAACGAGGCCACGAAGCACTCTGCGGTGAATCGGATTGAAAAAGTTATCAAAGGGGAAATTTGCCATTATGGGTTGAAGCGGTGGGATTGACTCTTTGGTCACATTCCGAGAAATATTGGGTTCGGCCAAAATCTCGCCGGACGGGGTAGAGAGACCCATGCAAGACCCCTCCAAATTGCTTTCAGGAACCATCTCCGACCCCACCTGTGAAGACCGCAAAGCCTGGGAGTTGTCGAACGAATCTTCCACAATACGGTTAAGGAAGTCCCCTGAACAACGGTCACTTGGGCAAATATCTGGGGATGAAGGCCTCATACACCTAGTGGGTTCAGGCTAAAGAGGACCATTACCTTGGGCTGAACAGCCCACTTGAGCAATAGGTTCATTACCCAAAATCGGAGGGCTAACATGACCCGAAGAAATTCCCATGTGATTATTAGAATATGGTCCGTCAGTCCTCAAATTCTGCGAAAAATTCAAGTCCCGAGGACCAAGAGAGGCAGCTTGGGAATCAGCTCCCCCTGACGACCCCGATGAGAAATCATTATTCGAACGTTCTATTCCCGGAGATCCTTCCACTTTCGCCGCCAACTCCGGAGAAGGAAATTTCCGGTTCTGATCATCAAAATTGTCCTGGCCGTCGAGATGGGGGTCAAATTCCGGCCAACCGTTACCATCCTCCGACTCCACAAACGGAGCCTCCACCGGCTTATCCACCAAGAAGGAATCCCCAGCCGAGATTTTAATACAGAAAACCTTACCATTTGCTTTCACGAACATGGAGTTAGGTAAGTCGAAGACACTAGCCACTCGGATAACCAACCGAGCCACAGACAGGTCTCTTTTCAAGCTCGACTCTTCAGAAATATAAACAAATTTACCCCAACCAGACGCTAAGGAGGATAAGAAATCAGTAGACCAACAAAAGATCGGCAGACCATCAATAGAAACAGAACAGAAAGATAACGGGAGACCATCAACCATAGCATGTTCCTCAATTACAGCAAACCAGAACAAAAGCGCCTCTTTATTCCCCGACCAAGCCTTTTCTTTTTCTTCCGCAGAAAAAAAAGTAATAATGCAGGCATTTGTGGTATTACCCCAATAGGCAAGCTTAACTTTGATACCATCACTTGCAAGTGCCTTCTCCACAAAATCCCTATCAAAATCCTTTTTAATAATGCCGACACTTGATCTCTCAATCCACGTCGTGTCTTCATCTTTAACAATAACCTCCAAGACTTCACCGGACCTGAGAGAATCCTTGCCAGACCGGTCCGTCGTCAACCCAGGATTCGGATTGTTCAACAAGGCTTCTCTATACGAACGCCCAACATTAGGAGCAGCCGCAGAGCCATTCTGATAACACCGATTACCACCCACAGGAGCATCAACATTACCCTCCTGGAACACTCGGTTCCGATTCCTGGGAAAAGAACTCGGAGGGATTTTGTTTTCTTTCGAAAACTTAGCACGCGAAACACGAACTTTCTTGCCATCGATGAAAGTATTGTCCACCCTTTCAATGACCTTCTCCAAATCCCTTCTACTAGCCAAATGAATGAATGCAAAGGTGCTAAACTTATATTTTGGTTTGTCGTTCCTGAATGGAACAAAAACCTTCAAAACCTTGGCATGAAAACCAAATAATTCCCAAAGAGCACTCCGGGAAACTCTCTTGCTCAGGTTATCAACGAAAGCGATCCATCCTTCGGAAGAAGGAATCTGTGTAGACTTACCTTTGGAGTCGCCGGAACCGATAGCCTTCCTCCGCCAGAACTCCGAACCCGACCTTTTGTCTCCCATACTCCTCGTAGTCTATTGCCAGATAGATTTAATATATAATATATATATTTTTATAATGTTACAATATCAATTTAAAATTTGTTAAATTCGTAATAAGCAAATGTGAGTTTAGGTTTCATGGGTCATATTTGGATAAATGGGTTTAATGTATAATTAGCCCATGTTACATATCCCGTTCCGACTCGATCTATTTATACATTAAACGTGCGTTTACTATCCCATGGGTCATATTTGTATAATTCGTTAAATATAATATATATAGAATCAGGTCGGGAATTTTCAACATATCCCGTCCCGACTCGATCTATTTTCAAAATCCATCCCGCCCCGAATTCGATTTTTCCGGTCAGGTCGGACCCGACGGAGCCAGGAATATTTGCCATCCCTACTGAACATGTATGTAACAGAGCCATTGAAGATTCATTTGTGTTTCAATCCATACCAATTTACATTATCTCATCCTATGAAGCAATGCTTCGCTCAACTTATGCAAGCAACCTATCTCTATAAAGAACGAACTATTAATAAACAGTGGCTTGACTATCAGGAAACTAATGTAAAAACAGCTCTAAAATTGTGTATATTAACATGATGAAACCTAACTCCCTTAACTGATTTCAAAGACCATGATGTTCGATATTCATGAACTCGTCGATGATGTGTTGCTCTTAGCCTGAGAAGACGCGTAATTGTAGCTCGATGTTTGTGGACTCTGGCTTGAGGATGACTCTGTGAAGAAGATTATATGCTCCGAGTTGTCTTCGAACACGTGAAGAGACCTCGGAACCGGAGGCACGTACACGTCCAAAACACCCTCTAGGATCTGAACCACCTGTCCCATTGATGGCCTGTGTGTTTCATCATCTTGGATACACCAACAAGCCACTTTACATATTCTTGATAGCTCGTCCACATGAGCTTCTCTGTTCAATCCCGGGTCTAATAGGCTAAGGACATCGCCGTCTTGGGTTATTACGTGAGCTACTGAAGTCGGAAAGAATCTAATTTTTCCGTCTTCATATTGTTCGGAGTTTCTCCTTCCCGATACAATCTCAAACAGCATCATCCCGTAGCTGTAGACATCGGCTTTAGCTGTAACAGCGACTCCAGAAATCCATTCTGGTGCAAGATAGCCCCTTGTCCCTCTCATAGTTGTCAGGACCCTGCTGAAGTCCCGCCCGATAAGCTTTGCCAGGCCAAAAATCCGAGACTTTGGGACTGAATTCGGCATCCAAGAGAATGTTCTCCGGCTTGATGTCACAATGAATAATACAATCTCTACATTTCTCGTGAAGATAAGTCAAGCCTCTAGCTGTACCGAGTGCAATCTGGTACCTTGTTTTCCAAGCTAGAGCTTTAGAATTCTCTTCTTGGAAAAGATGGACTTCCAAAGAACCATTTGGCATGTAATCATATACCAACAACTTCCTTGTACCTTCAGAGCAGAACCCACGAAGCCGCACTAGATTAACATGTTGGACCGTCCCAATCGTGCTGACCTCCGAGCGGAACTGCTTCTCTCCCTGACTGATGCTCTCAAGCTGCTTCACAGCTATGGTACTCGAGCCGGGCAACATTCCTTTGAAAACAGAACCGAAGCCTCCTCCCCCAAGCTTTTCAGAAAGGTAGACCTCCCTCATTGCAGATGCCGAAAGCCCCACAAAAAGTATAAACCTGGCATTGTTGTCTCGGTTGTGACCAAAACAAGTTACCTGTTGGTACCATATGCCTATGTAGTAGTTTGAAGAGTTACCTGGTGTGAAGAAACCCAACACAAAGTGTCCACCCGATGAAACAATGGTTTGATCACCGGACAGAGATCGATTTGCCGATATGGTGTCTGCTCCAAAAGAGAGTTGGCCGTTGGCAGAAAACCACATAAAGAGTAGTACGAAAAGTTTCAGCCACGGATTCTTCATGTTGTCCGTGGCTGTAAGTGGATTTCTGGCAAAGGGAAAACAGCACAGATATTTCAAAGGACAATCAAAACGCTGGTTAAAATACAAGACAAGGAAGAACATGTCAAGGATTGCTAAAGCAAAACATGTCTGCGGAATTGACGGCTGAAATGGGGCAGTTTTATTTCCTTACAGAACATGGCATTTTAGTAACCTGGAATCGAAAGGCCAATCCTTTTCGAGCACAGCTATTCAGTCATCATCCACAGTTGACATATACATACCAGAAGGAACAAATTACCGAATTTTAAAAACACAAAATTTTAGTAAATATTATTCCAAACCATCTGTAATACATGAAAGTAGAGAAAAATCAAAGAAGTAAGCTCTTTAGAAAGGTCAACCTTGAACATGTTGGACAGTGTTGCAAATACTATTCATTAATCATTTTATTTGTAAATATAACAAATTTAAATAGCTTTATCTTCTGAATTACAAAGCAAAACAAGTCATTGAGCACGTGTTTGACTTTTGTTTCTCCATCTCTGGTCCACATTAAACCAAGTCAAACTACACGGTTCTACCAAGACTTGTCTTCCTACAAGTTTTCTCTCATCTGGAATCATGACAATATGCAGCTGTTCTATTTACTCTGTAATACCACTACATGTTACTAGCAAGCTTTTGCTTTGTTGCTTATCCTCATAAACACTCCAAATGTGTCGACATTTGCATTATCATGATAGCAATCGATTCGTAATTCCCTAGTTCGATGTTGTACTTTGCAAATGAGTCGAGGCTGATGCTCACAATATGGATATGGATCATAGAAATATACATAGCGTAAACGATGCTAACGAATACAGGATAGGCATAACTAGTCATTGTATCTGAACTGAAACCATGGTGCTTCTGATAATTGCCTATGAGTCTACCATCAAGAAACCGAAACTTGTAAGAATAGATGGGGCAGTGAAGGTAAAAGAATAAGCTAAAATAAATGCATAAGCTGTATATTTATTTATTGCTAAATTTAGACATATTCTTTCCATGCCTGAGGACTCATTCAAAGATGAATGGCTAAATCATGGCATGTGCCTCTGAACTGACACTTGTGGTTGAGTCGGTAACGATAAATATGTGCTCCTCGTCGTTACTAATTTCTTGTAGAAATCGTGGAATCGGAGGCAGGCTTACATCCGAAATTCCTTCTAGGATCTGAACTACCTGACCTATTGATGGCCTTTGGATTTCATGATCTTGTATACACCAACAAGCTACTTTACAAAGTCTAGAGAGCTCTTCTAAATCAGCAATTCCATTCAATCTGCTGTCCAGGAGTTGGAGGAGATCGGCGCCTTCAATCAATTGTCGGGCGGCCCAAACTGGAAAAAATGTACCTTCTTCATCAGTTGTGTGTTCGAAGTTTCTCCTTCCAGATACAATTTCAAAAAGCATCATTCCAAAGCTGTAAACGTCAGCTTTGGGTGTTATAGCCACTCCTGAAATCCATTCTGGTGCAAGATAACCCACTGTTCCCCTCATGGTGGTCAGCACCCGACTAAACTCTCGCCCTAAAAGCTTTGCTAGGCCAAAATCTGCCAATTTTGGACAATTATCAACATCTAAAAGAATGTTTTCTGGCTTGATGTCACAGTGAATGATACTGTCTACACAATTTTCATGGAGATAAACCAGGCCTCTAGCTGCACCAAGAGCTATTTGGTATCTTGTTTTCCAGTCTAGAGGTTCTGAATCTTTAGCATGGAAAAGATGTCTGTCCAAGGAACCTTTTGGCATGAAATCATACACCAACAACTTTCTTGAACCCTCGGAGCAAAACCCTCGGAGACGAACTAGATTCACATGATTGATCTTCCCAATTGTACCGACTTCTGCACGAAATTGTTTCTCTCCCTGATTGATGCTCTCTAGCTTCTTAACAGCTACAACACTTCCATCAGGCAAAGTCCCTCTGAAAACAGAACCAAAGCCTCCTTTTCCCAATTTTTCAGAGAAATTCTTGGTTGCCTTCTGTATATCTCTATATCCGAAAACGACTAGTGAACCGTCTGCTGGTTCTGTACTGATGATTGTTCTCTTCCTCCCTTTCCTGATTAGGAACAGCATAAGGCCTAAAAGGAGTAATCCTGCTGAAACCGCAATTGCAACAACAATGACTCTCTTCTCATTTGTGAGACTAGATTCACTACGAATTTCAGAAGCTGCCAACTTGATATACAGAGTTTTTCTTGTAGCATCACGTTGCCCAAATTGTTGCAGATTCAAGAGATCACCAATCCAAATCGAGCACTGATTGTTCTCAAAAGCATAAGCTGTACAAGAACAATTCTCTAGACAAGTTGATTCGCATTCCATATTGCTACCGGCCATCGTATTTTGTGAATGTGCAGGCAAAGTCGTGTAGCGGCTTTCTAAAAATCGATCCCCGCTTCCAGCTCCAACTCCAGCAATGCCGCATTGCAGTTTGGTCTTCCTCACACACCCTTGAGAATAAACCTGTTGGTTCCAATTCTGTTGTGAAGTTGGCTGAAAGCCAGTCAAACAATCACAAAACATATGCTCATTGCAGCTGCCGAAAGCCCCACAATATGCATAAACCTCACAAGGTTGGTCCGGCTCTGACCAATACTCAATCCACTTCCGGGTACCTTCTAACCAATACAGTCCCTTAAGCTGCCCGGAAACATCCATAATAGATCGAGTTATCGTCTGATCATCAAGCGAAAAAGAGAAATAACGATAGCCGTCGTCAAAAAAAAAACCCTGACCGATCATACCAAGGTCTACCAGTCGAGTAATTCACTGTCTTATTCCACATAATAACATATGCAATGGATCCTCTGGGGTCTAGCTCGAGAGAGAACAGACCCGGAGCAGGATCTTCTAAATTTTTCCATGATGTAAGAAGTTGGTATTGGTTGGTTCGTCCATTAAGGCTAAGATTACTACCAGGAAGCAATGTGTGTGTGAGAAAATCGAAACTTTGCCACAAAGGTGCTAATGAAATGGGACCATTTCTTAAAACAAGATTCCCATCGTCTAAAAGCACTGCAACTACAGAACTGGAGCTGCTTGAGCTGATATTGGTGGACCAAACCGGGACATGAGACTCGTTGAACAAAACTAAATTACCATCAAATATTTTCAGTTCTGAAGAGGATATATTTCGGACCGGTGTCTCCCTGTTTGCAACCCAAACTGGGGTCTGTTCAGAGACCTTCCCGAACCATATGGCTATGTAGTAATTGGAAGAGTTACCTGGTGTGAAGAAGCCCAGCACAAAGTTCCCACCGGATGAAACGAGGGTTTGATTAGCGGAGAGAGATTGATTTGCAGAGATGGTGTCTGCTCCAAAGGAGAGTTGGCAGTTGAGAGAAAACCAGATAAAGAGTAGTATGGAAAGTTTTAGGCAAGGATTCTTCGTGTTGGCCATGGCTGTAAGAGGGTTCCTTGCAGAGGAAACAACACAGGTGATTCTAAGGAAGGACAGGGTCAGGGATTGCTAAGACAAAACGTGTCTGAATTCTGATGATGGAACGGCTCCCATTGGGGGTAGTTTCGTTCCTGTATCTCAGTCAAAGGTCGTTGAGAGGACGACTACAGCTGGTAGTATATTGAAAGGGGTTAACGACATTTCTAGGACCATTAGGTACTATTTTTACCGAATTAGTACCCAAAATTCTATATTTCTCGGACTAGTATTATTATAATGAACTTGTAGTAAGAGCACGGCCAGTTTTAAATTTTATTTTCTATTTTTAAATATTCAGTTTAAATCTTAATCGGGTAATTAGAATAATCTTAATTTTAACAAGGTTATTGATTTATAGGTGAAGAGAAAGGGAGCTTTGGGTTGAATAAATATGGAGAAACAACTCAGAAATGTGGATTGAAAGAAGAAAAGTGAAGCAAATTTTGCTTCTACGGCGAGTTCCAAAGTAGAATTATATAATAAAACTTGTTGTATCCTAATCACCTGATTAAGATTTAAATATGATATTTAAAAATAAAAAATAAAATTTAAAAGTTAGTGTACTATTACGGCGAGTTTAAATAAAAGAATATTTTTAAAATAAAATTGTTGTGTTTATGCGGCGAGTTTAACGTAATAGTGTTAGTTTGGAAATATAAAATTTTAGGTTTTAGTTTGCTAAAAATAGGACCTAATGGTCCTACAAATGTCTTTAAGCCGTGTAGAATTAGATTTAACGATTAAGAATTTAAGGTTAAGATTTAAAGTTAGTGTATAAATTGTAGAATTTAGTCTTTTAAATTCCTTTCAAGTTCCGATTTTGCCTCTAATTTCCACATCCCAACTCTAACCCTAACCCTAATTTCTACATACTAAACTTTAAATCCAACACCCTAAGAAACACCCTACACCTAAATTTCTGAACACTAACTCTAAGCCCTAACATTACACACTAAACTCATTATTTTGAAGTGGAGGCACCAAAGGAGGCATGGTTAGGAGGTAGACGATTTTCATCCTGTTGAATGAACAAAAATTATCTACCTCCTGACGATTCCTCCTTATATATCTCACACTAAAAAACTTAAAAATTAAATTCTAAACCTTAACCATGATTTCCACATCTCAGACCTTAAACCCTAAACCCTAAAAATACACCATATTCTTAATTATATGAACCCTAACCCTAAACCCTAATAATAAACCATAAACTCATTATTTTAAAGTGGAGGCACCAAATGAGGCATGGTTAGGAGGTAGACGATTTTCATCATGTTGAGTGAACAAAAATCCTCCACCTCCTAACCATGCATCCTTATATACCTCACACTAAAAACACTTAAAAATTAAATTCTAAACCCTAACCCTAATTTCCGCATCCTAGACCCTAAACCATACACCCTAAAAAATACATCATATCCCTAATTCCCTAAACCCTAACCCTAAATCCCTAACATTAAACCATAAACACTAAATCCATTATTTTGAAAGGGAGGCACCAAAGGAGGCATGATTAGAAGGTAGACGATTTTCATCCTGTTGAATGAAAAAAAAAATCTGACTCCTAACTATGCCTCCTTATATACCTCACACTAAAAATACTTAAAAAATAAATTCTAAACCCTAACCATAATTTCCACATCCTAGAGCCTAAACCCTACACCCTAAAAAATATGCTCTACTCCTAATTCCCCAAATCATAACCCTAAACCCTAACATTAAACCCTAAACCCATTATTTTAAACTAGAAGCACCAAAGGAGGCATGGTTAGGAGGTAGACAATTTTCATCGTGTTGAATGAAGAAAAACCCTCTGCCTCCTAACCATGCCCCCATTAAAAAATATTAAAAAACTAAATTCTAAATCATAACCCTAATTTTCACATCCTAGACCATAAATCCTACACCTTAGAAAATACAGCATGTCCCATAATTCCATGAACCCTAACTTTAAATCCTAACATTGAACCCTAAACCCATTATTTTGAAGTGAAGGCACCAAAAGAGGGACGGTTATGAGGTAGACGATTTTCATCCTATTCAATGAACAAAAATCCTCTGCCTCCTAACCACGTCTCCTTATATACCTCACACTAAAAAATACTAAAAAATTAAATTCTAAACCTTAACCCTAATTTCCACATCCTAAACCCTACCCCTAAAAATACACCCTAACCCTAATTTCCACATCCTAAACCATACACCCTAAAAAATACACCTTCCCCCAATTCACTAAACTCTAACCCTAAACCCTAACATTAAACCATGAACCTTAAACCCTAACCCATTATTTTGAATGAGAGACACCAAAGGAGGCGTGATTAGGAGGTAGACGTTTTTCATCCTGTTGAATGAACAAAAATCTTCTGCCTCCTAACCATGCGTCCTTATATACCTCGCGCTAAAAAATACTTAAAAATTAAATTACAAACCCTAACCATAATTTCCACAACTTAGACCCTTAACCCTACACCCTAAAAAATACACCCTACCCCTAATTTTTTGAACCCTAACATTAAACCCTAAACTCATTATTTTAAAGTGGGGCACCAAAGGAGGAGGTAAACGTTTCTCATCATGTTGAATGAACAAAAATCGTATGCCTCCTAACCATGCCTCCTTATATACCTCACACTAAAAACACTTAAAAAATTAAATTCTAAACCCTAACCCTAACTTTCACATCATAAACCCTACACCCTAAAAAATACACCCTACTCCTAATTCCATGAGCACTAACCCTAAATCCTAACATTTAACCATGAACCTTAAACCGTAAACCTATTATTTTGAAGTGAAGGACCAAAGGAGACATGGTTAGGAGGTAGACGCTTTTTATCATGTTGAATGAACAAAAGTCATCTGCCTCCTAACCATGCCTCCATGTATACCTCACACTAAAAACACTAAAAATTAAATTCTAAATCCTAACTCTAATTTCCACATCCTAGACCCTAAACCTTACACCCTAAAAAATACATCATACCCCTAATTCCCTAAACTCTAACCATAAATCCTAACACTAAACCCTAAACTTAAACCTACTATTTTAAAGTGGAGGCACCAAAAGAAGCATAGTTAGGAGGTAGACGATTTTCATCCTAACCCTAATTTCCACATCCTAACCCTAATTTCCACATCCTAGACCCTAAACCTTACACCCTAAAAAATACATCATACCCCTAATTCCGTAAACCCTAACCATAAATCTTAACACTAAACCCTAAACTTAAACCTACTATTTTAAAGTGGAGGCACCAAAAGAAGCATAGTTAGGAGGTAGACGATTTTCATTCTATTGAATGAACAAAAATCCTTTGCCTCCTTACCATGTCTCCTTATATGTCTCACACTAAAAAACACTTAAAATTTAAATTCTAACCCTAATCTTAATTTCCACATCCTAAATTTTAAACTCTATACCTAAAATATACATCATGCCCCTAATTTTTTAAATCTTAACATTAAACTTTAGGGTAATGTTCACAAACAGTCCCTTTCGTTTGGTGTTTGTTCTAGTTTGGTCACCAGATTTCAAAACAACTTATTGTGGTCCCTTACGTTAATAATCTGTTTTATTTTAGTCACTCTTCCGTCATTCTCCGTTAGAGGAGTAACGGCCGGCTGACATGGCAATTTTAAAATTAAAAAATTCCACGTGTATAATACACGTGTATTATGTTTATACACATTGAGGAAATCCAAGTTCCACTACAATTCAAGGGTCTCCTCTTAAAAAGAAACCCAGAGGTAGGCAGGTTCCTTCGCGGTATTTGTCTCCTCTCCGTCGCCATCAGCGGCGAGATTCCCTTCACCTCTTATTTCTCGTTCTACTAATACGGCGGCGGCGGCGGTGGGGAACAAAACGACAGCGGCGTTTCCTTCTCTGCTCCCAAAACGGTCTCAATCCGTGGACCGGAGGCGGCCTGGAGGTCAAGTGTCGAAAGGGGGGAGCTAATTTGTTCAATCTGTTTACTGTTTGTTTGAAGATGGTTCATACCCCTCAACGTTCTTCTAACGTTCCTCGTTGGCTCAGCTCTTGGTTGGATTCTCATCAAAATCACTAAAACTCCTAAGCAACTTCAAGGCGCCGTCATCGGATGTTGTTCGACAGGTTCGCCCGAAACGAACAATACTTGCATGTTTCCTTTACTTAAGTGTTTTCCCAGAAGATTACGAGATAGAAGCAGATAGGTTGATTGAATTATGGTTTGCAGAAGGCATTGTTTCATCAGAGGAGAATGTTGCAGAGCGTATGTTGGTTGAACTTCTAGAGAGGACGAGGTGCTGATGCTGAAGCTGTGTATGAGAAACTTTTGGGAGGCTGTTATGTAAAAGTGAACTGCGAACATGCTAATAATTGTCAGCAAGATTTTGAGTTGTAATATCTGCAGTATACTTGTATTTCTTTCTTATTAACTTCTCCATTTGCAGTTGTTTTCATTGGATCTCTGCCTTTTGCTCTCCAACAGCTATCTGGTGTAAATGCTGTTTTCTATTTCTCTTAGGCTGTCTTTACAAGTGCTGGTGTACCCTAGCAGCATATATATGATATCAAAATATTTTCTGACTGTTAGACTTGAACATAACAATTTGTATGTTTGATACAATTTTAACATTTTATTTGATTTTTGCTTCATGCATTGGTGTTTCAGGCCATAGCAATGAGTATTGGTGTTCATCGTTAGTGGTATCCATCAATGTTCGTCGCCCGCCGTAGAATTTTCCTAATTGTTATTCCATGTTTTTACTATTAGTTTTTTTGGGTCTAGTTCTGCATTATGTTGTTAGGACTTCATTTCTTCTTTAAGTATTAAGTTGGAAGAAGAAGCCCAATCTTAAAGATGGAAACTTGCCGCATGCATGATCTGATGAGAGAGCTCTGTTTGCCGATAGCAAAGAAAGAAAATATTCTCTGCATCATCGACGACCCCTCGTTTCCTCCACCCAATAATCGAACAGTTCGCAGAATTGTTTCACATCAACCCATTCTCTTTCGACGCTTCAAAAGTTACCCTCTCAGGTCAATATTGTTCTTTCATAACTCATTTTATGTTGAGTCCCTGGCTGAAGCATTTCTAAAACCAAAGATGTTCAAATACCTTGAAGAACACAAAGGTAATGTAGATTGCAATGCAGCGTTGTTGTAAGTTTTTCTGCTGTGGAAATTGCAGGGATGCTATAAAAGGTGGGTGGGTTAGGCAAACTTTTGCCCTAGCTAAGTGCAATGAGTCTGGAGGGAAGAAGTCTCGGGTTCGTCGTTCAAAGGAGGAAAGGAAGTCAAGGGATGCTATAATACACGTGTATTATACACGTGGAATTTTTTAATTTTAAAATTGCCATGTCAGCCGGCCGTTACTCCTCTAACGGAGAATGACGGAAGAGTGACTAAAATAAAACAGATTATTAACGTAAGGGACCACAATAAGCTATTTTGAAATCTGGTGACCAAACTAGAACAAACACCAAACGAAAGGGACTGTTTGTGAACATTACCCTAAACTTTAAACATACTGTTGTTGAAGGTAAATGATTTTCATCCATGTTGAATTGTGACAGTCAATGGTTCAAGTTTATTATTTGAAATATGTAATTTTTCATGTGAGTAATTTAATCGGTTTTATTTTATTTTTATATAGGTTTAAAGTCCTTTGAAATCATTTTTTTGTAATTGTGATGGTGGTTTAGTCGGATCTAACATTTATGGACGACGAATATTAATGTTTTTTAGAACTTTGGGTCGGGTTTATTGTAACGCCCGTGTCTTGGGCCTAGGAGTTAACCGGGTTTTAGTCGGGTTAAATAAAAAGTTAATTAAAACAACTCAACTTCAAATAGTGACCTAATTAAGTTTAATTTAAAAAGAGGAGGACTCATAATGTTATTTACCCAAACTATTTGAAAAAGGATGACAACTTTCCATATTGTCATCTTTTTCCCCTTTTTCCCCTTTTTCCCTAAACCCATGTGAAACTCCCCCTCCTCTCTTTCAAAACCTCTCAAATAGCAAATCACTATTCCATTCATTTTCAACTTCAATCCAAGGGCTTTTTGAAAGGTAAAGTCATTTTCTTAATCTCCTCTTTACCCTCTATTTAACCATTGTCTTAGATTTCAAAAATATAGAGATTTGAAAATTAGGGTTTATGTTGAAAATTGGGTTTTAATGGGGTTTTTCAATTTGTCTTAAGAAATTGTGTTGGGGTTTTTGTTAATCATGCTATAGTACACAACATATATGAATTTGGTCAATTTTGGATGAAATTTCGTAGTGGGTCTTTAGGGTAAATTTTAGGGTATTAAAATTTGGGTTTTTGGTAAGTTTAATGTTGAAATTGAAGGGCTGATGGTCTACCTATGTTAGGAGGGTGATTTGGGATGCTTAGGAAGTCATTTGGGTGCTTGGAATTGGGTATTTCAGCCTTTGGTTGTGGGAGTCCGAAAATTGGGTTTTTGGAGATGTAATGTGGTTTGGAAATTTGTGGAATTGGGCTGTGATTGCAAAGTGGGTTGAAGGTTGAATTAGCATTGAATTAGGAAGTAACGTATGTGTTTTTGTTTGACTAGAAGCAAGAGGAAACGTGGAAGAGGCTTTGGGACCGAATCCGGGTTCGTAGGAAGATTGGTTCGAATTGCTAAGGAAGGGCGGTGAGTGGTTTCAACTTGTTTTTAAAGTTTGGTTCGAGTGTGTGTAGGGTGTGTGTGTGAAATGTGCTTGGTAGGCCATTTCCTTATTTCGAGTTGTTAATTCTAGCCTTTAACTTCATTGCATGCTATTGTGTATTTAGCCTATCTATGCTCTTGTGGATTGTGATTAAATTGATGCAAGCATATCATGAATTGTATATGTGTGGTGAGCATGGAATGTGGTTGATGATACATGTTGTGGTTATAATAATTGGCACTAAATAATTACCGGTTGTAAATGATCGATCATTAGGATAGTGTGCACACAAATTGAGTCAAAACGTACGTGGCCTTGATGGCGTTAAGTCATCAAGGAGGAGTACGGTGATGTAACATTCCACTGGAAGCTTTTTATATATTTCTACGGGATGATGAGTGGAATCCCATCCGTAGGGCATGTGGCGATGAGTGGAATCCCGCACATGCATGGTCTGGTGATGAGTGGAATCCCACCGAGGTAAAGTGTTGTCATGGTTTAAATCCGCACAATCGGGGTAATTAAAGTGGCCAATTAACTTGTTCTTATATGGTGATGTAAGAGTGTGATATATGGTATTGTTGTATGTTGATGATATTGATGTTTAAGCTTGTTAGGATCGAGAGACCATATATGCCACTTGAAAGACTAGCTAGGTCTACTTGATTTTAATGCCTATGCTTGATGTATGTAAGACTAGGATTAACATGCTTGGACCCTGCATTATTGTTGTTTTTCGTTTTAGAGCACCCTCACTAAGCTTATAGCTTACGCTCTCAATGTTCAACAATGCAGATCATTAGCGTGGTGTTAGCTCGAGGCAAGGCAAGGAGGGCTTCCAAGTTTGTGACTCAAGTACGGTGGTAATTTTGTAATAGTTGGCAATGTGGCAAGGGTTGTGTATGAGCTTGTATGACTCATTTATATGTGGTTTGAAGTTGTGTTGACTATGGTTTGTAAGCATGACATGCTATGTTGAATACTGTGTGTGTGTTAGTATGTCTATTTATGCTAGGTTGTCTTGGTGTGGATGTAAACCTCTATGTGCTTGTCTTGTGCCTTAGAGGCTTTGAGTTCCTTGTATGACTTAAAATGATTGAATTGTCTTTTGTTAGAATGCCATGCTTGAAAGCCTAAATTGCTTGTATGCTTAAATCCTCATCATGTGTGAAACATGTTGTAATTGTAAGTTTAAGCATGCCTAAACTCTTGGTTTGTTATTAGGATGCATGTTAGTGTGTTGGTTGAGATTTGAGAGGGATTTAAGGGCCACTTTGTGCCTTAAATCAGCTCAAACCTGTGTTTTCGTAGCAGGGGTATCGATACGGTTGGTCCCGTATCGATACGGCCTTCATGGTTCAGGCCTCGTGTTTCGATACGCGAGGGGGCGTACCGATACTATTTTTGCTACTGGAGCTACTGTCCAGTTCCGTATCGGTACGGACCTTCATGCGTATCGATACGGTCCCCTTAGCGTTGACCGTGGGAAGTCAACAATTGGGGAGGGTATCGATACACTCCTAGGTGTATCGATACGGTCTCCACGGGTTGACTTTGACCAGTTGACCTGGTCAAGGGGTATCGATACACCCCTTAGGTGTATCGATACCACCTGCAGTAAAGTTTAAAATTTGGCCGTAACATGATTGTTTGAGTTCGTTTGATTTGTTTCGCATATGTTATTCTGGTGTATGATCACTTAGGGTTTAATATCCATTTAGGCAAGAATTAAAAGATAAAAAAAATAGGGTTGCTAACCGAGGGGGAAATTCTTAGGGGTTTTCACTCGGTTTTCCCCGTGTGGCCCACTCGGACCGGTCATCCGGCCAGACCGGGACGAGGGGGTTACATTTATACTCAACTTCGAGGCAGGACAAGTAAAGTAATATTTATATCCGGGGCAGTGTCGATTTAGAAATATATAGAATGGGTCGGATTCGGGGCGGCTAAAAATCCGCCCAGCCCGCTGTCATCCTTAGTGCATAGGATATTTTCGCTAAATAATACCAGTCAAGTATTCAAAATCGTAAATAACTCAAATTTAAAATTTTAAATCATACGTTAAATATCTAGATTCTCACAAATCTGAACTCGATAAAAAATGAATGATCAAGTTTTGAAATCTTTTAGAAACAAATACATTCTATCATTTGTAATTCGAAGTCATATTCAGATATCTAAATTTGCATTCACATAAATATTAGAATTTAGGCTAAAGGGGTTATTTTGTTCCCGAGTTCGACCCATATTAACAATGTTGCCTATCGCGCGAAAATGTGTTTAATTTAGTCCTTTAATTCGCACATTGTAACAATTTAGCCTCTCGACTAACGTTGACCGACGGAACCGTTAATTTAACCGTTAACTTTTAACGCGCCAGTCGTCTTTGCTGATGTGGTATGCCATGTCAGCGTTAAGAAGTCAAAATACTGGCGTGGTAATAAAATAAAAATATATTTTTTTATTTTATTTATCTAATTAATTTTAAAATAAAAAGTTAAAATAACTCTAAATATTGAGAGGTTGGAAATTGAACCTGTGACTTAGGGGGAAGCACTATACTTTACCACCAGACCAACCTCTATACCTTGTTAATATACACCAAATATATTATATACCCTTATTCAATAACATGGTTGCTCATCTTATTCTTTACCCTGGTCATCCAAATTTTGCATTGGTTATCTTCTTTTTCTCAATATTTGAACTAGTGCAAAATTCGAATGACTATGAGTGAAGAAAAAGATGAGCAGCCGTATTATTTGGATGAGAATATATATTATATTTGGTATTTTTTGAAAATGTATACATGTTGGTTTGGTGGTAAAGCATTGAGTTTTTCTCTTTCAAGTCCCACGTTTAATTCCCAACCCCTCCATATCTAGAGTTATTTTAACTATTTACTTTAAAACCAATCAAATGATGCCACGTGTTATCATTTGATTGGTTAAAATTTAATATAAAAATAAATAAGATGATTTTTTTTTATTTTTTTGCTACCTCAGCACCTAAGCCATGTCAGCATCTTAACTTTTCAACGTTGACATGACATGCCACATCAGTGAAGCCGGCTGACGTGTTAAAAGTTAACGGCCAAATTAACGAGAAATTATATCATAGGCTCGACTCGTCACGTCATTCATGGTCTCAACCAATAAAACATTCACTCCATTAATTTTTTCATGTCATTTTTTTCGAGTGAATCTTCACTCAAATTTATTGTAAATTAAATTTAAAAAAATACTATTTACTAATTGTAGATTCACTTGGTAAAAAGATGATACGAAATTTTTTAATGAAATTGATATTTTTTATTAGTTGGGACTATGAATGACGTGGTGAGCCGAGCCTATAATATAATTCTTCCAAATTAGTGGTTTTGTCGGTCAACGTTAGCCAATGGGCTAATTTGCTGCAATGTGCACACCGAAAGACCTAATTAAACGTATTTTTGCGCGAGAGACAACATTATTAATTTAGGTCGAACTCGAAATAAAACAACCTCTTTAACCTAGAAATTAATTAGTGATTATTCAAGTATGTATATCGATATATAATCCGAATCATACAACAATTTTAACTTCTGAAGCTGTAAATTATCTAAATTCGCAATATTCAAATCTACGTTTTCTTTTAATAGTCTACTATCTAAATTGTCATCCCTAGTTGAAAATAGCAACAAAAAAACATCACTCCATATTACTTAATTATTTTTAATTACTTAAATTAAATAACTTTTATTTTACGATTTATAATTTCATGCACAATAGTGTAAATCTTTTCCACAAACATCGTTAACTCCCCTCTAAAAATTAAAATTATGAACCCTAACACTTAACTCTCAAAACTTAAATTATAAACTTTGAAACCTGAAACTCCTATATCTTTATTTTTAGGCTTAATACAACTTTCCCCCTTAAAGTATACTCGATTTTCCAACTTGCCCCTTAAACTTCATTTTGCCCACATTTCCCCTTAAACAATTCGTCGTTACCCATTTTGCCCCATTCCGTTATCTTTTTTCGTTAAAAAAAATTTCGGCCAATAACATTCTGCCACGTCATCAACGGGTTGACTAAGTCAATCCGTCTGGTTTTATTTAAAGGGTAAATGACATGTCAAGTCTATCAGGTTTATTTTTTTGTTCAATTTAGTCACTGTAAAGTCTATTTTTACCTTAAATTGACCCATATTTGTTTCTAATTTTTATAATTTAGTCCATTATTTGTTATTATTAATAATATTATTTTATTAAAATGTTAATATTTAATATAAATAAATAAAAACAAATATTTTAATACTAAATTATTAATTTTTTAGATTAGAATTTCAATTAAATTCTAATTATTAATTCTAATTTCACTATATTTGAATTATAGTTTTTGAGTAAAATTTAAATTATATTCGAATCATGTTCGTATTATATTCGAATCATATTCAAATTATATTTGAATCATCTTCTAATTATACTCGAATTATTAATTCGAATTTTGCTATATTCAAAATATTTTTTGAGCAAAATTCAAATTATATTAGAATTATATTTGAACCATGTTTATATTATATTCGAATCATATTAAAATTATTTTCGAAATATAATTTGAATATGATATTTCAAATGTAATTTGAATATGATTCGAATATAGTATGAACATGATTCTAATATAATTCTAATATAATTACATGTTTTTTCAACTATTATATTCTAATCATGTTTAACCGGTAATTATATTCCAATCATGTTTAACAAATAATTATATTCGTATCATGTTCGTATTATATTCAAATCATGCTCGTATTATATTCGAATCATATTTAGAATATAATTTGAATATGATTCGAATATAATATGAACATGATACGAATATAATTACCTGTTAAACATGATACGAATATAATTACATGTTAAACATGATTCGAATATAATTACTTGTCAAACATGATTCGAATATAATTACCTATTAAACATGATTCGAATATAATAGTTCAAAAAACATGTAACTATATTAGAATTATATTCGAATCATGTTCATATTATATTCGAATCATATTCAAATTACATTCGAAATATCATATTCAAATTATATTTCGAAAATAATTTTAATATGATTCGAATATAATCTGAACATAATACGAATATAATTACCTGTTAAACATGATTCGAATATAATTACATGTTAAACATGATTCGAATATACTATGAACATGATTCGAATATAATAGTTGAAAAAACATGTAATTATATTTGAATTATATTCGAATCATGTTCATATTATATTTGAATCATATGCGAATTACATTCGAAATATCATATTCAAATTATATTTCAAAAATAATTTGAATATGATTCGAATATAATATAGACATGGTTCAAATATAATTCTAATATAATTTGAATTTTGCTCAAAAAATATATTTCAAATATAGCAAAATTCGAATTAATAATTCGAGTGTAATTAGAAGATGATTCAAATATAATTTAAATATGATTCTAATATAATACGAACATGATTCGAATATAATTTAAATTTTACTCAAAAACTATAATTCAAATATAATTCTAATATAATTTGAATTTTGCTCAAAAAATATATTTCGAATATAGCAAAATTCGAATTAATAATTCGAATATAATTAGAAGATGATTCAAATATAATTTGAATATGATTCGAATATAATACGAACATGATTCTAATATAATTTAAATTTTACTCAAAAACTATAATTCAAATATAGTGAAATTAGAATTAATAATTAGAATTAAATTGGAATTCGAATCTAAAAAATTACTAATTTAGTATTAAAATTTTTGTTTTTTATTTATTTATATTAAATATTAACATTTTAATAAAATAATATTATTAATAATAACAAATAATGGACTAAATTATAAAATTAGAAACAAATATGGGTCAATTTAAGATAAAAATAGACTTTCCAGTGACTAAATTGAACAAAAAAACAAACCTGACAGACTTGACATATAATTTACCCTTTAAATAAAACCAGACGGATTGACTTAGTCAACCCGTTGATGACGTGGCTTGATGTTATTGGCCGAAAATTTTTTTAACGGAAAAGGGTAACGAAATGGGGAAAATTGGGTAACGGCGAATTGTTTAAGGGGAAAAAGTGGGCAAAATGAAGTTTAGGGGGCAAGTTGAAAAATCGGGTATACTTTAAGGAGAAAAAGTTAAATTAAGCCTTATTTTTAAAATAACTCTCTAACCTTAAATTGGACTCATTTATAGAAAATAAAATTTCACTATCAGTGGATAGTGTATGATATTTTTCGAGAATTAGGAACAAAAATTTTCTACTCGTTTGTTGTACTCCATTCATGTCTCAACACAAAAAATAAATTACACAATAACTATAACTCTAAATGTTAAGCTTTAAATCCTAAAATTTAAAGATACACTATACCCTTAATCCCTTAAATCTTATTCTTAAGTCTAAAACTTAAACTATAAACTTATTGTTTAATGTTAAAACACAAAAATGTTAAAAAAAAGATAATTTCTAATTGACATTTAGTTTATTTAAGTCCCGTTTAACAACACATTTAAATGAAAAACCCAACTACAAAATAAAAAAGCGTCACTGAACACCTTGCGTTTGTCTCTCTTTATCGTGTTTTTATGCCTGATTTGTCCTCAAACGTCTGTTTTGGTTTCTAACACTATTTCTTTACCGTAAATGAAATTTTGCCAGCGAAGATAAACGAGGCCTATTTCAATTTCGAGATAGACAGTAATTACCTTGTTTGTTGAAAAATAGTAAGGCATAATACTAAAAAAATCCATAAAGTTTTGGATCTTATTTTTTTAGCCCTTAAAGTTTCATTATAAGTTAAAATGACCACTTTGAAAGATAAAAATTATTAGTCAATCAACGACAAAAATAGCTTAAAATGATATGAGAAACATACATAACAGTGCTCGTCATGATATCATTGTCATATAGGTAAATATACTGACTTTACAAAATGACACATCAAGCAAAAATAATTTTATAAAACTATATAAAATATAAAATATTTTTTCTTTTGACGTATTATTCTAACAAGTCATTTCTAATTGTTTGTCGTCAGTTAATTAGTAGTTTTTATCTGCAGAAAAATTATTTTGACTTCTAATAAAACGTTAATGACTAAATCATTTTTAAAAAAATATAAAAGCCAAAATTACAATTTAATCAAATGTTAAGAATTTTTTTAACATTACGCCAAAAAGTAAAAATAAAAAAATAGGGATAAGATCAAATTACACGGTGTATGGATGAGATTAACAATAAAAAATGTGAAGATTATCACTTAGGAAAAAAAGATAAGGAAATAATCTGAGCCATTAATTACCATCATCTAACGGTCCAAAAACAGTATAAAAGTAATTGAGTTTTACACGGTGTAAGTTGAACCTAACCAAAAAAAAAATAAAGTTGTTTTAGAGAAGCATAAAAGCAAGAAGAAAAAAAATGCGTATGAACTTAGTTTACAGAAGAGGCGGATTACTCGTGTCAGCATTTTTCAGAACTCACCGAAATTTCTCTGATTTCGGTCAATCAATTCTTCAGTTTCCCCAGAATCTTCTATTCCTATGAATCCACACCATCATTCGGAACCGGAACTCCAGGTTCCGTCCTTGGCTCCGCTCCGAATCCAACCCACATCTCCACGTGTCCCTTTGACCACCGTCACCACCCCAGTCGCCGGAGCCCAGCGCCGCATTGCCATAGCCGTCGACTTAAGCGACGAGAGTGCTTATGCCGTCCGATGGGCCGTTCAGAACTACCTTCGTCCCGGAGATGCCGTCATCCTTCTCCACGTCCGTCCGACATCCGTCCTTTACGGAGCCGACTGGGGCTCCATCAAACTCCAAATCAACCCCAACTCCACCAACAATCACGAGAGCGCCACCGCCATCAGCGGCGAGAACTCCGACAAGGAGTCGCAGCAGAAACTCGAGGACGATTTCGACGTTTTCACGACGACGAAGGCGAACACGCTGGCGCAGCCGTTAGTGGATGCTCAGATTCCGTTTAAAATCCACATAGTGAAAGACCATGACATGAAGGAGAGATTGTGTTTGGAAGTGGAGAGGTTGGGGCTAAGTGCGGTGATCATGGGTAGCAGAGGGTTTGGAGCCGCTAGGAGACCCAACAAAGGAAGGCTAGGAAGCGTTAGTGACTATTGCGTCCACCACTGCATTTGTCCGGTGGTGGTGGTCCGGTACCCGGAGGAGGAAGAGAAGGCGAATGGCGGCGCCGAGAAGGCGGCGAAGAAGAGCATTATTGGAGAAGATGTGGAGCTGCAGCCTGTACCCGAAGAGGAACCAGAGTATCATGATGCGGAGGAGGGGCATACAGGTTTGGGTTTCCGAATTCGAAATTGATGTTGTTTTGATGGTAATCAACTGGTTTAATTTGT
This sequence comes from Hibiscus tridactylites, assembly GCA_958450335.1. NCBI lineage: Eukaryota > Viridiplantae > Streptophyta > Magnoliopsida > Malvales > Malvaceae > Hibiscus > Hibiscus tridactylites. Next base: position 23,112,598 of record OY288287.1, read on the forward strand.
AATTGATTTAGTTTTGGGTTTAATTATGACATGTGAAGAACAAGAACTAAGAAGTAGCAGCCTGAATTGAGGTTTTGCTTTGTTGTGGGTGTGTTGGCTGCGAAAAGATGATGAACATGATCACTATTATTAATCCGTTGAAGGAAAAGATGACGAAAACGATCGATATTATTAAACCCGAATTAATCCTTTCGAAATGGCCTATGGACTTGGAGATGTGAAATGTTTGTCTATCTCGAATTTTCGAGCAGAGCTGTGCTAAATTCAGTGTATGAAGTGAAAACATAATACTTTAGGCTGTAGGCCTTAGATGATGTGTTTCTTGTTATGATTGTTTCTAGGACTTCAGAAACATGTAAGGCCTATGTATTGTTTGTAGTTTAATCAATTATGTATTTTACTCGCAAAATTATATCTCATCGGTTCATATTTCTTGTTAGCAGATGCTTAATATGACTCGAAGCAACGTCGAGCGCCTACTTATTCAGGTACTTTGATATGACTCGGAACTCTTCGTTCTTGCTTCAAAAACCTGCACCTATCATGTAGCAGTATTTATCAAATTATTTGAAGTTTTCGAACCTATAGTTTATCTCTACCCCGGAATGAACTCATTTGCTAGTTAGGCCTCGGTTTTTATTTTGAATTACTGGATGTGGATGATTGATTATATGGTCCTTGCACTAATGTTGCAGCAAAGGATGAAAAGCAAACTAAAATTTGAAGGCTTCGTGGTGGCGAAGAAGCGTGAAAATGTTGTGTGGTGATGAACTTTATGCTTTGTATAGAGTATAATAGGGCTCTGGTTTTTCTCTGTACTTCCTGTTAATTGCTCTGTTTCGACATTCGACAATTAACTGTTCAATGTATATGGTTTGCCGTACTGGGTTTCTTTCTTTGTTCCCAAGTAATAAGCCTTTCCATAGCATGTTAATGATATCATAGGAATACCAGTTTTTTTCACCTTTAAAGCTGCTCCCTTGTTTTAGGTTGCATTTGTCTCGAATCAACATGGTTTCGACATTCTTATTATTTTGGTTCAAAGACCATGGAGACACATAATAGTTGAACTTCTGCGGAACGGCAACGGAAACTGGCCGAGAATATATTCAGGGTATGTAATTGAACAGATTTTTGATATTTTGTTACTTCTATTTCAGTAACAAACGAGAGAGAAAGCAGGAACTTAAGAATTTAACAGAAAAGGAAAAGTGTATCTTTAGTGACAATTTATTGCAGTTGCTACAAACAACGAAACTCGAATATCAAATAGTCTCAAAAACAGAAAACAGAAAGCAATCAAAGCCCGAGGTTTCCCTCACTTTGGCTCCTTCGCATGGAAACCTGCAATTTAAAGTTCAGAAGTTTGCTATCGAGATCTGGATAATGATTCCGACGATTAGTCGTTGCCTTCCTTCCGCTAGGAGGAGGGTGGCGACCATGCCTGCTTCTGGACTGAATTGGGGAAGCCACGGCTTGACTTTTGCGAGATGAAGAGGATGTCCGGCCAGTACCATGGTTATTCTTCCTTGTACCTCTGTGTTCTGATCTATGGACACGATCAAATTGATGGCTGCTGATGCCTAGCCTAACTGATCGTTCCGTGGCTTCCTTCACCTTAATAGCCTGCCGATTGAAGTAAACCAAATTCGGAAGAAGACCTTGCAAATGCTTCTTGAGATATTCATCTCCAACATTCTTCTGTGCCGGGTTACCTTCCAAGCTGATGGCTTGCAAGGAATTATAGTTTGCTGCGAGTTGGCCGAGACATTTGGCCGTAGAGATTTTGTTGAAACGCAGATCCAGAACCGTCAATTTTAAGAGACGATGAAGACCCTCTACCTCACTTATCTTGTTTCCAGCCAAATACAACTCTTTAAGAGAGGAACAAGAAGCCAAACCTACACAAGATCAAAAATATTGGAAGGTAAAGAGTGTGGCAAAGAAAATAGAACAGCTAACCAGTTGCAGTTTGCCTCACATACCATGACCAATTCTAAATATCCGATTGTAGCTTAGATTCAGCACACGAAGTCGAGTAAGTTCACGTAAACCCTCAATGGTGGATATATTATTCCTCGACAGATTCAACATGTGAAGTCCTCGAGGAAGAGCACCGGCAGTAATCCTTGCTGAAGTGCACATACAGATCATGAGACTTTATAAGATGTCAAAATAGAAGACAAATACAGAACTGATAATCTTTGCAGTTGATTATACTTACCTATTGCATTTCCTGATAGATTAAGCACCTTCAAGCTGACAAATGCACTCAGAAATGGTATAGCAACCAAACCAAGATTTTCAAGTTGAGCGGTGGTTGCCGAGGCACTCAAAGAAGATATGTATCTTTTCGCAGCTTCCATGCCGGGACTTACCTTAACATCCACCTTTGCAGCAGTCAAACCATTTGAGACAGCAGGTTCTACTTTCACCTGATCATTGGGATGGGATAATTCAAATGTGTCTTCGGGTTCTTCTGATGGGCTAACGTGTTGAAGATCGTTTACCCAATCCTCGATTCGCTTAAACTTAAAATCCATGCCAGTCGACTCATTCTGATACAGATCCCGCGGTTCTTCTTGCAGGATTTTCACTTCATCCGAAACTGGCACAATCCAGTCTTTTGCTGATGCAGAACAGCTATAAGATTCAAAGCCCTCATAAGAACTTTCACAGTTATTTTTATGATTTTTGTGCACGCCATCATCTTTTTCTTGTTCTCGCATCACTTCAGTATAAACACCATGAATTGAAGTCCCCTTTTGTCTCATGCTGAGAACATGTATATCCTCGAAGGATCTTGTACGACGTGCCGAATATTTAGGAGAACGAACTCCAGAAATGAGTGCTGATGCAGCAATGTTTGGCATCGAACGTGATTTTACGATCCCAGGTGCATTATTGGAACACTCATAATGCAAAGGTAAATTAGAGAAATCGTGGCCATCCTTGTCCGAAAGCTGAGAGTCTCCTATAGAGAAAACCAGATCAGTATTGACATTGTTAGAGCTTACTTGAACAGATTCTGAGCATGGATCATTTTGGCTCTCTACTGTATGTTTTTTGCCATCTTCAACCAAACCGTGGTCGTGAGAATCGGAAGAAAATCCTTGATCAGTATCGTCGTCCGTATCAATTTGTTGAGGAACTCTTCCTTCCAGGTAAAGTCCACTTCCAAGAGACACACTCTTCTTAAAACAGTGACTCCGAAGGGACCTGGAACTGCTATCGAGATCGGTTTTGTCTCGTATTTCAAACGATTTTTCTGCCTCTGGCAAGAATGACTCCATGTTTGTAGCTTGAATTGACTCCTTAGTAGCTTGAACTTGAGAAAAATCTTCTAAAATCGTATGCATCACTTCAACAGATGGCTGAACAGTTTTCTGATGGCCAAGTGGATACTCGAGTCAGGATTACACTACAGTATACAACCCGAATTTAACCGAAGTTTTCAAAAACCGGAAGCAAATCCCGGACTTACCTTTGGTTTCTGGCTTCCGACGTGACCGTTGAAGCATGGAAATCTAACCATCGTGGTGATACAGAGTATGCACTACATCCACACAAGACCTACCTTCTTGTGTTACATAGAAAGCTATAAGCTTAAAACTACTGTAATCATTAAGGTTCAAAATCTGGAGGAAAGCACCTAATTCTACTACTGTGAACAAAAATGACAAGCTTCAATCAACTTCAAGGTATTTTAGCGAATACCGACATTAGCCGTAATCAAGCGAAAGACCCTCCGAAACCCGCCGCAGTCTCCAGATATGGCTTGATCTTGATCTCCTTAAAACACAAAGCAGGATCAGCTCTTTCTTGTCCCCCCACACCCACCTCGAGGTGCGAGAAAATTTCAGTTTCGTTGCAGCGGCCAGAGTGAAGAAGAGTCTTCTACAACGAGGAAAATCGAATCCCTAACAAGCATAAGAGACCCCTGCCTGCCTGAAAATGATAATTAAAGGATCACATAATTTACAAAGTAGATGTCCAAGCAGAATAGTCTAAGCCAAGTTATGAATACAACATGAAAACTGCAGATTGTTAGAACAGCAAGCAGTAAATAACTATGGGGACTTCCAAATTGTAATTTTGACTCTAACAAGATCCCACTTTTATTCAATATATCCATTCAAGGCATTCAAACATCCTCAAAAACATCAATTCTAAAACCAGAACAAAATCTGCAGATAAATGAAAGAGGTAATGAAATCAAGCTATGAAGAAGAAGACCAATCAACCAGATTGGTCTAACATATGAAACACAACCGCAATCAGCAACCTTTTAGGACCAAAACGAAAATGCAAATGGAAACTAACCCAAAGAACATCAAAATAACTAAATCCCATCATTAGTTAGCCCTCATTCTAAGCAAACATGAACCCAGAAAAAAAGAGAGGCAAGTGATTCAGAACATTCAAAACCAACCAAATAACATTAAAAAAAAGACCCATTAATTTATTAGGAATCATTAACCCAAAAAAGAAGAAAAAAAACGATCTTTACCTCTCAATAGCCAGATTAATTCAAGCAAAGGACTTTTTTTTTTCTTAAAAACGTGAGAAGCTGCTTGCTTCAGCTAGAAAGATAGAGAAAGAGAACACAATAAATAGCAAGCACGTTGGTTCCTGATTATTAGCTTTTGTATTTGTTAGCTATAAATTTGGAAAAACCATGAATAGTTTATTTGTTTCCTTTGAATGAACGGCGTAAGAAAAAGGTTTAAGCTTTAATGCTTACCCTAAGCTTTTGCACTGATTTATATAACGCAAATCAATGGCCCTGATTTTTGTTTTTGTTAAATTATTAATTTTGTGATTTTTAACAGCCACATGTGAAAGGATGAGGAAGGAAGGAACGGATCCTTTGTCTTTTGGGCAGCTGAAACAAAGGGGAAGCTGAGATTGCTCTTTCGTTAAAATGAATACAAAAATAATGGAAATTCAAAGCAACAAAAATGGCCAACAAATTATTGGTCAATACTTAATTATATAATTTTTTAAAATTTTAAATTTTGTAATATTCTATAGTCATATAAAGTTTTATTTCGAAAAATATTGGGTCTAAAATATGGGTTTGAACAACAACAAAAAAAATAAGCCCAATTAAAATATAAGTCGAATTTAAATTTCAACATTCAAGATTTGAGTCTGACTTGACTATTTTCTTATTTGATAGATTAACTCATAAAATCATAAAAATAAGCCCTTTTTTATATCATATATAACTCATAATATCACATAAAATCGAATTTATAATAATATGTGATATTGTAATATAAACATTAACAAGTTGTCTATACATATAAAAAGAAATCTCTATATATATATAAGCTCAGTAAATATTAATTAAATATAAATAAAAATGTTTTTTCCAAAAAATAAAAATCATAATGACGAGTCAAAATGTTTGAATTAATCAGTTACAATTTACAAATCTGGGTAGACCTGAACAAAATTTAAGATTTATATCAGATCAGATCAAATAGATAAAGATGAAGTGTATTAATCTCATGCATAAGTCTGACCCGAACTCAACTCACAAACACCTCCGATTAGCAAGTACGTATCTTAGCCTCCCAAAATGAAAAAAAAAACAATTTGAAGTCCTTGAAATTTTCAAAGTTTAATACTTAAAACTATAATGATATAAATGAAGGATTATTACCCTACATAAGCAGTAGAAATTTTTGTTTCTACAAGCGCTTTAAATTTAGAGTTTATGAATTTTAGTGTAAGGGTTTATAATTTATGGTTTATGGTTAGAATTTAGGAATTAGATTATGATTTAGGTTTTATGGTAATATGGTTAGGGTTTATATTTTAACCTATAAACTATAAATTTTAACCCTAAACCTAAAATCCTACCAACAATCCCAAAATCAAAACTACTACACTTAAACCTCTAAATCCTGAACAAAATCCTTAACCCCTAAAACTAAGGTGTTTGTGTAAACTTTAGCATTTGTGCATGGAATAATTACTCATAAATTAATAGATAATTATTTGATGCACTGGGGTGGAAACAAAAAGTTTTCACAAACACCTTAGTTTTAGGGTTTTGAGATGTAGTTTAGGGTGTGTGGTTTAAGAGTTTAGGGGTATGTGTTTTGAATTTAGGGATAGTGGTTGAAATTTATAGTTTAGGGTTTATAGATTAAAACCTAAATCATCACCATATTACCCTAAAAACTAAATCTTAACATCTAAACCCTAAATTCTAATCAGTGTCCTTAAATTCTAAATCCCTACATCTAAACTCCTAAACTCTAAAACTATGGCGCTTGTAGAAACTTTTAGCTTCCACCATCATTGTATAAGATAATAATCTTAAATTAATATAACGATAATAATTACTCTTAAAAAAATTTATAACTTAATCCGATCTTTTAAAAAATATTTCTAACTTCAACCTTAAATCAAACCTACTTTGATATAAATAATGAAGATTAATTTAAACTCAGAGGCGAACACAAAATTTTATATCAAAGTTGTAAACTGTTAGAGAATTATATTAAAAATTTAAGGGGGTACGAACTTAGCGTTGATAAAAAAATATATAAATAAAATACATAAACTATAATGAGAGTTTAAAATTTTAAGAGTGCGACTCTCTCTTATGGCATCTCTCGGTCCATTTGAAGCATTTTATGTTGATAGAGTACATTAAGATGATGACTCTCTTCCATAGTTCCATGTAAAGGCATATTCTAAGCAAACTATCCACAACCAAACATAGGTAAGTACATTGATTCTTTACGTGAAAAAAGCAACCTTAACCTCATTCTTTTCAATGTCAGTATTTCTAATATCCACAACCAACATACAAATGAGGGGTGTTTATTGTTCGGTTAAAATTGAATTAACTGACTGAACATGAATTTGGATTAAATAGATATTAGATCGACTAATAATTAATTTTTTTAAAAGTTTAGTTATTGGTTATTTCTATTCGAAACATGTTAATTAACCGAATTAAATACAAAGTGTTGAAAAGACATTAAAAAACCTAGGGAAGGTTGAAAAGACATTAAAAAACCTAGGGAAGGTTGAAAAGACATTAATGGTTGAGTGTTGTGTTTCAGTAGGGTTAGGTCTTTATATTTATAACATCTCCTCTAACCTTCGCTTTCGATGTCAACCATTAATTACATCTCACACGTGGAACATCTTTTGCATGCATGCATCTTTACAGATGTCCTTTATCTCATATTTCTTGCAAGTTATTATGAATCTAAAAATTATTTAAGAAAAATACAAAGTGTGTTGTAATTAAGCTAATATTCAACTATGAGAAGGTGAAATTAATTAATTCTCAAAATAAATTGGAATTTATGTGGGGGTGATAAAATGAAACAAGAAGGGCTGGTTTGCTAATTATTTATAAGTTCAAAAGTCCGTCTTTGTCTCCCACTTTGCTTTGAGACCGTTGGAAGAAAGGCACTTTGATTGCTAAAAGCCTAAAACACATCAAATCTCGTCCTTATGGATGCTTCATGCTTTAGCCATCCAAAATAGTTTAGAGTTCATTCAGTCATTCCAAAGAAATATAAGATTATCTCGGAGAATATCATATGGTTCGAGTCAAATATTCTTTCAAAGATTATGTTTTTTATTAACTTTTTGGAGAATATCATATGACTCGAGTTATTCCTTTGATTTTTATTTTGAAAGCTGACACAACATTTTCTTATTAGAAGAGAGAAAAATGAAAAAACAAACAAACAAACAAATAAATATCACGTCAGCTTTGTCGTTAATCTTTAACAATAAAGTACTAAGATATAAATAAAACATAACGTTATGTACTATTTTGTTAAAAAAATTAATTAAATTACTACAATAAAATTACTGGGACGTGTGATGTACCAAATAGGTTACCCAAAATATAATAAAACTAATCAATGTTTGGGCTGAAACTTTTGATCCATCTACTAACGATCAAAACCCTGGCGTAACCAAATTGATTGAAATATAATTCAGGGTGGGAATTTTACTCGACCTGACCGGGTTTCAACCCGATTCGACCCGATCGGTTTAGTTTTTTAATTAAAAATTATGTTTGGTTTTTTATTAAGGTCGATGTCGGTTTGGTTTAGGGTGGAAAATATTCGACCCACCTGATTCTTGATTAATTGTGTAATTTCTCTTAAATTTTTAGGGATATTTACTAGGGGTGTGCAAAATAAACCGTAACCGTTAACCGATATAACCATTCATTTTATAGGTTAATTAACCTAACCGTTAAAATTAAACAGTTTCGGTTAACTAAACCGCTAAAAAAGACGGTTAATGGTTAACCTATAGGTACTTTATTTTAACTAAGTGTAAAGTTTGTGTTTAAAATTTCTCTATTTAAGTTAAATTTTTTTAAAAAAATTAATACAGTATTTATCGGAGAGATATATTTATAATTCTAAAAAAGAAATAATGAATATTTGAAAAGAAAATCGTAATAGGTTACAAGTTAACATGTAAGGCTGTAACCGATCCGTTCCTTAACGGTTACCCACTATAATGGTTAACCATTAAAAAAATTAACGGTGAGTAACAGTTAAGTTACGAGTAATAACCGCTATAACGGTTAACCAACCGTTTAAGCTAAACGGTACGGTTAACCTACCATGAACACCCTTAATATTTATAATAATACCTCATTTTTATATATTTTTTATAATTAGGTCCTTAAAATTGAATTTTATTTATAATTTAGTCTTTAAAATAACTGTTTTTTACAATTAAGTCCCTAAATTAATTTTTTATAATTAGGTCCCTAAGAGTAATTTTTTATAATTCGAGTAAAATTAGGTTTAGATTTAAGGTATTTATTTTCGGATTGAGAAAAAACCCGACCGTGCACATCCCTAGAATTATTTCATCTACTGAAAACAGCCCAAAAATGGAAAAATGCACAAAGGAAAGCCCAACTAGCATTTCAGTCTTTACTCTTTGGGACTAGCAATTAGCAGAGTCTGATGAACAATGGCGTCCAGGTTACCTTTTCTCAGGAGAATCTCTAAGCTTCTCAAAGCTCCGCCTCCGACACCCCTCCGCTCTCCACGCGCTCTTCGTTTTCTTCTTCCACAAGCTTCGACACCTAATGTTTCTCCTTCTAGAAGCTTCTGCTCTGGCCCTCTTAATCTTCCCCAGGATTCTCAGGGACCTGCACCCATCGATTACCGGTAAATATTCAATCTTTCCGATTACCCATAATTTTTTTTTATAAAGAAATCATTTTTAGTATGACCCTTTTTTGTCTTATTATTATTGTGGGAACAGTTCGGTTCTATCGGAAGATGAATTTCATGGAATAGCTAATTCTACAATCCATGACCTTCAGGAAAAATTAGAGGTAAGAAACCCTTTTTATCATCTAAATTAACCCCATTTTTCTTTAAAAAAATGGTTTTGGTTTGTGGCAGGAATATGGTGATATTGTTGAACTTGATGGTTTCGATGTAGACTATGGGGTAAGTGTTAAAACTTGTTTGTTGGCTTTGGAAATCACTTGGCTTATTTATGGAAGTTAACACATTGTTTGGATTTAGTAGAATGAAGTGTTGACACTAAAACTCGGGGCTTTAGGCACCTATGTGATGAACAAACAGACCCCTAATCGACAAATTTGGCTTTCGTCTCCTATAAGGTATAATTGTTTCTTGTTCTTCTGTATTATTTGGTTTTGAGAATCTTGGATTTGGCATTGTCTTCTTTGGAATTGAAGGTGCTGTTCTTAAGCTGGACATAATTCTCGTTTAGTCTTTTGTTATTATCTTAGCTCTTAGTTACCCTGGAATTTACCGAAGGTGGATATTACATAAGTTGTTATTTATTTAATGAAAAGTTATCCGATTTTGGACCTGGTTGAGCTTCCAATGGTCCTTGCCTGAGTAAATGTGATGAGCTAGCTGAGTCCTAATCTTCCGGATCATTGATGGGTATATATTTCTAAAAAAGTGAGCTGTACAAGTAAAAATCGATTACATGATTTTGATGCCTTATGGAAAGATCTAAATCGACATTCTTCTTTTCTTGAACTTACATCGGTACATTCAAATTGCTTTGAACCGTTTATTTTAATGCTTTTTACAAAGATAGACTTTTTACTTTTTAATGGGATAACTTAGATGTAGAAGACTATTGTTCTGATACTCGTATGATTTTGTGTTTAGACTTTAGCCGACAACAATGTTTAACTACCGACACTTCGTATTAAGGTGCTTCTGTGTGTGCTTACCCAATTTCTTTGTGACAATCATGTTTCTTGAAGTATACATGATGCCATGTTTTTGTCATCTTTCACTAAAACCTTTTTTTTAATCTTTGATGTAATGTTTTATGTGCAGTGGTCCATCCAGATTTGATTGGGATCATAATGCTCAAACTTGGGTTTATCGACGAACTAAAGCAAATTTGTTGAAACTACTGGAAAGTGAGTTGGGGCAACTTTGCGGTAAACCAGTCAACCTTTCATAGACTTCTGTAGATCCTATGACGTTTGCATAATCGACCTTCGAAGTTTATTTCACAACTAAAGCAGTATGCCTCGATTTTCTTCTACAAACTTATATCTCATGATTCTTAAACCTCCCTCATGGGATGTATTTTACAGAAGTTAGGACTGGTCCCCAATAAATGATTGATCAACAGTATGCTAAGACCCTCAACTGCTTTCCCCCCCAACTTTCATTGCTGCGAGTCCCGAACCCTGTTACCCCGATGACCGGTATATCGGCCATTATATCCGTTGAACTGTAAACAGAGTAGCATGTCATTGTCCCTTTATCAGTGATCCCATTTCACCCTCATGATTGTAGCTTCTCTTGAGAATGTGCATGTCATTGTTCTTGTAACAGGTCGAGCAACTTTATCGTCATATAACCACCAACCTACAGACATTTTAGTCAAGGTCTGTGATGAGTAGCATCAAAGACTCGAATCGTTCGAACAATTAGGTAAAGAGCTGATGGCTAGTACATGTCACTAAAAGTCGGGCATTATTGATGCACCTTATCGGATGGGGTTGCTTTGCCAAATTTGGACCGAAAAGCGGCATGAATGCAGGGCAAGATTCATCTGTACAAAGACTTAAAAGCATATGGATAGCACGCCGAAAGATAGGTGAAGATAAGGCAGGTATACAATGTATATTTTTAGTGCCTAATTGACGGTCCCTGTGATGCTAGCAGCAATAATGCATAAAACTAAGTTTTTGGTTACAATTCGTCGGGTTTTTTTTTTAGATTTTTTGAAGAGTCGATTTTAATTCAATTTACTTCGGTTTTTGATTTTTTTCATATCAATTCTGATTTGACTTCGACTATACTTTTTTTAAAAGTAGATTTTTATTAATAAAATCATACAAAGAGAAAGCACAACCATGAGCCTCAATAAAAATATTTCTTAATCCTAAATAGAAAAAAAGAGTTGCATGATTGCACATGTCCAAACCACTGCAACAAAGATGAGACAGATTTATGCAAATTCTTATTCAGTTAAATAATTTGTATAGTTACACAAATTTTTACAACTTATACAAATTTTTATTATCTTAGTAAGGATTTAAGTTATAATATAAGAATTTGTGTAGTTATATAAATTCTTACCTAAGGGTTAGAAGTTTAGTTTAGGATTTAGAGGGTAGGAGTTTAGATTGTAAATTGAATTTGATATACAATTCGTGTAAATTGAAATGGTAAGAATTTATATTAACTAGTTACACGAATTTAGAGGTTTAGTTTAGGATTTAGAGGGTTAGAGGTTTAGTTTAGAATTTAGAAGTTTAGTTACATGAATTCTTATTAACTAGGTAAGAATTTGATACACAATTCGTGTAAATTAAAGTTCATATATACTTATTAAATTTAAGGGATAGAGGTTTAGTTTATGATTTAGAGTGTATGAGTTTAAATCGCAGGGTTAAAATTTTAAAGTGTTAGAATTAAAGTTTTAAAAAATAATTGTGTAAATATCTCTATACATAATGTGTATTAAAATATAATATTCTAATTATCTACAATTCCGTCTATTTTACGGTAAAGAAGCGGGTATAGTGAAAAGAAAAAGATGTCGGGTTACTTGCTTTAACCTACGTTTGATATGATAAGACTTTTTATAATTTAAAAAAATTATTTTTAAAAAAAAAATTAATGGTGTTTATCAGTGTTCATCGTTAGTATAATTAAATTTTTAATTTTTTTTTAAAATTAATGGTGTTCATAAGTGTTCATTGTTAGTGGTGTTCATCAATATTCGTCGCACATGGTTAGACTCATCCTAAAATATGACATTGTAATTATCTACAATTGTGTCTATTTTACTGTAAAGAAGCAAGTATAGTGAAGAGAAAAAGGAAGAAAAAATGTGGGGTTACTTGCTTTAACCTAACGTTTGATATGATAAGAATTTTTATAATTTAAAGATAATTTTATTCATATAATAATAATCTCAAATCAGTAATATTATCTTCAATTTTTTTTTAGTGAAAACCCTTAAAGAGCATATTTCTCCTTCGTCTCCCTCCTAAGATTTGTTCTTAAAAAAGTGTACAACTTCTAATCTTGGAGTTTCAGAATATTAAATAAAGTTGTACAGCTGCCCTATCACCAAGTGAATGGTCTGAAATTGAAACGTCAACTACAAGACAACGCCCATCACTCAACCATGCTGAAATGTACATGGAACAAAAGCACTTTCAGCAGAATCCTAATATGAACGGAGCAGCCCCCTCCCGTACTTGCAAAGATCTTTTAAAACAACCACCACAAAACTCTCCACGCCCCCACACCAAATCTCTCCGCCACACAAACAAACCACCATCCTCCTCCTTTTCATCCAACTCATTCCCCCTACACTGAGCCCTATAGGCTATAACCAGGGACCAACATTCGATCGTATCGGCTCGAGTAAAAAAAATTCGAGTTTGTTAAACTTATAAGCCTTATTTTATAACTATTTTTTGATTTTTTTTCTCAAATCGAGTCGAGTCATTTGAGTTCACGTTCAAATTTAATTATAAACATTTATAATGTCATGATACTAATCTGTTTCAATTTAACAACTTTCTATAACCATATACGATATACACATACATTTCTTTTTATTTTTCACATATTATATACATATATCCAACGGAGCTGAAGGGCTCAACTCGAATTATTCGAAGTTCCATTTTTTTAACTCAAACTTCATTTAAAATTTTTTCAACCCGAATTTAGAAAAATACGATTCAAGTCGAGTTTTTTACGTCAAGTCAAAAAGTTCTTTTTTAGTAAAATCGAGTTCTATTCACCCCTATTTAAAGCAAAAACAAAGCCGGTTAATCAATTCACAAACGTACTTAATTAATCTAATTGGCTGGTTAGAGGTAACCAGCTCCTTTGAACCACAATTTCCACTTGAGGATCACATTTTTTTGGCTATAATTTAAGGGGGTCGATGGTTTTGATTATGGGTTGTATTATTAAATTGGAAAATGGGAAATAAAATGAGATTTGGGCCTCATATTTTAAACTGCTTCCACCATCTGATGTTGATGGGCGGCCGAAATCTCAACTGTGCACCCAGAGAAAAATAAAAGATACACATCCATTTGTTTATACTTTATTGCATTCAATTCTTAGGGGGTGCTGGAGTTGGACCATCTCATATGATTCCCAGATATTTTGCATTGAAATTATTAAACAAACATGGAATATCTTCTCTTCGCCACACGTTTTAATGAACTGACACTTAAACAAAGCATTACAAATTACAATACCCATGCCAACAAGAAATAGTACAAATACAAACAAAACCATGGTTCAGCTTAAATTTATTTCAGTAAAATCCGATATAATTTACTGATTGACTAATTTAAATTTAGTAACGAATTCTGTCGTATAATTTAAGGGTTTTGATTGAAGTTTTCAAAATTTTAAAAGTTTGACCATTTTTTTTAAATTGAGGGACAGTGAGAACTTTATTTTTTAAAAATACAAGGGTCTAATTAAATATTTTGGAAAGTTTAATGGACCTTTTTAACCTTTTTACCATTCACGATCCACCTCTAACATTATTTAAAGAGATTTTGTGTAACCCACTAGGTCAACAGATTATTGGTAAAATAATTATCATTTTAATCTTATAATAATTAATTAATTTAGTAGCTTATTCTACCATGGTGCATATTTAGTTTTGCATTTAGCGTTCAAAAATTCGATTGAACAAGAAAACATGCCTCAACACTCAATCATTGTGCCAACATGTTTAGATCTAAAACTTTAAACGTGATTTTAAGAAAAGTAAAGTAGATTTGTTTCGTCGTGATTTTTACACAATCGTGATTTCTTTTAAAAAACTCCCAAACATAAATCACGTTACTTTAAAATCAATTATACACAAAATTAATTTTATAAAATCACGATTATCCAAAATCAATTCTACCACTGCAAAATCAAACACACTTGTGTGTGGAAATAGAACGATAAAAAGCAAAACATTAATTAAAAAAGAAGAGCAAAATTAAAAACTCGAGGAGACATGAATGCTTTGATCCTACACCATTTGTTTCAAAGGTAGAAAAGATTAAAGAAAAACTGGAAGAACATTGTGATTGGAAATCTTTGGCAAATGGATACACATTCCAGTTTGGGGATGCTAACTGCAGTGGGACAATCGGGCAGCCAAAGGGACCAAGGCGATGACATTGATCACTCGTCCCACTAGCAACCACCATCCTATATTGACCAAAGTTGTGCCATAAAATGACCCACACACTACGTGGGTATGAGAAATCACTCAAAAAGGACAACAAGTATGTGGACAACATGAAATGAAATGTTTGTTTACATATTAGGCAATACACAACAAGCACATGCACCACACTCATGGCCCAACTTTGCTTGTTTTAGTAGAAGATGCGTTTACAAGTGAATGACACGCACAAATCATCCTGATTCCTGTCTATGCTCAAAATACAGTTTAGAAAAGATTTCAAGTTGGTATACGTGCCTTGTGAGATAGCCAGCCAGCTTGATTTGTGGATGTGGTTCAAAGAATCAAGGGCAGAACCTTTATCTGCACCTCCCCACTCACTAGCTTCACAAATCACACATCATTGAGGCTGCTAAACAAACAACATTAATCTGGCAAAAGAATCAGAGCAAGAGATCACACTTTGTTGTTGGAGTAATCAGCAGTCTTGAAATTTCTTCCATTATTGGTACAAATAAACCCACACTACAGGCCTATAGGGGTGTCAACATTCCTATCAATGGCTATTGTTAGAATTGGTTAGAAAAGATCAGGAAAAGCAGGCCAAAACCAACCCAAATCGGACGCCTAAGAGATTACAATTACTAACGATTTTTTAAGATATTTTACTGGATTTTCTCACACACTAAACTTTTTTTCTCCTAATGTGTCTCTACTCAATCGCGCCTATCGGACTGAAACTGCACCGGTTTGATCTGTTGTTGTTTCGACCGCCTGGAATCAACCGAAACGGCTTCATGCCTTCATCCTCTTTTCTGTAAACCGTACCTCCGTTTAGGAGATAAACAATCTGGATCATCCTGTTTAACGATAACGAAAAAGGATTATTAATTTTTGATTTCATGAAAGAGATTAAACGATCTGAACGAGGAAGTAATTCAAGTAAAACGAAAAGAAATTAAAACTGAACGGAGATCGAAATTCGAAAGAGAAAACAAACCTGAGAGTGAAGATCTGATGCATTTCCTCTCGACCTTTTCAACGAGAACAAATTCGTTGATCTCGAGACTTCTCTTTCACCGGCGGAATAATCTCCGCTACTAGAAGAACTGGACGCCGGCGGAGGTGTATCCGCTACTGCTGACCACGGCACCACCTGATTATCTCCGTCCTCCACATCATCTTCAACCGACACGTCATCATCGGAATCACTTCCTCCGTCGTCGTCATCATCATCATCTCCTTCATCGTCGTTGTTGAGACCGCCTTCAGCGTCATTTTCCGCCTCGCTCTCTTCTCGATCGCCGCCGTCAACGCACCTCTCGCAGACGGAGACCGTGTGACCGAGCTTGGAACCAGTGGCTCTCCACGGAGTGAGAGACTGGCAAGCGTGACAGAGAAGACACCTCGCGTGTCTCGCCACCAGGAAGTTGGCTCCGTGGACTACAGCGTCGCAGTCCCAGCACAAACTGGCTTGGTCCGACTCACAATACGTCGTCGCCGCCAACTTGCAGAGCTCACAGCTCTTCATCTCCTTCATCATTTAAACCAAATCAATCACAAAAGATATTCTTACGTTTCTCCTCCTTTCGTTTTCTCGGCAGAATTCTTACGTTTCCTAATTTTCTCTCCCGATTCAGAGAAACCAAACAACTTGCAGTGGCTTATAGGAACAGCCTCGCCTTCTGCTTTAAATTACAAGTTTACCTCTGCAATTCCCAACTTGCTATCCTCCCCGGGATTAAAAAACCGCCCCTAGTTTAAACTAATAATATTTTCCTGATTTGAACTAGCAAAAATACATTTCCACCCTCCGGTTCTATTTCGAATTACCATCCGTTTCAACTCATGGGTTGGCCTTTGAACGACGAGATTTGATTTATATATTAAGATAAAAAAGAAAAAGAAAGGGGGGGTAAAGTTGTCAATTGAGGAAAAGGTACGGAGGAGAAGAAAATCTGGTCGTGGGAGTCTAGGGTGTTTTTGTGTGAAGAAGAAGTGGAAAAGCAAAGGGTGTGGTTCGACGTGCTGCCACGTGTCGTGATGTAAGAGAGTGAGGCCAAGTCTATTTTTTAAATTTAATTTAATTAAATAATTATATTTTAAAAGTAGTAAGTAGCACGACAGTTTTTTGGTTTAAACGGTGACGTGTCGGTCGGGAGTGGAGATTCGGATTCGTTTATCCGAAGCAGAGCTGAGGTTTATCCACGTGGCGGAATATAATGACGTGTACGGTTCGGGTCCCGCAATACGGGGATATTTTCATTTTTGCTCTTTGGAGTGGACAGCAATCAATTGCGTTAACCAAGCTTGTTTAATGTATAATTACCTAATTAATCGGTTGATGCGATTTTTAGTACCATAATAATAAGACTGTTTGCGGCTATTTTTCAGTTTCCTTTAAAAATAATAAAATATCTTTTAAGAAAATAGTAAATAGAGAAATTAAGATAACTGCTACTACTAAATCAAGATTGGTTTGCATTTGCAATTCTCGTCCTCACGAAATTCAAATAAAATGGAATTAGTAGAAAAATTATTGGCTGCAATTACACACTATGATTCAGTCTTAACTTTCCAGCCAACTAGAATTCATTATTATTCCGAAACATAACACCAATATTAAACACTCTAAACAATAGATCAAAGGAAACATCACAATCGACTAATTAATTTGGATCAGATATTACATAAGTTTATTGTAAAACATATTTTTCTAATCTAATTTATTTCATTTATAACGACGAAATTCGAACTTATAACTTTTAGGGTGGAACATCGCATGGGATTTTGGGATGTGGGACACTGTCAACTTTTTTTAATGGTTATAGAATATTTTTTTAGAAAAAAATGTAAAATTAGTTCTATAATCCCTTTAATCATTTTAAAATTTTATCATAGCCCCCTCAAAATTTTTAATCTCATTATAATCCCTCTTTATAAATTTTTAGTTCCGAGATCTAATACTTCATCTTACTAGACTAATTAGTTATCGATAAATAAGCCAACATTTTGGTATGATATCAATGTATATATAATTAGTATAATGACCATATTTTAAATAAACGAAATATTATACTCTTTTTTCTCATTTAATATGTTCAATATTGACTATTTTTGTCAAAAATTTATTAACTTTGACTTATTATTATTTTAAATTTATTATTAATAAAAATATAAAAATATTTTAAAAGCCTTCTATTTTATAAAATTTAATAAATTAAAATATTTAAAATAATTTAAGTCAAAGTTTAAAAAAATAATGCATACATGACATAACTAGTGTGTGGACATTAAGTTCGAAATACAGAGGTGCTCAACGAGTAAAAATCTTTGTTCGGTTAGCTTGTAGGGGGAAGATTTTAACGAATTATGAGCGAGTTAGGCGACACATTGCGGATAACTCTTCTTATTCAATTTGTGGGGCAGCTGTTGAAGACGGTTAACATAACATGTTGTCCGCAAGCTGTTGCAATCTGGGCGATCCACTGACAAGCTAGCCGAATTCCACAATATGAGCATGGTGGGTTGGTTTAAAGTAAATCTTAGTTGTTGTAGATAGCAGCTCGGAACATAAGATAAAACGAAGACGAAGACGAAAACGAAGGAAAAAAGGTAAAAGAAAAAAAGATAAGAAGAGGGAAAACGATGAAGATAATACGAGAGAAAAATAAAATCAAGAAATAAAGAAAGAAATATCAATTTTTCATTATTGATACATAATACAAGCCCAATATTTATAGCCTAATACTAATGGCTTAACAGACTAACCACTCAGCAACAACCCATTTTTAATAGAATATAACAAACTAACCACTTGACTAACTATCTTTGACTTTATTTATACTTTTGATATTCTCCTCGTTCTGTTCTTTATTTCCTTCACTGTCCTGTCACTTATTTTTAACTTCAGAGTAAGATGTTACTCCAAGTCGAAGACGCATAGCTTCAAATAATGCTGGAGGTATAGGGTTTGTCAAGATGTCTGCTGTTTGTTCAGAACTTGGAACATAGTTGACTAAGAGTTGTCCAGCTGTCACTCTCTCACGAACAAAATGAAGATCGATTTTAGCATGCTTGACTCTGCCATGATGAGTTGAATTTGAAGAGATTGAAACTGTAGATGTGTTATCACACTACACTACAGGTTTGCCCACAACAGACACACCCATCTCTTGAAGAAGCTGCTCAATCCAAATTAGTATTGAAACAGAGTTTGCAAGACTTCGATACTCTGCCTCACAAGTTGATCGTGACACCACACTCTGTTTCTTTGAGCACCATGCAATGAGATTACTGCCCAGAAAAATGCAGTAACCAGTAGTGGATCGCCTATCTTCCACCGATGATGTCCAATCAGCATCTGAATAGCATACTAAGCTAAACACATCACCATGTGTATAAAATAGCCCATAATCAAGTATGCCCCGAAGGTATCTGAAAATTCGTTTGACAGCACGCCAATAAGACACACAAAGATTATTTATAAACTGACTAACCTTGTTGACTGCATAAGATATGTCTGGTCTTGTTAGACACATATATTGAAGTCCACCTACTATACTTCTATACTGATGAATGTCATCAAAATATTCACCATCATCAGCAACTAACTTAGGGGTAACAACCATTGGCGTGACAACAGGTGCTGAATCTTGCATCCCAACTTTTAACAAAAGCTCAGAGACATACTTTTTTTAGTTTAGCAGTAAGCCTTCAGAGTACTCGTGAATCTCCATTCTAAAAAAGAAACTCAAGTTACCAAGATCCTTTAATGAAAACCTTTCATTGATCTGTTGTACAACAATTTCTACTTCATCAGTTGCACTTCCAGTGATGACAATGTCATCCACATACACCATAAGCAGTACTTAATACCCATCACAAGACTTGATAAACAAGAAGATATCAAATTTGGATGTAGTGAAGCCAAGGTCAAAAAGAAAAAAGTTCCTCAATGTCTGAAACCATGCCCTTGATGCCTGCTTAAGTTCATAAAGGGCTTTCTTTAGTCGGCACACTAATCTTTCACCATCTGTACCATGTTGTTCAAACCCTGGGGGCTGTTCCTATAAATTTCTTCAGACAAAGTGTCATTAAGAAAGACATTATTAATGTCTATTTGCCGAATGACCCACTTTTTTATTACGGCAACAACACGAACTGTTCTGATAGTGTTAGACCTAATCACTGGATTGAATGTCTCATGATAACCAAAGCCTACAGTCTGTGAAAAACCCTTTGCCACCAATATGGCTTTCAACCTTTCAACAGAGCCATCAGGATTCTTCTTTGTTCGGAACAATCATTTGCAACCAATGGCTTTCCTGTTTGGAGGCAATTGCTGCAGCTCCCAAGTACCATTGTTAAGGAGGGTATCAAACTCAGCTTGAACTGCTTGCTTCCAAGCCGGATCTTGCAGAGCAGAGGCAATATCAGTGGGTTCTGAAGAATCAATGTCAGCAATATAGGCTTTTGGTTTAAAAATTGTAGCCTTCCCTCAAGTCACCATAGAGTGAAGATTCTGAACTTTGAAGGAAATATCTCCAGGGGTGGTGGTGGAGGATGGAATGAAGGTAGAAATTGATGATGAAGTTTGAAGGTGAAACATAGTGTAGAGGATGCAAGTATGGAGGATGGAATAGTAGGTATGGAGGTGGATGAGGAATGTGAAAGAGTGGCAATGAAATTAAAATTGGGAGATGTGGAGGATGTGATGGGATTAGTAAAAGATAATGATTGATCTATTGATGATAAGGAATGACTTGAGGATGCTTCAGGTGAATGCAATGTTGACTCATGATGTACTGACACTTGAGGATTTGAATTGTGTTGAGGATTAGTTGACAAGGCAGACAAATGATGTGATGCATGTGAATGTAGTGTTGACTCATGATGTACTGACACTTGAGGATTTGAATTGTGTTGAGAATTAGTAGACAAGGGAGACAAATGACGTGATGCAGGTAATACATGATGAGCATTTGACTCTGACTGTATGTACTCATTCTAAGACAAATTTTGTTGAGAAAATCATGTAGTTGCATGCTGAGCTTTAAATGACAAGGGAGACAAATTTTTGAATATTGGTTTTAGTGAACATGGGGTGAGACTCATGGGAAAACAAAGTTTCATTGAACTGAACATGCCTAGTTATATATAGACGGCCAGTGGAATCCATACACTTGTAGCCTCTATGGTTTGGGGAGTATCTTAAGAAAACACAAATTGTATACCTAAACTGTAATTTGTGTTTATTATATGGTCCTAGAAAAGGATAGCAAATACATCCAAAAATTTTCATCAGAGAGTAGTCAGGATATTTTTTAAATAATTTTTCATAAGGTGACAAACCCTCTAAGGCCTTTGTTGGCAATCTGTTAAGTAAGAAAATGGCACTAGTAAAAGCTTCATTTCAAAAGCTTAAATGCATTGAGGCTTGAGCTAACATAGTTAAACCTATTTTTACAATTTGTCTATGTTTTCACTCTACCAAACCATTTTGTTCTAAAGTATAAGGACGAGAAAAACGATGAAGAATACCTTTGCTTTGAAGATAAGAAGTCAGAGCTATGAACTCCCCTCCTTCATCAGATTGAACAGTTTTCAATTTGCAACCAAACTGTCTCTCTGCTTGACTATGAAATTGCATAAAAGCATTAAGAACACCAAACTTTTGTTTTAGAAAATAAATTCATGTATATCCAGAAAATGAATTTGTAAAAGCTACATAGTACTTAAATTCATTGGAAAAAAGAGAAGCATGGCCCCATACATCAGTTACAACTAACTCAAGAGGTGAGGTATATTTAGTGTGTGAATTAGTAAATGGCAATTCATGTGTTTTCCCAAATTTACATGCAGAACAAGAAGTGACTTGTTTATCATCTATAAAGGAAATATTACAATGATGTAAAGCTTTAACCAAAGTATCTTGTGCAGGATAACATAATCTTTTGTGCCACAATTCTAAAGGCAATTTATTAGCCATAGTAAGATAACAACAACTATCTAGAGATGACATATCAGAAAGAGAAACATAATTCAAAGCAGAATCCAACATATTATTGTTATGATTACTATTATTATGAATAACTAGAAGAGGAGTAGCAGAAACTAAGGAACTAGGAAGAGCATATAGGCCTTTTTGCATTCCACCAGTCAGCAACACCTTACTGGTTTACAAATCTCTAATTTGACAGTGATTGAGATAAAATTCAACTGCCACCTGGTTATCTTGTGCAAGCTTAGACACATACAACAAGTTTTTAGTGATTCCAGGAGTAAATAAAACATTTTTCAAATGCAAAGACTTAGGATGAGTTAAAAGTGTAGATTGACCAATGAAAGAGATATGAAGAGAGCTACCATTATCAACTTTCACACTACCTGTGCCAGGGTAACATGTTGCAGCATGAAGATTATGAGCATCATTAGTAACATGGTGTGTAGCCCCTGAATCAGGGTACCATGTGTTGTCACTCACAATTTCAAAGGTTGCAATATAAGCATGAGATTTAGTAGGGAAAACATGATGATGTGGTGTAGGGACTGAAGACAACTGATGAGCAGTAGGAGTGAGAGCTGGAGTATAAACAACTAGTCTAGCTGAAGAGAAGAATGATACAACAGGAGCATATATAGGAGAAAACAGTGGTGGTTGAGAGTGTGGTGGTCCAAGAAAGTACACAGAGCTATGAGGATAACCAGATTCAGCCCCATAGCCAGCATATGCACTGAAGTGAGCTTGAGGAGAAAAACCCCTTCCTTGTTCAGACCAGGTCTAGAAGCTTCATTCTTGAAAGTGACATTAAATCTTAAGTAACATCTTTCAGCCAAGTGACCTATTTTCCCACATAATTGACAATGTGGTATATTAGAAGAAAATCTTCCTCTGTCTCTCCTACTTCAATTATAACTGACATTGTACCCAGAACCAATATCTTGAGAAGATTCAGATGTAGGATCATAGAAATCAGTGTTAACTTCAGGTGAAATGTATTGAGAGGGAAAAATAGATGAGGTAGTAGAAATTACAGGAGTATAAGTGGGTGTGGAATAAGGATAGGATGAAGGTTGACTGGAAGGTTGTTGACTGAGAATTTGTGAAACAAATGAATGTTGAGTGGTAAGATTGGCTGAGGCACTGATTTGACTTAGAAATCCTGTTTGTCTAGCTTCAGCTTCTAAAAGGATAGTGTGGACAGACTTGACATCAGATGGTATAGGGCTTGCAGTTAACACTGTGATAACAGACTCAAACTCTGGAGGTAAGCCATTTAGAATAGCTGTGACATGCTCTTGGTCAGAAATAATTTTCCCACAGCTTGCTAAACTATCACAGACACCTTTGACTTTTATTAGAAACTTTCTCATATTTAGATCCCTTTTTTCTGTGAATGAAGTAACCTTCTCAAGAACATAAGTCTAGAAGTGGTTTTACCACTGTAGATCCTATGAAAAGTGCTCCAGATTTCAGCTGAGATATTAAGCCCAATCAAATTAGAAATAATTCCTTCACTAACAGTAGAGAGGAGCCAAGAGGCAAGTGCTCCATCTTGCTCTTCATAATACTCAAAATCAGGATTAATAGACACAGTTTCATTTTTGGTAATATACTGTGGTGGCCAAGTAACATTACCATCAATGAACTTTTGTAATAGATTAGTTTTAATAGTAAGAAGAACTTGTTAATTCCACAACATATAGTTTTCATCATTCAGAGTAGAGCCAAATAGTTTACTAGACGAGACATTAGATGTAGGTGAAGCAGTAGCAAGGTTTGCATTTTGTGCATCAATTTCAGTATTGTTATTAACATCAGTGCATGATGTGTTGACAACATCAACATTCGTCATAGTAAACTGTGTGAAGCACAAAGACGCACGCAACAAGAAATAAGCAGAAAGAGCAACAATTCACAACAGATCCAATGCAGACAAACAAAAAACCCCAAGAAGAACAATAATTCGCAACAAATCCAATGTAGTAAGCAATTGGCCACAAATAACAACAAATGCAATCAGAAAAGAGTAACAATAAGCAACAGCTTAACCACAGTAAACAATAACCAGGAAGAGGAGAAAAAAAACATATCTGATAAAATTAAGGCACGAAGCTGAAATGAGTGAGAGCAATGAGCGCAATTGAAACCAGATCGAGCGAAAAAGTAAAATACTCACAGGGGAAATAAGCAAGAGGCCACAAGAAAGCAAACACACATCGCGTCAACCAGAGCAACAATGAGTACCGACAATGGCAGTGAAGGAGCTTCAAGCAAACGCGAAGCATGAATCGCCAAAGCAGTTAGAGCACTAGAGCAACAAAAATGGCCAATCATGAGGCTCTAATACCATGTTAGAGTGTGGAATTGAGGTTAGGGTTTGATGATTTGGTGTTGGAGAAGACGAAGGAAAAAGGGAAAATGGAAAAAGATGAGAAGAGGAAAAACAATGAAGATAATACGAGAGAAAAATAAAATCAGGAAATGAAGAAAGGAATATCAATTTTTCATTATTGATACATAATACAAGCCCAATATTTATAGCCCAATACTAATGGCTTAACAGACTAACCACTCAGCAACAGCCCATTAACAGAATATAACAAACTAACCACATGACTAACCATCTTTGACTTTATTTATACTTCTGATAAAGACCACGTGTGGATTGCCAACCAGTGGAAGGATTGCCATTATTTCAGTCCAAATTCGCACTGTAGGCAAAGGATTGCCATTAACAACAAGTCTCCCAATCTGCATGTTATTTGGTCATTTTTGTTTTAAGATTTTAAAGGAGTTTATTATGGGATTTACATCACTGGGGAACCTAGAATTGAGCTTGTACAACACTGAGAGAGGTATCATAGATTTCGTAAATTCATACGACTTCAACAAACATGATAAAATGGACATGGATGTACCATATCTTAGTCTCGAAAGCACATTAGTTGCCACTGATAACTTAGCAGAAGCAAACAAGCTAGGACAAGACGGCTTCAGGCCTGTTTATAAGGTAATGCCTATATATGCATGTCCCTGTAATATCAATTCTCATGGGGTGCAGTACTTGAAATTCTCTTCTCATTGCTCAAGGTAAGCTTCCACGAGGACAAGACGTCATTGTAAAGAGGCTCTCAAGATGTTGTTTTGATTGCCTAGCTTGAACACCGTATTCTCGTCAGGCTTCTAGGCTATTATGTTAAAGGATATGAGAAAATGTTGATCTATGAATACATGCCCAACCAAAATTTGGATTCCTTCATGTTATGACTCTAGCATAGGCGAGATTGTTAGTCAGGTTGTAAAGTTCTTGAGCTTGAGCTGAGTCAGCAGATGACAGTTAGGAAGTTAGAAAGTTGTTAGTTTCCGTTACTCAGCTAACTCTCTCATCTCGTTGTATAAATCTCACCCAGTCTCAGTTGAGATATTAGGAGTTTATCAATAAAATAATGAGAGTACCGTTCTCTCTTTTTATCTTCCTTTCAACTATAAGGTTTCTAAACCTTAACATGGTATCATTCGCCATTGTTGATCCTGGTTCTCTTCTTCCGCTTCAATTCTGATTTTGTTTCAGTGTTTCCTCTTTCTGCTGGTGTGTCCAATTTTGTTTGGCTGTGTTCTTTTCTTCTGCTTTTTCTTCGTTTGCAAGTGCAGTGCGCTCTTCTCCGTTTGGTTCGGCTATGATTATGGATTGAACGGGTGACTCAATAATCGACTCTCAAGTTGAGGTAAACTCAGCTTGTTTTTTAAGAAAGATTTATGTACTCACTTGGCTTCAGTCTTTACATCAATTTTCTGATCTTTAATGTGGATTATCTATTGTGTCATAAGGATGTCTGGTTCATGTACTTGTTGAAGAACAAATGAGTGATTTGTAGATAATCTTGAGGTCAGTAATTGTGTTTCTTTGATGTTTACTAGATCTTAGAGACATCATAGCCTTGCGACTGCTCTGCACTTATTTTCTTGTGATTCTGTTTCTTGTGGATTCATTATTGGCGTTTGGAACTTTGCAAATCTGTCTGACTTTTTGATAGTTCTTCTGGTGTGCATAACCTGTTTGATGATTTGCATCTAAGAAAATTTCTGTCACTGGTTTGTTCTCTTTGCCTCTGTGTTAGCATTCTTTTTCTGGTTTATTCATTATGACGCTTGAGACGTCTACCAGCTCTAGTTCTATTCCTCTTTCTCTCATGACTGATTCGAGTATGTACACGGTTCAACAACTTCCTAAATTAGACACTGTTAAGCTTAGTGAAAACACGTATGTTCTCTGGAAGCACCAAGTTACTTTGATTGTTGAAGGATATGATCTCATGTCCTTTCTTTCTGATCATAAGGTTCCTGAGTAGAAGGTTACAAGTGACTCGGGGCAATATGAGATTAATCCTATTTTTTTTGCCTACTTAAAATAAGACAAGCTACTTGCTTCGTGGCTCTTATCCACGATTGGTCATGATGTGCTTCCACATCTCACTGGGTTAACTACTGCTCGTTCCATTTGAGATGCTTTGGCTAGGAGGTTTGGTGCCAAGTCTACTGTAAAAATTTCCTTTCTACGTCACAGTCTTCACTCTCAGAGGAAGAGAGGATTGTCTGTCAGTGATTACCTGACCAAGATCAAGCTCCTATGTGATATGTTGGGTGCTTTTGGAAATCCAGTTTCGGACCAGAAGCAAGTAAGTGTGGTCTTGGCTGAATTAACGGCTGAGTTTGAAAGTGTAATCACAGTGGCATCTCGAGAGTCTCTCTGAAATGTTGCTCGACTGTGAGGCTAGGCAACAAAAATTCATGATGGAAGGTCTTACTATTCAAGCGAATGTGGCTACTCGTTCTAGTGTCAAACCTGAGGCATCTAAGGATGAAAGTCTAGGTGATAAAGAGGGATTTGGTGATGATCAACTTCATAATCAGAATCTGGGAGCATTCTCAAGACCTTCTCGTGGTACAACTAATTTTCGAGGGAGAGGAAGGGGTCGTTTTGGATCGAATCAACCCCAATGTCAACTTTGTGGACGCGATGAAAATTCGAGAAGCCTCACTCAAGTTTCTGATGCACTTAATCATTCCAGTTTTGGTTCTCGTCTTGAGTCTTCTACCTCTAATTTGTCAGATTGTATGATCCTCGGCAACAGCGTTGGGAGATGATATCGGGGAGAAACGAATCGGTCGGGTCAGGCAACCCAGGTCCAAGTGGCGAATCGGATCCCTCCGCCACGCTGGAGCCACGGCGGTTCCCTCGTGCTGCTCAACCAGAGGTGATGAGAGCGGCGGTTCCGCCACCTCTTCGGTACCAGAGTTGCAGTAGCTTATCAGAACGAGACAAAACTCCTAGGTCAAATGCTTTACTATGTTTTAACAACTGGTTCTGGGCAGCAAACGTTAGGAGAAGAATACTGTGACATCACTCAGGTTGCCGGACCTCATGGCCTTTCCCCAACACCTGCTAGACGTGCTCTCTTCACCGTGTATCAGACTGCGGTCCCTTATATTGCCGAGAGAATCAGCTCTAGGATTGCGCCCGCGGTATAACCCTTGCTGACTTGCAGTCTGATGAGTTCTATAGTAACAGTGGTTCGGAGAGGAGTCAAGTTGAGTCGTCCACAGGGATTGAAATTTCATTACCCTCGGAATCTACTGCATCGGTTTCTGTTCTGTCGAGGTTGAAAGAGAAATTTCATGGAATGTGGTTGCACGCAGTTCAGAGATGGCCATCAATGCTGCCTATAGCTCGTGAATTCTTGCAATGGGTTCTACGTGCTAACCTCGTGTTTTTCTAGTTTGAAGGTCTCTATTATCATATATCCAAACGTGCGTCTGGCATTCGCTACGTATTCAGACCGGGGTACATGGGCTGGTGAATCAACTTCAGAGTCAATAGCTGTTGTTAGCAAATGCACCTTATGCTTAAGCAATCGACAACACCCGACAGCTACATCGTGCGGTCATGTATTCTGCTGGAACAGCATCATGGAGTGGTGCAACGAGAAGCCCGAATGCCCGCTGTGCCGTACTCCCATAACTCATTCGAGTCTAGTTTGTTTATATCATTCAGATTTCTAGCTTTTGATTACGAGTTCCACTGAAGTGAACACCTAAGAAGAGAGAACGGTACACTCGTTATTTTATTGATAAACCCCTAATATCTCAACTGAGACTAGGTGAGATTTATACAACGAGATGAGAGAGTTAGCTGAGTAACGGAAACTAACAACTTCCTAACTTCCTAACCGTCACCTGCTGACTCAGCTCAAGCTCAACAACTTTACAACCTGACTAACAATCTCACCTATGCTAGCTAGAGTCATAACACTTCATATTTGGCTAGCCTCTAGACCTGATTTTTTTTTATAAATTTAGTAAGCTTATGAAATGCATAAAAATGACATGTTAAATCTTGCAAGATCAAAGGCTGTGGAAAGATGGCAGGGCTTTGGATTTAGCAGAACAGTCATTACAGCAAGCCTGCGATGAAAACGAATATCTCAGGTTTGTTAATGTCGGACTCTTATGCGTACAATAAGACCCGAGCCAGCGTCCCACCATGTCATATGCGTATAAAAAAGTAACTCTCTTTCTATACATTACACTCAACCCCAACAATTGAAGAAGAAAACCAAGGGCAAAGACTTTACAGCAAGAGTCAATGGCAGCTACTGGTTTGATTTGTATTACTATTTGTAAAGGCATGTGAATCTTCCAACATAAATATAAATACAATACATTATAAGACAGTGGCTTGGTCTTTTATTTGTCAATATTCAGACAGTGATTGAACAAGTAAGAAAAAAGATGAAAATGAATGGGGAAGTTTACATGATCATACAAAATTTATCCAACACAATTCTAGTAGAATATGTACACACAGCATAGGAAAGAAATTATTTTCTACAGAAGATGATTCGAACAACTTGCAGGTGGCCACTAGTACTTCATTTTCCCTCTGCCATTTTGTCTTGCTATACACTTCTGATATTATCTTCTCTTCATGGATGCTTTGCTAGAGATAATATAACAGTAAATTTTAGTGTAGCTGATGGACAAACCATTGCTTCAGCTGGAAATAGATTCGAATTGGGGTTCTTTGGCCGGTCCGGAGGCTCAAATGTGAAGAGATATGTAGGGATATGGTACACCTCCAATCCACAAACAATTGTGTGGGTTGCTAATAGAGATAAACCACTTCCAGATAAAACTGGAAGTTTACATGTTGCAGATGGTAACCTCAAGTTATCCGATGAGAAAGAGCATGTTTATTGGTCTACGCAGCTTCGTTGAAAGGTTTGAACCTCCATTTGCTTGTGGTGAAGCTCAATGATACTGGTAACTTAATTATGTATGTTAATGATCTGTTAGGGACAAACCTATGGCAGAGCTTTGACAATCCGACAGATGTATTTCTCCCCGGTATGAAGATGAATGAAAATTTAGTTTTAACTTCATGGACCAGTGAAGAAGATCCAGCATCCGGAAACTTTATGTTCAAGCATGATTCGCAAGCAAGTCGATTTGTTGTCATGAAAAAGAGCATCACTTACTGGAGATCATGGCGAGAGTCGGGTGAAATCTTTCGATTAGTCAACAACTTGAATTCTAGCGGGGATAACATACAAGTTCACATGAATGAAAGACTGGTGATGAATTTCACCGGAGATTTGCAGTATTGGAAGTTCGATTCGGAGATGAAAAACGGGTCATTGATATGGTGGGAGCCAAGAGATAGATGCAGTAGGTACAATTACTGTGGGAACTTTGGTACCTGTAACGTCAACAACAAGTTACCATGCAAATGTTTGCCAGGTTTCAAACCTAAGTTCTCAGAGAAATGGAATGCTGGAGAATTTGGGGAAGGTTGCTCGAGAAACTCTCCATCATACGGGGCTTACTTCTTGAGCTTGAAAAGGATGAAATTGGAATATTCGGAATCATCATTCGGTGTTAATGATGAAAAGGCCTGTGAGGATGAATGCCTCCGTAACAGCCAGTGCCAGGCATATTCAGTAAATGGCAGTGAGAGGAACTCTGCATCGTACAGGCGACTTTCATGTTTAACATGGACAGAGGAACTCAAAAATCTTCAGGACGACCAAGTCGATGGCTACGATCTCTACGTTCGTTTGCCACTGTCTGATTTAGGTACTTTACTCTTCACTTTTAGCATAGATCAATACTTGTTTTATGTTACTTTGATGTATGCAAATCTGGTACTATTTTAACAAATGCAGCAAAAATAGGCATATTGTTGTTCCTCTCCAATCTGATGTTGCAAATTGCAGCATTCAGAAAGTTGTGACCTCTTGCAGGTACAATTATCATCAACTCGGAAGTAAAAGCTCAATTTAACTGCATCTATTCTACTTTGCAGAATCAACGTTGCGAAGTTGTGAACCTTGTGGCACAAACTTGGTCCCTTATCCCCTAAGCACTGGATCAAGTTGCGGTGATCCTATGTATTTCGGCTTCTACTGTAACAATGTTACGGATCAACTAAGCTTTATGACAGCCAGTGGCAATTACATTGTTACCAATGTAAACCCCGAGGCACACATATTTGTTATCAAAATACAATCCGAAGAAACAGTTAATTGTAATGCTATGCAGTCGTCAGGAAGCAAAATTCTGCAGCTCAATCCATCATCGCCATTCGATGTGACCAGCAGTTGCAGCAGTGATGTTGGAGACTTCGTTAACGATTCTCCATCGAATGGTACTATTGAAGTAGAAATTAGTTGGAAGCTACCATCAGAGCCAACCTGTAAATCATCTGCTGATTGCAAGGATTGGCTGTTTTCGACTTGCAATGAAACGAGAAACGGACATAAACGTTGCCTCTGCCACCCTACCTTCCACTGGGATGGCTCAGCTTTGAACTGTACTCCAGGTTAGGATTAATTTGACAGCAGACAGCTTCTGAAGAACTCTTGGCATGACATTTTTTGACCTATTTTGTGCTGGTTTTCTTGCAGTAGCTAAACAATCAGAAGAGTCTTGGAATAGAAGCAAGGGATTCCCTCTTATCCTTGCACTATCTCTGCCAATTGCATTGTTTTGATTTACTTCTGGAGGAAGAAAATGGTAAAAAAGAGAGGTTAGTGTGGACTTTAGAGCATTTTTACATTGTCAATATCCAATTTCTTCCACCAAATTGGATCAAAGAAAAGATATGGTATTTCATATGCAGTCAGTTTTTAACAAAGGGTTGTTTGTTGTATCCATTTTGGATTCAGCTAAACAAAGAAAAGCTCATCTTCATCGGTACGACACCGAGAGAGGGGTTAAAGAGCTGATGGAATCGAGCCATTTTGAAGGAAAAGATGGGACAGGCATAGACGTGCCTTTATTTGATTTCGAAAGCATACGAGCCGCAACAGACAATTTCTCAGATGAACACAAACTTGGAAAAGGAGGGTTCGGGCCGGTCTACAAGGTACATTTTTGCAGACCTTCAAAAGTTCATATAATTTGTTCTTAGTGGTGCTATTATTGTTACAAAAGGCTAATGACTATGATCCCAGGGTAAGTTTCCAGGAGGTCAAGAAATAGCTATAAAGAGGCTGGAGAGTGTTTCCGGACAGGGCTCGGATGAATTCAGAAATGAAGTTGTGTTGATTGCTAAGCTGCAACACCGGAATCTTGTGAGACTATTAGGCTACTGCATTCGAGGAGACGAAAAGATTCTACTATATGAATATATGCCCAACAAAAGCTTAGACTCTTTCATATTTGGTTAGCATTTGAAACCTTGTCTTATTCAATCCAGATTGACTATTTCATTTTGCAAACATAGAGAAACCACAAATATATAGGATACTCACTGATATACATGTTACGATGTTCGATGTCGAATTTTAAAGACGAATCACTTAGCCTGCAATTGGACTGGGGGACACGGTTCAACATCATTTTGGGAGTTGCCAGAGGATTGCTTTATCTTCACCAAGATTCTAGGCTGAGAATCATACACAGAGATCTGAAAACTAGTAACATATTACTAGACGAAGAGATGAATCCGAAAATATCCGATTTCGGCCTCGCACGGATGATCCAAGGAAAACAAACCGAAGGAAGCACACGTAGAGTAGTTGGAACATAGTGAGTTCCTAATTTTTCTTATCTGCAGCAGCAGGAATCAGTTCCTTTTTTCCTGCTGCATTTCTAATAGTAAAGATTGATTTCAAATGCAGTGGATATATGGCCCCGGAATACGCATTAGACGGAGTTTTCTCGGTAAAATCAGATGTTTTCAGCTTCGGTGTAGTGGTGTTCGAGATCATTAGCGGGAAAAAGAACATGAGGTTTTATCATGTGGAAAATACCCCAAGCCTTATTGCTTATGTAAGTAAAGATG
Organism: Hibiscus tridactylites; assembly: GCA_958450335.1. Taxonomy (NCBI): domain Eukaryota; kingdom Viridiplantae; phylum Streptophyta; class Magnoliopsida; order Malvales; family Malvaceae; genus Hibiscus; species Hibiscus tridactylites. The sequence goes on from OY288287.1 coordinate 23,144,646, forward strand.
AATGTTCCATTCTCCCATGCCATATACTTTTGTTACAATTGCAATTGTAAATGATGCTGCAGGCATGGAGATTGTGGCAAGAAGGCAAGGCGTTTGATTTAACGGACGAGTCGTTGCGGTCGAGTTGCGACGCGAGTGAGGTGTTGAGGTGCTTGCATGTCGGGCTGTTATGCGTGCAGGAAGATCCCGGTATTGAAGGTGGTCGGTAAACAAAAAAGGAGAAGAAGATGACCGGAGAAGAAGAAGAAAGGCGGAGAGAAACGGAAGATCGAAGAGCTAGGGATTTTGGAAGAAAGGGGAAAAATCAATGTTGGCCGGTCAAAACAAGCTAATGGGCCTGTGCCACTTCATGTGGTTTATATAACCCAACGGGTTATAACCAACTGGTACCAGAAGAGCCCAGTCAGTTACACCACACGGGTCATGAGATGGGCCATAGCAGACCCCACATCTGTTAATTGGTTAAACAAATATAACCAATTCATAACAGAAAAATAACAGACTTGACTTCATTCAATATTCACTCTGCTTCATTAGGATCTTGAGCCGATTTAACAATCTTCAATATTCACTCTGCTTCATCAAGTTCTTGAACAGATCTAGTGGACCAGATATTTAATTGAGCCCGTAGTTCTTGAAACCTTGCCACTGCCAATGGTTTTGTAAGAACATCAGCAGTTTGATGATGAGCAGGAACATAGTTGACTTCGAGTTGCTTAGTCAAGACTCTTTCACGAACAAAATGCAGATCCAAGTCTACATGCTTAGTTTTTGCATGAAGAACCGGATTTGCGGCAATAGCCACAGCACTGGTGTTATCACACCATATCTTTGGACACTCGTTTAGTTCAACACCCATGTCACTTAGAATCGATTTGATCCACAAAACCTCACAGGCTGCATCCGCAAGGCTACGATATTCAGCCTCGGCTGTGGATCGAGAAACCGATCTCTGTTTTCGAGAACTCCAAGAAAGAAGATGTGCTCCAAGATAGATACAATATCCAGATACAGAACGTCGATCATCTATGTCTCCTCCCCAATCAGCATCAGAATAGGTTTGAAGAGTGATTTGATCCTTTTGACATGGAAACCATAGCCCATATTCAGCAGTTCCCTTGAGATACCTTAAGATACGCTTCACTGCCGCCCAATGTGCATCCTTTGGAGCCTGCATAAACTGTGCTACTTTACTCACAGCATATGCAACGTCTGGTCGCGTGTGACAGATATATAATAAAGCCCCTACAGTGCTTCTATACTTGACAGCATCAACATCCTCAACATCCTCAACACCATCATTTTTACTTAGTTTAGGAGACACAACAATAGGGGTATCAACAGAACGTGTGCTGGACATATCATTCTTAGCTAGAAGTTCTTTAACATACTTCTTCTGAGTAAGAAACAAACCATGATCATTTCTAATAGCCTCTATACCAAGAAAATACTGAACCAACCCTAAATCCTTAAGAGAAAACTGTTCATGTAAGGTTTGAATAATATCCTTAATACTAGATTCAGAACTGCCAGTTATAAGTATATCATCCACATAAACTACTAGATATACCACCACACCAGCATCAGTCTTGACAAATAAAGAAGTATCAGCACGTGAAGAAACAAAACCAATTGAACAAAGAAAATTTCGGAGCTTACTGAACTAGTTTCGTGGCGCCTGACGGAGATCATAGAGAGCCTTTTTAAGCTTGCAAACAAGAGCACGACCATCAGATCCACATTTCTCAAAACCAGCAGGTTGTGTCATATATACGTCTTCATCAAGATCACCCTTGAGAAACGCGTTGTTAACATCAACTTGATGAATCTTCCAATTATTTGAAACAGCCACAGATAACAACACATTCACAGTGAAAAAACGTACAACAGGGCTAAAGGTTTCGGAAAAATCAAACCCTGGCTCTTGAGAGTAGCCCTTGGCTACTAGCCGTGCCTTATACTTGTTGATTGTGCCATCAGAATTGCGCTTAATTTTAAACAACCACTTCGACCCTACTGCCTTTCGATCTGCAGGAAGGGGAACCAGCTCCCACGTATTATTTTGAAGAAGAGCGTCATACTCAGCAAGAGCTGCAGCACACCACTGCGGATCCTTCATTGCCTCATGTATACTCGAAGGCACTTCATCATGCTGAGTCAGTAAGACTTTGGGCTTAAAAATGCCGGCTTTGCTGCGTGTGGTCATCGAGTGAGCATTGGAAACAGGGGCTATACGAACAGCAGACTCAGGGCAAGCAAAAGCACTACATCTAGATGTGGGAGCATCCGAAGGAGGGACAGTGAACACAGTCTCTTCATGAGAACAATCAGTGGGACACGAACTAGGGACAGGGGAGGGGTCAGCACCTTGAACAAGCCTCACATCAGGTATGGAAGAAGTAGCAGCACCTATATCTTGTCTGACTGCAGATGTAGTTGCACAAGGAGCAAGCAACTCATTACTAACTTCTGCTGCAACAGGGGAAACAGGATGTGCAGCTGATACACCAGAGGAATCACCAGGAACATCTGGTGCAGGATATGAAACAACACCAGGCCCTTCTTCATCAAGAACAGCAGTTTGCTCAGAGGGAACAATAGGGGAATCAAAATTAGGAGCAGATGAAACTGGACCAGATGAAACTGGACCTTGAGCTGGATGAACATCAGCACCCTCTGGATCAGATACATGCTCGACAGAGGCTGAAGGAATACCAAATGAGGTGGCACGTGAAGGGAGAGGAAATGCAGGTGATGAGTGATCAGTGCAGGCAGCTGTAACACACTTCTTAGATGCAGCAGCAAAAGGAAAGTCTGCTTCATCAAACTTTACATGCCTCGAGATAAACACTCGTCCATTCTCATCCAAGCACTGGTACTCGTGATGCTTTGGAGAATAGCCTAGGAACACACATGGCTTCGAACGAAAGTCGAACTTGTGCTTATTATAGGCACGTAAACAGGAAAAACATTTAGAGCCAAAGACACGCAAAAATTGATAATCAGGCACCCTTCCATATAACAACTGATGAGGGGACACACCACCAAGGTTCACTGAAGGCAAACGATTGAGTAAATAAACAGAACTCAGCACAGCATAAGACCAAAAAGAAAAAGGCATTGAAGCTTGTGCTAGGAGAGACAAAGCAGTATCAACTATACTTCTGTGTTTGCGTTCCACAACACCGTTTTGTTGTGAAGTGTGTGGGCAAGTATATCTATGTTGTATACCCATTCGAGCAAGCGTACTATCTAAAGCTAGAAATTCCCCCCATTGTCAGTTTGAAGAGCAACAATACTAGCAGAGAATTGATTTTTTACAAGAGCAGAGAACATAGTAAAGGCAGCAGTAACCTCAGTTTTATTACGCAGCAAATATACCCAACAGTTGCGGCTATACAAGTCAACAAAGGAGACATAGTAACTAAACCCTGAAGACCTAATAGGGGCAGGTCCCCAGACATCGGCCTCAACCAACTCAAACGGCTTATTGTAGACTGTAGATGAGGAAGTAAAAGGTAAATTGTGACTTTTACCTAGTTGACACGCAGTACATACAGACAAATTGTCAACAGACATGTTCTTATTTAATATGAGACTAACAGTACGAGCAGAGGGGTGTCCTAAACGTCTATGCCATAGCCAGTACACAGACTCATCATTATTAGAAGAAGCATGAGTAGTATGATAAACCAAACCAGTAGTAGTAGAAGCAGCATTCCCAAAACAATAAAGCCCATCCTCCAACCTGCCTTGAAGCAAGATAGAACCTGTACTTTCATCCTTCACACAACAGGTATTCGAGTGAAATTCAAAGTACACATCATTGTCTTTAGTAAAACGTGACACAGACATTAAAGTTCTAGTTATATCAGGCACATGTAGCAGATATTCCAGATTCAAAACACGAGAACAAGAAGAGGTAGGAATAGAAGTTCTACCTATCTGAGCAATATCCAAGGTAGATCCATCACCAAGTATGACCTTCCCGTTACCCATATATTGCTGCCCGTTGCCAATAGCGTGAGAGTCACCAGTGACGTGATGTGTGGCCCCTGAATCAGGGTACCATTTAGCATCCAAAGCAATTGAACCGGACGCCACAAGTGTGTTGATATGAACTGTGTCACTGGAGACATCAAGACCAGCACCTTCAGAACCTGTTGCAACACCAACAAACGGTTCATAACACACATCAGGATTGTCATTCGAAAACTGGCAAACATTAGCCTGAGAATGAATTGCAGAGGAAGAAATCTGTGAGGAACTTTGAGTAGACAAGCCCTTGAAGTTCTGATTGAATCGATTCCAACACCGGTCGGCAAGGTGCCCGAGCTTGCCGCACAGTTGACATTGCGGTCGACGACCACGAGACCGATTACCAGACTGATTACTATTAAACTGATTCCCACCAGACTGATTACCATTAAACTGATTTCCACCAGACTGATTCCCACTGAACTGATTGCTATTGGAATGATTCCCACTGGACTGAGACTGAGAATTAGCAAACACCTGTGACGCATTCGGACGAGATCCAGTATTAACATAGGTGCTTCGTGTCATGTTAATTCCCACTGGCAAACGCATTGGATCTGTAACTCGGGACTCGGCATCCATAAGCATAGAGACTGCAGCATCAAGAGTGTAGATCTCTCGACTCATTGTGATGGCAGCAATAAACGACTCGTACTTCGGAGGAAGACCGTTGAGAACTGTTGCAACCTTCTCCACCTCAGCAATCGGACTCCCACACGTAGCGAGCAGATCACAGAGTTCCTTGATTTGCATAGTATATTCACGCATAGTGAGACCGCCTTTTTTCATTGATCTTAACCGGCAGTGTAGATTCATGATCTTCGTTGTTGAAAGCTTTGAATAGAGCTGTACAACTGTATTCCAAATCGCGGCAGAGGACTCAGCTCCGACAAGCTGAGGAAGAATTCCTGGACTAATGGTTGACAGAAGCCAGGATGCCAATGAATTGTCCTCCTTCTTGAAACGGCGAAAGGCAGGACTCAAAGTTTTGTTACCTGCAGCATCCGTGACGAACCGCGTTGGTATCGGCGTCGACTCGTCAAGATAATCTTCAAGCTCGTGACCTCTGACCATCAAGAGAACCTGCTGCTTCCATAGCAAATAATTCGTATCGTCGAGCTGAACGCTGATATGCTTATTAGTGAAGAGTTGACCTGAGTCACCGGCAATCTGAGATTGATTGTTGTCACCGGACATCATCTCAGTGGTTTCTTCAGCTTGAGGCATGTCTGCAATCTTCGACAGATTGAATCTTCACAAAAGAAACGAGGCAAACGGATTTTTCAGAACTCACAGGTCGGAGCGACTAGCTCTGATACCATATTGAAGGTGGTCGGTAAACAGAAAAGGAGAAGAAGATGACCGGAGAAGAAGAAGAAAGGCGGAGAGAAACGGAAGATCGAAGAGCTAGGGATTTTGGAAGAAAGGGGAAAAATCAATGTTGGCCGGTCAAAACAAGCTAATGGGCCTGTGCCACTTCATGTGGTTTATATAACCCAACGGGTTATAACCAACTGGTACCAGAAGAGCCCAGTCAGTTACACCACACGGGTCATGAGATGGGCCATAGCAGACCCCACATCTGTTAATTGGTTAAACAAATATAACCAATTCATAACAGAAAAATAACAGACTTGACTTCATTCAATATTCACTCTGCTTCATAAGGATCTTGAGCCGATTTAACAATCTTCAATACCCGGCGAACGTCCCGACATGTCCAACGTTCTTGTCTTGCTCGGTAGCGGAACTGCGAGCCTTCCGGCTCCTAAGCAGCCGGCTTTTCTGACGAGGAGAACACTTTCTAGCACAGCTTCCACGTCTAGTAAGGCGGAGACTAATACTGAAATCACTGCATCTCTTGAATGCCGATGATCCTTAAGTCTCTAGTGACATAAATATTGTGTGTTTCATTAGTATAGTCCATGTACTATAGATAAAATGTTGATTTAGTCCTTATATTTTACAAAACATTTATAAATTGTCCTTATACTTTACAAAAGCTTTATGAGAAGAGGAACTCAACCGATTTGGATGTAAAATCCATACCTATCCCTAATTCCCATTTAGTGTTAAGCCTTTTATGGTCCTTTTGATAGTTTTCTTGGTGAGAGAATGGGAGCTCAATGTTTTATTTATTTATGCAGTATTTAGGCTTAAACCGCTATTTTTGCTCTTGTAATAGTCCCAATTTATCGATTTCGCTCATATTGTATTTACGCATCAATTTGACTCTCTGAAATAGTCGAATTGCATCACTGTTTGCCTCTTAATTGACACTATAATACCTAATTTCTAAATCTCAAACCCTAAATCCTAAACCCTAATAAATTTTTTTTATCAATCTAAAGTAATTATGGAACATAAAAGTATTCCTAAACAGTGATGCAATTCGACTACTTCAGGGGCCGAATTGATACAAAAATACCATAAAAACGAAATCGATAAATTAGGACTATTACATAGATAAAAATATCCCTTAAGCCTTTATTTTATTTATCAAATCGAAAGTTCATATACCAAATCAAAATAACTTTAAATATCAAATTAAGAAAAATTATCAAATTCAAAATCGAATGAATATTTAAGTCCATGAGGGATGTGCTTAGTTGCTGGCATTAAATAAAAACGACGGTCACATATGTAGCTATTGTTCGAATTTGAGTCCATTAAAATAAATATTATCGTCTTTTTTACTGATCGGTTCGGCTCGAACATTGAACAATTGTTTAAATGAGTCGCTTTCATGTTTGATATAAAATAAACGTGAAATGAGAGAGCAATTGCATGGAGTCCCGCGTAATCAGTAATCAAATCTTAATCACACAATAAGACAAAGAAAAGTTAAAGTGAAGCGGTCCCTCATAACAAAAAGATGGAAAAGAAGAATAGAAATCCAATGACCTTGACCTTTTCCACCCTCTGCTGGTTAGGGGTGTAAATTATCTGGCTCGAATTATCTGGCCCGCCGATTCGTATATCTGAAATAAAATTATCAGATACCTAAAATAAAAATATTTAATTTTAGGTTGGGTATTTGGCCAGCTATTTTTAGGGTATTTGGGTCGGGTTTAGGTTATAAAATATCTCTTAATCGGGCACCCGATACTCGATATATATATATATATATTAATTTTTTATTATTTGACTCTTGTGTTTATATTTTAGTATTTTTTTTGTCTTACTCTGATATCCAAATTATTATGGTCCGTGTGTTGAGTTTGTGATTTTGGGATTTTGAGAAGAAGAAGTAAAATCGGATCTAGAGTTTTCTCTTGATCGAGAAGATAGAAGAGGAAACGTTTTCTGAGATTTGAGGAAACTATCGGGTAAGGAGAGAGAGAAAAATTGTTTTTATTTTATTAATCAAAAAGTAAATATACAATGTCCATTATACAAATATATAATAATAAAGAAAGATAAAAAGAAAATAAAGATAATAAAGATCCTAACCGTCTAATTAATCCTAAAATATTAACAAATATCTAATAGCCCCCTAAGTTGGAGCATATACATTGTGAATGCCCAACTTGAAAATTGATTCTCGAAATAAAACTGGTGGTAGTGCTTTGGTAAAGCAATCAACAAGCTGGCTGGAAGAGGAAACATGTAGAAGATGCAACATTCTTTGATGGAGCTTCTCTCAAAGTAAGTGACAATCAATCTCAATATACTGCGTACATTCATGTTGTATCAGATTTTCTGTAATTTTAATTGCAGATAAGTTGTCACAATAATTAGCAGATTCAGAATGTAAATGTAAATCAGAGAGAAGATATGATAGCCATTATAGTTCACAGGTGATCGTTGCAAGTGCCCTATATTCAGCTTCTGTTGATGACCTGGAAATAGTAGTTTGTTTTTTTTAGATTCTCATAAAATTAGAGCAGAACCAAAAAATACAAAAATCTGTCGTAGATTTTCGGGAATCAAGGCATGATGCCCAATCAGAATCAAAAAAGACATTTAATTTCAGATTATTATTTGCAGGAAAGAATAAACCTTGGCCAGGAGAATCTTTCAAATATCTCAATATCCTATGTACAGCAGAAAGATGAATGTCAGTAGGTGCTTAAAGATATTGAGGCAAGTAATTAACATCAAATGTGATATCATGACGAGTATTAGTCAAAAATAAAAGTTTTCCTATCAAGCGTCTATATGAAGTAACATCATCCAAAAGAATAACATCTGATTTAGAAAGCTTGCTTCTATCATTAAAAGGAGTTGAAGCAGGTTTTGCACTAAAAAATTTCGTTTCTTTTAAGAGATCAAGTGTGTGTTTTCTTTGACAGAGATTAATTCCTTCTTTTGACAGAGATTAATTCTTTCTTTAGACCGAGGTATCTCAAAACTTAAAAAATATTTTAGATTACCGAGGTCTTTAATTTTGAAAGTAGAATGTAAGAATTTTTTAATAGAAGCAATTTCTTCCAAATTAGGACTCATCAATATAATGTCATCAACATATACAACAAGAGCTATGAAATTGTTACATGTGCCCTTTATGAATAAAGAGGAATTAGAAGAGGCTTGAATAAAATTCCGATCTTTCAAGGAAACAATTAAATGTTCATTCCATTGTCTACTTGCTTGCTTAAGACCATATAAATTTTTATTTAATTTACAAACAAGACCAACATTAGGGGGAAGAAAACCAGGTGGAGGATCCATATACACTTCTTCATGTAAATAACCATGCAAGAAAGCGTTATTAATGTCTAATTGGTGTAAATGCCATTTTTTAGCAGAAGCTAGAGCAATAAGAGTTCTAATTGTTGTAATTCTAGCAATTGGGCTAAAAATATTTAAAAAATTAAAGCCAGGTTGCTGAGTATACCCTTTTGCAACTAGTTTAGCTTTATACCTTTCTAAAGTATCATTTGATTTAAGTTTGGTTTTATAGACCCATTTACAACCTATAATTTTCTTATCACTAGGTAAGGGAACTAAAGTCCAAGTGTCATTTTTTTCTAAGGCAATAATTTCTTCATTCATGGCTTCTTTTCAACAAGTATGTTTAACTGTCTCTTTATAATTTTTTGGTTCCTTTAATATTTTAACATTATTTATATAAGCTTGATGATTAAAAGAAATGTGATCATAAGAAAGAACCTGAGCAATTTGGTGTGGTATTGTGTGAGAAGAAACCTTGCTTGCTGGTAAAGCAACTTGATAATCATCAAGTTTAGATGCCAGTCGAACTGTCCTTGATGGTCTTCGAGGATGAACAATGACATGAGACTTTGTAGAAGACTGAGCAATCTGATTGTGATCAGAAGAATTAGATTCACACTGTGAATCTGATATACACTGTGAATCTGATAAACTTTGTTGTTGTGGTACAGATTGTGGATTAGGTTGTAAAAAAATTTCTTCAAGAAGAGGATTAGTCTAAAGAACATGAAAAATAAGTTCTGATGAAAATTGAAAAGTTCTTGACTGAAAAGGAAAAATTATTTCAGAAAAAATGACATCCCTAGATATGAAAACACTCTTAGTTTGAACATTAAACAACCTAAAACCTTTTATATGTTTTGGAAGCTCAAGGAAGACACATTGAGTAGACCTAGGATGTATTTTAGTTTTAGGTTTGGGTAGGATGGAAGCATAAGCTAAACATCCAAAAACTCTTAAATTTTTAAAACTTGGTTTATGCTGATAAAGAATCTCAAAGGGTGTCTTATTAGATAGAAGAAGAGTAGGTGTCCTATTTATCAAATAAGCAGAATGGATAACACAATCTAACCAAAACTCTAAGGGTAAAAAAACCTGAATGCGCAAACATCTAGCAACAGTAAGGAGATGTTGATGCTTACGCTCAACAATGCTATTTTGCTGAGGTGTATAGGTACAACTGTTTTGATGAATAACACCTTTAGAACAGTAAAATTCAAGCATTTTAAATTCTTTCGCATTATCAGTACGAATATACTTAATTTTAATATTAGACTGAGTAAGAACAAACTCATAAAAATCAGTAATCAATTTAGGAACTTCAAGTTTTAATTTCATGAAAAAAATTCAAACAAAACGACTCTTATCATCAACAATTGTGAGAAAATAAGCATGACCATATAGACCTTTAATAGGGAAAGGACCCCAAACATCAACATGAATAAAATTAAAAATAGCATTAGAAACAAAATTACTAGATGAAAAAGATAGTCTTTTCTGTTTAGCCAAATGACAAGTATTACAATCATTACATTTCATAACAAGAATTTTATTATGCAATAAGGAAAAAGAAATCATTCTTTGTTTTGAATATCCTAATCTAAGATGCCAAAGCCTAGAAGCAGAAACAGAATTACAAGTACGCTTAATATAACCATCATGACCTAAAACACCAGTACTAGAATAGCAAATAGAACCAGGATGCTCAAAATTGCAAGCACAAGTAGAACCAGAATCACAAAGATAGGCAGAATGAACATAATTATTGGAAAAATAAAATTTTAACTTGTACAAACCAGTATGCTTATTAGTTGTACCAATCGCCTTCCATTGATGCACATCATGTATAAAACATGTACCAAAATTAAAAACCAAAGAAATGGACTTTATCTTTAGTTAATTGACTAACAAAAATTAAATTAAAATTAAAATTTAGAATATAAAAAATATTTTTAAGAACTAAGCTGGGACAAATACTAACATTACCTATATGGTTTACTGATACTAACTGACCATTTGGAAGCTTAACAAATTAATTATACACAATTGAATAAGAAGAGAAAAAATCTAAAGAACAACAGATATGGTCAGTAACACCACTATCAATGATCCAAAGTACACTATCAATAACTGGACAAGAAAGAGCAATACCTGAAGCATCAAATGGAGCAACATCAAAGACAGAGGGAAGAACATTCACTTTAGAAACATTGTTCACAACAGAACCACTCGAAAAAGAAGAACTACCTTTCTCATTAAGCAAATTGAGCAAGGCATCATATTAGTCTTTAGTAAAGGCGAGAGAACCAATACCAACACCATTACTAAAACTAGTAGCATTACCAGAACCAGAAAAATTACCAAATCCAGCACCATTACCAGAACTAGAACCAACATCTTTTAAAGAACAATCAGCACGAAAAATATCATGACTAGAACCAGAACCAACTTGGTTCATTTTTCCCACAGAAACCCTATTCCTATACTCAGGAGATCTTCATGTTTCTTATAACAACGATCAATAGTATGACCATAAAGACCACAATGAACACAAAAGGCCTTTTAACAACATTAGCAGATTTCTTGTAATCCCTAGCATATTGTCTACCCGAATCAGAACGACCAACCAACATTATATGAGACTCATTATCAAAACTACTAATAGACAATAGGGTTCGTTCATGCTGAGCAACTAAAGAAAAAATTTCATTAATATCCGGCAAGGGTTTACGCATCAGGATTTGAGTTTTAAGATTACAAAAATTTTGATTTAGACCACGAAGAAATCGAAGAACCAAATTTTGTTTTCTATAAACAAAAGCAGAACAGGAACAAGATTTTAAAGGACGCAAAACACAAATCTCATCCCAAACAGATTTAATCTGAGTAAAATAAGCGGAAACGGTAAGGTTACCTTGTTTGAGACTAAAAAATTTCTGAAATAAATCAGAAATTCGAAGCAAGTCACCCTGATTAAAACGATCAAAAAGATCGACCCAAAGATCGACAGTAGTGTCAATCCATAGCACGCTCTGTGCAATCTATGGATTTAATGCCCTTTGGATCCACGATAAAACCAGGTTATCACATTTTACCCAGACAGAAAAACGAGAATCAGTAGGTTGGGGTTCTTTAATAGAACCATCAACGAATCCAAATTTATTTTTGGATATAAGAGCCATGCGAATCGAACGGGCCCAAAAATGGTAGTTCTTGCCATCAAGAAGAGAGGATGTGAGAACCAAATAAGGGTTTTCACTCGAATGAATATAGAAAGGATCGCAAGGGTCATCGTTTTTGAAAGAACTTTGAGAATCATCAGCGCAATGAGAACGAGAATCGGAAACATTATCAACTGATACCATGTTGAGTTTGTGATTTTAGGATTTTGAGAAGAAGAAGCAAAATCGGATCTAAAATTTTCTCTTGATCGAGAGGATAGAAGGGGAAACGTTTTCTGAGATTTGAGGAAACGATCGGGTAAAGAGAGAGAGAAAAGTTGTTTTTATTTTATTAATCAAAAAGTAAAATATACATTGTCTATTTTACAAATATATAATAATAAAGAAAGATAAAAAAAATAAAGATAATAAAGATCCTAACCGTCTAATTAATCCTAAAATACTAACAAATATCTAATACCGTGTCATATAGCGCATTTTTTATTGTATGCCAAGAATTAGTGGCAGTGGATAATGTCGCTATCAAACTGGAATAATTTAATTTTAGTTATTAAAATAAGAAAATGGTTATATGTTATAGTTTAGATGAATAAATTTTATGCTTATTTTCCGTATAGTTATACATAGAAGAGAATGTGAATACTAATAGTTTTAGTTATTTTATGTAAAACACAAAGGTATTAAAGAAAATTATAATAAAAAAACATAATTTTTGGGTACACTATTATCCAAATTAACTGGTACCAGATTTGTATGTGTCGAGTAACGGGCCAAAGTTTCACTACTCAAAATTTCAGATACCCGATTTTTTTGGTACCCAATTTTAAACAGCCCTACCACTGGTTACAAATATTTTAACCGAGTAAAGTTAAATCACATAAATTTAAATAGCAGTCGTTACATAACAATAACGTTGTTATTTAAAACTGAAAATCGAGATATAAATTTGTATATACTAATCTTCTAGAGAGTGAATATTTTAACTGAGATCAAATCAATTTGACCCTAATCAAACACATTTTTAGACTAACAACATTGAATCTTAGACAGAATTGGCGGTGCTTTCTTTTAACTAAGATTAATTGCTGGAAAAGCAAAAGAGTAGCCACGAAGTCAAACTTTTTTTCTTTCCACAGTTTCAAATCACGAGGGAAAAATCCATATTTTAAACCATATTATCACTATATGCGACAATATCTCACCATCATCTTTGACACTCGATTCCCAGGCACAGTCTCAGCTGCCCTTGTGCTTGTGGGTTATGAAGTACATTTATTTCAATTTAATATCGTACTACGTATTTGATATGTCTTCGAATCGCAAACACTTTAAGTACGATTTGAATATTTCTCAATATTTTATCTTTTTATTTTTTTATTCTTTTACACTTTTTCTATTTTTTAATCACGGAAGAAATGACTCATTGAGCCGGGATTACTAACTAATACTAATATAATACGAATTTATATCCTATACATTGACGGTGGAAATTTTTAGTTTACTACACAAGCACATTAGTTTTAGGGTTTATGGAGATAGTTTAAGGTCTAAGGTTTAGGGATTAAGTGTAGGGGTTTATAATTTAAGGGTGATGGTTAGAATTTAAGGGTTAGGGTTTAGGTTTTAGGGTAATATGTTGAAGATTTAGGTTTTAACCTACAAACCCTATATTCTAACCCTAAACACTAAATTCTTTCACAGTCCATAAATTCTAAATTACTAAACTTAAACTCGTAAACCCTACGCCTTAAACTAAGTCCCTAAACTCTAAAAAGTAAGGCGCTTGTAGAAACTAAAAGTTTTCATCACCAATGTATCATATAATTATCCATATAATACTAATAATATATAATATTAATCTAATACTAATAGAATAGAAAAAAAAAAGAACTGATTTTTTTATATACATTTCTCAGTTCCGTTGCTATCACGGGCTTTACACAATCGATCTGATCATATAAATATCCTTTCAACACAATATATGTCATCGAAAGGATCTCGACTTTTCATTACTTACATCATTTAACTATAAATATAGCATGTGGCGGGATCTTGATTTTTGTTTATGTCATTTTAATTTTTACATAATTTAAGATATAATTTTAGACATAATCATTTCTAGTCCCTGTTTTTATACTCGTACTCGTATTTATATTCATATCAGTGCAACATAGCTTGTGGGGGCGCTTTAGATAATGGAAAACAACAGCACACCACTTCTTCCACAGACAAGACACTATGAAAACCCCACTATCCCAGCACAAAACTGTTAAGACACAGCTGATTTCTAAAGCCAATGTCTGCAATACTTGTCTTCTTACTGTTTTTCAGTCGTTCTTCTGCTAAAGATGTCGTAACGGTGAACATTTCGATCAGTGATGGTGAAGGAGAAAGCCTGGTTTCACCCGGGAAAATGTTCGAACTCGGATTTTTTACTCCTAAAGGAACCTCTAAGTCTAACACCAGGAGATACTTGGGGATATGGTATTATGGTTCAAATCCACAAACACTCGTGTGGGTTGCCAATAGAGACAAGCCGGTTTTCGATGACAGCGGAGTCTTTGTCGTTGCGGAAGACGGTAACCTCGAGGTGTTGGATCGAAATGGGAGATCTCTCTGGTCTACGAATCTCGAAGCAGTGCCTTCCGGGACAAGAAAGGCCAAGCTGACTGATACAGGGAACCTGGTGCTGAGCAATGAAGAGAACATTATCTGGCAGAGTTTCGATAACCCGACCGATACATTTCTTCCAGGCATGAAAATGGATGGTGACATGATACTAACATCGTGGAGAAGTTTCGATGATCCGGCCCCGGGGAACTTCACATTTCAGATAGACCAAGAAAGGGTGAACCAGTTCATTATTTGGAAAAGAACAACAAGGTATTGGAAAAGTGGTGTTTCGGGTAAATTCATAGGCCCCGATGGTATGCCATCGGCCATGCCATCAGCAATTTCTTTCTTTTTGTCGAATTTCACTTCGGTTGTACTCCACAACGAGTCCATGCCTCATCTAACATCATCATTATATGGTGACACGAGGATGATTATCGGTTTCTCGGGTCAGATTCAGTATTTCAAGTGGGATTCTGAGAAGATCTGGTCCTTGATTTGGGCAGAGCCTAGAGATAAATGCAGCATCTACAATGCGTGTGGAAATTTCGGTAGCTGCAATGCTAACAATGACTTGATGTGTAAATGTTTACCTGGATTTTCACCTACCTCCCCTGCAAATTGGAATAACCAGGACTATTCTGATGGATGCACTAGGAACTCGAGGATATGCAACAAGAATGCGAAGATCGACACGTTTTTGAGTTTGAAAATGATGGAAGTCGGGAATCCGGACTCTCAGTTTAATGCTAAGAATGAAACGGAATGCAAATTCGAGTGCCTTAGCAACTGTCAATGCCAGGCTTATTCCTATGAGGAACCTGATGTTATGCAACAAGGTGGTGGTAGCAGCATTGCTGCTTGCTGGATATGGTTGGAAGATCTGAACAATATTCAAGAGGAGTATCAAGGTGGCCGTAACGTTAATGTCCGGTTAGCCGTTTCTGATGTAGGTACAATTCTCTTCCTTGTGAAATTTACTTGATTTCGTGATTCGTTATAAGTTAATGATATATTTTGCTTCATGATTATCCTCTAATATGAATTGAAATCATTCTATTTCTGCAGACTCAACCAGAAGAAGTTGTGAGACTTGTGGCACAAACCTGATTCCATATCCACTTAGTACCGGACCGAAATGTGGTGACGCGATGTACCACAGTTTTCGCTGCAACATCACTTCAGGGGAAGTTACCTTTGATGTTCCGAGTGGCAACTATAGAGTGACAAGCATAGATCCAGAAACACGGAAATTCATCATTCAAACCAACGATGCAAACGATTGCAAGGCAGGAAATTCGGGTGACGATTTCTTTCAGTTCAAGCAACCATTGCCGTTTCATGTTACTAGCAGATGTACTACCGAAGAAGTGGAGATAGGCTGGGATCCTCCATTGGAGCCAACCTGCTCTTCACCTACAGATTGCAAAGATTGGCCAAATTCAACTTGTATTGTAACAAGCAACGGAGCGAAAAGGTGCCTCTGCAATACAAACTTCCGATGGGATAACTCGAGTCTGAATTGCACCGAAGGTAGAATGATACCATTATTTGTAAATAACAAAGGCAAAACATACAAGTTTCAAGTCTACATGTTTAAAACTTAACAAAAGGGTCCTTTTCTGTTCCTGCAGGTAATGGTTATGGACAAAAGAGATACAAGTCATCAACTAGAAAGATGGCTTTATCTCCGATCCTCGTGATAGCTTGTGTTAGCGTAGTAGTTCTAATCGTCGTGCCAAGCGCCATTGTTTATGTTTACTTAAAGAAGAGGGAACTGACCAAGGGAGAAGGTAATTAGCAACAGAAATTTCTAAATATATTTCAAGGATCATTCTATTTGGTTAACAAAAGAGGCAAGATTTATTTGAAATACAGGGATATGGGGAAGCATTCAAAGAAATTCTGCACTTCACTTGTATGGCAGTGAGAGACATGTCAAAGACCTGATCGATTCGGGACGGTTTAAAGAAGACGATACAGACGGCATAGAGGTACCATTTTTTCATTTAGAAAACATTCTAGCTGCAACAAAGAACTTCTCAAACGCAAATAAGCTAGGACAAGGGGGATTCGGACCGGTTTACAAGGTACTAGACCCTTATTCTAACATTGTTTGAACCCCATCTTTCTAGTTTTGTTCGGTTAAAACCGTAACCTATCACCAGGGTAAGTTTCGTGGAGGGCAAGAAATTGCTGTGAAGAGGCTGTCGAGTGGTTCGGGGCAAGGCTTGGAGGAATTCAAAAACGAGGTCGTGCTGATTGCGAGACTTCAACATAGAAATCTTGTTAGACTATTAGGCTATTGTGTTGCAGGAGATGAAAAGATGCTGCTCTATGAGTATATGCCTAACAAAAGCTTAGACTCCTTCATATTTGGTAACTCAAATGTGTACTCTCAGATATATGAATTCATAGAAACTAAATAGTCACTAAATTTATGTTCTTGAATGTAAATGACATGCCTTAACAAGACCCGAACCTCTGCATTCTGCTGGACTGGGATACGCGGTACCGCATAATATTGGGAATCGCTCGAGGCCTTCTATATCTCCACCAAGATTCAAGGCTGAGGATAATTCACAGAGATCTAAAAACGAGCAACATTCTACTGGACGAAGAAATGAACCCGAAAATTTCCGATTTCGGGATGGCAAGGATCTTTGGTGGCAAAGAAACGTCTGCAAACACAAATAGAGTAGTTGGAACCTAGTAAGCTTTGCCTTTACTTGAATGTGATTGTACAATTATGTTAGTAAACTAGCTTTCGACCCCTTAGTTTCAATAATGCAGCGGCTACATGTCGCCCGAGTATGCACTAGACGGGCTTTTCTCATTCAAATCAGACGTATTTAGCTTCGGTGTTGTCGTGATTGAGATCATAAGTGGGAAACGGAACACCGGATTTTATCAACCGGAAAAATCTCTGAGCCTTCTAGGCTATGTAAGTTGTACTAGTACTATGTACAATTTTAGTCACACTCTTTAACTTATGATCTTAATTTTATGTCTGTATTTGTTCCCAGGCGTGGCATATGTGGAAATCAGACAAGGCAATGGACTTGTTGGATCAGACACTGCGTGAGAGTTGCAAAGCAGACGAGCTTCTAAAGTGTCTGAACGTAGGGCTGTTGTGCGTACAAGAAGACCCCAACGATCGTCCGACCATGTCGCAGGTGCTTTTCATGCTCGGCAGCGAAAACGCTTCGGTACCGGCTCCGAAACAACCGGCATTCGTGGTCAGGCGATGCCCGTCTAGCAAGGCTTCTTCGTCTAGCAAACCGGAGACATTTTCCCAGAATGAGCTAACCGTTACTTTGGAACATGGTAGGTAGCAAAAGCTACAATAATCAATTTGAATTGTTTACTGGTCGTTTTTAGTAATTCGTACTGCCCTTGGTTTTGCAATTGTTGTGTTCAAGGATTAAATTTTTATTTTATTTTTTGGCACTCTGTTTCTTGAAGATTACCAAAATTCTAAGCTCCAGATATTAATATTTGCTGCCAGCCAAACAGTATGTTCCCGATTCTATGCCAACTAACATGGAACTAGAAATCTCGATTCTTGTCTGAATTTAAAATTCTGAATGGATTAGCACAAACTTAAATTTGACTCAACAAAAGGGATAACAATATAAATGTTATTGTTGTGACCAAATTTTCTTGTGGAGCGAGTGGTTCGAATATTAATAAAGAAGTAGTGGTAAAAGTGGAGGCCGACCAAGAAACTCAATTTCGTCCTTTGAATATACGTCAAAGAATAGGAAATTTCAGAACCCAACAAGTGTCCCGGATGATATTCATCTGAAGAGATTCGGGTATGACAGAGACCTATCTAATTTTCTGGGCTTACTAAAGAAGAAAATTGGGCTCATACTTTGGGCTTGAATTATGATCTCCAAGAATCATCTTTTTTTTTCTTCTATCATCTATATTATCTTAAAAGAATAAAATTTAAATCTCTAATCTTAAAATTTTAAACCCTAAATTATAAATCTTATAAAATAAACTTCAAAACTCTAAATCCTAAATTAAATAATTTATTCTTAAAACAAGACAGCCTATCTTTAATTTTTGATTATTCTTTTAAAGAAAAGCTTATAATATAAAAATGGATATAGATAATGGAAATGTTAGAGAAAATGGAGTCATAGTTTTCTATCTTCTTATGATTTCAGCTTATTCACTTTGACTTTAACATTGTTTTTGCGCCATGATAATTCTGTCAAAAGTTTCATTTTCAATTAAATAATTCAACAGAATCAATTACTTTTACGCCTTTTTTTAGAAGGGTTCATGAAATTCCCAAAGACTAAGCAAAGGTGGCGACAATTATAGAAACGGACGTAGGGCTATAGATTTGGGGGGAACCTATAAATTTTTAGGGGGGCGAAAATAAATTTTTAATATAAAATACATAAAAAAAAATTAAAAAAATTAAGTCATATAAGAATTTTAAATTTTTAAAGAGAGCGATCGACCCCGCTAGCCCGTCGGTCCATCCCCGGCGAGAAATGCATGCAACTATTTGTGCTAACAAAATTCTCCAGATATACAGTGTACGTAAAGAAGAAATAAAGATCTTGGAGGACGATAATGGTGAAACAGTAAAGGAAAAAGAGGATTCAGACATGACAATAATAAAAAGACAAGACATCAAATCCATGGTGTCTAGGCGGGAACAAAAGGGTGTTGCACAAACAACATTAACATTATAATCATGCCCTTTCCCCCTCCTGGCTTTATAGGATCAAAATACAATGATTTATTCACTTTTTTTTCCATTTGATGCAATTTGGACCCATTTCCTTAATAACCCTAAATGCAACATATATACTATTTTCTATTGTTAATTCCGAACATCCATTTCCACCCATCTAACATTTTTAAAAACATGCAAAATTTAATATATACACCTATTTAGCCCTCTTTTGCCTTTTTAAAGGTTCCTTTGTTGATGTGAGGAATTGTTATGACAATGGTTCAGTCATAGCACAAATCCAAGTCCTATTCAGATACTCTTCAAAATAGGATAGTTAAGATCTGAATTACGTAAATAAATCTTAATATTCTTTGTTTGTTTATATTTTTTGCTCAACCCTTGTTATCACAGTGGTAAAATATGATGTGTGTGCACTAATTCTGCACGGAGTGTGTGTCTTATTAAAAAAACTATGAAAGTTGAACACATGCTACCTTGTATCACATCAGCATATTAAAAAAATATCACTTTTAAATTTTAATATATATATATATTTACGATAGTATTAAATTGCGACTGCATCGTAATAGTTTTTAACGTCATTGCAACACAACAAACTGCAACCGTATTTAAAATTATAGTTATTTTTTAAAGAAAAATCATGCCGCAATAACTGCAACATCCGCAACCGCAATTTAAAACTGTATCGTACAGTTTTGCAATCTATATCCAAATTCACAGTCAAATTTGTGAGTAAACATACTCATATATGTAATTTACACACATTAGAGGAGCAGGCAGACAAAGAAAAGAAACATATAAAGCAACATGTTCCTCAAAAATCACAATTATCTTGTTACTATTTAAATTGGAAACTTGGGTCATCCATAAACCTCTCCATTAATGTAACCACCATTGCTATAAGCTGTGCTCCCCACCTCTCCCATTAATCTCTGTCATTGTGGAAACTTGAAAAGAAAAGAAAAAAACATTGGAAACCTAGATGTCTCTTCTTCGTGTCTGCAATTTTATCTTCCAAAAAAGAGTGTTATTATTATTACACAAGTCAAGGGCAAGCCATTGTTGGGTAGCTACATGTCCCCTTATGCCAGCCAATTTGGTTGCATGAAATGACAGCGACAAGATATATCCTCAACTCTCAACCTATTAGAGCTTCATGTTTAGGATCGTCCACAAAAGCTCTTTGTTCAAATCACCTATGCTTTTTTCTGGCATTTCAATTCGGACAATATAAGTTGCCAGAATAATACTGTTGTTGGAGCTTGGAAGCATCTGGTTAAGCCTAGGGCTACCTATGTTGCACTGATACGAACGGAAACGAAAAACGACAGTTTTTAAAATTGTTCCGGTTCTATTCATTCATGTGTTGGAGTTTCTAAAAATGATGAAGCCTATCAACTTCTCGACCCTTTTCTTGATCCATCTCGTCAGTTGTCATATGATCTCTAATTTTGGATTCAACTGTTAATTCCCACCCAACATCCAAGCACCATTATTGGAACCCTAGTCAATTTCATAAGCGATTTACATTTTATGACCCCATATCTCGCCTTTGATTATTGCAAGAAAGGTCGTGAATACCGATAAAAAATAGGGACAGAGTCAAGATTTAAGTATGAATAAATTCATAATTAATTTAATTTTTTTCAAAACTTTTGTGTTTGGGGCGAGAGCCTCTCTCATTGTCCATGTAACTTCGCACTGACAAGAAGGTAATTCCTGTAAAGGAGTTTGTCTTCAAGGGGCTTAGGTTAATTGTGAGCTTAGGTCAAATTTATGTCTTTAATATTTTAATAAAACACATATATCTATAGATAAAGTTGTTCGAACTCGAATTTATATTTTCTTTATTGGGATCAGTTGTTGATATCTGAAAAAAAAATTATTGTTTAATCCGTTGTTGTGACAATGTGACACTATAATAATTCTCGCAACTCATTTCACGAGGTTGCCGACAATGAATTTATGTATTATCAAACTTGATTTCTCATAAAAATATATATTGATACCCCACTTGCTACTATAGGTGATCATGTGCTTCGTTGCCTTTCTTAGCTTATAACTATACACATTAACCAAATTGAACCAGACATTCCAAACCAAGTGGACATCGATTATAGGGAGTGTGGGAGGATGTCAAGTCCGTCTCTTCTTGTGGTGCGATCCTGCCTTGACAAGTTTATTGTAGACCAAGCAGATGCGGACAAATCTTTTGTCCTTTTTCGGCGTTCCTACTTAAACTCCAACACTAAAAAATACAACAAAATTAAATTTCAAGTCCTAACCCTAAATTTTAAATCCTAAACTGTTGGGTTTTAAGGTGCTCGATTCCTTCAACCATTCTTGCTCGCCAAGTGGTGGAGAAGTAGAATTTGGGTGGATGTGGTGTGGAAGCTTAAAAGATAAAGTGACACAATGAATTATAGTGGTTCAACCTTCTAACCAAGGTCTACATTCACTACCTTAGCTTACCACTAAGGATTTCCAATCAATCCACTTCGTCCCTTTTTCTAGGCTTAGGAGGAAACCCTTATACACTGATCAAGCTTTGTACCCAAAACCTTGATCAAACTCTCTTTACAAGAGAAAAGATAAGCAAACACAAATTCCTCTAATAGGTGTTTGTTTGCACAATTTAGCTCTCACCTAAAACTTAAAACACTTGAGCAAATTTGACAATTTTGGCTCACTAGTGTTTGTCTATACAAAGAAATGACAATTTAAGTACAAAGACAATTCTTGATCATTTGTTGATTGACAATTGAAGCATTAACCATTGCTTGATGCTTGGAGGTCTCTTTTATACTCCTTAATGAGTTTGTAGTCGTTACTAGCCGTTGGGGATGAATTGGAGCCGTTGAGGACTTTATTTCCCTTCATTAATGTTGTTCTGCAGCCTTCCGTATTGATACGTTTGGACCCGTATCGGTACGGCCTTCATCAAAAACTAGCCGTTGGGCTCTTGTCAGCCTAGGCGTATCGATACGCTTGAGGGTGTATCAGTACGGTATGACGTTTAAAAGACCGTTGGGAAATATGACCGTTGGGGTTGTTAAAATTGGATCGGTACGCTGACTAGGCGTAACGATACGATCCCTCACTGTATCGAAACGGCCAAACATGTTTCGATACGGGTTTTGGCAGTGACCAAACTGAGCAAAAAATGTATCGATACGGGTTGGACCGTATCGGTACGGACACTTTGAAAACACAAGTTTGGTTGTGTAAAAACATGAAAAATCTTGCCAAAAACCTTTTAAAATACTTCAAACATAAATTCAAGTTGTTTGGACTTAAAGCTTAGTTTTAAATTCTTTTCAAATTAGTCCAAAACATTTTTCAATTATTATATCAAAACACTAGTTTTACATAAACTCTACACCATATACCCTAAAAATACACTCTACCCTAAATTCCATAAACCTTAACCATAACTCGTAACCTAAAACCCTAAACCCATAACCTAATTTTGAGTGTGGGGCATAAGTAGGGGCACCGAAAATGGGTAGAGGATTTCCATCCCCAAATCAACACCACTATGAGGGATAAAAATCCTCTGCCCATTTTCGGTGCCTCTTCTTATGCCCAACACTAAAAAATACAACAAAATTAAATTTTAAGCCTTAACCCTAAATTCTAAATCCTAAACCTACACCTTATACCTAAAAATACACCATACGTTAAATTCCTTAAACCCTAACCATAACCCATAACCTTAAACCCTAAACCTAATTTTAAGTGTGGGGTGTAAGTAGAGACACTGAAAAAGGTAGAGGGTTTCCATCTCACTATGAGGAGTCAACGTTTATTTGTCTTCAATAGAACTGTTGTTCGACACTTAATTTTTACAAAAAAATAACCCTAACCCAACTATTAAAATTACTCATTTTCTTATTTTATTTTGTTTGGTTGCTATTTCGGTTTTCAAGACTTTGCCTTGATTAATTCGGACCAACTCAATCTTACATCTAATTTTGGTAGGTGAGTCTTCTAGTGGAGATTTTTCGTATATAAAAAGACTCAAACTTGAGACCTGCTTAAGTGATATCAAACTATTTACCACTTGGACCAACCCCGTTGATTACTAATTTTCTTATTGTAAAAATGATAAAAATACAGTTTTGTATTCATGATTATATAATTAAATTTGAATAAAAATATACTTAAAATTATTTAAATTATATTAAGTTTGGCCTAGTCGATCTGCAATCTTAAAATCCTTACTTAAATCCAGACTTTCTTATTTTAAAAATGATAAAATACAGTTTTGTATCCAGAATTATATAATTAAATTTGAATCAAAATATACTTAAAATATTTAAATTATATTAAGTTTGGCCTAGTCGATCTGCAATCATAAAATCCTTACTTAAATCCAGACATCCAATCCATGGATAGGTCTAGCCTTCCATGATCGACATGCATATGTAAGATTATGTATTTTTAAATTAAACTAAAGGGTAAAGTTTAAAATGGTCATTAAATTATCTTAAAGTGTTCGTTTTGGTCATTCATCTTTTAATATATATTAGAGCATTAATTGTCGATTTTAGTTCTTCATAGTTATACGGTCATTCAATTTAGTTCTAATTCGAAAGTATGACCAAATTGATAGAATGTGTAAATAATAATAATAGTAAAAAATTTTATTTTTTTAAAATTAAGATTTTATTGATTGAATCTATAAATATAGATGATTAAATGTGTTATTATGCAAATATTGTAACGATCACATTACCCTCTTAACGGTAATTAACAATTCGATCAGTGCCCATTTTATGACAAAACTAAAATTTAATAATTATTTTATAATATTTAAAAGTTGAATGATCAAAATGAGCATTTCGAGATTGCTTACTGAACATGTGTAAACTTTACCTTAAACTAAAAACATGGATTACAAACCAGCAATTGTTGGGTAAAATGACAAGGAACATTACTTTTTCAAGGAGAGAATTCGGGTTAGAACCTTAAAGAAGACATTATTAAGAAGAAGAGCCAGAAATCTCAAACATGGACCATAAAACAGACATGTACTGTACTAAAAAAATATGGATTACAAAATGCAAAATTACATAAATGGTGGCCTAAAAATGCTATTGCAGTTGACAAACAAAGGTTTAGAAACAGTTGGTAGATATAGACATGTACCCAACACCCGCAATAAAAAAAAAAAAACATATCGACCCGATCAGAATTTTATCTTTCGACTCTAAAAACATTTACAAAATCCAAAAAAAACCCCGACAAATTTACGTACAGTTGACAGACTCGGCTCTATAAAGTAAGTTGAGACATAAATCGTATACGTAAAAAGATAAAATTACGGACATGAATGTTCGAGGGGGAGAAATATCATCAACATTCACATGGGTAGGCTATGCCATAAAGATCAAACTTGCCCAAAATGCAACGACACCACATAAAAATTTGCCTTTTTCAAGGAGATTGATTCTCCACCATTTCTAGACTGGTGTTGTTAAAGGCACAACAGTGATTTTGAATATTTGGTTTTTCCTTTTGTAATATCAGCGTCAATGATTCATCCAAATCGTCAAATACAATTTTATTACATTACATCGATTGTCTTGTCCGAAAAAATGGTAGAAATTTGTACTCTTTGAGTGTCCACATATTCGACGGAACAAAAATCTTTTATTCTTTTTATGTCCTTTCTTATACTGTAACATTAAAAAATTAAAATTTAATCTCTAAGCCTAAATTATAAATCATAAATTTTAAATTTTAAAAAATACACAATTCTTCTAATTCCCTAAACTCTAATCCTAAGCTCTAACCATAAATCTTAATATTAAACTCTAAACTTAATTTTTTTAGCGTGTGACATAAATAGGGATGTATTCCACCAGTTGACGGAAGACTTAATTATTGGTATATCGATCGCTCCAACACAGATTGAAATAGAAGCCGGTTCGACAGGAAGCTTTTGAAAACGCAATGCACTCAGGTAAATAAGGAACGAGATGAATATTGAGGTTAAATGAGCATCCCACACCCAAAATGTGCCCCACATAGGTCTTCCCCGAAACTCCCAGTAACTAAGGTAAACAACGTAAAAAAACATAGAGTGAATAGATCTGTCATTTCTTGAAATCTCTCTTCTGATTCAAAATCATGGTATAACGTGTATCCTCTTGTTCTAGTCATAGAATAGATTAAATAAATAAAAAAATGATTTTTTGTTTAAGAATAAAATCTTATTGGAACCTGCCCAGTTCATCCTTCGGAACTATATCACATCCCGGATCTGATGAATTGAGACGGTATTTTGTAAATACGTAATTATCTTAAATATATTAACTATTTCTTTATTTTTCGTTCGTCTGGAAGGGACAAAAGAAACATCTTGTTCTTTCTGAAAAGGGGAAAGGGTTTCTATTCTATTCTATTCAACGCGATTTAATGTTTTAAAACTTTTTATATCATTTCCTACGTACGTGCGTTTTTTATGTTTTTATAATATATTTATGTCACATTTGATAATAATTGTTCAAATTCGGTCTTATGCAAAATATGGGTTTTATTTTTTTTCAATTTCGTGTTAAAAGTAGTTAGTTGGTCAGTTGTAAATATTGTTATAATTAGTTAGTTTGTTACTAAAGCTTTTATGTGTATATATAAGACAAATGTACAGTGTATTATTATCAATAAATGAGAATATTCATTTTCAACATGGTATCAGTTTCAGGCCGTTTTTTGGGTTTTACGTTTTTTGAGCCCATTTCTTTCTTTCTGTTTGGGTCATCATTGAGGATACCCATTTTTCCATATTCGTTTTCCCCAATTTCTCCGATTCTATGCTAGGGTTTATTTTGATTTTTTTGTTTTTTTCTTGATTCCATGCCTCCCGCTACTGCTACTCCTCCGGTGACTGACTCTGTCACCGTCGATTACCATCACCCACTCTATTTGCATCCTTCCGACGCTCCTGGTGCTGTTCTTGTCTCTCATCCGTTGACTGGCATCGAGAATTACTCCGTCTGGAGTCGTTCCGTTCGGATTGCCTTTCTTGCAAAAAACAAGATTGAATTTCTTGATGGTTCTTGCAAGCGGACTGATTTTGCTGCGAATCTTCAACCTCTCTGGGATCGTTGTAATGTTATCACTCTCTCCTAGATTCTGAATGCTGTGAGCTCCGATCTTTCGGCCGACATCGATTTTGCCTCCAGCACGGCTCTTGTTTGGGAGGACCTGAAGGAACGTTTTCACAAAGTTGATGGTTCTCGCATCTTCTTCTTGCACCGAGAAATCACTATGTTTGCTCAAGGTGATCTCTCCATTTCTGCTTATTTTACACGCCTCAAGTTACTCTGGGATGAGTACTCCGCCTTGGTTCCTTTCACTCCCTGTGATTGTGAACAGTCTCAGGCGAATCTGTCGATTCTAACTCAGCAGCGCCTATTTCAATTTCTTAATGGATTGAACGAGACTTATGCTGCTATTCGAAGTCAGTTGCTATTAATGCAACCATTGCCTACTGTCAATCGGGCTTACTCGATGCTTATTCAGGAAGAGTCTGAACGCCTCCATCTCTCTGGTGTTTCTTTCTCGGATATTCCTGGTGTCTCTGGTGTTACTGCTATGTTCTCTAATGCTGCTGGTGCTTCTCCTGTGGTGCGGCGTCGTTTCTCTGGCACTTGTTCTCACTGTGGTGTTAAGGGTCACAAGAGGGATAGTTGTTATCGGCTTATTGGCTTTCCAGCTGATTTTAAGTTTGGCAAGAAGAAAGGTGCTCCTACTGCGTTGACTGTTCAATCGGATCCTGGTTCCTCATCGTCTTCTGTTGCTTCTGAGGTTGCTTCTATGTCGTCTCCTCCGGTGTTCACTCAGGAGCAATACAACTAGTTGCTGAGTCTTCTCAATAAGCTTGTTTCCAGTGATTCGACTGTGAATTTGGCAGGTAATGATTATTGTTGTATACCTGCTTCTGGTTTTGTTTCTTGGATATTAGATACTGGTGCGACTGACCATATATTGACTGATTTCAATTGTTTGATTGATCCTATTCCTTGTCTGCCTAATTCACGGTTTGTTCATCTTCCTCATGGTCAAACTGTTCCTATCTCTCACTGTGGGTCTGTGTCTTTATCTCCTAGCCACATTCTTACTGATGTTTTGTTTGTTCCTCACTTTAAACATAATTTGATTTCTATTTCAAAGCTTACTCGTGATTTGCATTGTTCTGTTTTGTTTTATCCTGATTTCTGCCTACTGCAGGGTCTCTCAACTGGTCAGACAGTGGGGATTGGTAAACGTGTTGGTGGTCTTTATTTTTTCTCCACTTTCACATTTGTTTCTGGCTTTCCTGGTAAATTGCCTTTCACTCATTGTATGTCTTCTGTTTCTGCTGAAAATGTTAATAATACTTCTGTTCTTTGGCATTCTCTCTTTGGACATGCTCCTCTTTCAGTTTTAAATAAGTTGTTTGTGTTTACTTCTGCTAAATTGCATTCTTATAGTTTTCCACATTGTTCTGTATATCCTAAAGCTAAGAAAACTAGGTTGCCATTTCCTCTTAGTTCTTCTAGGTCTGCCAATTGTTTTGATCTCATACACATTGATTTATGAGGACCATATAGGACTTCAACTCATTCTGGTCATAGATTTTTCTTGACTATAGTTGATGACAAGTCTAGGATGACATGGGTTTACTTGTTGAGGTTGAAGTCTGATGCTCTTTTGTCTCTTAAAGCCTTTTTTGCTATGGTTAAAACTCAATTCCAGTCAGTTATTAAGATTGTTCGTAGTGACAATGGTTCTGAGTTTTTCAGTTCTGACTGTTCTTCCTTTTTTGCTTCTTTGGGTGTTATTCACCAAAGTTCTTGTGTCTATACTCCCCAGCAAAATGGTGTAGCTGAGCGTAAGCATAGACACTTGTTAGAGGTTGCTAGGGCCTTAAGATTTCAATCCAATGTTCCCTTAAAGTTTTGGGGTGAGTGTGTGCTTACTTCTTGCTATATAATCAATCGTTTACCTTTTGTTTCTCTTGATTCTAAGTCTCCTTATGAATTACTTTATCTTAAGTGTCCTTCTTTTTCTCATTTTCGAGTGTTTGGTTGCTTATGTTATGCAACTAATCCTGTTGTACCAGACAAATTCTCTTCTCGTGTTATTTCCTCTGTTTTTTTTTTTTTTGCTATTCTTCCACCAAAAAAGGTTACCTTTTGTTTGATCTCACTAATAAGTGTTTTTTTATTAGTAGAGATGTTAGGTTCTATGAAGATATATTTCCTTTTTCCTTTCCTATTTCTTCTTCTTCAGTTTTTTTCCCTTCTTCCACTTCAGATTCTTTTTCTGATTTTCTCACCCTTGAGTCATCTAATTCTTCTGGTGTTCCCATTTCACCTACTGTTGTTCCTCCTTCTGCTGATGCATCCTCAACAAGTAATCCCACTAATCATGTTGCTCCTAGGAGATCTTCTAGAGTTTCTAAGCCTCCTGGTTGGCTTCAAAATTTTCAGTGTCCATCTGTTCCTTCTTCTTCTCTTGTTACACATTCTCATTTACCTTCTTTTACTCAAACTTTTCTTTCATCCATTTCTTCTACTTCTGAGCCTACTTCTTATTCTGAGGCTCTTAAAAATCTTCTTTGGGTCAAGGCTATGGAAGAAGAACTTCAAGCTTTGCAGTCTAACAATACTTGGTCAGTTGTGCCTTTACCTTGTAACAAGACTCCCATTGGCTGCAAATGGGTCTACATAATCAAATATAAGGCTAATGGTGAAGTTGAAAGATACAAGGCTTGGCTTGTAGCTAAGGGGTATAACCAGCAAGAAGGGATTGACTATGGTGATACTTTTTCACCAGTTGTTAAGATGGTGACAGTTAGGACTGTGCTTGCTCTTGCTTCCATTTTTCAGTGGCCTATTTGGCAAATGGATGTGTATAATGCGTTTCTTCAAGGTCGTTTAGATGAAGAGGTTTACATGCAGCTTCCTCAAGGACTTTGTAGTCAGGGGGAGGGCTTGGTTTGTCGACTACAAAGATCATTGTATGGTTTGAAGCAGGCTTCAAGGCAGTGGAATATCAGGCTTACTGAGGCTTTGATTTCTGTTGGTTTCATTCAAAGCAAGCATGATTATTCCTTGTTTACTAAAACACAAGGAAGTGATAGAGTGATTGTAACGCCCGTGTTTTGGGGTTAGGAGTTAGTCGGGTTTATAGTCCGAGTCAATAAAATTAAATTAAAATCAATTCAACCTAAATTGGATCCATTTGAGCTTTAGTATAAGAGGGAGGGACCCATGTTGTAATTTTACCCAAATGTTTTGAAAAGCAAGACCACTTTTAATTAAAAGTTGTCTTCCTCCCCCTTTATCCCTTTCCAACGTCTAATACCCCAAACCCCTCTTCAAAACTCTCCCAAACCTAAAATACTATTCCATTGGCTTTCAACTTCAATCCAAGGTCTTTTTGAAAGGTAAAATCATTTTCTTACTCTCCTCTTCATCCTTTAACTATCCATGGTCTTAGATTTAAAAACTATGAACTTTGGAAAAATTTGGGTTTGGTTAAAGTTTGGGTTTTTATGGTGATTTTCATTTTGTTTTGAAATGGTAAGTTAGGTTTTGTTTTAATCACATCAAGATATCCAACATATGTTAATTTGGGTGGGTTTTATTGAAAACCCGAAATGGGTTCTTGGAACCATTTTTGGGAGGTCAAAACTTGGGTTTTTGGGAGGTTTAAGGTAGAAATTGAAGGGTTGTTGGTTTTTATATGTTAAGAGGATGTTTTGGGATCTTTTGAGTGTCATTTGGAGGGTTGAAAGTGGAGTTTTCAGCTAGTGATGTAGGGAGTACGAATTTGAGATATTTGGGGATTAATTTGATTTGGAAATTTGGGGTGAAGCTTGGTTTGAACTCAAGGTTGAGTGTTGTTTGAATATTAGCATTGATTGTGGTTGTTGGTTGTGTTTTTGGTTGGCTAGAAGCAAGAGGAGTCGTCGAATGAGCTTTGGGACCGAATCCGGGTTCGTAGGAGTTTCGCTTGGTTGCTAAGGAAGGGCGGTGAGTGGTTTCAAACTTGTTTTAAAGTTCGGTTCGAGTGTGTGTAGAGTGTGTGTGTGGAATGAGCTTGGTAGGCCATTTCCTTATTTCAAGTTGATAATTCTAGCCTTTGATTCCATTAAATGCTTTTGTGTATTTGCCTATCTATGCTCTTGTGAATTGTGGTTAAATTGGTGCATGTATATCATGAAATGTATATGTGTGGTGAGCATGGAAATGTGGTTGATGATATATGATGTGGTTATGAAAATTGGCACTAAATAATTACCAGTTGTAAATGATCGATCATTAGGATTAGTGTGCACACAAATTGAGTCAAAACGTATGTGGCCTTGATGACGTTAAGTCATCAAGGAGGAGTACGGTGATGTAATATTCCACCGGAAGCTTTTATATATTTCTACGGGATGATGAATGGAATCTCATCCGTAGGGCATGTGGCGATGAGTGGAATCCCGCACATGCAAGGTCCGGTTATGAGTGTAATCCCACCGAGGTAAAGTGTTGTTGAGATTTAAATCCGCACAATCGGGGTAATTGAAAGTGGCCAATGAACTTGTTCATATATTGTGATATGTGATGTTGATATATGATTGTTGATATTGATGCTTGATGCTTAGTATGAAGTAAGATGCCATATTATGCCACTTGAAAGACTAGCTAGGTCTACTTGTGAAATTGCCTATGTATGTTCGATATGAGGTTTAGGGATTACATGCTTGAACCCTGCATTGTTGATGTTTTTCGTTTTAAGAGCATCCTCACTAAGCTTATACCTTACGCTCTCAATGTTCAACAATGCAGATCATTAGCGTGGTGTTAGCTCGGAGCAAGGCAAGAAGGGCTTTCCAAGTTTGTGGCTCAAGTACGGTGGTTAATTTTGTATTAGATATCAATGTGGCAAGGATTTTTGTATGAGCTATGTATGACTCATGTATGTTGATGTTTGAATTGGCTTTGGTTTGTAAAGCATGTTATGCTATGATGTATGCTTGTGTGTGGTGGCATGTCTTTAGATGTTTAGGTTGGCTTGTTATGGGTGCAAACCTCCTATGTGTTATCTTGTGCCATTCGGGCCTTTTGAGTTCCATGTATGACCTTAAATGTTGAATGGCCTTTTTGGAATGTCATGTATGGATGCCTTGTTTCATGTTTGAATGCTTAAGTTGCTTGTATGATTTGTGCATCACCTTGTGTTGAATTGTGCCTCTTGGCTTTAAGTTAAAGCATGCTTTTATGGTTGGTTTGCCTTAGGATTGATGTTAGTGTGTTGGTTGAGGTTTTAGAGGGATTTAGGGGCACCCTTGTGCCTTAAATCAGCTAAAACTTGTAAGTTCGTAGCAGGGGTATCGATATGGTTGGACCCGTATCGATACAACCTTCTTGTTTCAGGCCTCGCATTTCGATACGCGAGGGGGCGTATCGATACCTTTTTGGTCACTGAGGTTACTGTCCGTTTTGGTATCGAAACGGGCCCTTGACATATCAATACGGTCTTCTTAGCGTTGACCGCGAGGAGTTGATCGTTGGAAGGGCGTATCGATACGCTCGAGGACTGTATCGATACGGTCTTCATGTGTTGACTCTGAGTGTTGACTTTGGTCAAGGCATATCGATACCCTTTTTAGGAGTATCGATACCGCCTGCAGTTTAAGTTTAAATTGGGCTGTTAAATGTTGGTTTGGGTTCGTTTGATTGTCTCGTGTATGTTGTTCCGCTGTATGATCACTTAGGATTTAATACTCCTCTAGACAAGATTAAAATGAAAAAATAGGGTTGCTAACCGAGAGGGAATCCTTAAGGGGTTTCACTTGGTTTTCCCCGTGTGGCTCGCTCGGACCGGTCATCCGGCCAGACTGGGACGAGGGGGTTACATTTGTTGGTATCAGAGCCTGAGGTTACCGAGACCTCGGGCAAGTAAGTGAGGTAAGCTTGATGCATTAAATGATTGTGTTGCTCGATGCATGTCTTGCCATGAATTCTTGAATATTTGACTGATCGTATGATGTTTTGAAGCATGAATTGTTGTGTCCGGTGTAGAGTGTGTGCCCATTGCTACTATTACTTAATTTAAAAAGATTTTTGGAAAAAGGAGTACTTGAGCACTATTGGACTCTTGCTTTGACTAACGTAATCCTTATATGTTTCTTGTTGTAGTTTATACCTTGCTAGCGGTAGCATGAGACCACGTGGGAGGCCTAGGATGGTTCGACCGGAACCACGGGCAGCGGCTCCAGCAGTTGAGCCAGTAGTAAGTGTTGAGGCTCAAGTGGGAGAGTCTGTGGTTGGAGTTGGAGCTCCTCCACTACCTTCACCACCACCACCTCCTCCACCGGGAGCGGGAGGTGAGGCCGGGGCCGAAGAAGAGAGACATCAAGGAGGCCAAGGACCGGCCGGGATAGACTTAGCTCCGTTGGTTCAGGCGATAGCCGGGGCATTTCAGGCTGCAGTAGCTGGAGGTCAGGAAACTCATCATCAAGGTG
Source organism: Hibiscus tridactylites (assembly GCA_958450335.1). Classification (NCBI taxonomy): domain Eukaryota; kingdom Viridiplantae; phylum Streptophyta; class Magnoliopsida; order Malvales; family Malvaceae; genus Hibiscus; species Hibiscus tridactylites. Next base: position 23,177,392 of record OY288287.1, read on the forward strand.
AGGGCACTGGATTGCCTTTAGAGAGACTTCGGGGCCTTGGGGCCGAAGAGTTCAGAGGGTCTACTCCAGAGAGATCAGAGTTGTGGTTTGAGAAGATTGTCCGTATCCTTGCTCAGATGGGGTGTACTGGTGAGCGCAAGTTGAGATGTGTTGAGTCTTTGCTTCAGGGTGATGCCTACACTTGGTGGGTAACCATTACTACGGGTGTGGATGAGACCGAGATCACTTGGGAGTTCTTTGAGATAGCTTTCCGTAAGAAGTATCTGGGTCTGCGATACCTCGATGAGAGGAAGATAGAGTTTATGGCATTGCTTCAGGGGAGTATGTCCGTGACCGATTATGAGATCTGATTTGTCAGATTGAGTCAGTATGCACCTGAGCTTGTACCTACTGAGGTGGAGGGTTGCAACCGCTTCCGTTATGGGCTGAGTGAAGAGATCAAGACGTATACTCTAGCTTCAGATTACACTGACTTTGATGTCTTGGTCGCGAGGGCCAAGGACTTAGAGCACAGTTTGAGTTTGACCAGGCGGTCTGGTGGATCTAGTTCAGGTAAGAGGTCCAGTAACTTTGATAGAGGTGATGCCAAGAGGCATCGGGACAACAAGCATCAGTATGATCATAGACGTGGTGGCGGTAACCACGGTAGGGGCCATTAGGGCCAGAGAGCTGGTGGGAAGTTGCCCACGTGTGCTACTTGTGGGAGGAACCACACCGGTGAGTGTTGGGGAAATTTTCATTCTTGTTGGAGTTGTGGTGCTAGAGACCACATTAGGCGTGACTGTCCACATCAGGTGGGACAGGCACCAGCTCAGGCTCCTGCTAGAGCCAATGACTTTCAGAGAGGCCGCGGGCGCGGTAGAGGTAACTTCCAGCCGAGGAACGATGGTCAGAGGAACATAGCACATGTAGTTGCAGTTCAGCCAGAGGGCGGAGGTCAGGCCAGATTTTACGCCCAGCGTGGGGATCAGCATGACACCGATGTGATCGCAGGTAACTTCTCGATACAGTCTTTGGGTTTGCTTTCCTTGATTGACTCTGGGTCTACACATTCCTACATATTGAGTGAGCATGCACAATCCTTGAATTTGCCTTGTGAGATGTTAGAGGTAGGAGTTAGTGTTACTAGTTCTTTTGGGGACACGGTAGTAGTTAGGAAGATGTACCGAAGGTGTCCGTTAATGGTTCATGGGCATGTGTTTCCAGTGGATATGATGGAGCTTCCTTTCTATGGTTTTGACGTGATTCTGGGTATGGATTGGCTCACGGAGCATAGAGCTAGGATAGATTTTGAAACTAAGTGGATTTCTTTGAGGCTCACAGATGACTACGAGATTGTAGTGGTGGGTGAGAATGTGAAGTTCTTGTCCAATGTGGTTTCAGTATTAGAGGCTAAGAGATTAGTTGAGTTGGGGTGTGAAGCATACTTAGCGTATGTGATGAACCCTAACATGAGTGAGGTTAGACCTCAGGACATCCGGACAGTATGTGACTTTCCTAGTGTGTTTCCGGAAGAGTTGCCAGGGTTACCACTGGACAGAGAGGTAGAGTTCAGCATTGAGACTTATTCTGATTCAGCTCCTGTTTCGATTGCTCCGTATCGCATGGCACCGAAAGAATTGAAAGAGTTGAAGACTCAGTTGCAAGAATTGACAGATATAGGTTTTATTAGGCCTAGTTCTTCACCTTGGGGTGCACCAGTTTTGTTTGTGAAGAAAAAAGATGGAAGCATGAGAATGTGTATAGATTACAGACAGTTAAATCAGTTGACAGTGAAGAATAAATATCTGTTGCCTAGAATTGATGACTTGTTTGATCAGTTGAGAGGAGCATCGGTCTTTTCGAAGATTGATTTGAGATCGGGTTACTACCAGCTAAAGGTAAGAGAAGTTGATGTACCGAAGACGGCCTTTAGGACTAGATATGGTCATTTTGAGTTTTTAGTCATGTCTTTTGGGTTGACTAATGCACCGGCTGCTTTCATGGACATGATGAATAGGATTTTTCATCAATATCTAGATCAGTTTGTAGTTGTGTTTATTGATGATATTTTGGTGTACTCGCGAACTGAAGAAGACCACGACCGACACTTGAGACTTGTTTCGAAGACTTTGCTAGATCATCAGTTGTATGCGAAGCTCAACAAGTGTGATTTCTGGATCCGAGAGGTAGTCTTCTTAGGACATGTAGTGTTAGCCGATGGGATTAGAGTTGATCCGAAGAAGATTGAGGCCATTGTTGAGTGGAAGCAACCGAAGTCTGTGACAGAGGTACGTAGCTTTCTTGGCTTAGTCGAATACTATAGGAGATTTGTAGAGGGTTTCTCTAAGTTAGCCGCTCCTTTGACACGGTTACTTCAGAAGAGTGTTCAGTTTGAGTGGACAGATGCAAGACAGAGAGCCTTTGAAAAATTAAAAGAAACTTTGACCCAAGCACCGATCTTGATTCAGCCAGAGTCCGGGAAGGACTATGTAGTCTACAGTGATGCTTCTTATGTAGGGCTAGGATGTGTTCTAATGCAAGACAAGAGAGTAGTGGCTTATGCCTCAAGACAGTTGAAGACCCATGAGCGCAACTATCCAACCCATGACATAGAGTTAGCTGTAGTTGTGTTTGCTCTGAAGATTTGAAGGCACTATCTGTACGGTGAGAGATGCACAGTGTACACCGATCACAAGAGTTTGAAATACATTATGACTCAGCGAGATTTGAATCTCAGACAGCGCAGATGGTTAGAGTTGCTAAAAGACTATGATCTTGCTATTAAGTACCATCCGGGTAAGGCCAATGTAGTGGCCGATGCATTGAGTAGGAAGATGGTTGTGGACTTGAGAGCCATGTTTGCTAGATTGAGTTTGTCTGGAGATGGTGGCTTGATAGCCGAGCTTCAGGTTAGACCTACTCTAGGTCAGTTGATTAGAGAGAAACAACTCTTATATAGATCTTTGGCACCTCACGTGCAAGATATAGCCGAGGGTAGATCTTCATACTACAGTTTCAGCGTTGATGGGGTTTTGTGTTTCAAGAATAGAATAGTTGTGCCAGAGGACAGTGACTTGAGACGTACGATCTTGATTGAAGCCCACAGTAGTCCGTTTGCTATGCATCCTGGAAGTACGAAGATGTACCGTGACTTGAAGAATGAGTACTTTTGGGTTGGCTTGAAGAGAGATGTAGCCGACTTTGTGAGTAAGTGCTTAGTGTGTCAGAGAGTGACGGCCAAACATCAGGTTCCCTAAGGGTTGTTACAGCCGTTGAGAATTCCAGAATGGAAGTGGGAGAACATCACCATGGATTTTGTTTCGGGTTTGCCTTTGACTCCTACGAAGAAGAACTTAGTTTGGGTGGTAGTAGATCGTTTTACGAAGTGTGCTCACTTCTTGGCAGTCAACACTACTTACACTTTAGATAGATTGGCCAATTTGTACATCGGTGAGATTGTTAGACTGCATGGTGTGCCGAAGTCCATTGTGTCAGATAGAGATCCGATATTTACTTCTAGATTTTGGGAGTGTTTGCATACAGCTTTGGGTACCCGTTTGAAATTCAGCACTTCCTATCATCCTCAGTCAGATGGTCAGTCAGAGAGTGTTATTCAGATCTTAGAGGATATGTTGCGATGTTGTATCATTGATTTTCAGGGTACTTGGGAGAAGCATTTGCCTATGGTAGAGTTTGCATACAATAATAGCTTTCAGTCGAGCATTCAGATGGCTCCGTATGAGGCCTTGTATGGCAGAAAGTGTAGAACTCCAGTTTGTTGGGCCGAAGTGGGACAGAAGTTGTTACCTATGCCAGATTTGCTCAAGGGGACAACCGACAAGGTAAAATTGATTTGTGACCGTTTGAAGGCTGCTTCGGATAGGCAGAAGTCCTATGCCGATTTGAAGAGGAAGGAAGTTGAGTTCTCAGTGGGTGAGAAGGTGTTCTTGAAAGTGTCTCCGTGGAAGAAAGTGATGAGATTTGGCCGAAAGGGGAAGTTGAGTCCAAGGTACATAGGACCGTATGAGATTGTGAAGAGGGTTGGTCCGGTTGCTTATCAGTTGCGTTTGCCGTCCGAGCTAGAGAAGATACACGATGTGTTCCATGTTTCGATGCTTCGTAAGTATAGGTCCGATCCACCACATGCTATGCCCGTAGAAGAGATTGAATTGAATCCGGATTTGACTTATGAAGAAGAGCCCGTTGAGATCTTAGCTTCTGACAGTAAGGTGTTGAGGGGTAGATCGATTGAGTTAGTGAAGGTGCGGTGGCAACGTAGAGGTGTGGACGAGGCCACTTGGGAGAGGAAGAAGGATATGGAAAAGCAGTTTCCGTATCTCTTTCAGTCAGGTAATTTCGGGGACGAAATTCCTTAAGTGGGAGAGAGTCGTAACGCCCGTGTTTTGGGGTTAGGAGTTAGTCGGGTTTATAGTCTGAGTCAATAAAATTAAATTAAAATCAATTCAACCTAAATTGGATCCATTTGAGCTTTAGTATAAAAGGGAGGGACCCATGTTGTAATTTTGCCCAAATGTTTTGAAAAGCAAGACCACTTTTAATTATCTTCCTCCCCTTTTATCCCTTTCCAACGTCTAATACCCTAAACCCCTCTTCAAAACTCTCCCAAACCTAAAACATTATTCCATTGGCTTTCAACTTCAATCCAAGGTCTTTTTGAAAGGTAAAATCATTTTCTTACTCTCTTCTTCATCCTTTAACTATCCATGGTCTTAGATTTAAAAACTATGAACTTTGGAAAAATTTGGGTTTGGTTAAAGTTTGGGTTTTTATGTTGATTTTCATTTTGTTTTGAAATGGTAAGTTAGGTTTTGTTTTAATCACATCAAGATATCCAACATATGTTAATTTGGGTGGGTTTTATTGAAAACCCGAAATGGGTTCTTGGAACCATTTTTGGGAGGTCAAAACTTGGGTTTTTGGGAGGTTTAAGGTTGAAATTGAAGAGCTGTTGGTTTTTATATGTTAGGAGGATGTTTTGGGATCTTTTTAGTGTCATTTGGAGGGTTGAAAGTGGAGTTTTCAGCTAGTGATGTAGGGAGTACGAATTTGAGATATTTAAGGATTAATTTGATTTGGAAATTTGGGGTGAAGCCTGGTTTGAACTCAAGGTTGAGTGTTGTTTGAATATTAGCATTGATTGTTGTTGTTGGTTGTGTTTTTGGTTGGCTAGAAGCAAGAGGAGTCGTCGAATGAGCTTTGGGACCGAATCCGGGTTCGTAGGAGTTTCGCTTGGTTGCTAAAGAAGGGCGGTGAGTGGTTTCAAACTTGTTTTAAAGTTCGGTTCGAGTGTGTGTAGAGTGTGTGTGTGGAATGAGCTTGGTAGGCCATTTCCTTATTTCAAGTTGATAATTCTAGCCTTTGATTCCATTAAATGCTTTTGTGTATTTGCCTATCTATGCTCTTGTGAATTGTGGTTAAATTGGTGCATGTATATCATGAAATGTATATGTGTGGTGAGCATGGAAATGTGGTTGATGATATATGATGTGGTTATGAAAATTGGCACTAAATAATTACATGTTGTAAATGATCGATCATTAGGATTAGTGTGCATACAAATTGAGTCAAAACGTACGTAGCCTTGATGACGTTAAGTCATCAAGGAGGAGTACGGTGATGTAATATTCCACCGGAAGCTTTTATATATTTCTACGGGATGATGAGTGGAATCCCATCCGTAGGGCATGTGGCGATGAGTGGAATCCCGCACATGCAAGGTCTGGTGATGAGTGTAATCCCACCGAGGTAAAGTGTTGTTGAGATTTAAATCCGCACAATCGGGGTAATTGAAAGTGGCCAATGAACTTGTTCATATATTGTGATATGTGATGTTGATATATGATTGTTGATATTGATGCTTGATGCTTAGTATGAAGTAAGATGCTATATTATGCCACTTGAAAGACTAGCTAGGTCTACTTGTGAAATTGCCTATGTATGTTCGATATGAGGTTTAGGGATTACATGCTTGAACCCTGCATTGTTGATGTTTTTCATTTTAAGAGCATCCTCACTAAGCTTATACCTTACGCTCTCAATGTTCAACAATACAGATCATTAGCGTGGTGTTAGCTCGGAGCAAGGCAAGAAGGGCTTTCCAAGTTTGTGGCTCAAGTACGGTGGTTAATTTTGTATTAGATAGCAATGTGGCAAGGATTTTTGTATGAGCTATGTATGACTCATGTATGTTGATGTTTGAATTGGCTTTTGTTTGTAAAGCATGTTATGCTATGATGTATGCTTGTGTGTGGTGGCATGTCTTTAGATGTTTAGGTTGCCTTGTTATGGGTGCAAACCTCCTATGTGTTATCTTGTGCCATTCGGGCCTTTTGAGTTCCAAGTATGACCTTAAATGTTGAATTGCCCTTTTGGAATGTCATGTATGGATGCCTTGTTTCATGTTTGAATGCTTAAGTTGCTTGTATGATTTGTGCATCACCTTGTGTTGAATTGTGCCTCTTGGCTTTAAGTTAAAGCATGCTTTTATGGTTGGTTTGCCTTAGGATTGATGTTAGTGTGTTGGTTGAGGTTTTAGAGGGATTTAGGGGCACCCTTGTGCCTTAAATCAGCTAAAACTTGTAAGTTCGTAGCAGAGGTATCGATACGGTTGGACCCGTATCGATACGGCCTTCTTATTTCAGGCCTCGCGTTTCGATACGCGAGGGAGCGTATCGATACCTTTTTGGTCACTGAGGTTACTGTCCATTTTGGTATCGAAACGGGCCCCTGGCATATCAATACGGTCTTCTTAACGTTGATCGCGAGGAGTTGACCGTTGGAAGGGCGTATCGATACGCTCGAGGACTGTATCAATACGGTCTTCCTGTGTTGACTCTGAGTGTTGACTTTGGTCAAGGCGTATCGATACCCTCCTTGGGAGTATCGATACCGCCTGCAGTTTAAGTTTAAATTGGGTTGTTAAATGTTGGTTTGGGTTCGTTTGATTGTCTCGTGTTTATTGTTCCGCTGTATGATCACTTAGGATTTAATACTCTTCTAGACAAGATTAAAATGAAAAAATAGGGTTGCTAACCGAGGGGGAATCCTTAAAGAGTTTCACTCGGTTTTCCCCGTGTGGCTCGCTCGGACCGGTCATCCGGCCAGACCGGGACGAGGGGGTTACAGTGATCCTATTGATTTATGTGCATGATCTTCTTATAACTGGAAGTAATGAACCTTGATTGAGGAGTTAAAGTCTAGTCTTCATCAAAATTTCAAAATGAAAGAACTTGGTGAATTAAAATACTTTCTTGGTATTGAGATTTTGAGATCAAAACAGGGAATTGTTCTCAATCAACGAAAGTATGCATTGAAATTGATTGGTGATACTGGTTTAGTGAATACAAAACCAGCCTTAACTCCTCTTGAACAGAATTTTAAGATGACAACTGCTGAGTATGATGAAGGGGTTCAACAGAGCACTCAAGACAGTTTGCTGGAAGATAAGTCAAGTTTCCAGAGATTAATTGGAAGGTTAATCTACTTGACACATACAAGGCCGGATATTACATACTCTGTACATCATCTTAGTCAATTTATGCATCAGCCTAAACAGTCTCATATGGATGCAGCTTTAAGAATAGTAAAGTATGTCAAGAAAGAACCAGACAGAGGTTTATTTTCCCCCTCAAATTCAGATTATCAGATACAAGCTTTTTGTGATGCAGACTGGGCATATTACCCAATGTCCAGAAAATCAATTACTGATTTTTGTATTAAAATTGGAGAAGCTTTAGTTTCTTGGAAGTCAAAGAAACAGAATACCATAGTAAGATCTTCAGCTGAAGCTGAATACCGAAGTATGGCGATGACAACAGCATAATTAATTTGGTTGAGAAGACTTCTTCAAGAGTTGGGGTTGACAGAAATGAAGCCTATTAAATTGTATTGTGATAACAAGGCAACCATTCAAATTGCAGTAAATTCGGTATATCATAAACGTACAAAGTACATTGAAGTCGACTGTCACTTTATGCGAGAAAAGATCAAAGAAGGGCTAATAAAGACAGAACATGTGGCTTCAGCAAATCAAGTTGCAGACATAATGACTAAATCACTTGGTTTACAACAACATGAACATCTAGTTTTCAAGTTGGGAGTTAAAAACATTTTTAACCCTCCAACTTGAGGGGGAGTGTTAAAAGTAGTTAGTTGGTCAGTTTTAAATATTGTTACAATTAGTTGGTTTGTTACTAAAGTTTTTATGTGTATATATAAGACAGATGTACAGTGTATTATTATCAATAAATGAGAATATACATTTTCAACAAAATTGTACAAGTAACATGATATTTAAAATAATAAAAATTAAAAATGCACTTGCGTCCTTGAATCGGGATGGGGCCTTGCTACGTCAACTTACTTGGAGCCTCGTCTACTTGTGATGGTGTAGGTTGTCGCGGATCATGGCTTGTGCTTGCGAGGGGATTTGGAGGTAGAAGCCGAGCAACACTTAGACAATGGTGCTGAGGCTCGGTGGCATGTTGATCCCAGTGATTAAGGGGTTGCTTGTGCCGCTTGTTCCATGGTGTTTAGAGCCATGGCTATGGTAGTTTTGTGATTAGGCTTATGTAGACGAGGTTTGCTCGTGTTGTTCTTTGTATTGGTATTTCGATAGGTACTCTTTTCTCTCATTTAGGTTTAGGGGATTTTTAACAAGGCCTGTAAGTATACCCAACTCCTTTCTATAAAAAAAATGCACGGATCACAACTTTGTTCAATAATAATTGAATTGAAGCTTTTTAGAATTGCTAGCGTGTGTGGCACCTTAGGGTGCGGCTGAAAGACGACGATTTTAAATTCTAATATAAATTTTTATCAATTGTGTAATGTTTTAAGTTGAACTGTGTAAAAATTTAGATTGAAACTAAAATTCTTATCAATTAGATATTATTTTAGTTGAATTATATCCTAAATAAGAATTTAGGTTGAAGGTCATCCTAATTTAGCCGCACTCTGGGGCTCCCGGAAGCTTCCTTGAAGGCACTGATTCACAAATAATTTGATTTCTTATCTACAATGCTTTCACCAATAATTTGAGGTTAGATGTTGCTTTTATCAAAGTTTTCCTTAAACAATAATAGTATTTCACTTTTTTAAAGTAATATATATGATTGATCAAATTGAATATCATCAAGTTAATTTTAATATCTATATTTTAAGAAAAATTATTATTATCTTAAATAAAAGGTTGATAAGTTCAATCAATTATCGAATCAAACACGTATGTCATTTATGAAATTTTGATTTTAAATGATAAAGAAGGGGTTTAGTGGTGAGTCTGGGATCGACAGAGTACGGTACTGTATCAACTGAAAATGTTATAAATACGAAATTTTAAATGTTATTCACTAACCTAAAATATTACATTTTTTATAACATTTTAGGTTGGAGGTTAAATATCGAAACTTAGCTCCAAGTATCGATACTTCTCGTGAGATCATCAACCTAAAATGTTATCAAAAAGTATAACATTTTAGGTTCTGTATATATATTATTTTTTGTTGATGCCCACCATATCCGTATTGTACCTTGCCGCAACCTAGACTCACCTAAGGTTTAGTTATTAGGTACAATCATGGTGTTTTTGGATAGACGCTATATAAGTGGTCACACATGACTCTTAAGAAAAGAGGCTTCAAAATGAGTCAAATTAAACACTTATAATGGAGAAATAAAATATTAATCTTGAACTAGTAATAAAGTACACGAGGAAAATAAAACGATGTTGTACTTTATGAATTTCGAATCATGTTAAAATCAATTTTTTATTTAAAAATTAGTCTACTACAAACACAACAAGTCAACGAACATTTTTTTTGAAATTAAAACTATATTTTAAGAAAGGCCTAAAGTCAAAATGTCTCTAACGTTTGACTGAATAATCATTTTGGCTTTTATTTTTTAACCAGTTTACCCAAATGTTTCATTTTTTTTGTCAAAATAGTCTCTCTGTAAATGAAAATTGTTAGTTAGCTAGCAGTAAATAACTTGAAATGATGTGACAAACCTACATAGTAATGTCATATAAACAAATATGTTAACTTGAAAAATATTATATCGGGCAAAATAATTTTATAAAAATAATAGTTTTATTTTCGTATTATTCTATTAAATTATTTCAAATTATTTATTGTTAATTTACTAACAATTTTTATTCGCAAACTAAACTTTAACGAACTACATACAGCCTTTTATATCTTTGAACAGACTCTAGATTTGATGGCGATGATGTTGGACTAATTAGTATCCCTATTCCCTAGATATAAGTTAAAATGTAGATATCGCACTAAGCACAGGGCATAAGGCAAATAGCCAAAACCAACCAGTTTTGAACACGTGGATGTGAAAGCGACTGTGACAGAGGTAAAGGATACAGCCGGAGATGGGGGTTGAAATATATATATATATATATATATATATATATATATAATATATATATATATATATATATATATATATATAGATCTTAGAAAATTTAGGTTTGAATGTTTGTATATGCAAATATATATATATATTTATATTTGTAAGATGTGTGGGCGTTATTAAATAATTTAAAAAATATATAAACAGATACTATCATATAATTATATCAATATAAAAAAATATTTCACTTTTATATGAGTGTATTTGAAAAGTTATTGTCTAATTTTATAGATATAACATGTTTGATCAATCGTTATAATTTATTTAATTTTTTTAAAAGAAATGTGGACTGATATAATCATGCGTGTAATCAAATTGTTCAATTTTATAATTAATATTATTTAAAATTTAAACTTGTGCAACTTTGTAATTATAATTTGTACTCTACTAAACATGACGAGAATATTTAAGATATAATTAGACTATGTCAATCAAATATAAGGAATTAAAATTTCTTATTATTACACTATGATATTTAAAGAATTAACTTTTGGTCCCTTAATTCATTAGTATTTTTCAAAGGTCGTCATTTTTAATGGGTTTAAATATAATTATCTATGTTTTAAAGGGTCGGAGAGATTATAGATAATTTATTATAAATTAATAAAACAAATCCATGTTCAATTATTTCTTAAATTGTATCATAAAAATGAAACTTTACTCGTACTTTTCATTTTGCCGAAATTTGAGCTATTACAACTTGAAGGTGCTAGACATAAGTAAAACATAAAAAATCTAGTTTTTTATTTATTTAAAGTTTCATACGACATAATATATGTTCATAATTTTTTTAATATTTTAACAATGTGCGCATACACATATGCTCAAACTAAAACATTTTAATGGATGAGTCTACCACGTGCGACGAATATTGATGAACACCACTAACGATGAACACCGATGAACACCATTAATTTTTTTTAATTTTTAAAAATCTAAAGGACTAAAATTATAATTAAAATTATCTCTTAAAAAATAAAATCAAATTTAATAGTTACTTTATAATATTTTTTTAATAGGTTAGAATCAAATATACCCAATTCTCCTAAACCCTAACAAAATCAATCTATTAAAAAAAATTGAAATCAGTTTATAATTTTTTAATAGATTAGAATTTGTTAGGGTTTAGGTTTAGGAGAGTTGGGTATATTTGATTCTAATCTATTAAAAAATTATAAATTGATTTCTATTTTTTTTAAGAAATTGATTTTGTTAGAGTTTAGGAGAATTAGATATATTTGATTCTAACCTATTAAAAAATATTATAAATTAACTATTAAATTTGATTTTTATTTTTTTAAGAGATAACTTTAATTATAATTTTAATCCTTTAAATTTTTAAAATTTTAAAAAAAATTAATAGTGTTCATCGTTAGTGATGTTCGTCGCCCGTTGTAAAATTTTCTTATTTTAATATATAAAAATTATAAATGTTGAAAACTATATTTATCAATATATCATATTTTCAAAAAGAATTTTAAACACAATCATATGAATCGACAATTATAATGACAAAACATAAATCACACGTAACTAAACTTAAACTAAAACAAATCATAACAAAATCCAGACATAATTTTACACATAACAAATTCCAAACCTAAACATTAAAATTCCTTGTACCTCAACCTCAACCACAACCAGGATCTCATCGACCCTTGAATTATTATTCTAAACAACCAATTATTGTCCACATTAACTAATAACGTACCCAAAACTGATTAAAAAAGACAAGTCCACAAGCCATTTCTTTTGAACAATGAAATAGTATAAAACTGGAAATTCGATATGCGTCACAAATCCAACCACCCATACACTAAAAATTAGGTTTGGGGTTAATAGTTTAAGGTTAAGATTTAAGAAATTTAGGGTAGGGTGTACTTTTTAAAGTATAGGGTTTAGGATTTAAAATATAAGGATAGAGCTTGAAATCTATTTTTTTAGTATTTTTAATGTTGAAACATAAAAAAAACACCGAAAAAGATCAGAAGATTTTTATCTGTTATTGTTAATGATTTGTTAAGATTCTTAGTGATATTTAAATTATTTATTGATAGTGGTTCCTATTTTTAGCATTGTGTTGTTATTCCTTTTCATATATAAAGTTTTGCTTTTTCATGAATAAATGACAAGTGGTTTTTCACAATATATAAAGTATATTAGAAGTCCCTATATTATACTTAAAAGTTTATTTTGGTCCTTATATTATAAAAAAAAAATATTTTAGTCCTTGTACTATATTTAGACGTTTGTTTTACTCCTCTATTATGTAAGGGAACATTTTGGTCCTTTGTACGTTTGAAAAGTTAATATTTTGGTCCAAAACATAAAGTTATTGATATTTGGCTTAAATATTTTAGTTTAAACACTCTTTAAATCGATCCCTCTCAATTTTGAATTCGAGCAAATTAATCTTTTAAAACATTTTTATTTACTTCCTTTCAAAATGCACACTTTATTATTAATAAATGTTAGCATATTATATATTTATAAATTATTCAATTTATTTAATACACTTTATTTAATATTGATGTAGAGGAAAATTTATATATTTTTATAGTTATTTAAGTACTACACTATTTATTAATAAATAAACTAATCGCCATATTAAATCGTGTAGATGTAAGGCAAAATTACACCTTGTATTATTAATTTATTTGAATTCGATGTAAACGAGAAATATCATCGTGTTATCATTTATTAGTAAATTACTCAATTTCTTTGGTGTTGTTGTTGTTGTTGTTATATATATATATGGGTTTTATTTTGATGCACAAGCTGTGTAAATTTTTTTTACACATTCCTTTTATAAAATTTAAAATCTAAATCACAAACCCTAGCAACTTAAAACCTAAGCCCTAAATCCTAAACTCTAAATTCTAAATTCTACCCATAAACCTTAAATTATATACCCTACATACTAAACCCCTAAACCCTAACCTAAAACCCTAAACCCTAAACCCTAAAATTAAAGGGCTTGTGTAAACTAAAGTTTACACAAGCTCGTGCATCAAAGTATTTTCCTATATATATATATATATATATATATATATATATATATATATATATATATATATATATATATTACTCTTAATTTTTAAGAGGGGTTAATTTGCTCAATTTCTATATTGATAAGGAATTAAAGTTTGTTTAAACTAAAACATTTAAGTCAATTATCAATAACTTTAGTGTTTTGGACAAAAATGTTTACTTTTCAAACGTTTATGCACTAAAATGTTCATTTCTATAGAAGAGGAAATGTTAACTTTTCAAATGAATAAGAACTAAAATGTTCTTTTTTATGGTAGAAAGATTAAAATGAACGTTTACATATAGTACAAGGATTAAAATGAACTTTTAAATTTAGTACAAAGACTAAAATATTCCTAATTAAAGTTGAGGAATTAAAATGAACTTTTAGTTATAGTAGAAGGAATTCTATAATAAAGCTTTGCTTTTTCATGAATAAATGACAAGTAGTTTTTCACAATATTCCTGTGTTCATTTCTTCTTGGTTTATATTTTCCATATACATTCTAACGACAAGGATTGAACTTAAAATTTGAGACTAAAAAATTGCAAGTTTCAAAATTTGATTGTTTTTAGGTTTGTTGTTTTTTTCCAAAAATTTCAAAATTTGAGAAAAAAAAAATCACGACAAAAATAACCTAAAATGTTATTAAAAAAACATAACATTTTAGGTTGTTTGGACAAGTATTGAACCTTGGCTTTTTTAGCCTTATATTAGAATGTTGTGTTGTAGAACTACCCATATTAGTTGGTAAAACAATCTCCATATTTAGGGGTGAGCAAAACTCGACTCGAAAAAACTGAATTATTCGACTTGACTCGAGGTAAAAAACGACTCATTTTGACTTGACTCGTAATTTCATAAAATCAACTCGACTTAAAAAAAATTAAATAAAGTTTGAGTCATGAAATATAAATTTGAATAACTCGAAATATTTATTAATTAGTTAATCAGTTTTCAAGTTCAAGTAGAGTCTATCAATTACGTCTAATATGTTATGTATATCACATGTAAAAATATAAAAAAATATATGTATTTTATATATATGCATATAGAAAGTCGATAAGATTGGAATCAATATGTGCACCGTCCAAGCCTAAGTATATGTATATAGAAATATATATATGCATGCCGCTACGTAAATGCATATATATATATATATATATATATATATATATATATATATATATATATATATATATATATATATATATATATGTGTGTGTGTGTGTGTATGTGCGCGCGCGCGCGCGCAATTAAATTTGTATAGAAACTCGAAACTCGACTCGATTCGAAAAAATTTCAAATAAAGTTTGAATCGTAAAATAAGACTTGCAAACTCGAATAACTCAAATTTATTTGACTCGACTCAACTCGATCGAATGGCCAACCCTAAATACTTCCATTTTCTCTAAGCGTACGCAATCTCAAAAGAAAAGCGTGTATAATTGAGTGAAATTGCAGATTGGACGACGGCTGTTTAATTAACAGAACCAATCAATCAATTAATCAATCAGCACTGAGATCTAACTTGGTGCTGCAATCTGATTATAACTTTTGTGGCCAATTATGTATGATACAAGATTGTGTATCCATCGACAAGCTACGTAGCTGGATAGTTAGGCACCAAGCAACTCCGAGTTCTGTATTATTACAGTAACTTTATGGACACTGCGTTAACATCGACGAGAGTACCGTATCGATCGATCGAATGCGACGGAACACGAGCATCGTTCGAGCATGACTTTGTTGTCAGTTTTTGATTGTCAGGTAAAATGAAACTCTATAGTGACTTTTGTATGGCCATCCACATCAATTAGAGACATTGGCAATGCCAATGGAGAATTTCCAGTTGCTTTTGTTTTCGGTGATGAAAGTATCTATCGGTATAAAAAAAAAGGTTTTATTCAGGAACGAACGCATGATCTTAAATTAGAGGTACGAATTTATAAAAAAATTATATTAAAAATATAAAAATATTAAATGCATTGGTCATGAAAAACATGTTTTTTACAAGCGGGTTCAAATTTAGGGTTTAGAATTTATAGTTTATAGTTTCAATTTAGACTTTAGAAATTAGAGTTTAAGGTTTTAACTCTAGAGGAAAAGATTCTGATTGTCGGTGCATGATATAATTACTCGTTAAAATTTACAAAATGTTAAAGGTTCGAAATGAAATCATGTAAAATATATCTAAATTTCATGAGAATTTAAATTTTTTAGGGTAGAGTGAACTCTATATACATCCCATTATTGGTTTAGAAATGTGTTCATTATACAACAATTTCAACTATTCGGATTTTGTAGTTTTCAAAGTAAATCAAAATTCTTAGAAGAATGTCTATGCTAAAAGATTTGGACGACACGATTTCTTGAACAACTTGTTCTACTTCCTTTTCTAATATTTTGAAACCAGAACATATCTTTTGATTAATTTTCAAGTTATTGCTAAAAAGGGGAATAAATAGAGATAAACCATATTACTTTTATGGGAAAATGTATAATGTCAATTTTAGTCCTAACCTTTACATTTTTTTGTTAATTTGACTATTATCATTTTTTTAATATGTTGGTGTGATTAAAACATAATGTCTGTTTAACTTTTTTAACCTTTTAATAAAGTATACATAGTACACACATAGTGCTCAAATCCAAGTCACCTAAATAAAATACATCAATCTTTACCATTATAACCACTCTACGAGTTCAACTATTATCATTTATTTTGTTTTGTTTTCACGCATTAACGTGTCTATGATAATTTATGTGTATTTCATTATTGATATGACACAGTGTCACATTAACAATTAAGTAAACATGGATAGCCAGTTAGCCACATCAGCTCCTTGCAAAAATTGATGGCACAATCGTCATTTCTAGTAGAGCAATTTGAAAAAATAAGAAGGGTAAATTGTACAAATCATCACTCAACAATCTTCTCACTCCTATTTTAGTCACTAGACTTTCAATTTTTTCCTATTTAATAACTGAAATTTATACATTAAATGTTTTTGGTCATTCACGAATAATTTATTATTTTTTTGAATTTCTTAATATTATTTAATATAAAAATAATTCAAAATAAATATAAAAAAATTATATTGTACGCCGGTCACCATTCGCCGCCGCCGTCATCGGCCGTAGATGGTGGTCGTTCGGTCCCATATTTTACCAGTTACTTCGTCTCACTCTCCTGAGTCCGAATTCAGCCTTCATTTTGCCAGAAAGTGCTTCAAAATCTACGAAAAAGAGATCGAAAGTGAGAAAACCGAAAAGTTTATATCGAGATTCGCGAGTTTTAGGACATTTTCCGGTGAAACAACTACCGGATTCGCACTCAGCGTGTTAAAACGAGTCACCTGATGCAATTTGGGTCAAATGGCCACCGGTTTTGAAGGCCGACGGGTGATGACAGTGTCGGCGATTATTTAAATAATTTTAAAATTTTATTATTTATTTTAAATTATTTTATATTAAATAATATTAAAAAATCGAAAATAATAATAAAATATTCGTGAGTAACCAAAGACATTTGATGTATAAAGTTCAGTTATTAAATAGAAAAAATTAAAAGTTGAGTGACCAAAATAAGAGTGAAAATATTGTTGAGTGATGATCTGTGCAATTTACCCAAATAAGAAATGTTAAGGAATAAGTTTAACTCGAAAATAAATAAAAAAAAGTCTATTTTTAATATAATTACATGATAGTATTTGTTCAGCTTTTTTATTAATCCTTTAACAAAGTACATACATTGCACAACCAAGTGCTCGAACCCGAATCACCTATTATGAACATGGATAAAAATCATCAGCTCCTTTTCGGTGCCTCCACTTATGCTCCAACACTAAAAATACTACAAAATTAAATTCTAAGCTCTAACCCTAAATTCTAAATCTTAAACCCTACACCATATACCCTAAAATATACACCTTATCCTAAATTCCCTAAACCCTAACCATAGACCCTAACCTAAAACCCTAAACTCTAAACTTTAAACCTAATTTTAAGTGTGGGCATAAGTAGGGACACCGAAAATGGGTAGAAGATTTCCATCCTATGAACATCATCATTTTTTCATTAAAAAAATTCGTTGGGTTCAAAACAATAAAATATCTAAATTGACAAAATAATAATAATTAAGAGCTAAATTTGTTATACGCACAATGTTTATCTATGAATGTATACTTAATATTGAAGTGTCTGCGCAGAGGGATTCACGTAAGCTTACTTGAAGCAGAAGCTTGAAGGCGCTGCTGGTTTTTTTAATAACATCCACAATACATGCACGCATGTGCCCAGTTTGCTTTTCCCAGTACCCAAACATTTTGTACTTCAAAACAACGCAAGTTTACCCCCAAAGTCCTATCACTTGCTTTCCACGGTTTCCCATCATTTGTAAGTCTCTTTTTCGAAGATTTTCGATATCTTTCATGTCCGTTTTTTCGTATTTTCATTCGAATTCGAATAAAAATATCATACAACATTATAGCTTGCTTAAACCTTTAACATTCATTGGTAATGGAGGAAAGTCAAATACGTTAGTGCATTGATTACTGTTTGATTGTAACATTTTGTAGGGATTAGTGGGTTACACCCACCCTTTGATTTGGCCTATATATATCTCCTTTGCTCTCACTTCATTTGCTGCACAGAATTAGTATTTCAATCTTCGTATTATCATATATATTTCTTTATATTCTTTTATTTCTGCTTCAAAAGCTATGCCGGAAGCTCCCAAGGCCTTATCCGATGATTGTATCGTCGTGGAAAACGATAACAAGGCGTTGAAATTCATCGAAGACATTACCGTTAACGCCGATGAAGTTCAGAAGCGAGTTCTATCCGAGATTCTCTCTCGTAGTGCCGACACCGAGTACTTGAAAAGGAATGGTCTTAACGGGTGTACGGATAGAGAGACATTCAAGAAGGTGATGCCGGTCGTCACGTACGAAGATTTGAAGCCGGATATCGAGCGCATCGCCAATGGTGATACTTCGCCGATTCTTTGCTCTCATCCCATATCAGAATTCTTAACAAGGTCAGTCCATGTCATTTACATATTGAATTATGTATGTTCATTTTTCATATGATCACGAATCATGACGTTTGCATGGGATTTTTGAACGGTAGCTCGGGTACGTCTGCCGGCGAGAGGAAGTTGATGCCGACGATAGACGAGGAACTCGGACGGAGATCGTTGCTTTATAGCTTGTTGATGCCTGTGATGAGCCAATTTGTCCCGGGTTTGGACAAAGGGAAGGGAATGTATTTTTTGTTTGTGAAATCAGAAGCTAAGACCCCGAGTGGACTCGTGGCTCGTCCCGTTTTAACCAGCTACTACAAGAGCTCATATTTTAAGACTAGGCCAAACGACCCCTACACCAACTATACAAGCCCGAACCAAACCATTCTCTGTCTGGATTCTTACCAGAGCATGTATTCTCAGCTGCTTTGCGGTCTTTGTCAAAACGAAGAAGTCGTTCGGGTCGGTGCGGTCTTCGCTTCCGGTTTCATTCGAGCAATCCAGTTTCTTGAAAAACATTGGTGTCTTCTTTGTGAAGATATTCGAACCGGAAGTATCGACTCGAAGATCACCGATCCTTCCGTAAGAGAAGCTGTATCGAAAATCCTGAAACCGAACCCCAAGCTTGCTGATTTTGTTGAGGCAGAATGTAGCAATGGGTCATGGAAAGGGATCATAACTAGACTGTGGCCTAACACTAAGTACATAGATGTTATTGTGACCGGTACCATGTCTCAGTACATTCCTGCACTAGATTATTACAGCAACAGCCTCCCCCTTGTCTGCACCATGTATGCCTCGTCCGAATGTTATTTCGGAATTAATCTCGACCCGCTTTGCAGGCCTAGTGAGGTATCCTACACCCTTATCCCCACCATGGCATATTTCGAGTTCTTGCCGGTGACTAGGAAAAATGAGTTAACCGGTTCCATCTCTGAACCAACAGCCCTGAATGACGAAGAAAAGCAACAACTCGTCGATCTTGTCAATGTCGAACTAGGACGAGAATACGAGCTTGTTGTCACAACATATGCAGGTAACGCAGGGCCTTGAGAACATGTTTGATTCGATACATTTTATATTTTTGGTGTTTCTGAAAAGGGAAATGTTTTATGTTGGCAGGTCTTTATCGATACCGAGTCGGAGACATACTCCGTGTATCCGGATTCAAGAACAACGCCCCACAATTCAACTTTATATGTAGGAAAAACGTTGTTCTCAGCATTGATTCCGACAAAACCGATGAAGTGGAACTGCAAAATGCAGTGAAAAACGCTGCAAGCCAACTCGTGCAATTCGAAACATCTCTGGTGGAATACACCAGCTATGCGGACACATCGGCGACTCCCGGTCACTATGTGCTGTACTGGGAACTCAGTGTTAAAGATGCAACTTTGATCCCTCCGTCGGTTTTCGAGGATTGTTGCTTCACGGTCGAAGAATCGCTCAACAGCGTGTACCGGCAAGGGCGAGTTTGGGACAAGTCCATTGGGCCATTGGAGATAAGAGTAGTGGAGAATGGCTCATTTGACATGCTCATGGACTTTGCTCTAACGCAGGGTGCATCAATAAACCAGTACAAGACACCGAGGTGTGTCAAGTATGCTCCGATTATCGAGCTTCTGAATTCGAGGGTCGTTTCGAGTTATTTCAGTCCGAAATGTCCGAGATGGAGTCCGGGACACAAGCAATGGTGCACTCAAAATTGAACAAGTCGAGCATTGAGAAAGTGACTAGAGGAGTATTGAGCATATTTTCTCTGTAATGAAAAACAGTGGAAGAACTTTTCACTTCACATTTAGTATGAATGGTTTGAACTTATATAAATTTCATTTCTTACCCGACAAACTTTACATTTTAGTCCTTATACTTTTAATAATGAGCAAAACAATCACTGTACATTAGAAAAAACGATCATATTTGACACACAATGGAAGCTCATTCAACCCGATCGCGAACGAAACGAATCCCTTCGAGCTCAGCAAACGGATAACACGTGTGCAGTCGACAACATTCTCGGCCTCGACGACCTCCGAGACGAGACTAAGATTAGAATTGAAAATTGGAGTTTGAATATGATCCCAGCCCAGATAGAGGAACAAATCATTTGTTCGTGTGTGGAAACACGGCGGATTGAAATCTAAACCAGCAATTGTATGTTATATTAGTATACTATATACACATTAACACATTGTATTTATTGGGCTGGCGAGAATTTCAATCTGAATGAAAGTCCAATAATCAGGCTTCGGCTGCATGGGCCTATTGCAATTTTGGACAACACTATTTTATAACAATTTTTTGAACAAAACTCGACCATTCATTCGATCAAACAAAACAAAATAACAACATAAACAACGAAAATCATAACAAAATATACAAGGGGAGAAGAAAGAACAAATCAAACTAGAGAAGAACAACACATGAAACTAAATAAAGAAATAACAAATGACAAAGCAGGCCACAAGACAATTCAGAGAAAACCACAACAAAACAAACAACATAAACAACGAAAATTATAACAAAAAAAGTAGAGTACCAACTCCCAAACACGAGAGAGAGAGTCAGGTCCACCAAAGAGGGAGGGAAAACATCAAGCCAGTTGTCGCTGTAAAGCCTGCATGACAATTCTGACAGCACAGAAGATGAGAACATTAAAGGTAATGCAGAAAGAGATCCAACTCGAATCATCACAAAAAATTCTAGAAGCAATGATGACATGGTAGAGACAAACAAAAATTAGGGTCATGAAGACTCCCGATCGTGACAGAAGGTAAGACTCTTGACACGAAGTCCAAGGAAACCGTCATAACAAAGAAGTAGAGTCCCAAACATGAGAGAGAGTCAGGTCCACCAAGGAGGGATGGAAAACATCAAGCCAGCTGTCGCTCCAAAGCCTGCATGACGGTTCTGACAGCACAAAGGATAATAACATTAAAAGTAATGTAGAAAGAGATCCAACTCGAGTCATCACAAAAGATTTTAGAAGCAATGATGACATGGTGGAAACAAACAAGAATTAGGTTTAGTTTGTGGTTGCTTTTAAAAAGTGTGGTGAAAAAAGTGATTTTCAAACTAGCTGTTGAAAAGTAGTTTTGAAAAGCTGGTCAATGTTTGTCATTGATGTCAAAAAGTGATTTTGATGAGATAAAATGTCTATTTTAGACATGATATTGAAAAGTAAAAATAAACTTGAGTAATGTTCAAATTAGTTAATGTTATGATATATGAAATAAATTAATTTTAATTATAATAAAAAAATATTTTTAAAAAAATAATTTGAAAATATAAAGTACATTGTAGATTATATACGGACATACCATTTACAAATTAATAATAAATTACAAATAAATTACAAATAAAAAAATTTATTCTATTAATAGTTTGTTTTTTTGGATGGAATCCTCTGACCAAAACCCTAGCACACCTCGCAACCCTAGAAAATACCGGCGTCTAGATGATGACCCTCCTGATCGCGGCGGCCCTGATCGTAATCTTCCCGGCGGTGGAAGCAGTATCCCCTCATATAAGGACTCCCTTATGAATGGTGCCACCGGTGCTGCAACGGAAACTGAGGAAATTTTTGAAGATGATGATATTGAAATTCAGGAAGGAGATGTTACCAGATCTGTGATTGATGGCGTTCTGGCCATAGATTTCTCTGAATGAATTCAATCCCTGACAGAAAAGAGCTTCGACCAAACCCTGATAGTCAAACTGTTGGGTCGAAAAATTGGATACAACACCCTACACACCAAGATTTATGAAATCTGGAAACCTAAACAAGCCATCCGATTAATGGATATTGAGAATGACTACTTTCTCGTCACTTTCAGACTGAAATCGGATTTTCAGAAAGCCCTAACAGAGGGTCCTTGGACAATCTTTGGCCATTATCTTACAGTGCAAAAGTGGTCCCCGGATTTCAACTCGTCCACGCCGTACCCGACGGATGTTATGGCATGGATACGCCTCCCTGGGTTACCGGTTACACTGTACAAAAAAAGCATCATGGAAGAAATAGGGGAGACGATCGGCCCAGTGCTGAAGCTTGATTATCAAACCGAATGGGGACGACGGAGACGTTTTGCGCGTATGGCAATCTCGATCGATTTATCAAAGCCACTGATCTCCAAAATTCTGGTTAACGGCGATGTTCAATTGGTTGAATATGAATCTCTGCAAGTTATATGCTTCCACTGTGGCATTTATGGGCATTCAACCAAAACCTGTCCTCTTAATAAGAAACCGTCTGCTGATGCGGAAAAACAACCAGAAAAACCGTTTCCTGCATCTGAAACTGTGCCTGCTGGAAACCCTAGTCACGCACGAGGGGACCAAACTGGTGAAGCAAGTTCTTATGGTCCCTGGATGATTGCAGAACGGCGGCCCCGACGACCTAGGGCACCCGCAAACCCTACCAAACCTGTCCACAAAATGCCTATCCAGGGATCTCGTTTTAACCCTATTTTTGCCCATGATGATGACCTTCCCCAAATGCACCTACTGAAACCTCCCCTGCCTCTGCGCCACAACCGCCAGTCCCACGAAAACCGCTATTGAAACCCTCGACCAAAGCAAAGAATAAAAAAAAGATGGCTCAGCCACTTGCACCCAGGCCGATACCCCTTCGCAAACCCCTCTCCATAAACATTTCTGAATTCCCAGTTCTATCCAAGTTTACCGCTAAGGCTTCTAGCTCCCGTTCCCATCCTCCACCCAATAACGATACCACCTTAGAGGCGCCAAAGCACTCTGTTACAGTAATGCAGGAAAATGCAGACCCCAATGTCATGGAACATGTCCAAAACTCTGCTATGAACGTAGAAAGCCCAAATACTCAGTCTGGGACAGTTATGGATGCCTCACTCCTGGGAGATCCACCCGACAATAATGTTGCAAATATCCATGCCCAGCTTCGAGACACGGGGATGGAGGCTACGTCTCCTATAAGTGCAGTTGCTACTACCTCTGACTTGCAGATGAACGCTGGACAGTCTATTGCCATGCTTGAGTAACTAGATTTGGTTTTCCTACTCCTTTTATTTTATGGATATTAAAATATTTATATGGAATGTTCAGGGTTGTGGAGATGCAAAGTTTCTGCCTGCAGCCCGTCAATTTCTAAAAGATAATAAGCCAGACGTTGTTCTCTTTGTCGAGCCCCGTATCAGTGGTAAACGCGCGGATGCTGTTATTAAAGCCCTAGGGTTTCCTTTCACCCATAGAATCGAAGCTGCCGGGTTTGCAGGGGGTATTTGGCTCGCCTGGTATGACACAGTCAGGATTACTGTTCTTAGTACACACTTTCAGTTTATCCACTTCAAGATTAGTTCTATAAGAGGCAACCACACGCTGCTTGCAACATGAGTTTATGCCTCCCCTTCTGCTTCGAATCGACGTAAGCTTTGGCCACTTTTAGACAGGCTTGCTACTGCAATACGAAGTCCTTGGGTCCTCTTCGGTGATTTTAACGCCACTCTTTGCCTATCGGACCGGAAGGGCTGTTCTCCCTCTTCAAAACCGTGCTGAGCCTTCCAAAGATTCCTCTTTGATAATGGATTGCGGGACATGGGGTATAGTGGCCCTTGCTACACATGGTCCAGGGGACTTGCTGCAGTCCGCTTGGATCGTTTTCTATGCAACACATATTTTGATGAAACGTTATCCACCTCCACAGTGTATCATCTTCTACGAATGCGCTCCGATCATAGACCTCTAATTCTTCATATAGGGGACATGAGAGGTACTAATAAGGCTCAGCAGTTTCGTTATTTCACTGGTTGGAACCACCATGATGATTTTGTTAGAATGGTTGCGGATAATTGGGGCCATGAACCATCAATGACTGCTAATATCCGTGCGTTCATCCATGCCGCTGACACGTGGAACAAAACAGTCTTTGGCTACTTGGGGACGAAGAAGAAAATGCTTATGGCCAGGTTGCGTGGCATTCAAAAAACCCTAAGCCATCGTACTTCTCGTTTCTTAATGAATCTTGAAGCTGAACTTCTTATTGATCTTGAGCATATTCTTGACCAAGAAGAGGCCTTATGGAAACAGAAGTCTCGATCTGACTGGATCTCTCAAGGTGACTGCAACACCCGCTACTTCCACAGGCGGGCCATTGCGCGCCGACAGCGCAAAAAAATCTCGACCCTTCATATTAGAGATGGAACATGGAGTCAGGATGATAGTGTTCTTAAAGAGGAAGATGTCCTTTATTTTGAAAATTTATTTTCGGTACCAACAGGCATTAATGAGCCTTGCCCCATCACAGGTAGGTTCCCTCCCATACCTACTGCACTATTGCATCATTTAGATGAGGTACCCTCTGCTGTTGAAATACATGCAGCCCTTTGTGACATGGCCCCATTGAAGTCGTCGGGCTGGGATGGACTGCATGCTGAGTTCTTCCAAAAAAATTGGTCTACAGTTGGCCCCTCCATAGTGGCTATGATACAGGAGATTTTTCGTGGCAAGCAACTGGAACCTGACCTCAATCGTACCATTATTGTTCTTATCCCCAAAGCCGACAGTCCTACATCCTTTGCGGATTTTCGCCCCATCAGCTTGTGCACAGTTGTTTATAAGCTGCTTTCTAAAATTATTGTTCGACGACTAAAGCCAATCTTTCCCTCTCTCATTGGGTGCAATCAGACGAGCTTCATATCTGGGAGAAATATCACTGACAATGTGATAATCAACCAAGAGGTGATCCATACAATGAGACTATCAAAGCTCAAATCCGGGTGGATGGCCATAAAAGTTGACCTGGAGAAGGCCTCTGACCGTGTTCGGTGGGAGTTCATCTCAGATTCTCTCCAAGATGCTGGATTTCCGTCAAACGTAAGGCGAATTATAATGGAATCTGTGACTTCCTCTAGTTTCCAGATCCAATGGAATAGGAGCCTCTCAAGACCTTTTGTACCACAAAGAGGAATACGGCAGGGGGACCCCCTGTCACCGTACCTTTTTGTTCTAGTGATGGAACGATTGGGGCATATGATTAACGAGGCCGTAGCATCGGGTGACTGGAAACCATTCCGGTTCAATAATAACAGAATCCCTATTTCTCACTTATTCTTCGCGGATGACCTCATCCTGTATGCAAAAGCTACACCAACGCAGGCTGATATTATTCAAAAAGTGTTGGCAACTTTTGGGGTGTGCTCCGGGCATCAGGTTAACAAGCGAAAGACGGAAGTTTATTTCTCACCTAATACCTTACCTGCTTTACAGAATGCAATCAGTTCGTCTCTTGGTTACCAACGTGTGGAACAGTTTCAGAAGTACCTTGGTGTGCCGGTTCTGCATGCGCGGGCAAAGTGTGAGGACTTCAATTTTTTACTGGATAAAATTAAAGCCAAATTGAATGGTTGGGCCAGTCGAACCTTGTCTTTAGCCGGCCGGGTAACGCTTGCGAAATCAGTAATTGCAGTGATACCTGTTTACTTCATGCAGACTTGTAGTTTACCCAAGAAGGTGTGTCTGGAAATCGAGAAAATTATGAGAAGTTTCATCTGGGGATCAAATGCTAACAGCCGAAAGATAGCCTTGGTTAACTGGGAAACAGTTTGCCAACCAACGGAGCATGGTGGTCTCGGCATCCGTAGGATGTTCGACTTCAATATGGCATTTGTACTCAAGCTTGCCTATGGTCTTGTAACAAAGCTAGACTCCTTTTGGGTTCGGATCCTTTGAGAGAAGTATAAGATTTATGAGCTTTGCCCGCAGTCTGTAACCCGTTTGGTCAGCACGCCCTTATGGAAAGCAGTTGCAGCTGCTTGGGGTGACATGCGCGATAGCCTTGCATGGTCCCTGGGAAACGGTGAGCATATACATCCACTTGAGGACAATTGGGTCCCGTCCCTTGGCCCCCTTCGTCCCTATCTTCGGCAACAGTCGGATGGCACAGCTGGTCAAAACTGGAATGATTTGTTGGATTGCAATGGTGAATGGGATGTTCCCAAGCTTTCTACTCTTTTCATCACTGAGGTAACACACCATATTTTGAA
The DNA here is from genome assembly GCA_958450335.1 of Hibiscus tridactylites. NCBI lineage: Eukaryota > Viridiplantae > Streptophyta > Magnoliopsida > Malvales > Malvaceae > Hibiscus > Hibiscus tridactylites. The sequence continues at coordinate 23,203,895 of OY288287.1, forward strand.
TATTAGACACCCTGATCACTCTGATATAATTGATAAACCTGGATGGGGACTTAACAAGAGTCTCCTATTTGACATTAAGTCAGCCTATGGCCTTCGCGCTAATATACAGTGGAACCTATCTTCAACCTCCTGGTCTCAAGTCTGGAAACTGCCAGTACCCCAAAGGATTCGTTTATTCATCTAGGCCGCTCTTCATGAGAAACTGTTGACGAAAGCTGAACTATGTAGGCGTTCGATAGCAAGCAATCCTTTCTGCCTCTGCTGCAATATGGCGGAGGAGTCAATTCTGCATCTTCTACGGGACTGCAGGGCCATTGCTGCGATCTGGCGAGACCTAGTTAATCCAAGCGACATGGCATCCTTTACCTCTGGTGAGGCACGAACTTGGATTCTACTGAATATCTCTATGAAGTCGACTACTACAACATGGGGGGTTGAGTGGCCCATTCTTTTTGCGTCTATAATCTGGCAGATATGGAAATGTAGGAATGAAAGTGTTTTTAATGGAACTCCCAGCACCATAACGCAGATTCTGCAGCGATGTGTCACATGGGCACGGTATTTTAGCGAATCTACAGCGCTATATGCATCTGGACTGTTGCGTGTAAAATAGACTATCGCAATTGTAGTGCAAGTGTACACGACGCAAGTAGTAAAGTGATACGAAGTATCGGATATCGTCTCCACAGGGATTGGGCTAATGACTTCACTTTGATTTACTGCACGAAGTAAAGAAAATATTTTAGGAAGTTGTCACGAATAATAAAGTAAACACGTAAATAAAAGGATTGAATTATCAAGATAGAGAGAATGGGCCGGTATTGAATTGCTCGGTAGTGTAGGTATTGAATTGCTCAGGATCTCCAGTTCTGTCGTCGCTCCCGTCGCCGACAGCACCTGTCGCGGCGTCTGTCCGTTAGTTGTCGCGGCAGCAGACACTAACTCAGTACTTTAAGCTTGGCAAGAATCCCAGATCTGCCTTGCCCTATCCCTAGGCACAAGTCTGTCGATGAACACGTCTTTGATGATACCTCCCGGCGTGAATCGAAGGATGAACACCGATGTGTATGAATTCTTCCTTAGCCACTTAACCTCGCCTTATCCCTAAGCACGAGATGGTTCAACTATAAACTAGAGAACACGCTTTTATCTTTTTCGTATACTTAACTCTCCCGATGCTAAGTAAATAGATAACCTTACAATGCTCTCCCGATGCTCTTGCAAGATATTAAAACCAAGATAAAAGAACTTGAAGTTTATTTTATTGAACTTGAAAAATCCTAAAACAAAGCAACCCTTGCAACTACTTTTACAAAACAACTCGTGGCCCTAGGGGGATTTTAGAACATGTTGGTGACGGGTGGACGGCAGGGTTTTGGTTTCGGTTATGGGGTAGTCGGCTCTCTCCTAGGTTTAATCTATGCCCTTTATATAAGCTTTGGGCTCAAGTTATCTAAGGTGATAAGGATTACAACTTTAATTAAAAGTAAGATTCTAATAAAGACTAAATCTCTAAAATATCCTACTTTTCAGCCGCATCCCTATCTTGTGGGAATTCCTTTCCTTAAGCTTTGGCTTGGCATATCTTTTGATCCGGGGCTTGGAAAATTATTTAGCTTCCACACGACAGACGAGCAGATTTTTCTCTATCTATCGATGTCCACTTCATTTTTCCTCTTCAATAATCTGCTGTCACCATGCTGTCACGACAGGTCCATGATAGGTTCGTCTTCTTCAGCTGCTTGTTCAGTTCAGCTTTCCTACTTATCTGCCCTGCGCCTGCTTTCATCGTCAACCTTGGCAGCTACATGCAAAATATGCCATCTTTTAGTAGAATCCGTGCCTTTTATATAATTGTGATGTTTAATTGAAAACTATCCTAAATGCAATGCAATGATGCTTGAATGCAGCAGAAATATGGGTTAAAAAGGGTGTAAATAATAGAACTTTTACACACTCAACACACCCCCAAACTCAAGTCTTTGCTTGCCCTCAAGCAATTAAACCTAAAGAAAAATGAAAATTTTTGTGTTGGCCTTCAAACAGTGAACTGTCCCTTACCCGTCGCTCATTCTCTATGGCGGCAGCAACCTGTCGGAAAGGTTAGGATCTGTCCGGAATCTCCCTATAGCTCTCGTGCAGTGTGTGCATGCTTGTGAACAGTTATATGCTAGGACTCTCTTAGTTTCACTAGAATATTCAACTCCTTAACTCGAATCTTTATGCCAAAGTTTATTTTTTTTTTAGAAGGCACATTTTTATGCTTCTTTTTCTTCTATTTTCAAGCTAAAATTTTCTAGAGCCAGTTTTGGGCACCTCTAGTTAGCTTCCTAGAGCCGGTTTTAGGCACCTCTAGGTTTTTGATTTTCTTTTGCTAAACTTCTTTCCTAGAGCCAGTGTTAGGCACCTCTAGGGGCTATTCAAGTTCTAAGCATCCTATTCTAGTTTGGCTAAAAGAAATCTAAGCAATATAACAGTCACAAAAGTGTTTAAGTTTTCAGAACTATAGAAAGGCTCTAAACTTTTCCTTAACCTGTCCTAAAGATGCTGCCACGACAGAGCCGTCATGACAGGTAGTTAACTTCACAGTTTTAAGCCAACAGTTTAATTTTCTGATTTTTTTTTAAAAGAAAATAAAAAGACATAACAACTAAACAAAAGATGTGTTAAAGACTCCATTAAATATGGAGGGTTGCCTCCCCCAAACTCGAGGGTGGCATTGCCCTCAATGCAAAATGACATAAAAACAAATAAAGAAAAACAAGATAAATAAAAGTACATCACAAATATAAGGGCAGGCAACAATAAGAGGAGAAAAAGAAATAAAAACTTAAATTTTATTCGCTGTCCTCGCTGCTGCTGCTGACGCGGATTTGATGGTAGCGTCTGCGTTGAGGAGGTGGCTGGGCAGGTTCTGGAGCAGGTTGATCGACAGATTCGTCAGCCTGTTGAGGGGCAGGGTCTTCCTCCGGTTGGGGGACAGTGTCGTCAGCAGGTTGAAGGGCAGGTTGCTCCACTAGCCTGACGTCGGAACTGCTGCTGTTGCTGTCCCAGCTGGTTGTCATGATGGCTTTGGACAGCCGTCTCTTGTCGGCCACATGTTTAATGCGTTTCACCCTTGTGAAGGCGCTGTCCAAATTCCTCTGGACAAGGGGGCTGTCATCAGTGGCAGCTCGCTTCGTTCCTCGAGGGGATGTGTCTGCCGGTGGGCTGCCGGCTGCCATCGGGGAAGGTGTGGAGGAGGCAGATTCTCCATGGGGAGAGACAGGTGGTGTGGGAGTAGGGGATGGGATATTGAAATAATGGGCGGGGAAGGTGGGGAAAAAGACATCCGTAAAATTCAAAGTATTGGTAATGAAGTTTACCGTGGCATTGGAGAAGTCTCGGATGAATGTCATTAAGCCCATCTGGCGTTCCTCGATCCGCAGGACGGCAGCAAGGATGTGGGCGTTCTGATCTGCCGAAGCGGTGTTGGTGGCAGCTTCTGGGGCAGGTTCAGTGGCAGGCTCGGTGGCAGGCTCATCATCAGACTCAGCAGGAGGGGCGTTTGGATCGAAGGCGTTGAGGGGCGATACGACTACCAGCTCCATGAGGCTGGAGATGTTGCTGTCTGTCCAGCCGCTGCCCTTCTTGATGTTGTCTGAGTCTTCCTCCGGTACGGCAGCGCAGCGGCAGAGGGCAGTGATGGTGCAGGGCAGGCAGAGCCGTGAGTCTGATCGGAAAGCACAGTCGAGAATGCTATCTCGCATGTACATGCCCACATTGATGGGCCTGTTGTGCATGATAGAGTGGATGAGGGCCAACCGCTGTCGGTTGACTGTCGTATGGTGGGACGAGGGCAGGATACGCTTTTTGATAAAAGCGTTCCATAGCTTTGCCTCAGGTAGGAGCTGCCCCCTATTGACAGAATGAGGGTTCTTCTTACTTGTGCTCCATGTCGTTCCCGCTTCTGTCAACTCCCTCATGACAGCATCGTGGCCGGCAGCGTCGAGGGTGTCCCAAAACTGTTGATGAGCATCATCATTGGGGCCGAAGAAGAGGCCGAAGACATGGTTGATGCTGCTGGCGGTAAAAGGGACTGTCACTCCTCGGACGGTGACAGATGTCGCCGTCTTGCTCTCGATCGCCGCATAAAACTCCCTGACCAGAGTGTCATTAAGTTCTGTCGGCTGCTCGGCGAAGTCTTCCCACAGTTGAGCTGTTATGGCCTGCATGATGAACGGCTGGAGTCCAAACAGAGGGGCATCTTTGTTGTAGATGAAGCTTCGCTCCTCCCAAAGTTCCTTGTTAGCGAACGGGGATGCTGCTGCTGAAGAAGAAGCGGCAGCAGCATTCTGACGGGTTTGTCGTGAAGACATATTTGGTTGCAAGGGCTGAAAATGAAAGAAAATAGATCAAACTAGAAGAGAATAGCAAGAGAGAAAATCTGAAGTGATGAAAAATGAAAAAGGAGAAGGGTTTTATATAGCTGTTGGGGAGCTGCCTATTTAATGCCGCAACGGCAGGCGGGAATAACGGAGCGGCAGATTGAATGTAGAGTGTCTGACGCGTCTGACGGGCATTAATGCCTCTGCTGTGCGTCTGCCGCACGCGTCTTCGTCTGCTGTGCGTCTGTTGACAGCCTGTCAACTCCATCTGCGCCGGCAGCCGAAACGACAGGTTATCATAAATGGGCTTTATTGGGCTGGTGGATGGGCGGTGGGCTTGGGCCACTTCTTCTTTCTCACTTGCCTCCTTTATTTCCTAAAAACCGAAATTAAAAACAAAACATTATTCGAATAAAATAAATCTAATTCCTAATAAATAATATTAATAATAAAAAAAATAAAAATTAGGAAATTATGTTAAATTAGGGATGCCTTGTGGGGCATCACCTAAAGTAACCACTTCCTGTATTCCTGGGGCTTCAGTCCCTTGATAGTGCTTGAGGCGTTGTCCATTGACTTTGAATTGGTGCCCGTCCTTTAGTGATTGAATTGTAATGGCACCATGAGGAAAAACTTGAATTACTTGGAATGGGCCAGACCATCTAGATTTGAGCTTCCCTGGAAAGAGTTTCAATCTAGAATTGAACAACAACACAAGCTGCCCTGGGCAGAACTGTCGTGGCAGCAACTTCTTGTCATGCCACTTCTTAGTTTTTTCCTTGTAAATCCTTGCATTGTCGTAGGCCATTGTCCGTATTTCGTCGATTTCATTCAGATCCAACAACCTTTTCTGGCCTGCCTTGTCCAAGTCCATGTTTACTGCCTTGATCGCCCAATATGCCTTGTGTTCTATCTCGACAGGCAGATGACAGGTTTTCCCATAAATCAAACGGTATGGAGACATGCCCAATGGAGTCTTGAAAATTGTTCTGTATGCCCATAATGCATCATTCAGAAGCAAAGACCAATCTTTCCTAGTTGGTTTAACCATTTTTTCTAGAATGTTCTTCACTTCCCTATTGGATATCTCAGCCTGTCCATTGGTCTGTGGGTGGTATGTTGTCGCGATCCTGTGCTTGACACCATATTTTCTCAAGGCGGCAGCAATTACCTTGTTGTCAAAATGTCTCCCTTCATCACTGATAATCGCCCTAGGGATGCCAAATCTAGAAAAGATGTTTTTGTGCAAAAACTTTTGGACTGTTTTGGCATCATTCTTTTGAGTTGCGATTGCTTCTACCCACTTGGAGACATAATCCACTGCTAGGAGGATGTAAAGATTTCCGCATGAAGATGGAAAAGGTCCCATAAAATCAATCCCCCAAACGTCGAAGATTTCGACTTCTAAAATATTCTGCAGTGGCATCTCGTTTCTCCTCGAGATGTTACCTGTCCGCTGGCACCTGTCACAGTTTTTGTAAAATTCTTGTGCGTCCTTATACAGTGTCGGCCAGTAGAACCCGGACTGCAGCACCTTGGCAGCCGTTTTATTGCCTCCTAAGTGTCCTCCATATTGTGAAGCATGACAGTGATGGAGAATGTCTTCTTGTTCTTCTTGTGGTATACATCTCCTTATAACCTGATCTGCGCACATTTTGAAAAGAAGAGATTCGTCCCAATAATAATGTTTAACATCATTTTGAAACCTCTTCCTGGCTTGATAAGTAAGATCAGAGGGTAATATTCCGCTAACAATAAAATTAACGAAATCCGCATACCAAGGAAGGTTAGGAGACTTACCTGCCGCCATGGCTGTCGCGACAGCTAGTGCGGCAGCAAAGAGCTGCTCATCTGGGAAGGTCTCCAATATGTGTGTCTCATCTGGCGGTAGACTCTGTCCCGTCTCCAACCTCGACAAGTGATCTGCCACCTGATTTTCTGTCCCCTTTTTATCTTTTATCTCAAGGTCGAACTCTTGTAATAGTAAAATCCATCGTATCAACCTAGGTTTTGCATCCTTTTTTGCAAATAAATACTTGAGGGCAGAGTGGTCGGTGTGTATTATAACTTTCGTTCCAAGTATGTAAGAACGAAACTTGTCGATGGAAAACACCACAACTAACAGCTCCTTTTCCGTGGTGGTATAATTCACTTGGGCATCATTCAATGTTTTGCTGGCATAATATATGACATGAAATAGCCTGTCCTTGCGCTGCCCAAGTGCTGCCCCGACAGCATAGTCACTAGCATCACACATAATTTCAAACGGTTGCGTCCAGTCTGGTGGCTGTACTATGGGGGTTGTCACTAACTTTTCCTTCAGAACCTTGAATGCTTCAGTACATTCTTCATTAAAGTCAAAGGGTCGGTTCTGCTCTAGGAGATGACATAGGGGTTTCGTGATTTTTGAGAAATTGGCAATAAATCTCTTATAAAAACCAGCATGCCCTAAAAAACTCCTAATGCCCTTGACTGTGGTTGGCGGCGGCAGCTTCTCTATGACTTCTATTTTTGCCCTGTCGACTTCTATCCCACGGCAGCTAATCTTATGGCCTAAGACTATCCCTTCATCCACCATAAAGTGGCATTTTTCCCAATTAAGAACGAGATTAGCTTTTTCACATCTTTCAAGTACCTTTTGAAGGTTGCCGAGGCAGCTCTCAAAATCGTCTCCAAAGACGGAAAAATCATCCATGAAGATCTCAAGGAAGTCTTCTACCATGTCGGAGAATATTGCCATCATGCACCTTTGGAAGGTGGCAGGTGCGTTACAGAGTCCAAATGGCATCCTCCTAAATGCGTACGTACCGTAGGGGCATGTGAAAGTCGTTTTCTCTTGGTCCTCTGGTGCAATAGCAATTTGATTATATCCTGAATAACCATCAAGAAAACAATAGTAAGGTTTACCCGCTAATCTATCAAGCATTTGATCAATAAAGGGTAAAGGAAAGTGGTCCTTTCGGGTAGCTTTGTTAAGCTTCCGATAGTCCATACAAACCCTCCAACCGGTCACAGTCCTGGTTGGGATTAACTCGTTGTTTTCGTTGGTTATTACAGTCATGCCTCCTTTCTTGGGAACACATTGCACCGGGCTTACCCATTTGTTGTCGGAGATGGCGTAAATAATACCAGCATCTAACCATTTAATTATTTCTTTACGCACTACCTCCTTCATTGCAAGGTTTAACCGCCTTTGGGCATCAATAGTCGGCTTATGATCTTCCTCTAGGAGGATTTTGTGCATACAGATTGCCGGACTAATGCCCTGGATGTCTGCTATCGTCCATCCTATCGCCCTTTTATGCTGCCTTAACATGTCGATCAGCTGTCGTTCCTGTTCCTGCGGCAGCTTAGCAGAGATGATTACAGGCAGTGTGTCATCACAACCAAGATAAGCATATTTAAGCTGCCCTGGCAGGGGCTTAAGTTCTAAGACAGGTGGTTCAACAGTGGAGGGCTTTTGGATTAAATGGTTATCCGAAGTGTAATTCAAGGGTTCGAATAACTTACCTGGATGATGGTCTAACCAGTTTACCTCCTCATGACCTTCAGTATCAGATGTATCGGATTCAGAGGGGTCACTGTCGTCGGTGCTGTCGTCGTCACTGTCGTGACAGGTCTTTAGATGGCTGTCGCAGCAGTGACCAAATTTTATATCTCGGCAGCCTGACCTGATGCAGGGGTAATCAAAGGTCACCTCGATGATGGCTTTGCATTCCTCGTCCACATCGGCATGTTTCATTGCTTGGAGAACATTCAACTTAATTTCTTGATCGTTCACGCGCATGGTGAGTTCTCCTTTCTCCACATCAATCAACGATCTTCCCGTGGCTAAGAAAGGTCGTCCGAGGATGACTGGTGCGTTCTCATCTGCCTCACAATCTAAAATAAGAAAGTCAGCAGGAAAAATAAGCTTATCCACTCTTACCAAAATGTCTTCAATTTTTCCTTCTGGGTGAACGTAAGAGCGGTCGGCTAGCTGTAGGGTAACCGTCGTGGGCCGCGCCTTCCCAATACCTAATTTCTGAAAAACAGATTTGGGCATTAGATTAACACTAGCTCCAAGATCACAAAGTGCCTTACCCACAAACTTGTCGTCGATTACACAAGGTATGAGGAAGCTCCCCGGATCCTTCTTTTTCTGGGGTGGTTGCCGATGAAGAATACTCATGCAACCTTCTTGCATCCTTACAGTTTCAAATTCCCCAAGTTTAGATTTTTTTGACATGACATCCTTGAGAAATTTAGCATAACCGGGCATCTCCCTAACAGCATCTAACAACGGAATGTTAATGTGAACCTGTTTAAAAATATCATAAATTTTTTTGAGTTGAGATTCATGCTTAGCTTGTTGTATCCGTTGAGGAAAAGGTGGTGGAGGACGATAATCAGCAATGCGTCCTTCCCACTGCATGCGAATCTGAGGACGATGATCATCTTTTTTCTCCTCTGTCGCTTCTGCTGGCGTGACAGGCTCATCGGCAGCAGTCTGTTTATTACCTGTCGGGGCAGCTTCCTCGACAGGTTTATTCAAGGCAGGTTCCTTTTCTGTTTCAGCTTCTTTTTCCGGCCCTGGTAACTTTTTCCCACTCCTAGTAGTAATCGCCTTGCATTGCTCATGTGGGGGTGGTCTAGCATTTTCAGTATTACTAGGAAAACCTCCATTCTGCCTTGGCTTAATATGCTGCAACACCTGACCCATTTGTGTCTCTAGAGATTTCAAGGTGGCCTCATGGTTTGTCATTCTCATCTTAGTTTCATCCATGAAATTTTCTGTCTTCTTGACAAACTTATTGATATTATCCATATATGTGCCCGTCTGAGACATAAAAGTGGCCAGAGTCTGCTCCAATACACTACTCGTGGCAGGTGGTGGCTGCTGTTGCTGCTGCGGTGGCAGGTGCTGCGGCAGGTTCTGCGGCTGCAGTTGCTGTCGCGTCAACAATCTAGGACCCCCCTGATTCTGATGATGTGCTTGCGGATTTAGGGCATTGTTAGGATTACTCCAGGAAAATTTGGGATCTTTCCTCCAATTAGGGTTATAGTTGTTGGAATTGTAGTTTGGCTTGTAATTTCCAACATATTTCCCCTCTTCTATATTTATAGGGCACTCTTCACTACTATGATTTCCTTCACAAGTGGCACAAATTTCCTCGACAGCAAACCCTCGTACTTCCTCTTCACTCAATAAATGTTTCATGGCTTTAGTGAGGAATGCTACCTGTGATTTCATAGTGCTGTCGGCTTTATAATCCTTGACAGCAAGTACCCGTTTACCCCCTCTTCTAGCTGTCGGAAACTGCTCCTCATTCTTAGCTAGATTCTTCAGAACTTGTAATGCCTCGTCCGGATCTTTATCCAATAATAGTCCATTTGCTGCAGAATCGATGCGAATGCGAGTTTGTAAGTTAGCAGCATTATAAAACTTAGTTACCTGATTCCAGACGGGGAATCCATGCATTGGGCAGTTCCGTAGAAGAGTAGTAAATCTGTCCCAGGCCTCGTGCATCGGTTCGTCAACTTCCTGTTGAAAAGTAGCAATTTCGTTACGTAATCGCTCAGATAAATGTGAAGGATTAAAACGAGATAAAAATTCACGAGTTAGATCTGCCCAAGTCATAATGGAACCCGGTGTAAGTTTATTCCACCAAGTTTTAGCTCTATCCCTTAATGAATGGGGGAATAACCGAAGCCTCAGTATCTCCGGACTAACTCCTGGTAGCCTAAACGAACCACAGATCTCCTGGAACGTTTTGAGATGCTCCCTAGCATCTTTTGTCGCAGAACCACCAAACTGTCCGGCGTTGTTGATCATACTAAACATGACAGGTTTAAGCTCAAAGTTATCAACATCAATATCCGGCAGTGTGGTCTCCAGCTCAATATGGTCATTCAGCATGTAATCACGACATGACCGTCGTCCACCTGCCCCAGGCGGGTCTCCGACAGGCGGTATGTCTCCACCAGCAGGCTGGTTACGGGCCATCTGCTCTAGCTGTTCTTCAAGGTATTCGTTCCTGTCTAAAAGGTGGCGAATCTGTTTCTTGAGATTGAATGATCGTTCGATTTCCGGATCTAACTTATACTCAGGATCTTCGCCTCTTTTCGATCTGCGCATAAACAAGAGAACCTTGTGAAAAGCAAGAGTTGAAAACACAGAATAAAAATTAAAGAAAAATAAAAAATAAAAAAAACGGAAACAAAAATAAAAACAAAAAGTGCAATAAAAGAAAGATGTAGTTATGTTGCCATTCCCCGGCAACGGCGCCAAAAACTTGTTGCGTGTAAAATAGACTATCGCAATTGTAGTGCAAGTGTACACGACGCAAGTAGTAAAGTGATACGAAGTATCGGATATCGTCTCCACAGGGATTGGGCTAATGACTTCACTTTGATTTACTGCACGAAGTAAAGAAAATATTTTAGGAAGTTGTCACGAATAATAAAGTAAACACGTAAATAAAAGGATTGAATTATCAAGATAGAGAGAATGGGCCGGTATTGAATTGCTCGGTAGTGTAGGTATTGAATTGCTCAGGATCTCCAGTTCTGTCGTCGCTCCCGTCGCCGACAGCACCTGTCGCGGCGTCTGTCCGTTAGTTGTCGCGGCAGCAGACACTAACTCAGTACTTTAAGCTTGGCAAGAATCCCAGATCTGCCTTGCCCTATCCCTAGGCACAAGTCTGTCGATGAACACGTCTTTGATGATACCTCCCGGCGTGAATCGAAGGATGAACACCGATGTGTATGAATTCTTCCTTAGCCACTTAACCTCGCCTTATCCCTAAACACGAGATGGTTCAACTATAAACTAGAGAACACGCTTTTATCTTTTTCGTATACTTAACTCTCCCGATGCTAAGTAAATAGATAACCTTACAATGCTCTCCCGATGCTCTTGCAAGATATTAAAACCAAGATAAAAGAACTTGAAGTTTATTTTATTGAACTTGAAAAATCCTAAAACAAAGCAACCCTTGCAACTACTTTTACAAAACAACCCGTGGCCCTAGGGGGATTTTAGAACATGTTGGTGACGGGTGGACGGCAGGGTTTTGGTTTCGGTTATGGGGTAGTCGGCTCTCTCCTAGGTTTAATCTATGCCCTTTATATAAGCTTTGGGCTCAAGTTATCTAAGGTGATAAGGATTACAACTTTAATTAAAAGTAAGATTCTAATAAAGACTAAATCTCTAAAATATCCTACTTTTCAGCCGCATCCCTATCTTGTGGGAATTCCTTTCCTTAAGCTTTGGCTTGGCATATCTTTTGATCCGGGGCTTGGAAAATTATTTAGCTTCCACACGACAGACGAGCGGATTTTTCTCTATCTATCGATGTCCACTTCATTTTTCCTCTTCAATAATCTGCTGTCACCATGCTGTCACGACAGGTCCATGACAGGTTCGTCTTCTTCAGCTGCTTGTTCAGTTCAGCTTTCCTGCTTATCTGCCCTGCGCCTGCTTTCATCGTCAACCTTGGCAGCTACCTGCAAAATATGCCATCTTTTAGTAGAATCCGTGCCTTTTATATAATTGTGATATTTAATTGAAAACTATCCTAAATGCAATGCAATGATGCTTGAATGCAGCAGAAATAATGGTTAAAAAGGGTGTAAATAATTGAAAACTATCCTCCCACTGGTCGAAACCTGATTTTGATTGGATTTGCTTAAACTCGGACGGGGCGGTTGATCAGCAAACTGGACTGGGCTCCGTTGGTGGCGTTCTTAGATCACACGATGGTACGTGGGTACTAGGTTACAATAAAACGGTGGGGGTGACTGATCCATTGCAAGCGGAGCTTTGGGGCATCCTCATTGGTCTCAGACTTGCATGGGATAAAGGTATCCAACGGCTGCTTATTCAATCTGACTGCAAACAGGCTCTTCTCCGCATAAACAAGTTCGATGTGAATGCAGACTCTTGCTCACTTGTTCGTAGCATAGTGCAGATGAGAGCCCGTTCGTGGACTACAGATACCTTATGGATTCCGAGGACTGCCAACATGCTAGCAGATAGCATTGCTAAGTTTAGTAATCTTCCATGTTTCTCTTTGACCATCTTTGATTCCCCTCATGTTTCCCTCTTGCACTTAGTTAGTTCGGATATTTCAAATAGTCTGTAATTCCTAGCAACTCTTTTAATTCGAAAAAAAAAATTAATTCTCAATTAAATATTATAAAATATAGATTATTTCACAATTATGTATGCATAAACATTATTTTAATAATAAATTATAGTTAAATAACAAAGGTAAAAAGTAATTTTATTTTCAAACTAGCTTTTTTACCCCTATAAAATTTAACTTTTTGGTTTGGGTGAAAAACAACTCATTTGAACTAAAAATTTGCTATAAGCAACGAAAAACAGCGCCTTAGAATCATGAAGAGGTCGTGAAAGAAGTTAAGAATCTCTGACAAGAAGTTTGGCGAAATCGTCAGAAAACAGCCCTTTTCAAGTTTATAAAATAAAAAAGAAAAAATAACCAAAAGAGAGAAGAGAGCGTTTTTATTTCTAGTTTCTCTAATCTTTTTTATAACATTTTAACCATGTGATTTTTCAATTAGATTACCTCGTTTGATTTTATAATATTATTCTAAAGTATTAAAATTCATTTACACGAGATAAAATATTAAAAAGTTATAAGTTTCTGAAATGGTTGAATTAGTACTCTAGTTTCCAGAAAATGTAATGCATAAGAAGTTTACTCCTTTGCTCTGTCTTCTGATGGTAAAAATTGATATTCATTATTTTTTAGACCTAAATTCGAACATTAATAATGTATGTTATGTGTGCCGTTTTTAAAAAGACTAAAAAAATTGAACACATACTACCCTTACATTGTTCCAGCTTAAAAATAAAAGTTCACTCATTTACTTCTGTTTCTGCCTCTACTTTTAGAAATGAAACGAAGGAGGAAAATAACCCAAAACTCACAGTCAAGTCAACAAAAGAAAACAAAAAAGGGTTCAATGTTGTTGAACTTGAACGTCGTTGCTTTTTCTCGTAACTCGAATGTAGGCGAAAACCGCGACGAAAACGGCCGTGACAAGTCCACCGACGATGACGCCACCGCCCGCCACGGAACCATCCGACGCATGATGCTTTCCTAGCCGTCTGATCCCCGGCGCTTCGGCCTCGCCAGTCTCTTTAGACGACGACTCAGGACTCGCCGCCGGCTCATCTGCTTCTCTGGGAATCGCCCAACCAGGCCGGTCCTGGTCATGGACCGTAATCTCCGGCAGCTTCTCATTCACCCCCGATATTTCTGCTACGACTACATGTACCAGCAACAAATCGACAAGCACCAAGGAAACGAAAACAAGCTTGGCGAACATCATAGGAAATTACAAGGGAATGTTAATGTTAGAGCTGGTAACCAGTGTGTTTGGTTTCTCCGAGCAAGAAACTGTTGGGATCGGTTAAGCTATATATGTAGGGCGGAAATTGTGGTTTTTAATGAAAGCTAAATGGGGTGGCAGTTGTCGCCATTAAAATACGTGTAGATTCTAGAAAAATATGTGATATTAAGACAGGAGACGACAACTGGATTCTCTTAAATAATTTGTTAATTGCTTTTACATCTCTTTCACCGTTAATGCTAGTCCCCATGATTTGTATTCGATTCAGTACTCGAATAATTTAAATCATGTATTATAAAAATTTATTATGGAAACGTCTCTCATAACTTAATTTATTTTATTTACAGTATTAAAATTTAAAATTATAATTTTATTTAAAGATTAAATATTTCATCTCGTTAAAACAACTCGAACAATATTAGTTGAGACATGAGAAAAAGTATTGGGTTAGGTTGGACTTTGGAGATTGTTGTATGTAGGACCAACACGCTCTCTCTTTCGGCCTTTTCTAAGGTTCTCGATTAGTGTGAAAAGGAAATCTCTTAATCACGTGTTTAACCCTAATGTAAAAAGGTAACCACAAAGGAATTACTTCACTACAAAGAAAGCAAATTAAACTCTATATATAAAAAACAGTGAATTTAAAAATGAAAAATCGCACGAAATAACTTGTCTCAGTAGTAAAGAGAACGGTTGTTGTTCATAGAGGTTATGGGTTCGAGCACCAATAGCTGCAGCAGGGTGATTGAGCATGTATTGTCAAATGGTTGAGAGTATATTAAGAACAAATACTACTAATAATCAACTTAGCTTTAAAAAAACGAAAAATCATTTCATGCATTATTAGTGAATAAAATTTACAAGTGATGTTTAAATAAAATCCAATATTCTATTAAACAAAAATTGATATTTAAATTTATAAATGATGTTTAAATGAAATCAAATAGTACGGTCTATTGTTAGAGACAAAGCTATGATCAAACGTTAAGAGGGGTAAGAGTGTATTAAACCTTTAAATCTAAAAATTAAGAAGGATAAATATCTTATTTACTTAATATTCAAATTATAAAGGACCTAAAATACAATTATACCAAAAATATTGGAAGGGGCAACAACCCCTCCCATCCCCTGTATGGATAGAAATTCTCTGCTCATTTTCAGTACCCCTACTTATGCTCCGCGCTCAAAATTTGGTTTAGGGAATTTAGGATATAGTGTATTTTTAGGGCATAGAGTGTAGAGTTTAAGATTTAAAATTTAGAGTTAGAGCTTGAAATTTAATTTTATAATATTTTTTTAGTATTGAAGCATAAATAAAAATACCGAAAAAAATCAGAAAATTTTTATGTTATACCTCCGTCCCTGTCTATCGTTAGACATGATGCCAATGGTCCGAGGGACACTGACCTGACCGATAGGGCGGTTTTAAAGGCATGCAGTTCTTTAATCTTTTGATTAGACCTACTTATGGGTCAAACAAAACAATCTATCATTAATTCGTATTTAAAATTAGATTTCTAGTTTATAAATAGGTCTAGTTTGAACAAAAAGTAAATATGTTATAATAACTATTTATTTAAATTAAGTTATAAAAATAAATAATTATTGATATAGAATTATATTGGTGCTGTTTTAATGTTTTAAAATAAAAAGATAATATGTTAGATGAGTTTGATTAGGGGTGTTCATAGTCGATTAACCGTATTTTTAGCCTAAACGGTCAGTTAACCGTTACAACGGTTATTGAATTTAGCTAACCATAACTTAACCGTTAAGAATTGGTTAATCATTTGTGGTTAAACGTTAAGATACAGTTAACCGACTATAGGTTAACATGTAACATATTATAATTTTTTCACATGTTCATTGTTTATTTTGAGAATAATGAAACTATATTTTCGATAAATATTATATTAAAATATTCATAAAAATACTTAAATAGAGATTCTAAACACTAAGTTCATAATTTAAAAAGTACAAACATAATACAAAGCTTCAACACAACACAAAATATATGAAATTCATACTTAGTATAAAATTCTAAGTTTTAATAGCGTTCAACATAGCAATACACCATCAAAGTTCTAAAGAAAAATCTTAACTAACATTAAACAAACACAAGGTAAATGAAACTTCCATGTTTAGTATCACAAGCCACAAAAGTTAACTTTATGATCAACTCACCCAAAATCTTCGCCGACTTTCTCTAAAATGAAATATGACTCATCAAAGTTTAATAACGGTTAACCATTTGTCAAAATTCGTAACTATAACCATAACCATTAACCATCATTTTTAACAGTTTGATTAAGCGAAATATTTAACTTTAACGGTTCGATTAATTAACCTGTAAAATGTAACGATTATATCAATTAACAGTTACGGTTAATTATGCACGCAACTTGAATTTTATCATGCTCGGAATTGAATTTTTTTAATTGGACTTTAACTTGGTCTATGAATATTTTTACCTTAAATTTCTTTAAATACCATATACTAATTATGTGATTTATTATTAGAGTATAAAATTATACAATAATAATATATTAAAAGGGTAACCTCCTTGAAGTTTTTAACACTAGTATTTTTCTCTACATTATTCCTAGCGCCGCAGCTTTCTTTTTTTTCAGTTATATCACTTGTTGTGTTTGAAAACATGCTCAATTTTAACTTTCTCCGAGTTTAACGTAGCTTTGTTGGCAAAACAGGGTTGGAGGATATTAACCAACCCAACATCACTAGTGGCCCGAGTTTTAAAAGCCAAATATTTTCCTACAGTGGACTTCATGAATTCTCGGGTTGGGTCAAATCCGTCGTATATTTGGCGAAGCATTTGGGCCGCCAAGCGAACACTGGAAATGGGCCTTGTTTGGAGGGTCGATGCTGGACAATCGGTCTCCATATGGAACGATTTCTGGCTTCCAGGCTTTCCTCCCCGTTTGGTTTCCTCCCCATCAGTGCCGGAGCTTCGAATTGTGGCCGATTTAATCAATGAAGATCACCGCCAGTGGAACGAACCGCTGATCCGAAAAAACTTTTAATGCGAATGATGCGAGCGATATATTGTCTATCCGTCTCTCAGCCGTGAAGCAGGATGATATTCGTGTTTGGGGTTGTGAACTATCAGGTATCTACTCGGTTCGAAGTGCCTATCGTTTACTTTTAAGTAATCAAATTTATGATGCAGATTTCAAATTTCTATTTAAAACCTTATGGAATTTGAAATGTCCTTCTAAAATTAAGATTACAGTATGAAAATTCATCATGAATTATGTTCTTACTATGCATAACTTATGTATTAAAAGAGTAGCATCTTCAAGTTCTTGCCCGAGGTGTTTGCCACAATTGAGGATGTGATTCATGTGACTCTCGGTTGTCCTTTTGCTAAGAATGTCTGGGGATTACAACAATTTCAATGGCCTCAACAACATACTTTACTTTTCTCTACGTGGTTAGTGTGGGTGTTACGGAACATGCATAAATCCAGACATATTAAAGTAATAGTCACAGTTTGGAGCTTATGGTTTGCACGAAATAAGTTAATTCATGAGGGTGTAAGTCAAGAGGCCCTTACAGTGGTGACTTTAATCAGGGGATATTGTGCTGAACTGCAGATGGTGTCGTCCTCGTTGTCTCATCCGCATACACGAGCTGGTGACTTCTGGTCTCCACCTTCTGAGCCCTTCGTCAAACTCAACTTTGACGCCAGTTACTGTGCAAATGAGAACAAATCCTGGTCAGGGATTGTCTTAAGAAATAATCTAGGGCAAGTTTTAGGATCGTCTCACCAGGCAAATGTAGGGATCCAATCGGTCTTTGAAGCAGAGGCGGTGGCCTGTGTACAGGGGCTTCGCTTTGCGGTGGATCTGGGTATACAGGAAATTTATGTTGAAGGAGATAGTCGGACCATCATCGAGAAGCTACGATCCCCGACGGACGACATGTCGATGGTTCGTCCGTTGATAGCAGAAGCCAAAGACATTTCCAGACGATTCAGACGGTGTGAGTTCGCCTTTGTCGGCTGGAGCGGTAACCGATCTGCAGATGCAATGGCGGATTGCGGAAGAAGAGCCCATGAAGATCTTTTTTAGGTAGAAGACGCGCTGGCAACGGTTCTCCTCGCAGTGGATGCCGATCGACGACATCTGGATCCTCCGTAGGGGATGGCCGTGGATCTTCTTTTTCAGACTGGGGTTTCTACATCTATCTTTTTCCCTATTTTGCTTCTCCGATCGTGAGCTTCAAGGTTTTCAGTTGTGGAATCGGAAAGTTGGATCGCCCGGAGTGATTTCAAGTTTTTTTACTCTTTTCACACGGCTTTGGGATGTTAAACCCAGTCGTCTGTCTTGTTTTCTTTTATTACATCTGACGTTTTGTTTTCTTTATTTATTTATAATAAATACTCCAAGGCGGTACCGTTTTACTCAAAAAAATTAACTTTCTCCGACACGTCATAAGTAATAAAATATGATGAAATTAGATTATTACTTAAAGAATGGATGATAATAATATTATTTTTATATTATCAAATCTTGACATTGTTTTTATTTTGTAATAATTACAATATCCAATTCATTGGTTGACTAATTTAAATCAAGTACTGCAAAGAGTCATTATTAGGCGACTCTTTAATTCAAATTGCTCAATTTACAAAACCAAAACTCTAACTCTAACCTGTACTTAAGAGATATAATATCTCATCTCACTAAACCAACTAATTATCAATAAATCTTTACGTTGTTAATAATATCACCTCACCATCTAAAATGAATTTTTAAAATATAGGTTTATCATCAACAACCATAGATCCCACGAAACATACATTGTCGTGTTTGTACTCTTTTTTTCCTCCAACTAAGAGAAGAGAAGCTTTTAATGAGGCACACAATAATATTTTATTGTATGATTTTTTCTCTAATAAAATTATATAAATATATATATATTTTTTAAAAGCTAAGGTGATTATTAAATATATATATATATATATATATTTTTGAAAGGTATTGTGGCCTCGTTAAAAACCCCACTAAGCCTAATTGGGGGAAAAGAGTGCCAAAATGTATTTATTGAACCAAAATAATACAAGAGTCCAGGGAAACAAAATTCCAATACAAGTACTCTCTGATACAGTCTATCGAAAACCTATATGAGTGCTAACATATACCAGATTTAGCAAGCTCATCTAGGGGTGTGAAAAACTAACCCGACCTGGTAACCTGCCTGAAACCCGATCGAGTCAGAACCTGGTTTAACCCGAGAATTTAAAGACCGAACCCGACCTGCACCTGACCGAAACGAACCCGAACCCGAATTTGACCTGTAACTGTAGAAACCGAACCCGAACTGCACCCGACCGAAGTGAACCCGAACCCGAAATTGACCTGTTACTGTAGTAACCGAACCCGACCTGCACCCGACCGAAACGAACTCGAACCCGAGACTAACCTGCCAGATAACCGATTTAACCCGACCTGTTTGGACCCGACCTGAAATGAACCTGACCTGTTTTGAACCTGAACTGTTCTTGACTTGAACTGTTATTGACCTGAACTGATATTGACCTGAACTGATATTAACATGAACTGATATTAACCTGAACTAATACTATTATTTGATTTGCTAATAATGATAATTATCTAACAGTTAAAGATGTTATATTTAATGAATATAAAATAATGTCAAATATTGAAAAATTATAAAATTAATAATAATTTCAAGTATTAATAAATTACTAACTTAACTTCAATTAAAAGATAAATTGAATTAATAATAATTCTAAGTATTAATAAATTGTATTTCTAATTAACTTGACTATTATTTTAAAATAACTTCAAAGATAAACTATTATACTTAATTAACTTAAGTGGAATGAATAACCATTATTAAATTAAAATTTTATACTTAATCAAATTAAGTTAAATGAGTAAAAATTATTAAATTAAATCTATATTCTTAATTAAAATAAGATGACTTGAATTTTTTATTATAAGAATAAATTAATGCTAAATAATTAACTTGCATTCATTTTAATTGAAGTTAAGTTAGTTATTAAATTAACTTAACTTAAGATTAAAAATAAATTTAATTAACTTGCATTCATTTTAAGTTAAGTTAGTTATTAAATTAACTTAAGTTGCATTCTGATAAACTACTTAATTACATAAGTTGAATGAATAACCATTATGAAATAATTTTTTTATACTTAACTAAAATTAGTTTGAATTTATTAAACTAAATATGTATACTAAATTAATATAAGATAACGAAATTTTTTAATTAACATTACATACTTAATTGACTTAGTAAAAAATTGATTAACTTAAATGACTTAATTAAAGTAACTTGTTTAAAATATAATAAAACATTAACTTTGGATGGAATCAGGGATACTTCCAAAAAACAAAAACCATTAATCCATCCATATATATATATTACATGTACGTATGTATGTATCATTTTATGAACAGTAAACCCTAAACCCTAAACCCTAAAAACCATAATCCATCAATATATATATATATATATAATATGTAGGTATGTTTGTATTAATTTAAGATCAATAAACCCTAAACCCTAAACCCTAAAAACCATAATCCATCAATATATATATAATTAATGTAGGCATGTTTGTATTAATTTAAGATCACTAAACCCTTAAACCCTAAACCCTAAAAACCATAATCCAACAATATATATATAATTAATGTAGGCATGTTTGTATTAATTTAAGATCATTAAACCCTAAACCCTAAACCATAATCCATCAATATATATAATTAATGTAGGCATGTTTGTATTAATTTAAGATTAGTAAACCCTAAACCCTAAACCCTAAAAACCATAATCCATCAATGTATATATATATAATACATGTAGGTATGTTTGTATTAATTTAAGATCAATAAACCCTAAACCATAAACCATAAACCCTAAAAACCATCCATCAATATATATATAATTAATGTAGGCATGTTTGTATTAATTTAAGATCACTAAACTCTAAACACTAAACCCTTAAACCCTAAACCCTAAAAACAATAATCCATCAATATATATATAATTAATGTAGGCATGTTTGTATTAATTTAAGATCATTAAACCCTAAACCCTAAATCATAAACCCTAAAACCTAAAAACCATAATCCATTAATATATATAATTAATGTAGGCGTGTTTGTCTTAATTTAAGATCAGTAAATACTAAACCCTAAAAACCATAATCCATCAATATATATATAATTAATGTAGGCATGTTTGTATTAATTTAAGATCATTAAACCCTAAACCCTAAACCTTAAACCCTGAAAACCATAATCCATCAATATATATAATTAATGTATGTATGTTTGTATTAATTTAAGATCCCTAAACCCCAAACTCCAAACCCTAAACCCTAAACCCTAAAAATAAATCCAATAGTACCAACTATATATATATCACATATATGTAATCCCCTAACCCTAAACCCTAAACTGTAAAAATAAAAATCATAATCCGTCAATATATATAATACACATAACACAATAAACCATAAACCCGAAGGAACCCGACCTGAAATGAACCCGACCTGAAACGAAACCGACCTGAAATGAACCCGACCTGAAACAAAACCGACCTGAAACAAACCCGACCTGAAACGAAACCGACCTGAAATGAACCCGACCTGAAACGAAACCGACCTAAAATGAACCCGACCTGAAACGAAACCGACCTGAAATCAGCCTGTCAATTAACCGTTTTGACCCGACCTGAAATGAACCCGACCTGAAATGAACCCGACCTGAATTGAACCCGACCTGAAATGTACCCGACCCGAAATGAACCCGAACCCGAACCGAATCGAGTCAAAACAAAAAATGACCCGAAATGACCTGTAACCGATTTGACCCGACCTGACAGAGCCCGACCTGAAACCCAACTGTTGACCTGTTTTTACATCCCTAAGCTCATCTGCCATAATGTTGCAGTTCCTTAGGATGGTTTTGACCACCACTCCTGAAGAGCGAAAAGTTTTCTTCAGGTCTTTTACCGTCCTCATCGCCATAGTCGGTGGTTCCAAATTACCACGTAGCCACTCCACCACTGTGTCACAGTCGCTTTCAATGATGAGTTGAGATTTACCCCTCCATTCCGACGAGAGAAACATAGAATAACCTTCATGTACTGCCATCAACTCCGCCATGGCTGGAGAAAGGGCTCCACAGGCTTTCATGAACTGCATCAACACTGTCCCTTCATCGTTCCTTAATACTCCTCCGATGCCACATTTAGAATTCCCTCTAGAGACGGCACCATCTACGTTGAGTTTCACCCATTCTGTCGATGGAGGGGACCAGCTGGCCAACGAAACCGACTTCACCTCATCTAAATTCGCATCTGTCGCCAAGAACATGTCGACTAACAAAGCATCCAACGGAATAAGGCAGTTCTTGAACCTCCCTTTTAGCCAAAACGCCACCCGATATTTGAGGGTTTGTTCCAACTGCAATTTGTCTAGTTTCTGGGCGTTGAAAAAAATTCCATTCCTTCCTAGCCACAATGTCCAGATAACGGCGAAGGGTAGCAACTGCCACAACTTCCTGCAATTCGCCGGAGAAGTACCATTCCAAGTTTTTATAAATTCTATAGGATTGGCGTGTAGCACTCCACTGTACCCTACTCTCCCTAGTAATTTTATCCATAGGCTCCAACTCACTGGGCATGTGAAAAAAAGATGTTCGACATCTTCAATGTCAGACAAGAAAAACGGACACGAGATGTCAGAGATTGAAGCTATGCCCCTCTTAATTAGCTCTGCCTTCACCGGGACTCTTTTCTTCATTACCAACCAAGCGAACAGTTCCACTTTAGGTAGAGTTTGTCTCGTCCAAATGAAGTTTTCCCAAAAATGATTATCAGGGATAAAAGCATAGATCATACTCTTCAAGCTTTTTACCGAAAACGCTCCATCGCTTGCTCCCCCCCCCATTTCACCCAATCGGCATCTAACGTGCTTGATCTGAAACTCTGCAGACAATTCATCAGATCAGTCCACTGTGTAATCTCCCAAACGAACAGGGGGCTCCGCAAGGGGATGTTCCACACCCATCTCTCCCCCTCCTTTCTACCAAAGACTGCAATTACCCCCTCCTTCATGGATGATAGTGCGTAGATCCTAGGAAACCTGATTTTCAGCGTTGAATTCCCAATCCAAATATCACTCCAAAAAGAAATTGCTCTGCCATCTCCTACTTGTAAAAATAGATTCGATTGCAAGCATATGCCAAATTCATCTTCCTTTAAATAAGATTTTAGAACACCATTCCAAATCCAGGATGAATATCTGGATGTATTGGCTTTTGGGAGTAAACTACCTTCACCATTCGAGACTTTCGAATTGATAACTCTCCTCCACAGTTTGTTTGATTCATTCCCATACCTCCAGCACCATTTCCCCAACAGCGCATTATTCGTTAGTCGCAAGTCTGGAATTCCAAGGCCTCTTATCCCTCTCGGCCGGCATAGCTCACTCCATTTTATCCAATGGATTTTAGTTTTTTCGGACGACCCGCCCCAAAGGAAGTTGGCCATCAATCTGTTTAGTTTAGTTTCCACACTCACAGGTAATCTAAATAAAGACATAAAGAACACAGGGAGACTAGTTAAAACAGATTTAATCAAGACTAGTATGCCTCCTATTGATAGGAATTTCATCTTCCAACCATCCAAGTATTTTTCGACCTTCCTCACCACCGGGTCCCACATGGCTGCCGAGTTCCTATGAACACCTAACGGAAGGCCAATATAGCTTGTGGGGAAGGAGTCAACTCGGCAACCGATGTTGTCAGCCCAACTCGCGATTGCATTTCCAATGATTCCAATGTCGTACACTTTGCTCTTAGAAAGATTCAACTTCAAACACGAAGAGATTTCAAAAACTCTCAAGATGCGTTTCACATTCTGTACTTGTCCGAGAGAAGCTCCACAAAAAAATAGTAAATCATCTGCGAATTGCAGATGGGAAACTTTAACTTGATTATTTCCTCTCCCAACTGTACTTGCAGAAAATAGCCCCAAATCTACTACCTTTTTTAACATGAGGTTTAGAGCCTCTCCCACAAGATTAAAGAGTAAAGGGGAGAGGGAGTAGCCTTGTCTCAGTCAGCGGGAAGTGTTGAAGGACTCCGACGGTGACCCGTTCACTAAAACTGAAATCTGAGCTGAAGATATGCATCGAACAATCCAGTCGCACCAAGTTTTGTTGAACCCACACTTCTTCAAAATCAGTAGCAAAAAGGACCAATTCACCGTGTCGCAGGCTTTGTGAAAGTCGATTTTAAAGGCCACTCCTTTTTTTTCCTTGACCATAAAATCGACTACTTCGCTAGCAATTAAAGAACAATCCAGGATATGCCGGCCAGAGATAAAGGCGAATTGAGATTCGCCAACTAAGGAGTCCAGAACATCCTTCATCCTTCTCGTTAGCACCTTTGACATGATCTTGTACACTCCACTAACCAGACTTATAGGGTGAAACTCGTCTAATGATTCTAGATTTTGGATTTTGGGAATCAAAGTGATATACGAATGATTTATACCTGCCTCCCACTCTTTTATTGAATGAAAATCCCTAAAGAAGCGCATGATGTCCTCCTTCAACAACGGCAAAAATTTCTTGAAAAATGCCAAATTCATACCACCGGGGTCGGGCGCTTTATTCCCGTCCGCAGAAGAAATTACCGACCACACCTCCTCTTCTGTGAAACTTCTAAGTATTCTGCTTGCACATTAGATAACTGAGTGAACTCTAAATTAAAGTCTTCGACATCAATAGCAGGTTTTCTGTTGTAGAGATCGGAGAAGTGATCCCTAACTGCTTGTTTAATGCTTTTCGGATCCTTGGCGATTGTCTCGCCCAATCTCAGAGAACAGATAGAATTTGCTTTCCTCCTAGTTGAAGCAGTGAGGTGGAAAAAACGTGTATTCCTATCGCCCTCGCTAAACCATTGTAACCATAATTTCTGCAGCCACTAACTTTCTTCTCGTCGATACTCTTGCCACAACTGACATCTCAATTGCTGTAATTCTTGCCATATTGTTTGATCAATTCTGCCTGCTTGGATATCTTCCAGTCTTGTAATTTCGCTTTCCAATTCCCTGATAGATTTCCCTAATTTTGCCAACCCATTACCGGCCTATTTTTTCAAAGTGAACTTAGAAACTCTTAGCAGACCGCCGATCCCCATGCTCGGATACTTCTTTCTCGTTCTCCCTACTGCCTTGGTCACGCACTCTTCAAACCCAGCTTCGGCAAACCAAGAATTCACTATTCTGAAGGGTTTCGGACCCCAATCAGTTCTGTCTTCGATGAGACAAACCGCACAGTGGTCGGACAGAGACTTTTCCAACACTCTCTGTGACACGTTCCGAAAAGCTAATAAGAAATCTGCCGAAATCAGGAATATATCCAGTCTCACAAATGTCGGTTGCTCCCTATTATTACACCAGGTAAATCGACCCCCTTGTAGGGGAAGATCCATGAGTTCCAAGTTCGAGACAAACTCTCTAAACTTTTCCATCAGGGGTTTGTTAATTGAAAGACCGATTTTTTCATCCGAATTCAAAAACAAATTCCAGTCTCCTCTTGCGCACCAAGTTATTCTCCTCCTACTGACAAAAGTCTTGATCTCGTTTAGAAATGCTCCTTTTTCGGAATCAACTGATGGCCCATATACATTGAGTAAACCACATCTGAACTTATTGATCGTAAAAGTACCAATCAAAGCGATGTATCTGGGAGTTATTACCACATCGTCCATTTTGAAGACCTCTGTGTTCCAAAGACTGATCAGTCCCCCTGATGACCCTACTGCCGGGGAAAACGCCATATTCAAATCATGGTTATTCCACAATTTCCTACTGAGATTCCCTTTAAGCTCTTCCAGCTTAGTTTCTTGAAGTAAAACGATGTCCGACTTCAAATTCCGAATCGTGTTTCTCACCGCCCGTATCTTCTCCTTCCTCCTTAACCCTCTGATGTTCCAAGTTAATACTGACAAACCCATAACATAACTTTATTACCACTGGGAGAAATATCAATTAACAGCCTCCCCTTGAAGCCCTCTCCAGTTCGCAGATCTTGTTCAATACCGCCGTCTTGCCTCCCTTAAACGAAAACTCCAAAACTCTGCTCACCTCCCAAACTGCTTCCGCTTCTATCTTTTCCAGTGAAATATTGTCATCCGAGTAGGAGAGATGAGATTTACCTCTGAATTGGGGAGAAGACCCAACCACCGCTTCTCTAACCTTTTGTCTCAATTGTCTTCTGAATTTGGCGTTAAAAATACCCCTTTCTTTGTTTTCCACTCTTTTGCCCTCCGACTGTGAACGTTCGGTTTGGTTATTCGTGGCAAAACTATCATGCACAACCGACCCAAAACTTCTATTCACCTGATGTATTTCCTCAGATGAGTCAGGTATCGCGTGATTTAATTTAAGATTTTGGGCCGCAATCTGCTGGTCCAATTCAATGTCCATAGGTGGGTCAGGGTCAACACTCGAAACCCGCATAGGGGGTGACTCTCATCCAGTTGGCCAGGCCCAATGCGCACCGGCCCCAAACCTGCCACGTTGACCCCCCATTTAATTCAGTTACCTCTTGATGTTCTTTGCGGTTACCCACGTTTGTGTTGGAGGAATTCGACATGTAGCCTGCATTAATATCTGCCTTTGAATCATCGACATTCCTTCCTTGGGATTGGGCGAAATGTCCGACAGAGATGTCATCCTCTTCCCTAAGTGTTGGAGATGAAACGACGTCGACCGCGTCACGACTTTTCGGATTCAGGCAGCCCCCACCCTCGCCGGAAGAATCAATGTGAACGTGAGTTCCATCCTTTGTTTTGTCTTCTCATTCTTCCTCCCTTGCACCAGAGCTTTCCGGCCATACATCGGCGTAGTTTTTTTTCTTCAATAGGTTGGTTGAAATCTGTTGATTCCATATCGAAAATCCCTGCCCTGACCTCAATACGGAAAGAAACTCCCATTGCCGTCACTCTAAAGTTCTCCGAAATGTCTAGCGGACTGGCCACTCTGATTGTGATGAAAGCCATGTCGATTCTATCTTTTGTGGAAGTACAATCTTCAACCCGAATAAACTTACCCCATCTGCTACAAATCCTTCTGAAGAAATCCTCGTTCCAGCACTGCAATGGGACACCGCTCATGCGAATCGACACAAAATGAAAAGGGATTCCATCGATCAGCAAAGGTGCCAAGTGTTTGAACCAGAAGTCAATTTCATCTCTCTTTCTTTCCCAGTTACGAATCATCTCATCTTCCGATTTGAAACGGATAATCACGGAGTTGTACTCATCGCACCATTTTTGGACCTTAGCATCTATGCCTTCAAAATCCAAAGCCTGTTGGACGATTCCCACTTCAAAAGAGTTTTTCAACATCCCCACCGTGCATCCCTTTAGCCAATCATAACTCTCCCTGGGAATACTCATCTCAAATAAGTCCCCGTCGATGTAACCTATCTTCATTCCATCCCTGACCTCCTGCTCCTCGCAACCCCGATTACGGTCATTTGATACATTCCTAAGGAGAGCCTCTTTGTATGACGCCCCCTTCGCATTGGCGTCCCTGAATCCTTCCTTAGCGTTTCCAGGGTTATGAAAACTCTGGTTCTTCTCTGACCCATCCGACTTGTCTATATTGCTTTTTGTTATATTGTTTCTTCTTCCTACAGCGCCTCTTGCTCTCGGATATTTTGCTTCTGTTACCCTAACAACCATTCTGTCTATGATTGTGTTGTTCATCCTTGCTATAATCGTATCCAACTCCTTCCTGCTTGCCGTTGTTACGAACGCAAACGTTGACTTCCTATAACTTGCTCTCCTATTCACCTCCGGTATGAAGACTCTCAAAATTCTTCCATAGTAACCAAATAACTCCTTTAAAGCTCCTCTAGAGACCCTCTTGCTTAGATTATCAACGAACATTGTCCACCCTCTCTCCTGCTGCTTCCAACTCTGAGACGCTCTGTGATGCTCCACCTTCTCTCCCTGACGGTAGACTTCCCTCCTTTTCTGATGTTTTTGCTGTTGCCATCCCTCCGCTGGCGGTGCTGCTGTTGCCATCCTAGATGAAGTATAATGTGCTCTAACCTAAATATATATATTATTTATGTGGATACAGATTGCGAATTTAAATATCTGAATTTGACTCTGGATTACAACTAGACTTCGGTCATTGAAACCTTTTCAACATTCAAGAGTCTAAACAAAAACAAACGGTTAACGGGTCAAAACCCAAACCAAATATGGCCCATAAACATCCGTAGTTTTGGATGACCGAACTCAAACCAACTTATCAAATCAAATACAATTATAAATTATCAATTTATATAAAATATTATAGTTTTGTAATAATTCATGCAATTATCGTATTACATAAAAAATAATCAAAGATAAATTATTAAAATTTCATAATAGTTTAGAGTTATAATTTGTTATATAAGATGTGTAAAAAAAATTGCATAACCTTTCGTATTTAAGCTATAAAATTTAAATCTCTAACAACTAAACCTTAAACCCTAACACTCATCGTATTTTTACCATAAACCTTAAATTCTACACCCTACAACCCAAACCCTTAAACTCTAAACCACAATATAAATTTCTCAACTCTAAAATTGAAAGGCTTGTGTAAACTAAAATTATATCGATGGTCGAATTGATCAAATTATTTGTTCTTGATTCAATAAGTTTAATTTATATAGATTCTACTGTGTTTGGTTTTGCGTTGGTAAAATTGATTTTGAATCATCGTGATTTTATAAAATTCATTTTGTGTATAATTGATTTTAAAGTTACTTCTACCTTGCTTTTTCTAAAATCATGTTTGGAATCTAAAATTAATTTTAAATTTTTAAATCCATACATGTTGACACTATGACCGAAGTAAGTCCTCTGTTGAATAGAGATTTTTGGCCTCCCACCTAAGATCTGAAAAGTAACTAAAATGTGTTGGTTTCTTGACTGCTATTGATTAATGTTATGATAAAAAAAAACCTAACAACTCAACAGTAGTAAAACTAGTTCATGCAATATCATGCATTATATTGCAACACTTGTTGTAACATTACAATTTTATATGACCAATGTTCTAACAAATAAATGTAGGATTTGTACGCACAAAGATCGAGCAACGAACATGTTTAACCGTTCAATATACTTCAATTTATAAGTGAAAAATAATTTAAATCGTATAAGTTGTAAAATCGATGTAGCTGCAAGCCCTACATAATTTGAATCGTACAAGTAGCTACATGCATTCTATTCCTCTTACTCCATGGGTGAGGTCGCGTGAGGCTACTTACAGGCAGCGGCCTCGTCAAGGCCGCTGCAAGCTAAATTTCGATGGTTGGTGACGGCAGTAGGATGGTTTTGCCACGTGCGGTGATTTATCACGCGACAATAAGGGGGCTGTTTGTTGGATTTCGCTAAAATTAGAGGTATATGCTCGATGCTTGAAGCAAAACTTGTATGGTGTATATGAAGAACTGAAATATGCTCATAGTCTGAGATTACGACGAACCGAAATCAAAATCAAAATCGAAATCGAATTCAATAACCAAGAGGTGGTTAGAATGTTACAAAGTTTAGATAGAAGGGAAGCTGAATTTTCAATATTGCAGCATATTTATGAGCTTCTCAAACAATGTAAAGATATTCATGTCGTTCATGTGCTTCGTGAGGGTAATAACGTGGTCGATAGATTGCCGAAATTGAATTAATAGTTTAGACTGAATTATCGTATTTTTCGTGCTCTACTAAATGAGATTTTTGCTACTTTACATGAGGATTGTATTGAAATAAATTTGTAATGGTTTAACAGTATCTCTTCTTTCTTATATTAAAAAAAACATGTTAAGTCTAGACCCGTTTCTGAGATTTTAGTGGCCTAGAGTGAATTAAAAAATGGGCTCATGATCAAGGATTTAAATTACGGTTGTGGTCACGTTCTTGGTTGTGTTGCGTTTATTGTGATTACGGATATAATGATGTTATTGTTGTCACTGCGAGTATCGTGGTTGTGAATTATTAATAACATATGTTAGTGTTGACAAAACTGTTGCGAAACGTTATTTATATCATCGTCCCGAATAACAAGTGTTGAAAAAAAATTAAGAGTAGCTTCATAATAACAAGTGTTGAAAAAATTGGATCATTAATAAAAAGTATTAAAATAATTGGGCTTTTAATAAAATGTATTGAAAAATTTTCACTGTAACCCCCTCGTCCCGGTCTGGTTGGATGACCGGTCCGAGTGGGCCACACGGGGAAAACCGAAGCGAAACCCGTTAAGGCTTCCCTTCGGTTAACGACCCAGAAAATTTCTTTTAGCTTTAGTCTTTTCTAGATGCATATCTAATTCCTATGTGGAGCACAACAGCGGAAGATACAAGCAACGAAACATTCACCGACCAACAAAAAGGTAAACAATCCATTTTACTTCATTACAGCAGGCCGTTTCGAAACACCTATAGGGTGTTCCGAAACGCCTTGACCTAGTCAACGGGCCTGGGTCAACCACAAGGTGACCGTTCCGAAACAGGGGAGACCCGTATCGGAACGCCCTTGACGGTCAATATCTTGTGGTCAACGAGATTTGACCGTTTCGGAACTTCAAAGGCCCGTTTCGGAACAGTTTCATCTCGCCAATTTCTCAAAATTCCAGTAGCAAAATGTTCCGAAACGCCCCTTATCCGTTTCGAAACGGCAGGCCATTTGTAAAGGGCCCGTTCCGGAACAGGGGGACCCGTTCCGAAACACCCCCTGACAGCAGACTCGATTTTGCTGTTTTAAGGCACCAAGGTGCCCCAAAACACCACCAAAACACATCACAACATCACTTTAATTCAACTTAAGGCTTATCAACCATACTAGCATGCTTCAACGATGATTTGGACAAATCTAACACTAGGCAACACCCTACAATCATGCATTCATACAAACATCATTCAACACATACATCAACTCTTAAGGCATAAGACCAACATTCAAAAGGGCAACTTAGGCATGAGTTAACATTCATCATGGCAACACAACAAGGCAAAAGCAAGATATAAGGGAGTCTATACATGCTCCTAACAATAACAACAATACATTCCAAAAGCATCATAATACGACCCTATCCCATTGCTTTACTATTACAATCTTTAAATTTAACTATCATATTTGAGCTAACCGTAAGCAACACTTGGAGTCCTTTCATTGCCCTTGCCACCCACAAACCATTGATCTGCATTGTCGAACAAAAGAGAGCGTAAGCATAAAAGCTTAGTGAGGGTAAGCTCATAAAACAAACCTTCGACAATGCAGGGTCCAAGCACGAACCACAACCAAGATAAAATGCATGCTCTTACCTCCGATCCACACGAGCCATGGTTAGATGATACATGAGCATATATTCAATATCATGTCATGCTCAACATGTTTAAATCCACAACATATGAAATCACCTATATTAAACCATGTTAGCAACACATCCCAAATCACATTGGCTCACAATTAACCACATATTGCAACATAAACTACAATCTGTATTGGCACCTAGCTATGACTCGAATACGCGGATAACCGTTGGAACTCACATCCAACAACTCAACCATTACCTGACGGTGGGATTCCACTCATCACCGTTCACGCGGAGGGGATTCCACTCATCCTCACGCCTCATTTCACGCGGAGGGGATTCCACTCATCCTCACGCCCCGTCGATGGGATTCCACTCATCACCGACTAATATAAATAAAATTTCCGGGCGAACCCGTACTCCTCCTTGGTGACTCAACGCCACCAAGGCCACGCGCGACTTTTAATTCATGTGTACACACTAACATCCTAATGATCGATCATTTGTACCCAAGCATACTAGTGCCAATACTACACATTTCATTAATCATTCATAATATCAATTCATAACACTTCCGTGCTTAGCACGTACTCACCATGACTTACCGCCATGCACAAACCACAATTCCATGCCTAGCATATACTCACTATGATCCTCGGATCATGGAACCACCTCATAATATCATTACACATGTCAACACCACATGTACATCATTAACAACCATATCACATTACATTTTACACATGTGTATGACTATATCATATCTATCATCGACATGCATATAACAATACATCAAACAAGCCCCAACATACATGTATACAACATATACATAATCAACACCATCACAATTTAATATGAGGCATATACAACCATTAAAAAGTGCAACCAAGGTCTCTAATCAAAGCTTGGGATTAGGCTACCACTCTAATCCCAACTCTAGGTGGGTTTACCAAGCCCATCCTAGGTTCACATGCTTGAACCAAATACTCAAAACCATTTTAAAAATATTTAACCACTCACCTAAACATCCAAGCTCCAAGCCAAGCTAGCAACCTCCCTCAAATTTCCGGATTTCTTCCCGAAGCTTTTCCAACACAAATTCCCGCTTCCAAACAACCTCAAACACATTTCAAACAATTCCAAATCAGCCCAACATCAAAAGACCAACCCGGAACACAATTCAAATACAATTCACGATGTTGCAAGCCATGACCAAACCCCATTTTTAGCAATTTCGGACAGCCCCTAAACCATGTCCAAAAACCATCTTTCCAACATCCATAGCATCCACAAACAATCCCAAATCAACCCCTAACCATAGTACTACCATTGGGCTATCAATTTCCACCTAAAACAACCCTCAAAACTCACCCAAAACCCTTCAAAAAACCCATTTTTACCCAATTTCGGGAATCCATCAAAATCCACCCAAATTAACATATAATGTGCATTTTAACATGATTAAGCAAAGCCCCAACTCAATTTATCAAAACCAAATGAAAAACCCCCTTAAAAATCCGAACTTGATATAAACCCTAATTTTCAAAAGTTCATATTTTTAAAATCTAAGACAATGTATGAATAGGAAATGGAAAGGAGAGTTCAAATATGTGATTACCTTTCAAAAGCCCCTTGAATTGATGAAGAAATCAAAGGGAATAGTAGCTTGAAAGTTAGGAGAGTTTTGAAGATGGGGAAAGGGGTTTCACGTTGGAATTAATGGGAAAATGGGAGAAGATGACAACTTTCAAAAGTTGTCATCCTTTTAAAATCTTTTGGGGAAAATTGCAACATAGGTCCCTCCCTCTTTAATAAAGCTCGATTACATCACAATTTAAGTTGAATTTATTTTAATAAATTTCATTGACTCGGACTACAAACCCGACTAACTCCTAGCCCCAAAACACGGGTGTTACATTCACTCCTAATAACAAATAAATATTAAAATAATCAATTTTAAGAGTACGCCCCTAAAAATAAATATTGAAAATAAATCGGTCCCCTAATAACAAGAATTGAAAAAAAATGACCCATAATAGTAAGTTTTAGAAAAAAATGAATTTTAAGAGTACCCAAAGTGAGAAATATTGGGGGAAATTAGACACTTAATAATAAATATTAAAAAAATAATTTATAAGAATATGCCCTAATAATAAATTTTGAGATAGCCCAAATAATAAATATTGAGAAAAAATTTGGCCTATAATATTGGGCAGCAGGGGTTGGGGCGTTCAGGCTGGTTTGGTTGCTGCAGCAGGGGCAGCTACTGCTGTGCGCGCTGGTGCTGACAGCGATGCGGGGCAGCCTGCTGTTGGGGTGAGTGTGCGTCGTGCAGCAGGGGAATTGGCTGGCGGGGAGCGTCGGTGGCAGCTGTCGGCAGGGGGCTTTGTGGCGCTCAACGTGGATGGTGTCGTGGCGTACCCGGAGTCATTTGCATCGTGTGGTGGTGTTATTCGTAATAGTGAAGGGGTGTGGGAGTTTGGGTTTGCTAAGTCGATTGGGATGTGTTCGGTGATGGAAGCAGAGTTGTGGGGAGTGTTTGAGGGGTTGAGCCATGCTTGGTATCTTGGTTTTCGGCGGGTTCGGGTCGATATGGATAATTTGGAGGCGGTTCGGCTTCTAAATAATAAGGATGGCGGAGGTTCATATGGACCCTTGTGGTATAAAATTATGGAGCTACTTCGGCGGGATTGGGATGTTCGGATTAGGCATATTTTTAGAGAAGTGAATAGGGTGACAGATTGGTTGGCGAAATTCATGCGTGATGGCTCATTGGATTGTCGGAAATTTCCAAGGATGCCTGTGGAGCTCGTGCGTTTATGTCATGAGGATAGGGCTCATGCTCGGTCGTAATTGTTGATTGTCAAACTTTGCGTCTTATAGCTTATTTGTTGTAATTTTCATGTGTACTCTTTTCCTCCGACTAGGATTAGGGGGTTTTTAATGAGGCACATGAAAATTTTTCTCGTATGTTTTTATCCTTAATAAAAGCATACAATTTGATAAAAAAATAATTAAACTTTATATTTAATATAAAAGTATTTTTTATAAGTATAATACATTATAAAAATTCTAAGCCCTGGGCGGTTGCCCTTCCTGCCTGGGCCCAGATACGGCCCTGGTTAAGTCATGATAAGATACTAACATGGTCAACGGTAGTATGGAAATAGAGGGTGCAGTTGACCCACTTAGAATTGTTGGGTATAGATTTTCAAGGGTTTAATGTAGAATTTTTTATAGAAAATATTAAATTTAACCTCACTTAATATGTTTAAATACAGAGTGAACAATACTTACTGTATTGATATAAAAATCATCTATATCTCGTACCTTACTCTTACCATATTATATAAAAATTTTAACTTCACCGCTCTATACTAATCAAAATTTGTAAACCGTATACCAAAGAAAATTGGCAGGAGTATCTGATGCCCATTACTTGCAACGAATTTTGTTAAACATTTTTCAAAGATTCCTGCAATACATTGATTCCACAATTATTATTATTGACTTCTAAATCCCCAGCTCAGCCCTTCTATTCTACCAAAACTTTAAACTTTTCCTTTTCCTTTCTAAAATTCTCAATTTAGTCATGGAAAAAATCATGTAAACAGTAGGATGGGCATTTTACCCAACCTGGACTGATCGGGTCGGATTTTTTCATAGAAAATTCGAGGTCAGGTCGGATCGGGTTTTTTAAAAGAGTAAAATCGGGTTTGGGTTTAGGGTGGAAAAAATCCGACCCGGGACTAATAGTATAATTTTCCCTTAAATTTTTTAGGGATATTCACAATAATGCTCACTCTTTATATACTTTTTTACAATTAGATCGTTAAATTTAATTTTTTACAATTAGGTCCCTGAAATTTAATTTTTTTACAATTAAATCCCTATTTTTTTACATTAAATTCCTAAAATTTATCATTTTTTAATAGCTCGGGTCGGGTCAGGTCAGGTTTAAGTATATAATTTCCGTGTCGGGTCGAGTTTTTTCAAGTATGAAGTCGGGTCCTGTCCGGATTTGAGGTATATATTTTCGAGTCAGGTGCGGGTGGACCAAAAACCCGACATAATCTGTGCCCATCTCTAGTAAACATAATGTTGATCTTTGGACGAATCATCAAATCACAATGTAAACAAAAATAAATGTGACAATAATAGTAATTACAATATCACAGTCTGTTGATCAATAATATATTATTAGGTACGAGGGTAAAGATAGTTGAATCATTAGATTCTTGAAATCGACCCTCATCAACCTTTTTTCCACATCCTATCATTTAAGAATGCCCCACATGCATTCCTTTCTGAGTAGCCATAACTTTCCTAATTCATCCTCCTCTTTACATGATTTTCTTATAAATAAAAGTTATTCGAGATTAAATTCAAGATTTAATGTTAATTGAAATTAAACGGATGTTTTTTTAAGCACGGACTAGTTTATGAAACAGAAACTAAAAAAAAATTATATCATTAATCTAATGGGAATTTCATACAATGAGGAATGATTAACTAAATGAAACCAAAATATGAAAACATGTAGTACATGTTTTTTTTATGACAACGGTCCCCATACAACAAAATTTTTACATTGTACCCAAAAGAGCCCCATTCCATAAGCTTCCTCAACTAGTGGCGATGGTGCTCACACTCGACAGGCATGACCGGGAACCGGGCGGTATCGGCACAATAGTCGTAGACCAAGTGGTTTGCCCTCACCCACACGAGTTGGTGGCTCTGGTGCAAACTCAATTCCGACAACGTCGGCTCGTCCCACCAGAACCTCTTCTCGCCGGTGCTGCTACATTTCTTGCCGATCTCGTTTGTCGCAACCGAAACCGGACACTCACACGCATCGATCTCGAAGCCTTTGTAGGAGGCGACGAACGGTGCATGGCTCCAATCAGTCTTGACTAGGCCACCCTGTGTGGCCCAATCATCAGCATTCCATATTGAGCTATACACACCCATGGCTTGGTCTTTGGGAAAAGGGATTCCCTTGTGTTCCATGTTTGTGTGCACTCTTATTGGTGTCTCATCCACTAGAAACCTGGACCAAAGACAAAACAAAAACTAATCAAAAATTGCCTCAAAAGGCACAGAAATCTATACATATACCTATAATAATCTATACACAGTACTAATTACATATCTTTAGCAAATCTTATAGGATTTATAAACAAATTTCACATAGGTCCTATTCCTAACAGAGTACATATTTGTCTGGTTTTTTCTGCAGTGTCTCAGACAAGGGTTAAGTAGACAAATCCAAGTAAACTTTACCCTTTCATTACAGCTTTTTCAGGACAATGAAGACGTATAAAATACAAGTATATACGTATAAAATACTCACACAACTTGGCGCTGGTTCCAAAGGATAGAGTAAGAGTGAAAGTCCTTGGTGGGATCAAACCAAAGGCTCATCCTTTGCTCTCTGTTCCCTACACCATTCACGTACACGTTGGTCTGAACAAGGTAAGGTTCACCTGTGGTGTTGCCCAGGAACTCGAAATCAAACTCATTGTGATATGGACCGTCCGATGACATCTGCATCAAACAATCAACTAAATTAAGAGGGGAAATAAAACATCTTTACTGCAGCTCCATTGGTTTTGCATGGAAGAACATGGCGGGGGACAAGGCGAAATAAATGTGAAATAAATTGACTTGACATGAGAAAAAGGGGAAAAGGGTAACTTTTGATGATCAGAAACTGTAAAAAAAGATTGTTTATTTACAACTTTATATATACTCACATAGTAAGCAGTGACGGTTCCGGCGGAGTCGCCCTCTACGAGCTTAATCTGCATGGAAACTTTCCCGAACAAGTACTTGCTTTTTGATGCAAACCCAGCGCCTGAAATATTCAACATTTCACCGTTTCATTAATCTATAAAAAAAAGGGTCTGTAAAGTATAGATTTTGGAGGGAAAAAACAGGTTTTTTCGAGCTTGATGAAGGTTTCAATGGCGGATGATTTACCAGAATAGTTATCGAGTTTGAGCTTGAGAAGCTCTCCTTCGTAGACGAAGTGATCGTCGGCCCAACCGGGTTGAAAGAGCTCGTGGAACTGAGCCGAGCTTGCAAAACCCAGAACCGTGAGACCCGCGAATAAACTGAAAACGACACACATTTCAAACGAGACTGCCATGGAAGGGATTAGAAACAGAGAGAGATGGAGCTTCTACTCTGAAAATGCTAACTCAGTGAGTCGCACCACTCATAGGCAGGGAGTGGGAGCGTTTTTTATAGGCCAAAAACTATACCATTGGGGGCCCACTCCCAAAGGACTGATTCCGCTGGCCACATCGGACAGGCCACGTCACGTGGGTTTTATTTAGTCACGTGATATATCCAATAACCACGACGACGTCGAAGAGCTATTTTGAATGTGAATTAAAAATGTGTAAAATAAGAAACATTTCAAGAATTTGATTTATGAAAAAAATAATATAAGTTGGGGTATATAAAATTCATTGTTATTAATTTTAAGTATATTTAAGAATTTAAATTTTAAACTTGTATGTCTTTCAACTATATATTCATGGATATATATATATGAATAATTTTTAGGTTCACTAATAATAATATAGGGTTAAAAATATTATTAGTATAGTCTTTTACCTATAATATAAACACATTTGACATTTTTTTTTAAATAGACTTTGAATACGGGGAGGAAGAGGAGAAGGTGAACTCATAGCGGTTGGGTCAATTAATGAGACTTTTACTTCACGATTAGATACGAACTCAGTATTTTATGTTAAGTGAATGAATTTATAAAATATCAAAAGGGGTGAAAATAAATTTTTAATAAAAAATATTTAATTTTTTTAAAACAAATCATATATATTTTTTTAAATTTTATTCCAGCCCCTCGAGGTCTATCCTCGTTCGCAATAATAATAATATCAAAAAGTCCAGTGTCCTTTTAAGCAATATCTCTACTCTATAGTTAGAAATTTATGGAATGCAATTATAATAACGACCGCTATATAACAATATAGACGACATCTAAAATCATAAATTAGGACGAAAACAATAATTTAGGCAATAAAATGGAAAAATGGTTTAGGGAGTAAAATAGAAAGAAAAAGAAAGGCATGCTTTGTAACTTCAAGGGTTAACCATGTGAATTAAGCCATTTTTAAAGGGTTATTAGTTCACGAGGAAAAAATACTTCAAAAATCTATCTAAATTCATTTTAAATTTTGAAAATTAAATCTTTTCTATCCATCAATCTTAAATTATAAACCATACAATTTGTTAATGTAAAAAAAATCCAATAATGAATTATTTTCTCGTTTTTAAAACATTACAACCCTCCTTTTAATTTTTATTGTCTTCTGCCATAAGAAAAAAAAATGTAGCCGTTACGAAGCAATTGCCCTTCTTAGCTGGACCGAAGCTGGGTGGTGGGGCCCCTGGGTACGACATGTCTCTGTTCTTTCAAAAGGATCGCCTGCCGTGTGGATAAGCTACAGCTGTTTTCTTAGCTGTCCCAGTGGTAAGTTTTTAAAAAGCTTCCCATTTTGCTCGCAACCATTTCATTTTGGCGGGGCCCATCTTTTTCAGAGCAAAACAACCGTAACTCCTCGCACGTATATGGCAGTGAAACTCACTCGCTACGTATGCATGACACGTGGTGAGACCGAGCGAAGCTGGGAAGAGAGTGAGTCTCAGACGGGGGCTGGCAAGGGTGAATCGGTGAGATCGGATGAATCAATATTTATCGCTTTATCTATTTTTGTGTGTTTAATTTAGTTACTTTGCTGATGTTAGTGCCAGCTGGGACTGTACAAAGCTCCATTATTCCTTTTCCATATAAATTAAAGTTGGGGAATTTATTCCAAGGAATTGTTTTTTACATTATTATTTAAAATAAAAAATGCTATTTTTATTAAGCCTTGAGATTTGTGTATATTTTTAATTGTTAAAAGAATTTAATCAGTACAACTACTGCAACAAAAGCTGACTGCTCCACTCATGCCAGTTTCTGAAATTTTGGTAGCCTAGGGCGAATTAAAAAATAGGTTCATGATCAAAGATTTAAATTACGGTTGCGGTCACGTTTTCGATCGCGTTGTGTTTATTGTGATTGCGGATATAATGAATGTTATTATTGTCATTGCGAGTATCGTAGTTGTAAATTATTAGTAACATATGTTAGTGTTGACAAAACTGTTGTGAAACGTTATTTATATCATCGTCCCGAATAACAAGTGTTGAAAAAAAATTAAGAGTAGCTTCATAATAACAAGTATTGAAAAAAGTAGGCACTTAATAAAAAAGTATTGAAAATATTGGGCCATTAATAAAAAAATATTGAAAAAATTGGGGTCTTAATAAAATGTATTAAAAATTTGCACTCCTAAAAACAAATAAATATCAGAAAAAATTAAATTTTAAGAGTACGCCCTAAAAATAAATATTGAAAATAAATTGGTCCCTAATAACAAAAATTGGAAAAAATGGGTCAATAATAATAAGTATTAGAAAAAAATGAATTTTAAGAGTGCACAGGATAAGAAATATTGGAGGAAATTAAACACTTAATAACAAATATTAAAAAAAATTCATTTATAAAAATAGGCCCTAATAATAAATTTTGAGATAGCCCTAATAATAAATTTTGAGAAAAAATTAAGCCTATAATAACAAGTGTTAAAAATAATTGAACCCTATATTTAATATAAAAATATTTTTATAAATATAATACACTATAAAAATTCTAGGCCCTGGACGGTTGCCCCTCCTACTCGGGCCCAGATACGGCCCTGGCTCCACTTCAAAGTTTAGAAAAATTAATGCGGATAATTACACTAATCAATTATTTCTCATAAAATTATCAGACAATACGAACTAGTAACTATATAAAGAAAATAAGACCAAGCATAAAAAGGATTAAAAAATTTAACTAAACAATTCAAGAAATATAAAATAAAATAAATATTATCCGCAGTGAAGGATAAAAAATTCAACTTTCACTTATTATTATTTAACATCTATTATTGTTAAAAGTATAAAAAATATATTTTAAAAGTATTCAATCAATTATTTTTAAATATATATTATATAATTTAATTATTTAAAATATTTAAAATAATTATGATCAAGGTTCATAAAATATAGCGAAGAATGATAACTTTAATGTGATGGAGAGAGTGAAATATATCAAATATATATAAATTAAAACATACTTTTAAAGTATTTTAAACAATTAAATTATATAATATATATTTAAAATATGTTCATGGTTTAATATACAATTTGGTACTTGAAGTTGGTAAGTTCTCTCAAACGAGTACATGAACTTGGAAAAAAGTTCTTAATGGCTTAAATCATGATTTCCCCCCTCAATGTATACACTTTTTTCTTACTTTGCACCCTATCTTATTTTTTCAGTTGGTCCCTAAAGTATCATTTTTGTCTATATTTACATAAAAAATATTATCGACGTCTAAAAAGAATGTGCCACGTGTCATGTTCTTATTTTTGGCTTTTTTATTTTTGGTAAATTGAGATGAAAATGATAACTCAGGGGCAAAGTGAAAAAAAATGTATACTTTGAAGAGAGAATCTTGAATTAAAACATTCTTGATTAGTGTTTATGTTGATATGGCACTTCAACAACCAATAAGTTTCCTAGCATGGTTAAAATAACAACATTATTAAATATCATGTTTGACAACCAGGTTGATTATTAAAGTGTCACGTTATACGTTATGACTTCCTCAAATTCATCTACAAATTTGATTCAAGAAAAATTATCAACTTCAAGCATCAAGTTACATAATAAAAGCATATGTTAATATGCACCCTTGGGGTCCAATTTCTTAATCATTGCTTCATGTTAAGTATGACTCATATACTGATGAAGGACAGATGTTGTTGAAGAGGATTACTCATATATATGTTATTTGTAACTTAATTTATGATTGATTGAATCAATATGAAAAAAACAGCCACTCTTGCTTTCAAAGACGTAAGCATGTTGCTGAACCTCGTTAATCTCTAGTGTTCTTGCTTGTTTAATTTTATTGTTCGTTTGTCTTATTACACAACACTTCAAACATATGATTAGTCATAATTCTATTTTTTTTTTTACAAAAAAAATAAGAGAATCTTAGGATATGGTGAAATGTGGCATGAAATTTGGGTGGGTTGCTTAGCTGTTGCCTACAAGGTTAGTTTCTTTAGCATGGGGGCCATTGGCATGATGAATATGATGCTAATTGGCAAGGAACAAAGGGAAAGGGAGAGGAGATTAATGCAAACTAACATGTGGTAGATATGATTTTAATTTGATTTGCTTTGCTTTGGAAAAGAGGAAATTTAAATATGGCAAAGTAAGGTGTTGTCTTTCTCCATTTGCCCCCAAACTGAGTGAACTGCCAAATGTTTTCTACACTAAAACCAGGGCTCCTGCCTGTCATGATGGTAACCACAGCTAATGTTTTTTTGTTTACTACTCTTTACCTTTACCCCAACATATCACTTCCTTTATTTACTTCATACTTTTGTTGATTTAAAGGGTTATTTATATAATATCTCGATCGAGTATTAACTCGGTTGATACTGTATAGATATGATTCTAGACAATTATAAGAGCGATCGAATATGATCTCTAGGAAGAAGAGGACCCTAAATGGTATGTTTATGTACCATTAGGGGAATACCCCTTCTCTAACCTCAATCTCTTAAAACTCTGACTATCGTTCCGACCACAACATTCTGTCTAAATCTATCGAGATGAACCGTTTGAACTACCATTAATCACCTTGGTCTACTCCTTCACCTTCCTTTGTTCGATATCTATTAAACCGATCACAGGAATACCAGATAACGTACCTATTATCCAAAGAGGAATCCTTCCAGTAGTATCGGCCATGTATCTCGCTTCTCTCTGCATTTCATCAAGCGGTCGTGCTAAAGACATAAACAGTTAGATAATTATGAGATACAATCCTTTCGAATGTGATAAGAGAATTCTTACTATTATTTAATATTCTACTACTCTTTTTTTAATTGAAGAAATAATTAGAAAATAAAACAACATGTACAAAAATGAGTAATAACCCCAGTAAAAGCTGGTACGATTCAATTCAACATTTTATTCGTTTAAATTTGATTGCGTCATAGCTCTATAATTAATTCAAATTTTTAAGCATCAACAATCAATAAATTGCCATTTATCAATTAAACATAATAATAGATGATAAAAAAAAATACTTCAAATCTTAATTATTTGATTAAGTAATTATTTTTATGTAAATTTGATTTTAGAAGTAATTATTGTGAGATAGTGGGATTAGATACAATGAGGGCAGGTCATCGCAGAAAAAGGGCATCAAAATGTCAGACAATTGATGAAAGATATATGAAAAAGTTATTAGGACTGAGCATTCACATTCCACAGACAATTATAGGGAATAGAGTGCACGCAACTTAACATGAACATGTCTGGGAACATAATGAATACTTTTAATAATAAAAAATGAAATTCATTTTTTTAATATTCGAGTAGAGATGGACCGATGGGGCTGGCGGGTCGGACGCCCTCCCTAAAATTTTAAAATCTTTATACTATTTAGATTTCTTTTTTAGAATTTATCTATGTTTTCTATATTAAAGATTTATTTTCGCCGCCCTAAATTTTTATAAGTTCGCCCTTTAGAAATTTATAAGTTCGCTCCCTAACTTAAAGCACTGCGTCCGTCCCTATATCCGAGTTGTAACATTTACGTGTATAAATTATATGTACGTCATCCAAATATTAAAAAATTATAAATATATAATTATTATATAATTACATCAGTTTAATAAAAAATAGGAAAAACTATTCAAATAGTACCTCAACTATTGTCGAAATATCGTTTTAGTACTCCCAGTTATTTTTTTGACAAAATGATACTTAACTTTACGTTTTGTTTTTATTATGGTACCCCACCATTAAAAAACTAACTGTGTGCTGATTAGGAGAGAGAAAATCACATGTGGTAGGCTTTTACGTTATTTTCTCTCTCCTAGTCAGCATGTCATGTCGACTAAAATTGAGAAAAAAAAATACACGTATTATGCTGACTAAGAGAGAGAAAATGATGTGGCAGACTGCCAAGTGTGATTTCTCTCTCTCCTAGTCAACGTGCTGTTAATTTTAAACGGCAGGGTACCATTTTGAAAACGAAACATAACGTTAAGTACTATTTTGTCAAAAAATAGATGAAGTACTAAAATGATATTACAACAATAGCCGGGGTACTATTTGAGTAATTTTTCTTAAAAAATAAACTCGTCTTATCCATCCATCTCCTGCTTTAATTCTCGTTTCTTATTATAATAATATTTTTCACACATTTGTGCATAAAAAAAGAAAATATTGGAATAAATTATAATTGTGGCACTGCATTTGCATGTTCCAATGGGAAAAATAGGGCAAAAGTAACTAATTAAAGAGAGACAAATAGTTAAGGAGAAAAAGATATTAAAATGAATTAATTATACTATATCCCTTTAAATTATCATCCTTAGTAAACTTTTAAATTTTAGAACATTTTAATTTCTTTCTCATGCTATGAACCTTATTTAAATTATATCTAAACATTTAAAAGTTTTAATTTTATCTCAAACTATAAATCTCATAATAAATTGGTGCTCAAAATTTTAAACATCCTAATTTTATCCTCAAATTGTCAATATATATATTAACTCGTACCATATTAACAAAATTGTTACAATGTAAGCAGTGATGTATACATTAATGTTAATTTAAAGATAAAATTAGATCTTTCAGAATTTTGAAACTAATTCAAAATAAAGATTATGGTTTGAAAATAAAACTAAAACTTTCAAATGATAAGGACCAATTTAGAAGGAAAACTATAATTTAGTATTTAGAAATAAAATTAAAACTGAAAAATTTAGAGAAAATTACAGCTTGGAGACGTATGTTGCATTTAGCACTAATAAAATAAATAGGATTAATATTTGATACACTACCAGTGTAAAAAAAAGTTTACACAAGCATGGCTATTTCCAAACCTAAATCTAAAATTTTAACCTTAAAACCCTAAAAATCTAACCACAAGCTCTAAACCCTAAATTCTAACCATAAATCATAAATTCTAAACCCCTAACCTTTAAACCTTAAATCCCTAAATAACTCCACTTGTGGAAAGTTTGTTTTTACCGTCAGTGTATAAGATATTAATCCATAAAATAAATAATAACGTAAATTTAAGATAGTTCAGTTCAACTAATTTATCTTCACGAAATAAATAGAAAATAATACAATTTACAATTCTTACACGGACAAAATTAAAAAAAAAAACTCTTCGTAAATATTAGGGTAAACTATACTAATGACCACCGAACTATAGGGTTGGTGTCGATTTGACCACTATATTTTCAATTGTGTTAAATATATCACATAACTATTTAA
Source organism: Hibiscus tridactylites (assembly GCA_958450335.1). Lineage (NCBI taxonomy): Eukaryota > Viridiplantae > Streptophyta > Magnoliopsida > Malvales > Malvaceae > Hibiscus > Hibiscus tridactylites. The sequence continues at coordinate 23,248,469 of OY288287.1, forward strand.
TTGGTTCCAATGTAGCCACATGCCGTTAAAAAAACGAAAAAGTTAACGGGACTGTTAAAATAATTGGTATAATTACACATTTAGTCCCCTTTATTTATACAATCATTCAATTTAGTCCTAATTTTAATCTAATAAAATAAATTAATTATTCAATTAGGTGGTGACACGTGTCACCACCTTATTTGAGGGATTTATCTATTTTTATTAGATTTATTAAATTTATTTTCCTTCCCCAATCAGGTGGTGACACGTGTCATCACCAATTGGAGTAAGAAAAATGAAATAGAAGAAACTGGCCCCAAGGGGAATCAAACTTGGATCATTAGGGAAAGAAAGCAACGCTATTGCCACTGAACTAAGCGTGTTTTTGGCATATGAAATACCAAACATATTATATGTGGTATACATGTTATCCGATTGGAGAACACGTTTCCAGGAGTAAACTTGAATTTCAAATAGCTTAACAGTGTGATATTATCTATACAACTGATACCATATACTGAGAAAAGGCTCAGTTTGATATTTTCTGTAGTAAGCTTTCTCGGAAAAAGTATCGTAAGCAGAAGTAACAACAATCTAAGAAACAAAATGTTGTATCATATACTAGATAAATCTAGCAAAAAATCAATCATAAATGCATCAAAAAATAACAGAAAGCGGTCTTCAATTAACAGTAATGACCAATTGTTCAAGTTTCACCAATAAGCAAGCGCTCTCATATCAGCTACACAAAGTTACATGTTCAAATTTTAAGGATGTGGTTTCATGCTTGAGAGGTTAAAAATTCACAGAACTAGAAACCGAACATCTAATTTGCATTCGTTGGATTAAATATAAAATGCATCAAACAGAAGGTGTGCCCAAAAATTGAATAACCTAAAGATGCAAAAAGGTCTAAGCACTTGTCCATTCAATGGTTCATGATACAAGTAAAAATAAACTGAAATGAAATATTCGTTAAAACTGAAACAACAAAATGCGCCAAGAAAAATTACTCGTTATTATCCATATGTTATATGTAATCTGCCATTGGCAGTAAGTATTACTGAATTATTATCCAGTTATCTAACATTCTCTCGACTTAATTTGATACAAAGCTTCAATCAAATGAATATATTTCTTGTACCAAAAGGCTAGAACATCAAATTAAACTTTTTCAAAAATAAAAACTACTCGTTCGAAACTTACCAACATGCGAAGGAAAGACAATAATATGGAGATGAGAATGGTACCACCCAATTACTCTTGTCGTTTTTTTAGTCGATGCGGTCATTATGTACCTTGAAGTTAATTTCACAACTAAACTAACAATGACGAACATGTCACTATGAATCCAAACATGCAAAAGCTATTCATAATCAAATTTGTACTAGGTCTGCATTTTAATGTTGAATGACTTTTGGTTGCAGAAATTAACAATTTTAGATTAGTACTTAAACAGCTTATGGTGAAAGCAGGTATGAAGAAAAAATTATCATTTCGAATTAAGCACGGTGCAAGCTGCGTTTATAACTAATGCTTTAATCATTATGCAAATTACTAACATGATGAACACAATACGCTCATTTGTTTTAGGCACTTAGTATTAAGATTGATGAGATGTAAATTATAACTAAGGAAGGATCACAAGAAAGGCTAAAAAAACCATTTTTTATACTGCAATGAACACAATTGACGAGATGTAAATTATAACTAATCCAAGTTTACTCCTGGAAATGTGCTCTCCAATCGGATAACACGTAAACCACATATAATATGTTTGGTATTCACATGCTAAAAACACGCTTAGCCCAGTGGCAAGAGCGTTGCTTTCTTTCCCTAATGACCCAGATTTGATTTACCTTGGGGTCAGTTTCTACTATTTTATTTTTCTTACTCCAATTAGTGGTGACACGTGTCACCACCTGATTAGGGAAGAAAAATAAATTTAATAAATCTAATAGATAAAAATAGATAAATCCCTCAAATAAGGTGGTGACACGTGTCACCACCTAATTGAATAATTAATTTATTAGATTAATATTAAGACTAAATTGAATGATTGTATAAATAAAAGGGACTAAATGTGTAATTATAACAATTATTTTAACAGTCTTGTTAACTTTTTCGTTTTTTTAACAGCAAGTGACTACATTGGAACCAATTAAATAGTTATGTAGTATATTTAACACAATTAAAAATATAGTGGTCAAATCAACACCAACCCTATAGTTCGGTGGTCATTAATATAGTTTACCCTAAATATTATTCACCGTAAAAAAACACATAATTTCTCATATATATATATATATATATATACACAAGAGATCAAGATCCACCCATGAGTTTTAATTTTATATTAATTTATTATCAATGGACGATTAAACGCTGTTCTCTTTTCCCTTTAAAAATCTCATTTTAAACTTTTTTAATCTTAGCTATACATTTCAATCATCAAATGGTTACAAATTAATATAAAACTAATTAGATTTTTACATAGTATAAGTGGATTATATTCTACATATAACATATATATAATATGTATATAGGTTCTCCCCTACCTTATTTAGAAGAAGAAAAACATTATCTATTTATTGCTTGGTTATCAAGGAATCCTATTCATTAAGAATTCTCATATAAAATAAATATTTATTTATTACATAAACATAGCCACCAAATAATATCTAACCAATGGAACTATATTTCAGTCCAAACTAAATGTCCACGTGAATTTGGGTCAATATCTAACAAATGTCAAACTAAAAAAGAAGTTCAAGTACCAAAGTGAAAAATATGTATAGTTCAGGAGCTAAATTGAATATTAAGCCAAATATAACAGTAAATTAACGCTGTACTAGGAGAGACTAAGAAACAATTACAAGACAATCCACGCAAAAGAGATCTCTGTCCTAATATCAATATGTTTGTGATTAAGAGATAAAACAGTTGTTATGACAGATTCAAAAAACCATGTGTTTGACGGTGAAAATATGGAATTTGCTCAGAAGGAAGAAAGCAAAACCAATCATCTGCCGAAGAATATTCTGTTTACGACATCGACAGGTAATGCGTAAGCTGGATCAACGGCTTTCAATCCTGGATACTCGAGAAGTGAAAGTCCTACAACGATAGCACGCATCATAAACAGAATTGTGAACGTTGAATTCATAAAATAAATAAAAACAATAAAACAATAGTGAGCGAATAGGCAGAACGGCAGTAGATACCAGCAACTCCGAAATATGTATGGAAGACATCGACAGCATCATCCGGTCGATCGGAAATTCCACCATTTTCCAGATCCTGACAGTCCAATATGAACTTAACGAGCTTTTCCTTGTCTATCCAGTGAACTCTATCGATCATGATCAAGCTGGAAAGAACCCACCATGAGTAGCAAACCTAAAAGGATTAGATGATTGGCAAAAAGTGAGAAGAGGTAAGAAGAATATTATTACGAGATAAACATTCCGTTTAAACTTCAACGAAATACCCACATCAGGGAGTTTCTCGGGGCGGCCATTTAGGCCTCCAGATTTGACTTGCCGCTCACATAACCACCACCCGAGAAGGTCCTTATCAACATGATGTAGAGATCCCGTTATGGCAAGAGCACCCACACAACAGAAAACTGCAGTCATTATGAACAAATAAAATCAACCCATTTTTCAACAAAGATTATCTATCATTCTTATCAAGAGTGCTTTATTTTAAAAGCTCACTGGTAAATGAACCTAAAACCATAAAAAAAGAGAGCAATCTTCGTTATGAGCATGTAAATACAAATTTAAACATGTCCACGTGGACAACAAGATTAACATACTTTGCCCTGCATGAGACTCGCCACCAGGTGTGCATCCAAAGCCGCCGTCCATGTTTTTGCAACTCAGAATATAGCTAACAGCCTTCTCAACATTGATTTTATCCAGACAACGTAATATTGAAAGGCAACAGATGGCAATATAAGAGAACCTAAACCAAGAAAATCAATTTGGTCCAAGAGGATTTACATTGAAAATAACAAATCAGAAAATAAAATACAGACATAAAAAACATATAATTCAGAAAGAACATATACCGTGTATCCACCTCACCCCACATGTCACCTGAAAAGGATCCATCTTCATTTTGAAGCCCGATAATATCTAACTTCAGACTTAAGCAAAACAAGAAGCAAAAGACGACACTTTACAGTTAAACAGCCAAGTCTCCACTCAACAAAACTAGGAACAACATAAATCAGAGTTATGAAAACCATTTTAAAACAATTTTGGAAAATGGATAATCTTTACATAATAATAGCACTATCCGGCGAAGATTAGATAATTTCATTAAAAAAAATACAAGATACGACACAAATTGCAACTTGATCAATGTCTTCATCAAGACAAATCTAGAAAAGTGGACAATTATAATTTATAACATAATAATTGAAACTCCCCAATGGAGACCGAGTGATTGCATCAAAAGAATATCAGACAGGATACAAGTTGCAACCTTATCGATGTCAAGAACATCTAGCTTGTTGAAAAGGGCAAGAACTTGCACAGCACTAAGTGTATACAGTATATGTGGGTCGTGCCCGATATTGCCAGAAAAACCACCTGTGCAACAAAGTATCATCAACCTCATTTCCTATTACAATTTATGATCCAATTAACTTAAACCGAGATTATCTTTTATTTACACTAAAAACATAAGATTTAACATATACCAGATTCATGTTGGCATTTCATGATCCATGAAACAACTTCATCTACATTAATAGAATCGAGCTTCCCCAGAAGGTCTAAGGTTGTCAATCCCCAATATGCCCCATTCATTCGAAGATGGTCCATCACCACCGATTCGAAACTATCCTTTTTCTAACAATAAACAACCCAAAAAGAATGAACTTCACATAAACTTAACTTAGGATAAACAAGTTTTAAAATTTGTAGATCCAAAACGAAAGTTCAGTGAATTTGAAGCTTACTTTTTCAACAGATACGATGTACTGAACATGTTTGTCAACTGCCAGCTCCCCCATCTGCCATACATTTTCCACATTAATTTCCACAACATTCAAGGGTTTGTGAATAAGTATATTACAAAAATTAAAATCAAAATCCGATTGAGGTGTAATAAAAACAATTTTTAGAACTATTCCACCAAGCCATGCTTGTTGCATATCAAAATTATTACCCATTATTTTTAACTAAAATTAGAAAATTACATAGGAAGAATGAAACCAACGGAAACATTTTATTGTAGAAATTTAAAATAAAATTAAACAATTACATGGAACAGGAAGACTTTGCCGCTGGATGAGAAGAGCTGAGCAGAATAGCAGATGATCGACGGTGTGGAAGACGGGCGCGTTCGACAGATGAGAACGACGGCGGACGGGGGTGGCCGTGTGGGAGCGGACGGAGAGAGGAGTGGGTAATTTAGATTATTAAATTACAAGGCTGAGGGGATTTAGATTTTTGTTTTGGGAATTTTTTGGTTTTTAGGTTAAATTAAATAATTGGGTTTGGTATATAAAATATATAATTTGGGTATCTATTTATTGGGTTGGGTTTTATACTATGAAGTCGATTGGGTTTGGGTTTAAAACAAATTATTACTAATTAAAACCAAATTAGTTTATTCGATTTGAAACCTCTAAATCGATAACCAACCCATTTAACCCGTTAAATAAAATTAATTTTGTGTATAATTGATTTTAAAGTAACGTGTTTTATGTTTGAGAGTTTTTTTTTAAAAAATCACAATTGTATAAAAATATAGTATAAAAACCACGACGATACGCAAAAGCTACTTCTACTTTGCTTTTCCCAAAATCACGTTTAGGGTCTAAAATCACGTTTAAATTTTTAGATCCAAACATATTGACACGATGATCAAGACATGTTTTTCCGTTCAATCGAGATTTTTAAATCCCAAATACAAAACCAAACCTCTAATTTCGGTGTACATTCTCCAAATTTTGTTTGATGGTAATTTTAGTCCCCGCTAGTTTCAAATTAGGCCTTCTCCCAAATTTTCATTTAAATATTTATTAGGTCCTATTATTTTTGAAGTTTAACGACCTTACTCTCTCCATTATCTAATTTTGACTTCATTGTAGTGTTGTATCATACTTGAAAACTTAATAAATACATATAAGGTGAGTAAATAAATGACTGAGATTATTTATTTATTTTTCTTTTTACAAATTTCCTTATTCCCTATTGTTAATTTCAGTCATCCATTTACATTCATCCAACGGTTTAAAAAATGTAAAATTCATTTTGTTTTATACTAATTTATAAACATTGGATGTGTGGAATGAATGAATAAGATTAAAAGTTAAAAATGATGAGTTTTTTGTGGCAAAAAAAAAGTTAAATGCTTACTCTTATCTATCTATTTCACTTATCCAATAGTCATAAACCAATGTAAAATTAATTAAGTTTTACATGATTTAAGTGGATCTAATAATCGTAAAGTAACTTAATTAAGAACAAAATTCATGTGCCTTTTTTGGTGTACGTCTCAATACTAAAAATTAAAATAAGTATCGATACTTGTAAAAAAAAATTCAAAAAAATCAACCGAAAATGTTATCAAGAAGTTTAACATTTTCCGTTCGTGGACAAGTTTCGAAACTTGCCGTCTTTTAGCCGCACCCGAGACCTACCCGTATTTGTTGAGTTTAGCGTGACAATTAATCCAATGAACAACGTTGTTAAACTGCTATACAACATTGACTGTCGTCGTCTCTGCAGATTTTGTTTCTCTACTCTGAAATCAATGCATAATGGCATCGAAAGTTGAACAACAGTGTCGTTTAAGCAAAACAATCCTCTTTGCCTTCTTATTCTCTTGCACTATTACGAGAGAAATTAAATTCAAATATTCGAGACGATATTGTTCATATCTTAAAAAGAACCAATGTCTAAGATCAAAAAAAATGTTTTGTTTATAAAACAACATATAAAAGTTTTCTTTTTCAGTTGCTGTACAAAGCAACATCTCATTCTCCAATAAATGTGTGTGAGTGTGCAGAAAATAAAAGGAAAAAAGTAATTGTAATCATACACCAATGCTATACAGAGATAAAGGAAATAATTTAGAGATGCAAACATTAATGCAAGTTTATGTTCTTTTCATGAACAGAGCCTGGGCAAGGATCTTGCAGTGCCATGGGTTGATACCTTGGATTTCATGAGTTTAGCCATCTGGTTCTGCATTTTCTTGCACAGTTTTTCCAGTTCAATCACCCTCCCTTGCATCCCTTGTAAATGTGCTCTCAGGTTCTCGTCGTTGTCGGCCGATACGTCTAGTTTCCCGGAATAAAGGACAGTTTGTTCACTGCCTTCACCTTTCTTTGCCTTGCTTCGGGTTTCGGTGAATTTACGAGGGGAGTCCATGTCGAGTTTAGTGTTCTTAGTGACCTGCAGGAAGTTCTTAAGCTTCAATTGCCGGGAAATGAGCGATTGGACCGTGCTTTTCGATGGGAATTTTCCGTTCTGAGAAAGATGTATGCAAGTATCTGATGAGAGCTTCTCGTAGTTCAGTGCACAACATATGTTCAGTTTTTCTTCTTCAGACAACCCTGCATGCACCTATTGAAACCATGTTTAGTCCGAAATTCCGAATGCACCAGATGTTAATTATTGGAGTAACCTTCATAATAAAACGTTTCGAAATTCGAAGTACCACCTCAAGATAAACGTCCATGGCATGATATAATTCATCCCAGCAGTCCCTGGCGGAATCCGGTAAGGCCACCACCAAAGCTACAAACTTTGATGATCTTAGGAAAGGATCCGGAGCTACTTCTGTGATATACATGTCCATGAGGCTAGCAACCTTCTTCATTCGCGTTGATGTTCGCCGGCCTCCTCCACGCAGAAATGCTTTCAGAAATCGAAGTACAAGATTCACATCGTACAGATAACTTGCTCCGTATGGGGATGGGATTAGCAAGTTGTCTAATGTTGCTTGATCCATCTGAGAACCTATCATACTCTCCAACTTGTTCCTGCTACTTTTGCTTATGTTCAAACCCTGCACCACTCGAAGTATCCCGAACAAACTCTTGCACGGAACGCAACTCCGATCGAGAGTGTAAAGCATATCAATCACAACTTCTAAGACTTTGTGTTTCACATCAGACGAGGCGGTGAAAAGCCTCGACTTCTGGTAATATAAGAGGAACCGACCGATGATCACATGATTGTACTTCTTAGAAACCATAGATTTTACCAGCATTTCGATCAAATCAGGACTCAAAACAGAAAGGTCTTCGAACCACCAATTCGCTTGACAGAAGCTGCTTTTCAAACTCTCGGTACTTCTAGTATCGCAGGAAAGCCGAAACCCCGAGCTATCCGGAGACGAAGTAGACGCACAAGGACTTGCTTCACGTGTGATAGCCAGCCTCCCAACGATCGAATCCAAGCATTTCTCAAGAATCCCTGAAGAAGTGGCAACCTGCTGGAAATCTTGGCAATGTTTCAAAGCAACCAAAAGATCAGGCCAAGTCCAATACCCGATCTCCTCGATGCATTGCTTCGTTTTTTCTAATAGATTACGGTTTCCCGACACGGAATCGTTCATCTCCATGAATTCAGCAGCAGAGTATAACAAGGAAATGTTCGAAGGACTTATATCGATTTCTCCATTGTTATAACAAAACTTTGCTATAAGCTCAAAATTCTCTGCCCCACCAGGAAAGTCATGGAATATCACTTTATTCCTGTTGGCACCAGTGGACTTACCAAGTAATTTGCTCAACCTGCCTGAGAATGAACATATAATTTTCTGCCAAGCACCAGACAAAAAGAGGAATTAGACGATAAAGTCACGAAACTCGAACATGGACTGTAATAAATCAAGTGATGGGAACTAATCACCCCCAGCAAAGAAGGGATATGAACAGTAATCAATTGCCATGATTATGAAAGCAACTCTCAGTGGCACAAACCAGCACAAAAGTTGTGAATGAAAACAAAACTTGAGACATGGAACATAACAGCACTAAATGAACTTATGACCCACATCTTTGCAGTTTAGGTGGGAAATTAAATGTCAAAAATTTTCAGTCACAAAATGCAAAACCATGGCTAAAACATATGAATTTGCTGCACTGAACAACAAAACCAGATCAGCGCACAAGGAGGGTGAATAAAAACAAAAAAAAACAAAGTCTGCATTTTGAAGAGAAAGCTAAGAAACACCTCAAAAAAGGGTGTTTCTTTTTACCCTCTAAAGGAAAGAACTTTATAACAAACAGGTAGAGAACATAATCATTACCTTGTTTAGCAGGAAAGTCTCCTCTCCATTAATATCTGCTTCAAGATCACAGCAAGCTTCTGTCATGGCCCAAAATAAACTAAACCCGCCACAAATCAAGAGTCTTTCTTTGTTTTTGGAACTTGTATCAGAAAATAATGAAAAAAAAGTGGGGTTCTTTAGATGGGGAAGAAGACAAACAGAAACCAGTGATTCTACACTAAATTATCCACACAAAAGATTCTAATTTTATAGTAAAAAAGAGTGCAACAGGCAACAGTCAAACAAATGAACAATGTGTATAAAGACAAAGAAGAGATATTATAATAAAGATGAGTAATTTAACTAGAGAAAATAAAGCAGTTGTCGTGTGACCACTTAACCTCAATCTGACATTCTTGCTAAGATAAAGTACTTTTCTGTGTAATAATTTAGTGATTATTTTCTTTCATTTAAAATAATAAAAAGTGGGAATAATAATATTTTACTCAGAAAACAGTGAGTTTTTTCTTGGGAGAGGAGGAACCCTCTTATAAAGCTTAGAACTCGAGCTTTTTTGCTGGCTTTCTCTCTCTCTCTTTCCTGTTCCATTTTCCACCACCCGAATTATTAAGAGATTTTCTTAGATTTTCATTCCACTCAGATCCCTTGATTTTTGAGTTTGTTCCTATTATTGGGATTCTCTTAATTATTTCTCAATATATGGTCAATTTAAGATTGATCTTGTTTGATGAACATGGTTTTGAGATAAATATTAGAGGATCAATTTAACCAGTTAAATTGAAAAGGTTGTTAAGTGGAATTTTTTTAGTTATTCTTTCGGTTTTTAAGGTTCCACATTGACTAGTCAATAAAGAAGTTAGAGGAGGGCTGCCTCCTTTTTCTCTCACGAACCCTAGATCCTTCAACCTTGGTGTCCACCACTCAGCCTGGTTTGTTGCTCGATCATCTTGTCGTGTTGTTGGTTGTCTCCCCTCTATAGCAGCATCGTCGAAATCCAGTTCTCTTATGTGGGGCGAGTCAGAGCAGAAGTCTAAGGGTCGTGGTTTTGAGAAGTGGATTCTGCATTTCCGCGAAAGGTTTTACCCGGTTGTCGTAGTGCTCCGAAACTTGTAGATTCGTTCGATAGTGGCTTCGGTCTCTTTGTTTAGGTATCTCTGTCATCTTTTCGACTCCACCTCTTGATCCCGCTTCTGGTTCTTTCACCATTTATCCCCGGATTGTATCCATTGTCGTTCTCCCCGCTCCCAGAGATTATTTCCCTTTCTGTGATTGATGTTGCATCCGGCTGTTGCATTTGGTTTTGCCTATCAATCTTGTCTTGCTTCTCTCTGTTTGGTGTGTTAATCCCAACTTGCGCGGTCTTCTATCTTTGTTGCTTTGTGGCGGTGTGTTTTGGTATTGGCGGGACTAATTCTGATTATGTTGGTTTTGCTGTGGTATGCGGGTTATCTATAACTTTATGAATTCTTCTTAATTGTTGTCGATATGCTATGCTTTGGTGAATGCTCGCGATCTTTTGTTTGAACTTGTTTCAATCTTTCTGGTTTTGCTGGTTCTCTGTGTTACCGCTTCCTACATGGCTCTCTCCGCCTTAGCAATGGTTGTCTTAGCCTGGAATGTGCGCGGTTTGGGAAATTGAGAGACTGTCAGAACTCTCCGAAACTCGGTGTCAAAGCACAGTCCGAGCATTGTGTTCCTAAGTGAAACTTAACAAAAAAAGAGATATCTTGAAAAAATTAAGATAAAGATGAAGATGGAATCATCCTTCTATGTGGAGCCACAAGGAATTGCGGGCGGACTTGCCTTATGGTGGACGAACGCTGCAAAAGTCACCATCCTCAAATACGATAAGAATTTTATTGATACGAAAGTGATCCTTCAGGAGAGAGAAGAATGGTTTGAAACCTTCATCTACGCTCTCCCATACAGAGATGAAAAACAAGCTTACTAGGAGGGATTAACGCAGCTCAGAAGATCACCAAATGTAAGGTGGCTTATTATTGGCGACTCCAACATGGTGACTAGCCAAGAGGAAAAGAGAGGGGGAACCCCCTTTAACCACGATGAGGTCAAGTGCTTCTAGGACTTTGTCGACACCACTGGCTTAATTGAATTGCCAATCAAAGAAGGTTGTTTCACCCGGTACAATCATATAGGTGATGAAAACTCTATTCTTGAGAAGTTGAACCACGTGTTGTGCTCAACTGAATGAAGTATCTCCTTCTCTAAAGCATTGGGAGTGATGGACATCGCTCTCGCTTCTGACCATGATCCTATCATCCTCTTCTCTTTGGGGTTTTTCAGGAAATACAAGAAAGAATTTAAATTCGAAACAAAATGACTATTGGACGAAGAATGCCCCCAAACAATTTAAAAAGGTTGGGACTCCTCTTTCGCGGAGAGAACTTCCCATAGTTTTGGAAGGAAAATTAGAAGAACGAGAACGACCTTAATAAGGTGGAGCAGATCTAAGTCAAGAAAGAAAAATGATAAGAAACAATCTTTGATGGTCAGGATTAAAAATTTCCAACGGCGGAAGCTCACCGGGTCGGAGCTAGAGGAATATAAATAGTTGAAAAAAGAGTTGGACTTAGAATGGGATAATGAAGCGAGATATTGGCACCAGCGGTCTAGAATTAATTGGCTAAAATGAGGAGATAAAAACACTAAATTCTTTCACGCCACTACTCTTCAACATCGAAGAATAAACTCCATAGTCAGAATTAAAAAGGAAGATGGAAGCTGGATAAAAGAACCAGAAGATATAGCAAACTTCTTGCAGTAACATTTCCAAATGTTGTTTGCCAAGGACCATTCCATTGATTTCGAATGCCTCGGTGATTACATTCCCCAGCGTGTGATCGATGTGATGAATTCTGAGCTCAGGAAAGAAGTGTCTGAGAAGGAAATTAAGAAAGCTTCCCGAGATGTTTCTATCAAACATTTTGGGAAACAATTAAAAGAGATCTCATAGGGATGATGACTACATTTTTCAACGAAGGTTATCTGGATCATGGGATAAATAAAACCAACATTGTTCTCATCCCGAAGAAATTAAATCCATGCGAAGTCTCTCACTTTCGACTGATCAGCCTATACAACTTCTCTCTTAAGGTTATCACAGATATCCTGGCTTCTAGACTCAGAACCTTTCTCTCTAAACTCATCCCTCATTATCAATCAGCCTTTGTTCACGGCCGTTCCATACATGACAACATCATTCTCGCCAACGAAGCTTTTCGTGCAGTTAAACGGGAAAAAAAAGGAAAGAAGGGTCTCATGTCTCTCAAAATTGACCTGGAGAAAGCCTATGATAAAGAGGATTGAGATCTTCTTCGTTTCGTTATGATCAGGATGGGCTTCTACGATTGGTAGTTCAATAGAGTTATGTAGTGTGTATCTTCCACTTCTTTCTCCTTGGTCCTGAATGGGGAGAAATATGATGAATTCTCTTCTGGAAGAGGCCTTAGACAAGGCGATCTGCTCTCCCCTTTTTATTCACCTTCATATCAAACATCTTGTCCTAGATCACGGAAAGAGAGGTGGAAACATCCCGATTTGAAGGTCTAAGAATTAGAAGACGATACCCAGTTCTGAGCCACATGTTGTTTGCCGATGACTACTTGATATTTTCTAGGGCGAATGAAGGAAACTGCGATGTTGCACTGCGCATTTTGCATCTTTTCCAGAAAACTACATGACATACGGTTAACTTTAAAAAATCATCGGTCATTTTCCCCCAATGTTAGTATCCATCTTAAACTCTACCTTTCCAACAATCTGGGCTTTAGACCGATAGAGGAAGATAACAAATACCTCGGTCTACCTTCCTTCTGGGGGCGAAGCAAAAAGGAGGCATTGGCTTTCATCAAAGAACGAGTTCAGAACAAACTTAGAGGATGGAGAGCAAAGTTTCTAAATCAGGCAGGGAAGGAAATCCTCATTAAGGTTGTTGCCCAAGCCATTCCGACATATGTGATGCAATGTTTCCTCCCTCCTGTTACCTTTTGTGATGAGCTCAGTTCGATTGTGGCTAGTTTTTGGTGGAACAATTGTGGGCATAAGGAGAAAAGCATTCATTAGATAAATTGGAGAGACCTTTGCCGTCCTAAGGACCAATGAGGCCTAGGTTTCCATAACCTCAGATCTTTCAACGAAGCTCTTATCGCAAAAGTCGCGTGGAAAGTTCTTATAAACCCGGACTCCTTTCTGGCTCAAACTCTCAGGGGTATTTATTATCCAAATGGTAATATTTTCGAAGCTCCTAGGTGCACCAACCCTTCCTAGGCTTGGACTGGTATCAGGGAGGGGATTGAAATTATCAAGGAAATATCCTTATGGAGGGTGGAAAATGGTAGAAGCATATCTACGTGGAAGGACAACTAGGTTCCGAAGCTTCCCAAGTTTCGTATCTCTTCACAGCCCCCTCCACTCTGCCCTTGTCCCTAAGTCTCTAGCCTCCTGAATCTTAACCAAATGTCTTGAAACAAATCTAAGATTGATCTTCTCTTCGCTCCCAATAAATCTAAGGCGATTTTGACCATCCCTATAGGAGGGCCAGGTATCAAAGACGCCCTTATTTGGGCTGAAACAAAGAACAAAGACTATTAAGCTAATTCGGGATACAGGTTTATAGAGGACAACCACAAGCCTTCTCATTACCCCTTTTCGAGTGATGCCCCAGAAGTTAACAAAGCTTTTGGAACTCTATCTGAGGGATTGACGGTGCCTCTTAAAATCCATTCCTTTCTATGGAAGCTATGTCATAATATTGTTCATACTAAAGGCATTATTGTCGCCCGCTTCCATGGTAAGTTCTAGGATTCAGATTGTTGTCCACGGTGCGGGGATAAAGAGGAATCCATCGAATACCTTTTGTTCTTCTGTCGTTTTGCGCAAGCGGTTTGGAGGGCCTCCGTTTTTAATTATTCACCATTCTCCTCTGGATTCCCCGGTTTCTCTAGGCTGAGAATCAAAATTAATGACTTCCAAAAACTGGGGAATTTCAATGAAGGATGTGCTCTTATTGCCTTTCTTTTATGGGTTATCTGGAAATCGCGCAATGCCTTTGTTTTCGAAGGCATGCAAGACCTCTCGTGGGTCGTTTGGTTACGTGCGGAACGAGCCTTTGAGGAGTTCTCACACACGAAGGCCTATTGTCCTTTGGAAAAGCCTTTACAACCTATCGAAGCGAGGTGATGGACCCCTCCTCCTTATAACACATTTAAGATTAACTATGATGCTGCCTTTGATTGCCTAACAGGAAAGGCTACGGCGGCAGCCATTGCACGTGATAGTTTGGGATCCTTTATTCAAGGAGTCTCTGCACCAACTTCCCCCCCTCTGTTGTGGCGGTTGAAGCTTATGCAATTAGGCTTGAAATTTCTCTGGCTTCACTCAATGGCTTCTCTAACATCATCATTGAAGCTGATTGTTAAGCTGTTATCGGAAGATTACGTTTGGGTGCACTTTCCGATTAGATTTCCTCAGCTATCGAAGAAGATATCAGATCTGAGGTTGAGTCTTTCGCTTCTTGCTCTTTTTCTTTCGTTCCTAGGTCTTGTAATCAAGCAGCGGATTGGCTTGCTAAACATGCTAGGAATTGTCAGGACCAAACTTTCTAGGGCCCCCAGGCCCCCCTCAATTGAGTTTGTACTTATAATTTTTTTGCAATGAATTACTCTTCCTTTTAAACAAAAAAAGGTTCCACATTGACTAAATCTAGAACGACTAGCGTCGCATACCCAACTTAGTGGGTGAGTCTCTCGGGGAGGATTTTTTGCATACACAACGCCTCCAACTCGAAATATTACTTAAGCTATACTAAGTTGCTTATCACTTGGACCAATCCCATTAGTTGTTAAGTAGGATCTTTTGGTTTAAACGATCAACATAAGATTTGGGAGTTTAAAAGACTTTTTTTATAATAACAATTACTCGTAAAAAAATATTCAATTAACCTACATTACTCATTCTTTTTGTTCTCATACATTTTGAAGTATAACATATTCTCATATATAATTTAAATAATTATTATTTTTAAATCTATGAGATTAATACATATGCTTCAAATATTATTTAAATTAATAACTAATTAAATTGTATTGAAAAGATAATTTTATAAAAAAACTAATGCTTAAATTCTTTAAATATGTTAAGAATGTTAAATTAAAAAATTTATTATCTAATTAATATTAATAGAAACCAAATTTTGATAACTAATAAACTATTTGAACACGTATTGAATATAATCACGTTCTTATATATCATCTTATTTGTTCTAATAATTAAATAATTACAATGTATTAGTTAATTTTATCAAATACTTTTATACAATCAGCTAGTCAAATCAATTAATACAATTTGTTATCCGCTAATTGTCAAACAAAGCTTTGTTTGGCAATTAGCTGATAACGGATTACATTAGCTGATAACTGATTTGACTAGCTGGTTGTATAAAAGTGTTTTGTAAAATTAACTGAAACCTGATAGCTTATTGCATTAGCTGATTTGACTAACGTATTATATTAGCTGATTGTATAAAGGTGTTTGGTAAAATTAATTGATTGCTGATAATTGTTTGATTTTATAAACAAACAAAATGACATATAAGGACATGATTATATTCGATACTTGTTTGAATAGTTTATTAGTTACTAATATTTTGTATCTATTAATATTAATTGAATTATGAAAAATAAATTTTTAATATAAAATTACTAAGTATATTTAAAAGATCTATATATTAATTTATTATTTATATAATTATTTTTAATATAATTTAATTAATTATTAAATTTAAATACGAATATAAATGTGTGAGGATAAAAAATATTATTTTACAAATATCACAATATAAATAGTAAATATGTGAGAGTGAAAAATAAAAATGTAAATTTAGGTTATTTAGATATTTTTTTATAATTGTCAAAGGTAAAAAAGTCTTTATAACTCTAATGTCAAAACCACTAATTTTAAAAAGCTCCTATTATCGGGGTTTTTCTTTCAAAATTAAAAGTTTCACCTTAATCAAACATCTAAATTAATAAATTTAGCCGGTCAATTCTATAATTTTAACTTAAACCTTTAATTTTGACTTAAATCGCTATTTACCAAATATGTTCATTATATTCTTAAAGTGTTTCTTCTTATTTTTAGTCAAAAATTTTCATCTCTAAAAAATTACGTGAGCATACCAA
Source organism: Hibiscus tridactylites (assembly GCA_958450335.1). Classification (NCBI taxonomy): domain Eukaryota; kingdom Viridiplantae; phylum Streptophyta; class Magnoliopsida; order Malvales; family Malvaceae; genus Hibiscus; species Hibiscus tridactylites. Next base: position 23,264,914 of record OY288287.1, read on the forward strand.
ATCGAATATAGTCCTAGATATGTTACATACGGATTGCACCGTTTAGAGTAACTCAATTATCTGGATTGTTTTTGGTTAATTTCCTCTTTTATACAATAAAAATCAAGAGCCTTAAAAACGACCATGAGGCCGAATCTCACCGTGCGAAACCTATGATTTCCATGCTTTAAACTTGCAAGTTTAAAAAGGGTTAAAAAAGTTTTTTAATATTCCTTTTTTAATATTATTTTCATAACATTAATTTTTGATCTAGTATATGGGTGCTTATTGAGTTGAACAACTCGCAAATAAACTCGAACTTGACTCGGTCAAAATTCGACTTGAGATCTTAGCGAATCTAGTCGAGCAAGGCCCAACTCGACTTGATAAGTTCGGGAGCAACTAGTTTTTTATGTTGGTGGCTACCTTAAAAAAATTATGTTCCAAGAAGTTTAAATGTGTGTTAAAAATTCTAGAAAAGTTAAGTGACTTGCTAGGTAATTTACCCATAAAATATTTGATTTCGAATTTACAAAACCCTTTGTATTTCCGAGAATTCAAAAAGTTCATTTGTATTAATAAAAAAATTAAATTAATAATTTGTAACACCCGTGTTTTGGGGCTATGAGTTAGCCGGGTTTTAGTTCGAGTCAAATAAAACTAAATTAAAACATTTCATCTTCAAATAATGACCTAATTGAACTTTGTAGAAAGGGGAGGGCTTATGAGGTAATTTGACCCTAAAGTTTTAAAAAGCTAGACAACTTTAACTAAAAGTTGTCATCTTCTTTTCATCTTCTTTCCAACTTCAAAAAAAGGAAGAAACCCCATCCCTAAAACCTCTCTAAACCCTAGCTTCAATTCCATCATTTTGCCACATGATTTCAACCCCGTTTTAAGAGGTAATTACATTTTCTTAATCCCCTTTTCAATCTCTATCTATCCTTTGTTTTAGATTTCAAAAATGTGGTGTTTTGGGAATTAGGGTTCATGTGGAAATTTGGGGTTTCAATGGGGTTTTTCAATTTGTTTTGATAAATTGTTTTGGGGGTTTGTTTAAGCACTATGAAATACACAACATATGTTAATTTGGTTAATTTTGGATGAAAATTCGTAGTATGGTCTTAAGGCTAGTTTTAAGGTTGTAAAACTTGAGTTTTTGGTGTGGTTTGTGTTGGAAATTGAAGGTTGGTGTTAGGGTAATAGTTGGGGGCTGTTTTGGAAGCATTTGAATGTGCTAAATGTGTTGAAATCACAAGTTTTGGGCTGTGTATAAGGGCTGCTCGGATTTGGTGATTTTGGGGGTTGTTCATGGTTTGAAATGTTGAGTTTGGTGTGTGATTAGTGTTCCGGGTTTGCTACTTTAATTGATGAATCGATTTGTGGTTGTTTTACTTGTGTTGAGATGTCTAGAAGCTTGATTTTGGATTGGTGAAGCCTTGGGAGCAATTTCGAAAAAAGATTGAAGACCATGGTTGCTTGGTAGTTGAGCTTGGAGTGGAGGTGAGTGGTTAAAATATTTTAAATGGTTTTGAGCAATTGGTTCGAGCATGTGGACTAGGTTGAGATTGGTAGACTCACCTAGAGTTAGGATTAGGGTGGTAGCCTAATCCTAAGCTTTAGTTAGAGACATTGGATGATCTCTTTAATTGATGTTATGCCTTTTGATTATTTGGGTATGTATAATGTGATATATATGTTGTTGGGACATGGTTTGAGGCATTGCTATGCTTGTGGTTTGTATTGTGATTGTGTATGATGATGTTGAGTTTAATATGATGTAAGATGCCATATTATTACTCTTGAACATGACATTATGATATTATGTTGTTGAGATAATTGATGTTGAGCTTAATGTGAAGTAAGATGCCATATTATGACTCTTGAACATCAAAGGTTGTGAAATTTGATTTAATTGGCACTAGTATGCTTGGGTACAATGATCGATCATTAGGATTAGTGTGCACACAAATTGAGTCAAAACGTACGTGGCCTTGGTGGCGTTAAGGCACCAAGGAGGAGTACGGTGATGTAATATTCCACCGGAAGCTTTTATATATTTTTCTACGTGATGATGAGTGGAATCCCATCCGTAGGGCATGTGGCGATGAGTGGAATCCCGCACATACAAGGACCGGTGATGAGTGGAATCCCACCGAGGTAATGTTGTTGTTGAAAATGCGTTCCAACATGTTATCCGCGTATTCGAGTCATAGCTAGGTGCCAATAAGAGAAAGTATGTTTATGCTAATATGAAATTATGCATACATGATAATATGAATTGATATGTGTATCAAGGTAATATGAAATGTGATACGATATGTGATGTGGCTAATACTTTGAGTTATGCATCATTGTATGTTGAACTATTAAGTTGTTGAGCATGGCATGAATTTGGTAGTATGTTCATGCATCACCTATACTTATGACTCATGTGAATCGAAGGTAAAATCATGTATAATATCATGATGGTTGCTCGTGCTTGGACCCTGCATTGTCGAAGGTTTGTTTTATGAGCTTACCCTCACTAAGCTTTTATGCTTACGCTCTCTTTTGTTCGACAATGCAGATAAATAGCTAGTGGGTGGCATGGGCAAGGAAAGGCCTCCAAGTGTTGCTTTTGGTGAGCTCAATGTATGAGTTTTGAGTAAATTAATGTAATAGTTAAGCAATGGGATAAGTTTGATGTATGTTGATATTGGTTTGATTCTTGGATGCCTTGTGTAATATTGTAAATATTGTTTATATTACATGCCATGAATGTCTACGTGTTTTGGTTGCTAAGGCATGAAATCCTAAATGCTTGTATGTCCATATATGCATGAATTGCTTCTTGTATGAATGTTAAGTATGAATGCCTTGAATTATGTTTATTGCTATGTATGGCTCAAGTATGCTTGTTGAAATAGTCATATGTGCGGGTCTTGTGAGTGTTGATGCATGCTTTGGTCCCTTTTACGCTCCTATACATGTCCATGTATGATTTTGGGGTTTTGCAAGGTTAGGAAGTCCTTAGGTTGAGCAGAATGTGATCCCCTGCACTAAGGTTTCGAAACCATGGGTAAGGTTTCGAAACCTTTGCAGAGGATTTGGTCCCAGGACATTCTGCCAACCCAAAGTTTCGAAACCTTTGGGGTAGGTTTCGAAACTTTGGTCAAAGGTTCCGAAACCTTCCCAAGGTTTCGAAACCTTTGGTTAGATTTTGGTTCCAGGGCATTCTGCCAACCAAAAGTTTCGAAACCTTTGGGTAGGTTTCGAAACTTTGGTCAAAGGTTCCGAAACCTTCCCCAAGGTTTCGTAACCTTTGGAGAATTTTGGTCCCAGGGGTTTCTGCCAGCGAAAAGTTTCGAAACCCTTCCCCAAGGTTTCGAAACTTCTGCTTAGTATTGCACTGTTTTGGGTTGTTGGTCTGTTCAAAGAGAAAAATACATAGGATTTAATATGCCTTTAGTTAAGATTAAAATTTGGGCGTTTGTTTGTGGTTGGGGGTTCAAAATGACGAGTTTAAAATGAAAAAAAAATTTAGGGTTGCTAACCGAGGAGGAACTCCTTTGGGTTTCGCTTCGGTTTTCCCCGTGTGGCCCACTCGGACCGGTCATCCGACCAGACCGGGACGAGGGGGTTACATTTGTTGGTATCAGAGCCTAAGGTTTCCGAGACCTTGGGCAGGTAAGTGAGATAAGTTGTGTTCTATGATTGATATGCACGGTGTTTGCTTGCTCTGTAAGTATGACTGCTTGTATGACAAGTATGTTGATTGTTTGTTTAAAAGCATGTTGCTTGTTATCCGTGTATGTTGTGAATAATGATTGTTTGATTGAGAATATATGATGTTTGATAGTACGCATATGTTTGCTTGTTTAGCAAGTAAGCCCTGTTGTATGCTTGGTTGAGCATGTATGTGTGCTGATTTGTTTGAAACATGTTTAGTAGAGTCCCATTGCTACTATTACATCGAAAAAGAGATTTTTAAGTGAGGGAAACATACTTGAGCCACTTGAAAGCCTTGCCTTGCTAACCCAATCTGGTATGTTTTACTGTTAATATTGTTGTTGATTTAAATTGCTTTTCGGTAAGTAGAAGTCGTAGTTTCTGAAAGGGTGGACTAGGTTGAGGGAGTCCATCACCTCAGTTAGAGAGGTATGGTTGTACCAGAATTGAGGTACAATTCGTCCGTTTGAGACAGTGTGTATATGGGTTGATTCTTGTGGATGAGGGACGATGTGATCAACTCTGGCATTAGTTAGTAAAAAGAAGTGAAGGCCTATGGGCGGGGGTCAGAGTGGTGTCAATGTTTTATCGAATGAGCCCTTAGTACAGTATCAAGTTGTTTCCTCCAGTTGATTCTGAATCCGTATCTCTGTACATTGTTAGCAAGTATGCAAGTTGAACATGCCTGGTGAGGTGTTAGTTGGTGACCGTTGGGGTTGGCCTATGATTTTAATGCAAGACAGCCGGTCAGTGTCCGTGAGTGGGAGCTAGTTTGTGTGATTGAGTCAGTGAACGTTGAGTTGTTTTCCAGCAAGCGAAAGAGATGAAGTCAATTCCGATATAGTGGAGCCGAGAAGTGAGCCTTGAGCTTTGAGTTCAGGATTGTTTGTTAGGGGTAGATCAAGTCCAGCAAGACTGTTTGTGTGCGATCAGAATTGAGTCTTGAAGTTACGAGATGCTCTAAGAACAGTTTGGAAGAGTCAGATTCTGTTGAAGAACCAGTCGGAAAACAAGAGAACCGAAGACTATTAGTTGTGTGAACATGTGAAAATTAGATATCTTTGTTGAGACCTTAGATGTAGGGACACATGTGACTAGCCTCTTTGGGAGACAGTAGTGATCAGGAAGATGTACAGAAGATGTTTGTTGGTGGTTCGGAGTTACTAGTTCTAGCAGATGTGAAATAATCGTCTTCCTACGGTTTTGATGTAACTTTTGACAAGGTTTGGCTTGAAGAGCATAGAGTTAGTGTATACGTTGAGACAAAGAGAGAGTTGCTTTGAAGGCGCATATTTTTGTGTGACTGTAGTGGTAAGTGAGGATGTGAACTTCTTGTTGAATGTTGATCCAGCTTAGAGATCAAAGGTTGAATGAGTTTAGTTGGTAGGCTTGCTTAGCAAGTGTGAGGAATTTGGTTTTGAATGAAGATTAGACCCCAGAATGTTAAAATAGTTTGTGATTCTTCCTAGAAGTGTTTAGAATAAACGCCCAGTTTGTCTCCTAACAGTGAAGAAGAGTTTATTATTGATGTCGTCTCCGAGTTTGCTCGTGTTTTAGTTTGCTATGTATCTTATGGTTTCCGACAGAATTGAGAATGTTGAAGAATTAGCTTCGAGACTTGTTAGACCTTAGATTCATTAGGCCTAGTGCATCATCTCAGAGTTCTACAGTGTAATTTGTGAAGAAGAAAGAGTGACAGTACGAGAATGTGTCCAGTTTACATACAGTCGAAATAAGTGTCAGTGATTTGTTGATCAGTTAGTGTGTGCTTCAGTCTATTTGAAGATTAATTTGAGATCCGTTTCTACCAGATGAAGGTGAGAAATTTGAAGTACCAAAGACAGCTTTAGGGGCAAGGTGTAATCGCCTTGAGCTCTGAGTTATGCCGTCTTGTTTAGCTAGTGTATTAGTTACCTTCATAGAGATGTTGAGCAGAATAACTTCTGAGTTCCTTGATCAGTTATAGTAGTTCTCATAGTTGACACATGAGCGTATTCAAGTATCGAAGAAGACCATGACAAGCTTTAGAGTTAGTATTGTAGATTCTATTAGAGAATCAGCTGCATACCAAGTTGTACAACGTGAACTTTGAGTTAATGAAGATGTTCTCTTAGGTCATGAAAATTAGCAGAGTGTATTAGAACAAATCTTGAACAGATAGAGGAAGATGTGAGTTGGAAGAAATTGAAGACTGTGACAGATATCTATAGTTCCTAGGTCTAACATTGTTACTTTTAGAGAATTGTGAATGGTCTTTTGAAGATAGTTGCTCCATTGATAGATTGCTATAGAAGAATGTTCAGTTGTGTGGTTAAATGCGAGATAATGAGCCCTAGAGAAACTGAAAGAAACTTTGATGAAAGCTTCGACCTTGAATCAACTTGTGTCAGAGAAAGAGTTGTGAACCACAGTGATGCATTACATGTAGAGTTAGGTTGTGTGCTTATGCAAGACAGAAGATTGTGGCTTGTTCATCAAGATAGTTGGAAGACCGTGAGAAGAGTTATTCGAAATGAGACATAGAGTTACTTACAGTTGTATTTGCTTCGAAGACTCAGAGACAAAGCTTGTATAGTAAGAAATGCACAGTGTGTATGTACATATCTCCGGAACTTGAAATATTTGAAGACTTAGTAATGGTTGAAACTTGAACAACATGAGTAGATAGAATTGCTTGAAGATTGTGACCTCGAGATTGAGTACTATCTGAAGAGAGTCTACGTAGTAATCGATGTTCTGAGTTATGTTGTTGTTAGATTAATAGTAGAGTGGCGAGCTGTAGTTGCCAAATTCAGTCACCAAGTGATAGTGATCTTGTGGCCGAGTCTCATGTTGAACCTATATTGAGTCAGAATGTTTGATGAGAAACAGTTGCAAGACAGATTCTTGGCATCTCACGTGCAAGACATAGTGGAAAGAAGACCTTCAGAATACAGTCTAGAGATGATAGAGTTTTGCATTTCAGAGACAGAATAGTTGTAGCGACTGACCTAGTGTTTTGAGATGTATTGTTTTGGCCGAAGCGCATGGTGGTTCATTTGTATTGCATCTGAGTAGTATGAAGACGTATTGTGGGTTGAAGATGAGTACTTCCGGAATGAGTGGATGAATAATGTGGTTCAGTATGAGAGTAAGTATGTAAATTGTCAGCGTGTCAAGACTGAGCTTCAGTTTTCTCCTAGTTTGTTACATCTGTGGAAGGTTCATAATGGAAGCGAGTAATAGAGATTCGAGATTTCAACTAGAATAATTTTGAAGACGTCTGCATAGTGTTTGGTTAATTGATGAAGACAGAGGATCAGTCAGAGAAAGTTATGAGTCAAGTGTTCAAGCAGTATTGTATGAGTTTGTGAATCAGGCTAGTTCTGTTGTTATCTGTTGCGGTTACCACCAGAGTTAAAGGGGGGTTTGAGATGTGTTACGTGTATCTATGATTCAGAAATGTGAGTCAGATCTGTTCCGTGCTATATTTGTTGAAGAGATTGAGTTGAGTTTGAAATTGGCATGCCTTGAAGAATCAGTTGAGATCTTAGTGTAAGATAGCAAGTGTTGTATGGTAAGTCTTTCGAGTTGGTTAGTACGTTGTGGTGAGAGAGGAAAGCGTGGAGGTGCATGTTTCAGTGGCCCTCCGCGATCGATGAATTTCGGGGACGAAATTTCCTTAAGTGGGGGAGAGTTGTAACACCCGTGTTTTGGGGCTAGGAGTTAGCCGGGTTTTAGTTCGAGTCAAATAAAACTAAATTAAAACATTTCATCTTCAAATAATGACCTAATTGAACTTTTGTAGAAAGGGGAGGGCTTATGAGGTAATTTGACCCTAAAGTTTTAAAAAGCTAGACAACTTTAACTAAAAGTTGTCATCTTCTTTCCAACTTCAAAAAAAGGAAGAAACCCCATCCCTAAAACCTCTCTAAACCCTAGCTTCAATTCCATCATTTTGTCACATGATTTCAACCCCGTTTTAAGAGGTAATTACATTTTCTTAATCCCTTTTCAATCTCTATCTATCCTTTGTTTTAGATTTCAAAAATGTGGTGTTTTGGGAATTAGGGTTCATGTGGAAATTTGGGGTTTCAATGGGGTTTTTCAATTTGTTTTGATAAATTGTTTTGGGGGTTTGTTTAAGCACTATGAAATACACAACATATGTTAATTTGGTTAATTTTGGATGAAAATTCGTAGTATGGTCTTAAGGCTAGTTTTAAGGTTGTAAAACTTGAGTTTTTGGTGTGGTTTGTGTTGGAAATTGAAGGTTGGTGTTAGGGTAATAGTTGGGGGCTGTTTTGGAAGCATTTGAATGTGCTAAATGTGTTGAAATCACAAGTTTTGGGCTGTGTATAAGGGCTGCTCGGATTTGGTGATTTTGGGGGTTGTTCATGGTTTGAAATGTTGAGTTTGGTGTGTGATTAGTGTTCCGGGTTTGCTACTTTAATTGATGAATCGATTTGTGGTTGTTTTACTTGTGTTGAGATGTCTAGAAGCTTGATTTTGGATTGGTGAAGCCTTGGGAGCAATTTCGAAAAAAGATTGAAGACCATGGTTGCTTGGTAGTTGAGCTTGGAGTGGAGGTGAGTGGTTAAAATATTTTAAATGGTTTTGAGCAATTGGTTCGAGCATGTGGACTAGGTTGAGATTGGTAGACTCACCTAGAGTTAGGATTAGGGTGGTAGCCTAATCCTAAGCTTTAGTTAGAGACATTGGATGATCTCTTTAATTGATGTTATGCCTTTTGATTATTTGGGTATGTATAATGTGATATATATGTTGTTGGGACATGGTTTGAGGCATTGCTATGCTTGTGGTTTGTATTGTGATTGTGTATGATGATGTTGAGTTTAATATGATGTAAGATGACATATTATTACTCTTGAACATGACATTATGATATTATGTTGTTGAGATAATTGATGTTGAGCTTAATGTGATGTAAGATGCCATATTATGACTCTTGAACAACAAAGGTTGTGAAATTTGATTTAATTGGCACTAGTATGCTTGGGTACAATGATCGATCATTAGGATTAGTGTGCACACAAATTGTGTCAAAACGTACGTGGCCTTGGTGGCGTTAAGGCACCAAGGAGGAGTACGGTGATGTAATATTCCACCGGAAGCTTTTATATATTTTTCTACGTGATGATGAGTGGAATCCCATCCGTAGGGCATGTGGCGATGAGTGGAATCCCGCACATGCAAGGACCGGTGATGAGTCGAATCCCACCGAGGTAATGTTGTTGTTGGAAATGCGTTCCAACATGTTATCCGCGTATTCGAGTCATAGCTAGGTGCCAATAAGAGAAAGTATGTTTATGCTAATATGAAATTATGCATACATGATAATATGAATTGATATGTGTATCAAGGTAATATGAAATGTGATACGATATGTGATGTGGCTAATACTTTGAGTTATGCATCATTGTATGTTGAACTATTAAGTTGTTGAGCATGGCATGAATTTGGTAGTATGTTCATGCATCACCTATACTTATGACTCATGTGAATCGAAGGTAAAATCATGTATAATATCATGATGGTTGCTCGTGCTTGGACCCTGCATTGTCGAAGGTTTGTTTTATGAGCTTACCCTTACTAAGCTTTTATGCTTACGCTCTCTTTTGTTCGACAATGCAGATAAATAGCTAGTGGGTGGCATGGGCAAGGAAAGGCCTCCAAGTGTTGCTTTTGGTGAGCTCAATGTATGAGTTTTGAGTAAATTAATGTAATAGTTAAGCAATGGGATAGGTTTGATGTATGTTGATATTGGTTTGATTCTTGGATGCCTTGTGTAATATTGTAAATATTGCTTATATTACATGCCATGAATGTCTACGTGTTTTGGTTGCTAAGGCATGAAATCCTAAATGCTTGTATGTCCATATATGCATGAATTGCTTCTTGTATGAATGTTAAGTATGGATGCCTTGAATTATGTTTATTGCTATGTATGGCTCAAGTATGCTTGTTGAAATGGTCATATGTGCGGGTCTTGTGAGTGTTGATGCATGCTTTGGTCCCTTTTACGCTCCTATACATGTCCATGTATGATTTTGGGGTTTTGCAAGGTTAGGAAGTCCTTAGGTTGAGCAGAATGTGATCCCCTGCACTAAGGTTTCGAAACCATGGGTAAGGTTTCGAAACCTTTGCAGAGGATTTGGTCCCAGGACATTCTGCCAACCCAAAGTTTCGAAACCTTTGGGGTAGGTTTCGAAACTTTGGTCAAAGGTTCTGAAACCTTCCCAAGGTTTCGAAACCTTTGGTGAGATTTTGGTTCCAGGGCATTCTACCAACCAAAAGTTTCGAAACCTTTGGGTAGGTTTCGAAACTTTGGTCAAAGGTTCCGAAACCTTCCCTAAGGTTTCGAAACCTTTGGAGAATTTTGGTCCCAGGGGTTTCTGCCAGCGAAAAGTTTCGAAACTCTTCCCCAAGGTTTCGAAACTTCTGCTTAGTATTGCACTGTTTTGGGTTGTTGGTCTGTTCAAAGAGAAAAATACATAGGATTTAATATGCCTTTAGTTAAGATTAAAATTTGGGCGTTTGTTTGTGGTTGGGGGTTCAAAATGACGAGTTTAAAATGAAAAAAAAATTTAGGGTTGCTAACCGAGGAGGAACTCCTTTGGGTTTCGCTTCGGTTTTCCCCGTGTGGCCCACTCGGACCGGTCATCCGACCAGACCGGGACGAGGGGTTACATAATTAGTCTCTCCTTTTATTTTATTATTACTTTATGTACAAAAGTATAAAAGGAAAAAAGTTTCAGTTCCCATATAAAAAAATAAGATGGAAAGTTAAAACCTCGAAATCGCAAAGGCCTTTTATTCTTTTGTTGTCCATCGAAGATTGTTGAGAAACTAAAAAGGATCTTACACTCGAATATCATCTTCATCTCTAAATAGGTCATGACAAGTTAGTTTATTTATCTCCCTAGTTCTTATGTTTTTTCCTGAATTTGTAGGTTTATATTAAGCTCTAATAATATCACTAGACTTTACCTATATTTTAAAAAAATTATGTAAAAATTTTCGCAAGCTTAACGAGTCAAGTCGAGCAACAAAATTTTTTAACGAGTCAAGTCTAGCATTCAATTTTTGAACTCGTTTGACTAGTATGACGAGTTCTCAATATTTTTTTAATGAGTTTTAAACAACTCGTCGGCTATGTATGACAAGTTCCATAAAGTATTATTTTTAATATTTCTGGGTGTCAGAATTGAATGAGTTTCATACAAAAAAACCATTAAAATAAAAATCTTGAAAACACGTTCTACTAGCAGTTAGACAAGTTCCATAAAATTCATTAAAAATAAAAATATATAAAACTCGTCAAGCCAGACCCGCGAGATTCAAAAATAAATACTAACTTAAAAATTAATGTTATTTTTTGGTGTCAAATCCGTAAACAATATTAAAAAATAGACTATTAGCGTAAAACCCCATTTAGAAGGGTAAAACGAATATTGATTTTTGAACTTAAAGAAATTTTCTTTTATTTAGTTCGTAAATGGTTCTTTATCTACATTTTATCACGGATTTCCTTTTTTTTTTTCTTTTCTTTTCATTTTGATGATGTGACACTATAAGATTATAATACATCCGAATTTCATATCATCAAAATAATGAAGAACACGAAACTGAGGACTAATGTAGACCAAACATAACTTTAAGGACCAAGCTAAAAGACTACGAAATTGAAGGACCATAAAAGATGTTTTATCCCCTTTTTAGAAGGCTTAACTACAAAATAAGTCTCCAAATTATATATTTTTTTTGCAATATGGGTCTAAAGTATTTTTTGGTTGTAATATGTGCTTGAAATTTCATTTTTTGCTTATTTTAAAGTCAATTGAGACACATATTTTAGCACATATTTCAACTAAAAATAGAACTTTAGGCATCTGTTTTAGCTAAAAATACAAGTTTAAACACTTATTTTAACAAAAAAATACTTTAAACACTTGTTGTAAAACAGAGACATGGTTCGAACACACGTATTTTGTAGTTAAGTTTTTTTTTTTTAAAAAAAAAACTATCAAACATGCACATACAACATCAATTAATACTCATTTGTCGTATTACCAACTTTTGTAGTAGTTTGCAATCACTGAATGGCCCACTTTGAACCCTTCTTTAGTTTCCATGGTGAACCAAACTTCAAAATTGGTCCCCCAACCCTACACTCATAAAAAGAAACATCTTTTTTTCAGTTCAAATCCATAGATCTTGCTTTGTATTGTTCCATGTCTTCTCCTTTGCTTTTGTTTTGAGTTTACCATACTTCATTTTGTTTGCATTCATCTATTATTATTATTATGGGCTCGAACGATTAAAAATTCGATAATTTTTAATAAAATGTAGAGTTTTAGTTTAGTTTTAAATAAAATCTTGATATGTTGTGTATATGAAAGCGAGGAGGAAGCTTTTGACTCTCATTTACAACTTTAAACAGGACCAACTTATATTTTTATCGTTACAATAATAATTATGCCGATTAAATTAAAATTAAATATGACAATACAAGCATTATTGACCACTAAATCAATTATAAATTATTACATTGAAAATATGTAATTAAATCTCGATTTTGATCTTCAAAATTTAAGCTCCATACACAAGCAATTCTAAATATAAGAAAACCATAGAAAGTTCCGGAATATTTCCAAGAATTGTGAGGATTTATTTGATTATATTAGGGAGGTTGTTTATATTATAGGTGAAATGTAACATTTCTCTTTACTACTTTTTAAAATAAATACAACACATTATTAAAATAATAATAATAATAATAAAATCAGACACAAAAAAGGCTTGCATATATAATAATAAAGAGCCTTTAATTGTTGTGGCATGGTCGGCCATGACATGTGGGCTGTGACCCTCCAACAAGTTTTCAAAACCCCTCGTTGTTTCTCCGTTGGGACAGAGCCAATATTAGAAATTAGAGTAAAATATAAATGTTTAAAAGTGAGAGAGTAAATTTATAAATAAATTAAAATTTTAGAAAAAATACATAGAGGGACAAAAAGGTGGTGGTGAGCTGTTTCTTTGAAGTATTTTTTAAAAAAAGTTCTTTGAAGTAATTGCTTCTGAAATAAAAGAGGCATAATTTCATCCTCAACAGGGTATAAGGTATCGTTTACTGTACAATATCAATTTTAAACCGATGCCAAAAAAAAATTATTTTGTTAAAATGTTTGCTTTTAGAATGTAACAATTTTATTTAATAAAAAAGAAATTTTAATTTTGTTTTAAATTCAAATCTATGACTTGATTTAATATATTTTGATCTATGGACCAACATCGACCTTATCAATGAGCACTAAAACAGACTGGTTAATAAAATATTTCAAATTAATTCTTAATTCTTAATAAGTTTTATTTTTTATATTTTTTATATTTATAATTACATTTAAGGAAAATATATGATGTACTGGAAGTAAAAATATTTTGTTTCCACAAGCGCTCTAATTTTAGGGGTTAGGAATTTAATTTAGAGGTTAGGTTTAGGGGTTTATTATTTAGAGTTTGTGGCCAGAATTTAGGGTTTACGGTTATGGTTTAAGATTTAGAGGTTAGGGTTTAGGTTATAGGATAGTATGTTAGGGATTTAGGTTTGGCTTAATGCACAAAATAGCCCCTAAAGTTTACCACTTTTCTCAACTTGGTACTTAACGTTTCATTTGGGACGTTATGCCCCCTAACGTTTTTCACCGTTACCCATTTTGCCCCAAACCGTTATTTTTGCCGTTACAAAAAAGTTTTCAACCGTTAAAAAGATTTTCAACCAATGAGATTGCGCCACGTCAGCTCCTCTTTGATAGAGTAACCCGCCTGATTTTATTAAAAGGGTAAATGCCATGTCAAGTCTCCTATGTTTATTTTTTTATTCAATTTAGTCACTGAAAAATCTAATTTTACCTAAAATTGACCCCTATTTGTTTCTATTTTTTTAATTTAGCCCAATATTTGTTATTAATAATAATATTGTTTTATTTAAATGTTACTATTTAATAAAAAATAAATTAAATATTTTAATATTAAATTAGTAATTTTTGATAAATTAATCCTTACTAATTTAATATTATATTATTTTTTGCAATTCCAAAATAAATTAGATTTACAATTTAGACCCATCAAAATAAATTTAATGTTAATCTTAAATAGTTTCCAATTACGTCCCAAAATAAATTAATTTTATAATTTAGTCCCATTACGTCCTAAATTAATAATTTGATATTAATTTAATATTAAATTAGTCTCTTAATTTATCTAATTTAACATTAAACGATTTTTTATATAAATTACATTTTACTAATTTAAAATTAAAATATTTTTAATAAAGATAAAATAAATTAATTTTTTAAGATTAGTATTATTTTCTTTTAAAATTACTAAAAAGCAACTACAACATCAAATAAATTGCAGGAGACACCATATATATATCATGAACTACGACGCATGCAATTCACATAAATTGATTCTTTTGTTGGGGATTTGCAGGGAGATTCGTTGAAATTGAAAGTGAACAAACTAATAAAAAATTATAGTTCAAATTTTGCTAAAAAATAATACAATTTGAATAAGTAATTATTTAGGGTCAATTTCAAGTAATTTAATTTATCTAAAAAATTACAAATTTAATAATAAAATTTTTATTTTTATTTTATTAAATATTTTATTAAATATTAACATTTAAATAAAATAATATTATAAATAATAATAAATATTGGACTAAAAAGAATATAATTCGAATAAGTAATACTAAAAACAAATACGGATCAATTTTCTATTATTTTGGGACGTAATTGGAAACTATTTAAGATTAACATTAAATTTATTTTGATGGGTCTAAATTTTAAATCTAATTTATTTTGGAATTGCAAAAAATAATATAATATTAAATTAGTAAGGATTAATTTATCAAAAATTACTAATTTAATATTAAAATATTTAATTTAATTTTTATTAAGTAGTAACATTTAAATAAAACAATATTATTATTAATAACAAATATTGGGCTAAATTAAAAAAATAGAAACAAATAGGGGTCAATTTTAGGTAAAAATAGATTTTTCAGTGACTAAATTGAATAAAAAAATAAACATAGGAGACTTGACATGGCATTTACCCTTTTAATAAAATCAGGCGGGTTACTCTATCAAAGAGGAGCTGACGTGGCGCAATTTCATTGGTTGAAAATCTTTTTAACGGTTGAAAACTTTTTTGTAACGGCAAAAATAACGATTTGGGGCAAAATGGGTAACGGTGAAAAACGTTAGGGGGCATAACGTCCCAAATGAAACGTTAAGTACCAAGTTGGAAAAAGTGGTAAACTTTAGGGGCTATTTTATGCATTAAGCCTTTAGGTTTTTACTTGTAACCTTTAAATTCTAACCCTAAACTCTAAATTCAACCCACATTCCCTAATTTCTAAGCACATAAACATAAACACCTAAATTATGAACCCTAAATTGAATCTCTAACCTCTAAAATTAGGGTGCTTGTGGAAACAAAATGTTTCCACCGCCATTGCATAGTATAATTACTCTTATATTTAATAATAAAATATAATCATTTAATTAAGTTTTTGAACTTGATTAATAACTTTAAATTTTTTATTTTTTATTTTTATTTGATTAAATATAGAGATATTACATTCCTATATCGAGATTTAAACCCAAACTAAATAGAGCAACAAGAACATCCTTAAACAGTAGGCTAATTAGTGAATTTCAACTTAATTTTTTTATTGATATATAAACATTTTATTGGATTTCAATTCAAGTTGCCCTATTGTTCTCTCTTCTTCTCTTTTCTTTTTTTAATTTGCACTATGCTTAAAAGAAACATGAAGGACCCTTTTGATCACCTTTTGGAATGCAGGTTCTGATGCAAAATAATACTAATATTGGCCTTTTTGTCCTAGTGTTTTCTTTTCCTATAGAATCCACTAGTAAACTTACGTAGGATTATTATTTATTTGGTGTATTGATGGTAGAGTCTTTTTAACTTGGATGTCAGTTGTTTGAATATGAAATTATAAATAAAATATTTTTTTTAGAATCTGGATTATATTCAACAGCGAAAGGAATATAAAGGATTCATACCTTTTACAATTGAAATACAGTGATGAACAAAACAACAAAAATATAAAGGTGTGAAAGACGTTGAACATACCAAATCTAACACTTTCAGAAGAAATCTTCTGAAATAAAAATTCAGAAAAACTATACTTTGTCTTGAGTGCTCTATGAATATAGCAAAAATTCTTCCGCTACTTGATCTTGGCATGTCGGCACAACCACCAAAGGGAATCATAACATGTATAGAACGACCTCCTTCGTTGAAAAGCGCTCGTTGATACTCGTCACTCGAACGCGTAACTGTCAAAAGACAGACTATTGTCATAAATACAGACAAAAACTGCTAAAAAGCAGACGAAAGAACTGCCACCAAGCAGACAAAAGAACTGCCATAAAAGCATAATTGAATAAGAATTCGACAAAGTAGATAAAAAACAAGAAAAAAAACTTGAAAAAAAAGAAACATTCATCGGAAAAGATAAATTTTATTTATGTATAGATCCAGCAAAACGGCCAAAGGTCGCCGCCGGTAAAAAAACGATAAAGAAGAAGAAGAACTTGAAAATGTTTGGTAACCGCCTCAGAGAAAATGAAGAAGTGGAAAAGTGGAGAAATTTTCTTTTTCCAAAACGAATCCTGCTAATAAGTTCTGCGATTTTTAATCCAAATTAATTAACTAATTTGAATATCATAGTTAAAAAAAATATTGAAGAATGTTTTTTTTTGTTTTATTTAGGCTTAAATATGTATTTGGTACCTGAATAGGCACATTTCTCCAGGTTGGCACCTAAAGAATTTTTGTTCTCAAATTGGTACTCAAACTTTAATTTTATTCATTGTTTTGGTATTTTTATTAATAGTTTTAGTCCTCAATTATACATTATATCAATTTGATTCATATTCAAAATATTCAATAAATTTAACCCATAATATTTAAAAATTATATCAAATTAGTAAAAAATTACGATATTATCAAATCAAGCGAGTCTATATGATCAAAGAAACAATTGGACAATTGCCTTTTACGGTAAAATTTTGAAAATTATATATGATTTAAAAAAAAATTAAAATTTTTCTATGTATTTTCTATTAAAAATCTATTTTTGCCCCCCTAAACTTTTATAAGTTCGCCCCATAGAAATTTATAGATTCGCCCCCCTAACCTAAAGTCCTGGGTCCGTCCCTGCTTAGGAGAATAACAAAAAATAATTTGATAGAATTTTTAAATATAAAGAGTTAAATTTATTGATTTGTTTCGAAGCAGGACTAAATTGATAGAATGTACGATTTTGGTACTAATTTGAGAGAATGTATCTAATTGAAGTACCAGCTTAGGAGAAAAAAAATCTTTAGGTACCGACTTGGGAGAATGTACTTAATTCAGGTATCAATTTGAGGCTACAAATTCTTTAAGTACCAACTTGAGAAAAAATGTCTAGATATCAAATGTGTATTTAAGCATTTTATTTAATCGTAATATTTTAATTTTTAAGTGAATTTCACAAGAGTTTTCATTACTTTTATGTTGTAATGTTCATTTTCGTTTTATTCTATTTGATTTGATTGATTTCATTTTGAATATATGTTTATTCTATTTGATTTAAATAGTTCGATTTAAAAAAATAAAAGACATCTTACGTTTTTGCTTTATTTGTGATTTTTTTTTCTAATAAAATTGTCACTTAAATTTAAATTAAAATCTCTCTTTATAAATACGATATATCTTAGCATCGTACATATATTGTAATGTTATCACGTTCTTTCTTCTTTTATATAGTTTTTGAGTTATTAGCAAGGTTGTGAAAACAGGAAAGAAGAAGAAGAGAAGATTAGACTGAACCTATTTAGTGGTCTGATAGTAAACGATAACATTCTTTCTCTTAAGTGATCCAGATTCAAATATTGTTGTCTGCTTGACATGTGTACATATTTAAAAGATTAAGTGTGTTTGATTCAGGAATGTAAGATTATTTCTGGAAATAAGATTTTCGAAATGTAATATTACCATACACATTACTGGTAAACGTAAGGTTAATGTGATTATTACATCAAAAAATAAGATTAATTTGCCTGTTTTATTTGGTAAGAATGTAAGGTTAATGTGATTGGTTGAAAGAATATAAGATTATCTAAAAATAAAATTTACTAAATTGTCTATGTCTTATATTTTTTGACATGTCTTTCAATATTACATCAAAAATATCTGCACAAAAAGTCATAGAACTATTTTTGTTATATTATCTAAAATTTGCAACAAAAAAACTATATATTTCTCATATTATTAATATAATTATTACATTAAATATTTTTTTAAAAAATATTTTACTTTCTTATATCCTTGTTATTGTCTATTAAAATATTATTGTGAATTTTTAAATGCTAAACGTTTAATAAGTTTAAAATTTTTTGTTTTTTTTATTACTTGTGACATTTTGTCAAATAAATTAAAGTGAATAATAAAATAAATCTAAAAGTCGTATAATACTGATAAGAATTTTAGATCATAAGTTTATCCTACTAAAATATTTTATAAGATGATAAACATCTTATAAATCAAAGAACAAAATTAAAAACATCAACTCCTAACTTATTAATTCTTAAAATATATGAAATCCTGACATATAACCTATAAACATTATATATAATATTAATAAAAATACATTAAATATGTGTAATATTATTTAAATATTGAATAAAAACATTTAATCAATTTACACTATAATATTTAATCATGTAATTAAATTCAACAAATGATTCATATGAACAAAATTCATAACTTGAGGACAATATAGTACAAAGGGGTGAGAATTGACAAATACCTAAAAAATTCAAGAGAATCACATTTTCACAATTTAAAGAAAAAAACACTACTATTGGAAATGCAATATTACCCCTTGGAGATAATATTTTTAAACCAAACATGAATATGTAATTTCGAATAAAATTATTCACCCTGTTAATGATCTTTTCAGCGAGTCAAGCGCCCCTAAAAGTAAAAACATACATTACTATCTAATAACACAAAAATATTATAAAAAAAATCTACACATACAACCTAATTTAGATTTGGACTTAGATGGAGCAAAGAACACTGTTGACGGATAAGGTTCTATGGGTCTGAGTTGATATTGGCTTAAAGATTTTTTTTACTATAATACTTATATCAAAAATAAGTATTTAAAGAATATTAATCTTTTTATTTCGGCATAAATATTTTTTATCAAAATAAATATTTAAAGTATATTTTCTTTTGTTAAATTAAGTATTCAAAATTTACTTTTTAGTCAAAAAAGATATTTTTTTTTTATCAAAGTAGGGTACATACTACAATATTTTGTCAAAATAGCCCACCTAATGTATTTTTAAATAATGTCACGTGACAAATTTTAGGATCCTAAATGATATATGATATATATTGTGTTTGTAAGAAATCTAGGCAGCTAGATGCTAGTGCAAGCATTATCGTATTTTTGGTAGTGTATGTAGATGTCATATTGACAAGGCGGATTGTAACCCCCTCGTCCCGGTCTGGCCGGATGACTGGTCCGAGTGGGCCACACGGGGAAAACCGAAGCGAAACCCAAAGGGTTCCCCCTCGGTTAGCAACCCTATAATTTTTTTTTTTCATTTAAATCTTGTCAATTCGAACCCCAAACCACATTCAAACAACCAAATTTTAATCTTGACTAAAGGTATCTTAATTCCTATGTGTTTTTCTCTTTAAAAAGGCCAACAAGTCAAAACAGTGCAATCTTAAGCAAATGTTTCGAAACCTCCCCAAAAGGTTTCGAAACTTAGACTGGCAGTAAGGTCTGGAACCCAAATTTATGCAAAGGTTTCGAAACCTTACTCATGATTTCGAAACCCTCTTCTATAGTTTCGAAACCTTCCTCAAAGGTTTCGAAACTTAGGCCGGCAGTGAGGCCTGGAATCTCAGATTTTGCAAAGGTTTCAAAACCTTCCCTAAAGGTTTCGAAACTTAGGCTGACAGTAAGGTCTGGAAACCCAGATTTCTGCAAAGGTTTCGAAACCTTACCCATGGTTTCGAAACCATAGTGCAGGGGATCATTTACTGCCCAACTCTAAGACTTCCTAACTATGAAGAACACTAAGATCATGCATAGACATATATAAAAAGCTTAAAAAGGACCAAAGGCATGAATTAACACTCATAAGACTTGCACATACTATCATTTAAGCAACCATACATGAACCATAGATAGCAACCAAGCAATTAACAAGGCATCCATACATAGCATTCATACAAAGGGCAATTTATGCATATATGGTCATACAAGCACGTAAGATTTCATGCCTTAGCAACCAATCAAATAGACATTCAAGGCATGCAACAACAACGATATTTATAGATCAAACAAGGCATCCAAGAATCAAACTAATATCGACATACATCAAAACTCAATCATCAAAACCTATCCCATTGCTTAACTATTATATTCATTTACTCAAAACTCATACATTGAGCTCACCAAAAGCAACACTTGGAGACCTTTCCTTGCCCTTGCCACCCACAGGCTATTTATCTGCATTGTCGAACAAAAGAGAGCGTAAGCATAAAAGCTTAGTGAGGGTAAGCTCATAAAACAAACCTTCGACAATGCAGGGTCCAAGCACGAGCAATTTCCATAATGAAATGCATGTTCTTACCTCCGATCCGCACAAGTCAAAATGATCATGATGCATGAACATATATTCAACATTATGTCATGCTCAACATCTTGTAACACAACTTACTACGATACATAACTCAATGCATTAATCACATTATACATCAATACACAAAGGGCATCACATTTCGTAACATATAAACATATTTGCATAATCTCATATTGGTAAATACACATAACCTCATATTGGCACCTAGCTATGACCCGAATACGCGGATAACCCGTTGGAACGCATTTCCAACAACAACATTACCTCGGTGGGATTCCACTCATCACCGGTCCTTGCATGTGCGGGATTCCACTCATCGCCACATGCCCTACGGATGAAATTCCACTCATCATCACGTAGAAATATATAAAAGCTTCTGGTGGAATATTACATCACCGTACTCCTCCTTGGTGCCTTAACGCCGCCAAGGCCACGTACGTTTTGACTCAATTTGTGTGTGCACTCATCCTAATGATCGATCATTGTACCCAAGCATACTAGTGCCAATATAAATCAAACTACACAACTTTTTACAATATCAAATTCAATATAAATTCCGTGCCTAGCACGTACTCACCATGATTCTCCAAAATCATGCAATCCACAACACAACCTCATTTCACAAACCAACACCACATGTATGTCAACCGAACAATCACCTCATCATATATCCACATTTTATTTGTCATCAACATGCATATAAAATGAATACATTAAGCCATACTTTCACATACATGTGTATCACATTATACATACTCATCATGAGGCATATCAACGATTAAAGAGTACATCCAAGGTCTCTAACTAAAGCTTAGGATTAGGCTACCACCCTATTCCTAACTCTAGGTGGGTCTACCAAGCCCAACCTAGTTCACATGCTCGAATCAACCACTTAAAAACCAATTTAAAAACATTAACCACTCACCTTTACCTCCAAGCTCAAGTACTAAGCAACCATGGTCTTCAATTTCCGGATTTGCTCCCAAGGCTTCACCAACCCAAAACCAAGCTTCTAAACACCTCAACACAAGCAAAACAACCTCAAATCAACTCAAACATCAAAGTGGCTAACCCGGAATACAATTTAAACATCAAATCCAACATTTCGAGTCATGATCAAACCCCAACTTTATCAAATTCGAACAGCCCATAAACCTTGACCAAAACTCAAGTTTCCAACACATTTTATACTCACAAATGATTGCTAAATTCAGCCACAACATCAACCCATAGGTGCAAGCCAAGCTCCAACAATTTCCAACCCAAACAATCACCAAAATTCTCATTTTCGTACTTCCATTTTACCCAGCAGAAAATTCCATTTTCAAACACCCAAATGACATCTAAAAGGTCTCAAAACATCCCCCTAGCATACATATACCATCAGCCCTCTAATTACACCCTAAAACCCACCAAAAATGGTGTTTTTGACAACTCAAAAATGGGTTTAAGAACCCACTTCGGAAATTCATTAAAAATTAACCAAATTAACATATAATGTGTATTTCAACTTGATTAAACAAAACCCCAACTCAATTTAACAAAACAAGATGAAAAACCCCATAAAAACCCAAACTTTTAAATCAAACCCTAATTTTCAAAAGTTCATATTTTTAAAATCTAAGACCATGTATGAATAGGAAATGGAAAGGAGATTTAGAAAATGATTTTACCTTTAAAAACGCCCTTGAATTGATGAAGAAATCAAAGGAATATAAGCTTGAAGTTTGAGAGGGTTTGAAGATGGTGGTGGGTGTTTCTCATGTTGGAAATAATGGGAAAAGGGGAGAAGATGACAACTTTGAAAGTTGTCATCCTTTTTAAAAGTTTTTGGGCAAATTACAACATAAGTCCTTCCCTTTTTACCAAAGCTCAATTAGGCCACATTTTAAGTTGGATTTATTTTAATTTAATTTTATTGACTCGAACTATAAACCCGGATAACTCCTAACCCCAAAACACGGGTGTTACACGGATCGTTTAAGGAACTAATTGGGGCCATAACTTCTAAAATTTTGAAAAATTTGAATTTTGTTCTTAAAATTTCAATAAATTTTATTTTAGCCCTTTCAACATTTTAAAAAAATTATATTAAATCTCATATTTTTGAATTTTTTTATTAAATTTTCGCAAAAAATAGATTTTTTTTGTTAAATCTCTTAATATCATTAAAAAATTAGTTAAACCCTCAATTTTTTTTGAAAATTTTCGTTCAAGCCTTCTTTTCTTTTTTAATTTAAATTAGCTTCCTCAAACTTTTATTCCAAGTTTCGCCGATGCATATTGATAATGGGAATCAACATATTTATGTTGGATTAAAATTCACAATTGTGGGCACATATGTATAATGTATGTTGCTATTATAAAGTATGATACGAAATTAAGTGACCAATTATGTTACACATGTTATATGTATTAAATTGTCATGAAATTGAAAGGGTAGATACATAAGGTTATATTTATAACTCAATGGGGGGCAGAGTTGTAAATATTAATAAACTATTTTTTATTCAGTTTATATAATGGGTAGTGGTTCCTAAGACTAAGATATACATTAACTTGCATGCCTCTCCTTCCCTGTCAGAAAGTTGTCTGGCAAGAGGCAACTTATCATCTTGGAAGATCAAACCTTTTTTAAGAAATTACATCAATGAATTCAGGTACGCTTCCGCAAATTTAGTCTTTGTTCTTAATAATTTGACATGCATTGATCTTGGGTTTATATTCATATGGAATATATTTTGGTTCTAACAATCTACACTTACAGTTTTGTTCAGACTCAGTTAGAAAATCATTTTTTCACAAAAGACTTAGATGAAGTAAGGAGCGAAGTCAAGTTAAATCTCGAATCAGATCACAAACTAAATCAACATAAATCTCGAATCAAAATAATCTATACGTAATTATTCCATACACTAACGATGGAAATAAAAAAAATCACAAGCGTTTTAATTTTAAGGTTTAGAGATTTAGTTTACAGTTCAAGGGTTAAGAGTTTATGTTTACGAGTTATAATTTAGGGATTATGGTTAGAACTAAAGTTTATAGTTCAAGGGTTAAGAGTTTATGTTTACGAGTTATAATTTAGGAATTATGATTAGAACTAAAGTTTACAGTTTGTAGGTTAAAACCTAATTCCCTAACCATATTACTCTTAATCTAAACTCTAAATTCTAAACAACATAAACCTAAAATCCTAAATTATAATCCCAAAACTAAATTCATAAATCCTAAAATTAAAACATTTGTAAAAACTTTTTCTTTCCACTGTTGTATAAAATATAAACCCATAATAATTTTTGGTTGCCCTCACGACTTTTCAGGCTTTGCCTTGACTAATTCGGTACGACTCGTATTGCACACCAAATTTTGATTGATGGGTCTTTTAGCGAAAAATGTTTTATATATACAAAGGTTTAAACTCAAAACATATTCAAACAATATCAAACTAATTATATAGACAAGACCTAGCTATGGCGGGCTTTTCACAAGGCAATCTCGTAAAAAATAGATTAATAAAATAAAAAATCCAAGCTCTTTATTGCTGAAAGAAAAGTCCAACAATGGCGGTGGCATCGTTATTCGAGACTCTCCTAAATTATTTGCCCACCCAAAACTCTCCCGTCTCTCAATCTCAAGTTTACCCTATTTCCGTTGACTTCTCGATCTATGCACTCGCAGAATCCCCACTCGACGGTGCCCTAAAAAGGAAAATCTCACTCGACGGTCAACGCCAGCGCCGACGCCGATCAACTCAGTTTTTGGATGGAAACGTTTCTCTCAGCCGACGCCGTCTTTCTCCAGCAAGGCAAAATTATTTGATTTGGGAATTAATCTAAAGTTGTATCGATCCTTCACCTGCAGATTTTTTGGTTATATATTTTTATTTTTTATCAATTTTTTAAATAATTTTAGTTTGTGTAAAAGTAATCTGATAATCATATACCATATTTAAATAAAAATATGAGCATACTTTGTTTTAATTTTGACGTATTACTTATGTTTAAATACAAATTATTTTCATATTTAAAATAATGTATCCATACAAATTTAATTTATTAATTCATATAATTTTCTCTTTAATTCTTTTAAATTTCTTTATTATTTTATAAATTGATAATATATTTTTAATAAATTTTGTAAAGAATCTAAAATATTATCATATTAATGAAACATTTCATAATTTAACATTTTCACAGAATTTAAAAATAATTAATTATTTGATTACACTTTTTTTTAAAAACCCGAGTAAATTGGTTAAGGACTCCAAGTTTGAAGGCGCAGGGAGGAAGAGCTGAAAGCTCAAAAACTCCGAAAATGTCCTCATCAGTATTATACGATTTAACATACGGTTCTACTTCTCCTTTCTCAGTTCTCTCTGTCTCTCCATCATAATTAGCGACAACCACCAGGGGTATTACCGTACTTTCGGAATTACCTCTTAAATCTGTAAATTTCACAATCATAAATAAATAAAAAAGGGTTAAAAGAAATAAAAAAGAAAAATTAGAATTTACAACGCGAAGGTTTTCGTCTTTCAGACCAAAACACAAAGGCGAGAGAGAATACATTTACAAAAGCACTGAGATAAATTAAAAAGAGGGATTTGATAGATTAATTTTCTTTCTTTCTTTCTTTTTAATTTCCTCTAATTTCTATTGTTTTTCTCTGTTTGTTTGGCCCAAGAGATTCTCTGTTTTCCGCAGCTGGTTCGTCGTCGTTTCATCGTCGATCTGTTCTTCACGTTCGTCGATTGAATAGCTTTCTCTCACGATTTTCCTCGCCTCCCGATTGTTTGTTCTCTCGGTAGATTCTTTTGTCTTGTCAATTCTTTCTTTAATTCTAAACATTGTTTCTTTTGTCAATTCCGCGGTGTTCCAAACCCTAGAAACCGTGTGGATTTTCGAATGCTTTTGTTTTTTTTCTTCTCTGTTCTTTGCTTTCTTCTTTTCAGTGAAACCCTGCATTGATTTGGTTGACGTGGTGAATTTTTGTTGTGGCGAATTAGGTTAATTCCGGAGAGGGGAAGATTTGAGGAGTTTGAAAAGACGGAGGGAAGTTTTGTGAAGTATGAGCATCGATAGCCCCGGGGAAAGGAGGGGCATCTAGAGTTTGAGAGAAGTTGGATAATTCGGAGGAACTTGTGGAGACTTCCATGGGCGATGGAGTTGCGTGCATGCCTTTGCAGCAGCAGCAGCATCAACATCAGCATATCATGGAGATGTTTCCAGTTACAGAAAAAACGCTTTGTCCCGACAATGAGCTCACTTCAAAGCCTGGTAATATCAAAGACAACGCAGAGCAGCAGCAGCAGCAAGAACAACAAAAACAAAAACAACAACAGGAACCGCAACAGAAGCTGCCGCGAAAGAAGAAGAAAGTGGTTAAGGTTAAGAAAATAGTGGTTGTTAAGAAGAAGGTGTTAGTGGGATCGGCAGCCGCAGCCGCTGCAGCAACATCACAGAAGAGTGAATTGGTAGTTAAAGCAAAGAGTGAAGCGGGACTTAAAGACAGTAAAGAGATTGATAAAGGTGAGAATTCTGGGCAGAAGGAGGAAGTGGAAGAAGGTGAATTGGGGACTTTGAAGTGGTCCAGAGAAGGGGAGAATGGGGAGGTTGGGATTGACAAGACAAAGAGTGGGGAAATTGAGAAGGGAGAAATTGCTAGTGAGAAATGTAGGAAGGCAGAAGTAGTGACGGAGGAGATTGTTTCTGAGGTGAAAGCAGAGTCGGAGAAAGCGGAAACAGTTTCCAAGAAAAAAGGGGAGCTGATGAATGGAGACATTGTTACGGATAAATGGAGAAAAGGGGAGGTGGGGAAGAGGGAGATGATTCTGGAAAAAGGAAAGAAAGGGGAACCTGAAAAGGGAGAATTTGGGTCGTGGGGAGTCGTCAAAGATGACCTAGAGAAAGGAGAATTCATTCCTGATAGATGGCATAAGGAGGACATGATGAAAGACGAGTACAGTTACGGTAAATATAGGAAGTATGAGTTAGGAAAGGAAAGAAGCTGGAAATATGAGAGGGAGCGCACACCACCTTCTGGTAAGTACTCAGTTGATGATCTTTATCACAGGAAGGAATTCAGTAGAAGCACTCTGCATAGCAAAAGTTCTTCCAGATGGGAAACTACTCAAGACAAGACTTCTAGGATCAGTTCAAAGATTGTGGATGAGGAAGGCTTGTATAAGAGTGAGTACAGCAACGGTAAGAATCATGGGCGAGAGTACCCTTCTTCCGGTAATAGGTTAAAGCGGCATGGTACTGATTCAGATAGCAGTGACCGCAAGCACTATGGAGATTATGGGGACTATGGAAGTTCAAAATGCAGGAGGCTCTCTGATGACTTTGGTCGGTCCCACCCAGAGGTCTATTCACGCCACTCTGTCGAGAGGTTCCATAGAAATTCTTCTTCATCAAGAATGTCTTCATTGGAGAAGTACTCTTCAAGACATCATGAATCCTCTTTGTCATCCAGAGTTGTTTATGATAAGCGCGGTCATAGTCCCGGATATTCTGAGCGGTCCCCACGTGATAGGGTCAGGAATTATGATCATAGGGACCGGAGCCCAATTCAGCGGGAGAGATCCCCATGGGACAGATCACCATATACCTTTGAGAAATCCCCATACCCTGAGAAATCCCCATATGCTCGTGAGAAATCTCCATATACTCGTGATAGATCCCTGTATGCTCGTGAGAGATCCCCATATGATCGGAGCCGTCACTATGATCATAGAAACAGAAGTCCTATTACTTCAGGGTGGTCCCCAGAGGATCGAGCTAGATTTCATGATCGCAGAGATCGGACCCCCAGCTATATGGAACGTTCTCCACATGATCGGAATAAGACCAAAAATCAGAGAGACACAAGTAAAAAAGGTGCCTCATATGAGAAGCGTGGTTCACAATATCGTTCTAAAGAGCAAGAAGATAAAGTCAGCCGGAGGGATCATACCGGAAGAGAAGCGCATTCCTCAGCTAAGGAATCTCAAGGTACGACCAATGTGCTCATTTTGAATGAATCAGATGACAAAAATGGTATGTGTGAGTCTCACAAAGAAGATCAATCTCTAAGTCCCAGTGTAAATTGCCAAGAACCTCCTCTTGTTGATGGGGCACCTCCTGAAGAGCTGCAATCAATGGAAGAAGATATGGACATATGTGACACGCCACCTCACATTCCCGTGGTTTCTGAGTCAGCCGTTGGTAAATGGATTTATCTTGATGCTTTTGGCATTGAACGTGGGCCTTCAAAATTATGCGACCTTAAGGAACTTGTGGAAGAAGGGGTTCTTTTGTCTGATCATTTAATCAAGCATTTGGATAGTGATAGGTGGATGACCGTTGAAAATGCAGCTTCTCCCATGTTGACTGCGAGTTTCCCATCCATTGTATCTGACTCAGTAACACAGCTGGTTAGCCCTCCCGAAGCTCCTGGCAACTTACTGATAGAAACTGGAGATCCCAGGCAATTGGGCACTCGCAGCTGTGATGAGACCGTGATGAGCTTCGAAGATGACGGTGCAGCTGCAAATGATCCTTTAGAAGATCTTCACATTGATGAAAGGGTTGGAGCTCTGTTGGACGGTATTAACATAATTCCTGGCAAGGAGCTTCAATTAGTTGGGGGTATGCATCACTGACTATATTTCTTTTACTCTTTTTCCCCTTTCCTGGTTCCAATGCTAAATCTTCTCCGAGTCTACCTACCCACGCTTCTCTTGCACTTAATTTTTTTGTGCGCTTCTTCGTGCATATGCCAATATGCACATACTTATATGCGTAGACGTCTTTACAGAATTTTAGACATGTCCATAATTGTGTGTATTTGAGGAGATTTTTTATTTAGTTCCTGTTTTCTGGATTTTTTTTCATCACGCAGAAGCTCTGCAAGTGACATTCGATGACACAGAATGGCAAGGGTGGGGAAATTCTGATGGTAAGTATTTCTTGGAGTACCCTATCATTCAAATCATACTTTTCTATTAACACGTGACTTTCATATTTCAATTCATACCTCTGGCATTTAGTTCTTTCCCCCTTTCTTCTACTGTGAGATAATATATTTGAAGTTGACAAGTACAATCAGCTGGAATTTGGAAAATAGTGGTATTTCGGACGTTATGGTTGGTTTTATTTTCTAATATCTGTGAGATTGGTTTTCAAGTTGGGGTATCCAATATCCATTATCCAATTCTTGTCACCTCCCACAATTAATAAGGATTATTCTTATTTCATAGCTCACAATTTCTTGCTTGGTTTAGATAGCTGTATGGGACATTTAAAAAAATTTAAAATATATGAAGTTTAGTTGATACATATAAGGTAGCAGTCTTGTACTTTTGTGTTAGATTACATGGACTTGATGAGTATTTAAGAATTTCATAGTTTAGTTGATATATTTCAGCATTTATTTTGTCTGCATGTATGCTCAAGTTCTTTTGGTTGATGCAGAATTAAGTTTTGTCCTAACCATGTATGCTATAGTTTTCTCTGAACAATATGTAACACTGAGATGAATTCAAAATGAAGAAATAAGCGTAACTCTGAGCATTTAGTCACCATCTTGTGATGTAAGTTCATTCCTTATATTTGCTATTTCAGGTTTCCCTTGGCTTTTGAGCGGCGCAGGGGATCAACATGATAAAGTAACTGACGAATTATCTAGCTACTGTAACACCAACTCAAAGGAGGCTGCAGAGCCCAGGATTGTTGCAATGTCTGACTGTTCCTCTTGTGGTGACCCCGGTGACTGGTTTTCTGGTCGATGGTCATGCAAGGGTGGGGACTGGAAGAGGAATGAGGAAGCTACTCAGGATAGATCTTCTAGGAAAAAACTCGTTCTTAATGATGGTTACCCTTTATGTTATATGCCAAATTCAGGGCATGAGGACCCTCGCTGGCATATGAAAGATGATCTGTACTATCCTTTACATAGCAAAAGGCTTGACCTCCCTCCTTGGGCTTTCTCGGGTACAGAAGAGAGAAATAATGATAAGCTGTCCGCTGTGAGAGGAGTGAAGGGAACCATGCTTTCAGTAGTCAGGATAAATGCGTGTGTGGTTCAGGACCAGGGCTCGTTTGTGTCTGCACCTCGCACAAAAGCTCGAGTGAAGGAGAGACACTCTTCAAGATCTGCCCGGTCACACTCCACAACTAGTGATATCAAGAAATCATCTGCAGAAAGTGATTCATTATCAAAGGCTGTTAAGGATCAACACTTGAAAGGATCATGGAAGTTGTTTGCACCCATTAATGCTCCTAAAGACCATGTTTGTACTGTTGATGAGTTGCAGTTACACTTGGGTGAGTGGTACTACCTTGATGGTGCTGGGCATGAGAGGGGACCTTCATCTTTTTCTGAACTTCAGGTTTTGGTAGATCAAGGAGTTATCCCAAAACATAGCAGTGCTTTTCGTAAATATGATCAAGTTTGGGTCCCAATCACCTCGGCTGCTGGGAGTCTTGAAGCCACTGCATGGAATCGACCTGTCAATGTTGCACCTTCTACTGATTCTTCTGGAACACTACTCTTAGATTCAGAAGGTGTCAATGTTAGCGATAATAATGCAATTTCCAGTTCATTTCACAGGCTACATCCCCAATTCATTGGATATACATGTGGGAAGCTTCATGAATTGGTAATGAAATCGTTTAAGAGTCGGGAATTTGCTGCAGCCATAAATGAGGTTTTAGATCCATGGATAAGTGCAAAACAGCCAAAGAAAGAGACGGACAAGCATATTTACCAAAATATAGGTATGCTCTAGCAAGTTTAATTGCCACATGAGTCTAGGTCTGGATTGACAAAGAAATATTTCATTTTAGAATGAGATTCTAGAGCTTTTCACAAGTTTATTGGTTAGTGTTAAGGCATTTTACAAAATTTCGTCACTTATTCTAATATATATATATATTTAAATAGGAATTTATTAGGTTAATATCATTATTATCTCATGACGCTTTTCTAGTGAATCTTCTCTTAAAAGCAATGGAATTTTACTTGGTATAGGCTAGTGTTTTTCAGTTATTTCCTTCTCCTGGTCTCACTTTCTTAGCTTTTTGCCATGACATTATGGCTATTATCGCATATTTGCAGTTGTTAGGGTGTGTGTGCATGTGGATATACATTATAACATATTTAAGTTGATAAGGGCCCTCAGTTCCTTCTAGATCTTGGTGAATAAGAGTGTTGGAAGTGCAAATTTTCAAAATTGTCCATAATTTGGTAAATTAAGGAGACATTTGTTTATTCTTTCTTTTCTTTTTGAATGTATGTGGATGAATCTTGGCCTGTAATTGCAGGTAGTGGAAAAAGAGCACGGATTATGGTTAATGGATACGAAGAAGAGTATGACATCGAAGATGAATTGCAATCACTCCGAAAGGGTGAGCCGGCATTTGAAGATCTATGTGGTGATGCAATCTTCCATGAAGAAGAGAATGCATGTCCCGTTACTGAGATGGGGAGCTGGGGTTTGTTGGATGGTCATGTGCTGGCACGAGTCTTCCATTTCTTGAGATCTGACATGAAATCCCTTGCGTTTGCTTCTTTGACTTGTAAATACTGGAGAACTGCTGTCAGGTTCTACAAGGGGATTGCAAGGCAGGTTGACTTGTCATCTCTTGGTCCTAGTTGCAGTGACTCTATAATGCAGAAAATCATGGTATATTTCATGGTTGCCTAAATTATTTGCAAAAGATTTCCCCCCCTTTACACGCTGGTTTAATATAATCCTTTATTTGCAGAATTGTTACAACAAAGAAAAGATAAATTCCATGGTTCTAGTTGGTTGCACAAACATAAGTCCAGGCACACTTGAAGATGTTCTCCGTGTTTTTCCTAGTTTGTCTTATATAGATATCAGAGGTTGCAGCCAGTTTGGGGAATTGATGGTCAAATTTCCTAATTTGAGGTGGTTCAAGAGCACAAATTTGCATGCTATGGCAATCTCGGATGAGTCTAACTCTAAAATAAGGAGTCTGAAACAAATTACTGAGAAAACTTCATATGGCCTTAAAACAGGCCTGGGGAATGCTATTGATGATTTTGGTGAATTGAAGAGTTATTTTGAAAGTGTTGATAGAAGAGATTCTGCAAACCAATTATTTCGCCAAAGTTTATATAGGCGTTCAAAGTTATTTGATTTCAGGAAGTCCTCATCCATTTTATCCAGGGAAGCTCGTACCAGGCGATGGGCCATTAAAAAATCTGAAAATGGGTATAAGCGAATGGAGGAATTCCTTGCTTCTAGTCTACGGGAAATCATGAAGGACAATACATCTGATTTTTTTGTGCCCAAGGTATTGTGAATCTTGTGCTTTCTTTATGTGCATTTTTTTGTTTCCTACATTACTTTCAAAAGTCTTTAAATTTTTCCTGTCATATGGTTATTAGGTTGCGGAAATTGAGGAAAAAATGAAAAATGGTTATTACATTGGACATGGCCTGGGTTATGTTAAAGAGGACATAAGCCGAATGTGCAGGGATGCTATAAAGTAAGGTTTTCTTACCTCTTTTTCTTCTCCATTTGATAACTTGTATTGAAGAATATTTTTAGGTTGCAAAGGCTTTGTATCATCCAAGGTAGTCATTTGTTAACTTGCGTGGTTATGTGTTACCCAGTTAATTGTCCGAAGGTTGCCACGTATAATTGTATATCATTTCTTTATGAAATTTAAAATGTGATTTCTTTATATGTGTAGAGAATTTTCTCTCCATATTTTCTTTTTACTATTTATTTTTATTTATTGAACATAAACTATAATTTTTGTACCTTCTTTCTCCTGTGCCTTACTTTTTACTGCCATACATGCATGAGTATCTGATAATAAGCTAATTCTTCGTCTTGTTTGTATACCAATTTGTTGGATGTAGAGCAAAGAGTCGTGGTGGTGCTCGAGACATGAACCGCATAATTACTTTATTTATCCAGCTTGCCACACGTTTAGAAGAGGGTGCTAAGATTACGTCTTCTTATGAAAGAGATGAGTTGCTGAAGTCTTGGAAAGATGACTCATCTATTGGGTTCTCAAAGTACAAGAAGAAATTTGGTAAGGCAGTCACTGAAAGGAAGTACACGAACAAGAGCAATGGCACTTCTCTTGCTAATGGTGTTTTTGATTATGGGGAATATGCATCGGATAGAGAAATTAGAAAGCGGTTGTCCAAACTTAATAGGAGATCTCTTGACTCAGAAAGTGAAACATCTGATGAACTTGATCGCTCCTCTGAGGATGGCAAAAGTGAGAGTGAGATTGAGAGTACGGCTTCAGATACAGAGAGTGACTTGGATTTCAAGCCTGAAGGCCGGTCAGGAGAGTTAAGAGGAGATCGATGCTTCACGGCTGGTGATAGTTTTGATTCTATGGCTGATGATCGTGAATGGGGTGCTCGCATGACGAAAGCCAGTTTGGTTCCTCCTGTCACTAGGAAATATGAAGTCATCGATCAGTATGTTGTTGTGGCTGACGAGGAGGATGTTCGGCGTAAGATGCAAGTATCCTTACCTGAGGACTATGACGAGAAGCTCAATGCTCAGAAAACTGGCACTGAGGAGTTGGATATGGAACTTCCTGAAGTCAAAGATTATAAACCCAGAAAAGAGCTTGGAGATGAAGTTATAGAGCAAGAAGTTTATGGAGTTGATCCTTATACTCACAACCTTTTACTTGATTCCATGCCAGAGGATTTGGAATGGCCTTTAGAGGATAAGCAATCTTTTATTGAAGATGTTCTCCTTCGAACTCTGAACAAGCAAGTTAGAGACTTTACAGGCACTGGGAATACCCCAATGATATATCCATTGAAGTCCGTTCTCGAAGAAATTAAAAGAGTTGCTGAGGTGGATTGTGATAAACGAACAATGAAAATGTGTCTAGGTATACTGAAAGCCATTGATGCTCGTCCTGATGACAATTATGTTGCTTACCGGAAGGTATACATGTGCTTCATATCTCTTGCATTATTTTCTGTTTTTTATCCTCATACTAAATAACACCGTGTTGTTTTCCTGTTCCGTTGTTCTATGATGCTGATATTTACATAATTTTCAACCGAATATGCTTCGTTAGGGTCTGGGTGTTCTTTGCAACAAGGAAGGTGGTTTTAGAGAAGAAGATTTTGTTGTAGAGTTTTTGGGAGAGGTATGGATTTGGATAAGTTCAGTTCCATTTATCTATGCCTTATTGCAAATAATATGTTCTTTATATTAAAAAAATTACCTTTTTAATTCAGTAAGTATTTTGTGGCTTTTGACTAAAGTCTCTTTGAAGTCTTTTTTCCTGACATGTTTTTGTTTCTATAGGTTTATCCTGTTTGGAAATGGTTTGAGAAGCAAGATGGGATACGAATATTGCAGAATAACAGCAAGGATCCAGCTCCCGAGTTTTACAACATCTACCTTGAGAGGCCAAAGGTTTCCACTTTAACACGTCTTGTGCTAAGTGTTTTTTTTTGTGGTTAGTCAATTTAATTGTTTTTCTAAAATTGTTTGCCGTTCATCTCTTATTTATTAGGGTGATGCTGCTGGGTATGATTTAGTAGTTGTTGATGCCATGCACAAGGCAAATTATGCGAGTCGAATTTGTCATTCTTGTCACCCTAATTGTGAAGCCAAGTAAGTATATCTGTTGCTCTTTTTGGTTCGTGCTGATTTCTAAAGCAATATATGCTGTTATTTTGTCGCTCTTTCCCCATCTTCTCATAGGTTGGCAATTTCAAGACTTTTTTAGGGCAGGATAATTCAGATTTTTTTTAATATTGAGTGTTATGCTCATCAATGTCATTTTTATGCTTCATAATAATAAATATACTTGATGTTCATCACCTATATGATTGTTGGACACATTAACCTGTTGCCACTAAAATTCAGTTGTTTGTACTCTGTTTTGAGCTTTTGCACTTCAGGTATGCTTAAATTAGCTTGTGCAAGGATTTTGGATGCCTAAAAGCTGAAAAGTGATTGACCACATCAAAAAAGTAGCATCGATGTTTGACATAATTGGAATTTATTGTGATACTGTTTCCTAGTATGGTCGTTACCTTGTGATCCCAGATAACCTATCCGTTTTCTTTTAGGACAAATTGTAGTTTAAATCAGTCTCTCTATTATCTGTATATTCAATAGTTTAGTGCTTCTGTTGATCTGTTTTGTTGCATGAAGCTTTTTTCTATTGGCATGACCTGTTCCTACCCTCTGCTTGTAACTTATGATCCTCAACAAACTTAGCCTGGCTGCAAATTGAGTTCCTTTCATTGTACCAAGATTTTGTTTCCTCTATTTCCTCAATTATTTACCAATTGCTTTAATGCAGAGTTACTGCTGTAGATGGTCAGTACCAAATTGGAATCTATGCTCTACGTTCAATACGATATGGCGAGGAGATTACATTTGATTATAACTCTGTTACAGAGGTTTGAATCTTCTGTCCTTCCATCTTTGTTAAACAAGATAATTCTTATGTTCTTATAGCTCATGATTGATACTTATCTTATCAGAGCAAAGAAGAATATGAAGCATCTGTCTGTCTCTGTGGTAGTCAAGTTTGTCGTGGCAGCTACTTGAATTTGACTGGTGAAGGTGCATTTCAGAAGGTATACATTTTCATGATGGTTTTTTTTGAAGAAAAACAAAAATGATATTTCTTCATAGCATGTAAAAACAAAATGATATGCTCTTTATTGCCTACTGTGTTGAATCAGTTGACTTTTTCTCGTTTGAGTTTCAAAAACGTTATGATAAGAAACATGTTGTTCATCAGGTATTGAAGGAGTGGCATGGTATACTTGATCGACAACAGCTAATGCTGGAAGCTTGTGAACTAAATTCTGTATCTGAAGAAGATTACCTTGAGTTAGGGAGGGCTGGTCTAGGCAGCTGTTTGCTTGGTGGATTGCCTGATTGGTTGGTTTCATACTCGGCTCATGTGGTATGTCTTTGGTTTGCTTCTCATGTTATTTTATTACCTCATTTTTTTTGGGGGGGGGGGGGAGTGGGGAGATTCTTTTCTCCTGACGCCTCTTTTTTGGTGTAGGTGAGGTTTATAAATTTTGAGAGAACAAAGCTTCCTGAGCAAATTTTGAGGCATAATTTGGAAGAGAAGCGAAAATATTGTATAGATATATCTCTTGATGCAGAAAGGAACGATGCTGAGATTCAGGTATGTTGCTGTCTGTGCCTTTGCTCTTATATTTGTTTGAAGCTTTTTATGCTTACTGTTAAAATTTAAATGTTCATTGTATACTTCTCTCTTGAATGAGATAGGCTGAGGGCGTCTATAACCAGAGGCTTCAGAATTTGGCTATAACTCTTGACAAGGTGATTACCCTCTCTGTCTCTGAATAACAAATTTGACTGTAACTTGTGTTCAAATATTCTCCTGCATAATAAAACATGGCGCGATGTGTAATATGATGGGGCATATAGTAATCTGTACTTCGAACTGGTGTTTATTATTTTGAAGAGCTAAGCTTAAAAAATTTTAGTTTAAACTTTTCGGAATGCATGGATTACTCCTGTTTTTGTTTGGTCTAATGGTTGGGTGGTAGTCATCTTTATTTTTTGAAATCGTAACATTGGAGTTAATGATATCAAATTATGTAGAGGCTAGTCATGTATTATGAGAGAAAATTATATACATGCTGATGATATTATATTAGTTTCCTTGTATTATCATCTTTGGTGCTGTTTCAGGTGAGGTACGTTATGAGATGCGTGTTTGACGACCCCAAAAGGGCCCCACCTCCAATAGAGAGGCTCAGTCCTGAAGAAGCTGTATCCTTCCTCTGGAAAGGCGAGGGATCACTTGTTGAGGAGCTTCTTCAGTGCATGGCTCCTCATGTGGAAGATGAAACGCTCAATGATTTGAGGTCTAAGATTCAAGCCCATGACCCATCAAGGTCCGACAACATTCTTAAAGAACTTCAGAAATCTTTGTTGTGGTGAGTGCATTGTCCTCATTAAAGGTGTTCCCATGCTGTTTCATTTCAGTAAAGCTTTGGTCTTTAATCATTTCTATGCTTTGAAGGTTGAGGGACGAGGTTCGGAATCTTCCTTGTACATACAAGTGCCGGCATGATGCTGCAGCTGACTTAATCCATATTTACGCTTACACAAAGTGTTTCATAAGAGTTCGGGTGAGTCTTTTTATTATTATTTTTCGGATAAACCTTTTTTTTTGTGTGTGTGAGAGGGGAGAGGGGGCAGTGTGAAGTAGAGAATGCTATTGTATTGTTTATCATTTGATCTAATCAATCATTTTTTATGGACAGGAATACAAAGCAGTGACTTCTCCCCCTGTCTACATTAGTCCTCTTGACCTGAGCCCCAAGTACTCCGACAAGTTCATAGGTCTTCAGGAATATTGCAAGACGTATGGTGAAAATTATTGTTTGGGGCAGCTGATTTTTTGGTATAACCAGACCAGCGTCGATCCCGATAGCAGCCTGTTTAGAGTAAGTAGGGGTTGCTTGTCATTACCTGACATCGGTTGCTTCTATTCCAAAGTTCAGAAGCCATCAAAGCATCGTGTGTATGGCCCAAAGACGGTCAAATTTATGCTATCATGGATGGTAAGCTTCTTTCACCCATTTGTCTTGAATTCTTTGAACATCTAGTATTGACGACACTCCGCGTTTCCTCATGCTTTCTGTAGATTTACTTTGGTAACCCGAATTTCTAATTTGACTGCTATGAGATTTGGATGGTCTTTAATTTGCTAATTATCAATTTATATCACAAATACAAAAGTAGCGTTCTCCACAGTTAAATTTGACCGGAAAGATGCCATCTATTGAAACCCGGGAATCCCATGGTTAGTGTTTTAATATAGTTGTACTCGTGCAGGAGAAGCAACCGCAGAGACCGTGGCCCAAGGACCGGATATGGACATTCAAAACAAGTCCGAAAATCTTAGGAAGTCCGATGCTAGATGCAGTTTTAAATAATAGTTCACTGGACAGAGAGATGATGCAATGGTTAAAGCATAGAGCAGCAAAATTCCAGGCAATGTGGGATCGATGAGAGAAAATTGTTGTAGGGGTTTGGAGTTTTAGTGGAGTAGTAGGATATTTATTAATTAGGAATACGTTTGTAAATGTTTTTGGAATGATTCGTCAATTTTAGCTTTTAGCTTGGCAGCTACCCTTTCCCCTTTAGAGTGGTAGTTTGGTAATCATTCCAAAACATCATTTCTTCTTCTCAATTCTTATGTACAGTTTCCATCTTTGTATTTTGTAATTCTTTTTCCTTTGTTTTCTTCTTTCTTTTAAACAAAAATTTCCTTTTCTCCTACTGCCTAATAATGTATTGACATCATTCATTTTTAGAATCCCAACTCAAGCCAAGCTACCTAATAGTCGACTCCGATATAATTGTCGAGAGTTTCAAGTTAAACGCTCCTCCTCTGACCATCCTGTGTAGCGAGCTTGCCTGGAAGTGTTGGCAAAAGCTCGGCGAGAAGACCCGTTGTGCAAGTACATCCGGTTCTTGCAAGCTGAAGTCTACATTCTCCAATCCATGCTCGTTACTTTCTGTTTCTCATCGGCTTTTCCGGGTTGAACCGGCAGCAGCTTTTACCTGATTTGAACCCCCAATCCTTGTTTGTGACCCTAAACCAATCCCACAAGCCTGATAAAAATGGTTTTTGTATCTATTATCACCTGGAACACACCCAGAGGCCAGAGCCATTTCATTTCTATTTACTGCCTAACCGGATGGACTTTATTAGTTGGGAACACAGATAACATGGTGAACCGGGTCTATCAAATAATTTCTCATCGGGAAGGGAAAATTTTGTACCAATACCCGACATATCGTTCTAAGTATGACAATTAATCAAAGTCATTTATATAATCATGTCTAATCTATAGTATGGATGCGTAAAAACGTGAAGTTATTATTCATACATATGGTTGACTCATGTAACCATTCACACACAACGTTATAAATACTAATACATCACACTTAACATCAAATGTATCAATTCATGTAACAATCCACGCACGGCATAACAAATATAAATTCATGTTATGATCCACACAAGACATCATAAATATAAATTTATGTAACAGGGACGGAAACAGAAATTATGATTAGGGACAAAGATGTTATGAATTGAAAGTTAGGGGTTTAAATAAATAAATAATCTTTTTATATTTTTTTGTAAAAAGAAAATTGGGGATACATCTTAAAAAATCACGTAGGTCTATCATTGTATGTAACCGTCGTGACACGATATCACATAATTTATGTAACCGTTGTTTTATACAGTCATGTCTATCCGAATATGCGTGCATAAAAACGTGAACTTACAGTTCACACTGAATATTGATTCATGTAACCGTTCACAAAGTGATATTGCTAGTAATAATACATGTAACCGTTCACATGAAACCGACCAAACACGATATCACATGTATTACCTGACCGTCTAAACACGAAATCACATATATTAGTTTATGTAACCATCCATACACGGTACCACTAACGATGCTTAATGTTAAGTTTAAAATTCGAATTTCAATGTTTAACGTCTTGCATCTCAGTGGGAAAGGATGATGTTTATCATCTTAGTGATTCGGGTTCAAGCACCAATATTGCCATGCTGTGTGAACCTTCTTAAAAGAAAAAGATTAAAAAAATTTGAACAGATGCTCTATCTTTGCATCACATCAGATATTCAAAAAAGAAAACCCTCACTTTCTGCCCTAATTTCAAACTATAATTTATTATGAGCGAAAAGAGCATCTTTCAACACCTTGCCTACCGCATTGTACTGTAACCGGACGTGTATGGAAAATCATATGTAAACAAGATAGATATAAAACTTGCCATTTTCAAAGTTCGAAACTTGAAATAAGTACACTAGTCGCCGGAACCGGCATACTGTTTTAGTACATTCCAAGAAAGTCTAAAGATAAAGAGTTCAAGCATTAAAGCTTGCCAATACTGAGAAAGGAAACAACTGCTTGCCTAGTTGCCGGAGATGTTAACGGCTTATTTTGCATTTCTAAAAACCATACAGAAGCTTTTACAGCTACTGAACCACTAATAGCTGCCACCTCTGCCTGATGTTGAAGCCCCATCGCAAGTGCGGTTCGGAGTTGAAGCCTCTTCCTCAAGCAGCTTTGCCTTAAGTGAAAAGAAACATTGGTGATGTAGAACTTCATTAAAACAGAGGGAAAAGACAAGTGAAAATCAACTCACTTCCAAGTTTTCGAGTTTTCGAAGTGCCTTGGTAATAACTTCCTGGTGGTAATCCGCCTCGGCAGCTGAGTGGATCTTTGACACATCTGGTTTATAAGCCCTGCATTTTTTTTAATTAATACAAAGCAGAATAAAATATGTTTATCAAACAATTCCAGGTTGTCTCAAGCCAGCTACAAACTTGTAAAAAAATGACCAAAATTTAATAAAAAAAAAGACATTGGAAAATGAAAAACAATGACCTCAGCTTCTCTTCAACTTTGTTGTCTAGCCACTTCAGTTCATTGAGTTGTCTCTGAAGAGCCTAGGAAATCAAAAGAGGGCAAAATCTGAAAGTTATGGAACTGGTATCGTTAGGTAGGAAAGAGCAGCAAGCTATACAGAGTTTTGTTTACCTCCAAGCTGAATACGCATCACATTAGCAACCGATAAACCGTTCATATGATAAAATAAGAAAAATTCTTTGTGAGAAAGAAAGAAATTAAAACCAAGCATAAACTTCTTGTGCCTGTGTGTGTAAGCATACAAATATGCATGTTTGGAGAGAAAAAGATAGCTAGAGAGGACATCACACCGATCCTTTTTATCCATCATTTCAGCTTCGAGCTTCAAACGCTTCAGGCCTTGGCATAAGAACTGTAAGCACAGGCAACAAAGAATTAAGACAAAAACAATCTTAGAAAAGGAGGCAAAGGAAAGAAAACTAAGAGAGAAAGATAGATTACCTCTTCATTTTCGAGAGGTCTGACATAAAGAGCATAGTTTGGGGATAAACAAGTCAGAAACAAAGACAAGGATAAAACCTTTAGCATAGCCATTCGAGAAATCTTTTATAAAACAAAAATAGAGAAGTTCAACAAAACATACCCATCAGGATCATCATGCTGCTCCTCGAGATAACGAAGAAACATATCCTCGACCCTGTAAAAGGCATAACAAGAAGTTTATCAGATCATCATGGAAAGAACATAAATAACAGTAGTGTCGATTTGATATTCTTCACCAACCTTCCTTTGCTAGCATAGGTGGTCAATTCACCCGTAGGCGAAAACATCAGAAGACCAACCTCGGTATCATCGAAAGTAGATAATTCCATGGCCTTCTTGAGAATGGTTTCTTTGCCTTTAGAATAAATCATCTGACAAGAAGAAGGATCGACATTTCTCTTCTTCGGGTTCCTCTTGTAACCCATGATCAGGGGAAATCAAACTCGAAAGTGAAGAAGGAAGAAAACTTGTGGTAGGCTTCTAAACGAGAACGACGTTTATAGGGGGAAAAGGAAGAATCTGTATTAAATTTCCAGGCCATGCAATATGCCAATTGTCAATCATTCCTCAATGAATATCACTAATGGGTTACCATAATTATGAACATGAAATTAATTTTTCAAAACCTTCAAATAGAAATAAATTAAAGTGAATTATAACTAATACTGCTATGTGTGGTAATAACTTTTGCGGAGTCATCAAAGAAGGTTTGCAAGCCACAACCAATGGTTTGGCATGCCCTGCGTAGCATTTCTGTGATGAAGTTCATATAAATTTCATAAAAAATCCATTATTCATAAGATAGTACCATCAGAAAAAGTCCGAGAAAGTATGTGGTCAGTACCAAGAGATTGAAGGCAACACATAACTTTGTAAATCCACAAACTCCTCATAGGAACTGTCAAGTGATATACAATCTATATTAAATAAAGTTTAGAGCTTGACAAAGAATGTTCAAAGCATTAACATAAGCTAACCTACCATTCGATACAGGATAAACATGAGCAGTAATACCCGATGAATTGCGAAACCAACTGTTTTTGGTTCCAAATATTCAACATCAGTAGACATGCATAAATTTCAAGGGTCCATTATTCTATAATTTCATTCCAGATATTTCATCAACCCATATGACCTTCCTTGAATGACCGACTTTCTCTTTACAGAATCTGACTACTAATTCTAAAAAATGCTTGCTTCAGGAAAAATTAAATAGTATTCCATCGCAAGAAATTCAACTATCTAAGCTCCTAGTCCGAGATTACAATTTCCCCCATTATTAGGAACCATCTGTTTACTAAATTTTGACAAAGTTATCCTTGATGAAGTTGCCAATCATAGAGGAAAAATGAAGAGTAGCTCACTTGTTAAAGTTTTAGATTCAAATTCTTTACGTATACTCAAAAGGGATGAACCGAGGGAGGGGACGGTCACACCCCCCCGAACGTTGGTATATGATTTAGAAATTTTCTATGTATTTTCTATTGAGAATCTATGTTCGACCCCCTAGAATTTTATAGGCTCCCCCTAACCATTAAAATAAAGGATAGAGATTTCATGCTCAACACATTGTAGAATCAAAAGAACATGGATTCATTAGTATAAAACTATGTGTTCCAACCTTCCTGAATCTAATCATGAACATCCCCATATAACACAATGATCTTTCTTTTTCCTTCGCAAAAACACTTGTTCAATTCCTAGAGAGCTCACTACACTTATAAATACCATGAATCAGGAAAAACAAAAGGAAATTGTTGAAACAAGAATCAGAAAATTAACATCAAACAGACAGAAAGACAACATTTAAATATACAACAAAATCGTTGAATGCACCGAACCACCCACTTCAAATAATTAACCAATTTTGTGAAAGAAAGTAGTAAAATTCACCAGAGCAAGCGGCAAAGGATACCCATTTCAGGAATCCCTTCAACTTCGTGTCCTCCATGTCTCAGATGTTTCCCCAGCAGCACAAGAATCAACGCAAATGTATGTGTTCTTGGTAAAGTTGTTTTTCCGGCAAAAATATAAGCAGAGATTTAAATTGAGGTTACGGTTTTGGGTCGCGTAATTACGGTGATGACTGATGACGGACAAAACATATAATTTTACAATTAAGCATGACGGGCCTATTTAGATTATTTATTTAAATGTGTTCGATTTGGTTTTTAACATATTTGATTTTTATAATAAAAATCAAATTTATTTAAACACTAAAAAAATAATTACAAAGTAATATCTTTTTATATATATTTTATCATTCGTTTTTTTTACTGAAACACTTATTAGATTCACATATATTTATGTAATTTTATATAATTGTTCAGATACAATATAACATGTATAAATCTATGCAGTTCTTTTATCTGCTTGTATGACAGTTTCATTGTCTGCTTTTATGACAGTTTTAGTTTATCTTTTGATAGTTTAGAATTTGGATGACGAGTATTATTAAACTTTTTCGTCACCGAAGAAAGGTCGAACATTTCATGTTATGATTCTCTTTTTGTGGTTGTGATGGTATGCCAAGAACGAGTAGCGAAAGAATTATGCTATCTTGAAAGAGCACCCAAAGCAAAGTAATAGATTTCTAAATTTAATTTCAGAAGTTTTTTCTAAAGGTGTTAGGTTTAAT
Source organism: Hibiscus tridactylites (assembly GCA_958450335.1). Classification (NCBI taxonomy): domain Eukaryota; kingdom Viridiplantae; phylum Streptophyta; class Magnoliopsida; order Malvales; family Malvaceae; genus Hibiscus; species Hibiscus tridactylites. The sequence continues at coordinate 23,307,973 of OY288287.1, forward strand.
TTTTTAAAGTTTTTCACACCGTTTGATTATTCTGTATTGTTTATTTTACACTGAATTTTTATTATTTATAGTGTAATTCATTTACAATTCTTTCACCATTTAATATAATACATTTTCAAAAAAATATTAAACTTAAAATTTAAATTTTAATGTTTAAAATCTTCTCCTTTTGCCCCTCTTCGGAACTGCAATTTATTGTGTGAAAAAAAGAGAGCATCTTTCAACATCTTGATTGAATAATCGTGCATAGTATTGATACAATAGAGCGTCGCATCCTCCTCTGCTTTTGCTTCTCAAAGCGGTGGTCAGTTATTAATTTTAATATTAGTTGTTGATTATTGAGTTTAATATTTTTTTGTTTTATTTTTTTATTATTTTAATGAAAAATTTTATCTTTGTAATAAATTTTTTTATGTTTTTATGGCACGTTTTTTATTTATTTTTGTAGTTCGTTTCATCTATCGTTTGACATGGTTTCTGCATACTTTAGCGGTTGTTAGGTACTCGTATAGAAATTTTCACAGCGCTAGTTTCTGATTTTGATTTTGTCGGTGGTCATAGAAAGATAGATCTCCACTCGGTTAATGGTTGTTTGCTAATGTAATCAAGCTTGAGTAACAGAACATTCTGCTTGATAGTATGATTCGCTCATCACTCCTTTTTTTATCTCGTAAAGTGTCTCGTTTGTTTAGAGACAAGGAGATTTTAAAAAAATTAAATTTTAATAGTATGCTAATCTTGATACAATAGACAAGTTCCATATTTGATGCTTCAGAAATTGAATCAAATTAAATTAATTTACACATATCTTTCCTAGTATGACAATTAGCAAATGTCATATTTATATAATTGTGTACAATAGAATATGAATGAGTAAAAACATGAACTTACTATTCATACATAGTATTACTATTGATTCATATACGTTCCACGTATGACATTACAATGCTTACCAATTTATGTAACAGTTCGCACTCGACATCACAAATCTTGATTTATATCTATTTATAATCGTTAAAATTTAAACGGCATAGTTTTACGATAGAATTCAAGAAAAACAGAGATAAGAAGGCTTAACCTTTAAAGATTGCCACCACTGAGAAAGGAAACAACTACTTACCTAGTCGCCGGAGTTATTACCGGTCCAAACACGATATCACATGTATTATGTTATGTGATCGTCTAAACACGATATCACACGTATTAATTTATGTAACCGTACACTCAATAACAATACATGTGATTCAAATTTTAATATTAAGTTTAAAATTCGAATTGAAAACATAATGATGATCGGGTGGCCAGAGCTTTTTCACCTGCTTCCTTCCTTTCCTTAAGTCTTGCGTTCTAAAACCCAACAGGAGCACTCCCTTCTCAAAAGGGTCCCCCTTCCTTTGTTAAAAAAAAGAAGTTTAAAATTCGAATTTCAATGTTTAAAGCCCTCTCTTTCTGCCCCTATTCCAAACTGCAATTTATTGTAAGCAAAAGAGCATCTTTCAACAGCTTGCCTACCGCATTGTATTGTAACCGGATGTGTATGGAAAACCATATGTAAACAAACTATAAAACTTGCCATTTTCAAAGTTCAAAACTTGAAATAAGTACACTAGTCGCCGGAGATGTAAACGGCGTAGTGTTTTAGTACATTTCAAGAAAGTCTAAAGATAAATAGTTCAAGCATTAAAGCTTGACACTACTGAGAAAGGAAACAACTGCTTGCCTAGTCGCCGGAGTTGTTAACGGCTTATTTTGCATTTCTAAAAATCATATAGAAGCTTTTACAGCTACTGAACCACTAATAACTGCCACCTCTGCCTGATGTTGAAGCCCCATCGCAAGTGCGGTTCGAAGTTGAAGCCTCTTCCTCAAGCAGCTTTGCCTTGTGTGAAAAGAAGAAACATTGGTGATGTTGAACTTCATTAGAACAAGGGGAAAAACACAAGTGAAAATTAACTCACTTTCACGTTTTCGACTTTTCGAAGTGCCTTGCTAATAACTTCCTGGTGCTAATAACTTCCGATATTCCTCCCACATATATGGTCCAAACCTGTTGTGTCGATTGTGGGTTAGTTGTATTTCGATCGCCGTTGTCGTGATCACTGCCGTCTTGTTCCCTGGCTAGCCGTCGCCAAAGAGACCCGTCCGTCGTTTTCTTCATCCCGTTTAAATTAATCTGCAGTAATCTTAGTGTCCCTGCGTAGCATTTCTGTGATGAAGTTCAAATAAATTCGATAAAAAATCCATTATTCATAAGATAGTACGATCAAAAAAAGTCCGAGAAAGTATGTGGTCAGTACCAAGAGATTGAAGGCAACACATAACTTTGTAAATCCATAAAGTAAACTCCCCATAGGAACTGTCAAGTGATATACAATCTATATTAAATTAAGTTTAGAGCTTGGCAAAGAATGTTCAAAGCATTAACATAAGCTAACCTACCATTCGATACAGGATAAACATGAGCAGTAATACCCGATGAATTGCGAAACCAACTTGTTATTGGTTCCAAATATTGAACATCAGTAGACATGCATAAATTTCAAGGGTCCATTATTCTATAATTTCATTCCAGATATTTCATCAACCCATATGACCTTCTTGATTGATCGAATTTCTCTTTACAGAATGTGACTACTAATTCTAAAAATTGCTTGCTTCAGGAAGAATTAAATAGTATTCCATCGCAAGAAATCCAACTATATAAGCTCCTAGTCCGAGATTACAATTTCCCCCATTATTAGGAACCATCTGTTTACTAAATTTTGACAAAGTTATCCTTGATGAAGTTGCTAATCATAGAGGAAAAATGAGGAGTAGCTCACTTGTTAAAGTTTTAGATTCAAATTCTTTCTGTATACTCAAAAGGGATGAACCGAGGGAGGGGACAGTCACCCGAAAATTTGACGATGGTATATGATTTAGAAATTTTCTATGTATTTTCTATTGAGAATCTATGTTCGACCCCCTTGAATCTTATAGGCTCCCCCTAACCATTAAAATAAAGGATAGAGATTTCATGCTCAACACATTGTAGAATCAAAAGAACATGGATTCATTAGTATAAAACTATGTGTTCCAACCTTCCTGAATCTAATCATGAACATCCCCATATAACACAATGATCTTTCTTTTTCCTTCGCAAAAACACTTGTTCAATTCCCAGAGAGCCCACTACACATATAAATACCATGAATCAGGAAAAACAAAAGGAAATTGTTGAAACAAGAATCAGAAAATTAACATCAAATAGACAGAAAGACAACATTTTTATATACAACAGCAGATAGGCGCGGTGAAATCACCCACTTCAAATAATTAACCAATTTTGAAAAAGAAAGTAGTAAAATTCACCAGAGCAAGCGGCAAAGGATTCCCATTTCAGGAATCCCTTGAACTTCGTGTCCTCCATGTCTCAGATGTTTCCCCAGCAGCACAAGATTTAACGCAAATGTATGTGTTCTCGGTAAAGATGTTTTCCGGCCAAAATATGAGCAGAGATTTAAATTGAGGTTACGGTTTTGAGTCGCGTACTTATGGTGGGACTGGTGACGGACAAAACATATAATTTTACAAATAAGCATGGCGGGCCTATTTAGAGGATACACGTTTAATTGCTTCGAAAAAAAGTATGGTCCAATAAGGTGGTGACATGTGTCACAACCTAATTAAATATTTATTTATTTTATTAATTTAAAATTAAGACTAAATTAAAAGAATGTGTAAATGGTAAGGACCAAATGTGTAATTATATCCTTATTTTTTTTACTGTCACGTCACCCTACCGTTAACCTCTAATGGCTGGTGGTCAAATTGCATCCAATTTAATAGTATAGTGGTTTAATTGCTTCGAAAAAATAATATGGTCAAGTCGCGACTTTTCCAATAATATGGTAGTCATTTATATAGTTTACCCTTTATTTAAATGTGTTCGATTTGATTTTTAACATATTTGATTTTTATAAAAAAAACAAGTTAAATCAAATTTATTTAAACGCTAGAAAGGATGATGACGAATGTGTTTAAAAATGTGAATGTACTCATGTAACAATTGGCAGTACTCCCTCCGTCCAACAATTTTTGTCTTTTATTGATTTTTTTGATCAATTTTTTTTTTAATTTTGATCCATAAATATTTAAAATGTATCATTGATAAAAATATGAAAAAATATATTTTAAAATAATTGAGTAGTTTTCAAATATATATTTTATAAAAAGTAATTATTTAAAATATTCAATATAGTAAAAGTCAAAGTTTAAAAATTTTGACTTTCAAAAAATGAACAAGGGACATATTTTATGGGACGGAAGGATTAATTTTATTATAACATCATATGTATTTATGTAAATTAAATTAAATAGTCTAAAGGTAATTACGAGTAATATATTGTTGAGTGGATCGCAAGATCGATATAGACCAAGAGGGGGGTGAATTGGGAATTTAAAAGTTTTGTGGTGGAAATTGCAAATTAAAAGTAATAGACAAGGGATTTAGAGTGGTTCAAGTTCCAAATGAACTCTACATCCACTACCTTAGCTTCACTAAGGATTTGCAACAATTCCACTAATTGCTCTTCCCCTTTTCTAGGACAAGGAGGCAACCCTTACAATTTCGGTTGATTTTTCTACCCAAAAATCAACCCAATCCTCACACAAATGAACAAAGAAATTTGTTGGCTAATAAGGTATCTCTCAATACAAATGATAGCCCAATTACAAGCACTCAACCCAATTGAACAAAATATGAGTGAAGATTACAATTGGGATTTCTAGACAAATAGGAATTTTGGCACAATTGCTTGGATTTGATGAATGGGTGTTTTCTTGAAGATCAGTAGTTGTTGCTGATGCTTTTGGATGTGTCTTTTATACCTCCTCATTGATTTCTAGCCGTTTGGGTGGTTGGGAACATAAATGGAGCCGTTGGAACCCTCTCTTACCACCATAAATGCACTTCTGCAGCTACCGGTATCGGAACGCGGGAAGGTGTATCGGTACCTGTCTCAGAAAAGAAAGAGCCGTTGTGTGCAATAAATGAAGGGTATCGATACACACGTAAGCGTATCGGTACGAGGTATCGAAACGGCAAGGGCCGTATCGATACCTTTTTCTGAACTTAGCTCACTGTCCAAATTCGTATCGGTACGGGGGTTAGGTGTATCGATACGAGTCAACGACATTTTAAAGTTTGGTTACCAACCATTATGACACCAACGGTCATATTTTTAAACCGACTTAATATTTAAAAATTATAAAGCCCGTATCGATACGAGGGTTAGCTGTATCGGTACGCTATTCAAACTCTTTGAATTTAACTTAGGGGCGTATTGATACTAGGGTTTAGGGTATCGATATTGGTTCCGACAGTAACCAAGTTTGGCAAAAAGGTATCGATACGCTTGGTAGTGTATCGATACTCCTGGACGATTTTCAATGCTTTTGCCTTGGAACACTTAGAAAATATTTTGAGCTTGAGTTTTATAAATCAGTTTTAAAGTGTTGGTGTTTTAAAAACTTATTAAGGGACTTATAAAAACAATTTTAAGTTTTACAAATTGATCCTTAAAGATCTAATTATATCAAAATCAAACATAGGGTTTTACAATCTCCCCTTTTTGATATAACAAAACTAAAACTTAAATTTTTTGATATTGTTTAAAAACCTTTACAAAGTTAACTCCCCCTTAATATAAGCTTGGTAAACTTTGAATTAAAATCAAAATATTTTCAAGTGTGAGCTAGTTTCTTCTCTCTTTTTTATTAGATCAAAAAATTCTTTGAGACAATTAAGTGCATAAAGAAATCAAAGGTATAATAAGCAACATAGATTTTATTCATTATAGCAACATACTTAAAATCCAAACAAAGGCAAAAGAGAAATCAAAGCATAGGTTTTAATCCTAAAACAACCTTAATCCTAAGAACATAAAACATAGGTGCATAAAAAAGAAAATCCTAAATGATATGCATGACAAACAAGAAGAAACGTCTAAGCATCATCTTCTTCGTCTTCATCATCATCTCCCAAAGGCTCATTAGTACGCATAATATTACGCCACTCATCATGGAAAGCAGCAATGGAAATATTCAAGGAATTGTGCCCGCTTTCAAGAGATGTGAGGCGATTCTCCATACCCGTCATCCTAGTATCAAAGGTAGTTTCCATTGAAGTAAGACGAGTATTCATGTCCGTACGCAACCCGGTAAATTGCTCATTGAGATAGGTCATGAGAGCATCTATGTTGGGTTGTTGGACTTGAGGAGCTTGAGGAGGTTGAGCTTCTTCGAAAACGGCGGCGGCGGCTTCCGGTGGTAACTCGGCAAGACGTACCCATTCACCATTGAGATAATGAAATTTTGCCCGAGAAAGAGATCGCTCATCAATGGGATCGGTGAGAGGAGTTGGGTAGTCATATGAGCAATCAATATCTTTTTTAAGAAAGAAATAACTCAAAGCCGTACCGTATGTGAAGGAGGTAACTTGAGATGTGTTACGATTTTGCACGAGGTAGACGATCTCCGCGAACATAAGTCGAGCAAGATTTGGTCGCTTTCTCTCACGGAAGCACCGAATCCAAAAATCATCCACTTGACGGATGGTGGAATATTTTCCTCCGGAGGGACGGAACCACCAAGACACCATCAAATGTAGGATCCGGTCTTGAGCATTTAGGGCGGTGACGGATCCATGAAGAACATGCCCCAAAGCATGCTCATTGTCAAGCCCTTCATCATCCAATTTGAAAACCTCACAAATGGATTGGACATCAAGAATAATTTTCTTCCCCATGAGGTAAGGGCTAATAGCCACAACTTCCCCATTACGACTAATACATTTAGCATTAGTATAGAAAATCAAAACCAAGAGGCGATAGAAATAACCGGGAATAGAGATAAAATCCATGAAGTTCCATCGACGAAATAAGGGTAGATATTCAAACTTAAAACGCTCGGAGTCGAGAAAAAGAACGGAGATTACCCTTTCGGCACGGATCTTGTAATTCTCATATTGACGAAAGTGAGCAAGACCCGAATTGCCATTAAAGCATTGACCATAGATGATGGAGTAGTTTGGACGAGCAATTTCTCCAATGGTGGAAGATTCACCGGCTTGGGTAACCCTTGAACGCTTCCTCGAAGGTTCTTTTGGTGCCATGATCTAAAAGAGAGATTAAGCAAAGAGGATTTCTTCAATTTGAGTAAAAATCAAGGTAAAAAAATTTTAAAAGAAAATTTCAAGAAAAATTTTGAAGAAAACAAAAGGTTTTGATAAAAAGATGAAACAAAAAATCAAGACAACAGAAAAAAAATTGAAAGAGAAAAGAGATTACCTTGAGAGAAACTTGGAAGATTGAAGAAAACTAGCACAAAGATGAGAGAGAGAGCACAAAGCCTTGCTTGATTCAAAAACTCTTTTAGATTTGAGTTGAGGTGTGAAAAATATGAAGGAGGAAGGACCTTTTTATAGGCAAAAATGGCTAGGGTTAATTAGGTTTTGAAGAGTTTGAAACTAGGTAAAAGTTGAACTCATTAAAAGCTAATTTAATGCCATCAGCGCAGTCGAGTATCGATACGCCCGTTGCTGTATCGATACGGGGATAGAATAGACTTTTCCGCAAAAATTCCCATTGGAAAGTCGTATCGAAACGGAGGGGTCCGTATCGAAACGACCCGTATCGATACGAGATTAATCGTATCGATACCCGTGAAGCGAAGAAAATTCTGGGAAACTGAATGAAGAACAGGTATCGATACGCGTAGAGATGTATCGATACTGGATGCCCAGAAATACATATTTGGTTCAAAGAACAACCAAAGGCTCAAACTTAACATCTTTTAAAGGTATGCAAATGATGTATGAGCAGTTCTAAGCATATTTCAACAGAAGCATACTCCCCCTAACTATAGGCATGGATGAAATTAGGAGTCTAAGCATACAAACATGGCATTTCACAAGATCAAGCATATTTAAGCACAAAAGAGGTCCAAAAAGGTCAAGATAGGCTAGCTAGACCTAACTCTCTCCTAAGGGACCAAAAATGCTCTTTGTCTAAGGGTTTTGTAAATATGTCCGCTAATTGATTCAAGGTGTCTACGTACTCTATAACCACATCTTCCTTAAGGACATGATCTCTAATGAAATGATGCCTTATTTCTATGTGTTTGGTTTTAGAGTGTTGGATGGGATTTTTAGTTAAACATATTGCACTAGTGTTGTCACATTTTAGGGGTATGGTTTCGACTTTAATTCCATAATCTAAGAGTTGTTGCTTCATCCAAAGGACTTGAGCACAACAACTCCCTAAGGATATGTACTCGGCTTCGGTGGTAGATAAGGCTACACTATTTTGTTTCTTAAAGAACCAAGATATGAGCATACTACCTAAAAATTGACAAGTTCTCGAAGTACTTTTCCTATCAATTTTGCAACCCCCATAATCGGCATCCGAGTAAGCATGAAAGTTGAAGGTAGAGTCTCTAGGATACCAAAGACCTAAACAAGAAGTATCTCTAAGGTATCTAAAGATTCTTTTAACGGCTATAAGGCGAGACTCTCTAGGACTAGCTTGAAACCTAGCACACAAGCAAACACTAAACAAGATATCCGGTCTACTTGCGGTAAGGTAAATCAAAGATCCAATCATAGAACGATAAAGCTTAGAGTCAACACACTTACCTCCTTCATCTTTGTCAAGCTTTGTAGATGAGCTCATAGGAGTGGCTTGAGGCTTTGCATTCTCCAAGCCAAACTTCTTGAGCATATACTTTATGTATTTTGCTTGGTTGATGAAGGTGCCATCCTTCTTTTGCTTGATTTGGAGTCCCAAAAAGAATGAGAGCTCCCCCATCATGCTCATCTCAAATTCACCTTGCATTAACTTAGCAAACTCTTGACAATGACATTCATTAGTAGAACCAAAAATAATATCATCAACATAAATTTGAACTACTAAGATGTCATTTTTATACATTTTTATAAAAAGTGTAGTGTCCACCTTACCTTTTTCAAATCCCTTTTCAATCAAAAAATTTGAAAGTCTTTCATACCAAGCTCTAGGAGCTTGTTTTAAACCATAAAGAGCTTTGGTAAGTTTGAAAACATGATTTGGAAATTTTGAATCTTCAAAACCCGGTGTTTGTTCCACATACACTTCTTCATTTATAAAACCATTTAAAAATGCGCTTTTAACATCCATTTGAAAAATCTTGAAATTATGATAACATGCATATGCAAGCAACATCCTAATGGCTTCCATTCTAGCTATGGGTGCATAGGTTTCATCAAAATCTATTCCCTCTTCTTGAGTGTAACCTTGTGCTACAAGTCTAGCTTTATTTCTTACAATGTTATCACTCTCATCTAGCTTGTTCCTAAAGACCCACTTAGTTCCTATTGTAGATTGATTACTAGGCCTATCAACTAATGTCCAAACATTACTTCTCTCAAATTGATTTAACTCTTCTTGCATAGCCATAATCCAAAAGTCATCTTTCAATGCTTCTTTTATATTTTTAGGCTCTATGCATGAGATAAATGCAACATGGTTCATTAATTTAAGAGAAGAACGAGTGGTTACCCCCTTGGATGGATCACCCAAGATTTTACCATCTTTGACATAGTTCAACTCCCTTGGGTAGCTCACTTCCTTTTCCTCAATAACCAAGTCCTTCAAGGCTTCAAGAGGTGAATCTTGTGTGTCCTCTTCTTTTGTTGGAATCTCATCCTCCTTTGAAGTTTGACCTCCATCAAAGGCATTTATGATTCCTACATCATCATCATCACAAGAATCCTTCCTAGGAAGGAGGTTATCATCGAATACAACATGAATAGATTCTTCTAGTACTAAAGTTCTTTTGTTAAATACTCGATAGGCTTTAGAGGTTAAAGAGTAACCTATAAAAATGGCTTTATCACTTTTTGCATCAAATTTACCTAAGTTGTCCTTTCCATTATTTAAAACAAAACACTTGCAACCAAAAGGGTGAAAATAGCTAATGTTAGGCTTTTTAGATTTTAAAATCTCATAAGGTGTTTTCTTTAAAATTGGCCTAATCATTACTCGATTTACAATATAGCAAGCGGTGTTTGTGGCTTCCACCCAAAAATATTTAGGTAAATTGTTTTCACAAAGCATAGTTCTAGCCATTTCTTGTAAAGTTCTATTTTTCCTCTCAACTACCCCATTTTGTTGAGGAGTTCGAGGAGCCGAAAAATTATGGCTAATATCGTTTTCATTTAAAAAATCTTCAAACCCCAAATTTTGAAACTCGGTTCCATGATCACTTCTAATATGTGAAATTCTAAGTTCAAGATCATTTTGGGTTAATTTTGAAAATGTGATGAATTTTTCCAAAGCCTCATCTTTAGTACTTAAAAAGAGAACCCAAGTAAATCTAGAAAAATCATCAACAAGCACAAAAGCATAAGACTTACCACCCAAGCTCATAGTCCTAATTGGCCCAAATAAATTCATATGGATTAGTTGTAAGCATCTACTAGTAGAAACACCATTAATGGATTTAAAGGAAGACCTATGTTGTTTACCCTTTGAGCATGCATCACAAATTTTATCATTTGAAAATTTTATCTTGGGTAAACCTCTAACTAGATTTAGGGAGACTAGTTTTTCTAAAACACTTATGCTAGCATGTCCTAGCTTCCTATGCCACAACCATGCATCGTTTTCATTTTGAGCAACTAAGCATGTATGAATGTCATCTAGATGCACCATGTATATGTTTCCTATGCGATGACCTATGAGCATAATACTATTAGATTTAATGTCTACAATTTTGCATCCATTTTTATCAAATAAAACATTAAATCCTTTATCACACAATTGACTTATGCTCAATAAATTGTATTTAAGACCATCGACATATAATACATTTTCAATGAGAATAGTAGAGTGATTACCTATGGAGCCAATGCCTTTAATGTGGCCTTTGGAGTTGTCACCAAATGTTACTTAATAAGGGGCAGTCTGCCGAAACGGACTATCCTCGTTTGTTACTGATCTAGGAATGTTGTAGGCACGTTCCTGCAATAAAAACAAGGAAACAACAAAAATTATACGACATATTTATGTTAAATATGGACTTAAAGATGAACAAAAATAATAATAATAATAATATAGGGTAAGATGATAATTTTTGGCATTTTGGAAAGACTTCAAAACGATGGTGAAGAAGGCTTCAAAAACGACCGATGTTGGAAACGCTAAACTCGAAAGAACTCGAACAATCTGCTGAACGAACCCGAATCGAATCTGTCTAACGTCAAAGACGGAAAGCTCGAAAGAACCTGCACAATCTACTGAGCAAACCCGAATCAAATATGCTTCACGTTAGAGGACTTGGACCTACTAGATAGCGATCTAGGAACCCGAAGTATCAAATAAATTTGACACAACAAACAATGTCTGAAATGCCAAAGAAAGTTCGGTGAAAAACCGAAATTGAGAGAATAATCTCACAAAATTTTTATTCATCAAATGTCTAACCTTGTTACAAATGAAATTCGACCTATATATAATACATAGGGGAGTTGGCCGGTTATACCATATGTGGCTATAATTAAGCCTTTTGAAATATTAAAATTCAAAACAAATAAAACTCCTAATGGGCGGATTTCATATTTGGCTGTGTATTCAAAGAAGTGGTGCACCAAATATATTAAGCACATGTAAAATGTGCATGGCATTTGAATATTGAAATTCAAATGAAAACTTCTCAAAGTGGCGGCAGAAACACTCCAGCCGAAATTGGAATTTGTGCCTTTGAATTTCAAAAGAAATCGGCACATGTTAAATGTGCCTTGGTGTTTGAAATTTAAGTTCCATTTGCTGCAATGCATACTTCACGTGTCGCGCATGATGAGGATAAAAAACCAAATGCTCTCGGTTGTATGTTGTGGCATTAGAAACTCGGCTGTGTAAAACAACACATTCGGCTGCACACATATTTGGGGCTGATCGTGCATGGTACATGCATGTTGGACACATTTGCACGTTACACTTGTCAAAAATGCTCACAAACAAATATAAACACACCATAAGTTATATCAAACTAAGTTAAAACACACATAGCATATTATATACATACTCGAACAAACTAATAAGTAGTATAAGTATAAGAAATGTTACACATCAGAATGTAACAAGTGAAAATGCAAACTTCCCTAAAATTGTGAAGTTGCATCGTTGGGTGGCATAAACGTGCTCACATCATCCCCCTTCTTTAATGCGATTTGTCCCCAAATCGACCTTTATTACAAAAGGGAACAATTTCGACTTTCGCTTGGCAGGGAACTTCTTTAGTCGTCTTGCTCGGCACATATGCCATCGTCTCGAACCAAGTTCTTTTACAAAGAACACAAATGGAAATGCCTTCCTTCTTGTACCTCTCCGAATAATGCACAACATAAAGTTAGACAATGCTCGTCGTGCATCCTTAAACCTGAAAAAAAATGACATACAAAGACAATTCCAAATAACAACAAGAATATCGATGATCATCCAGAATCACAACACAAGGTTGTTCACACTCCAATGTACAACCAAAGAAATCATCATATAAAAATAAAAAATCAATAGTACAATGGAAAGGAACGTCAAATCGTGGTAAAGAAGGTTGATGAATTTCTGGAAAGAATTTTAATGCACTAGACATACCAATAGTAGCAACATTGGGAACTTCACATGGCATCACCTTCTTAACTTGCAATTCAGAAGAAAGAGTAGAAGAAAATATCGAATAAGATAATACTTGTGAATTTGCTTTCTTCTTTTCGCATTCATTCTTCTCTTTGTTGGCCTTCCAAGCTGCAGTACTCGCTTTCAAACGAACTTCGTCTTCATATACTTCACTTGGAGTCATAGGTGCCAAAGTTACCTTTTTGCCCTCATGAGTAAAAGAGTATCGATTGGTGTAACAATCGTGCAAAACTCTCTTATCATACTGCCACGGTCTTCCTAACAACAAATGACAAGTATCCATAGAACAAACATCACAAGTTACCTCATCCTTGTATTTACCAATGAAAAATGGTATAACAACTTGTTCGGTAACTTCAATTTCAACACCATCATTCAACCATTGTAACTTGTACGGATTGGGATGCGTGGTCGTCTTCAGTCTTAACTTGTCAACCATGAGAGTACTAGCAACGTTAGCACAACTACCACTATCAATAATCACAATACATACCTTGTCGTTCACGTTGCATCTCGTATGGAAGAGGTTGTTTCGTTGCGGTTCATCCTGTGCTGGCTGATCATTCAGACTTCTCTTGTCAACAAATGCTTCACCGGTAGCAAATGTCTGCACATTTTCATCATTTATCTCTTCATGGATAGAATGGGAACAACCCCCATCCAGTCTATCCATTCGAGAATGTATAGGCTTCAATGCAGTAGCAATCACTCGTTGCATCATGCGCTCTAAGGCTTGCATCTGGAGATTCAGTGGTTGTTGTTCACCCGAATTATCATCAGAACCTGTCATGTTGAAAAACCAAAACAACAAACAAAAAAACACAATATATATATGTTAGTGAAATAAAATTAAAAAAATGGACCTCACTGCACACTCAACAAAATCTCACAGATCGCTCCAAGGAAAAGTCGCTCAACAATTGCACTCAAACGCTCGTGTTTCACTCGGGAGAATACTTGAATGGCTCTTTTTGTCTCCCCTTTTGTTCTCACACGCTCAATTTCCTTTTCCACTCGATCTCTCGCAATCAGTTCTTTAAGGAACTAACTCGATCTTTCGGACTTGTTAACTGTGTCAAACTTACAAGATAATATAATAGGTAAACAAACAAATGGTTAAAGGACAAATAGGGACTGATAGGTGAAATAAAAATAAAAAGGCTAATAATAATAATAATAATAATAATAATAATAATAATAATAATAAGGCTGTAAATTGGTGATGAAACAAAAGAAATAAAGGCTGATAAAAAAATGAAGGACAACGGTTAAGGAAACAAAGAAAAAAAGGTGACACAAAAAGAAAGGAAATAAGACTAAAAATTAAAGAGAAGATGAAAAGGATAATGACACGAAAAAAAGGAACCAAAAGATGAAAAATGAAGAGTTTAGAGAACCTTACTGCGAAGACGTGCTTACAACCTTCCTATTACCGAACAAACAAGCATAGTTCGCTTCGGTTGATTTCCGAGCACATCAAAGTTACATAACAAACTCGTACAAATTTCATCATTTACAATAGGAACACAATAATAATACATATATATATATAAATACTTTCGAATCTAAAATGTTTTTTTTATATTCGAATCTGTTTTTTATTTGAATCTATTTTTTTGTTCGAATCTGTTTTTTTTGTTCGAATCTGTTTTTTTTTTCAAATCTGTTTTTTTTCGAATCTATTTTTTTTGTTCGAATCTATTTTTGTTTTTTTTTCAAAATTCTATTTTTTTATATTCAAATGCTGACTTTTTTTGTTTAATTCGAATGCATTATTTTCTTTTTTTTGACTCGAATTTGCAGAAACTTACAACGAATCTAACAACCTAGGCTCTGATACCACATAATAAGGGGCAGTCTGTCGAAACGGACTATCCTCGTTTGTTACTGATCTAGGAATGTTGTAGGCACGTTCCTGCAATAAAAACAAGGAAACAACAAAAATTATACGACATATTTATGTTAAATATGGACTTAAAGATGAACAAAAATAAAAATAATATATGGTAAGATGATAATTTTTGGCGTTTTGGAAAGACTTCAAAACGATGGTGAAAAAGGCTTCAGAAACAACAGATGTTGGAAACGCTAAACTCGAAAGAACTCGAACAATCTGCTGAACAAACCCGAATCGAATCTGTCTAACGTCAAAGACGGAAAGCTCGAAAGAACCTGCACAATCTACTGAGCAAACCCGAATCGAATATGCTTCACGTTAGAGGACTTGGACCCACTAGATAGCGATCTAGGAACCCGAAGTATCAAATAAATTTGACACAACAAACAACGTCTGAAATGCCAAAGAAAGTTCGGTGAAAAACCGAAATTGAGAGAATAATCTCACAAAATTTTTATTCATCAAATGTCTAACCTTGTTACAAATGAAATTCGGCCTATATATAATACATAGGGGAGTTGTCCGGTTATACCATATGTGGCTGTAATAAAGCCTTTTGAAATATTAAAATTCAAAACAAATAAACCTCCTAATGGGCGGATTTCATATTTGGCTGTGTATTCAAAGAAGTGGTGCACCAAATATATTAAGCACATGTAAAATGTGCATGGCATTTGAATATTGAAATTCAAATGAAAACTTCTCAAAGTGGCGGCAGAAACACTCCAGCCGAAATTGGAATTTGTGCCTTTGAATTTCAAAAGAAATTGGCACATGTTAAATGTGCCTTGGTGTTTGAAATTTAAGTTCCATTTGCTGCAATGCATACTTCACGTGTCGCGCATGATAAGGATAAAAAACCAAATGCTCTCGGCTGCATGTTGTGGCATTAGAAACTCGGCTGTGTAAAACAACACATTCGACTGCACACATATTTGGGGCTGATCGTGCATGGTACATGCATGTTGGACACATTTGCACGTTACACTTGTCAAAGCTGCTCACAAACAAATATAAACACACCATAAGTTATATCAAACTAAGTTAAAACACACATAACATATTATATACATACTCGAACACACTAATAAGTAGTATAAGTATAAGAAATGTTACACATCATAATGTAACAAGTGAAAATGCAAACTTCCCTGAAATTGTGAAGTTGCATCGTTGGGTGGCATAAACGTGTTCACATCATTACTACTCCTCCACCTTTTGGCTTTAGAATCATGAATCTACTCTTGTCTGCCGTCATGTGCCTCGAGCATCCACTATCAAGGTACCATGAGTTTTGACATTGTGCTTTGGCCTTGTAGCAATGCTCCCCCTACAAACAAAGATATTAAACTTTGGTTTTTGGTACCCAAATCATTTTGGGTCCATGAGTGTTAGCTCCCAAAACCTTGGTTCCCTTAGGAATCCAAGATGACATAGCAATAATATTATTAGATTTAACAAGTTCCTTAGGAACCCATACACTTCTAATTCTTTTAGCTCTATTATGTCTAGGGTAGCTACCTTGTTTCTAGTAGTTAGTCTTTTTCTTAGGTTGGTGTGTTCTAGAGGATTCTCCTACTTCATGCTTGACACTCCCAAAAATTTTTAAAGACTTTTCGAGCTCATTTAGCTCTCCCAACACCTTTTGGTGTTCACAATTACATTGAGATAAAAAATTATTAAAATCAACATTTTCATCTTGAAAGAATTTTAGTTCATCTTTTAATCCTAATATCTTTTTCTCAAATTTAGAATTAGCTTGAGTAAGTGAGTCATTTTTCTCATTTAATTCTAGAATAATCTTTTTATTCCTAATGACCGACTCCTTATATTTCTCAACTAATTCATCGTATACCTCTTGCAACTCATCATATGCATCATTTAATTCTTCATAATCTAAAATAGATGAGTTAGAGGTTACCATGGAGGAATCTTCCTCAAGTGCCATGAGGCAAAGATTAGCCACTTCTTGTTCGTCATCCTCTGATGACTCCTCATCACTCCAAGTAGCAAGCTTGGCTTTGAGCTTCTTCTTCTTCTCAAAGCCCTTCTTCTTGAGTTGAGGGCACTCCGAACGTATGTGGCCGAGTTGTTTGCACTCAAAGCAAATGATAGGATCCCTTCCTTCTTCTTTGTTCTTGCTCTTGAAGTCCATTTTCCTTTGGATTTTTCTTCCCCGGTTGGACCTCATAAAGCGTGAGAATCGTTTGGCTATCATAGCCAATTCTTCAAGTTCATCCTCCTCACTAGATGAGCTCTCATCATGTTGTGAAGCTTTAGCCTTGAGAGCTATTCCCATCCTTTTCTTCTTCTCAACCTCAAGCTTCTCTACCCTTTTCTCTTCTTTCTTCTTCTCATCTTCCCTTCATTGCTTCATGATCTCATGAGTAAGGAGGGAACCCACAAGCTCATCAAGCTTCAAAGTTTTCAAATTCTTTGCTTCGATGATGGCGGTTCTCTTCCCATCCCAAGACTCGGGAAGTGAATAGAGTAGCTTCCAGACAAGCTTGTCTTCTGGTATGATCTCTCCAAAGCCTTTTAGCCCATTGACAATCGTGGAGAAACGATCAAACATCTTTGACACCGTCTCATCGGGCTCCATCTTCAAATTTTCATAACTAAGATTGAGAATTCCAATCTTAGTTTCTTTAACATCGTTGGTGCCTTCATAAGTAGTCTCAAGAGTGTCCCACACTTCTTTGGCACTTTCAATTGATGAGACCTTTGAATAGATGTCCGGACCGAAAGCACAAAATAGCATGTGGAGAGCTTTATCATTGACTTGAATCTTTTTCCTCTCCTCTTCACTCATCTCCACTTTCTTCTTCAAAACCATCTTGCCCTCACCATCTTGCTTCAATGGAATATATGGCCCATCTTCAATGACATCCCACACTAGATAGTCATTTGACTTGATGATAGACGCATTCTATTCTTCCAAAAAGAATAGTTATCAACGTTGAAGAAGGGAGGCTTTGTAGTGGATTGTGACTCGTACATGCCCGAACCGAAGGTTGAAGTCATCTCTTGATATTTTGATAATCACACTCTTCCAAGGAACTCCTCTTGTGGTTGTTAATCCTCAAAGAGTTAGGCTCTGATACCAATTGTTGAGTGGATCGCAAGATCGATATAGACCAAGAGGGGGGTGAATTGGGAATTTAAAGGTTTTGTGGTGGAAAATGCAAATTAAAAATAATATACAAGGGATTTAGAGTGGTTCAAGTTCCAAATGAACTCTACATCCACTACCTTAGCTTCACTAAGGATTTGCAACAATTCCACTAATTGCTCTTCCCCTTTTCTAGGACAAGGAGGCAACCCTTACAATTTCAGTTGATTTTTCTACCCAAAAATCAACCCAATCCTCACACAAATGAACAAAGAAATTTGTTGGCTAATAAGGTATCTCTCAATACAAATGATAGCCCAATTACAAGCACTTAACCCAATTGAACAAAATATGAGTGAAGATTAAAATTGGGATTTCTAGACAAATAGGAATTTTGGCACAATTGCTTGGATTTGATGAATGGGTGTTTTCTTGAAGATCAATAGTTGTTGCTGATGTTTTTGGATGTGTCTTTTATACCTCCTCATTGATGTCTAGCCGTTTGGGTGGTTGGGAACATAAATGGAGTCGTTGGAACCCTCTCTTACCACCATAAATGCACTTCTACAGCTACCGGTATCGGTACGCGGGAAGGTGTATCGGTACATGTCTCAGAAAATAAAGAGCCGTTGTGTGCAATAAATGAGGGGTATCGATACGCACGTAAGCGTATCGGTATGGGGTATCGAAACGGCAAGGGCCGTATCGATACCTTTTTCTGAACTTAGCTCACTGTCCAAATCCGTATCGGTACGGGGGTTAGGTGTATCGATACGGGTCAACGACATTTTAAAGTTTGGTTACCAACCATTCTGACACCAACGATCATATTTTTAAACCGACTTAATATTTAAAAATTATAAAGCCCGTATCGGTACGCTATTCAAACTCTTTGAATTTAACATAGGGGCGTATCGATACTAGGGTTTAGGGTATCGATACTGGTTCCGACAATAACCAAGTTTGGCAAAAAGGTATCGATACGCTTGGTAGTGTATCGATACTCGTGGACGATTTTCAATGGTTTTGCCTTGGAACACTTAGAAAATATTTTGAGTTTGAGTTTTATAAATCAGTTTTAAAGTGTTGGTGTTTTAAAAACTTATTAAGGGACTTATAAAAACAATTTTAAGTTTTACAAATTGATCCTTAAAGATCTAATTATATCAAAATCAAACATAGGTTTTACATATATTTTATCATCTGCTTTTCTACTGGAACACTTATTGGATTCACCGAAAGAAGTAACATGTATAAATCTATGCAGTTTTTTTTATCTGTTTGTATGACAGTTCCTTTGTCTGCTTTTATGACAATTTCAATCTATCTTTTGATAGTTTAGAGTTCGGGTGGCGAGTATCATCAAACTTTTTTGTCACTGAAAGAAGGCCGAACACTTCATGTTATAATTCTTTTTTTGTGGCTGTGCAGGTATGCCAAAAACGAGTAGCGAATAATTATGCTATCTTCAAAGAGCACCCAAGGCAAAGTAATAACTTTTTGGATTTAATTTCAGAAATTTCTTTTGAAGATGTTAGGTTTGATTTTTTAACGTCTTTTACATCGTTAAATTTTTCTACATTGTTTATTTTACACTGAACTTTTATTGTTTACGGTGTGATTCATTTGTAATTTTTTTATTATTAAATATAATTCAATTTTAAAAAAATATTAAACTTAAAATTCAAATTTCAATGTTTAAAATCTTCTCTTTTTACCCCTCTTCCGAACTGCAATTTATTGTGTGAAAAAGAGAGCATCTTTCAACATCTTGATTGAATAACCGTGCATAGTATTGATACAATAGAGCGCACCATCCTCCTTTGCTTTTGCTTTTTTAAGTTGGTAGTCGGTTATTAATTTTAATATTGGTTATTGATCATTAGATTTAATATTTTCTTTTTTAATAAAAAAATTATCTTTATAACACATTTTTCTCTGTTTTTATGATACGCTTTTTATTTATTTTTGTAGTTCGTTTCATATGTTATTTGGCATGATTTCTGCATACATTAGCGATTGTTTGGTACTCGTACAGAAATTTTTACGACGCTAGTTTTTAATTTTGATTTTGTCGGTGGTCATAGAAAGATAGATCTCCACTCGGTTGATGGTTGTTTGCCGATGTAATCAAGCTTGAATAACGGAGCATTCTGCTTGATAGTATGGTTCGCTCATCACTCTTTTATCTCGTAAAGCGTCTCATTTGTTTAGAGACAATGAAACTTAAGAAAGTTTTTGAATTCTAATGATATGCTAATCTTGATACAATAGACAAGTTTCATATTTGATGCTTCAGAAATCAAATCAAATTAAATTTATTTAAACATATCTTTCTGTAGAACTAATGTTTTGATATAATAATTGAAAAATATTTTGGACTAATTTGAAAAGAATTTAAAACTTGGTTTTAAGTCCAAACAACTTGAATTTATGTTTGAGGTATTTTAAGAGGTTTTTGGAAAAGATTTTTCATGTTTTAAACAGCCAAACTTGTATTTTCAACGTCCCAGTATCGATACGGTTGTACCCGTACCGATACCATTTTGCCTCAGTTTGGCCACTGTCAAGACCCGTATCGATACGAGGGTTTCGTGTATCGATACGGATCGGGTCGTTTCCATACGCCAGGTAAGCGTACCGATTTCTGTTCAACTACCCCAACGGCTATTTCCCAACGGCCATTCAAATATGGACCCGTATCGATACGCCCTCAAGCGTATCGATACGCCTATGCTGGCAAGAGCCCAACGGCTATTTCCTCAAGAAGGCCGTATCGATACAGTTCCACGTGTATCGATACTGGTAGCTGCAGAACAGCATTTATGAAGGGAAATAAAGTCCTCAACGGCTCTAATTCATCCCCAACGGCTAGTAACGGCTACAAACTCATTTGGGAGTACAAAAGGGACCTCCAAGCATCAAGAGAAGACTAATGCTCATATTGTCAAACATCAAATGATCAAGAAAATGTCTTAGCACTCAAATTGTCAATTCTTGTATAGACAAACACTAGTGAGCCAAAATTGTCAAATTTGCTCAAGTGTTTTAGGTTTTGGGTGAGTGCTTCATTGTGCAAACAAACACCTATTAGAGGGTTTAAGTTTGCTTTCTTGTTTCTCTTTGTAAAGAGGGTTTTGATCAAGGCTTTGGGTAGAAGCTTGATCGGTTGTAAGGATTTCCTCCTAATCCTAGAAAAGGGGACGAATCAATTAGTGGATTGATTGTGAAATCCTTAGTGGGAAGCTAAGGTAGTGGATGTAG
This sequence comes from Hibiscus tridactylites, assembly GCA_958450335.1. NCBI lineage: Eukaryota > Viridiplantae > Streptophyta > Magnoliopsida > Malvales > Malvaceae > Hibiscus > Hibiscus tridactylites. The sequence continues at coordinate 23,328,959 of OY288287.1, forward strand.
GTGCTTGTTAGAAGGCTGAACCACTATAAATCATTGTGTCTTTTTACATTCTAGCTTCCACAACCCTTCCACCCAAAAATCCATCTCTCCACCACTTGGTGAGCTAAATTGGTTGATCGAATCGAGCCCCACACAACTCAACAATTGGTATCAGAGCTTGGCTCAATTAAAGAGGATTCACATCCTATTGAGAAGATCCGGCAAGCTCGATCACTTTTTCATCAACCGGCTCAAATGGCACAATCAATCGACAAACCGCCTTTCTTTGACGGAACCCACTATGCCCATTGGAAGACAAAGATGAAGTTCTTCATCAAATCAAAAGATTACAAGTTATGGGATGTAGTTGAAGATGGTTCGTTCGTGCCTCAAATAAGTAAAGCGGAGTGGAGTGCCGACGATCGAAAGAAGATGGAGCTAAATTGTAAAGCCTTGCACATTCTATTTTGTGCATTTGGTCCATCCATCTATGAGAAGATGTCTTCTTGTGAGAGTGCCAAGGAGGTATGGGACAAGCTTGAAGTCACATACGAGGGGACAAATGAAGTCAAGTAGACCAAGATTGGGCTCCTAACCTTGGAGTATGAGAACTTCAAAATGGATCCGGAAGAGAACATCGAGAAGATGTTTGATAGGTTCTCTACCATCACCAATGGTCTTAAAGGTTTTGGAGAAGCCATCCCGAAAGAAAAGCTTGTTCGAAAGCTCATCTACTCACTTCCCGAGTCTTGGGACTCAAAGAGGACCGCCATCATCGAAGCCAAAAATTTAAAGACTTTGAAGCTTGATGAACTCATGGGGTCACTCCTTACTCATCAAAACATGAAGAAGAACAAGGAGGATGAGAAGAAGAGGGAAGAAATTAGAGCTATGGGAGAGAAGAAAATCAAAGGGCTTGGCATCAATGCTAGTGCCATGGCTCTCAAATCCTCCACTTGCCATCATGTCTACTCAAGTGAAGAGGAGGATGAAGATGAAGAGATAGTTCATCTCTTCAAGAAGTGTGCCCCGTTCATGAAGAAAGCCTTGAGAGAGCTTGAACGAGAACCTAAAAGAAAGGAGAGGGCAAGCACTTCAAGTCATAAGAAGAAGGCACATGTGGCTACTTGGAGTGATGAAGACTCCACCGATGATGAACAAGCCAACCTTTGCCTTATGGCCATCGAAGAAGATTCAAGGGTAACTTCTAATTCATCTACTTCATGTTCTTATTCCTTTGATGAATTACAAGATGCCTATGATGATTTGGTTTTAGACTTTAAAAGCCACATTTTGAAAAACAATAAATTGATTTCAAAGTTAAAAATTCAAAATGATTTGCTTTCTAAAACCAAAATTGAACTTGAAGCAAAACTTGAAGAGTTTGAATTAAAATGTCTTGATTTACAAAAATTGCTTCAAAAAGTTCAAGAAGAAAAAGATTTGATTTCCAAAGAGCTAGAAAAGAAAAACAATTTTGGAAAATCAAATTTTTATGTTAGACAATCTAGTTCCCCTAGATTTATAAAAGGTAAATGTTTTAGAAGTGTTTGGGTCCCAAAAGGACTAACCACTTCAATTAAAAAGGATGACATTGAAAAATGGATTCCAAAGGGGACTAAAATTTGTGCTACTAATGTTTATGGATCCAAAGCAATTTGGATACAAAAAATTACTTGATTGTCTATTGTAGGTGTGATGGAGATGTTCAACAAGTCAAACATTGAAGGGGAGCTCCATACACACAAGGAAGAGCACTTGAAGAAGGAAGGCTTCACATCCTACCTTTGGGTTCAAGTGTTGGTAAAAATCTAGTTGTTTTGCTTTTATTTGTCTTTTTATTTTTTATTTAATTCAACTAGATGATCATATATGTTGGACTAACTCTTTTGATGATGCTTTGAGTAAGGGGGAGCCATTTTTAAACCAAATTCTTATTTGCGTCAAAACTTTTTACCTCTATTGTTATTTTGAACTTAATGTCTTAAATTCTTTTTGATATAACAAAAAGGGGGAGAAATGGTATGGTTTGAAAAATTGAAAAATTGAATTTTCAAATGAATAAGGGGGAGCTTTATTTGATTTCATACTTTTAATCTCTTATTCACATTTTTAAAAGTTTAAGGGGGAGAATCCCAAACAATTTTTCAAGATTAGTTTTATTATATCAAAAAGGGGGAGATTGTAGAACTAATGTTTTGATATAATAATTGAAAAATATTTTGAACTAATTTGAAAAGAATTTAAAACTTGGTTTTAAGTCCAAACAACTTGAATTTATGTTTGAGGTATTTTAAGAGGTTTTTGGCAAAGATTTTTCATGTTTTAAACAGCCAAACTTGTATTTTCAACGTCCCAGTATCGATACGGTTGTACCCGTACCGATACCATTTTGCCTCAGTTTGGCCACTGTCAAGACCCGTATCGATACGAGGGTTTCGTGTATCGATACGGATCGGGTCGTTTCGATACGCCAGGTAAGCGTACCGATTTCTGTTCAACTACCCCAACGGCTATTTCCCAACGGCCATTCAAATATGGACCCGTATCGATACGCCCTCAAGCGTATCGACACGCCTATGCTGGCAAGAGCCCAACGGCTATTTCCTCAAGAAGGCCGTATCGATACAGTTCCACGTGTATCGATACTGGTAGCTGCAGAACAGCATTTATGAAGGGAAATAAAGTCCTCAACGGCTCCAATTCATCCCCAACGGCTAGTAACGGCTACAAACTCATTTGGGAGTACAAAAGGGACCTCCAAGCATCAAGAGAAGACTAATGCTCATATTGTCAAACATCAAATGATCAAGAAAATGTCTTAGCACTCAAATTGTCAATTCTTGTATAGACAAACACTAGTGAGTCAAAATTGTCAAATTTGCTCAAGTGTTTTAGGTTTTGGGTGAGTGCTTCATTGTGCAAACAAACACCTATTAGAGGGTTTAAGTTTGCTTTCTTTTTTCTCTTTGTAAAGAGGGTTTTGATCAAGGCTTTGGGTAGAAGCTTGATCGGTTTTAAGGGTTTCCTCCTAATCCTAGAAAAGGGGACGAATCAATTAGTGGATTGATTGTGAAATCCTTAGTGGGAAGCTAAGGTAGTGGATGTTGGTGCTTGTTAGAAGGCCGAACCACTATAAATCATTGTGTCTTTTTACATTCTAGCTTCCACAACCCTTCCACCCAAAAATCCATCTCTCCACCACTTGGTGAGCTAAATTGGTTGATCGAATCGAGCCCCACACAACTCAACACTTTCCAAGTACAACAATTAGCAAATGTCATATTTATATCATTGTGTATAATATAATGAGTAAAAACATGAACTTACTATTCATACAAGTAACTATCCAAGCTAACATCACAAGTACTAATCCATGTAACCGTCCAAATTCGATACAATGCTTACCAATTTATGTAACAGTTCGCACTCGACATCACAAATATTGATTTATGTAACTGTTTATATTCATCGAAATTTAAACGGCTTATGATAGAATTCAAGAAAGACTGAGATAAGAAGGCTTAACCTTTAAAGGTTGCCACCACTGAGAAAGAAAACAACTACTTACCTAGTCGCCGGAGTTACACAGAAAAAGGAAACAACTACTTACCTAGTCGCCGGAGTTACACTAAGAAAGGAAACAACTACTTACCTAGTCGCCTGAGTTATTAATGGTTCAAACACGATATCACATGTATTATGTTATGTGATCATCTAAACACGAAATCACACGTATTAATTTGTGTAATTGTACACACAGCAACAATACATGTGATTCGAATTTCAATATTAAGTTTAAAATTCGAATTGAGAAAACAATGATAGCCAGGTGGCCAGAGCTTTCTCACATGCTTTCTCCCTTCTCCTAAGTTTTGCATTCTAAAACTTAACAAGAGCACTCCCTTCCCTTATCCTAAGTCTTGCATTCTAAAACTTAACAAGAGCACTCCCTTCCCCCTCTCCCATAGGTCCTAAGATTAATTACTAGCAGGAGCAGTCCCCATTCCAATGTTAAAAAAAAAGAAGTTTAAAATTCGAATTTCAATGTTTAAAGCCCTCTCTTTCTGCCCCTATTCCAAACTGCAATTTATTGTAAGAAAAAGAGCATCTTTCAACAGCTTGCCTACCGCATTGTATTGTAACCGGATGTGTATGGAAAAACATATGTAAACAAACTATAAAACTTGCCATTTTCAAAGTTCAAAACTTGAAATAAGTACACTAGTCGCCGGAGATGTAAACGGCGTAGTGTTTTAGTACATTTCAAGAAAGTCTAAAGATAAAGAGTCCAAGCATTAAAGGTTGCCAATACTGATAAAGGAAACAACTGCTTGCCTAGTTGCCGGAGATGTTAACGGCTTATTTTGCATTTCTAAAAACCATACAGAAGCTTTTACAGCTATTGAACCACTAATAACTGCCACCTCTGCCTGATGTTGAAGCCCCATCGCAAGTGCGGTTCGGAGTTGAAGCCTCTTCCTCAAGCAGCTTTGCCTTAAGTGAAAAGAAACATTGGTGATGTAGAACTTCATTAAAACAGAGGGAAAAGACAAGTGAAAATCAACTCAATTTCAAGTTTTCGAGTTTTCGAAGTGCTTTGTTAACAACTTCCTGGTTGTAATCCGCCTCGGCAGCTGAGTGGATCTTTGGCACATCTGGTTTATAAGACCTGCATTTTTTTTAATTAATACAAAGCAGAATAAAATATGTTTAACAAACAATCCCAGGTTGTCTCAAGCCAGCTACAAACTTGTAAAAATGGCCAAAAATTAAATAAAAAGACATTGGAAAATGAAATACAATGACCTCAGCTTCTCTTCAGCTTGGTTATTTAGCCACCTCAGTTTATTGAGTTGCCTCTGAAGAGCCTAGGAAATTAAAAGAGGGGAAATCTGAAAGTTATGGAACTGGCATAGCTAGGTAGGAAAGAGAAACAAGCTATACACAGTTTTGTTTACCTCCACGCTGAATACGCATCGCATTAGCAACCGATAAACCGTTCATATGATAAAATAAGAAAAAATGCTTTGTGAGAAAGAAAGAAATTAAAACCAAGAATAAACTTCTTGTGCCTGTGTGTGTAAGCATACAAATGTGAATGTTTGGAGAGAAAGAGAGAGCTAGAGAGGACATCACACCGATCCATTTTATCCATCATTTCAGCTTCGAGCTTCAAACGCTTCAGGCCTTGGCATAAGAACTGTAAGCACAGGCAACAAATAATTAAGACAAAAACAATCTTAGAAAAGGAGGCAAAGGAAAGAAAACTAAGAGAGAAAGATAGGTTACCTCTTCATTTTCGAGAGGTCTGACATAAAGAGCATAGTTTGGGGATAAACAAGTCAGAAACAAAGACAAGGATAAAACCTTTAGCATAGCCATTCGAGAAATCTTTTATAAAACAAAAATAGAAAGTTTAACAAAACACACCCATCAGGATCATCATGCTGATCCTCGATATAACGAAGAAACATATCCTCGACCCTGTAAAAGGCATAACAAGAAGTTTATCAGATCATCATGGAAAGAACATAAATAACAGTAGTGTCGATTTGATATTCTTCACCAACCTTCCTTTTCTAGCATAGGTGGTCAATTCACCCGTAGGCGAAAACATCGGAAGACCAACCTCGGTATCATCGAAAGTAGATAATTCCATGGCCTTCTTGAGAATGGTTTCTTTGCCTTTAGAATAAATCATCTGACAAGAAGAAGGATCGACATTTCTCTTCTTCGGGTGCCTCTTGTAACCCATGATCAGGGGAAATCGAACTCGAAAGTGAAGAAGGAAGAAACTTGTGGTAGGCTTCTAAACGAGAACGGCGTTTATAGGGGGAAAGGAAGAATCTGTATTAAATTTCCATGCTATGCAATATGCCAATTGTCAATCATTCCTCAATGAACATCACTAATGGGTTACCATAATTATGAACATGAAATTAATTTTTCAAAACCTTCAAATAGAAATAAATTAAAGTGAATTATAACTAATGCTGTTAAGTGTGGTAATAACTTTTGTGGAGTCATCAAAGAAGGTTTGCAAGCCACAACCAATGGTTTGGAATGCCCTGCGTAGCATTTCTTTTTTTTTTTGATCAACTACTGTATGAATTTATTGATATAAAAAACATACATCTCGACGCAGCCCTTACGCCTCGTTAAAAACCTCCCTAAGCCTAATGGAGGAAAAGAGTACGTAAGTGCTCGTCTATGATGAAATGCCTAAATACAAGCTATGAAAAGAGTACTCCGATCCACACCCTCCTTGGCGAGGACATCAGCAAAACCATTTGCTTCCCTCGGCGTATATTGAAAATGAATCTCCGATATCTTTTGGCATGCCTGATCAATCGAAACAAAAGAATCCCATAATCTCCACGGGCGTTTTGCCGAGCCCATTACCCAACTCAATGCTACTTGGGAATCCGATTCAATCACCACGCACTTCTCGCGCCACGCCCCTTCCGCCACTACCTTCACTGCAAGTTCGATAGCCTTTACTTCTGCCACATTAGAATCTAAACATCCCATAGGTCCGGAAAAAAGGGCCAGAATGCGGCTGTCCGCGTCGCGCATCACACCCCCGACGCCCGCCGGACCAGGCTTTCCACGCGCTGAGCCATCGACGTTGAATTTCAAAGTTCCCGCAACCGGTGGCTGCCATACCAGACCAGCACGTACCTTCTTTGGGCGTCGGCTAACCACACACATCGATGGGCACGACCACCACACTGATTCGGACATAAAATCGCTGTCGGCATCCACTTTTATCCAATAAAATGATCGCAGTTTTACAAGGAAGCACATGTCCGCTATCGTCGATCGTTTGCCTTTAAAAATATATTCGTTACGGGTGAGCCATAACGACCAAAGCATAGCACTCACGCTAGCCACCCACCACTTTAATTGACAGCCTTGAAAGGTGATGTGGAAGTTCACAATGAAGAACTCGAAAAAGCTTGCTGGTAAAGGTAATGCAATACCCCACCATCCACGGAACCAGTCCCAAACCTGTTGAATGCATGGGCAATCATAAAATAAATGGGTGATCGACTCCTCCACCCGTACACACCATGGACATAAACCTTGTCCTTCCGCCAATGTAACTCCTCTTGTACGTAAAAAATCAGCCGTCGGTAACCTCTTCAACCAAATGAACCATAGGAAGGCTTGTACCTTTGGTGGAACGAGAACCTTCCAAGCGAAACAACCTCCGAAATCGCCATCCCCCACCCTCTCTAAAAGCAACGCTTTAGTCATAGCTTGCACCGAAAATTCCCCATTTTCATCCGGAGTCCAAATCAATGTGTCTATTTGATCCATTCTCAAACGAAACCCACTAACCACATCACATAGAGATTGCAACTGCTCTTGTTCGAAACTCCATAGCTGCCGGCGGAAGAAACCATCCCAATTAGCATGATCGAAATGACCATCCGTCGCATAATCTTGTACCCAAGCTAACTTATTCGCTGCCAAGGCAAATAAACGCGGAAATGTCTCCTTTAACGGTTGTTGCATCACCCAAATATCAAACCAAAAAAGAACCAACTGTCCACTGCCAATTTGCCACTGAAAATTAGTGCCCCCCACGTGAGATTCAATAACCGGGCAGCAAGCGTTTGCCACTATTTGACGCCAAACCACCGACATCGACGATAAATTTTCAGTGTTAAATCTCCACCATTGAACATTATCCCCATATTTGGCCGTTATTAGACGATGCCAAAGCGAATCATGGTCGCGTGCATAATGCCAAACCCACTTAGACAGTAGTGCCATGTTCTTCACTCTCAAATCCGCCACCCCCAAACCCCCAAGATGTCGAGGTCGACAAACAATGTCCCATCCGACTCTGCTCATTTTTCTCTCTAAATTGACGCCACCCCAAAGAAACGCTCTCCGTATCTTGTCTAGCTTCTCTACTACCCCTTTCGGCACAACAAATAATCCTAAATAAAAAATAAGGAGGGATGAGAGTACCGAATTGACTAGAGTCACCCTCGCAGCAAATGATAGAGAAGTGCGCTTCCACCCTGCTAACTTGCGTCTAAAGTTTGCTACGATCGGATCCCATACTGAAAGACGCCTCGGATCAGCTCCCAACGGAAATCCCAAATAGACAAATGGTAGTTCCCCTAGCCGACAACCCAGAATAGAAGCAACCGCGGCACTTAACTCTTCTGTCACACCAATCGCAAATAAAGAGCTCTTTGCAAAATTTATTTGCAACCCGGAGCATAACTGGAAACGGTGAAGAATCCGCTTAACATTACGTGCATATTCAACATTAGCATCAATAAACAATATAGTATCATCGGCAAACTGGAGGTGCATAAGCCTTATGTTCGAAACCACCTCCACTCCCCTAATCAGCCCACCCGTTTCCGCCGTGCTCAACATCAAGTGTAGAGCCTCCGCAATAATCACAAACAGTAACGGTGATAAGGGACATCCCTGTCGCAATCCACGACCCATCCTGAATTCACTCGTCGCGCTACCATTGAATAAGACAGATACGCGTGCTGTACTGATACAAACCTGTATCCAATGACGCCATGTTTCACAGAACCCCATCTTTGCGAGAATAGAATCCAAGAATGACCAGCTCACGCAATCATACGCTTTGGCGAAATCCAGCTTCAAAATGAATCCGCCCACTCCATGACCTCGAAGAGAATGAATTATCTCCGTTGCTAACAAGACTTCATCGACCAATTGGCGGCCCTTGATGAAAGCTGATTGAGTGTCGCTAATCAGAGAATTCAATACTAATTGCAACCGAGTCGCAAGGCACTTGGCTAATAGTTTGTACATAGAATTCACCAAACCAATCGGTCGATATTCGCCTAGTATCCGCGGTGTCGCCACCTTCGGTAGAAGCACAATAAAAGTGCAATTCGCTCCCTTTGGTAAAGTCCCTCGTTCATGAAATTGAGAGAAGAAATTCAGCATATCATCTTTTACCACCTCCCAACTTTTCTGGTAAAATTCGAGAGTAAATCCATCTGGACCCGGAGCTTTTGAACCATCGCAATTCCACAGAGTTCGTTTTATCTCATCAACTGTAAAAGGTGCTATCAATGTGCCTCTTGCCTCGACTTGTATTCGACGAAACTGGCCCTCAAAATCCCACAATCCACTATGATCCACTCTAGCAAAATGAGCTGAAAATGCCTTCACAACATAAGCGCGTAAAGTGGCCGGAGCTGTAACCCAACGTCCGTTAATCAACAGTCCAGGTATAAAGTTTCTAGCGGTCCGTAGCTTCGCCGTTCTATGAAAATAAGCTGTGTTTCGGTCGCCTAACCTCAACCAATTTGCCCGAGACTTTTGACGCCACATAGCCTCTTTGTTGCACATTGCTTTCCATAGTGCTTGCATCCATTGTCGTCGTTCACATTCTATCTCGTCATTACCCTCATCCGTTATCAACAAGTCATCCGCCTTATCTATTTGTTGCTGTAATTGTTCAATTTTTAAGTTCACATCCCCAAAACTGTCTGTGTTCCAACGTTTCAGAAACGACTTCAAATGCCTCAATTTCACCATAATATTGTCTTTTCCCAAACCAGCTGTAGTCAGACGACACCACTCTCTAGCGAGGTCCAACACGTTATATTTTCCCTCTAACCAGCAATTGAAGAAACGAAAAGGTCTTGGACCCCAATCACAATCGTCACACGCCAATATCAACGGCGTGTGATCAGATACACCTCGCGACAAAGTTGTTTGCTGTATGTTGTTGAAATTATCAAACCAAGGTGCTGAAATTAGAAACCTGTCAATTCGGCTACTTCTATTACCCGGACCAAACCACGTAAACCGTTTACCAGACATAGGCAAATATATCAAACCAGCATTGTTAACAAAATTCCCAAAATTTTCCATTTCAGCTTCTCTATCCGATACCCCCATTCTGTCCGAATTTTTCAATATAGCGTTGAAATCTCCTGCCACACACCAAGGCCCCTGAAACGTGCTCATACTAGCCAACAAATTATTCCATAACACACATTGACTCGTTACTTCACAAGGTGCATATATCGCAACAATACCACACACTAGTTCTTCACTAGACCATTTTCCAATCAGCATAATAAAGTGACGATCAATATGAAATGAGTCTAATATAAATTTCGTACCTTCCCATATTGCCAATACACCTCCGGAAGCACCAACCGACGGTGAGAACGCCAATTCGAAGTTATCCGAATACCACAAACTATTCCCCAACGATGTAGGAATCTCCTCCAGCTTAGTCTCCTGTAATAACACCATGTCACAATGATTTTTCCGAATGACCTCGCGAACATAACGCCGTTTCGCACTCCCTCCCAAACCCCTTACATTCCACGTTAGTAATTTCATGAGTCAGAAACCTCAGCACTCCCCGGCGATAACCCGCGAAATGTCTTTAATTATGTCTTCTTCCCTACCGATTGATTTAACGCCAATCAATGCTCCCAACTTCACTGTCTCGGTGACTTCGTTTGTACCCTGTTGTTGCCCCACGCACATACCATAATTCGCATGCCCCTATTCAATTGCTACTGCTTGTGTGGCCTTCTTCCCCGACCCTCGACCACGACCGGACAGAGAATTACTTGAGTTTCCGGTAATCTCACCTCCTACCACCCGTCGGACTTTGCAATATGAGTTCCCCACTCAAATTACTTCTGTATTGCCCAATCCATGTGCTGCTGAGTTTGCATAGGTAGTAATTTTTGAAATTGCATTGTCATCCACTTCCGTAACCCCCTGATTTCTGTAGAGTTTGATTTCGAATTCACCACCCCAGCTATTTCGGGACTCTCCACTAGAGTTCTATTATGAAACAATCTCTCACTCTCCAAGCTGTCAGAGCTGATCGGAGTAATCATCTGTTGCGCCGGCACAATTTCTGCCGTTGTAATAGCCGGCGTGTGCTCCACGTTTATTTCACCTTGAGGCACTGATGTATCAACCCCCCCCAATCACATTTGCTCCGTTTACCACTGCTGTATTGTCCTCCGCCCCTCCTAATCGAGCCTTCGACGGACGATTTGAACTGCTATCTTCCTTCTGTTGTTTCGATTGTGACGCGTTACCCTTGTAACAGCCGCATTCAATCGTGGGACCTTGTCCATCCGATTCAAACACCCTCACCATATATTCCGCAGCTGCTAATTTCACCTTGATGGTCTCGCCAATGAGTTCCATCGTTGTCGTTTCCACCAGAATGCGACCACAATCAAAAGATGAGGGCGTTTCCGTATCGTCATCCATGCATATGAATGACCCCCATAGACCTGCTATATTCACAAATGTTTTCTTGTGCCATAAATGGATCGGTAATCCCACCACGGATAACCAAACTCGTCGAGATTCTGTTGAAACTGATGGCGACCAATCTAGCACCTTAGAGAAGCACTCTCTAATACAATCCATCTTTAACACTTCCTCGCGAATTTTCGCTGATGTGCACATTAATAGGATCATTGACCCCGATAGCCTCATGATCGAAAATCCCTCCTTCTTTTCCACTTCCAAACGATCCGCAAGAGTTTTTAAATTCCAAGGTTTAATGCTCCATCCGATCGCACACCATTGGAGAATTGCCCACTTATCCTCATCTAATACCCCTTCGATCACTCGCCGATTTGATCCACTTTCACATTCCCCTTGTACAGCTGATTTTTCTGATTTGGAGCCTGAATTTTTGTCGTTCGTCGGCTGTTGAGCCTTCTTCTGTTTCCATGTATCCCTCAAATGATTTATCCCCTTCCATGCCATCGTCACTCTCAATTGGCCCCATAAATCCACTTACCATGTAGCCGTTCAATCGCTCGTTCTGCGTCCTCCTTTGATGCCATTCGAACAAAACCAAAACGTGCCCCGTCTCGAGCCCTCTTACGTGGTATGAACGCATCTCGTACCACTCCATGGCGATCGAAAACTTGCCATAAACCCTTCCAGTGTAAGGTCTCCGATATTCCTCCCACATATATGGTCCAAACCTGTTGTGTCGATTGTGGGTTAGTTGTATTTCGATCGCCGTTGTCGTGATCACTGCCGTCTTGTTCCCTGGCTAGCCGTCGCCAAAGAGACCCGTCCGTCGTTTTCTTCATCCCGTTTAAATTAATCTGCAGTAATCTTAGTGTCCCTGCGTAGCATTTCTGTGATGAAGTTCAAATAAATTCCATAAAAAATCCATTATTCATAAGATAGTACCATCAGAAAAAGTCCGAGAAAGTATGTAGTCAGTACCAAGAGATTGAAGGCAACACATAACTTTGTAAATCCATAAACTCCCCATAGGAACTGTCAAGTGATATACAATCTATATTAAATAAAGTTTAGAGCTTGACAAAGAATGTTCAAAGCATTAACATAAGCTAACCTACCGTTCGATACAGGATAAACATGAGCAGTAATACCCGATGAATTGCGAAACCAACTTGTTATTGGTTCCAAATATTGAACATCAGTAGACATGCATAAATTTCAAGGGTCCATTATTCTATAATTTCATTCCAGATATTTCATCAACCCATATGACCTTCCTTGAATGACCGACTTTCTCTTTACAGAATGTGACTACTAATTCTAAAAATTGCTTGTTTCAGGAAGAATTAAATAGTATTCCATCGCAAGAAATCCAACTATATAAGCTCCTAGTCCGAGATTACAATTTCCCCCATTATTAGGAACCATCTGTTTACTAAATTTTGACAAAGTTATCCTTGATGAAGTTGCTAATCATAGAGGAAAAATGAGGAGTAGCTCACTTGTTAAAGTTTTAGATTCAAATTCTTTCTGTATACTCAAAAGGGATGAACCGAGGGAGGGGACAGTCACCCGAAAATTTGACGATGGTATATGATTTAGAAATTTTCTATGTATTTTCTATTGAGAATCTATGTTCGACCCCCTTGAATCTTATAGGCTCCCCCTAACCATTAAAATAAAGGATAGAGATTTCATGCTCAACACATTTCAGAGTCAAAAGAACATGGATTCATTAGTATAAAACTATGTGTTCCAACCTTCCTGAATCTAATCATGAACATCCCCATATAACACAATGATCTTTCTTTTTCTTTCGCAAAAACACTTGTTCAATTCCCAGAGAGCCCACTACACATATAAATACCATGAATCAGGAAAAACAAAAGGAAATTGTTGAAACAAGAATCAGAAAATTAACATCAAATAGACAGAAAGACAACATTTTTATATACAACAGCAGATAGGCGCGGAGAAATCACCCACTTCAAATAATTAACCAATTTTGTGAAAGAAAGTAGTAAAATTCACCAGAGCAAGCGGCAAAGGATACCCATTTCAGGAATCCCTTCAACTTCGTGTCCTCCATGTCTCAGATGTTTCCCCAGCAGCACAAGAATTAACGCAAATGTATGTGTTCTCGGTAAAGATGTTTTCCGGCCAAAATATGAGCAGAGATTTAAATTGAGGTTACGGTTTTGAGTCGCGTACTTATGGTGGGACTGGTGACGGACAAAACATATAATTTTACAAATAAGCATGGCGGGCCTATTTAGAGGATACACGTTTAATTGCTTCGAAAAAAAGTATGGTCCAATAAGGTGGTGACATGTGTCACAACCTAATTAAATATTTATTTATTTTATTAATTTAAAATTAAGACTAAATTAAAAGAATGTGTAAATGGTAAGGACCAAATGTGTAATTATATCCTTATTTTTTTTACTGTCACGTCACCCTACCGTTAACCTCTAATGGCTGGTGGTCAAATTGCATCCAATTTAATAGTATAGTGGTTTAATTGCTTCGAAAAAATAATATGGTCAAGTCGCGACTTTTCCAATAATATGGTAGTCATTTATATAGTTTACCCTTTATTTAAATGTGTTCGATTTGATTTTTAACATATTTGATTTTTATAAAAAAAACAAGTTAAATCAAATTTATTTAAACGCTAGAAAGGATGATGACGGATGTGTTTAAAAATGTGAATGTACTCATGTAACAATTGGCACTACTCCCTCCGTCCAACAACTTTTGTGTTTTAATGATTTTTTTGATCAATTTTTTTTAATTTTAACCCATAATTATTTAAAATGTATCATTGATAAAAATATGAAAAAATATATTTTAAAAACTTCTAATTGAGTAATTTTCAAACATATATTTTATAAAAATTAATTATTTAAAATATTTAATATAATAATAGTCAAAGTTTAAAAATTTTGACTTTCAAAAAATGAACAAGGGACATAATTTATGGGACGGAAGTAGTAATTTTATTATAACATCATATGTATTTATGTAAAAAAAAATTAAATAGTCTAAAGGTAATTACGAGTAATATATGTTTATATATATTTTATCATCTGTTTTTTTACTAGAACACTTATTGGATTCACCGAAAGAAGTAACATGTATAAATCTATGCAGTTTTTTTATCTGTTTGTATGACAGTTCCTTTGTCTGCTTTTATGACAATTTCAATCTATCTTTTGATAGTTTAGAGTTCGGGTGACGAGTATCATCGAACTTTTTTGTCACCGAAAGAAGGCCGAACACTTCATGTTATAATTCTTTTTTGTGGCTGTGCTGGTATGCCAAAAACGAGTAGCGAAATAATTATGCTATCTTCAAAGAGCACCCAAGGCAAAATAATAACTTTTTGGATTTAATTTCAGAAATTTCTTTTGAAGATGTTAGGTTTGATTTTTTAACGTCTTTTACATCGTTAAATTTTTCTACATTGTTTATTTTACACTTAACTTTTATTGTTTACGGTGTGATTCATTTGTAATTTTTTATTATTAAATATAATTCAATTTCAAAAAAAAATATTAAACTTAAAATTCAAATTTCAATGTTTAAAATCTTCTCTTTTTACCCCTCTTCCAAACTGCAATTTATTGTGTGAAAAAAGAGAGCATCTTTCAACATCTTGATTGAATAACCGTGCATAGTATTGATACAATAGAGCGCACCATCCTCCTTTGCTTTTGCTTTTTTAAGTTGGTAGTCGGTTATTAATTTTAATATTGGTTATTGATCCTTAGATTTAATATTTTCTTTTTTTAATAAAAAATTATCTTTATAACACATTTTTCTTTGTTTTTATGGTACGTTTTTTTATTTATTTTTGTAGTTCATTTCATATGTTATTTGGCAAGATTTTTGCATACATTAGCGATTGTTTGGTACTCGTACAGAAATTTTTACGACGCTAGTTTTTAATTTTGATTTTGTCGGTGGTCATAGAAAGATAGATCTCCACTCGGTTGATGGTTGTTTGCCGATGTAATCAAGCTTGAATAACGGAGCATTCTGCTTAATAGTATGGTTCGCTCATCACTCTTTTTTTATCTCGTAAAGCGTCTCGTTTGTTTAGAGACAATGAAACTTAAGAAAGTTTTTGAATTCTAATGATATGCAAATCTTGATACAATAGACAAGTTTCATATTTGATGCTTCAGAAATCGAATCAAATTAAATTTATTTAAACATATCTTTCCAAGTACAACAATTAGCAAATGTCATATTTATATCATTGTGTATAATATAATGAGTAAAAACATGAACTTACTATTCATACAAGTAACTATCCAAGCTAACATCACAAGTACTAATCCATGTAACCGTCTAAATCCGATACAATGCTTACCAATTTATGTAATAGTTCGCACTCGACATCACAAATATTGATTTATGTAATTGTTTATATTCGTCGAAATTTAAACGGTGTAGTTTTATGATAGAATTCAAGAAAGACTGAGATAAGAAGGCTTAACCTTTAAAGGTTGCCACCACTGAGAAAGAAAACAACTACTTACCTAGTCGCCGGAGTTACACTGAAAAAGGAAACAACTACTTACCTAGTCGCCTGAGTTATTAACGGTTCAAACACGATATCACATGTATTATGTTATGTGATCGTCTAAACACGAAATCACACGTATTAATTTGTGTAATTGTACACACAGCAACAATACATGTGATTCGAATTTCAATATTAAGTTTAAAATTCGAATTGAGAAAACAATGATAGCCAGGTGGCCAGAGCTTTCTCACATGCTTTCTCCCTTCTCCTAAGTTTTGCATTCTAAAACTTAACAAGAGCACTCCCTTCCCTTCTCCTAAGTCTTGCATTCTAAAACTTAACAAGAGCACTCCCTTCCCCCTCTCCCATAGGTCCTAAGATTAATTACTAGCAGGAGCAGTCCCCATTCCATTGTTAAAAAAAAAAGAAGTTTAAAATTCGAATTTCAATGTTTAAAGCCCTCTCTTTCTGCCCCTATTCCAAACTTCAATTTATTGTAAGCAAAAGAGCATCTTTCAACAGCTTGCTTACCGCATTGTATTGTAACCGGATGTGTATGGAAAACCATATGTAAACAAACTATAAAACTTGCCATTTTCAAAGTTCAAAACTTGAAATAAGTACACTAGTCGCCGGAGATGTAAACGGCGTAGTGTTTTAGTACATTTCAAGAAAGTCTAAAGATAAAGAGTTCAAGCATTAAAGCTTGACACTACTGAGAAAGGAAACAACTGCTTGCCTAGTCGCCGGAGATGTTAACGGCTTATTTTGCATTTCTAAAAACCATACAGAAGCTTTTACAGCTATTGAACCACTAATAACTGCCACCTCTGCCTGATGTTGAAGCCCCATCGCAAGTGCGGTTCGGAGTTGAAGCCTCTTCCTCAAGCAGCTTTGCCTTAAGTGAAAAGAAACATTGGTGATGTAGAACTTCATTAAAACAAAGGGAAAAGACAAGTGAAAATCAACTCACTTTCAAGTTTTCGAAGTCTTTGTTAACAACTTCCTGGTTGTAATCCGCCTCGGCAGCTGAGTGGATCTTTGACACATCTGGTTTATAAGACCTGCATTTTTTTTAATTAATACAAAGCAGAATAAAATATGTTTAACAAACAATCCCAGGTTGTCTCAAGCCAGCTACAAACTTGTAAAAATGGCCAAAAATTAAATAAAAAGACATTGGAAAATGAAATACAATGACCTCAGCTTCTCTTCAGCTTGGTTATTTAGCCACCTCAGTTCATTGAGTTGCCTCTGAAGAGCCTAGGAAATTAAAAGAGGGGAAAATCTGAAAGTTATGGAACTGGTATAGCTAGGTAGGAAAGAGAAACAAGCTATACACAGTTTTGTTTACCTCCACGCTGAATACGCATCGCATTAGCAACCGATAAACCATTCATATGATAAAATAAGAAAAAATGCTTTGTGAGAAAGAAAGAAATTAAAACCAAGAATAAACTTCTTGTGCCTGTGTGTGTAAGCATACAAATGTGAATGTTTGGAGAGAAAGAGAGAGCTAGAGAGGACATCACACCGATCCATTTTATCCATCATTTCAGCTTCGAGCTTCAAACGCTTCAGGCCTTGGCATAAGAACTGTAAGCACAGGCAACAAAGAATTAAGACAAAAACAATCTTAGAAAAGGAGGCAAAGGAAAGAAAACTAAGAGAGAAAGATAGGTTACCTCTTCATTTTCGAGAGGTCTGACATAAAGAGCATAGTTTGGGGATAAACAAGTCAGAAACAAAGACAAGGATAAAACCTTTAGCATAGCCATTCGAGAAATCTTTTATAAAACAAAAATAGAAAAGTTTAACAAAACACACTTATCAGGATCATCATGCTGATCCTCGATATAACGAAGAAACATATCCTCAACCCTGTAAAAGGCATAACAAGAAGTTTATCAGATCATCATGGAAAGAACATAAATAACAGTAGTGTCGATTTGATATTCTTCACCAACCTTCCTTTGCTAGCATAGGTGGTCAATTCACCCGTAGGCGAAAACATCGGAAGACCAACCTCGGTATCATCGAAAGTAGATATTTCCATGGCCTTCTTGAGAATGGTTTCTTTGCCTTTAGAATAAATCATCTGACAAGAAGAAGAATTGACATTTCTCTTCTTCGGGTGCCTCTTGTAACCCATGATCAGGGGAAATCGAACTCGAAAGTGAAGAAGGAAGAAAACTTGTGGTAGTCTTCTAAACGAGAACGGCGTTTATATGGGGAAAAGGAAGAATCTGTATTAAATTTCCAGGCCATGCAATATGCCAATTGTTAATCATTCCTCAATGAATATCACTAATGGGTTACCATAATTATGAACATGAAATTAATTTTTCAAAACCTTCAAATAGAAATAAATTAAAGTGAATGATAACTAATACTGCTAAGTGTGGTAATAACTTTTATGGAGTCATCAAAGAAGGATTGCAAGCCACAACCAATGGTTTGGCATGCTCTGTGTAGCATTTCTGTGATGAAGTTCAAATAAATTCCATAAAAAATCCATTATTCATAAGATAGTACCATCAGAAAAAGTCCGAGAAAGTATGTGGTCAGTACCAAGAGATTGAAGGCAACACATAACTTTGTAAATCCATAAAGTGAACTCCCCATAGGAATTGTCAAGTGATATACAATCTATATTAAATAAAGTTTAGAGCTTTACAAAGAATGTTCAAGGCATTAACATAAGCTAACCTACCATTCGATACAGGATAAACATGAGCAGTAATACCCGATGAATTGTGAAAGCAACTGTTTTTGGTTCCAAATATTCAACATCAGTAGACATGCATAAATTTCAAGGGTCCATTATTCTATAATTTCATTCCAGATATTTCATCAACCCATATGACCTTCCTTGAATGACCGACTTTCTCTTTACAGAATCTGACTACTAATTCTAAAAAATGCTTGCTTCAGGAAAAATTAAATAGTATTCCATCGCAAGAAATTCAACTATCTAAGCTCCTAGTCCGAGATTACAATTTCCCCCATTATTAGGAACCATCTGTTTACTAAATTTTGTCAAAGTTATCCTTGATGAAGTTGCCAATCATAGGGGGAAAATGAAGAGTAGCTCTCTTGTTAAAGTTTTAGATTTAAATTCTTTACATATCCTCAAATTCTACATTCGATCCAGGAATGGACCCCCCCCCCCCCCCCGAAAGTTTGACATTCGTATATGATTTAGAAATTTGCTATGTATTTTCTATTAAAAATCATTTTCAACCCCTAACGTACAGTCTTGCGTCCATCCCTGATTCGATCACCCATCAAAATAAATGATAGTGATTTCATGCTCAACACATTTCAGAGTCAAAAGAACATGGATTCATTAGTATAAAACTATGTGTTCCAACCTTCTTGAATCTAATCATGAACATCCCCATATAACACAATGATCTTTCTTTTTCCTTGGCACAAATAGTTGTTCAATTCCTAGAGAGCTCACTACACTTATAAATACCATGAATCAGGAAAAACAAAAGGAAATTGTTGAAACAAGAATCAGAAAATTAACATCAAACAGATAGAAAGACAACATTTAAATATACAACAAAATCGTTGAATGCACCGAACCACCCACTTCAAATAATTAACCAATTTTGTGAAAGAAAGTAGTAAAATTCACCAGAGCAAGCGGCAAAGGATACCCATTTCAGGAATCCCTTGATCTTCGTGTCCTCCATGTCTCAGATGTTTCCCCAGCAGCACAAGAATCAACGCAAATGTATGTGTTCTTGGTAAAGATGTTTTCCGGCAAAAATATAAGCAGAGATTTAAATTGAGGTTACGGTTTTGGGTCGCGTACTTACGGTGATGACGGACAAAACATATAATTTTACAAATAAGCATGACGGGCCTATTTAGATTATTTATTTAAATGTGTTCGATTTGATTTTTAACGTATTTGATTTTTATAAAAAAATCAAGTTGAATCAAATTTATTTAAACATTAGAAAGGATGATGACGAATGTGTTTAAAAATGTGAATGTACCCATGTAACAATTGGCATGTAATTTTATCATAACATTATATGTATTTATGTAAAAAAAAAATTAAATAGTCTAAAGGTAATTATAAATAATATTTATTTATATATATTTTATTATTCGTTTTTTTACTGGAAAATTTATTGGATTCACATATATTTATGTAATTTTATATAATTGTTCAAATACAATATAACATGTATAAATCTATGACAGTTTTTTTGTCTGCTTGTATGACAGTTCCTTTGTCTGCCTTTATGACAGTTTCAGTCTATCTTTTGATAGTTTAGAGTTCGGGTGACGAGTATCATCGAACTTTTTTGTCATCGAAGGAAGGCCGAACACTTCATGTTAAGATTCCCTTTTTATGGTTGTGTCGGTATGCCAAGAACGAGAAACGAAAGAATTGTGCTATCTTCAAAGAGCACCTAGGGTAAAATAATAGCTTTCTAGATTTAATTTCAAAAGTTTCTTCTGAAGTTGTTAGGTTTGATTTTTTAACGTCTTTCACACCGTTAATTTTTTTTTACATTGTTTATTTTACACTGAACTTTCATTGTTTATGGTATGATTCATTTGTAATTCTTTCACCATTTAATATAATTAAGTTAAAAAAACATTAAACTTAAAATTTAAATTTTAATGTTTAAAATCTTCTCTTTTTGCAATTTATTGTGTGAGAAAAAGCATCTTTCAACATCTTGATTGAATAACCGTGCATAGTATTGATACAATAGAGCGCGGCATCCTCCTTTGCTTTTGCTTCTCGAACCGGTGGTCGGTTATTAATTTTAATATTAATTATTGGCTATCGAGTTTAATATTTTTTTATTTTTTAATAAAAAAAATTATCTTTGTAATACGTTTTTCTCTGTTTTTATGGCACGCTTTTTATTTATTTTTGTGGTTCGTATCATTTGTCGTTTGGCATGATTTCTGCATATTTTAGCGGTTGTTTTTTATTTTGTCGGTGGTCATAGAAAGATAGATCCCACTTTATTGATGGTTGTTTGTCAATGTAATCAGGTTTGGGTAACAGAGCATTCTGCTTGATAATATAGTTCGCTCATCACTCATTTTTTATCTCGTAAAGCGTCTCGTTTGTTTATAGATAAAGAAATTAAAAAAAATTAAATTTTAATAGTATGCTAATCTTGATACAATGGACAAGTTCCATATTTGATGCTTCAAAAATCGAATCAAATTAAATTTATTTACACATATCTTTCCTAGTATGACAATTAGCAAATGTCATATTTATATAGTGTATAATAGAATATGAATGAGTAAAAACATGAACTTACTATTCATACATAGTATTACTATTGATTCATATACGTTCCACATATGACATTACAAGTAACTATTCAGGCTAACATCACAAGTACTTACTTAGTCGCCGGAGTTATTAACGGTCCAAACAGGAAATCACAGGTATTAATTTATGTAACCGTACACACAGCAACAATACATGTGATTCGAATTTCAATGTTAAGTTTAAAATTCAAATTGAGAAAACAATGATGGTTGGGTGGCCAGAACTTTCTCACCTGCTTCCTCTCTTCCCTTAAGTCTTGCGTTCTAAAATCCAACAGGAGCACTCTCTTCCCCTAGGGGTGAGCAAAACTCGACTCGACTCGAAAAAATCGATATTTTTTTTCAATTTCGAGTTATTCGAGTCGAGTTATTCGAGTTGTTCGAGTTATTCGAGTCAACTCGATTAACTCGAAAAAATTTCGATTTCGAGTCGGTTTGGAATTTGCCCAACTCGAAAAATTGAAAAATCGAAAAACCGAATTTTACAGTTTTACAATTTAGTCACTGATTTCATTTTTCTTCAATTCCTCCTTCATTTTAAGTCCATTTTTGACCAAATTTGAACCACATATTCCTAAACTAGCGTAGAATACATATTTATCTTCAATTTATATTTTTAAAATAAATTTCATATTTTTTTAATTCAGCCCCTTAACTTTGTATGATTTCCTCATTTCTTCAATATCTCCTTCGTTTTAAGTCAATTTTGACCAAAATTGAACCACATGCTCCTAAACCAATGTAGAAACTAGAATACCTATTTAGCTTCAATTCATATTTTTAAATTAAATTTTCTACTTTTGTAATTTAGCCCCTCAACTTTGAATGTTTCTCATTTCTTTAATTTCTCTTTCATTTTAAGTCTATTTTTTTTTACCAAAATTAAACCACATGATTCACTAACATTATATAATATCTATATAACTTCAATTCATATTTTTAACAAATTTATTATTTTTTTAATTTAGCCCTTTAACTTTATATTTTATTCAATTTGATCATTCAACCAATTTTTTTATAATTTTTTTCTTTACATCAATTCATTGACTCATTTATACCCCCATCAGTACTTTATCCTTAAAAGTTCCTTATTTAAAAATAATATTATAAATATATTTTAGAAGTTTAGATGATATTTTTTTTATTAAATAACATTACAAATCTTACTTATGCATGTGAAAAATAATATGAAGATATATATATATATATATGCATATCTTATATGAATAGAGAAAGTCGTTTAAATTAGAATCAAATCGTACTATAACATGGTAAATAATTACAATTAAATTTGTATAGAAACTCGAAAACTCGACAATATAATTCGGAACTCGAAAAAAGTTTGTTGCAATTCTCTTTTTTGAACTACTCTTATGTTTTTGTTTTTATTGGTTTGTATATTTTGGCATGTGATGTTGGATTTTCTAAGCTCTACTGTGTTATTTGCTTTAGTTATTAATATATTTTAGGGTACTCTTTTCCTCCTTCCGCTATCTTTGGTCTCGTCTTGGCGTTACCTAGATAAGAAGGAGGTTTTTAACGAGGCCCGTAGTTTATAATGGAAGGTTGAGTTTTCTTTTTGTTGGTTTGATTGTTACAATTGAAATTTGGACAGGTTTACCTTGTTTGATGAAAAATGTGTTCTTATTTTTGTGCTTTTAGAATCATTGTATTGTTTAGTCATAAGTCAATTTATATGTATGTAGATATAATTCAAAATCTTTTTTTTACACATGTGAAAAATAATATGAAGAAATATATATGTAGATATAAATAGAAAAATGTTTAAATTAAAATCAAACTCGAAAAATCGAATCGACTCGAACTCGACTCGAACTCGCTAAAATTGACTCGAATCGAAAAAATTTCAATTTAAGTTCAAGTTGTAAAATATGACGATTGAACTTGAATAACTCGAATTTTTTTGACTCGACTCGACTCGCTCGAACGCGTCTAAGATTAATTCCCAGCAAGAAAAATCCCCCTTCCTTTGTTCAAAAAAAAAGTTCAAAAATTCAAATTTCAATGTTTAAAGCCCTCTCTTTCTGCCCCTATTCCAAACTGCAATTTATTGTAAGCAAAAAGAGCATTTTTCAACAGCTTGCCTACTGCATTGTATTGTAACCGGATGTGTATGGAAAACCATATGTAAACAAACTATAAAACTTGCCATTTTCGAAGTTTAAAACTTGAAATAAGTACACTAGTCGCCGGAGTTGTAAACGGCATAGCTTTTCAGTACATTTCAAGAAAGTCTAAAGATAAAGGGTTTAAGCATTAAAGCTTGACACTACTGAGAAAGGAAACAATTGCTTGCCTAGTCGCCGGAGTTGTTAACAGCTTATTTTGCATTTCTAAAAACCATATAGAAGCTTTTACAGCTACTGAACCACTAAGAACTGCCACCTCTGCCTGATGTTGAAGCCCCATCGCAAGTGCGGTTCGAAGTTGAAGCCTCTTCCTCAAGCAGCTTTGCCTTGTGTGAAAAGAAGAAACATTGGTGATGTTGAACTTCATTAGAACAAGGGGAAAAACACAAGTGAAAATTAACTCACTTTCACGTTTTCGACTTTTCGAAGTGCCTTGCTAATAACTTCCTGGTGGTAATCCGCCTCGGCAGCTGAGTGGATCATTGACACATCTTGTTTATAAGCCCTGCATTTTTTTTAATTAATACAAAGCAGAATAAAATATGTTTATCAAACAATTCCAGGTTGTCTCAAGCCAGCTACAAACTTGTAAAAAAATGACCAAAATTTAATAAAAAAAAAAGACATTGGAAAATGAAAAACAATGACCTCAGCTTCTCTTCAACTTTGTTGTCTAGCCACTTCAGTTCATTGAGTTGTCTCTGAAGAGCCTAGGAAATCAAAAGAGGGCAAAATCTGAAAGTTATGGAACTGGTATCGTTAGGTAGGAAAGAGCAGCAAGCTATACAGAGTTTTGTTTACCTCCAAGCTGAATACGCATCACATTAGCAACCGATAAACCGTTCATATGATAAAATAAGAAAAAATGCTTTGTGAGAAAGAAAGAAATTAAAACCAAGCATAAACTTCTTGTGCCTGTGTGTGTAAGCATACAAATGTGCATGTTTGGAGAGAAAGAGATAGCTAGAGAGGACATCACACCGATCCTTTTTATCCATCATTTCAGCTTCGAACTTCAAACGCTTCAGGCACTGGCATAAGAACTGTAAGCACAGGCAACAAAGAATTAAGACAAAAACAATCTTAGAAAAGGAGGCAAAGGAAAGAAAACTAAGAGAGAAAGATAGAATACCTCTTCATTTTCGAGAGGTCTGACATAAAGAGCATAGTTTGGGGATAAACAAGTCAGAAACAAATAAAACCTTTAGCTTATCCATTCGAGAAATCTTTCATAAAACAAAAAAGAAAAGTTTAACAAAACACACCCATCAGGATCATCACGCCGCTCCTTGATATAACGAAGAAACATATCCTCGATCTTGTAAAAGGTATAACAAGAAGTTTATCAAATCATCATGGAAAGAACATAAATAACAGTGGCGTCGATTAGATATTCTTCACTAACCTTCCCTTGCTAGCATAGGTGGTCAATTCACCCGTAGGCGAAAACATCAGAACGCCAACCTCGGTATCATCGAAAGTAGATAATTCCACGGCCTTCTTGAGAATGGTTTCTCTGCCTTTAGAATAAATCATCTGACGAGAAGAAGGATCGACATCTCTCTTCTTCGGGTGCCTCTTGTAACCCATGATCAGGGGAAATCAAACTCGAAAGTGAAGAAGGAAGAAAACTTGTGGTAGGCTACTAAACGAGAACGGCGTTTATAGGGGAAAAAGAAGAATCTGCATTAAATTTCCAGGCCAGGCAATATGCCAATTGTCAATCATTCCTCAATGAATATCACTAATGGGTTACCTTAATCATGAACATGAAATTAATTTTTCAAAACCTTCAAATAGAAATAAATTTAAGTGAATTATAACTAATACTGCTAAGTGAGGTAATAACTTTTATGGAGTCATCAAAGAAGGTCTGCAAGCCACAGCCAACGGTTTGGCATGCCCTGCGTAGCATTTCTGTGATGAAGTTCAAATAAATTCCCTAAAAAATCCATTATTCATAAGATGGTATCATCAGAAAAAGTCCGAGAAAGTATGTGATCAGTACCAAGAGATTGAAGGCAACACATAACTTTGTAAATCCATAAAGTATACTCCCCATAGGAACTGTCAAGTGATATACAATCTATATTAAATAAAGTTTGGAATTTGACAAAGAATGTTCAAAGCATTAACATAAGCTAACCCACCATTCGATACAGGATAAACATGAGCAGTACTATCCCGATGAATTGCGAAAACAATTGTGCTTGGTAACTGGGTCCAAATATTCAACATCAGTAGACATGCATAAATTTCAAGGGTCCATTATTATAGAATCTCATTTCAGATATTACATCAACCCATATAACCTCCTTTGAATGACTTTCTCTTCACAGAATCTAACTACTAATTCTAAAAAATGCTTGCTGCAGGAAGAATTAAATAGTATTCCATCGCGAGAAATCCTACTATCTAAGCTCCTAGTCGAGATTAGATTTTTTCCCATTAGGAACCATATGTGTACTAAATTTTGACAAAGTTATCCATCCTTGATGAAGTTGCCAATCATAGAGGAAAAATGAAGAGTAGCTCACTTGTTAAAGTTTTAGATTCAAATTCTTTCCGTGTGCTCAAAAGGGATGAACCGAGGGAGGGGACAGTCACCCGAAAATTTGACGATGGTATATGATTTAGAAATTTTCTATGTATTTTCTATTGAGAATCTATGTTCGACCCCCTAGAATTTTATAGGCTCCCCTAACCATTAAAATAAAGGATAGAGATTTCATGCTCAACACATTTCAGAATCAAAAGAACATGGATTCATTAGTATAAAACTATGTGTTCCAACTTTCCTAAAGTAGAATACCTGAATCTAATCATGAACATCCCCATATAACACAATGATCTTTCTTTTTCCTTCGCAAAAACAGTTGTTCAATTCCTAGAGAGCTCAGTACACATATAAATACCACGAATCAGGAAAATTAAAAGGAAATTGTTGAAACAAGAATCAGAAAATTAACATCAAACAGACGGAAAGAGAACATTTTTATATACCTGAATCGTTGAATGCACCGAACCACCCACTTCAAATAATTAACCAATTTTGTAAAAGAAAGTAGTAAAATTCACCAGAAGTGGCAAAGGAGTTGATATCGAATCTTCAAAAATTAGATCAATGTTAGGTTTTCGGAAACTCGAAGAAAACTCCGATTCTAAACGTTTCTTCATCGGAGAACACGGTGAACTTGGGAAGGATACCCATTTTAGGAATCCCTTGAGCTTCGTGTTTTTCATGTTTCCCCGGCAGCACAAGAATCAACGCAAATGTGTGTTCTTGGTAAAGATGTTTTCCAGCAAATCTAAGCAGAGATTTGAATTGAATTTAAGTTGCGTTCATCACGGATGGCCGCTATAACAATTGCCTGAATCGCTATTTAAATATTCAAATTCAAACACAACATCAACATGTAATTTTATGTAAAAATTCAAATACAACATTACATGTATAAATTTATGTAACTATTCACGCTAGGGTGCTTATCGAGCCGGTCGATAGCGAGTTGATTAGTATTTAATTCGTGCTCGTTAAAAAATTTCGTTGCTCGACTCAACTCGTTGCTCGTTAAGCTCGCTAAAATTTTATTCGACTCGTGCTCATTAAAAAAACTCGTTGCTCGTTAAGCTCACCAAAAAAATTTACCTTATTTTTTAAAATCTAGGTAAAATCTAGTAATGCTATTAGAGCTTAATATAACATACAAATTCATATGAAAAAAAAAATCGTGAAAATAGAGGAGATAAATAAAAGAACATGTCATGATTGATTTAGAGATGAAGTCGATATTTGAGTGTGAAACTCTATTTGAGTGTGAAACTCTTTTTAATTTCTCAACAATCTTCGATGAACAAAAAAAGAAAAAAAGACCTTAAAGATTTTGATCTTTTGAATTCCAATCGTATTTTTTATTAGAATTAAAGTTTTTTTTTTCATTTTCTACTTTTATACATGAAATAATATCATAAAAATGCTTAAATAAAAAAAATGGAAGACTAATTAATATAATTTGATTTCTTATTAATACTAATTAACTTTTAAAAATTTTGAGTAATACGAAACGTTTTAAAAATTCAAAATCAAATATTTTATTGATAAATTACCTAGCAAGTTACTGAACTTTTTTAGAATTTTCAACTAGCATTTAAACTTATCGGAACATTTTTTAAGGTAGCACCGAAAATCATTAAAAATTTATTAAAGAGTATAATGAAGTGCTCACGAACTTACCGAGCCGAGCCGGGCCTTGCTCAACTCGAATCATTAAGATCTCGAATCGAGCTTGAGTTCGAGTCGAGTTAACACGAGTCGAACGTTAATTGAGTTTTGACTAAGTTGATCATGAGCTGTTTACGAGCTACTCAACTCAATAGACACCCCTAATCTAACATGCGATACATGTAATTATCCGCACACAACATTCCAAATAATATTTAATATTAAATTTAAAATTCGAATTTCAATGTTTAAAATCCTCTCTTCCCCTATTTCAATATGCAATTTATTGTGTGAAAAAAAAAAGAGCATCTTCCAACAGCTT
The DNA here is from genome assembly GCA_958450335.1 of Hibiscus tridactylites. NCBI lineage: Eukaryota > Viridiplantae > Streptophyta > Magnoliopsida > Malvales > Malvaceae > Hibiscus > Hibiscus tridactylites. The sequence goes on from OY288287.1 coordinate 23,356,762, forward strand.
GATTGAATAGCTGTGCATAGTATTGATACAATATACAAGTCCCACGTTTGATAGTTATCTAGAAAAATCAAATCAAATCAATTTTTTTTACACATATCTTTCTAAGTGTGACAATTAGCAAATGTCATGTTTATATAGTTATGTCTATTCGAATATGAATGCGTGAAAACATAAAGTTACTATTCACACATAATATTGATTCATAAAGCCGTTCACATATAATATTATAAGTAAAATTTTACGGTTCATGTTCGAGATTCGTGGCTCTCCCTCTCAGTAATGGTTCAAATTCGGGTTCTTGCTGGTGCACCCAACCTTTGTTGGTAACTCATCCAACCTTCTTTGAATGACTTTTTCTTCCGGAATCTGATTATTAACCCTAAAAACACTTGATGTAAGAAGAATTAATCTAACACACCTGATTTTGGTGGGTAAGTTTTCTAGCGAAAATTTTCTGCATAGTATTGATACAATAGAGCGCGACATCCTCCTTTGCTTTTGCTTCTCAAATCGGTGGTCGGTTATTAATTTTAATATTAATTATCGGCCATCGAGTTTAATATTTTTTTTATTTTTTTATTTTTTAAATAAAAAAATTATCTTTGTAATACGTTTTTCTCTGTTTTTATGGCACGCTTTTATTTATTTTTGTGGTTCGTATCATTTGTCGTTTGGCATGATTTCTGCATATTTTATCGGTTGTTTTCTATTTTGTCGGTGGTCATAGAAAGATAGATCCCAATTTATTGATGGTTGTTTGTCGATGTAATCAGGTTTGGGTAACAGAGCATTCTGCTTGATAATATGGTTCGCTCATCACTCATTTTTTATCTCGTAAAGCGTCTCGTTTGTTTATAGATAAAGAAATTAAAAAAATTAAATTTTAATAGTATGCTAATCTTATACAATGGACAAGTTCCATATTTGATGCTTCAAAAATCGAATCAAATTAAATTTATTTACACATATCTTTCCTAGTATGACAATTAGCAAATGTCATATTTATATAGTGTATAATAGAATATGAATGAGTAAAAACATGAACTTACTATTCATACATAGTATTACTATTGATTCATATACGTTCCACGTATGACATTACAAGTAACTATTCAGGCTAACATCACAAGTACTTACCTAGTCGCCGGAGTTATTAACGGTCCAAACACGAAATCACAGGTATTAATTTATGTAACTGTACACACAGCAACAATACATGTGATTCGAATTTCAATGTTAAGTTTAAAATTCGAATTGAGAAAACAATGATGGTTGGGTGGCTAGAACTTTCTCACCTGCTTCCTCTCTTCCCGTAAGTCTTGCGTTCTAAAATCCAACAAGAGCACTCCCTTCTCCCTCTCTCCTAGGTTCTAAGATTAATTCCCAGCAGGAAAAATCCCCCTTCCTTTGGTCAAAAATTCAAATTTCAATGTTTAAAGCCCTCTCTTTCTGCCCCTATTCCAAACTGCAATTTATTGTAAGCAAAAAGAGCATTTTTCAACAGCTTGCCTACTGCATTGTATTGTAACCGGATGTGTATGGAAAATCATATGTAAACAAACTATAAAACTTGCCATTTTCGAAGTTTAAAACTTGAAATAAGTACACTAGTCGCCGGAGTTGTAAACGGCATAGCTTTTCAGTACATTTCAAGAAAGTCTAAAGATAAAGGGTTTAAGCATTAAAGCTTGACACTACTGAGAAAGGAAACAACTGCTTGCCTAGTCGTCGGAGTTGTTAACAGCTTATTTTGCATTTCTAAAAATCATATAGAAGCTTTTACAGCTACTAAACCATTAAGAACTGCCACCTCTGCCTGATGTTGAAGCCCCATCGCAAGTGCGGTTCGAAGTTGAAGCCTCTTCCTCAAGCAGCTTTGCCTTGTGTGAAAAGAAGAAACATTGGTGATGTTGAACTTCATTAGAACAAGGGGAAAAACACAAGTGAAAATTAACTCACTTTTACGTTTTCGACTTTTCGAAGTGCCTTGGTAATAACTTCCTGGTGGTAATCCGCCTCGGCAGCTGAGTGGATCTTTGACACATCTGGTTTATAAGCCCTGCATTTTTTTTAATTAATACAAAGCAGAATAAAATATGTTTATCAAACAATTCCAGGTTGTCTCAAGCCAGCTACAAACTTGTAAAAAAATGACCAAAATTTAATAAAAAAAAAGACATTGGAAAATGAAAAACAATGACCTCAGCTTCTCTTCAACTTTGTTGTCTAGCCACTTCAGTTCATTGAGTTGTCTCTGAAGAGCCTAGGAAATCAAAAGAGGGCAAAATCTGAAAGTTATGGAACTGGTATCGTTAGGTAGGAAAGAGCAGCAAGCTATACAGAGTTTTGTTTACCTCCAAGCTGAATACGCATCACATTAGCAACCGATAAACCGTTCATATGATAAAATAAGAAAAATTCTTTGTGAGAAAGAAAGAAATTAAAACCAAGCATAAACTTCTTGTGCCTGTGTGTGTAAGCATACAAATATGCATGTTTGGAGAGAAAAAGATAGCTAGAGAGGACATCACACCGATCCTTTTTATCCATCATTTCAGCTTCGAGCTTCAAACGCTTCAGGCCTTGGCATAAGAACTGTAAGCACAGGCAACAAAGAATTAAGACAAAAACAATCTTAGAAAAGGAGGCAAAGGAAAGAAAACTAAGAGAGAAAGATAGATTACCTCTTCATTTTCGAGAGGTCTGACATAAAGAGCATAGTTTGGGGATAAACAAGTCAGAAACAAATAAAACCTTTAGCTTATCCATTCGAGAAATCTTTCATAAAACAAAAAAGAAAAGTCAATAGACACCCCTAATCTAACATGCGATACATGTAATTATCCGCACACAACATTCCAAATAATATTTAATATTAAATTTAAAATTCGAATTGCAATGTTTAAAATCCTCTCTTCCCATATTTCAATATGCAATTTATTGTGTGAAAAAAAAGAGCATCTTCCAACAGCTTGATTGAATAGTTGTGCATAGTATTGATACAATATACAAGTCCCACGTTTGATAGTTATCTAGAAAAATCAAATCAAATCAAATTTTTTTACACATATCTTTCCAAGTGTGACAATTAGCAAATGTCATGTTTATATAGTTATGTCTATTCGAATATGAATGCGTGAAAACATAAAGTTACTATTCACACATAATATTGATTCATATAACCGTTCACATATAATATTATAAGTAAAATTTTACGGTCCATGTTCGACATTCGTGGCTCTCCCTCTCAGTAATGGTTCGAATTCGGGTTCTTGTTGGTGCACCCAACCTTTGTTGGTAACTCATCCAACCTTCTTTGAATGGCTTTTTCTTCCAGAATCTGATTATTAACCCTAAAAACACTTGATGTAAGAAGAATTAATCTAACACACCTGATCTTGGTGGGTAAGTTTTCTAGCGAAAATTTTCTGCATACACAACGCCTCAAACCCGAAACCTTGTTTAAGTGATATTAAGCTGCTTACTGTAATCACTAATTTTGTCCCGAAACTTAAACTCGTTTTTGTTTATTTTTTGGGCTTGTATTGGGCTAAAAAAATAATAATAAAAATAAAGGACAAAAAAAAAAGAAAAAGAGGGACTTAAAACATTATTATTATTATTATTATTATTATTATTATTATTATTATTATTATTATTATCACTATTAATATAATTACTATTGTTTTTGTTATTATTTATTATTATTATTTATATTACTATTATCTATTTATTATTATTATTATTATTTAATATTATTACTAATATTAGTATTATGTTTATCATTATTATTAGAAAAAGACTAATCCATATATATAAATAAACCCAATGAAGCCCATCTATTAAACAAATAATTGTCCATTTACAAAGATAAAATGTTACAAGGCCTGTTTCGGGCCTAATCCGGAATTGAGCAAAAAAAAAACCCTAATCTTTGTCTTCTCTTGCGCAACCGTCTAGTGGCCGTAGGATCAGGAGATGATCCAAGGGTCCAGATTGAACCTGAGGAAAAACCCTAGCAAGGCATCAGCAAGCCCAGCGCCGCACGCCCAGCACCGTTGGATCTAGACGTGAACCAACGGTCCAGATCCCTTCATCCGGAAACCCTAAGGGTTCCCCCTTGTCTCGCGCCGCCATGAAACCTCAGCCGTTAGATCGAAACTCGATCTAACGGCTCACAACGATGCCCGGAAGGATCTAGAAGTTTCACGCGCCCACGCGCGACTGTTCGCTCTCCCACGCGCGCGTGCTTTCGACCGGACTGACCACTTCCTCTCCACGTCGTTGTGTCCCTCCCGATCAGGCAATACCGGCAACAAAAAATTTCAGTCAGAAAATTTTAGATACCTAAAACGGAAAAGAAAAAAACAAAAAAAAAAAAAAATTCAAGGCCAACACGCAACAGCAAATTCAGAAGCCACATGCAAAAAGGGAACACGACAACAGAGCATAAAGTCAACACTTTTGTTTTTTTAATCTCTTTGTAACATTCGGTTATAAAAACCGAACCCCAAAATCATTGTAATCTTTCTCGGCAATTATCAAAAAAATCAATACAAAAAAACAATATTTCTCCAAAAAGGTATCTGATCTTCTCATTTTTATTTGCATGGAAAATTGAAAAAAAAAGGAAAAAAGGAGAATCGTTTTTTTACCGTTCGTTGCTCCGAGTCGTGCCGCTTGGCCTTCCGGACGTCAATAAGCCATCGAACCCTCGCTGGATCGGGCATGGTGAGACGTCGTTGAGTGAACGGAGTCTTTTCCGTTTCGGAGGGAGCGCCGGTGTTAGGGTTTCGAAGGAGGAAGGGCTTTGTTTTCCAAACGTAGAAATCAGAGGGTTGTTCTGTTTTATTCTCGGTTGTAAAAAAAATTGCAAAAGAGGGGAACAGAAGCAAGAATAGGGGTTTTATAGCGTTGTGATAAAAAAAGGGTCTAATCCCAGAATAGTCCCTCCGCGTTTAAAAATTTATTTCAAGCCATTCCGCGTTTTTAAATTACCTCCGTAGTCCCTTCTATTTTTCGAGAATTTTCTGTTTCGTCCATATTTAATTTTAGTCGATTTTCGATTGGGTAAATTACCCTTCAAGTACCTCAAATCTGTTGTCCCCTTCCAATTTGGTCCCTTTTTGTCGATTTAATCTCTTTGGGTTGGTGTTATTACAATGTAGGTCCTTTTTATTCTGTGTTGAGTTTATTTACTCCCTTTTTGTCGATTTTATGTAGTGATGTATATATATTATACGGTTCTTATTAGTTATATATATATTATCATTGCTACATATATATGGATTGTCATTCGTACGTTTTTTTTTTATAATTTTATCCATACTTATGCATATGCATGTATTTTGTATTTCATTTAAATTTTGTTCTTTTATTATTCGTTTTCATTCGAGTGGGTTTACTTCCGTTTTTATTTATCTCGTTATTAACTCTTGTTCCCGGTGTCCGCGTGGGAACGATATTCCGAATATTCAGATACCGATTCTTTTGGAGTCGTAGGACCTTAGATTAGATTGAGTTTTGTATTTATGCATTTAGTCCTTTTTCTTTTAAAAATAAAAAAATGTTTTCAATCATGCGATGTCCTTTTATTCGGAAATGAACGAGGCCAGTACCAGTCGTAGTGGTGGTGGTTCGGACGTTCATTCTCGAATATTAGGATTTTCGAAATTTACTCGCGTATATAACCAAGTCTCGGTTAAAATTGTCACTTCGATTCGCAAAATTTGATTTTAATTAAGCGGTAAAGTTTAGGTACCAATTTTGGGCACGTCGAGGGTGCTAACCCTTCCTCGCGTGTAACCGACTCCCGAACCCTTTTCGAATCTCTGGTTTCTATTTCCGGTGTCTGGTCTACCATTTCAAAGTGGCCGGTGGCGGCTCCTCCCATTTTTTAAATATTTTTCTAAACTCCCTTCTATTTTTAAAACATTTTTCAAATTCCCCATATTTTCCTGTAATTCTCAAAATCCACTTTTTAAAATCCGAATATTTTTCGATAATTCTCAAAATCCACTTTTTACCCCCAATTTTCCAATATTTTTTTTAAAATCCATTTTACCCCTCAATTTCCAAAAATTCCCTTTTTAACCCCTATTTCAAAATCTCTCAAATATCCTTCCGCCCTTTCCACTTACACATATACATATACAAGTGTTTTTCAAAAAATTAGTCGCTACAGATGGCGACTCCGCTGGGGACAAATTTTTGTTTTCAAAAAACAAAAACAAAAGAGAGTCAGGCCAAGGAAACTTTACCGTTTAATTAATATCAAAGGTTGCGAGTTAAAGTGACAAATTTAACCGATATTTGTTTATAAACGCGAGTCTATTTCGAACGCATTCATTTTTTACATGTATACCCTTTCGTCTAAGTGAGGGGAAAACGCTAGTGCTTTCGTGGGGATATTGTTCCTCCGTGTAGGCCTAGTAAGTACCTTCGGGGCTCGACTACCCTATATCTTCGTGAGAATATCGTTTCTCCGTGTAGATATAGCTAAAGGGTCCCCTTGGATTGAACTCGGTTGAAATGAGCCTATGATGGGTGATGACCGGGGGCCTTACTACCCTTAGTAGGGGACAGCGAGGACAATTCGAGTACCTCCTAGAACCAAAACTGCATGTAGCGAACTAGAATGCCTACCCCTTAGAGCCATGCGGATAACCTAGGTGAACTAGACGAGATAAATAGGGCTGCTTATTTATGCTTATTTTCTGTCTTATTAATCATAACTACTCGACACTAACACGTTTCATTTTGCTTTTTGCATTTATTTTGCATACATACCATGACATAACGGTGTTGAGTCAAGGTGGTTTTACCTAATTCGGGGCTTTTATTACGAACGGGAGGTTGCTAAAAGGATGTCAACTCGCAAAATTCGAATTCGGCCTCGACATTTTTTTCAAAACTTTTATTTTCACGGACACAATTCGGAGATACAAGGGGCATCTGTGGGAAATTGCTATGACTACCTTGCAACAAGGAATCTCTTTTATGTCTAAATGAAAGTTGGCCTAAGGGGAGTCACCTATACGACCAACACCGTTATTTGCATACACATTTGCATACATTTTTATTTGCATTATCTGTTCATACATCATTTCATAGCATAATCATTCACAACATTAAATCTCTAGTCATACATTCATTACATCATACCCATCGCTAATTAGGCATCAAAGTTTGTGTTTAAATTCATGATGCATTACATCATACTCATTGCTAAAACTCTTTGTTCAAATTCATAACACATTCATCACATCATTGCTAACCGGGACTCTCGCCCAAGTAAAAGAGAATGAATGACCGAGCTAGCTCGAACACACTTGGTCCAAAATCAAAGTGAGTCAATATTGTATGCAAAAATCCAATTCTCATGATTGGTGAAAACTGATTGTACCCAGGGGAATGGTACAGCTAGCCCGGGGCAAAGGGTTACCGATAAAGGCAATTCAAATCCGTTAATCCTTGTGCATTTGGGAAAAATGCAAGACTCAATACATGGATAATTCAAATATCCATCGAAAAATCAATTTTCACAAATGGTCAAAGGGAAATAAATCCTTTGGAAAAATCCAACATCACAGTTGGTGTAAACTGATTGTACCCAGGGGAATGGTACGACTAGCCCGGAGCAAACGACTACCGGTAAAGGCAATTCAAATCCGTTAGTCCTTGTGCATTTGGGAAAAATGCAAAAGAAACAAGCTAAGCCGTCGATTTTTTGTCATTTTTATCATTTCACTTTGTCACCTAAAAACATTGTTGCATTCTTTGATTCTTTAAACATTTCATTCATGAATTCTTTATTGTTTTCCAAATATACATGTATATACTATTTTATAGAAATACATTTTAAATTCAATTCAAAAAGAAATTTTTAACAAAAAAAACCTGAATGTTGTGGACATTACAAATGAAAACACTTATCTGTTCTACTCAAGCCAAGGGAAGAGTGACAATGAGAGATCAAAAGTAATGGGCCACTCCCATTGAATGAATTCGCCTCTCAAGCATTGTTGTCTAAGATCCTTTAAGAAAGCGATAACTCGAAAACATCTACCACCTGAAGACTATTCTGATATCCAAGTATGGGAGGACATTTGGATCCAAGCCAAGGATCACTTCCAACTAGGGGGCAAGAGGATGAAATTGCATGGACAAATGAGCAACTTTCAATTTAAATCATGCTATGAAGAGGAAAAGTGCAATAAAGGAGACACTTGGTCTAATTTAAAAAAAAACAAAAACAAAAACAAAAAAATTGTGCTAAATGAAGCCGACCTAGACCAAGATCAAAGTCACCAACGCGTGAGCCCGGATCAACAAAAGGGCTAAAAAAAACTCTTCATACGAATGCAACATGAACAACGAAAGGAAAGTTGTGCTCAAAAGGCCAATTCAAACCAAGCTAAAAGTTATCAAAGTTGAAACCAAAAGCGAAGGCGCTAAATCAAGCTATGAGAATTCTTCATCCAATTGCACCCCTACTTAGATTAATCGGAAGTACGCACCAACACAATGAAAGGCGAACACCCAAAAAATGGATAGTCTAATGCCATCCAAGCATATCCACATCAGACGGTACATGATGATCCTCAAATCGGGGCATATGTCCCCCTTCTGTCACACCCACAAGCCGTAGCCTACATTTCAAGACCGCTCCGACCATACACGGATGGATGAATTTGTCTTCAGAATACATCCCGCCTATCGGAGTTAACCTTTCTTCAAGGATTGCCACACTTCTAATGCTTGATCGAGATTAAAAATGAGGGAAGGATGGGGCACTGTGAGTCACTGAGTTAAAGAGAGCCACCATTAAATCGGGTCGAAACTAGGTATGGGAGTCTCTCATCTCGGAAGCTTGATAGCCCAGAAGGGTTCTCACATGTATGCCCTTTTACAACATTCGTGACTTTTTAAACAAAAATGCTATTTGGCACTTTTTCAAAAAAACCGCAACTAGATTTTCATAAATTTCACTTCTCATGATTTTTCAAATTGTATATTTGTACATAATACAATTGTTTTTCCAACAAGCATCTCACACTCTATATCAATACAAAAGATTTCTCTACATTTGTTCACAAATGATTTCAAAAGTACAGGGACCAACAGCGAGCTTGTCGGCCGATTGCACAAAAAGAAAACAAACAAACAAAAAAAAAAAAACAATTTTGACTAAATAAACCATACAATAGTTGACCTTCCCCCTAAATAGGTGACATTTTGGAAGATGATAGTCGGACCCACAAAAGGTTGGGACATCATTGAAACCATTTGATCGAGACCATAAGACCGAGCCGGTACAATTATGAAATCAGGGGGGCATCCCTTTGAATGTCAGCATCAGGATCATAACATTCGCATCAACATTAGTGCATTCATCATGCATTCACATCAAGCATCTACACCATATGTCAAGTTACATGCATCCATACAAAACAAACATATTTCATTCAAAAAAAATAAACAGGTCAAAAGACAAGGATGGTGAATCCTCAACCAAAGGAAAGTCACGCCAACAAAAAAGACAAATCAACAAGGAAGTTGGACCCCGCCAAGAGGAACAACTACAATACCAAATCTTCTTCCCAACATCGATCCTGTTATGCCATTGGTGGTATAGCGGATCTCTTACTTCATCGATCTTGTTATGTCGTTGGTGGTGTAGCGGATCTCTTACTACATCGATCTTGTTATGCCGTTGGTGGTGTACCGGATCTCTTACTACATCGATCTTGTTATGCCGTTGGTGGTGTAGCGGATCTCCTACAACATCGATCTCGTCCTGCCTTTGATGGTAGTGGATCCCCTTCAACATCGATCTCGTCCTACCATTGATGGTAGCGGATCTCCTTCAACATCGATCTTGTTATGTCGTTAATGGTGTATCAGATCTCCTCCTCATCGGGTTTCGTCTTACCGTTGATGGTGCAGCGAACCTTCGGTCATGCCTCTTCGTCGGAGTCGTAGCTTGACCACCTCACCTAACCGGACCATGCCTCTTCATCTAAGTCGCAGCTTGGTCTCCAATCTAAATCGGATCATGCCTCTTCATCTAAGTCGTAGCTTGATCCCCAATCTCATCAGACCATGCCTCTTCATCTAAGTCGCAGCTTGGTCTCCAATCTAAATCGGATCATGCCTCTTCATCTAAGTTGTAGCTTGATCTCCAATCTCATCAGACCACGCCTCTTCATCTAAGTCGCAGCTTGGTCTCCTATCTAAATCAGATCATGCCTCTTCATCTAAGTCGTAGCTTGATCTCCACTAACTCTTCAGATGATGCCTCTTCATCTAAGTCGTAGCTTGATCTCCACTAACTCTTCAGATCATGCCTCTTCATCTAAGTCGTAGCTTGATCTCCACTAACTCTTCAGATCGTGCCTCTTCATCTAAGTCGTAGCTCGATCTCCACTAACTCTTCAGATCATGCCTCTTCATCTAAGTCGTAGCTTGATCTTTTATAACTCTTCAGATCGTGCCTCTTCATCTAAGTCGTAGCTCGATCTCCACCAACTCACCGGATCATGTCTCTTCGACAGAGTCATAGCCTGGTCCAATCTAATCTCCTGATCTGGCCTCGTCGTCAGTGGCGTAATGGATCACCCACATCCAACAGGGAAGTGGGACAAAATTAGTGCTTATGGTCTTTGCTTTATCCTTGTTCCACAAGCATAAGCAAAGAGAGGCAACTGTAATCACTAATTTTGTCCCGAAACTTAAACTCGTTTTGTTTATGTTTTGGGCTTGTATTGGGCTAAAAATAATAATAATAAAAATAAAGGACAAAAAAAGAAAAAGAGGGACTTAAAACATTATTATTATTATTATTATTATTATTATTATTATTATTATTATTATTATTATTATTATTATTATTATTATTATTATTATTATTATTATTATCTTATTATTATTATTATTATTATTATTATTATATTATCATTATTCATTACTATTATCACTATTAATATAATTACTATTGTTTTTGTTATTATTTATTTATTATTATTTATATTACTATTATCTATTTATTATTATTATTTAATATTATTACTAATATTAGTATTATGTTTATCATTATTATTAGAAAAAGACTAATCCATATATATAAATAAACCCAATGAAGCCCATCTATTAAACAAATAATTGTCCATTTACAAAGATAAAATGTTACAAGGCCCGTTTCGGGCCCGATCCGGAATTGAGCAAAAAAAAACCCTAATCTTTGTCTTCTCTTGCGCAGCCGTCTAGTGGCCGTAGGATCAGGAGATGATCCAAGGGTCCAGATTGAACCCGAGGAAAAACCCTAGCAAGGCATCAGCAAGCCCAGCGCCGCACGCCCCGCACCGTTGGATCTAGGCGTGATCCAACGGTCCAGATCCCTTCATCCGGAAACCCTAAGGGTTCCCCCCTCGTCTCGCGTCGCCATGAAACCTCAACCGTTAGATCGAATCTCGATCTAACGGCTCACAACGATGCCCGGAAGGATCTAGAAGTTTCACGCGCCCACGCGCGACTGTTCGCTCTCCCACGCGCGCGTGCTTTCGACCGGACTGACCACTTCCTCTCCACGTCGTTGTGTCCCTCCCGATCAGGCAATACCGGCAACAAAAAAATTCAGTCAGAAAATTTTAGATACCCAAAACGGAAAAGAAAAAAACAAAAAAAAACAAATTCAAGGCCAACACGCAACAGCAAATTCAGAAGCCACATGCAAAAAGGGAACACGACAACAGAACATAAAGTCAACACTTTTGTTTTTTTAATCTCTTTGTAACATTCGGTTATAAAAACCGAACCCCAAAATCATTGTAATCTTTCTCGGCAATTATCAAAAAAATCAATACAAAAAAACAATATTTCTCCAAAAAGGTATCTGATCTTCTCATTTTTATTTGCATGCAAAATCGAAAAAAAAGGAAAAAAGGAGAGTCGTTTTTTATCGTTCGTTGCTCCGAGTTGTACCGCTTGGCCTTCCGGACGTCAATAAGCCATCGAACCCTCGCTGGATCGGGCATGCTGAGACGTCGTTGAGTGAACGGAGTCTTTTTCGTTTCGGAGGGAGCACCGGTGTTAGGGTTTCAAAGGGGGAGGGGCTTTGTTTTCCAAACGTAGAAATCAGAGGGTTGTTCTGTTTTATTCTCGGTTGTAAAAAAAATTTGCAAAAGAGGGGAACAGAAGCAAGAATAGGGGTTTTATAGCGTTGTGATAAAAAAAGGTCTAATCCCAAAATAGTCCCTCCGCGTTTAAAAATTTATTTCAAGCCATTCCGCGTTTTTAAATTACCTCCGTAGTCCCTTCTATTTTTCGAGAATTTTTTGTTTCGTCCATATTTAATTTCAGTCGATTTTCGATTGGGTAAATTACCCTTCAAGTCCCTCAAATCTGTTGTCCCCTTCCAATTTGGTCCCTTTTTTGTCGATTTAATCTCTTTGGGTTGGTGTTATTACAACGTAGGTCCTTTCTATTCTGTGTTGAGTTTATTTACTCCCTTTTTGTCGATTTTATGTAGTGATGTATATATATTATACGGTTCTTATTAGTTATATATATATTATCATTGCTACATATATATGTATTGTCATTCGTACGTTTTTTTATAATTTATCCATACTTATGCATATGCATGTATTTTGTATTTCATTTAAATTTTGTTCTTTTATTATTCGTTTTCATTCGAGTGGGTTTACTTCCGTTTTTATTTATCTCGTTATTAACTCTCGGTCCCGGTGTCCGCGTGGGAACGATATTTCGAATATTCAGATACTGATTCTTTTGGAGCCGTAGGACCTTAGATTAGATTTAATTTTGTATTTATGCATTTAATCCTTTTTCTTTTAAAAATAAAAAAATGTTTTCAATCATGCGATGTCCTTTTATTCGGAAATGAACGAGGCCAGTACCAGTCGTAGTGGTGGTGGTTCGGACGTTCATTCTCGAATATTAGGATTTTCGAAATTTACTCGCGTATATAACCAAGTCTCGGTTAAAATTGTCACTTCGATTCGCAAAATTTGATTTTAATTAAGCGGTAAAGTTTAGGTACCAATTTTGGGCACGTCGAGGGTGCTAAACCTTCCTCGCGTGTAACCGACTCCCGAACCCTTTTCGAATCTCTGGTTTCTATTTCCTGTGTCCAGTCTACCATTTCAAAGTGGCCGGTGGCGACTCCTCCCATTTTTTAAATATTTTTCTAAACTCCCTTCTATTTTTAAAACATTTTTCAAATTCCCCCTATTTTCCGATAATTCTCAAAATCCATTTTTTAAAATCCGAATATTTTTCCGATAATTCTCAAAATCCACTTTTTACCCCCAATTTTCCAATATTTTTTTTAAAATCCATTTTACCCCTCAATTTCCAAAAATTCCCTTTTTAACCCCTATTTCAAAATCTCTCAAATATCCTTCCACCCTTTCCACTATACCTACACATATACCTATACAAGTGTTTTTCAAAAAATTAGTCGCTACACGTACTACTTGGACCAACCCGTTAATTCGTAATTTACTTTGTGATTTTCTCAAACATTTGGTTTTATTAATGAATTTGTAATTTATTTTCTAAGTTATTGGAGTCGAATAATCCGAGTCAATTTAAATTAATAGATCGCTTTCGAGTTCAAGTTGCCTTCGAATTTTGTCAACTTGGAAAACCGAAGTAAAAAAATAAATTTTACCATTTTGCTATTTAGTCCATTATTTCTTTATTTCTTCAAATTTTCTTTCATTCTAAGTCTTTTTTTACTAAATTTGAACTACATGCTCCTAAGCCACTGAAGAAAACTTATGAATCTTCGAATCCTCTTTTTGAAAACATTTTTTTCTTTTTATAGTCTCTCAATTTTGTATGATTTACTCATTTATTATTTCACTTTTATTTTAAGTTCATTTTGATCAAATTTGAACCACATATTCCAATTATCATTTTATAATATCTATGTAATTATGATTCATACTTTTAGGATTTTTTTAATTTAGTCACTCAACTTTTCATTTTGTTCAATTTGATCATTCAAATACATTATTTGTAAATTATTTCTCTCATTAATTACTTAACTATTTTATACTCGCATCAATACTTTGTCCTAAAAAATTATTCTTTAAAAATTACATTATAAATATATTTTATAGTGATAAATAATATTTGATTTATTAAATAACATTACAAATCTTTTGCATGTAACGCCCGTGTTTTGGGGTTAGGAGTTAGTGGGGTTACGGTTCGAGTCGGTAAAATTTAATTAAAATTAATTCAACCTTAAATTGGACCTATTTGAGCTTTAGTAAAAAGGGGAGGGACCTATGTTGTGATTTTACCCAAAAGAGTTTAAAGGAAGACAACTTTTAAATAAAAGTCATCTTCTCTTTCCCTCAATTCCCCTCCCAACGTCAAAAACCCCATCTCCAAAACCTCTCAAAGCTAGTTACTATTCCATTGGATATCTTCTTTATTTCAAGGTGTTTTTGAAAGGTAAAATCATTTTCTTACTCTCCTTTCTATCCTCTATCTACCCATGGTTTTAGATTTCAAAGATATGAAGTTTTGAAAATTAGGGTTTGATTCAAAGTTTGGGTTTTTATGGGGGTTTTCATCTTGTTTTACAAAATTGAGTTGGGGCTTTGTTTATTCATGTTAAAAGGTGCAACATATGTTAATTTGGTTGAGTTTTGTGGAAAACCCGAAGTAGGGTCTTAGAGCAAATTTTAAGGTGTCAAAACTTGGGTTTTGGGGAGGTTTAAGGTTGAAATTGAAGGGCTGTTGGTTTAGGTATATTAGGAAGGTGATTTGGGGCCTTTTGGGTGTCATTTGGATGATTGGAAGTGGAGTTTTCAGCTAGTGTTGTAGGGAGTACGAATTTGAGATATTTGGGGATTTAATTTAGTTGGAAATTTTGGATGAAGTTGGTTTGAATTCAAAGGTTATGTGTTGATTGAATATTAGCATTGATTGTGGTTGTTGGTTGTGTTTTTGGTTGGCTAGAAGCAAGAGGAGTCGTCGAAGGAGCTTTGGGACCGAATCCGGGTTCGTAAGAGGATTGTTTCGGTTGCTAAGGAAGGGCGGTGAGTGGTTTCAAACTTGTTTTAAAGTTTGGTTCGAGTGTGTTTAGTGTGTGAGTGAAATGTGCTTGGTAGGCCATTTTCTTTTAATTCAAGTTGTTGATTTTAGTTATTGATTTCCATTTAATACTATTGTGTATTTGCCTATTTATGCTCTTGTGGTTTGTGGTTAAATTGATGCATGTATATCATGAAATGTATATATGTGATGAGCATGGAATGTGGTTGATGATATATGATGTGGTTATGAAAATTGGCACTAAATAAATTATCGGTTGTAAATGATCGATCATTAGGATTAGTGTGCACACAAATTGAGTCAAAACGTACGTGACCTTGATGGCGTTAAGTCATCAAGGAGGAGTACGGTGATGTAATATTCCACCGGAAGCTTTTATATATTTCTACGGGATGATGAGTGGAATCCCATCTGTAGGGCATGTGGCGATGAGTGAAATCCCGCACATGCAAGGTCCGGTGATGAATGTAATCCCCCCGAGGTAAAGTGTTGTTGAGATTTTAATCCGCACAATCGGGGTAATTAATAGTGGCCAATTAAACTTGTTCATATAATGGTGATATGTGATGTTAATATATGATTGTTGATATTGATGCTTGATGCTTAGTATGATGTAAGATGCCATACTATGCCACTTGAAAGACTAGCTAGGTCTACTTGATTATATGCCATTGTAGGTTGTATGTGAGATTAGGATTTACATGCTTGAACCCTGCATTGTTGATGTTTTTCGTTTTAGAGCACCCTCACTAAGCTTATAGCTTACGCTCTCAATGTTCAACAATGCAGATCATTAGCGTGGTGTTAGCTCGGAGCAAGGCAAGAAGGGCTCTCCAAGTTTGTGGCTCAAGTACGGTGGTAAATTTTGTATTAGTTAGCAATGTGGCAAGGGTTTTTGTATGAGCTATGTGTGACTCATGTATGTTGATGCTTTGTTTTGGCCTTGGTTTGTAAAGCATGATATGCTATGATGGATGTTGTGTGTGTTGGCATGTCTATTGGTGTTTAGGTTGTCTTGTTAGAGAGTGCAAAACCTCATATGCTTATCTTGTGCCTTTTAAGGCCTTTGAGTTCCACGTATGACCTTATATGTTGAATTGCCTTTTTGGAATGTCATGTATGGATGCCTAGTTTATGTTTGAATGCTTAAGATGCTTGTATGGTTGTGCATCACCTTGTGTTGAAATGTGCCTTTGGTTTCAAGTTAAAGCATGCTTATACATTTGGTTTGCCATAGGATACATGCTAGTGTGCTGGTTGAGGTTTTAGAGGGATTTAGATGCATCATTGTGCCTTAAATCAGCTAAAACCTATAAGTTCGTAGCAGGGATATCGATATGGTTGGTCCCGTATCGATACGGCCTTCTTGTTCCAAGCCTCGCGTTTCGATACACGAGGGGGCGTATCGATACCTTTTTGGTCATTGAAGCTACTGTCCATTTTGGTATCGAAACGGGTCTCTGGCGTATCGATGCGGTCATCTTAGCGTTGACCGTGAGAAGTCAACCGTTGGGGAGAGTATCGATACACCCCTTGGGCGTATCGATACGGTCTCCACGGGTTGACTCTGACCAGTTGACCTAGTCAAGGGGTATCGATACACCCCTTAAGTGTATCGATACCGCCTGCAGTTTAAGTTTAAAATTGAGCTGTAAAATGTTGGTTTGAGTTCGTTTGATTGTCTCGTGAATGTTGTTCCGATGTATGATCACTTAGGATTTAATAATCCTCTAGACAAGATTTTAAAATGAAAAAAAATAGGGTTGCTAACCGAGGGGATAAGGGGTTTCACTCGGTTTTCCCCGTGTGGCTCACTCGGACCGGTCATCCGGTCAGACCGGGACGAGGGGGTTACATTGCATATGAAAAGATATGAAGAAATGTACATATATATCTTGTATGATTAAATAAAGTCGTTTAAATTAGAATCAATCTACATAATACTATTATAAATAATTATAATTAATCTTTATTCACCATAATAATTACAATTAATCTAAAATAGATATTTTGAACTAAACAATACATAAGTACTTTTCGAAAGCACTTTTGAACTAAACAATAAACACATTTTGAAATGCAAGCATCAAATAATGTTGTTATCTATTTTTTTGACAACAAAATTAAATACTTCTATTTTAAATCAAACAATACATAAGCACTTTTCAAAAGCACTTTTTCACTGCATTTTTTAAAAGTAATATCAAACGAATTTTAATAAAATTTAGGGATAACTATATTTTTAGTACCCACATTTACACGTTTTTTCTATTTTTGTATCCTACCTATTTTTTTGGCAAAATAGTACCTAACGTTACGTTTTGTTTCTATTTTGATACCCCACCGTTAAAAAATTAATGAAATGTTGACTAGGGGAGAGAAAATCACATGTGGCATGCTGCCACATTATTTTCTCTCTCCTAGTCAACATGTCACGTGTGCTTTTTTTCATGATTTTTATTGACGTGTCATGCTAACTAGGAGAGAGAAAATGACGTGATAGCATGTCACGTGTGATTTTCTCTCTCTTAGTCAGTCTTCTATTAATTTTTTAACGGTGGGTACCAAAATAGAAACAAAACGTAACGTTAGGTACTATTTTGCCAAGAAAAATAGGTAGGGTACCAAAATAGGAAAACGGGTAAACGTGAAGTGCTAAAATTGTAGTTATTCTTAAAATTTATTACATTCAACTCGACTCGATCAAATATTTACTTAGATATATTACCTTCGACTCATCACACGTGCTTCTGATCAAAGAAATGGTAATAAAATCCGATGACATTATGTTAAATCTTTAATTTTTGACAACAAATAATTTATTAATTGCTTGTAACTTTCCTTTAACATCATTACGTAGACGTAGTGATACTAAATTAATATTTCATATTGAAATATTATTTTACTAAACATTAATTAATATTCTTATCAAATTATCTTTAGTTTTTAATTAGTGCTCTATCTGTACCTGTTAACCGACCCTTATCTCATTATCCTCGTCGAGTTGAAAAAGGGGATAAAATGTCAAATCCTTGTATTAATCCATGTACTATGCATTAAGTTATCAATATAGTCCTTATAATCTAACTTAATCATTTTTAATTCTCGTTGTTTTTAAATTTTAATATCAATCCATGTACTATACAAATGTTATATATTCAGTCATATTCTTCAATTCTATCATTTTAAATTCATATAATATAAGCTTAATTCTTCATTGCTATTGGGTTGAAAAATATCGTAAAAATATAAATTTTAATATTTGATATTACAGTTAAAAAATAATTTATAAGGTTAAAACGATCATTTTAGGCATATGACGAAAATTTAGAAAATACGAAGAATAAATACTGATATTTTGATAATTTCATGCTCTAAAGCATTTTTCTAAAAAGCCAGAAAGCACATTTTTCGACTTATGCACATTTCCACTCTAAAGGCATATTTATTGTTTTCCATTGTTTATGAGGTAAAAAGTGCTTTTAACTCTAAAAATACTTGAAAAAATAATACAAAACATTATTGTATTATTCATATACAGTTTGATTCGTATTGAAATTTTAAAATCCAAAAACTATAAAATTATAGGGATTAAATTCATAAAAAATCCATAGTATAAAGACTAATGAATAATTTCACCAAACCTATACCATGTGCTGTGGCTGTCTGTCAGGTTTTAAACGCTGCAAATTAAAAAAGCAGAAGAGCTTTCAAATGAATGGCTTGGGATAGAGAAGAATATAAGTAGTTTTTGTCCATTAATTATAGGGTAAACTACAACTGATGTCACTCAATTATGGGTAAGATTATATTTGGGCCACTTAATTATTAAAAATTACATTTGGGTCACTCAATTAATAAAGGTTACATTTGGGTCACTCAATTATGAGTAAGGTTACGTTTGAGTCACCCTTCATATTTAAAAAATACATTAATTTAGTCATTTTTCTTCCAAATCACTTGTATACCCTTGTTAACATTAGAATACTTTATTTGAAATCATTAATTAATCTAATACACAAATTAATATACTTTTTTTTAAATATGAAGGGTGACCCAAATGTAACATTGCTCATAATTGAGTGATCTAAATGTAACCTTTAATAATTGGGTGACCCAAATGTAATCTTACCCATAATTAAGTGACTCAAACGTAACTTTTAATAATTGAGTGACTCAAATGTAATCTTATCCATAATTGAGTGACCTTCGTTGTAGTTTACCCTTAATTATATATTTATTTATTTATTTAATTTCCAGAAATCTGGAAATCCACACAAAATTAATAATAATAATTAAAAAAAACATGGACGACAGGAATGTAAAGAGAAAGAAATGTTTCAATGTCTGAACCATACATGTGGACTAAGACATCAACGCTAAATCAACGTGTGGATTAGGACAATCCCTTTGCTTCCACTCCCTCTTCTCTCCACGTCCACGTTCATTCATCTCACCAACAAATAATTCCAAACCTTAAGTTTAATATCTAGGAATGGTCATTTGACTCATACTGGGTCAGGTTTTTCTTAAAAAAAAATTTGAGTTCGAGTCGGATTTGAGTATGCTTTTATGAGGACGAGGTCAGGTCGAGTTTAGGTTTAAAGTGAAAAATACTCGACCCGACCCGAAATAACAACTAAATTTTATTCTAAATATTTAGGTGTAATTGCTATAATATCCCTATATATATTTCAATTATCTTCCTATTTTGTCTAATAAAAATGAAATAATTATTATAATGATCATTTTTATTTGTACTTTTTTTCAATTAGCTTAATATTTTATCGAATAATAATAAAAAATAATAATTTTTATTTATGTTGAGTCGAGTTGGGTTAGGTTCGAGTTTTTACTCTAGAATTTGGGTAAGGTGGAACATCATAAAATGTCAGGTCTGATTTAGGTGGAGGTGTTAAATTGTCGGATCGGGCGCGGATTAACAAAAATTCGACCCAACTCAACCTATTGATCAAATTGAATCAAACTTACCCCTGGTTTCAACAACCAAAAAATTACTAACATGACATTGTTCGATTAAAATGATGACATCACTTAACTTACTGATGAAATGCAACACAAGCACTAGATATCAAATGGATTGAAGAAAAAAGTTTAAGCACCAAATGGAGAATAGTTTCCAAGTTAAGGGACTAATCCGCATATTAATCCATAGCTTTATATAGATTTTTGGCAACAAACGTCTCGAAAACGTTGCTAAAAGTATAAATTATTCCCCTGCTTGGGGAACTGCAAACTTAAAATATTTTAAAGGAAGAAAATAAATTTTTTAGATCATATACGGATTTTAAAATTTTAGAACGGTCTTCCTCTAGTCACCTCGATCCATGAATAAAAAAATTTTACCCCTTTTCGGTGCCCTTACTTATGCTCCAACACTAAAAAACACTACAAGATTAAATTCCAAGACGTAACCTTAAATTCTAAAAACTAAATCATACACCTTGTACCCTAAATTCCATAAACCCTAACCTAGAACCCTAAACCTAATTTTAAACATAGAAACATAAATATGAGCACCGAAAAGGGCAGAAAATTTTCATCCCTCGATCCATCCCCACATGTGGGGTACCACAACCCTTTAAAAATACAAGAGAGCTTTAATTCTTAGCCATGAAAACAAAACTTGTTTCTTTGGTAAACATAATTGACTTTGCAACCACCCGAACAACAACAATCATGGCTCATGACATCCCTTCATGCCCATCTCATAATAAAAATAAAAACTTGGGGCTTAAATCACAATTATTACACTCCTCAAACAGTGCTGAAATTTACCCTCTTTTAGTACAATTATTTAAAGAGATTCTTTTGTGTTCCATCGTTCAAAATATAAACCATTTTCTCAACCACAAGTTTCATCATTTACTTTAAAAAAAATCACACAACATTCGATCTTACAGGTTTATATATATATTGGGTATTTCTCTCCCAACCTATTCCATTTTCTCTTCCTGTAAGACTCTCTCTTATCGTCCAAAAATGTGCAGAGGTTTACAAGAAGCTGGGAACACATCCAGTTCTTGTCTGAAACAGGGTTTTCCCGTGGTGTCTGAAACAGGGTTTACAAGAAGTTGTGAGCTCTGCAATTCCAGGGCTTCCTTGTATTGTCAAGCTGATGATGCGTATCTGTGTTGGAAGTGTGATAAATGGGTTCATCAAGCTAATTTCTTGGCCCTCAGGCACATCAGGTGCTTCCTTTGTAATACATGTCAGAGTCTGACTCAGAGATATCTCATCGGAGCTTCACAGGAAGTGGTGCTGCCGACAATGGTCAGCTCTCCGGGGAGAACACAGTGTGACTCCGACATGGAAACTAAGCATTCCACCACGCTTAAAACGCCTTTTCTTTTTCTCTGACTGTCATTTTTTTTCTTCATTTTCTCTTGTGCAAATCTTGTCTGGTTATCATTCAGGGTTTACATATATATGTATGTATACATGTAAGCTTCATATGTTTAGAGTCAGGGACAAGAAACAAGTTGTAACTTGTAAGTAAGTAATTTCTATGGAAAGAGAAAACAAAGGGAGGGAATTGAAATATAATCACTATCCTTGATGTAATCCTCAGTATTTGTATAAACCAGATTGACATTTTTCTTCTACAAAGTCTCATATTTTTGCTTTCTTTTTGTTGTTGCTGTTCTTTAGTGATTTGCCCTTACTAATCCAAACAGACCTACGTCGCAAATCTGGTTTAGATGAGTGAGTTTTCCAATAAGAATTTTTTGTATACACAAGGCTTCAAACTCGAGACATGCTTAAGTAATACTAAGCTACTTACCACATGGACCGATTTAGATTCTTTAATTTGGAGTATAAACCACTGGAAATAACTTATAGATGTGCCTTGCTAGATTCTTTTAAGGTTCCTTACTTGTTACTATTTGTTCAAGTTTCAGGTTCTGGAACAGAGCTGATCATCAATATGTTTTCTAGGCATGATTACTCTAACTCTAGTGTAAGCGGATAAAAATACTTTCTCTTTCTCGGTGCCCCTACTTATGCTCCAACACTAAAAATACACTATAAAATTAAATTTCAAGCCCTAATACTAAATTTTAAATCCTAAACCCTATACCCTAAAAAATACACACTACCCTAAATTCCCTAAATCCTAACCATAAATCCTGACCTAAAACCCTAAACCCTAAACTTAATTTTGAGCGTGGAAACATAAGTAGGGGTACCAAAAAGGGGCAGAGGATTTCCATCCGGTGTAAGCATGAGATACGAACATATATTTGATAGGGTTATGGTTAGACTTTTTCAAGATTTTCAATGTATTCGAAGGATCTTTGGAGATCATATCCTTGTATTCATGTATCAAATACGAGTATGAAGCACCTATACTTAAAAGAAAAATGAAGAGTTCAAGCAGCATAGTACAAAGGAGGAGAAAATATAAGTTTTATTGCAAAATTTGTGTGATTGTTGGCGCTTCATGAAAATAGAAAAGTGAGGTCTAACAATACCTGCACCTATTGGTCATTCATTAGAAAAGTCAAAAAATGTACTACAAAATTGATAAGTGTGCATCAAATATAGGCTGGTGCCTCTGGAAAAAGCCAAAGCCAGCTAATGTGTTATTGTCTACCAATACTAAGCTAAATATTACAGAACCGTTCAATTCACAAAGTGTGATCCAAATCATGATCCTGAGAAGAAGCAACAATCTGAAAACTAAGCACTCACTCTCTCTGGGGTCCCCCAGTACCAATTCAGGACAAAAATTGGTTTACATCACAAAATGGGGTATGGACTATGGAGTGAGGGGGCTCATCAGCTAGGGGAAAAGTTAATTGTCCCATCTGCTTAATGATTTCATCAGATGATGTCCGGTTGGTGGGTCCATAATAGAATAACTCAAAGTTTCTGAAAGTTGAAATCATGATGAGCCATGCCCATGCTTTGGTTCTGCTGTCATCTTTCTGGTGCCCAAAGGCCTCTCTTCTCTTCTCTTATCATACCATAGGAAAATATCAATGATTGATGGTCATAAAATTCTCAAAGGAACAAAGCAATGGTGTTTCTAATCATCAGCTGATGTATGCATGCATGTAAGGTGCATACACTTGCATGTATGTATGTATGTATGTATGTATGTATGTATGTATGTATGTATGTATGTATGTATGTTAAGTGCATTACCCTCTTCCCCTCTGTCCTTTTCTTGTGCTTTAAGGAAACCGAACTCAGCTTCCCCAAGCAATCTCCATATTTCATTCCTGACAGTTAATTTCATCTGCAGATAAAAGAATCATACATGATAATATATATATATATAAAGTACTAAAAAAATATGGAACAAGCCGAGAGAAGAAATAGTGATTTATTATTCTGACAAAGTGCTACTCCTTATTTCAATCTGATGACAATGGATCGGTGCTTATTACATGGGAAAGAGCAGGGTGCACCGTACAAAATAAGATAAACAAAATTGAGTTGCAACAAGGGCTTTGCCTTTTGCAACGGAGACGGAGATGGCGTCAAAAACAAGAGAAGGATTTAAGTATTAGGGAAAGGCAAAAGAATATGCACCAAAGGTTGTTACTTCCAAGGTTCTTCACATCCAGTTCGACATCTTGGAGTGTGTATCCTTTATGGTTTCCTGCATGTAACACAATAGCATAGCATACTCAGTGGTGAAATTGATATAAATTCCTTTTGTTTTTTAAATGGACAAATGAATCACAGAAAAGCATCAAGTCAATTTCATTAGTATTGCATGTAATCAGTGGTTTTACAAGAATAGTTTATTGTTGAGAGCCCAATTACCAATCACAAAGGAACTACACACGAGCATAATTGAGGCTGTTCGTAGATCGTCTGGGAACAGATCAGTTAGCTCGAGTGTCCATAAACTCAAATGAGTTGAGGTGTCCAGCACAATTGATCGAGCAATGTACAACATGAAACAGGCTTATGTACTGAAACGAAATAACCTTCATACTGAATGCAAACAATAACAGCTGCTCATGCAGAGGATTAGGAGCGAGAGAGGAAGGACCTATAGCAGCGTTAAGTTGGAATCTATGGTTTACTGCCCCTTTCTGTAATCAAGAAAGAGCAACTAAACCTGCAAGGTACAATTGAAAAAGCCTAATTTGAGCATGGTCGCAAGGAAATGATGCATTAAAAAAAGTCCAAGTAGCAAAATCATTAAAAAGATTCTTAAGTGTATGCATATTTCATCAGCTATTGCTATCAACATTTACAAACTAGAATTTAGCAAGAGAAATTATGATTTTGTGCCAGCTATTGAGTCCTAAGCAATGAAAATGAAGGATTACGGTTTGAACTCTAAAAGTTCATGCAGTATGCAGCCAATGCTGTGATTGACCACTCTTTTTGCAACATCAGTCCAAGTCAACATTGGAAACTTCAGCAAACAGAAAAAATCTTTTACAGATCTGCTCTAGCAGAAAACTTGATTCCTACAAAGCTAACCAACTGGAACTTTCTGTTTACCTTTCCATATATTATAAACCAAATGATCTCAATAGAAATGCAGGCTACTCAGGAAATGACTAAACTTTTTCTTTTGTGTCCTATTTTCTTCACTATAACACTTTTCTTAGTTTCTTCAGTTTAGTGTTAACATAAGCTCTTTAGTCAGCAATTTTGATCCATTACTCACATTTTAGTTCTTTGCTGCAAAAATAGGGCTGGGTATACATGCTATATGAGCCATTACAGACCTTTTAGTAGAAGAAACTGGAAAAATAAACCTCAATCTCAAAGTACATTTACAGCTGATACAAGTAATAATATCTTGACTTCACTGAGTTGTTATGCATGACATATCTAATTCTGAATGATGAGATGAAAATGCATCACACGGCATCTATACATCTTCATGCTTATCATGTCATTAAATGCAAGATTAGTTAAAAGCATTTTCAGGCGGGCTGTTTAATATCTTGTTAAATCTGTTACCTTCAAGATCAGGGACATGATTACATAATGTGGCTTATGCATTTCGTGGCACAAGAGGATCATAGTCATATGCTTCACCTGCTTTCACAAATCTTCCTTTCACACGTTTCCTAGTGTCAGCCCTGGCTTTACGAGAAGCATATCTTATTTGTTTACCAAATCTGTAAATAAAAAAATTAAAAACCAGTTAGGATTTAATTTTAAGCATAAATTATCATATGAGCACCCTGACCATATGTGAACAAACAACTATTTAAGCTCATGACTCAATACTTAACAAAATGCAAAACTGCCACCTCCATCTAAAATGGGGAACTAAAACAATAATCATTATACAGATGTTTATGTTTTCATAGCCAGAATAATGGCTTCAGTTATGTAGGTCAACTTTAACTATCTCTCCACTATTTTTCTTTTCCAGGAAAAAGTAAAACAGTAATGATATCTACAAATTATAATTGATGGCTTCAAATGTTAATAAGACAACTATAAATAACAGACAACATTACTGACATCCCAAAAGAAGTTGATTTATAGAGCATCAGATATTAAAATAGAATAAGGCAAGATTTTAAGAAAATGGGAGAAACTAAGATCAGGTTAGATGAGAAACTTCATTGTTAAATGCCCTTAAAACGTTTAGCCTGAAAATGAACTACCTTGTAATCTATTAAGATGAAAACAGAATGTAAATGTCCCTTTTAAGGTAAGAAGGATAAGAATCATACGTCCGTGTTTTCTTTTTTTCATTGTATCTCATCTTCGCTTTGTCCCTTGCTTGTGGACAACTAACTTCCAAATTTGATTCCCACGGTGATTCTCTGGTTAGAAAAACAGGTGATAATCCACAGTCTTGATAATCAGCAGGGCTATTTTCCCCAGCAATGTTGGATAATGAACGAGCCATGGTTGAAGGAATTTGGCCACCATGATATCCTAGATTGATGTTACAACCAGGATTCATAAGCATGCAATTGGAATTTCCAGTCATGGAAGCCATCATACTGGCTAAGCCACCAACTTGAGGGGATGGAAAAGGCATGCATTCCTTTTGTCCTGATGATGATGCCTGATAAGAAACACAATAGTGGCATATCAACCATGAACTGGACAATAAAACTATTATCCACTTCAATAAAGAAAACTAGATACAATCAAGAACAAAAATACGTAGCTGCAGGTTTTTTTATTACTCCACAATGTCTGATAAATAATGCGCACATGAACAAGGTAAATTGTCTTATCAACAGGACAACATAGACAGTCATACTCATACCAGTACTGTTTCTTATGGAAGTCAATGATTAGGCCTGACAGGTTAATCTACAAGGAATCATGGAGTGAAGTCTTCATCCTAACAGGTATTAACTTAATTATGTTCCAAACTCTGTAAGCCATGTATGAAAATACTTATTCCCGTTACTTATCATATATATGCTAGTTTTTTATTTTGTAGAACAGAAGATAGTATTAAAAAGTATTATTTATACATAAAATTTGAAACCAAAGCAGTGCAATGAGTTGATAATTTCCAGCAAATGGCGGTAATGAGGATAGGGTCTGTGGTTTCTATCGTAGAACAAGGCTTCATGTCTACACCTTACCAAGGGATCACAAAAGCAATAAAATTTAAATGAATTCGTTGTTTCTCCTACTCTTAATTTTTCTTTTAGTATATGTGTCCAAACATTCATCCCTGCCTCTTTCCGGACATGGATATGAGGATATGATCCTCCAAGGAGCCTCCACATACATGGAAAAGAAACACTTGAAAAATTGAACATTCTCGCGTCAAATACGTACCCGTACCCATACCTAACACTCACACTCAAGTCAGAGTGTCAGCATGCGCTAGATAATATAACCGATTTCAAGTTTGGAAACATTAACTATGTAGTACATGGACTCTGGACTATTATCCCCTCTAACATCAGAGTGAATGGTGTACTGCAAAAAGTAGGTTTTGCTCATAGCTCTTCTATGAACAACTCAGATGTACATGCAACACTCACAAAGATTAGGCTAGAAAAATAGGGAGAGCAATGGAATATAAAACAATAGACGCCTTTATAAGATAAATTTAGCAATTGATTTAGAGAAAACCTCTAATGTATTCTCAATATGACCATCTGATTCAGTTACTGATAAGGTGTTCTCCATCAGTATGCAGTCTGTCCCAACATTTTCAAACTGGTATCCTGTTTGACCTAGTGAGCAGCCTGGTATCTCATCTGCAGTTTCAAAGTTTAGCTGAAAATCATTCATGTTAAGACCCTCGCAGAGATCATCACCATTGGGAACTTTGAAATCTTTGAGTTCAGAATAACCCTGCAACATGGGTGGCAAAAAGGAAATTGAATCATGCACTGTGAGAAATAACAGCTCCAACTCAAATGTCATAGCTTTCAAATTACTGCTGCATGCAACAATGACTAAATAAAAGAGATGCATCATACCAGTAGAACTCAGCTACATTTTACATTCAATTGCTTCAATTATCAGTTCAAATAAATTCAGCAGCAAAAGCATTACCTTTGGCATATTCGATGCCTCTGAGAAGAGAGGTTCTTGATCTTGATCTTGATCTCCACAATAAGGCATGCAATTTGCATTTGTTGCTATCAAACAAGATGGCTCTATCCACGGCTTCGGTTTAGGACTAGATTTTAGTTCATTCAATTTGGTCCCATCCAATCCAAATGACGCCCCTTGACCACTTTGATTCGAGCAGTTGGCAATACAATCATCATTACCAGGCAAAGCACCACCAGCTGGCACACCAGCATCGAGAACCGAAGACCAGATTCGTCTGAATTCAGCCAAAGAAGGACAACCGGTATAACAATTCAAGGGCTCTCTCCTATGTCCCAAACTCGAACAACCGTTACAATTCCAATCACAATCTTGACAAAGAGACAATTTCTCATCCAAACACCGGATTACCGCAGACTGACAATTGCATTTCTCACACAAAAGCGATCGAGCATGTCGACACGACAACAGATTCGCAGAGTGAACGCACCCATCACATCTCAAACAAAGCCGAGCCGAATCCGATTTACAGTAAACTACTGCTCTTACCCCTCGACAAAAATCGCATAGAGGTTCCATACTTCCCTCCTCGCACCTTATATTAACCCCCAAATACAATTGTTTTAACTTTTAACCACTCCACCTAACCGGAAAACGCATGTTGGGAATTCGGCATTATTGATTGCTCAACGCAAAAAAAAACTAGCCTTCACCATTAAAATCAGCAAAAGCCCATTAAAATACAATCCGAAATTTGAACAATTTAAATGCTTCTAAGTTATAACCATAGAAAGAGAATCAGATTGAGCTTATACTTACCTATTCAGCCAAAAAGAAACGGAAAAAATGGCTCCGAATTCCCTCTTTTTGAACCAGCATTGATTCCGATCAGCCAATGTCGATGTACATGGAATCCATTAACGGAAGCAAATATACAACAAAGATTAATTGAGGAAAAACTGGAAATATTTTCAACAAAAATGGGGAAAAACAAAACGCACCAAAAGAAAGCGTGAGACAGTGGAAGAGCACAAGGCCTTTTGTTCGGTTTACTTGGGAAGTTAAAAAATGATATTCAGAAAATTACAAGTAGGTAAAGCGGTATATTTATTCGCGTTTGTCCGAGGTTTACGGAATGGGTGACACGTGGAACGATGTGAGCTTTGAGAATGGGATACTCATTTGTCTGACGTGGATATGTAACTTTTTTGTTGCGGTCGGGCTTTTTAGTCGGGGCGATGGCAAGGATTGTAAATAAATACGCCGGAAAAGATTGGCTCACAAACTGATTGACACGTGGGTATCGAGATATTCGCGTGGTTTTCGTTGACCTTCGAGTATGAGAATGAAGCTCCCCGCCTATCTCGAGATCATGGATCGACACGTGGATTATATGTCGGGACAGCTTTTGAACGGTGGTGGGATAAAGTGATGATGTGGCTATCTTGCTTTGCTGATGTGGCTTTTCTCTTTTAAATAAATAAAATAAAGAACTAAATCCACTAAATAGTTCTGGATAACACTAGAAGATGTATTTAGGAACACATTCAAACGGTTTTCTTTTTAATTTTCTATTAATTTAATTTATTAATCAGTTAATTTAGATTTATGTATTATAAAATTTATTATAGGTATCACGCTTTTTTTTTATTGAAAAGAGAGGTAATAACACATGCCTCGTTAAAAATAGGTATCACGCTTTTAATCTAATTCAATTTATTTAAAATATTAAAGTTCAAACTTTAAACATTATTTAAATAATTTAACGATTATCACACTAAATAAACTGCTAAAATGTTACCAAAAATATAAACAAATTATTATCAAAGATACATACAACATTATACTCCCCCCGTCCCAGTAAAACTGTCACATGTTGACATTTTTCTGGTCAAATTTTTTCAACTTCAACTATAATTTATTTAAATATTTTAATTAATTAAAAATTATAAAAAATATATATTTAAAAACTAGTTGATTCAAGGTTTTTAAAATATATTTTTTCATTCATATTTTTATCAATAATAAATTTTAAATTATAAGAGGTCAAAGTTAAAAAAGTTTGACCCAAAAAAAGTTAACATATAACAGTTTTAGTGGGACAGAGGGAGTAGTATTTTAGGTACAATATCCTAAATATTATAATGTGTGTATACATTTTTTAAAAAAAAATAAGCTACTAGTTTTATTAATGAGAAAATACTCAAAATTACAATAAGGGTTTACAAACTAACATTGTAAACTAAATACATAATTTAGACTTCCTCCTAAAACTAGCCACTTTTAGATCAGATGTGAACCATACATGAAAAGGTTATAATCTCATCCAAATACTCGATCGAAAATAAATACGAAACTTGACTGCATCGGCAAAACGAACCACAAAAGAGATGAAACTATTGATAGACCACCGAAAAAACACAAATCAGAGCCGAGCACTTGAGAAACTCATCACAAGCGCAAACCGTATATCTAAATTCAAATTGAATGTCCATAGCAGGAAAGATCAACATGATTACAAATAAAATATTTTTATTTAAATTGATAACCACAATAATCAGTCGATGGGATGTTTTGTGAACAACACTTCTAATACTTTTTCTATTAAACTTGTAAAATTTTTGACGAAAAAAAATAATATTAAACGGCTAAAACAAAGCATACATTAAACATATTCGGAGAACCCTAATTTTTGACGAATAACACTTTAATTTTTTTCTTAGTCATTATTACTGCTACTATTATTATTAAGGTTGAACTATTATTTTTACTTTACTCGTAACTGAAAAAAAAAAGAGTTGTAGTAAAACGAAAGCCTTGCATTATATAACATTAACTTTACAATTTATAAAAGCAACAATTAACGGCCTATTAGCTCAGTTGGTTAGAGCGTCGTGCTAATAACGCGAAGGTCGCAGGTTCGAGACCTGCATGGGCCATTACGATTTATTTTGTTCCTCTTGAAACAAAACGTTGCCGTTTAGAACCATCTGAACGAAAAGCCCCTATACAGTTTTATTTATTAAAATATCTCTTAAAAATGTAGCATGTAACGGCCTATTAGCTCAGCTGGTTAGAGCGTCGTGCTAATAACGCGAAGGTCGCAGGTTCGAGACCTGCATGGGCCAGTTTTTTTTTTTTACACCCTTGAAACACAAACGGTGCCGTTTAGGATCCCTTGAACTTCACGGGCCATTTTCGTTTATTACTTTTTGTATATTGGACTTCGTCACTTTCTTTAGAAAAGCCCTTTTACACTTTCATATTAATCCACTGAGCTTCACGGCCCATTTTCATTTGTTTCTCTTGAAACAAACGGTACCGTCAAACTTTTTTAATTGATTTCCAAACAAGCCCTTAAAGTTTTTCACTTTATTTAAATGCCCATATACACTTTTATTAATCCACTGAAAAATTTAAATGTCAAATTCTATTCTTTTTAAAAGTTTGACGGTTAAACTTAATAATAATAAAAAATAAAGTTCATAGTATTAACAAAATACTAAATATATTTTGCAAAAGAATAATGAAATTACAACGTAGAAAGGAACGAAGATTTGCAAGCCAAGCCAAGTTGGATATATATCGCCCACCCCACCACGAATTCTATCGTCGAATTGTTGCCATCCAATTAAACCCAATCCACAGGTGGGACCACGTTCCATCTAACGGCTCAAACTCACTCTGCCGCACCAACCACATCTCCACCGTCCAACCCACAACCAAAGTCCCCCACTCCCTTACCTTAATAACATCAAAATTCAAAAAGCAGCAAAGCCAACTCTTATGGAACATAGTCCACCAACAAGATAGGCACACAACTCTCAACCACCCAATTCTTCTTCTTCCCAATGGATTAAATGTTAGCCACCGGGGACTACCCCTCCGACCGAATCCGGCAACCGGAACCAATCGTAGCCGAGACAACACCAACACCGAGAGTCCTCACTATAATCTCCTCACTACTAGAAAAGCTAGTGGCCCGAAACGACAAGCTCGTCGAAGTCCTAACCGAGCAGCCGGATGGGTTGAACTCGAATTCGACTCCACTAGGGAAAAGCTTGCATGCATTTCATGGTGTTAGGGCTCCCAATATAAGCATACCAAACTACTTGGAGAGGATTTATAAGTACACAAATTGTAGTCTTTCGTGCTTCGTGTTGGGATACGTTTATATAGACAGACTGACGCATAAACATCCAGATTCGCTCGTCGTATCGTTGAATGTGCATCGATTGCTTGTTACTAGCGTCATGGTTGCTTCTAAGGTTCTCGATGATGTGTAAGTATTCTTTTTTTCTTCTTTAAAACTTGTATTTTTAAAGAATTACATATGGTTGCTGCTAATTCAGGCACTACAACAATGCCTTCTATGCTCGGGTGGGAGGAGTGACCAATGCTGAATTGAACCGGCTAGAAATAGAATTGCTTTTCCTTTTGGATTTCGGAGTCGCGGTTAGCTCCCGAGTTTTCGAGACCTATTGCTTCCACTTAGAACAAGAAATGTTGATGAACGGTGCCGGTCGGGAAGTCGAAAGGGATATGAACCCCGTCGACGAGATCGTCGACGATATAGGTTGATTGCTTCACTCATGTCTCGGAATGGTGTCTCATTATTAACTTTGTTTTTAACAAAAAAAATTGAGAGTTAATACCAATTGTAATACTGTTCAATGCCTTTTGTTTATTGTTTTTTATTGACTATGAAACTGTAGTTTGTAACAGAGTATGTTGAGATTCAGTGTCGGAACATGTGGGGTGCTAGGGGATATGGCTAGTCCCATGTTTTTGTGGTTTAATTCTATTTTAAGTCCTTTAAGGTTTCAAAGCTGTTAGAATTAAGTTTTGGTACCTGCAAATATTTTAGTTTGATTATTTTTTTTAAGATGCTATTTGTTTTAAAGTTAATGGAATTAAGTATTGTCATTAATTTTTTTGGTTCAATTACTTTTTAAGATGTATCGGTATTGAAATTAAGACTCACCCTTAACTTTTTCGATTTAATTACTTTTTTAGACTTTCAATATTGAAACTATCCCTTTTTATGTTTTAATTATCTTTTAGAACCCTATTAATTTAAAGCATAAACAATTTGATCTCTCGAATAATTTCATCCTAATTGAGATTCTTGATTTTTTCACAGATGTTGAACTTCAACCAGAGTTTTTTGATTTAAGTACCCACCATCTATAAGCCTAGTTCTGATATACAACTAAGATCTAAATATATTTTAGTTATCAATTGTGCGTTGTACTAATTGATTTAGGTTATAATTGTAACATAAAAAGATTAATTTTAAATTTAATAAATGATTCTAATAGAAAAGATGATAATATCTATTTGATTTGGGTTCGAGTACTTGTATATATGCGTTATCAAAATGTTAAAAAAATAAATAAACATATATCGCCTAAAATCGAAATTTTGACCCTATTATTACATTTGTTTTTATTTATTTCAAAAGTAGGGTACTTCTCAAATTATTTCCCAAATTAGAGATGTTTACTATTTCAAAAGTGAAGACCCTTGGAGAACACTCCGACTTTAAACAGTATTTTTCAGAAAAAATATTTTAATATTGAAGTCGAGTGGATTACAATCCGACTTTGAACAACAATTTTACCAGAAAATGTTAAAAAAAATAAGTTTCAAGCCTTCCTCCATTGAAATGTACCTACTCATGCACGCCACTTGTTCAAAACACTGTTTGAAGTCGGATTGTAATCCACCCGACTTCAATATTCAAATATTTTTTTCTGAAAATATTGTTCAAAGTCGGGGTGTTCTCCAAGAGTCTTCACTTTTTGAATAGTAAACATCCCTAGTTTGGAAAATAATTTGAGAGGTACTCTACTTTTTGGAATAAAAAAAAAAACAAATGTAATATTTGAGTCAAAATTCCGCTTAAAATCAGAAAGAAAATATAAAATTTTGATATACGAATATAATGACGATGTATATTATAATTCGTATATCTTTTAAAAAAAAAGAGTAATGATTTTATAACATACACATTTATATGCGAAATAATTGGTCCCCAAATGTCATACAGCTGCCGAGTGGTGCCCAGCCGGCGCCTGCCCCTGTGCCAGTCCCAGGCGACCAGAGGTGGCGGCGGCGCGGTGGAACTTTGTCATTTATGCTTCACGACAGAATCAACCTTGAGATGCTTAATCCAAGTGCTTTGTATACAGTTATTAACTTTACCTATTTATTTATGAAATATTCATTTGACTTGAGTGCCAAATCTAACATTTGCATCAATAAAATATATTTTTTCATATAATTAAATATTATTTTTTCCAAAAAAATGTCCCATTACAACATGAAGAAGAGAATCATTTTTTATAAAAGAAAAACATAGCCCTTTTTTCTTAAATGACTCGTGTTAAAACTTGATTTTTTTCATCAAATATATTTTTAAGGGTAAACTACAACGAATGTAACTTAATTATGGGTATGGTTACATTTGGGTCACCTAATTATTAAAAGTTACATTTAGGTCACTCAATTATGGGTAAGGTTACATTTGGGTCACCTAATTATTAAAAGTTACATTTAGGTCACTCAATTATGGGTAAGGTTACATTTGGGTCACCCAATTATTAAAGGTTACATTTGGGTCACTCAATTATGGGTAAGGTTATGTTTGGGTCACCTTTCATATTTAAAAAAGTACATCAATTTAGTCATTTTTCTTCCAAATCACTTGTATACATTCGTTAACATTAGAGCACTTCATTTGAAATCATTAATTAAACTAATACACATATTGATATACTTTTTTAAATATGAAGGGTGACCCAAATGTAACTTTGCCCATAATTGAGTGATTCAAATGTAATCTTTAATAATTGGGTGACACAAATGTAATTTTTAATAATTGAGTGACCCAAATGTAATCTTACCTATAATTGAGCGATCTCTGTTGTAATTTACCCTATTTTTGATTAGGATAGTCAATGGGACTAACTAATGATATTTGAAAGTAAATGATTAAATTATGTTAAATTTAAAGTATAGACATTACATCTGAAAAATTAAGTATAATATAGGTACGAAAACCATAATTTGACCTAAAATATTTTTTCAATTAAATAAAAAGTAAAAAGTAAAAGAAAATGGACAACAAACAGGAAAAGGGGGGAAATCGAAACTCTGCCGTACTAACCTTACCTTTTACCTTACCAGATATCAATAGTTGACGCAGAAAATAAGAAATCTTTATTTACAGAGCGAAAGTGGTGTTTTTTCCCCTTTCCAATTTATGTTTTTGAATGATTTAATTAATTGGAGGTGCCGAGAATCTGAAAAAAGCTTCCTCTCTCGCGCTACAAGAAGGACGGCTTTTGCTCGATCGAGCGGCGGTGTCGTTTATTAATCCAGTGGCCATGGTGGAGCCGCCGTCGTCTTTGTCGTCATCCAAGGACGAGCTGATTCAGATCATCAAGCGTCTCGGAACTTATCTCGCCCTCAAGATGTCAAATCTCTTCTCGATCTCGTTCCAGAAACTGGTTCTTTCTCTCTCTCTCTCTTGAATTTCTCATCTCGTCTTTTTTGCGGATCCG
Organism: Hibiscus tridactylites; assembly: GCA_958450335.1. Classification (NCBI taxonomy): domain Eukaryota; kingdom Viridiplantae; phylum Streptophyta; class Magnoliopsida; order Malvales; family Malvaceae; genus Hibiscus; species Hibiscus tridactylites. The sequence continues at coordinate 23,391,918 of OY288287.1, forward strand.
ATGCGACCTTTTTGTTGATCGAAAACGAAATTTTATTCTTTTTGTTAATTAGTTGTATGATTGAGGCATTTATTGGTGATTTCAGCGGAATATTGATTTTGATTAATGTTTTTTGTTAGAAATTTTGTCTACTGAAGAAAATTGTAATATTGGAGAAATTAATCTTATTGCAGCTTTGAATTTCTCATATTTTAGATAAATTATTGAGTTCTTCTACTGTTTTACTATATGATAAATTGTTGCGGACAATAAACAGTGTTGATTCGTCTGGAATACGACCTTCTTTCTTGACGTTATTACTGCTATACGAAGAGTGAAAAATGCTATTTTTTTAGGATAAAGTGAAAAATGCTATATTCAGGTGAAAAACATCTCAAATCCGTAGTACTGACATGACAGAATCTCCTTGAAAATGATGGTTGTAAGAAAGCATGCCCTATTGTCTGCCATTGAATCAAGAAATGAAGGCTTTTTCTTCTTTTTAGCTTGGGCATCCGGGGCCGGGCATGTAGAGCTTCCTTTAGTTTCATCCCTCATTTTTTTGTTTAATGTATATGAAGCTATTATGTTCTTTTGGGCAATGTTTCCGATGATGGTGTGTATGTTCTTACCATGTCCATATTGGCATCAGGATCCACGATCTGTCGGGGCTATTGCAGGGCTTGCTGTTGCAATTGTCTTTACCTATAGGTTAATGAGATCACCTGCAACACCTCCAAGAAGGCAACCAAAACGTCAAACTCCATCAACTAGTAGCTCTTCTATCAGTACCCAGTCAAATGCAACATTGACACCTTCTGGAGTTTGTTCACCTTCAGAGGATATAAGAGCACATAATGTTGTTGATGAGTTCTTCCAGCCGGTAAAGGTATGAATTGACCGCTTTCTCCTGCATTTTGATATGTGTGTTATTCTCTCCGTTTCTAATTTGCATCTCTCTTTCCCTCTTTGCAGCCAACATTGGGGCAAATAGTTAGGCAGAAACTGAGTGAAGGGAGAAAGGTAACCTACATATACTCCTTAGTCCTTAATGGTAATACAATGAGAAAATGTTTGGTTTTTATTTTATTTGTGTCCATTTTTTCTGGAAGTTTGATTCTTTGATGTGTTGCTAGACTATGGACAGAGTTAGAAATGAGGATTTGTTGCTTTGCTCATTCAAACATATTGATTGCTTTGTTTAGGAATTTTTGATGTGATAACCATGCTCCTTTAGTAATGATTAATGACTCATTTTTTTTTGAAAGTTCTTCTCTTATTCTTTCGAACATGACTGTATATGCATTCTTTCTTAATGTGATTGTAGGTGTCCAGTTAATCTAAGATTTTCTCGAAAAAAATTGGTTTCTATGCTTGTAGTTAGGTAAATTGGCCTGGGTAATGGAGCAGCTTTTATAGTCATCTCATACAATCCCTGGATCCTCTTTGAGGGGTTTTTTGTTTCAAGTATTAGATTTTCTTGTCTCTATCAATTGTTTAAATGGATCAGTCACCTTATTTGTTCTATTCACCGGATGCTTTGTCAGAATAACTTGCTAAAGTAAATGTGGAAATAATACCAAGATCCAGCATATTCCATATATTCACTGCTTTCAATTACATTGTGTTACTCAATATTTTAACCGAAGCTATCACAGCATATTGCTATTGTAAATTTAATTTCTAGAATTCTGCCTACACCTTGAACGTGCACCTGAGTCTTATGTGACATGCTTGGTTATTACTGACAGCCATTACCTGGTATAGTCATAACATTCTGCTGTACTACTATGTGGCAGAATCCGTTGAATTGATTCTGTGCTGTTAGTTTAGTCTTTACAATACTAATATATGGGCTATTTAACTTTTACTGAACTTTGCCAGGAGCGGCATACCCTTCTAGTTTTATCAAGCTGCATAAGTACTTTAGTCTCTGCATGCTAATTACCTCTAGATTTTCATGCTTAAGTTGGTATTAGTGCACATGTTGTTTTATCAAGCCATTGGCCACTGCCTTTTTAAGGTCTTCACCTAACTTTAATGGTGTGACAACTTATTGGAGTAGGTAACGTGCCGTTTGCTTGGAGTTATCCTTGAGGAAAGCAGTCCAGAGGAGCTGCAGGTGGTGATCTTTTCTGTGAGCTTTATGTTTCTAACTTTATCTGCATATGGTTAATTTGATTTGTCTAATTCTGGATAGAAACAAGCAACAGTGAAGTCCTCTGTGTTGGATGTGCTATTGGAGATAACCAAATTTTGCGATCTTTATCTCATGGAGAGAGTTATTGACGATGAAAGCGAAGTGAGTTCAAACCTTTCTCTATCATATTAATTTAGCTAATTTGCCAATGCTTAAACTTCCCTTAAATGTACTTTATGACATATTAGTGTTTCAAGGTTCTGATAGGCATATTCTTCTAATTAAGAGAGAAATTCTCCTCCTCCTTCGCCCGCGCGCGTGTGTGGCATTGCATGTGTAGTATTCCTCCTTATTTGTTGCAGGCTGTAGTATTTTCTCATAGTGGTGCTCATATTAGGTTACTTGCAGATTTTCACATCATGTGTTTTACCTGGTGACTAACATTGTGGAAGTGTTTGTCTATAGAAAAATGTGCTTCTGGCTTTGGAAAATGCTGGAATTTTTACTTCTGGTGGTTTGGTGAAGGACAAGGTATGTAATTGTGATTGTATAGTAATTTTTCTTAGATTTAGATATATCAAATTGATATGAATCTCCAGTCCGAGGGGGATTATGTCTGGACTGTGAGTTCCATCCTCTTTGCTATAAAATATTAGAATGTAAACTAGTTGATTATACTTTCTTTGTTAATTTCAGAATTTTAGTGTTCTATCCTCTTGTTTTTGTTCATATATTTAATATTTTTACTTTGCCTGAAATGAATCTGCAGGTTCTCTTTTGCAGCATAGAAAATGGACGCACATCTTTTGTTCGGCAACTAGAACCGGATTGGCATATTGACACAAAACCCGAGATACTTTCTCAGTTAGCTGTATAATTTTTCATTTCCCGCCATAACCTTCAACATAGTTATTCAAGCAGCACTTAGAATATTCTGATATTAGATTTCTGAGTATATTCTTGTCACAATGCTTATGTTATGATATTAGATTCTGGAGTCATATTCTTGTCACAATACCAATGATTTTTGAGAGCTTTTTCTTTTTCTTCACAGAGGTTCATCAAATATCAACTCCACATTTCTCCTGTCAGATCTGAAAGGACTGCAGCTAATGTCTTCAGCTCTCCATCCTTGGAGCACTTCTTCGGATGCGCTTGACTCTTGAACCGGTAAAAATATGCAAACATGTTTTAAAGTTGTTCTTTACTACCCTTTGGTCTTCATGTGTGACCCTTTTACGTTACAGCCTGTACCGACTTTTCTGTCTCTAGGCACCCTTGTGCCGATATGTCAGGATATTTAGGATAACAGAGAAGATCTATTTGTTTGACATTTGTGAAATAGGGTTCAACATTCGTACTTTTTTTTTTTGAACAGTAGAAACTCCATGCATCAATTAATGTTTGTAATCTTGATAGTCGAAGGATATGCAATGCAATCTTAAAGAATAATTTGGTTGCTTCACCTTGCCTTAACATTTTGTTTTACACTTGAAAAGACCAAATTTTGCCTTAGATTATTGAAAACATATCTCAAACACATTGATACTAAATATATGAATCATAACATTTCGTTTGACACGAAGCACATTACATGCACTAGTTTTTGGCTTTTCCAGATGACCGATAGCTGTATGTAATATAAGCGCCAAGAGCCACAATCACCAAAACTGAGACCCCTATATTAATCAGCAACTGCCGATCTTCAGCATCGTTGGTGGCCAGCCTTTTCACTGTCTTCATTATCGTATCCATACCTGTCATTTCCAGGTACCCGCCACCTTCTTTCGGCATGTTTCTGATGCTGTCAGCTTTCACCGAAGCCTTTGGAATATCAGCGGCTTCGGGCACAGAATCTTTAGCCTTTTTGTCGACTAAATCCTTCAAGCCATCTTTAGTTTTGCTGTTTTTCTCAACGATCTCAGGCGTAGGCGTAGGCAAAGACCCGCCAGCCTTTTCTTCTTCGGTTTGCTTTGCGATGGCAGAGACCTTCCTTTGTATTTCTTCTTGTTGCTTTAATGGCGGCAATGCCTCAACCTCCTTCCTTTTAGTCTGTTGTTTTGGGATTTGAGGAGCCGTCACCATTGGTGGTTTAGGCTCAGTTATTGGTTTTGCCACCGTCGCCATTGGTGGTCTAGGCTCAGTTATCGGTTTTGCCATCGTTGGTCTAGGCTCAGTAATCGGTTTTGCCATCGTTGGTCTAGGCTCAGTAATCGGTTTCGGTGCTGTTGGTGGTTTAGGCTGAGCTGTGGGTTTTGGTGCCGTTGCTGTTGGTGGTTTAGGCTGAGCTGTGGGTTTTGGCGGTAACGGTAACTTCTGGTCTCTTTGTTTTTGAACAGCAGAGGTCGAAGATGAAGGTGGTGGAGTGGTGGGTTTTGGAGGTGTAATCTGCTTGGGAGAATCGAGGGGGAGCGGCTGAGTGATCACTCTTTTGGGCATTGTGATGGTGAGAATACCATTTCTGAAAGAGGCCTGAATCTTTTCTATGATGCAGTTTTCGGGCACAGGGAAATCTTGATTGAATCGACTCCGTGTGTTCTTCTCCACTGCTTTCTCTGCTTGAACTTTAATGCTGCGACTGGCATCTACATAGGTCACGTTAAGTTGTTCCTTCGGAAAATCTGTTCAAAAAATAACAAAGATTTTTTTAACAAAAGTTGTACAAATAAAAAATAGTAATATCTTTTTATATCAAAAGAAAACACATAAATATGTATATTTACAATTTACAAAAATAAACTATAAACTTTTAACCTTAAAACATGAACTTTAGACCCTAAATTAGGAAAGTAAATGTGTATCTAAAAATTCGATGAAAGTGTATGATATTTGAATTTGCATTTTTAATTATTTTGATGAGATACTAATCTAATATTATTTCTCATATCATAATATTAAAGCGTCATGTTACTAATAAAGATTAAAAATTTCGAGTTTAGTTGAGTCAAGTCAAAAAGATTCGAATTATTCGAGTTGACGCGTCATATTTTACAACTCAAGCTTTATTTGAAATTGTTTCAATTCGAGTCAAGTTTAAGAAATTCGAGTCGAGTCAAGTCGAGCTTTCGAGTTTCTATAAAAATTTAATTGTAATTATTTATCATGTTATAGTGCGGTATTTATTCTAATTTAAACGACTTTCTCTAATTATATAAGATATGCACATATATATTTCTTTATATTTTTTCACATGTGATAATATTTCTTCATATTTTTATATATCGATATTTATATATCATTCAAAATTGAGGGACTTGTCTCGAACTTAAAAATAAATCTACTAATTACTAAAAAATTCAAGTTATTAGAGTTATTCGAATTTCTACTTTACAACTGAAACTTTATTTGAATTTTTTCCGAATAGTTCGAGTTTATCTCTTTTGTTAAACGTTTTAACCCAAAAGGAAAAGAAAAGAAAAGAAACCTGGAAGATGAATAGCAAGAAGATTAGCTCCTTGTTCTTCCTTTCGGTCGATCTGAGGTTGGAAATCCTTGTAGACAGTAGCAGGTACGTTGGTTCGTGATCTTCCCGCCATGTTGTTTCTTTGGTTTAATGAACGCGTTAGTATTATGCTTTGGGCAATATGATTTTTTTACATATATTTATATGTATCGGAATTGATTGCCAAAGCCATGTTTCTTAATAGCGACACTATCCTTTAGCGGCGGCTTTGGTTTTGGTTTTCCAGATGACATCGGGATTTCAGTTTCCTGCATTTTTGTCAGACGTGTTCTACACATAAAGTACCATGTTCTTTGTTTGCCCTTTTTTTACATGCTTCGAACCTTTTTCCTTTTCCCTGCAGGTTTGCTCTATGATTATTATTTTATACACCGACAAATGTTAGAATTTAAGATTTATGATTTTTAAGATTAGATATTTAAATTTTAAACATGTAAAATGATTTACACTTATAGGGTGTTTGGTTCACGGAAAAAATTATTACCATAGGTAATAATCTTTTTCGAAATCTTATTCTCATGTTTGGTTTGTTTTCATTCACACCAATTCGGAAAAAAATATTACCAACAATAGCGTTTTTTGTCAACGTTCTTGGAATGTGATTTCCACTCTTCCCTTAGTATTTGTCAATTTCTGCTACTTTGGACAAAATTATCTTTGAAGTAATGAGTTTTCTTAATTTGGATCCTTTGAAGCATATTTAAATGACGTAAATTTATTATTATTTTTTTTTGTTCAAAAGGTTGTCTTTCATTTCAACTCAAGGGGTGAGAACATCAGGGTAAGTACAAGACCGAGCGGATTCAAGGTCCCACTCCTTAAATCCCCTAAAGTCTTTAGCAAGCTTGGCGAGCCGATCGGCTGCCTGATTACAAGATCGAGGAACGAAAGAAAAAATACAAGAACTAAAAAAGGCAGAATTCATTCTTATGTCCTCCTCCACAGCAGCTGTAGTCCAGACAGCCGGGGTTTCCTTATTGATTCTTTCGATTAGAGCTTTGCAGTCGGATTCCACAATGATGTGACTGAAACTGCAATTGGAAGCCATAGACATACCGAGCCTAATGGCCAGCGCTTCCGCTGTGACAGCGTTAGAAGCATTAAAGGAGTGAGAGAACCCAAGTAAAAAGGATCCGGAACTGTCGCGAGCAATAGCCGCCGCAGATGCAACCCCACTGGTTTGGTCGAACGCAGCATCGCAGTTGATCTTGATTGTTCCCACAGGTGGTGGTGTCCAAACCTTTTGTTCCAGAGCCGATCTAGGTGTTCTTTCTTGGCACAAAGGTGGCTTAATATTAAATTCAGCAAAGGCTCTTTCCGCTCTTAGCCATACCTCCCAGGGTTGATCTCTGAGATTTTCATGGATCAGCATGTTCCTAGACTTCCAGAGAGTCCATAAGATGAAGGCAATCAGTGCACATCCATCGCTGGCCATACCTAGCTTTTGCATCTCATTGATCCTATTCCACCATTTCGGGAAACCCGGAAATCCGATTAAGGATGGGGAATAGCTGAACCCTGAAGCCTTCCATACTCCCTGTGCAAAAGGGCAGAAAAATAACAGGTGTTCGACCGATTCTCCTTGCTCACCACATCGTGGACAACAGTCAGAGTCTTTGAAATTTCCATGGAATCGAGCTGCAAGATTACCCTTTGTTGGGATGATATTATGACATAACTTCCATAAGAATGATCGTATCTTTGCAGGGACTCCTAATCTCCAGATAGAACTCCAGAATCTTTTACAATTGCCCAGGTCCTCACTTGGGGAAGGTGTGATTTGAGATCCAAGGGAAGCTTCGATGAAGCTGTAGCCCGATCTGGTTGAGTACTCACCGTTTTTTGTCCCTGACCAGATGAATGAATCTTGAATCTGTGGCCCTCCAATCGGTATGGAAAGAATTGCCTTAGCTTCATTAGGATTAAAAAGCGTCCTGATCTTAGATTCGTTCCATGATCGACCATCTGGTTCCATAAGGCTGCTGACAGTAGGATAAGTGTTGTTTTGCGGGGTAGGCATCGACAGTCTAAAGGTGGGTAGATCAGGGATCCAGTTGTCCTTCCACGTGGCGATATATCTACCATTACCAACTCTCTATAAAGCCCCTTCCTTAATGATTTTGACTCCTTCCCTAATTCCAGCCCATGCCCACGATGGATTTGCTCCTCTGGGTGCATCAAAGATATTCCCGCTTGGGAAGTAGATTCCCCTAAGGGTCTGGGCTAGGAGGGACTCCGGGTTCTTTATTACTTTCCAAGCAATTTTAGTGATAAGAGCTCTGTTGAAAACCCTCAGATTCTTGAACCCCATACCCCTCTGGTCTTTTGGTTTGCAGAGGTTTTTCCAGCTCATCCAGTGAATGCTTTTTTCTTTTTCAGAGCAGTTATTCCACCAGAATTTCGCAACCATTGAGCTTAGCTCATCACAAAAAGTTGCAGGAAGGAGGAAACATTGCATGATATAGGAAGGAATAGCCTGAGTTACTGCTTTGATGAGAACTTCTTTACCCGCAAGATTCAATAATTTTGCTTTCCAACCTTTCAATTTATTTTGCACACGTTCTCTAATGAATCCCAAGGCTTCCTTCTTGCTTCTTCCCCATATAGACGGTAAGCCCAGATATTTAGAGTCTTCCTCCATTGGTTTGAAGCCCAGGATGCTGTGAAGCTGAGCTTTCATAGTAGCACTTGTATTAGGGGAGAAAAGAACTGATGATTTCTGAAAGTTCACTGTTTGGCCTGTGGAAGATTGAAAGAGATGAAGGATCCGCAAGACAGCCTCGCAGCTACCTTTATTCGCCTGGGAAAACAGAAGACAGTCATCGGCGAAGAGCAAGTGACTTAGTTCTGGACATCTTCTCTTGATTTTTAGGCCTGTAAACTTATTCCCCCCAGATTCTTTTTCAATGATCCATGTGAGGATACTGGAGATGAAGATGAAGAGAAAGGGTGATAGTGGGTCTCCTTGCCTAAGCCCCCTGCCCGCAGGGACATCCCCAAAACGTTCCCCATTTGCCATCAGAGAAAAAGAGACTGTAGTGACACATTGCATGACTCTATTGGTCCACCAATCATCAAACCCCATCCTGTTCATAACAAAGCGAAGCAGGTCCCAGTCAACTTTGTCATAGGCTTTCTCGAGATCGATCTTTAGAGCCATAATCCTTCTGTCTCCTTTCTTTGCTCGTTTAATGGCATGGAAAGCTTCATTGGCAAGAATAATATTATCATGGATTGAGCGGTCGTGCACAAAGGCTGACTGAGATGGAGGGATAATGTCTGGAAGGATGGCCTTTAACCTTGTTGAGAGAATCTTTGTGATAACTTTTAAGGAGAAATTGCAGAGACTTATTGGTCTGAACTGTGAGACTTCCGTAGGATTAGGTATCTTGGGAATGAGGACGATGTTTGTTTTATTTATCCCAGCTCCCAGTTCTCCTCCCCTGAAAAAAGCTAGCACCATTTCAGTAAGATCGTCCTTCACCGTTTCCCAGAAAGATTGATAGAAACAACCCGGAAAACCATCAGGGCCAGGAGCTTTTGTTGCGCCCATAGCGAATACAGCTTTTTTCACCTCTTCTGGTGTGACCTCCTTAATAAGCTCTAGGTTCATATCCTCTGTTATCATTTTCGGGATGTACTCATGGAGGCTTTGAAAATCAACAGAATGGTCTTTTTTGAACACCTTCTGGAAATGGTTTTGAAGGTGGAGAGCAATGTGGTCCGGTTCCTCAATCCAAGAACCATCTGCGCCTTTCAGCTTTATTATAGCATTTGCTCTGCGGCGTTGGATTGTTGTAGCATGGAAAAATTTAGTGTTTTTATCCCCCCATTTCAACCAGCTAATTCTGGACCGCTGGTGCCAATATCTCTCCTCAGCTTCCCATTCAGCATCCAGCTCCTTTTTGAGGATCTTAATCTGTTCCATTTCCGTATCTGAGAGTCTTTTCCCCTGTAATTTTATAAATAATTTTATTTTATATTAGTTTAATATTTAAATGGATTTACACATTTAAAAAGTACTTTAATATTTAAATAAAAGAAATATCATGGCTATGTTTAAATACTCTTTAAATTTTCTATAAAGTTTTGGTAAGAAAATAAAACAAACACATAACATATTACAAGGAGAATCTTTGAGTTTATTAATTTTATGTTCTATTTTCTTAGAAATCATCGTAATTTAGTGTTTTCTGATACGATCATCATCTCTTATTTATCATTTTTTCTTGACTTTAAGCAAATTTATTATTCATTTTATTATTTCAATCGTGCTTTAATATTTGGGGAGTATATTTATTTAAAAATTATTTTATATAGTTGTTACCCATTAAATATTTATTTATTTGAGCTTAGATATAAGAATTTTAATATTAATAAAAATATATATATCATATTGTTTATATTAATTATATTAGTGATATGCTAAGTATAATTGTATGAATCTTCAAGAAAATATTTTTAAATTAATATTAAAAATATAATAAAATTTACTTCCAAATAATTTTATATTTCCTCAACCAAACAATGTAATCTTACATTCCTATTAAATAAACCAAACAATGTAAGTAATATTACATTCCGAAAATTTTATTCTTAAAGGTAATTTTAAATTCCGTAAACCAAACGCACACTTACGGCATTAAATAATAACATTTACTTTGATCCATACAGGAACCTCCTTGGGCCATGCCCCCACAAGTGACGTTATTATGGCCCCTTCAACATGTGGGCTCCCTGTTAATTTTGATATTATTATGGTCCCTTCAAATGAGGATGTTCCACAATGCCTATGTTGAAATTTCTGGGCAGTTGGTGAATTCCACAAAATCCAGTGTGTGTTTTTAGCTGTAATGTCAGCCCAGAAAAGAGAGCTGATGTCGGTCGTTCCTTGGGAGTCTCAAGTGTTACTAATCCGGAAACCTATCTAGGGCTTCCGTCCATTGTAGGTCGAAACAAAAACAAGAGGATTATCTAGGGCTTCATCTCCGGCTGCTTATTCCAATTATTTCCATTTAAAGCCAAACATCCTCTTAATTCATGGGTTTTGAATATCTACTTGGTTTTGGGAGTTTGATAGAACCCGAAAATCAATTATTATAAGTTTCGGTTGGGATTCGGGCGGTTCGACCCTTCCTCTAGATCTTCGGTTGACGTGGTTCCGTTGTTCGGAAGAATACGGATCCAATATTTTTCGCGACTTTAGTTCAGGACTGGTTTACTCTTGTTTCTGCATTCCTTACCAACTTGTCGTGGACACAACGTAGGGGTTACGTTCCACTTGCCTTAACAAGGCTCATCTCGGTTGGAGTGGGAGCCTGCTTCCGGAAGGAGCTCTTAGGCGAGTTTCGAGCGTTTCTATGTTGTCTCAAGCTCCGAATGATCGTTGTTGGATTCATTGTTGTGTTTACCGTTGTCCGATTTTTGTTTAAAGCTATCCCTGGTTGAACCAGTGGACACTGCCTCAACTTCAGCATCCTGTGAATGTTGTCCTTCTTTTTTTGTTTGTTGGTTTCCCCCGATACTTACGGCTGGTGGGTTTGTTTATTTTATTATGTCTTGTTTGTTGCCCTTACATGAGGTTTATTTTACCGTTGTATGTGCCGAGTTCTTTTTTCGTTTTTAATCTAACGTTAATTCTTCTTGATAAAAAAATGTGTTTTTTATAAGAAATTTGTATGATGTTATTACGAACACAACATACAAAAGACTACGCCAAGGCCTCGTTAAAAACCTCCCTAAATCCTATCGGAGGAAAAGAGTGCCTCGAGGTAGTGTGAATGTGAGATCCATCTTCATTACATACCATGCACCCAATACACAACAACAACATACCCGAGACCATGAAAAACCATAATTTCCCGACTATCATCCATGTAGCTTTATTACCAAACTCAACCAACACCAACTTTCGCCAGGGAGTCTGCTGCGATGTTAGCACCCCTGGGAATGAATCGAAACACACAGCCTTTAGAAACACCCAATCAACTAATCTCTACAACTTGAGCTTTAAAAACCATCGGACAAAGGCAAGGGTTCATGATCCAGCTAATCAAAACCTTGCTAGCTGATTCTACGATGAGTCTAGCATGTTTACTTGCCTCTAACTTGAAGAACACTTCCAGCCCTTTCCTCATTGCTTCTAGTTCTGCCATAATAGGAGGGCCGGGACCGCACTTCTCTGAAAAGACCTCCACCTGAGCCCCTGCGTGATCTCTAAAGATGCTGCCGATACCACATGCACTGCCATCTAAACTCATAGCCCCGTCCACATTCAGTTTTATGAAACCTACCGGAGGAGGACGCCATACAGTTCGAGCATAGGGATTGTTGTTGCCCATCGAAATAAAATCTGTTACCGAAGGATTACAAATGATGTCGTCGATTGAGGTTGTTATAGATGGGTAAGGTAATCTGTCATCTCCACCCCTCTTCTGTTTTCACACCGAAATCAGCAATACGGCCCGACTTGTTCTCTGATAACGCAAAAACCCTGGGAAACAACACCAGAAGTGGTGCACTCCCCACCCACCAGTCTGACCAAAATAGTACTGATTTGCCATCCCCACTTGGATAATTAAATTATCTCTAAAACAAACACCTAGATTATCATTGTTGTAAAAGGATTTAATAATCCCCCTCCATACCCCCGAATTAGATTGAGAAGTAGAATCAGGAGGCAAAAGATCTAGAGTATCCAAATTGTACTTGGCACAGATAGTTTTTTCCATAAACTATTGCGCTGCACCGAGAATTTCCAAATACACTTGCAAAGAAGCGCGCGATTTTGAAATGCAATGTCTCTAATGCCCAGACCACCCAAAGAGATTGGCCTGCATACCGACTGCCATTTCATCCAGTGTATTTTCCTTGGGTTGCAAGAACCTCCCCAAAGGAAGTTAGCGATAAGGCGATTGAGCATAGTCACGACCGAACAGGGGATAACAAAAATGGACATGAAGTAAATAGGTAAGGATGACAGTACCAACTTGATCATGACGAGGCGGCCACTAAATGATAACTTTGACGCTTTCCAGCTTGCCAACGCATCATGAAATTTCTTCACAATCGGATCCCAAAGGGATGCTGGGTTTCGTTTCGGACCTAAAGGAATGCCAAGGTATTCTGAAGGAAAATGTCCCACTTCACAACCTATTACCTTAGCCCAATTCAAACAATCACGATATGCCACATTAATCCCATATAGACGACATTTGGTCAAATTGAGCTGCAGACCCGACACCATCTCGAAGAGTCTTAGGACCCTTTTCATATTCCTAATATTACCCTCCGAAGCACCACTAAACATTATCAAGTCATCGGCGAATTGGAGGTGAGAAATGGATAGTTTGTTTTCTCCATTCCCAATCTCGAAGCCACTAAACAATCCCGAGCACACCGCTTTATCTATCATTAGGTGGAGAACTTCTCCAACTATATTGAAGAGTAGAGGGGATAAGGAGCACCCCTGCCGCAGCCCCCGAGATAACGCAAAATGCTGAGTTGGAGAGTCGTTTATCAGAACAGATATGGATACAGTGGTGATGCACTTTGAGATCCAGGAAATCCATTTATCCCCAAAACCAACCTCATTCAAAATCCTTAGTAGAAAACCGTTTCGTAAGCTCTTTTAAAATCGACTTTGAATACTACCCCTTTACGCCCCTTTTTTGGAAATAGTCTATAGCTTCGTTGGCTATGAAAGTGCAATCGAGGATGTGACGGCCCGAGATGAAAGCAAATTGGCTCTCACTAATAATCGAATCCATACACGGTCGAAGGCGTTTGGACAATACTTTGGAAAGTATCTTGTAAATACCTCCCACTAAACTGATAGGCTTGTATTCGTCCAATGAACTCGCACCACATTTTTTGAGTATAAGCGTAATGAAAGAATGATTTATACTTGAGCTTCACTTTTTGCCATGAAAAAAATCGTCGAAAAATTGCAGGATGACTGGTTTAAGTACTGGCCAAAAAGTTTTGAAATATTCCATCGTGTAGCCATCAGGCCCAGGCGCACGACCTTTACTGGACGATTCTATAGCCTCCCAAATTTCTTCTGCTGAAAAGTTCTGTTCCAAAGTTGTTCTTTGATCCTCGGATATCATCTTAAAATCGAGATTAATGTCCTGGACTTCCAATGCCAAAGTTGTATTATAAGCATTAGAGAAAAAATCAAAAATCCCTTTCCGTAGAGCAGACGGCTCCGAAACAGTATCACCATTCAGCTTGAGTTCGGAAATAAGGTTGGTTTTCCTACGGAACGAAGCAATAGAATGAAAGAAACGTGTATTCCCGACGCCTTCTCGAAACCATTTAACTCTTGAATTTTGAATCCAAATTCTTTCTTCATTTTGAAAGAATGTCCCACAACTTCTTCTTAAGGTTGGTGAGCTTGCGATATGACGATGAAATAAGAAGACCCTTCTGTAGATCACTTTCAATCCTAAATATTTGCAATTCCACCTCCGAGGCATAGGCTCTTGAAGGGATTCGTTTCGAGTTAGACCATTGCTTAATGACAGATTTAGTCTTTTGCAAAAGCTTGTGAGCATTTGGTTTTCTCCTTAACAAACTGCAGATGACTGAATTGATCTTGTCTAAGAACCCCTCATCATCCATTAAATAGTTGTACAACTTGAAGGGCCGAGGCCCCTAATTGATAACAACATCTTCTAGACAAATGGCATTGTGATCCGAAACTGATTTGGCGAGGAGAGATTGTTTGATAGATTGAAAAGCCGAAAGAAACTCCTGGTTAACCAAGAAACGATCCAGACGCACAAAAGTCGGGGGCTCCCTACCGTTCGACCATGTAAAATCTCCACCGATTAAAGGAAGATCCAACAAGAGAGCATCCTGGATAAAGTTCCTGAAATTCTCAGTTGCCTGAAGATTAAACGAACGACCCAGTTTTTCCTCCCTGCATAATATCGCATTGAAGTCCCCTGCTAAACACCAGGGGATGTGGTGACTTGAAATGAATGCCAACAGATCATCGAAGAAACCTGCTTTCTCTGATTCATTAGACGGACCATAAACATTAATGAAGCCACATTGTTGGTTACTGACTTTAAGAGTGCCCACAACTGCAACAAAGTTCTTGTGAACAGAACGACTGGAGACTATGAAAGAGTTATTATCCCAGAAGCTTAAAATGCCACCCGCACTACCGATTGAATGAGAGAATTCAAAGTCAGAAGACGAACCACACCCTAATTTCCGAAGCAAGGAAAGGTTGAAAGATTCCTTCTTGGTCTCCTGAAGAAACATGAAGACTGGTTTCTTGGATTGAACCAGCATCTGAACCGCTCTTGCCTTGACGGACTTCCCCAACCCTCTTACGTTTCAAGAAATGATCGACAATTGCATTGATAACCAGAAGAATAACCTGAAAAACCTAACAAAATTGCCGACTCAAATCCCCTGTTCAAGCTCCACAACTTTCCCCATCAGAGCTTCTTTCCCTCCTTTGAAGGAGATACCCAGAATGTTACTCACTCCCCACACTGCCAAAGCTTCCTCGATGTAGTTGAGATGAGTTGAGTTAATGGAAACATCACCCGGCAAGACTGAATTATTTGGGGATATATTCTCCAAGGAATCACGGGTTTTTTTCCTCAACATTTTCCGATCAACAGCGTTGAGAGAACAGTCTGTCCCTTCCCGTGACACCAAAATCTGAACTTGGCTTTTTGTTTTAATTGTACGATTCTGCTCTACCCTCTTATCCACACTGTATACCACGAATGAGGAGTTAACCTCATTTTGGGAATGAAGCCCCCAAGAATCCAGTTCAGTTTTCGAAACTGCACTTTGACAGGAAATAATGTGCTCTGGCTCAACCGAATCCTTAATAATGAGACCCATAAGATGACTCGTAGAAATGTCTTGAGAGTTGACTATCGGCCCAAAAAAATCTTGAGAACAATCTGTACGGCCCATGTCATGATCAACCCGACCCGCCAACACTTCATCAGCTTCTCTAATACCCACGTTTCTATTAATGTTCACGTGGGGCAAGATATGCTGCATGCTTCCATTCATAGTAATAAATTCATTGGGATCCTCAACATTCCAATGATCAGGGGGAATGGGCCAATTAACTTTCTCGATCGGCGCGTTCATAGGGGACTGAACAGACGAAAACTCCTGACCCACCCCACCTGTTGGTCTACCCCCTACCGGAGGAAGGTCTGGCGCCGGAAAACCATACTCTTAAGGCAACACCTGACAGACATCTTCATTGTTTTGATTACCCCCTGCTGCAGGAGGAGACGACATCGATGACACCCCTATACCATTACCGTGCGCAGAGTTAACCTCTCTATTTTGTTCCGGCTAGATATCAGCAAAGGGACCAACATCTTTAGGAGAATTTACCGTTTCAACGATCGGATGAGATTCATCGATATTTATAATGATGAAATAATTCCATCCATTAATTTTAATGGTAATCGATTTTGGAATGTCATACTGGTTAGGAGTCCTTATAATGAACTTCGCCATGGAAAGATCCACCTTGCTAGGGGTTTCGTCGTGAATCCTAATCATTGAACCCCATTTGTTGGCTAAAACGTTAAAGAACCTGCTATGCCAACACTGTAAAGGAACATCAATGAGAGAGACAGAACATAGACCCCAGGAAATATCATTGACCAGGACGTCAAAATCAAGATATTCGAACCAGAAGACTAGTTCTTCTTTTTTCTTGTCCCAAACCTCCTCCTTAATCTTTACAGATTCAAAAGTTAATAAACAGAAATTATCTTGGTTCCCCCATTTAGCCACTTGAACCTTAATACCATCGCTGATCAGTGCTTTCTGAACAATTTCTCTTTCAAAGCCCGGTTTAATAATCCCGATCATAGAATTCTTAATCCACAAAGACGCCGAATCTGAAATATTAAACTTCATCTAGTTACTTTCCGGTTCTTTATCGTCGTCACTCTCCTTCACACTAATCCCTTCTAATAAAACTTCTTTAAAGGATCTATTATCCCTCAGTGTTGAATAACCAGCATTAGCTTTAGTACCATCCGACTTCTCTTTGTCCTTCACCTCCACCTTTCTATGGGGGAAACGCCCCCTCGCAGCAGCTTTGTTAACTTCATAGGATTTCCAGGCTACTGGAAACTTGGCTCTAGTAACTGAAACCTTCCTCCCATCTATCATCGTCTCATTTACCATAGCTATTACCCTCTGCAAATCCTTTTCGCTGCCCATATGAACAAGCACAAAGGTACAATGTCGATATTTTGATTTCTGATTAACCACCGAAATGAAAACCTTACAAATAAACCCATGATGACTGAAAAGTTCTCTGAGTGCTCCTCTCGATATTCTCCTGCTCAGATTGTCGACAAAAGCTACCTAATATCCCTCGCCGGCCATTGGTGGCAAGTCCTTACCGGATGCAACCTTCCTGCTCCCCACCCTGGTTGTGACCTTTCTGCTCCTCTCCATCCTAGAGTTTTGGTCACTTGTTTAAATGGGTTTTTGGATAAACATCTATCAATGAAAAAAATGTGTTTTTTATCTTCTGAAAATTATCTTCCTTTTTCTGCTCCTTGGCAATGTCCCCTCTTAAATCTCCAATCTTGCTCCCCTAATTGGTTGAATTTAGTTTTTTTTGTGTGAGTTTTAGCTTACTCTCCCAGTTTGGCTTTTTCGCATTTTTTATCATTTAATTGGTCGAGTGATAAAAAATGTTCATCCACTTTTAGTTTTACTTTAAGATCTTTTAATTGATCAAGTGACCAACGTCTACATTAAAAATTTAGGGTAAACTACACTCGTAGTCACTGAACTTTTAAGGCATTTTCAATAAGGTCATCGAACTTTTAAAACTTTCATTACAGTCATCCAACTTTTAATTCGCTTAAAAAACTGACATGGCATGTTAAATTTAAGGGTAAAATACATTGTTAGTCATTGAACTTTTAAGAAGCTTTCAATATGGTCACCGAACTTTTAAAACTTTCATTACTATCACTCAACTTTTAATTTGCTTTCATTACCGTTAAAAAACTGATGTGACGTGTTAAGTTTAAAAATAAACGTTTTCCCACCATATTTTCACCCCCTTTTATTTTCTTCCATCCAAACATGTCTCTTTCTTCCATATGAATCAAATTGTAATTTTTTGGTGAATGTCGTTACTTCTCTAGTAACACATCAAGGAAAATATTATTGTATCTAGACATGCACGCGACATGTGTGAGAACAAGAAAAATATTGGGAGACATCCGATGATAGAATGATAAAAAAATAACTAAAATTTTGCTCATAAAAATCTTCTTTATGCTTCAGGCCCGACATTTACTGAGTCATGCACTGAATAATGAGGAGTTCAAATAAAAATATTAATGTATCTAAAAGATAGACATGTTTGGGTGGAAGAAAATAAGACATGGAGATAAAATAGGGTGGGAAAAAAGTTTATTTTTAAACTTAACGTGTCACATCAACTTTTTTAACGGTAATAAAAACGAATTAAAAGTTGAATGATGATAATGAAAGTTTTAAAAGTTTGGTGACCATATTGAAAGCCTCTTAAAAGTTCAGTGACTAGCAGTGTATTTTACCCTTAAATTTAAATTGTCATGTCAATGGTTGACGACAGTGACCTTATTGAAAGCAAATTAAAAGTTGAGTGACTGTAATGAAAGTTTTAAAAGTTCGATGACCTTATTAAATGCGTCCTAAAAGTTCGGTGACTACTAGTATAGTTTGCCCAAAAATTTATATATCATTGTAAGATCTTTTAATTGATTAACAATCTCTAAAACAAGTGAATAAAAACTCTTTCCTCCGTAAAAAAAATTGTTCCAAAAAAAATTAACCATTGCACTAGTAAAAGAATAAATAATAGTCAAACGTCAATACTATTTTATCAAATTAAATTGGTTTACTCTCAAACTCAAAAATCACGTTCTATCCTATATTTAATAGCTCACGTTGTAATAATTTTAAATTGTATTATACTATTTCCTTTCCCCAAAATAAAAGATTCTGACTTCAAAATCACAAGTAAAAGCTCGTAATATATCAAATTAAATTAAAAACTTCAAAGTTAATCTAATAGACAAATCTTATTTTATTATTTAAATTTATTTAAAATTTTCGAGTCAAATTTATAAAATTTAAGTAACAAAATTAAATGTTTTTACTCTAACCACAAATACATAGCTTCTTAATCTGGGGTTTCAGTCATTTTTAACTTCAAAAACCAGGTACGGGTGTTGTCAAAACCAAAAATCAATCAATAATAGTTCAATTTGTTGAGCAAGTTTTATATACTGAAAACAAAACGAACGAAAACGAACTGATTAAAAACCTGAAACCGAGAATAACCAGTTCTTTTTTTTTAACTTTTCGTTATTCTTTTTTTATTTAATTATATTAATCAGATTTAACCAGTTGAACAAAAAAACAATGATCTAATCGGTTCAGCTACTGATCAGGTTCTAACAACAGCATACAAGATCGGGTGAGTCTAAGGTGCGACAGGTTTATGGTGCGAAACATGTCAAATCAAAAAAAATCAACCTAAAATGTTATCAAAAAGTCTACATTTTAAGTTCTTAGACAAGTTTCGAAACTTGCGTTTTTTGGCCGCACCCTAAAGTCCTAGACCTGCCACTTTAGAATCGCCCTGTAAGATCTAATTCTTATGCAACTATAGAACATACCCATGCCTTACAAAAAGGGTAAAATAAAAACATACGTCAGCTTTAGCCTAACCAATATATATATATACACATAGGAAAATCTAAAATAACCGGTTCCACCAGAAATGTACTGAAAACCATGTATGAATTATGCTGCCTAACAAAATAGTATGCACTTGTAGCAATCAGTTCATATATTCAAACAATATCTACATGTACCATTTCTTCATCCACTCCATCAACATCTACCTTCTGATCCTTACCCTCGTACTGCATGTCGATGCAAACCCATATCCCGGAAACAAGAAAGTTAAATCAATGCTCTCGATGAAAATGATAATATCATTAAGCAAGCCGATAAATCTAGTGGCAACAATTTGGGAAAAATGCTCGGCAAAAACATAACTAACCTGTGAGTAACTATTTCGGAGGATCGGAGGAGGCGGAGGCAGTAAAAAGGGCAAGCCTGATGCCTCGACCTTCTCCTCTTCGACTTCCAGTACTTCATCATCGTCAACAGCGTGAGCAGCCATGCTTGTTGGTGGCAATGGAATAGAAACGCTTGCACCCTTTATCTGCAAAATAGCATGGAAAATCATTAAAAATGTATACAAGAATAGATTCTCATTGTCCACCCCCCCCCCCCCAACTTTCATTCACTTATTGTGAGCAGGAAATGTAAAATACAATCTCCTTGATTATGCAATTTGCTTTGGTCCTAAACAGATTATGCCACAGGTGGAGTTTTCTAAGAATTAAAGATATTATTACAAATTTATCTTGGAAAGAACACAGCAAAATAATTCCAAACAATTACTTATTATCACAAATAAATACGACCAACAAGCTACCAAATATATGCATATGACCTCACATGTTGCTTCCTTTCAGCAACTTTTTTCATTCTTATCGTTCATTTTTGTTATGTTCTTCATATGACCAAGGCAATATTAGATGTATAAGTCTGGTGCAGTGTCACAAAGGTCTTAACAACGCAGCTAAGCACTGCACTTAATCTGACACCTTTTACAAAAATTAAAAACGAAAAAGAGAAAGAGTACCTTATCAGCAGTAGATGTGCTAGCTGAGACTTTCTTTCCTTTCCTCAGCTTCGCATTACTTGCAGAGGGCACCGAATCACTGTTTCCATTTTTCAGTGATCCATTTTCCTTATCTATATTTGACTGAGTAGGGTGTTCACTCCAGCGAGACCGCTTTCTCGGTCGGATAGCTTCTGCCCGACGTCCTTTACCTAAAGATTAAAACACAAAATATTAAAAAAATCAATCAGCATAAAAACAATAATATAAACATAATATTCCACATAAAATTAATCGGGGAAGTAAACTGATTTTGAATCTTTGATAAAGAAAGCAACTACTCTATAGGAAACGATATAGCAAAACCATCAAACCTCTACCTTAGTTTCTAAAATAGAAGAGGAGCATGTAAGATAATCAGACAGAATAGCCAACAGACTAGATAGTGTGAATGTATAATACATAGGGCAGGATAGGTAAGCAGTGTTTGTAACATCATGTAGCAAACACTTCAAATGGATTGATCGAAACAAAACAGTAACTTCAGCTTTAGGCTTTGCTTGGTTGGGTAGAAAAATGGAAGGATGGAGTGGAAAAGTGGAAAGAAAATAAGTTGAGTGTGCTTGGTAGGAAAGAAAAGCGGAGGGAAATAAAATGAGGTGATCATTTTATCCTCATGTGTAAAAACAAATTATTTCAATTTGAAAGGAAAAGATGAGAGAAAATGTGAGTTAGTTCAAAATATGTATTTTTCAAAACTTAATTTTCTTCCCTCTCATTTTTGAAGTCTACCAACCATGAATGGAAACAAAATTGTATTTTCTTTCAACTTTACCATCATTCCTACCAAACACACCAATGGAAAGAAAAATAATAATTTTCCATCTTTCTACTTTTCTACCCCTTTAATTTTCCATCCAATTTTCTTTCCACTCTACCAAGCAAAGGCTTAAAGATAAAAAGTAGTACTAGTGGACTTTTCTTACAATTTTCAGGTCATGTCAACATATGCCACTTAGTTCTATAGATGCATGCCTTTGAATTCCATATCTTACATGAAAAAATCTTAGGTCCGGCAATCAGAATCCTATTTATCTCAATTAAGAATGAGGGCTACAGCCTACAATAAAAGTTACATAACTTGGATGTATATATGGAATGATGAAAAGATTTAATAAGATAAACATTGCGGGGATAAAGAACTCATTTTTTCTGTAGACACTAAATATTCCACACAACATAATATGCAGAGATATCAAACAAAATACCATCATGAATTGGCCCTTCGGTGATGACCTTGTTGGACCACAGCCTTTTCTTGCTTGGAGAAGAATTACCCCTAAACGCTTTCTGTGGATAGGATGTATGTAAGCCATTGGTTTCATCATCACTTACAATGTTGATGTTGGAATTCTCTTCATCACCACTGGTTCCATAAATATTTAAGCCAAGCTGCTCTCCTGACTTCTGCAATCGAGCTTGAGATCTACAAATTTACATAAATATTTACTAATGAATAAAACCTATCAAACACTAACAAGCGATTCTTCAAATTTCAGAATCAGAGATGAGATTAGATGCATTAAATTTGATAAAGTAAACAAACAAGAATCAGAAAATAACATATATTATAAACGCTTACCTCTTCAGTTCATTTTCTATCTTTGAGCAACGATTATGTGCTTTGACAAATTTCTTGATTCTTGATGTGATCCTGAAAGTCCAGAGAAAATGGCTAAGAGGAGGACCATCCATCGAGAAGGAACACTTAAGCATATCATGCCTGTATCAGTACAATTTTACTTACCTTTTACATTCCTCTCTCTCCTTTTCTAATTGAGAAGCAAGCTCCTCAATTTGAGATGTTAGAGTGTCTGCTTCTTGAACTTTCTCTTCCACAAATGTCTGGAGAAAAATCAAGCATCAAAATATAGAACTAAAATCCATTCCAAAAAGGCCAAAGATAAAAAAAAATGATTAATTTGGACGGGGATGAGGAACAAGTTATTATCATATCAATAACAATTAACATGACAGATCATTCATCATCCTATGAATCATCATTACATGGCTAAGCTGAATAATTAACAACCAAGAAGATAAAATACCACTCTAGTTGCCTTTTCATGCTCATGATTGACGAAAACTAATCTCAATACCAGGAGAGAAAATCTATGTGATTATGTTGATATGTTAGGGTCAACTAAATTGACATGCTACACAAAAGGATAAAATACAAACGAACAAGCAGAATAAAACTCAACAACCCAATAGTTTTCTTACTGAAAATTACGGGCTACATCAATAGATGAACCAGTTCCATCACTGAACAAATAATAAGTTTCAGATCCCAAAAACCAAGATGACTAAGAAGTCGGCAAGTTAAAACATAAAAGAAAAGAAGCAATGAGGAAGCATTCTGCAGAATAATATGAAGGCATATGCACATTCACGTGCATGCATGGACTTGAGAACATGCGCCAGATGCTTGCAAGCAAATACCTATAGTCATGACTGCAACCACTAAGCAAAAGCAATTAGGTAGACATTAACTGACCTCTAATTCGTGCTTACGGTGAATAAGCGTGTCAATATCCAAGTGTACTTCTTTCAACTGAAATAGTCAAATATATATGTTATATATAAATATAAAAAGAGGGGCAGCGGAGGGGTTAAAAGACTAGATGTTACTCAAAATAATAAACCAAAATATTCAAACCTGATCCTCAAGAATACTTTTGGAAGTAGAAGATATGCTTCTCCCTTCTACAACTGGATCTTCAATCTCATTTGAAATTTTCAATTTTTCAGAAATATCACTTTGTCCGTCCAAATGTTCTTTCTTCTTCCGATTTCTGAATTACATGTAATAAAGAAGGTAAGAATCATAGTTATGTAAAATTGAAAAAAATTGTATATAAAAACAAAACTAATTATACACTAAAGTAGTTTTTTCTTTGCCGGATCAACTATACCTTACGTCTATGTATCATGAAAGCAATTTTGACATGAATATGATTACATATGACCAACCATCATACAGTGTATTAAAGGTTTGGTTGACCTAGCTTCAGGGACCGTAATTGTAAACTCTTTAAATCCAAAAACATCAAACTTCCCTTCCTCTAAACAAGGAGGGAAAAAACACTATAAATGGGGTTATGATTTTACAATTTAGGAATCAGGTACAGTAGTCAGAAAAAAGATTATCAGGTATAGGTGCAAAGCCTAAAAGGATGTGCCTTAGGCCCTATCTACAGCTACAGTTTGCTGATAGTAATGACCCTAAATCTTGACCCAGAAACATGAGTCCCACTCTCAAACCCCACAGGCCCACAATGCTGGTTTCTAAACCAGTTTCTGAAAATTTTGCCATCATAAAGAAGCAAAGGAAGGAAAACTAATCCAATAAACCAACCAAACATAACAAAAGACAACTACTAACGTTGTTCTTCAACCATAAAGGGTATGTGCTAAATTACCTCTTTTTGTCAATGGACCTCAAAGGGCTATATCCTGCAATTTTAAATTCCATTAGAGAATATAAAACTCAACCATATGGGAAAGAGACGAGCAAAGAGAAAAGCTGGAAACAACAAAGAAAAAGAATCAGCATCAAATCTAATGAGTTATACTTATAGCTACCCTTGAGTAATTTTTAAGAAGTAATCAAGCCAATGGTAAGATTTATCACATTCATCTGAACTTCATAATTTCCAAGCCAACAAATAATAAGTAAATGTGGAAAAGAAATTAAAAGCGGGGAAACAAAATAGCAATATAGAAATAAAAGGTTATGAGGATAAAATCACTAACCCCGCAATATTCGTTGGTCCCTCACATCTCTTCTTGGAGAATATCTTCGCTCAGGAGATAGCCTTCTGTCAAGTTTATCCCTCAAGTCACCATCTCGATGGCTTCTTTTACCTGGAAAGGTCAAAGAAATTAGCATTGGAAACACAAACCACTCAAGATAATTAAACTGCATCAGTTAAAACAAGCACAGGGACAAACACAATCAATGTTAAGCTTACCATCACAAAGAACAATATGAGAAACATTATATAGAACAATAATACTGCCTTCTTGCCAGTTTCAAAGGGAGGGGAAACAGTGTCCTCAGATTTGAACATAAAGGGAAAACCTGTATTGTAGCCTATACCATTGATTGAGATAACCGTGGAATAATAGGGGCTGGAATAAAGACAGTCACCATAATCCCATCCCATCTGATTGTTGAGCAATAAGAAATATATGAATTCTGAACTGAATGCTACGAAAGATTTCTCTCCAAAGCCATATATAAGGCAATATAGTAATTTGCCTGATATGCAATATAAATAGATTTATTCTGAATGTGACCCAATATATTTGCATTCTTTCCCCATGCAAGAAATCCGTACACAATGGCATTGAAGCAGAAGCAAAGTATTATGTAAACATCACATGCTCCAGCAATATGCAACTTGCGGAAGTTATGACAAATTACAGTCCAGAGTTGCACATCAAATCTGCCTTGCATCGCAATAGTTTGTATGAACACATGTTCCGAGAAAACCTAGCATAGAACCTTCGTGAATGCGTGCTTGTTTCATTGATGCATAATGACAAACCAAGATATAGCTGAGCAGGAAAAATACCAAAACCAGCTCATAGATTTATCAACCAGCACAATCCTTTCTGAAGAAAGACAATACTAACCCTGTCAGTGGATATTTTATTTAAACTGAAATAGCCAGGTATGAGGTAGCTGACATGATGGAAAAATAAGTCTCCAGAAGAAGCCTAATTATAAGTTAAAAAACTGTGTCAACAACTTTGGGATCCACTCATGTTAATACACCAAGTTGATCTGATTTGAGCAGAATCAACTATTTGTTACAAAGAATATGCAGCGAAGCCCATGAGAAGTTCCAATGAGAGAAGCAATGGACGACAAAAAATAGACCAGCTAAAAATAACATAACAGAAAAATATAAGTCAAAATAAATAGCAAAAATAAATAGTTCTGCCTGTCCAATACAATAACTTCAATCCTAATATCAACAAAAGATGAGGGCAGCAACAATAGTTTCGGCGCACTAGCAGGGAATCTCAAACAACATTTTTTTCAGTTCAGCAATAGACAGCAGACACATGATGGACTTCATTTTAATAGAGATGAAGACTTTTTTCTATAGAATTGAAGCAGAAAATTAAAGCATAAACATCTCAACATGTGTAGCTAGGTGCCCTTGTGGAAAGTATTCATTCCTCAGAGAGATCAAACATTTTTAAGTCAGCAGGGAAAAAATATTACAAAGGTTGGTTAGACTGTTTTCTAAACAAAAACTAAAACCCAGCAAAAGCTTGACAATTAATTTACCAACATCTAGGCTCTAGCTTCGCTATTAATTATCATATTCCATTCCCATGCTCTCCAAAAAGTCTCAAATCACGTTTAGAAACTTACATTAAATTTTAAGGGATAAAAGATCAGGCATATAAAGCAAGTACGCAAAAACCAAATTCAAAAGCCAATTAAACATCGTCACAATGGGCATAGAAAATTACTAAATAATCAACAGATGAAAGGAAAGGAATAATCAATTAGGGCCCGAAAGTAAAACTATTACCGCCGTAAGAACCGGAAACCCCCCGGAGATCAGCATCTCCGTGAGCGAAGGAGCACCTCTGGCGCGAACAGCGTCCCCTCTGGTATAATACGCACAGCTTCGTTTTGAAAAGCTTCCCCTCCACCATTTTGAATTTGCAACGGATAATCAGAGAATTAAAAAACTTGAAGAGAAGTTCCAATGCTTTCGAATAGCCGCGAATCTTTGAGAAAGAGGGCGAAAATGCAAATAAAGTGGAGAATAAGCGCCGAACGTCGTGATTCCTGAATCCTGGGGAATGAACAACAAATAAATTGTTACTTGAATTGAACCGGCGGTGCAATAGAATCTGGAAATGAATTATTAACGATGGAAACAAACACTACTAGTATTCTACTATTTCTACAACTAACAAAATGATTAATATTCTTACTTTCGTTTCTAGGGTTTTAAGTTGTAAATTTACAGGGAAAATATACGATCGAAGTAAGGCCGATTGCGAAGCTGTAAGTAAAGAAGATTGAAACCTAGCACAGAGAGAGATAGAAGGAAGAATGGGGAATTGGATTGGGCGGGTTTTTCATGGAGAAGAAAACGCAAATGCCCGAATCCAATAACTTTATGGGCTGAAGGCCTATTCCCTCGCAATTGCTAGAGGATTATATAATTAGGAGTCAGTTTAATAATAATCAAGTGGGTAAAATACAAATTTTAAAAGACGTGGGCATTGAAAATAATTCTGATCTAGTTTATGGCTTATTAGAAATAAAATGTATTCTTTCGGGATCCTCGCATATAGAAAAAGATTGCAGTCAGTTTAATAATAATAAAGTGGTATTGTTTTTCGGTTCGAGCTGAATAATCCCTTATATATGATGCAAAATAAATTTTGTTCTATTGTTGATCAAGAATTTTTTTATGGAAATATGAATTGAAATTTAAAATAAGGGAAAGAGAAAAAATACTCGACTTGTAGACAGATAAAAAAAGATTTATTCAATCACATAATTTAAACTCCTAGAATATGGTGCCGTGCCCTTGCAAATTCTGAATCAGTCCAATTTTTTTTAGAGGGGTAAAATACTTAAATCATCACTTAATTTTGTTATGTGACCTATTTGATCACTGAATTTTCGAAATGATCAATTTACTCACTAAACTTTACTTTTTGACCTATTTTGATTACTTTAAGTTATTTTATTAATATTTTAGTATGACTTGACATATTTTATTATTATTAAATATAAATATAATTTTAAATGAAAACAAAATATATTTTATTATTATTAATTAAATAATAATTTAAAATAAAAACCCCAAACTACTCTCACCATCATCGATATCACCCACTCATTCGCCGGCGTCGGTGTCGACGTCACCCACCCATTTACCGGCGTCAACCTTATCGGCGTCGCCCACCCATTCAATCTTCCAGTATAGTAGTCATGTTGGAAATCTCTTAAAATTAGCAAGTGCAAGCAACAACAGAAAAAGAAGAAAAAAATCATACCGAAAATTTTTAGGTTTTGAAAGATGGAAGTAGCAGATCATAAAAACACCAACCATGGAGAATGGCCTTGGGCAAGCAGCTAAACAAGTAGTAGATGAAAATGCAGATGTTTTACAATATGCTTATTTGAACCCATTCATTTTTTATCTTCCACACTTGGCCAGGTAAACTAAAAATAAAATCTTAAACATTGTTTTAGAATTTTGTTTTATGACGTTCGATTGGCCTGATAAATGATGAAATTTTAACTTGATTTGGGTACATAATTAATCTTAGATATGTTCAATACCGATACTAAGTGAACACGATGAATAGATCAAATTTTCACCTTGAATCTTATTGTTTTGTCTACTTGTGGTCCTTGTTTTTGGTCACCCAAAATTGATCTTTTTGTGCTTTTGTTTATTGTTAATTTTAACAAGTGAAATACCAAATATAGGGATGGCTATAACTTGCAAGTACACGACATTACAAGTGAATACCCCAAACTCCAAGGAAGTGCAGCCGGTGAATGGTTGGGTGACGCCGACACTGGTGCTGGCGAATGAGTGGATGATTTTGACGTGGGTAGAGTG
Organism: Hibiscus tridactylites; assembly: GCA_958450335.1. Lineage (NCBI taxonomy): Eukaryota > Viridiplantae > Streptophyta > Magnoliopsida > Malvales > Malvaceae > Hibiscus > Hibiscus tridactylites. The sequence goes on from OY288287.1 coordinate 23,419,895, forward strand.
GTTTAGAGATTTGAGTGTTTGAGGTTTTATTTTAAATTATTTATTTATTTAATAATAATAAAATATATTTTATTTTTATTTCAAATTAATTTTATATTTAATAATAATACAATATGCCAAGTCATATTAAAATGTTAATAAAATAATCTAGAGGGATCAAAATAGATTAAAAAGTAAAATTCAATGAGTAAAATAATGCTTCTAATTCTTTTTTTTTATAATAAACCGGCCAAACATTTATTGAAAACTTAAAAAAGAACAAAACCATAAATGTTCAACAAATAAAGAAAAGAAAAGACATAAAGAGTAAGGCCAGTCGGTTCGTCTCTCCACGCGTTGCTAATAAGGCAAGAAAAGAGGGGGGAGAGAGAAAAACAGAGGGGTAAAGATATGAGAAATCCCCAAAACTCCACACGATCCACTTCTCCGACGAAGCTCATGGCGGCTCCGACAGTCTACGATCCGAATCCGCCGCCGCTAAAACCTCTGTCGGAGCGTCTTCTATCCAGAACCGGTCTTCGCCCACAGATCGAGCCACCTGAGCCAAAGCGTGAGCCATCCGATTGCCTTCCCGGGGGACAAATTGGAACATGCAAGCCTCAAATCCCTTCGCTAGAGCTTTAATAGACCAGGTAATCGACCATATCTCTGAAAGATCTTCTTCTGTTGAGGAAACCTTTTTAATAACCGTTCTTGAATCACTTTCGAGGATAACCTTTCGGAAGCCCAAGTCGTTCGCGAAAAGGAGCCCATGCAGAACGGCCATAGCCTCCGTGAGAAAAGGTGAAGTGGGGGAGGAGACAACTCTGTGTGCCGCTCCCTGGATGTCTCCCGTTTTATCTCTGACCACCATTTCCGTGAAGGAGTTCGAGGAACCTTGAAGGAAGCTTGCGTCTGTGTTTACCTTAACCCAGTCGGTTGGGAGGCGGGACCATGTAACCAGTCCACTGGTGTTTGAGTGGGAAAGCTTGACCCCGAGCAAGCGGATCTCATAATCGTAGCCGCGAACAAAGGTAATTAAATTATCGGTCCGTTGTCAGATTTTTTCGTGTACCCATTTATTTCTTGAATGCCATAAAGACCAAATAACATAGGCAATCACCTCATTACTCAGATGTTTGATATTGTTGAATAACCAATAGAGTCATTCTAGGAAACTTGCTTGTTCAAAATCAGTTGGCCAAGTAACATTAAGAGTAGTCCATATATTCACTGCGTAGAAACAGTCCCTACTAAAATGCATAACTGACTCCTGAAACTGGTTGCACTTAGGGCAGATAAGAACATTTGAGACCCTCCTGTAGTAAAGATTGCTCATAGTAGGGATTAAATTACGACTACACTTCCATAAAGCAATTCAGATTTTAGACGGGCATTTTAGACTCCATAATTTTTTTTATAAAAACCACTAATCAAACTGTCCGTAGTAGAGGTACCTTGTAACATCTGGTACCCAAAGTGGGCTGAATAAACACCACCTTTATCCCCACTCCACACCAGATGAATACAATACATTCTGCAAGTGATATATGAGATTATTATACGTATAAAATTAAATTATATTTGTTTAATTGTTTATGTTCGACTTTGTTTGGTAAAGAGTGGTTTGAGCAAAAATTAAAAGTTTGAAGTATAATTGGAGGTTTGACCAATCAAATCCGCTAATATTGTTGTTTAGTGAATAGCGATTGAAAGAACGAATTGGGTAAAACCGTTAATTTTGAAAAACCTCATAATAGAAGCCTTTTGAGATTAGAGTTATAAAGACTTTTTTACCCTTACTAATTACCAAAAATTTCAAAATAACTTAAATACTTTTATACAATCCGCTAGTTAAATCAGCTAATGCAATCAGCTATCAGCTAATACAATCGCTATCAACTCTCCGTTAGCCTTTATCTAATCATACAAAGTGTATAGGTACATTTCTTCGTATCTTTTCATATGCAAAAGATTTATAATGTTATTTAATAAATCAAATATCATTTAACATTATAAAATATATTTATAATATAATTTAAAAAAATGATTTTATTAAAATAAAATATTGATGGCAGTATAAAATAGATAAGTAATTAATGAGAGAAATGACCTGAAATGAAGGGATCTGAAATGGAAATAAATACGGAGTATATGAAACGGTAACAGATACTCATACTCTGCGTATCAAATCTCCGACGACATTGTTTATTTTCCCCAAATTTTGTATCTTGTAATCTTACATTCCTTAATGTTTTTCAATCGGAGAAGGAAACCCTTGATCAATTCGCCGTCGAATTCCAATCCTCTCAACAAAATGCTTAAATTTCTCAGGCTAACTCCCTCTCGGATCAAAGATATTCTCTTGATTCTTTCCCTTTTAATTTCAATTTATCTCGTATTCTTCCACCCCCATACCCCTCTCCCACTCGCCGTGCTCGCCCCACCACGTTCTCCCACGCGCCGCCATCACCTCCTGTTCTCCATTGCTTCCTCGGCCAACTCTTTCCCCCGCCGGAGCTCCTACATTCGCCTCTGGTACACTCCACGCGACACCCGCGCCGTCGCTTTCCTCGACCAACCGTTATCATCTTCCGCCGGCCGTGATCTCCCTCCCGTTGTCGTGTCCGGCGATACTAGGTCGTTCCCTTACACATTCAAGAGCGGTCTCCGTTCAGCTATTCGCGTGGCGCGTGTGGTCAAAGAAGCGGTTGACCGTAACGAAACGGGAATCAGGTGGTTCGTGTTCGGGGACGACGACACTGTTTTTGTGGTTGACAATTTGGTCAGAGTGCTTTCGAAATACGATCACGACAAGTGGTACTACGTCGGGAGCAGTTCGGAGAGTTACGAGCAAAATGTTAAGTACTCTTTCGACATGGCGTACGGCGGGGGAGGGTTTGCTATCAGTTACTCCTTGGGAAAGGTTTTAGCTAGGGTTTTGGACTCTTGCCTGATGAGGTATGGTCACTTGTACGGAAGCGATTCTAGGATTTGGGCTTGTTTGGTTGAGCTTGGCGTAGGTTTGACTCATGAACCTGGCTTCCATCAGGTAATTGAAACGTTTTAAGTATTTTAAAGATGCTGATCTTAGGATTTTCCTTTATTAGTTGCAGTTCTATGGTTCGATTGTGGCATTATTTGGTCTATTTAATTGAAAACATTCAAGTGTATGATGTAATCGAAGACAGTTACTGATTGAACCTGCACTGTTGTTGAGTTCTTTGAAGATGCATTTTTTATTGCTTGAGCCTTGAGCTGCTATGGATTCCCTTTCTATTCAAATATGATTCATCACTTTGAGCCTGTGGGTCTAGTTTATTAACTTACTAGGGCATATAAATGATCATGAAAGAAAATCTGATTTGGATATTAGTGTTTACTGGTTCATTCTGTTTGGGTTGTTTCCATAGATTTAGAGGCTGCTGCTTGATCGAATTCAGCTTAGATGTTGTGAAATTATAGATTTAGTTTAGTTTAAATGAAGCTTTCAGCTTATGTATTTAATCATTTTCTCCAGGTTGATGTGCGGGGTAATGTTTTTGGGATGCTTACAGCTCACCCATTGTCACCTCTCCTGTCTCTTCATCACTTGGATGCCATGGAGCCAATCTTCCCTAATATGGACAAGACTCAAGCTCTGGAGCACTTCTTTAAAGCTGTGGCTGCTGATTCTTCCAGGATTTTGCAGCAAACTGTCTGCTATGAGCATTTCAACTCATTGACCGTTTCAGTTGCATGGGGTTATGCTATTCAGGTTTACGAGGGCAACCGACTCCTCCCTGATCTCCTTTCACTACCGAAAACTTTTTCTTCATGGAAGAGAGGCGCGAGAGTTGATGCTAACTTTATGTTCAATACTAAAGAATATCCTAGAAATTCATGTGAAAGGCCGCTAGTATTTTACCTAGAAAGTGTTGTATCAGACAACAATGTTGTCTGGAGCAACTATACTAGGCATTCTGATGGAAAGTGCCGAAGAAGTGATGCGATAAAGGACCTCAAAGAAATCAGAGTGGTATCACAGAAGCTAGAGCTTGATACTGAGGAGGTCTGAATGAATTCATGTTTGAACTTTGAAAATATTAACTTAAGCCATGTTATTTTAATGTCAACAGTCCTGCCCCTCTGAAATTATTGTCGTTACAAATTTGTCCATATGTATTCCAGATGATGGCTCCTCGTCGGCAATGCTGTGAGATTTCAGCTTCACATGATGAGTTAATGGTTGTCGACATTAGAAAATGTGGAGCTGATGAATTGATTTCCATGAACGTGTAGTGCTTCTGCGAGGGTGACTGCTGTTGAGGAAGAAATGAAGCTGAGACAAAGAATGCGGAACTTCAATGATCTTTTGCTCACTTCATGCTGTTAATTGTGTCTGTGAGGTAGTATTTGTTTCTGTTGGTGCATGTTTGTTGAATTGAATGGCTTTAAACTAACCATCTTTATCTGCGAATTCAAAATTTCTTGCAACTTTTTCCATATAGTTGCAAAAGGCTCAGTTGTTATTAGTACACGTGAAAACTTCCCACTTCCATTTTAACTCACACTCAAGTTCTTTGTCATGTTTATTCGGAAGACCTAAATTTCCAGCCTGTGGAATCTACATCCAAGTAAATTATAAGTTTTCTGTATGATTGACATCTTTAAATCTTTTTAGAGCTAGGTGTTTTCTGAATAACTCATTTGCATTTTCTTATAATTCTCATTCTGCATTTCAGGAGATGAAATTCATTACTAAACTGGACCTTGGACCTTTTGTTTAAGCATTGAGTGACCCTGACGTTGAACATTGAATAGCAGAATGCCCTTCGATAATTTGAAGCATCTACAATCTTACCATTGAAGAGTTTGATAAATGTGTCTACGGATGCGACTGCTTTTTCTTAAATTGGTTGGCCTAATTAATTGAGATTACATTTGGAATTGATCATAGGAAGAATCAGGTATGTGAAGAAAGATGCAAACCGATGATTGAAGTTTTCATCAAAAGCGAATAGTATTAATCATATTCTTAGTGCCTTGTGTCCGATATCCGATCGGTGAGAAAACTCCCGGAGGTTTATGTTGAGTGGTTGGATATGGATATTTGTGATTTGCATTTTTTTGTATGATTTACCTCCCTTTTTCAAAATCTGTTTATACAATGATTATTCTCATGGGACACCCTTGGTTTGTTTTTGGAATGCCTGGAATTATGCCGATAAGAGGGAATAAAGATGAATTACCATCAGTTTCTTGACAACTCTTGCTCTTTAAGTGCATTAAGTGTGATAACTTCGCTAACGCCGGTTGGTTCACGTGTTAAACAGCTTGGTAACACTTAAACATATCTCGAGTTTGATGCATCGTGTATGCAAAATATTCCAATTGCTTAGTAGGTCTCGAGTTTGATGCTTCGTGTATGCAAAAGATCTTTGTTGAGAGATTCACCCATCAAAAATAAGTGTGCGGCACGGGTCGATCCAGATTAGTTAGGGCATCCGTGAGGGCAACAAAAAGTGTGATAACTTCATATATGCATTTATAATGTGTTATTTCTCGTTTGGCATTGGTTAATACAATTTGGTGACCAGTACCAACAAACACTTTGACTACTAATAATTAAACAAAGACAAAACGTTCAACAAATTCTTTGTCTTTGGCGGCCTAACCCATGTTTTTCTTACTTCCTTCTTCCAAATATACTTCCCCTATATACGCCATTGATTAAGTTACAAAGACCTTAGTCAATAATAGTGAATATGCAGCCTTTTATGTTGATTTCCAAAACCAATTCTTCTTCCCATCTGCTGAACTTCATTTTGATATTGTCTTCTGTTTGCGTCGTTTATCTTATTGTATCGGTATTGCTACTCGACACAAAGCCGCCTCTGCATGTCTTATCTTCTTACCTAGATGCTTATACGCCGACGACCGTGGAGCATATAGTGTTCGGGATAGCTTCGAATCGGAAATCATGGCCGAAACGCAAGGACTATGTTAAGCTATGGTGGAAGCCTCAACAAATGCGTGGGTGTTTGTTTCTTGAAAGCATGCCTCCTAATGCAACTTCAGTGGATGATGATTTCACTCTGCCTCCTATATGCATCTCGGAGGACACTTCGAGGTTTCGTTACACTTATAGAGGCGGTCTTCGGTCAGCGATCCGTGTCGCACGCGTGGTTTCGGAGACTGTTGCACTTAATCATCGTAATGTGAGATGGTATGTTTTTGGGGATGATGACACTGTTTTCTTTCCAGAGAACTTAGTAAAGACACTTTCCAAATACGATCATCGCCTTTGGTACTACATCGGGACTGGCTCGGAGATTTATGAGCAGAACAGGATTTTCGGATTCGGAATGGCATTCGGTGGAGCAGGCTTTGCTATAAGTTATCCTCTGGCTAAAGTTTTGGCAAAAGTTTTCGATTCCTGTATAGAACGCTACCCTCATCTCTATGGAAGCGATTCCAGGGTCTACTCTTGCTTGACAGAGCTTGGTGTTGGCTTGACACGTGAACCCGGCTTTCATCAGGTACGAATCGGTTAAACTTATAAATTATCGTTTGAGATTTGGTTCCTGCAAACATATATTACCAGTAAGAATTCAGATTGAACTTTGTTTAAATCAATATGTTTATGTTTGAATTTCGACCAGTTCGATGTCCGGGGTAACGCATATGGTTTGTTGGCTGCTCATCCGTTGACACCCCTGGTATCACTCCATCACATAGATCATATAGACCCAATCTTCCCTAACATGACAACTACAAGGGCAATGCAACATTTACTACATGCTGCAGATGTCGATTCTCAGAGAATTTTGCAGCAAACGATCTGCTACGATCGCCAGTTTTCACGGACAGTTTCGGTTTCGTGGGGCTATGCCATTCAAGTATACAAGAAACACATACCTTTACCTGATGTTCTCCCTGTGCCAGAAACATTCAGGCAATGGAAATGGGGAAATGTACTAGCAGGAGTGTACACATTTAACACCGGAAAATTCCACCCACATCCTTGCCATAGACCGACAATTTTCTTTTTCGACAGTATATCTTCCGGTAAGCATGGAATCAAGACTGTTTACAAGAAACCTTATGAAAATTGCACACTTTTCACTGATTCGACAAGAAAACTCGAAGAAATCAGAGTTTTCACGGAGAAACTAGACCTTAATTATAAGCAGGTACTGCATTTTGGTTTTAACCTTTCCTGATGTGTTTGATCTTTTATAAGCTGCTATGATGATTGCAGGCCAATGCTTATGTTATCTTTTCTTGTACTCAGATGCAGACACCGAGAAGGCATTGTTGCGACGTGTTACCGTCTAAATCCGACGAGCTTTTGGACATTGCGATACGGGAATGCGGCGAAGATGAACTAATTTACATGCATGAATAGATGTTTCATTTCAAATGGTGTTTATAGAACTACAGGTTTCTGAAGCAATGAAAAGAGAGCCCTTCATTTACATACAGGCTTCAGAAGTAATAGAAATTAGAATACTTGAAATTGGACTTATTCAACAATTATAGAGTCGAACTTTGAATTTTTTAAACCGAACTCGAGTAGCTTACGAACAAATATATCTTGCCTCGTTTTTAGCTAAAGGTAGAAATAGATGTGATATTGTTTTGTAAAAAACAAGTAAATATTGTAAACAATGTAATATCTCGTACGATTTAATATAAATTCAAAATTATTTGAGCACAAAATACAAATTATTTTAGGATAAATATCCTATACACAACGGTAAAAACTGAAAGTTTTCACAAGCGCCTTAGTTTTAGGGTATATGATAACTGTTTCAATTTCAGTTTTAGGCTTATAATTTAGGGTTTATAGGTTAGGGTTTAGTTTTTAGGGTATTATGATATGAATTCAAATGCACGAGCCAACTTGTTTCAGTGGTTGAGGGAACAATTATTGTTCCTAAAGCTCATAGGTTCGAGTACTAGACTATTTTGTAATAAAAATAAAAATATAATAGCGATTTCATAATATTTAAAAAATAAATGATTAAAATAAATATTTTAAAATAATTTAATGACTAATTCAAAATTAAAGATATTATTATTTTTGGATAATTAAAATTAAAGATATGGCGCGTGTTAATAAAATATGGTTTAAGTTTTGCTTTAGTGTGAATGAAGGCCACTCTCATTGCTTATCCTTGTCTAGTGGCGGCGCTAAGATTTAGGGTATCCAGGGTTCTCACCTGCCTCTCTGCCGTCACCGGTAATCCTCCGCCTTATTCTTTTTCGTCTCTCCGCAAAGCCGCGACGATGCCGGGCGTTGACCCGCCGCAGATTGAGTGGCCTGCGAAGAAGGTGCGAGACACCTTCATCAAGTTCTTCGAAGGCAAAAATCACGTCAATTGGAAGTCCAGTCCCGTCGTTCCTCACAATGATCCCACTCTGTTGTTCGCTAATGCCGGTATGCTTAATTTCCTTCGATTTTCAGTTCAGTTGCCGTTACAAATTTAAATAGACGAATCGAGACCTTATTTTGATTCATTTGAATGGCGTTTGGATAGGTATGAACCAGTACAAGCCGATATTTTTGGGGACTGTGGATCCCAACACTGCTATGAGTAAGCTCCGCAGGGCGTGCAACACTCAAAAATGTATTCGAGCTGGCGGGAAGCATAACGATCTTGATGATGTAGGAAAAGACACTTATCACCATACCTTCTTTGAAATGTTAGGAAATTGGTCTTTTGGAGACTATTTCAAGAAGGAGGCAATTGAGTGGGCTTGGGAACTCCTCACTAAGGTATACATTTTATGCGTTTATTTGTTATTGGCTTTGCGGATCATAAATAAATTTTAAACCATTGTTAATCATATCTTGGATAATTTTCTGTTTATATAACTAATTTGTCAGGGATTTGATCAGTCCGAGTTGCTTTTGAATGCTGGGTGTTTGTATTGTTGATATGCAGAGTTGCTTTTGAATTTTCTTTTCACAATTTTATTTTTTTTGTGTGGAACTGCAGGCTTACAGCCTGCCCACAGATCGTATTTATGCTACTTACTTCGGTGGTGATGAAAAATTTGGTCTTCCACCTGATAATGAAGCCAGAGATATATGGCTCAAGTTTCTGCCCCCTGGACGTGTACTGCCATTTGGTTGCAAAGTAAGTTTTCCCTCTTAGTCTTTTTTATCCTTTGTGTTTGTGTACATTTATCATCATGTGTGGCCATGAGAAGTCTTAAATTTTCTGCCATATTGCAGGTATTTGGGATTCCTCCTCTACTTATTTCATTTTATTCTTCTTTGCTGATAAACCAAGCTATTCTTGGTGCACCTTGTATACTTTAAAACTTATCCTGAAAATTTGATTTGGATTTCACATACCTTTATATACATATGTGTGTGTGTCTGTGACTCTGTGTTGTGTTGAAGCTTATCGTTGAGATGTAGGGTAATCCTGTTTATGTCTTATTTGAAGAAGGAAATAAGTTATTTTGTTGAAATGAAGAGTTTGGTTTAGTTTTAATGTTTCCATTGCATGAATAATGTATGAAAATATTTGCTAATAAACCAAGCTATTTTTGGTGCACCTTTTATACTTTAAAACTTATCCTGAAAATTTGATTTGGATTTCACATACCCTTATATACATATGTGTGTGTGTGTCTGTGATGTGTTGAAGCTTTTCGTTGAGATGTAGAGTAATCTGTTTATGTCTTATTTGAAGAAGGAAATAAGTTATTTGGTTGAAATGAAGAGTTTGGTTTAGTTTTAATGTTTCCATTTGCATGAATAATGTATGAAAATCTTTATAGTTAACTATATCTTTATGTAATGGAGAATTATTTGCTATCTTTGTCCCTTACTCTATCCACTCATCTTAAACATATTGCTTTTATTTTCTAAAGTTTGGGATAACTTGAATAATAAGGTTATAACGTGAATAATAGGTTCTACGGTCTTTCTAATTGGTTTTATCCTGGTTTTAGGACAATTTCTGGGAGATGGGTGATACCGGTCCCTGTGGGCCTTGCACCGAAATTCATTATGACCGAGTAGGCAATCGCGATGCTGCTTCATTGGTGAATAATGATGATCCAACATGTATTGAGATATGGAACCTTGTTTTCATTCAGGTACACTTTTTTTTTTGTATTATCTTATGGTTATTCTCTCCATTTTTCTTCATTAGCATATCTGATATGCATCCAGTCAATCGCTGTTAAAATTTCAATGTTATCCAAGAAGTGAGCCTGATGACATGTGTATGTTCCTTTGGAGAATTTATCTGGTGCAATAGAGTAGTAGATCTGCCTAACTTCTTTTATGCTAGCATGTCATGCAAGCCTTTTACAGCAATAAGGTTTTCCTTTGATATATGTGTTTCTCTTATGCAGTTTAATAGGGAAAGCGATGGCTCTCTAAAACCTCTTCCAGCAAAGCATGTTGACACTGGAATGGGCTTTGAGAGATTGACTTCGGTACTCCAGAACAAGATGAGCAATTATGATACAGATGTATTCATGCCAATTTTTGATGTTATCCAACAGGTTAGATAATGATGCCCCTGTATTATTTAGCTTCTCTTCTATTCCTTGTTTCTTTTTTTATTAATATCATGACAATATATATCTTTGAGTTTCTGAATGTGTATGTGGCCTTTAAAGGTTGATACTAGTTTTATGTACTGTGCATTAGAGATGGTCTGACCTTGATACAATTGTCTCTTTCCCTATGTTTATTTTTTTTACTTGAAACCATAATTCTTGTAAATGTTGCATAGGATGGAAAAATGCACTGTATAACTGCTCTATTGTATGACTTGTATGCCTCTATTTTTAATTAAAGCCAGAGAATATATTTCTTAGTTTCTACTTTCTAGCCCGGTCATATATTTTAACACTTGATGGTTTCTTAATCTTTTAGCAAGTTATTCTGTTAGATAAAGCCTAAAGGATATTCAAATTCGGATTGTTTCAGATTTTTTTCTACAGTTTACTGACTTGGCTCCAATTGACTGGGCTTGTTTAAAGGTTTTTGTAACTGAAGCTAGAATGAAGAGGATTGACCTATAATCATTCATTTTCTCTCCTTTAACAGGTCACAGGTGCACGCACATATTCTGGAAAAGTTGGGCCCGATGATGTTGACAAAGTTGACATGGCATATAGGGTTATTGCTGATCATATTAGAACTTTATCTTTTGCAATTGCTGATGGTGCTTCTCCAGGTAGATATCGACATGAAAGTACTTGTTGAGTGCTTAAATTTTCATTTTTTAAAAAAATCAAGTTTAAATTTTCAGTTTCAGTGGTATTCTTTCTTATGTTCAATTGTCCATTTAACGAAAAAACATTGTAATCTTATGATTGTTGGGGAGGCTTTTTGGACGGCTTTCTTTGATTATATGTTAGTGAATTTATGGCTTTATGCACGTCGGTAAAGATGACTGACCAGTAATTGGTTAGTTCTTGTTTCTTTGCATCTGCTGTTAGCCTAATAACAGTGTGGACGAGATTGTCGGTTCCTTTTTGTGTCCGTTTTAAGAACCGCTAAATTGCATTATTATTTGGTGATAGTTAAACTTATAAAATTTCATGGTCGTTGGACAATGATAAATCCTCTCTCTGAGTTTATATTGTAGGGTAGACTATTTTGTTTTCATCATTTACGTGATGCCTATTTTCAGGGTTGGTGGAAGTTCAGTTCTTTGAAGTTGTTTTACTTTAAAAGTCTATTTAAATTCTGCACACCTTATGCTAAAGATTTCCTCATTTACACGGTTCATGTGTTTTAAATGTGAATGGGGATGTGAGTGTAGGTTTAGTTTACACTGGAATTGTTTGTAATTATTTCATGTATACAGTCAATTGAAGTTTATTTTTGGAGATGCTTTATATAGTATTCTAAATCTGATCCATATGTTTGTATTTGATAAATAGGCAACGAGGGACGCGAATATGTCTTAAGACGTATTCTTCGCCGTGCTGTTCGCTATGGCAGTGAGGTCTTAAAAGCCCCTGAGGGATTTTTCAGCAGGTAGGAACAACCAATATTTTTATGGTTTTACTGATAAATTAATAATTTATTCATTTATTAATAAATTAAAATTTATCAACTTACAGAGAATTTTATGTTTTCTATCATTGTACATGTATCATATTATTTTCTTACATGATGACATATAAATGAAAAACACTAGATATAGTGATAGAACCACCTATAGGTGAAAAAGTTACTCAAAAGTGTCATGAATATGCTTGCCAATGATTATCAAGATCCATATGACTATTGTCTCTCACCAACTTTCTCCAAATGAGGCATTTTAAGTACTAGTCACCTTGATGATTACTTGCAATGACATGAAAGAGTTGTCTAGAATATGGTGTGGATTTTAAAAAAATTAAGGAGTAGGTGCAATCTTCTTTAGGCATTTTCTTATAGTATCATGGGATTTTTTTAATTGATGTATTTGTTAGGGCCAAAAGTTTTTATCTCCTTTTTCTTTTTCAGCAAGGTTTTTCTTTTTCATGTATTGAGGTTTTGCGGTGTCATTAACTTGTAATTGGTTTTTATTTGTTATTTAATTTTTGATTTGGATTCAGGCTTGTAAAGATTGTAGTGGAAATCATGGGTGATATTTTCCCAGAGTTAAAGCAGCATGAGGCACGCATTGGAGACATAATTGCGTCAGAAGAGGCGAGCTTTGGGAAGACATTGATGAAGGTGAGCACTTGAATTTCATGCAACTTAATTGATCTTTCAATTTTCCTGTTTTGACATATTTCTACGATTTTAAATTGCTCAGACAATGAAAAAACATGCTTCGAATCCGTTGTTACAATAATAAGTTAGAGTGTTTTGAGTTTCAAACTTTTGATATGCTCTTCTTGGTTCCTTCTACTAGTCCTGTTGCTTAATTGTTTTTAGATATGATTTTCCTGTAATGATTAGTGTATTGCCAGCGTGTTCAATGATAATTGTGAATTATGTTCAGGGAATCGAGAAATTTAAGAAGGCAGCTCAAGATGTTCAGGGGAGGGTATTAAGTGGACAGGTACTTGTATTTCAGTTCATCATTTTCTATTGTCGAGGGCAACTTACGCTACCAATGCACCATACTGTTTACTTTTTGAATTATGCTATTTTTACTTATGTTTTGCACTTAAGGTAGTTATGAGAATCTTTAAGATATCTAATCTAAGCTGGTTGTCGAAGTTATTTTTACTTCTACAGTCTCCTTGAATATTTCTGTGCAAGTCTTAATGGTACTGAATACTCTAACGAATTTAGGGTGATAACAAAGTTTATCAACTTGCTTGCCAAAGCAAAGATGATATAGAGATATGTCTACGTGTGTATAATCCATCTGAGTTTTGAAATATATATTTTTTTAATTTATTCAAGCCTAGTGAACCTGAAAGGAATAATTTGGTTATGTTGGTAAGAGTCCGTCTCCTTTACATGTATCAGTGGCTGTCTTACCTCATTTTTTGTCTTATTTTTTCAGGATGCATTTATCTTGTGGGATACATATGGGTTTCCCTTAGATTTAACTCAGGTAGACAGGGGGAGTTGGTTCTCTTTTTCTATATAAAAATCTATTTGCCTCCCCATCCTAATTTTCCATTCCTGCAGTTGATGGCAGAGGAAAGAGGTTTGACAGTAGATGTTGAGGGATTCAACAATGCCATGGACGAGGCCAGGGAAAAGTCCAGGAGTGCCAGAAATAAGGTAATAGGAGTTTGATTTGTGTATCCAATAAACTTTGTTAATAATCTGCTTAAGTAAAAGATGCTAGGCATTCTTAGACACAGTATTTATGACTTGAAAGGAAAACAGTCGATGCATCAAAAGCCAAATGTATCTTAAGGTAGAAAGGAGGTTCACATAAGTTTTTCTCCATATTTCATGCTAATAGAAGTTTTTTTTTCTTCCAGCAAGCTGGTGGTGCTATTGTCATGGATGCTGATGCTACCTCTGCACTGCACAAGAAGGGTGTGTCTACAACAGATGATTCCTTCAAATTCATTTGGTTCAAGGTCTGCATTCATCTTTAGATGGCACTTCAGTTAGATGTCTTTTAGTCTGGTTTATTAATTTCGCTAGTGAAAATATTGAAAGTTTAATGTGTCGTTGGCTACTGAGAGGGAATTCTATTTCAGCTGTGCCTGTGTCATGATGGGAACATATTTTTCTCTCTATTTGATAACATCTATTAGATAAAAGTGAAAATTCTAGTGAAGATTGGGAAGGGTGTTGGTGTTGATAATTTATATTTTAGAAAATCTTTGTTTCTTTGTTGTTTTAACTTTCATTTCAGTCTTAAAACCTTCCCTTTCTCCTGTTTGGCGACTGATAATATACGAGCTAAATAATTATCTATTGCGCTTATGGTATAAGAAAAGTTATGTTCCTCACATTACTCTTTTTAAATCTTTTTTAACAGCATGAATGGAATGCTTAGAAATTTTCTCTATTGATTTGAAGTGACACATCACTTTTAAAGCAATTAGATTGCCATCTTTTTTGTTGAGAGGAGTCATGTACCTTCTATGTGCCTCACCTGATTTAGGTAATCTGCTGGAGGAGTTGTTATCTAATAGGATTTTGCTTTTCAAACTCTTTACTCTTTAGTTTCTTGGTTGCATGCCTGAAGTAATGAGGCGCCTTCCTTTTATTTCTAGTAGAAACTTTAGAAGTGAGCTACTCGTTCTATCCTTTTGATGATGGAGTATTCCATGACTTGATGTTTCCCGCTTTTCCCAGGACCATGAAAGTGTAATAAAGGCCATATACACTGGCTCTGAGTTTGTGGAAAGTGCAAGTGCTGGTGATGATGTTGGTATAGTTTTGGAATCCACAAGTTTCTATGCTGAGCAAGGTGGTCAGGTATTTAACTTCAGAATGTGGAAAGTTTTATCTCAACACTGTTTTCATTTTTCATTTTTGGGTCTGTATGAACCAGGAATAGAAATCCTCTACCCCTTTTTGGTGCCCCTATTTATGCCCCCACACTAAAAATTAGGTTTAAGGTTTATTAGGGTTTAGGAAATTTGGGGTAGGGTGTATTTTTAGGGTGTAGAGTTTAGGATTTAGAATTCAGGGTTAGAGCTTAGAATTTTATTTTTTTAGTGTTGGGGCACCGAAAAGGGGCAAATGATTTGTCCTATGAACCAGTGTCATACAGTGCATTATGCCACATTTTTTTTCGATCTATTGGTTACATTTGTGAACAAGAAATTTATGATTTTGGGACTATTGGTTTGGAAAGGACAAAATGTTTTCTGATTGATTTAGGATGGAAAAGGTTGAATCCTACCTGTTAAAAGCAAAATGACAAATAATTATCTAGCCGCCTGAGTGACAGTAAATTAGGCTTAGGAGAAATTTGGTGGTTGCTTTGATCAGGGACTAGTCAATGTTTTTTAGATGGCTATAGTTGGTTTTACAGGGAATTAACTTTGTGCTGGTTTATGTAAATTATTATTCGGCCATCACTTCAAGCTTTCCTTAGGTATTGTATATGTATGTATATTACATATACCTATGATTCCATCCTTTGATAGGTGTATGTTGATATATTAAACTACATTTCCAGCCATATCTAAGAAAGTAACGCAGCAAGTAATATATGCAAGTCAATTGATTTCTTTTTCTTTATTCATCTAAGACATTTACTTGTGGACAGATTTTTGATACCGGATCTCTTGATGGTTCCTTTGGTTCCTTCCAAGTATGTAATGTTCAAATTTTTGGAGGATTTGTACTTCATATTGGTTCTCTTTCTGGTATTAGTGGCGAATTCTCCGTTGGTGATAAAGTAACTTGTAAGGTAAAACAATAAACTTCAAATTACGTCTTATTTTTTATCTATAAAATAATTTGCTTCTTTTTATTTTCTACTTCATTATTGTAATTATTTCTGTAGGTTGACTATGACAGACGGACATTGATTGCTCCTAACCATACTTGCACGCATATGTTGAACTTCGCTCTTAGGGTACGACTTAATATGCTGATATCCATAATTTTTTAGCAGTTTCCGTTTTCTTATTAGTTTCCATGTTTCACATTCTTATAATTTGAATGTAGGAAGTTCTTGGTAATCATGTTGACCAGAAGGGGTCTATTGTTCTTCCTGAAAAATTGAGATTTGATTTTTCCCATGGTAAGTTTTAACTTGGGTGTCTTTGATGATCAGTTGAGTCTTTAAACCATTGAAAATTAAAATTTTCAACGATTTAATCATTTTTAGGAACCACCTAATGAAGCATTTTCAATTCAATTTAGCTACTTATTGTGTCAGCCAGTCAATTCAATTTAAGGAAAAAAGATTATTTTTCTAATTAAGTTGAACTCAAATCTTCCCTTTTCTAAATTTTATCAATTCAAGATATAAAATCACATAATTTTCAATACCATAACCATACCAACCCATTTTTACATCATAGATTCAGTACTTCAAATTTTCTAAATTGTTATGATAGATTCAAATAACCAATCTACTCATCATTTAATTTTCAGTACCATACAACCAATTTTGTATCATAGATAATCACTATTCAATCTAAAGTAAAAGTTGAACTCTACTTTTTTTTGGGTGTTTTTTCAGTTGATCATATAGAACCTCCATTGATATGCTATTTAGTTTGCTGTATGCTAAAATTTTATCCAATGCTACCAGATACAAACAGAGACGGTGCTATCAATGCTGATCATTTGAGAAAAATTGAGTCCATTGTGAATGAGCAAATAAAATCCAAGTTAGATGTATATTCAAAGGAGGTAACACTTGCTGAAGCCAAGCGTATCAACGGTTTACGAGCCGTCTTTGGGGAAGTAAGCTTAAGCTTTTTTGTCATTACGGCTTTCTAATTTAGCTTTGCGCATTCCTTTGAAAAGTTATGTTACAATTATATTTCCAATGCAGGTTTATCCTGATCCAGTTAGAGTAGTGGCCGTTGGTAAAAAAGTGGAGGACCTCCTTGCTGATCCAGAAAACAAAGATTGGTCATCAATTTCATCAGAACTCTGTGGAGGTTAATTTCTTTATTTAAATGAATTCATTAGAAGCCTTTCTATGAATTTTTGGGTGAAGCTGACTTCAAGTATTTTTATAGGTACACACATAACAAATACAAGGGAAGCAAAGGCATTTGCTCTTTTATCTGAGGAGGGAATTGCTAAAGGGGTTCGAAGGATAACTGCCGTCACTACTGAGAGTGCTTTGAAGGCAATGGAATTGGGTGGCCAACTTTTGAAGGAAGTAGATGATGCATCCAAGATGGAAGTGAGCTTGTTGGAGAAGGTTTGTATTCTTACTTAGGTTATAAGACTTCAAATCTTGGAAGTTCTTGTTATCAATGCCTTGATAATTTATTGTTTTTGTTTTAAGTTGCTATTTTACTCTAAATTGTTCTGCTTCAAGGTGAGTCCAGTGGTTTTTGTCCTAATGAATTTTAAATGTTGTTTCCAGTTCAATTTATGCCATTTCATGAAGTTTTGTTTTCTGACATGTCGTGTTTCTTGGATATTTAGTTCCCAATTTTTGTTATAATACCATTCTCTCCTTATTACATGGTGAAAATTTAATAGGTTCTTCAGGTAACAGCTTAGTGGATGTACATCTCCTACTTGAGTGTTCTTACGCGTAATGTGCAATTGTTATGCTCATCTTTAATATAAAAGCTACCTAAACTGTGATAGTGCATAAAATGCTTGGTTTCTCATTTTTTCCGTTTCATTTCGAGGGTGATATCATACAATTTATGAGGCCTTTATCCATTTAAACAAAAACATTGTAGAGGTATATTAATATATTTGCCTTCCTCTTTCCTCCCTCCCGCCTTGTTGATATTTTTCTTTGCATCTCCACAGAAAGTGGCTTCTCTAAAAACTAGTGTGGATTCTGCGTCAATTCCTGCTGCCCAGAAGGCTGATATTAGGGCCAAAATTGCACAACTTCAGGTATCACAATTCCCAGCCATCTATAATCAGTTTTAAGACTTTGCAGTTTTATTATCACCTATGTTGCTCTGGCTCAACATTTTCCTTAATGCCCTCGATTTAGACCCATATTAGATGCTTTCAAGCAGAGATGTGGATATGAGGACGTGAACGTGATAGCTCTCTTTTTTTGGTGTCAATTATATGATCTTTTAATTTGGGTTGTTTTATCAGAATCAACTGAAAAAGGCTCAAAAGAAGATTGCCGAGCAAAATATGCAGAAAGCCATTGCGACTGCAACCGAATTGGCTGAAGTAGCTGCCAAAGAGGGAAAGACTTTCTGCGTCACTCGTATTGATGTTGGTTTAGACGCAGCTGCTCTTCGTGAAGCAGTTTCAAAAGTCATTCAACAGAAGGTTTCGAGCTAGTTCCGACCTTTTATCTTATCAAAGTTTGCATTGTTACATTTGGGCTAAAGGTCTTCATTTAATGAACAGGGGATGCCGGTTATGATTTTCAGTACTGATGAAACCACAAACAAGTCCATCGTTTATGCTGGTGTACCTGATAAATCTGAACAGAGCAAGCTATTGGAAGTGTCAGAGTGGTTAACAAATGCGCTAGGACCTCTAAAGGGGAGATGTGGCAAAGGCAAGGGCGGTCTTGCTACCGGACAGGTTTGTAACCTGGTGCTTAAAAGTCGGTTGCTATGAGCTCGGATCTCCCCCCCCCCCCCCCCCCCCCCCCAGCTCTTAGACTTAAGTTACCTGCAATTTTCTCATGAATTCGAGTTTTGCTCCCATGCTCTGTCGTTTTTTAATTTATGTAACATGTTTTTTCAATTTCAGGGAACGGATGTATCGCACATTAACGAGGCCATGGACTTGGCAACTTCGTTTGCTTCAATGAAATTAAGCTGAAACAAATCTCTGCAACTTTTATCTCTACCATTGAAGAAGCATTGGTGGTGTTAGATTTGTATCGAGACATTATATTATTAGTTTTGATGGTAATGCTACGGATTGTTGAAAAACTGTTACTCTAATGTATTATTTTATTCACATACGAATGTGTTTTCAGCATATAGAAGAAAAATATATCCGTTGGAATGAAGAAATGGTTCGGGGAATTTTTGCAGAAGAAGAAGCTGAGTTAATTCTTTCTATTCCCTTATCACGTTTTGCCCAGGGGGATTGTCAGATTTGGAATGAGGAAAAGTCGGGGATATATTCTGTTAGAAGTGGATATCGCTTTCTATTGGACTCTACACCTATATCACAGTTAGATAGAAGCCAATATCGACAAATATGGTCCGTTGATTGCCCTTCGAAGATCAAGTTACAGAATTGGAAATTCATTCGTAATTTTTGCTCCTACAAAGGTTAACATGCTCTATCGTCGCTTATTAACTGATTCTACTTGCCCTACTTGTCAAAATGCATCCGAATCTATCCTACACGTGATGCGAGATTGTCCAAAAGCTCAGTCTACATGAAATATTTTGGGGTATACTTGGTCTCCTGGAATTCTACAGTTGAGTTACAAAGAGTGGTTATCGTGGCTACTTACAAATGTTTTACGCGTTAAACATTTGGAGATTTTGTTAACTATACGGGCCCTATGGTTTTTCAGAAACAGGCTTATCCATGAAAACTTACAACATAGACCACAAGACATAATTGCTTTTGTAAAATCATATTCACAGGAACTGAGAATTTTATCGGCTAGGGCCCGCATCTTACCAACGCCGGTGGTGCCGGGCTGGGATCCACCCCAGGAACCTTTTCTCAAGGCGAACTTTGACGCCCGTTTTGTACCTCAGACAAAACAAAAGTGGTCAGGGGTTATTATCAAAAATTCGTTATCGGTGATCCGGAAAATGGCTAATCCGGCTGCTGATATGTCGGAGATTAGCACGATGGTGTGGGAGGCGAAGCAGCGGTGCCGATCGTTGCATGCAGTACGGTTTGGTCATGTCTCGCGAGAGAGAAATCGGGCGGCGCACCATTTGGCTGCTGATTCGCGCTGGGATTCAGACGATCGTTACTGGATGGAGGAGGCTCCTTCGTCGGTGGCGGAAATAGTGGAAGAAGAACGCCGAGCCCTTAGCTGTGTTTAGGCTCGGACGATTTTCAGGGTTTATTTTGAAGATGGCTTATGCCCTTTGCTCTGGTCTTGGAAAGATTATTTTCTTCTGGCAGATGGGTTATGTCGGTTCATAGGGGGTTGAGTGTTTGCCCCTTCATTTTCTTTTCTTGTTTTTTGCGCTGGGTGGATGCCAGCTAAACTCATGTTTATTTTCTTTTAATAATCTATAACCGACATTTTATTCAAAAAAAGAAGAAAAATATATCCTGCGGACATTTCCACGGTTAGTTTGTATCTTGTTTTATCATGATTGGTTCAACATGTGAAATGGGTAGACTTGTATGTAGGGTTGTAAATGATACGAGAAAGATCGCGAGCTACTCGAGCTCGACTCGGTGAAAGCTCGGTCAATACTCGACTCGATTGGACTTGACTCGAGCTCGAACTCAGCTCGAGTTCTTAACGAGTCGAGCTGAGCTATTTGATACTCGACTCGAAAAGCTCGCGAGTTATTTAAAAATATAATAAATTATTTTTTAAAATTAAAGTGAACTAAAATGTAGGTTTGGTGTTTTTAATTGTTATGTTATGTTAGTTTAATTTTTAGTTTAACTTTTTTTACGTTTTTATGTGTACTTTTTTTCTCTTACTAGGATTATGAGTTTTTAATGAGTCACATGAAAGATATTTCTTTTGTATGATTCAATCTACAATAAAATCATGTAATTTGATCGATAACAACAATATTATTATCATTATTACTATTATTATGAAGAGAACCGTAAATGAAATGAGACAAACTGTGAGCTATTCGAGCTCTACTCGGTCAAAATTCGATCAATATTCGACTCAATTAGACTCGAGTCGAGCTTATCACTACTCGAGCTCAATTCGGCTCGTTTACACCCCTACTTGTATGTATATCATAAAACCAGTTGAATTGATTATAGAGATTGATCTAGAAAAGATTGATGAGTTCAATTTTATAATTTACTTTTTTAAAATTTGTTGTGTTGAGTATGGGTGTTAAAATTTACCTGACTACTTGAATATAAACAATTGGGTATTTATTTGAGCTCTTTTACTCGGGTTGGACACTCGGCCTGCCCTTTTTGAGACGGAAAAGGGTCACAAAATATTAAAATTTTAAGTATTCAGTTTTTTGGGTACCTGGATATATATAAAATTATTTTTTTATGTTCAATATATATATATATATATATATATATATTAAATTAATAAAAAAATTAATTTTTTATATTTAATAAATATATATTTTTATATTAAACTAATATATATATTTTTATATTACACTAATAAAATATTTTTATATTTAAAAAATACATATTTTTTTATATTCAAGTACTCAAGTATTCAGTTTTTTGGATACCCGTAATTTTCGGGTACCTGGTAGTCGGGTACCTGATGATTTAGGTACCGGAATACCCAGGTACCTGATTTTAAACACCCTTACTGTTGAGATATTTGGATATTTATTTAATTTTAATAATAAATATTTATAATCTTATGTTATTAATTTAAATGATTTTTTACAATGAGTTATATTATATATTATGCACTAGTCGTGAATTCTTTTTTCATAAGCATGATTAAATTTAGGGTAAACTACATAAATGACCACCATACTATTGCAAAAGTCGCGATTTGACCACCTTACTTTTTTCGAAGCAATTAAACCATCATACTGTTAAATTGGGAGTAATTTGACCACCAGCCGTTAAAGGTTAACGACAGAGTGACGTGTCAGTTAAAAAAATAAGGGTAGAATTACACATTTGGTCCTTATTACTTATACATTCTTTTAATTTAGTCCTAATTTTAATTTAATAAAATAAATTAATTATTTAATTAGATGGTGACACCACTACCTTATTGGAGGGATTTAATTATTTATATTTAATTAAATAAATTTATTTTCATCCTCCAATCAGGCAGTGGCACGTGTCACCAACTAATCAAAGGAAGAAATGGAAAAAATTTCCAAATGCATTTATGAGGGATCAGACCTGCATCTCTTAAAAACCTAAACAATTGGCTTACCATCACGCCAAACACTATATTGTGATATATTTCCTTCTATATTTTATATCTAAATAAACATCAAAAACTGAAAAACTCTATCATCTGTAATTAACAACATTTTATATTGCCTTAAGCTTCTCCAAATCCCCATAAACAAATCTATGTCATGTCTAACTAATATAACATAAAAACAAATAAAAAACACATCTTTGCAGTAATTATATCCAAGCAGTATAAATCATGTTGTAGATGTGTTAAAACAAAAATTTCATACGATGTGAAACTAGGACAAATTATTCTAGGAGTAAATTATGGAATAGTATGGGCTCCCTGTAACGTGAGTTTATAGGGAGTATAGGAACAGCTTGTGATGCAACCTGTTCTACATAATAGATTAAACACTGCAGTCAAGTTCACAATCCTCCTAAAACCCAAATATCGTGCACATCACAGTTAAGAAACAATCAATCAGGTCAATTTCATTCTCAAACTGCAGTATAAAATATAACCAGGTGGTCCTGGCGTATAACAATGATAACTTTGCTAGTACTTACATCTGCTTTACAATTTTGACCAATCCACCTGATAAGAACTTGCAAAAATTTCTAACATATGCAATAACCCTAAAATGTGAAATCCTACCTGTATATGAAACAACAAAAATTGCATTGTTGTATCAAATTTTGAACCTCTGTTAGCACTCAGTGACATGAATTTTTAAAAATTTCTCCTTTATGCGAGAAATGAGATTAAACTTTTCCTCTGCCTCAACCTGCTTGAATCTGGGAAAGACCATTAATCATTGTCAGAGAACAACCTAAAGTTTTAAGATGGACATAAAAGTATACAAATTCTAATCTCCTCATGGCCTCAGAAAGCAGGAACTATCAAGATATTCATGAAACAATAGTGTGATTGTTATTTTAAATGTTCTAACAAAATTGGGGTGGAGCACCTAATTTGATACCATTGGGTACTGAGAAAACAAGATATCTGAATCAATCAAAGCCTATTGAAGATTCAATCAAAAGAAACTGCATTAATTTCAACGATATAAACAAATTCCAATGTCACTTACCTCATTGGACAAGGGATAAAAACCGCCACCTACAGGGATTCCCAAGCAACGAAGCAATGAGGCCATATCGATGCATGATATTTCCAATCTACTAAGCTCCTTTCTTACTTCCATTCTTAGTTGTTCCAATCTACAGGGATTTGGAGAAGTTTAAGGCAATGGAAAATGTTGCTAATTATAGATGATGGAGTTTTTCAGTTTTTGATGTTTATTTAGATATAATATATGGTAGGAAATGTATCATAATATAGTGTTTGGTGTGGTGATAAGCCAACAGTTTAGGTTTCTAAGGAATGCAGGTTCGATCCCTCATAAATGCATTTTGAAATTTTTTCTATTTCTTCCTTTGATTAGGTGGTGACACGTGTCACCGCCTGATTGGAGGATGAAAATAAATTTATTTAATTAAATATAATTAATTAAATCCCTCCAATAAGATAGTGACACGTGTCACCATCTAATTAAATAATTAATTTATTTTATTAAATTAAAATTAGGACTAAATTAAAAGAATATATAAGTAATAAGGACCAAATGTGTAATTATACCCTTATTTTTTTAACTGACACGTCACCCTGCCGTTAACCTTTAACGGCTGGTGGTCAAATTGCACCCAATTTAATAGTATGATGGTTTAATTGCTTCGAAAAAAAGTAAGGTGGTCAAATCACGACTTTTGCAATAGTATGGTGGTCATTTATGTAGTTTACCCTTAAATTTATCTTAAAAATTAAAATTAAAATTAAAATTTTTATGTAAATATTTTACATCAGTAATAGGTATATATATATAGGGGCGTATCTACCATAGGTCAAGGTAGGTCACTTGACGTACCATAAAAAAATGGATAAACTACTTTAGATGTCACTTAATTATTAATAAAGTTACAATTAAGTTATTCAATTATTAAAAGTTACAATTGAGTCACTTAATTCAAGTTTTAGTTACGCTCAGATCACTCCTCCGTTCAAAACTTATATATTCTACCAATTTAATCCTAATTCAAATTAATTCAAAAAAATTTTAACCATTAATACTTACAAAAAACATCAATGTAGTCATTTTCTTCTCCAAATCACATGTATACATTTGTTAACACTAGAGTACTTCATTTAAAACTATTAATTAATATAGTACACAAATTTATAAATGTAAATATTTATAATTATTTTTAATGCTATATCTATAATTAGTATCTACATTAGAATTAAATTCATTGAAATCTATTTAAAATTATTTATGAAAACGTTCTACTTTAGTTATTGTTACCCCGTAATTTTCTACAAAAATTAAAGTTTTTATATTATTATATAATTTTCTTAGTAATTTCATATATTTTTAAATGACTTCATTATTTCCTTTTTATTTTAAAACAAATTAATAATTAAAATTTTTAAGTTATTGAATTTTTATTATTTAACAGATTTTTTAAATTCTTAGCAAGTCTGTGTATTTTTATTAAAAAAATGAAGTTATAAAGATTTGGTGATAGAGATTAGTGATTATTCATATAAAAGTGCGGGAAGTCATTTTAGATGGTTTATGTTACTTACAAGTAATATAAAATGTTTTGTGTTCAGAGCATTAGTTGTAAAAATAATGTTTTAAAATTATTTGTTTAGGGAGAAAATTTGTATAGACTAATGTGAATTGCTCTATACATGTTTTATTAAAGAGAGTTAGTAACTAAATCATAGTGGACCCCTTACATATGTATTTATGTGTGATTGAATAGTTCTTTGTCATGTCAGTTATGAACATTTTAAGTAATTTTTGATGACTTATTCAATCTATTCTTATCTTACTTACATATGATTGTATTTATTATCGGTGGGTGAACTACCAAGCTTAAATTTCTAGATCCGCCCCTGTATATATATATATATATATATATGAGATAGGATCCAGTTACACATTGTAAAACTCTCTAAGTTTTACACGTTTTTTTTATCGTTGGATGAGTGAAAGAGATGGATGAGATTAACAGTAAAATATGTGAAGATTATCATTTGGAAAAAAGTAAGGAGTTAATCTCAACCATTCATTTCCCCCATCCAACGATCCAAAAAAACATATAAAACTTAAAGAGTTTTACACTTTGTAAGTTGATCCTAACCCTATATGGGATAAGATCCAGTTACGCAGTGTAAAACTCTCTAAGTTTTACACGTTTTTTGATTGTTGGATGAGTGAAACCGATGGATGAGATTAACAGTAAGATATGTGAAGATTGTCACTTGGGAAAAAAAGTAGGGAGTTAATCTCAGCCATTCATTTCCCCCATCCAACGATCCAAAAAACGTGTAAAACTTAAAGAGTTTTCACTGTATAAGTTGATCCTAACCCTATATATATGGGATAGGATCCAGTTACACAGTGTAAAACTCTCTAAGTTTTACACGTTTTTTGGATCGTTGGATGAGTGAAACGGATGTATGAGATTAACAGTAAAATATGTGAAGATTATCACTTGGGAAAAAAGTAAGGAGTTAATCTCAGCCATTCATTTCCCCTATCTAACGATCCAAAAAACGTGTAAAACTTAAAAGAGTTTTACACTGTGTAAGTTGATCTTACCCTATATGAGATAATGTTTATAGGTTAGGGTTTAGTTCTTATGGTAATATGGTGAGGATTTAGGTTTTAACATATAAACCCTAAATTATAACCCTAAACCTTAAATTGAAACAACTATTCCTAAATTCTAACCCCTACACCTAAACCCCTATACCCTATACCCTAAAACTAAGACGCTTGTACAAACTTTTAGTTTCCACCGCATGTGTATAAAATATTTATCCTATATATATATAAAAGATGTGTAAAAAAGTCTTAAACTGTAAACCTTAATTCTTAATCCTAACAGACTAAATTTTAATTCTAAAACCTAAATTCTTAACCTAAAACTAAAACTCTAACTCTAACACTCTAAATCGTAACCCTAAAACATAGACCCTAAACTTTAAATTCTAATCATAAACTCTAGATTCTACTCCTACAACCTAAACCCTTATACCCTAACCTAAACCCCATAAACCCTAAAATTAAAAAGCTTATATAAACTTTAGTTCACACAAGCTTGTGTATTTAATTTACACGAACTTTTGAATTTTAGGGTTTAAAAATTTATGTTGTGGTTTAGGGTTTAGGGGTTTATGTTGTAGGGTATATAATTTAAGGTTTAGATTTTAAGGTATTAGGGCTAGAGATTTAAGTTTTTAATTTTATACTTGTATATCAAAATCAGGGGTGGATCGTATGAGGGACTAGTGGGGACCACGACCACTCCAAAATTTTGAAAAATTCAAATTTTGTCTCAAAAATATTTTAAAATTTTAATTTACCCCTCAAAATATTTTTAAAAATTCATATTAAGCTTTAAAATTTAAATATTTTAATTAAATTTCCTCTCAAAATTTTTGATTTTTTTGTTAAATCTCTTAAAATTATTAAAAAATTTAGTTAAACCTACAAATTTTTAAAAATTTCCGTTTAAGCCTCTAATTTTTTTAAAAAATTTAAGTTGAACCCCTCAAACTTTTACTTCAAGTTTCACCCTTATAAAAATATAAGCCTAAATATATATAAAGGAGCAACCTGTAGAGCAAAACAGTAGTAGGAATAGTTATGATCCCGAAAGCAGGAGGGCAGCGGACCACCCCTCGTACGTCGACCCTACCCTCTTTTGGGCCGACACGTAACTCGTCAGCCGCACGTACCACTCCTACAGGGAATCACTTTCAGTTGGATCCATACCCACTCTCTTAGTCTTTGCTTTCTTTCTTCCACCAATTTTACGCTTCCACTCTTCTTCAAATTTGCTTTCTCTTTCTTTCTTTCTTTTTAAACAGAAAAAAAAGAAACGAATGCTTTAGAGCTGTTTGCATGTAATGGGAAAAAAAGGGTTCGTTTGCATGCTTTTCCACGGCTTTCTTGAACTTCTCTTCTCTCTTTCTCCCCCACCAAACATTTGCTTTAGTTAAATACAGAGAGGATGAAGCTCAAGATAGCCGTGGAAAAACATGAACGGATTTTGTTTGTTTGTGTCCTTTTCTAATGCTTATTTGATTCTCATCAGATGCCTGCTTAGTGCTTCCCCCACCACCAAAGGTAATGATTATCTCACCTTCACCCCGTTGATTGGTTTTAGGGGGGAAATAACGAAAAAGATGGTTTAAACATCCAATTATTGAATCTCAATAATAATAATAATAATAATAATAATAGTTTTAACTTTACTTCATACCATCCATTATTATTGAATATGAAAAATATTTGGGTAAAAACATTATTAGTCAATCATGTATCAATGAATTATATTTCAAATGACAACAGTTATTTTGTCTTTTTACCACTGTGGACATAACTATGTTCTTTTGCGTAAAAAATATTAAAAAAATATTTAACATTTAAAACATTTCATGTTTTGCACATTGAAAGCCTTTATATTTTACAGATTAAACACACAAAACTGGAACCAAATCATTGGAATATTTTATAATAACAAAACCAAACCAAACCCTGACCAACTTAAAGCTAGATAGATATAAGACACAGTCTAAACACACACAAAAGCCACTCCCAAGACCCAACTCAAAATCAAAAGCATTTTCCTATATCCACTTGCCTCCACCTCACCATCATTAATATTTTTGATGTGATTCAGAAAAATCAAAGGTGAAAGGGAAATCACGCCGTAGTTACTAAGGAATCGAAATATACATACCGTGAGGAACACGTGAACTTACAGGACGGTGTTAACATGAAGGGCTTTGAGCAACGAAGTAGCCATTTGCTTCACCAACACTTGCCCATCTCTGCGTTCTTCGATTAGATTCTGAAGCTTCTGTGGTAAATCGTTCTCCACTATTAGTTGTTTCGGTCGTGGGTGGTGCTCGTAAACAGCCTGTAAAAGTAGAAAAAGAAATTAAAATGATATTCATGATAAACATCCTTCAAGTATATTGGCATCAGTCAAACCATTTGTAAACAGAATAAAAACTGCACAGCTTCTGGCAACGGAAAGGGTCATACTTACCTTGATTAATTTAAGTAAAATAAGACGAGCAAATGCATCCTGATGATCCAATCTTGAGATTAGCAGGGGTGTCAAGCCATTAACAGCTAATGTCGTGTTTATTCGGGATGATTTCCTACATGCCAGAAATAAATAGGGTCAGTTTAGAAAATTTTCCATACACGGCAATCTCTTAAATGTCTATAGAAAGAGGAGAGAGTAAACATAACTTTCTAATCAACTTCTATGCATCTATGGAAATATAAAATCTAATCGATCGGATCAATGTCTTCCCTAAATACTAAGTAATAACCAAAGGAAGGGTGTAGTATCGTGTACGTGATGATTTTCAAGAATGGCTCCAATATGTGGACAAAATGTTGCTCTGGACAAGACTGGAAAAACTTCACCAATCTTTGAACTGCATCCTTCTTCAGCAAAGCTTGTTCCACCTTGCGGTTGTCGTTGTAATGAGCCAAGCAAACGGCAATTGAATCTAATGCTGTCACCGACCATAGTTCATCATTAAGCAAACTCAAGTACACATCCAATCCACCATGGGCCCTCAACTGCTCCCTTGAATTACGTGAAGCATGGGCCATGTCACACAGCAGCGGCAATGCACTTTGTTTTAAAGGAGAATCTGACATGATAAAATTCATCAGGTGTGGAATAATTCCATTTTCCGCCGCTTGTTCCTGTCTCCTCTTATTTATCTTGCACAAATTGAACAGGGCATTGAGGACCTTCAGAAAATAAGTCAATTTATCAGAATAATGTCAGTGGCACCTCCGCAAAAGAGAAAAATTTCAACCGGATTTAATAAGAATCACAATCAGATAAGAGAATTTCAAACGGATATTTGGTTTGAGATTTAAAGCTGCATATATGCATTGCCAATTACCGACCAGAAGAGAGGGAAAAGGGTTTAAATAGTAGTAAGGGAAGTAATTTACACAAAGTTATCAAATAAGCACGAGTTAGATTAAAACCAGGTGCACCGCATTATAAAATAACATGGAGTCTCGGATAATAGCTTAAGTAGACAAGAGACCATACAAATCAAAATTTCTAGCAAATGCATCATATAGGCATAATGATCAAGTATAATAAGGCAAACCTCGTGATGTATTTGAGAAACAAGAGGTCCATCTTTGAGTTCGAGATTTGGGATCAAATACTTAATTGCATCTGCTCGTTGAAGATTCTCCAAGCAGTTTGGATCAGTGGACAAATGATTAATGCACTTCAGTATCTATGAAAAAGATGAGTAGTTAGTAGAAAGAACAAAGGAAAAAATAATTTAAAGTTGGGTAACTTACGTACCTTTAAAAGAATAGGTGGTTCAATGCGATTGAACATCTGGAAAAGACGGTTGAGCAAGCTTTGGCTACACATGTAGGACTTCACGATTGTATCTGCTTTAGCAAACTCGAGAAGTAAATCTGCAACCTTTTCCAGGTACTCCCTGGCAACATCCGTATTCATTGTTGATACCATGTTGGAGAGTAACCCTGATGATGTCGTGCTTCCTGGTCTAGCATTTAAAACACCTGAGCCAGATAATACACCTGATGCTGTCTGAGAAGCTATACCAGATCTGGATGCTGCTCCTTCATTAAAAGCCAGTTGCCCAACTTTCTTACTCACTGTTTTATGTGAAATTTTAGGTGTAGAATCAACAATCCCATTTTCTCTTCCATGGCCAGAGACCTCTGAAATCATAAAGAAACTCACAGCCTTGAAAAAAACTCTACAACTTGTGTTTTAAATACTAAGAAGCTCAGTGGAAACACCATAAGTTTTATCAAAAGGTAAGCTTAAACTTTATATGCCAACTTAGAAAGTTCCAACATACTGATAAAAATAATGAAGTTCCAGCATAAGTATCTCTCAAGGATTCACCAATTCCTACCGATAATGTGGTTATAGGCAGATAAGGTCAACCATTTACATATATAAACATCTACTGCATAAAGCAATTAGCAGTAGATCAATCAATCTTAAGTATATACCTGCAAATTCAGCCATCAAGAAGTCTAATTCACCATTGGCTTTCCTGTCATTATTAGCATGTAAAAGTGGAAGTATGCTTTCATGTCTCTCTGATCCTGGCAGGTGGCGAACATACTCCAATTGATCAGAGATATGTCTAGAAGGAGGTTCATTCGCCAACAGGCTAAGCAGAGGCCGAACTTGCTGTGCCTGGGTAGTTACTGAAGTGGGAAATCCATTGGATATACTTTCTATCAATTTGGGAGGTCTATCTGTAGAAGTCCTGCCTGCGGAGGTACTTATCCTCTGCTGTCTGAGGTCAATCTCCGCTCTAGCAGGATCAAGTGTCCACCGATCTGAGTTTTCTCGATCTCTGGAAATAGTTGAAGCTTCCTTGGTGCCACTGTTTGAAACCTTTTCCAGGGACGTCAGATCTGCCAATTTAGAACCAACTGTAACATCCGCTGCTCCACTGCTAAATTGAGCCCTGTCACTGTCAACAGCAAGATAACGCGAATCCGGAAGATAGGCATCTGACCTCTGAGAAAGTGAAGTTGAAGCCCGAGAAGGTTCTTGTGCTACTGTTGGAAAGGAATGTTCAATTATTACATGCCTACCTTTTAGGATATTAGATTGATCAGTTAGAGAGAGTGGAATCTCACTCTGAGCAAACAAAGGATGAGATGAATCTAATGGGCCAGAACGTTGTCGTTGAGCTGAACCATCTACTGCAAATCCACCACCAACAGATATGGTAGCAAGTCGAGTTGCCTCATTTAAACTATACAGAGTATTAATAAGCCTCAGCAATATCCCATTTTTAGCAGCTATCTGACAGAAATCATTCCTTGGGGTTGATCGCTGAAGCTTGAAAACCTGCCACATGCCATCAATTGCTAGGTGCACCATTTCCCTGTGTAAGAAAAGGCTAATGAGCTTCCATCAATTATAGAAAGGAAAATTCACTGGAGCATCTAAAACATAATATTCCAAAAATGACAAGGGTATAAGAATCAAAAGGTGATAGTGCATCAATGAAGTCGACAATGATAATTTTGAACACTAGGTTTTTTTAGCCTTCCAAAATAGCATACTGTCACAAGTCTTGCATTAAAATGCATATCAACTATTAACTGCATCCAAAAACACACAAACCTGTATTTTGCATAATCAGCCTCTAAAAAGCCAACTAAAACAGGGATTCCACGGCAAGCTATGAACATCTGTAAAGTTAAAGAGCTATAAAAGGAAACAAACATGGTCAGTACAAGCCTTTTCCAACAATTAAAAGCAATATTACGCAACTGGAATAATTAGAGGAAAGAATTCAACACCTTGATAGACAAAGCTGTTGCAAGAAACAAGCTGCTTCCATCCGAATTTCCCGAGGACGATCAGGCCCCGCAAAACTCATTACAAAAGGGATCTATAATATAACTTGAAGTGAATAAAACTTCTTAAATACTACAATATTCAGCTCATAGTCCCTCCCCCCCCCCCCCCCCCCTTCTAATTTTATTTGAAAAGACCAAAGAAATAACAGGCAAATACACAAAGAAATCATGAGCACGTATGAAAAATTATATTCACATGAACTACAACAACCAAAGGACAAATTAAGGGTTATAAAAATGATGATAAAGCCTCATTAAGAGTTCTCATGGTAATAGCTCATTAGTGCAGAACAAGGAGGCTGCCCATGGCTGGAAATAGGTAAGGTTATCAAAGTGCCGGAACACTTTGTTATACAAAATTAAACAGAACTCCTTGTTAGGTCCCACGGCCTGTTAAGCATGCAATAAGTGTATACATTGTCCACTGTTATATATATATATATATATATATATATGAATAAATGAAACAAAATGACCATAGCACTTACAAATCCCACGAGACAAGCATTCTCCTGGAAATCAGTGTTGTCTTTTACAATCTGATTAATAAGTTGAAGCACAGAACATATAACCTGCAATTGCAGTAAAGATAAACATTGTCACTGTCAGTTGGTCTTCACCAAGCTAATAACCTACTTGGAAACATTCTAAGAGAATTTTACACCTTCCCCATCTAGGAAACCAAAGTTTTTCTTTCTCTTTTTTTTTTTTTTGGGGGGGGGGGGGGGGGTGAGTGTCATAGTTGACATACACGAGTTTTCGGGACATCAAGCAAGTCCATTAGAGGAAGCAAACCATGCTGTGTAACAAAAACAGTCTTCTGTTCAGGACGCTGGTGGAAGATCGCTACGAGTTTCTGACAGGCAGTCACAATCGCATCCTCTGATTCCTCTGGTCTTAGTGAGCCAACTAATCTACTAAACTCAACAGCCTATATAGCAAAAACAAAATATGTTTTTTAAATCTCTCTGCTGCCAGAAACAACAATAACATCAGGAAGGTTCAAAATAAAAAATTCAACAGAGAAATTTGATACTTAGGAATGAAGAGGGCAATGAGGATCAGATAAGGATTGGGAAAAAGTACAAATTCATTATTTTAGTTACTGACATGACCATGTTTTGTCCTTGTGGAGTCTGAGAAACACATACGCCTACTCTTCACAAAACTGGCAATTAAACAGAACTAAATAGAAAACTACAAAAAGGGAATACCCCTGGATTCAAAAACTAGGAAGCAGTATATTTTATAATTTTCAATAGAAAGGTCGTAAAAATTCAAATTTACTAGATTGATTTACACAAAAAGGATTTACTAAGATTGAAATCAATAACAAGAGATGCGGGTAACATTCATTTATAAAGGATGACTAAAATCAATTGGAAGAAAATTTAAGACTCAAAACACTAAAAGATTACTTTAGAATAAAATTAATAATTTCTTTGGAGAAGGAATATGAAGATAGGTTCAGAAACATAAACATGGACACATGCATAGGTTGAAAATCATAACAGCAATAAACACTGTTGAACTTGAATAATGTTGCTGTCAAAAATTCTGAAACTTCAATTATCAATTGAAGATAAAATTGCAAAAGTTCAAACAAGTAACTGCAGATACTTAACAGTATAAAAGTTACTTTAAACCTAAAAGAAACAAGCTCCAAAACAGTAAGGATCCAAAACCACAATAGGGCATCAAAACCTCAATATGTTCAAGGGTGGAGTGCATTGTGCAACATAAGAGGAAGAGAGGTTCCATTACAGAGAAAAGAAACCAAAGCAGTTTTGAAAGAAACGTTTGGAACCTGTAGGGGATATAGGTTGTCAGCGGGTAACTTCTCATCTCCAAAAACCTGGCCACAACAATACCATAAACAAGAGAAAACATCAGGCTCATGTCTGACAGTAGCACATAAACATCATACTCCTAGCATACCAAACCACAGAGATAATTTACACATACCAAACCATCAATGTCAATTACATCATCCTTCAAAACACCCATCATTAAGCGAAGCAGGTTACCACCTCCATTTGACTGCCCCATTTCCTCTTCCATTTGTTTCTTTGCAATTGTATCCCTTAATTTCTTAGCTAAGTCATTCTTTCCGGTATCAGGCAGGGTAGCTTTGTTCACATTCGATGTAGAAGCAGATGTAGAAGCTTCAGCTGCACTTTCCGGTAGGTTTTTATCGAATGGATGAAATAAGTCATCCAAGGAAGCATCTCCAGGAGGATCACTAAATCTACTTAGCTCATTCCCATTAGAGGTCACTGAAGTTTTCACAGCCTTCAAAAATGGAATTCAAAATGTAAGATTCCACTTTTACTTTCATCAGGAAACCAAA
Organism: Hibiscus tridactylites; assembly: GCA_958450335.1. Taxonomy (NCBI): domain Eukaryota; kingdom Viridiplantae; phylum Streptophyta; class Magnoliopsida; order Malvales; family Malvaceae; genus Hibiscus; species Hibiscus tridactylites. The sequence continues at coordinate 23,453,754 of OY288287.1, forward strand.
AAGGAAGGTAAGAAAGATGAATGGTAAAATGATGACAAGCTGTGTATATGGAACAGTCAAACAGAAGAGGACCAGTATGAACCATTTTTATAGGGGGAATAAAAGATCACGACACAAAATAATAAGAAAATTATAACCATTATTGCAAGTTCGATCCAAACTACAATGTCAAAACAGGCAAAAAGGTAATGAATGCATCTCTTGATAGTTCCCTAACAACTTTAAAATCTAAAATAACAGCTTATCAGCTCATTAAGCAAAACATACGAGTGAAGAAGATATTTCATGGAGATAATCGGTTCATGATGTCATAGGAAACAAGATTAGTTGTTTCAGCCGATGCAAGTCACACCTAAGCATCCACATGGAGACGTGCATAGAAATGTCAAGAGAAATGCATCATACAGAAATTTTAAGGTAAATAAATCTGAATTGTATAGTATAATCCACTGAATTAACTTTTTTTTTTCAGAAACTGAAAACATTCCATGAAGCATTTACCTTTTGCAGACCAGCATCTATAGGTCCAAAGCCAAATGATTTATCCTCAAAATCAATTGAACTTCCTTTTCCTCTATGTCCTTTTTCACTCTGATTTCTTCTTGATTCAGGAGATCCAACATCACCATTTGTCATAACTCCATCTTGATGTGATATATCATGAAGCTGAGCAGAACCATTGGCAGCCACCGCATTCTTAACAGATAGTCTACCAGAACTACTCTGTAATGATAAGCTTTCATGAATCGCCAAGGTTGGAACTTGATCTGATAGTAGATCATTGTCTAAATTATTTGCGGTTTCTTCAACTCTTTCCTGATAAGAAGCCAGCTGATGAGTGATCTCTGCTGATAATAACTCTTTCCTGGAGCTCTGGCAATCAAAGATTACAAGTCATTAATGTGATAAAATCAGCATCCTCTAGCATCAGTAAAAAAAGGTTCAAGTTGAAGAGGTTCTCACTGTTTCAGAGGCCTCTACTTTCTCGACAGGAAGACTCTCTCCAGCACACTGATTATCTCCACCAGAGCTTTCTGCATTTGCTGCAATGTCTTCAGATATGTTTCTGCCAAAGGAATAGGAAAACAACAGCAGTGTCAACCATCATGAGATAAAGTTTGACTAAATAAAACACAAATAGCATGGCTAAAAATGTATCTAATAGCCAATCAAGCAAATCAGCCAAAAAAAAACAACTGTGCCAGCAGAAACACAGGAGTTGAAACACTATCTCAGCAAATGAAAAGATAGGGATAAATGTTTCAAATAATCATAGACAAAATTAAATTAGTAAACTCGTGAACCCCCCCCCCCCCCCTCTCCCTCTTTGGCTCCATTTTGAAGTACATATATTGCAATAAAGGAGTTGGAATAAAGTGCAAAAAAAGAGGAAAATCTTGAAGAAATGCATGAACTCTGGACAGAAAAAGACCAGGTAATAAGGTTACAATAGAAACCTTCATAAGCAAATGTGTCCCCGTAATTTAGCATGAAAACTGAACATGCAAGCCCATTAAGTTATCTCCAGATCAATAGACTAGAAAAGGCTGAAAAGCCCATTAATTAAATTTGATTCTTGCATTCTGGCTTTCACAACAAACTGCAACCTAAACAAATTATCTCAGACAGGAGTAGGTAAATGGAACAAGATGTGTGAGATGAAATAGAGCACATATATTCATAAATGAACAATTTATAAAGAATCCATAGGTCAACTTAATGTTTGCATGACTACAGCTGTAGTATCTTGTCAAACAAAAAACTTAAGCAAACTAATTGTCATGAAAATAATGTAGACTAAAATCAGTTAAAACTCTGATTATTTGACCAGCATAATGATTGTAGGTGTCCAGGTGCTAATCGTGGCTGTGGGACCACGTAGCACATAACTTCATGAATGCAACCAAAATCCCACCAAGACAATTTCCAAAACATATTAAATGCAGCATACTGTTCTATACGTTACCTAATGGTTCCACTATGACGCAGAGACGACCGCAAAGCACGTTTGCAATTCCGTATCCAAGGGTGAGAAAGCAGTGTTTTTGCATCAGGCCTCTGCCTGGCATCCTGAAAATTCAAGAAAGTGTCACTAACAAAACATCAAATCATCAATGACTTCAAAGCGGTCAACTGAATATTAGTGACGTTTTGTTACAACCTTTTGAACTTAGCAACCACCATCATATTGGAGGACAACAAACTGAAATTCAGTAGTTATCATACATACTACGGACCAAGACTGAGGGCCATATATTCTTTAGGCCCCATGGCCATCAATTAGTCAATGAAAATTTAGCATGATATTTTATATTTCTCGGATTTTATTTAATTCATTTCATCTTGAGGGTGGCTGCCGAGTAAAGATTGTAAGTTTACAAGAATGTTTTCTAACTCTCAACTTTTAGAGAGTTATTTTCCCCTTCTTTCTGTTTATTAAGAGAGAGCTTTTGAACAAAAGTATCATATTGAAACATTGTTAAGGAGACTAGTAATGATTCTTTCCTTACTAATAATTAATAGTCTTAATAGATTCCAAAGTAATATCAACACATCTCATCCCCATTCCCCATTAATAAAGATCTTTCCTTACTAATAATTAATAGTATTCTATCTGCTCAACTAAGCATGACTCATGGATTATAAACTTTTGATAAAATCAAGTGATGGTGAAAATACAAAATCGGAACTTCATTTTTCTTCCACTCACCTTCTTAAAGCATTGACGCAAAAAGTCGGTAATGTCTGGAGATAGGCTGTCAGGTATTGGTGGATGTTCATCCTGAGGGGAGGAGGAAGACATTGACAAAGAAATGTGCTTGTTAAAGTATTCTTCATCGGGAAAATGAGAATATGAAACGATTTAATCACTAGGGAGGGAAAGGAAAACAGAAACTTGGATAGAAGAATTTACTCTTATCTTATGAAAAGACAAAAATAATAGTGGCGATATAAATGTCAGACAAACCTGCACAATCCGAAAGAGAGCTGGCATAGGCTGTAGATCATAGTACGGAGGCACACATGTAAGCAGTTCGATCACAGTGCAGCCAACACTCCAAATGTCAGAAGCAGCGCAAACCCCTGACATTTCAATCACCTGAAATATAATTCAACTTCCAATGTAAGGCATCCATATACCTAAAATAACGCACATGAAAACTTGGAGAAACAAGTTTGGCAGCTAAAAGCCACACTCCAATCATCAGCTGGAACCAAAGAACTACCTCCGGGGCCATCCAATATGGTGTTCCAACAACCGAGTGTGTATTAACATCAGCCTCAGTTAGTTTGGTCGCAACACCAAAATCAGCAAGTTTTACAAGACCCTGAAAGGAGAAATTAAGTTGAGGGTAAGTAGGGAAGAAACCAAGAGAATCCATTCACCCTAAACGAAGACCATCAAAGCTAACTAGGACACAAAATTATGAGGCCAAAACAGCATGGTGACTATAATGAATCTGCAAACAAGTGGGGCCACTGAGGCTTGAAGCAATAAAATATGGGCATATGGCCACAAATTCAGCAGCCCACAGGTGTTCCACTCTTTAAAAAAAACCTTGAGCACTTTGACTTCATTTATATTAGCAGATTTCTCACTCGCCACATACGTTGCCAAAGTACAAGGTAATATATGAATTAAGTGGACCAAATTCAATTAGTCACTAATGCCCATAAATAAGGTCATATGGTGTTGTTCTCTTTAAAATCTCTGCTCCCATGCTCAAATTTATAGAAAGAGAACCATTAAAAATAACTAATCTGAAATAAAAATAATAACAATCTTCTCAAATATAAATAATAAGTTAATAACTCTCTAAGGATAAGACAAAATAAAATAGCTATTAGGTTACCTCTTTAGTTGTCAAAATATTAGCACCCTTAATATCCCGATGGATAACACCCTGTTCATGTAGATAAACCAAGCCTTCCAAAACCTGTTCAACAAGTAATTAGCATATCCAAATGATACTTTAATATGGAAATGAAGCGGTAAATTGCAGAAATACAAACAAACCTGGGAAATATAAACAGCCACCAATGATTCTGGAAAAGGACCAAATTTATTGGGCTTGATAATGTTTGCAAGAGAACCATTCTCCACATACCTATTAAAATGTGAAACAATAACTAGAAGTTCCTAATGGCTCAGAGAACATGCAATCACAATGTAAGGTTTCTTACTCAAGAATTATATGCAGGTGAGTCCTTGTCTTCGATGATCCAAGATACTTTACAATGTTTTTATGGTTCAAATTCTGCAAAGAAGCTCAAATGTCTAATAGCATCAGCAAGATACTGACACTTAATACCATGCATTCCAACAAGCAGCAGACAACTACCACAAAGATTACCAGTAAACAACAAATAATAGACAAGAGGAAATTATAAGGGATTAGTAGTTGTGACACAGACAACAAGCAGTAAGACATCTCCAGCGTACATATGACAAACCCATGCATCAAATAAGCAAGGGGGAATTTCGATGTAGCATTAAAGTTCAAAAAAGCACCAAAATAGACCCAAAAAGCAGTTAAAGGAGGGAGTTACCTTCAATAAATCAATCTCTTGCTGCAATGTTACCCGTCCACCAGCCAAGTGTATCCAAAAGAAAAAGGCAACTTGTCAGCCAAGCTAACACACAAAAAATCCGGAAATAGTAAATGCATGTTTCAAAGATAGCATTCTATGGAGCAATAGGGCTGTAAACGAACAAAGCATTGGCCGAACTACTCGTGACCGTTCGTATATTGTTCATTTGTTAAGCTAAATAAACAAGTATGAACAAAAAAATTATGTTTAGTTTAATTAAACGAACATGAACTAAGGTCTGTTTGTTCAAAGCTCGGTTCATTTACAGCCCTATGGACCAAAAATAAATCTTTAGTCATTTTGCATGTTTATCACCTGATTCTTTCGAAATGTTTGACAAATATGTTAATTAGACAACAATTAAGGCCTCGAATGATGAATGAATTCTTAATACAAGTAGATTATTAAATGTCCATAAGGTTAGTATATCACTGATGCTCTATCATGAGAAAAGAAGCCCCTAATTAATAGAAACTAAAAACATGTCAACCAACAGAAAAGCTCCATATTCAAACACTAGAACATCCATTATAATGCCTTGAATCAATCGAGTTGCAAAAAGTAAAAGAACCTGACTGTAATTTTTTAAATGGAAACATAACCATAAATGAACTGACCCTAGTCTCACTGAAAGTGAAAACCCCATACTAATTTTAAGTCCGAGCAAAATTAGAAATTCCAGAGCAAAAATCAAACATAAAAATCGAACCATTATGATATTGAGATCCTCCTGTGCAATATTCTCCAAAGATACTTGTTTAATCGCAACAAAGTCTCCATTCTCCAAATCCAAACCTTTATAAACACGTCCGTATGCACCTTTTCCGATTTCATCTCCAAGCATCTATATAAAAAAACAGAAGACAAAATCTAAATTTCAAAATACTTCATATGTTTCTCAGGTGCGTGCTCTATTCCGAAAAAAAAACTGAAGAAAAAAAATTAGATTCGGTTTTTCAAAGAGAGCTTGAAACAACAAAAAAGGAAAAGGGAGATTGCAAATCCGTAATTCCTTCATTTATCCTTTTCCCCTACAATTTGTCATCAACTCACTGAAACGAGTGGCATTTGACTAACAAAAACCTTCACAGTTCACATCTTAACTTTCATTTGCGTTCTATTCATTTCATCCACTCAACTCTAAAACCGATCAAAACACTAATTAACAGTAATTCGAGGAAAATAGATCGAATTGTGGAATTAGACTCACGTATTTGTTGTCGAGAGTTTTGGATTTGTGGAAAGCGTTCGAAGGTGCTTGCCGAGACATTTCTTCGTGTTCCTGTGCGTTCTTCTGCTTCAGCTTCTTCCTAGTGTTTTTGCTTTTAGGAAATGAAAAACAAAGGCAATTTCGGCCACTCTTTTAAAAGAACCCTACTAGAAGAAATGCTCCATCTTTAGACGACAAGAATTTAGGGTTTAGAATCGCAGGAATCCAGCGACGAGGCCAGAGCTCCTGCGAGGCCAAAAACAAAAGGAAATCAAAGGAAAAGGAAAAGAAGAGAAAGGAAATGAAATGAAAAATACAAGAAAAAGAAAGAAGGAAAGAGAAAAGCGAGGACCAATAGGAAGACTTTAACACTATTAATTGGCTTAAATCTGGATAAATGGCTGTAATTACAGTTTTTCCAAAAAAAAATATTCAACTATTTATATATACCTATACACTGGCGGTGGAAAGTTTTTATTTCCACAAGCGCCTCAATTATAGAGTTTAGGATTAGTGTTTAGAATTTAGAGTTTAGGGGTTTTAGTGTAAAAGTTTAGAATTTAGGGTTCATGTTTAGAATTTAGGAATTAGGGTTAGAATTTAGGGTTTAGGGTTAAGGTTTAGTTTTAGGGTAATATGGGTGGGGATTTAGGTTTTAACCTATAAACCCTAAATTTTAACCCTAAACCCAAAATTCTATCAACAATCCCTAAATTCAAAACTACTACACTTATACCCCTAAATTTTAAACCATAAACGAAGTCCCTAACCCCTAAAACTAAGGCGCTTGTGTAAAAAAGTTTCCACAAGCGCTTGTGTATAGAACAATTACCCTTATATATATTATATATTGACTAACTAATCCAAATCAAATTTACAAATACTTAATAGATAATCGAAAGAAAAAGAAATTCATAATAATTTTGAATTTATATTTTTTGATATTTTAATGGTATAAAACTATGATATTATATCATGTAATATAATTTCATATTGTTCAAGTCTCATCTCAAAAGCTGCACAAAATTGTCCAATTTTTTTTATCGTACATATAAGAGATCCATGCAGAGACGTTTTCTTATAAAAAAATGTTAGCGACCTATTAGATAATTATTTAAACTAAAAAAGTGCATGTAATAACTTAACTAAAATATTTTAATATACAAGTTTGTGTAAATTTTAGTTTATACAATGTTTTTAATTTTAGTTTAGAGTTTAAGGGTCAGAGATTAGGAGTCAGGGATGGAGTTAGAATCAAACATTTGGATGGTCAAAAGTCTATTAAGCCTTTGTATCTAAAATTTAGGAGGAACAAATGCTTTATTTAATTAATATTTAAACTAAAAAGGACTTAAAATGTAATTATACTAAAAAATTTGGGAGAGGGCAACATCCCCTCTCATCCCCTATATACCTTCGCCCCGTTAGGGATTTGGCGTGTAAGGTGTAGAATTTAAGATTTATTGTTAAAATTTAGAGTTTAAGGTTTAAGTTTTAGGGTGCAAGGGTTTAGGATTTAGGGTTTAAATTTTATAAAAGGATTGTGTAATTTTTTTACACAACTTGTGTATCAAAATATAACTCATAACTTAGAAAAATTGTATAGTTCAAATATCAATTTATTAATTAAATTTTAGTTACATGTAATTATTCTTAAAAATTAAATAAAAATATTTTAAATACATAAAATGTTTAAAAATTTTAGTTCACACAAATCTATTATTTTTTTAGTTTAGAAATCTTATTTTAAGTTTAGGATTAAGTATTGTGTCTTAAAATCAAGAAGGTAGGATTTAAGGTTTAGAATGTAGTATTTTAGAGTTTAAAATCTCAAACTTTGATTTTAAAACTTAGGCTTAAAATGGACTAATTATATAAAATTCTAAATTTATAAAAAAAATATCTCTATTAAATAATCCACTACTGTGCATGCACAAAAAAAAGAGTTTCATCTGGCTTTGTGAATGAAAAAAACTGGGTTCAAAAGGTAATTCTCATATTAGACTTTTTTAAAATTCAATCCAATTTAATCTACCAATGAATTGAATACCGATAATTAAACCAACAAAAAATTTCATCAATTTTCTCCAAATTATGATCTCACATGTGCATCCATGCTACCCACAAGGATCTCATTTGAATCTAAACATCCCACAAATTCCGCAACATGCGAGACTTGTTCCATGACCTAACCCCCCTTTATGATATAGAACGACAATCGACAAAGACTTGTCCAGCTAATCTTAAGCTCATTTTTTTGAACCACCAATTTTTTTTGAAAAACAATAACTACACATGTATCACCTGCCTGGGCATTGATAGTGATAAATGAATTGAAGGGTATCTTCTCCAAATTTTAAATTTTATATATATTTATATTGGTGATATAATTTTAAGGAAAATATTTTATGCACCAGCGGTTAAAATAAAAAGTTTTCATGAAAGTTTTAGTTTTAGGGTTTAAGGACTTAGTCTGTGGTTTAGGGTATATGATATAGAATTTATGGTTTAGAATTTAGAGGTTAGAGGTTAGGGTTTAGTTTTTAGGGTAATATGATTAAGGGTTCTAGATTTAGGTTTTTACTTATAAGCCCTATGTTTTAACTCTAAACCCTAAATTATAATCACGCATCCTAAATTCAAAAATCATCCACTAAAACCCCTAAACGTCCTACCTTAAACAAAATCATTAAACCCTATAACTAATGTGCTTGTAGAAACTTGAGATAAAATAATTACTCAAAATTTTATACCTTTAAAATTCTATATTTTTATACTCTTAAATTTCCAATATAACTTTTTAACAGTCTTACCTCCTAACGTAAAAAATAATGCTCTATACGTGACAACAAAACTTTACGTTAATAACAATGATCGAATCATTTATTTAAAACTCAAACCTAGTAGTTTGTTTGAAATCATGAATATCATTTGTTTGTTTATCTGTTTAAACTATTTAAGTGAAGACTAGTATTACAGAATTGTGTATTAAAACTTTTAACGATATATAATTACCTTAACTTTAACGATTTAACAATATAATTAACTTTTCCGGTATATATAATTATATATTGGGTAAACTATACCGTTGACCACCATACTTTGGTTAAGGTAATAAAATGACCACCTTAAAAAAATCGGCTCAATTGACCACCCAAACTATTGAAATTGGATCAATGTGACCACCAGCCGTTAATGGGCTAACGGAAGGTGACGTGGCAGTTAAAAAATTAAAGGTATAATTACACATTTGGTCTTTACTATTTACATATTCTTTCAATTTAGTCATAATTTTAAACTAATAAAATAAATTAATTAGGTGGTGACACATGTCACCTGATTGAAGGATGAAAATAAATGGAATAAAACCTAGTATTTGTTCTCAGCGTGAATTGAACCTAGGTAACCAAGGGAAGAAACCACATAGCAAAGCCACTGGGAAAAAGCCATTTTCGTGATATGAAATGCAAATAATTAATATAATTCATACTTAATACCACCTGATTGAAGGATGAAAATAAAAGGAACAAAACTAGGTATTTGCTCCCAGCATGAATCGAACCTAGATAACCTGGGGAAGAAACCGCATGGCAAAGCCACTGGGCCAAAGCCATTTTTGTGATATAAAATGCAAATAATTAATATAAGTCATACTTGGTTCTTTATACCAAGGAAAAGTAAATAAATGTGGATTAACGAGATTTGAACATGGCACGCTTATAATGCATAAAAAAATCTAATCCAATAAAATAAATCTAATAATTAAATTATAATTTAAAATTATATCAATTTATTTCAATTATGTTCGTAAGTTTGTATTCACTAAATAAATTTAATATAGTTTTAAAATTTTAAAGTTGTAATATAATTTCATATATATATAGGAATTTAATTAAATTTTTAATAAATATTAAAAATATAAATTAAGTTAAAAAAATCAATTCAACGATTATATACGTGAAATTATAAAAATAAATGCGAAAACAAAAAATATATTAAATTTAGTTTAAAAATACAAAAATCTTAAAATTATTTTTATTTTAAATTGTGCACTAACTATATTTTAAAATATATACAAAATGTTGTTAACTTTAATTTAATTATTAGATTTATTTCATTGAATTAGATGTTTTTATGCATTATAAGCGTGCCATGGTCGAATCTCGTTAATCCACATTTATTTACTTTTCCTTGGCATAAAGAACCAAATATGACTTATATTAATTATTTGCATTTTATATCACAAAATGGCTTTGGCTCAGTGGCTTTGCCATGTGGTTTCTTCCCTAAGTTATTTAGGTTCAATTCATGTTGGGAGCAAATACCTAGTTTTGTTCCTTTTATTTTCATCCTTCAATCATGTGGTATTAAGTATAAATTATATTAATTATTTGCATTTCATATCACGAAAATGACTTTGGCCCAATAGCTTTGCCATGCGGTTTCTTTCCCAGGTTATCCAGGTTTGATTCACGCTGGGAACAAATATCAAGTTTTGTTCCATTTATTTTCATCATTCGATCAGGTGACACGTCTCACCACCTGATTGGGGATGAAAATAAATTTATTAAATTAAATATAAATAATTAAATTCCTCCAATAAGGTGTTGACACGTGCCACCACCTAATTAATTTATTCTATTAGTTTAAAATTAAGACTAAATTGAAAGAATGTGTAAATAGTAAAGACCAAATGTGTAATTATACCTTTAATTTTTTAACTGCCACGTCACCTTCCGTTAGCCCATTAACGGCCGGTGGTCACATTGATCCAATTTCAATAGTTTGGGTGGTCAATTGAGTCGATTTTTTAAGGTGGTCATTTTAATACATTAACCAAAGTATGGTGGTCAACGGTATAATTTACCCTTATATATTATATGAGAAGGGAATGGAGTGTTTGTAGTAGTGAATCTCAATAATGGTAGTCGAGGGTTGAAACCTTGGCTTGAGGACCTTCTTAATTAAAACAAAACTGTAATTTGAATTAGGGTTCGAGAATTTATAGTTTAAAGTTTAAGCTATTGTAGAAGCTCGTATGTGTTATTGACTGGAGCTGGATAAAAGCACATAAATGTACCGTAAAATCGAATATAATTCATGTACTAAAAAGATATTTAACACCTAAACATGAGGGTAAGGTATGTCAAGACTCAAGTTAAATAGAAGAATCAGCTTTTGTTATACCTCCACCAATATCCTAACCCTAAATCAGTATTGTCTCTAAAAAGATGTTTATGATTCTAGAATTTTAGGGGATTAAGTTTAGTATTGTCTCTAAAAAGATGTTTATTGCCTCCAAAAAGATGTCTATGCCTACAATATCCCAGTCTTTGGATCGCTGATTTTCAGGCGCACTAACAGACATGATTATTTTTTTATCAACCGAATTTATTTTTACCAACCTGTAAGTAATTATCATGACGCTAAACTGTACCACCCGTTAATAAGAACTTCAAAAGAAATATATATAAATAGACACAAGAAAAAGCGTCCATCTTTCCCCTTCTCTCTCTCTCTATTGTTTGCATAAACCATCGTCTGCGACTCTCGATCCAAAACCGAGATGGGTACACCGTCATCGACCATCGTAACAACACTTTTAAGTATCAACATCTTTTAAATTTTAACATAGTAGAAGTAGAGGGACTAAAATCAAATTTAGACCTAAGGAAGAAAAAGGGAAAATTAGAGACGCGGGGCATCGACCCAGTAATTATCGCATGCTAAGCCCAACGGTATTGGATCAAATTAGCATAAATAAATAATATCCGGTAAGAATCTGATGCTCGAAAATTGCCCGCGTAGCCGTTGATAATCGACCACCACTAACCACCATTCGGATAAGAAACAACGCAGCACAAAAACAAAGCCAGAGCTCTCCATCACAGTAAAAAGGAACAACAATGGCGGCAATGCCCAATCTTCAAGTCACCGATTGCTCTTCTCTCTTCGCTCCTCGTCTTCCCCACCGCCCCTTAACGCTACCCCACTCACGTTTCATCTCCAAAGCTTCTCTCCAACAACCCCACCACCATCCTTCTTCTTCTGCTTCGCCGCCGCCGCTCCTCAACCGACGACAGCTCATATCCCAAACGGCGTCGCTTTCGCTGTCCCTCGCGACTCTCTCGACTCTCCCACTGCCAGCCAAGTCCGAGGAAGTTCTGTCGGAATGGGAAAGAGTCTACCTCCCCATCGATCCCGGTGTTGTCCTTCTAGACATCGCCTTTGTCCCTGATGACCCGAACCACGGTATTTCTTCTTTCTTTCACAGAGTACTTAATTTCTTATTATGGGTTTTGTTTTATAGATAAATATTCTATATACAGACTGTGTAAACCGAACGTTTCTCAAGCGTCTTAGTTTTAGAGCATAAAGAGTTAGTTTAGAGTTAGTTTAGGGTACAGAGTTTAGGTGTATAAACCTTAAATTATAACACCAAACTTTAAATTAAAATAACTATCCCTAAATTCTAACTCCTACACCTAAACTCTTAAACCTAAACCCCTAAACTAACTTCATATTCAAGGGCTTGTAGAAACTTTTAATTTCCACCGCCAGTATATAGGTCAGTGTATAGGATATTAATCCTTGTTTTATTTGTTATTTTGTTTTTGTATAGGATTTTTGCTTGGGACAAGGCAGACTATTTTGGAGACAAAAGATGGGGGAAATACATGGGTTCCACGTTCAATTCCTTCAGCTGAGGATGAAGATTTCAACTATAGGTTTAACTCTATTAGCTTTCAAGGGAAAGAAGGTTGGATTGTTGGTAAACCTGCAATTTTGTTGTACACTTCAGATGCTGGAGAAAGCTGGGAAAGAATTCCATTGAGTGCTCAGCTTCCTGGAGACATGGTCAGCTCTCCATCTCATCACTTACATCATAATACCAACTATTGATGTGGGATTTAAATAGCAGTCCGCAACCGCAATAGCGGCCGTTATATTGCGGTACATGCATGATGCACTCTTCGAAACCATGATAACTGCAGCCATCGTGTCAATTGCATCTGTTAAAAATCTGTTATTAAAAAAAATCACAACCGTCATACCTGACTGCAATGGATGGAAATCGTCTACCCCTTAATTATGCCCCATTGGTGCCTCCACTTTAAAACAACGGGTTTAGGGTTTAGGTTTAAGGTTTTAGGTTGGGGCTTAGGGTTAGGGTGTAGGAAATTAGGGGCCGGGTGTATTTTTAGGGTTTAAGGTTTAGGATATGAAAATTAGGGTTAGGGCTTAGAATTTATTTTTTAGTTGTTTTTTAGTAGAGGGCATATAAGGAGGCATAGTTAGGGGAGGAGATTTTTACTCGACCGCAATAGCATCCGTTATGTACGCAACTGCGATAAATGCAACATGACCGAAAACGTGGCCGCAACAGCAATTTAATTCCCTGCCATTAATGGCCTTAAGCCCTTAACTAACACTTGTTTTGCCCCATATTATGCATTTCATGTAATGCCATGAATTTTAGTTCTGGGAATGTTATTGTCAATCTATTTGCTAGCATTTGAACTCTTGGGGTGTACATATCTGGGAATATGACTGAGTTAAATCATCTGGGATTGTGTAGGTATATATAAAGGCAACTGGTGAAAAGAGTGCAGAAATGGTGACTGACCAAGGAGCAATATATGTTACATCGAACAGGGGCTATAACTGGAGAGCGGCTGTTCAAGAGACTGTCTCAGCTACTCTGAATAGGTGTGTGTCTGTCTGAAATGAAGTTTAAGTGCAATGCTGTTCAGAATAGCTTTATTGTAGATGACTTTATGGTATAAGTAAACAAATATGGTCATTTTTTTCATGTTCATCTTTATACCGACGTGCTCATTCAAGTTTACCATAGTATTATGGTACACCTTTACAAAATAAACGGAAGGATGTCAACATTCCTTAACAAATAGAATTTTCGTGAAATTAAGTAAGCATATACGCTTTCTTTGAAGAACTTCCGTAAGATTATCCATTGTTTGTAGGGGAAACTACTTACATGGCTCTGTTACTTTTGCAGAACAGTTTCTAGTGGTATCAGTGGGGCAAGTTATTACACGGGAACTTTTAACACCGTGAATCGCTCTCCAGATGGGCGGTATGTGGCCGTCTCAAGCCGTGGTAACTTTTATCTTACATGGGAGCCTGGACAGGTATAACTCCTTCTGTGTAGTTTTCAGAGGATTCATGGGAGTTGCCTCTCTTTTGAGATCTTCATACAGTCCTACTATATATATGCAAAGAAACATAAAATATTATTGCTACATAGAAAAAAAAAAGTAACAGGAGAATGCTTCCTCATAACCAATATTGTTAAAAGTTGAAACATACTGCTAGCAGACATGCTTCAATATGTTCTCAGGCACTTACGGAAACCATTGCATCATCTTACTCATTCCTCATGGTTCTATAAGTATGCTCATGGTAGTGACCAACACTTTAGTAGCAGAAGAATTTGGTCCTAATGTGCGCTGTTGCTATTTCTTATTCTGTTTTTCAATTAACCATATGTAGCATACTTATGAGTACTCACTTTTATAATTTACAGCCATTCTGGCAACCACATAATAGAGCAATTGCAAGAAGAATACAGAACATGGGGTGGAGGGCCGATGGTGGTCTTTGGCTCCTTGTCCGTGGAGGAGGACTTTTTCTTAGCAAAGGCACAGGGGTAAGAAAAGTGATAATTTCTCCCATTTAGCCTAAGAAGAAACAATTTCATAAAAACTCCTCCATTTAGTGTAGGAAAAATATTTTCATTTGAAAAAGTTGTCAACTTCCGGAAGGATGAAACCCATAGGCTAATTCTCATGTTAAAATGCGACTTTTACCATATTCACAAGCTCAAAAAGAATGTAGAAGTGGGAAAATTGAAAAATATAGCTAATTATTGAAGGTTTTCCATGCTAAACTTTATAAAGGACACTGAAAAAACTAGCTGGATTTGCTTCTAAAGGATGTAATTCTTAATTGCTGATAGCTTGATATGATATCCGCCAAACTTGATGGACCAAAAGATCGAATAACCATGACTAACCTAATACAAGCCCTATTGTCTTGTTTGGTTCATGCTTTTTAAATTGGCACTGATACCTATTTTTCCTTGTTCTTTCTGTTCATTTCAATTTCTGATGTTCCAGATAACAGAAGATTTTGAAGAAGTTCCGGTACAAAGTCGTGGCTTTGGCATTCTTGATGTTGGTTATCGATCAGAGGTAACTGATACATCCTTTAGATATTTTGCCACACTGTTTTATCTAATTCTACAGTTTGGCTTCAAGGAAACCTGGATGATCAACTGCAGCATCCAATTCACGTGTTACATATGTAAACCTAATGTGGTAACATGCCCATGCAACTCACATACATGTTGCACATATCATGTGTGTGTATGTGCACATGTATGCTGGCATGTCCATTGATACCAAATTACTGGTTTAGCGCATGATATGCGTATATCAAGATGATAGCATCGTGTGCTATATCCCGTCTAACAGATTACATGAATATTACCCTGGCATTTTGTCCCGAGGGTGCGACCAAATTCTATTCTAATGCTTCTTTCTATAGTGGTATAGGTTTTTCCTTTTACCCTTTTATATTTCTGAACTGCATACTAACCGAATTTTGATTGTATAGGATGAGGCTTGGGCAGCAGGGGGCAGTGGGGTTTTGTTGAGAACTACCAATGGTGGGAAGAGTTGGACCCGTGACAAGGCAGCCGATAGTATTGCTGCTAATCTGTACTCGGTGAAGTGAGTCTAATCTTACTAAAAGCTTGACTACTTTGGTTTTTACCTACATTTAAAGGACCATACCTCCAATCTGGTATGCGTATCGATACACGGGGAAGCTATCGATACGCTAAGGCAAAATGAGGCATTTATGTACAGGGGTATCGAAACGGATTGCCCATGTATCGATATGCCTAGGCCAAGTTTGAAGGTCGTACCGATACGCGAGGAAGCGTTCCGATATGCTTGAATCTTCTTTATCTACTGTCTTCCCACGTATCGATACTGGTAGTTAAATTTCAGTTAAAAGTATCTTTTAAGGTTTTGAAATGCACATTAACGTGTCAGACACGGGATTGTTAATCTTACAGATTAAGCTATCGATAAGCATTATTCTCAGATTAAGCTTACAGACGCCTACCTCAACTCATATTTTCCATACTAATTTACTACTAAAAGAAACTGAAAAAGGAAAGCCATGTCAACTTTCCCATTCCTTTATTTTCTCTAACCTTTGAAGTCTCTTATCTTTTAATGTAATTGGTTTGTTAATCTTCTATGCAGGTTTATTAATGACAAGAAAGGATTTGTGCTGGGTAATGACGGTGTCTTGCTCCGGTATCTCGGATAAAGCTGTTATCCATACATGGTAATCAACTCAATGATTATCTATTAATACCCTATACGTCATGTATTCTAACAGTTCGACTCGAAGCGTTTGCCCACCATTTTCTTTCCAAACAGCCAATGGTTTGGTTGTGAACGGGCGTTTGCTGGCAGCTGGATTTTCCAGCTTCTGCAAACGGGCGTTGCAGCCCAAACGGCCGTTTGGTTGGAGCATGGCAAACGAAGATTCACAAGTTCATGGTAAACATTTTGCAGTAGAAAAACTGGAGAATTAGCATATCGAAATTAATGGCATCTGCATTTCATTTTCTGCAGGTGTTCAACAATGTTTGCAATTTTGTATAGCTGATTTAAGTTACTTTCTCGGTGGTGATATTGAGAGTGAAAAAGGATTTCCATCAATGTGATTATGTTTTCTTGTCTTTGCTTTTCCTTTTGGTCAATTTGATTATGCACTTACTCTTTCCATTAGGTTGCTGCAAATGTTGTGCAAAGTGAATTACAAAATGTTATATATATGTCAAGTGAAAATCCATTCAAGAAAGTACAATATCATACTATGTTATTCAGATTTTTTTTATATACTATGTGGCATGATCCTCAAAATGCATGAAATTTAAGGAGAACAATCGGCCGATTCGGTTAAAAAACCAAAAAAAGACCGACCTCATACTATAACCGGCTAACTGATTGTTAATTTTTTAACGGACTTGACCAAACCGAACTAATGCCGGTCGGTTCATCGGTTAAGTTTATTAAACCAATCTTTTATGATTTTCATTTTCATATTCCCTCTTGTTTCCTAAATTATTTTAGAAATCTCTTTCAACAACACTATTTTCATTTTCTACTGAAACCTCTCAATGAAATCACATCACTACTATTTTCATTCTTCAGGACACTGGAAAATAAATTTTTTTATATAATATTGTTTATAATCTTTAGACAATTAAATGTAAGTGTATTTGAATCTATAATTATCGAGAAATATTAATCTAAGTTTATACAAAATTTAAATTATGGGGCTTTTAAGATTCTTTGAATACGCATATTCTTCAATCATTTTGGCAAATTTCAAACCTTACACATTGCCATCGGTGCATTTAGTCCTTGGTCTGACTAAAAAAATGCCAATTGGTTGTTTATTTTAGCCTTTAAAATATCATGTTTCGTTTTCTTAAGCTTTGTAACACCAACCCTATGATTTGTTTGTCGTGTTCTGATGCTTAATATTTAGAATTTATTTACTAATAACTATTTTATTTAGCGGGATAAAACGATAAATTTTTTAAGTAATGTCAAGATTTAAATTATAGCGTTGTTAATAAAATAAATTGGATTGATAGGATCACTCTTAATAAAACATTGTAGTATATATTTTTTAATCATAACTCTTTAACATATATTGTATAAATAAACTGCTCAAATCTAAATTACATAGAGCGAATAAAACTTTATTTTTTAGTGAGATCATATAATAAGTTCACGAAAATTAAAGAAAAATTATATAATTCAAAATTTTGAAACCCTCTTAATATAATGAACAAACTAAATTAAAAAATCTTGACAACCATTTTATAAAATTTGATCTAGAATATATTATTATATAAACATTATTATAGTTATAGGTTGGTTTAAGACAAATAAAATATTTTTATTTTTAATAATATTTAATTTTAATAAAAAATGAATGGACGAATAAAATTTAATTATAGACACGTTGGTTTTTTTATGAAACGTGACATTTCATTAAGAAAAAACTAATTTATTTTATTTTTAAAGAAGGAAAATGACGAAAAATAAAAAAACAAACAAACAAACCGAGTACCGACCGACAAAAGGGGTTAGCCAAGCTGGCAAAAAGGAAGGGTGGGTTACGGTGGGAGCATTCCCACGGTAATACGAACCACGCCAGCCAATAATAACAACTCATTTAAGCTTAAACCTTTTTCCTTCGCTTTTTAATCCTGGAAAATATTGGAAGCCCAGAAATCTTTGATCTTTCAAGTTTCAACCCATTTGATCAACTTTCTCACTTCATTTCTCTTTAGATCTACGTTTCCTTTGTTTGAGGAAAAAAAACCCCATATTTCCCCCTTTTTAGTTACTTTTTCTAAGTTCGATTTTGTAATCTTTCAGATTCCATTTGGATTCAGTTCGATCGGGGGAAATTCGTTCGGATTCTCTCTTTTTGATACTTTGGGGTCGTTGATTTTCGATTTGTTCGAAAAAAAGGGAAGGAGAATCGGAGTTCGAATAGTGGGGGATTGATGAAATTAGGGTAAATAAATTGGGGATTTTTTTAGGGGGTTGGTTATGCAGATGGAAAGAGAGAGGCGGTATAGCATTGCTAATGGGAACTACAGTTGTCACGCGAATGGGAAATATAGTGGGTTTTGCAATGATTACAGTGTTTCGGAGAATGAAAAGTCTCAAACTTTACCATCTTCTTCATTACCCGGTGCCGGTTCAATCGAGCATCCGGTTTCCCGGTTCGATACTCTTGCCGGCGTCGCCATCAAGTACGGCGTTGAGGTAACTAATAAACTCTATTCATCCTTGTATTAATTATTTAGTGTTGTTTTTTCTCCGTATAAAAATGGACTTGCTTGTGTAATTTTGGGAAGTTAGTTTGGAAATTGACCAGTCTTAACCTAGAAGTTAACTTATATCTGATTATTTTAGTGTTTTATTGTTACTGATTATGGTTTGTTGTTATGGGTTTGGAATACTCAGGTAGCTGACATAAAAAAGATGAATGGTCTGGTTACTGATCTTCAAATGTTTGCTCTTAAGACGCTTCAGATCCCTTTACCTGGGCGGCATCCGCCGTCGCCTTGCTTGTCGAATGGTTCCGAAACGCCGGGGTATTATGTCTTCTTTAATACCAATGCTATTTTCTTCTTTCACTTGTGAATTTGACTTTAAGCTACCTTCACTTCCACTTTAAAGATGGTTGCTAATGCTATACACACATCCATATTGGCACCGGTGTATGTTAAGCCTCATAACTTAATAGTGCAATTTGGACGAGTTTTTCAAGAAATTCAAGTCTCGAGGAAAGATGGGTTTGTTTGTAGCAGCCATTGGGTCGTGTTTTATAGTATGTCTACTTATGAGTATGCCTTGAGTTGATCTCAGATCGAGTTTTAAGTGGTTCGGTGTTGGTTCTCTGCTCATAGAAAGGTTTCCTTAAGAGGAGTGGTAAATTGCATCGAACAGGCGTTATTTGCCTGGATATATAAATTCTTTTTTCTGGGGACATGATTGTGATTGTATTCATCCTTTAGGTTTGACACTATAGGTCATACTAGACATGTTTATCGGAGAAGGTGGTTTTCTAAGAAATTGATAATCGTTGTTGTTTCAGTGAGTTGTTCGAGTATTTGTGAAGTTCTTTCTAATTTCTCTCACCTTTGAAATCCTGCAAGATGCATCTCTGGTCTCTGTCGCTCTTATTCGGAATTTTTTGTTTTTCAATTAAGCTCACTTTGTGTGACAACCCTTTGCAGAGAAAGCAGTGCCAACCAAAACTCGGGTCCAGATTTGCCTCCCGGTTGGCGTGACTCGTTCCAGTCATCAAGAATGAAGACTCCTCCTCGAAGGGTCTCCCCAGCAATGAGCTCATTACAAGGTTACTATGGCCTTAAACCGTCAGAAAAAAGTGTGCCATCTGAAGGTTTCGAGATGGCTGTATACAGGAAAGGAGAATCTCATTATCTGGAGGATGGTCCATCACTCAAACTCTCCTCTAACTCCGATCCACCTTTGAGGCTTCAGCGGAAGTGTAGAAGCCTGACCAATGGATTTTATGATGAGAACGGTGAAATCGCACCTGATATCCTTTCTGCTGGTGAAACTAAAGATGGTGAGCCTGATAAATCAAATGACAAACTGATAAGAAGACGGCAGAAATCCGAGGCCGACTTCACCGCCCGTACCCCTGATAAGCTATTGAAAGAGGATAACAACAACAGTGGAGGATTTTCAACGATAACAGCGAAAGGCTTGGCACAGAGATCCAAAGCAGGTAGCCGCACTAATCTAGGAGCCGACGCTGAGCTATTTGGGATCAACACCACACCAACAGGTCTCGGAGATGGTTACGTGGTCGACGGGTTTGCTGCAGTGAGGAAGTCATCGAGCACACCGAGTTTGCAAGATCAAGACAACGGTAGCTTGTCCTCCCTGTGGGCAACATCCAAATGGAACTTGAAGCCCGATCTACAAGCACTTTCAACGGCAAGCATTACAAAGCCTATATTCGATGGATTGCCAAAGCCGATATCTGCTCGTAAAAACAAAGCGGCGCTTGATTAAACTACGTTCCCTCACCTGCACATATTCGATAACAAAGCGTTGCTTGATTCAACTACGTTCCCTCGCCTGCATATATTACCAAATTTTGACTGCGCAATTCGTGAGGCCGCCATTGCTAGTGTTCTTCAAGGAGTTTATTATACAGATACAGAAAATGGACAATGAGAAGAAAAAAAAACACAATGAAGTCCAAAGATACAATAGCTTTATTTTCTAGTACTAGTTTATTTGGATTCATATATGTATGTACTTTGTGTAATGTATATCGCCCCACTTCTCTTTTGACCAATTCTTCATCGTATGTTTCATTGAATGTTTCAGACACTTTGCATTTTACTTTACTGTCCAATCATTGTGTAGTATTAAATTAGAATAGAAATTTAATACAGAATACTGAATATTCATATCCATGCTTTTTGTTATAGTTTTTTTTAAGGCAAAGAGCAAAACAAAAGGTGTAGGCCTGAGGTGAACATTAATGATTGGACCAGGTTCACTACAATAGATAGATTATGAATATGAAATCAAACTGAATGATTTGCACTGTTTATTACGCGTTTAATTGAGTGGCATTCCAGTTTCCTTTTATGGATAACAAAAAAGTGTCGGTGAGAGAGTTGTATATTTTTTAGTCCCTAGATTTTGTAATTTTTTAGCTTGGTTTTTAAATTGTGTTTAGGGATGGCAAATATAATCCGAATCGAAGAAAAAAATTTAATCCAAATCCGATCGAAAAATGTCCGAATTCGAATCCGAAAAAATGTCCAAGCCCTAATAGGAGGTGGATATGGACATTGTTATGTCCGATTCGAATCCGATCTAAACCTATATCCGATCCATATATGAATCCGAATAAAAATATTTAAAACTCTTCGATTTAAAAAAATATATAGATATATATTGAAATCTTAATTAAGTTGAATTGAGATTATATTTTTTTTTGCTCGACAAATATAATTTTATTAATTTTATATAAGTCTGCCCGACATTATGTGCCTCATTCAAAACCTCCATAATCCTAAATAGAGGGAAAGAGTACACATAAGCCGGAATACAAATGCTCTCCCCAAACAAAAATAAAAACAGAATCTAGTAATACATTACACAATTTCGTCATCTGACTACCGAAACAGATTAATCAAAAGTAAACAACAAGTTATCACCAGGCTTTAAAGATTTCTGGTCTATTCGCTAAACCTCCCGCCAGTCTGTTAATTAAGATTTTTGGATCTAAATGAGGAGAGTATACTAAATGTGAAGAGAATTCTGAGAAATTTTGAAGTATATTCGGGCTTAAGTATTAACTTTAGTAAGTCGTGTATTGTGAAAATTGGGACAAGCTTGAAAAAAAATGAGTTGCTGGCTACATTTTGATTATATTTTTAACTCGTTTCATCTTGGATTGTAATATTTATTAAACATTTTATAGTTGTGATTTAGAAATTAGTTATGTTAGTAGACTAGTAAGACAATAGTAGTTTATGTAAGAATAATTTATTTGTTGTTGAGTTTTTTTAGTTGAAGTTTGAGACTTTAATTTGTTTTATATTAAATTTTAATATTTGTTGGGATTTGTTTGTGTTATTAGTTTAAATATATTTGTTTGGTGAAAATTACTTTTCATTTAATAAATTTGTTTGAGTTGTTACTTTAAAAAACAAACAAAATTAATCAGATTTAGATTTTAGATATTTTATTGGATCAGATTCAAATTTATGTAACCATGCTTGAATTTTTTTGAGGTCCGATTATTATTTAGATTAGACTTGAACTTTATAAAATTCGATCCAAATCTAATTCATTGACATCCCTAATTGGGTTCTCATTATTCTCTGAACATATATTATTTTTTTTAGTTTATTATTTTAATTATGTGATATTTTGAACTTGTGCGAGACCAAATTAAAAAGTAAACAAATCTAGGTATACATGATACTCCGGGCATGTTTGGTAAAGAGATGTTTGGACAAAAATTAGAGGTTTAAGGCATAATTAGAGGCTTGACAAGTCAAATCCGCTAATATTGTTGCTTGGTGAACAACGGATTGAGGTGAAACCGCTAATTTTGAAAAAGCTCGAGCTTTTTGAGATTAGATGTTAGAGTTGTAAAACTCGTTTACCTTTACTAGTTACCAAAAATCTCAAAATAACATAAATTAAATATTTTCTCACTCTATTTATAAGCTAATTCTATTTACTTTTTTTCTTTTTATTATCACATATTTATAAGTTATTTAAATTAATTAATTAATTAAATTATATTAAAATAATTATATAAATAATAAATTAATATATAAACCATTCGAATATGTTTAGAAAAATTATATTAAAAATAATTTTATAAAACTAATTAATATTAATTAGATATAAAATATTGATAACTAATAAACTATTCAAACAAGTATTGAATATAATCATATCCTTATATGTCATTTTGTTTGTTTAAATAATCTAACAACTATCAACTATCAGTTAATTTTACCAAACACTTTTATACAATTAGCTTATACAATTAGCTAATACAATCCGCCAGTCAAATCAGCTATTGCAATCAGCTATAAACTATCAGATAATGGCTATGTTTGGTAAATAGTAGTTTGGGCAAAAATTAGAGGTTTGACTAGTCAAATCTGCTAATATTAATGTTTGGTAAATAGCGGATTGAAAGAGCGGATTGAAGTAAAAAAAATTAATTTTGAAAAAGCTCCTAATATGAGCTTTTTAAGATTAGAGGTTTGATATTAGAGTTGTAATGACTCTTTTACCCTTAACAATTACCAAAAATCTCCAAATAATTTAAATTAAATAATAACATTTTTAATATAAATAATAACATATTAAATATTCGACTTATTTGTTGTTATTACTAATTTATATGGTGATATTTGTAAGTTAATTCTATTTTTTATTATCACATATTTATATGTGCATATAATTTTTTTAATAATTATATAAATAATAGATTAATATATAAATCTTTCAAATATGTTTAGAAAATTTATATTAAAAATAATTTTTACAAATTTAATTAATATTTATTAGATATAAAATATTCATAACTGATAAATTATTCAAACAAGTATTGAATATAATCATGTCTTTGTATGTCATTTTGCTTGTTTAAATAATCAAACAGTTGTCAACTATCAGTTAATTTTACCAAACACTTTTATACAATCAGCTAATACAATTCGCTAGTCAAATCAACTAATGCAATCAGCTATCAGCTAATTGCCAAACAGGGCCATATAATTCACTATCTACTATCAGCTATCCGCTAATTGCAAAATAGGGTCTTCGTCTCTCCTTTTAATAGGGTTTGTTTTTAGTTTTAAATCTTTGGTAAAGCCTCTGGTTTTGCTCCCTTCAATATACTCAAATTTAAAGTTTAGTATCTATATTATAATTGTAACATAAATTGATCCTCCACTCTTACAAATTATAATGTTAATTAGCCCAAATAATTAACACGTTAATTAATCCGATTAAAATATTTACATATTTTTTTCCTAAAAATATATTTTCTAATATAAAAAAAGATATGTCAGCATAATGAGTCATAATGTATGTTTTTATTTTATGAAAAAATGAATGTTAATACTTTAATTAGTTAACCAAGCTTATGGTCATTTGCTTGTTCCGTTTCTCTTCTTATGGGCGTAAATGAATAAAACATTATGTGGACTACTGTGAACCGTTCGCATAATGTTATTTACTTAGTTTATTAAGCCAAATAAGAGAGTGAACAAATTTTTATATTTGTTTAATAAACGGACAAACACCAACTGAGTTGTGTTCAATCCACTTATATTCACAAACAAATTTGTTTATAAGCTCATTTATCGACTCGTTCAAGCTCAAAATTGAACTCAAAATTGTAGGAATAATCCTAGAATATTACCCCCAACATGATTAAACTCAAAATTGCAAGTGAAACACATTTGCTCCAGAGCAAAGCTTAACAAAATTCCAGTGCGACCTTGCGAGTTCGAACTACTCGAGTAATCGTAAACCGACATAACATGATACCATGAATCAAACATTTAAAACAGAGATGTTCCTTTCCCCTTCTTGTCTCCACCAATCTCAAAGTGCTTGCACCTCTGCAAAAAACGGTAACGAACAAACCGAAAACTACCTCATTAAACATGGGTAAAGGAGAGCACAAACAAATAGGCAAAGGGTGTTCGGAAAACCGACCTTGATCGGATGCTGCGAAACATGCTTGCAACCCTGACATTGCAGCCTTAGCACAATCTTCTTGGTGGTTTTTGCCTGTTCAAAGGAGGCACACATTCATACTCACACACACACGAACATACAAAGCTCGGGGAGTCTAAAGCAGCAACAATCGGAAATGTATAAAACTAAACATGAAATATACAGGCAGAGCATAATGTTCTTGGCATTTTCATCGAACAAAAGACGAGTGACTTAAAGAATTACCTTCTTGTGGAACACTGGTTTGGTTTGGCCACCGTAACCGGATTGTTTGCGATCGTAACGACGCTTACCCTGTGCTGCCAAACTATCCTTACCCTTCTTATACTGTGTGACCTTGTGCAAAGTGTGCTTCCTGCACTCCTTGCTCTTGCAGTAAGTCTTCTTGGTCTTAGGCACGTTCACCTTCGAACAACGAAGTCACAGTTAGTCTACAAGCAATAAAAAAGCAACAAATTTATAACAATCATTTCCTCAAACACTTCATCGACAACAATTAACAAACAGTAGTGCCGAGAAGAAGAATTAACCCTTGCATTGCAATCTCATCACATGTTTTATAAACGAAAATTTTGGGGAAACCAACGGTTAATATCATCAATTCAAGACTGGTTTCAGATTTCTTAGCAAAATCTACAACATCAGAGCTGATCTCTTGAAAATAATCATAAAAAGGAATTTTCAAATAAACGGAAGTAATTTAACAAGTAAATTTCAGTAAAACAAAAGCAGATCCTAAATAAGCTCAAATGATGAATGAAATTAAAGAAAAGAAAGAGGAAGCACCATGGCTGCGGCGGAAAAGCGAGAAGCTTGAGTTTCGTTTCGTCGGCTGCTAATCTGACCTAACAAATATATTGATTTCCGATTAGGGTTTGTTTTTTGGGCTAAAAAACAAAAACAAATTATGAATGAAACAAGAACGGATTGCTGTTACGATCCAACCCAGAATTATCTTTAGCGGCCCAAATACTTTTGGACATCTAAAATTACAACATTTAGGGATGGGTATTGGTTGGGTCGGGTTTTTGGCCCATCGAAACCCAACCTGATTCGACATCATTCTTTAAAAACTAGACTGATCCGAAAATAAATACTCTAAACTCGACCTGAACTAAAGAAAAAAAATCAATTTTAGGATTTAATTGTAAAAATAATAATTTTATGGGACATAATTGTAAAAAAATAATTTCAAGGACCTAATTATAAAAAATATAAAGGTGAGGTATTATTACAAATGTTCCTAACAAATTTAAGGGAAATTACATTATTAGTCCCGGGTCGGGTTGAAACAAATATTTTCACTCTAAACCCAAACATGAACCCGATCGACTTCGACCTTAATAAAAATCTAACACGAACCCAATTTTTATTTATTAAAATCTTCAATCTAATCAGGTCAAAACTCGACCGGATCGAGTAAAATGTCCATCCATAATTATAATCGTGTCTATTAGGGTGGGCATTGTCGAGTACTCGGTTCATCCGGGTACCTCATTAAGCGGCCCGTGTCCCGGCCCGTTATATTCGGGTACCCAGTACCCGGTTCTTTCTTTTAATTCTAAAATTAAAAAAAAATCACATGTCAAACACAAAAATATTTTTTAAAAAATAAACTTAAAACTTAAAAGAATATAATACAAACATAGAAAAAAATTAGGGATTTAAACTTAATTTTAGAGTAAAAATATTAAGAAACATAAAATAAAAATATAGTTTTAAATATAAAAAATATATATATTAAATTTTATCGGGTCGGGTAGGGTACCCGGTAAGGGGAAACTTCCGGCCTGTGTCCTGAGAAATTTTTCGGGTCGGGTACCCGACCCGGTCCAATAATTTTTTTCGAGAATTACTCGACTTTTTTAAATTCGAGTCGTCAGGTCAAGTCAACCGGATCGAGTATTTTTGCTCACCCGTACTGTCCATCATCAATTTCAACCCTAAAATAAGGGTTTTCTTTCTAAAGGATTATTATCATCTCATACACTATGGCCGAATACCTCCCATACTCTTATATGCAAGGTATCTTAGGTTCTATTAAAATTCACACATCATTTTTATGAAGTATAGTTCAAATTTATATTAGATAGATAATATAAATATTTTAATCACTCGGTTAATTAATAGATTATTATACATTAATTTTTATTATGATTGGTCACTTTCTTTTTTTCTCTTTTCCATTGCCATTTCCTTTAAAAAAAATTACATTGTCGGCGATCTTATGCCTATATTTTTTTATGACAGAAGATATGATTTTGTGTTCAAATATTGTGGGTAATGTACTAAAAAATATATAAATTCGAACTTTAAAAATGACATAAATAAAAAAAACAACCATAAATTTCAAATATAATCGTAAAATAACTTAGAAGATATATACCTACATTGTGAAGCAAAGTATCCACCACGAGATAACCTATCCAAAATGAATTTTAATATTCATATTATATTTTTTAAGCAATGTTCACACATCAATTTTTTTTTAAACGAACGTAAAATTAACGAGAGATAATGTGTTAGTTAATAATATTTGTATAATAATAATTTTAGTTCTTAATGATTACACGTTGTTAGAGTTAATAACGTCCAAGGCTGAATTTTAGAAATACGACAAGATTATAACAATATGTAAATGTTAAGAATTAAATTTATTATCATGTTAATTTTATTAACTATTACATTATCTTCTTTTAATTTTTAACGAAAAAGTATTAACTTGTTATTTTTTGTTTACTTAAAAAAATTATTTTATAACATTTTATAGTTAGAAGACGCAATTAAAAACATATTATAACTGTGTAACTATCTGAACAATTTACCTTAAATTGAATGATTACGTAAGATATATATATATATATATATATATATATATATATATATATATATATATATATATATATAATTATCCATAATGTATTATATTACAATATTTGCCTTTTAAATTGCAATCTTTTTTAAAAAATGAGACAACTGTATAAGCAAATAAAAAATAGCTAGAATGTGATAACATTTAAAAAAAATCAAAGGACATGAAGTTTTACAGCATAAAACCAATGAAGTTGGTAACACCAAATCCATTGTTTTGCATTAAAGTTTTGTAATGAAAAAGAAAAAGAAAAAGAAATACAAATAAATTAATATGTGGATAAGTCAAAGAAAAATAGTCGAATTAATTGAAAAGAAGTGAGGTTAAACTACTGAAATAGGTCTTGAACTAGTTTGTTTTGTTAAATAAGCCCTTATACTTTTATTGTATCCAAATACAACCTACATTTTGATTTGTAATCAAATTAACCCTTAATTTAAATGAAATATCGGTAATGAGCTTATTCGAGTATCACTTAAAATTTCAAGGCATATTTAGATGAAATAAAAGTATAAAGATTTATACCAACATATGTCGGGTCATGGATACAACGATAAGATATATTGTACTTCTAATACGAAAAATAAATTTGAACATTGGGGACATTATCGTTGAGACAATATTATAGGAAGAGATAGCCACGAACACCAAACATGAACCATGAAACAAACATAGAAGATATCAAAAAGAGTATAAGGACTTATCTAAAGAAAACTACAAAGTTTAAGGGTCTATAGATAAATAAATTATTAAAATAGAAACTCAATTGGTTTTCTTCTTAAATTCTCACGTTAATGTTAGGTGATGGAAAATAGACAACCGAAGCTGACCGCCATTGTTTGAACCACACAAGCCAGTAAATTAACTAAGTCGACGGCACGTGCTTCACGTCGAGAATCACGTGACATTCCCAACTGCCCAATCAAAAGGCAAAAAGAAATGGAGGAGGAAAATAACTGAACTTTATAATAATTCTAGAAGACAATTGACCCTTTTCTTTTCATTGTTAATTTTACACAAAATGCCACAAACCGGCTCACTTTAGCAAAACATATATAGTTACATCTAACGTGCGCATCAGAAATGAAAAAAAAAAGTGAAAATGAAAATTATTTTGTACAAAAGTTTCATAATGTAACCTTGTGGTTCCTCTCCAACAATCCTTCCAACACGATCTTCTTCTTGTATTCTTTCGAATTTAAATCGAAATTTAAATCTTTAGAATCGGTTATATTTTTCGTATCGTTACCGTTGATCGGGGTTCGAGGACGAAAATAAAACCAGACCGAGATACAAAGAATGGCACATAGTCGACCCCAAAGTAACATTATTACCATGGTCACCATAATAATAGACAAGCCCATGAGGGGGTCGAATTTTCCGACCACCGCATTGTTCTTCCGTTTGCGGTGCTTTAAGTTGACCCGATCATGAATCCGGGGATTTCCCGACGTTTTGCCGCCGTCGAAGACCGATGATGAAACTGTGTGGGACAACTTTCGATGTGTTTTCGGATTCGGTTTCGATTTAACCGTCGGCGAACCCGGAAGACTAGAACCGGATTTGGTCGGGTCTAAAATTTTCCTATTCCCGAGGAGAATATTCGGGTCAGGTCCCTGTAAAAACAGTAAAATCCAAAAGTAAACTCTCAAAAAGTTGTAAGAAACGACATGGATCGCCTTTTGGCCCGCAACGTGATGTAATAAAAAGATAAAATTTGGCCAAAAAAAGCTTTGGAATTTCATTGTTTTCAACACTTTCAGACTAACCTCTTTAGACGACGCCGATTGTCGTTGATCAGCTTTGGAGTTCTGCCGCGAAGGAATCTTGCTATCCGGTTTCTTCTTCATCGGCTTCGACAGCGTGTGACTATCGCCGGCGACGGCTGCCTTCTTGTCGGGGTTATTGACGGGAACGGTTTTGGTACGGGACTTCCTGGCGGGGAAACAAAGCATCGTGCAAGACGGCGACCGTGACTTGTTACTGTTACCGGTTTTGATGGGCTTTTCCGTTGGGTTTTTCTTGCCGGAAAACCCGAAACAACCCAGAAAACGACTGGTTTGGGGGGTTTTCTTGTGGGGTTCGGCCATGGAAGACATGGAGAGGAGGAATCGGCATGGAGGACTTTGAAATACCCGAATGGTTGGGTCTCTCACGTTATAACTAAATAATATTAATGCTTATCATTTATTTATTAAAAAATATATTCAAATAAATGTTGGTAGTTTTATTATATTATTTTTGTTTAGTATTTTAAAACCGAAAAGTCTTAAATGAAAAATCAACCCCTAAGTTATACTTTTTGCTTGCTTTTAGCCCTTAAACTATTGTTTGATCAAAATAAGTCCCTAAACTATCATTTATGGTCACTTCTGGTAGTTATCAAAGTCAAAAAAATTATTTCGACCAATAAGATGTTGACACATCACAAAGATTTTTTTGACCAATAGATAGTTTAGGGACTAAAAGAAAAAATGACATAGTTTAGATACTTATATTGATCAAAAATAGTTTAGGGACTTAAAAAGACCAGAAATGATACTTTAGGGAATTATTTTGACCAGAAAATAGTTTAAGGTCAAAAAACAAATAAAAGACATAGTTTAGGGTTGATTTTTCATTTAACCCAACCCAAAAATAAAAGTTGTTTGTTATTTTATCAAGGTGTTTGGTTGTGAAATTTGTGATAAAGTTAAAAGATAAGTGTTAAGTATAAATGTACCCTTTTACTTTTAAAATTATAGTTTTATATTTTCCCATTGTTTCGACATTGATTATTATATTATTTTTAGAGTTTAGGATTTAGAGTTCAAGCTTTAAGGTTTTGGGTTCATAATTTAGGGTTTAGGGTTTGTAGTTTTGGTTTTCGAGTTTAAATTTTAGGGTATCCTGTTCATGATTCAGGATTTATGGTTTTGAGTTTAAGGTTTATGACTTCATAATTTAGAGGTTGTAGTTTGGAGTTTATTGTTTATGGTTTGTGGTATAATATTTAGGGTTTAGAGTTTAATTTTTAGGGTTTAGTGTTTAGATTTTAAGTTTTAGGATTTGAGGTTTAAGGTTTATAATTTATGGTTTCATCTTTAGGGTTTATGGGTTATAGTTCAAGCTTTAAGGTTTGTAGTTTTTAGTTCATAATTGATGATTTTGGGTTTTTAGTTAATGATTTATGGTTTAATGGTTAGAGTTTAAGGTTCAGGGTTTCATGATCATAATTTATGGTTTATGGTTTAGGTTCATTATTTAGGGTTTATGGTTTGGAGTTTAAGGTTTAGAGTTTATGGTTTATGGTTTAGAGTTTAAGCTTTATGGTTTGAGGTTTTAGGTGATGGTTTAGGGTCTATAGTTTGAAATTTATGGTATATGGTTCAAGGTTTGAGTTTAGGGTTTATGGTTCAAGGTTCGCAATTAGGGTTTCAATTCATTGTTTAGGGTTTAAGGCCTGAAGTTTTATGGTTTAGTGTTGCAGTTTAGGGTTTATGATTTAGAGTATATTGTTTAAGGTTTAGAGTATGTGGTTTAGGGTTCAATGTTTCTAGTTCAGGGTTTAATGTTTAATGTTTGAGGTTTGTGGATTTAGTGTTCTAACGTTTAGGGTTTTATGTGTCTAGTTTGAGGTTTATGGTTTGAAGTTCACGGTTTAGTATTATGGGTTTTGGGTCTGGAGTTGGGGTTTATGTGTTAAGATTTATAAGTTAGGGTTTATTTGTCATGGTTTAGGCTTCGAGGTTTATGATATAAACATGTGAAAAATAATATGCGGGTATAATTAACAAAACTTGCGTAAAACTTGTGTATTAAATAAACATTACCTCCACCATCGCGATAAATATCACCCAACTTGCGTATAAAATAATACGCCGTATTGAATTTAATATCTACCAAACGCACATGTAAAAGTAAGTTTCGTAATAAAGACATATTAAATAATACATCACAAGCGTTACAATCCAACCAAACGAGACAAAATTGTAAAATAAATTAAAATAGGCTAAAGGGGTACTTTTTACCCCTGAGTTCGACCAAAAAAATCAATTTCGCTCCTCGCCGAAAAACGCATCCAATGTAGCCTCAAGTCCGCGAAATCGATCAAATTGACCCTTTGACCGACGTTAACCGTTATATGATGGCGTGACTGTCTACGATGCTCACGTGACAGTCCACGATGCTGATGTGGCAGTACATGTGGGATGATGACGATGTGGCGGAGGGGACTGAATTGATTATTTTAACCGAATTCAATGACATAATTGATCTTTTTACCGAATTTAGGGGCATAACTGATTTTAATTAAAAGTTTGATAACTTAATTAATCTTTAAGCTAAAAAATAAAAAATATTAATATTTAAATAATATTTAAATATTCATAAAATACTAAAAAATAAAAACACTATAATGAATTTAAAAAATCAAGTAAAAACTTTAAAATTAAAAATATCAAAAGTTATAAATATAAAAAATCAATAT
The DNA here is from genome assembly GCA_958450335.1 of Hibiscus tridactylites. Classification (NCBI taxonomy): domain Eukaryota; kingdom Viridiplantae; phylum Streptophyta; class Magnoliopsida; order Malvales; family Malvaceae; genus Hibiscus; species Hibiscus tridactylites. The sequence continues at coordinate 23,485,799 of OY288287.1, forward strand.
TTAAAAATATTTATAAACCACTGTTTCTCGTTATGCCTGTTTCTTGATCATATTTTCAATTGGAACATTATTGTATTACAGTAGTAATAAAACTACAATTATCTTTCATTTTTCTACATCAAATATTAATGAGCATTAATTTGATATAGAAAAGCGAATGAAAAGTTAAATTTTATTGTTAATCTAATACAAGGTTGATTCTACTGAAAATTTGTTTAACGAATGGTAATACTCAGACTGACGAAGTTGAAGACTTTTTCGATGAAAGTGCTTAATTTTTTAATACTTTATAAAGATTTTTTTATTAAGTTTTTATATTAAATTTTATCATTTTATAATTTCTAATACATTTTAATTTTTTTATATAATTTTGATTTTTAATATTTTTTTTGAATATTATTTTAACTTTACGGATTTTTATAAAAAAATTGAAGAATATGTTGATTTTTTGTTAGAGTCCTCACTTTGCTTATTTATAAAATTATCAGGGAGCCAAAGGATATTTATACCAATTTGTTAATCGATTTTCATATATTCCATTTGTAAAAGTTCAACTCGAAAAATCAAATTATTTATCCAGTTTTAATATTTTCAAAATTTTAATAATTTCCTAAATTCTTATTTTCTAACTTAAATATTAAGTAAGTTATCGAACTTTTAATTAAAATTAATTATGCCCCTAAATTCGGTAAAAAATCAATTATGCCCTTGAATTCGATTAAAATAATCAATTCAACCCATTCCGCCGCATCATCATCCTATGTGTACTGCCACGTCAGCATCGTGGATTGTCATGTTATCACCGTTAACTGTCACGTTAGTACTGTAACGGTCAACGTCGGTCAAAGGGTTAATTTGATCGATTTCGCGGACTAAAAGGCCAAATTGAATGCGATTTTCAGCGATGGGCGAAATTGATTTTTTGGGTCGAACTCTGAGGCAAAAGTACCCTTTTAGCCATTAAAATATTATAATTCCACACCTTATTAAAAGAGGTAATCAAAATTTTAAAGATTTGTTCAAAAAAATTAAAAATAAATGCTTACTATATATATATATTAAAATATTAGGCTTGAGCAGTAATTTTTTTCATGTAGTAATTTCATATCAAGAATGTTGTCCCTCCTTTTTAATTGCATTAATTTAGTCATTGTAGTTTTCTAAAATCAACGATGTTGTCACTCTTTTTAATTTTTTCAATTTAGCCATTAAACTCTTGAATTGCATCAAACGTTCCCTTTGACTTTTGTTGACTAACAAACTTGTTATCACTTGTCGTCCTTTGTCATGTCAAACACTCTCTCGTTAAATAACTAACAACGTCTAAGTTAGCATGTCCATATGTCATTTTCTTTGATAAATCAATGTTTCCTAATAAAATGATGACGAGTCAATTTTGATGACGTAGTAATACAATTGAAGTGTTTTTATAATGTAATTTTAAAATAAATAAATGAATAAATTTAAAATTATTCAACATGACACGTCAAGACAGTTGGTGATAATGATTGATGTGAAAGAAAATAGCGGTTACATACACAAAATTTAACGCTTTTGTCGGTCAACTATAGTCAGAGCGATATTGATACAATTTCGGAATTCGAATACTAAATTGATTAAATTAGAAATGAGGAGTAACATTGTTGGTTTTGAAATACTACAAAGACTAAACTAATACAATTAAAAAGGATAAACAACCAACAATCAGTTGGTCTAATGGGGTTTAAATTATGACGTTATGAATGGAACAAATTAGATTGAGAGGGTTACCCACATAACCGACCTCTATAATACCCGATCCATATTAATCAACCAATAAATAAGATACCGATGATTAAAAAAATGGATAACCAACTATACTGATTTATGATTATTACATTAAGAAAATTACTATTTGAACCAAAATATTATTATTTTAATTTTTTGAAGAATAATTTAGGTTTGATTCGGAGGAGAAGAGGTTGGACTTGGCGGCAGAGTCGTCCTTACTCCTTACACGTTTTCACCTTGTCCTAAGCTTTCACCAAGTCTTCGTGCTACTGTTGCCAGCTTCCTTACTAAATTAATAAAAATTACAAATACATGTCATGTTGATTTATTTATTTTAAATAAATAAATAAATTATATTATTTCCATGATATCCTAAAATAAATTGACTTTTTTTTTAGTTTGTTTTTAAAGGTAATTGTTTTTTACTAAATAGAGATTATTACATTCTCATATCGAAATTTAAATTCATACAAAATGTGATAATATAAACATTTTTAGTCACTAGATCAATTAATGAATTTGTTGAATGATAATTTGCTTTATATTAATAGTGTAATTTTCTTATAAATGTGATAATATAACAGTTGAATTAAAATTATTTGTGGAATTATATATATATATATATAAAATCTCAAGTATTGAAAACGAACGAAAATATGCTCCAAATTGGGAACCCTAATATGACGATTGCGCCATTACCCTATGGCAATCCGAGCGGCCGACCCCTGAAGGATAGCAGCCCGGTGGTGGTTACTCCGACTTTGGAGCGTCCGATGTCGCCTACACCATTAGAGGGACAAAGTTCTGTCAAGAAGGGTCGGAATCATATGGGCGTCGTTGGGGCTGTTGAGCAAGACGATATGGAGGCGGACGTGGGGCTTCCTCATGTGGAGGGGGTGGCTGATGGTGCTCAGCAGTCGGCTGCTGATGTTACTGATCAAGGGAAGGGCATGTATGCTAGTGTGGTGGAAAAGTTGTCGGCCAATCCGAATTCGAAGTGTTCAGATACTAAATATGTTGAAGAGGAAGTGGTGGTTCTTGAGGAAGATGTTATTATTGATTGAACTGAGCCGATACCTTCGACAAGGTTTACAGATAGGGTGCATGATCAGATTGATCGGAATATGCGTAACGCCATCATTGTTCACTTGCTTGGAAGGTCGATTGGTTATGCTACTTTGTTGAATCGTGTGCGTGCGATGTGGACACCTGTGGGGGAAATTCAATTGATTGATATTGAGAACAATTATTTTATTGTTCGATTTTTTAGTGCACGTGATTATACAAAGGTGCTTGCGGATGGGCCGTGGGAAATTTATGGGAGCTACTTAACGGTGCAACCTTGGAGTCATACATTTTCACCTGAGGAAAAACATCCTTCTCAGGTCGGTGTTTGGATTTGCCTCACTGGATTGGCTTATCGGTATTATACGAGAGCTTTGTTTTTCCATATCACATCTTTGATAGGACATGTGGTTAAGATTGATTATAACACCCAGGGTGGGGGACGTGGTAAGTTTGCATGTTTGGCAGTGTTGGTTGATCTAAACAAGCCTTTATTATCTAGCATCCGAATTGATGGTAAGGTGCAACGCTTTGAGTATGAGGGATTACAACAAATTTGTTTCGATTGTAGCATTTATGGTCATTCCATGGAGGATTATAAGCGGTTGCGGAAGCAAGTTGAAGGCACGAGAGTAGCTAATTCAGCCGATCATGCAGCTCATTTTGCTGTGGGATCCGGGGAGAATGAGCCAGAACTTTTTGGGCCATGGATGTTCGTCGAAACACGCCGACGTCGTTCTCAGGTGCGGGCATCAACTAGTGTGACTAAGGCAAAGTCGGTGGTTGGAGGCTCACAGTTTGCAGCCTTGGAGATTGAAGATAAGGGCAATTTTGAGGGTGAGAAGCCGATTGCTTCAAAGACAGATAGTGGTAAGGTTTCTAGGCGACGCATCATAGGGACGTTTTCATAGAGAGTGGTGGCAAAGAATGTGGCTTATATGGCGTCTAATCCGGATAAGCAATTGAAGGCTGCAACTATGTCTTCTCGGTATATGGAAATTGTTCCTTCAATTAATGGTCAGAGTGCTTCAGTGTTGGCACATGATGTCGGTATTCGGGCTGGTTCTCATTCGGCCGTTAAAATTGTAGAACCAAGAATTAAAAGGTGTTGGGGTTCTAACAGGCTCGGGCTAAGAGTTTGAAAGTTAAGGGAGCTAACACGAACCTAGGATTGTGGGTTAAAAAGGTTGGGGATATTTGCGCGTCGCTTCGGCCAATTTTGGCCGAGTTGAATCACAATGCTTTCGGGTACCATCAGAATGAAAGTGGTGGGGCTAGTCTCGATCCAGGGGACCCTTTGGCCTCTACGAGCTCTTGTGGCGAGGAGGTATGTCTCCGATGAGGACGACATGTTTGATATTATGAAGAGGATGTGATGACGGATCCGGAAGAGGAGGAGCGGCCTTTTGCGCAGTAAGGTACCGTTGCCCACTTTTGTTTGTTTAATGGTTAATGTTATGTTTTAGAATTGTTAGGGTGCTACGAGCTCTGAGTTTAGGAGATTCTAATGGACTTTCCGGTTACAACATAAACCACGGTTGGTTGCTTTGTTTGAACCAAGGATCAATGGTAGTATGACAGACAAAGTGATTTCACGTTTGGGGTTTGCTAACTCTATGAGAGTTGAGGCACATAGATTTAGTGGCGGTGTGTGTTTGTTACGGGAGGATTCAGTTACTGTGGAGATTTTGCATATATCGAATCAGTTTATAAATGGAAGGGTTCGTGATTCTAATGGTGACTCTTGGGTACATTTTACTGTCGAATCAGTTTACATTGCACCGAGTAATGATATGCAATGGATTTTTGGTGGGGACTTTAATGCGATCTTATTTGCGGATGAACGGTCTAGTGGAACATCGAGAGACGTAGGTGGTAGTCGCTTTTTTTTTTCTAGATTTTTTTTGTCTCGGTTAGGCTTAATTGATCTGGGTTTTCGTGGTAATCCATTCACTTGGAGTCGTGGAGATTTGTTTCAAAGGCTTGACGTGTGTTTGGTGAATTCGTCTTGGTTCACTTGGTTTCCTAATAGTCACATCTTGCATCTTGAGCGTTTGGGCTCAGACCATTGCCCTCTCCTATTTTCGCTTTCTAAGGCGAGTCTAGGTGGTCAGGTTCATCTGTTTTGGTTTATTTCAGCGTGGCAAGACGATCCTAATTTTCAAGAATTTCTATGGTCAATTTGGTAGGGGGATGTTTCTATAGTGGAGAATGTTGATAACTTTCGCCAGGCAGTGGGAGCTTGGAATGCTTAAAGTGTTCGGTCATATTGGGCGAAAAAAACGTCGGTTAATGGCGAGGCTCGAGGGTATTAATCACGCTCTTGCAGAGCATCATTCTATTTCTTTAGTTCGTCTTGCGACTAAATTGCGGAAGGAGCTTGAGATGGTTCTAGAACAAGAAGAGAGTCTCTGGAGGCAGAAGGCGTGCTCCCAATGATTTTTAGCGGTGATCGTAACACGAAGTATTTTCATGCTTCTGTGTAGGCGCATCGAAGAGCGAATTATGTATCCTCACTACAATTGGAGGATGGTACTTGGTGTTTGGAACAAGGTAAGCTTGCGGATTTGGCGCTTAACTTTTCTAAATCCTTGTTCTCTTGTCTGGTTCATCCATGTGCTATGTATGCAACACGAGGATTTTTTCCAGTTTTGTCACATGTTGATTTGCATCAATTTAATCTACCGTTGACCAATGATGAGGTGTATCGTGCGGTTTTTGATATGGGACCAGGTAAGGCGTCGGGGGTTGGCGATATGAATGTCAACTTCTATAAAAAAATTGGAGTATTATTGGGACATCGTTTTGTGCTTTTATTCATTATATTTTTACGTATGGGGTGATTCCAGAGAACTTTAATCGTACTTTTCTTGTGCTATTGCCAAAATTTAAAATTCCGAAATCTATAAGTCAATTTCGGCCTATTAGTTTGTGTAACATTCTGTATAAGGCGGTAACCAAAGTGCTTGTGAACCGGCTTAAGCCTTTCCTGCCTCAATGGATTTTAGAGAATCGAACGAGCTTCATCCCTGGCCGATCGATTAATGATAACATAATCATAGTACATGATGTGATACATTCTATGAGAAAGGAGAAGGATTTGAAGGGGTAGATGGCGCTAAAGATAGATCTTGAGAAAGCCTGCGATCATCTTGACTGGGGCTTCACTGAGGATACTCTTTGGATAGTCTTGGATGTGTTTTGTGCAACATCAGACCATAAGATAAGCCAAGCCAAAACGACTGCTTCTTTTCTAATAATGTTCCTATGGATCTTTGACATGCTATTAGTACTGTGTTTGGATTTCAAGAGGTTTTTGATCTTGGCAAGTATCTGAGTGTGCCGTTATTGCACCAACGGGTTACCTCAGCTTCGTATAGTTTTCATGTTTAGTCAGCTCAGAAGAAGTTGAGTGGGTGGACTGCTAGTTCGCTATCTTTAACAGGATGGATTACTTTGGCTAAAGCAGTGTTGGCGGCGATTCCTATGTATACTATGCAGACGTCTATTATCCATAAGAGTATTTGTACTGAGCTAGAACAAATTATTTGTCGTTTTGTTTGGGGAACTTCCGGGAATAGAAGTTGTGTGCATTTGGTTAAATGAGATGAGGTGTGTCGTCCTTTGGAGCATGGTGGGCTCGGGTTTCGCAAACTTGCGACTCAAAATGAAGTTTTTATAATGAACATTGCTTTCAATTTAGTTGCATGCAAAGATGTGTTGTGGGTTCGCTTCCTCGTATTGAAATATAAGTGTGTGGATACGGTTCATTCGGCTTTAAGGAGTCAAAATTGTTCTAGACTTTGGAAAGGGTTGAGTTGTGTTTGGAGTGATGTCCGAAAAAACCTTAATTGGAGCCTTGGCAATGGAGAGACAGTTGACTTTTGGTTCGATTTGTGGGTTGGGTAAATTGGTCTATTGGCTTCTCATATTCTGCCGATAATTGATCCGAACCTCCCGCGTGTCTTAGTGGCTTCCACGACCGATGGTAATATGGAATTGAAATGGCCTAGCTTTGAGCATATATTGCATACTAATGTTCTGTTATACATTGCGGCTATCAAGGCACCAAGTGTGCAACTTGGGGATGATCATGTGGGATGGACTGGTGGTGTTTTGAACCACTTCTCGGTTAAGGCAACATATTTTACGCGCATATCAGGGTTACCTAGTGTGATTGATAATGCTTTGAAGGTGATTTACAAGCATCGGGGGCTACAACGAGTTCAAATTTTCCTATGGCTTGTGTATCGCGATCGGATTATGATAAATATGGAGCGTGGTAGGCGTCATCTCACTATCGATATTGTAAAACCTATGTTTGATTTTGATATAATTAGATCTTTAAGGATCAATTTGTAAAACTTAAAATTGTTTTTATAAGTCCTTTAATAAGTTTTAAAACACCAACACTTTAAAACTGATTTATAAAACTCAAACTCAAAATATTTTCTAAGTGTTCCAAGGCAAAACCAGTGAAAATCGTCCATGAGTATCGATACACCACCCACCGTATCGATACCTTTTTGCAAAACTTGATTACTGTCGGAACCGATATCGATACCCCAAACCCTAGTATCGATACACCCATGTGTTAAAATTCAAAGAGTTTGAATAGCGTACCGATACGGATAACCCTCGTATCGATACGGGTTTTTATAATTTTTAAATATTAAGTCGGTTTAAAAATATGACCGTTGGTGTCAGTTGGTTGGTAACCAAACTTTAAAAGGTCGTTGACCCGTATCGATACGCCTAACCCCCGTACCGATACGGATTTGGACAATGAGCTAAGTTTAGAAAAAGGTATCGATACAACCCTTGCTGTTTCGATACCCCGTACCGATACGCTTACGTGCGTATCGATACCCCTCATTTATTGCACACAACGACTCTTTCTTTTCTGAGACAGGTACTGATACCCCTTCCCGCGTACCAATACCGGTAGCTGTAGAAGTGCATTTATAGTGGTAAGAGAGGGTTCCAACGGCTCCATTTATGTTCCCAACCACCCAAACGGCTAGAAATCAATGATGAGGTATAAAAGACACATCCAAAAGCTACAGCAACAACTATTGATCTTCAAGAAAACACCTATTCATCAAATCCAAGCAATTGTGCCAAAATTCCTATTTGTCTAGAAATCCCAATTGTAATCTTCATTCATATTTTGTTCAATTGGGGTGAGTGCTTGTAATTGGGCTATCATTTGTATTGAGAGATACCTTATTAGCCAACAAATTTCTTTGTTCACTTGTGTGAGGATTGGTTGATTTTTGGGTAGAAAAATCAACCAAAATTGTAAGGGTTGCCTCCTTGTCCTATAAAAGGGGAAGAGCAATTAGTGGAATTGTTGCAAATCCTTAGTGAAGCTAAGGTAGTGGATGTAGAGTTCATTTGGAACTTGAACCACTCTAAATCCCTTGTCTATTATTTTTAATTTGCAATTTCCACCACAAAACCTTTAAATTTCCAATTCACCCCCTCTTGGTCAATATCGATCTTGCGATCCACTCAACAGTTGGTATCAGAGCCTACCTCTTTGAGGATTAACAACCACAATAGGAGTTCATTGGAAGAGTGTGATCATCAAAGTATCAAGAGATGACTTCAACCTCCGGTTCCGGCATGTACGAGTCACAATCCACTACAAAGCCTCCCTTCTTCAACGGTGATAACTATTCTTTTTGGAAGAATAGAATGCGTCTATTCATCAAGTCAAATGACTATCTTGTGTGGGATGTCATTGAAGATGGGCCATATATTCCATTGAAGCAAGATGGTGAAGGCAAGATGGTTTTGAAGAAGAAAGTGGAGATGAGTAAAGAGGAGAGGAAAAAGATTCAAGTCAATGATAAAGCTCTCCACATGCTATTTTGTGCTTTCGGTCCGGACATCTATTCAAAGGTCTCATCAATTGAAAGTTCCAAGGAAGTATGGGACACTCTTGAGACTACTTATGAAGGCACCAATGATGTTAAAGAAACTAAGATTGGAATTCTCAATCTTAGTTATGAAAATTTCAAGATGGAGCCCGATGAGACGGTGTCAAAGATGTTTGATCGTTTCTCCATGATTGTCAATGGTCTAAAGGGATTTGGAGAGATCATACCGGAAGACAAGCTTGTCCGGAAGCTACTCTATTCACTTCTCGAGTCTTGGGATGGGAAGAGAACCGCTATCATCGAAGCAAAGAATTTGAAGACTTTGAAGCTTGATGAGCTTGTGGGTTCTCTCCTTACTCATGAGATCATGAAGCAAGGAAGGGAAGATGAGAAAAAGAAAGAAGAGAAAAGAGTAGAGAAGCTTGAAGTTGAGAAGAAGAAGAATATGGGAATAGCTCTCAAGGCTAAAGCTTCACAACATGATGAGAGCTCATCTAGTGATGAGGATGAACTTGAAGAATTGGCTATGATAGCCAAACGATTCTCACGCTTTATGAGGTCCAACCGGGGAAGAAAAATCCAAAGGAAGATGGACTTCAAAAGCAAGAACAAAGAGGAAGGAAGGGATCCTATCATTTGCTTTGAGTGCAAACAACCCGGCCACATACGTTCGGAGTGCCCTCAACTCAAGAAGAAGGGCTTTGAGAAGAAGAAGAAGCTCAAAGCCAAGCTTGCTACTTGGAGTGATGAGGAGTCATCGGAGGATGACGAACAAGAAGTGGCTAATCTTTGCATCATGGCACTTGAGGAAGATTCCTCCATGGTAACCTCTAACTCATCTATTTTAGATTATGAAGAATTAAATGATGCATATGATGAGTTGCAAGAGGTATATGATGAATTAGTTGATAAATATAAGGAGTCGGTCATTAGGAATAAAAAGATTATTCTAGAATTAAATGAGAAAAATTACTCACTTACTCAAGCTAATTCTAAATTTGAGAAAAAGATTTTAGGATTAAAAGATGAACTAAAATTCTTTCAAGATGAAAATGTTGATCTTAATAATCTTTTATCTCAATGTAATTGTGAACACCAAAAGGTGTTGGGTGAGCTAAATGAGCTCAAAAAATCTTTAAAAAATGTTGGTAGTGTCAAGCATGAAGTAGGAGAATCCTCTAGAACACACCAACATAAGAAAAAGACTAATTACTACAAACAAGGTAGCTACCCTAGACATAGTAGAGCTAAAAGAATTAGAATTGTATGGGTTCCTAAGGAACTTGTTAAATCTAATAATATTATTGCTATGTCATCTTGGATTCCTAAGGGAACCAAGGTTTTGGGAGCTAACACTCATGGACCCAAAATGATTTGGGTACCAAAAATCAAAGTTTAATATCTTTTTTTGTAGGGGGAGCATTGCTACAAGGCCAAAGCACAAAGTCAAAACTCATGGTACCTTGATAGTGGATGCTCGAGGCACATGACCGGAGACAAGAGTAGATTCATGGATCTAAAGCCAAAAAGTGGAGGAGTAGTAACATTTGGTGACAACTCCAAAGGCCACATTAAAGGTATTGGCTCCATAGGTAATCATTGAAAATGTATTATATGTCGATGGTCTTAAACACAATTTATTGAGCATAAGTCAATTGTGTGATAAAAGATTTAATGTTTTATTTGATAAAAATGGATGCAAAATTGTAGACATTAAATCTAATAATATTATGCTCATAGGTCATCGCATAGGGAATATATACATGGTGCATCTAGATGACATTCATACATCTCATGCATGCTTAGTTGCTCAAAATGAAAATAATGCATGGTTGTGGCATAGGAAGCTAGGACATGCTAGCATAAGTGTTTTGGAAAAACTAGTCTCCCTAAATCTAGTTAGAGATTTACCCAAGATAAAATTTTCAAATGATAAAATTTGTGATGCATGCTCAAAGGGTAAACAACATAAGTCTTCCTTTAAATCCATTAATGATGTTTCTACTAGTAGATGCTTACAACTAGTTCACATGGATTTATTTGGGCCAATTAGAACTATGAGTTTGGGTGGTAAGTCTTATGCTTTTGTGCTTGTTGATGATTTTTCTAGATTTACTTGGGTTCTCTTTTTAAGTACTAAAGATGAGGCTTTGGAAAAATTCATCACATTTTCAAAATTAACCCAAAATGATCTTGAACCTAGAATTTCACATATTAGAAGTGATCATGGAACCGAGTTTCAAAATTTAGGGTTTGAAGATTTTTTAAATGAAAATGGTATTAGCCATAATTTTTCGGCTCCTCGAACTCCTCAACAAAATGGGGTAGTTGAGAGGAAAAATAGAACTTTACAAGAAATGGCTAGAACTATGCTTTGTGAAAACAATTTACCTAAATATTTTTGGGCGGAAGCCACAAACACCGCTTGCTATATTGTAAATCGAGTAATGATTAGGCCAATTTTAAAGAAAACGCCTTATGAGATTTAAAAATCTAAAAAGCCTAACATTAGCTATTTTCACCCTTTTGGTTGCAAGTGTTTTGTTTTGAATAATGGAAAAGACAACTTAGGTAAATTTGATGCAAAAAGTGATGAATCCATTTTTATAGGTTACTCTTTAACCTCTAAAGCCTATCGAGTATTTAACAAAAGAACTTTAGTAGTAGAAGAATCTATTCATGTTGTATTCGATGATAACCTCCTTCCTAGGAAGGATTCTTGTGATGATGATGATGTAGGAATCATAAATGCCTTTGATGGAGGTCAAACTTCAAAGGAGGATGAGATTCCAACAAAAGAAGAGGACACACAAGATCCACCTCTTGAAGCCTTGAAGGACTTGGCTATTGAGGAAAAGGAAGTGAGCTACCCAAGGGAGTTGAACTATGTCAAAGATGGTGAAATCTTGGGTGATCCATCCAAGGGGGTAATCACTCGTTCTTCTCTTAGATTAATGAACCATGTTGCATTTATCTCATGCATAGAGCCTAAAAATATAAAAAGAAGCATTAAAAGATGACTTTTGGATTATGGCTATGCAAGAAGAGTTAAATCAATTTGAGAGAAGTAATGTTTGGACATTAGTTGATAGGCCTAGTAATCAATCTACAATAGGAACTAAATGGGTCTTTAGGAACAAGCTAGATGAGAGTGGTAACATTGTGAGAAATAAAGCTAGACTTGTAGCTCAAGGTTACACTCAAGAAGAGGGAATAGATTTTGATGAAACCTATGCACCCGTAGCTAGAATGGAAGTCATTAGGATGTTGCTTGAATATGCATGTTATCATAATTTCAAGCTTTTTTCAAATGGATGTTAAAAGCGCATTTTTAAATGGTTTTATAAATGAAGAAGTGTATGTGGAACAACCACCGGGTTTTGAAGATTCAAAATTTCCAAATCATGTTTTCAAACTTACCAAAGCTCTTTATGGTTTAAAACAAGCTCCTAGAGCTTGGTATGAAAGACTTTCAAATTTTTTGATTGAAAAAGGTAAGATGGACACTACACTTTTTATAAAAATGTATAAAAATGACATCTTAGTAGTTCAAATTTATGTTGATGATATTATTTTTGGTTCTACTAATGAATGTCATTGTCAAGAGTTTGCTAAGTTAATGCAAGGTGAATTTGAGATGAGCATGATGGGGGAGCTCTCATTCTTTTTGGGACTCCAAATCAAGCAAAAGAAGGATGGCACTTTCATCAACCAAGCAAAGTATATAAAGGATATGCTCAAGAAGTTTGGCTTGGAGAATGCAAAGCCTCAAGCCACTCCTATGAGCTCATCTACAAAGCTTGACAAAGATGAAGGAGGTAAGTGTGTTGACTCTAAGCTTTATCGTTCTATGATTGGATCTTTGCTTTACCTTACCGCAAGTAGACTGGATATCTTGTTTAGTGTTTGCTTGTGTGCTAGGTTTCAAGCTAGTCCTAGAGAGTCTCACCTTATAGCCGTTAAAAGAATCTTTAGATACCTTAGAGATACTCCTTGTTTAGGTCTTTGGTATCCTAGAGACTCTAACTTCAACCTTCATGCTTACTCGGATGCGGATTATGGGGGTTGCAAAATTGATAGGAAAAGTACTTCGGGAACTTGTCAATTCTTAGGTAGTATGCTCATATCTTGGTTCTCTAAGAAACAAAATAGTGTAGCCTTATCTACCATCGAAGCCGAGTACATATCCTTAGGGAGTTGTTGTGCTCAAGTCCTTTGGATGAAGCAACAACTCTTAGATTATGGAATTAAAGTTGAAACCATACCCCTAAAATGTGACAACACTAGTGCTGTAACATCCTAAAAATTAGCCTAGAAGATTAGAGGTCTAATTAAATGATTAAGTGAATAATTGGATTAATTTCCAAATTTTCGAATTGAAATTTGGTTCATTATGGACCAAATTGAAATATGGATAAATGTACAATAGGAATTTCGGTCAATATATCTAGTGACCAATCCGAACAAAGAAGAAAACAAAAGGCTTGCATGCTAAAATGAAAATACATGGATTTACACTACTAATAAGATGAGATTATTGTATAGCTAACTAAGCCTTTATACACGAGTTAGTGGAAATTTTAAGGGGTTAATTAGAGGGATTAGTTGGGACATGACACCTTGGTCATATCTCATTAAATTTGTTCCCCATTCCCACTTTCCTTAGCCGGCTACCCCTAAGCCAACTCACATACCTCAATTGTTCTTTCACACACAAAAACATAACATAGAAACTTGAGAGAGAGTTGAAAGCTCGGTGGAGAAGAAAGAAGCTTGCATGGTGGTGTAAAGTTCTTAGGAAATTAAGAAGAAAATCGGAAGTAAGTAGATCCTTCCCTTCTTAATTTGGCTATGGTAAAAATTGCAATAGATCAAGTGTTATGAAGTGTCTAGAAAATTATGAAGATGGTGTCTTTAAAGGTAGTTGCTGGAAAATGTAAAGATTCATATGAATCCTTAAGGATTAAGAGTTATAAATATTAAGAACATACATGTAAAGTATGTTGGCAGATTTATGAAGTTCAAGACATGCATCTTTGAAAATTCATAGAAAATTTTATAATGAGATTCTAATGCTGAATTTTGGATATGTATCACTTTGACATGTTTAGAATAATAGAAAAATGATAAAACAGGGTTCCAATGGCTGTGTTAAAATCTGGAAGCATGAAATTGAGTAACATGCAAAACTGTCCAGCACTGTTTCGAGCTGGACAGTGAACTTTATAAATTTGTAAAAATTAATCTACTATGAGTTTTGATATGAATTTTTGATATGTTAAAATTGGATATATAAACTGAATTTAGGAACAAACGGTGTCTGATTTGAAGTTGTATACAGGGAATACGAAGTGAATTCATATAGATGGTCAGAAATGAGCATAAATGAAAATATATGAAATTAGAAATTGGGATTTATAAAATTGGTAAAATTGAATCATATGAAGTATTGTTAAGTCGAGTCATAAACTGTAAGATATGAAATTCATTAATTTTGGTGGTCAATTTGAAGGATTAAAGGGCTAATTGAAGGAATTAGGAAAAATGGAAAGAGTCGAATTGAACCAAAATAGTTAAGGGACTGTTTTGAATAGAAATGCAAAATTCAGTCTTTAATTGCAAAAATTGAATTCTGAAAAATTGTTATTTTCTTGGCTTGAATGCCTTGGATCCTAGAAGCGAAAGGGTAGAAGAAGAGATTACTCCGGGATTGACTTCGGATCGAGCGAAGGGCATACAGATACAAAACTAGCTCGGCGAAATGTGAGTGAAACGAATCTTTAGAGTTGGAATTAGAGTTCCAACTGCTTTAATTTGATTTTTAGTTACGATAAGCATGCAATTTGGACTAATTAACTATTCGACTATAGTAAGGGAAGAAGGAATTTAAAGGAAAATGACCATATGCATGTGACTTGTGATTTTGGCATCTTAAATGTTGGATTTAAATTTGATGCTTATCATGTTAGTTTGAATCTGAAATTCTATGTATGTTAGACTGATTTTGAATGTATTGAATTGCTGATTGTTAGCATAATTGATATGATGATTAAGTGATTAATGTGTGATTTAATTTGGTTAAATCCATAAGCATGCTTGATAAGCTAAATTGAAATGTGAATTGTAAAATGTGGCTTGACTATGTGATTTGAAATTGACTATGGATAGGCCGATTTGATAATGTTAGATTGAATTGGAAATTTATGATTTAAATCGAAAGGATTGAAGATTTAATTCTGATAATTTCTGAATATTAAAATGACTAATTAAAGATTTAAATGCAAAGCATTTGGTGTGTACAGTCTGTTTAGGTAGTACGGCTAGCCTAGAGTCTGAGCTCAATAAGAAAATCGGTACGTTAGTGTACTCGATATTGTGGTACGTAAGTGTACCTTCTTGCTTAATGTCTGCGGACATTATGATATGTCATATGTGATACGATTTGGTACGTGGTACCTATTATATGGTGAATTTCGATTCACAACTTCTGTTATACGAGACTTGATTACCTATCATACTCTACTATCCAAGGCATTGCTAAATGAATTAAATGAACGATTAAAGTAAGGAAATCTGAAATTAGAAGTAAATTTGTGAAATTGGTTATGGAAGCATTCGAATGAAATGTTGAATTTTATGATTTTGCCATTTTTGATATGCTATGAAACTTTAATTGTGTTAAATTGATATTTGGAAGTCAAATTTAGGTTTCATGGCTTGTATGTGTAATTTTAATATGAATAATGTGAAATCAATTGCATGTATTCGAGCAGAATTACATGATTCCTTGATGCATATATTCGAATGAATTCTATGGTGCATTATTAATTTTGGATTGATTATATTGCTTGATTCATTCAAATGAACTAATGAGCAAAGTGAAATTAAATTTGTTTGATCACAATGTTTAATTTGGAAACCGAATAGAATATGGTTTCCTCACTAAGTACGAGAAGTACTTACCACTCGAACCTTCTTGCCTTCCCCTAAATTTCAGGTTCTAACATCGTTGACCTCTACCCGTAATCTTTCCGTACGAAGCTTAAGTATGATTTTCCCTATCTTTGTCGTACTCATGATGGGTGGCCTAGCGTTCAGCATGTTAGTCCAATTTGGTCTGATGGTTATGTTCATGAACTATTACTTGGCTCGATATAAACTTTTAATATGTTTCCCTATATTTTGTTATGTATGTAAGGGGGTAAATATTTGGGGTATAGATCGCCCGCGTATATGTTTAGGGCTTGATTCTTTTTGTTGGAAGTCACTTTTTGTATAGGCAACCGATAGGTTTAGCCGTTATGATACCCCAGTTTATTTTGTAAAAAGGGAAACTAAAACATTATGGATATATGACTCGGATGATGCACTATATATATATGATGAATGTTTCGGCTATGTATGGATTGAATTAATCTTGTCTTGCAATGTAGATTAAATACTTGAAATGAATTATATGTTTGATAATAGAATGATTAATTTGGAGGATTAATAATTAGAAATTGTATAAGTCAAACGGAATTGACTATGTCATTCGAATGAAAATATAAATTTGTAAATGTTCACCAATTTGGATGGATTAAATGATGTTTGACTGGAATAGAATTTTGAATGGATTCATTCGAATGAAATATAGTTAATAAATTTAGAAATTTGATGTATGGTTCATATGTATATGTTACCTTGTATGCAATCGGTAATTTAATTGGTTGGATTATAGATTGAGAGTTGAAAATCGAATAGTATGAGCTTACCTTGAACCGATAAAATGATGAAATGAAACTTAGTTTAATAAATGTATTATATTGATATGGTTGTTATACATGTGTATTGCTTGAGTATAAGATAGCTAAGAATACATGTTGTATTCGAAAGGAAAAAAAAATATTACACGAATTAGATAACCCTTCCGCTGCCTGCTAATCCGAATTCTGTTTAAGTTAATATAACGCTCCTTTCCCTAATCTGCGCGAGGGGTGTTATAAGTGCAATATGTTTAACTAAAAATCCCATCCAACACTCTAGAACCAAACACATA
This sequence comes from Hibiscus tridactylites, assembly GCA_958450335.1. NCBI lineage: Eukaryota > Viridiplantae > Streptophyta > Magnoliopsida > Malvales > Malvaceae > Hibiscus > Hibiscus tridactylites. Next base: position 23,502,557 of record OY288287.1, read on the forward strand.
GAAATAAGACATCATTTCATTAGAGATCATGTCCTTAAGGAAGATGTGGTTATAGAGTATGTAGACACCTTGAATCAATTAGACAAAGAGCGTTTTTGGTCCCTTAGGAAAGAGTTAGGTCTAGCTAGCCTATCTTGACCTTTTTGGACCTCTTTTGTGCTTAAATATGCTTGATCTTGTGAAATGCCATGTTTGTATGCTTAGACTCCTAATTTCAACCATGCCTATAGTTATGGGGAGTATGATTCTGTTGAAATATGCTTAGAATTGCTCATACATCATTTGCATACCTTTAGGAGATGTTAAGTTCGAGCCTTTGGTTGTTCTTTGAACCAAATATGTAATTCTGGGCATCCAGTATCGATACAGCTCTACGCGTATCGATACCTGTTCTTCATTCAGTTTCCTAGAATTTTCTTCGCTTCACAGGTATCGATATGATTAATCCCGTACCGATACAGGTCGTTTCGATATGGACCCCTCCGTTTCGATACGACTTTCCAACGGGCATTTTTGCGGAAAAGTCTATTCTATCCCCGTATCGATACACCAACGGGCGTATCGATACTCGACTGCGCTGATGGCATTAAATTAGCTTTTAATGAGTTCAACTTTTACCTCATTTCAAACTCTTCAAAACCTAATTAACCCTAGCCGTTTTTGCCTATAAAAAGGCCCTTCCTCCTTCATATTTTCACACCTCAACTCAAATCTAAAAGAGTTTTTGAATCAAGCAAGGCCTTGTGCTCTCTTTTTCATCTTTGTGCTAGTTTTTCTTCAATCTTCCAAGTTTCTATCAAGGTAATCTCTCTCTTTTTTCTTTTTCAATTTTTTTCTGTTGTTTTGATTATTTTTGTTTCATCTTTTTATCAAACCTTTGTTTTCTTCAAAAATTTTCTTGAAATTTTCTTTTAATTTTTTTTAAATTTTTTTTACCTTGATTTTTACTCAAATTGAAGAAATCCTCTTTGCTTAATCTCTCTTTTAGATCATGGCACCAAAAGAACCTTCGAGGAAGCGTTCAAGAGTTACCCAAGCCGGTGAATCTTCCACCATTGGAGAAATTGCTCGTCCAAACTATTTCATCATCTATGATCAATGCTTCAATGGCAATTCGGGTCTTGCTCACTTTCGTCAATATGAAAATTATAAGATCCGTGCCGAAAGGGTAATCTCCGTTCCTTTTCTCGACTCCGAGCGTTTTAAGTTTGAATATCTACCTTTATTTCGTCGATGGAACTTCATGGATTTTATCTCTATTCCCGGTTTTTTCTATCGCCTCTTGGTTTTGATTTTCCATGCTAATGCCAAATGTATTAGTCGTAATGGGGAAGTGGTTGCTATTAGCTCTTACCTCATGGGGAAGAAAATTATTCTTGATGTCCAATCCATTTGTGAGGTTTTCAAATTAGATGATGAAGGCCTTGACAATGAGCATGCTTTGGGGCATGTTCTTCATGGATCCGTCACCGCCCTAAATGCTCAAGACCGGATCTTACATTTGATGGTGTCTTGGTGGTTCCGTCCCTCCGAAGGAAAGTATTCCACCATCCGTCAAGTGGATGATTTTTGGATTCGGTGCTTCCGTGAAAGAAAGCGACCAAATCTTGCTCGACTCATGTTTGCGGAGATCGTCTACCTCGTGCAAAATCGTAACACATCTCAAGTCACCTCCTTCACATACGGTACGGCTTTGAGTTATTTCTTTCTTAAAAAAGATATTGATTGCTCCTATGACTACCCTACTCCTCTCACCGATCCCATTGATGAGCGATCTCTTGCTCGGGCAAAATTTCATTATCTCAATGGTGAATGGGTACGTCTTGCCGAGTTACCACCGGAAGCCGATGCCGTTTTCGAAGAAGCTCAACCTCCTCAAGTCCAACAACCCAACATGGATGCTCTCATGACCTATCTCAATGAGCAATTTATCGGGTTGCGTACGGACATGAATACTCGTCTTACTTCCATGGAAACTACCTTTGATACTAGGATGACGAGTATGGAGAATCGCCTCACATCTCTTGAAAGCGGGCACAATTCCTTGAATATTTCCATTGCCGCTTTCCATGATGAGTGGCGTAATAGTATGCGTACTAATGAGCCTTTGGGAGATGATGATGAAGATGAAGAAAACGATGCTTAGACATTTCTTCTTGTTTGTCATGCATATCATTTAGGATTTTCTATTTTATGCACCTATGTTTTATGTTCTTAGGATTAAGGTTGTTTTAGGATTAAAACCTATGCTTTGATTTCTCTTTTGCCTTTGTTTGGATTTTAAGTATGTTGCTATAATGAATAAAATCTATGTTGCTTATTATACCTTTGATTTCTTTATGCACTTAATTGTCTCAAAGAATTTTTTATCTAACAAAAAGGGGGAGAAGAAACTAGCTCACACTTCAAAATATTTTGATTTTAATTCAAAGGTTACCAAGCTTATATTAAGGGGGAGTTAACTTTGTAAAGGTTTTTCAAAAATATCAAAAATTTTAAGTTTTAGTTTTGTTATATCAAAAAGGGGGAGATTGTAAAACATATGTTTGATTTTGATATAATTAGATCTTTAAGGATCAATTTGTAAAACTTAAAATTGTTTTTATAAGTCCCTTAATAAGTTTTAAAACACCAACACTTTAAAACTGATTTATAAAACTCAAACTCAAAATATTTTCTAAGTGTTCCAAGGCAAAACCAGTGAAAATCGTCCATGAGTATCGATACACCACCCACCGTATCGATACCTTTTTGCAAAACTTGGTTACTGTCGGAACCAGTATCGATACCCCAAACCCTAGTATCGATACACCCATGTGTTAAAATTCAAAGAGTTTGAATAGCGTACCGATACGGATAACCCTCGTATCGATACGGGTTTTATAATTTTTAAATATTAAGTCGGTTTAAAAATATGACCGTTGGTGTCAGTTGGTTGGTAACCAAACTTTAAAAGGTCGTTGACCCGTATCGATACGCCTAACCCCCGTACCGATACGGATTTGGACAGTGAGCTAAGTTCAGAAAAAGGTATCGATACAGCCCTTGCTGTTTCGATACCCCGTACCGATACGCTTACGTGCGTATCGATACCCCTCATTTATTGCACGCAACGACTCTTTCTTTTCTGAGACAGGTACCGATACCCCTTCCTGCGTACCGATACCGGTAGCTGCAGAAGTGCATTTATGGTGGTAAGAGAGGGTTCCAACGGCTCCATTTATGTTCCCAACCACCCAAACGGCTAGAAATCAATGAGGAGGTGTAAAAGACACATCCAAAAGCTACAGCAACAACTATTGATCTTCAAGAAAACACCTATTCATCAAATCCAAGCAATTGTGCCAAAATTCCTATTTGTCTAGAAATCCCAATTGTAATCTTCATTCATATTTTTTTCAATTGGGGTGAGTGCTTGTAATTGGGCTATCATTTGTATTGAGAGATACCTTATTAGCCAACAAATTTCTTTGTTCACTTGTGTGAGGATTAGGTTGATTTTTGGGTAGAAAAATCAACCAAAATTGTAAGGGTTGCCTCCTTGTCCTAGAAAAGGGGAAGAGCAATTAGTGGAATTGTTGCAAATCCTTAGTGAAGCTAAGGTAGTGGATGTAGAGTTCATTTGGAACTTGAACCACTCTAAATCCCTTGTCTATTATTTTTAATTTGCAATTTCCACCACAAAACCTTTAAATTTCCAATTCACCCCCCTCTTGGTCAATATCGATATTGCGATCCACTCAACAGATATTGTTTGCCCAATTTGTCAAACCGCGTTTGAAGATATAGATCATGTCCTTCGTTCTTGTGGGTCAACCGCTGCAGATTGGTGTTCCATTGTTAGACCTGACAAGCTAATGAAATTTTTTAGTCTGGGTATACGTAAGTGGATTGTGGTCAATCTCACTCGACTTGATTACATTTTGGCAAATGAACCATACTGGGATACATTCTTTGGTGCGCTTGTGTGGAATTTTTGGTGTTGTTTTCAACAATCCGTTAGAGAGTGCTAATTCTGTTCTTGATAACTGTAGAAGGATGTTGGACATTGCGGTCTGGGCATTGTAGAAGTTGCGGACTAGACCAATATCGAATCTGATGGTGCATCAAGGTCTGACTCTATGATCTCCGTCGAAGCATGGTTGGGTGAAGTTGAATACAGATGGTGCTCGACACATTAGCTCATGAGCTGCGTCGTGTGGTGGAGTTCTTCGCGACCACTCGGGTGATTGGATATTTGGATTTTCAAAGTTCATAGGGGTGTGTTCAGTCGTTGATGCTGAGTTGTGGGGTGTGCTCGTTGGTCTCGAAAGTACTTGGGACCGTGGTTATAGAAAGAATACTTGAAATCGATAGCATGGATGTGTTCTTTTAGCTTTGATGTGATCTACCAGTACAACATGAATTATCTTTACTGTTGCACTTGTATCAGTTGCGCCAACGCAGTTGGGCTGTTCATCTTCAACAAGTGGTCACAGAGTTAATAAGGTGGTTGTAGAGCGTTTAGGTGTTCTCTATTTATGAGCGCAAGTGCACACTCCTATCAAGTTATAATATATAAAATATCGTTTCTCACAAGGATTGGACAACTTGCTTCGAATTGTTGTTCCTGCACAAGAAAAGTAAATACAAAAGTAAGGTGGTTGTTTGAGAAGAAAAGTAAAATAAAAACACAAGTAATAATAAAGAAAGTGATCATATTGATAGAGAGGGCAGGGTTATGATGCTGCTTAGTGTGAAACTGCGTTGAATAGGTCAAGTTGTTTTGCGCTGCCATGGTATGCTGCTTTGGCAGTTAATGGCGGATTGAGGCGGTGGCAACTTTCGCTACCACGACGGAACTCTGCTCTTGCAACTTTTGTTGTCCCGGCAGGTGAGATGGAGAAAAGTCCCGGCGGCAAGTCTGGCAGATACTCCAAGTTCGGCGAAGCAATTCTGAAGTGATCCTACCTATGTCTAGGCTATGATTCTGTTGCTGCGTGATGTAGGCAATACCTAGCAACCTCAGCGTAAACCTAACATGGACAGTCAACGTTTGGTTGCTCCTTTTACCCGTTGAAATTCTAACTTATGTCTAAGCCGAATTAGTCAACACCTCGTCATGATGAGATCATGCTTAATTCTTTCGTGAGTTTGACATTTTCGTGCCCAACAAACGAATTCTTCAACAAGACTTTTGGAACTAATTGAAGGAAGCGAAGCACATGAATTCAGCAAACTAAGAGTATTTTATTGCAAAAACAACTTAATCTATTACAACCGTTTCTCACAACTACCTTGCATACAAAAACCTAAACCCCATGATAGACTAGGAAACAACTAGGGTTATCTAAAAACTTGATCTATCTCTATGCCCATTATACCCTCGAATACATGGGTATATATAGGGCTCATGGCCTTAAGTTTGAGTCCTCCTTGGAGTTAAAGTCTTTAAAGCTGCTTTACATTAAATGTTGACTTCTTTGACTTGAATGTGGACTTGTTTTGGACGTTGCCTTCTCCAGCAAGTAAAGATAACTACTCTTACATATCAATCTTTAATCTGCTCTGCACACCATTCCAGGCTTCATAAAATTGCAAGGTTGTGCATGTTGGATTCAGGAAATCATCCTCTATAAATCGAAGCCCATCTTGGCTGAGTCGGTGTATTGCCGCCTAGGCGACTGGCTGCTATGGCGGCATCCTTGGCGTCACTTTAAAACTGCTTCAGTACAGCTTTTTTTTGCTCCCTGCTTTCATGTCCTCATCTTCTCTACACAGCTACAACACCTGAAAATGAAAAATAAACTAAAACAATATCTTTTCTTAAAAAATTATAGAATATTCAATAAAATCATGGTAAAAGAGCAAATATTGTTATTATGCATGCAATGCACCTAAATATGCCTAAATGAGCTTAAGAACAACAATAATAAGGGCATGAATGTGTATAAAATATAGAACTTATGGACACTCTACAATGGCCGATAGCCTGGCCAAGGTTGCAAATGGTAATGGTCTGAATGTTGTTCATTATTCGACACCTCCCCTTTGGTTGTTGGGGCTCTTTCTGAGGTTGCAGTTGTATGATTTTATTTCTGGTTATTTGTATTGACTCTTATTATTCTCACGAGCAACTCTTTTTTCTCCATTTAGGATTAGAGAGGTTTTTAACGAGGCATGTCTAAAAAATTATTTGTGGAATTAAAGAACTCTACTAATGAGATCCATTAATTGATCTAGTACCAAAAAAATACTCATATTGCATATGAGTTTAAATCCCGATATTATCAGAAAATTTAAAACTTTTCTATTTAATTGAAAAAAGTACTCTATTTATAGTGTATTATATGAAAAATTCTACAATGGGCGTCGCACATCGCTAAACACCACTAACGTTGAACACCGCTGAACACCATCATTTTTTTAATAAAGATTAACAATCTTAAGGACTAGACTTATAATTAAAATTATTTTAAAAGAAAATTAAAAAATTAGATTTAATAAATCTTTTATATTTCTTTATAGTTTTTTAATTGATATATTAGAATTAAAATTTTCAAATTTTCCTTAATATCAAAAGCCCTAAACAAACTCCTTTATTTTCTTTCTGCCGTCGTCGCCGGGACAAAGTTACATTGAGTAGTTGTTCTTGGCCATCGTAGTCTATCCACACCAGTATAGGATGTCCAATTTTTAGGTCCAAACTTATATTATTCCTTTCTTTATTGAAAAAATAAGCTGGTGAAATGGATTGAATCGATCTCACGCCATCCATATCGATTTCAACATGATTTTTCATCTCTATCACCCATGTCAATGTTGTAGACAGTATCAAACTCTATCGCAAAGAACTGGTTTGAGAAATTCCATTTGGTTGACTAATTAACCAGTCTTAGATATTGGGCGGTGGCGTCGACGGAAGGGAAATAAAGAGGTTGGGTTTAGAGTTTTTGATATTAAGGAGATTTTGAGAAATTTGATTCTAATGTATCAATAAAAGAAATTATAAATAAATATAAAAGGTTTATTAAATCTAATTTTTATTTTTTTGAAATAATTTTAATTATAAGTCTAGTTCTTAAGATTTTTAATCTTTATTAATCAATTTAATAGTGTTCAATGTTAATAGTGTTCAGTCGTGTGCGATGCACGTGGTAGACTCATCCGTATTAAATACACAGATGATAAGATTGTTTTCTCTATAAGCAACTTTTTATCTACATTAATGTGTATTTAATCCGTATTTAGATTAATAATCAAGGACATGTGAGGATAGATCAAAGTTATTTGTAAAAAATACTCACCATTAATATTAGGGGCGGAATAAAGTGATGACATGTGGGAGCTATGACCCCTTAAAATTTCAAAATATTTAGTTTGGTCCATAAAACTTTTAGAAATTCATATTACGTTTTAAATTTTTTAATTAAATTCTTACCATAATTTTTAAAAATTCTCATTATGCCTCTCAAAATTTTAAAAATTTTAATTATGCCCCAATTTTTTGAAAATTTGTAAATAAAACCCTTTAATTTTTTTTCCTGAAAATTTCAATTTCAATCTCTATTTAAAAAAATTAAGTTGGTCCCCGCAAATTCTTTCTTCAAATTCCGAGTATTTGTTGTGTGTAGAATTTATTTTCTTCTTTTTTTTGAATGGTCTAAAGGTGATTAGAAGGTAGTATCTATTCATACATATTCTTAACTCTTTGACAATGCACATAGACCTTGTAGATAAAATAATTTGAATTTGTGTCTCTTAGGATGAATATCATCCGCTTTTCCACTGGGACATTGTTCAAAATTTATTTTCTAAAAGATTTAAAATGAGTTTTTTAATTTGATATTTTTATTATTGGAATGATTTCTTGTAAAAATATATATTAAAAATGATCCTAACATTACATTATATATATAGGGGTGAATGCCCTCTCCAGCCCCTTCTAAGTCGATCCCTGCATACACTGAAAACCATATCTTCCAACTATTTCATTTTAATTGAATTTGAAGTCCATGTCAATTCTGGAATTATTAGATACGTTAAGATTTAGTTTCCATGATTAAGTTTAAATACGTCGTAAATCCTTATCGTGTTTGAACAAATAGTTTATTTAAAAAAAAAAACATATCCATTTTATAATTCATGTTTAAGATTTATGGCTCTTCCTATCAACAATATTTTCTTTCAATGTTCGAATTCTCTCATTGGAAGAACAACGTGTATTGCCATTGCACCCAACAAAGTACAAAAGTTTAAACTTTAATTTCATACGTTTGTGATGCATACACAGTTACACACACATATACATGGGCGAAGTCACATGGGATGCTCGCAGGGACCAGGCCCACATGGTTCACCCTTACAGTTCATTCTTTTTTTAATTTGGCCCCGTAGAATTTTAAATTATATTTTATTGTACTTGTTTTAATATTATAGAGCAAATGTTGTCTTAGAGGTAAAGTGTGTACATAAAATTAATTTTTTTACTTGAAGTTAGTGAATGAAATCCGCTTGATGAAGTTTTTCAGTCTTTTATTCATTTTAGGGTTTAGATGTAAAAAACCCTTGAACTTTTGAAAAAAAACACTGCTAAATTTTTTTACACTCAATTAAGCTCTTGAACCAAGAAATTTAATTAATTAAGTTATTTGACCATTAAATCTTGACAATTTTGTTCTTCAGATATTACCAACACATGATACACTGCAGTTTTATCATGTTGTATTTACAGATTTCTTGAATAATATTTTTATATATTTATACGTTTTTTTAGAATTTTTAAATTTTTTAAATAAAATAATTTTTTGAAAATGTCAAGTCGAGACACTAACACAACTCATTGTACCAACATATTCAAAAAAACTATCAAGATTTAAAGGTCAAAATTGATTCAAGTGCTTAATTGATTGAAAAAATTTAAGAGCGTAATTAATTTTTTTGTCAAAAGTTCAAAGGCTTTTTATATCCTTAATTTTTTTTTTTAATTTTCGTCCCCTTAACTTTTAAATCCTAGCTTCGCCCCTACACATATATAATGGTGAAATTTCCCAAAAGGTTAAATGAATGGAATTTCTTGGAAAATTCTGAAAGGTAGCTTGCAAGTGTACGACGAAAATGTAGCTTAATTCGGAGACGTTTTCCCAATTAATATAATCGTGACGGCATGCAGAAACAACTCCATATTTTGTAAAATCACATGCAAGAAGAGCAAATGTTTTTGGTGAAGTCGAAGTTGTTTCCACGTCTCAAAGGAGAAAGTGATGGCGATCAATAGTGATTCAGAAATAATTTTAAAGGTGAATACATATAAAATTTTAAAATTATATGACAAACATATATCATAATTTTTTTTTAAAAAAGTAAAGATTAATTTATAAAAAATTAAAAAATCAAAAAAAAATGTGTGAACTTTAAGAAATCTATGATGGACTAGTGGTGGATGCACCTAGCTCCGGTGGAGGTGCATCCACATCCTTATTTTTGAATTTTTAAAAAAAAAAACTGGTTTAATTTAATGTTATTTTTCGAAAAAAAATTTAGTATAGTTTAGTTTGTAAAGAAAATTTTCATTTTTACATACCCATTTGAAAAAAAAAATATTTTAGACTCTTATTCTTAAATTTTTAGATCCGTCACTGGGATGAACACATGCCCATCCAACGATGAAATGGTTTCGTTGGCATTTTGGGACGTATTTTATTAGTACAATTCAAGGTATACCGTACCCACCCCTTTTTATTTCCCACGTTTGAATTTTTCTTTATATTTTATATTAATGATTTAATTTTACATCTTTTAATTTTTTTTAAATTCGCATATAATTTGATTAAGTATAAAAATTTACACCCAAAAATATACGTATGATACCAACACGATGGGACAAACTATAATATATTGAAAAGTGAGACAATTCATAAATATTAATCCATATTTGTTACATAAATTAAAGGCAAAAATTAAATTTGAGGCGAAGGTGAGAGGGCTAGAGCCCCTCATACCTTAATACCTTATTACCTTATACGTAGCTTCGTTTCTGACGCCCTATAACATAAAATTCATGTATTCGTCACTGGTCTCTCCTTAATTGTATCTTTTACTATATAATAAATCATAAAATACTTATATTTGTTTCATGTTTTTAGTTCATTTTTATCTTATAATCATATTTGATATATTATATCCTTGCATAAATTATGACATAGTGATAACAATATAGGGGTGGAGAATATTTGAAAACTGTGGGGATTTGAATGACGGGATAAGGAATAATCAAAAATTTTATTTATGGGGACGAAGACGGAATTTTTTTTTATCAACGAAGCTCAAATAGAGATAGGATCGCTATATTCGAACAATTGGGATAACCGTATAAATAACTGGGGGATCCCTTAAAAAATATCCACAAGGATCCCTGATATTTTACAAAAATTTTAAAATATATAAAATTAACTCTCATTTACATGTATACCTATCTATCTTATTGTTAATATATTTTTGTCTTTTGTTTAAACCTTATTAAGTTTGGGTGACTTCTCTAGTAATTTATCATTTTTTGTTAATTGTATAATCTATTTATCTCTCTATTTCTGCCGTTCATTTTACACAAAAACTTTGTTCCCCTTCAACATGTTTAAGTGTATTGAGTATATAACATGTAAATTGAAATCGAGCATATATTTTGGTTAGTAAAATAGTAGATTTTGTTTAATTTTTGGGGATGAGGATTCCCCGAAAACTGTGGGATCCGATGGATATGGAGATGGAAACGAAAAGTTCACCGAAGCATGTAAAGGGGAATACCCAAAATCATACTCGCAAGTGTTGGAGACAGAGTAAGGAATACAAAACTGTCCCCAAATCGACCGATTCCCACCCCTATAATAATATCTATAAATTTTAATATGTAAAGTATTCGTATAGTGTTTGTATACTTTTTTGTTTATGTCATGCTTAGTTTCTATATTATTTATATTAAAAAACTATATATATATATTTTAAATCGATGTTCCTATATATTTATTTCAACGTTGAAAAATAAGAAATCTATCGTAGAGTAGGTAGGTAAATACCACTCCTATCTCTCTCCCCCCCCCCCCCCCCCCCCCCCCCCCCTCCTGGTAGGCAAAAGGTGATTTTATTAATGGAGAAAATTCGAAGGTAAACTTCGTTAAAAATCTCCTTAATTTTAGACAAAGAGAAAGGGTATTCACGATCGAGCATTAACCATATGAATTCTCATATTAAGTTTATTCCGATTTAAGTCTCATGACACAAATTATAAAAGGGTAAATTACTGAAATAACCACTTATGTTTAAGGTTTGTATACTTATGATCACCGCTTTTCAAATTCGACCGTTATGATCACTTACGTTTTCAATTTGTAAACTTATAGTCACTAGGGCGTTTGTTGTCGTTAAACGTTAACAGGAGGTTGATCTGACACAATAAAAAGAATGATAAGTTACCTAGATAATCCTTAAACTATTACTCCACTCCTATTTTGGCCACTGAAATAAAAATAATTTGTATAATTACACATTTAATCCTCTATATTTATAATTTTTTATTTCTTCTCCCCTCCATCATCTTCCATATTCTTCTTCATCTAACACAATTCCTAATTTTCTACTATATTAATCCTCAATTCATAAAGCAAAAAATAATAAATAAATGAACATAAACAAACTTTCCGTCGAACGGTTCACAAACAGTTCGCTGAACCTTTGGTTCTTTTATAAAAAAATAATACATTCTTATTTTATGGTCTATGTTTGAGATTCGTGACTCTCCTTATCAATAATATTTTTTTTAATGTTCGAATTCGAATACTCTCATTAGAAGAATAATATTTCTTGTCATTGTACTCAACAATGTAAAAAAGTTTAAACTTTAATTTCATACGTTTATATATATATATATATATATTGAGAAATTTCCCAAAAGGTTATTTGAATGGAATTTCTTGGAAAATTCTGAAAGGTAGTTTGCAAGTGAATGACGAAAATGTAGCTTAATTCGGCGACGTTTCCCAATTAATATATAATCGTGACGGCATGCAGAAACAACTCCATATTTGTAAAATCACATGCAAGAAGAGCAAATGTTTTTGGTGAAGTCGAAGTTGTTTTCACGTCTCAAAGGAGAAAGTGGCCGCGATGAATAATGACGGGTTCAGAAATATTTTAAGGGTGAAAATATATAAAATTTTAAAATTTTAGGATGGACATAAATTATAATTTTTTTTATATAAAAAATTGAAGTTTAATTCATAAAAAATTAAAAAATAAAATCAAATATGTGAATTTAAAAAAAAATTAAGATGGACACATGTCCATCCATACACGTACATCCACCACCGACGATGAAATGATTTTCGTTCCCATGAATTTTGGGACGTATTTTATGAGGATAAATATTCTATACACATGTGGTGGAAACTGAAAGTTTCCACAAGCGTCTTAGTTTTGGGTATAAGGAGTTAGTTTAGGGTATATGATTTAGGGGTTTAAGTGTAAGGGTTAAAATTTAGAAATAATTATTTTAATTTAAGGTTTAGGGTTATAATTTAGGGTTATAGGATATTAATCCATTTTATGAGTACAATTCAAGGTATACCGTACCTTCCCCCCCCCCCCTATTTCCCCACGTTTTACATCTGAGAACTTTCCAATACAAGTACATCCAATAATATGTACTATTTAGACTGTATTATTCGAGTACGATTGTAAATTGTAATCATATTTTTTTAAAAAAAAAATCTTTTAGAAGTATCTCTTACATGGATAGATTGAGGGGTGCTAGGGACACTTACGTCCCTAAAAAAATTAAATTTTCATATATTAATGATTTAATTTCGTACATCTTGATTTTTTTTTAAATTCTCATATAGTTTTACTAAGTATAAAAAATTGCACCCTAAAGATGGACCTATGCTATCAACACGTCGGAACAAACTATAATATATTGAAAAGTTGATACCTCTAACATAAAAATCATGTATTCGTGCTCACCCCTTGTTGTCCCAGTGGTAAAGGATGATGTAATTCATCTAGGTGATATGAGTTCGAGTAACAGTTCTGCACGGTGTGTGTACCTTATTAAAAAAGACTAAGAAATTTGAACACATGCTATCTTTGTATCACACCAACATATTAAAAAGAAAATCATGTATTCGTTATTGGTCTCTCCTTAATTTTATCTTTTACTATATAATAAATCATAAAATACTTATATTTGTTTCATGTTTTTAGTTCATTTTTATCTTATATAAATTATGACACAATGATAATAATATGTATAAATTTTAATACGCTAAGTATTCGTATAGTGTTTGTATACTTTTTTTTTGTTTATGTCATGTTTAATTTCTATATTATTTATATTAAAAAACTATATATTATTTTGGTTTTTTTTAAATCGATGTTCCTATATATTTATTTCAACGTTGAAAAATAAGAAATCTATGGTAGAGTAGGTAGGTAAATGCCACTTTTATCTTCCTCCCCCTTTAGAAGCCAAAAGATGTTATGGATTATAAAGAGTTACCTACATACGATACCAAACTATCGGCTTTAACCCAATTATAAAAGGGTAAATTACTGGTCACTTGTGTTTAGGGTTTGTATACTTTTGATCACCGCTTTTCAAATTCGACCGTTATGGTAATTTACGTTTTTATTTTGTAAATTAATGGCCACTAGGACGTTTGTTGTTGTTAAATGATAAGGGGAGGCTAGTCTGACACAATAAAGAGAATAATAAATTACCTAGATAATCCCTAAATTATTACTCCACTCCTATTTTGACCACGAAAATAAAAAATAATTTGTATTATTACACATTTAATCTCTATATTTACATTTTTTATTATTTTTTCTCCCCTCCACCATCTTCCATATTCTCTTTCATCTAACCCAATCCCTAATTTTCTACTATATTAATCCTCAATTCATAAAATAAAAAATAATAAATAAATGAACATAAATAAACTTTCCGCCGAACGGTTCACAAACAGTTCGTTGATGGTTTGGTTCGTTTACATTCTTAAAAAATTTCTTTTTATTCTTTTATAAAAAATTTAAGAAATGTCATTTGTCGGACAACTGATCCAACCTCCAACAATCATTATGATCTCACTTGAATTGGCTAGTCCAAATGGTACTATACCTATAAGAACGGACCTTTAAAATTAGATAATGAATTTAAGTCGCACCAATCGTAAACACTTTAGTTTCTTTTATGTGTCGAAATTTAAATATACAAGACGTTGTCGAAGTATGAACCTTTATAAAAGAATTGTTTGTAGTGACGTAACCAGGATTTGAGATTAGAAGATAAACTATAAATATTTAAAAATAGGATAAATTTATAAATAAATTAATTTTTTAAAAAATTTAAATATAGAGCATAAAGTGAAAAAAAAAATTATGGTTTGAAGAAAATATACTAATTGAAGAGAATTGAAAAAATTTCAACGATTTACTTATTGAATTTTTAAATGTATATATGGTAGCATTACAACTAGAATCCACGTGTTTGTATGGAAATTGACGTGTTAGATGATGTTATATTTTGGCTCCACCTCTTGTCTTATTCTTACATTATGTTACATTATGCAATTCTTATTTGTTTGTCACAAATTTCCAAACCCCACTTCCACCATCACCGGAAGCAATTGCAACTCAAGGATTTTTATACCAAATCTCCTTCTCTCTTATTTCTTTTAACACTGGTTTTTGATGTACTGATCGACTAATTCAGATTGTATTTTGCAGAATATTACATAGGTCTATTATAAGAGTGATCCTCTTAATTCAAATTTCTCCATTCACAACGTCTGGATTCGAACTTTTGATATTGCTTAAGAGATTTAGTATCTCATCTTACTAGTCCAACTGATTGTTGGTCAAATCTCACTTGTCTTTACCTCCATTATAATATTTGTTCATGAGTCGAAAAAAATATGATTTATTAGAATTGAACCGTTACATGATCCGATCCATAAATAGATCTAAAAATTACAGTGTTTGAAGAAATAAAAACTACCCACATTAAAATGAGATAATATCCAACAAGCTCAAAACATGGCCCAAATGACTCAAAAGAGTCAGAGGCACAAAACCCATCTAAGGGCCCAAACCCCCTTAAATTGTAAATTTTCAATTTTAGTCACTTTAAAATCCCAAGTTATAAAGTTAAAATAATAGTAAAATTATATTTTTGTCCCAAAATGATATAATTTCAGTTTAATTTTATTAAACTTTATATAATTAGAACCTAATGAGTGGTCATAGTGATAAACGATGATGTTATTCCTCCTTGATGACCCAAGTTTGAACATCATAGTATACATATGTGTGTAAATTTATCTAAATATAAAAACGGACTAAGATATTACTTTATAATTGAATAGAATGTTAAAATAATTTGTATAACTAAAGCATTGATGAAATTATATTTTAATCTTTCAAAAATTTATAATTTAATTCTAATCCCCAAAACGGTGTGAATTTATTCATGAGTAAGACCTCTTCCATATTTGTACATTTACTTTCTTAAATACAAATAATAATATTATCTTAAATTTTTTAATAATAAGGCTTAAATGAAAAATTCTCCCCTAAATTATGTCATTTGTTTACTTTCAGTCCTTAAATTATTTTTTGTTCAAGACAAGAACCTTGTTGATGAGCAACATGAACGATGACGGTCTGAAATCATTTAGATAGTGAAGATGAAAGGATTCCGATGAAATTTCTCGTAGTCGTGGAAGGAGAGTTATAGCGTGAGAGTTGGTCGATCCCCTTCTGCCTTTGGTCTTTTATCTTAAATGTTGGGTATTAGGTGTGGACAGGTGTTGAGTGGTAGAATGGACATGTGTTGGGTGTGAGTACTAACATACTAATAATTACTCCAAACGAAGGGATGTTATAAAGTGAGAACGGGGACAAGATCGTAGAATAAGGTGTTTTTTGCACATGCTTGTTCGCTGGTGAAAACACTTTGTCTTTATTTTTGAAAATAATTAGCAGGAAGTGAATTATTGTTTTGGCATACTTTGTGAATGTTTATTCGTTGGTGTGAACACTTTGCGTGTGAATAGTGTTTATTGCTCATTTTCTTAGGAGCATTTTTTTTTATAGATTTATTGCTCACTTACTTGGATATGTAGGACCATTAGCTTCGCATGTACTTTTGTCATATTAAGACATTGTATTTTCTAAGAGAACCAAATGTTTCTATGATTATTTTTTCATCTTTACTTGCGCGTGATAACTGCTTGTAAGATTTATAGTTTTATATTTATTTACATTGTTTACTCAGGGCAACAGCGCCCGGCTGAGACAGTAGGAGAGTACGCTTTACGTTGTTTCTTGTGAAACGACATTATTCTCTTAAAGCATATTATATGTATTTGCGAAATTACCTTGAGTTGGGAGGATTCATGTTAACTTGTGAGATAGTCTTGATTGCTATATATTTATTCACACATTTTACTTTTTTGTGTGCAAATAGTTTGGTTCTTTGTTATTACGAGTAGTGCAAATTGTTGTTTGCTTTCTTGGAACGACATCGTTCTCGTAAAATGGTATCTTCAACAGGACTTTTGGAACTAATTGAAGGAAGCGAAGCACATGAATTCAGCAAACTAAGAGTATTTTATTGCAAAAACAACTTAATCTATTACAACCGTTTCTCACAACTACATTGCATACAAAAACCTAAATCCTATGATAGACTAGGAAACAACTAGGGTTATCTAAAAACGTGATCTATCTTTAAGCCCCTATACCCTCGAATACATGGGAATATATAGGGCTCATGGCCTTAAGTTTGAGTCCTCCTTGGAGTTGAAGTCTTTAAATTTGCTTTACATTAAATGTTGACTTCTTTGACTTGAATGTGGACTTTTTTTGGAGGTTGCCTTCTCCAGCAAGTAAAGATAACTACTCCTACTTATCAATCTTTAATCTGCTCTGCACATCGTTCCAGGCTTCAGAAAATTGCAAGGTTGTGCTTGTTGGATTCAGGAAATCATCCTCTATAAATCGAAGCCCGTCTTGGCTGAGTCGGTGTATTACCGCCTAGGCGTCTGGTTGCTATGGCGGCATCCTTGACGGCACTTTAGAACTGCTTCAGTACATCTCCTTTTTGCTCCCTACTTTCCTATCCTCACCTCCTCTACACAGCTACAACACCTGAAAATGAAAAATAAACTAAAACAATATCTTTTTCTTAACAAAATATAGAATATTCAATAAAATCATGGTAAAAGAGCAAATATTGTTACTATACATGCAATACACCTAAATATGCCTAAATGAGGTTAAGAACAGCAATAATAAAGGCATGAATGTGTACAAAATATAGAACTTATGGACACTCTACAGTGGCCGATAGCCTGGCCAAGGTTGCAAATGGTAATGGTCTGAATGTTGTTCATTATTCGACACCTCCCCCTTTGGTTGTTGGGGCTCTTTCTGAGGATGCAGTTGTATGATTTTATTTCTGGTTATTTGTATTGACTCTTATTATTCTCACGAGCACTCTTTTTCCTCCATTTAGAATTAAGGAGGTTTTTTAACGAGGCATGTCTAAAAAAATTATTTGTGGAATTAAAGAACTGTGCTAATGAGATCCATTAATTGATCTAGTACAAAAAAATGCTCATATTGCATATGAGTTTAAATCTCGGTATTATCAGAAAATTTAAAACTTTTCTATTTAATTGAAAAAGGGACTCTATTTATAGTGTATTATATGAAAAATTCTACAATGGGCGCCGCACACCGCTAAACACCACTAACATTGAACACCATCAATTTTTTAATAAAGATTAACAATCTTAAGGACTAGACTTATAATTAAAATTATTTTAAAAGAATTAAAAAATTAGATTTAATAAATATTTTATATTTCTTTATAGTTTTTAATTGATATATTAGAATCAAATTTTCCAAAAGCCCTAAACAAACTCCTTTATTTTCCTTCTGCCGCCGTCGTCGGAACAAAGTTACATTGAGTAGTTGTTCTTGGCCATCGTAGTCTATCCACACCAGTATAGGATGTCCAATTTTTAGGTCCAAGCTTATATTATTCCTTTCTTTATTGGAAAAATAAGCTGGTGAAATGGATTGAATCGATCTCACGCCATCTAGATCGATTTCAACATGATTTTTCATTTGTATCACTCATGTCAATGTTGTAGACGGTATCGAACTCCATCGCAAAGAACTGGTTTGAGAAATTCCATTTGGTTGACTAATTAACTAGTCTTAGATATTGGGCGGTGGCGTCGCCGGAAGGGAAATAAAGAGGTTGGGTTTAGAGTTTTTTATATTAAGGAGATTTTGAGAAATTTGATTCTAATATATCAGTAATATAAATGGTTTATTAAATCTAATTTTTATTTTTTTGAAATAATTTTAATTATAAGTCTAATCCTTAAGATTTTTAATCTTTATTAATCAATTTAATGCTGTTCAACGTTAATAATGTTCAGCCGTGTGCGATGCACGTGGTAGACTCATCCGTATTAAATACACATATGATAAGATTGTTTTTTCTATAAGCAACTTTTTATCTACATTAATGTGTATTTAATCCATATTTAGATTAATAATCAAGGACATGTGAGGATAGATCAAAGTTATTTGTAAAAGAATACTCACCATTAATATTAGTGGCGGAATAAAGTGATGACATGCAGGGGCTATGACCCCTTAAAATTTAAAAATATTTAGTTTCGTCCATAAAACTTTTAGAAATTCATATTACGTTTTAAAATTTTTAATTAAATTCTTACCATAATTTTTAAAAGTTCTCATTATGCCTCTCAAAATTTTGAAAATTTTAGTTATTCCCCAATTTTTTGAAAATTTGTAAATAAAATCCTTTAATTTTTTTTTCTGAAAATTTCAATTTCAATCTCTATTTAATAAATTAAGTTGGTCCCTGCAAACTCTTTCTTCAAATTCCGAGTATTTGTTGTGTGTATAATTTATTTTCTTCTTTTTTTTGAATGGTCTAAAGGTGATTAGAAGGTAGTATCTATTCATACATATTCTTAACTCTTTGACAATGCACATAGACCTTGTAGATAAAATAATTTGAATTTGTGTCTCTTAGGATGAATATCATCCGCTTTTCCACTGGGACATTGTTCAAAATTTATTTTCTAAAAGATTTAAAATGAGTTTTTTAATTTGATATTTTTATTATTGGAATGATTTCTTGTAAAAATATATATTAAAAATGATCCTAACATTACATTATATATATAGGGGTGAATGCCCTCTCCAGCCCCTTCTAAGTCGATCCCTGCATACACTTACAAACTTCGTTGCTTGAATCCATATATAAATCAAAACAACAACTAAAAAAATTAAATCAAATTGAGTAAAACTCGTAAATATAATAAAAAAAAGTCTGGAGAAGTCTATCTTATATTATTTTGACTCTACAATTTTTATGATTTAATTATTTTTCCATATCCGTCAATTATAAATCATTGAAAACCATATCTTCCAACTATTTCATTTTAATTGAATTTGAAGTCCATGTCAATTCTGGAATTATTAGATACGTTAAGATTTAGTTTCCATGATTAAGTTTAAATACGTCGTAAATCCTTATCGTGTTTGAATAAATAGTTTAAATTTTTTTTTGGTAAAATACATGTCCATTTTATGATTTATGTTTGAGATTCATGACTCTCCCTATTAATAATGTTTTTTTCAATATTCGAATTTAAATTCTCTCATTGGGAGAACAACATATCTTGTCATTGCACCGAACAAAATACAAAAAGTTTAAACTTTAATTTCATATGCTTGTGCATATACACACACATATACATGGACGAAGTCACATGGGGGCTGGTAAGGGCCAGACCCACGTGGTTCACCCTTACTGTAACACCCTGATAAATATATATATATATATATATATATATATATATATATATATATATATATTTATATTTATATGCCAAAAAAAAAGAAATCAAGGTGAGGGTGTGGAGGCTCGAACCCGCAATTTCACCCCTCACCATCTAATGTTCCTGCCGCTGAGCTAAGGGCTCATTTCTGTTAAAGCTTACCAGATTTTATTTTTAACTTAGTTAAAAATAACTCCGAACCCATTAAACTTTATCTGCCTCTCCACCTACCCGAAATTAATTCCCTCTCATCTTCGAAATCTGAATCGTCCCCTCATCTCCCTCACAGATCTCTCTCCCCAGTTTTCGGCAACCTTTGGCCGTCCACACCACCGTCCGGTGTGCGTCACCGCCTGTGCCGGCGAACACACCTTGCCACTCCGGGCTTTTCGCCATCAGTAACGCGCCCCTCCCCCTCGTGCCGCCGGTTGCGTTAAAAATCGAGCCTTTGCACCGCGAGTTTAACCGTTCCTGTCTTTTCATTTTCCCGTCCGTGCCGCCGTCGCGTTGCTTTGCCGTCGGTACGACGAAGCTCCCCTCTGCGAGCTGATCAAAACCCACCCGGCCGATCGGCGTTTCGACACCGAGAAGGGTTCCATCGGAGCTTCGAACTTTCCGACCGTTTCGAACTTTAAAGGTTAGATCCGGCCTATTTTTCAACTTGTTTCGAATTAAAAATATATGGCTTGGAATTGTGGTCTAATGATCTATGTTTTTCCGGCAGAATCACGTCCGTTAAGCTCTCTGGCGAGCTTTTCGGCCACCGTCCGGCGACGCCCGATCTCCTAAGGTAAGAATCGGTCTGAACCAGTCCAACCCGACCCGAGTCAGACCCGACCCGTGTCTGACCCGACCCGACCCGAGACTGAGTCAACTCCCTGAGTCAACTCAGTGAGTCAACTCGCCCGAGTTCACTCAGTGAGTTAACTCACCGAGTCGACTCAGTTGACTTTCTGCTGATCGCTGACGTCAGCGTTGACCCTGTCCCCCGTTGACCTGCTGACATCAGCGTTGACTTTGACCAAAAAGTCAAAATTTCCGAAAAAGTCATATTATATGTTTTTCGACGTCCTGAGTCCGTTTTTGAAGCCCGTTTTGTAAAATTTTAACTCGAAGACCTCCGAATCTGTCCCTAAATCTAAACCATGCATATGTGTTTAAATTGTTTCCTTAAGTTAATATAAATCGAATATATGGCTAATATAAGCTTGTATCTGTTTAAAGGTAATCAAGACTCCCCTGACTGTTCGTCTGCTCAGCCTAGTTCCTCCCGATCTGCTCCTTCGCGCGTTCCGATAGTTACTAGTATGAATCTATAAACCTTGTAAGCTATTAGAATTTTCATGTATACCTTGTAGTAACCATGATCCTTTATTGATTTAGGATCTAGCACGGTGGCAGATCGTAGCGAGGCAGGAGCCCGATAGATTCTCTGACTAGCTTTTGAGGTGTGTTCCATGTGTGCTACATTTCTGTTATATATATATATATGTATATGTGGGTCCTATTACGATTCACTGAATGTTATAGATTGCACTTGTACTTGAAATGCATGACTACTGGAAAGCATGATTTCTGTTTGAAAAGCATGATTACCTTATGTTTGAAAAGCATAATTATAATGTGATGAAAGTCTGTTTATTGTGATATGTTAGAAGGTATACCTCATGTCTGATCTGAACTAGAAATATCTGATCTCTAAATGATAGAAATGTTATATGTCTGTTGTTTGAGCTCTGTTGATGGTATATTGAACTGAATTGCACTGCTTGGGGTATACTTTTTGGATGTGATTGAAGTGTTTGCAAGTACAGCCCTGATCCAGCTGGTAAAACCTTCGGTTAAGCTCCTACGCCCAATGAGCCTAGGGTAAGACTTTCTGGGTAGGCTCCTACGCCTTCGGGCCTAGGATAAGTCCTTCGGTATGCAGTTCATGGGGAATTGCATTTTGGTGTTCGGTTGGAGGGTAGATAGGTTAAAATGGAACCTTGGTTGTTCTTATGGCATGTTTGTATTGTCTGATGCATATCTGAACTGTATATATATGTTTCCTTGCACTTATTGGAACACACTGAGCTTCCTAGCTCACACCCTCAAACTTTCCCCCTTTCAGATACTTTTGGATAGGCTACCCGTGGACTTGGCACTTGGAGGATCGGCACATTCTTACTATACTTTTGTTGTAATGTTCTTATCCACTATACTGTCTATTTTGGGTGACATGAGCCTATATTTTGTTAAGATATATTTTACTAGTTAGCCATGATGGCATTATTTTGTAACTCAAACTCTGAAATGGTTTTAGATTATGAACTTGATAGTTGATCCGAATGGATGTGTTTACCTATTATTATCTTGATCACTCTAAAGTGATGCCTGAATTTCATGAAAACTAGATACATGTTATATATGTATATGTTGTGATAATTCTCTGTAACTTAGGTATAACGTATAGGCAGGTATAAAGTGTTACATTTAATTGGTATCAGAGCTTTTGGTTTTATAAACCTCGGACTGTGAGTGGGTCCTAAATGCTATGTTTTATAAAACGATTTAAATATTTATATATTTTCAGAAAAAGGCCATGTCACCAAGTTTTATATGTTTAAATTGTTCTCGGTACTCCAATGCCAGTTCTGACCTTAGGTTCTTATTTTTGTAGAGCCGAGACCAACAGATAAGTACTAGACATGGTTCTCGACCTGCTCAGAGGCGTGGTCGACCTGCTAGGTTTTTTGACCCGCTTGACAATGTAACTAACGATCCTCCGGCCTCAGAAGATCCTCCTGCCCCTAGAGGTCCTACAGCCCCGGATGATCCACCGCCTACCTCTGGTATCGATATGACGACTCCGGTTAGAGGAGAACCTGCACCCCGCACCGAGCCATTCACGATAGTGTCTGATAAGGCTCTTAGTAGGCAGTTTTTACAACTAATTCATGGTGCAGTTAGAGCTGCGGGGGTTGTGCCTGAAGTTCCTATCTCTCAGACCCTAATCACTAACGGGGCTAAGACCTTTGATGGCCCTACTGGTGGAGCCCCGACTGAGGCAGAAGAGTGGCTTCATGATCTTGAGAGACGCATGGATTCGTTGGGTCTTGAGCCGCCTAAGAAATATTTGGGAGTTGTTTCACTGCTTTATGGGAGTGCTTGAACTTGGTGGGAGTCTGTTGTGAGTAGTGTCTCTGCTACTCGTCTGACATGGGACTTCTTCAAAGAACGCTTCAAGAGCCGTTTTATCGGAGAGCGTTATATGAGACAGATGCAAGAGCAGTTCAGGACTCTGACACAGGGAGATACGACTGTATCTGAGTATGAGACGAGGTTTTTAGACCTCTTGAAGTTTGGATCCAGTTTGGTGCCCGCTGAAAAAGAAATATGCCGCAAGTTTGCACTGGGACTCCGTCATGAGTTGCGCGTATAGGTTATCGGCCACCTTGATAAGGATTTTGATAAGGTAACCGAGTTGGCAAAAGATTTAGAGGAAGTTGAGTTAATGGACACAGAGAGCGACAGAGTAGATCGAGACCGATCTAGGAGGCCTTCTAGCACTGAGTTTTCAGCACGGGCAAGTAAGAAGGCTCGCACTACTGCACCTCTGAGGAGTGACACCGGTTCTAGGCCTCCAGCCCCTCAGCCCTCGACAGCTAGTCGAGGTGGTTCATCAAGTTTTTCTAAGGCACCTCTTTGTGAGTATTGTGGCAAATGACATCAAGGGCAGTGTAGGAGGAAGGTGGGCACATGTTTCCGTTGCGGTTCTGGAGATCATTTCTTGAAGGGTTGCTTTGTTTCACCATCTTCTTATCGAGCATCTCCTCAGACTCCTGCCCGTTCACAGGCTTCTGTTCAGACTCCAGCTAGGGGTCATAGTCAGGGTAGACCTCCTGCATCTGCTGCCAGGACTGACACCAAAGCTCGATCATATCAGAGTGGAGGACCAGTTTTATCTGAGGCTAGATAGCCGGCACTTGTGTATGCCACCAGACGTCGGGATGACAGAGACGAGCCAGATGTTATTGCAGGTACCTTTACCATTTATTCTGTTACATACTTTGCATTACTCGACAATGGTTCTATATTTCAAGATCCGTATCCCGATACCTTCAGATTCCCTTAGAAGCCACAGGAAGTGTTGTTACAGTCATGAGCCCAGTGGGCCAGTCAGTGATTGTGGACAAAGTACTTTGGCGATGTCCTCTTGAGGTTCAAGGGGAGATCTTTCTGGCCGATCTCATGGAACTTCCGTTGGAGGAGTTCGATCTGATTCTGGGTATGGATTGGCTGACGGAGCATCGGGTTAGTCTGGATTGTGAGTCAAAAAGGGCTACCTTGAAGACTTCAGATGACCGATCAGTGATCTTAGTCGGAGAGCGTCGAGGTTACTTGTCCAATGTGGTATCCTCTCTGACTGCTGATAGGATGATCCAGAAAGGATATGAAACCTTCATTGCTTGTTTCTTGAACACGAAGGGCTCCTTATCTAAGATTGAGGACATTTGCACTGTTAGCGAGTTTCCTGATGTTTTCCCAAAAGAGTTGCCCAGGCTACCACCAGACAGGGATGTTGAGTTCCAAATCGAGACTTATCCAGGGTCTGCGCCTGTATCCATGAATCCTTATCGTATGACCCCTAAAGAGCTTAAGGAGTTAAAAGTCCAGTTGCAAGAGCTTCTGGACCGAGGCTTTATCCGACCCAGCTCTTCACCTTGGGGAGCTCTTGTTCTCTTCGTGAAGAAGAAAGATGGTTCACTCCGGTTATGTATTGATTACCGGAAGTTGAATAAGTTGACTGTGAAGAACAAATATCCGTTACCCAGGATTGATGACCTATTTGACCAATTTCGGGGAGCCACTGTTTTCTCGAAGATTAATCTTCGATCTGGGTATTATCAATTGAAAATAAAAGATTCTGATGTTGCTAAGACGGCCATCCGTACCAGATACGGGCATTACGAGTTTCTAGTGATGCCTTTTGGTCTTACTAATGCACCAGCTGCTTTTATGGACATGATGAATCATGTGTTCCGACCCTTTATAGACCAGTTTGTTGTGGTTTTCATTGACGATATTTTGGTCTATTCTCGGAAAGAGACAGAGCATGTTGATCACTTGAGAATTGTTCTACAAACCTTGAGAGAGAATCGTTTGTATGCTAAGCTGAGCAAGTGGGAATTTTGGCTCAAAGAAGTGACATTTCTGGGACATGTTGTATCTGCTCGAGGCATTCAGGTTGATCCAAGTAAGATCGAGGTCATCACCAATTGGAAGCAACCTAAGAATGTCACTGAGATCCGTAGCTTTTGGGTTTGGCTGGATACTACCGACGCTTTGTCGAGTGTTTATCCATCATTGCCACCCTTTTGACAAAGCTTTTGAGGAAGAATGTTCCTTTTGTTTTGTCTGATGCCCAGCAAGCTAGTTTTGAGAAACTAAAGGCAGCCTTGACTCAAGCCCCGGTTCTTACACAACCTGAGTCTGGAAAGGACTTCTCAGTGTACAGTGATGCTTCACACTCCGGGCTCGGTTGTGTATTGATGCAGGATGGGAAGGTTATCGCTTATGCATCACGTCAGTTACGACCTCATGAGTGTAACTATCCGACCCATGACCTCGAGTTAGCTGCAGTGATCTTTGCTCTGAAGATCTGGAGACACTATCTTTACGGAGAGAAGTGTTATATCTTTATTGATCACAAAAGCTTAAAGTATATCCTCACCCAGAGGGATTTAAATATGAGGCAACGCCGTTGGGTGGAACTTCTGAAGGACTATGATTGTGTGTTTGAGTACCATCCGGGAAAAGCCAATGTCGTTGCCGATGCCTTGAGTCGTAAGGCCATATCTGACCTGAGATCCTTGTTTGCCAAGATGAGCATTTATAGCGATGGCAGTTTGCTAGCGGAATTGCAAGTTAAACCAACTTTGGCCGATGAGATTAAGGCCAAGCAACTCTTGGACAGTTCCCTACTTCCAGTTATACAGCAAGTTGAGCAGGGATCCACATCCGCTTTTGCCTTCGATCAGGATGGCGTTCTGTGCTTCAAGGGTCGTTATTGCGTTCCTGATGATGCTGACCTGAAGCGAGCCATACTCGGCGAGGCTCATAGTAGCCCATATGCCATGCATCCTGGTGGAGACAAGATGTACCAGAATCTGAAGCAAAACTACCGTTGGGAGGGTATGAAGAAGGATATATCAGATTACATATCGAAGTGCATGACTTGTCAGCAAGTCAAAGCAGAACATCAGCATCCTTCTGGTTTACTACAGCCCATTAAGATTCCTGAGTGGAAAAGGGAGTGTATCACGATGGATTTCGTTACCGGGTTGCCTCTAACTCCTTCTAAAAAGGATTCTGTTTGGGTTATTGTTGATCGACTCACCAAGTCAGCTCACTTTATTCATGTACGAGTTACTTATTCTCTGGAGAAGCTGGCTAGACTGTATATCTCAGAGATTGTCATGTTGCATGGTGTACCCTTATCTATTATATCTGATCGAGACCCGAGGTTCACTTCTTATTTTTGGTCGACCTTGCATAATGCTTTGGGTACACGTTTGAATTTTAGCACATCCTTCCATCCACAGACCAATGGTCAGTCTGAGAGGGTAATTCAGGTTCTTGAAGATATGTTGAGGGGGTGCGTGATAGACTTCCGCGGTAGTTGGGAAGACTTCTTACCCTTGGCTGAGTTTGCTTATAATAACAGCTATCAGGCTAGTATTCGCATGGCACCTTACGAAGCTTTGTATGGTCGCAAGTGCCGAACTCCTATCTGTTGGACCGAGCTGTATGATAAGAAGACTTTGGGTCCGGAGTTGATCCAAGAGACCAAAGAGACTGTCAGATTAATTCGTGATCGTCTGAAGAAGGCGTTTGACAGACAGAAGTCTTATACTGATCGGAGAAGGAAGGATATCGAATTTAAGGTCGGTGACCAGGTTTTTCTAAAAGTATCACCATGGAAGAAAGTTCTGAGGTTTGGGAAAAAGGGTAAGTTGAGTCCGAGATTTATTGGGCCTTATCGTATTGTGAAGAGAGTTGGGCCAGTTGCCTATCAGCTTGAGTTGCCTCCCCAGCTTAACCGTATCCATGATGTTTTTCATGTGTCCATGTTGAGGCAGTACCATCCTGATCCGAGCCATGTCATTCAGATACAGGATGTGGAGTTGAGGCCAGACTTGTCCTACGAGGAGGAACCAATACAGATTCTAGACTCAGACGAGAGGGTTTTGAGGAACAGACGTATTCCTATGGTTAAAGTCCTGTGGAGCAATCATAGCCCTGCAGAGGCTACTTGGGAGATCGAAGGATCCATGAGAAAGCAGTTTCCTCATCTACTTGATTCAGGTAAATTTCGAGAACGAAATTTTCTTAAGATGGGGAGAGTTGTAACACCATGATAAATAGATATATATATTAATATGCCAAAATCCTAAGTGAGTCAACTCGCTGAGTCAACTCGCTGAGTGTAACCCCCTCGTCCCGGTCTGGCCGGATGACCGGTTCGAGTGGGTCACACGGGGAAAACCGAGTGAAACCCGTTAAGGTTCCCCCTCGGTTAGCAACCCTATTTTTTCTTTTAATTTAATCTATCTAGAAGAACATTAAATCCTAAGTGATTCACAACAGCGGAAAACATCCAAGGAAAAACCACATTCGAACCACAACCATACATACTTAGTCTATTTTTAAGCTTACAGGGCAGACCGTATCGGTACCCTAACTAGGGGTATCGATACGCCCTGACCGGGTCAATCCAAAAAGTCAACGCCGAGAAAACCGTATAGATACTACCCAAGAGCGTATCGATACGACCTTCTCGGTCAGTCCTTCTTGGTCAACAGAGTAGTCTCGTATTGATAAGCGTTTACCCCGTATCGGTACGCCCTACTCATCCCCAATTCTCCAAATTCCAGTGAGTTGAGAGGGTATCGATACACCCCCGTGTATCGATACGCCCAACACAAACTGAATTCCAGTGACCAAAAACCGTATCGATACACCCCCGTGTATCGATACGCCCAACCAAAACTGATCTCTGCAGGCAAGACCGTATCGATACGGCCCTTAGGCGTACCGATACGGCCTTCTCCGCAACTACACCATTTTCAACTTGGTGACCCCAAACCCGACACTAGATGCATTTTTAGACTCGCCTATACACATACAAACATACATGCATCAAAATTACAACCGAGACTTAGCTTACAAGGCATCGAATCTAACAAGGATTATACAATCAAATAGTCCATGCAATTTCACCAAGAGAACACACTTAACACACAAAAGGCCCCATACACAAGATAGTCAAGCATAAGGCATACATAGGCCAACAACATACATGTTTAGGCATATTCAAGTAAGCAACATAACAAGCATAAACCGCAACTCATGAAACAAAGCATAAAACAACCACAAGTTTAACATGCTCAAACACAAATTTCCTAAGGAGTTTGGCCTCAACTCCTAAAACTCTATACCCCATTGTCTAGGCATTATTACAAAATGCAAACCATGCTTGAACTAGCTTGAGAACTCCAAAAGCTCCTCCCTCACCTGCTTGCCTCCCGAACTCTAACGATCTGCACGTTGGAAACAAAAAGAGCATAAGCAAACTAGCTTAGTGAGAGAGGCTCTACAATTCACAACATGCAGTTTTCCAAAACACGATTTATATGCAAGAAAGCAATGGATGTACGAAGGTCTATCTCAACAATAACACATGGTTTGCCCAAGCACAACCAACATACACGTACGGTGGGACTACACATCACCGTTTTGACTAGTGGATTTCCAATGG
Source organism: Hibiscus tridactylites (assembly GCA_958450335.1). Taxonomy (NCBI): domain Eukaryota; kingdom Viridiplantae; phylum Streptophyta; class Magnoliopsida; order Malvales; family Malvaceae; genus Hibiscus; species Hibiscus tridactylites. The sequence goes on from OY288287.1 coordinate 23,531,282, forward strand.
GACTACACATCAAAGTACTACCCTACTAGTAACTACCGGTGGGACTACAGATCACCGTAGTTTAGACCACCATCACGTGAGGCACGAACTCAACCCGACTACACATTAACAACTTAAAATGCACTCAATAATCACAACGTATAAACATTCAACATATCACAATAATATGGGAGTAGAGAAGCTTACACTCGGGTTTAGGTGACCCTTTAAGGTCCCACCCAAACCCCAAAAGGATCCATATCGAGCACAATGCAAAAATCAATAATTCTACTCATCGTTGTTACCAAAGAGGAGACCGAAGACCAAGCTCAAGACTCCGAAATCCCCGGATTTGTCCCCGAAGCTTCACCAACCAAATTTCTCGTTTCTAAACATTCCAACACCAAGTAAACAATCCCAAATCAGTCCATATTCCAAAATAGTCAACCCAGATTACATACCAAGCACAAGACATCAATTTTTCCATTGAAAACAAGCCCAAAACTCCTAATCCCGAGTAGCCCTTAAGCACCCCTTAAAACCATTAATTCCAACCCTTAAATTGCTCCCTAAAGCCTTCAAAATAGTCCTTACATATAGCCTATCCATTAGCCCTCTCATTTCTACATAAAACACCCCCATATCTCAACTTAAAACCTCCCAAAAACCCAAATCCGGGAATATGCATAATTGTTTTTTAAAAATCATGTATATTGAGTCCCATGAACAACAAACAACCCCCATACCAACAATAAATCAAAATCTTTAGTCAAAGGCCATAAAGGCAACATTTTTTATCCAAAATCCTCAAAATTTAAAATCTCAAAAACATGTATAAAAATGAAAATAAAAGGTGTTAGCTTGTAGAGAATAATGAGGGTAAGTCAAAAACGTGATTACCTTTGCGAAACTCTTTAAAACGAGCAAGACATGGGATGGAATAGTAACCTAAGGAGGATGGGTGGTTTTGACGTTGAAGAAGATGGTGTGGAGAGAGGAAGATGAGCCAAAAGCAAATAGTTTATGTTTGTTTAAAATGGGGAATTCAAAAGACCAAAACACCCTTAATGAATTGAGGTAACTACAATGGATGACACCCATGGCTATTTGGGTTAGTTTAGAAAATGGCCCAATTAAATTCTTATTTGTCTTAAAACCCGAGGCCCCAAACTATTATTTTATTACTTAAAAATTATGAACTGAAACCCAAACTATTATTAAATTATTATTTTCACCCGACCCCCGAACCCGGGTGTTACAACTCTCCCCTACTTAAGGAATTTCGTCCTCGAAATTACCTGACGGAAACAAATACGGAAACTGCTCAAGCATGTCAGCTTTCCTCTCCCACGTGGCTTCCTCCACACCTCTATGTCTCCATAATACTTTGACCAACTCTATAGTCTTGCCACGCAACACCTTGCTATTAGAAGCAAGTATCTCAACTGGTTCCTCGTTGTAAGATAAGTCCGGATTTAACTCTATTTCTTCCACTGCCATAACATGGGACGGATCCGATCTATACCTCCTAAGCATCGACACGTGAAATACATCATGAATCTTCTCTAGCTCAACTGGGAGCCTCAATCTATATGCAACCGGGCCAATTCTCTCAACTATCTCGTAAGGCCCTATGTACCTTGGGCTCAACTTGCCCTTCCTCCCAAACCTCATCACCTTCTTCCAAGGTGAGACTTTCAAAAACACTTTATCCCCCACGGAGTATTCTACCTCCTTCCTTTTTAAGTCGGCGTATGACTTTTGTCGATCTGAAGCTGCTTTCAAGCGATCACATATCAACTTCACCTTCTCGGTGGTTCCCTTAAGCAATTCGGGCATCGGCACAAGTTTCTGTCCGGCCTCGGCCCAATATATCGGGGTCCTACACTTCCTACCATACAATGCCTCATAGGGAGCCATCTGAATGCTCGACTGAAAGTTGTTGTTATACGCGAACTCCACTAATGGTAAATGTTTCTCCCATGTCCCCTGAAAGTCAATGATACAACACCTCAACATATCCTCCAATATCTGAATCACTCTCTCCGACTGTCCATCTAACTGCGGATGATACGAAGTGCTGAAGTTCAACCATGTACCCAAGGCTCGATGCAAACACTCCCAGAATTTAGAGGTAAATCTCGGATCTCAGTCCGACACAATCGACTTCTGTACCCCATGTAGTCTCACAATCTCACGAATATACAATTCGGCCAACATGTCTAATGTATAGGTAGTATGAACCGGTATGAAGTGAGCACACTTGGTGAATCTATCTACAATCACCCACACTAAATTTTTCTTCGAAGGAGTCAACGGAAGTCCTGACACAAAGTCCATAGTGATACGCTCTCACTTCCACTCTGGAATTTTCAACGGTTGCAACAACCCTGAGGGAAAATGGTGCTCAGCCTTGACTCTCTGACAAACCATGCATCTACTTACGAACTCGGCTACATCCTTTTTCAAACCAACCCAATAATACTCTTCCTTCAACCCTCGATACATCTTCGTGCTACCCGGATGCATAGCAAAAGGGCTATTGTGAGCCTCACTCAAGATCGTACGCCTCAACTCGGCATCCTCCGAAACCACTATCCTATCCTTGAAACATAGGATCCCATTCTCTCCAAAACAATACTCGGTAGGCCTATCTTTGGCTATGTCTTGCACGTGAGGTGCCAAAGACTCATCTCGCAACTGCTTCTCACGAATCAACTGAATCAAAGATGGCTTAGCTTGAAGCTCGGCCACTAACCCACCATCCGTAGACACACTCAACCTTGCAAACATCGCTCGTAACTCAACGGCCACCTTCCTACTCAAGGCATCGGCCACCACATTTGCCTTGCCCGGATGATACTCTATGGTAAGATCATAATCCTTAAGAAGCTCTAACCACCTTCGATGTCTGAGGTTCAACTCCCTCTGAGACATCAAATATTTCAAACTCTTGTGGTCGGTGTACACGGTGCACTTCTCACCATAAAGATGGTGTCTCCAAATTTTTAACGCAAACACCACTGCAGCCAACTCTATGTCATGTGTGGGGTAATTCTTCTCATGGACCTTCAACTGTCGCGAAGCATATGCCACTACCTTACATTCTTGCATAAGTACACAACCTAGCCCCACATAAGACGCATCACTGTAAATCACAAACTCTCTCCCCGGCTCAGGCTGAATCAAAATAGGAGCTTCGGTCAAAGCTTTCTTCAATTTCTCAAACACTTCTTGTCTTGCATCAGACCATTTATATGGAACATTCTTCTGTAGTAACTTGGTCAACGGAGTCGCTACTCTCGAGAACCCCTCAACAAACCTTCTATAGTACCCCGCCAAACCTAGGAAACTGCAGATTTATGTCACTATTTTCGGCTGTTTCCAATTCATAATGGCTTCAATCTTCTTGGGATCTACACTAATCCCACTAGCTGAGATCACGTGACCTAGGAAGACCACCTCCCTAATCCAAAACTCACACTTACTTAGCTTGGCATACAACTGATTTTCAAGTAGGGTCTGAAGCACTAACCTTAAGTGTTCATCGTGCTCCTCTTCGGTCCTAGAGTACACCAGGATGTCATCAATAAACACTACCACAAACCTGTCCAAGAACTTATGAAACACTCGGTTCATCATATCCATAAAGGCTGCTGGAGCGTTGGTCAACCCAAAAGGCATCACCAAAAACTCATAATGCCCATAACGTGTACGAAAGGATGTCTTCGGTATGTCCACATCCTTTACCTTTAACTGATAATATCCAGACCTCAAGTCAATCTTTGAGAACACGGAAGCACCCCTCAACTGGTCTAGCAAGTCATCTATCCTTGGCAAGGGATATTTGTTTTTCACTGTCACCTTATTCAACTGTCTATAGTCTATACACATTCTCATGCTACCATCCTTCTTTTTCACAAACAAAACCGGAGCACCCCAAGGGGAAACACTAGGCCTAATAAAGCCTCTGTCAGTCAACTCCTGAAGATGTGTCTTTAACTCCTTCGGTGCCATTCTATGCGGAGCAATCGACACCGGTGCAGAATCAGAATATGTCTCAATAGCAAACTCAACTGCTCTATCTAGAGGCAAGCCTAGTAATTTTTCCGGAAAAACACTCAGAAAGTCACATACGATCCTGATGTCCTAAGGTCTCACCTCACTCATATCCGGGTTCATTACATAAGCCAAGTAAGCCTGACACCCTTAACCCAACAACCTCTGAGCTTCCAAAGCCGAAACCACATTGGACAAAAACTTGACATTCTCCCCAACTACCACAACCTCAAAATCATCAGTAAGCCTCAAAGAGACCCTCTTAGTCTCGAAGTCAACCCTAGCTCTATGCTCTACAAGCCAATCCATGCCCAAAATCACATCAAAGCCATAAAAGGGTAGCTTCATCATATCAACCGGAAATATGTGGCTCTGAACCATCAAAGGACACCTCTTATACACTTTCCTAACTACCACTGTATCACCAAAAGATAATCCTAATGACAAGGTAATCCTAATGACTTTGCGTGTTCGCCCAAAATATACGAATGTGTTGACCCCGAATCTATTAGAGAAAGCAAACTAAAAGACTGTAATGTGAAATTACCTGCAATGACATCAGTGTCATTCCCAGCCTCTCGTTGAGCGTACACCGTAGCCGGTCCTCCTCCCTCGGGCTAGACTGCTACAACATGAGCCAAGTTCCTCTGACCCTCATTCCTCGGCTGGAAGTTCCCACGGCCGCGCCCACGACCTCTCTGATGCTCAAAACCACTCGTTGGAGCCGATCCTCCCCTAACTGGATGTGGACAATCACGCCTCAAATGGTCTCGGGAGCTACAGTTCCAACACGCCTCAAACATACTCATACACTCACCTGGGTGGCGTCTCCCGCACCTAGTGCACTCCGGAATGTGTCTAACAGCCCCTTGGCCCTGACGGCTCTGACCATGGTTACCACCTCTAGGCCTCGTATCCGGCTGGTACCTCTTATCTCTATGCCTCTTGGCATGATCTCTATCCCAGTTCGCATGTCTCTTTCCGGAGTCAGACCCACCAGCACGCGCTCTAGAGCTTAGGTTCTGCTCTACATCCTTGGCCCTAGAAACCAAGACATCGAACTCAATGTAGTCAGAGGCTAGCATATAGGTCTTCACATCAGTAGTCAACCCATATCTGAAACGCTCGCATCGCTCCTTCTCATCCGGAATCAACTCTGGCGCGTACTGGCTCAACCTTAGAAACTGGATCTCATACTCGGACACGGTCCTATTGCCTTGAACCAAAGCCATGAACTCTCTTTTCTTTTCATCTAAGTACCGAACCCCGAGGTACTTCCTCTTGAAGGCATTTCTGAAGAACTCCCAGGTGATCTCCGTCTCGGCCATGCCGGAAATAACAGTGGTCCACCAAGTATAAGCGTCTCCCTGAAGTAATGAGACGATGCATCCCAACTTACGGGCATCCGAACACTCCATCTGACCCAAGATGCGAGTAGTGCTCTCAAGCCATCCTTCTGAACCCTCCAGAGACAACCCACGAAACTCAACTGCCCCCAAATTGTGAAGCCTCTCTAGGGGTAATCATGTCCCCGCACCCTGAGGTGGTGCTGCAGCTTGCATACCGGCCAAAGCTGTCTGGAAAGCTCCGGCTATAGTCTGAATCAAATGAGCCACATCTGGCCCTGCCTGGCCTTGGCCCGCTTGAGCCCCATCGCCTCCCACATTAGCCTCAGCCTGAGGCCCATTACCATCACCTCTGACGTTCCCTCCATTACCATCGGGAGCATTAAGAGCAGGAGGCATATTCTCGGGTGCCTGGTCACCTGCTCTAGGCCGTCCCTTCGGTCTCACCATAGCAATTAAAGTAATCTAAAACAACAAACACACAACAACAAGGAAATGTTAGGTTAGCAAAGGGGCAAAGGACTCTGGTTCTCAAGCTCTTTAAACCAAAACAATTTTTCCTTTTTTATTTTGACAACAACGCCTAACAATGGAGACTCGAACCAACTCTCAAACAACAACAAGGTCAATATAGCATGCATTCATACACCGTGCTAGAGACAAAATTTAGACATACATGACAAAACACTCATAATACCTTAACTCACCTCACTTACCTGCCCGAGGTCTCGAAAACCTCAGGCTCTGATACCAATAAATGTAACCCCCTCATCCCGGTCTGGCCGGATGACTGGTCCGAGTGGGTCACACGGGGAAAACCGAGTGAAACCCGTTAAGGTTCCCCCTCGGTTAGCAACCCTATTTTTTTCTTTTAATTTAATCTTATCTAGAAGAACATTAAATCCTAAGTGATTCACAACAGCGGAAAACATCCAAGGAAAAACCACATTCGAACCACAACCATACATACTTAATCCATTTTTAAGCTTACAGGGCAGACCGTATCGGTACCCTAACTAGGGGTATCGATACGCCCTGACCGGGTCAACCCAAAAAGTCAACACCGAGAAAACCGTATCGATACTGCCCAAGAGCGTATCGATACGACCTTCTCGGTCAATCCTTCTTGGTCAACAGAGTAGTCTCGTATCGATACGCGTTTACCCCGTATCGGTACGCCCTACTCATCCCCAATTCTCCAAATTCCAGTGAGTTGAGAGGGTATCGATACACCCCCGTGTATCGATACGCCCAACACAAACTGAATTCCAGTGACCAAAAACCGTATCGATACACCCCCGTATATTGATACGCCCAACCAAAACTGATCTCTGCAGGCAAGACCGTATCGATACGGCCCTTAGGCATACCGATACGCCCTGCTCCGGAACTCCACCATTTCAACTTGGTGACCCCAAACCCGACACTAGATGCATTTTTAGACTTGCCTATACACATACAAAAATACATGCATCAAAATTACAACCGAGACTTAGCTTACAAGGCATCGAATCTAACAAGGATTATACAATCAAATAGTCCATGCAATTTCACCAAGAGAACACACTTAACACACAAAAGGCCACATACACAAGATAGTCAAGCATAAGGCATACATAGGCCAACAACATACATGTTTAGGCATATTCAAGTAAGCAACATAACAAGCATAAACCGCAATTCATGAAGCAAAGCATAACACAACCATGAGTTTAACATGCTCAAACACAAATTTCCTAAGTAGTTTGGCCCCAACTTCTAAAACTCTATACCCCATTGTATAGGCATTATTACAAAATGCAAACCATACTTGAACTAGCTTGAGAACTCCAAAAGCTCCTCCCTCGCCCGCTTGCCTCCCGAACTCTAACGATCTGCACGTTGGAAACAAAAAGAGCATAAGCCAACTAGCTTAGTGAGAGAGGCTCTACAATTCACAACATGCAGTTTTCCAAAACACGATTTATATGCAAGAAAGCAATGGATGCACGAAGGTCTATCTCAACAACAACACATGGTTTGCACAAGCACAACCAGCATACACGTACGGTGGGACTACACATCACTGTAGTTTAGACCACCATCACGTGAGGCACGAACTCAACCCAACTACACATTAACAACTTAAAATGCACTCAATAATCACAACGTATAAACATTCAACATATCACAACAATATGGGAGTAGAGAAGCTTACACTCGGGTTTAGGTGACCCTTCAAGGTCCCACCCAAACCCCAAAAGGATCCATATTGAGCACAATGCAAAAATCAATAATTCTACTCACCGTTGTTACCAAAAAGGAGACCAAAGACCAAGCTCAAGACTCTGAAATCCCCGGATTTGTCGACGAAGCTTCACAAACCAAATTTCTCATTTCTAAATATTCCAACACCAAGTAAACAATCCCAAATCAGTCCATATTCCAAAATAGTCAACCCGGATTACATACCAAGCACAAGACATCAATTTTTCCATTGAAAACAAGCCCAAAACTCCTAATCCCGAGCAGCCCTTAAGCACCCCTTAAAACCATTGATTCCAACCCTTAAATTGCTCTCTAAAGCCTTTAAAACAGCCCTTACATATAGCCTATCCATTAGCCCTCTCATTTCTACATAAAACACCCCCATATCTCAACTTAAAACCTCCCAAAAACCCAAATCCGGGAATATGCATAAAATCCTTTAAAAATCATGTATATTGAGTCTCATGAACAACAAACAACCCCCATACCAACAATAAATCAAAATCTTTAGTCAAAGGCCATAAAGGCAACATTTTTATCCAAAATCCTCAAAATTTCAAATCTCAAAAACATGTATAAAAATGAAAATAAAAGGTATTAGCTTGTAGAGAATAACGAGGGTAAGTCAAAAACGTGATTACCTTTGCGAAACTCTTCAAAACGAGCAAGACATGGGATGGAATAGTAACCTAAAGAGGATGGGTGGTTTTGACGTTGAAGAAGATGGTGTGGAGAGAGGAAGATGAGCCAAAAGCAAATAGTTTATGTTTGTTTAAAATGGGGAAGTCAAAAGACCAAAACACCCTTAATGAATTGAGGTAACTACAATGGATGACACCCATGGCTATTTGGGTTAGTCTAGAAAATGGCCCAATTAAATTCTTACTTGTCTTAAAACCCGAGGCCCCAAACCATTATTTTATTACTTAAAAATTAAGAACCGAAACCTGAACTATTATTAAATTATTGTTTTCACCCGACCCCCGAACCCGGGTGTTACACTGAGTTAACTCGCCCGAGTTGACTCAGTGAGTTAACTCACTGAGTTGACTCAGTTAACTTTCTGCTGATCGCTGACGTCAGCGTTGACCCTGTCCCCCGTTGACCTTGACCTGCTGGCGTCAGCGTTGACCTGCTGACGTCAGCGTTGACTTTGACCAAAAAGTCAAAATTTCCAAAAAAGTCCTATTTTATGTTTTTCGACGTCCTGAGTTCGTTTTTGAAGCCCGTTTTGTAAAATTCTAACTCGAAGACCTCTGAATCTGTCCCTAAACCTAAACCATGCATATGTGTTTAAATTGTTTCCTTGAGTTAATATAAATCGAATATATGGCTAATATAAGCTTGTATCTGTTTAAAGGTAATCAAGACTCCCCTAACCGTTCGTCTGCTCAGCCTAGTTCCTCTCGATCTACTCCTTCGCGTGTTCCGATAGTTACTAGTATGAATCTATAAACCTTGTAAGCTATTAGAATTTTCACGTATACCTTGTAGTAACCATGATCCTTTATTGATTTAGGATCTAGCACGGTGGCAGATCGTAGCGAGGCAGGAGCCCGATAGATTCTCTGACCAGCTTTTGAGGTGTGTTCCATGTGTGCTACATTTCTGTTATATATATATATATATATATATATATATATATATATATATATATATATATGTATATGTATATATATATATATATGTATACGTGGGTCCTGTTACGATTCACTGAATGTTATAGATTGCACTTGTACTTGAAATGCATGACTATTGGAAAGCATGATTTCTGTTTGAAAAGCATGATTACCTTCTGTTTTAAAAGCATAATTATAATGTGATGAAAGTCTGTTTATTGTGTTATGTTAGAAGGTATACCTCATGTCTGATCTGAACTAGAAATATCTAATCTCTAAATGATAGAAATGTTATTTGTCTGTTGTCTGAGCTCTGTTGATGGTATATTGAACTGAATTGCACTGCTTGGGGTATACTTTTGGGATGTGATTGAAGTGTCTGCAGGTACAGCCCTGATCCAGCTGGTAAAACCTTCAGTTAAGCTCCTACGCCCAATGGGCCTAGGGTAAGACTTTCTAGGTAGGCTCATACGCCTTCGGCCTAGGATAAGTCCTTCGGTGTGCAGTTCATGGGGAATTGCATTTTGGTGTTCGGTTGGAGGGTAGATAGGTTAAAATGGAACCTTAGTTGCTCTTATGGCATGTTTGTATTATCTGATGCATATCTGAACTGTATATATATGTTTCCTTGCACTTATTGGAACACACTGAGCTTCCTAGCTCACACCCCCAAACTTTCCTCCTTTCAGATACTTTTGGATAGGCTACCCGTGGACTTGGCACTTAGAGGATCGGCACATTCTTACTATACTTTTGTTGTAATGTTCTTATCCACCATACTGTCTATTTTGGGTGACATGAGCCTATATTTTGTTAAGATATATTTTACTAGTTAGCCATGATGGCATTATTTTGTAACTCAAACTCTGAAATGCTTTTAGATTATAAACTTGATAGTTGATCCGAATGGATGTGTTTACCTATTATTATCTTGATCACTCTATAGTGATGCCTGAATTTCATGAAAACTGGATACATGTTGTATATGTATATGTTGTGATAATTCTCTGTAACTTAGGTATAACGTATAGGCAGGTATAAGGTGTTACACTTATAGTCTATTCGTTTTTTTAAGAATTTTAAATTATATTTATTTTATTTGTTTTAATATTATAGAGTGGGTGTTGTCTTAGTGGTAAAGTGTGTATATGAAATTATGTTTGTTTTACTTGAAGTTAGTAAATGGAATCCGCTTGATGACGTTTTTCGGTCTTTTATTCATTTTAGGTCTTAGGTGTAAAAAGCTCTTAAACTTTTGAAGAAAATCAATTAAACTGCTAAACTTTTTTTACACTCAATTAAGCTTTTGAACCAAGAAATTTAATTAATTAAGCTATTTGACCATTAAATCTTGACAATTTTGTTCTTCAGATATTACCAACACATGATACACTACAGTTCTATCATATTGTATTTACAGATTTCTTGAATAGCATTTTTATATGTTTTTTTTAGAATTTTTAAAATTTTAAAATAAAATATTTTAAAAAAAATGTCAAGTCGAGACACTGGCACAACGCACTGCACCAACATATTCAAAAAAACTATCAAAATTTAATAGTCAAAGTTGATTCAAGTGCTTAATTGGGTGAAAAAAATTTAGAGGTGTAGTTGATTTTTGATTTCTTTACAAAATTTAGGATGGACCAGTGGCAGATGCACTTAGTCCCGGTGGGGTGCATCCACATCCCATTTTTGATTTCTTTTAAAAAAATTGGTTTAATTTAGTGTTATTTTTGAAAAAAATAATATTATTTAGTTTGTAAGGGAAAATTTCATTTTTACATACCTATTTAAAATATATATATTTATTAGACTTATATTCTTAAATTTTTAAATCCGCCATTAAAATGAACACATGCTCATCCAACCATACACACACGTCTACCACCGACGATGAAATGGTTTTCGTTGCCGTGAATTTTGGTATGTATTTTAATAGTACATTTCAAGGTATACCGTACCCACCCCCTTTTTATTTCCCCACGTTTAATTACTTTCCCACGTCTAATTCTTTTTATATTTTATATTAATGACTAATTTCGTATCTCTTAATTTTTTTTAAATTCACATATAATTTGACTAAACATAAAAATTTGCACCAAAAATAGACCTATGATATCAACACGATGGGACAAATTATAATATATTGAAAAATGAGACAATTCATAAGTATACCGTACCCAGCCCTTTTTATTTCCCCACGTTTAATTACTTTCCCACGTCTAATTCTTTTTATATTTTATATTAATAATTAATTTCGTATCTCTTAAATTTTTCTAAATTCACATATAATTTGACTAAGCATAAAAATTTGCACCAAAAATAGACCTATGATATCAACACGATGGGACAAACTACAATATATTGAAAAATAAGACAATTCATAAGTATTAGTCCATATTTGTTATATAAATTAAAGTCAAAAATTAAATTTGAGGTGAAGGTGAGAGGGCTGGAGCCCCTCATACCTTATTACCTTAAACGTAGCTTCGTTTCTGACACCCTCTAATATAAAAATCATGTATTCGTCACTGGTCTTTCCTTAATTGTATCTTTTACTGCACGAACTAACTTGCCTCAGTGGTTAAGGGAACAATTGTTGTTCCTAGAGGTCACGGGTTCGAGCACCAGCAGCTGCAGCAGGGTGATTGAGCGTTCATTGTCAAATGGTGGAGAGTATATTCAGAACAGATATTACTTGTAATTACCTTAGCTTTGTCAAAAAAAATGTATCTTTTACTATATAATAAATCATAAAATACTTATATTTGTTTCATGTTTTTAGTTCATTTTTATCTTATAATCATATTTGATATATTATATGCTTGTATAAATTATGACACAGTGATAATAATATAGGGTGGAGAATATCTGAAAATCGTGGGAATCTGAATTGACGGGGATAAAAAATAACTAAAACATTTACCTACGCGGACGAGAACGAGAAAAATTTTATAACCGAATCTCAAATGGAGATGAGGATTGCTATGTTGGAACCGTGGGGATAACCATACCGTAACCGTATAAATAATTGTGGGGATCCCCTGAAAAATATCCACAAGGATCCCTGATATTTTACAAAAAAAATATAAAATATAAAAATTAACTCTCATTTACATGTATACATACCTATCTTATTATCAATATATTTGTGTCTTTTGTGTAAACCTTATTAAGTTTGGGTGACCTCTCTAGTAATTTATCATTTTTTTATTAATTGTATAATCTATTTATCTCTTTATTTCTGATGTTCATTTTACACAAAAACCTTGTTCCCCTTCAACAACATGTTTAAGTGTATTAAATATATGACATGCAAATTGAAATCGAGCATATATTTTGATTAGTAAAATAGTAAATTTTGTTTAACTTTTGGGGATGAGGATTCCCCGAAAACTGTAGGGATCCGATGGATATGGGATATGGACGAAAAGTTCGCCGAAACATGTAAAGGGAAATATCCAAAATCGTACCCGCAAGTATTGAGGACAAAGTGGGGAATGAAAAAACGTTCCCAAACCGACCGATTCTCACCCCTATAATAATATGTATAAATTTTAATATGTAAAGTATTCGTATAGTGTTTGTATTTTTTTTTTGTTTATGTCATGTTTAGTTTCTATATTATTTATATTAAAAAACTATATACATATATTTAAATCGATGTTCCTATATATTTATTTCAACGTTGAAAAATAAGAAATCTATCGTAGAGTAGATAGGTAAATACCACTCCTATCTACCTCCCCCTTTAGAAGCCAAAAGATGTTATGATTACAAAGAGTTACCTACATACGATACCAAACTATAGTTACTAGAGCGTTTGTTGTCACATATGAATTCTCATATTAAATTTATTCCGATTTAAGTCTCATCACACAAATTATAAAAGGGTAAATTGTTGGAACGATTATTTATGTTTAAGGTTTGTAATTTTTTATTACCGTTTTTTTTTAAATTCTACCCTTATGATTACTGACATTTTCGATTTGTAAACTTATAGTTACTAGAGCGTTTGTTGTCGTTAAACGTTAACGGGAAGTTGATTTGACATAATAAAAAGAATGATAAATTACTTAAATAGTCCCTAAACTATTATCTCATTGAAATAAAACAATTTGTACAATTATACATTTAATCTTTTATATTTACAATTTTTTTATTTCTTCTCACTTCCACCATCTTCCATATTATTCTTCATCTAATTCAATTCCTATTTTTCTACTATATTAACCCTCAATTCATAAAGTAAAAAACAATAAATAAATGAACATTAACAAACTTTCCGTCGAACGGTTTACAAACAGTTTATTGATTGTTTGGTTCTTTTACATTCCCAAAAAATTTTCTTATTTTTTATGAAGAATTTGAGAAGTATCATCTGTCGGACCAGGGTCGGCCCTGAGCCGGGGCAGAAGGGGCACCCGCCCATGGCCCATAATTTTTTTTAAAAAAATCTTAATATAATATATTTTTATTTTTTTGATAATAAATTTAAAAAAATTAAGTAAAATGTTGGAGCCCATAAATTTATTAACCTGTTAATTGATATTTTATATTTTTATATTAAGGGTAATAATGATTCTAATTTCCATGAAACACTTATTAAATATATCTTTCAAAAAATTTAAAAAAAATCCAACTAAATCTTTCTAAATTCCCACCACCATCAATTTACCATATTTTCAGATTTTCCATATCAATGGAGAATTTTTTAACGTCTTTTTTTTTCTCTTTAATACTCATTAGGTGGAGAAAATTCAAGTATAATTAATCTACTTCTCTTCTCTTCTATATTTTGTAACTAATCTGAAAAATATTATTCACTTTTCAATTTCTTATATTTCTCACAAATACAAAATTACAATTGTTTATCATCAATCGTGGTGCTTGAATCCTATTGAAACTTGTTTTTAAATTTTTTGATAAGATATGTTTCTATTTTTTTCTTATTTTTATATATTTCTAAATTATAGTTAAGATTGTTCTTTTACTTTTGTTTAATAAGTTTAAATTTTTTAATGTTTGGTAGTTTTTTAAGATGTGATTTAAATGCTTATTATCTTTTTCATATGTATACATGTGTTATTGTTTTAAAGTTTAATCACTGCGGTATTGCAGATTTAGTATATAAATATTTCGATCGAGGATCTTTCCATTTCATAGGTGCTATTGTTATAAGTATTTGTATGCTTAAATATATTTTTGATATTTTTAAGATCGTAATGAATTATTATTTGTTTAATTTAATAAATAAAAATTTTATATTACATATTTTAAAAAATAATTAAATTAGGGGCCCATTTTTTATAATTTCGCCCCGAGCCAAAAAATAGTCAAGACCGGCCCTGGTCGGACAATTGATCAAACCTCCAACAATCATTATGATCTCACTTGAATTGGCCAGTCCAAATGGTACTATACCTATAAGAACGGACCTTTAAAATTAGATAATTAATTTAAGTCGCACCAATCGTAAACACTTTAGTTTCTTTTATGTGTCGAAATTTAAATATATAAGACGTTGTCGAAGTATGAACCTTTATAAAAGAATTGTTTGAAGAAAAATACTAATCGAAGAGAATTGAAATTTTTTCAACGATTTACTTATTAAATTTTTAAATGTATATATGGTAGCATTACAACTAGAATCGACGTGTTTGTATGGAAATTGACGTGTTATATGATGATCATATTTTGGCTCCACCTCTTGTCTTATTCTTACATTATGTTACATTATTCAATTCTTATTTGTTTGTCACAAATTTCCAAACCCCACTTCCACCATCACCGGAAGCAATTGCAACTCAAGGATTTTTATACCAATTTTTTTAACCACTAGTTTCTGATGTATTGGCCGACTAATTCAGATTGTATTTTGCAAAATGTAAAAATTTATTATAAAGGTGATTCTCTTAACTCAAATTTCTCCATTCACAACGTGAGGATTCGAACTTCTAATTTTGTTTAAGAGATTCAGTATCTCATCCTACTAGTCCAACTGATTGTTGTTCAAATTTCACTTGTCTTTACCTCCATTGGATATTTGTTCATGAGCCGGACATATAAGATTTATTAGAATTGAACCGTTACATGATCCGAACCATAAATAGATCTAAAAATTACAGTGTTTGAAGAAATAAAAACTACTAGTCCAACTGATTGTTGTTCAAATTTCACTTGTCTTTACCTCCATTGGATATTTGTTCATGAGCCGGACATATAAGATTTATTTGAATTGAACCGTTACATGATCCGAACCATAAATAGATCTAAAAATTACAGTGTTTGAAGAAATAAAAACTACTAGTCCAACTGATTGTTGTTCAAATTTCACTTGTCTTTACCTCCATTGGATATTTGTTCATGAGCCGGACATATAAGATTTATTTGAATTGAACCGTTACATGATTCGAACCATAAATAGATCTAAAAATTACAGTGTTTGAAGAAATAAAAACTACCCACATTAAAATGAGCTAATATCCAACAAGCTCAAAACATGGCCCAAATGACTCAAAGAATCAGAGGCACAAAACCCATCTAAGGGCCCAAACCTCCTTAAATTGTAAATTTTCAATTTTAGTCACTTTAAAATCCCAAGTTATAAAGTTACAATAATAGTAAAATTATATTTTTGTCCCAAAATGATATAATTTCAGTTTAATTTTATTGAAATTTATATAATTAGAACCTAATGAGTGGTCATAGTGATAAAGGATGATGTTATTTCTCCTTGATGACCCAAGTTCAAACATCATAGTTTACATATGTGTGCAAATTTATCCAAATATAAAAACGGACTAAGATATTGCTTTATAATTGAATAGAATGTTAAAATAAATTGTATAACTAAAGCATTGATGAAATTATATTTTAATCTTTCAAAAATTTATAATTTAATTCTAATCCCCAAAACGGTATGAATTTATTCATGAGTAAGACCTCTTCCATATTTGTACATTTACTTTCTTAAATATAAATAATAATATTATTTTAATTTTTTTAATAATAAGGCTTAAAAGAAAATTCCTCCTCCTATAAATTATGTCATTTGTTTCCTTTTAGTTTTAAATTATTTTTTGTTCAAAACAAAAACCTTGTTGATGAGCAACATGAGCGACGGCGGTCTGAAATCATTTGGATAGTGAAGATGAAAAGATTCCGATGAGATTTTTCGTGGTCGTGGAGGGAGAGTTATAGCGTGAGAGTTGGATCGATCCTCTTTTGCCCTTGGTCTTCTATCTTAAGTGTTGGGTGTGGACATGTGTTGAGTGGTAGAACGAACATGTGTTGGGTGTGAGTACTAACATACTAATAATTGCCCCAAACGAGGGGGGGTTATAAAGTGATCTTCGTAAGCTTGAGAACGGGAACGAGATCATAGGAGAAGGTGTTTTTTGCGCATGCTTGTTCGCTGGTAGGAACACTTGCCCCCTTTTTTGAAAATGATTCGCAGGAAGTGAATTATTGTTTTGGCATACTTTGTGAATGTTTATTCGTTGGTGCGAACATATAAAGTTTCCACAAGTTCTATATTTTGTACACATTCATGCTCTTATTATTGTTGTTCTTAAACTCATCTAGGCATATTTAGGTGCATTTCATGCATAGTAACAGTATTTGCTCTTTCACCATGCTTTTATTTAATATTCTTTGTTTGGTTAAGAAAATATAATGTTTTAGTTTAGTTTTTATTTTCAGGTGCTGTAGTTGTGTAGAAGAGGAGAGAACGGGAAAGCAGGAGCTTAACTGAAGCAGTTCCAGTTGCCGCCAAGGACGCCGCCATAGCAGCATTGCCGACGACTGCCGCCCAGGTAGGGGTTAAACCGACTTAGTCAAGATTGTTTGCGATTGAAAGAGGACAATTCCCTAAGTCCAATGAGCCCAGTCTTGCAATTATCTGAAGCTTGTAGCGGCTTGTAGAGCTTATCGAAGATTGATAAGTAGGAGTACTTATCGTTACTTGTTGAAGAAGGCAACGTCCAAAGAGTCCACATTCAAGTAAAAAAGGAGTCAGCATTTAATGTAAAATTAATTTAAGAACTCCTACTCCAAGGAGAACTCAACTTAGGCTATGAGCCTTATATATACCCATGTATGTAAGGGTATAGGGGCATAGCGGAGAGGTAGATAGATAGATTAAGTAGGGGTGTTGGAGGTTGCAACTCAATTCTCTCCTAGGGTTTAGGTTTTTGTATGTAAAATAGTTGTGAGAAACGGTTGTATAGTTTAAGTTGTGTTTTCAATAAAATACTCTCAAGTTTGCTTAATTCATGTTCTTCACTTCTTCAATTAGTTTTAAAAGTCCAGTTGAAGAAATTCATTTGTTGGGCACGAGAGTGTCAAACTCACGAAAGAATTAAGCACAGTCTCATCATGTCGAGGTGTTGACTAATTCGACTTAGACATAAGTTCGAGTTTCAGCGGCTAAAAGGAGCAACCAAACGTCGATTGTTTGTGTTAGGTTTACGCAATCTCAGGTATTGCCTACATCACGTGGTGACAGAAATCTTGCATAGACATAGGAAAGATCACTTCAGAATTGCTCTACCGAACTTGGAGTATCTGCCGGACTTGCCGTCGGGATTTCTCTCCATTCCACCTGCCGAGACAGCGAAAATTGCAAGAGCAGAGATCCGCTGCGGTAGCGAAAGGGTCGCAACCTCAATCCGCCATTACCCGCCGAGGCAGCATATCGTGACAGCGCAAAACACACTTAGGCTTTACAACGCAGTCTACACACTACTGAACTGCAACTACCTGACCCGATCTATCAACCTTATCTTTCCCTATCACTATCTTAATTACTATCTTAATTTTACGAGAACACCAAAACGCTCTACATAACACTTGGCGTGTGAATATTGTTTACTGCTCATTTTCTTAGGAGCATTTTTTGGAGATTTATTGCTCTCTTACTTGGATATGTAGGACCATTAGCTTCGCATGTACTTTTGTCATATTACGAACATTGTATTTTCTAAGAGAACCAAATGGTCATGTGATTATTTTTTTCATCTTTACTTGGGCGTGACAACCGCTTGTAAGATTTATAGTTTTATGTTTATTTACATCGTTCACTCGGGGCAACAGCGCCCGGCTGAGGCAGTAGGAGAATACGTTTTATGTTGTTTCTTGTGGAACGACATCATTCTCTTGAAGCACTTTATATGTATTTGCGAAATTACCTTGAGTTGGGAGGATCCATGTCCACTGGTGAGATAATTTTGATTGCTATATATTTATTCGCACATTTACTTTTTTGTATGCAAATAGTTTGGTTCTTTGTTACGAGTAGTGCAAATTGTTGTTCGCTTTCTTGGAACGATATCGTTCTCGTAAAATAGTATCATTAACTTGCCCCCATGTTATATTATTGCTAACTATGAGCAATTTTTCTCATCCTGGAACAGTTTTGCTAACTTATGGCAATATATATATATCGCATCGCTAACTTAAAGCGATAAGAAAGTTCGCTAATAATGAGCGACTTTTTATTTTCAGACTTTGTGTAAATGTTGGAAGTAATATTATCTTTCACGTTAAACTTCATTGGATATCGAAACATACATATATTTATAATATATGCATGCTTGCACCCATGTTATATTATTGCTAACTATGAGTGATTATGTTAATTCTGAAACAATTTCGCTAACTTAGATCGAGTATATATTTTTTTTCGCACCGCTAACTTAGTACGATAAGAAAGTTCATTAATAATGAGCGACTTTTTATTTTCTAATTTTGTGTAGATGTTGGAAATAATATTATCTTCTATTATGATGACATATGTTAACATTTACTTGGAAGCGACTAACGATCTTTTTATTTCGCGCGCTTAGCTTTTCATTACTACGCTACTTGAAGCAGTAGGAGAGTTCTTTTTCATCTTTACGTTGCTTGGAACGATAGCAGAGTTTTTACTTTTTCTCGTTACGCTACTTGGAGTAGTAGGAAAATTTCCTTTTTATCGCTACATTATTTGAAGCGATTGGAGAATTTTTGCTTTTCATCGATTTTCCAGCAATCGACTTGGGATATGAACGTTGATAACTTTTTGGGCACAACTCAAGGCTCGCTCCAATATAAAGGGTTTACTGTCTTAATTCAAGCATAAGGGAACGGATTCTTTGTCTCTATATATCCCAAACAAAAACAGGCTGCATCTGGGCTTTATTTTCCCTCTCATTCTTGCCAAACCCAAACCGTGCACTAAAATAGAAAGCAACGAAGCTCATCATCTTGTGTCTTGGTGGTAAATGTTTATCATCCCTTAAAATTCGGGTTCGAGCACTAGTAATACATGTCGTGTATGTCGTCTTTGAAAAGATTAGAAAAATTGAACAGATGCTACCTTGCATCACACCAATATATTAAAAAAAAACAACGGAAAGCATTCAGAGATATAAGTTTGCTGGAATGCATCACAACAAATATACAACTTTTAGGTCTTTTAGAAGCATTTATTGTCGATTCAAGATTTTTAGTTAAATATAATATAATGTATGAATAGTTATTTCATGTACATAAAGCAATACTATTATATACTAATACAAATTCATCTTGTATGCAATGTCATGTCACATTATTCATATAACATCTATAAATATTTTCATATGCAATTTATATCATCAGTTAGCATTTTCATTTATAAACCATTTGCCCACTTTAACATTAGTTAAACTCGGATCACGAATCCCCCGTCACTACCAAGTAGCATATATGGTCAATATCCCCTGAACACTACCGGAACATAAGTCCGACCAATCAATAACATCCCTCCAACACTACCGTACACGAGTTCAATAAATTTTATTGTATGCCAATTGTATTTGACACTTACGATGATCTTTAATATTATCATGTAAAAATAGCTTTTATATAGCATTTTTTACATTTCATATCATCAACTTTTTATAATTCATGAGAGTTTTACTCATTTAATCATTAACTTATATCTCATTATCATCATTAAAACAGTATATAAGTTCATACGATATATATTTATAATGTTAGTGAACTAATTGGTTTTAATTTAAACGATTTTTTATAATCTCATGCGATATATATTTATTTATATATGTTATACATATATTAGGAAGAGTTGAGGGTTGAGGGACTTGGTTTAGGGTTTAAGGTTAGAATTTAGAGGTTAGAGGTCAAATTTTAGGCTTAGGGTACTATGGTTAGGGATTTATATTTTAACCTATAAATCCTAAATTTAGTAGTACCTCAACTATGCTCGTGTTACTATTTTGGTACCCTAACTATTATTTTTGGCAAAATGGTGCCTAATGTTACATTTTTGTTCTATTTCGGTACCGCGGTCGTTAAAATCTAACGGAGATGATGACGCGACTTGGTATAATCACATTTTTAGTCCAAAACACTTAATAGATGATCAATTTAGTCCAAAATCCATCAATTTAAAACATCATCTTAATTTCGGGTAAAAATTGTAAATTACATTCGACTTGAAGAAGAAAATGAGGAATTTACAATTTTAATCCAAAAATTAAAATAATGTTTAAATTGGTAGAATTTTAGACTAAATTGATAGATTGTATAAGTTTTTGGACTAAAATTGTTATTAACCCAAGCCACGTCATCATTTTCGTTAGATTTTAACGGTCGGGGTACTAAAATAGAATAAACATATAACGTTAGGTACCATTTTGCCAAAAACAATAGTTGGCGTACCAAAATAGTAACGCGAGCATAGTTGGGGTATTAAATTTGTAGTTTCCTCAAATTTAAATTCTAACCACGCCTCCTAAAATTCAAAACCCATATACTTAAACCCCTAAACACTAAACTCTAAAAAAAGCCTTTAACCCTAAAACTAAGGCGCTTGTGAAAATAAAATTTCTACAAGCATTTTAAATGGAATAATTACCCATTAAGGGGTGATTCAAATTGAGGGAGTGAAAAGGTGAGGAGGAGTAAGAATAAAAAGAGAAAAAAAAAATGAGGGGAACGAAGAAAATATAGGTTTTACAGGAATCAAAATGACGTAATTTTAGATCAAAATTAGTTTTACGTATAATTTAAAATCATGTTGTTTTTGGTATAAATTGTCATGCCATAACCTCGTGAATTATGTAACGGTGGAATGATTAAAACAAAATCAATTCAAAAGTTCCATGATTAAATTGATATTTTAAAGTTTTAGTGACCAAAATATGAATGAAAAAATATTTGAGTGGCGGAATTTGTAACTTACCCTTATTGGTTTGATTATTTTGTTTCGATTTCTTTAGTTTTGATAACTGAATTTAATATATATATATATATTATTAGTTATGTTATAGATTTGTTATATTTTGATGATCGAATCATTAATTTTTATTATTTCAATTTGATGTAACATGTTATAAAATATTGATTTCTAATTTGATTTTTAAATTTTTAAAGAAAACATATGTTTGATCTTGAACCTTTACCTTCCTTTTTTCCCTTTTTTTTCTTAATTCATTACAATAATATTATGGGTAATTGTTCTATACACAAGCGCTTGTGGAAACTTTTTTACACAAGCGTCTTAGTTTTAGGGGTTAGAGACTTTGTTTAGGGTTTAAAATTTAGGGGTATAAGTATAGTAGTTTTGAATTTAGGGATTGTTGATAGAATTTTAGGTTTAGGTTAAAATTTAAGGTTTTGTAGGTTAAAACCTAAATCCCTACCCATATCACCCTAAAACTAAACCCTAACCCTAAACCCTAAATTCTAACTCTAAATTCTAAATTCTAAACATGAACCCTAAATTCTAAACCTTTACACTAAAACCCCTAAACTTTAAACCCTAAACCCTAACTCTAAACCCTATAATTGAGGCGCTTGTGGAAACAAAAAATTTCCACCGCCAGTGTATAGGATATTAATCCTAATATTATATATTTATAAAATAATTTTTATGCCGCTTATCACTATTGGCGTTGTTTTATCTTTTATTGTCTCATTATCAAATGTTTTTTCTCATTATCAAATACATTTATTTTATTTCAAATAGTTTTTGTTCACTCAATTTAATTTGTAATTTGTTCCAAAGTCATCAACTTTCAGGGCATATTTTTTTTATCATAACATAAAATGATCTAGTTAAAAATCATATTAGCATAAAAGATGACTTTAATAAATACTATAAATTGACTTTTTTTTCTAAAATAATTTGTTGTGCATACCCACTCCTTTGTATTTTTTACCTCGTAATATTTCTCTGAGTAAGTCTCTTTCTGGACTTTTTTTGGATGGGTTGCTAATTGAATTGCAAGCTATTAGGAGTGAATATTCGATCGTGTCGAGTCAAAAAAATTATTTTGAAATTTTCGAGCCGAGTTTAGTTGACGAGTTATGTTTTATAACACAAACTTTATTTGAAAATTTTTCGAGCCGAATTGTTTCAGTTTATGTTCAAATTTAATTCTAAACATTTATAATATTATAATGGAGTACTAATTAGTTCTAATTCAAATGATTTTCTATAACCAACAATACACACATATTTCTTCATATTTTTTCACATATGATATATATCAGACAAAATTAAGGGACTCGACACAATTTTTTCCCTAAATAATAAATTATAGAGGTCTTATTGAACCCTAAGCCTACATGATTTCTTGCATCATTGGTATTATTGATTCTTTAGGAAAGAGTTCCATTGGATGATTCAAGGATGCCATTCAATTATTTAACATTGAGAGAGACGCGAGAAAGATTACACATTGGAGAAACTTTCTTCCGTTGTCGAATTAATAACCAATTTTTCGTATAAAAACGACGCCGGAGAGGCCGATGCCGAGGAGATTATCAACATGGCTAGTAAGGCTTCTTTTGCTGACCAACAGAAGCAAGTGCAGGAAAATGTTCATTGTCAAATTAAAAACGTCTGCACTGTTATTGATGGAAATGCAGAAGAAGCAACATATGAGGAGATCAAACAACTCTTGGTTTACTTGGGGCTCAAGAAATAGTCCGTCGGATGACTCGAATGTTCGTGTTCTAAAGACTCTTGTTCTGGTGGCTGCTACAGCACTTCGTGACGAAGAAGTGCTATTGCAACGACCACCGCGGTATACTTCTGCAGACGAAGAGGCGGATCGAAGGAGATGGAGATTCGGCATTTTGAAGCTCGGACAGCTAAAATAAAGGCCCCTTAGCGTAATTGTATGGTATAGAAAATTGCTTTGAACCATGTAGCTAATTTTCAACACAACATATGACATTGGATGTAATAATATCATCGCCTTATTTGGCAATTAGCGGATAGTTAAAAGCATATTACATTAGCTGATTTAATTAGCGGATTGTATTAGCTGATTATATAAAAGTGTTTGGTAAAATTAACTGATAGCTGATAGCTGTTAGATTATTTAAACAAACAAAATGACACATAAGGACATGATTATATCTAATAATTATTTGAATAGTTTATTAGTTATCGATATTTTGTATCTAATTAATATTAATTAAATTTATAAAAATTACTTTTAATATAAATTTTCTAAACATATTCGAATGATTTATATACTAATTTATTATTTATATAATTATTTTAATATAATTTAATTAATTAATAAATTTATGTGATAATAAAAAAAATAGGATTAGCTTATAAATAAGGTGAGAAAATATTTAATTTAGGTTATTTGGAGATTTTTGGTAATTGGTAAGGGTAAAAGAGTCTTTACAACTCTAATATCAAACTTCTAATCTAAAAAAACTCTTATTAGGAGCTTTTTCAAAATTAGCGGTTTCACCTCAATCCGCTCTTTTAATCCGTTGTTCACCAAACAACAATATTAACAAATTTGACTGGTCAAACCTCTAATTATGTTTCAAACCTTTAATTTTTGCTCAAATCGCTCTTTACCAAACACTTTTTTTGTCAAATTAATGGCTTGTTGTTTTACATATTTTAAAGCTTCTCTCCGGTGCAGTTATGTTTTACACCCACGCGAAATAAAATAATTTATTTTTATTATTATTATCGACGATGAATATTTAAATTTCGGGATAAAATTAAGATTGAACAAAAAATTTGATAAATTAAAACCGAATTTAAAATATATAAATGTCGATCCAAATATTCAATTATTCTAACTGAAAAATTCAGTTTCGGTATAAATTTTTTCTTTAATATTTTGATTCGATTACAGTTTATAATGTTGGACAAAATCGGCTAATCGATCTAACCAATTAATTACAATATTTGTAAACTTTATGCAATGAAATTTTTTACATTCCAATGATTTTGATGCTCTGAGATTATTTGCATGAATTCAATTGCTTGAAACCGTGACCTTTTACTTTTTGGTTTTTTTTTTCTATAAATGTGGGAGAAAGGAATTACCATAGGTCTCATTAAAAACCCTCTTAATCTAAATGAGGGAAAAGAGTACCTATAGATAACCCATAAAAATTAACAAGCGACAAACATCAAGAAACCTATTGGCAATCCTCCCGCAGGAGTTCAATCACCTCTACTGGAATGTGCCTAAAAAGACAAGTCTCAAACGAGCCCTCCGAAGCCAACCTTACTAGAGCATCCGCCACACGATTACCATCCCTATAAACATGTCGAAAGACCACATCCTCATGTATCGTCACAAGATTTCGAATAGAATCAATCAACGAAGACGAAATCAAACGAGAAGACAAATCTAATAAAACCTGAACCACATCTAGATTATCCGTCTCCACCTCGACTCGCAATCCGTCCACACCTGTGGCACATTTAATTCCCTCAAACACCGCCCAAAGCTCCGCCTCAATACTCGAACATACACCAATATATTTGGTAAATCCGGTGATCCAACTACCTTTAAAGTCGCGAACCACCCCCCCGCAGGAAGCATTTCCAGTCAAGTTGCATCTCTCTCCATCGACATTAACCTTCACGCACCCCTACGTGGTGGCGTCCATTTCTGAATCCGGCCAAGACGTTGCTGCAGTGAGCACCCGACTTGCTGTCGGTTTGCTGTAATACACAGCTGCTGCACATTCGCTGGGCAGTGTCCCACTTGCGAATCTGTCACATGTCGTTGCTGGGAACGAACCACCTGCAAACGATCCACCTGTTGCTGCATGTTCATCGAGCACACCCCTCGGCGCCCAACATCAACCAGCCGCCTAGCACGCTCCAATATTCCATCGCCATGCACGTCCCAACCCCCGAACACACGTTTATTACGAACCCGCCAAAGCGTCCAAAAAATCCCACCAAACAACGTCCCCCAATCTTGATCAGCCGGAGTAAAACCCCCACCCCGCTACAGGTTCATCCATAACCAATCATGTAAGGGCAGCGACAAAAACTCCGGGAGTCGATGGTTGTCGATTACCGTTGCCCATGTTGACAGCGCCATCGAACAAAAACGTAGAATATGATCAATGTCTTCACACACTGCTCCACACAACGCACATGCTGATGAATCCGATAAATGACGTCGGACTCGCTCCGCATTACTCAAAATTCGTCCCTTCCCAAGCAGCCAAAGGAAGGCTCGCACTCTCGGGAGCCCTTAATATGATTGAATAATCTTCTAGATTTTGTCCAGATCCCCTTCCCTAACCGGTAAACTCGCCTCAAAAGCATATCATACTGTGAATCAGCGCGTCCGATTCCACTTCCACCCCGGCCAATCGGGACCATTGGAGGCCACCGGCGGCTTGATCGCCGCATTACACTCAATCGTTGTCCATGGCAGCACATCGTGGAAGTCCTCCCACTTCCATTCCCCCTATCATTGACCATATCCTGCACGGTTGTAGGAACAACGGGCAATACTTCTTGCGTGCAACATTCCACAAGCGGTCCAACATTCACAAGCCAACAATCCTTCCAAAAATCCACCATCGCCCCATTTCTAACATTCCAAACAATACCATTACGAACATCGTCCCACACCGAACTGATTCCTTTCTATAAAACCAAACTATTCCTCCTAGCATCGTTTCCGGAATACGATCGAAGCACTTGTATTTGGCGCGCAAGAAGCGAACCCATAATTGATTCGTTTTCGCCACCATATTATATGCGACTTTCATTAGAAAAACATCATTATGATGTTGTAATGATTTAAACCCAAGGCCTCCGTGTTCGATAGGGGATGCAACCTCCTCCCATTTCACAAGATGAACCCCCCTTCGCATACCCGACTTCCCCCATATAAAGGCGCGAATAATGCCTTCAATTGTGTCACAAATATTTTTAGGAATTTTTGTCGTCTGCATACAATAAGACGGAATGGCCGATAACACTGCTTTTTGGTTTTTTAGTTGTTTTACCCTAAATCAAATAATTACTAAATTTAATATTTAATAATCAAAGTAAAAAAATATCATTCAAATTTAATTGAATATTTCAATTAAACGATTATATTATTTAATCTATAGATTATTATCTCATATAGAAGCGGTAAATTTTTTTGTTTACGCAAGCGACTCGATTTTAAGGTTTAATGTTAGAATTTATGATTTAGTATTAATGTTTATGTTTAAGGTAATATGGTTAGGGATTTAAGTTTTAACCTATAAACCCTAAATCTTAATCATAAGCCCAAAGTTCTATCAACAGTATAGGGTGGATCTTCAATTGAGCCAGGGAGCCTTGGCACCCCCAAGGTTTGGGGAAGTTTAAATTACACCCTTCAAAATTTTTAGAAATTTTAATTAGGTCCCCTCAAATTTGTTAAAAATTTTCATTAATTTTTAATTTAGTTTTGAATATTTTGAATTAATCTCCCTCAAATTGTTAAAACTTACATTAAGTCTCCCAATTGTTTTTAAAACTTTAATTAGACCCTCAATATTTAAAAAAAATCTCATAACTCAATTTTTTTTTATTAGATCTCCAAAAAAATTTGAAACTTTTAACTAAGCACCCCAAACTATCCCACCAAGATCCGCCCTGATCAACCGCTTCTTAATTTATATGATTTATAATCTAGAATCAATTCAAATTTATTGTTCAATCAAAATAATTTATTTATGGCATAAGGGCTACTTTTACCCCTATAGTAGTCTCAATTTATCGATTTCGCCCTTATGATATTTTTGCATCAATTTAGCCTTTGAAGTAGCCGAATTGCATCACCGTTTGCCCTTTGACTGATACTTTAACCCTAATTTCTAAATCTCAAACCTTAAATCCTAAATCCTAATAAAACATTTTATCAATTTAAAGTGATTATAAAACATAAAAATATTATATAAATTTAATTAATCAAGTCAAGCGGCAAGTGTGATACAATTTAACTACTTCAAAAGTCAAATTAATACAAAAATATTATAAAAGTAAAATCGATAAATTGAAAATATTACACGAAAATAAGTAGCCTTTAAGCCTTTATTCATGGAACAAGATTTCCCACACCCCTAAGAAAAACCCTATTTAGTGTGACAGAAGAGCAAAGTGTTAGAGTGCAGAAGGTAAATGGACATAATTGAGAATCGTCATCATTTCCATTGACAAATGACAGCAAGCCACACTGCCCCATGCAAAACTACTGAAAACTGGCAAAAACACAAAACATATCAGTCCACGTACGATACAATACAATACTGTGAACTTGTGGTCCCTACTGTCACTTCTTCTGGCCCCACTCCCGATCTCTTTTATTGGTTCCTTGATCCTTCCTTGTTCCCTTAACTTGGTGCTTGCTCCAAATCTAAAGCACCTAATACCTAATAATACCATCCATTTATTCATTTAATTATTCCCTATATAGTATATTTAAATATTTTCTATCAATAATCTAAGTTGGACGCTCTTAAATTTTTAATATTTTTGAACATCGAATGAAACTAAGATCATGAAAGATCAGAGACAACAAGAAAACAAAGTTTCAAGCAAACAAGAGAGAAAAATCTAACAGAAAGATCGAAACAAGATCAAAGGAGCAATAGAGACCAAATGCTTGAAGCTTTAGAGTTTGGAATTTGATGTTGAACGTGTTGATCGACTTATGATCTACCAAACGGTAACATGACGACAAATTCCGATGGCATTATTGGGAAATCCAAGCGACATGGTGATGATACCGGCAAAAGATAGACCATTAAGACTGACGGAGACAAAACTCTTCTCATCAATTCCAAAACCAGAGGCAAAGGTCGTTGGATTCTTTTTCTCTAAATTTTTAATATAACTCTTTAACAATTCGTATTTTATAACAAAAAAGAAAGCATGTATAGGTTTAAAGAGCTCTTGTCCGTCCTAAATTTTTTAGTATAATAACATTTATAATTTTTATTTTATTTTAAATATTAATCAAATAAAACATTTCTCTTTTAATTCTTAATTTTAAAGACTTAATAAACTTTATTTTTTTAATATTTAATCATAATTTCGTCTCAACTTCCTGAATTAATAAAATCAAAACAAAGGATTCGTGGATGAATAAAGCAGTGATCTAAACATTAGATTCCAAAACCAATTACAAAGATAGGAATCAGACAGCACTAAAAATAGTAATATATTGTTATTACATAATATTAAGTAAGCTCGAAACTGAAATCACCAACATAAACATCAGCTTCCCTTGTACAAAAGCAGTACTAAAACCCCGACAAGTTTCCACCACAAAAGGCTCGGTTTATACTCCGACAGAGGAGGCGCTGCCGACCTAACAGATCTGCAGAAACATAAATAAACCATTAAAACGAAAACCAAACATGTCTAATAAGATGTGAGCGAGCCGAAGACTGTGAACATTACCCTGGTGCAGCATAGAGACACTTTCCATAACCTACAAATGTAAAGATGAGCAGGGAATGAATGTTGTTATTCTATGTCGATAATGGAGGTAAAAATGTAAGGAAATCGGCGCTTACTGGGGTCGTGTTTGGTCAGGGCGGCGGTTCCTCCGAAATTGCAAGCGATGTCGGAGTTGCCGTTCTGTTGGTAGTAACTGTTGAAGGCAAAGGAGGCGTGAGAAACGAGCGTGTCGGGCTCGTAACATTCTCCGGCCTCCTGGATTGCCCCGCAGTCGGTCATTCCCAGCCCGCACGCCCAGTCCAGCGCGTTCTGCAAGTCGATCTGGGAGACCCCGGGGCGTGCCACGCACCATGTTATGCCGTCGAGGAAAGTCGTGTTCCCTTCCGGAGGTGAAAGGGTCGTCACCGGAATCGCCGCATCCGCCTTCTCTTGCACCGTCGTTCCCGCCGCCGTGACTACCATTCAAACATTAGCAGTTTCAGGACAAGAAAGAAATGGAGACAAAGCAAGCAAACATGAAAAGAAACATACCCAGAAGACAACAGGCCGTTGTCGCCATTAATAAGAGGGAGTAGTTGAGAACCAAAGCTGCCATTTTCATGGTGCTGGGTGTTTTCTTCTTTAGCTAAACTCTGCTAAAACCTCTTTCACTGAGTCTGGGAGAAAGTTGCCGCGTACATAAAACACTTGAAATGTTTCTTAAGAGGCTTTGATTTTCGCACTGGTTAATTACAATTAAGTAGAGTGATATATGAAATTTAATGTGTGTTTTAAATGCAGCAGATGGAATCAAGAGTTTCTTGAAAGGAAATTATCCTCTTTTTTTCTCTTTATTCAACAGATGAAATAAGATGCGCGGAATCAAGAGTTTCTTCATAGGAAATTATCCTCTTTCTTCTCTTTATTTAATGAGAAAAAAGACTGATGTGTGTATGGAAGAAATGTAATTTACTTAAATTTAAACGCTCCATAAATGTTAAAACGCACAATAAAACAATGAAAATGTAAATGAAACAGTGAGGAAATTACCATCTTAAAAGGGAGGGAGTAAAGTAAAGGTGAAAAACAGTTGGCTAAAAATTGTAAAATAAAATATGATTTCCGTTGCCGGGACTTGAACCCGGGTCTTTCGGGTGAGAGCCGAATATCCTGACCAACTAGACTACAACGGAAGATGAAATGGGATCCAAATACTACATTTATGATTTCGACTATATGCTGAATAGAATACCACATTGATCCCCCAGAATTTGATGATAACTTTTATTAGAAATTTTAGTCCAAATAAATTTGTATTCAAATTTAATTATAATTATTTATAATATTATTATACTAATTATTTTTAATTTAAACAATTCCTTTTAACTATACATGATATTAATATATGTTTTTTTTATATTCTTTTACTTACTATAGAGGTAAAATTTGTAATGTTATTTAAATATTATTTAAAATTATAATATATTTATAACGTTAATTCTTTTAAAAAATCATGTGATAATTTAGTAAAAAGAAATACAGTGACAGTATTAAATTCTTTGGCATTGTTCGGTAAGGAGCTTTTGGAGTTAAAATTAGAGGTTTGTCCAGTCAAATCTGTTAATTTGGATGTTTGGTAAATAAAAGATTGTAATAGTGAATTAAAATAAAACCTCTCATTTTGAAAAAGCTTATTTTAAAGATTTTTTTGAGTTAAAAATTTGGATAAAAAACTTGTAAAAACTATTTTATCCTTGATAATTATAAAAAAATTCTTTAAATAACATAAATTAACTAATAAAATTTTTTAAAAAATAATTTCATAAATAAGAAATTAATAAATACATATAAATTTAATAATTAATAAAATTATATTCAAAATATAATTTCATAGATAAAAATTAATACATACATCTAAATTTAATAATTATTAAAATCATATTAAAAAGATAATTTCACAAATTATATTAAAATTATATTAATATGTACATCTCATATATGCTCAGTAATAATATTAAATTTTAATTTTTATAATCCAATTAATATTAATATATACAAAAGGTTAATAACTAATAAATTATTCAAACAAGTATCAATTATAATCATGTCCTTATATGCCATTTTGCTTGTTCAAATAATCAAACAACTATCAGCTATCAATTAATTTTACCAAACACTTTTATACAATCAGCTAATGCTATCAGCTAATGTAATCCGCTTATTGTCAAACAATGCCTTTTAACTTCAAAAAAGAATTATTAATTTTTAAACCATTAACTTGTAACAAAAGGTTAACAAAAAATGACATAGTTCAAAATTAATCATACAATAACCAAAAAATAAAGGAAAAAAAAAACCATACAAGCTAACCCTAGAATTACAACAAACAAAGGCTCAGGACACAAATCCTAGGAAGTTAAACCCAGCAGCCTTGAGCTTTACTCTTTTAGCCCATGTTATTGTTAAATTACTCAAAAATCAAAAAAGCCTGGACCTGCCCTAGTGAGAAGCTCTTTGCCAGCATCCTTCCCCATCATAACCATGTCTTCATAAGCATATGCACCTTTTCTAGATGTTTCAAGCACTGATATAATATATATATATACATATGGAGAAGACATGACAGTTAAAAGGGTGAAACAAGCTTTCTCATAGCAAGAAAAGATAATTAGAAACTAAGGAGATGTTTCGAGTGCAATGACCATACCACGAGTTCCATCCGGAGATGCTACCAGTCCTTTGAATATGCAGTTACCATCTTCGTCTTTGGAAGCATAGCCTGCGATCGGAGTGCGGCAAGACCCGTCCAATGTTTCCAGAAAGGCCCTTTCACATACAACTGCCAGTCGTGTTTCCTCGTGGTTTAATGAAGCTAGGTAATTGACCTATACATTAGAACCAACCAAATCAATGTAATAGATTTCCATAAAACAAATAAAAAAGATTAAATCAGACGGGGAAGAAATAGATCAATGGAGAAACTTCGGATGAGCATCTGAACCAATGATATAGTCTTTCCATATTCTATGAAAATGAAATAAAAGATTCTTGCATCAGCAGCTCCTGTTGTACAACACTATATACTTCAAGCTTTTGACGTTTAGTTTCCTACTCATTTCTATTCTATTTTACCGCGTTTTAAGATTCGACTTAATCTCCAACCAAAAATGTGAGGGAAAATCAATTCTGTCTGCCCTATCATCAACTTCGACTATATAACAACTTGAGCCAACAGTGTTTGGTTTCCCATAGAACTTTTTGTTTATTTTTTCTGCCATTACTTGTTGATTTGATGATCAGAACTCAAAAAGTACCATATTTTCTATGTTAATAAGCTTGTGGAGGGCAGACGCCACAAAAATAACTTCACCGTACAATAGATATTTGTGGGTACAAAAGCAAAACATACCATTTTTTCATCATTGGTTCGACATGCAATTCCAATAGCACCCTGTGCAACAGCTGGAAGCATTTCATCTATTGAAAGAACAGAAGTAACGTTTTCTGTCATGCTCAAGCGTCTTAGTCCGGCCAATGCCAATAAAGTTGCTTTAACCACCCCATCACTAAGTTTTCTTAATCGTGTCTGTACATTACCCCGAAAATTATCCTCCACCTACAATATGCCACATGATTAACTCAGAATGGAAAAAAAATAACAAATCAAATTTGTACGTTCGAATTCTAAGACAACATCATTTGTTCATCACAGTTACAACAATGACATTTTAAATACAGTAACTTACCTTAAGCGATGGGTATCTGTGAAGCAGTTGTGACTTTCTTCTGAGTGATGCAGTACCGATAACACTCCCAGCAGGAAGCTCAGCCAAGGAAGATGCACTCAAGGAAATAAACGCATCACGAACATCCTCACGCGGAAGGTTGCAAGGTAGAATTGTCTTATCCGGTATATAAGTAGGAACGTCTTTCATTGAGTGAACAGCAATGTCAATGTCACCATTTATCAAAGCCTCGTCTATTTCTTTTGTGAACAAGCCCTTCCCGCCAATGTCTGCAAGCGGCTTACTCAGTATTTTATCACCAGTTGTTTTGATTATAACAATTTCGATAGCCCCTTCCTCAGCTAGTTCTGTATGGGAAGCCATGAGCTTGTCACGTGTCTCGTGAGCTTGTGCGAGCGCTAATGGACTGTGCTACACATATAAACAGCCAAAAGAAGTTCCCTAAATTGTCTGAAATAATTGAGCAAAGCACATTTTTCTACAAAAAAAAAGTCTCTAAATTGTTTTGAATTTTCCCATAAATGATTTGTAGTGATCTTAAAACGATATAGTTCGAGCCAAATGAAAGACAGATTATTGAATCCCTTGACAAGTAATTCAAAAGAACTGAAACTGGCAAATGTTCATCAATAACAAAAACCCCAATGACTAATTGAATGAATCAGACTCAGGCCTACCTAAATTTACACATCAAACTGAAATTTGAGGAGGAATTATGCTTGTATAAAGCTACAATAACTAAGAAAAAATAGATTTTTAAAATTACAGAACCAGCAAAACCAGAGCTAGATTTAGCATATAAATATCAAATTAAACCCGGAAAACGATGGCACCCATTATTGAAACAAATTAGCAAGAAGATCACTTGCTGGTATTATAATTCAAACTCGTCTAAGTTCAACAACCAAGAGAACAATTGATCCACAATACGAAGCAAAAAATTCAAAAAAAATGCAAAGACCGTACCTTCCTCTAGTGCCTATTCTAAGAACTGCAACTTCTGTTTTAGCAACAGAAGCTTTTATGACCCCAAGACCCTGTTTTTTCTTCGAATCGGGAAGGGATTGAAGATTGAGATGCTGAAGAGGTAAGCCAAGAACGGAGACGGAGCCACCGCGACAGAAGTTGACTAAGCCGCCGCTGGCGGCGCAGCCGCCGTGAGATGTACAGAGTGAAGAAGCTAAAGTCCTCATCGGAAGCTTGAGAATTGAATGAGAAGAAGGAGAAGTTGAAAGCGAGAGGGAAAGATTGAATTAGCTTTCAAGTGATTTGTTGTTTATTAATTTTGTCTTAGAATAAAGAGAAAAGAGTTGGGTGAGAGCAGATACTGGATAGGATATTAGGATTACATAGGCTGTGATCCTCTACGGTTTGCTAAGCCTATACATCCTGCCGGTGTGTACTTAATTTCTAAAATATAAAATATTTGTGATATAAATTTTTTTTTTAGGATAAATTACACAGACGGTTACTGAATTTTAGTAAAAAAATAAAATGGTAACCAAACTTTTAAAAATTATAAAATGACAATTAAACTTTATATTTTAAAACAAAATGGTAACTGGGGCGTTAAACCCCGTTAACCCCTAACAAGAATCTGACTGGGTATGCCACATCCTCACCCTGCTTTTCACCTCATATCTAAAAAATAATAAAATTCTATTCCACGTCATATTTAAAAATTAAAAATAAATCATTTTAATCACTTTTAAAAAAAATAAAAATAAAAGCTTATCCGACCGTAAATGTCTGTCTATTGCGGCGTCGAGTGCGTGCTCTTGCTTGGTTGTTCGTGTTGGGCATGAAAGCGTTGCACTCACGTCGGTTCAGATGACAGTGAAGTCTAGCTATCGGCTACCCCCGACGAGTTTGAGCATGTCCCCAAACTTTATCGTTTAATCCTAGTTGTCTACGAACTGATCTCAAGAACCCCCAATGCCCTCCCGACGACGGCTACCGAATTAATTCGGACTGAGTTTTGAAACACGCCGACTACGAACAAACTCAGGGTTGTTCTCCGTCGTACCTTATCTACATCGATCATGACTGGAGAGAGATCGTGATGGCAATCAGGGGACTCAACTTGGTCAAAGACAACGACTATAAAGTGCTTTTGGATAATCGGTTGGGGGATGCAAATATTTGACGAGGGATATGATCATCACGGGCTGTTGAAATTCGCGATTTGGTTGTTGAACGAGGAGAGTGACACCTTGATGTTGCCTTGATGAACCCTATGTGGCTCTGGTTATTTGGGTTTTTTTTTAAGTAATTAAAAATAATTTATTTTAAATTTTTAAATATGACGCGGAATATGATTTTATTATTTTTTAGATATGAGGTGGAAAACGGGGTGGGGATGTGACATATTCAGTTAGATTCTTGTTAGGGATTAACAGGGTTTAACGCCCAGTTACAGTTTTGTTTCAAAATATAAATTTTAATTGTCATTTTACAATTTTTTAAATTTTTTTGGATACTTTATAATTTAACTTCACTTGAAAACTTTAATAAAATAAGTCTTAGATGGGATGGGATAAATATTAAGTTTTTTTTGTATTTAAATTTTAAAATTAATATTCATATTCGGCTGATTCTTATAACTCTTGGTCAAACTTTCGATCAAAGGAAGAAAAAAAACACTTAGACAAAGTATTTATTCTAGACCGCTCAATCAGTACACGTACAGCAGTAATCTGCAATTGCACCGCCGTCGGAAGCCAAAACTACATCATCCCGTTCCCAGAAAGCCCATGCTGAAGCCTCTCGCAGTCGACGAGGTACGCAAACCCGCTGGCCATGTTCTTCAAAGTCGCCTCGTGCAACTCCGGATCCGTCGACGCCGTCGCATCCGTCGAGAAAAACACCCTATACCCTTTCACGAACGCCGCGCGCGCCGTCGTCTCGCAGCACATGTTCGTCATGACACCCGTGATTATGACCTCCTCCACCCCTCTCTCCGCCAACAACTCCTGCAGTCGCGTGTTCTCGAATGCGCTGTACGTGTTCTTCTCGACCACCTCGTCAGGCTTCGACAGCCGCTCGATGTCCGGGATCAGCTCCGACTCAACGGTGCCGTCGGATATGACGTTGTTGTTCCACCACTCCCCGAGCATGCCGTGGTCGGCGGGGGACTTGTGGCAGTGCCGGATGAAGAAAACGGGGATCGAAGCTTGTCGGCAGAGGTTGATGGTGGTGATTGCGTTGCTGATAATAGGTTTGGCCATGGAGGCAACCAGATTTTGCATGTCGATCACTAATAAAGCGGCGGTTTTCGGGTTTGGGTCTCGCTTTCGGATTTCGTATTTCTTGTACGAGGAGCATTCCGACGGTGGCGACGCCATTGGATTTGGATTCTGGGGAAATTATTGAAGCTGGTTGCTCTTTGAATATGAATATCTACGCACAATCTATACATTATATATAAAGAATGGTAATGTGAGGTTAAAATGAGACACGTATTTAGACAATGATTTGCGAATAAGTTTATAATAAAGAAAAAATTATCTAGTTGGATGAAGTGTTAGATTTTTTTTAAATAAGATCAGAATTCGAATTTTAATGTTATAAACGTAAAAAAATTAAGTTATGAGGGTCGTTCTTATATTGGGTCTATGCAGAATGGGTAAATTGTACCCATTGGTCATTGAATTATTGAAAAAAAATTACTTTGCTCACCGAACTAATTTTTCTGCAAGAATGGTCACTAATGGTATGTTTTTGCTACTTTGATTCCCTGCTGTTAACTTTTCGTTAAAACTTAACGGTGATGGTGACATGTTGTAATAACAGTTTTAGTCCTTAAAACTTATATAATCTATCAATTTATTGAATTATTTTAAATTAGGATCAAATTGATAAAGTATAAGTTTTAATAACTAAAAATGTCTTATATACATAACTATTTTCGTTAAGTCAATGGTCAAACTTAATGACATGTGATCAAAGCAAAAGAGCGTAACGTGAGTCACTATTCTTGTAAAAAAAATCAGTTTAGTGACTAAAATAGAAAATATTAATAGTTCGACGACCAATGGTAAATTTTACCCAATAAAATAAATTGAAATTCTCTTGCCTGCCGTTAGGTTTTCACTTTGATTTTTTTATTCTTTTAAATATAAAATTTAAAACTTGGCTGACATAGTAATGTTCAAAGATTAATTTATTCATTATTTTATAAAAACAATGAGAGCATTAGATTTATAAATATTGAAAATGACAATGTAGACACTTATTCATGCATCTTAACCGATATGGCATATGCCACGAGTTGGGTGGTGCCGAATGTTGCAGCTTGGCATAGATTATGAAGTTAGACTAGGAGTAGCAGATGATTGAATCGAGTCGATTTTTTTTTTAAAACTGGGCCCTCAAGGATAAACAAGAGTTCATAGACATTGTTGAAACTGTATACCGTGTAGCATGGAAGGGTCGTCGCCCGGTAATTGCTCCGAAAGATTACTCGAATACGTGTCGTTACTGAATATTCGTGCAAGCTTTTGTTGATCAGGAAGATTTATGGTCATCTTTGGCAAATTTGATGTGATTTCCATGCCATTGAAATGCTTGCATGAATGTGGAGGATACTTAACCAGGGCAAATTCTGAAATGTATTTCTGATGCGTTTTTACCTGCGAATAGCTACTTCATGTCATATTTATATGTGATATCAGAGACAGACGCAGGACTAAAAAGCAGAGAAACCACCTTTTTCCACACATTTAAGGTGGAAAATGCGAGGGAATTGTCGAAGTGGTGGCGTTCGACCGGGAAATTTCCCGATCAAATCTGCAACTCCACAAGGATCTTATGGAAACCAGAAAGGACAAAGGTAGAAGACTTGACTGAGTCTGAGGCAAGTTCCTAGTGTATTCTCTCAGATTGTATCATAAAAATCATACTCAGGGGGTCCATTTCCATAGGAAAAAGGGATTAGCCTTGAAATTAAGACTCAAAATTTGTGACCAATAATCTGAACTGGCATTTATTTTGCTTTAGCTTTAGTTCTTGGACTGTTGTTGGAACCATCAGGCTACTTTCCAAACTTTGACCAATGATAGGGATGGACATAGAATATTTTTAAAACAAATTCAAAATCATATAATATGTTTTTGTTTTTGTCCTTATACCTAAGGTTGAGAATCCAAAATATATATATATATATATTTAAAACTAAATGAGTTTTACACTAATCTATGATCATTGAATAAAGGAAATGGATATATGAGATTAATAGTAAAAAATATGAAGATTATCACTTGAGAAAAAAATATAAGTAAATAATCTGAGCCATTAATTACCATCATCTAACGGTTCAAAAACTATGTAAAAGTAATTGAGTTTTACACTTTGTAAGTTGATCCTAACCCTATATATATAGTGTAAAACTCTTTAAGTTTTACACGTTTTTTGGATCATTGGATGGGGAAAATGAATGGCTGAGATTAACCCCTTACTTTTTTCCCAAGTGATAATCTTCACATATTCTACTGTTAATCTTATCCACCCGTTTCATCCATCCAACGATCCAAAAAACGTGTAAAACTTAGAGAGTTTTACATTATGTAACTAGATCCTATCTATCTATCTATCTATATATATATATATATATTCAGACCTACGTTCTTTACAAGATGATTACAAAGGTTATTGTTAATTGCCTAAAACATTTCCTGCCATCTGAGATATCTGATAATCAAACGAGCTTTGTCCTAGAGCGATCAATCACAAATAATATTATTATTGAACAAGAGGTTGTTCACTTGATGCGAAAAAAGACTGTAACATTAGTTGGATGGCGTTGAAGATTGACTTAGAGAAAACACACGACAGACTGGATTAGAGATTTATTCATGGTATCCTTATTGTGTTACATCTGTTTCTACACGAGTATAGTGGAACGGTGCTACATCTGATATTTTTATGCCTTCTCTGAGATTCAACAGGAAAATTCTCTTTCACCTTATAGAGGCCATCGGCTATCACAGAATAGTCCAGCTTTTTTTCATCTATTTTTTACAGATGATTTGGTTATTTTTGCATAGACATCTTTAGACTAAGTGAAAGTTATTAGGAAGATACTTAAGGGTTTTATGCGCAAGTTCAAGTCACAATGTCAGTGTGTCCAAAACTCATATTTGTTTCTCATCTAACTTGTCGTCTAGCTCTAGGAATGATATTTGTTGCACCTTGGGCTACGAAGAGGTGAATGATTTCGATATGTATCTTGGCATTTCACTCCTGCATAAAAGAGTTACGAATGCAACTCTTGGCTATATTGTAGAAAAGGTCTGAAATTAACAGGTTAAAAAGCTAAACATTTTTCGCTAGTTGGCCGTATTATCATTGTGAAGTTTGTTCTATCTTCTATTCTAACACATACGATGCAAACGATTCTCTTCTGTTATGGATGAGGCCACCCCTAGCATGCATGACATGGGAGAAACAACCCACCATGCAGGACATGCAACCAACCGTACGGACGATGGACACGTGGCACCCATGAACCGTAGGAGCCAACGGATTCGTAGGCAGCCTGCACACCTCGCTGATTTTGTTTTACCTTAGTCCTAGTCTATAAAAGGGTAGCTTGTACCTTGTAAAAGGACAACTGAATTGATGTAAAACTTTTTTCTTTCCTTTAATATAAAGCTTCTTCTTCCTTCCTCTCTCGTGAACCATTTTCTCAGAATCATAACCATAACAATTGGTGCTTTCATTTTGAACAACCATGGTCAGCAACAGTGAGGCGATCAAAACCTTGCAGGACAACCACAACGCGGTACAGAAGCAGTTGGAGGATCAGTCCTGTTGGAACGAACCACTGATCGGACCCTCGACACTCTAACCTGCCACTTGGCCGTCATCTCAGCTCATTTGGGTCTGACTCCGAACGGTGATGGGGATACCTCGACGACCAAGGGAAAAGTAAAGGTCAAGTACGAAACAGATGATGCGTTTCCGTTTGCACCACGCCCAACTCAGGTGGAACTGCCAATTTTCACGGGTGTTGATCCGGAAGAATGGATCGCCTCCGCCCAGGATTTCTTTGAGTTCTACCGGGCGGAGGATCATCATCGGGTTACCATGGCGTCGTTTCGTATGGAGGAAACGGCAAAGAAGTGGTACCGCTGGATGCAACGCCAACGGCAGTTAGCTGGTTGGGACCATCTTGTCGAAGCAATCCGGCGTCGTTTCTCGGTCTCTGAAATTGAAACTCCTGAAGGTCAGTTGACTAAGCTGGTCCAGATTTCATCGGTGGATGATTACCAAACCAAATTTGAGGATCTGGCTCTCCGTACCACAACAGTTTTGTCCGACACATTCCTGACACAGTACTTCATTTTTGGGCTCCGCACCGACATCAAGAATGAGGTTCTCGCAGAACGCCCATCCACGATAACTGAGGTTTTGGCCTTGGCTCGATTCCATGAGGTTCGATTGGGCGATGACAAGCGTTTCCAACCCAGGGCCACTGGTCCTAAGTTACCTGCTCTTCTTCCTACCACCACCACTCAACCTGCCGGTGCTAAAACTCAACCAGGGCGTCCACCACCCACGGAGCCTTCCGCCTTTAAAGGTTCTGGCGTTCATCCACGACGGTTGACTGTCGTTGAAGCCCAAGCTCGACGAGCTCAGGGTTTGTGTTATTACTGTGATGATAAATACGTTCCTGGGTATAAATTCCGTGACCCTCAATTGTTCATCATGGACGATGAAGCAACAACGCTCTCTCCAAACTCAGTTCCACCGTCCCCGGATTCCGTTGAAGACGACTTGACAGATACATCTCTCCCTGGTTAGGAACAGTGTTTAGTTTCCTTCAACGCCTTGGCTGGCTGCATTACACCAAACACCCTTCGTGTTAAAGGGACGGCCAAGGGGAAGGAGGTGCGTATCCTCATTGATGGGGGCAGCACCCATAATTTTGTCCAGTCTCACACCGCAAAATTTCTCCGGCTGCCAAACACGGCGTCTCCAAACTTCAGGGTTTTGGTGGGCAATGGTGATAAGCTGGTTAACGAAGGCTGCGTTCAAAACCTGCAGCTACGTGTACAAGACACTGACATTCAAACAAACTTTTATGTCCTTCCGTTGGAGGGCGCCGACATGGTGTTAGGCGTAGCTTGGATGGCGACTCTTGGACCAGTCACGATGGACTTCTCTAAGCTCAGTTTCCGGTTTCAACTCCACGGCAAGACCCATGTCTGGCAAGGTGAAGGCAGCACTGAGATGCAACATGTGTGTTTCCAATCGCTTCGACGATTGGCCGAAACCAAGGCAGTAGCAGCTTATTTCTACCTGCAACTTCAATCCTATCCCGAAAACACGCCCGGTGAAGAATCAGTCGAGATGCAAGCAGTGTTGGAGGCCTATGCTGATATTTTCGCGGCAAGTTCCAAGCTCCCACCTCCCAGGCCTCACGATCATGCAATCCACGTTCGAGCTGGAGCCCAACCAGTGAATGTGCGACCCTATCGCACCCCCTACTTTCAGAAGCAAGAGGTGGAGCGCCTAGTTCAGTAGTTGTTGGACCAGCAGCTTATCCGCCCCAGCCACATCCCGTACTCGTCTTCGGTGATCCTGGTTGAGAAAAAGGATGTCACCTGGCGTTTCTGCGTGGACTATCGAGCTCTAAACACATTCCAAATTGGATTTTCTCTCCGGTTACCACCAGATTCGTGTCTAGGACAGTGATATTCCGAAAACTGCATTCCGCACGCCGGTCATTACGAATTTCTCGTTATGCCCTTTGGCTTAACGAACGCTCCATCCACTTTTCAGGCCACCATGACCGATATGTTGCGTCCTTTTCTACGCAAGTTCGTCTTGGTCTTCTTAGACGACATTCTGATCTACAGTGGGACTTGGCAAGATCATTTGCAGCATGTTCAACATGTGTTGCAAACCTTACGCGAGAATGGATTTGTGGCAAAGCGTTCGAAGTGTACGTTTGTGTAACACCCAAAAAATTAGCCTAGAAGATTAGGGGATTTAATTAAGTGATTAGATAACTTATTAGATTAAATTCCTAATTGATTGAATTAGAAATAGATTTAATAAGGACCAAATTGAATTTTAAAGAAATGTTCAAGAAGAATCCGGTTATTTCGTCTAGTGACCAAACCGAATATAAAGTAAAAGAAAAGAGTTGCATGTTAAAGTTTAACATTCTTGATTTGCCCTTGTTTAAAATAAAATTGATGGAATAATTAGGGGCAAAATAGACTTTCAATCAACATGAGACATTGACTTGGTGTCAATTCTCATCATTGCTCACCTTCCCTCCACCGGTTACTCAACCCTCCTAGCTAAGTAAACCATACATTCACACACACAAACAAAACTCAAGAAAATTGAGAGAGTGGAAGAGTGCACGGTGAAGGAGAGAAAAGGCTTGCATGACATTGAAATTAGTCTAGAAAATTCAAGGAAAATCGGAAGTAGCCCTTTCCCTCTATTATTCGAATATGTTAAAATCTTTAATAGATAAAATGTTTAAATGTGATTAGAAAATCATGAAGAGGATGTCATTAGATGTGGCTGCTGGAAAATTTCTAAGTTCATAAAAATACTAAAGAAAAATTAAAAGACACAAAAGATTATGAACATGCATGTAGTTATGTTGACAGATTTGGTAAGTTACATGACATGAAACTTTAGAAAATCATAGAAAATTCACTAGTAAGAGTTTAGTGCTGAATTTTTGATATGTTCTACCTTGATATGTCTAAAATGGTAGAAAAATTGTAAAAAGGAGTTTTGATGGCTGTGGTAAAATCTGGAAAACCATTTCAAACAATATGCAAAACTGTCCAGCAATGCTTCTAGTTGGACAGTGAACTTTGAAAAATTTTAGAAAATAATCTACTAGAAGTTTTAATCTGAAATTTTGATATGATGAAATTGGGTATGTTAATTAAATTTAAGAACAAACGGTGATCTATTTAGAGTTGTGTACAAGAAATACAAAATGAATTAAATTAGGTGGTCAGAATTGTGTGTAAATGAAAAGAATGAAGATTAAGAACATGGGAATTATTAAAGATGTAAAATTGGATTAGATGGAGTGTTAATAAATTGATTAAAAATCTGTAAGATGTGAAATCCACCAATTTTAGTGATCAATTTGAAGGTTTAAGTGATTAATTAAAGAAATTAGGGAAAATGAGAATTAGTCTTATTGAACCGTAATAGTATAGGGACTGTTTTGAATAAAAAATAAAATTCAGCCTTAAAATGCATGAAATGAATTCTGAAAATTTCCTATTGTTGGCTTGAATGCCTTAGATCCTAGAAGCGAAAGAGCCGAAGAGGAAATTGCACCGGAAACGACTTCGGGTCGAGCAAAGGGCATTCAGATACAAAATTAGCTCGACGAACTGTGAGTGAAACGACTTTAGAGTTGGGATTAGAGTCCCAACTGCCTTAATTTGATTTTATCTATGTTAAGCATGCAATTGGACTAATTATTTATCTTATTTTAGTAAGGGAAGAAGGATTAATGGAAAATGATTTTATGCATGTGATATGTGAATTTTGGTGAATCATATGCTTGAATTGAAACATGATGTTGCGGTGCTGAATTTGAATTGAAATGTATGTCTATTGGACTGATTTTGATTAGTGAAATTCTGATTATTAGCCTTGATTATATGTTGGCCGAATGATCAATGTTAATCGAATTGATTGATGCCATGTTTATATATGTTTGATAAGCTCAATTGGAATGTGAGTTGTGAAATGTGGTTTGAACTATGTGACTTGAAATTGGATGGTAGATATGCTGATTTGATGATGTTAGATTGAATTAACAATTCATGATTTCAATCGAAAGGATTGAGAATTAAATTCTGAAAAGTTCTGAATAATGATACGATTCAATAAGCAAGCCCTTGGTGTGTATAGTTTGTCCAGGTAGTACGGGTAGCCTAGAGTCTGAGCTTGATAAAAAAATCGGTACGTTAGTGTACTCGATATTGTGGTACGTAAGTGTACCTTCTTGCTTAATGTCTGCGGACATTATGATATGTTATATGTGATACGATTTTGGTACGTGGTACCTATTATATGGTGAATTTTGAT
This sequence comes from Hibiscus tridactylites, assembly GCA_958450335.1. Taxonomy (NCBI): domain Eukaryota; kingdom Viridiplantae; phylum Streptophyta; class Magnoliopsida; order Malvales; family Malvaceae; genus Hibiscus; species Hibiscus tridactylites. Next base: position 23,575,071 of record OY288287.1, read on the forward strand.
TCACAAATTCAGTTACACGTGACTTGATTACCTAGCATATTCTACTATCCAAGGCATTGCTAATTGAATAATATGTACAATTAAAGTAATGCAATCTGAAAATCGAAATTAAATTCATGAAGTTGGTTCAATTGGAATATTCGAATAAAATATTGAAATTTCATGAATTGTTGTTCTTGATATGCTATGAAACTTGAAATTGTGATAAGTTGATAATTGGGAGTTAAATTGGGTTTCATGGCTTGTATGTGTATCAATGATATGTATGATATGAAATCTCTTGCTTGCATTCGAATGGAATTATATGTCTCACTATGCATATAATTGATTGATAACTATTGTGCATCAATTAATTGTGAATTAGTTGTATTGCTTGAACCATTCGAATGAACTAATGTGTAAAGTGAAATTTTATTGTATGATCATAAGTAATTTTATTGGAAACCGAATAGAATAGGGTTTCCTCACTAAGTACGAGAAGTACTTACCACTCGAACCTTTCCTTCCTTCCCTTAAATTTCAGGTTCTAGCATTGTCGACCTCCACCCGTATTCTACTCGTACGAAGCTTAAGTATGATTTTCTCTGTCTTTGTCGTGCTTATGTTGTTACAAAGTATACAATCCAAGACGATAATAAAAGAAAATAAAATAAAAAAATAACTTTAATCAAATAAGAAAAGAAGAATTCTAAAACCAGATTAAAGTTGAGGCCTGCGAAGAGCAGTTTCCTTAAGACAAATTTCGACCACTCCGCGGTGCTTGAGTTTGGTTGGTCGTTCGTCTCCCAGGATACAACAACAAGAAGATCTTCGACAGAAGCACGAACTGAAGAGATCTCGAACTTAGAGCCTTGTCTTAGCCTATCACCGGTTAAAAGAAAAACGAGAGAGAAAACGTTTTTGGAGTGATTTGAAACTGAAGAGAAGCATTCTTTATATAGGGGAGTGGAGGAGGAAAAATATGGAAGGTAAATATTCCGAATTAGGTCATTGACTTTATATCCGAGGAAAATCAGAAATAATCAATTAATGCCTTATTTAAACGGATATATTCCTTATGAATTGATTTAATACCTTTTAATATCCGATTTAATGAAAGTCACAAATTATTCTATTAAATTCGGAATATTCAAAAAGATATGTTTTATATAAGGAAAATATTTAATTCGAAGTGGGTAAAATATCCGCAGGTTCTAAGTGGAACCCGACCGGTCCGGACATTCGCGTCGCCCACGACGTGCGAGCGCGCCCCAACCCGAATGGGTTCAACGAGCTTCGATTTGCACCCCCCTGCGCCTGCGCGCGAGGCATAGTATTCATTCAAGTCATTCAATGACTCCCAAGTGGGTTGGTGTATTTAAACCATTCCCAAGTTTGTTATCCCACCCATGTGGGATAAGGGGTTCATATTTTCCTTAACACAATTCATGACAACCTCACTTTGAGCATCAATTTCTCTTTCATTTCTCAACCGTTTTGAGCATATGAGATATCGTTGTAAAGGTCTCATGGAGTAGAATATAAATTGATAAATTTATCATTCGAACATCCACCTTTACCACTAGTAAATATGGCTCAAAGTTTCCAAATTCTCACATTTTTCCAACAATCCCCCACATGAATGAAATTGATGTTTTTATCAAAAATATTTTGACTCGATGTGGTGATAGGATCTACGATTGATAGTTGCATAGGGTAGGTAGGTTTCCTCCTTTGAACCTTCCCTTGTGAAAGTATATTTACTTTACTAGCTAATCAGTAGACGTGATGTCCTTGAACTATTCATCTGTTTGTGTAAACGATGATATACTTCACACAACTATCTTTCTGACAAGATTATTAGTTCTCATGGTTATGTCCATGTGGCCGTGGACATCGCCTGGTTCTGCAAGAGTTTAAAAGAACTATGCCCAATAGTCTCCTTGAAGCGGCCCCACTTCACTCTTACATAGGTGACTTATGTTGCTCGGCTCACCGAAGCATGCAATGGTCACTAAAAGCTTTGCTTAACCTATAACGTTTTTTATCACTGTTTGCATCATAGGAATGGACTTGGGAAAAATCCCCACAGTGATCGCACAGGTCTATGTAATTAGGTTGTCCCTTTGAACCTAGATCTTGGGATCTCCAGTCAGCTAGGTAGGGTTTTCCTTCACATAGTGCCTTTAATTCTCATGGGCTTTAGTCCTATTCCTTTAGATGTTTTCTCAACTTGATCTCGATTCAATCCTTTGGTTAGTGGATCAGCAATGTTATCCTTTGATCTTACAAAGTCAATAGAGATAACTCCATTTGAGATCAGTTGTCTGACGGTGTTATGTCGACGGCGCATATGCCTTGACTTACCGTTATACATGAAACTCTGTGCCCTAGCAATTGTTGCTTGATTGTCACAGTGTATACATACTGTGGGCACAGGTTTCGACCATTTAGGGATATCCTCAAGGAATTGACGAAGCCATTCTGCTTCTTCTCCAGATTTGTCTAGAGCGACAAACTCAGATTCCATTGTGGATCTGGTTATAATAGTTTGTCTTGAGGATTTCCATGACACGGCTCCTCCCCCCAAAGTGAATACATATCCACTTGTGCCTTTGGTATCTTGAATATCAGATATCCAACTGGCATCAGAGTATCCTTCTAAGACAGGGGGGTCTCTGGAATAATGCAGTCCGTAGTCCCGAGTATATCTTAGATATCTCAGTATTCTCACAATTGCTTTCCAGTGATCTTTCCCTGGATTGCTTGTGAATTTGCTTAAACTACTCACAGTAAAAGCGATATCTGGTCTAGTGCAGCTCATGAGATACATTAAGCTGCCTATGACTCTTGCATATTCCACTTGGTGGATACTTTCCCCACGATTCTTTGATAGATGTGAACAAGGATCTAACGGAGTTAAGGCTATGCCAGAATCCTCCTTATTAAATTTCTCAAGAATCTTGTCCACATAGTGTGACTGACTTAATATGAGACCCTCCGGTGACCTTTTGATTTGGATGCCCAAAATCGTATCGGCCAGTCCCATATCTTTCATGTCAAATTTCGAATTTAACATGTTTTTGGTACGTTTTACCATTTCATTGTTGCTTCCAACAATAAGTATGTCATCAACATATAAACATAGGATGACATATCCAATGTCTATAGTTTTGACATATATACATTTGTCACACTCATTTATTTTGAAACCGTTAGTCATCATGACATTATCGAATTTCTCATGCCATTGTTTTGGCGCTTGTTTAAGTCCATAAAGAGACTTAACCAATCTACATACTTTCCTTTCTTGACCTGAAACTACATAACCCTCAGGTTGTTCCATGTAAATTTCTTCATCAAGATCTCCATTTAGGAAAGCTGTTTTAACATCCATTTGATGTACTTCTAGATTTCGCAGAGCAGCTATTGCGAGTATCATCCTTATGGATGTTATTCTTGATACAGGGGAAAATGTATCGAAGTAATCAAGGCCTTCTTTTTGTCGGTATCCTTTGATTACCAACCTTGCCTTGTACTTATCAATTGTTCCATCTGCTTTTATTTTCCTTTTAAAAATCCATTTTGAATTTAGTGGTTTAATTCCAGGAGGAAGGTCCACTAATTCCCATGTATGGTTTTGCATGATGGAATCAATTTCGCTCTTAATGGCATCTTTCTATAAGGTATCTTCAGAGGAGCGTATAGCATCACTATACGTTAGAGGTTCAGCCTCCAGCATAAAGGTTAAGAAATCAGATCCAAAGGATTTTTCTACCCTTGCTCGTTTGCTCCTTTTTGGCTCTATCTCATTTTCAACCTCTTGTTGATTACTTGGAATCATTTCATCCAAAGTTTGTTCTGTTGAACTTTGATCAAGTTCCCTAGATTTATAAGGGAATGTATTTTCAAAGAATGATGCATTCTTTGATTCCATTATCGTGTTCTTGTGAATGTCAGGATTTTTCGATTCATACACAAGAAATCGATAAGCATTGCTATGTTCAGCATAGCCAATAAAAATACAATCCACAGTTTTTGGACCTATTTTCATTTGTTTTGGTAATGGAGCCATTACCTTGGCAAGACACCCCCACATTTTCAAGTGTTTGTAGGAAGGCTTTCGACCTTTCCACAACTCATATGGTGTCTTATCCTTTTCCTTTCGAGGAACCTTATTCAAAAGGTAATTAGCCGAAAGAACTGCTTCCCCCCCACATGTTCTGTGGTAACCCAGAGCTTCCTAACAAAGCATTCATCATTTCTTTTAGAGTCCGATTTTTACGTTCGGCTACTCCATTAGATTGGGGAGAATATGGTGGTGTTACTTCATGAATAATTCCATGTTGTGAACAATATTCACCAAATGGATTAACATATTCACCACCACGATCACTTCTTACCACCTTAATCTTTTTATTAAGTTGGTTTTCAACTTCTTGCTTATAGAGTATAAATTTCTCTATAGCTTCGTCTTTGCTTTTAAGCAAATATACATAGCAATACTTTGTGCTATCATCGATGAAGGTAATAAAATATTTATTCCCTCCTTTAGTTTGAACAAATTTCAAATCACATACATCGCTATGTATTAGATCAAGTGGTTCTTTACTTCTTTCAATTGTTTGAAAAGAAGACCTTGTTAATTTTGCTTCTACACACGTTTCACATTTATGGTTATAATTAATGTGAAATGAAGGGATGTGTTCCAAGTTAATTAACCTACGTAAGGTATCATAATTAACATGTCCAAGTCTACCATGCCATAAATTAAATGATTCGAGCATGTAAGCAGAAGAAGAAGCTGCATTCTTATTCATTATTTTGGATTTTACAGAGATAGCATTGAGTTTCCACATTCCATTCAATACATATCCCCTACCCACAAACATCCCCCCCTTTGACAGAATTAACTTCTGGGACTCAAAAACCATTCTAAAACCATGAACACTTAAAAGTGTTCCAGAAACAAGGTTTTTGCGTACGTCAGGCACGTACAATACATTCTGCAGCTTGAGTTCTTTTCCAGAAGTCATCTTCAAGACCACTGTTCCCTCCCTTTTGATCTTGGAAGTCGCAGCATTTCCCATGTAGAGCTTCTCCCCATTGTCGCAAGGTATCAGCTCAGAGAAAGAATTTTCGTCACAACATATATGGCGAGTGGCTCCAGTGTCAAGCCACCATTCCCTCGGGTTAGAGTCAACCAGGTTGACTTCAGAAATCACCGCGCACAGATCTTCATCCTCCATAGCATTAGCCTCCTTAGCTCTAGCTCTTTTCGGATGTCTGCATTCAGAGGACATGTGCCCCATCTTGCCACAATTGAAGCACGGCCCTTTGAATTTCTCCTTTTTGGAGACTCCTCCATTAGGCCTCAGATTTGGCTTGGCCTGGTGATGTTGGGGTTGCTTACCCTTCTTGACTTCGACAACATTTGCCTTGGCCTCTTTGAAAGCAAGTTTCCTGGCATTACCTCTGTTGTCCTCTTCAATTCGAAGTCGGGTGATCAGTTCTTCCACTGACATTTCCTTCCTCTTATGCTTCAAATAATTTTTGAAGTCATTCCATCCGGGAGGCAGCTTTTCCGTAATGGCAGCTACTTGAAAAGATTCACTGATAGTCATCCCTTCTGCAATAATTCCATGAATGATTAGTTGGAATTCTTCAACTTGATTTACTACTGGTTTTGAATCAACCATAGTAAAGTTCAAAAATTTGGCTACTAAAAACTTTTTAGCCCCAGCATCCTCTGCTTTGTACTTATTATCCAGTGCTGCCCACAGCTGTTTTGCTGTTTTGTACACATCATATACCGGATACAACGAGTCTTGCAGTCCGTTGAGGATGTAGTTTCGACACAGAAAATCAGCATTGTTCCAAGACTCTGTGATACTGAAGGCGGTGAGATCATCCACCTCTCCTTCTCCATCCTCTACGGCGACAACTGGAGGATCTTCCTTTAGATACTTTGCCAGATTCAGCATGGTCAGATAGAACATCATCTTTTGTTGCCATGTCTTAAAATTCTGTCCGCAAAATTTCGACGGCTTCTCATTGTGACTCATTGCCACTGCCGTTGCATTCAGATTCGGTATCTGTTGTTTCGGAGTCTGTGCAGGTGCAAGGACCTTAGCAGTAGAATCAACAGAATCTCCAATAGTCATCGTTTCTGTTCAAAAGAAACAAAGAGGAATTAAAATAAATTCCAATAAACAGAAAATTAATTTCTCGTTTATTACCGACAATTTCTGTAAACAGATTTGTCCAACTTTGAGATTTTAGCAAATCCGTTAAAACGGCAGGATAAATCCTGAAACCAATTTATTTGCTATCTCTATCACGATTATATCGTCTCGGATTTATAAGAAAGGTAGAAGAAGAGATTTGTCTTAAGATTGTTACAAAGTATACAATCCAAGACGATAATAAAAGAAAATAAAATAAAGAAATAACTTTAATCAAATAAGAAAAGAAGAATTCTAAAACCAGATTAAAGTTGAGGCCTGCGAAGAGCAGTTTCCTTAAGACAAATTTCGACCACTCCGCGGTGCTTGAGTTTGGTTGGTCGTTCGTCTCCCAGGATACAACAACAAGAAGATCTTCGACAGAAGCACGAACTGAAGAGATCTCGAACTTAGAGCCTTGTCTTAGCCTATCACCGGTTAAAAGAAAAACGAGAGAGAAAACGTTTTTGGAGTGATTTGAAACTGAAGAGAAGCATTCTTTATATAGGGGAGTAGAGGAGGAAAAATATGGAAGGTAAATATTCCGAATTAGGTCATTGACTTTATATCCGAGGAAAATCGGAAATAATCAATTAATGCCTTATTTAAACGGATATATTCCTTATGAATTGATTTAATACCTTTTAATATCCGATTTAATGAAAGTCACAAATTATTCTATTAAATTCGGAATATTCAAAAAGATATGTTTTATATAAGGAAAATATTTAATTCGAAGTGGGTAAAATATCCGCAGGTTCTAAGTGGAACCCGACCGGTCCGGACATTCGCGTCGCCCACGACGTGCGAGCGCGCCCCAACCCAAATGGGTTCGACGAGCTTCGATTTGCACCCCACTGCGCCTGCGCGCGAGGTATAGTATTCATTCAAGTCATTCAATGACTCCCAAGTGGGTTGGTGTATTTAAACCATTCCCAAGTTTGTTATCCCACCCATGTGGGATAAGGGGTTCATATTTTCCTTAACACAATTCATGACAACCTCACGTTGAGCATCAATTTCTCATTCATTTCTCAACCGTTTTGAGCATATGAGATATCGTTGTAAAGGTCTCATGAAATAGAATATAAATTGATAAATTTATCATTCGAACATCCACCTTTACCACTAGTAAATATGGCTCAAAGTTTCCAAATTCTCACATTTTTCCAACATATGTTGGGTGGCCTAGCGTTCAACATGTTAGTTCAGTTTGGTCTGATGGTTATGTTTATGAATTATTACTTTGGTTCGATATGAACTTTCTAGTATGTTTCCTTCTATTTTGATATGTATGTAAGGGGTAAATATTTGGGGTATAGATTGCCCAAGTATATGTTTGGGGCTTAAATTCTTTTTGTTGAAATCTCTTTTTGTATAGGCAACCTATAGGTTTATCCGATGTAGTACCCTGAGTTTATTTTGTATAAGGGAAACCAGAAACGATATGGATGTTATGGATCGGATATGATATGATATATATATATATAAGTATGATGAATGTTTCGGCTATATATTGATTGGAATTACTTTTATGTGCTATCATGAAAAATAGATTAAATTACTTGAAATTGGACTATATGTGTAATATCCGAATGGTTTAAATTGGAGAAATTAGGAATTTGAAATTGTGTAAACTGAATGGAATTGATTATATGACATTCGAATGAATCTAGAATTTTAAAATAGACCTTAATTAAATTGTGTATTAAACGAAACATAGTTTGGTTGTTATAATCGAACTAGGCTATATATGTGATATCCAATTCGATAGGAATTAAATTAAGTTATCCGATTGTATGAGAAATTGTTATGAAATTGGAATTGAAATAAATTAAATGAGTAGTATTTAAATGTTGGGTTGTACCGAATGGTTTGGATAGAAATTAATTATGACTATCCTATTGATCGATTGTTTAAAGGTTTCACATGTGTTATATGAAATTGAATGATTGCAATTAGAGTAAATTGAATAGATGTATTCGAATAAAAAAATATGACACGAAAATAGTTAATCCACTTTCGCTGCTAATCCGAATCTGTTATAAGTTAATATAACGCTCATTGCCTCTAATCCGGGTGAGGGGTGTTATAGTTTGGGCAAACGTTGGTGGAGTATCTTGGGCATGTTGTCTCCCGTGATGGGTTAGCCGTTGATCCTACCAAAGTGGTAGCCATTCGTGATTGGCCAACACCTACCAACATCCGGGGGTGCGAGGGTTTTGGGGCTTTGCTGGGTACTACCAGAAATTCATCAGGGGCTTTGCTACGATTGCTGCTCCTTTGTCAGATCTTATGCGTCAGAGAGAGCATTTTGTGTGGTCCACAGAAGCACAGCAGACCTTTGAGGCATTAAAAGAGTGTCTGTGCACAGCTCCCGTCTTAAGTTTACCTGACTTTTCTAAGGAGTTCGTGGTAGAGACGGATGCGTTGGGAGTTGGCATCGGTGCAGTGTTACATCAAGGCCGCCAACCCATTGCGTTTTACAGTCAGAAACTCAGCCCACGGATGCAGGCAGCTTCCACGTATCACCGGGAAATGTTTGCTATAATGTAGGCAGTGGCTAAGTGGCGGCAATATTTGCTGGGCCGGCACTTCCTCATCATTACCGATCAACGTTCCCTCCGCGAATTGAATCAACAGATCATTCAGACGCCGGAGCAACAGAAGTGGTTGACTAAGCTAATTGGGTATGATTTTGAGATTTGTTATCGACCAGGGAAATTGAACACCGTCGCCGACGTACTATCTCGGGATGGAATTGCCACTGCATCGGAACCAGAGCTGATGGCCCTCTCTCGACCTGTATTTGGAATTTTAGAGGACATCCGTGCTGCCAGTCAGTCCGATCCTAACATCATCGCTCTACGATAGCAGGTGCAGTCCGACAACAGTCCGTCTGGAGCATACACGATCCAGGATGGGATACTCTTGTTCAAAGGCAGGATTGTCGTTCCACGGGAGATGAGTCTATGCGCACAGTTATTGTATGAATACGACGATTCAAAGGTTGGGGGGCATGTCGGTATACATTGGACCCATCAACGGCTTGCCGCAAATTTTTACTAGCCGGAAATGCGTAAGGAGGTTCGTGCTTACGTGCGCTGCTGTCAAACCTGTCAGTGTATGAAGAGTGAATGTCTTTCTCCTGCTGGGTTGCTGCAACCCTTGGAAATTCCAGTTAAGGTGTTCGATGATATTGCCTTGGATTTCATCGTGGGCTTACCGAAATCCAACGACAAGGAAGCAATCTTAGTAGTGGTGGATCGTCTGTCGAAATACGGGCATTTTTTTGCCCTTCCCCGGAAGTTTGACAGTAAGCTCATTGCTCAGACGTTGGTAAGGGGAATTGTCAAGTTACATGGCATTCCAAAGTCCATGGTCAGTGACAGGGATCAGATATTCACAAGTGAGGTTTGGTCCGAGATGGCTCGCCTACAGGGAACCCAATTGTGCATGAGTTCTGTGTACCACCCTCAGTCGGACGGCCAAACTGAGGCCCTGAACCGCTGCGTGGAAATGTACCTTCGCTGCATGGTCAAATACGAACCAACTCGATGGGAGAACCATCTTCCTTGGGCGGAATATTGGTACAACACTACTTACCAAACATCAGTTGGTATGACGTCGTTCAAAGTCCTATACGGTCGCGATCCTCCGGTGCTCCGTGATTACATGGATACAGGAACAACAAACGAGTAGGCCGACCAGGAGCTGCAGGATCGCGATGACCTTCTGCGAGTTTTAAAAACCAATCTCCAGAAAGCTCAGGCTCGCATGAAGTATCAAGCTAACAAACACCGTCGCGAAGTAGAGTTTGAGGTGGGCAATTGGGTCTTTGTTCGGCTGCAGCCCTATCGCCAACTGTCCTTGCGACTTCGACGGCAACAGAAACTGAGCCCACGTTACTTTGGCCCATACCAGATAGAGAAGAGAGTTGGAGTTGTGGCTTACAAGCTGACATTACCAACCGATGCTCGCATCCATCCAATTTTCCATGTATCTCAACTGAAGCTCTGCAGGGGACACCCTGATCAGCAGATTACACCCTTGTCGTTGTTAATGGAGGGAGACGGTGACGGTGATATGGCGGCGGAGGCGTCAGAAACTGCTGAGGTCGTTGACAACCTTGAGGACAAGGTTGCTGCGGAAGGATGAGGCAATGTTATGGATGAAGCCACCCCTAGCATGCATGACACGGGAGAGACAACCCACCATGCAGGACATGCAACCAACCGTACGGACGATGGACACGTGGCACCCATGAACCGTAGGAGCCAACGGATTCGTAGGCAGCCTGCACACCTCGTTGATTTCGTTTTACCTTAGGCCTAGTCTATAAAAGGGTAGCTTGTACCTTGTAAAAGGGCAACTGAATTACTGTAAAACTTTCTTCTTTCCTTTAATATAAAGCTTCTTCTTCCTTCCTCTCTCGTGAACCATTTTCTCAGAATCATAACCATAACATCCTCCCTAAGGGAATTTGTGATGAGATTGACAGACTAATACGATTGGAAGTAAAACGAGGGATTCCGCTTGTTAAATGGGGGATGTCTATAAGCCTCCATCTGAGGGTGGCCTCGGCTTTCACCAAGTTTTTCTCCAGAATAAAGCTTTTTTTATTTTTATAAAAGTCACGTTTAATTTGCTTACTCGTCCGAGTAACTTTATGGGTACAAGTGTTGCAGTCTAAATATAAGTGGCCATTTGATCGATCATGTGTTAGATTTGAATAATGTGCACGGTTTTGGATACGGTGGCTTCAAATGGTGACCAGAATTGGCCAGCCTTCAGCTCTAACATTCCTTCCAATTTGGTGCTCTTCTTATGGCTCGTTTACTGGGACAGATTACTTACTAAAAAATATATTCAAATAATTTTTGACGGTTCAATATTCTTCTCACTTTTATGGAAAGCAATGAAAATACCTTTTTTGTTGATTTCTAACTTTCACGTATTTTCGTTCTCATTTTTCAAAGTTTCAACCAAACATGCTTTTTCATTGTTTTTTATTTCCTAAAAAATAAAACGAAGATTAACTTTGTTTTATGGAACCAAATGTAACCTTACTTTTTCATTCATCTTTCAAAACCTTACGTGGTAAGCATACTATTGGCGAAATTGGTTAAATATTGTAAAAATTTATTTTAAAATTTATAGCACCTTTAAAATTATTTTCGAATCTATTGTACTTTTTACAGTGAAATTTAAGGTCGGATAGCTTCCAATCCGACTTCATCAAAAAAAAATTTAAAATATGAAAGCAAGGTGCTTTCAATCCGACTTCATGAAAAAATTATTAAACAAATATGAAAATCAATTACTTTCAATCTAACCTCATGAAGAACATAAAGAAAAATAATAATAAAAAAATATAAAAGCCCCTGTCTGTCACGCTGAAATCAGTGCATGTTTTCATGAATTTTTTTTAAATATTTTTTGCTATAAGTTCATATTGAAAGTAATTGGCTTTTATATTTGTTTAATAGATTTTTCTTGAGGTCGGATTGAAAGTATCTTGCCCTTATAATTTTTTTTTTTAATTTTTTGATGAAGTCGGATTGCAAGTTATCCAACCTTAAATGTCGCTATAAAAATGGCAATAGATTCAAAAATAATTTTGAAGGTGCTATAGATTTTAAAATAATTGTTTATGGTATAGTATTGAACCAATTTTGCCGGTTAAAAATTATATTTTATTTAACCGATTGATCTAGCGGGATAAGACGTTATGTCCTTTAAGCAAGGTTAGATATTCGAATTATGACATTGTGAATTGAGAAAATTGAGTTGGAGGCAATTATGAACATTTTACTCGGTTTGATTAGGTTTAGGCCCGATCTGATTGGATCATGGTTTTTTATTTTAAAAAATTAGGGTTGGGTCTGGTTCAGGTGAAAAATATTTTCGTCGTGGGAGTGTAATTTTTCCCATATGCTTTTAGGGATATTTGTAACAATACTCTTCTTTGTATATTTTTTAATCAGATTGTTAAAATTAATTATTTTTATAATTAGGTCCCTAAAATTATTTTTATAGATTGGGTTGGGCTTAGGTATATAATTTTCGAGTCGAGTTCGTGTCAGCCAAAAATTAAACGCGACTCGTACTCATCCCTAATTGAAAGGGTCACTCTCATATTAGACCTTTATAAAACTCGATCCGAATTAATCGATCCATGAGTCGAATACCAATGGCTAAAAAAAATCATATCTTACTTAATAGATTTATCGATCATTTGTCTTAATAAGGACTAAAATCTCACAATTCAACAAACATAGGACTAAAAATACCAAATTGGAACATGCAAACTAAATTCACAAATTAAACATAGTATAGGGACTAATAGCATAACTTAATCTAACTTTTAATTATTTTGGTAAAATTTCTGCAAACTAAAAACTAAAAAGTATAATATCAAAGCTACCAAATTAGAATATAAGGACTAAAACATATTTTATACATAATACAGGGACTAATTATATAATTTCAAAGAAAAGCGGAAAGTAGGGGAAGCTTACCAAAATAGAGGGGGAAATTAGCTTTTCTACGCTATAATTCGTTGGAGACTGCAGTTTTTGGTTTCTGCAGCGAACGAAGCAAAGGAGATCCGATATTGAATCAGCAGCCACAGCAATGGCTAGACAAGCTTCACGACTCATCCAATCTTTGTCCTCCAGGATATTGACTCAGTCGCGGTCTTTCTCGGCGGCTCCGGCGCCTCAACCGGCGGTTTTCGTAGACAAGAACACCCGCATCATTTGTCAAGGAATCACGGGGAAGAATGGGACTTTCCACACTGAGCAAGCCATCGAATATGGCACTAAGATGGTACTTTAAATTCCCATAAAAATTTCACCTTTATTTTTTTTCATGGATTTCTTCACTGTAATACTTGATGGGGTATTGAGAAAATCTCAGAAAGACCTTTATAAGATTTGTTTATATATACCAGAGAATTGGGTTTCTTTTAGTTTTGTTAGATATTATGTGCATAGGACTAAATTGTGGTTGCTGTACCGGATGTTGCTGTTACACTGAGTTGCGGCCGCAATTTAATACTATGATTTTTATGTGAATCTCTGTGTATGGCTTTATGAAGTCTGTTAATGGTCCAAGGTTGTTTATTAGTCATATACATTTCTAGTTCTTAGTTTTGATTCGATTTTCTTTCGATAGGTTGGTGGAGTAACACCCAAGAAGGGAGGCACAGAGCACTTGGGGCTTCCAGTTTTCAACTCGGTTGCCGATGCAAAGGCTGAAACCAAGGCTAATGCTTCTGTCATTTATGTTCCTCCACCTTTCGCTGCAGCTGCTATCATGGAGGCTATGGAAGCTGAGTTGGATCTTGTTGTTTGTATCACGGAAGGAATTCCTCAGCATGACATGGTAAATGAGCCAAACACACCTTAACGAAAGTTTTGCACTTTTGCTTGTTTAATTGTGTGTTTAAATTTTTAATTCTGCTTTCTTATCTCTGGAAATGAATTTATGTTGTGATTTTCATTTTAGAAAAGCTTATGATTGCAATATGCACATGTGGACTGATCCAAGTTACAGTTGATATCTTCCTTCTAAGTTGTGACTGGTAATGAATTTTATTACTCTTTTTGAGGTCAAAGCTGATATCTTTATACAACAGGTTCGTGTGAAGGCTGCTCTTAATCAGCAATCAAAAACCAGGCTGATTGGTCCAAATTGCCCAGGCATCATTAAACCAGGAGAATGCAAGATTGGAATTATGCCTGGATATATTCACAAACCAGGTCGCATTGGAATTGTTTCTCGATCAGGCACTTTAACATATGAAGCAGTAAGACCTTTTATTGGATATTTATTCGGTCTGTTTTCTTCTTTACTTTATTCCTTCCGTATTTTTGTGTATAGATCACCTTCCTAGCATCACTATGCCTAATGATACATCTTCACTTGCTTGTTCTGTAGACCTCATAATTACTATCCGGATCGATGCATTTTGCAACTGTTTATTTTTCTGGCTAACATAATCTCTAGGCTTTTCAGTAACAGATTTGTCTTTGATCCTTTGCTTGTGGTCAAACTATGTCTCTACTTTTCTTGCATCTGTTCCATTCACATGGTCCTTTTACAGAAAATTTGGGTTTGTTCCAGTGTTATTAAGGTGTGTTCCTAGGGGAAAAAAGCGCTTCAAAGCTATTCGCAGATCAAGTGCATGCCTGATGTGCCTAGATACTCTTTTCTGCAATGCAATAAGCACCAAAAAAGCTGCCTAATTGAAGTTGTCTTTAACTTTTAATCTTTTTTTCATCAATTATACCTTTGCTGGTAATAAAAATGATAATATCAGACTCTCTACTTTTCAATATTTGAATACCCAACAACAGACATGGACCAAGGGAAATCATGCACGTTGGTCAACAAAAGAAAAGGAAAATATTGATTCTTTTCTGATAAAATGAACCATTCTTTACCTTTTATTATTGTAATTATGTATCTTTATCTCCTTCTCTCTCCCTCTATATATAAAAGCTTCAGTCAGGCTAGTGTTTATTTTCCCTTGCACCTTTGAGGCTTTGACTAAAGAGTGATTATCCTATAAAAAACTTACCTGTCAATTCTTGTTGGATGCCTATGTTTCGTGTTCTAGTGTATAGTAGGTTTATATATAGGCTCATAGCTATGCGATTGGATTACCATAGTACTCAAGAAGCTTCCATTTACTGATACCATGTTGTGCTCTCTTTTAGTAAGTTGCTAATAAACGTAATTTTCATTTTATCTTGTAGGTTTTCCAAACAACTGCAGTAGGTCTGGGGCAATCTACCTGTGTGGGAATCGGTGGGGATCCTTTTAACGGAACCAACTTCGTTGATTGTGTGACAAAATTCCTTGCTGATCCTCAGACAGAAGGTAACATTTTCCTGATTAAGATTGGAAGGGAGTTTCTTTAGGGATTCTTTGTATTATTTGGTTATCATTAATTCTACTTTAGTTATTAAATTAAAAGGATTTTTCAAAAAAAATTAAATTAAAAGGTCTTTGTTAATATGTGGCAGTATCTTGTCTATGTTGAATAGGAATGCATACCATCTAATTATTGCAATTGCATTCAGGCATCGTTCTAATCGGTGAGATAGGAGGCACTGCAGAAGAAGATGCTGCTGCACTAATAAAGGTAATGCTAACAGTTTAGCATGAAGGAACTAAGGACTCCTTGTTCCTGAAAGTGTTTTTTTTTTTGTTGGGGGTGGTGGTGGTGGTGGTTGGGTTTGGTTAGTAGGTTGCCATGCTGATTCTCACTTTGGTTAATCGTAAGATCAAATTATTTTAGTTCTTTGCACTTGTGCAAAAGTTGGCTTCTGTCATAATATCCACCGAATTACATTTTAGCTCGTAATTGTCTCAGCAATCGTTTTAGTCCTATTTTGCATGGTTGATAACATCTAAATTATGATAGGATTAGGATTTATGTTTTCTACAGTCTATTTATCTTTAACATTTTGTATGATATCCACCAAATTACATTTTAGCTTGTAACTGTCTCGACAATCATCTAAGCCTTAGCCCCCTTGGCTGAACACAAGTATTTAGGTAAAGGAAACATAAACAACGGATATACAAATATCTAATTTATAATGCCAAGTATAAGCTTAAGGTTTGCAATATTTTGGGAATCTGGTATATGTTTAATTGGTAAAAATATATCTATTTATTGTTTATATATTTTGAGGCTATTTATTTGGATTTTCTTAAAACATATTTGATTTGGTGATAAATATTTATATCTTTGTGATTTGGATCCACAAATAAATCTGGTATATGTTTAATTGGTAAAAATATAGCTTTTCATTGTTTATATATTATCTTATGCTCTTTGAGGCTATTTGTTTTGGTGATAAATATTTATATCTTTGTGATGTGGATATATATGGATATATGACTAATACATAATTCAGACCCTCAAATCTTTTGGTCCTTTATGCTTGTGGTTCTGTGAATATGCTTAACTGGTTTTTCCCTGTGGTGCTTTTGTTTATATGATTTCCGTAGATATGATGGGTATGTTTGTGAATTCCATTGGGGGGGGGGGGGGGTTCTCTGCACTTGCATAAAATGAAAATTTGCTGAAGAATCTACCTCTTCGTTTTTGTTTAATAAATGAAACAGGAAAGCGGGACTGACAAGCCTATTGTTGCCTTCATTGCTGGACTCACTGCTCCTCCAGGTCGGCGTATGGGTCACGCTGGAGGTACTACGTTGATTTCACTGTTTATTTATTTGGTTTATGGTTGCAGTTTCTAGTATTTTTATCATTTTGCATGCACTATTGCCTAAGCTAAATTGTAGTAATTGTAAGACCCTCATTATTCTGGGAAAAAGCTAAATGTTCAACCAAAAATAATTAAGATGCATATTTTGACATTTAAAACGAAAAGGGTAAATCTTTACATTTATTCTTAAATGCATGTATTGAAATTGGGACGCTACACAATTAAAATATTGCAAGACAAGTTCATAACTTTTTAGTTCGAGTTCATTGAGGCTGCTATCATGTTTGATGGTTTTGTTCTGTAGCAACACTCTTCTTCGAAGGGCATTTTTCTCTCTCGAGACAATATATTCATTCACTATATATATATATACATATACATACGATTACTTATTATTCCATGTTTTCCGTACAAACAGCTATCGTATCAGGGGGCAAGGGCACGGCTCAGGACAAAATAAAGACACTAAGGGAAGCGGGAGTTACAGTGGTGGAATCACCCGCTAAGATCGGCGTTGCAATGCTTGATGTCTTCAAGCAAAGAGGTCTCCTCAATTAGTCTCTGCATGTGTTTTCTTTCCCTAGAAGGAAAAAAACCAAAAACATTTCCTGGATTAGTTTCAGGTGAACTTTGTTTGATATGCTTCCATTGTTTTGCACTGAAAGTGAGGGAAAATCAATCAAACAAAAAAGCAAATAAATCTGAGAGGCTTTGACACTTTTTGAAGAGAAAAAGAAAATTCATTTTTTCCCATCTATATAGCTCTTTCTTTCTTTGTTATAAGTGGTTATTCAGGCCACTTGTGGGGGAAGTTCTAAATTAGGCAGCTTATCGTTAAGCTAAAATTAAGCGGATTATCGTGTAGCTATATAAATTCTTACTAATTTAAATAAGTATTTGTGTAAGAGAGATAAGAAATTGTGTAACTATATAAATTCTTGTCGTTTTTGTAAGGATTTGTGTAATTGCATAAATTCTTATCGACTTGGTAAAAATTTGTGTAGATTATACTTTTCGGTAAGAATTTGTGTAATTACACAAATTCTTATATGATAACTTAAATTCTTACTATTTGTGTAAAAATGTGTAGATTGTGTTGATGGTAAGGATTTGTATAATCGCACAAATCCTTAACATTTTTGTACGAATTTGTGTAAATTCACCTAATTTTAGGCTAACGGTAAGGGTGACTATCTTGAAAGCTTTGAAAACACTAATATTGTTATCAGTGTAGCATCGTTTTATATTTATACAATTATATTTATTTAATATAAAAAACAAATTTTGTTAAATATATATATATATATATATAATAAATGGATACATTTACTTTTAAAATGTGCATAGTTGAATCAAAATTAAATTTTTGTGTATGATAGTACTAAAATCAAAATGTGATGTGTATAGATATATTAAATCAAAGTTTATATATCATGTTGCATATTTGATAATAGAACTCAATAATTAACCAACTCTAACCAACTTACACAAAACTCAATAATTGAACCTTTCGATTGGTTTCCTAATATATCTGGGTCCGAACAAATTGTGGCACATTAAAAGATTAAAAAATTGTACAGATATTACATGAGACCACACCAAATGTTCAAGATAACGTACCAAATTCTGTTTCGAGTCAATTTAAATTTTAAATAATATATTCTTAATATTATACCTAAAACTAAAAGTTGAAATTTAATTTATTCTTCTACTTTTTTTTCATAGCTTTAAACTTTTTAAAATTTGGTTTCAAAATATTTTTATTTACAAAATTATTTTTTAACATTGATTTTTATCACTTTTAATACTATAAAATTATTTTTAACTTCAAAAACAGATTTGAAAAATATGAAGAACTCACCACAAATAACAAGTACCAAAATCAATAATTAACAAACTGAAACTAAGTGTAAAATAGTTAGGATATTGTTATTAAGTTTTTTATTTTAAGGTTTAGAGTATTTTTCATTTCATGATTTAGGTGATTTTTACCAAATGAATAAAATAATTAATGAATTTTATTAAGGATCAATATCCTATATACTGACGGTGCAAACTAAAAGTTTCCACAAACGCCTTAGTTTTATGATATAGGAAGTTAGTTTAGGGTATAAGGTTTAGGGGTTCAGGTTTAGGGGTTTAGAATTTAGGGATAGTTGTTTCAATTTAAGGTTTAGGGTTATAATTTAGGGTTTATAGGTTATTCTTTAGTTTTTAGGGTAATATGGTAAGATTTAGGTTTTAACCTATAAACCCTAAATTATAACCCTAAACTTTAAATTAAAACATTTATCCCTAAATTCTAACCCCTACACTTAAACCCTATAACCTAAATTGACTCTATATACCCTAAAACTAAGACGATTGTGTAAACTTTTAATTTCCACCGTCCGTATATAAAATATTTATTCTTTTATTAAATGACTTGCAATGAATATTGCAGTTGGCCTAAAATTGATCTCTAATAACTTAATCTAAAATCGACATGTAGTCCCGACTACTTTAATCAACACCGTAACAACAAGTCTAAGTTACCAAATAAGAAATAAAACACCTTCCAACCTTAAAAATAAAAATAAAA
Source organism: Hibiscus tridactylites (assembly GCA_958450335.1). Classification (NCBI taxonomy): domain Eukaryota; kingdom Viridiplantae; phylum Streptophyta; class Magnoliopsida; order Malvales; family Malvaceae; genus Hibiscus; species Hibiscus tridactylites. Next base: position 23,594,105 of record OY288287.1, read on the forward strand.
ACTCAACACCAATATTCAAAAAAAAAAAAAGCCCCGAAATAAAGGTACCAAAATAAATTGATTATGGAGTTAAAAGAAATTCCTAATTCGTCTGCCTCACCAGTCACCATTAAATTAAGCAAAAGGACAATCCTAGGCTGACCTGTTAAGACCACTTTAAATAGTCTGAATTCAGACAGAGCACTTGGAATCTGCGACTGCGAGGGTCTGTCCGAAAGCAGCGACCAGTGGCGGGGAACTATGGGAAGTAAAGAAAACTGCAGTTTCGCCCAGCAGCAAATCGAAGGGCAGGAAAACAGTGATATGGGCGGGGCGAAAGCAAGGGAAATGGAAGCAAAAGTGGACGGAATCGAAGTGAAGGAGACGAAAACTGGGGATTTTGAAGGAGACGATGCTTCGAACAAACCCAATAAAAGGGACAGAGAGGAGGAACCAACAGTTGCTTCGAAAAGAGGGAAAAAGGAAGGAATGGAAGAGGGAAAAAGTTCAGATTTTGACGCTGAGAAAGAGGAAGAAAGTGGGGTTCAGCTGAAAGGACTGACTTCCGTCGAGATTCAAGAGATATCAAATGCAGAAGACATGGCAATTTCTGAGAAAGTAAGCTATGCCGAGGCTCAAGAACATGAAGATGAAGAGTTGGTGCCGAAGAAGCGTGGGCGCGGTAGGCCGAAGAAGGAAGCTGTAAAATTGGAAGGGAAAGAAGATGTTTTTAATGAGAATGGAGATAATTCTGTGCATGCAATGAAGCGAGGAAGGGGTAGGCCGAGGAAACAAGGTTTCGAAAGCCAAGGAAATGGTGGGAAAGATGTCGATAATCGAAAATCGAGGGGTCGAGGAAGGGGTAGGCCAAGGAAACAAGCTTCTGAAAGTGATGGCAATGGAGGGGAATATGTAGATTATGAAAATGTGTCTTTGGGAATGACTGAATCAGCAGATTTGGTTTGCCTTAGGGAAGATGAGCCTGTGCCCGGTTTGAAGAAGAAAAGGGACTCTTCGGTACAAATTATGCTTTTTTATTCTTGCACTATTCTTATAATATGTGTATGTGTATGTGTATGTGTATGTGTATGTGTATGTGTATGTGTGTATATATATATGTGCTTGGTGATGGATTTGATGTGTTTCTGTTGGTTCTTGTTTGCTTTCGACACAGTGGATTACGGTTGCCAAAGAAGATAGATTAACATGCCATCAGTGCAAGAGGAATGATAAAGGCAGGGTTGTGAGATGCCAACTTTGCAAGGCGAAACGATATTGCATCCCCTGCATAACAAATTGGTACTTCTTTTAGAGCATGAACTCTGTCTACATTATGCTTAGAAAATAGGTTCTTTAATTTGATTCTTATGTCGAACCGGGTTTCCATCTAAATGTGTGTGCATTGCTTCTGTTTTGAAATGCATGTGGTTGCTAATAATGTACCATAAACTTTGCTGCTTTTCTCTCTTATTTTTGTTGTTTCTGGAACTAGGTATCCCAAGATGTCGGAGGATGAAATTGCCGACGCCTGCCCAGTTTGTCGGGAGAATTGCAACTGTAAGGCATGCTTGCGGATGACTGGCCTTCCCAAAGTTAGTTCTGAAACTCATGGCTTTACTGCTCCATTTATTGCATATATTTATGTCGTACTTATTCGTGATACTGTATAATTGGTGAGCTGTAGAAATTGGGAAAGACAATAAATTTGGAGTTCAGTGACGACGAAAAAGTTCATCACTCCAGATACTTGCTTCAGATACTTCTCCCATACCTGAAACAATTTAATGAAGAACAAATAAAAGAGAAGGCCATCGAGGCAAAAATTAATGGTATGTGTATCTTTATTCGGACACGTTTTTGTGTAATCTCTCCAAAATGTTATGCGCGTCATGTGGCATGTTAGAGCATTGTTAATTAATGATTTTTTCTTCTAGTGGTTCATTTTTAATGCGTATTTATTGAATGAGTAGGGGTGCCTCCGGAACAAATAAAGCTTAAGCAGGCGGAATGGTCTGATGGTGAACGTGTATATTGGTAGGTCTTATTGTTATTGTTTTGATAGTGAAACTAAATGAGATCATTTTGTTTGCTGTTGGAACTCATTTTAAGCAATTCCTGACACCAAGAGGTTCCTTTTTTTGGCAGTAACAATTGCAGAACTTCAATTGTCGATCTTCATAGATGCTGCCGTAACTGTTTCTATGATCTTTGCCTTATCTGTTGCCAAGAAATCCGTGACGGTAATCTGCAGGGTGGACAAAGGGAAGCAGTTATGGAATATCCTCGCAAGGATTTAGATTACTTGCACGGAGAACTTAAGAGCTCTAAGCCATCGGAAGTGGGGAAGCTAGAAGATACCCCTGAGGAAACTACCTCTAAAGAACAAAATGCTCCAACTTCTGAGTGGAAGGTGAATGAAAACGGCACCATTCCTTGTCCTCCGGAGAACTTAGGTGGGTGTGGTAATGGCCTTTTGGAGTTAAGGTGTATGTTTAGAGACAATGCTGTTGTTGAGTTAACAGGAAAGGCCGAGGAAATAACAAAAGCTCTCAGTCTTGATCATGTTCGTCAAGTGTCTAATGAACAATGCCCTTGTTATAATTCTATGGGAGAAGTTGACATCGACACTAATAAGTTAAGGAAAGCAGCTTCTCGAGAAGATGCTATTGACAACTATTTATATTGTCCAAAAGCTAAAGATATTAAGAGTGGAGATTTGAAACATTTCCAAAAGCACTGGGCTAATGGTGAGCCTGTTATTGTCAGCGATGTACTTGAGAATACGTCTGGTTTGAGCTGGGAGCCGATGGTTATGTGGCGTGCTTTCCGTCAGGTTACGAATAAAAAAATTGATCACCAATTGGAAGTTAAGGCACTTCATTGCTTAGATTGGTCTGAGGTCAGTTTGGTTATCAACTGCACTAGTTCTTATTATTAGAATATGATGCTGAAATATGTGAGAAGCATGTGTAGTGAAATATGTTGGTCTCTTAACATTTGCTTGTTGATCGGGTAACGTTGGTTCTAAAATCAGCACTGTTGTTGAAATACAGGTAGTGGTCAATATTCACCAATTCTTTAAAGGCTATACGGACGGTCGTTTCGATTCGAAATCATGGCCTCAGATACTGAAGCTGAAAGACTGGCCTCCATCTAATGAATTTGAGAAGCTCCTTCCACGTCATCATGCCGAGTTTGTTTGTTGTTTGCCATTTAAAGAATATACCCATCCTCAAAGTGGACTTCTTAACGTCGCAACCAAATTGCCAAGGAAATCTCTAAAGCCAGATATGGGGCCTAAGTCATATATTGCATATGGAGTTGCACAAGAGCTTGGGCGTGGAGACTCTGTAACCAGGCTTCATTGTGACATGTCTGATGCGGTATATGCTTAGTTTTTCCTTTATTTTCTAATAACAAATTTAATGCTAATAAACATATTATTTAGTCCGTTTGAATAAAATAAGCATGTTTACTTGAAAGAAATCTAGTTTTCAGCCTTTTTATATATATATATATTGAGTTATTGATATTACTATATAATCATTTTCCAATGTGAACGTTTAGGTGAATGTTTTAATACACACTGCTGAGGTGAAGCTTACACCCGAACAGCTCTCTAGAATCGCAGAGTTAAAACAAAAGCACAATGCACAAGACCAGCAGGAAATTTTTGGAAGGATTTCAAAGGTTGACAGTAATAAGCCTGGTGATAGAGCCGGTGATCAAGAAAGCGAAGTTATTCTTAAACAAGAAGGTCAAGACGGTCATTCAAGCCTGAGTGGCATTAATTCGGCGATGGAATCTGAAATGAAAGGAAGTAGGAAGGTAAAAGTGGATCAAGAAGAATGTGGGGAAAATGTCAAGTCATCTGAAACTTCCGAGAATAAGATTGAAGAGGCGGAAGCTCATGAAGGAGGTGCCATCTGGGACATTTTCCGGAAGGAAGATGTTCCAAAGTTGCAGGACTACCTTAGAAAGCACTTTGGGGAGTTTAGATATGTTCATTGTTGCCCAGTATCACAGGTAACTTTTTCTGAAATTATGTATTGTGTGCTTGGAGCTTTTTCGATGAGTTATTTATACTATATAGTTCATCGTATCTTTTTCATATAGGTTTTACACCCTATACATGATCAATCGTTTTATCTGACTACGGATCATAAGGCAAAGCTTAAGCAAGAATATGGTATGTTAAAATGTATATTACATCTTATTGGACCAGTCATACAGAATGTCAGCCTTTTACTGTGGGTATAAATGTTGGCTTGCAGGAATTGAACCATGGACTTTCATTCAGAAACTTGGGGAAGCTGTTTTTATACCTGCCGGTTGTCCTCATCAAGTCCGAAACATTAAGGTAACATGGTGCTTGTTACAATGTTTTTATTTTTCGTAAAAAGAATATCTCTCTCTAGTGTTTGCAATATTGATTTCATATTCAAATCTCTTGAATATGAAGTCTTAGTGTAGTTTGAGATGGAATTAAGTTATACTTCAAATTATTATGTTAAAATCAACAAAAGTTGCACTTTGCAAATTTAACGATCTTCTTCTTTGTCGGTTGATATCACATTGCTCATTTGATTAAATGTCTCAATTAGGCATTCTCTGGTGAAATAATTGTAATTAACATAATGAGTATAAAAAGATTTCTGAACCGCTACGCTTTTGCTACAGGTTATATATTACCAACTTAACTAATTTGTTATTTGTATATCGTTATTGTAGGGATTAGAATAAGGTAATATATAGGCCAATTTATGGAATAGAATTCGTCTGCCCCTCTTCTGTGTCCCTATATATGTCTCATCAATGATTTTATGTATTATTAATAAAACAAAAATAATTAATAAGCCAGTGAAAAATCATTATTAATACACATGTCATAAAATCATTGGTGCATAAAGATGAGCTTACTGGTCGAATGGCTTTATCCAAAAGCATAAATAATGTACTTTCCTTATTTTTAGAAATCATCACAAAGTTGATTTCTTGTGCTATAGTTCAATATGCATAGGCTTGACTATCTGACACTTTATGTCTATGTTTAACAGTCATGCATAAAGGTTGCTCTAGATTTTGTTTCGCCTGAAAATGTTGGCGAGTGTGTTCGCTTGACTGAGGAGTTTCGTCTTCTTCCTCATGACCATAGGGAAAAAGAGGATAAACTGGAGGTATGCGCATAGTTCACGAGCATTGCAGCTATATATGCCTTTTAGCCCATTTAGGGAGACGGGGCAGTGGGTTGCTTTTCTTTTTCTTGTGTTTACTAATCCTTTCGAGTGTTGCCATATATAAAACAGGTGAAGAAAATGATTGTACATGCAGTGCATCACGCCGTGAAATACTTGGATCCAAATGCAAAGTAAGGCACTTCATATTCTTTGATCCCCAGTTTGCTTCTTTACGATTCTGCTTCGCCTATATGGCTATGTCCGAAACTTTGGTCCTGCATCACATATCGGGATTACTGGCTTAAATACCATTTGATGATCTTGCATTTGACTGCATCACATATTGGGATTACTGGCTTTCTTCTATGTTGCCTCGACTCCTTTATTTTTACCAGAGCACACCTGTATCGGACACGACATTCACACCCAACTCCGAGTTTATTAACTTTTCTATCCCGGGTCATGGCCCATAGATACTGCTGATGCATGATATATTGATATAGCATGGAGAAGTTTATTACAGTAACTGAAATATCGGTTAAATTGCTTGATTCAGGATTGAGCTTGCCGATAAAGTTTGAACGAGTTGCAACTTTGTTCCCGGATCCTGCTGAAGGATCAGAATTGGCAACTGGGAAAATATTTTGGAGTTCTGATTTACCACCTTTGACTGACTCACTGAGTTTACTACTAAATCTGTGTTGCTTGCTGCTGTGCTGACTCAGCTGGAGCCTGCTGATATGTGTACTTTTATTACTAACTGTTATTTGATGAATGATACAAGGCTTAACACAATGCTTCTCCCTTTAGGTATTCTGGTGTTAGATTAGAGTTTAAACTGATTTGACCTTCGGTAGTTCGGTTATTGCTCAGATAATCAACTCAGTTAAAAATTGGGTAAACAAAATATTTTCGTTTTCTTGTTTTGGTCACCAAACTATTACTTTGGATAAAACTGTTATTGACGTTACGTTTCTTTCCTCGTTTTTGTTATTAATGTTATCTTTTTTTCTTGTTTTGGTCACCAATCTATCGCTTCTTTCCTGTTTTGGTTATTAATTTTTTTTTCGTGAGTGTTTTAACGACAGGAGACTAAAATAGGGGGGAAATGTAATGTTAATGACAATTTTATCAAAAGTAGTTTGGTGATCAAAATAGGAAAGAGGAAATAGTTTAGTGACCAATGATATTATTTACCCTTAAATTATATATATATATATATATATATATATATATATATATATATATATGAAAAGTAAAGCAAATAATAGATTCGGATTTCTAGGTATGGATCTAAATACACTAACTCAAAGTAAAGTTTCAAATTCGTCATTGCAAAAGAAAATATATTTAAAGGTTATCTCCATCGATCCTAAATATATTTTAAGGTCAATTCGACAAAAAGTGATTTTAAAAAGTTAATTGTAAAATTTTAGTGTTTGGTATTTTTGTTAAAAAAATATTTTAAAAAAATAAAATGTCTATTTTAGACATTATATTGTAAAGTAAAAATAAATAAATGTAAATAATGTTTAAATTCGTTATTATAAAATTTATTAATATTATTGTATATGAAAAAAATTAACTTAAATAATAAAAAATATAAAAATCATGACAATTATTAGTAATTATATATATATATAATATAAATTTTAAATATTTTTAAATAATTAATATAAAAATTTGTATTAAATATAAAAATTTAGCCTCTAAAATCTTAACTAAATTTTTTATATTATTTTAATATAACTAAATATTAGTTTAATATAATAATTATTATCATATTTAATTTTATTTTAATATATTAATATTAATAATTAAGGGTAAAAAATAACTTCACACTTAAAATTGACTTTTTACTCAAAAGCTAGAAATTTTAGCTTTTAAGGTTGGATAGAAAATCAATTTCTTAAGTGATTTTTCGCACCAATATAGAAGTGTTTGACATTGCTCATAGGTGAGAAATAATTTTTTAAACAAAAATTCTTTTTTAAACCATGCCAAAAGGCCCTAAATAAATTTACAATATTTAAATATAAAAAAGTAAATATCTAAATATGTACTTTACATCTCCATTCTGTTTGGTTTTTCGATTCATGCATAATTATTTGATCCGGTTCTTGTTTTTAATATATTAATTTTGAGTCGACGCACTTAGCACAATAGTCTCAAACTTTTAATATTTTTTTTTCTAAAATATAATTCTCATTCTAAATTTACTCTAAATTTCTAAAATTCCTTTCTCAAATTATCATATGACACGTCATATTAATACACAATAAACATTAGTGTTTACATAGCAACAATTTTTACAACAATTTTAAAGATAAAATTTGAGTCCAATTTAAAATGAGTTGATTTAAAGATGAAATTAAAACATTCAAATATTTAAGGGTTAATTTAGAATAAAAAATTATAGTTTAAAGATATAATCAATTTAGAATAAAAGTCATAGCTTCTCAATGTACTACAAAAAAATCTTTTTAAATAATTTTCCAAATAAATACAAAAAGTCATAATATTTCAATTAATTTTTAAGGTATACAATATAGGACTTGTATCACGAATAAATATCTAACGAATATCACTTTTATCATCAAATAAGTACTTAAAATATTTTTAAATCAAAATAATTACCTAAACTATTCTTAAAATTTAAGATGTGATATTGATTAAAAATATACCTTACTTTAACCAAAAAAATATACTTTAAACCCCTACTTTGACAAAAAAATACTTTGAATATCTATATGAAAAAGTTAACATACTTTTAAGTATGTATTTGTAATATAAACCTTAATATAAAATTTTTATTTTTGCATTATAAAAAAATTAAAACTAATTATAAATTTAATAAAAAATAATTCAATCCGGGTAAGTCTCAGCCATCTGAATTGCACCTAAAATGAGATATGATGTTTGTTCTAAGGGACTCGGCCTTAGGCAATATACAGAATATAGATGCATGTAGAAATTGATAATCTTCAATGGTTGAGACTAGCATTTCTAAACCTTATGAGAAAATTAAACAGAATTCTGTATCAAAGATTATCATTTTTCTAGAACGGCCCGGCCAGCCGGCCAGTCGACACAAGACTGATAGTAAACTAATTCCAAAGGGAGTCACAGATGAATGGATACATGCAGGAAAGAAGGAAGATGGTATAGATACAAGTCTTTTTACCATAAAGAAATGGTACGTTCTGCGTTTTAAGACGAGCCGACGGTGCCTTGTGTGGCTTGAAGAAGAGGATTGTCTGAAAAATACTAGCTCTGACCCGAGGTTGAGACCTCAGCACTACAAACAGGACAGACCTGCGGTAACAAAATGACATTATTCGGTATCCATTGCATTGCAACATATATGTCTACCAAAGCTTGAATGTCAGAATAAAAATGCAAATTCCAATAAGCATACCTTGTTTATTTTCAACCAATTATTTATGCACTCGGGATGATATGAATGCTTGCAAGAAAGAACTGTCAAGGAGTCACCGTCCTCATAGTCTACACGGCATATGACACACCTGAAAACAAAGGATGCAAATATAATCACCAAGTGAATGAAATTCAGGCATAAAAGAAAAGAATCGAGCATTCAAACTTACGATTCATTGCTTCCAATCTGACTGCTTCCTGCCTTGTACTTTACGGAAGGCAATGAGGCAAGTGAATCAGCCGAAAGCCCTCTGCTCTCAGTACCAACTACTTCACCAAGTGCAAGGAGTTCCTGGATGATGGCATCATTCTTAGTAAGAGTGTTTAAAATGAAAGTAAAATGCAGTGGAATTTACAGCCCAATTTACCTCATAAGAAAGCTCATCAGGATCAACTTCTTCCCATGTATCCTGCAAATGTATGTCACGAAAAAAGAAATCAGGCTTGAAATTAAGTGAAACAATAAGCTCCAGCAGTCTTAAAAAAGGAAAGAAAGAGAATGAAAAATCTTGTTGAAGCAGGGATGAGGTTCTGGGGATTTAGGACATTTCGCCCGGAGGACTAAGAGCCGTACAGCGGTTAAGCTTTCTTTCTGTCATAGCAAGCATAGATCCTTGATTGGTAGCTTCAGGTCATCTTCATGGTCTCAGCTCAATTTCAAGTGCATTTAAAACATCCTGATCCGTAGGCCCTTGTTCTTGAAGACGGGGCTACATTATCCAAAGCAAGACCAGGATGTTTCAACGGTACACTCAGTTTGTTATGTATCATCAAATCCATCAAGGGTCCTATCACATCTCCATACCTCTACATAAAGCACCCTCACCAGGAAAGGAGGGATTTCTAGGGCTGCTTCTCCAATCTTCTTCCTCCTCCTACTACTCCTACCCCAAAGCTTAACCTCCATAACCACTGTATGGCTTTCGGCCCTCTAGGTGAATCGTCCTAAACAACAGCCACAACCTCGTCCTTGCATCGACAATTCTCATTCTATACAGAGGCCAAATCCAAAAGTTATTGTACATGCAATCAGCACTTTGACGAGAATTCATAGTCAAAACTCAATAAAAGCAGTGTAAATCAGGAATAGCTTCTATTCTCCAATGAACTCAATCTCTTACAATGATTATAGACAACAAATAAATATATAATCCAACAGTGGTTTCTAAGAGAAAATGTTAACAAACTATAACATGCAACAACCTCAAATTGACTGTTACAGGCACTGTTATTACGATATGATCCTTGCCTTTCAAACAAGTTACCACTCCAAGCACTGTTATTACAAACAAAGGTTGACTGCTACAAAATACAAATACTCGATGCAGACTGTTTCTTCCAATATATCACCTATCATTCCCAATAAGATAGTCCTAAATGTAAAAGAATTAACCATTACATGTAGAGCCCTAAAACAGAACCAGGCAGCAAATTATCAACCAAGCGTACGGAGAGACCTCTGCCTCAGATAGAGAAAATAGAGGGTACTGTCAACTGCAGAACCCATTCTTATAACAATTTAAATGTTACAACCAAGCCAGTAAATATTCACTTTCCTAGTTGAAGATATGAATTGGACAACAAGAGTGAATCAAGTGCTAATATAACCACTAGCATTTTTAACTAATAAAATAAGAGGATTAAATGGCCATTATGATTCAATGATGGCACTGAAATGTATCCATCTCAGGCATCTGATTGAAAAAACTTGCAATGGTTTTAGCTCTAGAACCATTCCAGTAAAAATTCTTATTAAAAGTATAAGCTTACCATGCACGGATAGACAATCATTCTGTTAGCTACAACTAAACACATTACTAAAGATCCAAAAATTTCCAAGTGAACATCTTTGATCAAAGAAGTGAGAACCCCAAATGCTTCCTAACATATTATTGCAGTTTCAACCTTGCATAGTTGCATGAATGTAGGAATGAATGAAAAATAACAACAGATGATCATCTATGTATTTACAAGCACATCTGGAGTTATTAGTTAAAGTAAGACAAACAAAATATCCCATTACCAGATTCAAAAGGCAAACTACTAATGTATTCCTGGCTAACATACTCTCTGTAAAAAAATGTGTCCTAAAAGCAAAAACTCGGCCCATAATATTCTAATATGGAGACCACAGTCCAGATAAACTTAAACCATTCATTTTAAAAGTGAAAACTTGCAATCAGAGTTCCAAGGTAAGAAGTCAGCCGAAGAGGCATGCGAGCAAAGAAAGCAACATTGAGAGCACCAATTGAGACATTTATACCCTATGAATGCAAACTATAATTCTCACCTGTGAGTTACTTCCATGATCCTCTAAGGTAAAAATTCCTCCTGCAATTGCAAATTGGTAAAACTTCAGTAAACGCTCTTAACATTGGCATAAACTCAAAGTGACTAACAAGTATCACGTAGTGGAAAACACTCACTATCATTTATCCCAGCTAAGGCCAACAATCTAGCAGCCATTTCTCTTTCTTCAGCGTCCTGAAGCGCTCTAGCATAAGCCTCGTCACTCGAAAAATCAGCCGGATCAAGTTCAGCACTAGTATTGTTATCCTCCTCACTGTTCTCAGCATGCTCATGCACATCAAGCGCATCACCATCATCGCCGGCATCAGTTCCGTCATATTCCTCTTCATCCTCATCCTCATCCTCCTGCTCACTATCATCATCTTCAACACCATCACCATCGGTAATATCATGATCATGGGGATTCCCAAAATCATCATCTTCATCATGTACATAGCTTCCAGTCTCCCAACTCCCGTAATCACTCCCATCATTATTCATCCTAAGCATCATATACGCCCTTTCCTACAATCAAAACACAAAATTAAATAATTTTACAAAGAAGCATTCAAAAAAGAACAAATTTTAAACTAAATAAACCCAAAAAGTTAAAAAATTTTACCTGTTCTTGTAGGGTTCGAGCAAGAGCCAGGTCAGCATCAACCTGACTGAGATTAGTGAAATGAGTTCTTGTCGACGACTGACGTGGAGCCTGTTCCTGTTCTTGTTCTTCTTGTCTTTCTTCACGTTCACTTTCACTGTTCAAATTAACGTTATCGTTGCCATTAGGGTTAGCGTTAGGTTCTTGCTCTTTCTGTTCGGCCGACATTCTTCTTTTTTTCTTTGCCTTTCCACCCTAACCAATAACCGCCCAATTTCGCTTCGCCGGAGTTTTCTCCGATGCAGAGATTTTAGATCGGAAGGAGAAATCGGTGGCTCAGCAGAGATCGGCGACGGGTTTTCAATAGAATCGTAGGGTAATTGAAGAATCTAAAACAAAGATTCAAAGAGGCGAAAGAGAAATGAGAGGGAGAGAGAGCCGCCGTCGGTAAAGTCTTTCTTGAAAATGATGGAAATTTTTGAATTTTTATTTTCCTTGCTTTTATGAGGGAAATGAATAGTACGAAAGTTGGTATTTGTATAAAAAACATTTAGGGTAAACTATGTCACGTAACCTAAATTATTGGGGTGATTCGATTTTATCACTAATATTTTAATTTAATTTTTGATTTGTTTATATTATCCCGTCACTAAAAGACGTCGTTTTGCTAGAGGAAATATGAAAAATTATACACTCAATAAGATTTGAACCTAAAATCTTTAAAATTAAAGACAGTCTCATAACTACTAAGTCAACTTAATATATCTAATTTGTTTCTAGCACAAAAAATATATAATCTAAATTGCAGTTGAGATTAATTTAAATTATTTTATTATATAAATAATATTACTCTATAAAAATGGTATAAAAATATTATAAAATAATATTAATATACATGAGATAATATATTAATATATATAACTAATAAACAAAATATTTATGTTAAATAAAAAAATTATATTATCAATAATATTAAAGATATAAATAAATAATATATTATTATAAAAACTAAAAACTAATCTTCACATAACCTCAAAATTTACATACAAAAAAAACTCAAAATCTATCAAAACATTAAATTCTTACTTATATATTTTAAAATCTCAAATCATAAATTTAACCCTAAAATTGTAAACCCATTAACACCCAAAATGGATGGATTTGGGGTTTAAACTTTAGGGTTTTAATGAGTTTTTGGGTTTTTTTGTAAATTTTCGAAATTTTAGTTTTTTTGAATTATTTTTTATAATAATATATTATTTGTTTATATATTTTAATATTATTTATGAATAAAATTTTAGAGTTTAAGGTTTATAATTTATGGTTATGGTTTAAGGTTTTGTTGGATTTTGAGTTTTTTTTTTTTGAAAACTAGTCTTTTAATTTTTATAATAATATATTTATATATTTCATATTATTTATAATATATTTATATTATTTATATAATGTAATGTTATTTATACAATAACTGTAGTTTGAAATATATATTATTTGTGCTTAAAATAATACAAAGATGTTAAGTTAGCTTAGTTGGTTAGGAGGTTACCTATGATTCTAAAAGTTCTAAGTTCAAATATCATTGAGTGTATGATTTTTCATATTTTCCTCTAGCAAAATAGCGACACCAAAATGACGTATACTGTTGAAATTGAGGTCACCTATGAGAAATATTGTCATCTTTTATGCTATGACATTTCTTGGTTCAATTTTTTAATTTAATTACGATTTTAAACTTGTATAAACTGACACGTATACTGTTGAAATTGAGGTCACCTATGAGAAATAATGTCATCTTTTATCACAGAATGAATCACTCGGTACTTTATTATAAATTTTTAAGCAACGTATTTAAGTACAAGATAGTATATGTGCCCAGTTTAAAATCTAAAAAAAAATTCACATACAATGTAGACTAAAATTTTTAAACTCGAGTTATCAAGATGGAAAATATTAACATTCACCGCTAGACCACTCCTTAAATTCTATTATAGTTTTTTAGGGTTATATTTTTAAACAAAAATTTTGTACAAAAAATTATACAGCTTTTTATGTTTGAACTTTAAAATTACAAATCTTAAATTCTAAACTTTAGATTATAATCTTAAATTATACAACCTAAACCATAATTCATAACCACTAAACTAAACTTTTAACCCTTTAAGCGACTTTAGTTTACATATACATAGATATCAAAATATTTTTTTTTAATGAGAGAGTGAATTGACACTTTTATCATCTTAATCTTATTTATAGATTTCTCTCTCTTTAAATTAACAATAAAAAAGGGTAAGTGAATGGGCGGGGTCATAGATTAATTGGAATTAATTTGAGTAACAAAAAAATTTAAAATTATTAACAATTATTTTATTTTACATGAAAAGACATAATTACCTAAATAAAATATATAATCAATATATTTTATAAAACTTTTAAGTAATGAATCATTAATGATATTATCTAACACTGTCAACTATTGAACGAGAATTTTTAAAAAACAAGCAAATTGTTCACAACTGGTTGACAATTGACATTAAGTTTCGAATTTACGATAAGTACATAGACTACCAACAGAATCCGAGAATTCGACCTATCTCGATCCTTACGAACTACCACGAAATGAAGACGATGATGCAGTTTCACTAATGGTGCCCCGTCCTCGGCATTTACGCAATCGATTCTCGAGTACTTCGGCACCACCGGTCGTAAGCTAACCCGAGATTAGGCCAGTCGGAGACGGAGACGGCATAGTTTTCGAGCCAATTGGTGAGTAGAACTTCTTGATCCCTTGCTGGGAAACTGGATATTACTTCGTCCATTGTTCTCTCGATCTCGGCCTTTTGAAAGCTTGTAAGAATAGGATAGGCATGCCCGTTGCTAGCATGGCAGAACAATGGAATCCAAAGCACCAGCAACCTGAACTTCACTTGCCTTGCAATTGCCAAGTCTTTTCGAGTTAACTCACCAAATAAAAATGCTGCACCAAGAAGATTAAAATTTTGGTTATAATAGATTTCATCACATAAATTGTACAGAGAATCTCGATATTGTCTGTCCTTTTTCGGTGTCTCTGTTTATGTCCCAACACTAAAAAATAAGTTTGGAGTTAAGGATTAAGATTAGAGTTTAAAATATTGAACGTAGATTTTATTTTTTAGGGTTTATGATTTAAAATTTGATTTTTAGTGTTTGAAATAAAAAGAGGCACCAAAAAGGGACAAAGAATTTTTGTTCGTTTTTGTCAGATTTAGTCCCTCTTCTATTATTAGATTATTTTTTAAAAATTGTACTTTCAATCTCAAAACCAACTTTGTTCGACTGGTTTCGTCAAATAATTTGATGTGTCGGGGACAAGATGAAATAAAAAAATTGTGTTAAAATGTCTTAAATTGAACTATTTAGTTTGGAGAGGTACAATAATACAATTTTTCAGTTGATCTAACTTCTAAGGCTAAAAGGGCTAGATTGAATTTTGTATGTTTAAGAAGGGCTAAACTTCAATTACACCATTTAACCAAGGGGCAAGGCCACTGTCCCAAGCGTGGTATATACACATGGGTGATAATAAGACTCATCGGCTCGCAAGCTACTCGGGTTCAACTCGGTCAAAATTTGACTCGAATGAGCTTGACTTGAGCTCGTGCTCGACTTAAGATTTTAACAAGACGAGCCGAGCCGACTCAAGCTCGGTTCAAAAAATTCGTGAACATGCTCGAAATAATTATATATATATATATATATATATATATATATATATATGTGCGTTTTAGTGTTGTTAACTTGTTATCATGGTTAAATACTTTAAATCCCCTTTTATTTGTAGACTTGTATAATTTAGAAATTGTGTTGTGGTTACTTGTGGATTACAAAAAAATATTTAAATCAATTTGAGGAAAAGAACAAGTCGAGCCCAAGCCAAGCCGAATTTAGACTGTTAAATTGGAACTCGAGCCTAAAATTTTGAGCTCGACGAGCTTCAAACCCGAGCCGAGCCTGCCCCTAAATATACATTTTTTTAACAGTTGAGACAAACTTTTTGCACCTTAAAAACAGACTAAAAAGGGGAAATATAATATTTGTTCAACCTTACAAGAATCTACTGTGGATTTCAACAACACAGTTTGAATGGTAAAATTAAAATTTTAAAAATAAGTGGACGTTTAAATGAAAATTTTCAACTTTGAAGAATTTAATTTAAAATTTTCATAAAAATTAGGAGTTTAACTGAAATTATAAAAAAATAAACATAATGACAACTTTTGAGAGAGACTTAATTAAAAATAATGAGGTTAGGAGTTCGATTCCTACCAATAAAAATGGAACACATTTCATGGTCAGCCGTTTACCTCTTAGTGAGAGCACCCGCAGCGAGAGAATTAGTCACTGCTATTGACAGTGGATACATTGACTTAAACCCCCCCCCCCCCCCCCCCAACTCCGACAAGGGTCCGCCCCCGACTAGAACCCATGTTAAATTATTTGATGGAATTAAGGGAGAATTGGTTTCAAACCGAAAATTAACATTTCGAAAGTAAAGAATAGAAATGGTCAAATTATATAAGGGACTAAATCCAAAACAAATCATAGTATAGAGACCTTTTGAACAATTTGACCATGTATTTACTATTTACTGTAAGAGAGAGAGAGAAGGGTGAATGACCTGAGATCTTAACAATGGAGCCTTGAACTCTGGGACTAGCAGTGAGAGAAAGAGAAGCCAAACCAGAAGCCAAACTCCATTGAACTAATGCTTCATTAACATCCCCATAACACCCAAGTTTGTTGGTTACCCACAACAGTTCTTGTGCCAACTTCTCAGTCATTATCTCCCGGTCTCCACTGCAATCCCTCCCCCGGTAACGCACCGTGCCGGTGTCTAACAACGAAAACGCGGCATTCAAGCACATGGTGATGGCCTTCACGTATGATACTACGTAGGAGCCGAAAGGTATAGCATTGATGGCTCGCATGTGCCATGAGTCACCGTAGTCTCCCGATGGCGAGGTTTGGAGTTGGAGGCAGCGGTGTAACAGGGTGGAAGTACGCGTAAAAGACGAAGCAAGAGCCGTTCGGTTAACATGGAGAAGAGCCCGGTGGCCGTGCCTTGCATTGTCTTCCATGATCTTGTCAGCCATTGCCATTGTGAATTGGTATTTTCTTGATGAAGCTGGTATCTCACTCAGCAAGGCCAATACCTGCATTCATACACATAGTTTAACCTTCAATATCCCAAATCGGACTCGAATCGAACTCGAAAAGAATCTTGAACTTTAAATTTCGACCTCTACTGCAAATGTGCATTGGTGCTTGTGAAATTCAGCATGCCAAGACCAAATGTTTCTTAGTCTCTTTAAAGAGAAAAGATACGTGGCGTGGTGTCCCTTGTTGGATTGGGACGTTTCTGTATTTACTTTCCCTTCACATTTCTTCTGATTTCCTGTCTTTTTCTTTAAAACCAAAGGCTTTTTCACTATCGTCGTATTGTGATGTTGTCATCAGCATCTTCTTCCTCACTATCCCAGATTAGGTGACATATTCGTTGAATGCTCGAAAGTAAAATACGTGTTCCGTAAAGGTGCACGCACCCACCGCACTGCTTTAGGCCAAACACACCCTTACTTTCATTCGTATAATTATGATAGTTATAGTTACTTAAAACTTGATTATTAATGTTATGGAGGATGGATATGGAGTCGTAGACTTACATGAGTTAATGATTTTAACAAGGCTTTGACAGCTGGTCCATCGACATCGATCGTGTTGCGAAGTATCAAATCCAATGATGAACCAGAAGATGACAATGCTTCTGCTTCTGCTCCTGCTGATGAGTATGGAGCTACCTGGAATGGCCCGACGGACAACGAGCTACTGAGGAGATAGTCCGGAGAGGAACTCAGGGAGCAAGGGAAGAGATCCATCAAAAACCTAAGAGCCCACAACATCACCCAAGTTATTAGCATGACCATGAACCTCAAGTGATCTGTTAGCTTCCACTTCTCTGTGTTCTCAGCTTTTGAGCTTGATGCCACCGAGACAAGCATCTTCGCAGCCATGTTGACCGTGGACATGAAGATGGAATTCAACAGGCTCGAAGGCCTGGCTATGCAGTCATATAGCCTATCTAAACCAGTCGCCATGGTATGAAAACGTGATCTACCGTGCTTAAATGGAGAAGGGATTCTTCAAAAAAAAGAAAGGGGGGATGAATCATATATGGATCCTTTTGTTTTCTATTGACAGGTATTAAAGGGTTAAAGTTTCTGCACTATGGGAATGTGTGCAAACTGCCACTTGACAGTTATTATGTTTCCTTCCTCCGTTTTAGTTATTGGTGTTGGAGCTTTGGACTCTCCTATTCTGCATGTTAAACAAGGGGCACTTATTATTGTCATTATTATAAGGCCTGAAATACCTGCAAATCACATGAAAACTTATGGGTGGCATAAGGCCTAACCTGCAATTTTCAGTTAAAGGAATTCAGACATCCAAATAAAAAAGGAAACAATCAAGTAATATTCTCATTATTAGTGGAACAATATCATTTCTGCTTAATCAGATACTAGGTATGGGCGTATGGTAGCATGCCATGTTCATATTTGGCATTTAACTCCAAAACATTGTCAGTCTAATCCCATCAAGCAATATTGGGGGTTCAAGATATATTGATTAAAATATAATTTACAATGGCATAGAAAAGATGGAAGGAATTTACCTCGAATAAACAAATTCTCTTTTAACTTTAACTGCAATCTTACTCGACTCGGAATCAAATAGATGGCTTATGTCTACCTTCAGCTCCTTCGGAGAGACTAAGATCTGGGATCCTTCCCTCTGCTATAAGGTCTCTTAGGCTAGAAGATGTTCTGGCATCTTCTGATAAATTGCAAATTGCATCTTTTATGACAGGGAAGTTCTTATCTTGTGGATCTGGTAAATTTCCTGCATCAGCCATCTCTTTTATGGTGTCAAGAACAGAGGGTAAGTTTGTGTCCGAAAGAAAAGCTCTTATTAGTGCTACGTAGAGATAGTTGTCGGGTTTCATTTTCTTCTCTTTCATCGCGTTGAAATGAACTAAAGCTGCAGAGGATCTACCACACTTGCAAAGTCCATTAATCAGAGCATGATAAGCGATTCTGTTGGGAACACATCCTTTCCTATCCATTTCATCCCATAGCTTTAGAGCATCATCAGGTCTTCCAAAATCGCACAATCCACCAACTAAAGTTGCATAAGTAATCATATTTGCCTCCCTCTCTTTTCCAAACATCTTGGAAAGGCAAAGCATGGCTTGGTCAATCTCACCACTTTTACACCATCCATCTATCAAACAATTATATGTAACGGTAGAGGGAACAAGCCCCTTCAACATCATATCATTCACAAGACACTCAGCTTCAGCAACTCTTTTGGCCTTACAAAGCGCTTTTATAAGAATGTTGTAAGAAATCACATCAGGACAATGTCCACGAGCACAAATGTTTTGGAATAGTTCCAAACCCGAATCAACTGATTTAATTTTGATCAAACCATCTATTACAGCAGAATAGGTAATTATATCCGGAAGAAAACCTTCTTGTGACATATCAATGAGAAATTTACAAGCTTCCTCTGTCTTCCCATGTTTACACAAGTTCTTCACAAGCAAGGTAGAATACTTTATCCATGGCTCATGACCATAAAAGCACATCTTTCTCACCAGATCAACTGCTCCTTCAACATCCTCTAGCCGACAAAGACACCCGAAGATGCAATTGTGAGTAAAGTTGGTTGGTTCAAGTCCCATTTCCATCATCTGTCTCAAAAGGTCATAACTTTCTTCCAGTCTATTTAACTTGCACAGTGCATCAATCAAACTGTTATAAAGTAATAAAGTTGGATTACAACCAAACTGAATCATTTCTCTGAAGAGAGTTAGTGCCATATCCACTTTACCAGCATCAAGCAAGCCAGTGATAACACTAGTAAATGAATTCGTACTAAGGGTAATTACTTCCTTCTCATCCAAAAAGTACTTCGCAAGGACACTACCACCATTTCTGTTATTCCCCATTACCATTTGGAGAATATTATAAGCTGTATCTATTGAACCATTGCGAACAAGACCTTCAAGAACAGAACTGTAAAGCAGGTCCTTAGGTTGTGAACTGACATCTTCCCAGCATTCTTGAAGCAGTTGGTCTAACTCTTCTTCCTTTTCAGAAAAAGAAGATATCAACTTAGTCAGTATCCCAGAATCAGGATTAATTCCCAACTCTTTCATTTCTGAGTATAAAGACAATGCTTTCTCTCGCTCGTTATTCTTACAAAGCCCTCCAATCATCACATCAAAAAGTGAAACATTATGACAAAACCCCAACTTTCGAACTTTATCAAACAAACAAAGAGCTTTATCCATTCTAGATTCACTCACAAATCCATGAATCAAAACAAAAATTGTCTTCTCATTCAACCTCATACCACGCTCTTCCATTCTATCTATCAGTTCAATTGCCTTGTCGACTTCACCCCACTTACTAAATGCAACAACCAAGATGAAAAATACATGTTCATCCACCCATCCTTTTTCAAACATCTCATTGAACACACCCAAAGCTTTGTCAAACTGCCCGGCAATGCAGTAAACTTGCAAAACTGGGATCAGCGTGTATTTATCAAAACCCAAGCCCAAATCTCTCATCTCTTTCAATCTGACTTCAACCAAATCAATCAAACGAGACTTGGACAAAGCTTCCAACAAACAATTATAGCTATAAGTATTCGGCACGCAAAGACCGAATTTTTTAACCTGATCAAACAAGTCATTAGCTTCACCAACCAACCCAACACTCCCCAAACACCTAACAAGAAACCCCAATGCCCCAGGATTCATAGAACAACGGGAATTGACGACATCCAAAGCAAGAGCCTTCAGTTGGGCATTTTGTCGAGCACGTGATAGGATAGAAGCCATGGTATTGTAAGCATAAATGTTATTCTTATAACCATGTTGAGTTGAGGCCCATGTGAAAAACTGGTGAGCTAGTCTCCAGTTCTTGAGGCTATTCACGACGGCTTCGACAACTTTAGGGGTGAGCAGCGGCGCGAGGTTGTTGAGCTCTGGGTTATACGGTGAAAAGGGTTGTTTGAATAAGATTGAAACGAAGGCATTGGAGATGCTAATCTGATCCGACGAGAGAAAGTTGTCGTTTCGATGTTTTGTGGAAATGGGTCTTGGTTGATTTGAGTGGGAAAACAGGGTTTTGCAGGATAGCAGTAATGAAGAACTTGGCGGGGTTAGTTTGGCTAATTTGAAGAGTAGTTGCTGGGGGTTTATGATTCTCGACAATGCCATGAGAAAACGACGATTACAGCGTAGTAAAAATGGGGGATCTGTGTTTTAAAATGCTCCTCAGGCAGCGAAAATGGCCGCGTCTTTTTCAAGTTTAGCTTTGCGCCGCCGCGTGCATAAACCGGTTAAAAACTCACGTTTTTAAAACTTAAAAGTATATACTTTTTTTATAACAGTTTAGATTAATTTTTTTCTCGTTTTTTTTACTAGTATCAAAACTTATTTTTGTAAGTATGGATACTTGTACAGAAACTTAAAATGTTATAAAAAAAATTAAGTATCGATACTTGTTAAAAAATATGATAAATTCAATCTAAAATATTATCAAAAAGTTTAACATCTTAGGTTCTTGGACAAATTTCGAAATTTGTCGTATTTTAGCCGCACTTAGACCTACCATAAACAATTCGCATCTAAATAAATTGTGTTTATTTAATTAATGAATAAATTTAAGAGAAAACCTTATTTTTATAAGTGGGTTGAATCATAGGTTTAAAGATTTAATTTTATGTTTAGGGCTTAAGAGTGTATTTTAGGTTTTATAATTATAGTTTAGTGTTTAAAATTTAAGGGTTAGGGTTTAAAGGTGAGAGATTCATATTTTAGTTGTTAAAGTAAATTAGTCACACTAGTGAATATTTTTTTTCATTGACGGTGCATGAAATAATAACCCTAAATTTAATTAGAGATGTTCAATTTATTTATGTTTTCGAATATGTTTAATTATATATTCATAAATATATTCAATAAGGACGAAGTTAGGACTAAATATTGAAGGGAAAATAGCTTAAGGACCTAATAAGTATTTAAATAAAAATGAGAGGACAAAGGCTTAATTTAACTACTATTTAAATTTGTGAAAATATTCGTGAATCAAATTAATGAATATATTCGTTCAATGTGTGCGGAGATGTTTATTTAATATTAATGAATATGTTCATTTAATATTTACGAACATATTTAAAAATACTAAATAATTACACCGGTATAATATATACAAATTTTAAGACTTACATTGAAGCAATACATCATTTTCGGGGATATAGGAATATAGGACCAGGTCAGAATCCTGATCTTTGGTACTGTATAATCCATCTGGTTAGTTGACATTCCATTGAAGCAATACATGCCAAAAAAAATACAACACTTGGAAGTAATGGTTAGACTTACATTTTCGGTGATAATTTTACATCATTTTCAAAAAGATAAACGACAAATATATGATCGCACAATCAAAGAAAAACATCAATATTTACATGGAAACAAGAAGAGGAGGATTGTGACTTAGCACGATTTGTGCATTATTCGACTATATCCTAACCTTAAAGTATCTATTTACAAGGTTAAATATTGATTACAAAGGAAATCTACTCAAACGAAATTTCCTATGAATCTCCATTTTACCTGGAAATATCGAGACGTAATTCGGGTCACAAACTCTAACGACATCGTTGCTAGAAAATGGTGAGATGCCGGTAAAGGATCTGACAGAAACTGCAGTCCATTGTTTCCATCATGTCCATGGCATGAAGATTTACATAAATATCTGAAGCCAATCTAAGTTGATATTCTCTTCAGGAACTGTTACCCTTAAATTAGGGAGATAAGATTGGAAAGACTCCCATTTATAGGCTGTCTCCTCATCACATATAACTTCCTCCAGATGTTGAAGCTTTGCGATTGTCGGCGGTAGGTTGCAACAGGAGCACCCTCTCATATATAGCTTCTTTAGATTGTGCAGTTCACCGATCCGGGATGGCATGTATGTGATGCTTAGACAGTCTGAGATGTCGAGAATAGTGAGCCGGGATAAGTTCCCGATGGTCTCCGGCAATGTTGTGAGTTCAGTACAGGATGTCAGTCTTAGCACATCTAAGTTTACCAGCTTTCCGATGCCTTCAGGCAGTATGCGGAGCTTGTGGCAATTGGTGATGCTAAGCTTCACCAGTTGAACAAGATCACACAATCCTTCACCAAGTTCCACAAGATCATCACAATAGTCGATCTCGATTTCTGAAAGATTCGGAAAAATATCCGACATTTTGTTCGTACCCTTTTCAAAAGCCTGACTGATGTTACACATAACCAAGGATATCTTTCGCAAACTCTTTAGGTGTAAAGAGCACATATCGAGAGATGGAGCCGAAACCTTCTCTAATCTGATTCTCTTTAGATTGGATAAAGAATACAGAAGCCAAAAGTTAGTTACTTCTGTCGGGTAAATACCATCGTTCATGAGAATCAAAAACTTCAGTTTATCCATTTTCTCCATGAAGACCGGTAACATGTAGTTCCTTGTCCGAAAATTGAGAACTAAAACCTCAACTTCCGGTGCTTGAATGTAGCCCCAATTGAATGAGAATGTTTCATCTATGAAAACGAATGGCATGAGAATTTAGTGGCAGGACATAAATATCTGAAAGTTGGGAGGTAGAGATAAACAACCTGTGGAGACAGACAAGAGGCGAGCACCGAGCTGTTGCTTCGTTTCTTCCAACCACCAATTCGGAAGATTGTTTCCGCTTAACTCTACAATTATCCGTTCTCTTTTTTCTACAGGATCCAATCCGCTCTGATGGATAGCGAGCTCTCTTAGAAGATCATGCTGCATGACAAATAGATCATTGTAGCAATCATCAACTTCACTTTGGTCATCCTTCCTGTTGAATAAGCAACAATACTAAGTAGAAATTCAAATATCTGAACCGAAAACGATAACTTATGGCGTATCCAATAAGGAAGCAGGGTTGAGGATTTGTCCTGTATAATAGAAATAAAGTATGAACCAACTAGCAGCATACCTAACAAGTACAAGATTTATCAGATTTCTGTCGGAGAGCTTGTTGAGGTTGATAATGGCATCATCTTCATCAAGTTCATATAGCTCCACCCACATATCGATAAGTGCAGCGGCAGGAATCCGGTGATCTTCGGGGAATGAACCTAGGTCTAGGTAACAATCCTTTAGTTCTGACTGACTATCCAGAGTATCCAAACTGCTTTCAAGATAAGCAAGTAGATCAGCATTAGAATGCAAGATGGATAGTCCTTTAGAATGTTGTTTTGCTTGTTTTCGCCACATTGCGACAGGCTGCCCGCAAAGCGACTTACCGACCACTGCAAGGGCCAGTGGAAGTCCTTTACAGCTTTCCATCACCTAAAATTTCAACACACAACATATCATTTTGCAGACCATCTTCTGGATAAAATAAGTTTCCGGATTAATAAAACACCTTATTCACGACATCTTCCGGAATGCAACGCCTATCGTTTTGCAGGAACGCAGAGTGACGGAAAAGGGTCATAGCATTATCGTCATTTAGTGGTTTCAAATAATACGTATCGAATCTTCGAAACGAAGATCTTGATGTTACCAAGATCTTGTAATTTGACAAGTTAAACATGAGCTTGTCAACAAGGGTTTCGCATCCAGACCAAACATCATCCAGGACCAGTAACATGCAATTCATTGGTAGGTGCTCTAATTTGTCTTTCAATTGGTTCAGACCATCCCCCTCACTTTGAAATTCAGGCACTCCAGCAGGATCTATAACATGGAGTAGTCTCTTCAGAATGACCTCCAGATTGGGCGTCTTCGAAACATTGAAATAGAAGATTTTGCAATCAAACTTTTCTGTTCAAAAACACTGCATTAGAAATCTGCCAAAATGTTCAAAGATATTTTGCATCATTCTCTTAACTGGCAATCATACGAATAAAGTAAAATCGAATCCAAGGTTACTTCGAGAAATGCAGTTAAGAACACACCCTACTAAGCAGGGACAAACACATGATTTTATGTTAAGGGTGCAAACTTCTATACTTAGTAAAACTAGATGGGAATTTGAAAATTCCAGGGGATGCGAAATTAAATCATCGATATAGAATACAAAAAAAAATTCTAAAATATATGAAAATTTGAAATTTTAATGTGACTCTCCCTAGCACCCTCAGTCCATCCCTGCTGCTAAATCTTACATAGAAGCAGAAATTCAAATAGCAGTGCCGTCCAAAACCGCTATTGCGAAAAATAGCTGTATGCAATGACAGTAATAAGTAATAACATCTGTTATGTCCGTAAACGCAATAAAACACAGCGACCGAATCGCAGCGGCAATTTAAATCCCTGCATAGAAGGCTAATCAATTTTCAAACAAATTTTCTTCTACTTTCCATAGTATTTCAAATTATGCAATTTCTAGATGGATTATTATACTATACAAAAGCGGTGGAAACTAAAAATTTCTACAATTGCTTTAGTTTTAGGGTTCAAGAGCTTAGTTTAGAACGTAGGATTTAAGGGTTTAGGGGTAGTGATTTGGAATTTATGAATAGTGTTTAGAATTAAGGTTTAGAGTTAGAATTTAGGGTTTAACACATACACCTAAAACTCTAAATCATACCCCCCTAAACTAAGTCAAGAACAAGAAACTAAAGTAAAGAGTAAAAATTCTACCTTTGACATGTTCATCTTGACATAGCTTCTTAACCAAAGTCGTCTTCCCGGATCCTCCAGGACCGGACACAACAATGACAGAAACCCCATCTTTAAAAAGCTTCAACTTTAGATCGTTCAAGGGTTCGTCGAATCCGACGACGATCTCCGGCGGCTGAGGAGCTTTGCATGAGCCCACCACAACTCCATTCCCGTTGTTAGACCCTTGTTTCGAACTCAATCTTCCAATTTCAACTAGCATCATTTTCATGTCCCTCATTTGATGTGTTTGCATATCAATAAGGCAGAATCTCTCAATTGATTTACTCAATCCGTGAAGCTTTTGCACATAATAAATCTTCCTGATCAGGTCCCAGCTACGGACTTTGCAGCACTTGCCGACGAGTTTCTGCCCTTTACCGATGATCTCGACCAGCTGCTTCGTTTCCTGCTCTTTATCAAACAATTTGTTGAAGGTTTCTATTTGTTCGATCACTGGCTTGATCGATGAAAGAGTGGAAGCCAGTTCCTTCCAGGTTTCACGAAACACGGCAACTGTTTTACTCGCCGCCACAACGCCGCCGAGTAGCTCACCAAAAACTGCCCCAATAGCAGCCCCTCCGGCTAAATCTGCTGCCATATAGCAATCTTGGTGGAATCAAAAACGAAAATTTCAAGAAATAGGAAAGTTCTAATCTGAACTAAGATAGTGAAATGTGATTTCTTTTTTATATCTCCAGAGTGTAGACCTTTATGAGTAAGCTCCACGAAGTTTCTTAGGAACTGGAATCGTGGACCCTAGCCTTAGAGAGGAAGGCAGGAATTCCAATTTGCAATTGCAATTTCAATCATTTGCCATTATACGGAGGGTAAATAACACTTTTGGTACCTAATTTTGATATTTATATGCAATGTGGTATCCATTTTTTTATCAACTTGGTATCTATTTATTTTAATGTTGCAATTAAAGTATCTAATTAATTTTTTTGGTTGCTTCTCCGGTTCTTAGGGTTTCGTCCTGATTAATTTTGATCGACCAGCGTCGTACATCTGACTTTGGTGGATGAGTCTCCTAACGAGTATTTTCTGTATACACAAGGACTCGAACCCGAGACCTGCTTAAGTGATACCAAACTACGTACTAGGAGTGTTCAAAATTACCCGACCCGAACTACCCGACCCGACTACCCGAACATAAATAACCGGGTATTTACCCGAAACTTTTTTTACCCGGGTCGGGTCCAGGTCAAAAATATGATTTTTTCGGGTACCCGGTTCTTATTTTTTTTATTAAATTACTTAATATTTTTACTTTAGAACTATATTTAAATCCCTAAATTCATTCTATATTTGTATTATATGCTTTCATGTTTTGTATTATATGTTTTAAATTTTTCAAAAATATATTAATTTGTGAATATGTAAGATTCGATATGAAACAAACAACAAGGTTTCTCTATTGCATTTATGCATTAGTAGGTTTCTTTAAAAAATATGAGATTCGAAAAAAATCACGATCGAGATTAATATTTTTAATGTCTTTCTTAAGGTTATAAACTTCAAATCATTATTATTATTTTGTTTAGATCACGTGTTATAAACTTTTAAGGTTTTTTTTAATTTTAAAATAAAAAAAATGAAAACCAGGTACCCGATACTCAATTTTATGGATACCCGAGTTTAACGGGTACCCGATTATCGGATACCCGGTATTTACGGGTCGGGACACGGGCCAAAAAACTTAATACCTGAAAGTCTGGGTACCTGAAAATCTAGGTACCCAGATTTAAATACCCCTATTACTTACCACTTGGATCAATATTTGTCAGTAGAGTATCTAATTTGTTGAAGTAACCTGCAATAAGTGATGGTTGTGACTTGAAGTCGATATGACTGAATGTCAATCTTTTCTTTGTCTACTTAAAGTCGATATATAATTCTAGGGAGGTTCTGCGGTACGGCGCCTAGTATGCGGCTAATATACGGCGTAACCGGCTAGGGCGGTGACCGGTTAAAAATCATGTTTTCGGTAAAAGTTATCGATTATGTTGATCCGAATATCCATATAATCGGTAGCGCCGAATTTGTTGTTAAGTTGGAGCGGATGGGGACTCGGACATTTGGACTATAACAAAACCGGTAAAATTACCGGTTATGTTGATCCGAATTTCAATATATTCGGTAGCGCCTAATTTGTTGTTTATTTCGAAAGTATTCATACTTTATAAATCATTATCGATACTTTTTGAACACCAATGTAACCGCGGTTGAAAAAAAATGTCGAAAATATCGATATTTTTTTTAAGAGCGTGCACAAAAGAATCGGTACAATAAAAAAATTCTACATAACCGGTTACATTATTAATTCATATAATCTAACCGGTAAATCTTACCGGATATATTGTTTGGTTTCGATACGTTTTTTAAGAACGTGTGCAAAAGAATCGGTACAATAGAAAATATGAAAACATAATCGATTACATTATTAATTCATATAATGTAACCGGTAAATCTTTACCGGATTTATTGTTTGGTGTCGAAAGAATCGACACAATTCAAAAACGTATCGAAACTTTGGGGAATTGTATCGATTATATATATCATAATGATATAACCGGTTAAAAGTATCTATTCTCCGGATTTTTCCCACTCGCCTTTGTATTGGTTGCATTTACAGAAAACCTAAGAGAGGGGAGTATTTCAAATCGACCCGAGTTTGGTTGCTGTGAAATCGACCCGAGTTTGGTTGCATTTACAGAAAGCCTAATTTGTTGTATCAGAATCGAAAGGAAAGGTTTTGGGTTTGGGGACTTTGAAGTAAAATGTATGTTGTCGAAACCCTAGTTTTTTGGTAATGTAGTATTGGGTAGTTGGGGATAATGTTTTGGGTTTAGTGATGTTGAAGTAAAATCGGAATTCGGATCGATATAGGTCGAAATTGTGTAAATATATTTAGGAAATAAATATCGGTACTTTGTTCTGAGAATTTATCGGTAGAAATTAATAATGTCGGTAGAAATTATATATCGATACTTTTGTCAGAAAACTGAAGCGAGATGGGTTCTAAGGATCATGAAGATGTTGTTCAAGATGAGACTGAAATGATTCAAATGGAGGCGGAGAGAGTAGATAGGGAGGAAAATCCGAAGAAACCAAAGGGTGGATTTCTGTACTTCTAGTAAGTAGAAATTGTGAAATAATTAATCTGTAAATTGTAATTGGGTGAAAGTATTTAAGAACATTTAAACTTTCCTATCATGACAGTATTGAAGAATTGCAGAGGATGAGAGATTGTGGGACTTACACTGTCGGTTCGGTATGTAAATTGAAATTATAGTGAATATATTGGAGGTTGAATATTTTGATTGTTTATGGTTTATGCATAATTTGCAGGTGAGAGACGTGGTGGTGAATAAATGGTACACGATGAGTGAAACTGAGAAGCAACCATTCAACATGTTGTCCATAAATGCTAGAGAAAACTATGGGGCGAAGAAGAAGAAGAAGAAGGTATTCATTATAGTTGTAAATATTTTAATAAATGATATATAAAAACTCTGACATTATATGAATATTATTTACATAGGAAGTGTTGACTAGGTGTAGCATAAAACGAGTGCACCACATAGTAGAGGAGTTGAAAGCGAAGGGTAAATCAAATCTGTTGGAAGAAATGGGGTTTGGATCTCTTATTGGGATTCAGGACCGACTAATTCGGAGGGAATTATGTCGGTTGTTGATGGGAGATTTTGATTTGCAGAAGTGTGATGTGCGATACGGAGAATATTCATTTCATTTTAGTGTCCGAATTGTTGAAGCCGTATTGGGGCTACAAAATAAAGGCCAGAGTGTGGATGAAGTTATAAAGAGGGAAGATTGGAAATTACTTGTGCAGAAGTATGACCTAACGTCTAATGTGTCATTTGCTACACTTGAGGACGAAATAAAAAGCGGCAAGTATGAAAGGGATGATCTGAAGGCCCGAGTACTATTGTACATTGTCGGAGTATTCCTTTGTCCAACGGGTGATTCATCCCCGAGCAAGGATAGTATGAAGTTATTGTGCGACTCCGGGTTTAGAGGCGAATTAAATTGGGCTTCATATGTGTATGACAAATTAATTGATGCAATCAAGACTTTTCAAAAGTCCAAAAACCCCTCATACCTCAAAGGATGCATTGCTGTCTTAGAGGTAAACGAGTTGAATATTGGTATTGGTTTAGAAAACTTTGTAAGTAGTTATTATAGAAAATGATAAAGTTTATAGAAAATGCAGGTTGCATTGTATGATTTTTGGTCAGATTCTTTTTGTGTGCCGACATTCCGAAAAACCGGAGTGGCACGCATCACTGCCTGGGGCAAGGAAGAAGTTGTTCGAGTTATGGCAAAGTTAAAGTTGGAATTACCGAAAAAGAAGGTAATGGTAATTTCAGTATTTATAGATTACTAAGGACTTAAAAAAGAAAGATGCTCTAATAATGTAGTTTATTTGTGAAGGTTGGCGAGGAGGAAGAGGAGGAAGAGGAGAAGGTAGAATATAAGGTGAAAGTGAATGAAGGGGGAAGTAAAATTGACATATTGATTGCTGAGTTGGCGGAGGTTAAAAAACTCGTTTCTGATTGTTTGCAAAGACAATCCAGAATCGAACAAGCTATTGAGAGCTTAAAGGGGGAAGTAGGGGAAAAGTGTAATGGTGTTGTTAAAGAAGTGGTGGAATTGAGGGGTGAGTTAAAGGGGGTGATTGAAACGGTGGAAAAAAAATTGGATGAGGGGATACATTTAATTCCTGAAATAAACAAAAAAATGGATGAGGGGATACATTTAAGACCTGAAATAAACAAAAAATTTGATGAGGGGATACATTTAAGTCCTGAAATAAACAAAAAGAGGAGTTATGTTGAGGCAAAATATGATGAACTTATAAAAATGATGAAGAAAATGTAGAAGAATTGAGTAAGAGGGTGAAGGAAAATATAAGAGAGGTCCACCATGAAGATACGAGGACACCGGGTCATGCAATAGATGTAGAGTTCGATTCAGGGTGTCCTGCACCAAAGAAGCAGAAGACTAAAAAGGTAAAATGAATAATACAAATGACATCCATTTTGATTATTGTGTTGTGGCTAATATCTATTGATATATCGTAGGTTACAAAGGTCAAAATACCAAGTGGAATTGATGACGTCGAGGCTGCGATGTGTGATTATGTATGGAATAGTGGATTGTTAGAACCATCGTAAGTTATATATATTGCTTTGCGAGTGATATTTAAATAAATGTGAGAAAAAATTAATACAAAAAATTGCTTCTATAGAGATGTTATCCTAGATTACGGGCTCGAACACGGCACAGTAGGCGACCTTGGCTGCTTAAAACCCGGGGAATGGCTAATAAGTCCGATTATTAATTTGAAAGGCTGGTTGTTGGGTTACGATTCGATGAGGAAAAGTTCAGCGAAGCGGAAGATTTGCTATCTACCATCCGAATTTGTGGTAAGTTACATTTTTACACATTTTCGTGTCCAATTTGGTCATGGATGGTCATTTAATGGAGATTGTTTTTTAAAATGCAGAGCGCGTTCATAATGGACGGTCAAAATGCGCCGTTTCTTATAAAGTTCTATTCTAGAATATTGATGGGCCATAATAAATTCACCGATTGTGACATGGTAAGATATTTTTGCGTACATGTTGTTAAGTATTTAAATAATAACAATAAATGTTCTAATATCTTGTGTGACAATTGTTGTAGATCTTCATGCCAATAAACGATTCGAATAATCATTGGTGTCTCTTGGTGTTGGATATGGTTGATCGTGTAGCATCGTTTCTTGATAGTCTACATAGATCTCCCCGGCACAAGACTAGAGTGGAGCAAACCAAGAAAACAGTATGTGTCGATACATTTTGTAATTTATAATGCATAAATTCTTCGTAATCTAATTTTAAATTTTTTTTGACGCAGTTGGAATGTTTACATAAATTTAGTGAGGACGAGGCGTTTTGTGCCCAATTTAGGAAGATTAAGGTACCACCGAGGGATTTAAAATTCGTGGTCCGTAAGACGAAGGTGCAAACGAACGGACATGATTGCGGAATGTATGTGGTCATGTGGATGGAAGCTATTTCTGAAGGGAGGTCACCGGATGATTTGGTAAGTGGTCCGTAAAGGACTTCATTTTTAAAAAAATTTGGCACTGACATTGACTCCTAATTTGAATGTAGGTTGTTGGGGATTTTGATCGTCCGAGAGTTTTAAACGATCTCATAAATCACGATTGTAATAGAATGAGAGCGAAGTTCACAACTGCTTGCCTGGGACGTATGAAAAAATAATTATGTTACCATAATTTTTCCCACTATGTAAATGATGATATCATAGTTAGTTTGTTGTAAATTATGTTAACATATTAGCTTACTCTTGTAAAAATATCATACTTATTTTCCTTTAGGAAACAATTTTCGATACTCTTGTAAAAATATCGAAACTTTTATACGATATATATGTATCCTTAGAGTAACAATCCCCGACAAAATCGATACTTTTTTCCTTCAATATCAAATTATCGATACCTTTTGACACCGACGGACTGCCGTAGCTTACTGGAATTATAGTGTCGATACTTTTTCTGCCGCTATGAGAAAAAATATCGATACTTTTATAGGAAATGTATGTATCCTTAGAGTAACAATCCCCGACAAAATCGATACATTTTTTCCTTCATTATTAAATTATCGATACTTTTTGACACATACGGACTTGCTTAGCTTACTGGAATTAAAGTGTCGATACTTTTTCTGCCGCTATGAGTAAAATATCGATACCTTTATACGAAATATATGTATCCTTAGAATAACAATCCCCGACAAAATCGATACTTTGTTTCCTTCGTTATTAAATTATCGATACTTTTTGAAACAGAAGATAGCTTAATATAATGAAAGTTTCGATCCTTTTGGACGCAATGATTATAAGTATCGATACAAATAATCTAAATCGGAAATTTAGGCGGGATTTCTATTTAAACCAGCACTTAACTTAAATCAAACCTCCATTTAGAAATTTTATCGATACTATTGCAGAGATCTCTTCAACTCCAACGACGATTACCACCGTTCAGAGAAATTGCACCGTTCAACCTGGGTAAAATCAACACCGACGAGGACGATTACTAGTTACTACGATCATATTTACAGGTTAGTAAAAGTGACTGATTTTGCGTACTTTAGGGTTAGGGTTTTGCACGATTATGGAGTAACCGATCCTCTTCTGCATATAACAGTTGTAATGGCACCCAAAAAAGGGGCACTCAAACGGAAGAGAGCTTCTGCTTCGAAGACAAAGTCATCTTCGAAATCAAGGTCTGCTAGTCAAGTAAGTTCAAGTTCTTCTGAAGAAAATATGTCTTTTGAATCGCAAAACTTTAGAAGCACCGATGACAAACTGACATATGATAGCAATTTCAAAACAAGGAAGATTCGTCCAGGACGTGTTATTGACTTGGACTTCTTCTTCGATGAGAAAAACAAATTTGGGTTTAAAGATACATTTACAGATTGGGGGTGGCTTGAACTGCTTGGTGTAGAACCAAAATATTACCCCAATCTTGTTAGAGTTTTCTATAGTAATGCAAAATTAGACCGGCAGCCTACTACGGGAAAAATATTAGGATTTACGACTCATGTCATGGGTAAGGACATATATGTAGATGCGTCATCTATTGCTGCTGGTATAGGAGTGAAGAATGTAGGAGATTCCGATGAACATGTTTTAGATCCTACCATGAAACGTGTGGATCGGAATAGTCCCACTCGCCTTGGTGCGGAGGGCAGATTGTTCTACTTTCTTGTCAGTTGGTTTCTTCGGCCGTCCGGTAGGAAATTTTCACAAATTCGAGATGCTGATTACTGGTGGTTGTCTAAATATGAATCAAGAACCGCTCCAAACATAGCAAAACTGATATATGAGACAATTCTACATATAGTGAAGAAGGGTGCTTCCATTACAACCTCGCTACCATATGGATGCATAATTTGCCATATATTGAGGAAGGAAGGAGTGCAATTCAATCTTGACTACCCTCTTCGACTATCCCGGAAGATCGACATGATTACCTTGACAAAAGCGGGATACGATTTTATTGAAAACGTCGGTTGGATAAACAAATGTGTAATTGGAGCGGAACAAGGCAACGACCAAGTGAAGAACGTTGAAGCAGAACAGCACGAGCGGATGCAAGAAGATGAGATCGAAGGGGGAGGGATGGTTTGATGGGGAAGAAGATGAGTTTAAGGGATTTTATTAATTTTATTAATTTTTTATTATTTTTAATATCAGAAAATCTAAAAACATGCCACGTGTCCCTTAACGGAAAATTTTAACGTCCGTCACGGCTAAAACCTAAAATGGGTTACGGAATGAAACGTTGGGCACCTAAGTGGCCCGAAACAAACGTTAGGCACCTAACTGGAAAAAAGGTATAGTTTGGGCACCTATCTGACGTTTAAGCCTTTCAAAAAAGAGATAATAAATTTTTTAAAAATTCTTAAATTATATAAAAAAAATTAAATTTTTAAAGAAGATGACCGCTCCCTCAGGTTCCTCTAGGTCCATCCCTGCACCCGACCCGGGTAGTTTATAAGTTATAACTCTTTACTATTAAAACGTATACAAACATGGCATGAAAAATTAAAGAGTCTTAGTAATAAATATGAAAGTCAAACTCAAACCATTAGTAGATTTTGTGGAGAGGAATTCAACAAAAAAGAAACAATTAAAAGAGATTAGATTGCATCCTGTAATAGTAAATCCTATTTGTCGGAACCTAATTATCCTATTTTTCTGCAACAAATTGGTCCAGAAACGAAAGTAGTTTTAAGGAGACAATGAACATATGAACACATATATATAAATTAAACCCCAAGCTTTTCATCCAGGATCAAGCAGCCGAGCTGGGGCTAGAAAAAGGCATAAGGACAAAAGAAACTAGCCCCTTTGTTAGTACTGTAGTTTAGGTTTAGAACATGGCAGCCGGAAGATATGTTCCTCGAGGCCGAGGGGCCAACTATGAAGCTCGTGTCACCGGCTTCGTCCTCTGCACTTGTTTGATAGCCGCCACCGGTGGTCTCCTCTTCGGATATGATCTCGGAATCTCAGGTTTCTTCATATATGTTGTTTTCTTTATTTTCAGACCATTTAGATGTTATTGACTTGTTATTGCATGTTTTGTTGTCTTTTATTTACGATGTTGTTGTGTTTTTGCAGGAGGTGTGACTTCAATGGAGCCGTTCTTAAAGAAATTCTTCCCGTCGGTTTTGCAAAAACAAAGCGAGGCGGCGGCACACGAGAGCGCGTACTGTAAATTCGACAGCCAGCTGCTCACTTTGTTCACCTCTTCTCTCTACCTTGCCGCATTGATAGCTTCCTTCGTTGCGTCGGTGTTGACGAGGATCTTCGGCAGAAATTTCTCTATGTTCGTCGGAGGCCTTTCGTTCCTCATCGGTTCGATTTTGAATGGCGTCGCCACCAACATTGCGATCTTGATTGCCGGCCGTTTGTTTCTTGGTGTCGGTGTCGGATTTGCTAATCAGGTGAACCGAACTTACCTCTCAAAAACATATTACTAAGTTATGGTTGCATACTTGTCACGAGAATGTATTGGCCGCGCTAACCATGCCTTCATTTATGTCTCTTGTTAAAAAAATACTTAAAAATTAAATTAAGAACCTTAATTCTAACCCTAAATTCTAAATCCTAAACCCTAAAAATATACCATGCGCTAAATTCTCTATACGATATCCCTAAACCCGAATCCTAAACTCTAAACCCTAAACTCTTAATTTTATTGTGAAAACATAAATGGAGGCATGATTAGGAGATAAACGATTTTTACCTGTATTGACCAGGATATGTAAGTCGTACGACATTTAAAGGGGATTTTTATAGACAAATTAGTCCTCCCTCGCGTCCTTTAACTAAAAAATCATTTCAGTAGCCTCATTTCGTGACCCCTAGACAATTCGGTCATTCATAATAGCATCGCATAAGACCTAGCAAAAGTTAGTTTTCAGCCCTAGAATTCGACAATGAGTACAATAAGAGTCTCTCTGACTCCGAACCATCCTTAAAAGTTACTCCTAAAGAGATATTGCATCATATGTTCGGCTCCAATCTCCGCACAACTAGGCTCCACATAAGCTTAGGAGAAAGTCACTTACACTAAAGTAGTTCATTCTCTAGCTCAAGGCAAAGGGAATGATGTAGTGTGATGTCAGA
Organism: Hibiscus tridactylites; assembly: GCA_958450335.1. Classification (NCBI taxonomy): domain Eukaryota; kingdom Viridiplantae; phylum Streptophyta; class Magnoliopsida; order Malvales; family Malvaceae; genus Hibiscus; species Hibiscus tridactylites. Next base: position 23,629,624 of record OY288287.1, read on the forward strand.
TGCGATCTCGATATCGCGGTTGTAGACGTTGCGCCATGATATTTTTATAAAAAGTAACAATAATTTTAAATTACGGTTGCGACGACATTCAAAACTATTACGATCATGAATTTAAATAGCAGTCCGTAATTACAGTAGCAATTTTGGCATCACCCGAAATATAATATCCACAACCGTTAAATCCACAATAGCATCTGTTATTAAAAAAATTATGATTGCAATACCAGCAATAACTGAAATAATATTAGTTATGTTCGTAACTATAATAATTAAACACAATACGACTACAACCGTAATTTAAACCATAGTTACAATGGCACCGTTGTGTTGCGAATACTATGCTAAAAAGTATTTAATGGATTGAGATTTTGTATTGTGAACTGCAGTCAGTTCCGGTGTACTTATCCGAAATGGCGCCGCCAAAAATCAGAGGAGCACTGAATATCGGTTTTCAAATGGCCATTACGATCGGTATTCTAGTCGCCGGCCTTATCAACTACGGCACCGCAAAGATAGACGGTGGTTGGGGATGGAGACTTTCTCTAGCTTTAGCAGCCGTTCCCGCCGTCATAATGACGCTCGGGGCGTACATTTTACCGGACACTCCCAACTCCATCCTCGAGCGAGGCAACCCCGATAAAGCGAGGCAAATGTTGCAGAAAATTCGCGGCACGATAAACGTGGACGTCGAGTTTCAAGACCTGGTGGACGCGGTTCAAGAAGCCAAGAAGGTGGAGAACCCGTGGGCCAACATCCTCGAGCCTAGATACAGGCCTCAGCTTGTCCTCTGCATCATGATACCGTTTTTCCAGCAGCTCACCGGCATCAACGTCATCATGTTTTACGCACCTGTTCTTTTCAAGAGCTTGGGCTTTGGCGATGATGCGTCGCTCATGTCCGCCGTTATCAGCGGCGCCGTCAATGTCGTTGCCACCATTGTTTCCATCTATTCAGTTGACAAGGCCGGAAGAAGGGTTTTGTTCCTTGAAGGTGGCATTCAAATGTTTCTTTGCCAGGTAATTTCTTTCCATCTTTGTTCCTCGAAGTTCTATGCCTTCACTCTATTCATAATTTCATCCACTAATATTAGAATAGAAATCATTTATTTATGTCTCACCCTAAAAATTAGGTTTAGAGTCAAGGGTTTAAGGCTTAAAGTTAGGGGTGTGGTTAGTGTTTAGAGAATTTAGGGTTTAGTGTATATTGTAGGGTATATATTGTAGGGTTTAAGATTTAGAATTTAGGGTTGGGGCTTAAAATTTAAATTTTAGTGTTAGAGCAAAGAAAGGCCACTGAAAAGGAGCAAACGATTTGTATCCCTAATATTGAGGGTGAGCAATCGATCAGATCAAATCGATCAAATTAAATTGTTCAAGTTTCTGTTCAAATCTAATTGTAATACTTATAATGTTACAGTACTGACTAGCAGGGTTGTAAACGAACTGAACGTTCAGCGAACCGTTCGTGAACTGGTCGGCGAGATGTTCGTTCATTTATTAAACGAACGAACACGAACAAGATTTTTTGTTCGTTTAATTAAATAAACGAACACGAACAAGATTTTTTGTTCGTTTAATTAAATAAATGAACACGAACAAAGGTATTGTTCGTTCATTTATGTTCGTGAACGTTCAGTAATTCGTTCGTTTATGTTTATTTATGTTCGTTCGTTTATGTTCATTTAAATTTATTCACATATGTCTAGGGGTGTTCATTATTCGGTTAAACCGAACTAACCGACCGAACCAAAACAAAATTGGTTAATCTATTAGATAATTTTAGGTTTCAGTTAATGATTAAGAGTTTTTCAAATTTCAATTATCGATTAATTCAGTTTAAAATCTGTTAACTAACTGAATTAATCGAACTAACCAAAAACATTAAATATTTAACAAACTATATATGTTCGTTTGTGTTTGTTCGTTTACCATTTAAACAAACGAACATGAACAAACATGAACAAGCTACATTCCTTAATGAACGAACACGAATAAGAAATTTTGTGTTCGTTCATTTGTTCGGTTAAAGTTAAACGAACGAACATGAACACACCCTCGTTCGTGTTTGTTCGGTTCGTTTACGGGCCTACTGACTAGCTCCAATTTAAACAGTTTTCTATAATCATATATATATATGCATATTTTTATATGCAATATGCCAATATACATATATCTAGCAAAATTGAGAGACTTGACTCGAACTTAAAATCAATCCACTAATTATTAAAAAAAAAATGAATTATTTAAAGTCTCATTTTATAACTCAACCCTTATTTGAATTTTTTTTAAAATAATTGAATTTACGAAATTATGAGTTTCAAGTCGAGGTTTTTTTTACGTCAGGTCGAGTAAATTTTTTTTTTTCAAGTACCGTTCTAACTTCCATCATTATTTTCCTATAGATCGCAGTCGGTGTGATGATTGCAATCAAGTTCGGATTAAATGGTGTAGGTGTTTTATCAAAGGGAGACGCCAATTTGCTCTTGTTCTTCATATGCGCATACGTCGCGGCATTCGCATGGTCCTGGGGACCATTGGGATGGTTGGTTCCGAGCGAGATATGTCCCTTAGAAATTCGATCCGCCGGCCAAGCCATCAACGTCGCCGTCAACATGATCTTCACCTTCATCATCGCTCAAATCTTCCTCACCATGCTTTGTCACATGAAGTTCGGTCTCTTCTTCTTCTTCGCCTGCTTCGTCGTCGTCATGACCGTTTTCGTCTATTTTTTCGTGCCCGAAACAAATAATGTCCCTATCGAAGAGATGAATCAAATATGGAAGAGCCATTGGTTTTGGGGAAAGTACATCCCCGATGAAGCCGTCATCGGTTTGATAACCGTCTGTAGAGTTGAGGAAAGGGATGATTGAGGGGGAAATGGGATGAATCTAACGAATATTTTGTTTAGGGTTTATGGTTTTGATCAGTAAATCGTGTCGGAAACAACCAAAGATTTGCAACATTGTTTCCTTAATTTTTACTTCTAGTTACATATGATATATGCACCGGAATTTTAGTGAAAATTGTAACATGGTGTTTCCGGTACACCGTTTGTTGTTTGAGTTTCTAAGGCCGTTGCCTTCGTTGTCTACCCAAGTGTGTGTATGTATATATATTCAAGCGTGTATTTTAAATTATTTGGTATACCTGGGTATAGTTTAAAATTTAGACTAGATTTTTTTAGTGGTGAGGGATTTAGTTTACAATTTAATATGTATAATTTTAGAATTTAAGATATATATATAGTTATTTTTTTTACACATGTGTATAAAAAATTATTCATTTTGAATAATAGAATAATAGATTTAAATGTTGTTTGAAGTATTTTGGAGATTTAAAATAGACAATAAAAACTCAGTTTGATCCTATCTTTCTTGAATTAAGTTGAGTTAATTTTAAGGGTAATTGTTCTGTACACAAGCGCTTGTGGAAACTTTTTTACACAAGCGCCTTAGTTTTAGGGGTTAGAGACTTTGTTTAGGGTTTAAAATTTAGGGGTATAAGTGTAGTAGTTTTGAATTTAGAGATTGTTGATAGAATTTTGGCTTTTGGGTTAAAATTTAGGGTTTATAGGTTAAAACCTAAATCCCCACCCATATTACCCTAAAACTAAACCCTAACACTAAACCCTAAATTCTAACCCTAATTCCTAAATTCTAAACATGAACCCTAAATTCTAAACCTTTACACTAAAACCCCTAAACTCTAAACCCTAAACCCTAACCCTAAACCATATAATTGAGACGCTTGTGGAAACAAAAATTTTCCACCGCCGGTGTATAGGATATTAATCCTAATTTTAAATGATGTACTTCTATTGATCTTTTTATCAATGGGAAATTTCATTGCGGTAAAAAAAATTATAAACACAAGGTAAGCATGAGCCTCAAAAGCAAACGGGTAATAAAATACTCAAAACAAAGAAGGCTAGAAAGGCCAACAAACAAACATGCAACATGCCTCAAGAGATAATGGAGGTAGACCTGACCCTAGAAGACAAGCATAAGTTGTTTGCGTCGAAGAAGTTTATAGGTGGAGAAGCGACGTCGATCGTTTGGACCAACAGAGAGTCCATCAAACGAGAAAATTTTAGTGATTGGAGGTTTCGACGGATGATCCAAAAGGTCGAGCTGATAAGAACAACAAAAGATGTAACCCCCTCGTCCCAGTCCGGACGCTTGACTGGTCCGAGTGGGCCACACGGGGAAAACCGAAGCAAAACCCGCTAAGGTTCCTCCTCGGTTAACGACCCAAAAAATTTCTTTTTAAATTAATCTTTTCTAAAGGCTCATTCAAATCCTATGTGATCATAACAGCGGAAAGACAAGCATTCATAAAACAATAACTCGATCAAACTAAGCAAAACAGTCATTTTTAAATAATTAAGCAGGCCGTTTCAAAACACCCTCAAGGTGTATCGAAACGCCTTGACCTGGTCAACGGTTCTAAGCCTACACGAAGAGGTCGTATCGAAACGGAGGTCAACCGTTCCGAAACACCCTCAACGGTCAACTTCTCGTGGTCAACGAGATTTTGACCGTTTCAAAACCCTTAGTCCCGTTTCGAAACACTTCCATCTCGTCATTTTCTCAGAATTTCAGTAGCCAAAACGTTCCGATACCCGTTTCGGAACAGGGGTTTCACAGGCCAAACCGTATCGAAACGCGTTCCGATAGGGGTCCCTGAAGCCTTACCCGTTCCGAAACGGCCCAGCTCGTTTCGAAACGCGGGCTGTCTGCAACCTTCGAATATCAGACTTAGGCATTTCATAACAATTCTAAGGGCCTTAGACGACCCCAAACAACACTCATCATAAACATACATGATCTAGAGACATTGATCCTAAGACAAACATGCTTAAACACCCAAAACATATAAAGAAACATACAATCAAGGTATTTCCAAAAGCATACTTCAACATAGTCAACACTTAGACAATTTAAGGTAAGCAAAATACCAACATGATTACAAGTAGGGCATACATCCCAAAAGCCAATTTAACAAACACATACGAGGAGTCTAACATGCTCCTAAACAACAACATATACCAAAAAGCATCATAACACGATTACATGTCCCATTGCTTGACCATTACATCATAATTAAAATGTTCATACTTGGTAGCTAAACAAGCACCACGAAGCACACTTGGAGGCCCCCTTCTTGCACTTAGCAACCCACGAACTAAGAATTTGCATTGTCGAACAACGAGAGAGCGTAAGCAATAAGCTTAGTGAGGGTAAGCTCTTTAAAAACAAACCTCAACAATGCAGGGTCCAAGCACGATCTCAACCAAGGTAAATGCATGATTACCATTGATCCTCAAGAGCCAAATGTTAAAGATGCATGAACAATATTCAATTATATGCCATGCTCAACAAGCTCTATTTCACAACATATGTAAACACATATAAACATCCAAGTAGAGATCACATTCCACAACACATTGATTCACATATCAATTAATATTGACACCTAGCTATGACCCGAATACGCGGATAAACACGTTGAAACTCACATCCAACAACCACTTTACCTCCCGGTGGGATTACACTCATCACCGGTCTCGCGAAGAGGATTCCACTCATCCTTACGCCCCGTCGATGGGATTCCACTCATCATCGACTATATATGAATAACAATTTCCGGGCGAACCCGTACTCCTCCTTGGTGACTCAACACCACCAAGGCCACGCGCGAATTTGACTCATGTGTGCACACTAACATCCTAATGATCGATCATTTGTACTCAAGCATACTAGTGCCAACATTTAACTCAATCTACATTATTCATTACAACCAATTACGTGCTTAGCACGTACTCACCATGATCACAATCATGAATCAACCACGTGCATAACACAATGCATCACATTCATGCCTCATCACACATGTATAACACATTATACATAAATCATCACATCACAAATATTACGAGGCATATACATCAAATACAAGTTCAACCAATGGCTCTAGTTTAAGTTTAGGATTAGGCTACCACCCTAATCCTAACTCTAGGTGGGTCTAAGCCCGACCTAGTCCATATGCTCGAACCAAACATTTAAAACAACTTTAAAACATTAACCACTCACCTAAACTTCCAAGCTCAAATTACCAAGCAAACAACCAACTTCAAGCTTCCGGATTCACCCTCGATGTTTCACCAACACAAGCTCTTGCTTCTAAACAACTTCAAATCAGCCCAAGCATCAAAGTACTAACCCGGAACACAATTCAAACACAAGTCACAATATTTCAAGCCATGAACAAACCCCTCACTTAACAATTTCGTGTAGCCCAATAACCTCATCCAAAACTCATGTTTCCAACACCTTTTATACTCACAAATGATCTCAAATCAACCCCTAACCATAGCACTAACATTAGACCATCAATTCTAACCTAAAACAACCCCCAAAACTCACCCAAAACCCTTCAAAAACCCCCATTTGAACCCAATTTCGGGAATTTGTTCAAAACCAAGAAAAATTCACATATGTGGTACCATTTAGCTCCTAAACTTCATAACTAACAACATTGAATCAAAACATTAAGCTTAACAACATAAAGTTACCATTTTTAATCAAAATCTCCAAAAACTCCATTTTCAAAACTTTGAGGAAAATGAAAAGTAATTGTACTTTTGAAGAGAAAATGATGAGGACAAGTTGAAAATGAAATTACCTTTCGAAAACGAGTTAAAATGATGAAGCTATGTGATGGAATAGTGGAGAGGATGAGAGAGCTCTTCAATGTCGTTGTTTTTGTTTTGAAGGAGAAGAAGGTGAATAGTAAAAGATGATAGGAAGGGGATTTAAAATTAAAAGATGGGTTAATTACAATATTGCCATTAATGAATGGCCATTCTTCACTTTCCTTAAAAACTCTCTAAATTATCTTTCATTTCATTTTAGTCCAAAGTAAAATATTTGTTTTTGAAACTCGATACTTAAAAGATTATTTTAATTATAAAACCGAACCCAAAATAATATTAAATTATTATTTTCACCCGACCCCTAAACTCGGGTGTTACAAAAGAGACCAGACGAGCATTTGTTATCGGTAAAATCAACAACAACCGCAAAAAAAAGTCACGAGAGAACTAAATCAGAGGGCCTCGCCACCACCCAACAAGCTTAAGGGAAAATAATTGTTCGGATCCACAAACAAAGAGGGCCAGAGCACTTGCATGGAGAAAACTCATGCCAGAAAATAAAACCAAAATAAAGAAAAATAAGGAGGGGAAATGAGGGATTTCAGCAGCCCACCACCCCAACCATCACAACTCTATCCATCGTGGAAGGTTCGTCTTCCTTAAAGAAAGACGGCATTATCAACAAGTCAAATGTTTCTAATATCCAGGAGTAGTAGTTTATTTTGTTGTTTTGATAAGATTCGAATTAGCTAGTTCCAGTTGTTTTTAAGTTTAAATAAATTTATTTAGTTTAGATAATTCTTCATACAAGTAGGGGAATTTGTTGCTCCAATTTTGTATTTAAAGTCATACTCTCGTTTCAATGAAACTGTACCTTTTCATCAATACATCTTTGTGTTGTTTTATGGTGTCAGAGCCTCTCTAGTCTCCTTTGAATTTTTTTCTTCTCTTCACTTTATTTTTTTGTCTCATCTTAATGGCAAGAGCAACCACTTTCCCAACCATGATCAATCCATCTGATTTCAATGTGTCTGCGGACAACACCAATCATCTAGTCTAATTTAATCCAAGATCTTAACTACCATTGAAACTTACTGGCGCAATGAACTTTGTCACTTGGAAAGCTCAAGTCGAATCCCTCGTGTTTGGCCATGATCTTTATCCTTATTTAGACGGCACCATGACTGTCTCCCCAAGAACCATCACTGTTGACAACATTTAAACTTCAATCCGAACTATAAAATCTGGTTTTGACAAGATCAGTTAATTCGTAATGCTTTAATGAAATCAGTGTATCAAAGTATCACCTTTGCAATCGCAAAATCACCCACCTCAAAGGAAGCTTGGGATACGCTGCACACTCTGTATGCGAATAAGTCTCACACTAGAGTCTTCAGTTTGCAAAATATCTTAGCCTTCATCTCTAAACAATCTCGCGGCATAGCAGAATATTTACGAGACATCAAGAACTGACAGATGAACTTGCCACTGAGGGTGCCCCTATATCAGATACCGAACTTGTTGTTAAAATATTCAGTGGCCTAGGACCCGAGTATGATTTTATATCAGCTGTCATTCAAGTTCGTGACTCCCCAATCTCTTATGATGACTTTTATAACAAACTCATCAACATAAAACTTCTTTTCACACACATAGAAAATATAAAATCCTCATCTCCTATCATTGCTGTAATTGCTCAAAGATCTTCAAGTATTGAACCCAATATACCCCGACCTTTGTACAGATATATTTAATACTTCAAATATTTTTTTTAAAGTAAAGTTAAAAATAACATCAAAATATGATTCGAAACAAGCGTAGATTTGACTTATCCACGGCCGGACCAACTTGTATTGTTTTTGCTTTCAAGTAGACATGGTTGTCATGAGGCTGAACACACTTTCGGTGTTCCCAAATCTGATTGATATTTTCTATGGGGTCCCAGTGAATATATATATATATATATATATATATATATATATATATATATATATATATATATATATATATATATATATATATATATATATATATATATATATTGATAGAAAGGAGTTAGATATACTTATAGGCCTCGTTAAAAATTTTCTTAATTCTAAATGAGGAAAAGAGTACCTATCGGAATACCAATACAAAGAACAATGCATGCAAAACCTCGTCTACATAAGTCTAATTACAAAACTACCATAGCCATGGCTCTAAATACCATGAAACAAGCCACACAATCAACCCTCTTGACCACTGGGATCAACATGCTCGGTAGCACCATTGCATAAGTGTTGCTCGGCTTCCACCTCCAAATCCCCTCGCAAGCACAGGCCACAATCCGCAGCAACCAACGCCATCACAAGTAGAGGAGGCTCCAAATAAGTCGATGCAGTAAGGCCTCCATCCCGACTCAAGGACGCAAGTTTGTCGGCAACACCATTACTCTCTCGCTTGACATGATTGATCATAACTCGCCAATCGGAACAAATCAACTCCCTAATATCCTCAACTAGCACACTACCGGCCAAATTTACTGTCAATAATCCTCGTGATCTCCTTACAATCCGTTTCAACTTCTACACGTCTATAGCCCCTCGTCCATGCATAGAGCAAGCCATCATGGAGCGCCTATACGTCTGCTAGAAGAACTGAGCATCTACCCACACGCCTAGAAAAACCGAAAAGCCACTCACTCGTTTCATCCCGAATCACTCCACCAATCGCTGCCCGGTTATCTTTCGTGTTTAACGTATATGTATATATATTATATTTGATTAAATAGAGAGTTTATATCCTTTATTGAGATTCGAACCTATACAAGATGGGGTAATATGATCATCTTTTAGTCACTAGTCTAATTAGTGGATCTCCCTGTCAATGTAATATTTAAAATTAAGATTAAAGGACGGTTTATATTGAACATTTAGACATATTTGATTTTATATCCTCATATATATTATACAAACGACAATAACAATCAAATTATATTCGATCAACATTTTTAACAATAGTTCAAACCAATTATTTTGAACCAAGATATTATTAATATGAACAAATGGCCTACTTGATTTACTTTTTTTAATAATATCGAATTGTTCAAAAAGATTCTATTGGTTTAGAGTACACGACAATATTTAAAATGATTCTCATATATATAATAGTGTTTCTCTCCTAAACTTTACATGTTTTTCCAATTTGCCCCTTAAAGTTCATTTGGACCATATTTGCCCCCTATCGTTTTCGACGTTACCCACATTGCCCCTTACCGTTTAAAAAAAATCTGTCTTAACCAATCAGAACACGCCACGTCATTTTTTTATTTTTAAATTTTAAAATAAAATAAAAATAAATTAATTAAATAAATTAAAATACCCAAAACACTCTCATCTTCATCTCATATCATCTTCTTCCCCAACATTTCTCTCCGATCACAACCCATAATTCCCCACTCCAAATTCGCCAACCACACCGACCCTTCATTGTTAAATGACCCCATCTCCACCGTACTTACATTTTGTGTAGCGGAAGTGGACGGAGCGGTGCCGCCAATAGCCGGCGTCCCGCCGCCGATGTTCGAGCAGCAATTTCCCATCACTAACTATACTTCACTTACTCTTTTCGCAACCCAATAAATGATGCAAATGAACCAAAACCAAAAGTAAAGTATTAAGAGCGAGATTAACTATTTTGTAGTGAGCTATCAGTCTACCTTTTTTTTCTATTTCCCCAAATTCAACAACAGGAATGCGTTTTCATATGCTACAAAATTTAATCTCAATATATTGATGTAAAATAAATACAACGTAATACACAAAATTTATCGTTCAACAATGAAGGGTCGGTGTGGTTGGGGAGTTTGGAGTGGAAAATTATGGGTTGTGATCGGAGAGAAATAGTGGGGAAGAGAATGAGGGTGTTTTGAGTATTTTAATAATTTTTATTTTTATTTTAAAATTTAAAAATAAATAGAAAATGATGTCGCGCGTTCTGATTGGTTAAGACAGATTTTTTTAATGGTAGGGGTAATATAGGTAACGTCGAAAATGTTAGGGGCAAAAGTGGTCAAAATAAACTTTAGGGGACAAGTTGGGAATACATGTAAAGTTTAAGGGGAAAAGTATATTAAGCCTATATAATATAAATAAGTTACATCTCATGTTGGTTAGATATAATTTTTGTATAATCATCGGTTTCTAACTTATTGATTGACAAATTTAAATTAAATATTACATAAACTTGTTACCAATTTTTTTTCGAACTCACTTATTTCATTTACAACAGTCATGTTTGGTAAATAACTTTTTGAGCTAAAATTAGAAGTTTAAAATATTTTTAGAGGTTTAACCAGTTAAATTCGCTAATTAGGATGTTTGGTAAATAGAGGATTGTAATAGCGGATTGAGGTAAAACCTCTCATTTTGAAAAAGCTCCTTTTAAGAACTTTTTAAGTTGGAGGTTTAGATAAATAAATTGTAAAGACTATTTTGTCCTTGATAATTATAAAAAATTTCTCTAAATAACATAAATTTGGTTAACTAATAAAATTTTAAAAAACTAATTACATAAATAAGAAATTAATACATAAATTAATAAATACATATAAATTTAATAATTAATAAATTATATTCAAAATATAATTTCATAGATAAAAAATTAATATATACTTTAATTTAATAATTATTAAAATTATATTAAAAAAATAATTTCACAAATAAAAAAATTAATATTAATATCCTCATATATGCTAATATATACAAAATGTTAATAACTAATAAATTATTTAAACAAGTATCTAATATAATCATATCTTTATATGTCATTTTGTTTGTTCAAATAATCAAACAACTATCCGTTATCAGTTAATTTTTCCAAACACTTTTATACAATCAGTTAATGTAATCGGTTAGTTAAATTAACTAATGCTATCAGTTATTTGTTAATTACCGAACAAGGCATCGTTATGATTTAAACCTCCAAAAATAGACAAAAAAAAATTACTGCGACCAAATTAAAAACAATTGTTAAATTTAAAAAGTAAAAAACCATTTTATGTAACTTACTGCCTCTGCTGTTTGATTGCAACAAATTAAAGTCAGTAAACCTTCTAGAAGCCTCTAAATATCGAATCTTCAGCAACTATTGCCAGATTCTCAGTAATTTTACATAATTATAATTATCTCTGAATCTTCCGTCCTGTTAATTAAAACAATCCCTGACTTGAAAACGATGTCGTTGAACGGGAACGTCACCGGCGGCGGCGCTAACGCCGACACCGTAACCAGCAAACCTTTCTTCTGCTACCAATGTAACCGTACCGTCGACGTCCCTACCTCATCTGCCGCGGATCCTTCTTGTCCCGAATGCAACGATGGCTTCCTCGAAGAATGCGAGAACCCTAACCCTAATCCGAACTCCAACTTCCATAACCCGAATCCGTTTTCCGATTCCTTTTTTTCGTCATCGGATCCGTTCTCTTCCCTCTTGCCGTTCCTTCCGACGATGAATTCTTCGCCGTCCCCGGCTTCTGTTGACCTTCATGGCTCCAACCTATTCCGGTCAACCCGGGACGACCCGTTCGTATTCGACCCGTTTACGTTCATTCAGCATCATCTCGGCGATCTTCGTTCAGGCGGGGCGAACATCGAGTTCGTGATCCAGAACAATCCATCCGAGACGGGCTTTCGGCTACCGGCAAACCTCGGCGATTATTTCATGGGCCCGGGCCTCGAGCAACTGATCCAACAGCTGGCCGAAAATGATCCGAACCGGTACGGGACCCCACCGGCTTCAAAGTCGGCCATTGATTCGCTACCGTCGGTGAAGATAACAAAGGATCACTTGAATTCAAAGTCCAATCAGTGCGCGGTTTGCATGGATGACTTCGAGGAAGGGATTCAAGCTAAGCAGATGCCCTGTAAGCATCTCTATCATAAGGATTGCATATTGCCTTGGCTGGAGTTGCATAATTCGTGCCCTGTTTGCCGTCACGAATTGCCTACGGATGATCCTGATTATGAGAGGACGGTTCGTGGAGCACAGGGAACTAGTGGAGGTAATGCTGGTGGTGCTGATAATGGGCAGAGGTCTTCAGGGGATAATCGGACGGTGGACAGGAGTTTTAGGATATCGCTGCCTTGGTCATTTCAGGCTCGGGGGTCTGGCTCGGGATCAGCTGATAATGCGGATACCATGCAAGAAGATTTGGATTGATAATCGTGAGTATTATGTTTCCTCTATTAATTATATGTATTATTATTGTATCCCTTGTGTTTTCTCAGTATTGACATTTTGACATTCAATCTATGGTTGTTGGGAATTCGATTTATAGTTCAATTTCTTAGGTATGATGTGTGTTGTTCAATGGTGATGAAATGAATTTACCATAGTGAAGCTGGTCATCTGAGTTTTGTGTATGTTTGGTTACATGCCCTTTGTCCATTGTAGGGTAGGGCAAACTCATACAAGAATGTGGAAAAGAAAATGAGAATGCTTGCTATGCATGACAACCAATATGGAAATCTCGGAGTGTGTTGATTGTGATGATGATCTTTTATTTTAGTCTTTGAACTTGGAATTTTTATACAAATTCTATGTGTAATATATGTGAATATGGCTTTTTAGATTCTTTTCTTGCGTTTGTTGTTGATGTAATGAAACTATGATGCCTCCCAGGCCATCTTTATTTTTTATTTTTAATTGTTCTTAAAGTATCACTAATTTCAGTTGCTGAGCTAGAGCAAAAAAATATTGAGATTGTTAGCACTAGATTCGATGCACTTACTATTGGTCTTTAGCTATTATAGGAGTGTATTTCCTATAATTTTAAAGGTAGATTAAGGCTGATTTTTTTGGGGCTCACTAGACATATGTAATCCTTATTGTAGAAGTTTGAAGGGGAAGAAGTTTGAAGTCTTAACGTTCTTAAGCAACAAAATGTTTCTTGTCATGTTCTTTGTGACGATCAAATTGTAGCTTCGCATATCAACTCTTAAATTGTTTGTGCTTCTATACATTTTCAGCCCTATCTTGACAGTTTGAGGGAAAGCAGAATACGTCTGACCTTGGTTTGGGAAGCCCTCTTGGATAAATAAAAATAGATTTTCTGTCAATATGAAGATTGGAAAATTACAATAATAATGATAATAATAACAAATTGCATTCAAAAGATTTGTTGTTTTTCTCTTCAGATAAGTAAAATAGATTTTCGGTCAATATGAAGAATTGAAGATTGTAAAGTTACTATAATAATAAAGGGCATGCATTGATCTTTTAAGTTCTCTTTCTTTCATGCTTACCACCTTTTAGTTACTAATAATTTTCCTATTATGGTCAAGGGTGCATCTTTCTTTTTGATGGCTCTGTTTTTATTCTTCTATGTGTGGATGATGGCTTTATTGGCTGTGGAGGTTATCAATAAGTGTTTTGTTTTGTGAACTTAATACTTTACAATTGTGTAGTTATTACTTATTAGTATAATATATTGTAACTGAGCCTATATTATCACTATTAGTTTTATTTTTAACTATGTTGGTAGTCAATCCTGCAGGGTTAAGGTGGTGAGAACCAATATTTTATGTGTATTGAGTACAAAGGTGGAACTTTTGCATGTATGTGATACTAGTTCTTTTAGCTTAGTGAATGTGAACTTGGTTATTAAAAGATGAGGTAGCTGGAGTTAGATATGTTTCTGGAAATATGTTGAATTAGAAAGATTATAGGAGCTTCTGATTTCCTTCTTGACGTTTGGTAACTCGTTGAGGTGCTTCTCCAACTTAAGAGTAGAAGTTTGATTTTAAACATATAAAGTGAGATAAAAAGGGTAACGGTAGTGTCAGGAATAATCTTAGTAGAAATGTAAGTTCTATGGTATAACTTCTCGGATATGAACTTGTGACACTGACATCCAATTCAATGGAAGAAACTCCTGGAAAGTTCTAATGTTAGGTAATTCCTTGCTGGTGTTATGTGTTCTTTTATATTTCTGTCTTAATTTGGTTTCATTGCTAACCTTTTTGAAAAAACTTCCTAGTTGTTGGAGCTTTAGCTCAATTGTACGTTTCTTTGGGGCACTATCTTGCTGAGATGCTATAATAAACATCTTGATAGCTTTTGAACTTTTATGCTGCACGTCTTTCCTTGCATTACTTACTGTCTGATTTAGATGTGAACAATTCTTAGATCCTGTTGAGATGCCAATGACCAAACATCTGAAATACAATATGCTTGAGTTGATTTTCTTTTATACCATGTTTGTTCGATAAATCTACATAGAGATGCATCCATCATCCCCCAAGTGGCAACCTTATAAGAAGGTCAAAAGAAAGAAGGTTGATTCTAATGGTTTCCTGCATGTGCTGCAGATTTATATTAGCTGCCTGCATTTCCATGGACAATTTAAACATACTTCTCATGAATCATATTTGCACAATGGCACCCTAACTTGAATTTGATTTTTCGGAAATGCAGCAAAACATAAGCCAGCATCTATTTCTTTCATGGGCACCATGGTGATGAATCAGCCTCTTTCAAAGTTGGGAAGCAGAGTTTGTGTAAACATGGAGAATTAAGATTATCGTGGGTTATGTTTTAAGCAACTTGTACATCTATCTGGATTTTTCACAGCTTTGTTTGTCAATGACTGCCCTTTACTCTTTCATACATACTTTGGCCCCACACGAACATTCTCCCCTCTGAGTCATTACTTTATGCAGTTCTTTCATGGAAAATGTCGGTAAGTAGAATCAATGAAAAAGAGTCATAGTAGTTATGTTTCTAGCTGTGCTGCTGCTGCTGCATTTTGTGTTTGTTTTCTCAAAATTCTGCTATAGATTTAAAGTATCTTTGGAGGATTATCTATTCGTACTCATATCCGAATACACATTAGATACAAAGTCAGAACTCACTTACCTTATAATTGCGTGCTTAATTTCTTCTGTCTCCCTCCACTCAAAATATGGCTGGAGTGGATCTGCCTAGGGCGTAAGGTAAATGTTTCAACCGGACACGGTAAGCTCTCTCCCTAGAAGAGATCCATCTACATTTTACCAGCGTTATGCTTCTTAACAATTGAACCCCAAGTTATTTTTATCGGTAATGATTCTCTGTGCCTGGAGCCAAATCAAGATTGTCCTGTAGCAAATGGCGATATGCCGATCACAGGTATAAAGCATAGTGGTGTAGCTTTCTAGTCCGAGCCCACTTTGTTGTGATGGAGATTTAGGGCAGCTTTCTCCAATCCCTGGCAGAGTCTCGCAAATGGGAAAAGATCACATGATTTATTTGTTTGGATTGTAGCCGATAATCCAGTTGAACATCTACATTCTCTGATGAAGTAGAATTTCATGAGCCAAAGCCTTCAAGATTTCAACCTTCATCCCTGGTTGGGAAGATTAGGCCACTCATCAGGTAAATCTTTATTTGATCTGCAAATTCGTATTCATGTCATGCATGTATTAATTTCTCATGTCGGATTTAGTTTTCATCTGTGTTTTAGTTATTTTCGTTTGTCCAAGATTGTTGGATCTGATTTCTACAATCCTAGGGTTCTACCAAATCTAACTAAATACACATAAAACAGCCGATCAAAATGTTTTCTTTGGCTAAGAGGTTAAAATCAGGAGGGGTAAGTAAATCAAAAACGGGTAATTATTTGATACACTGAGTCACCGGTCTGATTTTAGGTCTTGGGGCTTTAGTTTATGTTTTAGTTTAGGGGTTTATAATTTGGATTAATATCCTATACACCGGCGGTGGAAAGTGAAAGTTTCCACAAGTGACTTAGTTTTAGTGTATATGGAGTTAGTTTAGGGTATAGGGTTTAGGGGTTTAGGTGTAAGGGTTTATAAATTAGGGATAGTTGTTTCATTTTAAGGTTTATGGTTATAATTTAGAGTTTATAGGTTAGGGTTTAGTTTTTAGGGTAATATGGTGAGGGTTTAGGTTTTAACCTATAAACCCTAAATTATAACCCTAAACCCTAAACAACTATCCCTAAATTCTAACCCCTACACCTAAACCCCTAAACCTTATACCCTAAACTAACTCTCTATACCTAAAACTAAGGCGTTTGTGGAAACTTTCAGTTTTCACCGCCTGTGTATAATATATTTAGCCTTATAATTTTAGGTTCATGGTTAGAATTTGGGATTCAAGATTAAAATCTAAACACTAAATTCTAACTCTACACTTAAAATACTAAAATAAAACCTAAAATCAGTCCGCTTGTAATTTTTTTCACTTCCAGTGTATTAAATAATGAGATCCATGAGTCAACAATCTTTAGAGCAAGTGCTTAAAGCTCTTGGTTGACATTCTTCTCCTACCCTTAGGTTGTGGGTTCAAGATTCACTTTGAACAAAATTCTCATTTCCTTTCTCTAGGTAGAAATTGTTCAAAAAAATAATGGGATTCATGAGGATGTTATCTAAATTTTAACCTCGAATTCTAACTTTAAACCTTATATTAGTTTTTTAAATTGAATCCGTTTGTGAATTTTTTTTGGTGCATAAAAATATTTTCTGATAAATGCTTTTTTCAAAGGGATGGGTATTGTTTGAGAATATTATCCCCACAGCACAGCCAAAACAGTGTTGTGGGCAAATGATTGAGGCCATTTGTAGTATGAAAATGCAGAGTGAAGTGTCAAGATGGGATTGGTGTTTGCATAACCACAATATCTAATCATCTCTTCATGCATCTGATTTTCTTGAGGGGGAAGAAAAAGAGATGATATCTGATACTGATATTACAGCCATGTGCTGCCAAATGGCATTAGTCCTTTTCATAAATGCCTCCAAAAACAGGTGGGATGTGGGCCCCTGCTCCTTTGACATCTTCATCATTTTTGTGGCTTAAACTATGTTCCCTATTTCATCACCAACCTATTATTTATATATCCTGTTTATCACTTTTAATGTTGTACAAATGATTTAATAGAAATTTAATTAAAATATTAAATTAAGTCATTAGTTTGATAATAATTAAATATTCGTGTTAATATCAAGGTTCTAGGTGACACTTGTTTAATATAAGAAAAAAATCGATTATAACTAGGATTTTAAAATAATTTATCATAACATAAAAAAGATGATTTAAATCTTTACATGAAATTAGAAAATGAGTGTGACTTTGGTTGAATATTTCCTTTTTGAAATTTTATTGGGGAAAAACAACCCCTCGAAAATAACATTTGAAAAAATACCTTCATTCAAGCAATGTAGGATAAACTCGTGTTTTGCAAAACAAGAGTTCCAAACTCGTGTTTTGCAAAACGAGAGTTCTAAACTCGTGTTTTGCAAAACGAGAGTTCTAAACTCGTGTTTTGCAAAATGAGTGTTCAAACTTGATAAACTAAATATTTTTTGTTATTTAGCCACTCAACACGGAACTCGCGTTTGTAAAAAAAAAGAGTTTCAAACTTGCGTTTTGTAAATTGTGAGTTTGCCCGTGGCCTAAATGAGATATATTTTTTTAAATGTTATTTAAAGGGATGTTTTTCCTAATAAAATCTCAAAAAAAAATATTTAACCAAATGTGCCGAAAATAGGTGAAAACTCTAGTAAAAAAATAACCTCTTCAAAATTAGTAGTATTTTTTATTTGTTCAAATGAAGTGAAAATTACTGAGTGAAGATTTTTTTGTTAATTCATACAATAAAACGTAAAAATATAATTCTACTAAACCTGGCATAAATTATTACTTTTCATCTTAAATTATAAATTTTAAACTTTAATCTTGAACTTTAACTCTAAATCTTAGATATTCTAAAACTTAAATTATAAATTTTATAATTTACACATATAACTCCTGAACTATTAAACCTTAAATGTAAAATTTATATAATTTGTGTATCAAAATTTTCTTATAAATTATACTTAAACCATAATAAATAATGTTTACCTTGAAGGTAAAAAAAACACGTTTTTTTTCCTTATCTCCCTAATATTTTTTTTATCGCATCGTGTTCTTAATCTTTCTTTTTCGTACTTTCAAATTTCATAATTTCTTAATTATATATTATTAACACGAGTGTTCAAATCAGTCAAATTACCATGTATACTTTTTTGTTAGCTATGATTAAGACGGAAGTACTCAAATTAATCTAAAATTACAACATTTTTCGTCAACTCGAAACAAGTTTAGTTACATATTTTAGGATGATTTATGCGCTTTTATAGGCGAAAAGCTTTTACAAGCATTATCCTAGTAGTGTAAGTGTGTGTTTGGTGCACTTTGACTTAGCAGTGTCTTATAAATGAAGGTGTTAATTTTATAAAATGACACATCAATCAAAAAATAATTTTATAAAACTGATGAGTCATCCGTCAAGTAATTTCAAGTTATTTATTATTAGTTGTCTAACAATTTTATAAATGTAGGAGCCATTTTGATCTAAGATGAAACGTTAATGATTAAACTATTTTAAAAAAATAAGGAATACAATTATTATTCAATCAAACGTTAGAGTATTTTTTGATATTATGCCTTTTTTTGTCAGAGCATGCAATAATAACAAAAAAAATTAATGTAGAAGCCATTTTGATCTAAAATGAAACGTTGATGACTAAATTATTTGGCTTAAACTAAAAAGCAGCCCTTGAATTGTCTTTTTTTTTTAGTTTAAGTACCTAAACTATGGTTTGGGCAAAATAAGTCCCTAAAACATCATTTCTAGTCACTTTAAGATTGATAGTTATTTAAGTCAAAAGAAAATTATTTTGACTAATAAGATGTTGACACGTCACAAATTTTTTTTGACCAATAGATAATAGAGACTAAAAGAAGAAAAATGACATAGTTTAGGGACTTAAAGTGACCAAAATGATAATTTAAGAGCTTATTTTACCCAAATTATAATTTAGGTACTTAAAACAAAAAAAATATTGTTACGGGGCTGATTTTTTATTTAAGTCAACCTTTTTTTTGAATTATAAGTCAAACTATTTTAAAAAATAAGTGTTGCAGTTATTATTCAATTAAACGTTAGAGTTTTGATCCAAAGCAATAAAAACGAAACAATAGAGTATGCGAGGACGTTCTGGTGGTCAGAGCACGTTCACCTACTCTACTCCTTTCCTCTTAAGTCTCAAGTTTAAGACTCCTCAAGAACGTTATTTTCACCTAGATTTTTTCCCCTCTCTATAAGTAAAAGTAGAATAAGTTTTTTTTATTAAAAAAACGAGGCAATCTACAATGGAGCGTTAAGCGAAAAGACAATACTGTCCTTAATAAACAAACGATGCAGCGGTCCAGTGTGTATTGTGATAGCCTAAAACACTGCGTAGGATAATAAAAATGCAACAAGCTAGCTCGACCGGTAGATACGTAGAAGTGTAGAATCTGGTGGTGTCGGTCAACGGCAAGACATACTCCGCAGAAATCAATGTCGCGAAAAACAGGGGCCTTCCTTCACTCATTTGTTTTGGCAATTACGTAAATAAACAACTGGCTTGATGTCAATTTGCAACGACTGACTTTAACTCACTGACTCACTTCATTAAAGCTAATTTATTTGTCTTCCCACGCGCCCTGCGAATCACGCTTCCTCGCGTATCACGTTTTTTCAGTTTTCTTGTTTTCATTTTCCATACACCAACGCTTAATATTGGTAAAATTTTAAGGGTTTTATAAGAGTTTGGATTAAATATAAAATTTTATTAGAAAAAAAAGTTATTATTCAATGTATTATAAAATTTTTAAAAAAATTATTAAAAAACTCTCATTCAATGTATTATTAAACCCTAAACCCTAAAATTATAAACCTTAAAAATTCTAAAACCTAAACCATAAGCCCTAAACCTTAAACACTAAATTTTGATACATTAAATGAAATTTTTTTCAATCGAATTTTTTAGGGTTTTGTAATACATTGAATTGAATGATACAATTTTTTTCACAGTAGAATCTTGTATTTAACTCAAGCTCTTAAATAACTCGTAATCTATATATGTACTCATAGGTTAGATAAAATAATTTTTAAATAGTATCATTAAAATTTTTGTGCATAATATTTTTTTAAAAAATATCATTTTTTAAATCGATTCAAATAGGAGAGAACAATGAAAATCTCACTAATTTTTGGTTTAGTCATCAATATTTGACTTTTTCAATCAAATTTTTCATTTATAATGTCAGAATTCAAACATCTAACTCTACTTAAGAAATTAGAGACATAGTATATAATAATGTCGGTAAATTAACATTTATTGTTTTATTTTTTGTCCCATAATCAAACAGTTTGAAAATTATTTTGTTCTTATTAAAATATCGACTTTAACTTTTTTACAATTTTTAATATATTTAAAAAAATTAATAATATAACAGAAAATAACAAATATTTGATGTCAACATTTTATTAATAATAAAATAATTGATATTAGCTTAACAATTCATATTATTTTGTCATGATTGATTAGTTCAAAATTAATTCAAAATGGATAAATCAATGCGAGCTTTGAAATATTTAATTCATTTTGAGTTTAGATTGTTTTAAATCCAAATTATTTTGGATTTGAGTTATTTTAGTATGCTAGTATATATTTTTTTGGCCCCACTCAACTTTTGTGCTTGTCATTCCGTATCTTTTATTTGGGTTTAACACTCGAGTTCAAGTTATTTCCATGTTCAAATTTGTTTTACTTTTTTTATGAGTAAACTTGATTAGCATTAATTTATATTTGGATTAGCCAGATTAAGTTAGAGTTGAATTTGAATTAATCAACTCATATTTCATATTTGGATTAAAACTAACAATTATAAAATCACCATAAAATTGGTATATTTTCTAAAATATCAAGTTTTAAACTAATTCAACCATGGCACACTTCATAATTAAATTTAAAACCAATGAGTGGTTATAGCGAAAAATAAAAAGAGTTTTCCTCGTAAGCGATTCAGATTTGAGTAATGTTGTCAATGAAGTGTGTGTGAGTTTTATCTATAACTAAAAATAGAAAAGATACTACAAAAGATATCAGATTAAGAATGTACAAAAAAAAAAAAACACTTTGAGATTCACTAATTAGCGAAGTGGCCATAAATACTCATATTGTTTTATCTTATATGAGTTCGAATATTAACATTTACCTTGAGAATGTAATATCACTATGCTTAATAAAAAAGACGCTTCATGATTTAAATAAAATTACAATTAATGTTCAAACTATGTATTGATTTTCTTTTTACACTTCTTAAAGTATCTATAAATATCCCAAACCCTAATTAATTACGGCTAAACTACCTCTATAGTCATTTAACTTGAGAAAAGTTATATTTTGACCACTATATCTTTTAATTTTATTAACCAACCCATTTAATTGTTTAAATGATATCAACCGAGTCACTAGCCATAATATTTAACAAAAATAATACGCGGCATTTAAGTAAATTTGTATAATTACACATTTAATCTTTATTATTTAATTATTTTATCAAATTTGTCTTAATTTTAATTTAATTCAATCAATTTAATCTACCATTTACATGGTGACATGTGTCACCGTTTGATTGAATGAATTTTATCTTAATTTTAATATATTTATTTTTATAAATTTAATCCACCAATAAAATGGTGACAACATCTTGCATTAGAAGTATTGATAACATTTATTATTAAAGGTTATTAGTTGGTGAAAATTAAAGAGAGTAAAGGTGTATACGAGAGATTTAAAATCGGGTCTACTGAAAAATGAAAGTGCTTAACCACTGAATCAATATAAACACTCAATTAAAAAAGACATCATATTATACAAGGTTTAATGTTCAGAATATAACTTCACCCATAATTAAGTGACTATAAAAACAATTTACACATTAATTAAATCGAAAGATATTGCAATTTAAGTATACTAGAACATAATTAAGATCAACCTAATTATATATCAAATTTTTGATAATTAAAGAAATTGTGAACCCATTGAATGATCCTAGTGGTAAAGGATGGTTTTGTTTTTCGTAGGTGACACGAATTCGAGCAGCGTAGTAAAATCTAATAGTAAAAAAAACAGTTACAATCATATAATTATATTAAATATTAAAAAAAATAAAGAAATGATGTATGAGTCAAAAGTTGCACAAATCATTAATCATGGCAACTAACATATCTACTATATCTGAACCTAACAAGTGTTTCAGTAGAAAAGCGGATGATATTTATTTCAGGAGACACAAATTTAACCATAATGTCTGCAAGGTGTACGTGCTTTGTCAAATGATTAAAAATATATATGAACAAATACTACCTTGAAATCACCTTTAAGCTATTAAAAAAACATATATGCTATATCTAATGATAAATGCATTCCTTTATTTTTGTCACAAAAGTGATAAGATGCCAATCTATAAATTAAGAATAATATTATATATATATTAAGTAAAAAAACTAATTTTATATTTTTATTTAAAATTAAATTAAAATTTTTAATCTTAAAATCTAAATTATAAATTCTGATTCTTAAACTTTAAATTATTAACCATACAAATTAAATCCCTCAACTCTAAATCGTAAACTAATTTTTTAAAATATTTAAAACAAAAATTTGTGTAGCACAAAGATTACATAAAAAATATATATTTTTTCATTAAAAAGTGACCATCTAAAATATGTGGTGGCATGATAATGATTAGCGTTGGTTGTTATACTACAAATAGTTAAGAATTGAGGGGGGAAAGTTGCTATTTGTCATAATTAATCCGTGGATTTTTGCATCTAATCAATCAAATTAAAGACAAATCCTTTTGTGTTTTTAATATATTTAGTTGTCTAAAAGTACATCAACTCCCCACAAAACCAACTTATGATTGATAATTTTTTTTGGGTTATTTCCCACCAGCAACCAAGTATGGCTCTACAACAAAAATCGAAAAATCAAAATCGATCTGAAACGTAATGTTTGGTCGGTTTTTGATTTGTAAATTTAATAACCATGATTATTCATATTGAATCTGTTCATATATATTTTAATATTTTGACAAAGCACATGCACCTTGCAGACATTGCGATTGAACCTGTGTCTCCTACAATAAACATCATCCACTTTTCCACCGGGACAATGTTAGGTTCTATTTAATTTATACTTAATTTTAATTATTTCATAATATAAAAATATTTTATATTTAAAAGTATTGAAATAATTTTAAAAATACTAGATATGGAATATATTTTTTATTTTCTAAAATATTTTTAAGAAATGTTTACGAAAAACATATTAAAATTTTATCAAATAGTATTTATGTTAGGCTTGATAGACTCAATTTCATTCAACCGATTTAGCTTGCCAAGTGTGGAGAAAATTGTGTTTTGGGTGATTTTGTGAAAGCAAAATGATAGACAAAAGACACAAGGATTTATAGTGGTTCGACCTTCTAACAAGCACCTACATCTACTACCTTAGCTCCCACTAAGGATTTTCAGCCAAAATTCACTAGATATTCGTGCCCTTTTACCAGTTTAGGAGGCAGCCATTACAATCCTACACTCAACCTAAGTCTAGCAACCAAAGCTCGCAACCTGAGCTTTGGGAACACTCTTAAGCAAAAAGAAAATTTAGCAAACTTGAAAACCCTCACAAGGTGGATAGTTTGCACTATTTAAGCTCACTCACCCAAACCTAAACACTTGAACAAATGTGACAATTTAGGCTCACGAGTGTTGTCTATACAAAGTATGTACAATAAAGCACTAAGACAAATTTGACATCATATTGTTGTTGACAATTGAAGCATTAGTTTTCCATGGATGCTTGGAGGTCCCTTTTACACTCCCAATTGATCTTCTAGCCGTAGTAGACCGTTGGAATTGGATTGAAGCCGTTGAGGTCTTTATTTCCCTCTATAAATGCAATTTTGGGCAGTATAGTATCGATACTCCTGTCACTGTATCGAAACGACCTTCTTGAAAATTAGTCGTTGAGCCTACTTCAGCTTTTGTGTATCGATACACTTACGAGCGTATCGGTACGACCTGCATTTCAAATAGCCATTGGAAAAATGATCGTTGGGAGCAGTTAAGGCGTATCGGTATGCGACCAACCATTGAGGGGTTTAAAGCACTCTGTATCGATACGACAAAAACGCATCAGTACGTGGCAAAAACTTATCGTACAGTGTATACCGTATCAGTACAATGACTTTGAAAATGCAGGTTTGGCTACTTAAAATATATTTTAAACCATTCCAAAGCCTTGTAAAAACCCTTAAACATATTTTCAAATTGTTTAGACTTATAAAACATTTTGAAATCCTTTTTAATTTAGTCCAAATCAATTTTCAATTATTATATCAAAACATATATCTCAACAATCTCCCTCTTTTTGATATAATAAAACAACTTAAAAATTTGTTTGTGATTCTCCCCCTTTATAAAATAATTTTTGAATAAGAGACATAATTTTTAAAATTTGAAGCTCCCTTTTATTCTCACTTGAAAAATTAATTTTTCAAACCATTTAATCTCCCCCTTTTTGATATAATAAAACTTGATTTTTTTTTTGTGATTCTCCCCCTTTGTAAAATAATTTTTAAAATTTGAAGCTCCCCTTATTCTCACTTGAAAAATCAATTTTTCAAACAATTTATCTCCCTTTTTGTTATATAAAAAATAATTCAAAATACTTTAAGTTCAAAATAACATAGGAGGTTAAAATTTTTTGACACAAATAAGAATTTTGGTTTTAAAAATGGCTCCCCCTTACTCAAAGCATCATCAAATTGTTAGTCCAACAATTATGATAATCAAGTTGAATTAAAATAAATAAAACAAATGAAAAACAAATAAATTCAACTAAATTTTACCACTTGAACCCAAAAGAGGATGTGAAGCCTTCCTTCTTCAAGTGTATTTGCTTGTGTGTATGAAGTTCCCCCTTAATGTTGTACTTTATTGACTAATCTATATCAAACCTAAAACAAGTCAATCAAGTAATTTTTGGTATCTAAATTGTTTTGGATCCATAGACGTTAGTAGCACATAATTTTGTCCCCTTAGAAATTCATTTTTTTAATTTCATACTCTTTAGTTGAAGTACTTAGTAGTACTTCTAAAAACTGTCATTTAAAAATTTAAGGGCACTAGATTGCCTTTGATAAAAAATTATTTTAACAAAATTAGATTTAGAGCATTCTCCAATTTCACATGTTTGAACATTTTTGTAAAATAATTTTTTTTTGAGGTCATCAATTTTTCTTTGACGACCCTCTTAAACTTTTTGAAGCAAGTTTTGTAAAGCAAAGTTCTTTTCTCAAAGGCTTCAAACCTTGCTTCAACTTCGAGATTTGTTTTAGAAAGCAATTTGTTTTTAATTTTTAACTTTGAAAGAAATCTTTTGTTTTTAGAAAATGAAGCCTTGAATTCTAAAAGTAAATAATCATGGGTTTCTTGTAATTCGTCAAAAGTATATGAATTTACACAAGATGAGTTAGAAGTTACCTCACCCTCTCGGAGGGTCATCAAACATAAGTGGGCTACCTCATCATCGGTGGAGTTTTCATCACTCCAAGTTGCCACATATGTTTGCTTTGAAAATGATCCCCTTTTGTTGCTCTTGTGGGAATCATCCATCTTCTTCTTCTTCTTCGATTCATGTTTGGATCTAGTCATCTCGCTCTTCATGAACCGAGTGAACTTCTTGAAGAGATGAACCATCTCTTTATCTCCACTTTCCTCCTCACTTGATTCTTCATGTTGGCATGTGAAAGATGGAAGGGCAATGACAATGACATCAATGCCTTGCTTCTTGATCTTCTTCTCCTTCTCCCTCTTCAAGGGTTGAGACATCATCTCATGGGTGAGCAAAAATCCAACGAGCTCGTCAAGCTTGAGCTCTTTCAGGTTCTTTGCTTTTTACAATTACTGTTTTTTTTGGACTCTTATGAATCGAGAAGTTAGTAGATCAACTTCTGAATGAATTTGTCTTCTATAATCTTCTCTCCAAGACCTTTGAGTTGATTGACAATTGTGGAGAAACGGTCGAATATCCTCTTGATGTCTTCATCCGGGTCCATCTTGAAGTTTTCATACTCTAAGTTGAGAAGACCGATCTTGGTCTCTTTTACTTCGTTCGTTTCCTCGTATGTGACCTCAATCTTGTCGCATACTTCCTTGGCATCTTCACAAGAAGACATCTTCTTATAGATGTTGGGGATAAGTGCACAAAAGAGAATGTGCAAAAGCCTTACAATTTAGCTCAATCTTCTTACGGTCATCCGCACTCTATTTCTCATTGCTTCGTTGTGGCACGAATGGACCATCCTCAACTATGTCCCAAAGCTTCCAATCTTTAGCTTTGATGAAGAACATCATTCTTGTCTTCCAATAGGCATAGTTGGTCCCGTAAAAAAAAGGTGGCTTGTCGATGGATTGCGTCATTTTGTCGGTTGATTGTATTGTTGATCGAGCTAGTCGAGATCGCCTTAATAGGTGGTTAAACCCTCTCGATTGTGCCTCTCTCTGATATCAATTGTTAGGCTTGATAAACTCGATTTCTTTTAACCAATTTACCTTGCCAAGTGTGGAGAAGATTGTGTTTTGGGTGATTTTGTGGAAGCAAAATGATAGACAAAAGACACAAGGATTTATAGTGGTTCGACATTCTAACAAGCATCTACATCCACTCCCTTAGCTCCCACTAAGGATTTTCAACCAATATCCACTAGATATTCGTCCCCTTTTACCGGTTTAGGAGGCAACCGTTACAATCCTAGACTCAACCAAAGTCTAGCAACCAAAGCTCACAAGCCGAGCTTTGGGAACACTCTTAAGCAAGAGAAAATCTAGCAAACTTGAAAACTCTCACAAGGTGGATAATTTACATTATTTAAGCTCACTCACCCTAACCTAAACACTTGAGAAAATATTACAATTTAGGCTTACAAGTGTTGTCTATACAAAGTATGTACAATAAAGCACTAAGACAAATTTGACATCATATTGTTGTTGACAATTGAAGTATTAGTCTTCCATGGATGCTTGGAGGTCCATTTTACACTCCCAATTGATCTTCTAGCCGTTGTATACTGTTGGGGTCTTTATTTCCCTCCATAAATGCAGTTCTGGGCAGTATGGTATCGATACTCGTGTCATTATATTGATACTACCTTTTTGGAAACTAGCCATTAAGCCTACTTCAGCTTTTGCGTATCAATACGCTTACAAGCGTATTGATACGACATGTATTTCAAATAGTCGTTGGGAAAATGATCGTTGAGAGCGATTAAGGCGTATTGGTACGCGATACAACTGTATCGGTACGCGACCAGTCGTTGGGGGTTTTTAAAGCACTTCATATCGATACAACAAAAGCGTATCGGTACGGGTTTTGGCTACTGAAATTTTCTTGTAGCTGAAACCCTAAAGCGTATCGATACGGTGTATACCATATCGGTATGGTGACGTTGAAAACGCATGTTTGGCTACTTAAAACACATTTTAAACCATTCTAAAGCCTTGTAAAAACTCTTAAACATATTTTTAAGTTGTTTGGACTTACAAAACATTTTGAAATCTTTTTCAATTTAGTCTAAATCAATTTTTCAATTATTATATCAAAACATATATCTCAAAAGTTATAAAATTATTTTACTAAACTAACATACAAAAATCTCAAAACACAAAGTTAATATGAAAAAAATTTAAAGTTGATGTTAATCCAACCGAGAATAGAGAATGCACATAAAAACAGAGAGGTGTGTAATTTTCCTTAGAATAAAAGATGTATAAAATCCGACTCACCTTTAGGTATCATATGTAAAATAATCCTTGGCTTGACGATGTTTTCAATTGTTATAACCGTTTCAATTATGGACGGATTTAGAGGCGATTCTGATCAGGTGCAATATGAGTGATCGTATAAAAATTTTGAAAAAATTGAGCTCCCAAAATGAGTTAAGTTGAATGCTTACAAGTAGACCTGGCAAACTTGACCCGAGAACCGAAACCCGAACCGAATTACCCGAACCCAGACCCGAACCGAAACCGAAAATCAACCCGAAATTGACCCGAAATTTGATCCGAAACCCGAAATAAACCGAACCGAAACTGAACCGAATTTAGTTGAACCGAATGGACCCGAACCGAATAGACTCGAACCGAATGGACCCAAACCGAATAGACCCGAACCGAATGGACCCGATTAATAGAAATAAAGAAAGATAAAATAGGAACAGCCGCACAAATCACTAAAATGTCAAATATATTGACTTTATAAAGTCATATATAGGGTGTAAAAATCTGACCAACCTAAAAATTTGATTAAAAACGAATGATCTCTCATTGAACCGAAAATAACCGAACCGATATCAACCGAACCGAAATTAATCGAACCGAAAATAACCGAACCGAAATCAACCGACCCGAAATGACCCGAAACAAAATAGAACCGAACCAAAACCGAACCGAAACCGAAACCGAATCTGAACCGAAAATATCAGACCCGAAATAACCGAAACCGAAATGACCCGAACCGAACCTGAACCGATTGACCCGTTTGCCACCTCTACTTACAAGGAAAACAAAAGATAAACTACAAACAAGAGGTAAAACGTACAAAAAAAATAAAATGTCATAGATTTTGAGTCACGTTGTACTCATTTTTTATTCAAAGATCTGTTTGTCACACACACAACAAATCAACAAACATTTATTTATTTATTTTATTTTTTAACTTGAGAATCCCATTTTAATAAATCGCACATCACTTCTAAAATTATTGAGCTGTTTCTGGGTGAAGTCACCTTATAAAAATGGTGTCAGTTTTTTTTAATATTTATAAAATTTTATATAAAAACATTAAAATTAAAACTGACATCAATCTAAAATATTACTAAGACCACAATCTATATTATCTTCCAACTTCCTCAACACCAACGAGTTAAACATAATCAAATAAACTAAATTTATTTAATTTTAAATTTATTTTTAGCACGTTAATAATCTAAAACATTTAAAATAGAATATAGTTTTAATTTTTTTATGAAAATAAATTTAAATTGAAAATAAACACTTGAAAGTTTTTACTTAAAACTGATTATAAACAGTGACAAATGTATAACAATGCACGTAGCTGGAAGCCTGGAACCTTCCACTCAAAAGTACGGTAAAGATGGTGGGCTCCCCTCACAACCCTTAAATAATTTTTAGATAAACTATATCATTGACCATCATATTTTGGTTAATGTATTAAAATCACCACTTAAAAAAAAATCGACTCAATTGACCACTCAAACTATTGAAATTGGATCAATGTGACCACCAACCGTTAATGGGCTAAAGGAAAGTGACATGACAGTTAAAAAATTAAAGGTATAATTACACATTTGGTCTTTACTATTTACACATTTTTTCAATTTAGCCCTAATTTTAAACTAATAAAAAAATTAATTAGGTGGTGACACATGTCAACACCTTATTAGAGGAATTTAATTATTTATATTTGATATAATAAATTATTTTCCTCCTCCAATCAGGTGGTGACATGTGTCACTACCTATTTAGAGGAGAAAAATAAATTCAACCACAGATGCTATTCAGGGGAATCAAACATGGGCAATCTAAGTGCAAAGGCAATGACTTAGCCACTGCACCAAGCACAATTTTGTGCTTTAAAACACCAAATTCAATATATATCTCTTATTGGTTTCTACATTTATAAGCTAAAAAGCTCAAACCCTAAACACTAATTTCACATATATAACCCTAAACCTTAAACCCTAAATATTTCAAATTAATTTAATCATATTAGACAAATTAAAGTTTAAGGTTTAGGGTTATATATGTGAAATTAGTGTTTAGGGTTTGAGCTTTTTAGCTTATAAATGTAGAAACCAATAAGAGATATATATTAAATTTGGTGTTTTAAAGCACAAAATTGTGCTTAGAGCAGTGGCTAAGCCATTGCCTTTGCACCTAGATTGCACAGGTTTGATTCCCCTGGATAATATGTGTGGTTGAATTTATTTTTCTCCTCCTATTTAGAGGAGAAAAATAATTTATTATATCAAATATAAATAATTAAATTCCTCCAATAAGGTGTTGACACGTGTCACCACCTAATTAATTTATTTTATTAGTTTAAAATTAGAACTAAATTGAAAAAATGTGTAAATAGTAAAGACCAAATGTGTAATTATACCTTTAATTTTTTAACTGTCACGTCACCTTCCGTTAGCCCATTAACGGCTGGTGGTCACATTGATCCAATTTCAATAGTTTGGGTGGTCAATTGAGTCGATTTTTTTAAGATTGTCATTTTAATACATTAACCAAAGTATGGTGGTCAATGGTATAGTTTACCCTTAATTTTTTTTAGTAAACTACACTATTAGTCACAAAACTTTAGGCATTATCTCATTTTAATCATTAAATAATGAAAAATCAAATGTAACCCCGAAACTTTCGAATTGATTTTTTTTGTTATTGGGCTGTTAAATCATTAGCGACATGATGACGTGATTGTTATCTTTCCCATTTACCGTAAGACTAATATCAAAATTTCCACATTTCTCTCTCTTTTCAGATTGAATTTTTACGAAACCTACTTGAAACCGACGAAAATCCATCTAAATGATTGACGGTTTAATGCTATGAACTCGTCTGACGGTTGTCTATCGAGGTTAGTTTCGAAATTAAAAGAATGTTTGTTACTATTTTAATTTTAAAGAGATCTTCATAAAATCTAAACTAATAAAGTGGTATAATCAGACGATTTATTCGATATATAGGGTGGTTGCAAACCATAACAAAGAACTGTGAAAAATCTTAAGTTTGATGAAATTAGTGTTTAGGGTTTGAGCTTTTGGCTTATAAATGTAGAAACCAACAAGAGATATATATTAAATTTGGTGATTTAAAGCACAACTTTGTACTTGGTGCAGTGGCTAAGCCACTACCTTTATCTAAGCATTGCCCAAATTTGATCCACCCCCAACGAATGTTGAGGGATTTTATTTTCCTCCTCTAAATAGGTGGTGACACGTGTCATCACATGATTGGATGATGAAAATAAATTAATAAAATCAAATATAAATAATTAAAGTCCTCTAATAAGGTGTTGGCACGTGTCACCACCTAATTAAATAATTTATTATTTTATTAATTTAAAATTAAGACTAAAATGAAAGAATGTGTAAATAACAGAGACCAAAAGTGTAATTTTAAAATTTTCCCGTTAATTGCCACATGACAGTTTCGTCACTCCACCATTAGATTTTTAACAGCTATGGTCAAAATAGGTTGATTTTATAAGTTCAGTGGTCTGATTGACGAGTTCGTTAGTTTAGTGGTCAAAATAAAAATCTTTAATTAATTCAGTGATCAATGGTATAGTTAACCCAAAATTTAACGGTAAAATTAAAACTTTTTTATAATTCAATAACTAGAATGAGACAAACCCTAAAATTTAATTACTAATGATGTCATCTACTCTTATTCTTTTAATTCTAACCTATATATTATGTTGAAAATAAAGATTTAATATTTCAATCTTAGTTTATCATAATTCGTTCTATAAAATTTCCTGGTCTGATTATGACACCGCAAGTTATTACTTTAGTAGTAATTTTTTTTGATGTTATTAAGTTCTGTACGGAGGTTTTTACCGACCGTCGTTCAGTTCGTAGAGTGAGTAAAATTCGATTCGAAAAAATTGAAAATTTTAAATCGAGGCGAAAATTTGATTCGTCATAATTCGATTCGAAATTTTATAAACTTGACTCGACTCGAAAAAATTTCAAATAAAGTTTGAGTTGTAAAATAGAAATTTAAATAACTCGAATAACTCAAATTTTTAATAATTATCAAATTAATTTTTAAGTTTGAGTCGAACCACTCAATTTTTCATAATATATATATGTCACATATGAAGAAATATATATACATATCTTATGTGATTATAGAAAGTTGTTTAAATTAGAATCAAATTAGTTGATAAAAAAATAGAATCAAATTGTACTATAACATGAAAAACAATTACAATTAAATTTGAATTACAAAATAAGACTCGTTAAATTGAAAAATTCAAAAATTTTAACTCGATTCGGCTCAATCAAATGCTCATCTCTAATAAGTATAACACTAATATTAATTTTATCAACTTTCTATTAAGGTCAAAGACTTGAATCTTGACGTCGTGAAAGGAGAGCGCTAAGTTAAGATGGTTGTTCTTTCGTATTAGACCTTTGCACAACTCGATTCAGATTAGTGGAACAATAAGTCGGATACAAGTGGTTAAATAAAAAAAAATGGAAATGGAGGCGCGTGAAATAAAACAGGGAATTTGGGGGGGAAAGGAAAGGAAAGGGTATGAGCTGTGGCCCTGTGGGGATGGGACCCACCACCCATGTGCCCTTCCTCATGTCTCCACCAGCCCCTGCCTCTCAATCATCAGCATTCTCTCTCTCAAAACACCATCTTCTCTGTGAAACAAAAAAGTTGTGATTCCAAATTCAATTTTCCCTCAAGATTTTTGGTTCCAACAATCAACAAAGTTTCAATCTTTTTTTCAGCACAGTGCAAGTGAAAAAAGAGTGTAGGTAGTAGTAATAGTAATAGTAGTACTCCTCATGTCGAATTCAGAGGCTAACGGCGCTGCTACTACAAACGGAGCCTTAATGGACTCTCAGAGACAGCAGACGGCGGCGCCCGCCAATGGTTCCCTCGCCGTTAAGAAGCCGCCCACCAAGGACCGTCACAGCAAAGTCGATGGTCGTGGGAGGAGAATCAGGATGCCCATCATTTGTGCAGCTCGTGTCTTCCAGTTGACTCGCGAGTTGGGTCATAAATCCGACGGTCAAACCATCGAGTGGCTCTTGCGTCAGGCTGAACCTTCTATCATAGCCGCCACCGGCACGGGGACCATCCCCGCCAGCTTCTCAACCGTGTCGGTTTCCGTTCGCGGCGGGGCTAATTCCACTTCCTTGTCGTCGACCACTTCTTCATCTCTGGATCATAAACCTCTACTGGGTCCCACTCCTTTTATACTCGGGAAGCGCATCAGGTCCGACGACGATAACTCCGGAAAGGACGATTCGGGTGGGCTTACAGTTGGACCCGGCGGCGTGGGGTCCATCGTGGGACCCGCGGGTACGCATACGGGTGGGTTCTGGGCTCTTCCCGCGAGGCACGACTTTGGTCAGCTGTGGAGCTTCGCGCCGCCGGATATGGTGGTACAGACGGCTGCTCAGCAACCTGCTGCTGCTGCTGCGTTGTTTGTTCAGCAACAGCAAGCTATGGGTGAAGCGTCGGCGGCGAGGGTCGGCAATTATCTTCCCGGTCATCTAAATTTACTAGCCTCACTTTCCGGTGCTCCGGGAGGATCGGGTCGGAGAGAGGAGGATCCGCGTTGAAATTTGGTGACCCATTTTACCCTTGTTGTTGTTGGGAGTATATATATATTATATGTTATAAATATTCTGTGTTTTGTTGTGTGTGAATGTTGAAGATGATTTTTAGTTGGAATTTCAGGGTTAGGGAATTAGGGTTTTGGGCTGCATAATTTGGAATGATGAATGGGATTCAAATTAGGGTTTTTCTTTAGCACTCTTATTTTATGATCATTAGGGTTTGAGGGTTTACGTTGGAGGAGAGGGGGAGACAAGAATCAGGGTTTCAGCGACTGATTTCGCCGCCGGCCGCCTGCCGCCTGCTGAATTTGGGGATTTCTTTTCTGATTAGTCAAGTTTGCTAATAAAATTTTTATGAGAATGATTCTGTGCAAGGAGTTGGTCATTCTTTTTGTTTAGTTCCCATATTGAAACTGCATTGTCGGCATTCAAATCGGTTAAACCGATTCGAATGCCTGAAGCTGACGACCCGAGATTTGCTCTACGATGAGGGTTGCTGCTACTATGGATTTATGTCCTCCCTGAATGTGTGGAACAACACTTCTTGCTAATGGTGTCTGAGAATTACTAGTTTCTTTGCTGCTATCTGGTATAGCTTAGCATTGAACATTATTGGCTCATGATATGCCACGGGGATCTCCCGGCGTTCACCTGTCGACATTGATTACATGATCGGTCGGCACTGTTGTGTGAAAGATAAAGGGCTGTGGTA
Organism: Hibiscus tridactylites; assembly: GCA_958450335.1. Classification (NCBI taxonomy): domain Eukaryota; kingdom Viridiplantae; phylum Streptophyta; class Magnoliopsida; order Malvales; family Malvaceae; genus Hibiscus; species Hibiscus tridactylites. The sequence goes on from OY288287.1 coordinate 23,664,308, forward strand.
TCTGTTTCGACTCCGGCTCCGGCTCCTCTCTGTAAGACCCCTGTTTCGGATAATTTTAGCTGTATTCTTAGCCATTTCTTAGATTTTTATCAGCGTGCAAATAATGTGTTCTTTATGTAAGTTGGATTGTTCTGGGTGCCTGTTGTGTGAATAAAGAAGACCCATCTGTTTTTCCCAGTTTCATCTGCACTTACTTCTGCTTCACCTACTAAACTATCTGTTCGTGTTCGATTGATCTGTTCTTCCATTACTGGCTTGCTGGGTCTCGTTGGTTCACCGTCGAATACGACTGAATTTCGATGGTCTTCAGTAAGAAACTAGTGGTATAAACTTTGTTATTAGAAGCCGGATTGCATTCAAATACACTAATTAAATAAATTAAGAATTTCCGTTTAAATCGATCCGGTTATACCGGTTTAATGAATCATAAGCTCATCCCTAAATGCATACATCCATTTCTATAAAGAAAAGGTTTCCTATCCAAAACGGGGTGGTGCGGAATCCGAACACGATTGCGATTGTCCTTGACCGAAACACAACTACCGGAGGGTTAATGAACACATGCAGCAGTCATCCGAATCTGGAAAGGCAAGTGCAGTTAATTCAAAGTTTGGTAATGAGTAAATGAGGGGTGAAATCTATGCATTCTTCATGCAAGGCAATGGCTTCAGTTCTGGCCATTTTTATGATACAGAGGGAGATGGTGACTGTTCTGCAAATGGTGAAAGAAATTGCAGTTTCCAGGGAAAAAAGGAAATGGGAAACATGACGGATATGTCGGTACAGATTATTTGTCCAATGGGAAAATGGGTTTCTCAGTACTGTTCTAAAAAATTAGAATAGTTTTTTTTAAATGATTTTTTTTTGTTATATTTAGAGTTGGGCCTGCTTGTTGCATGATAATAGGTTGATCTGTTTTCAAATCAACACGGTGCATTGTGATTAAGACAGTAAGAGCATAAGAAGACGAATGTTCAGTGAAAAAGAAAATATTGTTATTTTTAAAAAATTTAAATTTTTACCGTTTGTTTGTAGGATTAATATCCTATACACTGACGGTGAAAACTAAAAGTTTCTACAAACACCTTAGTTTTAAGGTATAAGGAGTTAGTTTAGAGTATAAGGTTTAGGGGTTTAGGTATAGGGGTTTAGAATTTAGGGATAATTGTTTTAATTTAAGGTTTAGGGTTATAATTTAAGGTTTATAGGTTAGGATTTAGTTTTTAGGACAATATGGTGAGGATTTAGGTTTTAACCTATAAACCCTAAATTATAACCCTAAACCTTAAATTATAACCCCTGCACCTAAACCCTTAAACTCTATACCCTAAACTAACTCCTAATACCCTAAAACTAAGGCGCTTGTGAAAACTTTTAGTTTCCACCGCCTGTGTATAGAATATTTATCCTTGTTTGTATGCACGTTACCAAAGGCCTAAGCAAAAGGAATATGTACTATCATGAGATCGCATTATATGTTAAAAAAATAATAAGATAGTTTTTGTAGTGTTAAAGTAGGTACCCTAAATCTTAAACTCTAAACTCTAAACCTAATTCATATATTAAATAATTTTATTAAAAAAATAAACTTTATTTGAGTACAATAGAAGTATAGGTTCATTTAGCAAATTTTAAACTAATCCAAGAGTTTTTTTAATAGTTTAGCCCAAATTTATGATATTAATTTGGACTGGCTCCATTCTAATTGCATTTAATTTTAAGATAAGGTGAACTTAAATTTTCTTTCCAACAGAAATTAGAGGCCCACAATTTTGCCTTTGAATAAAGGGCATGCCCCATTATATTTGGGACAGCTTTTGCACTGTGGTGGATTAATTTGGAAAACTGAAATTAAAACACATGCAAACATCCAAAATCAATGCAAATGGTGGGGAGCCTCAAATTTTCAGATCTGGGTGGGTGTACCATATTTGTATTATGTTCTGTGTGTTCCATTTAAGGGCACATGTCCCATTTTCAATTTAATATAATTATTGGAGGTGGTTGTTTAGGGACCTTGAACAGTAAAGAGAGACCTTGCCAGGGCCTATTTCATAAGGCTGAATATATTTTGATACATTCCCATATTTAATATGGATCTCGAATCCGGGTAACATAGTTCGAAAACAGATTCTAATCAGATATTGCATAGCATATCTTAATGTTCGACTCGAGTAGTTAACGAACTTAGTCGAGTTCTTTGAGAACACTAAAATATTGCATATCAGTTCTGCATGATACATTGTATCAAAATTGTTATCTCATGGTGTACATTGTAAATCCCTCTCCAAATCATGAAAGGTGGAAGGATGGATTTTATGAAAAATGAAACAAAAGTGACCAAATCGGGATAAAATGTTAAATCCAGGACACAAGTGTTAATTATTTACTATCTGCAATCAGCACCAACAGCTTCATGGATAGATTTGAAACCATCCCTTTGCAAGCACTCAGCAAGTTCAGCCTGCCAATAAGTACGGAAAAATATATTACAACTCGGATTCGAGCAGGAGTGCCGTATGGATATGTGTTTGACATAGATATGTTAAGTATTTTATGAGTTTTGCCATGCATTTAGAATGCCATTTCTCATATCTTGCCTGAAAATGTCAGATACAAGTTGAATGTGAAATCAAAGACTCGATGAATATGCGTCATCGTAGGAGACAGCATATTTTTCTGTCGCAATTTGTAATCTTTAACGTCCTTTAGGATGCGAGGCATAAAGAAAATAAACAAAACTAAAATAGAACTCGGAATTTAAACGGAGAATACCTTTATTCGGGGAATCAAGGCAGGTCCTCCATATGCAAATGCTGTATAAAGCTGAACGAGTGTTGCTCCGTCTCTTATTTTTTTGTATGCATCCTCACCACTGCGTTGAATGAATAATTCAAATTAACAATGGAGGAGTAAATATAGATAAAAGCAGTGACGATGGGGACGACGGTGACAGTAACGTCGTTGAGACGATGAGATAAATCAGTAATAATGATTAATAGGTATACGAACATTACCTGCTAATACCACCACAGCCTATTAGAGGGATCTTTCCCTGCAAAGAAGTATGCATGCCAGCTTTATAAGTATGACACATACTCTTTAAGAACTTTACAAGCAAAATAATAGAATTCAAACAGAAACTCGGACGAGTAGAAGTATCTGAATGCTTTACAAGTCTGATTTGAAAATAGAGTTGCATAACCGTTAAAGCTCATATAATTCGAGCAGCTCGTCAATCTATGAAGCTTTTGATCCTCACATCCAAATTAAGAGTATAACCCGGGACGGATAACATAATGATCAAATTATAATGCCCTCAAGAGTACAACCTTGAAGCGTCTTGGGATGTCCAATAAGGTAATGCAAAATGGAAAACATATACAGTTCCTATACGGCAGACACTACAGTAAATTACATAAAGCAGCAAGACGGCCAATATCTATGTCAATACCCCAAGACAAACAGTATGAATTTAATGCTCAAAGACTCCAAGAATTTGAATCGACAACTACAAAACGTAAAAAGGAACATTGGTCAAATTATAAAACATCACCCCCAATGTTTTTATATACTATTAAACTTCCACTTCTGTACTTTCAAGAGTGTGGCTTTTGGAAAAGAAAGGCAGACGATATTACCATATCGAATCACTACAATCATGTTTAGAATAGAAGATATGATAAATGAAAGGCCAACAGATCCAATATATCAGAATTTTCTACATGAATATACAACATACCCTTGTTAGCATATACATCTCCTTTAAGATGTTGTTTGACAAATCAAAGAGAGGCTTCCCGCTTAAGCCACCCGCTTCTGCAGAGACTGGATTTTTATCTACAGGATCTGATCTCGAAATGGTTGTGTTAGATATGATCTAGAAAACATGAAAGGGAAGAATGTCAGGGAAAACACGAAAAGCAAGAGAGAAAAATGTCATATGGATTATAAAAGCATATATAGAAAGAATGACCTAAATCCACCATCAAGAGGAAACTTCTAATCATATAGAACATGGACAAGAAATATACGAAATTTACAATTGGAAGAAAATTACCAATCCATCCAAGCGGAGGGCAACAGCAACCTAAAACCAAAGAAAAGAAACAATAAGAACATAATATGCGTAAGCAATGAAGTAGTGTCTAAATACACTATTCAAAAAAATAGTGTCTACATGCAAGTAGAGACTTAGAGCATACTGCTGCAATATCCTCAAGGTCTTCTTTAGACAAGTCCGGAGCAATTTTAACTAGCAATGGAGGAGGACCTTCCTCACCCCATTGCATTTCATCACGAGCAGCTTGAACCTTTGATGAAAGAAGCAAAGCATAATTGAGAATAGTGAAGTTCTCCCAGATATATACAGAAGGATAATTAAGTATAGAGCTAGAGATTTATACCCTCTTAACAAGATCCTTCAACTGTTTCCTTCCTTGGAGCATACGCAATCCGGGAGTGTTTGGTGACGAAACATTAATAACCTAAGAAAGTTGAAAAGGATGTCAATATTATGGCATCTAAATGACGAAATTCAAGAAAAACTCAAAGAAAACTTCTCAAAGTAATATATCATAATGACATTTCTTTTTGAAAAAGATGCACCAACCTACCAACAAAGGAGGCAAGTAAAAGAAATCACAAGGAAAGAAATCAGGCTATGCAACAATTTTAGATACTACAATCAATCCTGTCATTTTTTGCGCGAAACTTTTGTACTCAAAGCAAACTTGAAAGGAATGAATTAACTCAAATAAAGAATATAGAACTACCAAGTAATCAGCATACTGGGATAACGTGTGAACTCCTTGTACATAGTCCGCAGCTGCATCTTCACTTGATTTATTCTTCCCCAGATTGACTCCTAGAATTCCAGGACCAGCTTTGCCCCCATGTTTAGCTTCTTCATTCGAGGATGATGTACTCGAAGTCTCTAACTTCCTCTTACCATGCTGGGCACCTAATCTCTTTGCAACAGCAACAATTCCTTCACTATTGAACCCACAGCGGTTGATGATAGCACTGCCCAACAAATCGAGTTAGATAGAATAGAAAAACTTGAACACCAAGCGACATGAATCCAAGCAATCAAATCTCAAGGCAAGACCACAAGAAAGAATGGCCTTATGCCCGTTCCATAAAACAGGTGAGTTTATATTTCAAAGAAACAGAGGAAAAGGAATATTAGGTGTCACCCTTCTTGTCGTAGTCTAAAGATACGTGGCTTTGGATTACCCTCTTGTGGGACAGGGGTTACTGATCCGACTTCCACAAAGCCAAAACCCATACCAAGTAAACCTTCAACAGCTTCGGCATTTTTATCAAAGCCAGCAGAAAGACCTACAGGGTTCGAAAACTTCCTTCCCCAAACGTCTAATCCCAGAATCGGTGAATCAGGTCTCTTCTCCCTGGGAACCCAACCACGAGCAGCAGCTGCAACAGCTAGTGTATGAGCTTTCTCAGCATCCAAAAGTGCAAAAAACGGGTTTACAAGTTTAGTAGCTGAGAATAGCCAACCACTGCCAAAGTTCCAACATCATATAAGTTGGTCTCAAATAGATAGAAGATGAGGATTCATTCAAGAAGCAGGTATTTCTATCAATGGATCCATAATTTTTTTTACATAAATTTAAAACCAACTTAGTCATATAACTCGCAAGGGGGAAACCCTCTTCATTCACAAAATGTAACAAAATACAGGGAAAAACCGAAAAACATTTAAAAGTTACAAAGAAGAGATTTTTCATTGGGATGTACAAAATAAGTACCAGAAAGTTGCTTCATCAACAGTACTAACATAAGCTCCTCCTGCTATAATTAACCCTATGGTAGCTCCTGTCAATAACCTTCGTCCCTACAACAATGGAAGCAGCAAAATAATATCTTACAACAGAAAAACTCATGCAAAAGTCAACGCCCCATACTGCAACATTTAAAAAGCAAAGATTGAAATTTCAATGTTCTAAACTATCACATGAACTAGAAGAAAAAAAACCCACTTAATTTGCAAGAAGTCAATGCTCTCAAACATTCTTCCCTTAAGCCAGTAAAGCAGAAAGAACCAATTTTGATCACCCTAATCCCAATCACAACTTCCAAAATACCCAGTACCCTTAAACTAAGCTTAGCTGAACTTTTGATTACTTAAAATATTGGAAATTATAAGAAAAAGTAAACAAAACCCCATAAACCCTTTAAAATGTTCTCATAAAAGGAACTTACTTTCTTTGAAGAATGAGGGATTTTAGGAGCAGAAGTAGCAGCGGAAGAGCAATGCCTAGAGGGTCCAATGGGAGTTGAAAACACCCTTTGGCGCAAGAGATCCTTAAACAATTTCCCAGCCGTCCTTATTGCCATGAAAATCAAATTAGAATGATTTTTCCAAAACTAAAGGGGAAAAAGGAAAGGAAAGAATGAAACTTTATGGGGTTTGATCTTTTGTAATGAAAAGTTGAAAAGAGAGGAATATAGGGGTTTTAGCAGAGGAGGTGGCTGTGAGGTTTTTGGTGCCTTAATTAACCCTTAAGTGCTCGTGTCCTCCAGAGAATATGGTCCTTACTATATTTTTGGAAATAATAATTAATTAAATTTAATAAATAATAAAAATATAATTTATTTTTTAATAGTCAAAATGAGATTAGACGGCAATATCTGTTTTTATAAAAAAAATTAACCTTTTAATAAGTTATATACATGTTGTAGACAAAATAATTGAACACGCGTCTTATAAGATGAACAACATTTACATTTCAGTGAGACCACTTGTTGGACTTTATATTAATGTTTATATATTTTTTTAATAATGTGATGTGATTAAATAATAGTATACTCTTCTAATTAAGGATTCGAATTGGGTGGGAAATATCCAAAAACCGTGAGGATCCGAATCGACTGGATGGAGAATATACGAAACCTTCACCCACGAGGATAGGGGCAGGAAAGTTTTATCATCGAAGCTCAAATAGGAAGGAGACCGGAATTACTATATTTGAACTGTGAGATAACCGAACCGTAACCGTATAAATAACTGTAGAGATCCTTAAAAAATCCATAAGGATCCCTGATATTTTACTATTTTACTAACAATGAAATTACCTATCTTATTATCAATATATTTATGTTTTTTTAACTTTATTAAGTTTTGGTGGCCTCTCTAATAATTTACGATTTTTTGTTAATTATATAATCTATTTATCTCTCTATTTCTGCCGTTCATTTTACACAAAAATTTTGTTCCCCTTCAACCACATGTTTAAGTGTATTGAGTATATGACATGTAAATTGAAATCGACCATATATTTTGGTTAGTAAAATAGTAAATTTTGTTTAACTTTTAGAGATGAGAAATCCCCGAAAACTGTGGGGATCTTATGAGTATGCGGATGAGGACGAAAAATTTACCGAAACATATAACGAGAATTACTCAAAATTATACCCGCAAATGTTAGGAAAGAGTAGAGAATGCAAAGCCATCTCCAAACCGACCGATTCTAACCCCTAGAGATAACTTTTTTTTTCCATTGAGATCATATATATTTATAAACTTAAATTTAAAGTGCCAACGTTTGATGCACAACAGTAGAAAACTTTTTTTTACAAGCATGCCTAATTTTAATTTTACTAAAATTTAAATTTATAAAATTTTAAACCATAAACTTTAAGTGTTAAACATACAATCTAAATCCTCTAAAACTTAAACTTTAAATTAAATTCGCTTGTAGAAAACAAAATTTTCACCGCAAATATTTTCCCTAAATTTAAATATTTTTTATTTTTAAAATGTTTATTTTTGTTTGACACTTTAAAAATATTGAATTGGACTGTTTATTGTAATATATTACAATTATTATTTTAAATTAATTAATTAATATAGTAAGTTTTTTCATAACAATAAAAATTTTAAAGAATTGTTACTATGAAGTAAAGCAGTTTATTCGAAATAAAACTACTCAAAACTATCAAAAGTCTTGTTAATATATGATAATTAATCTCTATTGAATTTTTTTGATAAAAAAATTAACAATCTTTATTGATTTTATTATCACATTAACAAACAACAATAATTAATCTTTCTTTGGTTTTATCATGACATCGTAAACAAACAATAATAACAAACAATAATTAATCTTTCTTAATAATAAAGGATGATGTAATTTATCTAGGTGACCCGAGTTTGAGCACCACTTTTGCACGATGTGTATATCTTATTAAAAAAACTAAAAAAATTAAAAAGATGAAATCATGGTTCAGATGAACAAATGGATATGCCACACGTATATTTGTTATTATATAAAAAAATAGTTCAGATGAAATCATGGTAGTATTTAACAAATTCATAGATTTTCTATCATATTAAATTATTTTTATTATTTAATTAGTGTTATAGTTATACCCCTATTAAACTTAAGATTTAATACAACACTTCAAATAGTATCTAAATAAAATTAAATTTATAAAAACAATTATTTGATAAGTTAAATTTATCAATATTGTTTAACCTATCAAATAACTATTTTCTAATGCTTTATTGAAATTTTTTCGAATCGAATTAATTTTACTCACCTTAAACGCCAAATTGATTTTTATGCCATCTGATTAGGGGTGGAAATCGGGTGAGATGGGGACGATTTTGCATTCCTCACACCATCCCTAACACTTGTGGTTACTGTCTCGGAGAATCCCCATTCAGTGTTTTCAGGATTTTTTTCGTCCCCTTATCCTCCTCGCGCGGATCCCTGCTAGGGGCGAAACTTGGAGTTAAAGTTTGAGGGGCCAACTTAAACTTTTTAAAAAATTTGGAGAATTAAACGAAAATTTTCAAAAAAAAATGATGGTTTAGCTAAAAATTTTAATAACTTTGAGAGATTTAACAAAAATTTAAAAAATTGAGAGGAATTTAATTAGAAATATTCAAAATTTTAAAGCTAATATGATTTTTGAAATCTTGAGGGGGCCAAATTAAAATTTTTAAAAATTTTAGAAGTAAAATTCGAGTTTTTCAAAATTTTGGGGGGCCATGGCCCCCGCCGATCCCTAAGAGCTTCAACCCATGATCCTTGCGATCTTCAAGGAATCCTATCCCAAAAATTAAACAAAACTACTATTTTATTGACCAAAATAAATGACCAATTTAGTTCAAAATATAAACTTTGTATACTTCGATTGAAAATTTGAAAGCAATTACAAGATGATGAAGATTGAAAGGGTGTTGTGTTGGGGAAGATTTAGACGAGAATTTTAGCTTATATCTAAAAACTAATATAGAAAGATGTTGAGAAACTTAAGTGTAGCTAGGTTTGAGAGAAAGTTGTATTGATAATAATATAGTTAAAGTTTATTTATTTGGTTATGGTTCAATTATCCCATGATTATTTATACGGTTACAGTTCGGTTATCCCCACAGTTCGAATATAATAATTTTGTCCCTATCCCCATTTGAACTTCGATGATAAAACTTTCCCATCCCCGTTTCCATGAATAAAGATTTTAGTTATTCTCCATCCCATCGGTTCGTATCACTACGATTTTCAGATATTTCTCGCTCAATCCCTACCCTTTCATCTGATCAGAGAGCATGCAAGACAATGTCTCATGCACTCTCTCTAAGGGCTTCGCCAAGCATAAACTGCTAAAGCTCCATGCATGGAATGTTGGGGAAGCCTTTGAGGGAGAGTGGAGGAGAAACGCCTTGTTTATATATATATTGTAAGTTGTAATTGCTTCGAGGCTTGTTTATATAGCCTCATGATTATTGCAGCTAGCTGGGTGGAACCTTATCTCCCAATCTGATACAAATTGCAGATTCCGATAAAAGATTAAAAGAATAAGTTATGCTTATCTTTCTTCTTCTTCTTCTTTGAATTATTATCGGATATCAAGCATCTTTCTACAACCATGATGTGTTTCTTCACAGCAAATCAACATATATTATTGTCTGTTTTGCTCTAAAATTGAGTCAGGTCGACTAAACCTTATTAATATCAAGGTTCAGTATGAACCAAAATGGCGTTAATCAAGAAAAACCTAGGAATGGAGGCAATCAAATTTGGACTCTTTTCATCTCGAATCTATCACAACAGATCCATTGGAAAGGCCTATGGCAAGTTTGTGATCGACATGGTGTAGTCGTAGATGTTTTCATTCCATTCAAAAGGACAAGGGCGGATCCAGATTCGCCTTTGTTAGAATGAAAACGAAAGAAGATGCGGATCGAGTTATCGAGAGATTGAATGGCGCCTAGATTTATGGGAGTGTGGTAGAGATGAAGAATTTTGTGGTGATTCAGAGTTTTAAAAGGTCATGGTGTGTTTGTGGTGATTTTAACGCTACTCGTACACTTGCGGAACATCAATGATGTAGTGGAAGTGTGGTAGAGATGAAGAATTTTGTGTCTTTCTTGAGTGAAGCCTCGTTATTGGATATTCGAATGCAAGGAAAACAATTTACTTGGTATGGATCGGGGAATAAATGCAGCCGTATTGATAGATTTGTGGTGACAAGCGAGTGGTTAGATCCTTTTAGTCAAGTGAAACAGCTAAACTTGCCGAGGGGTATCTCCGATCACACACCGTTTCTTCTTGTTGGAGATGATGAAGATTGGGGTCCAAGACCATTTCGTTTTCTAAATTGTTGGATGGATCAACGTAAACATTTAAAAGATATGGAACAAGGAAATTTTCAAAAATGTTGAGCAGAAACTTGCTTTGTTAACAAAAAGGTTAGATGAGTTGGATGCAAGAAGGGTGTCGGGTGGGATGGCTCATGAGGAGGAAACCCGAAAGTTAACTTCAGAATTATGGCGATCGCAATACACGTTTGAAAACGAATCGATTTGGCGACAAAAATCGAGGGCACTCTGGCTAAAAGAAGGCGATCGCAATACACGTTTTTTTCATCATACGACTAAATTAAGGGCGATGCATAATAAGATTTCAGGTATGCGGTTTAAAGGGAGATGAGTTTCTAATTTAAATGAGTTGAAGCATTTTTGTTTTCGAGAGTTCCACAAACATTTCTCCCAGCCAGCATGGGGCGACTCTATTGATATAACATCACAGTTTCGCTCCATATCGACATCACAAAGTGCTTGGTTGGAAGCTGAATTCAAGGAGGAAGAGGTTAAGAGTGCTATATGGAGTTGTGATGGTGCTAAGGCTCCGGGGCCGGATAGTTTAGCTTTGCGTTCTTCAAGAAAGGATGGGCTTTTGTGAAGGAAGATGTGACGTCAATGCTAGAAATTTTCTTTTCTTCGGGGTCATTGCCGAGGGATTTGAATTCAACTTTTGTAACTCTAATTCTTAAGAAGGATGAGCCGATGGAAATAGGAGATTATTGGCCTATTTGTCTCCTTAATTCGGTGTACAAAATTTTATCGAAAGTGCTTGCGGCAAGATTGCAGACAATGGTTGATAGAGTTGTTAGCGATACACAATCGACGTTCATTAAAGGGCACCAAATCATGGATGGAATTTTGTTGACGAATGAAGTGATACACTCCATGGGGCATAGAAAATTTAGAGGGGTGGTTTGATTCTTAAGCTCGATTTCACGAAAGCATATGATTGTATCCGTTGGGATTTCTTGGATCGAATAATGGAAAAAATGAAAATTGGTTCCAAGTGGCGTGGTTGGATTTTGGAATGCCTACAAATGTCTTGCCTTTCGATTTTAGTCAATGGAAGTGGTACGAAAGAATTTGCAATGCAACGGGGATTGCGGCAAGGAGATCCATTATCTTCTCTTCTCTTTGTGATGGTGGTCGAAGCTTTACACCTCCTCCTTGTAGAAGCCGAGGATCAAGATTTAATTCGGGTTGTTCAAGTGTCTACAATGTGCAAATTTCTCACTTGCAATTCGCTGATGACACAATATTATTCTTCCAAAATGATGTGAGTTATGCACATAATTCGAAGAAATTGCTTATATGTTTTCAGTATGGCTCCGATCTCAAGATCAATTTTTCAAAATCGTGTCTTTATACCGTTGGAGTGGGGTATGAAGATGCTGTAGAAATTGCAAACGTGCTAGGGTGCAATGTTGAGAGATTCCTTTTATTTACCTTGGTCTGCCGGTGGGTGTTAACTCTCGTCTTCTTAGTGTTTGGATACCTTTAATTCAACGTTTTCGCACGAAATTAGCGGGTTGAAAAGGTAAATCTTTGTCTTTTGCGGCGCATCTTGTCTTGATAACTTCAATTCTCTCGACCCTTCCCCTATACTATATGAGTGTGTTCCATGTGCCTAAGAGTGTGATCGTGAAATTAGACAAGATTAGACGACAGTTTCTGTGGGGTGGTTCTGATGCAAAAAGGAAAATGAGTAGAGTGAAGTAGTATACAGTTTGTCGCCCTCGACACTTGGGGGGCCTCGGTGCTGTGGACTTGAAAAAGCGAAACATGTGTCTTTTAGCAAAATGGTTTTGGCGATATTCGTAGCCGGCTAATTCTTTATGGTGTGCTATTATTAAGGTGAAGTATGGTGAGCACGTCCTATAGTGGTGGCCGAAACGGAAAACATAATATGTCACGAATTTGGAAACAAATAATGTGGACTGTGTACAACATTGTTTGAGTGAAGGTCGGTTCTTTTGGAGTGTGGGGGACGACCAATTAATTCTTTTTTGGCATGACCGGTGGTGCTTAGATATATCTGAAGGATGTTTACCCACGGCTTTTCCGGGAAGCATCTAATAAATTGATGCTTGTATCTGTTGTTCTAAAGATGGTAAATATGGTGGTTAGTGAATGGGTGATTTTGTTTCGTCGCCCCTTACATAGTTTTGAATGGAGACTCTTGGAAGAGATGCGAGCTCTTGTGTGTGCGACACCGATATTGGTTTCGAGGGTGGATAAATTGATTTAGAAGCCTTCGACATCAGGTGTGTTTTCGGTAAAGTCTTTGATGTCTCATAGGTCCACATTCAACCTCGAAGAGGACTGTTTTGAACATACATTGGTTTGGAAATTAGAAGTTCCCCCCGAAGAAAAAATGTTTTTTTTGGTTTACTCTTCCTAATCAACTGCCAACTATGGTTTTTTTTGTGGGATCATGGTTTACGGATAAATGATGATGCTCTTAGGTGTGTTGTGTGTGCTGATGGAGTAGATGAGCTTAACCATATTCGGTTTATGTGCCCGCCTATATACAATCTATGGTCGAAATTTTTCCAATGGTGGGATGTTTCTATGGTTCATCCGCTTTCTCTTCTTGATTTTATGGATGTATGTTTTCATGGGCAGTTTGTGGGGCATGTTCGACAAGTTTGGCTGGTGGCTTGTGCTGCTATGTTGTGGTCTGCGTGACTTAGTCGAAATGAGCTGATTTTTAATAAAAAACTTTTGAAGGATGATGAGCTATTGTCATTAGTGAAGCTTCGATTTCTCTATTGGGTAAAAGCATCTAAATGGGGCTTGGACATTGTTGAAAGTTAGTGGTGGACATGTCATTGGAGTGTTTTTCCGGTGCCTCCTATTAGTGTGGTAAGATCGAATATTGGTTGGGAACCGCCTTCACAGGGTGTTCTCAAGTTTAATGTTGATGGCTCGGCGAAAGAAAAATCAGGCCTGGCGGGTTGTGGAGGAGTTTTACGTGATTATTTGGGTAAAGTTTTAGCGTTATTCTCGGAGACCCTAGGAATAATTGAGTCTAATGAGGCTGAATTATTCGCAACCCGGGCTGCTCTGATTTTCTTTGATGTGTCGAGGTGACGAGATGTGACTTTGGTGATTGAATCTGATTCGAGAGTCGTTGTGGCTTGGATCCTTAGGCGAGAGCATCGGCCATGGAGGTATTGAAAATTTTTTAATTAGATTGATGCGGCTGTTGTGCAAATTCCTCGTTTAGTTTTTAATAATGTTTATCGTGAGGCCAATTCTATTGCGGATGCACTGACAAAGGGTGGTATTCACTGAGCTTCTTGGCTTGAGGTGGTGTTTTTATGTTTGTTGTTTTCTTGGGTGTGGTTTTGTGGTTGTATTGTTCCTTTTTGTGTTTTTTCTGTTGGCGTTTTGTTGTTCTAGACATGGCCACAAGTACTCCTTTCTTCTATTTAGGCGTAGAGAGATTTTTAACGAGGCTTGTGGTTATGTGGATTGACATTTTTTATAATAAAACTTATTTTTGCCGATAAAAAAAATATCAAGTTTCAGTCGACCCTAATAATAATCACTTGTATAAGATTATCATGAAAATGAAATCATGAGCACTTAGGTTGGATTAGCATCATTGAACGCGGCTAGGTTGTCTCTATAATGACAGAGAAATTAATCTTCTGAGAATATTGATCATAAAAGAATCTTAATCTTTAGGCAGTGCTTCATAATCGTAAGTTGACATTGCATATTGAACACAAAAACCATATATTTGTTAATTGTACACTTTATTTTTCCTAAATTGTCTTACATCCGAATCGAATAATATCGGTGATTAAGTGATACAAGTCTTGTTATCGTGGTAATCGAGGAGATGATTCGAATCCTGACATTGGAACCAATGAACCGGATTGCATATTCGCATCGAATGCAGCTGTTGGATACGGATATTTTATTATTCACCATGATCTAATTGAAATATATAGACATAATCTCAGGTGTGGCGTCGATCACCATAGAACCAGAAATTACATTAAATGCAAACTTCATTTTATTGTTCGAGACTGGTTTAGGTTGAATCCAAAGGGAGCAAAGAAGAAGCAAACGATGAGCCTTTATCTAAACAAATAAGAAACCTTTGAGACATATGTAATATTCTAACCCAACAACAAGTTTTTAAATTACTATACAAATATTCTCATCTACATCCACATAAAAAGCAAGTGGTGGTTAAGATTTGTTGGCATCCTAAAAGAACTCCCATTAAGTAGATTTTTAAACGAATAAAAATTATCTGATTTTTTTTCGGCGTTTGTATTTATTCCCCTACTCTCAAAAGTTAAATCTTAGGATTTAAAGTTAAAGTTTAGGAAATTTGTGGTATCATATATTTTTAGAGTTTAGAATTTACAATTTAGGGCTAGAATTTATGATTTAAATTTTTAATGTTGGGGCATAGAAAGATACACTAGAAAGGGGCAGAGGATTTTTGTTCTTTTCAAACTTGCAATTTAGAATTTATGGTTCATTTACTAAGCAAGGGGAGAGGAATAGAAATCATTTTTCCGTTTTCGGTGTTTATTTTTATGTCCCACACTAAAAACTAGATTTGTGGTTAAAGTTTAATGATAAAATTTAAGGTTAGAGTTTAAAAAATTATGGGTAGAGTGTATTTTTTATAAATTAATATTTAAAATTTAAGGCCAGACTTAAAATCTTTTTTAGTGTTGAGGCACGAGAATGAGTGAAATGCATACATTAGAAATAAATAATCAAGATACACTCTTTAAAATCCAAATTTCGAACGAGACATCAACCTAATCCCTCTCCCAATTTGTAATTTGTTTTGGTAACAAAATAATCTAAATCCCATAAAATAAAATACAAGAATGATAATTTTAATTAGGTAAGCTACTTTTTTATCACTCAATTTTATTCGTATTTTTGTTTAGATTTCTTAATTTTAAAATTTTTAATTTTATCATTAAACCTTGTTTTCATCACTTGAACATTATTCTTTAACGTCATTTAAATTTCTTTGATAAATCCATGCAAAATAAAAAAAAAACTTTCGGAACTTTCCACTTAAATCCACATTTTCAAACTCTCTTCCATTCACCACCGTTGAAGTACCTTCTTACAAATTTAAATAGCGGGATGTCGAGTAGGAGAAGAAAATAATATATCTTAATTCCACGTTGATCAAATGATAGAGATTATAGATTAAACCAAAATAAAGTCAAAATTTTGATATGAATTTTTTTTATTTTGAGAGAATTTTAATGAAAATCAAATTAAAAAAAAAAGAAAACTGAACATTTTGGTACCGGTTACGTTACAAACAATGGTTGATAGTGTCGAACAACGGAAGGGAAGGGTTTTAGCTATGAGGAAAAAAATTGTTAAAATTTTAGAAAAATAATTTATAAATAAAAAACCCAAAAAATGCAACGCTTTTGTGTTCGCATTAAATACTTAACAATTTATATAAGATGAGTGGCCAAAACAGAAATACATGCATAATTTTTTATATAAGAAAGGAGAACTCGTTAAAAATCTTTCTCATGTCAGAATCATATCAAAATACAATTTTAAAAGCGGAAGGAAGAAAAGAGTGACTGAAATTTTATTAAGAACAAAAGAACATCCTCAAATTGTATACAACAGTCAAAATCAATTACACTCCAACTAACCCTTTACTAGACACCATTTTCACCAACATCACAGCACGTTTACAAAAAAGCTACTGCAAAATCCCCTTCTTTGCCAGCAAATCTGCCTCCATATTGCATACCCTCGGAACATGGATATAAAATACATTTAATTGGCATAATTTAAGTTTCTAAACAAATTAAACAAAAATTTATCTAGCTAAGCCACGTGGATATAAAATACATGGTGATCGTAAAAATCAAAGCCTAGCCATAAGATTTACACAAATTTAGTAAATTATAATTGATTTTATATAAAATATTGGTTGGCTGTAATTTCACAACCTCTCTATATATTTGAAACGAAAGAAAATAAAAAATCATTCTACTTTCAAGCTAAAATAAAATATAAAAGACATGGCAATAAAATTTAATGTTGTTTGTACGATGTCTATAATATTACTTTTATTTCTTTCTGCCATCGAAGTTCAAGCAGATACTCTTGATGTCGTTGCTAAGTTTGGCGCAAAGGCTGACTTGAAAATAGATTTGAGTAAGGTAAGTAAAATTGCAAATCACTTTAATACTCCAACGATGAAAACATGTAGAATTTATTTATTAATACATTTTGTTTTAGCCATTGTTGGATGCTTGGAAAGAAGCTTGTAGTTCAGCAACTCCATCAACAATTGTGATTCCTAAAGGGGTATATATGTTAAGTCAAGCAACACTAGAAGGTCCTTGTAAGGCTCCTATTGAGCTTCAAGTTCAGGGCACTATAAAAGCTCCAGCTGATCCTAAAGCTTTTAAGGAGCCTAAATGGATCGAATTTAATAAAATTGAAAATTTCAAAATGTCTGACGGAGGAATTTTTGACGGTCAGGGAACACAAGCTTACAATAGACAAGGTTGTGATAAAAAAGACTTTTGCAGTACACTCCCCATTGTAAAGTTTCTTCCCTTCTGCTAGAATTTGATATTTTTTTATAGTTATAACTAATATATAGTTTTCTCTAACTCTATTTTAACTCTAAAATTAAATAAAATATAAGGTTTGATTATTTGACAAACGCGATGATACAAGATATAACCAGCAGAGATAGCAAACAATTTCACGTTAATCTTTTGGGATGCAAAAACATTACTCTTGAACGTTTCAACGTACGTGCACCTAAAGATAGTCCAAACACAGATGGTATTCACATGGGGAGATCAGATGGAGTTAATATTATTGACTCAGAAATTAAAACCGGCGATGATTGTATTTCCATTGGGGATGGTTCCAAAAATGTGGACATCAAGGGAGTAACTTGTGGACCAGGACATGGCATCAGTATTGGTAGTCTTGGAAAGTTTGATAATGAAGAACCAGTTCAAGGAATTAAAGTATCAAAATGCACCATGAGTGATACTTCTAATGGTGTTAGAATCAAGAGTTGGGCAGGTGAATTTCCTGGCACTGCATCAGATATTCATTACGATGATATCACCGTGAAGAATGTCAGTTGCCCTGTCATAGTTGACCAGAAATATTGCCCATCGAATAAATGCAAAATGAATGTATGTAAACGCTTATTAAAAATCCTAATACACTGGAAAAAGTTTATCAATCATCTAAATATTAATGTGTTCATGCAGGCTGAATCAAATGTTAAACTGAGCAACATTAGCTTCAAGAACATTCGTGGTACGGCTGCGCTTCCAGAAGTTGTTCGAATCATTTGCAGCGGTACTTTTCCATGTGAAAATGTGGAGCTCGCCGACATTGACATTGCGTATAGTGGACCATTAGGTCCTGCAGTATCTGAATGTAAAAATGTAAAACCCAAAATTACTGGCAAACAAAATCCGGCTGCATGCGCTGCCCCCGTACCACCAAACCCTACTCCTACGGTTTAAATGGCTTGCAACGATCAAGGCGAATGTAACTCATGCACATTTTTATTTTATATAAATGCATCTATTTCATTTGAATTCTATGTTATTAAAAAACTTTTACATTAGTTTTTCCTCTTTACTCCAATTGAGTCGCAAGGGCTCTGACCTTTTTTCTTTGATTAGCCGACGGCGGTTTCAACTTTTATGTTGGTTACCGTCTGCCGGATTCATTAGTTATCTATTTTTTATTTTCTTGTTTTTTTATATTTTTAATAAAATCTCTGTCTTTGTGGCACGTTTTTTCGTTACTTTTATGGTTCTTTTGATCTATCGTTTTGGCATGATTTCAGCATACCTTAGCGTTCGTTTGGTGTTTTTACAATGATCTTCGCGGTGCTAGTTTCTGATTTTGATTCTGTCGGTGTTCATAGAAAGATAGATCCCCTCTCGGTTGATGGTTGTTTGTCGATGTAATCAGACCTGGGTAGCGGAGCAATCTGCCTGATAGTTTGATTCGCTCACCACTCCTTTTTCACATCGTAAAGCGTCTCGTTTGGATAGAGACAAGGAGATTCAGGAAGACTTCTGGTTTTTATCGGTAGGCTAATATCTATGAAAATATTTATTTTTCTTTGCATCTTTGAGTTGTTTGAGATTTTGATGTTCTAGATCTCATTATTCTCCATTTTGAATGCTTTGTATTTGAGATATTTTCATAGTTATTAATAAAATTCAGTTGTTATTGTCAAAAAAAAACTTTTACATTAAATTTAATTGTTTAAAAAATATACTTGAATAAAAATAAAAGAACATAGACGATAATATTTTATGCATTTCAACTTATTTGACTGGACGTTATATTCGGCGCACGTGGATGAGAAAATTTATTTCATTTAATATTTTTATTTCAAGTAAAAATTATTAAAGTTTAGTAAGAACATATTTCTCATCAAACTTTACCTATTAAGCTTTATATTGTATTGGTTTTAAAATCATAATAAAATATTAATGCATAAAATATGTGTTATAATAACACTAATTCCGAGTTTGAATAAAAATAAAAGAATTATTTTAGCTTTAAAATTTAATAAAAATTTGAAGATTAACTTTTAAAAACATTCTGAGCATTGGGGTTAGAGTTTGATATACTTCATTTGTGTACACCAATAAAATAAAAATAAATTATGTTTTTAATATTTTTAATATTTATTAACTCAGCTATTGTTTTTTTATTTAATGTCAAACCATTCAATTCAGTTTTTAATATATTTTTATCACCGGCGTCGAACGAGTGACAATTGCACCAGATCTCCATCCCTACAATCAGAAGTTTACCATATCTTTATCCCCACAAAAATACCCTATTTAAGAACGAAATCAATTCAAAAAAACATACAACAATTCTACCTTTCATCCCGAACATAAGACATGACAGATCGAGGCAGCATGGGAGGAGTTGTCATTTTGTTCGTTAACAACCTTCCATCAAAACTCCATTGGTTTTGTAAGATTCTGAAGTGGAATCAGATGTGGAAATGGTCCAAAAGGTAAGGTCTAATGGTAAGAAATTCTCAGGGGCAGAGAAAATAAATAAAGTGAATATTTCAGGGGATAAGGGTCCGGAATCAGAAGAAGAGAGTAAGGAAGATTTGAGAACGGAGGCGAGTAGCGACGAGAATAAGAGCTACAACTTCAAATTACCTGAATTTCCAAATAAAGTTAATCAATGAAAGGAGAAAAGATACGTGTCTCTACAGGATATCCAAGATAAAGCTTTAACTGAGGCTGAGAAGAGAAAAAGAGATCGTGCGAAAAGGAGATACAAAAAGAAGGTTAAATCATCGGAAAAGCTAGAGGTGGATGGAAGATCGCTGTCTGATTCAGACCTGAAAGATAGATGAGAAATTTTAACCAAGGAGGCGAAGAAGACTCTAAAAGTGGGGAAGGATTTGGGCATTGAAATTCAAGGCGATGAACAAGCAGTGGTAAATGAGATAGCTCGACTAGAAGAAATTGAACAATCAAATAGGGGTCAGAAGTAGTGGAAGTCAAATACAACCAAGATGTGGATCCTATCCTGGAACATAAGAGGATTGAGTTTCAAGTTAAAAGTATCAACGACAAGCAAGACTATCAGAGATACTAAGGTAGAGATGGTGTTTATCCAAAAAACGAAAAAGGTAAATTTTAGTGAAAAAGAGATAGGGAGAATTTGGTACGATGACGAGTTTGATTTCAAGTTTTCTAAAGCTCCGGGCCGCTCTGGGGAAATTCTGACTATCTGGGACAAAAACAAATTTGAAGCAGAGAAGAGCTTAACGACTTCCAGGTATGTTCTAATTTCTGGAAAATGGGTTACTGAAAATACTTATTTTACGTTTATAAATGTCTATGCACCATGTGATAAATTGGAAAAAATAAATTTCAGGTAAGTTCTAATTTCTGGAAAATGGGTTACTGAAAATACTTATTTTACGTTTATAAATGTCTATGCATCATGTGATAAATTGGAAAAATAAATTTCAGGTATGTTCTAATTTCTGGAAAATAGGTTACTGAAAATACTTATTTTACATTTATAAATGTCTATGCACCATGTGATAAATTGGAAAAATAAATTTCAGGTATGTTCTAATTTCTGGAAAATGGGTTACTAAAAATACTTATTTTACATTTATAAATGTCTATGCACCATGTGATAAATTGAAAAAATAAATTTCAGGTATGTTCTAATTTCTGGAAAATGGGTTACTAAAAATACTTATTTTACATTTGTAACACCCGTGTTTTGGGGTTAGGAGTTATCCGTGTTTATAGTTCGAGTCAATAAAAATTAAATTAAAATAAATCCAACCTAAAATGTGGTGTAATTGAACTTTAATAAAAAGGGAAGGGCTTATGTTGTAATTTGCCCAAAAGCTTTTAAAAAAAAAGATGACAACTTTCAAATTGTCATCTTCTTCCCCTTTTCCCTTATCCCCCCCCCCCCCCCCCCCCCTCGTGAAATACCTCCCCCCCATTCCCCAAACTCTCTCAATTTTCAAGCATATATTTCATTCGATTTCTTCATCAATTCAAGGGGTTTTTGAAAGGTAATCACATATTTGAACTCTCCTTTCCATTTCAAGTTTAATTCAAGGGGTTTTTGAAAGGTAATCACATATTTGAAAGGTAATCACATATTTGAACTCTCCTTTCCATTTATAAATGTCCTAGATTTTAAAAATATGAACTTTTGAAAATTAGGGTTTATATCAAGTTTGGATTTTTAAGGGGGTTTTCCAATTGGGTTTGATAAATTGAGTTGGGGCTTTGCTTAATCATGTTAAAATGCACATTATATGTTAATTTGGTTGGATTTTGATGAATTTCCGAAATGGGTTTTAGGGGTGTATTTAAAGTGTCAAAAATTTGTGTTTTTGGAAGGGTTTTGTTAGAAATTGTTGGGTTGATATTATAGCAACATTGGGTGGGTGTTTTTAGATGTTTTGTGATGATTTTTGAGAGGTTATAATGTTAGTTTGATGGGATTCCCGTAGCTACTGATGTAGGTGGTTTTTAGGAGTGGAAATTAAGAGTTTTTGAAGTGTTTGTGTGGGGAAATGAAGGGCTGATGGTTGTACAACATTATGAGGGTGTTTTGGACATGTTTTGGAGTGTTTTAAGTGTTTAAATTAGGAGGTAATGGCTGGGTTTTGCTGGAATACGAAAATGGGATTATTTGGGAAGATTTCGGCTTTGAATTGTTGAGAAAATGTTAGAGAACTGAGAGCTGATGTGTACCAGTAAATTGTGGTTGATTAAGAGGTTAATACATTGCCTTTGATTGATTAGAGACATCGGATTTGGCCTTGGGAGGTTCGGGCACGATTTCGGAAGTTGTGGAGACTTGAGTTGGCTTTGCTTGGATTGCTTAAGGGAGTAAGGTGAGTGGTTAAATATTTCTAAAATGGTTTTGAGTATTGGTTCAAGCATGTGAACCTAGGATGGGCTTGGTAAACCCACCTAGAGTTGGGATTAGAGTGGTAGCCTAATCCCAAACTTTGATTAGAGACTTTGGTTGCACTCTTTAATGGTTGTATATGCCTCGTGTTAAATCGTGATGGTGTTGATTGTGTATATGTTGTATACATGTATGTTGAGGCATGTTGGATGCTTTGTTATATGCATGTTGACGATAGATATGATATGGTTATACACATGTGCAAAATATGATGTGTTATGGTTGTTAATGATGTACATGTGGTGTTGTCATGTGAAATGAAATTATGAGGTGATTGCTTTATCCGAGGATCATGGTGAGTACATGCTAGGCATGTAGACGTGGTTTGTGCATGACGGTAAGTCATGGTGAGTACGTGCTAAGCACGGAAGTTGTTAATAAATATCATTGTGGAATGTGTAGTATTGGCACTAGTATGCTTGGGTACAAATGATCGATCATTAGGATGTCTAGTGTGCACACGTGAGTCAAAATGCGCGCGTGGTCTTGATGATGGTAGTCATCAAGATGGAGTATGGGTACGCCCGGAAATCTTCTTATACATAATAGTCGGTGATGAGTGGAATCTCATCGACGGGCGTGAGGATGAGTGGAATCCCCTCCGCGTGAAACGAGGCGTGAGGATGAGTGGAATCCCCTCCGCGTGAACGGTGATGAGTGTAATCCCACTGTCAGGTAATGGTTGTATTGTTGGATGTGAGTTCCAATGGTTATCCGCGTATTCGAGTCATAGCTAGGTGCCAATACGGATTTGTGGTTTATGTTGCCAATATGTGATTAATTGTGAGCCAATGTGATTTGGGATGTGTTGCTAACACGGTTTAATATATGTGATTTCATATGTTATGGATTTAAACATGTTGAGCATCACATGATATTGAATATATGTTCATGCATCATTTATAATTATGGCTCGTGTGGATCGGAGGTAAGATCATGCATTTTATCTTGGTTGTAGCTCGTGCTTGGACCCTGCATTGTCGAAGGTTTGTTTTATGAGCTTACCCTCACTAAGCTTTTATGCTTACGCTCTCTTTTGTTCGACAATGCAGATAAATAGCTTGTGGGTGGCAAGGGCAATGAAAGGTCTCCAAGTGTTGCTTTGGTGAGCTCAATATATGAATTTTAAGTGATAGAATGTAATAGTTAAGCAATGGGATAGGTATTGTTGTTTGAGTTTGGGTGTATGTTGATGATTTGATTTGGCCTTGGTTTGTAAAACATGTTACGCTATGATGTATGCTTGTGTGTGGTGGCATGTCTTTAGATGTTTAGGTTGCCTTGTTATGGTGCAAACCTCTTATATGCTTATCTTGTGCCTTCTTGGCTTTGAGTTTCCTTGTATGACCTTAAATGTTGAAATGCCTTTGGTTGAAATGCCTTTGCTTGAAAGTTTTAGTTGCTTGTATGATTGAGTCATCACCTTGTGTTGAAATGTGCCTTTAGTCTCAAGTTTAAGCATGCCTAAACTCTTGGTTTGACATAGGATGCATGTTAGTGTGTTGGTTGAGGTTTGGGAGGGATTTAAGGGCCACCTTGTGCCTTAAACCAGCTCAAACCTGTGTTTTCGAAGCAGGGGTATCGATACGGTTGGTCCCGTATCGATACGGCCTTCATGTTTCAGGCCTCGTGTTTCGATACGCGAGGGGGCGTACCGATACTATTTTGGCTACTGGAGCTACTATCCAGTTCAGTATCGATACGAACCTTCATGCGTATCGATACGGTTCCCTTAGTGTTGACCTTGGGAAGTCAACAGTTGGGGAGGGTATCGATACACTCCTAGGGTGTATCGATACGGTCTCCACGGGTTGACTTTGACCCTTTGACCTGGTCAAGGGGTATCGATACACCCCTTAGGTGTATCGATACCGCCTGCAGTCTAAGTTTAAAATAGAACTGTATCATGATTGTTTGAGTTCGTCCAATTGCTTTGTATATGTTGTTCCGCTGTATGATCACTTAGGGTTAATATCCATTTAGACAAGATTTAAAAATGAAAAAAAATAGGGTTGCTAACCGAGGGGGAACCCTTTGGGTTTCGCTTCGGTTTTCCCCGTGTAGCTCACTCGGACCGGTCATCCGGCCAGACCGGGACAAGGGGGTTACAACATTTATAAATGTCTATGCACCATGTGATAAATTGGAAAAATAAATTTCGTGGGATGAAATTGTGGCATTGAGATCAAGCTGACAACACCCATGGATAATGAAAAAAGATTTAAATGCAATTAGATCCAGAAAAGAAAGAAAAGAGTGTGATATAATATATCCAGGAATTGAAGACTTTAACAACTTCATTGAGAGATGTAATCTCTTTGAAGTACCTCTCAGTGGGAGAAACTTTACATGGATTGGGCCAGGAAATAAGAGAAGCAAACTAGATAGGTTCTTGGTGAAAGAAAATTGGTATTTAGAAAACGACGATATTCCGGTTCGCGACTTGTCTCGAAAGATTTCAGATCACATCCCTCTGTTTATGGCCAGAGAAGAAATAAACAAGGGTCCAAGACCTTTTAAAGCATTCGACGCTTGGTTCTCCAAGGCCGGAGGCCTAAAGGTGATAAAGGATATAATGGGAGAGCTAAATAAGCCAGGGAAGACTTTACCAGCAAAACTGATAAGAGTAAAAAAAGCACTCAAACAATGGAATGCAACACAAGAAAATGTTAATAGCAAGGTAAGGAGGCTGGAAAATTGCATCAACAATTTGAAGAAATCTGGGGACGTTCACAGTTTGGATACACATCAAATAAATGAGCTGAGACAGATGAAGACGGAACTATGGGATAGCCTTAAAGTCCAAGAAGATATCTGGAGACAAAAAGCAAGGATAACTTGGCTGAAGCAAGGAGATTTCAGCACAAAATTCTTTCACAGAGCTGTAAAGATACGTGCAAAGAAAAATGTCATTCAAGGTCTGAACCTTGGGGAAAATGATGCAGTGAATCCCAGTAAGCTGAAACGGAAATTTTTTTGACCACTTCCTGAAACAGTTCAGTTGCAATACTCGAAACTATGAGGCTATTTTCAATGTAGAATTTTGTAGGCTTTCAGTGGAAGAAGCAGAAGCACTGGAGAAGTCTTTCAGTCTTGAGGAAATAAAAGATGCAGTTTGGGACTGCGAAGATTCGAAAGCCCCTGGATAGGACGAGTTTAATGTGACTTTCTACAAAAAATGCTGGGAGATAGTGAAGGAAGATCTGAAAAAAGTGATGGAGAATTTTTTTTTAATACAGGAAGTTTGTCAAACAATGCAAATTCTTTCTCTATCGTGCATATTCCGAAAAAAACACCAGCCACGAGACATATCTGAATATAGACCTATTAGCTTGGCGAGTTCCATCTACAAGATAGTGTTGAATGTGCTATCCAAAAGAATAAGTGCGATGATGGAAAAATTAATCAGCGAAACTCAGTGCTCTTTCTTAAAGGGACGTCAAATTTTTAATGGTATTTTGATAGCGAACGAGGTGATACACTCGTTACAAAATGAAGCCAGCAAGAGAGGAGGTGATCTTAAAACTTGACTTTTCAAAAGCATATGACTTTGTAAGATGGAATTTCCTGTTGATGGTCTTAGACAGGGTTTGTTTTGGGATGAAATGGTGTCAGTGGATAATGGAGTGCTTGTCAACTGTGAAGGTCTCTATTCTGTTAAACGGCTCTCCAACGAAGAAATTTACAATGAGTAAAGGATTGAGACAAGGGGACCCTCTATCCCCCTTCCTCTTTCTCCTTGTTATAGAATCTCTTCATGAACTAATTCAAAAGGTAGTGAGTAGAAGACTAATAGAAGGAATTTCAATTGGAGACCAGTAGATGTCGATTTCACACCTTCAATTTGTGGATGACACATTTTTTTCTTGCGAGCCGAGGAAGATCAATTGAAGCTCCTGAAAAGCATTCTCAGATGTTTTGAGGTGTGCTCGGGACTTAGCATAAACTTCAAAAAATCATGTTTGACGGGTATAAATGTAGCTATGAACAGGTTGGATTCTTTAGCAAATTTGTGTGGCTGTGAAAAGGGGAACCTTCCCTTTAGTTATTTGGGAATCTCGTTGGGAGCTGATCCGAGGAAAAAAACATGGGAACCAGTGGTTGATGTTGAGTGTGTAAAAGTTCTATTATTTACACCCTTTTTAACCCATATTTCTGCTGCATTCAAGCATCATTGCATTGCATTTAGGTTAGTTTACAGCAAAACATCACAAATATAGTAAAGGCACAGATTCTACTAAAAGATGGCTAATTTTGCATGTTGCTGCCATAGTAGACGGAGAAGGCGGGCGCAGGGCAGAGAAGCAGAAGAGCTGAACTGGACAAGCAGACGATGAGGACGATGCTGCCATGGATCTGCCGTGACAGCAGAGGTCGACAGCAAGTTAGTGGAGGAAAAGCAAAGTGGACCTCGATAGATAGAGAAAATTATGCTTGTCTGTCGTGTGAAAACCATATATTTTTCCAAGCCCCGGATCAAAAGATATGTCAAGCCAAAGCTCAAGGAGAGGAAATCCCAAGAAATAAGGAGGGCGGCTAAAAAGTAGGATCCTTGGAGATTAAGTATTTATTAGAATCTTACTTTTAATTAAAGTTGTAATCCTTGTTATCTTAGAATACTTGAGCCCAAAGCTTATATAAGGGCATAGATTTTAACCTAGGAGAGAGCATATACCCCATAACCGACAACTAAAACCCCTCTGCCGTTTACCCGCCGTCGATATGTTCTAAAAACCCCCTAGGGCCACGGGTTGTTTTGTAAAGTAGTTGCAAGAGTTGTTTTGTTTTAGGATTTTCCAAGTTCAATAAAATAAACTTCAAGTTCTCTTATTTTGGTTATTAATATCTTGCAAGAGCATCGGGAGAGCATTGTGAGGTTATCCATTTACTTAGCATCGGGAGAGTTAAGTATACGAAAGAAATAAGAGCAAGTTCTCTAGTTTATAGTTGAACTATCTTGTGCCTAGGGATAGGGCAAGGTTAAGTGGCTAAGGAAGAATTCATACACATCGGTGTTCATCCTTCGATTCACGCCGGGAGGTATCATCAAAGACGTGATCATCGACAGACTTGGACCTAGGGATAGGCCAAGGCAATTCTGGGATTCTTGCCAAACTTGGAGTACTGAGTTGGTGTGTTTGCTGCCGCGACAACCAACGGACAGCTGCCGCGACAGGTGCTGCCGCGACAGGTGCTGCCGCGACAGGTGCTGCCGCGACAGGTGCTGCCGCGACAGGCGCGACGACAGAACTGGAGTTCCTAAGCATTGCGATACCTGCACTACTGAGCAATTCAATACCAGCCCATTCTCTCTATCTTGATATCTCAATTCTTTTATTTGCGTTTTTCCTTATTATTTTCGTGACAAATCTTTTCAAATATTTCCTTTACTTTCGTGCAGTAAACTAAGGTGAAGTTATTAGCCCAATCCCTGTGGAGACGATATCCGATACTTCGTATCACTTTACTACTTGCGTCGTGTACACTTGCACTACAATTGCGATAGACTCTTTTACACGCAACAAGTTTTTGGCGCCGTTGCCGGGGATTGTCAACATAACTACACCTTTCTTTTATTGCACTTTTCGTTTTTGTTTTTGTTTTTCTTTCAATTTTTCTTTTTCTATTTTTCTTTGGTGCTTTCAACTCTTTCTTTTCACGAGGTTTTCTTGTTTATGCGCAGATCCAAAAGAGGTGAAGATCATGAATATCCATTAGATCCAGAAATCGAACGTTCATTCAATCTCAAGAAACAACTTCGCCACCTCTTAGCCAGGAACGAGTACCTTGAGGAACAGCTAGAGAAGATGGCCCGTAACCCGCCCGCTGGTGGTGGTATACCGCCTGTCGGCGACCCGCCTGCCGCAAATGGACGACGGTCCTGCCGTGACTACATGTTGAATGATCATGTAGAGCTGGAGACCACGCTGCCTGATATTGATGTTGATAACTTCGAGCTTAAACCTGTCATGTTTAGTATGATCAACAATGCCGGGCAGTTTAGTGGTGCTGTGACAGAAGATGCTAGGGAGCATCTAAAAACGTTCCAGGAGATATGTGGTTCGTTTAGACTGCCAGGAGTTAATCCGGAGATACTGAGGCTTCAGTTATTTCCCTATTCATTGAGGGACAGAGCTAAAACTTGGCGGAATAAACTTACGCCGGGTTCAATCATAACTTGGGCAGATTTATCTCGTGAATTCTTATCTCGTTTTAATCCTTCGCATTTATCTGAGCGATTACGTAATGAAATTGCTACTTTTCAACAGGAAGATGACAAGCCGATGCACGAGGCCTGGGACAGATTTACTACTCTTCTTCGGAACTGCCCGATGCACGGATTCCCCATCTGGAATCAGGTAACAAAGTTCTATAATGCTGCCAACTTACAAACTCGTATTCGAATTGATTCTGCAGCAAATGGACTATTATTGGATAAAGATCCGGACGAGGCACTGCAAGTTTTGAAAAATCTGGCCAAGAATGAGGAGCAGTTTCCAACTGCAAGAAGAGGGGGTAAACGGGTACCTGCTGTCAAGGATTATGAGGACGACAACACTATGAAATCACATGTAGCATTCCTTACTAAAGCAATGAAAAGGTTATTGAATGATGATGGACTACATTGATTTGCTGTTGAGGAAGTATGTGATATCTGTGAGGGAAATCATAGTCGGGATGAGTGCCCAATACAAGTAGAAGAGGGAAAATATGTTGGAAATTACAAGCTGAATTATAATTCCAACAATTATAATCCCAATTGGAGAAAGGATCCCAAATTTTCTTGGAGTAATCCTAATAATGCCCTGAATCCGCAAGCACATAATCAGAATCAGGGAGGACCTAGACTGCTGACGCGACAGCAACTGCCGCAGCAACTACTGCCGCAACAGCCGCCACAACTACCGCCGAAGCAACAACAGCAGCAACCAGCTGCCACGAATCAACCTGGAGACACAAATGGGTCAGGTTTCCCAACATATTAAGCCGAGGCAGACTGGAGGATTATCTAGCAATACTGAAAATGCTAGGCAGCCCACACATGAGCAGTGTAAGGCAATTACTACTAGGAGTGGGAAGAAATTACCAGGGCCAGAAAAGGAAGCTGAAACAGTAAAGGAACCTGCCTTGGATAAACCTGCCGAGGAAGCTGCCCCGACAGGTGATAAACAGACTGCTGCCGATGAGCCCGTCACGACAGCAGAAGCGACAGAGGAGAAAATTGATAAACCTAAACCTCCTCAGATTCGTATGCAGTGGGAAGGACGTATTGCTGACTATCGTCCACCGCTACCTTTTCCTCAACGGATACAACAAGCTAAGCAAGAATCTCAACTTAAAAAGATTTATGATATTTTTTAAGCAGGTTCATATTAATATTCCGCTGTTAGATGCCGTTAGGGAGATGCCCGATTATGCTAAATTTCTCAAGGATGTTATGTCAAAAAAATCTAAACTTGGGGAGTTTGAAACGGTAAAGATGACAGAAGGTTGCATGAGCATTCTTCATCGGCAGCCACCCCAGAAAAAGAAGGATCCGGGGAGCTTCATCATACCTTGCGTAATCGGAAATAAATTTGTGGGTAAGGCACTTTGTGATCTTGGTGCTAGTGTTAATTTAATGCCAAAGTCTGTTTTTCAGAAATTAGGTATAGGAAAGACGCGGCCCACGACAGTAACTCTGCAGCTGGCAGACCGCTCTTACGTTCATCCAGAGGGAAAATTGAAGATATTCTGGTAAGAGTGGATAAGTTTATTTTTCCTGCTGACTTTCTTGTTTTAGATTGTGAGGCAGACGAAAACGCACCAGTCATCCTTGGGCGACCCTTCTTAGCCACGGGAAGATCACTGATTGATGTGGAGAAAGGAGAACTCACAATGTGAGTAAACGATCAAGAGATTAAGTTGAATGTTCTCCGAGCAATGAAACATGCCGATGTGGACGAGGAATGCAAGGTTATCACTGACGTTACCCTTGATCAACCCTGCATCAGGTCGGGCTGTCACGATATTAAATTTGGTCACTACCGCGGCAGCCACCTACAGGACTGTCACGACAGCAACAACGACAGCACCGACGACAACAACTTCTCTGAATCCGATACATCTGATACTGAAGGTCAGGAGGAGCTAAACTGGTTAGGCAACCGTCCAGGTAAGTTATTCGAACCTTTGAATTATACTTCGGATAACCATTTAATCCAAAAGCCATCTACTGTTGAACCACCTGCCTTAGAACTAAAGCCCCTTCCAGGGCAGTTAAAATATGCTTTTCTTGGTTCAAATGATATGTTGCCCGTAATCATCTCTTCTAAGCTGCCGCAGGAACAGGAACGGCAGCTAATCGGCATGCTAAGGCAGCACAAAAAGGCGATTGGATGGACGATTGCTGATATACAAGGCATTAGTCCGGCGTTGTGCATGCACAAATCCTTCTAGAGGAAGATCATAAGTCGACTATAGATGCCCAAAGACGGTTAAACCATGCGATGAAAGAGGTGGTGCGTAAAGAGATAATTAAGTGGTTAGATGCTGGTATTATTTACGCCATCTCCGACAGCAAATAAGTGAGCCTGATGCAATGCGTTCCTAAGAAAGGAGGAATGACCGTGATAACCAATGAGAACAATGAGTTAATCCCAACCAGGACTGTGACCGGTTGGAGGGTTTGTATGGACTATCGGAAGCTTAATAAAGCTACCCGAAAGGACCATTTTCCTTTACCCTTTATTGATCAAATGCTTGATAGATTAGCAGGAAAACCTTACTATTGTTTTCTTGATGGTTATTCAGGTTACAATCAAATTGCTATTGCATCGGAGGATCAAGAAAAGACGACTTTTACATGCCCCTACGGAACATATGCTTTTAGGAGGATGTAGTTTGGATTATGTAATGCACCCGCCGCCGACCACAGTCAAGGGTATTAGAAGTTTTTTAGGGCATGCTGGTTTTTACAGGAGATTTATTGCAAATTTCTCAAAAATAACTAAGCCCCTATGTCATCTTTTAGAGCAGAACCGACCCTTTGACTTTAATGATGAATGTACTGAAGCATTCAAGGTTCTGAAGGAAAAACTGGTAACAGCCTCAATAGTATAGCCACCAGACTGGACACAGCCATTCGAGATTATGTGTGATGCTAGTGACTATGATGTCGGGGCAGCACTTGGGCAGCGCAGAGATAAACTGTTTCATGTCATATATTATGCCAGCAAGACATTGAATGACGCCCAAGTGAACTATACCACCACAGAAAAGGAGCTATTAGATGTGGTGTTCTCCATCGACAAGTTTCGTTCTTACATACTTGGGACGAAAGTAATAGTGCACACAGACCATTCTGCCCTGAAATATTTGTTCGCGAAAAAGGATGCAAAGCCTAGATTGATACGGTGGATCCTGCTATTGCAAGAGTTCAACCTTGAGATCAAGGATAAAAAAGGGACAGAAAATCAGGTGGCAGACCACTTTTCAAGGTTGGAGAAGGGACAAAGTCTACCAATCGACGAGACAAACATACTGAAGACCTTCCCAGATGAGCAGCTCTTTGCTGCCGCAATCGCTGCCGCAACAGCCATAGCGGCAGGTAAGTCTTCTGAACTCCCCTGGTATGCTGATTTCGTTAATTTTATAGTTAGCGGGATACTTCCTTCTGATCTTAATTATCAAGTCAGGAAGAGGTTCCAAAATGATGTTAAGCATTATTATTGGGACGAACCTCTTCTTTTCAAACTATGTGCAGATCAAGTCATAAGGAGGTGTGTACCACAAGAAGAGCAAGAAGACATTCTCCATCACTGCCATGCTTCATAATATGGAGGTCACTTACGAGGCAACAAAACTGCTACCAAGGTGCTGCAGTCAGGGTTCTACTGGCTGACACTGTATAAAGATGCACAGGACTTCTACAAGAACTGTGACAGGTGCCAACGGACAGGTAACATCTCGAGGAGAAACGAGATGCCACTGCAGAACATTCTAGAAGTCGAAATCTTCGACGTTTGGGGGATTGATTTTATGGGACCTTTCCCTTCTTCATGTGGTAATTTATACTTCCTCCTAGCAGTGGATTATGTCTCTAAGTGGGTTGAAGCTATCGCCACTCAAAAGAATGATGCCAAGACAGTCCAAAAGTTTCTGCACAAAAACATTTTTTCTAGATTTGGCATTCCTAAGGCGATTATCAGTGATGAAGGGAGACATTTTGACAATAGGGTTATTGCTGCCGCCTTGAAGAAATATGGTGTCAAGCACAAGATCACGACAGCATACCACCCACAGACCAATGGAAAAGCTGAGATATCTAATAGGGAAGTTAAGAACATTCTTGAGAAGATGGTTAAGCCAACTAGGAAAGATTGGTCTTTACTCCTTAATGATGCATTATGGGCATATAGGACAGCTTTTAAGACTCCATTGGGCATGTCTCCATACCGATTGATTTATGGGAAAACCTGTCATCTGCCTGTCGAGATAGAGCACAAAACATACTGGGCAATCAAGGCAGTGAATATGGACTTGGACAAGGCAGGCCAGAAAAGGCTATTAGATCTGAACGAGATGGAAGAAATACAGACAATGGCCTACGACAATGCAAGAATCTACAAGGAGAAGACTAAGAAGTGGCATGACAGGAAATTGCTGCCACGACAGTTCTGCCCAGGGCAGCTTGTATTATTGTTCAATTCTAGACTAAAACTCTTCCCAGGGAAGCTAAAATCTAGATGGTCTTGCCCGTTCCAAGTTGTACAAGTCTTTCCCCATGGTGCCATCACAATCTGATCATTAAAAGATGGGCATCAGTTCAAAGTCAACGGACAGCGCCTCAAGCATTATCAGGGGACTGAAGCCCCAGGAATACAGGAAGTGGTTACCTTAGGAAATGCCCTACAAGGCATCCCTAATTTAACCTAAATTTTATTTTTATTATTTATTATTTATTAGGAAATAAGGTTTATTTTAATAATATTTTTATATTGTCTGTTTTTAGGAAATAAAGGAGTCAAGAAGAAAAGGAGAAGTGACCCAAGCCCACCATCCATTCATCAGCCCAACAGAGCCCATTTATTGAAGCCTGTCGTTCCAGCTGCTGCCGCAGACACGGATAAGACAGGCTGTCAACAGACTGACACGACAGACGTAGAAGCGTGTGACAGACGCGTAACAGACGCGTAACAGACGCATAAATGCGTGTCAGACGCGTCAGACACGCCAAAACTCAACAGTCGCCCCGTTATTCACGCCTGCCGTTACAGCATTAAACGGGCAGCACCTCTACCTCTATAAAACCCCGTTTCATTTTCATTTTCCTCACTTCTGCTTATTCTTACTTGATCTCCCCTTTCGTTTTTCTTTGTTTTCTTTACTTTCACAACCCTTGCAACTAACATGTCTTCTAGACGTACCCGCCGCAGTGCTGCTTCAACCTCTTCACCGGAAGCAACCACCCCACAGTCCTTCGCGACTAAGGAATTATGGGAAGAAAGAGGTTTCACCTACATCCGAAAGGCAGAAAACATGGGGCTCAAACCATTCATCGCAAGGGCGATAAAGGCTCAGCTATGAGAACAATTCGTAGAGCAACCAGCAGAATTGAATGACACGCTGGTGAGGGAGTTCTATGCTGCCATCGACAGCAGGACGGCAACATCAGTAACTGTCCGAGGAACAGAGGTACCATTCACAGCCGATAGCATCAACCATATGTATGGCCTCTATTTTGGTCCCAACGACGATGCCCATCAGCAGTTTTTGGACACCCTCGACTCTGCCGCTTTCGGTGCTGTCATGGCAGAGGTGACAGAAAAAGGGACGGAGTGGAATACGAGCAAGAAGAACCCCAACACTGTCAAAAGGGGGCAGCTGCTTCCAGAAGCCAAGCTATGGAACGCTTTCATCAAGAAGCGCATCCTGCCGTCCTCCCATCACACGACGGTGGACCAGCAGAGGCTAGCCCTCATTCATTCGATCATGAACAACCGGCCTATCAACGTGGGCCGCTATATGAGGGAGAGCGTCTTGGACTGTACCAATCGATCAACCGCCCTCCTCTGCCTACCATTCATGATCGCATCTCTCTGCCGCTGCGCTGCTGTACCAGAAGCCACCACCAATAAACTGGTCAAAGGACGAGGCTGGACCGATAACAACATTACCAGCCTCATGGAGCTGACAGTCGCAACCCCCTCTCCTCCTTCAACCCGACTGCCACCCCAGCAGAATCATCCGAGGAACCTGCCCATGAACCTGCCGTAGCAGCCGCTCCGACAGACCAATCTGCTCAAATCCTTGCTGCCATACAGCGAGTGGAAGACAGACAGATGGGGCTGATGACATTCATCAGGGATTTCACCAACTCAACGGTAAATTTCATTACCAATAATTTAAATTATCCCGATGTTGTTTTCCCCACCTTCCCTGCCCACTATTTCACCATCCTCACCCCTGTCCATACACCTACACCACATGCCTCCCCACACACACATTCTGCTGCCTCCACCTCATCACCTGCTCCGACGGCAGCTAGCAGTCCTCCGGCAGAAACATCCGCCCGAGGAACGAAGAGACCACCCTCGGATGACATCGACGCTTATGTAGCTGGTTTCTCCTCTTCCTCTGTCTGGGCTGACAGCGAGGCAGAACCTCGTATTCGGAGGATTTTGGAGAAGGAATTCACGCCTGTCAAGAGGCAAAAAAATATGGCCGACAGAAAGCTAATGCCAAATGCCAGCACCACCACCAGCAGTAGCAGCACTTGGGATAGCGGCAACAGCTCTGACATCCAGGTCGTGGAGCAACCAGCCCAGCCTGCCCCACAGCCCAGAAGCCGCCGCCAAATTCGTGTCAGCAGCAACAGTGAAGACAACGATTAAAAATCTAAGTCTTTTATTTTCTTTTTATTGCTGCCTGCTTTATATATATTTTGTGATGTACCTGCCTTCATTTTTTTCTGTCATTTGCATTGAGGGCAATGCAACCCTCGAGTTTGGGGGTGGCAACCCTCCATTTTAATGGAGTCTTAGTACATCTTTAATTAATTGTTGTGTCTTTTATTTAATTAAGTTCTCTTAGAAAGAAAAAAAAACTAAAAATTGTTGGCTTAAAACTGTGAAGTAAACTTACCTGTCATGACAGCTCTGTCGTGGCAGCATCTTTAGGACAGTTTAAGGAAAAGTTTAGAGCCTTTCTATAGTTCTGAAAACTTAAAACACCATTGTGACTGTTATACTGCTTAGATCCTTTTAGCCAAACTAGAATAGGATGCTTAGTACTTGAATAGCCCCTAGAGGTGCCTAACACTGGCTCTAGGAAAGAAGTTTAGCAAAAGAAACTCAAAAACCTAGAGGTGCCCGAAACCGGCTCTAGGAAGCTAACTAGAGGTGCCCAAAAACTGGCTCTAGTAAATCTTAGCTTGAAAATAGAAGAAAAGAAGCATGAAAATGTGTCTTCAAAAATAAACTTTGGCATAAAAATTCGAGTTAAAAAGTTGAATATTCTAGTGAAACTAAGAGAGTCTTCGCATATAACTGTTCACAAGCATGCACACACTGCACGAGGGCTATAGTGAGATTCCGGACAGATCATAATCTCTCCAACAGGTTGCTGCCGTCACAGAGAAGGAGCGACGGGTGAGGGACAGTTCACTGTTTGAAAGCCAATACAAAAATATTCATTTTTCTTTTAGGTCTTAATTGCTTGAGGGCAAGCAAAAACTTGAGTTTGGGGGTGTATTAAGTGTGTAAAAGTTCTATTATTTACACCCTTTTTAACCCATATTTCTGCTGCATTCAAGCATCATTGCATTGCATTTAGGTTAGTTTACAGCAAAACATCACAAATATAGTAAAGGCACAGATTCTACTAAAAGATGGCTAATTTTGCAGGTTGCTACCATAGTAGACGGAGAAGGCGGGCGCAGGGCAGAGAAGTAGAAGAGCTGAACTGGAGAAGCAGACGATGAGGACGATGCTGCCATGGATCTGCCGTGACAGCAGAGGTCGACAGCAAGTTAGTGGAGGAAAAGCAAAGTGGACCTCGATAGATAGAGAAAATTATGCTCGTCTGTCGTGTGAAAACCATATATTTTTCCAAGCCCCGGATCAAAAGATATGTCAAGCAAAAGCTCAAGGAGAGGAAATCCCAAGAAACAAGGAGGGCGGCTGAAAAGTAGGATCCTTGGAGATTAAGTCTTTATTAGAATCTTACTTTTAATTAAAGTTGTAATCCTTGTTATCTTAGAATACTTGAGCCCAAAGCTTATATAAGGGCATAGATTTTAACCTAGGAGAGAGCATATACCCCATAACCGACAACTAAAACCCCTCCGCCGTTTACCCGCCGTCGATATGTTCTAAAAACCCCCTAGGGCCACGGGTTGTTTTGTAAAGTAGTTGCAAGGGTTGTTTTGTTTTAGGATTTTCCAAGTTCAATAAAATAAACTTCAAGTTCTCTTATTTTGGTTATTAATATCTTGCAAGAGCATCGGGAGAGCATTGTGAGGTTATCCATTTACTTAGCATCGGGAGAGTTAAGTATACGAAAGAAATAAGAGCAAGTTCTCTAGTTTATAGTTGAACTATCTTGTGCCTAGGGATAGGGCAAGGTTAAGTGGCTAAGGAAGAATTCATACACATTGGTGTTCATCCTTCGATTCACGCCGGGAGGTATCATCAAAGACGTGATCATCGACAAACTTGGACCAGGGATAGGCCAAGGCAATTCTGGGATTCTTGCCAAACTTGGAGTACTGAGTTGGTGTGTTTGCTGCCGCGACGACCAACGGACAGCTGCCGCGATAGGTGTTGCCGCGACAGGCGCGACGACAGAACTGGAGTTCCTAAGCATTGCGATACTTGCACTACTGAGCAATTCAATACCAGCCCATTCTCTCTATCTTGATATCTCAATTCTTTTATTTGCGTTTTTCCTTATTATTTTCGTGACAAATCTTTTCAAATATTTCCTTTACTTTCGTGCAGTAAACTAAGGTGAAGCTATTAGCCCAATCCCTGTGGAGACGATATCCGATACTTCGTATCACTTTACTACTTGCGTCGTGTACACTTGCACTACAATTGCGATAGACTCTTTTACACGCAACAGTTGACAAAATAAAAAAAAAAGCTTGTGGGATGGAAATGCAGATCACTCACTTCCTCTAGAATAGTCACACTCATAAACTCTGTTCTATCTTCGTTGTCGTTTTACTATATGTCTATTTTCCAAGCACAAAAATATGTGCTAATGAAGATTGATAAAATAAGAAGATAATTTTTGTGGGGCAATTGGTCAGGCGAGAAGAAACTAGCTAAGGTAAACTGAGGAAGAATTTGCTTACCAAAGAGAAAATGAGGTGCAAGAGTATGTAACATCACAATAAAGAACAAGGGTTTGTTAACAAAATGGAGATGGAAATTCATCTTGGAGAAAGAGGCTTTGTGGCATAAGATAGTATGCACTAAATATAAAAAACAATCCATAGAAAAATCCCCTCCCAAGGCAGATCGAAGAATGTCTCACTGGTTTGGAGAGGAATTGTTAAGAACCTATTTGATGATGAAGTGGGGCTTTGGATGAACCAATCGGCGTTCAGATGAAAGTTGGGAGATGGCAAATCAATTTTATTTTGGGAAGACCACTGGTGTGGGGAAAGCCATTATACCAAGCTTTTTTAAGACTTTATAGATTAGCTACTCAAAAAGGGATTGTCGTAGCCTCAATCACTATCAATAACAATTTAAATGCAATTGACTGGGTAGCCATTTTTTCAAGACCGCTGCTGAAAAGAGAAGAAAGAATCTTGTCTTTAGTGAATTTTTTTGGAAGGGGAGCAGATTAGAACTGAACGTGCATATAGGATAATTTAGGTGCATGATAATGTAGGGAATTTTTCAATTGGAAAATTTACTAACTTGCTGGTGACAACAAACATTGAAGACCCTATTTTTGACTTCAACAAAATCTGAAAATTGAAGTTGCCGCCAAAAGTAAGAAGCTTTCTATGGTTATTAAAAATTGAAAGAATATCAACAATTGATTTTCTTAAAAAAAGGTGAAACTTGATGCAGAAGCGATTGGTTGTCCTTGGTGCGAAGTAGGAGTTGAAAGCGTGATCCATTTGATGTTGGTATGCAGGTTTGTAGGCTGCTTCTGGAGGAAAGTATGTGATTGGTGGTCAATTATTTCGCAAAACTTGTTGAACCTGGATGACTTCTTCCACTTCTACTTTAATGTCATTTGGACAGGAAAAACAAGAACCTTATGGCTCATTTTGGTAGCTTCAGCAATTTAGAGCCTTTGGGCAGCAAGAAATGAAAAGATATTTTAAGATAAAATAACTCCTATGAATGACCTTTTTTACAAAAAAAAATGAGAGCATACATTTGGATTAAAGTTGTGAATGAAGATTTTCTCCTTAATGAAGAGGACCAATGGAATAATCCTTCTGGGTGTTTAAAAATCAAAGAAGATCAAGAGTTGTAACGCCCGTGTTTTGGGGTTAGGAGTTAGCCGGGTTATAGTTTGAGTCAATAAAAAAATTTAATTAAATCAATTCAACTTAAATAAAGGCCCAATTGAGCTCTAGTAAAAAGGGGAGGGACCAATGTTGTAATTGGATCCAAAAGTTTTAAAAAAGCAAGACAACTTTAAAATAAAGTTGTCATCTTTCTCACCTTTTCCCATCTTTAATGTTAAACACCCCAAACCCTCTCCAAAACCCTCTCAAAGCTTGGTTACTATTCCATTGGATTGCAACCTCAATTCAAGGTGTTTGTGAAAGGTAAAATCATTTTCTTACTCTCTTTTCTATCCTCTATCTACCCATGGTTTTAGATTTCAAAGATATGAAGTTTTGAAAATTAGGGTTTGATTCAAGTTTGGGTTTTCATGGGGGTTTTCATTTTGTTTTACAAAATTGAGTTGGGGCTTTGTTTATTCGTGTTAAAAGGTGCAACATATCTTAATTTGGTCGAATTTTGATGAAAATCCGAAGCAAGGTCTTAGAGCAAATTTTAAGGTGTCAAAACTTGGGTTTTTGGTGGGTTTTAGGTTGAAAACAAGGGGCTGATGGTTTAGGTATGTTAGGAGGGTGATTTGGGACATTTTAGATGTCATTTGGGTGTTTGAAAATGGAATTTTCTGCTGGGTAAAATAGGAGTACGAAAATGGGAATTTTGATGATTGTTTGGGTTGGAAATTGTAGGAGCTTGGCTTGCACCTATGAGTTGATGTTGTGGCTGAATTTAGCAAACTTTTGTGAGTATAAAATGTGTTGGAAACTTGAGTTTTGGTCAAGGTTTATGGGTTGCTCGAATTTGATAAAGTTGGGGTTTGATCATGACTTGAAATGTTGGGTTTGATGTTTGAATTGTATTCCGGGTTAGCCACTTTGATGTTTGAGTTGATTTGAGGTTGTTTTGCTTGTGTTGAGGTGTTTAGAAGCGAGGTTTTGGGTTGGTAAAGCCTTGGGAGCAAATCCGGAAATTGAAGATCATGCTTGCTTGGTAGTTGAGCTTGGAGGTAGAGGTGAGTGGTTAATGTTTTTAAATTGGTTTTTAAGTGGTTGGTTCAAGCATGTGGACTATGTTGGGCTTGGTAGACCCACCTAGAGTTAGGATTAGGGTGGTAGCCTAATCCTAAGCTTTAGTTAGAGACTTTGGATGTACTCTTTAATTATTGTTATGCCTCATGATGATTATGTATAATGTGATACACATGTATGTGAAAATATGGCTTAATGTATTGATTTTAAATGTATGTTGATGACAAATATAATGTGGACATATGATGTGATAATTGTTTGGATGATATACATGTGGTGTTGGTTTGTGAAATGAGGTTATGAGGTGGATTGCATGATTTCGAAGAACCATGGTGAGTACGTGCTAAGCACGGCAATGATATTAAAATTGATATTGTGAAAGGTTGTAGAATTTGATTTATACTGGCACTAGTATGCTTGGGTGCAATGATCGATCATTAGGATGAGTGTGCACACAAATTGAGTCAAAACATATGTGGCCTTGGTGGCGTTAAGGCACCAAGGAGGAGTACGGTGAGGTAATATTCCACCGAAAATTTATATATATTCTACGTGATGATGAGTGGAATCCCATCCGTAGGGCATGTGGTGATGAGTGAAATCCCGCCCATGCAAGGACCGGTGATGAGTGTAATCCCACCGAGGTAATGTTATTGTTGGAAATGCGTTCCAACGGGTTATCCGCGTATTCGAGTCATAGCTAGGTGCCAATATGAGGTTGTAAGTGTATACCAATATGAGATTATGCATATATGCTTATATGATACGAAATGTGATGCCCTTTATGAATTGATATATGATGTGGTTAATGCTTTAAACTATATATCGTGGTAAGTTGAGCTTATGAGATGATGAGCATGACATAATGTTGATTATATGTTCATGCATCATGTACATTTTGGCTTTTGCGGATCGGAGGTAAGATCATGCATTTCATTTTGGAATTAGCTCGTGCTTGGACCCTGCATTGTCGAAGTTTTGTTTTATGAGCTTACCCTCACTAAGCTTTTATGCTTACGCTCTCTTTTGTTCGACAATGCAGATAAGTAGCTTGTGGGTGGAAAGGGCAAGGAAAGGTCCCAAGTGTTGCTTTTGGTGAGCTCAATGTATGAATTTTAAATGATAGAATGTAATAGTTAAGCAATGGGATATGTATTGTTGATTCGAGTTTGATGTATGTTGCTGTTAGCTCGGTTCTTGGATGCCTCATTTGATTCGTAAATATTGTTTATGTTGCATCCCTTGAATGATTACATGCTTTGGTTGCTAAGACATGAATTCTTAAGTGCTTGTATACCCATATATGCTAAATTGCCCTTTGTTGAAATGTCATGTATGGATGCCTTGTTTCATGTTTGGATGCTTAAGTTGCTTGTATGATTTGTGCATCACCTTGGGTTGATTTGTGCCCTTGGCTTCATGTGAAAGCATGCTTTTATGGTTGGGTTGCCTTAGGTTTGATGCTAGTGTGCTGGTTGAAGTTTTAGGGGTCTCCTTGTGCCTTATTTCAGCTCAAACCTGTAAGTTCGTAGCAGGGGTATCGATACAGTTGGTCCCGTATCGATACCGCCTTCTTGTTTCAAGCCTCGTGTATCGATACGCGAGGGGGCGTATCGATACATTTTTTGTCACTGGAGCTACTGTCCATTTCGGTATCGATACGGGCCTCTGGTGTATCGATACCGTCATCTTAGCGTTGACCGTGGAAAGTCAATCGTTGGGGAGGGTATCGATACACTTCTTGGGTGTATCGATACGGTCTCCACGGATTGACTCTGACCAGTTGACCTAGTCAAGGGGTATCGATACACCCCTTAAGTGTTTCGATACCGCCTGCAGTTTAAGCTTAAAATTGGGCTGTAAGATATTGAGTTGAGTTCGTTTGTTTGCCTCGTGAATGTTGTTCCGTTGTATGATCACATAGGATTAAATACTCATCTAGACAAGATTAAAATGAAAAAAATAGGGTTGCTAACCGAGGGGGGGAATCCTTAAGGGGCTTTCACTCGGTTTTCCCCGTGTAGCTCACTCGGACCGGTCATCCGGCCAGACCGGAACGAGGGTGTTACAAGAGTGGATTCCTCCAAAGGAAGGTGAAGTTAAATTCAATATCGATGGTGCGTACAAGGATCCGAATGCAGGGTGTGGTGGGGTGCTGAGGACAAAAGCAGGAGATATAAGAGCCATGTTTTCTGGACTTGTTGATCTGAAAAGTTCTAACTTTAGGAGCTGGAAGCGTTTAAAATGGCACTGTCAATTTTTGTTGAAGCGGT
This sequence comes from Hibiscus tridactylites, assembly GCA_958450335.1. NCBI lineage: Eukaryota > Viridiplantae > Streptophyta > Magnoliopsida > Malvales > Malvaceae > Hibiscus > Hibiscus tridactylites. The sequence goes on from OY288287.1 coordinate 23,706,249, forward strand.
TGGATGGGGAGAGCAAACTTGGCTGTAGAATCAGACTCACAAACGTTGTTAAATTGGATCGGGGATAGAAGTCTCCGACCTTGGCGATGGTGGCCTCTGTTTGATAAAATAGACAACTTGTGCAGCCAAATCAAGCAAGTGTCTTTCGTTTACGTCTCGAGGAACAAGAATCAGCTGGTCGATCATCTTGCAAAGGAAAGAATGTACAGGTCTGAGATTTTCAAAGCATGGTGGTAACTTTTGTAATGCATTGTAGTCAAACTGCTTTGTTTAAAGGGGTGAGGCGGAATGGGATTTGTAATGTCATCTTACTCGTTTTTTATGTTAATAATCCAGTCGATGTGTACTATTTTCTTTCAATTAGGCTTAGGGAGATTTTTAACGAGACACTCGACTTGGATAAAAATCAATAAAATTGATTTTGCCTAAAAAAAGACCACACTGGAGTGACTTGCTTTGAACCAATATGCAAGTCTCGAAAAATCAGCTATGAAACTGGTATGTGTTGTACTATTTTCCTCCATCTAAGTTTAGGGAAGTTTTTAACGAGGCATACATACCCGGTTAAGGCGATTGTCTATGAATATAAATCATTTTGCCTAGCAAAAAAAAAAGTCTCGACTTAACAAGAAAAATCAGTTGTGGAAAGTCCATCTTACTGTTTCTAAACACAACAAAGTCCAGGTAATAGCAAAGGGAACAAGATGCCCTATTGAATCTGAAGAATCAAGAAAACTAACCTCGTGCCAAGTTTGAAGGAAGGACCTTGCATCGAACTCGTAGTCCCAAAGTTAAGCAAAATACATCCAGGTTAGCCAAGAAATATGACAGCTAAATAAAATGTACTCTGAACGGCTTTTCTGAAGGAGTTAAGTGACCAAAAAGATAGTTTATCCTTTATTCCTTTAAAAGCGCAGTGAAAAATAGCTAACCATGGACAACATTATTTCAATCGATAACAAAATCTATAAAATTAAAGCATTGGATGACAAATACAAATACTTCCGTCATTCATGAATTTTGAAGGTAAAATTTTCCTAATCTCTGTATTTTGATCATTTTTAGTCATTATATTCTTTTTTAATGAGTATGTCAGATTTATTCATAAAAAAAAATCAAGATGACAACTTAACTTAGACCAATTCTTAAAAGCGAAAACTAACGCCTCTAGATCGTAAAAACCTAATTCAAAGACTCGAAACAAAACATCACCAAAGCTTGACGATGAAGGTAAAAAAACATCAACAACAATATTAAAAAGGATTAATATCCTATACACTGGCGGTGGAAACTAAAAGTTTCCACAAGCGCCTTAGTTTTAGGGTATAGGGAGTTAGTTTAGGGTATATAGTTTAGGGGTTTAGGTGTAGGGGTTTAGAATTTAGGGATAATTGTTTTAATTTAAGGTTTATGGTTATAATTTAGGGTTTATAGGTTAGGGTTTAGTTTTAGGGTAATATAGTGAGGATGTAGGTTTTAACCTATAAACCCTAAATTATAATCCTAAACCTTAAATTGAAACAACTATCCCTAAATTCTAACCCCCTACACCTAAACCCCTAAACCTTATACCCTAAATTAACTTTCTAAACCCTAAAACTAAGGCGCTTGTGGAAACTTTCAGTTTCCACCGCCTGTGTATAGAATATTTATCCTATTAAAAAATGCATATTGTAGAATTGGGGTACGTTGACAACACGTTTATCACCACAACTCAATCACGTACAAGAACGGTTAATAGAGTAAACATGACTACCGGTTAATAGAGTAGCTGGTGGTTTGGACAATCCGTAGGAGCAGTAATTCATGTCGTTTTGCCAACTTAACCCTAAGAGAGAGTCATTGAATCTGTTGGTGGCAACTTGGTTGTCTCTTGAATGAACTTAAGAGGTAAGACATGACAGCAAAATTAAAGCTCATGTGTTTTTCCAAAGATAAAAGGAATATTGATCCCAAGAGAATCTTAATCTTTAGGAATTAGGCCGTACATCAGGATTATTGTGAGTTGACATTCCATTGAACCTTTAAAACATATCTCTAGTCATGGGTGTGTAAAAAAATTCGATCTGAAATTTTGAATATTCGATCTAGTTTTTTTTTCCCGCATAATTTAAATCAGATACAAATAATTATTTTACAATCGGATTGGATATTCGAATATCCAAAAATTTTAAAATTCAATTTTTATGTATATAGATCTTGTTATATTCTATAATTTTCTTAGTTATATATGAAAAATTGAAATTTTCATGGATAGGACCTTCAATTTCAAAAAATTACTTAAATCAAGTTATAAGTGATTGAAAATCCTCTACCCCTTTTCGGTGTCCCTACTTATGCCCCACACTCAAAATTAACTTTAAAGTTTAAGGTTTATTGTTTTAGGATAGGGTTTTAGGTTAAGGTAGGGTGTATTTTTTAGGGTACAAGGTGTAGGTTTTAGGATTTAAAATTTAGGGTGTATTATTTAGGGTACAAGGTGTAGGTTAGGGTAGGATATAGACCTATTAGCTTGGTGAGTTCCATCTACAAGATAATGTCGAAGGTGCTACCCAAAAAAATGAGTGCGGTGATGGAAAAATTAATCAACTAAACTCAGTGCTCTTTCTTGAAGGAACGTCAAATTTTTGATGGTATTTTGATAGCAAACGAGGTGATACACTCATTACAAAATGAAGCCAGCAAGAGAGAAAGGGAGATCTTAAAACTTGACTTTTCAAAAGCATATGACTTTGTAAGATGGAATTTTCTGTTGATGGTCTTAGACAAGGTTTGTTTTGGGATGAAATGGTGTTAGTGGATAATGGAGTGCTTGTCAACTACGAAGGTCTTGATTCTGTTAAACGACTCTCCAACGTAGGAATTTACAATGAGCAAAGGATTGAGACAATGAGACCCTCTATCCCCCTTCCTCTTTCTTTTTATTACAGAATCTCTTTATGAACTAATTCAAAAGGCAGTGAGTAGAAGACTAAAAGAAGGAATTTCAATCAGAGACCAGCAGATGTCGATTTCACACTTTCAATTTGCGGACGACGCAATTTTTTTCTTGCGAGCTGAGGAAGATCAATTAAAGATCCTGAAAAGCATTTTCATATGTTTTGAGGTGTGCTTGGGACTTAGCATAAACTTCAAAAAATCATGTTTGACGAGTATAAATGTAGCTATGAACAAGTTGGATTCTTTAGCAAATTTGTGTGGCTGTGAAAAGGGGAACCTTCCATTTAGTTATTTGGGAATCCCGTTGGAAGCTGATCCGAGGAAAAAAGAAACATGGGAACCAGTGGTTGACAAAATCAGAAGAAAGCTTGTGGGATGGAAATGCAGATCACTTACTTTCGCTGAAAGAGTCACACTCATAAACTATGTTCTATCTTCGTTGTCGCTTTACTATATTTCTATTTTCTAAGCTCCAAAATATGTGGTGATGAAGATTGATAAAATAAGAAGACAGTTTTTGTAGCGCAATTGGTCAGGCGAGAAAAAAATAGCTAAGGTAAATTGGGGAAGAATTTACTTACCAAAGAGAAAAGGAGGTGCAGGAGTATGTAACATCACAGTAAAGAACAAGACTTTGTTAGCAAAATGGGGATGGAGATTCATCTTAAAAAAAAAAAGAGGCTTTGTGGTGTAAGATAGTATGCACTAAATATGGAAAAGCAATTCATAGGACAATCCCCTCCCAGGGCAGATCGAAGAATGTCTCACTAGTTTAGAGAGGAATTGTTAAGAACCTATTTGATGATGAAGTGGGGCTTTGGATGAACCAATGGGCGTTTAGATGAAAGTTGGGGGATGGAAAATCAATTTTATTTTGAGAAGACCACTGGTGTGGGGAGAAGCCACTATGCCAAGCTTTTCCAAGACTTTATAGATTAGCTACTTGAAAAGGGATTGTCGTAGCCTCAATCACTATCAATAACAATCTAAATGTGAATGATTGGGGTAGCCATTTTTCAAGACCGCTGCTGGAAAGAGAAGAAAGAATCTTGTCTTTAGTGAATTTTTTTTTGGAAGGAGAGCAGATTAGAACTGAACGTGCAGATAGGATAATTTGGGTGCATGATAATGCAGAAAATTTTTCAGTGGGAAAACTTACTGATTTACTGGTGACAACAAATATTGAAGACCCTATTTTTAACTTCGAAAAAATATGGAAATCGAAGGTGCCACCAAAAGTAAGAAGCTTTCTATGGTTATTAAAAATTGAAAGGATACCAACAACTGATGTTCTTTAAAAAATGTGAAACTTGAAGCAGAAGCGACTTGGTGCGAACTAGGAGTTGAAAGCATGATCCATTTGATGTTGGTATGTATGTTTGCAGGCTGCTTCTGGAGGAAAGTATGCGATTGGTGGTCAATTATTTGACAAAACTTGTTGAACATGGATGACTTCTTCCACTTCTGCTTTAATGTCATTTGGATAGGAAAAACAAGAACCTTATGGCTCATTTCGGTAGCTTCAGCAATTTGGAACCTTTGGGTGGCAAGAAATGAAAAGATATTTGAAGGTAAAATAACTCCTATGAAAGACCTTCTTTTTTACACAAAAATGAGAGCATACATTTGAATTAAAGCTGTGAATGAAGATCTTCTCCTTAATAAAGAGGACTAGTAGAATAATTCTTCTGGGTGTTTAAGGGGTGAGGCAGAATGGGATCTGTAATGTCACCTTTTTCGTTTTTTATGTTAATAATCCAGTTGAAGTGTACTCTTTTCTTCCAATTAAGCTTAGGTAGATTTTTATTAAGGCACTCGACTTGGATAAAAATCAATAAAATTGATTTTGCCTAAAAAAAAGACCATACTGGAGTGACTTGCTTTGAACCAATATACAAGTATCTACTTAACAAGAAAAATCAGCTATGAAACCAGTCTGTGTTATACTATTTTAATCCATCTAAGTTTTTAACGAGGCGCACATACCCGGTTAAGGCGATTGTCTATGAATATAAATCATTTTGCCTAGCAAAAAAAGTCTCGACTTAACAAGAAAAATCAGCTGTGGAAAGTACATCTTACTGTTTCTAAACACCATATCATTCCTATAAAGCCACAAAGTCCAGATAATAGCAAAGGGAACAAGATGCCATATTGAATCCGAAGAATCAAGAAGACTAACCTCGTGCCAGATTTGAAGGAAGGACCTTGCATCAGCCGGAATGACGAACTCGTAGTCCCAAAGTTTAGCAAAATACATCCAGGTTAGCCTAAGAAATATGACAGCTAAATAAAAGATGATGTACTCTGAACGATGGTCTTGTTGATTCGATTAGTATGCAAATAGACTTCCAACTATCAAGGGACATGAGTTCTTATCTAGGTATGCCCATGTTTCACCAAAGAGTTACAATAAATGTTTTTCGATTTATCAACGACAAGACAGAGAATAAATTAAATACAACACATTCAAAAGTTAAAACTATTTGATTAAAAGTTTTTAAAATAAATTTTTTATCAGATAATAAATTTTAAATAATAAATTAATAAAATTAAAAAAAATAACCAAAAAAAGTCAATAAGGGACAGTTTAAGTGGGACGCAAGGGCGGAGCTATCCTTTAAATTGGGCTGTCTCATGACACCCAAAAATTTTTGGAAACCCTATTTTTTCTATATAATTTGTATATTAAAAAATTAAAAATATGGACAAATGACACCCCTTTTATGAATAAAATGACACCCCTTATAAATAATTAATCCTCTTTAAATATCATTGAAAAAATGACACCTCATACATATATTTCTAGCTCCGTCCCTGGTGAGACGGAAATAGTAACTCTAAAACCTTGAAACGAAAATGACCCGTTTTGGGGCAACGGAGGGATTGGGGTAGCGGTGATGGAGATGGGTTTGGTTTCGAGGAAGAAACTGGGATTATTGAAAAGGGATCGTCTTCTTGTCATTGTACTGGATTAGGGTTTATGGTTTAGGGAGAAGTCAAATCCTAGGGATTTAGGGTTCATACCATTTGGTACTGCGTTTTTTTTTATGTTTTCAGGGTTTACAAGTTAAACAAAACCCACGCACTTTTGTGAATGGTGATAAGGAGAAGATGACTGCACTAGATTCATGAAGTAAACACTTAATCCGACTGATCAACATGCTTAAATCAGAGAAATATACATACCAAGAAATTCATGGCTGCAACTTTGGCAGTTCAAGCTCAGGTTTTCTCTGGTGCCAATCAAGATTCTGCTGCTGCCCATCAGTGACCAGCAAAACTGCTCGGAAATGAGCAATAGGTGTGTGCTTGTTTTATGCCATATTGCCAACCATCCGAACAGAAATTCTCCACCCATTTCCGTTGTCCCTATTTATGTTCTTCACACTAAAAAACTGGGTTTAAGAGTGAGGTTTAGAGTTAAGACTTAAGGTTTAGGGTTAGAGTTTAGAAAATTATAGTAGTATATAGTTTTTAAGGTTGAAGGTTTAGTGTTTAAAAATTATAGTTAGGTTATTGAAAAGAGACAATATTTTTTATCCCGAACCATCCATGGCGGAAAAGCTTTGTGTGCAAGACAATATCTCATGAACCCTCCCTCAGGGCTTCGCCAAGCATTTGACATGTTGGAGAAGCCATTGAGGGAGAGTTGACGAGAAACGCCTTGATCTTGTAATTATTAAGAGCTGCAGCCTGCAAAGTTTCGGAGATGACGGACATGTTTATATAGGCTGATCAGGAGAGGTCGACTATAGCAGCTGGCTGACACCTAATCTCCCGATTTGATACAAGAGAAGGATTAAAAGAATAAGTTCTGCTTGCTTTCTTCGGATTATTAATGATCACATGTCAAGCATCTTTCTACATCTGCTTCTTCATGACAAATTAACAAAAAATTCCCCTTGTTGACGATAAAAGTGGGACGGCCGGCGCGTCGGGCAGTTCACCTTTTTAATTTCGGAATAGAATCGCGGTCAATAATGATCATAGAGAATATTAGAGATGGGGAGAAGAGTTAACCTGGTCTCTTAACCCGATTTTATTTCATCTCTGCCACAATTATATTCGTGGAGGTATAATAAATGTGTCGCGTCTAAATTTATAAGATACGATGGATGCGGCTGGATAAACCTGACTACGGTTAATAGAGTAGCTGATGGTTTTGACAATCCGTAGGAGCAGTAATTCATGTGGTTTTGCCAACTTAACCCTAAGAGAGAGCCATTGAATCTGTTGATGGCAACTAGGTTGTCTTTTGAATGAACTTAAGAGGTAAGACATGACAGCAAAATTAAAGCTCATGTGTTTTTCCAAAGATAAAAGGAATATTGATCCCAAGAGAATCTTAATCTTTAGGAATTAGGCCGTACATCGTGATTATTGTGGGTTGACATTCCATTGAACCTAAATACCATATCTCTAAGCAGGGATGCGTAAAAAAATCTGATCTAAAAAAAATGATCTGAAAATTTAGATATTCAATCTGTTTTTTTATTTTCCGGATAATTTAAATCAGATCAGATATTCGAATATCCGAAAATTTTAAAATTCATTTTTTTATGCATATGAATCTTGTTATATTCTATGTTTTTCTTAGTTATATATAAAAAAATTAAAATTTTCATGGATAAGACCTTCAAATTCAAAAAAAAATACTTGAATCAAGTTATAAGTTCGGACATTCAGATACTCGAATATTCGCTCTAAAAATTTAATATCTGGTTTTTTCGAATCGAGTACGAATTGCTAATTTGTCGATCTAAAATTTTCGGATCAATTTTGATCCGAAATCTGAAATGCATACGGATATATATGCTTAGGGGTGTTCAAATCCGGGTACCCGGGTTATCGTGTACCTGAAAAACCGGGTACCCGGACCTTCAGGTATTAAATTTGTCGGCCCGTGTCCCGACCCGTAAAATCCGGGTACCCGGTAATCGGGTACCCGTTAAACCCGGGTACCCGTAAAATCAGGTATCGGGTACCCGGTTCTTATTTTTTTTAAATAAAAAAACCTTAAAAGTTTATAACATATGATCCAAACAAAAAAATAATAATGATTTGAAGTTTATAACCATAAGAAAGACATTAAAAATATTATTCTCGATCGTGATTTTTTTTAATCTCGTATTTTTTAAAGAAACCTACTAATGCATAAATGCAATAGAGAAACTTTGTTGTTTGTTTCATATTGAATCTTACATATTCACAAATTAATATTTTTTTTTGTTGAAAAATTTAAAATATGAAAGCATATAATACAAATATAGAATGAATTTAGAGATTTAAATATAGTTCTAAAGTAAAAATATTAAGTAATCTAATAAAATAAAAAATAAAAAAATAGGAACCGGGTAGCCGAAAAATTTATATTTTTTGACCCGGGCCCGACCCGGGTAAAAAAAATTTCCGGGTAAATACCCGATTTTTTGTGTTCGGGTAGTCGGGTCGGGTAATTTTGAACACCATGCATGCATGTGTAGGAGAGCAACAAATCTTAGCCATTGATTTGAAGGAACCACAGTCACGTATGATCTCCACCGTTAATCCCTGTCTTAATATACCTATTATACTCGTCTTCATTGTTATAGCTTGGAAAATGGGATGCTTTGAAATCGGTAACATTGCAGTCGTATATCTTATGTTTTGTTGGAGAGAAAACTCAGAAGAAAATTGATATAAAAAAAACTTGTTAGAAAACATAATTCTTGTTTGAATCTTGATCATTGTTCTTATCCAAAATCTAATAAAAAGGTTTAAAATGAACAAGTTTCACTTGATTTTGTTGGCTGTTTTTTAAAGTTGTGTTATGTTTTGTCCAGTGGGGCCTAACCCCCCAAGTTTCCTAATTTCACATTTAATCCTTTAAAGATTTAAAAAAATTTAATTTGGCTCCTTCAAAAATTTTAAAAATTGATATTATATTTTAATTTTTTAATAGTTTTAATTAAATCCTTTCTTAAAAAATTTAAAAGTCCTGATAAACCTTAAATATTTTAAAACTTAGTTAAACTCCTATATTTTATGAAAATTTCAAATTAAACCCTTTAAAATTGTTGAAAATTTTAATTTAAACTTCTAAGATTTTAAAAAAATTAAATAGGCCCCCTCAAATTTAGTTGTCAAAATCTGCCCCTGATTTTGTCAGAGTTTATCTGCTGTCAACAACCAACTTCAGGCAGCCGAAACTCCACCGTCTGATGTCGGAATAAATTGGTTCACGAGTTGAAATTGTTAATTGTAGTATGAAGTGTGAACTTTGATTTGGAACCAATTTCTCATACAGTCATACTAGATTTTTATGTGTTAAATGAACCAAAATCTCCATTTTACTAACATAGCCTTACATACAGCTTAATCTAAACAATAGTTGGATTAGTTTTCAATGTAGATATAAAAGGGCAATCGCATAATAAAATCATATTAAAAATTTAGGAGTATAGATTTAGATCATCGATAGAAAATACATAGACTATATGATAATTCGAAAATTTCAGGAGATGCAACTATTCTTTAACACCCCTCAGTCCATCCCTGAGCGATAGATCTCGGCCTATTTCCAATCCTTCCTAAAGGTCATGTGCTTACAAATAGATCCTTAAGGTAAAAACTATAATACCAATAATTTTTTACACATCATCATCGAACATAAATTTTTTGTTTCTTTTTAGTGACCTATGTATTTTTCAACACTAAAAAATTAACATTACACCCTAATGCTAAATTCTAAACCTTGTACCTTAAACTCTTAGGGACAAAATTATATAGGGGTGGGGAGGGGCAATTATTTTTTTTTTCACTTTTGTCACCCTATATAATTTTTTTAGAAATTGATTTATTTATGAATTTGTACCCCCAAACATTTATGTTTTTACCCTCAACCTCAAATTCTAACTTCGTCCCTATAAACTCTAATTTTAAATTTTAAACTTTAAAATTAATTTTTTAGTGTTGAGACGTATGTATGAGCACAAAAAAGATAAAAGATTTCTATTCTATTATCACCCTTCTGCTTATCAAAATCCTCAACAAATCCTAATATTGTTGTTTATGGATAAAAAAATTTTGTCCTTTTTCGGTGCCTCTACTTATGCCTCAACACTAAAAACACTATAAAATTAAATTCTAAACTCTAACCCTAAATTATAAATCTTAAAGTGTGAGGCATAAATATGGGCACCAAGAAGGGACAGATGATTTTTATCCTCTGTCTATGTATTTTGGGGCAGAAGCCCACGTGTTCATGTATGGATTACCATTTTGAGACTTAAGGCATTGGGCTCAACTTGGTTTGAGAGTTTGGACAATAATTCAAGGCTTTTAAAAGAGTAGCACTTGCTTCTATTTTCCGACAAACTATCAACTATTTTACAACCCAGTCCCCAAGTCTCTAAAAACAGGGAAAGTCTAAAAAAATTCGCTTAAACTGCGGCCAAAATACGATCAACATAAATTCTTATAACAAATGGTAAAAATTTAGCCGCATCCTAAGGGTGCCGCGCCAGAATCTCTCCTAAAAGTACCCATCATGGATGACACCGAATTGTTTTGATTTCCGCATGGTCTGAAATAGGTTGTTGTAAAATGTGTCCCATGGGTGATCTGTCACGGTTCCCCGACATTGTTCGTTTCACCTACTTTCTGTCGGTACCAGATTTCAACGTCATGGTAACAGGAAACAGCTGATTAATACGTTTAATCATGATTAGTATAAGAAATAAAAAATAAAACACAAAATTAGACGCGGAAAACACAGGGATGGCAAACTTTTTCAACTCCGGCAGCAGGTCATGCACGATTCGATCTGATTTGATTGGGTCGAACTTTTCCTTTATAATTTGGGATCGGCGTTAGCTTTTTCTGTTAAAATTTTTAGGGTGTGTGTCGGAATCAAGTTTAGATTAAAATATTTTTATAATTATTTCTATATAGTATTTTTAAAATTTTGTTAATCTTACTAACAATCAGTTGGTCTAGCATAAAGATGAGCTAGGTCCCTTAAGCAATATTAGAAGTTTGAATCGTAATGATGTTAATGAAAAAAATTGAGTTGGGAAGATTGACCCTTAATGGGCCTCTGTAAAATCTGGTCTGAATTAGTCAGCCAATGAATCATAAACCAATAGTTAAACCAAAAAATGTCATTAATCTTTTTTCGGGTCTAGATAAATTTAGTTGTATTTTTTATTAAAATTTTGAGGTCAATAGAGATCAAATTATGTTTTTACTATGTTGAATCGGGTCTAGTTATATTATATAATATAAAATTAAGGTTGAATTGAAGATAAATTAAAATTTATATATTTCAGATCGGGTCGAGACGACAAAAAAAAATCATCCTAGAACACATGTTACCAAATTCACCAGGGTTCTAGAGTTTTAGAAAGCTTCCAAGGTGGTACTGACCACTGGCCAGCAAGTAAGCATCACAAAAGGAAAAAGATCGCTCGAAGTGTCCATTGGATCAAATGCAATTTTCGCCAGTCATTTTCTCAAACACCAAATGAGCACTTTGGGTTTACTCCTTTAATAATTGAGCTACTTTGTATACCAACTAGGGATGGGCACGGGTGGATTTTTGTTCCATCCGAACTCGACCCGAAAATAAAGACTCTATACTCGAATCCGTTCCGATACGAGCGCATTCTTTAGAAACTCGACCCAACCTAAAAAATAAATACACTAAATTCGACCCTAAACTGACCTGACTTGCAGAAAAAATAATAATTTTAGGGATTTAGTTGTAAAAAATAGTTTTAAGAGACTTAATTATAAAAAATATAATTTTAAGGACTAAATTGTAAATAAAAATTTCAATACTAAGGACCTAATTATAAAAAATATATAAAGATGGATATTACTATAAATATCCCTATAAAATTTAGGAAAAAATTACACGATTAATCCTAAGCCAGTCAGATATTTTCAACCCTAAACTCGAACCCGACTTCACCCTTAATAAAAAAACTCGACTCGACCAGGACCCGATTTTTTATTAAAAAAATCCAACCCAATCAGGTTGGGTCGGATCTAAACCCGACTAGGTTGGGTAAAATGCCCATCCCTAAATACCAACACTTACTTTTTTTCTATGCAATTAATAACTTGAGAATATAGGCGGACATAAAATTTTATGTTAGGAGACGAACTTATAAAATTTTAAGAGGAACGAATTTATAAAACTTTAAGAAATACGAAAATAAATTTTTAATACATTTTTTAATTATATACAAATTTTAAATTTTCAGGAAGCGACAGCCCTTAGTCCAGTTGATTCATCCCTCCTTGGGAACACATGGGACAATGGTGATAGACATATCCTTAGATTATTTTCCCTCGTGTCGTCCACAAAAGCTTGAGGGAATATTTTTGAGCTTGCTTGAACTTGAAATCATGTGTTGCCTTAATCCACTCCTTGCACCTAATGCCCACAGTTGGAGTGTCAAATCCAATCATTATTGGTGATCAAATCTTTCTTTAACATGAACACCAATTGATATGAATTTTTAATCTATCAATATCTATATAAATACATTTATGTTTATAGAATTTTTTAGTAGTAATTTATTGATACAATCAAAATAATAACGTGCGGGGTAATTTATAAGATTAATTTTTTCGATCTTAATCTTACATTAATATAGCGCTTAGTTGGAAAAGATGGTGAAATTTGATAATGGCCATTGAATTTTATATGAAAGATGAAAGACATATTTCAAGGGAAAAAGTATAGCTCAATTGATATTATCGCTAATATAATATCTAAGACTAGAAAGACTTACGATTTAACATACTTAAACGTTCAACGTTTTTTTTTCGTGAATTGTGCATTCATTCCCGAAAACCAACAAGGAAACAGTACACTATAATATGTTGTATAAGTAAGCTCTCTAAACTGTCTTACCTATACAAAATCTCAATAAATCAAAGAAAGAAAGAATAAGCTCATGAGAGAAGACCTCATGTTGCACAAAGTGAAGTATTAAGAGGACTTATAGATGGGATGGCATTTTATCCGACCTAGTTTGATCGGGTTGGATTTTTTTGAAGAAAAAAATTAGTTCAGGTCAGGATAGGCGATTTTTTGTTAAAAGTGATTTCAGGTCGAGTTCAGATTTAAGGTGAAAATATTCGACTAACCCATACTGTAATTTTCTCATATATTTTATGGATATTCGCAATGATGCTCTATCCTTATATATATCTTTTACAATTAGGTCATTGAAATTATTTTTTATAATTAGGTCCCTAATTATTATTTTTACAATTAAGTCCCTCAAAATTAAATTTTTTAACAGATCGAGTCAAGTTCGGGTTTAAGTATATAATTTTTGGGTTGGATCGTGTTTTTTAAAAGATGATGTCAAGTCGGGTTCCGGTTTAAGGTACATATTTTCGAGTTGGGTTCGAATCAGCCAAAAATCCAACCCGACCCGTGTCCATCCCTACTTCCAGACATGGTCTTAGACTCTTAGTACCTCTAAGCTTCAAAAAAATAGTTAGGGTTATACTTTCATACACAAGTTGTATAGAAAAACATTACACAACCCTTTTTAAAATTTAAAATCTAAATTCCTAAGTCTAAAACCTATAATCTAAACTTTAACTCTAAACTCTAACCATAACATTTTAAATTGAATAAATTTATGTAAACTAAAATTTACACGGCATACGTATCAAAATTTTTCATACGAATATTATATGAATGTTATAATAACGTTAGATTGTCACCGGCGAATAAGAACCATGTAAATTTGGCAGATATCAACATCCATGCATGTTAAATGGTAGCCACTAGCCCACTAGCCAGTCAGCCACCGTTTTTTTTTCCTTTTTTTTTTAAAAAAACTATATATAAGGTCGTTAAAAATACTACTATTAAATTTGGCAATTTTGGGTGAAAACCCCCTTTTTAATTATTATCTTTAAAAATGGCTCTCAAAAACTTTTATTTGGCAAAATGATCCCCTTTCTTGCCAGGTCGACATACCTCGCGTTTTGTAGGATGCGAGGTACGACATCGCGTTCTGCAGAACGCGATTTTTGTCGACGTGGCGTTGCAGTCCGTGTTAACGGTTTAACAGTACCTCGCGTTCTGCAGAACGCGAGGTCTCCGAGAAATTGAAAAGGCGGCTAGAATATATCGCATGGACCTCGCGTTCTGTAGGACGTGAGGTCTGTGCATTTCCAGCCTGAACCACAACCAAAAACATGCGTAAGTAGGCCTGTTCGAACTCAATTTCGAGCGTGTAAATGGTATATTTTTAGCGATCATCGAGTTTGGGGTTGTAGTACTGAAAATTGTCTATCGTATGATACCAACATGGTTAATTTCCGTCCATTCTACAATGGTTTAAAATGGCTTCGAAAACCCTATGCTAGCATACTTTTTTTTATTGAAGTTGTATTTCAACTAATGTCGATTTTTGGTTTTTTAATCCTATTAAATTTATTAAAAACAAAAATTAAATAAACATTATAAAGTTTAATTATAATATGCAAACAAAATTATAATTCATAAACAAAATTAGAATACGACATTATAAAATTTTAAAGTGTTTTACATAAATATTAAAAACATAAGTAGAAAACAACAACAAAAAACTAAAAATGCCTATGTCCACCCGTTCCGCAGTCGGGTGGATGACGCTGGCGATCCGGATTCCTCCTCGGTCCATCGTGTGGTGGTCCCTGGTCCCTATCATCCTGACCATCGTGCGTGATCTGCAGATCTGTGCTGGGCCTAGGCGGGGAGTAAAACAAACTACCTATCGGCGTATTCTCCACCATCGGAAACTCATACTGAGGTGGATAATCGATAAGCAAAAGGTCAGTCGTGGGCGTATGGGGGCGATAGGCATCAGTGGAGCCGTACTGGGGTGGAGGCATCGTCTGCTCGAAAGTCGATGGACCACTATGCAATGGTGGGGCAGAAGATGATGCCTATGGAGTGTCATATCGTGGTCTCGGACCGCGCTGCGTCGACTGCCTCTGGGTCTGCCTCTGGCTCCAGGACTGGCTCTGGGTCTGGCTCGCTCGCCGGCTCCCGCGTGGGCGGTTTTGGGGTTGCTGGGGAAGCCCGGCTTGGAGCTCGGCCGGAGTAAGGATATGTGGCATCCCATTGTCCCTATACCACTGCTCATAATTGAAAGTGACCAAAGGACCCCCTACTATAATTGGTTGGAGAAACTCTGGGCGTCTGAGAAATCGTTGACCCCAAAGCGCTATCCAGATAGCGTGGTGCTCGGCCCAGTCAGTCTCCGTCTTCCCCTGACGCGTAAGATTGTGGAACTCGTCCATATTTTGCGGAGGGCGTGGAACATTTTGGACGTACCCGAACTGTCGGAGTACCCTATCCGCAGAATGACACACGCAAATTTCGTAGTTCAGCAGCGGCACGACGGAAATCCAGAGGTCTCGCTCTTGCACAATATCTGCTGGAGTAATGAGGCAAATCTCCTCTGAATCGTAGGGCCTCCACACGAACTAAAAAGAATGAAAAAGTTAGTAAAATTTCTATATGAAATATTATTGGAAAAAATAGTATGGAAAAAACCAAAATAATTGTTGAATTACCTTGTCCTCCGTCAAGGCATCGAATCTATGTCTGTATGCTTTCTGGGAGTCCGGCAGGTCGGCGTGGGATAGTGCGGTGGTCCACCTTTAAATAATGAAAAGGATCGTTAAATAAAATAATTTAATAAAAAAAATATAGTAGATTATGTAGTACCTCCGTAGAAGAGAAAATGACAGAGGACTGGGAATCCTAAGCTGTGGTGCCAAAGTAGGGATCCGAAGCCAAACCCAAGCCTGCAGGAATAAACAACATCCTCCCATCGATGCTTTGGAGGCGTCAACGTTTCTGCAGAGGTCTCTGATAAGAAACGCCAAGACAGCTGACCCCCAAGATTTTCGTCCAGACTCGTCTAAATTTGTGAGATGATGAAGCCACATAACGTGCACTTTGTTGCGAGTTTTGTCGGGCATTAATATCCCGCTAATAATGCGCAAGATGTGGGCTCGCGCATACCGTTGTGAAAATATAAATTAATAAAGGCATCCTAACTTAAAAAATTGTAAGTTCATCCTAAATAATAAAATTGTAAGTATCCTAAATATTTAATGTAGGCAACCTAAATATTTAATAAAGTATCCTAAATAGTTACTGAATTCATCCTAAAAATTTATCCTACATATTTATAATTCATCCTAAATATTTATTAAAAAGATCCTAAATATTGTCCCTATTCATCATAAAAAAAATCCCTAAACCCTAATGTGCAAATAAATAATTTTAATTTAATAATAAATGTAATAAAAGCATACTAAATATAATAAAAAAATACCTCAAGTGTAACATCATCCGCATCGGGGGGAGGGGTTCCAAAGTTGTCCTCCAAGTACGATAGAGAAATTTTCCCTCCGTCCCACACTGCATCAGGGGGCATCACGCCAATTTGTTCAGCAAATAGGAGTGGCCAATGTGCCATCGCTATACCAGTAACAACGCTGCCATTTATAGGCAATCCCAGAATGTAGGCAACATCCTGCAACGTAATTGTTGCCTCGCCAAATGGAAGATGAAACGTGTGCGTCTCGGGTCTCCACCGTTCTATCAGCGCGCTGATCAACGGCGATCTAACCTTCACCCCCTATATAGCGAGCTATGTGCCCAAAACCAGCCCGCTCAATCAAACGCATAACAGCAGCAACGGGTTCGACGGTGATACGATTAAGGTAACATTGTAAGTTACGTTCGTATCCCTGAAAAAAAAATACTTAGTAAAATAAAAAAATTTAATTAAATAATTTTTTTTAGAAATTAATAGGGAAAAGAATAATACCTCTGGATTGTTTCGCCAATATTCACTGTAGTGACTTGTTTGGTTGCGTAGCAAGGGCTCCATGTGATCGAACGATATATAAAAGTTGCTGACAAGTTTTTGTAAAATTTCTATAGAAATCGCGTTCTGTGGAGGTTTTTAGGAAAAAAACCTCCAATTTATAGAGGACCTCGCGGCGCTTGGGATGCGAGGTTAATGAACCTCGCGTTCTATAGACCGCGATATTCATGTACCTCGCGTCCTATAGAACGCGAGGTTCACTGAAAAGGCGCGTCAGTGATCAGACGCGTGAACTGAACGGTCAGAAAGGACATCGCATCCTATAGAACGCGAGGTTCTAAAGACATCGCGTTCTACAGGACGCGAGGTCGTGGGGTTTTTTAAATTAGAGGTTTTAAAGCGGGAAACTCATTTAATAACAACAAAAATAACAACAATAAAAATTAATAACAATAAAAATAAAAATTATTACTATGATAGTAATAATAATAATAATAATAAACTCATTTAATAATATTTAATATTACAATTTTGATTTATAATAATAACAATAAAAATAACAATAAAAATAAAAATTATAATAATAATAATAATAATAATAATAACAACAATAATAATAAATGATACTAACCATAAAAATTATTACTATGATAGTAATAATAATAACAATAATAATAAGAACAATAATAATAATAACAACAATGAATCATACTAAATACGCGTTATATTTTCAGTAGTAACTAAAAATAACGACATAGCGCAATATTTTGGAAGTTAAATTAAAACAAAACTTCCAAAATATGCGCTATGTTGCCATTAGTAGCTGCAAGCGAAAACTGCGTTCGTGAATACAGAAAAAAATCTATGTCGGTGCTTTTTGCCTATCCAAGAGTTTGCTATTTATAGAGGTGAATATGATGACATTGCAACCTCGCGTTCTGTAGGACGCGAGGTCACTCTTACATCGCGTTGTACAGAACGCGAGGTCTATGAGATGTTTGTATATATATATATATATATGCAGGGAGATGAATTTTTGTAAGCAGTTAAGTTTAGTTTAGGTCAGTTGAATAATAGTTCGTGTCATGCTGAGTTTTTTTCCGTTGCAATTTTTATGTCCGAAATATTGTTCCTTTATGATAGTTGGAGTTCACTTAAAGATTTGTGTTCATCGAGGGTACATACCTTAATATTTACCGACATATCGCAATATTTTGGAGGTTCTATGCTGCAGTAGTGGCTTCAATGGCTGCTTCTGTAGCCGCCGTCGAGAGGATCCCCGGCTACAGTTTTGAAAAAAAAGGACTTTTAGGAAGCGGGGGCGGATTCAGATCGACATTTTCAGATGCGGCGGGTGCCGATTACATTTGTTAATGTGGATCAAAGCTGCTACCATTTACTCATTTCAGATGCGGCGTGGCAGCCAACATTTACATATGGATTTCGCTCTCTGCTTCTTTTAGTTGGGACCTCCGATCAAATTTGCCCGCCGGAGCTACTGAATATATTGTTTCGAATTTTATAGATAATTTATGTAGTTGTCTCAATTTACTTATTAAAGAATACATGTTGAAAGTTTTGTTAAATGAAATTCGACTTAAATTTACTTATGTGGTGTTTTTCCTTTCCTATAAATACCCACGAATTCCACCATCATTTACTCATTCCAAATTCTCTCTAAACACCCAATCCTTGCTCACCTTATGGCAAAATTTAAGGCAACATTTTATTTTCTCGATACTTATTTTAAGTCAACAATCACCGGCAAAATGTCACTGAAAGATTTAATACAGTTGACAACAATCGAGGTTAGTAAACACACCGACAAACAAATTGCGGCCATGGAATGTCGAATCCCAACACCGTCAGCTAATGAAACGCACTACGTTATGAAGCTTACGAACGAAACAGACGTTCGTAACATGTATGACCGGCTCAATTCCGTCGGAGCTAGAGACGTCGATTTCAATGTTAAGTTTGTCAATGCCGGCGAAGGTAGTACGTCTGCACCCGTAGAACCTGTTCCGAACACTGAACACGCACCGTCTTCACCGGATGTTGATGCGGCTGTGGAGGAGCTGCAACTTTTTATGTACAGGCGTAGACAAAGAAAACAACAGATGATCGAAGAACTAAACCTAAGTTCAGACGTGTCCACTGACTACGATGATTCAGATTAACCATTAACTTATGAAATGATCTTCCAATTATGTTATATGACATCTTATTTCATCCTTTATGAATGTTAAACGGACTTCAAGTTATGTAAAACTACTAGTACTCAATTACATTATAGGCACCAGTAGTAGTATTCAATTACAAGACTACAATTGTCTCAAATTCTCGAACATGTTCTCAATTACACAAACAAACAAATAGTAAATAGTACGGTTATTATAACTTCTGACGGAATATCTGAAACAAAGCATGTAGAACTAATGTTTTGATATAATAATTGAAAAATGTTTTGGACTAAGTTGAAAAGAATTTAAAACTTGGTTTTAAGTCCAAACAACTTGAATTTATGTTTGAGGTATTTTAAGAGGTTTTTGGCAAAGATTTTTCATGTTTTAAACAGCCAAACTTGTGTTTTCACGTCACCAGTATCGATACGGTTGTACCGGTATCGATACCTTTTTGGCCCAGTTTGGCCACTATCAAAACCCGTATCGATACGAGGGTTTAGCGTATCGATACGGAGTGGGGTCGTTTCGATACGCCACGTCAGCGTACCGATCCCATTTCAACTACCCCAATGGCTATTTCCCAACGGCCATTTAAATATCAAGCCGTATCGATACCGTTCCACGTGTATCGATACCCTATGCTGGCAAAAGCCCAACGGCTATTTCCTCAAGAAGGCTGTATCGATATCGTTCCACGAGTATCGATACTGGTAGCTGCAGAACAGCATTAATGAAGGGAAATAAAGTCCTCAACGGCTCCAATTCATCCCCAACGGCTAGTAACGGCTACAAACTCAATTGGGAGTATAAAAGGGACCTCCAAGCATCAAGAGAAGGCTAATGCTCATATTGTCAAACATCAATTGATCAAGAAAATGTCTTAGCACTTAAATTGTCAATTCTTGTATAGACAAACACTAGTGAGCCAAAATTGTTAAATTTGCTCAAGTGTTTTAGGTTTTGGGTGAGTGCTTCATTGTGCAAACAAACACCTATTAGAGGGTTTAAGTTTGCTTTCTTGTTTCTCTTTGTAAAGAGGGTTTTGATCAAGGCTTGGGTAGAAGCTTGATCGGTTGTAAGGGTTTCCTCCTAATCCTAGAAAAGGGGACGAATCAATTAGTGGAATTGGTTGAGAAATCCTTAGTGGGAAGCTAAGGTAGTGGATGTAGACCTTGGTTAGAAGGTTGAACCACTATAAATCATTGTGTCAATCTTCATTTTAGCTTCCTTAACCCTTCCACCCAAATATCCACCTCTCCACTACTTGGTGAGCATAATCGGTTGAACGAATCGAGCTCCACACAACTCAACAAAGCATTTAAAGTGACATCGCGTTCTATAGAACGCGATATCTATAGAACATCGCGTTCTATAGAACGCGAGGTACGAATATCGCGTTCTATAGAACGCGATGTACTGGTTTACCCTGCCTCCCATCAAATCTATCCCTTACTTGTCGAAAGTTAGGGGACTGCCTCCCAGGCACACACACGCCATTCCTGCCTCCCATCAAATCTATCCCTTACCTGCTTATCGGTTTTAGGTAATGGACAAGCAAAGTTACCTCTGTGAACCATTATTTGCCTTACACAACCAGATTCTCCTGGATTGCAAGGGCCAATAATTTTGCCTATATATAAAGAAGAACCATAAAACGAAAATATAAGTTTCAATTGGCAATCAATTCCTAGAATTTTCTAAGTATCAAAATTTCAAAAGTCTTTCAAAATATTCAAATGGCCGGACGAGGCGTTACTACGCAAGTTTACTACGATGGGCAGATATTCGAGGGTACCGAACTCGGCGTCCTTTTTTACTGCGAAGATCCCGTAACGATAAAGCTTCTGAGGAGATTATCGTTCAAGAAGTTGGTCAAGGAACTGGAGGCAAAAGTTCCTCATTTCAATAAACATCGTTTGTCCGACGTGAAGTATCGGGTGCCAATATCTATAGACCCTTTACAGTACGGAGTATGCCAAATTGCGGGAAATGCTGATGTGCAAATGATGATGGAAGCCCCTTCGACTATTCAATTGGGGGGCCCCTCGAGCTGTATGTATCGTTCTCCGAGTCTCATCTAGTTGTCGAAATACCAAGCTGGGCCGGGCGAATTTCGACTTCGATCCGAATGCCAACGTTGATAGCCCGACCGCAAGTCTACGACGTGATTTTGGCCTACTCTGTCGAGACAACGAAGTTGGTGCATCGCCATCTGCTCCTCCAAGGCAGTCATGCGTAGCTAGTATCGGGTTCGACCTGAACCAACCCCCAAACGATGAATTCGATGCACCAACAAATGTATCGTACAGTCCATACAATCCATACAATCCTTATAGTTTTGGGGGGGAGGGAACGTCGGCTCCTTACGTTACGCACGACCATGAAGCATCATATGGACGGCACTCAATGTATGTCTCTGGCACCGACTGCGGTCAACCATCTATGGGGAGACATTCTTCTTTTGGGGGTGAGGGAGCATCGTCTTCTTACGCTATGCACGACCATGATTCATCATATGGACGACACTCAACGTATGTCCATAGCACAGAGTACGTTCAACCATCAATGGGAATACATTCTTCTTATGGTGATCTTGATTTTGGTCTTGGAAATGAGGTTCCTGAGCGATCTCGTGAGAGGTCTCCCGCTCCTCGACCCCAATCCTCGCCTCAAAGGGTAGTGATTCCAAAAGCTCTACTATTCCAGCTCCCGGAGGATGCTTATGACGAAGAACCGATTAGAGAACCCGGGCCAGACGGAGACGAGCTGGGGCCATTCTATCCCGAACCAGAAGACTTGATAGAGTTACCAAAAGACCCAGAAGACACTGTAGTTCCACCACCAGATTTGGACGAAGAACCGACTGCGACCAACTTTCCTGTAGACGCAAGACCAATTTCTATGTTCCAGCCACCATCCCACTTCACAACGGTTGATATGGATGCAATGGACGTCCCTGATTTTCTCCATGACGACACAATAGATGGTCGAGTCCACCGTTCTGATGGTGAACTAAGAATTGGTATGGCGTTCGCGAAGAAGGAAATTGCGGTGGCGGTAGTTAAGCAGTACAACCTTCGTCATAATGTTGAGACGACGGTTAAGAAAACCCAAGCCAAATACTACAAGGCTCACTGCGTCCAAAAGGATCAAGGTTGTAAATGGAAAATCCGTATATCAGAGTTGAAGAGGGCAGACAACTGTTGGAAAATAACAAAACTTGAGGGGCCCCATACATGCACCGTTTCTAGCCCCAACCAGGATCACAAGAACCTGGATGCAAAGTACCTCGCGGACATCTTTTCCACACTGGTGAAAACAAATCCCACTGTACCGGTCCCCACATGTCAGGCTGCAGCTCAAGCTGTCACCGGCTTCCGTCCAAGTTATTCGAAAGCATGGTATGCAAGGAAAAAGGCCAAAGAGGAATTGTATGGCCGATGGGAGGAATCTTACATAGAGTTGCGCCCGTGGCTTAATCTCCTGCAGAAACACATCCCTAGAATGGTTGTCAAACTTGATACGGTTCTGGCATACGAAAATGATCGTGTCGTCCGAGGTGTTTGTCAATTCCACCGGTTATTTTGGACTTTCCCCTAGTGCATCAACGCATTCAAGCACTGCAAACCGATGGTCCAAATCGACGACACATGGTTGTACGGAAAATATACACAGATCCTACTTCTAGCTATAGCACAGGACGACAATCGCAAATGCGTTCCTATTGCATTCGCAATCGTCCCGAAGGAGGATATGGAGTCTTGGACGTTCTTCCTTACGAACCTACGAAAATATGTCCTTGATCCTGTAATACGAAGAAGAAATGATGAAGGGGTGTGTGTTATTTTTGACAGAGGCACAACGCTGCTGTGGGCGATACAAAATTTGGGTAATTATTGGAAGCCTCCATACATTCACCACCGTTTTTGCTTGCGGCACATAGCCGCAAACTACCTGCTGAAATACAAGAATCGTGATGAACGTCAAATGGTGCTCGATATGGGTACGTCATTTATGTCATTTTCATTTACTATATTACTTGTTACTCGCTTCAATTTACGACCTTTTTTCATGTGTTTTTCGCCCATAACTATTCAACTGTCATCCCGTAGGCAACTCACACTACAAACAAGAGGTGGCTGAACTGCTCGAGGAACTGAGAGCGAGAAACAAAAATGGCGCTGAATACCTTGAAAAAATCCCAAAGGAAAAATGGCTTCGATCGTATGACGAGGGTAAACGTTTTGGTCACATGACAACGAACTTGGCTAAGGCAGTGAACTCATCACTGAAGGGAGTTCGGAAGTTGCCTATCACTTCTATTGTCAAAGCCACCTATTATCGTTTAGCTACCCTTTTTGCGGCCTTGGGCAGGCAAGCAGCTGAGTACATGGCAGGTGGACACCAAGTCCATCCAGATTTCCGCTCAAGACTGCATATTCAATTGGCCCAATCAAGACAGGTGCAAGCAACTCTCTTCTCGCGAGAAGGACACTTGTTTCGTGTTGCCGAATTTTCCAGGCGGATAGAAGGCATTCAGCACAACGCTTACGTTGTAGATCTGAGGGCAAAAACCTGCGAGTGCGGAATATTCCAAACTTTCAAATACCCGTGCGCACACGCCATTGCTGCTTGCACTAACAGACGAATAGAATACATGCATATGGTTGATTCGATATACTTACTCAAAACGGTGCTTAAAGTTTACGAAAAAGAGTTTCCTCCCATCGGAAATGAGGTTGATCCAAATGCTGTGGACACTGAACCGATCATACGCCCAGATCCAGCACTACTACGAGCCAAAGGACGTCCACCTTCTACAAGAATATATTGTGCCGAGGATTTGGTCGAACATCGAGAGAGAACCGAACAAAAGAAGCATTGTTCTATATGTCGAAATCCTGGGCACACAACTCCTAAGTGTCCTAATCACTCCCCTCGTATTAATTAATTATTTTTAATTTGTATATGCGAGTTCGCCCATTACAATCGAATCAATAAAGTCAGTTTACTTCTATTTATACAGTACGCCATCTTATATTTTCAATCATTCAAAAAAATATGTTATGATATTGTTTTCGAAGCAACTATAAGTCAGTGTACAATGGACGAAAATTGACCGTGTCAGTGTCATACGATAGAGAATTTCCAGTACTACAACCCCAAACTCGATGTTACCTAAAAATTTAAAATTTATACGTATGAAATTCTGCTCCAACATGCCTATCGACATTAGTTGAAATACAACTTCAATAAAAAAAAGTATGCTACTATAGGGTTTTCGAAGCCATTTTAAACCTTTGTAGAATGGACGGAAATTAACCATGTTGGTATCATACGATAGACAATTTTCAGTACTACGACCCCAAACTCGATGATCGCTAAAAATATACCATTTACACGCTCGAAATTGGGTTCGAACAGGCCTACTTACGTATGTTTTTGCTTGTGGTTCAGGCTGGAAATGCACAGACCTCGCGTCCTACAGAACGCGAGGTCCATGCGATATATTCCAGCCGCCTTTTCAATTTCTCGGGGACCTCGCGTTCTGCAGAATGCGAGGTACTGTTAAACCGTTAACACGGACTGCAACGCCACGTCGACAAAAATCGCATTCTGCAGAACGCGATGTCGTACCTCGCGTCCTACAAAACGCGAGGTATGTCGACCTGGCAAGAAAGGGGGTCATTTTGCCAAATAAAAGTTTTTGGGAGCCATTTTTAAAGATAATAATTAAAAAGGAATTTTTCACCCAAAATTGCCATTAAATTTTGATAGCGAAAACAAAAGCTCCAAGGCCTAATATTTTATCAGCCATAGGCATTAATGATTTTGTCTCACTGCTTCCGTTGCCACGTGTAATGGATACGAATTTTTGTGCAATAAAATATAAGCGTGTCATAAAATAGAGAAAAAACATATTACAAAAGTCGATAAAATTAAAAGATATAAACCTAAAAAAAACAAAAAATAAATATAAAACAATTAAGGAAAAAATATCAGCAGTTGATGACTGAAATTGATGTCGGCCATGTTTGGTAAATAGCGGTTTAGGCAAAAATTAGAGGTTTGAGGTATAGTTAGAGATTTGACTAGTCAAATCCGCTAACATTGATGTTTGGTAAATAGCGGATTGAAAGAGCGGATTGGGGTGAAAAAACTAATTTTGAAAAAGCTCCTAACATGAGCTTTTTGAGATTAGAGGTTTAATATTAGAGTTGTAATGACTCTTTTACCCTTAACAATTACCAAAAATCTCCAAATAACTTTAACTTAAATTAAATAATAACATTTTTAATATAAATAATAACATATTAAATATTGGACTTATTTGATGTTACTACTAATTTATATGGTGACATTTGTAAGTTAGTTCTATTTTTTATCATTACATATTTATATGTGCATATAAATTTTTTAATAATTATATAAATAATAAATTAATATATAAAATTTTCAAATATGTTTAAAAAATTTATATTAAAAATATTTTTTTACAAATCTAATTAATATTTATTAGATACAAAATATTCATAATTGATAAATTATTCATACAAGTATTGAATATAATCATGTCCTTATATGTCATTTTGCTTGTTTAAATAATCAAACAGCTATCAGCTATCAGTTAATTTTACCAAATACTTTTATACAATCAATTAATATAATCCGCTAGTCAAATCAGCTAATAAAATCAGCTATCAGCTAATATAATCCGCTATCAGTTATCAGCTATCCGCTAATTGCCAAACAGGGCGGTCATCACATACTAACCAAATAATAAAAGAGAAAAGAAAAGGATAAGAGGGGAAAAAGTTCAATTTACTATTACTAAATGGGGGAGAATTTCTTTTATTCCTAATAGATCTTAAACCTACAATATAGAGGAAGAAAAAGAGAAGAGTGTTAACTGAAAGTTTTAATTATATGTTTTAAAGTGATTAAAAGTTTTAAATTAAAAAAGCAAAAAAAAAAAACAACCAAATTATAATACAAGGATTAAATTCTTAAATTTCCATAATATAAGTTAACCACTATAGTTTGAGGGGGAAGTACTCAATCTTCCAGAATGCTTCCATTTGTTTG
Source organism: Hibiscus tridactylites (assembly GCA_958450335.1). Lineage (NCBI taxonomy): Eukaryota > Viridiplantae > Streptophyta > Magnoliopsida > Malvales > Malvaceae > Hibiscus > Hibiscus tridactylites. The sequence goes on from OY288287.1 coordinate 23,732,308, forward strand.
TTTCAAAGTTTTGTTATTCTAATTTCCGGTTCCACCTGTACCGACACTAGTAAAAATACAAAGAAAATAGGCGGCACAATTTGGTAAGTTTAAGGTGCAAGCAATTAAAAGCTGATAAATTTTGATTTTTTAAAAAAAACTTAGAATGTTAGACTTTTTGATAATATTTTTTGTTAAATTTTTTGTATTTTTAGATAAATATCGATATTTAGTTTTTTTACAACATTTTAAGTTTTTTTACAAAAAAAATCAACTTAAAATATTATAAAAAATCTATCATTTTAAGTTTTTGAACAAGTATCTAAACTTGTAGCCTTTTAGGCACATCTTAAACATGTTATACATTAGACTCTCCCTGCAAAATCAAGGGATACGATTCGCTGATCAAAGGTGAGTCATCATAGGTCCCACACATCTGATTCTAGTCTTCGCGGTTTAGACAACCAGAAAGAAGACAGTGGTCCTGTTTGGCAATTAGCGGATAGCTGATAGCGGATTACATTAGCTGATAGCTGATAACTGATTGCATTAGCTGATTTGACTAGCTGATTGTATAAAAGTGTTTGGTAAAATTAAACTAATAGCTGATAGTTGTTTGATTATTTAAACAAGCAAAATGACATATAAGGACATGATTATATTTAATATTTGTTTGAATAATTTATCAGTTATTAATATTCTGTATCTAATAAATATTAATTAGATTTGTAAAAATTATTTTTTTAATATAAATTTTCTAAACAAATTTGAAATATTTATATATTAATTTATTATTTATATAATTATTAAATTTTTTATATGCGCATATAAATATGTGATAATAAAAAAATAGAATTAACTTACAAATGTCACCATATAAATTAGTAGTAACAATAAATAAGTCCAATATTTAATATGTTATTATTTATATTAAAAAATATTATTATTTAATTTAGGTTATTTGAAGATTTTTGGTAATTGTTAAGGGTAAAAGAGTCATTACAACTCTAATATCAAACCTCTAATCTCAAAAAGCTCATATTAGGAGCTTTTTCAAAATTAGTTTTTTCACCCCAATCCGCTCTTTCAATCCGCTATTTACCAAACATTAATATTAACGGATTTGACTAGTCAAATCTCTAATTATACCTCAAACCTCTAATTTTTGCCCAAACCGCTATTTACCAACTCTTACGTAGGGAATAATTGCAGCCTTTCTGGACAAGGTCAAGGGTTCTTGGGGTGTTGTAATCACCTGCAGTAACGTCCCACGGTCGCACCACAATCCACCGTGGATTATAAATCTGACGGTTCTAGCTGTAGGCTATAGCACCGCCAATTCCTTTGACTCCCTCCACCGTTACTTCGCGGATTTCTCGGTTCCAACTTCCAACCAAATTATCACATACCATAAGTATTTGACTAAATTGCCCCTTGCGGCTGGCACTTAATTATTAATTATTTTTTCTCGTTTCAAATTTTGAAAAGGATGTCACGTGTTTGTATCATAAAAAATGTCATTTATGGTGTATTAGGAAGAAGTTACACAAAGACAGAGAGATCTGTTTGCTGAATTTTTTATGGACAACGGAAAATACAATTAGAAGAATGTTTTTTATATATTTTTTTATTAAATATAAGATATTTGTATTTACAAAATAAATGTCGAAATTTGAATTCATACAAAATGAAACAATATGAAAATTCTCGACCACTCGACCAACTAATGGATCTCAATCAATCAAGATAATATTTTGGTTTTTTTCTTTTTACATTTTTGGGAGAGTTTTTTAGGGTGTGTTTTTAGTTTAATGCATTCATTTTATTTTATTTTTTCGAATTAATAAGAACTGTAAAAGTTACAGAATATTCGAAATATCCAAACTAACTAAATGCAAAAAGGAAGCAGGAGGAGTATCAAAAATAGACAAAGAAAAGCAAGGAAGGTTGTTGAATTTGGCAAGACCATCCGCCAGCTTGTTTAATGCATTCATTTTATTGAATTGAAAGAAAATAATGGTTTTGCTTTTTTTTAGTTAATTGTATTATACGTTCTTAAGTTATAATTTTTATTTTAAATTGGTCTTTGAAATTTTAAATATTCTAATATCATCCTCAAACTACATCTTTCATTCTAAATATGTCCCCAAACTTTCAAACTCTCCAATTCCATCGTCAGATTATTGTTTATATTACATCATATTATTATATAATACACGTCTTGTTTACATCACAAGACATTTTTATAACGGTTTTGTTAACATGGATATGATTTAACATATAATGATAATTTGGAGATGAAACTAGAATGTTCAAACATTTAGGGATAAATTTAGAATAAGAGTCATACTTTGTGGGTGAAATTGAAACATTTATAAGTCCGGGTCCAATTTAGAATGAATGTCATAGTTTGAGGATAAAATTGAAATGTTTAAAAGTTCTGAGATCAATTAGAATGAGGAACGTAATTTGAGGGTTTTTGGTGCAATTAACTTAATATTAATTATTACTTTAACCAATGTAACTGCTTAACATTTTGCTAATACAAAAGTATTATGAAAAAAACAACTGATAATTAATTTTTTAAAGAGTATTGAAAAAATAAAAAACATTAAAGTGTTCATTAGCATATCTAATTATTTAATAAGAAAAAGTTCGTTTTTATTTCACATTTTCAAACCAAAATTCTAATAAAAATAAGCAATATAATATATATACACAACGTTTTTTTCCCATATTTAATAAGCAATAAAAATAACATCATGCGTAATATACATCATGAGTGAAGATTTTTGTTTTTTTATGATGTTGGATAATAATGCAAGTCCACTCTACATGTGTTATTATGGTAATTAAGGTCAAAATAAAATAAAATAAGTGTATGGTAACATGAAAGCTCACTGAAAACTATAAATATAAGCCTGTATCCTTCAATTTATAAAATATTCAATCATGTTTTTTTAAGTTATGTTGACGTTCATTTTAAGAAAAGCAATTTCATTTCCTAAGGTTAAAGCTAATATATATATATATATATATATATATATATATATATTGATTAGTAATTTTGTTCGAGTATAAGATAATATTTATGTCCGATTTTAAATATAAATATGAATCGACGTGCACAAACAACTGAAGCTGCTTGAATTCAGTTCATCTAGATGCAATGTGTCAATCTTTATTACAACACGTAATCTTTATTACTAGAATTACTCTTTGAGTTTCGCTAATACATATGTGTTAAGAGGGTTCGAACCATAATGCATATATACTGAGATGAAAAAAACTTAATACTTTATGGCTTCTTTAGATCTTGTACAATTATTCACATTGCATCCATCCAAATCTATCTATAAATTTGTATGCAGTCCAGCGGCAGATATTGGAAAAAACTTGAAGTGGTCTATTTAAAAATTTTGAAAATTTTAGAGGTCTAAAATAAAACATTCAAAAAATTTAAGACTTAGTAATTCTTTTAAACATTTAAAAGGGACTTAATTAAATTTCTTCAAAAATTAAAACTTACTGAGAATTTTAAAAATCTTAAAAGAATCCAATTATATATATATATTTATTTAAAATCGAGAGATTAAGTGTTAATTTTCTGAAATTTTAGAGGGCAGTATTTTCTCTGATCCGATTAGATAACATACTCTCTAATCAAGAAAAATCAATAGTCTAATATAAATAATTATTTTATAATAATTTATTGAAACAATCAAAATCATTAACAAAACACACTGCAAGATTAATTTTTTCAATCTCGGTTACAACTTCTATATATCATTTAGTTGGATTAGAAAGATTTTAATTTTAATTATTATATTTTTATTTTAATAAAACTCAACTTTTTAATCTTAAAAAAAATAAAAAACTCCGTCCTAAGAAAAATTGAAAGCGCCCGTGGGCATTGGCCAATATTTTTCTAAAATTAAGTGGCAAAACTGACTTTCTACCTTAAGTTTTGTAAAGCGTTAAAATATTCTGTTAAATACGGTCGGGCATTACAATATCCGTTAATTAAAATTTAAAAAAGGAGTAAATTAAAACACCACTATTTTATATTTTAAAAAATGAAATTATTTTATTTCATTTTTTTTTTGGTGTTAAGCAGAGGAAAAAAAAGGAGAGGCAGGCAAAAAAGCTGCATTCTTCTCCTCACGCCTCTGAATTTTCCTTTTAATTAATTTATTTATTTTCTCTGCACTTTCTTAGAAGCCAAACACACCTCATTCTACCCGTTTGGAGAAGTATACACACTTAGCTTCTTTTGAAGACTTGATGCTTTAAAAGAGAAAACTCGGCTTTTCGCCAGCATTTTTGCATCCGCTTCTTCTTCACTGGTCTTAATTATTTGAACTCTTTGACGGTTCCACTGTTTCGAGATCGATCGGAGCTTTCAATTACTCGGATTTGAAGTAGTTACTTTAAAAAACTACATATCTTCTTCAGGTAAGTATAGAAAGTTTTGATATATTTCTGCTACTTGTTATTTTTTATTGTTTATTTGTTGTATTTTTTTCTTGCTTGGATCGGTTCAGATTTGGTAGATTTTGTGGCTGTTAGGCTTGATACTTGTTTTTGTTCTGTGAAAATAGAGAAATATGAAAAGGGAACTATCGAATTCTAACAATTCTTTTGAACTACTTGATTTTTTTTTTATCATTTCGATTATTTGTATTTCTAAGCAGCCAAATGGAATGGTCTCTTTATAAAAGGGATATTGAAATTTAAATGAAGCTTGGAGATTTCTTTCAATATTTGAAGGAATTTTAAGTTAATACTGAATTGATTTAAATTTGCTGAAAGGCTTGTATGAAGTTGTGATGTTTTCCACCTGTTTAATGTATTAGTAATTTTTAGTTGTGCCAGTTGAGGTTTTAACCATCTTTTGTGCTTTGAACTTGTTAATGTTGACCGAGGATTGGTGAGCAGTAGGGTCTGTAATCTTAGACAATGGTTGCCATTTGCATTGCCTGGATAAGTCTTTAAGTCGAGTTATATTAAATCTTAGATAAAAATTTTGAACACTGAAAACAATGGTCTGCGAAACACTTAGGTGTAAAATGTCTCAGAAAAATGAGGTTCCTACATCCTGAAGGTTTTTAATGTTTTAATTTTTTTTTTCTGTTGATTATAGGTTCATGGGTTTTCCGACTTCTGGTCCCATGGGATATGCTGATGTAAATTCAGGAAACAATGCTGTGACCAGCTTGAGTGCCCCTGTAAATGGTGGGTCAGGGGTCAAGGTTTTTGAGAGAATTGAAAATGGTGTTCCTGATACTGCTCAGATGAACGAGGATTCACCATATAGTGGGAATGGTATGTTGGTTGAGGACAGGCCTCCTGTGGGTGATGAGGACTTGGACTCTGCAGCAGCAGCATTACCTTCAGTGTCAAGGTTTAACATTGAACGCAGGTGGAGTGATATAACTTCATATGCTACAAAAAAGGTAACCTCTGGCTTCCGGTTTGAAGTTCTGTTACCACTTCTGGTGTTGACAGGAACTACCCTTTGCTATGGTTGTGGTAAATCTCTTTTTCTGCTACTGAGTTGATTAATCTTTGCTGTTCCAGAAGGTTCAGTCTTGGTTTCAACTTCCAAATGGGAATTGGGAGCTGGGGACGATAATATCAAGTTCGGGAACTGAGTCTGTTATTTCATTTCCTGAAGGGAAAGTAAGTGGATTGTAAGAAAGAATCAAGTATAAATTTGTCCATTGATTAGATACTTGATTCATTTAATTGCCTCTCAATTATAGGTTTTAAAGGTGAATTCTGATAGTCTGATACCTGCAAATCCTGATATCCTTGATGGAGTGGATGATCTCATGCAACTTAGTTATTTAAATGAACCATCAGTCTTGTACAATCTCCAATACAGATACAACCAAGATATGATATATGTAAGAGCTCGTACTTGTTTTCTTTCAGTTGTGAACCTACCCAAATTTAAGTATTTTTCTAATGATGTTATTGTTGTCAATCCTTTAGACAAAAGCAGGACCAGTTTTAGTTGCTGTCAATCCTTTTAAAGAAGTTCCTTTATATGGAAATGACTACATTCAAGCATACAAGAATAAATCTATCGAGACCCCTCATGTATATGCAATTGCAGACACAGCCATCCGGGAAATGACACGAGGTACTTTCAATTTCCTAAAGTTGTTAGACTAGTTTTATTTTTATTAGCTTTGTTCTTATCATGGACTTGTGGTTTTAATATGGTTCTTGCTTCATTTTGCAGATGAAGTAAATCAATCTATCATCATAAGGTTGGTATTCTTTCTGTTTCCTTTTTCCTTCTCTGACTATATTTTTATACGGATCTGACCAATTTTATTTTAGCTGTATCCTATGTCAATGCCTTATTATTTGTTATATTGAGAATGAAAATCTGGCAACATAATTTGATGATTCTTGAATGAAATTATCATAGGTTGCCTACAAAAACAACCGTTTCTCTTTTGGATATAAAGATGTTTTGTGAATGTAGCTCTGCTTTCTGTCGTGATGTGGATGACCAAATACTAAGAAGTTCATGTTTGTCGGATGCTGGGGCTGTGGACATGCATATCAACTTTTTATACTTAGTACTTTTATTGAGTCAGGACGGGCAACATTAGATGTAAAAGGGGAGTATAGCTGTTTAAGGGTTAATCTTAACTTCACTGTCTATTTAAGTAGGTGCTCTGTGTATCAACTTACTCGAGGTTTAGGATGTCTAAGTTTGTGCCTAAGTTGGTAAAGTATCTTGTGTACTGTTGCAAGTTTTCATGGAGATTCACTTTACTTTCACGCTGTAAATAAGTTCTATTTATCTCTTTATTGACTTTAGTTTTTATTTTTCTTTCTTTCTGGGATGTGTAATATGTTGTTTGCTGATTTGCATCCCTGATTTACTTTTTGGTAGCTATGCTACTTTATTCAGTTTGAGCAATACATGATGTGGAATGCAAAGCCTTAAATTTCATCAGAGTATTCTACATTTTCAATAATTTGTATTAAAAGTTCTGATCTTAATTAATGGAGCACCTCTATACAGTTTTTTTTTTCATTTAACGTATAAATGAGTGTAATGTTTGTATTGCTATTTGCTTGTAAAGTGGTGAGAGTGGAGCAGGAAAAACTGAGACAGCAAAGATAGCAATGCAATATTTGACTGCTCTTGGGGGTGGGAGTGGAATAGAGTATGAGATATTGAAGACCAATCCTATCTTAGAAGCATTTGGTAATGCAAAGACATTAAGAAATGACAACTCGAGCAGATTTGTAAGTTCCATGTTCTTTCACATCTCTCAAGCTTTTTCTTTGATTTTACTAATGTGCATAATAGAGTGTTAGCTCTTGGTGAAATTTGATGAGATGACCTTCAATTATGAATAATCTGGGTCTCTATTTCTCAGGGAAAGTTGATTGAAATCCACTTTAGTGAGACTGGAAAAATATCTGGGGCAAAGATTCAAACTTGTAAGCTCATTTTTACTGAGGTCCTGAGATGAAATTCACTTATTAAAGCATATTTTTTCCCTTCACAAAATCTGTAACTAACATCAAGTTTGAATTTGTTTTCTCCTTCAAATGGGCAGTTTTACTGGAGAAGGTAATTTTTATTAGGCCTCCATGTTCTCACATGTCATTTTATCTATTATTTTTCTATATATAAGTTGCTAATTTAGTGTATCATGTGAACAGTCTAGAGTTGTCCAATGTTCAGAGGGAGAAAGGTCTTACCATATATTTTATCAGCTCTGTGCTGGTGCTCCTCATGCTCTCAAAGGTAATACTACTTCTATATTTATCTTTCCTTGGTCTAATATACTTCCTGTTCGCAACATCTATTTGGATACAAGTTTTTTTTTGTTAGATTGACTATGGTCCATTCATCTTTGAGCTTGTGTTAGAGTATGCTTTTCAAACTTCAGTATGAAATTAGAATTTTCCACTATGAAGGCCTGGAAATATATATTCATGAGACAACTAGCATAGTTTTCTTACCTTTTAGGCTGTTAGTTTGTTTGAAATAATCTCCTTATTTATAATTTTGCAATATTAAATTATGTTCTTTTCCTTTTTTTTCATTCAATTTTTGTCTGCAGAGAAGCTAAATTTGAAGGATGTGGGTGAATATAATTATTTGAAGCAGAGTAATTGCTACTCAATTACTGGGGTTGATGATTCTGAACAATTTCACATTGTTAAGGTGCTTGCTATCTCTCTTGAATTTTGTCTCTTCCATCCATTTAATTTTTTGTCATGATTCATACTATAAAACTATGGAAGTAATTACCATTATCTGTTTTATGTGCCTAATTTCAGGAAGCTTTGGATGTTGTCCATATTAGCAAAGAAGACCAAGAGAGTGTCTTTGCAATGCTTGCTGCTGTGCTGTGGCTGGGAAATGTCTCATTCACCATCATTGATAATGAAAACCATGTTGAAGCTGTGGCGGATGAAAGTAAGAAATTTCCAAAAAACCACCATGAAAAGATTTAATTACATGGACTTCCCTTATGCTTTTAAGTTATATTATTGTGTTAAATCTTGTGAACCTTCATAGATGCTATAAATTCATCCATATAGCTTTTCTCCTACCCTCACTCCCTCTCCCTTCATAGACTTTACTGGGAAAGGGAAAAATGAAATGGAGACATTGGAGAAATCCAAATTAAAGACAATTAAGTGGTGTTATTCTCCATGGGTAAAATTAGAGGGTATTGAATCATATATGTTTCAGCGTTTGTTTGACCTGTTTTTGCTTTTAGTGATTTTACTGGCAGATTTTATTTATTTTATTTTTCTTTTGTAGTAGTACTCTATTCCATGGTCAAGATACGGTGTCTTGTGTACTAGATCTTCTATTTCTTAGTTATTATTGTATTAGGTTGTTGTGTTTGTCTCTTATCTCTTCTTCCTGTTTAGTGTGGGTGATATGCTGTCTTGCATTTCCATCTCATGTTACTGTTTTTGCTGCAAAACTCTCTTCATTATTTTATTCATGTCGCTTTTTCTGGAGCTTCATCCGATCTCTCTAAAGACTATACTATTACTTTTCAGGTCTAATCAATGTTGCTAAGTTGATTGGCTGTGGCACTGCTGACCTTAATTTAGCTTTATCAACCCGCAAAATGAAAGTTGGTAATGATAATATTGTCCAAAAGCTAAGATTATCACAGGTAAGAATCCTTCTCTAGAAATACTATTTTGTCCGGTAGGTCATAAAAAGTTCTAGCATTCTCTGCAGTTTATGATAGAGAATTTCTCCATGCTTATTGTTTCAACTTTCAATAACATTTCTATGATATGCCTGTTTTCCCTTCATGGCTTTCCCTTGTCACTTTGAACCTTTGCCAGTTTATTTGAGCTGACTAGAAGAAGGTTTGAGTTGCTTTGATCCAATATTGTTCTCATTCTATGCTATCTTATGTCAATATCTCTCCTCTTTATTGAGCCAAATCTCTGAATATATGTGAAGATTATGGAAATGATCAAACTAATATGGATTTGACTACTGTGCCATGTTTTGAAGAATGAAATTAGAGAATCAAATATGACTCAATTTGATGATATAACTTCTTTAGGTTCACTGTATTGCTTCCTATTCTTGCGTAAATTAGTATGGAACTTATAAGCACAAAATTTTACTTACTCTCTTCCATTTTATTAAGGATTAATTAAAGGATCTTATTATTATGTTTTCCTGTGTGTTTCATATCATTCACTTCAGCTTTACTAAATTTCTAAACTGCTTGATTCTATATTTTGATTTGATGATGAATGCTAGATATGTTTGGGCTTATGACTTCCTTTATTAGTTTTTGGGCCTAATTGACTCCTCACAAAATTTCTAAACTGATTGCATCTATTTCTTATTTGGTGTCAAAAGTTAAGATTGTTTGGGATTCTGACTTCCTTTGTTTGTTTATGGATGTCTGACTGATAGGTTGCCCTCGAGTCTAACATGTTATAGTTGGAAGTCATTTGATTGATACTCATTTTCAGACTTGTTGACATTCACAATCAACATACTCTTTCATTTTTCAGGCGATTGACACAAGAGATGCTTTGGCAAAATCAATTTATGCTTGTCTGTTTGAGTGGCTGGTAGATCAAATTAACAAATCACTTGCTGTTGGCAAGAGGCGAACTGGCAGATCTATCAGCATTCTAGATATTTATGGCTTTGAATCATTTGCCGTATGTTTAAACAATGCTTTGACTGACTCTCTATCTCTATGTGGTTCCACATCTGTCCAAATTGATGTTATCACTTGTTATTGATTCAACTAGTTTTGCTTCTACAGAGGAATAGTTTTGAGCAGTTCTGCATTAATTATGCAAATGAGAGATTGCAGCAGCATTTTAATCGTCATTTATTCAAGTTGGAGCAGGAGGTACCTTATTTCCGTGTATCATATGATTAAGAGTACAAATTTATTGAGCAGAATTATCATGGCATTGGTGAAATAATGTGCAACAACAGCTTCAAAGTATCATGAATTACTATGAATTAATTACAAATATTACAGTTTTCAAAATCTGAAAAAGGAAAAGTTAAAAATATTCATTGACAATTCACAATCCATTGTTGCATTTTTCTCACGTAAAGAACTTTTTTGCCATAACCTTTCAATTCTTTGGAGGGCAGAGTAATTGTTGTTGTTAAGTGTCGTTATCCCTCATTTGTTATGTCTTGGCTTTCCCGTGGTGGTGTTTTCAGACTTGTTGCCAAAAAATTTTAGGTTGGATGCTTAACATTGTACCTAAGCTCTGGTGTGGTTTGTTATTATGGTCTAACCCCATTTGAGGCTGTCCATGTTTAGACCCTTGTTCAGTTACACGTGATGGGAGTGTTAAGTTGTGTTATCCTACATTAAGTCTTGGATTTCTTGTGGACTTATATTCTAGTCGAATCCACTTATTACCAGTTGTTTTGTGGTTGAATGCTTGTAGTAATGAATCATTGAATCTTCCACCTATTGCCAAATGATTGTGGGTTGGATGCTTAACTGTAGTGATGAATAATTAAATCTTTAGTGACAATGATTGAAGTTATGCACTTGAAGTGAGGGCATGCATAAACTTTCTTCATCAGGATTCAGGACCTAATGAAGAATGCTCAAGAGATCCCCTTTCTCAGAAATGTTTTTAACTCTTGAATTATTTTTTTTAAAAGAGAAAAATGTATGGTTTGATTTTGCTCTGGTCAGTGTTGTCTGAAAATTGTGATTTTGTGTAGACAGGACCTGTGATTTCTACAGAAATTCTTAATCGCTTTTCCCCCACTTTCAGGAATATATCCAAGATGGCATTGACTGGGCAAAAGTTGATTTTGATGACAACCAAGATTGTCTTAATCTTTTTGAAAAGGTAAGGAGTTCATTTGTAATGTTTCAGCTTCAGGGTGTTTTCCTTCTGTGGTTGGTATGGGAAATGATGTAGGTTTGTACAAATGTAGTTACTGAAAGGAGCTGTAGAATTATCCTGCTATGATGTTAGTGATTCTGTACATATATATCTTATGTATGTTATGTTCCTAGTATGCTAATCATGTATATTGAATTCCTTTTTATTTCCATTTATTTCCCCCTTCGTTTTGATGAAGTTGAAGGTAGAAATTGCAAGAACGACAACAATAATTTAACTGAATTTTGATGCTTGACCCTATTACAGATTTCTTTTATTATTTGCAGCATCAATGTATAAATGCACTTCTTCCAATCTTATTTTTAAGTTTTTTTTTTCAGAAACCTTTGGGATTATTGTCTCTGTTAGATGAGGAGTCCACTTTTCCAAACGGGACTGACTTCACATTTGCCAACAAGCTCAAGCAGCATGTGAAATCTAATCCTTGTTTCAGGGGAGAGCGAGAAAAAGCTTTCACCGTCTCTCATTTTGCAGGAGAGGTACTTACAACTTTCTAATTCATTAGTCGTCAATTGCAGTATTCTTTTCTTGAGTTTCAAAGGTGCTTACCTGCAACTCCAAGTTTTTCATTGTTCAATTGTTGTTGGTGGGAATTACCTTCAGTTTTTATTTATTCTTCTACCTGACAATTTGAAAGTTCTTCTTTGTCCTAAACTCAGGTTACGTATGACACAACTGGATTTTTAGAGAAAAACAGAGACTTATTGCACCTTGATTCAATTCAACTACTGTCCTCTTGCTCATGCCACCTTCCTCGGATATTTGCATCAAATATGCTTAACCAATCTGAAAAGCTTGTTGTTGGTCCTTTGCATAAAGCTGGTGGTGCAGATTCTCAAAAGCTAAGCGTTGCAACAAAATTTAAGGTGAAGTCCTTTCCAAATTTCAAGTTTTTTGAAGATTCAGTATGAACTAGTTGCAAGAATATGCACATGCTAATACCTGATATTTTCATGCTCTTTCTATTTCATAGAGGGCCTGAGATAGTTTTGACTTCTTTGTTCTGTTTATATTAATCCAGGACATGAAGCTCATACACGTCATTTTAATTTAAATTGATATTTTCATGCTCTTTTAGTTCTCATGTCAACCTTTTAGGTTGTATGAAAGAAAAATCTTGATCAATTCAGAGCTTACCTCAGTGATTCGCAGGTTCTTAAGACTAACAGCTATGGAGGTTGCCATACTAGGGTTCAGATTAATGTTTCCAATGCAGTGTTCCTACTTATTTTCCGTGAACTTACTGTAGTCAGAGATGAAATACTGATTCAATTATTTGCATGTTGGCTGATCTGTATGTGAATGTAAGATGTGGTTAGAGAAGTTTGAAAAACTAGCTATCTTCCTTAGAATAGAAATCAGTGTTTATAGCTGTAATGTCAATTGCAGTCTGAATAGAAGTTATTTCTGAAGATTATATTTAATTTGTCCTCTATTCCACTTTTGGTGTTACTTTCTGTATTATAGGGTCAACTATTCCAACTAATGCAACGTCTAGAAAGCACTACTCCCCACTTCATACGTTGTATAAAGCCCAATAACTCTCAGTCTCCTGGATCATATGAGCAAGGACTAGTTTTGCAGCAACTGAGATGTTGTGGAGTCCTAGAAGTTGTTCGCATATCACGGTCTGGCTTTCCCACGAGAATGTCTCACCAGAAGTTTGCCAGAAGGTAAATAGTAGGAAACAATTTTCTCTTCGTCGAAAGGAGAACCATTTTCCTTTTCTTTCCCCTTTTTGCACAGTTTTGACAGTGTGTTTTTGTTTGTTTACCCTTTTTCTCTTTGGGTTTTGTGTGTTTTTGTTTTGTTTTGTACCTTTTCTCAGGTATGGTTTTCTTCTACTGGAGAATGTTGCCTCGCAAGATCCTCTTAGTGTTTCAGTTGCAATTCTTCATCAGTTCAACATTTTGCCTGAGATGTATCAAGTTGGCTACACAAAATTGTTTTTCCGTACTGGGCAGGTATAATAAAAGATTATGGTTGGTTCATCCTGTGTGATTTACGCTCTTTGAACCCTAAACTAAGACTCTAAACCCCAAATTCAGCTCGCTTGCGGAATTTTTTTCTACCGCCAATGTATCAAATAATTACCCAACTATTCATCGTCTCTCTTGATAAGAAAAAAGTTCGGAAAACCCCACAGCATGCATCTTTCCATGTTCTTGATAAATTGACATAAATAGTAATAATAATCAATGCAGATTGGGGCTCTTGAGGATACGAGAAATCGTACTCTTCATGGCATTTTACGTGTTCAAAGCTGCTTCAGAGGACATCAAGCTCGCCATCACTTAAAGGAGCTTCAAAGAGGAATTGCTACCCTTCAGTCATGTATTGCTATCCCCCTCTTTTCATTGCTTTGAAGTCATATTTTTGCAAAGTAAGAAACTGTCCAGACCTCATTTTCTCTATATCTCCTTACTACAGTTATCAGAGGAGAGAAAACCAGGAAAGAATATGCCGTCTTACTGCAGAGGCATAGAGCCGCTATTGCTATACAAAAGCAGATTAAAGGCAGGAATTCTAGGAAAACATTCACGAAAATTAGTGATGCATCAGTTGTGATACAATCAGGTAAGTATTCGGGTTTTCCCCCCTCGAGTATAAACATGCAAAGCAACATATGTTAAAGATATTGAGGATGGAGATGTTTCTTTAATTCAACCACTTCATTTACGTTAAAGATATTGAAATATACTGTAATTTGGAATAATGTCAAGGGGCATTTCGAATATAACTTGGGAGATGGTGGGAAAACGTTAAGATGTGTATCAAGTTGAATGCCCTCCATGAGTGAATTTAATAATTTGGTTTGGCTGCAAAAATTAGAAAGATATACGATAAAGCTGGTTTAAGTTGGACATTATTTCTGCAAATTTATAGTGATTCAAAATCGTGTCGCTGAAAATTGTACTTATAATTCCCTATTATTTTTGTGCTCTATGCTGCAGTTATTCGTGGTTGGTTGGTCAGAAGATGCTCTGGGAATGTAGGATTACTGACCTCTAAGGTAGAACGACCATCTTACAGTTTAACTCGTATAAACTTTACTTACGGTTTGATCTTTCACGCAATATGAAAGATATATTGTTTGCATTTGAGACACTAAATGATTGTAAAATTTGATACAGGCGAATGAGTCAGATGAGGTGCTGGTCAAGTCATCATTTCTCGCTGAACTACAGCGCCGAGTTCTTAGAGCCGAGGCTGCTGTCAGGGAGAAAGAAGAGGAAAATGACATCCTCCACCAACGGCTCCAACAATATGAAAGCCGCTGGTCCGAATATGAGCTAAAAATGAAGTCCATGGAAGAAGTGTGGCAGAAACAAATGAGGTCTCTTCAATCCAGTCTCTCTATTGCAAAGAAGAGCCTAGCAGTTGATGATTCCGAGAGAAATTCCGATGCATCGGTTAACGCAAGCGATAGCTGGGACACAGGCAATAATCACAGGGTCCCCGAGAGCAACGGGTTGAGACCAACGGGTGCAGGTTTGAGCGTTATAAGCCGGTTGGCGGAGGAGTTCGAGCAGAGGAGTCAAGTTTTCGGCGACGACGCCAAGTTCTTGGTGGAAGTAAAATCAGGTCAGGTCGAAGCGAACCTGAACCCGGACCGCGAACTCAGAAGGTTAAAGCAGATGTTCGAAACATGGAAGAAGGATTACGCGGCGAGACTACGAGAAACGAAGGTCGTGTTGAATAAACTCGGGAGCGAAGAAGGTGCACTTGACAAGGTGAAAAAGATGTGGTGGGGCAGGAGGAACAGCACAAGGTACGCTTAAAAAACCATATACATTTGCTTTCTGGTGTTCGCTATTACCAGTAATTATTCCATATAGAAATTGAGAGTATTGAAAAGGCCATCGTGCATACATAAGAATTTAAATATGTATATTATTTTTATTGAAAAGCTATAATTTTTATGCCCACAAAGTTTAATCTTTGTTTGTTGCTGAAAGCTTGTATTGCGATAGAATGGTTTCTTTTTCACATTAATCGTGAAAATTAAAATAAAATTTTTGAATATATATTCGAGGTGGATGAATTTATAAGTCGAATCAAAATCGAGTTGGGTCGGATTTAAAAAAATCTTGTCTTATTTTGAGATAATTATAAAAAAATATTTATAAGAATTAACTTAATAAATGATTATAGGTGAAACGATAAATGAGTAATGTTTTAGTTTATTAATCACGTGTTTAATCTTCCGGTAATGTCTTTAATTAATTTCTTTAAAGTTTATATGAAAATATAAAATAATTTATTTTTAATTTTATTGAATATGGAATTTCTATTTTAAGATTTTATATTTTAGATTCTGAAATAGGACTATGGTGATCGGTTCGGAAACATTTATTCTCACTACATCTCATTCCTTTTGTTATCTAAAACCACGAGCTTAATTTTATTTTTTTTTATTAAGCAGAGAAATTATTATATTTCAAAATAAATGTTAGGATTTGGAGTCATATAAGATAAGACAATATTAATAATATTGACCATTCAACTAATTGAGGGACCTTTTAATCTAAAAACTTTGGATCAATTTACTCTTTGTTTTTATTATTTTAATTAATTTACATTTTTTTAAAATAAAATATAAGTCTAATTAAATCGAAAATATCTTTTTAAACCTATTTTAAAATTATAATTATTATACTTAATCTAATGATCCATTTGTTAGTGTATTAATTTAATAGAAAATAAGAATCATAATAATATATGAAATTGAGATTAAAAATATTAAAGGCACGAAATTTGTTAAAAAAACAAATTCTATAACAATGACAATTTGATAAAAATTTACTTCAAATAATCTTACATTTCTTCATCAAAATATCTTAATATAAAATTTCACTCAAATGAATCAAATAAAATAACATAATATTTCTTTGGCATAAAGCTAAAAAATACCTTTAATGTTTGACTGAATAGTCATTTTAGCCCATATTCTTTAGTTTGAAGTAATTTAACCTTCAATGTTTTATTTCATGTCAAAATGACCCTTTTGCGTATGAAAATTGTTAGTTAACTAACAGTAAATGATTTGAAATGGCGGGAAAAACCTACAAAGCAGTGCACGCTAACATGGCAGTATCATATAGACAAAGGTGTTAACTTGAAAGAATGTCAAGTCAGTCAAAAAATAATTTTATAAAATTATATAAAATATAAATTTACTTTTTTGCTGATGTGTCGTTCTGTCAAGTCATTTTAAGTTGTTTATCATTAATTGACTAAAAATTTTCATCCGCAAAGAGGTCATTTTGACCCAAAATAAAATGTTGAGGATTAAGTTACTTCAAAAAAAGAACATGGGCCAAAATGACAATTCAATCGAACGTTAGGGACATTTTTTAGTATTATGCCTTATTCTTTGTAATGTAAAAATCTATTTTTTTATATATTTTTCTTAGTCCTATTTTAAAAATAATCTTAGGTTATCCAAAATCATAATTTAAAGAAGAAAACATGAAAACCAATTTATCAATTTGAGTTTTGCAGGAAAAAAAATATTATGTTCGTCAAAGTAGAAAAAGAGAGTCACTATTTATGGTAACCAAGCTTGAATTGGTAAGAGATTACTTATGATACAATTTCTATTGTTAATATCAACTGAATTATTTCAATCAAAAGTAATTGTTTATATAATATAATTCAAATTTATAATCATAATAGAACCCAAATGAAAAATATGCATGTTTATCTTAGAAAATTCGAATTTTGTGTGCTTTATTAAAGTGTTCAGAAAAAATATAAACAAATACTAACTTATAATTTTTTTTAAAAGCTAAAGTGATTACAAGTAGTATCTGTTCTGAATATACTTTCAATCATTTGACAATGCATTCTCAATTACCCTACTAAAGCTGCTAGTGCTCGAACCCGTGACCTCTAAGAACAACAATCGTTCCCTTAAATTGTAATTATTTAAACATATTCGGCTATGAAATGTATATTTAAGCCTTGTCATTAAACTAATATTTGGTTTAAGACCCAAGCCTGCAGTAACTGAAGCTGCTTTGCTACTAGTCCTGGAGAAGTTCTTTGAATCTTCCTGGTGTTAACAGGTAATGATCCCCTTAAAACCCGGTCACGAAATCCTGGATTTTTTACTGATCTGATCGATTTACCGATGTTTGATTCATCGAAAAGCTTTCTTTGCAACTCAGAATTGTATGCAGACATGCAGTGCACAACTTGTTCTAGATTTCCATGCATGATATATGTTCTCTCTATGCTTTAATGCATTCTCCAAATCGATTTATGATCGAAAACCGGAAGTCATCCCGGTGTTCATCAAAACCGACATAACTCGATATCGTATCATCTTGCAGGAGGCTTTATGATGTGCTGGGATTGCTGTCATGTGAACAACCTACCCGTCCACAGCTATATATTTACAAGCTCTGCAGATAGAGTCATCCCTGCAGGTTCGGTGGAATCGTTCATATAGAAGCAAAAGAGATCGGGGCATGAAGTTCGGGCGTGCGACTTCGTCTCGACACGACAACGACACCACATGTTGATCATTTCAGAAATGACCTAAATCTGTATACAAGTCAGCTCAGCCAGTTTTTGGAGGACTGTGTGCTCAAACATTTTTAAGTACATTGAAGCACTGACCATGACCACATTCTTTCAAATTTTTTTCTGTCCAAAAAGGAAAAGCCTAATGTTTATATACTCACAAAGCTTGTAACTAGTTAGAGATTGGTGAATGAACTCGAGTTTTAATCCGATTGGTTCATGTAAATACTCGAGTTTAATCAATTAACATATATTCGATTTAGAACAACTTTTGTTTACATTTGTAAGAGTGATTTACTGATATACTTTTCCTCATTTCATCAACAAAACAATCTAATGAAAAACATTTGTTGAAGCCACCTAGAAAGTGACTTCTACATCATCTAGTCTCTGTGAGATTGCATGTTGAAGGTACTTGAAAGCTTTCTGATAATTCAAGAACCCCATGAACCAGATATCGAAACCATCCACCGTCACGATTTCCATGTACTTTTGAGATGGATTCTTCATGTTTTCACTCTGGTTAACCCCTTTTATTTTCTCGAGTGGAATCGAAACCTTGTAATGGACTCTGAGGAATTCTCCATTTCCACAGGGGGTTTTGATTGATCTGTCACTGCAAAAGGCTACCTTTTTAGATGATATGAAGAGTAAACCAGCAATAGGGCCTGCTGTTGTTGATAAATAACATTGACAAGCCTTCAATAACTTCTCCCCTTCTCTAAAACTAAACAATTTCTTGAAAATTTTCTCCAACCCTCCTACTTGAAGAATCCTTGCCCCTAAACTCAACTTTCCCTTCACTGTTTCACTGATTTTTGGCCCCAATCTCACTGCAGGTTCGAATCGTAAACGTTAGCTTGCATTGCAAGGTATTCTTGACAGACATAATGTATGAGTATTTCATAATTCGTACCGTGTTCTCGGACTCCATGAGCGAAAGTGTCAGCTTTCTTCCCTAGCAAGTTCATCCTTTTAAGAACAAAGTTTCCTTTGCCTGCAATTCCAAACACTTTTCCATTAGAAAAAGAAACAACTTTACCATGAAATTCACATATCCTACCATTAGGAAATATTGGAAGGGAGACCTACTTTTTGTAGACCCTTGTGATGAAATGTGGTATTGGCCAGTAGCATCAGGTAAGCATAGCCTTGATGTTCTCCCCTCGACTCCGTATGTTGTCGATTCGATCGGAACACCGATAACATGTTGAAGCAGCTGATTGTTCATTGTTTTTTTAAAACGAAATGGAATTCAATGGCAACAAGCTGTTGAATTGAATGTTTCTTCAGGTTGTGATGTATATAAAGGGAGGATACAGATGTGGAAGTTGAATCCAACTTTTTTGCTGCTTTAATCACCAATAGCAAAGCATTGCACTTGAAAAAGATGAAATTTAAAAGAAAAAGGTTAAAAGATGATTTGGTTTCTTTTAAGAAAAAGTTTCTAATTATTCATGAAGTCCTCCGACGCGTTAAAGTGGTCCGATACAAATATGTCCTATACGAATATATTCATATATATTCCATGTAAATGAAAAGTGCTTGAACAAATAAAGTTGTGTTCATGTTTGTGTTCGGTTTGTTTAACATTGGAGAATATGTTCGATTAACGTTCGTGAATATGTTCGTTTCGTGTCCGCAAACATGTTTGTTGAAGAAAATGGTGAAATTACGCCACTAGTCCTTAAGCTCCTCGGGCTTCATAGTTTGAACTCCAAAGTTTACAATGTGTTCAATTTAGTCTGCACACCTTCATCAATATTTAAAATGTAAAAAAGAAAAAAGAAAAAGGGAACCAGGTGAACGAGCTTGTAAACTAGTTCTCAAACGAGCTTGTTTGTGAACATAATCGAACTAAACTTACATTTGTTCGTGTTCATTCGTTTATTATATGAACATAATTTTTTTGTTCATACTTGTTTATTAACTTAACAAACGAACATTATACGAACGGTTCATCAAACACTCTATTCATTTACACCCTTACTGTCTCATAGAAGTGGCAAGTTATTAGGAACAGGGCGAAGTTAGGATCGAATATTGACAAGGTCAAAATATTGAGTTTAAAAATACAAGGGTTTATTACGTATTTAAACTCAAAAGTATGGAGCACGGTCAAATTTGTCTAATATTTAAATTTATAGAGACCTAAATTTATTATTGGACAAAAAAATATTGAGGAAACATACTCATTCTTCTTTAGTTCAACTTAGAGGTGTAAATGAACATAGCGTTCGACGAATTATTAGTGAACTGTTCGTTTATTAAGCTAAATAAACGAGTATGAACAAATTTTTATTTTCGTTTAATAAACGAATGAACACGAACAAATGTGTATTCTTTTTATTTATGTTCATGAACAAGCTCGTTTATAAGCTCATTACTTTGTTTCCCCTTTTATTTTTTTACATTTTAATATTGGTAAATGTATAGACTAAATTGAACACGTTGTGAACTTTTGAGTTCAAACTGTGAAGCCTAATGAGCTTAAAGACTAGTGGCATAATTCCATCATTTTGGCGAACATATAAATGAACATGTCCGCGAACATTACACGGATATGTTCACGAACGTTAAACGAACATGTCCGTAAACATTAAACAAACGAACACCATCAAAAATAAATAAACGAACACAAACATGATATTAAAAATTTAAACGAACCTAACATGTACACCTTCAAATATAAATAAACGAACATGAACAAAACCTTATTCGTTCAAGCTCGATCTATTTACACCTCTAATTCAACCCCTAATTAATTATAGATAAATATTCTATACACAGGCGGTGGAAACTGAAAGTTTCCACAAGCGCCTTAGTTTTAGGGTATATGGAGTTATTTTAGGGTATAAAGTTTAGGGTTTAGATCTAGGGGTTAGAATTTAGGGATAGTTGTTTTAATTTAAGGTTTAGGGTTATAATTTAGGGTTTATAGGTTAAAACCTAAATCATCATCATATTACACTAAAAACTAAATCCTAACCCATAAACCCTAAATTATAACTCTAAACCTTAAATTAAAACAACTATCCCTAAATTCTAAACCCTTACACCTAAACCCCTAAACCCTAAACCCTAAACTAACTCCTTATACCCTAAAATTAAGGCGCTTGTGGAAACTTTCAGTTTCCACCACCGATGTATAGGATATTAATCCATTAATTATATATTTAATAAACTTATATATATTTTTATTTAAATAATTAATTTTATAGGAGCCAAATTATTATTAAACCAAAATTATCAAACAATTAAATTTATAACAGAGTCCGGGCCCCTTGCGCCCCAAGGGAGCTCCGCCCCCTGATTAAGAACTGTGAAACCACCTGAAAGATTAAAAGAGAAGCAAAGAAACTAATTTTGGAAAAAGCAGTCTTTAGAGATGGGAAATGCAGTTCCAAAGGAAGAACAAAACAACACCGTGTACAGTTGAGACAAACTTTTAAAGATGTGATTTTGAAACTTTCTGAGTTGGCATTGTGGCTTTGTGATGTCTGCCAATCCTTTGCTGTTAAGATACTAAGAAAGAAGAGGCAAAGAAAGATTCATTTCAACCAGCAAAAACTGCATACTAAAACAATATGATAATACATGCAGCTTGCCTACTAATCCGAGGTCGAGTCCGGTTGGTTCGTGTGATTATCTTTAAGAAATAGCCTCGATGAATCCGAGTTTCGGATCTTATAGATTTTAATCTGTTCTTTTACCCTCAGAATGAGGTCTCTTTGTATGGATATGTAATGCAGTGAGAGAGATTTCAGTCACTCAGTGATGGTGAGGAATTATTGAGATAATGGCATCCATGACCCTGACCATGACCAGCATCTTTCCTTTACAATAATGAACATGTTGGTTGGAGAGCACTAGTGGTTCTCTCCAAAGTTTTAGGGTATTACTTTTGAGTTAGATTCTTTGGTTTTTTAGAAATTATAAATGTTGGTATTTCATATTAATTTTTACAATACTTTTTAAAGCTAAATATTGGTATTACTTTGAGTTAGATTTTGAACTGTTTCCTATTCGTAACTTGACTCGGTATAGAAAAATAGCTAAAAATCAACCACCAGTTGATCTAGTAGGATAAGATCCTAGATCTCTTAAATAAAGTCAGAAGTTCGAATCCTAACATTGTGAACGGAACAAATTAGGTTAAGAGAGTCGACCCTTCGCAACAAATTAGGTTAAGAGAGTCGACCCTTCGCAGTACTTGATCCGAATTAATCAAACAACGGATTCAATACTAGTGGTTATAAATAAAAATAGGATAAATACTCTATACATAGGCGGTGGAAACTGAAAGTTTCCACAAACGCCTTAGTTTTAGGGTATAGGGCTTAAGGGTTTAGGTGTATGGGTTGGAATTTAGGGATAATTGTTTTAATTTAAGGTTTAAGGTTATAATTTAGGGTTTATAAGTTAAAACCTAAATCATCGCCATATTACCCTAAAAACTAAACCCTATCCTATAAACCTTAAATTATAACCCTAAACCTTAAATTGAAATAACTATCCCTAAATTCTAAACCATACACCTAGATCTTATACCCTAAACTAACTCCCTATACCCTAAAACTAAGGCGCTTGTGGAAACTGAAAGTTTCCACCGCCAGTGTATAGGATATTAATCCATAAAAATATAGCTAAAACCTTCATTTTCATTCCTTTTGTTTCCACTATCAGTCAATGGGTCTTTAAAAACTCAGAAACATCTAAATGGGAAGGAAAGGGGGGATCCAAAAGAAACCCTCTTTTGAAAAGGGGATGGAACACGGTTCCATTGGTCAAAGAAAATGAACCCAATATGTTCAATGTTCATATGCTTAACTGGAAATGAATGGGCAGTAGGCCATGCAGACCTCACCCCACCTGCTTTTCCAATGCTCAAATCAGCAACCAAGACTATGATATAATGAAGCTTTTGCTTAACATAAAAGGAACAAAAGAACGAAGGGAAATCAAGGAAAACATACCATGGGATGACTTTGTACTTTAATGCTCTCTGCAGCATTAAAACTGCCACATCAGGGGGATTCCCCACATGGCATGGTGGCATTAGGAGTCTAGATCCTGAATCTTTAAATGAATTCAGTAAAGTTGTTGCTGGGACGGCAAATGGTTGTCTGGTGTCGAAGGATTATATCCCCGTACGATTCTCTAAATCGTGTGAACCACTTACGAGACGTTCCCCACACTCCGAAAGCTAAAAACACATAAGTATCCCAAAAACACAATACTCAATCCAACATGTCCCTGGGAACATAAATTCTTTTTGCAATCAATCAATGGCAGCTTTGATGCTAACAGTATTGCCATTGTAAAAAGAAAAAAAAGTTACCAACTGCACTTGTATTCAATTTGCAGTGGTTGATTTCCAAGTAAGAATGTAACTTTTCACTACAAATTCAACTGTAAACAGAAACACATAACTGAAAAAGCCTATTGTCCTGACATGTTCCTGTATATATATAGACACACACAAATTTATATATGCTTCTCTTATTAGTAAAATATATATGAGGTTTTCTTTTTACAGATTATGCCATACAATCTCTAAGCATTGACTAATTCTAATGCTGCAATAGGAGAGGGAAGAAAAAAATAGTTGCAAATATGCTGTCCTACCCATTAATCTGCCACATTTAACATTTGCCTATTCCAAAGTTGCCTACATATAGATACATGTAAATCTTCTCCCTATGGTTTATTTAGAGATTAAACAAATTACACATACAGCTTGTGTTTGCAAATAAGCCGATCTTATTCTGGCTAGAATGGAAAACCCAGCATCCCAATATCCGCACAAGAGAGTAGTATTCTATCCTTTATCTATTTGGCAGCTAAACATCATATTACCTATGAGCAGTTGTATGCGGCATTGGGTATGTTACAGGAACCATGTTCATCGGTGCACCAGGAACTGTGACTCCGTAACCCATATGTGTCGGGGCAGGAAGATTCACTGGCCTGCCAACTGCAGAGACAAGGGGACCTCCTACTGGTTGCCCTATAGTTGGAGTACCGTACATGCCAACAGCAGGTGGTGAAGAGGGCTGTTTGGCTGACTTTCCCGATGAAACTCCGGCTGCTGCACCGTTTGGTTGACCAGTGATCGGTTCTTGGGATGCTGAAATGTCTCCGTTGCCAACGCTGGTAATATCATGGATGCTAGATCGCCTCCTATCTTTGTTCATGGAGTTCAGTCGAATGAAATATTTTTGAGCATGACTTGCAACTTGTGTTGGCGTTCTTGTGACCACAAAGTTCCGAGAAATGCTTCGCCAGTCACCTTTCCCATATTTTTCCAAACCAAGAAGAAATAACCTGTTTTTCAAGATGAAAGGATAGGGTGACTAAACATACATTTAAAAATGTAATATGACGAGCCCTAAACAAACTACAGATTCTGGTTATGGACATTTCCTCTAGGCTAGGAGAAGGCACTATAGACCAAAATAAAGATTAAAAAACTCCGCAATGATCACATTCAGGGATGCTAATTCATTAAGGGAAAGGATACTAAAACATCCAAAAAGAAGAAGTTAACTGTCTTAACAACCTTAGCTCTTATAGCCACTTGTCGTTTCAAGTATTCTGATTATTTACACACAGTCGATTATTGTGCAAATTTTGACACACCAAAATATGTTTTGGCATACAAATCCGCTAAGACTAAATTAAAAGAAAGTCCAAGATAAAGCTTAAGCACAGACAGAGAATCTACTTCGCATGGGAACCATCAACTGAAATCATCATAGTTGTGAACACTTACAGGTATAATGTATCACAAATGTCAAAAATACATAAACAACTTCAAAGAAACATGACTAAAATGTTTTCATTCCATTTCCTTCTTAGTTTAGAAAGAAATGCACCTTATTTACATTCGTACACGGTGATCAATGCACTAGTTCAACTATAAGAGTGGGCAACTAGTTCAAGTATGAGGTAGTTTGGAAAAACCTACATGAACAATCACTAAATCTACACATTTAGTTCACTTAGCTCACAAAACTTCAATCTGTCCCAATTTGTTCGCATAACCTTCTAGATTCTATACAATATGGTCAGCTTAATAAATTTTCCTCAAATAATTGAGGAAATTAAGGCATGATAACTATTTAAGCCACCATGCTATTTAGAAAAATCAATGAAAATTCTCACCTTCTCATTTTTCTTTATCTTTTCTTTAATGCTGTTCATTTTTCTTAGGTTTCCCATTCTCATAAAACCAAGAAACAACCAAGACAAGGGAAAAAATGGAAAACAAAAGTTGACACAATGTTTAATTCACGTGGCTCTCCAAGCAGCTATAATGACGTTAATTAGTCATTTATTTGGATGAAATCACTTATGGGGAACACATAGGAACTCAGTTGGGATAAACAGAAGTCCAGTAAGTAAGAAGGGTAAAACTTTGGGGACCATCCATAAATTTGCTCAGCTTGAACTACTATGAACAGAACCAGTATGCACAACAACTCATTTATCAATGGCAAGTTTTGCGTCTAAAGCATGCCCAACGTAACCCATTTAACATTTTTCTGAAGTTCAAAAGAAATTTAAAGTAGAAACCCATTAATTTCTTCCACATTTCCAACCTCAAAAGAAAAACTATAGTTGAAGTAAAAAGGTTAAGTTACATTGTTATAAAGCTTAGTGAAGACATCTGCATCTGTCCACGTGTTTTCATTGGGAAGGGAAATTGTTATTCAACTTAAATTCACATAATTTATCCTATTAAATGAGAGGATAGAATGCTAAACTTAGAGGACCAAACCAATACCTCTAATATATAGAACGTCAGATTTATACTAAATATTACTAATGACTGACCTAAATGAGCCGAACAATCATACCCTCAGCGAACTTTCCAGATATTGTGTTCTGGAAGACTGGAACCTGATCCAAATAGGGCAAAAATTCCACCAGTGATCTAAGGTATTCATGTAGACAGTTGTTTGATGGACACTGAAGCTAAAGACAGCCTAAATAATTAAATTTGGTACAAACTGGACCACATCAATTAAATAGTTCTTACTCGGAAAGGCATAGGCTAGTATTATCAAAGCACAGGTTAACTTGGGTTAGGCAAGAAAAACAACATAACTGAACCTGTGCTTTTGATACTTGTTAAGCATCCAACCTAATAGGTGGAGGGACCCAACTTTAATATAAGACCACACTAGACACAAGGTCAAAAAAAAGGGCTATTATGGTAGTGGCACCCAACATTAGACAACTGAAAATGCTAAATTTAATCCACAGATAAAGACCGCTTGTGTTGTATGGTGACGTTTAAAGATAATACAATTATTCTCTTTTAGGCTGAGTTTTCAGGAAAGAGAAAATGAACAAGCTGCAACCACCAGCAAGATCTCTCTTCCACATGGTAACACTGAAATTCTATTTTCCCTTCAGTTGTTTCACATCATTTCAGGATATAGTAATCATCTATTGGCCTTCCACAGACATCAAGATCATCGCAATAAAGCACAGCGGTAAAACCTTAAATAAGAAAGCCACGTAGAAGATCTGCTTCAGCTTCCTAACAACTAACTAACAATAATCATCAGAGACCTTTCACTGGATGAAAGAAATCTTGGAAACTCTATCGTGAAATAAAAAACAAAGATTCTAAATATGAACAGGATATGAGATTCCAATACAATCAAACCTTAACAAATGAAAGTAGTTACTAAATATAAAGAGAAAAAAGACGAACAGAATTTAGACGGCGCAAAATAAAACTTAATCAAGATACTTCTAAAGGTGTGCATAGTTAATCCAAAAGAAAAACAGAAAATAATTTTTTTTAAACCACTTCACCTGTGTTCATCCTCTGTCCAAGCAATCCCCTTGCGGCGTTCCTGGTCTGACTTTGAATTTTTACTTCCATGATTTGAATCAATGTTACAATGCCCTAAATGGCTGCTTCCCTTCTTACCAGTTCCTTCGTCACTGGCATGGCTGGCTAAACGCTCAGAAGAAGAATTATACGGCGGGAGCGGCACATAGCCAGATACAATTTGATTGACATCGTCCTCCAGTAGCTCATAGTGTTCTTTAATCTCTTCCAAAGTTTTCCCAGGTACATCAGCTGCAATTTTCTCCCATCGATCTGAAGAGTCCTCGGGATATGTTGCAAGGGCATTCTCAAACGCCTTATCTTGTTCCCTACTCCACTCGGAGCTGATGCCGGCTTCATCCACAGTCATCTAGGCTTGTTTAAATCCACTATCAAGATTATCACCAAGGAAGAAAGAAATGATTTCGACTAAACTGCTAAATTAGGATGGTCTGTATTCGATACCATAGATTTTCAACAACTTTCTTGGGTAATTTCAATAGAGGGCTTCACTAACAACAGATCTAATGGAATACTTAAATTATGGAGAAGCAGAGATGCCGTGCAAAAGAGAGTAAATAGACCCAGAAAAGGTCAAGGAAGTTTAACCAGAGATGAAGTCCAATAAAATTCAGAAGGCACCATTGGAGTATATGAAGAATCCAATAATGATTTGCTCCACCATTCAAAAAATGGACTCTTGTAAATTGCTGACCTATTGATGAATGAAAAGGCAACAAAATTCTGTTAGACATCAGAAATATCTTAAAACCCATAAATGACAATTTCACATCATTATCAAATGGAAATTAATGCACGGCGAATTCAACACTAAGATAATTAGGGTTTTTTTATTGTGAAATACTGAAATGTATGAAAGGGACAATGCAAAATCCAAATAAAAGAAAATTCCAGAAAAGTAATTCAAGTAGCTATTTCTAATCTGAACAAGCCTACCTGATAACAACAGTTTTAACAGCACAGGCCCACATGAAAGTTATCTCACTCTGTTAAAAATTACCCCAAACATTCTTTTCAATGTTAATTAGGGTTTTTCTAAGTTGATTGATTGGCAAGAAGAATCAACTGAAATACATATGCACTTAACAGTTGAAACCTAAGTGGTAATTCTAAAGGATATCCTTTTAGGTTCTAAACAGAACAAAAAAAGCAAGTGAAAGACTCAAACTACAAGTTGCAATTTCAGGGATTTTAAAGTTTCATGGGAATTTAAAAGTTTGTGCTTACAGTTTGGGAATTAGGGCAATTGATTCATACATAAAAGGAAATGTATTTTGCAATTCAAAACTGAACATTTACAATAACAACCCTAAAAATCAGTATTTTCATGTGAAATAAACAAAAAAAGAGCATATTTGAAACTTAAAGCAATGAGCAAAATAATTTTGGATGCTAGCCATAATTAGCAAACAACCATCCTGAAAAAAAGTACTTCTGGTAACATAAAAACAAAAGAAAAAACGAGAAGTTCAAACGCAGCTACCAAGGTTTCATATAAAAAATAATCTGATTTCCAATATATTAAATTCTCATTGAAAATGATTACCCAATATTCCTATCATCTTAAGTTCACATAAAATGTCCAGAATAACTGCAGAAAACGCTACTACCAGTGCCAGTGTGTCACTATCAACATTCTGATATTATAACCGACGTTAAGCTAAAAAAAAATTATCAAAGAATAAAAAAATCAAACTTTTAACCAACCCAAATATCAAAATCATGAGTTTTTGTTAAAAAAAGTAAAATTTCCTCCAGTTGTAAGTTTACCGAGTGAAATTATAACTCAGTAATAATAACAAACAGGTGGTGTGCAGAAACTTTTGAAAAAGATAAACGGAAACACGGGATAAAAGTTGAAAAATGAAAAAGCAAGAATTGTAAGTTGATGTTGATGGGTTATCCTGAGAATTCACAAGTTGCAGAATGGGTGAATTGATACCTCACTCCAACGACTAATTTGCTCATAACTAATAAGACACAGCTGGGGATTGAAAAGCGCCGAAACCCTCCTTCCAACTTGCCCATTCCAATCTGCAATTTCCATACATTTCTGACAATGCTTAACAACCAAATAGGTACCGTATGCTTCTAGTTCACTTTTAGTGTCTAAACTATTTTTAGTTCTAAATAAGTATTTAAAATTTTAATTTTGGTCATTTTAGATGACTAAGGTTAACTACCGTTATTTTTATTAAAAATAAATTTTTTATTTTATTTATTTGTAATTTAATTTTTTAACTTTATTTTTAGAAAAACCCTTAAATTTCTCAAAATTCACAAAATGGCCCCAAATTTGAAATCCCTAATTTCCCCAACCGAACCCGCCGCCAATGGTTTCGCCGACGCCGACATATTTTCCGCCGAACTACCAAGATCGTTTTCCAACCACCCATCGCTAGTAAACGGCGGTCGGTGTGTCGATCGGCTACCCAACGTCGAAAGAAGCCAAAATCGCGAAAGGAAGTCGTCGGCACACACACCTACCGTCGGTTATCGGCGATGGGTAGTTGGGAAAACGGTCGTGGTGGTCCGGCGGCGGTAGTGGTGGCCTCTGGTGAGGTAATAAACGGCGACAGTGACGATAATTTGGGGATTTAAGTTTTAGGTGAGGGATTTGGGACTGTTTTGTAAAAATTTAAAACTGTTAATTTTTTTAGAAAATTAAATTTTGAATTTTATTTAAAAATTAATTAAAAGAAATTAAAAATTAAAAACATACCACTTGTCACAATTTAATTGGCTAACGGTTTTTTATTAAGGGTTAGACACTTAAAAAATCAAAATCGAAACTTTAGGCACCTATTTAGAGCTAAAAATAGTTTAGGCACCAAAAATGATCCACAAGTATAGTTTGAGCATCTATTTAGGTATTAAGCCTTATGACAATTTAGATATGTTCTCAAAGAGAAAAAAATATTTTTACCATATATATAGTATAAAAATTATTAATGCATTAACAATTATTGGGTAAACTACATACTTGGTAATCCATATATCTTTTCGCAAAATAGAACTTAACTTTATGTTTTGTTTCTATTTTTGTACCCGATGTTAAAAATTAACAGTAAAATTGACGTTGTATTTTTGTGTTTTTTTTTCTCTTTCCCAATCTAGTGGTGGTCAAGGATTTAGGTTGTGTTTGCGTCGCGTTTATTGCGGTTGCGAACATAACAGATGCTATTGTGGTCATCACGAGTATCGTGCTCGTGAATTCTTTAAAAAAATATATTATTGCAGACGTTACCGTTGAAGGTATCGTGATTTTGGATGATGTCAAAACCACTATAACAATCACATGCTGTTAATTACATCATTGATGGTGACACGTCAGTTTGTCGTTAATTTTTAACGACACGATATTAAAATAGAAACAAAACATAACTTATGTATCACTTTACAGAGAAAAAAAGTAATTGAGTGATCAAAACAAAAACACGAGAATAAGTAGAGTACCAAATAGGTAGTTTACCCAAAATTATTTAATACGATATTTATATTTTGGAAAATTCTACAACGAGCGACGAACAATGATGAACACCACTAACGATGAACACCGATGAACACCATTAATTTATTTTAAAATTTTAAAAATTTAAAGGACTAAAGTTATAATTAAAATTATCTCTTAAAAAATAAAAATCAAATTTAATGGTTATTTTATAATATTCTTTTAATATGTTAGAATCAAATATACTAATTAAAATTAGAGTTTGATTGGGATTTGATTTGTCAGAATTGAGTATATTTGATTCTAACCTATTAAAAAATATTATAAAGTAATTATTAAATTTGTTTTTTTATTTTTTAAGAGATAATTTTAATTATAGTTTTAGTCCTTTAAATTTTTAAAATTTTTAAAAAATAGTATTTATCGTTAATGGTGTTCAGCAATGTTCGTCACACGTGGTAAACTCATACTTATATTTTTTATGAATTATAATGAATTGATTCGGAATTCCGACATTGAAAGGAATTTTGTTTTGGATTTTGTCTCTTACATTTTTGGATAAAATGTCGTGTAAGAATGAAATGAGAAACCAATCACTCATTGCCACGTCGGTTATTATTATTATTATTGTTTTTTTACCATAGTTCACGAGTCGAACAAAGCATGTGTGGTCTCTGCTCTCATCCATAGAGTTAACTGTTTTGTTTAAATTAATTTACCTTTTTCCCTTTATTAAGTTTGTTGTACAGTTAGTTGACAGCTAGGATTAGTTACATATTAGTTTATTTTCTTTAAAGTAATTCTTTATTAGTATATATATATATATATATATTATTTTATTTGTATTATATCTCAAGTTTAATAAATAAAATAGAACTTTATTTTTTCCGCACGTGTTTTTCTTTGTATCCAAGACCCCAATTATCCTCTCACCTCAAATCGATCTCTGAGGGTTAAAACCTTAAAATCCCAAATTCATCATGGTATCAATTGATTTTCCTTCCGATTTCGCTGAGTCCGGCCGTCCCTTCAAAACTGATGATCCTGCCAGCGAGTTTTACATTCACCCCAATAAAAACCCTGCTTTGATTCTTTCTTCTTCCCTTCTCAACGGTAGCAATTATCATGCGTGGGCTAGGTCGATGAGAATGTCGTTGATATCCAAGAACAAATTCGATTTTGTTGATGGATCGATTAAAGAACCTGTCGAATCTGATTCCCGTTTTACTTACTGGGTTAAATGCAATAACCTAGTGCTTTCGTGGTTGCAGAGGGCTTTGAGTCCTGACATTGCCCAGAGCGTACTCTGGATTGATACGACGTTTGAGTTGAGGAAAGATTTGTTCGACCGGTTCAACCAGGGCGATCTTGTTAGGGTTTCTGATCTGCTTCACGAGTTTTACTCCTTGAGTCAAGGTAATCTTTCAGTTACCCTTTATTACACCCAATTGAAAATGATTTGGGATAAAATCTCTAATCTTCGTCATTTATTATCCTGTGAGTGTTCTGCTGTTAAATACCGTAAGCAAGATTTTTTGCTTCGATTTCTTAGAGGTTTAGGAGAAAAATTTTCTGTTCCTAAATCTCAGTTACTCATGATGAAACCCATTCCCACTGTAAATGAGGCATTTGCTATTGTTTTGCAACATGAGCGTTCTTTGGCTTCTTCTGTTGATTCTAGTATTTTGCTTGCTAGTAAATATGAGTCGAATGCCAGAAATCTTGATTCTTTTGTCCGTTCTGAGTCTAGGAATAATGAGAATAAGAAATTTTCTGCTAATATTGCTAATAGCAAACGTCCTTTATGTGTCTTTTGCGGGTTGTATGGGCATACGGTTGATAGATGTTATAGGAAATATGGTTTTTCTCCTAGTTATAAAAACAAGAGTGTTGTTTCTAAGGCAAACAATGTCAATTCCTCTTGAGATTCTTTTGTTAGTCATGATGATCAGTGTAATACTCTGGCCCCAGCTGGTTTTACCAAAGATCAGTATGAGGCTCTTTTGTCTCTTTTACAAGAAAGAAATTAATCTTCTATTCAAGAATCAAAGGTTAGTGCTTTGGTTGTTGCCTTTGATGTTCCCTCTCAAGAAGCAGGTATGATCTTTAATTGTTCTTCTGTTAAACTTAGTACTTCTTCTTGGATTTTAGACTCTGGTACAACAGATCACATAGTTAATAGTCTTAGTTACTTTATTGATAAGCATTATGTGTCTAATAAATTTGTTAAACTGTCTAATGGACAGTTAATTCAAGTACCTTATGTTGGAACTGTCAAACTTAATTCTATGTTAGTGCTATATAATGTATTTTATATACCTAACTTTGATTTTAATTTGGTTTCAGTTTCTAAATTAACAACAACTAATATTTCATTAATCTTTAATGCATATGTTTGTATTTTGCAGGATGTTGTAGCTTGGAAGATGATTGATATAGCTAAACAACATGATGGCTTATACCAGTTAGATACTTCTGATTCTTTTTCTTTTGATTCCACTTCTGTTAAGCCTTTTGTTTATGTTGCTTGTGATTCTCATTGTAATTCTGTTAGTTTTAAACTTTGGCATAATAGGCTAGGACATCTCTCATGTGTTAGAATGAAATGGTTTGCTGAGTTGAATAAGAATATACCTGTCAGTTCTTTTGAATCTTCTGATCTTAATTGTCATCCATGTTACCTCGCTAAGCAAAAGAGGCTCCCTTTTCCTGTTAGTAATTTTAAAACTGAGTCTTGCTTTGATCTAGTACATTTAGATACTTGGGGTCCCTTTCCTATTAAAAGTGTGTATGACTTTAGTTACTTTTTGACTATTGTGGATGATCATAGTAGATACACTTGAATATATCCTTTAAAATTCAAATACGATGTTAAAAATGCTATTCAAGAATTCTACAATATGGTTGAAACCCAATTTTCTTAGAAAATTAAAATTTTCAGAAGTGATAATGATAAAGAACTAAACATGGCAGAATTCTTTAAACAAAAAGGCATAATACACCAAACTTCTTGCACTCACACTCCACAACAGAATTCTATAGTTGAACGAAAGCATCAACACTTGCTTTCTGTTGCTCGTTCTCTAAGGATTCAGTCAAATCTTCCTTTGATTTTTTGGTTAGACTGTATTTTACATGCAACTTACTTGATAAATTTAACTCCAACCCATGTTTTGAGTAATTCTACCCCTTTTGAAGTCTTGTTCACCAAGAAACCTCAACTTTCACATTTAAAAACTTTTGGATGTCTTGCTTTTGCTAAAGTTTTACCTAAACCTCAAACCAAAATGCATTCCAAATCTATAAAAGTTATTTTTCTTGGGTATCCGAAAAATATTAAAGGTTTTCGTTTGTACAATTTAGAAACAAAAGAAATTTTTGTTTCTAGAGATGTATCTTTTCTTGAAGATTCTTTTCCTTTTCAAAAAGGAAGTTCAAATGATTCTGATATAGTTCTTCCTCTGCATGAAAATTCCTTATTTGATGATGATCATCCTCTCACAGTTTCAGAAACTGTTCCTTCATCCTTAATTCCTCAGGTTGTAAGTTCTTACCCTTCCTCAAATACTAATTCTTCTTCAAATAATGATTCTGAATCTATTCCTAATGTTTCTGATACATGATCTTCTTCAAGGCAAAATTTGGAGAATGTTCTTTCCAAGAGACCTTCCAGAACTGTTAATCTTCTACAAAAATTTAGAGATTATCAGGTTTCTTTACCTGGTGCTCATACATCTCCTCACAATGTTTCTCAGGTGCTATCATATGATTCTTTATCTTCTTCTTACCATTTTACATCTTGAATGCTACCATTTTAAGTGAGCCTAATGTCACAGACTTATTCTTCAAGCTCGAATCCGTGCGGCACTAGCACTCTCGGCATGATGCTAGTAAGCCTTGATGTCGCAACGCTTATGGCAAAACGAAGGAGCAAGAAAGATTTACAAGGAAAGAACCTTGTATTGCACAACGAAAGCTTACAAGAGAGAGCTTTACAAGTGTTTAAGTACACACTTCTTGGATGGTTTACAAATGAGGGGGTGGCCCTATTTATAGGCACCAACCTCCTCAACGGACGGCTAGGATTTATTTAATCCTACGGTTGAGAGTTTGCCTCCCAAAATATCTACTAAGCTTAGATATTTCTAGATAAGTTCATACTTATCTACTTACATCCATAATATTCTAGACTACTCCTAAATGGTCTAAAAGCTCTAACATATTCTACGATATTCTAGAATATTCCGGAGTCGTTCGGAGTTGTCCCGAGCCTTCCGGACTTGTCCCGAGCCCTCTTGATCTTTCTCGGGTCTTCTAGGTTCCTCCGGGTGAGCCTAGATTGATGAGGAGCCTTCTGGAACCCCTCAGGTGAGTGTGGAGACGTGTGGGGCCTTCTAGGCCGATCTAGAGTCTTCTTTGGAGCACTTGTGGCCTTAAAAGGCTTGGTATGCCTCATTTCTTCCTTGTTGCCCCGTGAGCACCTAGGTGGGGCGTCTTGGGCGCGGGCAGCGCACCTAGGCGGGGCAGATCGAGCGCGCATAGCGCACATGGGCGGCGCACCTCGGTGCTGCTCGGTGCACCTTGGCTGGTGTGCCCCTCGGTTGGCTGGGTCGCGACCAAGCGGGGCGTGACATCCTCCCCCACCCGATCTCACGACGTCCTCGTCGCGTCTTCGTGGAGTAGGGGTGTTGCTGGAGCGCTTCCCTTGTCTCCTAGCTCCCCTTGCCTTTGCCCTCGACTTGTCGGCATTGTTGGAAGACCTTCCCTTTGAACCTTGACCCTCGGTGGTCTTGGAAGCAACGTTCTCCCCTTGAACATGCTTGGTGGCCTTCTCGGATACAGACACCCCTTTGCCTTGGTTCAATCCCTTGGACTGCTTGGCCCTTCGGACGGCCTTGTTGAGCTGGAGTGCAGAGACCACTCTCGTCCCTGACTTGGTGGCCCTTATCGTTGGAACCACACATGATGGTGCACCCTCGGTGATGCATAGACTGTTGGCAAACGACATTGGAATTGCCTTGGCTTGCTCGAAGAACTCGAGCCCTAGGATGATCGGGTAGTCATCTAGCGGCACAATCGAGAAGTCTATGCGGCCTGACCATGTCCCAATGACGGTCTTGACTCCTCGAACAAACCCATGGATGGGTTGAGCGGCAGAATTTACGGCCTTGACGGATCCTCCCCCTTTCACAATGCTAAGACCAAGCCTCTTTGCTTCATGTAAGGAGACAAAGTTATGGGACGCACCTGTGTCGAGCATGGCTCTTGAGACCTTTCCATTAACGGTGACGTCCACGAATAGCAATCCCTTGGCTTGGGTCTTTGGGGCGGACTGGATTCCATTCAAGAGTTGTAGCGATCCCATTTGTGCACCTTGGCCCCCTTCGGCATCACTACCTTCGTCGGCATCACTTTCTTCTTGATGCTTGGCTAGGATTGCACTAAGAGCTCGGCGTTGTGGGCATTCACGCGTCCAATGATCACCATCACAAATGAAGCAATTGCTTGGTGGTGATTTCTTGGCACCATGAGAGTCTTTGGATCTGCCTCGGTCCTTGTCCCTCCACGAGGACGAGCCTTTGTGCTTCGGTGTGTCCTCGCTCTTGTGACTCTCTTTACGTGGGCTCCTATCTCTTCCCCCATTGAAGTGGCCACTCTTCTTGTCCCTCGGCTCGTTGTTAGACTCCTTGGGAGTGGGATAGTCAATGAGGCTCTCGGCCACGGCAATGGCATCGGCAAGAGTTTGTACTCATCTTCTCCTTAGCTCGGTCTTGGCCCAATTTTGAAGGCCATCGGTGAAGTTGAAGAGTGAGTCCTTCTCTGAGAGATCGGGGATCTCGAGCACCAAGCTAGTGAACTCCTTGACATAGTCTTGGATGCTCCCTGTTTGCTTGAGCCTTTGTAGGCGAGCTCGTGCCTCATCCTCGACATTCTCCGGATAGAATTGCCTTTTGAGCTCCCTTTTAAAATCATTGAAAGTAGTAATGGTGCACGTACCTCTCTCGACATCGAGACGTCTTCTCCTCCACCAAAGTATGGCGGTGTCGGTGAGGTATAAGGTCGCGGTTTGGATCCTTGAGGCATCCTCCCTGATGCCAACGGCTTCTAGATATTGCTCCAAGCCATATAAGAAGTTGTTGACTTCTTTGGCGTTGCGTGTCCCTGAAAAGGTTTGAGGCTTGGGCACCTCGACCCTTCTTGCCTCCACGGTGGTGCTTGGCCCGGCTGCCATAGCACGTTTGCCCAAGGCAAGGTCGCCTTGCAATGCTTCAAGTGTGTCATACACGTTGGTTAGTTCTTGTTGGAACGACTCACGTACCTTTGTGAGTTCTGCTACGAGTGCGTCGCGTACTTCTCCTATTTCCGCGCGCAGGGTCTCCTCTAGCTTG
The DNA here is from genome assembly GCA_958450335.1 of Hibiscus tridactylites. Classification (NCBI taxonomy): domain Eukaryota; kingdom Viridiplantae; phylum Streptophyta; class Magnoliopsida; order Malvales; family Malvaceae; genus Hibiscus; species Hibiscus tridactylites. Next base: position 23,768,960 of record OY288287.1, read on the forward strand.
ATCTTCATGGCCCTCACGGCTGTGTGGATCTCAGCATCCTCCACCTCGAGGCCTTCAATTCGCTCTTGAAGGTCGTCCACTTGGGCACCCATGCTTGATACGCCTTCCTCCGCACGAGTCAAGCGGGAATCCAAGCTAGAGAGTAAGTCTTTGGATTTGGCATGAGGCCTTGTCTCGACAGGTTCAGCCCTTACTTCTTGCCCACCTTGGTCGTGCGTGACCTCGGTCTCGGACGGGCTAGCGGCTTGAGTTTTGGCGGTCTTGGCCATGCTCCCGAGCGATCGAAACTTGCTCTGATACCAACTGTCACGGACTTATTCTTCAAGCTCGAATCCGTGCGGCACTAGCACTCTCGGCACGATGCTAGTAAGCCTTGATGTCGCAACGCTTATGGCAAAACGAAGGAGCAAGAAAGATTTACAAGGAAAGAACCTTGTATTGCACAACGGAAGCTTACAAGAGAGAGCTTTACAAGTGTTTAAGTACACACTTCTTGGATGGTTTACAAATGAGGGGGTGACCCTATTTATAGGCACCAACCTCCTCAACGGACGGCTAGGATTTATTTAATCCTACGGTTGAGAGTTTGCCTCCCAAAATATCTACTAAGCCTAGATATTTCTAGATAAGTTCATACTTATCTACTTACATCCATAATATTCTAGACTACTCCTAAATGGTCTAAAAGCTCTAACATATTCTACGATATTCTAGAATATTCCAGAGTCGTCCGGAGTTGTCCCGAGCCTTCCGGGCTTATCCCGAGCCCTCTTGATCTTTCTCAGGTCTTCTAGGTTCCTCCGAGTGAGCCTTCTGGAACCCCTCGGGTGAGTGTGGAGACGTGTGGGGCCTTCTAGGCCGATCTAGAGTCTTCTTTGGAGCACTTGTGGCCTTAAAAGGCTTGGTATGCCTCATTTCTTCCTTGTTGCCCCGTGAGCACCTAGGTGGGGCGTCTTGGGCGCGAGCAGCGCACCTAGGCGGGGCAGATCGAGCGCGCATAACGCACATGGGCGGCGCACCTCGGTGCTGCTCGGTGCACCTTGGCTGGTGTGCCCCTCGGTTGGCTGGGTCGCGACCAGGCGGGGCGTGACACTAAGTCTTATAAGCATGATATTCTTCATAGTTGCTGGAAAACAGCAATGAATGAAGAAATTCAAGCTTTACAAAACAATGATACTTGGAATTTGGTTCCTTTACCTTTTAATAAAGTAGCAATTGGTTGTAAGTGGGTCTACAGAACTAAGCTAAAGTCTGATGGGTCCTTAGATAGGTATAAAGCCAGGTTAGTTGCTAAAGGCTATACTCAGCAGCCTGGTTTAGATTACTTACATACTTTTAGCCCTGTTGCTAAGTTAACTAGTATTAGAACTATCTTAGTTGTTGTTGTTGCAAAAGGATGGTTTTTACAACAACTAGATGTAAATAATGCCTTCTTGCATGGTTTTTTAGATGAAGAAGTTTACATGAAACCTCCACCTGGTTTCTTACCTCAAAATTCCAGTCTAGTTTGTAAGCTTAAAAAAAGTCTGTATGGTCTTAAGCAAGCTAGTAGGCAATGGAATGCTAGGTTAACATAATCCTTACTGTCTCAAGGCTATAAACAATTAGTTTCTGATAATTCCATCTTTGTTAAAGGAACTGAATCTGACTTTATTGTTCTTGTTGTATATGTGGATGACATTATAGTTGTTAGTCCTAATAATGCTCTAATACAAGCTGTGAAGTATTTTTTGCATAATACTTTTAAGATCAAAGATCTAGGAGATTTGAAATACTTCTTAGGCCTAGAAGTTGCTAGATCTAAGCAAGGAATTAATTTGTGCCAAAGAAATTACACACTGGAACTTCTTAAAGAAACATGTTTCATTGAATCTAAGCCTATGCCAACACCTCTTTTAGCTAAACATAGCTTATCTAAAACTGAAGGAACACTTCTAGTTGACATTACTGAATATAGGAGGCTTATAGGCAAGTTACTTTACTTAACAAATACTAGACCAGATATTACCTTTGCCGTGTAGCAATTGTCTCAGTTTTTATCCTCTCCTACTGACTTACATCTTGCTGCTACGCATAGGGTTTTAAGGTACCTAAAAGGAACTCCTGGTCAGGGTTTGTTTTTCCTGCTAACAATGATTTAAAAATTAATAGTTTTTCTGATTCTGATTGGGCTACATGTCCTGATTCTAGAAGATCTGTTACAGGGTATTGCATATTTCTTGGTAAGTCTTTAGTTTCATGGAAATCAAAGAAACATGTCACTGTTTCTAGATCTTCCAGTGAAGCAGAATATAGGGCAATGGCTTCTGCAACTTGTGAAATTCAGTGGTTAACCTATCTTTTAAATGATTTACATGTTTCTTCTTCATCTACAAATTTATTTTGTGACAATTTGTCTGCCATTAAAATTGCAGAGAATCCAGATAGCCATGAAAGGACCAAGCACATCGAAATAGATTGTCATCTAATTCAAAAAAATATTCAAAATGGAGTTATAACGTTGCTGCCTATCTCCACACATCATTAGCTAGCTGACTGCTTCACCAAAGCTTTGCACACCACATCTTTTAGAACTATGGTTCTCAAGTTGGGCATACAAAAACTATATGCTCCAACTTGGGGGGTATTAAGTTTGTTGTACAGTTAGTTGACAGCTAGGATTAGTTACATATTAGTTTATTTTCTTTAAAGTAATTTTTTATTAGTATATATATGTATTTTATTCCATTTGTATTATATCTCAAGTTTAATAAATAAAATAGAACTTTATTTTTCCCGCACGTGTTTTTCTTTGTATCCAATACCCCAATTATCCTCTCATCTCAAATCGATCTCTGAGGGTTAAAACCCTAAAATCCCAAATTCATCACCCTTTACTATTTATGAAAATTGAATAATTTCTTTAGATATTGTGGTTGAAAAAATGGAATTTATCGTTTTTTTTAATTCATGGTATTTTAAATAGTGGAGGTGAAGTCGGCATATTGTCACGGGGCTAGGCTTATATGGCTAGCTCGTGCGGCACTTGGTCGGGAAAGGACGTCGAAAGGGACCAAGTAAGCCTTAAAGTCAAGTCTTGGCTTGGCTAGATGAGCGGAAGCGTTGTGAAGAAAGTAAAAGTGAGATGGCTCGAGTGATTTTCAAAACGAAGAGCCTCGTTAAAAACCCCCTTTAAGCCTAGTTAGGGGGAAAAGAGTACTCGACGTTGCTATTCTTTTATTGATGAAAGAAAGTAAGAAAACAAAGGGAATTCAGGATGAATACAAATGAGGGGGTGAGGCCCTATTTATAGCATGGTTCCTCCCGATCTAACGGTCACTATCGATTACAATGGATGGCCAAGATTGGCTTAATATATCTAATAATGGCAAGAGAATAAGATCCATGATTCCTTCCTTCTTGGTTGGGCTTCTTTCCTTGTGAAGAAGATATGGATCTCCATGAATCGGGGAAGATTTGGATGATTGATCCTTGCCTTAAATACCATGGTCAAAGGGGTAGATATTCTCCAAGAAATGGGCTTGAATGGCCATGGAATGGTGGAACTCGGACAGGCCCATGGGTGTGGCTAGACGGGCTGCTCGGTGCTGCTCGGACAGGCCTATGGGTGCTGATGGACGGGCTGCTCGGTGCTGCTCGGACAGGCCCTCGGGTCCGCCTGGACAAGGCCCTAGGTGCGGCAGAATGGGTCGGACAGACTCGGGTGCGTTGTGAGCGGCACGGGGTGCTGGATATGGACCCTAGGTGTGCGACAGATTGGGCCCTAAGGTGCATCACAGTAACATTCTCCTCCACCGAATTGAGCGACACCCTCATCGCTCGTTGGGCTTCGAAATCGGCAATCTTGTCTTCAAATTGCCACAAGTCTTTGTTTAGCTCCCAACTACCTTCGGCTTCGGTTAGACCCTTCCAAAGCACAAAATACTCGTGCCTTGGTTTGAACCCTTGGCGTCGAATGACTCGATCGGCTAAGATGGCTGCGACCTCTTTCTCGAACGAAGTCCTAACTCCAACGGGTGCTCGCTTGGAGATGTTCCTCTCCAGATCTTCCTCGTCCTTGTGATAAGGCTTAGGAACACTAATATGGAAGACATGATGAACTTGGATGTGGGGCGGCAAGTCTAGCTTGTAGGCCACCTTGCCTACTCTCTTTATCACACGAAATGGGCTTTCGTACTTCCTCACAAGAGCCTTGTGAACAGAGGAATTGCGAAGTGTTAGATGAAGTTTAGCCAAAACTAAATCATTTACCTGGAATTCGACGTCGCGTCGCTTCTTGTCGGCCCACTTCTTCATTCGCTTGCTTGCTTTGTGGAGGCAAGCGTTGGCTAAGTCTCTTTGCTCTTGCATGTCCTTCACTACATGGAAGGCGGCTGGATTTGGACCTTGATACTTTGTCACGATCGCATCGGGTGTGAGCGGCTGTTGGCCCATCACTATCTCGAACGAACTTTGATTCGTGGCTTCACTCCTATGCAAGTTGTAGGAGAATTGGGCCACGTCTAGCAAATCGGGCCAATTCCGTTGTGATGCACTAACAAAATGCCTCAAGTAAATCTCCAATAACGCGTTGACCCTTTCGGTTTGCCCATCGGATTGCGGATGAAAGCTTGTTGAAAGGTTCAAGGAGGAACCCAACAACTTGAACAAATCGGTCCAAAACTTACCCATGAACCGAGCATCTCGATCACTTACTATGGACTTTGGAATACCCCAAAGCTTCACGACATGCTTTAAGAAAAGGCGGGCGGCTTCATCGGTGTGGCATGTCTTGTTGACGGGAATGAAAGTAGCATACTTCGAAAACCTGTCTACTACAACCATGATACTAGAAAAGTTATTAACACAAGGAAAACCAATGATAAAGTCTAAAGAAATACTTTCCCATGGTCTTTTCGGTATCGGCAATGGTTGAAGGAGTCTCATCGGCTTGTCTGCTTCAATCTTGTCTTGTTGGCAAACAAGACAAGTCTTCACGTATGCTTCTACATCTTCATTCATACGAGGCCAATAATATCGTTCATTAAGTAAAGCTAAAGTACGATGCATACCTGGATGTCTCGCCCACTTCGAATCATGACATTCCTTCATTAATGTCTTTCGCAAGTTGTTGAAGTAGGGGACGAATATACGTTGGCCTCTTGTGAAGAAAAGTTCATCTTCGACCCAAAATTGGCGTGACTTACCCTCTTTGGCAAAGGTGATCAAATTCTTTGCGGTGGGATCATGGGTCAAGCCTTCATTGATAGATTCGAGCAACTCACCACTTGGTTGGCTAATGGAAGCAAAAATAGCTTTGCGGCTAAGCGCATCGGCTACGGTGTTGGACTTTTCCGGGCTTGTGCTCCATCGAAAAATCGAATTCCGCCAAGAAGTCTTGCCACCTAGCTTGCTTAGGAGACAACTTCTTTTGGGTTAGAAAATAAGAAATTGCGGAATTATCGGTAAAGACGACAAACCTGGAACCCAAGATATAATGTCGCCATGTGCGAAGGCAATGGATGACAACGGTCATTTCCTTCTCTTGAACGGTGTAACGCCTCTCGGTGTCGTTCAACTTTCGACTTTCAAAGGCAATTGGATGGTCTTCTTGCTTCAAACTCCACCAATGGCATAGTCGGATGCATCGGTGTGGATGACAAATGATTTGGAATGATCGGGCAAGGCTAGAACGGGCTCACTTACCATGGCTTGCTTAAGCCTTTCGAACACTTGTTGACAACTTGGACTTCATTCCCAAACTTTTTCCTTCTTCAAGAGTTCGGTCAAAGACGTAGCTATGACAGAGTAACCTTGCACAAATTTACGATAATAGTTAGCTAAACCAAGAAAAGAGCGAAGTTCGGTTACCTTAGTTGGCGGTTCCCAATCGTCGATGGCTCGAACTTTGCTTGGATCCATTCGGATCTTACCACCTCCAATGATGTGGCCTAAGAACGGAACTTCTTGTTGAGTGAAACTACACTTTTCGCGTTTAATGTATCTCGAAGAACCTGCAAAACCTTCCTCAAGTGCAGTAAGTGTTCTTGAAAAGTCTCACTATAGATGACAATGTCATCTAAGTAGACAACTACGAAATGATCAAGAAAAGGTGAAAGTACCTTGTTCATTAAAGTGCAAAATGTTGCGGGAGCGTTTGTAAGGCCAAAAGGCATTACAAGAAACTCAAATGAACCATACCTTGTGATGCACGCGATTTTGGGCTCATCCCCTTTGGCTATTCGAACTTGGTAGTATTCTGAACGAAGATCTAACTTTGTGAAGAACCTTGCACTTCTAAGTTGATCAAATAAATCTGAAATTAAAGGGATATGGTATTTATTCTTTACCGTAAGTTTGTTTAGAGCGCGGTAGTCGACACACATGCGCAAGCTACCATCTTTCTTCTTTTGAAAGAAGATGGGTGCTCCAAACGGTCCCTTGGATGGGCGAATGAATCCAGCATACAAGAGTTCTCCAAGTTGCTTTTAGAGCTCTCTAACTCCGGTGGCGCCATTCGATAAGGTGCTTTGCTCGGCGACTCGGCATTTGGCACCAACTCAATTCGATGATCCACCTCATGCTTTGGTGGTAAAGCCTTCGGCAATTCGGAAGGCATAGTGTCCTCGAACTCCACGAGAACACGTTCCACTTCTTCGGCTTTAATCGCCTCGTCTTCCTTGAGCACGGCAAGGAAAGACTCTTCCTCCTTTCGCATACCTTTGCGGAACTGGATGGAAGACAACATCTTGGATTGGATACCTACATCTCGACTCACGAGCACCAAACATTGTTGGGCACGGTCGAGTACAACCAAAACATCAGCAAATAGCAAGAGAAGTGCATTAATCTTGTCCAAAAAAGATAAACCAATCACAAGATCATAATCACCAAGAGGAATTACCTTTATATCCTCACGGCCTTTCCAACTTCCAAGTTGGATCTCGACCCTTCTTGCAACTCCAGCATTAATCTTTCGAGTTGACCGTCTTGATCCACCCACTCTTCTTCAACACATTGAGATTGAGTTTTTGGGCGGCTTGTTGCGTGTAAAAGTGTCTATCGCAATTGTAGTGCAAGTGTACACGACGCAAGTAGTAAAGTGATACAAAAGTAACGGATAACGTCTCCACAAGGACTGGCTAATAGCTTCACCTTGAATTACTACACGAAAGTAAAGAAAATATTTAAGATGTTTGTCACGAAAATAATAAAGAGAACTTAAATAAAAGAGTAGAGAAATCAAGATAGAGAGAATGGGCTGGTATTGAATTGCTCAGTAGTGCAGGTATTGCTAAGTCTAGGAAATCCAGTTCTGTCGTCGTCCCTGTCGCGGCAACACCTGTCGCGGCAACACCTGTCGCGGCGGCAGTCTGTTGCTTGTCGCGGCAGCAAACACTGAACTCCGTACTTCAAGTTTGGCAAGAATCCCTGTTGTACCTTGGCCTATCCCTAGGTCCAAGTCTCTCAATGATCACGTCTTTGATGATACTTCCCGGCGTGAATCGAAGGATAAACACCGATGTTGTTGAATTCTTCTTTAGCCACTTAACCTCGTCCTATCCCTAGGTCCGAGATAGTTCAACTACAAACTAGATAACTCGCACTTATTCCTTTCGTATACTTAACTCTACCGATATTAAGTAAATAGATAACCTCGCAATGCTCTCCCGATACTCTTGCAAAATGTTAATAACCAGAATAAGAGAACTTGAAGTTTATTTTATTGAAGTGAAAATTCCTAAAACAAAAACAACCCTTGCAACTACTTTACAAAACAACCCGTGGCCCTAAGGGGAATTTAGAACATGATGAGAGGATGAAAACGGCTAGGGTTTTGGGAAGAAGGCTAGAGAATGCGTGATGTTTCTCCTAGGTCGAAATACATGCCCTTATATAGGCTTTGGGTCCAAGTTTTCTAAAATAGCAAGAATACAACTTTAAATTAAAGTACAACTCTAATAAAGACTAAATCTTCAGAGAATCTAACTTTAAATCGTCCTCCTTCTTGCTTGGGATTTTCTCTCCTTGAACCTTGGGCTTGGCATTCCTTCTGATCTAGGGCTTGGAAAAATATATTGGTTTTCCACGACAGACGGGCTGAATTTTCTCTATCTGTCGAGGTCCACTTTGCTTCTTCTCCTCAAAACTACTGTCGTCCTCTGCTGTCACGACGGCAACCATGGCAGCATCATCCTCCTTGAGTGCTCGTCCAGTTTCAGCTCTTCTGCTTCACTGCCCAGCGCCTGCCTCTTCATCTGCTACAGCAGCAACCTGCAAAAGCAACCAATTTTAGTAGAAACTGTGCCATTTAATATATTTGTGATGTTTAACTGTAAACTAACCTAAATGCAATGAATTATGCTTGAATGCAGCAGAAATATGGGTTAAATATGGTGTAAATAATATAACTTTTACACACTCAACACACCCCCAAACTTAAGTTTTTGCTTGCCCTCAAGCAACTAAGACCTAAAAGAAAAATGAAATATTTTTTTGGCTTAAAATAGTGAACTTTCCCTTACCCTTCATTCTTTCTATGTGACGGCAGCACTCTATCGGATAATTTAGGATATGTCCGGAGTCTCACTATAGTCCTCGTGCAGTGTGTGCATGCTTGTGAACAGTTATATGCCAAGACTCTCTTAGTTTCACTAGAATATTTCAGCCCTTAACTCAAATTTTTATGCCAAAGTTTATCTTTTTGAAGGCATTTCTTATGCTTCTTTGATTTTTTATTTTGACTCGATTTCATTTTTTTAAGCTAAAGTTTCACTAGAGCCAGTTTTGGGCACCTCTAGCTAACTTCTTAGAGCCAATTTCGGGCACCTCTAGGGATATTGAGTCTCTTTTGCTAAACTTCTTTCCTAGAGCCAGTGTTAGGCACCTCTAGGGGCTATTCAAGTGCTAAGCTTCCTATTCTAGTTGACTAAAAGAGTTCTAAGCAGTATAACAGTCGCAAATGGTGTTTAAGTTTTCAGAACTATAGAAAGGCTCTAAACTTCTCCTAAAACTATCCTAAAGGCACTACCACGACAGAGCTGTCACGGCAGGTAAGTTCAGTTCACAGACTTAAGCCAAAATTTTCATATTTTCATTTTTTAAAACCAAAAATAAACTAAGTAAAAGATACAATTTTTAAAACTAAAATGGACTCCATTAATGAAGGGATGCCACCCCCAAACTCGAGGGTTGCATTGCCCTCCATGCAAATGACAAGTACAAATAAAGATAAAAACAGTACATCACAAAATATATAAGCAGACAGCAAAATAAGATAAGAAACTTAAATTTTAAGCGTTGTCGTCACTACTGCTGCTGACTCTGATTTGGCGGCGGGCACAAGCTTTCGGAGTTGGCTGGGGAATGGGGGAGGCAGATGTGTTCTTTGCTTTGGCCTCCCTCAGCGGTTGAATCCTGGTTGGGGAGATATGAGGGGGTTTCTCCACAACCTGGACTTTTGAGCTGTTGCTGCTGTTCGCACTACCGCTGCTGCTCCCACTGGCTCTTGGCATATTGTTTTTGTCTACCATTCACTTTTGGCTTTTCACCGGTGAAAACTCCTTTGATAGATTCCTCTTAATAGAGGGTTCATTGTCGCTTGCGGCCCAAACGGAGGAGGAAGAAAAACCAGCAATGAAGGCGTCAAGCTCTTCCGATGCCATTCTGCATTTCGTTCCCCGGGCAGACGTCTCAGCGCGGTTGCTGCCAGCTGCTGTCAGGGCAGGTGATGGTGTTGATTCGGCAGAGGGTGTCTGTGGTGTGGCAGCAGGTGTTGGAGTGTGGGCAGGGGTAGGTACAGTAAAATAATGTGCAGGGAAGGTGGGGAAGACAACATCAGGGAAATTTAAAGAGTTATGGATAAAGTTTACCGTAGATGTAGTAAAATCCCTGATGAAGGTCATCAGACCGAGCTGTCGTTCCTCCATTTTCTGGATAGTAGTAAGAATCTGGGATGTGAAGTCAGTGAGGGCGGCTGCTGCCTGGCTGCTGTGGCAGCAGGTTCAGTCTTCGGCTGCTCTGTCGTGTCTACTGTTGTGGCAGCTGGATCAAATGATGACAGAGGAGTGGCAGCAGTCAGCTCCATGAGGCTGAGTATGTTCTTTTCCGTCCATCCCTTCCCTTGGACTCGAAGATCAGTGGTCACTTCTGGTACGTTAATGGGCCTCTCACGTAGAATGGAGTGAACTAACGCTAACCTGGGTTGGTCGACCGTTGTATTGTGTGACGACGGCATGATACACTTTTTGATAAAAGCATTCCATAATTTAGCCTCCGGCAGTAGTTGAGTCCTCTTTACTGTCCGTGGGTTCTTGCGGTTGGTGTTCCATTGAGTTCCCTCATCTGTCAGCTCTTCCATGACAGCATCATAGGCAGCAGGGTCTAGGGTGTTGAGGAACTGTTGGTGAGCGTCGTCGTTGCTGCCGACGTAGAATCCATATAGTGTGTTAATGTACTCAGCTTTGAACGACACTTCCTTTCCTCGTACGAGTACCGATGTCGTCGTCCTGCTGTTAATGGCAGCGTAGAATTCTCGTACCAATGAGACGTTCATCTCTTCAGGCTGTTCGGCAAAGGTCTGCCACTGTAGAGCTCGAATTTTCCAGCCTATGAACGGCTTTAGGCCTAGATTTTCCTCCTTTGATGTGTAAATGAATCCCATTTCTTCCCACATATCTCTGATCTAAAATGAGCGTGGGGTGGTTGCTGTCGGTGTGGAGCTGGAAGCAGCATTCTTACGGGTATTCCTAGTAGAAATTGTTGCAAGGGTTGTGAAAATGAAAATGAAAGCAAATAAAAACTAGATGAAGCAAGTAAGAAAAGTAGAAGTGAGTGAAAATGAAAAATGAAACGGGGTTTATATAGAGAAGAATTTGCTGCTCGTTGGAGCTGTAACGGCATGCGCGAATAACAGGGCCAGCTGTTACGCGGTATCGTGTCTGACGCGTCTGTCACGCGTTTCCGTGTCTGCTGCGCGTATGTGACGCGTTTCCGTGTCTGTCGTGACAGCGTGTTGACAGCCTGTATTTTCCGCGTCTGTCGCGACAGCAATAACGACAAGCTCCAAAATTTGGGCTTTGTTGGGCTGGTGGATGGATGGTGGGCTGAGTTCACTTCTCATGTTCTTCTTGACTCCTTTATTTCCTAAAAACAAAAAAATAAAAATATTATTCAAATAAAATAAATCTTATTCCTAATAAGTAATAAGTAATAATAAAACAGAAAATAAAAATTTAGGTTAAATTAGGGATGCCAGGTGGGGCATCTCCTAAGGTAACCACTTCCTGCATTCCTGGGGCTTCAGTCCCCTGGTAATGCTTCAAGCGATGTCCATTGACTTTGAATTGGTGCCCGTCTTTTAACGATCGGATTGTGATGGCACCATGGGGAAAAACCTGTACAACTTGGAACGGGCCAGACCATCTAGATTTCAGTTTCCCTAGAAAGAGTTTTAATCTAGAGTTAAATAACAACACAAGCTGCCCTGGGCAGAACTGTCGTGGCATCAACTTCTTGTCATGCCACTTCTTAGTTTTATCCTTGTAGATTCTTGCATTGTCATAGGCCATTGTCCAGATCTCTTTAATTTTGTTCAGATCCAATAGCCTTTTCTGCCCTGCCTTGTCCAAGTCCATATTCACTGCCTTGATTGCCCATTATGCTCTGTGCTCTATCTCGACAGGTAGATGACACGTTTTCCCATAAATCAATCGGTATGGAGACATTCCCAATGGAGTTTTAAAAGCTGTCCTATAAGCCCATAATGCATCATTAAGGAGTAAAGACCAATCTTTCCTAGTTGGCTTGACCATCTTCTCAAGAATGTTCGTAGCTTCCATGTTGGATATTTCAGCTTGTCCATTAGTTTGAGGGTGATATGTTGTTGCGATCTTATGCTTGACATCATACTTCTTCAAGGCAGCAGCAATAACCCTGTTGTCGAAATGCCTCCCTTCATCACTGATGATCGCCTTAGGGATACCAAATCGAGAAAAGATGTTTTTGTGTAAAAACCTTTGAATTGTCTTGGCATCATTCTTTTGAGTGGCGATAGCTTCAACCCACTTAGATACATAATCTACTGCCAGGAGGATGTATAGATTCCCACATGAAGATGGGAATGGTCCCATAAATCAATCCCCCAAACGTCGAAGATCTCGACTTCTAGAATGTTCTACAGCGGCATCTCGTGTCTCCTTGAGATGTTACCTGTCCGTTGGCATTTGTCACAACTCTTGTAGAAGACTTGCGCATCTTTATACAGTGACGGCTAATAAAACCTTGACTGCAGCACCTTGGCAGCAGTTTTGTTGCCTCCTAAGTGTCCTCCATACTGTGAAGCATGACAGTGATGAAGTATGTCTTCTTGTTCATCTTGTGGTATGCATCTCCTTATAACATGATCTGCACAGATTTTGAAAAGAAGAGGTTCGTCCCAATAATAATGCTTAACATCATTTTGGAACCTCTTCCCGGCTTGATAATTAAGGTCAGAAGGAATTATTCCGCTAACTAAGAAATTAACGAAATCAACATACCATGGGAGTTCAGAAGACTTACCTGCCGCCATGGCTGTCGCGGCAGTGACTGTGGCAGCAAAAAGCTGCTCATCTGGGAAGGTCTCTAATATGTTTGTCTCATCTTTCGGTAGACTCTTTCCCTTCTCTAACCTTGACAAGTGATCTGCCACTTGATTCTTTGTCCCCTTTTTGTCCTTGATTTCAAGGTCGAATTTTTGCAATAGCAGGATCCAACGTATCAATCGAGGCTTTGCATCCTTTTTTGCGAACAGATACTTCAATGCAGAGTGGTTTGTGTGTACTATGACTTTCGTTCCAAGTATATAAGAACGAAACTTGTCAATTGAGAATACCACAGCTAATAACTCCTTCTCTGTGGTGGTATAGTTCACTTGGGCGTCATTCAGTGTTTTGTTGGCATAGTATATGACATGAAAAAGTTTGTCTCTCCGCTGCCCAAGTGCTGCCCCGACAGCATAGTCACTAGCATCACACATAATCTCAAATGGTTGTGTCCAGTCTGGTGGTTGTACTATTGGGGCTGTTACCAGCTTTTCCTTCAGAACCTTGAATGCTTCAGTACATTCATCGTTAAAGTCAAATGGTCGGTTCTTCTCCAGAAGATGACATAGGGGCTTGGTGATTTTTGAGAAATTCGCAATGAACCTCCGATAAAAACCAGCATGTCCTAAGAAGCTTCTAATTCCCTTGACGATGGTGGGCGGCGGCAGCTTTTCGATCACTTTTATCTTGGCTCTGTCGACTTCTGTGCCACGGCAGCTAATCTTATGGCCAAGGACAATCCCTTCATCCACCATGAAGTGACATTTTTCCAGTTCAAAACTAGGTTTGCTTTTTCGCATCTTTCGAGTACCTTTTGTAGGTTGCCTAGGCAGCTTTCAAAGTCGTCTCCAAAGACTGAAAAGTCATCCATAAAAATCTCTAGGAAGTCCTCCACCATATCGGATAATATGGCCATCATGCACCTTTGAAAGGTGGCGGGTGCATTGCATAGTCCAAATGGCATTCTCCTAAAAGCGTATGTTCCGTACGGGCATGTGAATGTCGTCTTTTCTTGATCTTCCGGTGCGATAGCTATTTGATTGTAACCTGAATAACCATCAAGAAAACAATAATAAGGTTTGCCCGCTAATCTATCAAGCATTTGATCAATAAAGGGTAAAGGAAAGTGGTCCTTTCGGATAGCTTTGTTAAGCTTCCGATAGTCCATACAAACCCTCCAACCGGTCACAGTCCTGGTTAGGATTATCTCATTGTTTTCGTTGGTCACCACGGTCATTCCTCCTTTCTTGGGAACGCATTGCACCGGGCTCACCCATTTGCTGTCCGAGATGGCGTAGATTATTCCAGCATCTAACCATTTGATTATCTCCTTTCGCACTACCTCTTTCATCGCATGGTTCAGCCGCCTTTGAGCATCTATAGTCAGCTTATGATCATCCTCTAAAAGGATTTTATGCATACATAAGGCCGGACTAATGCCTTGAATATCAGCTATCGTCCATCCAATAGCCTTTTTGTGCTGCTGCAGCATCTCTATTAACTATTGTTCCTGTTCCTGCATCAACTTGGAAGAGATGATTACGGGCAACGTATCATTTAAACCAAGAAAGCCATATTTTAGCTGCCCTGGCAGGGGTTTTAAATCTAAAACAGGGGGATCAACAGTTGATGGCTTTTGAATAGCATGGTTATCCGAGGTATAATTTAAAGGCTCGAATAACTTACCTGGACGATTGCCTATCCAGTTTACCTCCTCCTGATCTTCAGTATCAGATGTATCAGACTCTGAAGAGTTGTTGTCGTCGGTGCTGTCGTGACAGTCTTGTAAGTGGCTGCCGAGGCAGTGACCAATGTTGATGTCGTGACAGCCCGACCTTATGCAGGGTTGGTCAAGGGTAACTTCAGTGATAACCTTGCATTCTTCTTCTGCATCAGTGTGCTTCATAGCTTGGAGAACATTCAACTTTATTTCTTGATCGTTCATTCTCATGGTGAGTTCTCCTTTTTCCACATCAATCAGTGATCTTCCCGTGGCTAAGAAGGGTCGCCCCAAGATGATTGGTGCGTTTTCATCTGCTTCACAATCTAAAACAAGAAAGTCAGCAGGAAAAATAAATTTATCCACTCTTACAAGAATATCTTCGATTTTTCCTTCCGGATGAACGTAAGAGCGGTCTGCCAGCTGTAGAATTACTATTGTGGGTCGAGCTTTTCCAATACCTAATTTCTGAAAAAACAGATTTTGGCATTAAATTTATACTAGCACCAAGATCACAAAGTGCCTTACCTACATATTTGTCTCCGATTACACATGGTATGATGAAGCTCCCCATATCCTTCTTTTTCTAGGGTGGATGCTTGTGCAGAATACTTATGCATCCTTCTGTCATCTTAACCGTTTCAAATTCCCCAAGTCTAGATTTCTTCGACATGGCATCCTTGAGAAATTTAGCGTAACCAGGCATCTCCCTAACGACATCTAACAGCGGGATGTTAATATGAACCTGCTTAAAAATATCATAAATCTTTTTAAGCTGTGATTCTTGCTTCAATTGTTGTAACCGTTGAGGAAAAGGAGGTGGGGGACGATAATCAGCAATACGCTCTTCCCACTACATACGAATCTGAGGAGGTTTGGGTTCATCATCTTTCTCCTCTGTCACTTCTGTTGTCGTGATAGGCTCATCGGCAGCAGGCTGTTTGTTACCCGTCGGGGCAGCTTCCTCGGCAGGTCTGTTCAAGGCTGGTTTCTTCTCTGTTTCAGCTTCCTTCTCTGGCCCTGGTAGTTTCTTCCCACTCCTAGTAGTAACAGCTTTACACTGCTCATGTGTGGGCTGCCTAGCATTTTCAGTATTGCTAGGAAATCTGCCAGTCTGCCTTGGATTGATATGCTGGGAGACCTGGCCTATCTGTGTCTCCAACGATTTCAGAGTAGCTTCATGATTAGTCATCAGCATCTATGTTTTATCCATGAATGTCTCCGTCTTCTTGACAAATTGATTCATGTTCTCAATATAAGTTCCTGTTTGAGGCATAAACGTAGCCAGAGTCTGTTCCAGTATACTGTTTGTGGCAGCTGGTGGCTGTTGTTGCTGCTGCTGCGGCTGTTGTCGAGTCAGCAATCTAGGTCCTCTCTGATTCTGATTATTGTGTGCTTGAGGATTCAGGGCATTATTATGATTATTCTAAGAAAACTTGGGATCTTTTCTCCAGTTGGGATTGTAGTTGTTGGAGTTGTAATTCTACTTATTGTAGTTTCCAACATACTTTCCCTCTTCTAACTGTATAGGACATTCATCCGAACTATGATTTCCTTCACAAATTTCACATACCTCTTTGACAGTAAATACAGGCTGTGAATCATCATTCAGGAGCTTTTTCATTGCCTTAGTAAGGTATGCCACCTATGATTTCATCGTGCTGTCGGCCTCATAATCCTTAACAGCTAAGACCCGTTTACCCCCTTTTCTTGCTGTCAGAAACTGCTCCTCATTCTTAACCAGATTTTTTAATACTTGCATTGCCTCATCCGGGTCTTTGTCCAATAGTAATACGTTTGCTGTTGAATCAATTCGAATACGAGTTTGTAAATTGGCAGCATTATAAAACTTTGTTACCTGGTTCCAGACGGGGAATCCATGCATTGGGCAGTTCCGTAGAAGAGTGGTAAATCTGTCCCAGGCCTCGTGCATCGGCTCGTCATCTTTCTGTTGAAAAGTAGCAATTTCATTACGTAATTGCTCAGATAAATGTGAAGGATTAAAACGAGATAAGAATTCACGAGACAAATCTGCCCAAGTTCTAATTGAACCCGGCGTAAGTTTATTCCACCAAGTCTTTGCTCTATCCCTCAATGAATGTGGAAATAACCGAAGCCTCGGTATCTCCGGATTAACTCTTGGTAGTCTAAACGAACCACAGATTTCCTGGAACGTATTTAGATGCTCCCTAGCATCCTCTGTAGCAGCACCACTAAACTGGCTGGCGTTGTTGATCATGCGAAACATAACAGGTTTCAGCTCGAAGTTGTCAACATCTATATCCGACAGCGTGGTTTCTAGTTCTACATGATCATTCAACATGTAGTCTCGACAGGACCGTTGGGCGGCAGCGGCAGGCGGGTTGCCGACATGAGGTATAATCTCTCCATCTCCGACAGGAGGGTCATTACCCTAGGCGTTCCCTTGGTTTTGCATCGTCTCTAACTGTTCCTCAAGGTACTCGTTCCTGGCTAGTATGTGACGAAGTCGGTTCTTAAGATTGAATGAACGTTCGATTTCTTGATCTAATGGATATTCAGGTTCTTCTCCTCGTCTCGATTTGCGCATAAACAAGAAACCTTGTGAAAAGCAAGAGTTGAGCAAACCAAATTAAAACATAAAAAATAAAAATAAAAACGAAAAGTGCAGTAAAAGAGAAGGTAGAGTTATGTTGCCAGTCCCCGGTAACGGCGCCAAAAACTTGTTGCGTGTAAAAGTGTCTATCGCAATTGTAGTGCAAGTGTACACGACGCAAGTAGTAAAGTGATACGGAAGTATCGGATATCGTCTCCACAAGGACTGGGCTAATAGCTTCACCTTGAATTACTGCACGAAAGTAAAGAAAATATTTAAGATGTTTGTCACGAAAATAATAAAGAGAACTTAAATAAAAGAGTAGAGAAATCAAGATAGAGAGAATGGGATGGTATTGAATTGCTCAGTAGTGCATGTATTGATAAGTCTAGGAAATCCAGTTCTTTCGTCGTCCCCGTTGCGGCAGCACTTGTCGCGGCGGCAGTCTGTTGCTTGTCGCGGCAGCAAACACTCAACTTCGTACTTCAAGTTTGGCAAGAATCCCTGTTGTGCCTTGGCCTATCCCTAGGTCCAAGTCTGTTGATGATCACGTCTTTGATGATACCTCCCGGCGTGAATCGAAGGATGAACACCGATGTTGTTGAATTCTTCTTTAGCCACTTAACCTCGTCCTATCCCTAGGTCCGAGATAGTTCAACTATAAACTAGAGAACTCGTACTTATTCCTTTCGTATACTTAACTCTCCCGATATTAAGTAAATAGATAACCTCGCAATGCTCTCCCGATACTCTTGCAAGATGTTAATAACCAGAATAAGAGAACTTAAAGTTTATTTTATTGAACTGAAAATTCCTAAAACAAAAACAACCCTTGCAACTACTTTACAAAACAACCCGTGGCCCTAAGGGGAATTTAGAACATGATGAGAGGATGAAAACGGCTAGGGTTTTGGGAAGAAGGCTAGAGAATGCGTGATGTTTCTCCTAGGTCGAAATACATGCCCTTATATAGGCTTTGGGTCCAAGTTTTCTAAAATAGCAAGAATACAACTTTAAATTAAAGTACAACTCTAATAAAGATTAAATCTTCAGAGAATCTAACTTTAAATCGTCCCCCTTCTTGCTTAGGATTTTCTCTCATTGAACCTTGGGCTTGGCATTCCTTCTGATCTAGGGCTTGGAAAAATATATTGGTTTTCCACGAAAGACGGGCTGAATTTTCTCTATCTGTCGAGGTCCACTTTGCTTCTTCTCCTCAAAACTACTAGCGTCCTCTACTGTCACGGCGGAAACCATGGCAGCATTGTCCTCCTTGACTGCTCGTCCAGTTCCTGCTCTTCTGCTTCACTGCCCAGTGCCTGCCTCTTCATCTGCTACAGCAGCAACCTGCAAAAGCAACCAATTTTAGTAGAAACCGTGCCATTTAATATATTTGTGATGTTTAACTGTAAACTAACCTAAATGCAATGAATTATGCTTGAATGCAGCAGAAATATGGGTTAAATAGGGCGTAAATAATAGAACTTTTACACACTCAACACGGCTCCTTCAGAAATGAACAGCTCAGAAGCTTCGGTGTCCACAAGTGCACATAATTGCTTTCCGGCAATCGTGACTTCTACAAACATAAGACCACTTTTGGGCTTGTTAGATAAAGAATTCACTTGGAGATTACTTACAATTGCTCCAAGTTGGGTGGTGGGCTCGTCGTTAACTTTGACGGTAGAAAGGTTGATCGTCTTTGGGAAATTTCGAATATGATGAGGTCCTTTGCAATGGAAACATTCCAAACCTCGTCTCTCTTGTGGCTTAGTTGATCGTCCTTGTCGATTGTTGTTGGAAGTCCTATCGTGGTTAAATCTCTCACCTTCGGCTTTGGCATTCTTATCTCCCCAACCTTTGGATTTTGGCTTTGGTTTGGGCGAGTCTCGCTTTTCGAACTTGGCTATTGCCTCGGCTTCATCAAGGGCATGTGAAAGATCTTTGACACCACGTCTTTCCAACTCCATGTTAGCCCATCGGTTCAATCCATCCATGAAAATTGAGAAGCCTTCATCTTCTTATAAGTTGGTGTTTTGAAGCTTTAACTCGGTGAACTTCTTCACGTACTCATGGATGTTGTTGTCGTGCTTGAGTTGGCGTAGCTTTGAGTGCAACTCTCTTTGAGCATTCTTGGGATAGAACGCCTCATGGATCTCGTCTTAAAGCTCTTCCCAAGTATCTACGGAAACGTCTCTATCGGACTCCTCGGCACACTTGCGTCTCCACCATAAAAGAGCGATGTGAGTAAAATAACTAGAAGCAATATTTACCTTAGTGGATTCATCCACAATGTTGGTGTTGTGGAAATATTGGTTCATGCTCCACAAGAATGTATCGGTTTCTTGAGCATCTCTCGATCCTTTGAATTCCTTTGGTTTCGGCACATCGGCTAGCACTCTACTCGGGCTTGAAACAACTCCATTGGCCATGGCGGATTTATAGATGTTGAGCTCAGCCCTTAGCACATTCATCGCCTTCTCTAGTTCGGTTAGCCCATCTTTAAGAGATCTATTTTCCAACTCCACGGTCTCGAGTCTATCTTCGAGGTCCTGGGAATCATCCTTGCGATCATCACCCCGAGATTCCAACGTAACTAGTCAGGTCTCAACAACATCGAGCCTATCTCTCGACTCATTCGTGTTGTTCTCCAAACGGGTAACTTTGTCTTGCAAGGTAGAGATGGCATCTCTCGAACTAGCCCTCTTGGTTTTTCCACCACGAGTCTCCATTGGCTTTGTGGTGCCGTCGATAGGAGCGTCACTTGGATTTGTCATCTCGAACAAATTCTTCGCTGAAATGTAGGCTCTGATGCCACTTGTCACGGGGCTAGGCTTATATGGCTAGCTCGTGCGGCACTTGGTCGAGAAAGGACTTCGAAAGGGACCAAGTAAGCCTTAAAGTCAAGTCTTGGCTTGGCTAGATAAGCAGAAGCATTGCGAAGAAAGTAAAAGTGAGATGGCTCGAGTGATTTGCAAAACGAAGAGCCTCGTTAAAAACCCCCCTCTAAGCCTAGTTAGGGGGAAAAGAGTACTCGACGTTGCTATTCTTTTATTGATGAAAGAAAGTAAAAAAACAAAGGGAATCTATGATGAATACAAATGAGGGGGTGAAGCCCTATTTATAGCCTGGCACCTCTCGATCTAACGGTCACTATCGATTACAATGGATGGCCAAGATTGGCCTAATATATCTAATAATGGCAAGAGAATAGGATCCATGATTCCTTCCTTCTTGGTTGGGCTTCTTTCCTTGTGAAGAAGATATGGATCTCCATGAATCGGGGAAGATTTGGATGCTTGATTCTTGCCTTGAATACCATGGTCAAATGGGTAGATATTCCCCAAGAAATGGGCTTGAATGGCCATGAAATGGTGGAACTCGGACAGGCCCATGGGTGTGGCTGGACGGGCTGCTCGGACAGGCCTATGGGTGCTGATGGATGGGCTACTCGGTGCTGCTCGGACAGGCTCTCGAGTGGGCCTGGACAAGGCCCTAGGTGCGGCAGAATGGGCCAGACAGACTCGGGTGCGTTGTGAGCGGCACGGGGTGCTGGATATGGACCCTAGGTGTGCGACAGATTGGGCCCTAAGGTGCACCACGGTAACAATATGCTCTTTCAGCTTCATAATTTATAATTTTTTTGTTAAAATATTACATAAATCGACTTGTGATCCTATCGACTCATTTTTTTGTGACCCTTTATAAATAAAACGACACATCTTTATAAATAATTAACTCTCATTAAATACTATTGAAAAATGACACCCCTTAAATAAATGGTTAACTCTACCCCTGCAATCAACCCATTTTCACAATTATTTTAATAAAAAAATCATGAACAGTTAAGTCGATAATATGCACTCAAATCGACTTCTACTTTCACTGTAACAAATACTATAAATCCGATATAAAATGATATATACAATAGTTATTTGAAAATTTTCCAACTAAAATTTTACAGCAATTATCCCTATAAAAATTAATTGGTCATAATTTACCATTGCCCCTTAAATAAATACCACCTCTTCATATATTTTTATTAATAATAAATATTTTAAATTGAGTTGAGTTCAATCTAACCAATCTAAGAAAATGTTTATCCAATTCATTAAATTAGGTTGGACCGTGATATATTAAATAATAAAACCATAACTCGTTTTCGTAAAATAAACCTTTTTGTTTGCTTGAAGCTATTTTTTAAATTCATATTTTATCTATTTTTTAATTCTAACAAATTCAATGTTAATATTATAAACGATTCTTGACAAGTCCAATAATGATTCAACAATATATTGTTAAAGGGAATACCTTTTTTTGTATATATATCAATACTCAATTCAAATTAATTTATATAAATTAAATATAATTAGTTATGAAATATTTATTAGCTCAATGTGTTTCATACTAGTTAGGGGTGTTTAAATTCGGGTACCCGAGTTTTCGGGTACCCAAAAAACCGGGTACCTAGACCTTCGAGTATTGAATTTGTTGCCCCTTGTCCTGACCCGTGAATATCAGGTACCCGGTTATCGGCTACCCGTTAAACTCGGGTACTCGGTTCTCATTTTTTATTTTAACATTTAAAAATAATCTTGAAAGTTCATAACACGTGATCCAAACAAAAAAAACAATGATTTGAAGTTTATAACCATAAGAAAGACATTAAAAATATTATTATCGATCGTGAATTTTTTCGAATCTCATATTTTTTAAAGAAACCTACTAATGCATAAATGCAATAGAGAAACCATGTTGTTTGTTTCATATTGAATGTTACATATTCACAAATTAATATATTTTTTTGAAAAAATTAAAACATTAAAGCATATATACAAAATAGAATGAATTTAGGGATTTAAGTATAGTTTTAAAGTAAAAATATTAAGTAATATAATAAAATAAAAAATTAGGACTCGGCTACCCGAAAAAATCATATTTTTTTGACCCGGGTAAAAAAAATCTGGGTAAATATCCAGTTATTTATGTTCGGGTAGTCGGGTCGAGTAATTTTGAACACCCTTAATACTATTTTAATTTTATTTCAGAATGATGTTGTATTTTTTAATTGACATAATGTAAAAAAACGTTGATAATGTTTAACTGAATAGTTATTTTAGATCATATTCTTTTTTTGAACAATTTAACCCAACGTTTTATTTTGGGTCAAAATGACCTATCTACAGATGAAAATTGTTAGTCAATTAACGATAATTAGCTTGAAATGACGTGACAAACCTGCATGGTAGTGCACGTCGCGATAGCAACGTCATATAAACAAATATTTTGACTTACATAATGACCTATCGGGCGAAAAATATTTTTCTTCTTCTGACGCAACATTCTGTTAAGTCATTTCAAGTTGTTTATCGTCAGTTAGCTCACAGATTTTATTCGCAAATTGGCCATTTTGACCCAAAATAAAAGGTTGAATTAAATTAATTTAATATATATATATATAAACTAAAATGACTATTCAGTCAAAATTATAATATTTTTTGTCTTTATGCATTTTAAATTTTATTCTCCAAATAAGTAAATAAAAACCCTTAACATTAATAAAAGGGAAAACTACACTAGTGGTCCCCTAACTATTACCGTTCTCCTATTTTGGTCCCAAAACTATGTTTTTCGGCAAACTAGTCCCTTCTGTTACATAGTTCTCATGTTTTGGTCTCCGACGTTAAATAAGTAACGGTTTTGGCTGACGTGACATTTTTTAATATTTTTTTAATCATTTCTCTCTCCTCTTATATATTATTTTTATTTAATTTTATTCACTCAATCATGTTGTGACACGTGTCACTACACTATTAGGTGAAAAAAACCCCAAAAACCCTTAAAATTAAACTTGGTGCCGCTGGGATTCAAACCCAGGACAACCAACACACCAAGCATGCACTTAAACCAACTAGGCTAGGCTGGATACTTGATTCAAGTCTACTAACACTTATATTTAAGCTGTACAAATTAACCCAAAAAAACCTAAAAACATAATTGGTGCCGCTGGGAATCAAACCCAGGACCACCAGCGCATAAGGCATGCGCGTGAACCAACTATGCTAGGCAGGTTACCTGATTCAAATATACTAACATTTATATTTAGTCTGTACAAATTAACCCAAAAAACCCTAAAAACACAATTGGTGCCACCAAGATTCAAACCGAGGTAACTAACATGGAAGGCCAACGTGTAAACCAATTACACTAAGCCAACTATTTGGTTTAAATTTTCTAACATTTATATTTAACCTAAACAAATTAGAAACAACACATTCGAACGCAATACCTTATTGATTTTTTTTAAAAATATTTAACCACCAAGTTAAACTAATAAATTGTGTTATTTTTAAATTAAATATATTTAACTAAATTATGTTTAAAATTAAAAAATCAAACTAATTTTTTTACTTTGATTGATAATAACAAAACTAATTAAATATTTATTTATTATTATAAAATTATATTTATTTATTATATTAAATATAATATTAATAAATATTATTAGTTTAATATTTTTTTGATTATTTCTCTCCTCTTATATTATTAATAAATATTAATTTTATAATAAATAAATATTAATTCATAATAATTTTATAATAATAAATAAATATTTAATTAGTTTTGTTATTATCAATCAAAGTAAAAAAATTAGTTTGATTTTTTAATTTTAAACATAATTTAGTTAAATATATTTAATTTAAAAATAACACAATTTACTAGTTTAACTTGGTGGTTAAATATTTTAAAAAAAATTCAATAAGGTATTGCGTTCGAATGTGTTGTTTCTAATTTGTATAGGTTAAATATAAATGTTAGAAAATTTAAACCAAATAGTTGGCTTAGTGTAATTGGTTTACACGTTGGCCTTTCATGCTAGTTACCTCAGTTCGAATCTTGGTGGCACCAATTGTGTTTTTAGGTTTTTTTGGGTTAATTTGTACAGCT
The DNA here is from genome assembly GCA_958450335.1 of Hibiscus tridactylites. Lineage (NCBI taxonomy): Eukaryota > Viridiplantae > Streptophyta > Magnoliopsida > Malvales > Malvaceae > Hibiscus > Hibiscus tridactylites. Next base: position 23,792,766 of record OY288287.1, read on the forward strand.
TAAATATAAATGTTAGTAAATTTGAATCTTGTAACCAGCCTAGCATAGTTGGTTTACCCGCATGCCTTATGTACTGGTGGTCCTGGGTTCGATTTCCAACGGTACCAATTATGTTTTTAGGTTTTTTGGGGTTAATTTGTACAGCTTAAATATAAGTGTTAGTAGATTTGAATCAAGTATCCAGCCTAGCCTAGTTGGTTTAAGTGCATGCTTGGTGCATTGGTGGTCTTGGGTTTGAATCCTAGTGGCACCAAGTCCAATTTTAATGATTTTTTTTTTTGGGGGGTTCACCTAATAGTGTAGTGACACGTGTCACAACATGATTGGGTGAATAAAATTAAATAAAAATAATATATAAGAGGAGAGAGAAATGATTTAAAAAATATTAAAAAATGCCACGTCAGCCAAAACCATTACTTATTTAACGTCGGGACCAAAACAGGAAAACTATGTAACAGAAGGGACTAGTTTGCTGAAAAACATAATTTGGAACCAAAACAGGAGAACGATAATAGTTAGGGGACCACTAGTGTAGTTTTCCTTAATAAAATGACAACTCATATAAAATCTAAGAAAAGAACATAATTTTTTTTGTCGAAATTCGATGTATTCAGATCCCTAAAATATGATTTTTTTTCTTTTTCCAACATATTAAAATGAATTAAATATTCATAAGGCGATTATTCATGTTTTACATATTATAGATTTAATAATAATACTAAAAATAAATATGATAATAATTTATTAGAAAATGGATATAATTACCATTGGTGTAAATGGAGATTTTCACAGGCATCTTGTGACCTAGCAAATGCTTTGTTATATTATATAGCCTACTTCCTCGACCCAACCCAATAGGCCCTGCCCTAATTACACCGACTTAAGGTTTTTTTCTTTTCTTTTCAATTTAAAGCACAGAAATTATACTTCTTAATTTTTTGATTGAATATTAGTTTGATTGATATTGTTGCAATATAATGGCTTAATAGTTAAATAGGTGTCTAAACTATGTCTTTTTTTCTAATTAAGTGCTCAAATTATTTTTCGGACTAAATTGTGACCTAAAGTTTTATTCCGTGGCCCATTTAAGTTTTGCTGTTAATTTTTCTGTTAAAGGACACGTGTCACCTCTAGAAAAATCTAAAATTATAAAAAAATAAATAAAATTAATTAATTTTAAAAAATCTCTAAAATTTCCAAATTTTACAAAACAACCTCAAATTCCAAAATCCCTAAAACCCCAAAATCTAAATCTCAATTTGGGCCGATTTCGCCGCCCACCAAATCGGTTGCCGGACCATCACGACTATTTCCCCCACTACCCTGTCGTCGGAAATCAACCAATGTCGTGTGAATCGATGAAATTGTCGAATGGTTCTTTCGAACGATTCACGACGAATGGCGGCAAGAGGGGTGACAAACGGCGTGTGAGTTGTTTGGCGAGAGGAGGGCGCCTCATTCCGTCGCCGACAACGCGGTCGCCGCCGACAGAAGTGATCGGATTTGAAGGTTTAGGGATTCATGGACTATTTTGGGAATGTTTAAATTTTTCATGATACATTTTTTTTATTTTCTTTTATTAATTTTTTTTATTTTTAATATAATTTTAAATTTTCCTAGATGTGACATGTGTCATTTAACGAAAAAATTAACGGCGAACCTTAAATAGTCACGAAATAAAACTTTAGATATTAATTTAGCCCGAAAAATAATTTGAGCACCTAACTGGAAAAAAAAGACATGGTGACGTATTTAAGCCTAATATTATATCTAAAAGACTGTTTAACTTTATTGTAAAATTAAGATATACAACTCGAGTTATAAATTGATTTTTGACTGTAACTTTCAACTAACAAACATGTTTACGGCCACAATTTATATTGCAATGAACGATTTAACAACAATTACGACAAGAACAATAAACAACAAAGATAATATTTACGAATAAATAACAATTTAAATAAGTAAAAAATATTCAACACTTAAAACAACGATCCTTAATAGTAGAAAACAATTTTACTTTCAGTTTAACAAAAATTCAAATACGAGTCGTAACAAAAAGTATTTAGATTAAATTGAAAACTCAAACAAATCGAACTATTTAATTTGAAATTTACACTTTTAAACGGAATCAATAATTATAAATACTAAATTAAATAATTTAACTCGATTTATACTTATTAACCGAAATAAAATTAAGTAATTAATTCAACCCAAACTAAATCGTGATAAAATTTAAACTTATTGTTTTTTGAGAGATTTTTTATAATTTCAATTACCTTATTTATTTATTACAGTTAATCCCATAAAATTCTGTTGATTAATCCCATGACCTATACGATGACTATGAGGATGACCTTATCTAATAATTTCCCACAACAACAGATCTAAATGTAAACAGAGGGACTCCCACCAAAGCCATCGGCTTCTTGTTTGTCAAATCCAAGTCCAAAATTTTCATCTTTTCTCAAAAGCTCTTGTCTTTGCTTCAATTTTAAGATCAGATCTCTTGTTTAAATTCCCTCAAACCCTAATTTTTTATGACCCTTTTCTTAGATCTTTACAAGGAGTAGATCGCTTTTTTCAGAACGATTTTCCATCAACTTTTGATTAGTTTCCGGATATGGGAAAAGTTTCAGCCATTGTATACGTTACCGTGGCTCTTCTAGTACTCTTTCTAATCTCATACTCCCCCAAGAAACACTCCGGCCACAACCGCCATCGCCGGCTAAAGCTCCGGTCTTCTTTCAGCTTCAGCAACCCCACCCGCCACGAGCCGGTGCCTTTTGACCCTATCGTCGCTGACATTGAGCGCCGCCGTGAAGACCGACAATGGGAGAAGCAGTACTTGGAGAACACACATCCTGAGTTTACAGGTGACCACGCCCCGGCTCACGAGTCACAGCCCGAGTGGGAGGATTTCATGAACGCCGAGGATTACTTGAATGACGAGGAAAAGTTCAACGTTACCAATAGGTTACATTTAAATTCACTTTTAAGTTCATGTTTGTGCTTCTTTTGGTTATAAAGTGTTCCAAAGTTTGAAGCTTTGATTAATGTTGTAGCTGCCAATTTTAGTTAAAAACGGATGCTTTATATAGTCATGTGCTTAAAAACTTCGATTAATGCTACTATTTATGAGGAAGATGTGTCTTATTTGTTCAAATCGATGCTTGTTTTATCTGTTTCAATTACGTAAAGGTGTGAATTTTTGTACTGATCTTAATCATTGTTGGTAACTCTACTTTTAGTTTTTTGCTAATGGCTATATCCAGTTAAGTTTTGTATTTGTTCATATGCATTAGAAAAGGCATTCTGGGTGTCTTTGTTATTGTAAATAGTGAGATATTAGTAGGCTTTCATTATTTTTGTAAATTACTTGTTTAATTAGTACATTGTGATGATTTGGTAGGTAGTATAAATTGATAGTACCAGGGTATATGTAATATGTTTGCATTGTGATGTCGTGATTCGTGTTTATGTAAAACCTTGCACCCGTGTTTATATGCTTGTGGATGCATTGAGAGTAACCTTTTGATCGATGTTGATCGAGTGGAGGTTTAATGAACAGGTTGGTATTGCTATTTCCCAAGATCGATGTGGACCCGGCAGATGGCTTTGTGACTGAGAGCGAATTGACCGATTGGAACCTGGATCAAGCAGCAAAGGAAGTCTTGCACAGGTCTATGAGGGAGATGGAAACTCATGACAAGAACCATGATGGGTTTGTTTCATTTGCAGAGTATGAGCCTCCCAGTTGGGTGAAGAATGGTTAGTGGTTTATGCCATTACATTACTAAAATTTTACTCATCTAATGGTGCAAATCCTCTGTGCTTTTGCTATATCTTCTTGTTTTGTGATTTTGGTTTGTTTTTATAGCTAAATTGTTATTTGGCTTGAAGTGTTTGATGGGTGGATTTGAAAAATTAGTTGCTTCATGTTATTTAAGAATTGATCTCCCTATTCCTCTTTGCAAATTATATAATCCCATCGGTTTTCTAATTTATTGAGAGATGATAGAGACATGAAGCCGAAACACTGTAAACATCCATGATCTGTTCTTTCCTTGTGTTCCTAGTGATAGAAACATTGAGTAAGCCTTTATTACTATTCTAGTCTGTTTAAGGATCTTATCTTGCTTTCAATCATGACTAGCATGGAATTATAGTACAAAACATCAATGTGGTAATTTATTTTGTGTTCCCTTTTTCAGACAACAATTCTTTTGGTTATGATATGGGCTGGTGGAAAGAGGAACATTTTAATGCATCAGATGCTGACGGTGATGGTTTATTGAATATAACTGAGTTCAATGAGTAAGTACCAAATTCTTCATCAAGTTTCCACTGATCCACTCCTAGCAAAAACGGCTAATTTAGTTTCATGAATTTCTTCTCCCATAATTTTCTGCTTGGTGTTTTCCTAGCTTTCTGCATCCAGCTGATAGCAAAAACCCAAAGCTGCTTGACTGGCTGTGCAAAGAGGAAGTAAGGTAACCTGAGTTTTATTTCCTTTTCTTTTTTCCCAAAGGCTATTGTATATTTATAAAAAGAACCAACTCGTGCTTATATTGTATAATTTGAGTTCAAGAAATAGAAGAATGACAATTTCCCATTTGGGGGCATGTTATCGGTTTTGCATTTGATCCTCCAGTTCTACCAGTGCCTTTAAATTTCTATTTAATTTTGCTTCCTTTTTCCTTTCAGAGAAAGAGATACAGACAAGGATGGGAAGGTTAACTTTGAGGAATTTTTTCATGGGCTATTTGACTTGGTAAGAAACTATGATGAAGAAGATCATAACTCTTCCCATCCATCTCACGACTCATTGGAGTCCCCGGCTAAACGGTTGTTTAGCCAGCTTGATAAAGATGGTGACAGGTACTTGTATACATTTTATGTTTAGTATCATGGTTGTATTGAGAAGTTTGTTGTTTGAACGGTTAAATAAATCTATGGTGCTTCTTATTAACAGACTCTTGTCCGCCGAAGAACTACTACCGATAATTGGGAAAATTCATCCATCAGAGCGGTACTATGCAAAACAACAAGCGGATTACATCATAACACAGGTACTATGACACCAAAGAATTGAGCAGTATTACACATGGATGTATGAATTTTTCTGACATTCTGTTATATTCTTTATATTTGATTCTAGGATTCACCTTTTTAGTAGACGAATGTTGCTGAACCCATGTATTGCAATTAGACATGTTTAGTTGTGCATTTGTGCTCGGAATGTAATGTAATGCAGAGCGGATTAGGAACAGTGTGTTTGTGGCACTTTTGTTGTCGATCACCCATGCGACATGGGGATAAACACAAAATGTGTTAGGCAGCCAATGACATCACGGCGTAAACACCGGTTGCCATGTGTTTTTACGGTTTAAAAAATGGCGGGGAATAAGAGGAAGTTTTGAGGTAAAACATGCTAAAAGTCGGATTGTTTGCAGTGGCAAAACTGGGTGTTCTCAGGGTTGCTGTCATGTGCTGATACTCGATTAGGGATTTGGGGGGTTTTCTTTTATCAAACTGTTTGCAATCTTTCGGCGAAAATGAAAATATTAGGTTGAGAAATGCTTGGCTCACCGTTCTAGCGTCCCTTTAAAACGAACAAAGTTCAGTGTTCAAATCCCTTGCTTTTGTGTACTAAAAAAACGGTTTATTTGATTGCAGGCGGATTCTGATAAAGATGGTCGGTTAAGCTTAATTGAGATGATCGAGAACCCGTATGTATTTTATAGTGCCATCTTCAGTGAAGATGAAGATGAAGATGACTACAAATATCACGACGAGTTCCGCTAAATGCTAATTTCATTGATCCTTAAACAGTTATGTAGGTGCATTGCTTACCTTGTATCAGAACCTTTGTTTGTGTCTGTTTTCTGTTGTTTTTTTGGTAATTTGAGTAATGGATCTCTTTTCACTATAACTTTGCAGGACACAGAAACAGCAATAGGATTCAATCATTCACTTTGTTTTTCTTAAGAGCTTGGGGTTTGTCATGATTGAAAACCCTCACAAAATATGAAGATATTAGTTATTATTATTTTATTAATTAATGTATGAATTGCCTCTGACCCTCACAGAACTCAGGATTGTTTGGTTAACATGTTTTGCGGACAATATTTTGTTTCTGTTTGTTAATCTCATTTATAGGATATTAAACACAGTGAAATCAAGCATTATTCATTTAACAAAGGCATTCATTTTACCTATGAACATTTTACTTTACAACAAAGAAATCCAAATTGGGTGAATAAAAGTTACCATGTTTTCAACACAAAATAAAATGATCAAAGGGAAGAAGAGCCATCCACCACCACCAGGTCTGCACCTCCACTGTATTTTGCCTACAAAGTAGATTCTTCTTTTATCCTTTGTTATAAGGATTATTATCTTATATACTAGCCGTGAAATTTTTTTATTTCACGCCCCTAGAGATTCACACCGTCGGGACGTGCGGCCTTAGATGCTTTGACGCTAACTGATCAAACTTTTGCGCTTAAGTAAGCTTTAACCACGCTTTGCGAGTACTCCTGCTCGACAATGGCTCGGACAAGCCCTAAGTAAGCCTTAATCACGCTTTGCGAGTACTCCTGCTCGACAACAACTCGGACAAGCCCTCAAGGCTTCGATGGATGCGGAAGCGCTTTAAGTACAAGTGTAGCTACTCTTAGCCACTCGAGACGCAACGATCACAAAGAGAACTAGGAACAAGAACAACTGAAAGAAAGAACAAGCGAGCAAGCTAGAGTAAATGCCTCGGAGTCTTATTACTCTCTCTCAAATGAGAAGAATCACTCAGAATGAGGTCTCAATTATAAAGTTTACGGTTTTAATTTAGGGTTTAGAGTTTAGGAGTTTTAGTGTAAGGGTTTAGAATTTATGGTTCATGATTAGAATTTAAGGTTTAGAGTAATATGGGTAGGGATTTAGGTTTTAACCTATAAATCCTAAATTTTAACCCTAAACCTAAAATTTTATCAATGATCCCTAAATTCAAAACTATTACACTCAAACCCCTAAATTTTAAACCCTAAACAGATTTTCTAACCCTTAAAATTAAGACGCTTGTGTAAAAAAAATTCTACAAACAATTAATGATGACAAAAATTTTGACATGTGTCATCATTTTATTGGAGAATTAAATTTATTGAATTACATTAAAATTATGATTAAAAATATAATTATACATTTTCCAGTTAACTGCCATGTTATTTTCTCTCTTAATTTTAATGGTAATTTAAACATTTAAATAGTTAAGTGATATTATTGACAAAATTAAGAGTATAATGATCAAAATAGAATAGTTTACCAAAAACAATATCTAAATACCAACTTGTTTAATTAGGGATCTGATCTGAAGAGTGAAGAGTTTATTTCGAAAGGCAAAACCCACCCTCTCTTCGCATTCTCCTTCTTTGACTCTCGTCTTTGGTGCGCTGCTAACTTCAAGCTCAGCCATTTTTCTTCGATTCCGTCTAGTTTTAAGATATGGGTAAGCTCAATTCTTCATTAATTCTTCCTTATATTGTTAATGGTGGGAGTAAGCTTTCTATTTTTCGCTCTTCTTTTTCATCTTCTTCTTCCTTTAACACCATTTCCACCCACATCAAAGCTTTAAGCAAGAATCCAGTCCCTGTAAAGGGAAACCCAAAGAACCACTATCGTTTTGATAACGTTGATGATGCTTTGGTTTTCTTCAATAAGATGATTGAAAAATACCCAAAGCCTTCAATTGTGGAATTCAGTAAACTATTAGCACCCATTGTTAGAATGAAGCATTATGCTGTTGTTGTTTCGATGTATAGCCAATTGGAATTATTTGGAATTGCTCATGATGCTCATTCCTTCAATATCTTGGTTAATTGCTTTTGTCAATTAGGTCGAATCGATTTTGGGTTGTCTCTTTTGGGGAAAATGCTGAAGTTGGGTGTGGAACCTACTGTTGTAACCTTTTCCACTTTGATTAATGGACTTTGTAAACAAAGTAAGTTTGCTCAGGCTGTGGGTTTGTTTGATGAGATAGTTGAAAAAGGATATCAACCTAATTTAATTGTTTACAGTACAATACTTAATGGGTTGTGTAAGATCGGCAACTACGATAGAGCTGTTCGGTTTTTAAGGATGATGGAAGAAAGAGGTTTTAAACCTAATGTTGTAGCATATGGCACTGTCATCGACTGTCTTTGTAAGAACGGGTTGTTGAAGGAGGCTCTCAATCTCTTCTCTGAATTGAAGGTTAAAGGCAATAGACCCGATGTTGTCATCTACAGTTGCCTAATCCATGCTATTTGTAATTTAGGCCAGCAAAAGCAGGTTACACAGCTTTTGAACGAAATGAAGGATAACAATATTTCACTTGATATTTTCACGTACAATATATTGATCGATGCATGTTGCAAGGAGGGTATGATTTCTGAAGCTGTGGATATCATTGGCACGATGAGAAAGCAAGGCATTGAGCCTGATGTTGTTACATATAATACATTGATAGACTACCATTGCTTGCAGAACGAAATGGAGAAAGCTAGAGGAGTATTTCAGTTGATGATTAAGAAGGGTTGTGCACCTAATATACGTGGTTACAACATCATGATCAATGGATATTGCAAAGCTAAAAGGTTAGACGAAGCAATGGAACTATTTCATGAAATATCTCGAACAGGTCCAACACCGAATACTTTCACATACAACACTCTAATGCAAGCTATGTTTCAGTTCGGAAGAGTTTCTGCTGCATGTGAACTTTTGAGGGAGATGCTTGGTTTTGGACTGATTCCTTCTTTGGTGACATGTTCGATTTTGGTGGATGGTTTTTGCAAAAGTGGTAAACTTAACGAGGCACTGAAAGTTGTTCAAGCAATGCGGAAAAGTGGATTGGAACCTGACACTATTTTTTATACCATCCTAATTGATGGTGTGTACAAAGCTGGGCATATTGAAGTTGCAAAGGAATTGTTTCATGAACTGACCGCTAATGGTTTAAAACCTAATGTTTACACATATACTATAATGATTATCGGATTATGTAAAGAGGGATTGCCAGATGAAGCACACCAGTTGTTGAGGAGCATGGGAGATAATGATTGTTTGCCTAATAGCATTTGTTATAATGTAATGATCCAAGGTTTTTTCCGAAACAACTTTACGTCAAAGGCAGCTCAACTTATCGAGGAAATGGTCGGTAAGGGCTTTTCTGCAAATTTATGCACTGCGACTTTATATTTGGATCTTTTGTTACGATCTAATAAATCAATCTTGACTTGAAATGTTTTAAAGATGGTGCAAATATCGTCAGTTGTGAATTGTGATTGTGAATCGACTCGTTTGAAATCAATGTTCTGTTATATATATATATATATCATGTTTAGATTGTATGAATCTGATATTAATTAGTGAGATAACCTTGTCTTTGTTTCCAGCATCAATGCTGGAAAGATATATGTCTTATCTTGTATGGAATTTTGCTATAAAAATCCTTTGTTAAGTTTACCAATTTGACCTACTTGCATTATTTTTATCTCTTCTTCCTTTACTATTTGAAACTGTATAGATCTTTCAGTTTGTAGTGTTGGATTAGAACTGATATTTTGGTTTTGAGGTTTCTAATTAGTAATTACACATACGCACATATTGTGTTAATGGTTTTCAAACCTATCTTTGGACCACTTGGAAAGTTCAATGTGCTGTATTTGTTGGGATTACACTATATAATACATAGCTAGAGAGATTGAGATGGCTTAAGTGCGACACACCTTGCACAAGATGTGGGGAGGCGGCAGAAGATACGATTGAACATGTCTTATTCTTCTGCCCAAACGCTCGAGCAATTTGGAGGCCGTCTGGTTTCAACAGTTCTCCCTCGAGAACTGGTTTTAAATCCCGTGTCATGGTGGTCTGATGTTCTGAGACAATGCTTGGCAACTCTCTTTTTGTTTCAGGTTTGAGCTTGGTGTCGTGGTGATCTGTGCTGTGGCCATTGCTTGGTAAACAAAATGATGATGCTTGTTATTGTTTTGATGAGTAGGGTGCTAACTAAGTTGAGTAGCTCGAGACCTTAACAAGTCTCAACTCGACTTGACAAGTTCGTGAGCACGTTAATATTATAATCGTTAATTTTTATAATATGTTGGTTTGGTATATTGCGGATTATTACCTGTAGAGTTTAAGCTTCATGCATGCCAACCAGAGGAATTGTAGCCATGGAACAATGTATTAGCTAATTAATATATTTCATGCTCCTCTCTCGCTTCGTCTTCCTTTTGCTCCGGTTGCCATGTACTTTTACGGTTTAAAAAATGGTGGGAATAAGAGCAAGTTTTGAGGTAAAACATACTAAAAGTCGGATTATTTGGAGTGGCAAAACTGGGGTGTTCTTAGGGTTGCTGCCTTGTGCTGATACTCGATTAGGGATTTGGGGGGGTTTCTTTTTGGTTTGTCAAAATTCTAGCTGGACAAATAGTGAAAGGAGAACTCGTGGGTTAAATACTTAAATTTGGTAAAAATACAATGCCACATTGGGTTTTATAGGTTGAATCTGTTGACAGTTTAAAGCGAAGAGAGAGTGAAAGAAAAGAAACAAGGAAACAAAGTTTTCATATAATAAGCGTGATACGTGTATAAAACTATTTGCGATCTTTCGACGAAAATGAAATGAATATATTAGGTTGAGAAATGCTAGGCTCACCGTTCTAGCGTCCATTTTTTTTTTATCAAAGAGGAAAGGTAAACGTATTAAACAAAGCCAGAAGAATACAACTTCCAAAACAAACGAGAGTCAAACAAAATGGTATGCACAAGCATGCAACCACAAACGTGGAGAGTTGAAGAACACCCTAGACCGAGTCAACGACAGGAAACAACAAAAGGGTTGGCGAATTACGCACAAACAAGGGGCAAACAGCCAACAAAGGCAAATGCCACGACATGGATGAATCTTATAAACAGGATCATCGCATACAAAAGGAAAGACAACTTGAAAAAAAGACAACATCTCGCCTTTTCCGAAATTGGACTATGGACTCTATCCCGTAATTCTAGTGAGAGCTCCATCCGGAGGTAGGGTCCCTCGTCGTTTGACGAGAGTCTTGTCAACTGGGACGAAGAGAACGTCAGGCCATGCATCAGATAAAGAATCGCGAGAAAGGAGACACCAGCAACCGTCAATGTCTTATACTTTGAACTGAACCAATAGGGAGACACGAGCTTGAGACTTAAAACCTTAGAACAGCCGGGCATCGACAACACCATATGATTCTAGGAGAAGGTTCGAATAATACCACCCCCTTCCACACTTTCTCTATGAAAGAGGAGTTACAAAATAGATTCATGGCATCTGTGGATAGCCCCCAAGGGAACCATCCGCTTGACCGATGTAGTTTGATTCGTCTAGGGGCATGACCAGTTTCGGAGTGGTAGAGGCTTCCTCATCACTGAGCACTATTTCTTCATTGAGTGAGCAATTGCTGTCGAAGAACATGAATGTCATTTTTGTAATTTTCTTCCCAAAATGGTCAATCCCAAATTCAACAATGCCCACACGATCAAGCATTACCCTTGTCTTTTCCATAGCATGCTTTCTTCTTACAACCTGTTTGATCAGCGTGAGATGATTTGATCCATAGGTGTAACCTTTTATTTGTCTTTCGATGTTGTTGATTATGGGAAAGGCGTTAGTAAAAGAGCTTGGGAATAAGGCAATTTTTAGCACGTTTTCATTTGCAATCTCACCAAAGCTGTTAGCTCCCCAATTACTTGGTGATATTTGTAAAATTTCATCATCGATGTAGTTCTAGATCTCTCTTCTTTTAGCAACGAAGAACGATTCTTTTTGTGCCTCATCCCTTTTTCTTTTGTGCTTGTTCGAAACATCTAAGTTGCCTACCCCTTCAATAATCATATTGCTTAGGATTTCATAGATTGGACTGGACTGGACTAAGGTGTCCCTTTAAAACGAACAAAGTTCAGTGTTCAAAACCCTTGTTTTTGTGTACTAAAAACTGTTTATTTGATTGCAGGCGGATTCTGAAAAAAATGGTCGGTTAAGGTTAATTGAGATAATCGAAAATCCATATGTATTTTATAGTGCCATCTTCAGTGAAAATGAAGATGACTACGGATATCTCGACGAGTTCGCTAAATGCTAATTTCATTGATCCGTTAACAATTATGTAGGTGCATTGCTAACCTTGTATGCCTTAATTTGTATCTATTTTATGTTGTTGTTGTTTTTTGATAATTTGAGTAATGAATCTCTTTTCACTATAACTTTGCAGGACACAAAAACAAAAATATAATTCAATCATTCACTTTATTTTTCTTAAGAGCTTGGGTTTGTCATGATTGAAAACCCTCACAAAATATGAAGAAATTAGTTATTATTATTTTATTAATTAATGTATGAATTGCCTCTAACCTTGACATAACTCATGATTGTTTGATTAACATGTTTTTGCAGACAATATTTTATTTCTGTTTATTAATCTCATTTATAAGATATTGAACACAGTGAAATCAAGCATTATTCATTTAACAAAGGCATTCATTTTGCCTATGAACATTTTACATTACAACAAATCAAACCTGTAAAAAATGGAAAATTCAGAGCTCAAAGATGATCTACTGACAAGTTCGATTTTATTTTCATTTCATTCCATTTATTTGGTTATTCAGCCACAATCAGAGAAATCCAACCATGGTTATTACTTGTCAACATTTGACATTACAACAAAGAAATCTAAATTGGGTGATTAAGTTATCATGGTTTCACCACAAAATAAAATAGTTGGCTCTGCGAGCTCTGTTTGCCGCTCTTCTCTGAGAGAGTGCTACCTACAACAAGGCACCTGAACTCGACTCTATGAGAGAATGTCTCTTATCTTATGTGTCTTAGGTTTAAATCACATAAGAAGCAAACTTTAGTTTTTATTTTTTTTTAATCCAATCAGACGTTGACACGAAAAATTTATTAGAATAAATTAATAAAAATTAGTAGTAAAATCAATCAATCAGATAGTAACATAAGTCATGACACGTGTCATCATCTGGTTGTAGGATTAAGTTTATTAAAGGGTAATCTTGTGGTCCCTTTTGTTTGGGGTTTGTTTTATTTTGGTCACTAGAGTTCAAAAAAATTATTCTAGTCATTTACGTCTAGAATCGTGTCTATTTTGGTCCCTTGGCGGTTAGTCTTCGTTACTTAAAGAAAATTAGTTTATAATTTAACCCAAAACTTCATTTTTCACATCTTCCCCCAAAAATTATAAAATTAAAACTCAAAAAAATAAATATCTTTCTTGTCTGGGTTTCTTCTCCAAGACGACCGTTGTCACCAAGAACCTCCACCGTAATTGTCGCCTCCGACACTCTTCTTTTTTTTTCAAAGCTCTCCGTTCCCATCTTCGCTTGCCGCGCTTTACGTGACTCACACATGATCGACTCCTCTTGTCGGACCGATTTCTCTCGCAAGTTTTCTTTGGCCAACAGCTCTATCGAAGACAGAGTATGCCTTTAAAACATTGTAAAGGGACCTTTGACCAGGTTCATGTCTCTGTTAGAAAAACATATGTTGAAAAGGTGCGAGATATATCTCGAATTATATCCAGTTCTGATACAAACGTCTCATAAAATATAAGTTGCTGCAAAGGCAAAAAAAAGTTCAGATTTTATTAACCCAAATGTTACATAAAGTAACACCAAACAACTTTGACATCATTGTATTCTGTAATGCCAATTCACGTACATTTCACAATGATGTTTGAATAGTCAATATTGATTCTTACATTAACTCAAGAAAGTTAATACACTTATTCCCAAATCTTCTTAATGAATCTTTTGTTTTAAACCACAACAAATATGTAATCCCGAATGATCAGTTAGAAACTGTTAGTGATTCACCACCTAGGTACTGTAGGATATCTGGAAGGAAATGGTCTAGACATAACTGATTTGACTCTGCCACTAATATTTTTTAAACAAAATAGCATGTTCTACCGAGGATAGAGCTCTAGAGAAACTTCCTAATAATATCTGAAGCAATCATATTAAAAGTTTGGTAGAAACTTTCCTTCTAATTTATATGTTAAGTTATGCTGTCATCCATCCGTTCCATTAAGTACAGAGGCATGCATTAAAACCAGCTTTGTTACAAAAGTTTGTCTCGAAAATGCCGATATATAAAATAACACGAATTGCCAGTGACTAAAATAATCTTTTTTAAATTTTGGTGACCAAAATAGAACAAACTTCAAATCAAAAGGACCACAGGTGAAAATTACCCTTTATAAAATTATATTAAAATTATAACGAAATTGATAAAATGTGTAAATAAATAATCAAATGTGTAGTTATATAGCCTTCTGTTAACTGTCACATCATGTTCTCTGTTAGGATTTAGTGACAATTAGGGGTGAGAATTGGGTGGAGAATATTCGAAAACTGTGAGGATCCAAACCGATGGAGATGAGAAATAACTAAAATCTTCAGTTATGGGGACGGGGAAGTTTTATCACTGAAGCTCAAATGTGGATGGAGATTGCTATATTCGAACCGCGTGGATCCCTAAAAATATCTGCAAGGATCCCGATGTTTTACTGGATTTTTAAAAAATATATACTTAATTATCTATATACCACTAATATACATCTTAATAAAAAAACTCTAACTATATTATTATTACTTTAACTTTCTCTCAAATCTAGCCACATTCAAATTTCTCAACATGTTTTTATCTTAGTTTTTAAATATAAGCTAAAACTCTTGTGGAAGTTTTCCCCCAATACAACACCCTTTCGGTCTTCATCATCTCGTAACTGATTCCAATCGAAGTATCTACACTTTATATTTTGAACTGAATTCACCATTTATTTTGGTCAATAAAATAATAATTTTGTTTAAATTTTTTAGGGATGGAGATTCCCAAAAACCGCAAAGATCTGCACGAGAGGCTATGGGGACAAAAAAATTCCCGAAATCATGACATGTGTCATCATCTTATTAGAGGATTAAATTTATTGAATTACATTTGATCAAAATATCAAATATATAATTATACATTTTCTGTTAACTGTTGTGTCACTTTCTCCCTTAGTTTTAACGGCATAGCTGCATAGGTGATCTTATTGACAAAATTAAAATATCAAATATGTAATTATACATTTTCTGTTAACTGTTGTGTCACTTTCTCTCTTAGTTTTAACGGCATAGCTGCATAGGTGATCTTATTGACAAAATTAAAAGTATAACGATCAAAATAGAATAGTTTACCAAAAACAATATCTAAATACCAACTTGTTTAATTAGGGATCTGATCTGAAGAGTGAAGAGTTTATTTCGAAAGGCAAAACCCACCCTCTCTTGGCATTCTCCCTCTTTGCCTCTCGTCTTTGGTGCGCAGCTAACTTCAAGCTCAGCCCTTTTTCTTCGATTCCGTCTAGTTTTAAGATATGGGTAAGCTCAATTCTTCATTAATTCTTCCTTATATTGTTAATGGTGGGAGTAAGCTTTCTATTTTTCGCTCTTCTTTTTCATCTTCTTCTTCCTTTAACACCATTTCCACCCACATCAAAGCTTTAAGCAAGAATCCAGTCCCTGTAAAGGGAAACCCAAAGAAGCACGATCACGATCGTTTCGGTAATGTTGATGATGCTTTGGTTTTCTTCAATAAGATGATTGAAAAATACCCAAAGCCTTCAATTGTGGAATTCAATAAACTATTAGCACCCATTGTTAGAATGAAGCATTATGCCGTTGTTGTTTCGATGTATAGCCGACTGGAATTATTTGGAATTTCTCATGATGTTTATTCCTTCAATATCTTGGTTAATTGCTTTTGTCAATTAGGTCGAATCGATTTCGGGTTGTCTCTTTTGGGGAAAATGCTGAAGTTGGGTGTGGAACCTACTGTTGTAACCTTTTCCACTTTGATTAATGGACTTTGTAAACAAAGTAAGTTTGCTCAGGCTGTGGGTTTGTTTGATGAAATGGTTGAAAAAGGATATCAACCTGATTTAATTGTTTACAGTACAATACTTAATGGGTTGTGTAAGATCGGCAAGTACGACAGAGCTGTTCGGTTTTTAAGGATGATGGAAGAAAGAGGTTTCAAACCTAATGTTGTAGCATATGGCACTGTCATTGACTGTCTTTGTAAGAAAGGGTTGTTGAAGGAGGCTCTCAATCTCTTCTCTGAATTGAAGGTTAAAGGCAATAGACCCGATGTTGTCATCTACAATTGCTTAATCCATGCTATTTGTAATTTGGGCCAGCAAAAGGAGGTTACACGGCTTTTGAACGAAATGAAGGATAACAATATTTCACTTGATATTTTCACGTACAGTATATTGATCGACAAATGTTGCAAGGAGGGTATGATTTCTGAAGCTGTGGATATCATTGGCACGATGAGAAAGCAAGGCATTGAGCCTGATGTTGTTACATATAATGCATTGATATACGGCCATTGTTTGCAGAACGAAATGGAGAAAGCTAGAGGAGTATTTCAGTTGATGATTAAGAAGGGTTTTGCACCTGATATATGTGGTTACAACATCATGATTAATGGATATTGCAAAGCTAAAAGGTTAGACGAAGCAATGAAACTATTTCATAAAATATCTCGAACAGGTCCAACACCGAATACTTTCACATACAACACTCTAATGCAAGCTATGTTTCAGTTCGGAAGAGTTTCTGCTGCATGTGAACTTTTGAGGGAGATGCTTGGTTCTGGACTGATTCCTTCTTTGGTGACATGTTCGATTTTGGTGGATGGTTTTTGCAAAAGTGGTAAACTTAACGAGGCATTGAAAGTTGTTCAAGCAATGCGGAAAATTGGATTGGAACCTGACATTATTTTTTATACCATCCTAATTGATGGTGTGTGCAAAGCTAGGCATATTGAAGTTGCAAAGGAATTGTTTCATGAAATGACCGCTAATGGTTTAAAACCTAATGTTTACACATATACTATAATGATTATCGGATTATGCAGAGAGGGATTGCCAGATGAAGCACACCAGTTGTTTAGGAGCATGGGAGATAATGATTGTTTGCCTAATAGCATATGTTATAATGTAATGATCCAAGGTTTTTTCCGAAACAACTATACGTCAAAGGCAGCTCAACTTATCGAGGAAATGGTCGGTAAGGGCTTTTCTGCAAATTTATGCACTGCGACTTTATATTTGGATCTTTTGTTACGATCTAATAAATCAATCTTGACTTGAAATGTTTTAAAGATGGTGCAAATATCGTCAGTTGTGAATTGTGATTGTGAATCAACTCGTTTGAAATCAATGTTCTGTTATATATATATATATATATATCATGTTTAGATTGTATGAATCTGATATTAATTAGTGAGATAACCTTGTCTTTGTTTCCAGCATCAATGCTGGAAAGATATATGTCTTATCTTGTATGGAATTTTGCTATAAAAATCCTTTGTTAAGTTTACCAATTTGACCACTTGCATTATTTTTATCTCTTCTTCCTTTACTATTTGAAACTGTATAGATCTTTCAGTTTGTAGTGTTGGATTAGAACTGATATTTTGGTTTTGAGGTTTCTAATTAGTAATTACACATACGCACATATTGTGTTAATGGTTTTCAAACCTATCTTTGGACCACTTGGAAAGTTCAATGTGCTGTATTTGTTGGGATTACACTATATAATACATAGCTAGAGAGATTGAGATGGCTTCAGCGCGACACACCTCGCACGAGGCGGCAGAAGATACGATTGAACATGTCTTATTCTTCTGCTCAAACGCTCGAGCAGTTTGGAGGCCGTCTGGTTTCAACAGTTCTCCCTCGAGAACTGGTTTTAAATCTCGTGTCCTGGTGGTCCGATGTTTTGAGACAATGCTTGGCAACTCTCTTTTTGTTTCAGGTTTGAGCTTGGTGTCGTGGTGTGATATGTGCTGCGGCCATTGCTTGGTAAACAAAATGATGATGCTTGTTATTGTTTTGATGAGTAGGGTGCTAACTAAGTTGAGCAGCTCGAGTTGACTCAACTCGAGAACTTAACAAGTCGAGTCAAGCAAGTCTCAACTCGACTAGATAAGTTCATGAGCAGCTCGTTAATTTTTATAGTATGTTGATTTGGTATATTTGTGGATTATTACCTCTATAGTTTAGATTTTAAAATTGTTTCACATGCTATTTTGATTTTTTGGGGCTAAATTTGATAATTTATGTTTATATTAAACTCTATATAGTATTACTAGTTTTACATATATTTTATAAAAACAAAATAAAAATTATGGCAAGCTTAACGAGTAACGAGTCAAGCAACAAATTTTTTAACGAGCACATTTTTAAACGAGCACGAATTGAGTAAAATTTTATTGAGTATCGAATTAAGCACAAGTCAAACAATTTTTGTGTCGAGCACTCCTCAATTTATAACCGACTGGACATTACCAAACTCAAAATCGACCCAGCCCCAATATAAAACTAAATTCTCCCCGTCTCGATCCAACCCTTCAAATTAAATTTGTTCTATTCACACCAAATTCGGATTTCAAGAATCTAATATCTCATCTCATTAGACTGATTTACAACAATTAAGAATAGCTTGTTAGCAAATCAGATTTTATAGAACAGAACATTTAAGTTTGGACTTAAAAACTACAGAGCTATAGTTACATTTCCTTTAAACCAGAAGTGATACACCATAATTTTTCAAAACAACGCTACTATAAATGATCAAAATTCCCACTTAACCTAAATAGCATACAATATTAGGGAAATTAAAAGAAAAAGAAGAATTACATGAATTTACAGCTATGAGCTATGGGTGGAGAGAAGAAGACAAGCATTAGAGACAATAACATATAATGGCATTCTCGTATTCACTCGACACTGAAAAGGGGTGGAACAAGATTATAGTAGAGCTCGTAGCTGCGCGTGGGATATTTTCGCACAGAAGAAGTGAATGCGTATACCGATCGCCTTGAGTTTAAGCTTCATGCATGCAAACCAGAGGAATTATAGCCATGGAACAATGTATTAGCTAATTAATATATTTCATGCAACTGAAAATAGGTCTCCACATCACAAGCTCGAATTGTTACCTGTTGTTTTCAGTAAGACATCCAACTCCAAAACCAGTCTAAAATTACCTATCAACTTCTCAAGAACTCATCAAACACACAAGCACATATATTGCAAGGCGGAAACAAAGGCCAAGATCGAACATGACAACCATAAACCATGAACTTCGATGCCAAAGCCTTATTTTCTTGTTCAACCCCCAATTCAACAATGCCCACACGATCAAGCATTACCTTTGTCTTTTTCATAGCATGCTTTTTTCTTGCAGCTTGTTTGATCAGCGTGAGGCAATTTGTGTTGGAAAAATTTGATAATTTTGGAGCTTTGAATAAGAAATTGTGGAACCAATTGTTTCGTAAATGTGCAGACGTGCACGACGCGGGTAACACAAATGTCTGAACCGGTCTGGTCCTTTGTGGGTTTGCAGATATTTTAACCCAAATTTAAAATAAATTTTTCTCAAATAAAAGCATAAATTTACCAAATTTTATCTTGGAATTAAAAGGGTAAATATTAGAAGTTACCTTTAATTCATATAATAATTTTAGAAATTTCTTTATAGGAGAATCAATTGATTCTCAATATTAAATGCTCCATTAGGTCAAAATTTTCACTTATACCCTCATGAAAATCCTATAAATAGGGAGTAAAGCTTCTAGGTTTACAACCAACAAAAACTACAAATTTTTTTTATTGTTTTACTATGTGGATTTTACAAGTGGTTTTCGGTGATAGGCGGAGGCAATGGTCGGTTCGTGATCTCCATAGTAGTGCAACTGTGGCTGATCTTATGTTGTTGTATCCTGGGAGACAGACGACCAATGAACTCGAGCACCATAAGAGTGACCGAAAATCTGTCTTAAGGAAATTGCGTTCATGCAGGCCTCAACACATTTCTTTTGGTTCCAAATCAGTTTGATTTATATATTGTTGTATTGTTCTTAATTTTGTATTGTTCGTTTAAATAATATTATTTTATCTTATTATTTATTCTTTGATTAACGCTTATTTTCTAACAATCTTAAGACAGATTCTCAATTTTAATCCAAGACGAACATATTATTGTATCTAAAGCAATTATTCACACGATGAGGAAATTTTCACGCATAGAAAAAGAAAGCCTAATGTTGTTATTTGTGATTTACATGCGTGCTTTTTCCATAACCTTTATATGGCTTTAAACTAAAGTGACTAATTATTTCATATTTGGTATTTGACCAGTTTTTTCTAGTCTTTAAAGCTTTTGGTGCCCGTAAATGCTCAAAGACATCTCAACGATTTTCATGGCAGTGAATACCCAAAGACAAGAAACGTTGAGATCACCAACACCACAGATTCAACACGATGCAAGCGATTTTCTTGAGATAGAACATTTGGATATTCGATTAGTAAGGTAATTTAAATATTTCTTAATAAGTTTTCTTGTAAATATGACACTTTTAAAACCATAAATTATGGTATTATTAAGGTAATATTCCATATTAAATTTTAACTTTTAATATGGTACGTTTTATGTCATAATTAAATTTTTTATGACACTGTTAAGGTAATAATGAAATATTCCTTAAATATTTTTGGCATTAATTTTAAATAATAAATATGGCATTCAATATGAATATACGATAATTTTTATAACCTTATATGCCAACCTTTCTTGGAATGGAAATAAAAACTTTAAATACACGTTTGCATGTATTGTTAAGATAAAAATTTAATTTGGTAATATTTTGGTAATATTATTATGATAGTGTTACCTTATAATGTGGACATTTTAAATATGGCTTATATATAAATTATACTTTGTCACATTTTTTGTCTTAATTGTGATTCTTTGTATTTTTGGAAATCATGTGGATTTTATTTCGTACTAATAATTTCTTTTGAGAAATTTTGTAGAGAGAAATACGATATCCAGGCGAAGTCATGTTTTGTTTTGGAAATAAAAGATCTCGTAAATAATTCGTTTCGGAAATTTAATTCTTGTCGTTTTAACGGGTTTACTTATTCTTCCAAACAAGAAATGGAATTAAAATCAAAAGATTAATTCCTTTTGGTTTCTGTTGGTTAAACAGAATTAAGTTGGATCGATATCTCTGTTGTTTAACATGAGATATAATGGAATAAACTACTAAATTAGAATCTTGTGTTGATTCTAATTTTAGAAAAGAAAATAAACCATTGAATTTATTTCAAGAGAATCTTGTATGATTCTAACGTTGCAAGGAAAATAAATCATTGAATTTAGGGTAAAGTACACAGACGGTCACTAAACTATATCAGAAAAAACAAAATGGTAACCAACCTTTCAAAAATCACAAAATGGCAATTAAACGTTATGTTTTATAACAAAACAGTAACTAGACGTTAAATTCCGTTAAGTTTCTGTTAAAACTTTGGTATAATAACATATTTAGTCCTTCAACTTTATACAGTCAATTAATTTAGTCCTGATTTGAAACAATTCACTAAATTTAGCCCTTTTTATTTAAGCATTCTTTCAAATTGGTCATTAAAGCAAAATTCCAAAGTATGGTACATGATAAATAATTACAATTAAATTCTTATAGGAACTCGAAAACTCGACTCGACTTGGCTCGAATCGAAAAAATTCAAATAAAGTTTGAGTTGTAAAATATGACGCGTCAACTCGAATAACTCGAAATTTTTTGACTCGACTCGATCAAAGGCCCACCTCTATCTTAAGATATGACGTGTCAAGTTGAATAACTCGAAATATTCTTATATTTTAAATCATTTTTTCTTTTAATCGAATATTTTTTTAAAATATAATATTTAATATTCTCATATTTAAATCGCATCGAATATTTAATAACTACTTTAAATATTTGATTTAATTTAAAAATATTCGATTGAAAAGAAAAAATTGATTTAAAATATTCGAATATTTAATTAAATTTTTATAGGAACTCGAAAACTCGACTCGACTTGATTCGATTCGAATAAAAAAATTTCAAATAAAGTTTGAGTTGTAAAATATGATGCTTCAACTCGAATAACTCGAAAATTTTGTACTCAACTCGATCGAACGCTCACCTCTATCTTAAGATATGACGCGTCAACTCGAATATTCGAATATTTTAAATCATTTTTTTCTTTTAAATCACATTGAATATTTAATAAATACTTTAAATATTTGATTTAATTTAAAAATATTCGATTTAAAAGAAAAAATTAATTTAAAATATTCGAATATTTAAAGTAGTTATTAAATATTGGAATATTTAAAAGAAAAATATTTAATGTAGTTATTAAATATTCGAATATTTTAAATCTATTGCTTTTTAAATCGAATATTTAAAGAAGTTATTAAATATTCGATGTGATTTAAATATGAAAATATTAAATATTCTATTTTAAAAAATATTCAATTTAAAAGAAAATATGATTTAAAATATTCGAATATTTTGAGTTATTCGAGTTGATGCGTCATATCTTAAGATAGAAGTGAGCGTTCGATCGAGTTGAGTCAAAAAAATTTCGAGCTATTCGAGTTGACGCATCATATTTTACAACTCAAACCTTATTTGAAATTTTTTCGATTCGAATCGAGTCAAGTCGAGTTTTCGAGTTCCTATAAAAATTTAATTAATTATTCGAATATTTTAAATCAATTTTTTATTTTAAATTGAATGTTTTTAAATTAAATTGAATATTTAAAGTAGTTATTAAATATTCAATGTGATTTAAATATGAAACATTAAATGCTCTATTTTAAAAATATTCGATTTAAAAGAAAAAAATAATTTAAAATATTCGAATATTTCGAGTTAACACGTCATATCTTAAGATAGAGGTGAGCGTTCGATCGAGTCGAGTCAAAAAATTTTGAGTTATTCAAGTTGACACGTCATATTTTACAACTCAAACTTTATTTGAAATTTTTTCGATTTGAGTCGAGTTTTCGAGTTCCTATAAAATTTAATTGTAATTATTTATCATGTTACCATACTTTGAAATTTTGCTTTAAGGGCCAAATTGAAAGAATGCATAAATAACGAGGGCTAAATTTAGTAAATTATTTCGAGTTAGGACTAAATTTATTGATTGTATAAATATGAAGGACTAAATGTGTTATTATACCAAAGTTTTAACAGAAACTTAACGGAATTTAACGTCTAGTTACCGTTTTGTTATAAAACATAAAGTTTAATTGCCATTTTGTGATTTTTGAAAGGTTGGTTACCATTTTGTTTTTTCGGGTATAGTTTAGTGACCGTCTGTGTACTTTACCCTTGAATTTATTTCCGTAAGAATCTTGTATGATTCAATTTTTGTAAGGAAATAAATCATTAAATTTATTTCTATGCTAGAATCATGCGTTGATTCTAACTTGTTAAGAAAAATAAATCATTGAATTTATTTCCGTAAGAATCAAATATGATTAAACTTGTGTAAAAGGAAATAAATCATTAAATTTATTTCTGTACTAGAATCTTGTGTTGATTCTAACTTGTTAAGGGAAATAAATCATTGGATTTAATTTCGTGAGAATCTAGAATGATTCAACCTTGAAATAAATTGGTAAAATTATTTTGGAAAAAGAAATAACTTAAAGTTATTATTTCTTAAAGAATCAAGTATAATTCTATTTTAGAAATAAATCGGAGAATTTTATTTTGGAAATAACATTAGTTACTAAACTCTGACTAAGGTCTCGAATCAAAGCATAGAAGAATTTGGTTCTCTATGTTAAAATTAAATTCTTAAAGCCTATTCTGATGCATGCTATGAAGTGTACAGTGTTTAAAAATGGCTAAAGAATCGAGAGGGTCGTTGGACCATAAATGGAAGATTCCAAATTGTTGTGAATCAAAGGTAGTGATTTCAATTGATCATCCATGCTTGGAATGATTTCAAGAATAGAGTCCATAAAAGGTGATTGAAAGAAAATTTAAAAATACATGTCTAAGATTCGTTCTTTGAGAGACTTGGTATTTAAGCGTGCCTAGTGCACCACCTCTCTTTCATAAGTTACCTACCTGGTGCATTGTTTATTATTGTTCTTTCTATTAATACCAGGTGAACTTTTGTTTGAGGTTTAGTTTACTAAATCTTCGTCGTCTAACAAAATTTAAAAATTATATTTCTGTTTCTGATTTTAGTCTTTGACTAAATTCCTGACGCTTAACAGATTCATAATGCTTGGTTTTGGACTGTGTCTATGTGACACAATGGAAAAATCAGTGAAATTTATTAGAAATAATTTCATACATGACAATAAAAGATGTTGCATAATTGACCATGATAAACCTAGTTAAATATATGAAGGATGATCCTCCTATTATTAAAGAGGATAAGGTAAATGTTGTTACCACCTTCAAATGTTACTAAGGTAAATATTGCTAAGACAAATATTATCACGGTAAACGTAGTGAAAGTCAAAAACGACTTCAATTAGATGGTATGTTCAAGAAGCAAAATTTCATGAGAAAAAAATGTTTCAATTGCCATAAGATGGGAACAAGTCTTTGGACTATAGACTTCCAAACGAGGGCAATGTTATTGCCATAACAATTGATATGACAACATATTGATTGAATGAATATGTTTATTACCTTCATTGATGATAGCACAAAAATAATGTAAAAATGAAGTTATAGTGAAAATTGTTCTCTATGAGCATAATGTTGAATCCCAAACTTAATTAAAGGTTTAAGATGGAGAGAAGCTCTATATGAGTAACGTTGGTACTATAATGTGCCTAACATGTGGAGTAAGCTGTTCTATAAGATATTTATCTTTTAAACAAGATTCCTCATAATCAAAGAGACTAGACACCATATGAGTTATGGAAGGTAATTAAACCTTCCTACAACTACTTAAAAATGTGGGGGGTGTCTTGTAAAGGTAATGACCTCATTACTAAAGCAACTGATAATAGATCCCTAAAAATGGTGGATTGTATTTTCATTGGCTATATAGAACATATCAATGTATATCGACTTTTTGTGTATGAATCGAAGGAGATTCACAAGCATACGATAATGGAAGCAAATGATGTCTTTTTTTTTTTTAAATGTATTCCCTTATAAAGCTAGGGAAGTTGGTCAAAGTTCAATGAAACGAACTTCGGAGATTATCGATAAAGATAAATCAAATGATAAACAAGGGTTTGAACTTGAAATAGAGCCACAAAGAAGTAAACGAGCAATGATAGAAATTTTTTTTGGATCATTTTTTTTAATTTTATGCTAGAGGTTGAATCTCAAACGTATAATGATGTTATACATTCATATGAAGGCATCTTATGGAAGGATGCCATTAAGAGTGAAATTGATTCTATCATGCAAAACCATACATGGGGAATTAGTACTGAATCTTCCTCCGTGAATTAAACCACTAAGTTTTGAATGAATTTTCAAACGAAAAATGAAAGCAGATGGAACAATTGATAAGTATAAGGTCAGATTGATAATAAAAGGTTACCGAATGCCTTGACTATTTCGATATACTCTCATATACCAAGGATAACCTCCATAAGTATGATACTTACAATTGTCGCTTTGCGGAATCTAGACGTACATCGAATAGATGTTAAAAGAGCTTTTCTAAATGGAGATCTTGATGAAGAAATATACATGGAACTACTTGAGGGTTATGTAGTTTCAAGTCAAGAGAGAAAAATATGTAGATTGATGAAGTCCTTGTATAGACTTAAACAAGCACCAAAGTAAAGATATGAGAAGTTCGATAATGTCATGATGACAAACGACTTCAAGATAAATGAGTGTGACAGATGTGTATATGTTAAAACTACTAACATTGGATATATTATTATATGTTTGCATGTTAATAACATATTCATTGTTGGAAGCAACAATAAAATGGTAAACGTACCAAAGACTTGTCAAATTCAAGATTAACATGAAAAATACGAGATTAACATATTTGATTTTGGGCATCCAAATCAAACGGTCACTTGAAGGTCTCATATTGACGTAGTCACACTACGCGGACAAAAAAAGTTTGGCAAGGATGTTTCCGGCATAGCCAGAACTCCAATAAATACATGCCAACTTTTGTCCAAGAACAAAGACTAAATTGTTGATCAAGTAGATTCAATAGACCAGATATTGTCTCTACTGTGAGCAGTTCAAGTAGATTCACAAACAATTCAAGTGAAAATCACTGGAAAGCAGTTGTGAGGGTATTGAGATATCTTAGATATACTCGAGATTATAAATTGCATTATTCCATAGATCCTACTATTTAGATGGATACTCCGATGAAATTGGATATCTATTATTCAAGATATCAAAGGCACAAGTGGATATGTCTTCACTTTGGGAGGAGAAATCTTGTCATGAAAATCTTTAAAAAAATGATTATAATCAAATCCATAATAGAATTTGAGCTATAGTTCTAGACAAGTCTAGAAAAGAAGTCGAATGACTTCAGAAATTTCTTGAAGGATATTCTTGAACGACCAAACCCAATACCCACAATTGGTAGAGCATAGTGTTGAGTGTGTAAAAGTTCTATTATTTTACACCCTATTTAACCCATATTTTTGCTGCATTTAAGCATTATTCATTGCATTTAGGTTAGTTTATAGCAAAACATCACAAATATATTAAAAGACACAGTTTCTACTAAGAATGGTTGTTTTTGCAGGTTGCTACCGTAGCAGATGGAAAGGGCATGCGTTGGGCAGTGAAGCAGAAGAGCTGAAACTGGACAAGCAGTCAAGGAGGACGATGCTGTCATGGTTGCCGCCGTGACAGCAGAGGACGACAGCAGTTTTGAGGAGAAAAAGCAAAGTGAACCTCGATAGATAGAGAAAATTCAGTCCGTCTGTCGTGTGAAAACCTCATATTTTTCCAAGCCCCAGATCAAAAGGAATGTCAAGCCCAAAGTTCAAGGAGAGAATCCCAAGCAAGAAAGATGACGGCTGGAAAGTAGATTCCTTGAAGATTTAGTCTTTATTAGAATCATACTTTTATTTAAAGTTGTATTCTTGCTATTTTAGATAACTTGAGCCCAAAGCTTGTATAAGGGCATGTATTTTAACCTAGAAGGGCAGAACCGATTACCCTAGCTTCCTTCCCAAAACTCTAGTCATTTTCCTTCCCACAACATGTTCTAAATTCCCCCTAGGGCCACGGGTTGATTTGTAAAGTAGTTGCAAGGGTTGTTTTGTTTTTAGGAATTTTCAGTTCAATGAAATAAACTTCAAGTTCTCTTATTTTGGTTATTAATATCTTGCAAGAGCATTGTGAGGTTATCTATTTACTTAGCATCGGGAGAGTTAAGTATACGAAAGAAATAAGAGCAAGTTCTCTAGTTTATAGTTGAACTATCTCGGGCCTAGGGATAGGACGAGGTTAAGTGGCTAAAGAAGAATTCATACACATCGGTGTTCATCCTTCGATTCACGCCGGGAGGTATCATCAAAGACGTGATCATCGACAGACTTGGACCTAGGGATAGGCCAAGGCACATCTGGGATTCTTGCCAAACTCGAAGTATTGAGTTGAGTGTTTGCTGCCGCAACAATCAACGGACTGTTGCCGCGACGGGCGCGACGACAGAACTGGATTTCCTAAACTCTGCAATACCTGCACTATTGAGCAATTCAATACCAGCCCATTCTCTCTATCTTGATATTTCTACTCTTTTATTTATGTTTACTTTATTATTCTCGTGACAACTTTCTCAAATATTTTCTTTACTTTCGTGCAGTGAATTAAGGTGAAGCTATTAGCCCAATCCCTGTGGAGACGATATCCGATACTTCGTATCACTTTACTACTTGCGTCGTGTACACTTGCACTACAATTGCGATAGACTATTTTACACGCAACAAGTTTTTGGCGCCGTTGCCGGGGATTGGCAACATAACTCTACCTTTTCTTTTATTGCACTATTCGTTTTTGTTTTTATTTTTATTTTTCTGTTTTTCTTTGGTGCATTCAACTCTTGCTTTTCACAAGGTTTCTTGTTTATGCGCAGATCGAACCGAGGTAAAGATCCTGAGTATCCATTAGATCCGGAAATCGAACGTTCATTTAATCTCAAGAAACAACTCCGTCACTTACTAGCCAGGAACGAGTACCTTGAGTAACAGCTAGAGAAGATGGCCCACAATGGAAACGACCCGCCTGTTGGAGATATTATACCTCCTGTCGGCAACCCTGCTGCCGCTGCCGGACGACGGTCCTGTCGTGACTACATGTTGAACGATCATGTAGAACTGGAAACCACACTGCCGGACATAGATGTTGACAACTTCGAGCTAAAACCTGTCATGTTTAGCATGATCAACAATGTCGGTCAATTCAGTGGTGCTGTTACAGAGGATGCTAGGGAGCATCTAAAAACATTCCAGGAGATCTGTGGTTCGTTTAGACTGCCAGGAGTTAATCCGGAGATACTAAGGCTTCGGTTATTCCCCCATTCATTGAAGGACAGAGCAAAAACTTGGTGGAATAAACTTACGCCGGGTTCAATTAGAACTTGGGCAGATTTGTCTCGTGAATTTTTATCTCGTTTTAATCCTTCGCATTTATCTGAGCGATTACGTAATGAAATTGCTACTTTTCAACAGGAAGATGACGAGCCGATGCACGAGGCCTGGGATAGATTTACTACTCTTCTTCGGAACAGCCCAATGCATGGATTCCCCGTCTGGAATCAGGTAACTAAGTTTGATAATGCTGCCAACTTACAAACTCGTATTCGAATTGATTCAGCAGCAAATGGACTATTATTGGATAAAGACCCAAACGAGGCAATGCAAGTATTGAAAAATATGGCTAAGAATGAGGAGCAGTTTTCGACAGCAAGAAGAGGGGGTAAACAGGTACTAGCTGTCAAGGATTATGAGGCCGACAGCACGATGAAATCATAGGTAGCATTCCTTACTAAAGCAATGAAAAAGCTATTGAATGATGATGCACAACATGGATTTGTTGTTGAGGAGGTATGTGAAATCTGTGAGGGAAATCATAGTTCGGATGAGTGTCCTATACAGTTAGAAGAGGGAAAGTATGTTGGAAACTACAAGCCGAATTACAATTCCAACAACTATAATCCCAACTGGAGAAAGGATCCAAAGTTTTCTTGGAGTAATCCTAATAATGCCCTGAATCCTCAAGCACACAGTAATCAAAATCAGGGAGGACCTAGATTGTTAACTTGACAGCAACTGCAGCCACAGCAGCAACAACAGCCACCAGCTACCACGAACAGTATACTGGAACATACTCTGGCTACCTTTATGTCTCAGACAGGTACCTACATTGAGAATATGAATTAGTTTGTCAAGAAAACAGAGACATTCATGGATAAAACAGAGATGCAGATAACGAATCATGAAGCTACTCTAAAATCTTTGGAGACACAAATGGGTCAGGTTTCCCAGCATATCAAGCCAAGGCAGACTGGAGGATTCCCTAGTAATACTGAAAATGCTAGGCACCCCATACATAAGCAATGTAAGGCCATTACTACTAGGAGTGGGAAGAAATTACCAGGGCCAGAAAAGGAAGCCGAAACAGTAAGAAAACCAGCCTTGGACAAACCTGCCGAGGAAGCTGCCCCGACAGGTAACAAACAGACTGCTGCTGATGAGCCTGTCACGACAGTAGAAGCGACAGAGGAGAAAAATGATGAACCCAAACCTCTTCAGATTCGTATGTAGTGGGAAGGACGTATTGCTGATTATCGTCCCCACCTCCTTTTCCTCAACGGTTACAGCAAGCTAAGCAAGAATCTCAGCTCAAAAAGATTTATGATATTTTTAAGCAGGTTCATATTAATATTCCGCTGTTAGATGCCGTTAGGGAGATGCCCGGTTACGCCAAATTTCTCAAGGATGTCATGTCAAAGAAATCTAAACTTGGGGAGTTTGAAACGGTAAAGATGACAGAAGGTTGCATGAGCATTCTTCATCGGCAGCCACCACAGAAAAAGAAGGATCCGGGGAGCTTCATCATACCTTGTGTAATCGAAGACAAATATGTGGGTAAGGCACTTTGTGATCTTGGTGCTAGTATTAATTTAATGCCAAAATCTTTTTTTTCAGAAATTAGGTATTGGAAAAGCGCGGCCCACGACAGTAATTCTGCAGCTGGCAGACCGCTCTTACGTTCATCCGGAAGGAAAAATCGAAGATATTCTGGTAAGAGGGGATAAATTTATTTTTCCTGCTGACTTTCTTGTTTTAGATTGTGAAGCAGATGAAAACGCACCAATCATCCTAGGGCGACCCTTCTTAGCCACGAGAAGATCACTAATTGATGTGGAAAAAGGAGAACTCACCATGAGAGTGAACGACCAAGAGATTAAGTTGAATGTTCTCCAAGCTATGAAGCATGCTGATGCAGACGAGGAATGTAAGGTTATCACTGAAGTTACCTTTGATCAACCCTGCATCAGGTCGGGCTGTCACGACATCAAAATTGGTCATTGCCTCGGCAGCCACCTACATGACTGTCACGACAACACTAACGACAACAACTCCTCAGAATACGATACATCAGATACTGAAGATTAGGAGGAGGTAAACTGGATAGGCGATCGTCCAGATAAGTTATTCGAACCTTTAAATTATACTTCGGATAACCATGCAATCCAAAAGCCATCTACTGTTGAGCCCCCTATTTTAGAACTGAAGCCCCTGCCAGGGCAGCTAAAATATGCTTTTCTTGGTTTCAATGATATGTTGCTCGTAATCATCTCTTCTAAGTTGCTGCTGGAACAGGAACAATAGCTAATAGGGATGTTGCGGCAGCATAAAAAGGCAATTGGATGGACGATAGCCGACATTCAAGGCATTAGTCCGGCGTTATGCATGCACAAAATCTTTCTAGAGGAAGATCATAAGCCGACTATAGATGCCCAAAGGCGGCTAAACCATGCGATGAAAGAGGTGGTGCGTAAAGAGATAATCAAATGGTTAGATGCTGGTATTATTTACGCCATCTCCAACAGCAAATGGGTGAGCCCGGTGCAATGCGTTCCCAAGAAAGGAGGAATGACCGTGGTGACCAATGAAAACAATGAGTTAATCCCAACCAGGATTGTGACCGGTTGGAGGGTTTGTATGGACTATCGGAAGCTTAATAAAGCTACCCAAAAAGACCAATTTCCTTTACCCTTTATTGATCAAATGCTCGATAGATTAGCGGGTAAACCTTACTATTTTTCTTGATGGTTATTCAGGTTATAATCAAATAGCTATCGCACCGGAAGATCAAGAAAAGACGACCTTCACATGCCCCTACGGAACGTATGCTTTTAGGAGAATGTCGTTCGGATTATGCAATGCACCCACCACCTTCCAAAGGTGCATGATGGCCATATTCTCCGATATGGTGGAGGACTTCCTCGAAATATTTATGGATGATTTTTCCATCTTTGGAGACGACTTTGAGAGCTGCCTAGGCAATCTACAAAAGGTACTTGAAAGATGTGAAAAAGCAAACCTAGTCTTAAATTGGGAAAAATTCCACTTTATGGTGGATGAAGGGATAGTCCTTGGCCATAAGATTAGCTGCCGTGGGATAGAAGTCGACAAGGCAAAGATAGAAGTGATCGAAAAGCTGTCGCCGCCGACAACAGTCAAGGGTATTAGAAGTTTCTTGGGACATGCTGGTTTTTATCAGAGATTCATTGCAAATTTCTCAAAAATCACCAAGCCCCTATGCCATCTTTTGGAGCAAAACCGACCCTTTGACTTTAATGATGAATGTACTGAAGCATTCAAGGTTCTGAAGGAAAAACTGGTAACAGCCCCAATAGTACAGCCACCAGACCGGACACATCCATTTGAGATTATGTGTGATGCTAGTGACTATGATGTCAGGGAAGCACTTGGGCAGTGGAGAGACAAGTTATTTCATGTCATATATTATGCCAACAAGACATTGAATGACGCCCAAGTGAATTACACCACCACAGAAAATGAGTTACTAGCTGTGGTGTTCTCCATTGACAAGTTTTGTTCTTACATACTTGGGACGAAAGTAATAGTGCACAGAGACCATTCTGCCTTGAAGTATTTGTTTGCGAAAAAGGATGCAAAGCCTCGATTGATACGGTGGATCCTGTTATTGCGAATTCGACCTTGAAATCAAGGACAAAAAAGGGACAGAGAATCAGGTGGCAGATCACTTGTCAAGGTTGGAGAAGGGACAGAGTCTACCAACATATGAGACAAACATACTGGAGACCTTCCCAGACGAGCAGCTCTTTGCTGCCGCAATCACTGCCGCGACAACCATGGCGGCATGTAAGTCTTCTGAACTCCTCTGGTATGCAGATTTCGTTAATTTCTTAGTTAGCGGAATAATTCCTTCTGATCTTAATTATCAAGCCAGGAAGAGATTCCAAAATGATGTTAAGCATTATTATTGGGACGAACCTCTTCTTTTCAAAGTTTGTGCAGATCAGGTTATAAGAAGGTGTGTACCACAAGAAGAGCAAGAAGACATTCTTCATCACGGCCATGCTTCACAGTATGGAGGTCACTTAGAAGGCAACAAAATTGCTGCCAAGGTGCTGCAGTCAGGATTTTACTGGCCGTCACTGTATAAAGATGCACAAATCTTCTACAAGAGCTGTGACAGGTGCCAAAGGACAGAAAACATCTCAAGGAGAAACGAGATGCCGCTGCAGAACATTCTAGAAGTCGAGATCTTCGACGTTTTGGGGATTGATTTTATGGGACCATTTCCATCTTCATGTGGGAATCTATACATCCTCCTAGCAGTGGATTATGTCTCTAAGTGGGTCGAAGCTATCGCAACTCAAAAGAATGATGCCAAGACAGTCCAAAGGTTTTTACACAAAAACATATTTTCTAGGTTTGGCATCCCTAAGGCGATTATCAGTGATGAAGGGAGACATTTCGACAATAGGGTTATTGTTGCCGCCTTGAAGAAATATGGTGTCAAGCATCGGATCGCGACAGTGTATCACCCACAGACCAATGGACAAGCTGAAATATCTAATAGGGAAGTTAAGAACATTCTTGAGAAGATGGTTAAGCCAACTAGGAAAGACTGGTCTTTACTCCTCAATGATGCGTTATGGGCATATAAGACAACTTTTAAGACTTCATTGGGCATGTCTCTGTACTGATTGATTTATGGGAAAACATGTCATCTACCTGTCGAGATAGAGCACAGAGCATACTGGGCAATCAAGGCAGTGAATATGGACTTGGACATGGCAGGGCAGAAAAGGCTGTTAGATCTGAACGAAATTGAAGAAATCCGGGCAATGGCCTACGACAATGCAAGAATTTACAAGGATAAAACGAAGAAGTGGCATGACAAAAAGTTGCTGCCACGACAGTTCTGCCCAGGGCAGCTTGTATTGTTGTTTAATTCTAGACTGAAACTTTTCCGGGGGAAACTGAAATCTAGATGGTCTGGCCCATTCCAAGTCGTACAAGTTTTTCCCCATGGTGCCATCACAATCCGATCATTAAAAGACGGGCACCAATTCAAAGTCAACGGACAACGCCTCAAGCATTATCAGGGGACTGAAGCCCCAGGAATGCAGGAAGTGGTTACCTTAGGAGATGCCCCACCTGGCATCCCTAATTTAACCTAAATTTTAATTAATTATTTTATTATTATTATTATTATTATTATTTATTAGGAAATAAGAGTTATTTTATTTTGAATAATGTTTTTGTGTTTATTGTTTTTAGGAAATAAAGGAGTCAAGAAGAATAAGAGAAGTGAACTCAGCCCACCATCCATCCATCAGCCCAACAAAGCCCAAATATTGAAGCCTGTCGTTACAGCTGCCGCGACAGGCGCGGAAAATACAGGCTATCATCACGCTATCACGATAGACGTGGAAACACGTCACAGACGCGGAAACGTGTGTCAGACGTGTCAGACACGCTAAAGCTCAACAGCCGGCCCCGTTATTCGCGCCTTCCGTTATAGTTTCAACGGGCAGCAAATCCTTTTCTATATAACCCCGTTTCATTTTAATTTTCACCCACTTCTGCCTTTCGTACTTGCTCCCTCTTTTTAGTTTTCATTTACTTTTCACAACCCTTGCACTAATATGTCTTCTAGAAAAACCCGACGCAATGCTGCCTCTACTTCCTCACCAGCAGCAACTCCCCCACAGTCCTTTGCTACCAGAGATATGTGGGAAGAACGAGGCTTTATCTCTACACCAAGGGCAAAGAATCTAGGCCTCAAGCCATTCATAGCCCAGAAGATTAGAGCTTTATTGTGGCACATATTTGCGGAACAGCCGGAGGAAATGAACATGACGCTGGTGAGAGAATTTTATGCTGCCATCAGCAGCAGAACGGCGACAGCAGTGAGTGTTCGAGGGAAAGAAGTGATGTTTAAAGCAGAGCACATCAGCTCCTTATATGACCTCTACATAGGCCACAAAGACGATGCACACCAGCAGTTCCTCAATACATTAGACGATGCTGCCTATGACGCTGTCATGGCAGATCTGACCGATGAGGGAACCCAATGAAATACCAGCCGGAAAAATCCACGGACGGTGAAGCGGACCCAGCTGCTGCCGGAGACAAAGTTATGGAATGGCTTCATAAAAAAGAGGATCATGTCGTCATCCCACCATACCACCGTCGACCAGCAAAGGTTAGCATTGATACACTCTATTTTAAATGAACGGCCCATTAATGTGGGCAGTTATATTCGAGAGAGTATTTTGGAATGTGCACATCGACCGACGGGCCTCATTTTCCTCTCATACCTCATCACTTCGCTCTGCCGCGTCCATAACGTGTCGGAAGTACACACTGATTTAGTAGTCAAAGGACGAGGCTGGACGGAAAAGAATATCCTCACCCTTATGGAGCTGACCGTGGCCACCCTTCTGTCGTCATTCAACCCCGCTGCCGCCACAGCTGAAACGACAAAGCAGCAAAATACTAAACCTGCCGCCGCAGCAGCTGCTTCGACAGACTCTTCCACCCAGATACTAGATGCCATTCAGAAGCTGGAGGAAACACAGTTGGGCTTAATGGCCTTCATCGGGGACTTTGTCGCCTCTACGGTAACTTTTATTCAAAATACTTTAAATTTCCCTGATGCTGCTTTCCCTATTTTTCATGCCCATTACTTTACTGTCACTACCCCTGTCCACACTCCTACACATGCTGCTACCCTACGAACACCATCTGCCACCTCCACACCATCGCCTACCCCGACAGCAGCAGGCAGCACCCATGCCGAACCATCTTGCCGGGGAACAAAATGTCCGATGGCATCAGAGGACCTTGTTGCCTTTGTTGTTGGGTTCTCCTCCTCTTCTGTTTGGGCAGCTAGTGATGATGAACCCTCTATTAAGAGGAATCTGTCAAAGGAGTTCTCACCGGTAAAGAGACAGAAGCGGATGGCAGATAAGAACAAATTGCCAAAGGCCAGCAGCAGCAGTGAGAGCACCAGCAGCAACTCTGATGTTTAGGTTGTGGAGCAACCACCCCACATCTCTCCAACCAGACCCCAGCCCGCCCCGAAAGCCAGAGCCCGCCATCATATCAGACTCAGCAGCAGCAGCGAAGACAGCGATTAAAATTTAAGTTTCTTATCTTATTATTGCTGCCTGCTATATATTTTATGATGTACTGCCTTTATCTGTTTTCATTTTTATTTGGTCATTTGCATTGAGGGCAATGCAACCCTCGAGTTTGGGGGTGACATCCCTCTAGTAATGGAAGTCCATCTTAGTTGTTAAAATCCGTGTCTTTACTTAGTTTATTTTTGTCTAAAAAAAGATGAAAATATTGAAAATTTTGGCTGAAAACTGTGAACTGAACTTACCTGCCGTGACAGCTCTGTCGTGGCAGTGACTTTAGGTTAGTTTTAGGAGAAGTTTAGAGCTTTTCTATAGTTCTGAAAACTTAAACACCATTGTGACGGTTATACTGCTTAGACTTCTTTTAGCCAAACTAGAATAGGAAGCTTAGCACTTGAATAACCCCTAGAGGTGCCTAAAACTGGCTCTAGGAAAGAAGTTTAGCAAAAGAGACTCAACAGCCCTAGAGGTGCCCGAAACTGGCTCTAGGAAGTTAACTATAGGTGCCCAAAACTGGCTCTAGTAAAACTTTAGCTTAAAAAAATAGAGAAATCGAGTCAAAACAAAATCAAAGGAGCATGAAAAAGTGCCTTCAAAAGATAAACTTTGGCATAAAAATTCGAGTTAAGAGTTGAATATTCTAGTGAAACTAAGAGAGTCTTGGCATATAACTATTCACAAGCATGCACACACTACACGAGGACTATAGTGAGACTCCGGACAGATCCTAGATTATCCGACAGGTTGCTGCCGTCATAGGGAACGAACGACGGGTAAGGGAAAGTTCACTGTTTGAAAGCCAAAACAAAAATATTTCATTTTTCTTTTAGGTTTTAGTTGCTTGAGGGCAAGCAAAAACTTTAGTCTGGGGGTGTGTTGAGTGTGTAAAAGTTCTATTATTTATACCTTATTTAACCCATATTTTTGCTGCATTCAAGCATTATTCATTGCATTTAGGTTAGTTTACAGCAAAACATCACAAATATATTAAAAGACACAGTTTCTACTAAGAATGGCTGTTTTTGCAGGTTGCTGCCGTAGCAGATGGAAAGGGCAGACGCTGGGCAGTGAAGCAGAAGAGCTGGAACTGGACAAGCAGTCAAGGAGGACGATGTTGCCATGGTTACCGCCGTGACAGTAGAGGACGACAACAGTTTTGAGGAGAAGAAGCAAAGTGGACCTCGACAGATAGAGAAAATTCAGCACGTCTGTCGTGTGAAAACCTCATATTTTTCCAAGCCCCATATCAAAAGGAATGTCAAGCCCAAAGTTCAAGGAGAGAAAATCCCAAGCAAGAAAGATGACGGCTGGAAAGTAGATTCCTTGAAGATTTAGTCTTTATTAGAATCATACTTTTATTTAAAGTTGTATTCTTGCTATTTTAGATAACTTGAGCCCAAAGCTTATATAAGGGCATGTATTTTAACCTAGAAGTGCAGAACCGATTACCCTAGCTTCCTTCCCAAAACTCTAGTCGTTTTCCTTCCCACAACATGTTCTAAATTCCCCCTAGGGCCACGGGTTGATTTGTAAAGTAGTTGCAAGGGTTGTTTTGTTTTTAGGAATTTTCAGTTCAATGAAATAAACTTCAAGTTCTCTTATTTTGGTTATTAATATCTTGCAAGAGCATCGGGAGAGCATTGTGAGGTTATCTATTTACTTAGCATCGGGAGAGTTAAGTATACGAAAGAAATAACAGCAAGTTCTCTAGTTTATAGTTGAACTATCTCGGGCCTAGGGATAGGACGAGGTTAAGTGGCTAAAGAAGAATTCATACACATCGGTGTTCATCCTTCGATTCACGCCGGGAGGTATCATCAAAGACGTGATCATCGACAGACTTGGACCTAGGGATAGGCCAAGGCACATCTGGGATTTTTGCCAAACTTGAAGTATTGAGTTGAGTGTTTGCTGTCGCGATAATCAACGGACTGTTGTCGCGACGGGCGCGACAACAGAACTGGATTTCCTAAACTTTGCAATACCTGTACTACTGAGCAATTCAATACCAGCCCATTCTCTCTATCTTGATATTTCTACTCTTTTATTTACGTTTACTTTATTATTCTCGTGACAACTTTCTCAAATATTTTCTTTACTTTCGTGCAGTGAATTAAGGTGAAGCTATTAGCCCAATCCCTGTGGAGACGATATCTGATACTTCGTATCACTTTACTACTTGTGTCGTGTACACTTGCACTACAATTACGATAGACTATTTTACACGCAACACACAGAGCTTTGTGTATAATGGGTAAGTCGAGACATATGTGTTGTCGACATAATACCGTTAGACAACTGATCTCAAATGAAGTTATCTCTATTGATTTTTTGAAATCAAATGATAACATTGCAGATCCACTAACCAAAGGGTTAAGTCGAGATCAAGTTCAAAGAAACAAAACGAAAGGAATGAGACTAAAGCCCATGTAAATTTAAGGTGTTATGTGAAGGAAAACCCTACCTAGTTGACTGGAGATCCCAAGATCTAGGTTCAAAAGGACAACCTAATTGCATAGACCTGTGCGGTCACTGTAGGGTCTCTTATCCCCAAGTCCATTCCTATGATGTAAACATTGATCAAAGTGGTTTAGGCTAAGAAATGCTTTTAATGACCATTGTGTGCTTTTGTGAGTCAAGCAACATAAGTCACCTATGTGAGAGTGAAATGGGGCCGCTTCAATGAGACTATTGGGCATAGTTCTTTCAAATTCTTGCAGAACCAGGCGATGTCCACGGCCATATGGACATACCCATGAGAACTAATACTTTTGTCAGAGAGGTAGTTGTGTGAAGTATATCATCGTTTACACAAACGATAGAACAGTTCAAGGACATTACGTCTACTGGTCAGCTAGTAAAGTAAATATACTTTCACAAAGGAAGGTTCAAGAGTGGACACCTACCTATCCCACGCAGCTATCGATCGTAGAATCTATCACCACATCGAGTCAAAATGTTTTTATTAAATCAATTTCATTCATATGGGGGATTGTTGGAAAAATTTGATAATTTTGGAGCTTTGAATAAGAAATTGATTCAAATGTTGTTGAGGAAAATGTGGAACCAATTGTTGGTTCGTAAATGTGCAGACGTGCACGACGCGGGTAACGTAAATGTCTGAACCGGTCTGGTCCTTTGTGGGCTTGCAGATATTTTGATCCAAATTTGAAATGAATTTTTCTCAAATAAAAGCATAAATTTGCCAAATTTTATCTTGGAATTAAAAGGGTAAATATTGGAAGTTACCTTTAATTCAGATAATAATTTTGGAAATTGCTTTATAGGAGAATCAATTGATTCTCAATATTAAATGCTCCATTAGGTCAAAATTTCCACTTATACCCTCATGACAATCCTATAAATAGGGAGTAAAGCTTCTAGGTTTACAACCAACAAAAACCACATAAATTTTTTTATTGTTTTATTCTGTGGATTTTACAAGTGGTTTTCTGTGATATGCGAAGGCAAGGGTCGGTTCGTGATCTCCATAGTAGTGCAACTGTGGCTGGTCTTATGTTGTTGTATCCTAGGAGATAGACGACCGATGAACTCGAGCACTATAGGAGTGATCGAAAATCTGTCTTAAGGAAACTGCGTTCGTGCAGGCCTCAACACGTTTCTTTTGGTTCCAAATCGGTTTGATTTATATATTGTTGTATTGTTCTTAATTTTGTATTGTTTGTTTAAATAATATTATTTTCTTATTATTTATTCTTGGATTAAAGCTTATTTTCTAACAATTTGATCTACAAGAGTAACATTTTTTTGTCTTTCGATGTTGTCGATGATGGGAAAGGCGTTAGTAAAGGAGCTTGAGAATAAGGCAATTTTTAGCACGTCTTCATTTGCAACCGCACCAAAGCTGTTAGCTCCCCAATTACCTGGTGATATTTGCAAAATTCCATCATCGATGTAGTTCTAGATCTCTCTTCTTTTAACAACGAAGAACGAATCTTTTTGTGCCTCATCCCTTTTTCCTTTTGTGCTTGTTCGAAACATCTAAGTTGCCTACCCCTTCAATAATCATATTGCTTAGGATTTCGTCTGGTTGAGAACACCCCAGATTGGATTGGATTGGACTAGACTGAGGCGTCCTTTTAAAACGAACAAAGTTCAGTGTTCAAATCCCTTGTTTTGTGTACTAAAAACTGTTTATTTGATTGCAGGCGAATTCTGATAAAGATGGTCGGTTAAGCTTAATTGAGATGATCGAGAACCTATATGTATTTTATAGTGCCACCTTCAGTGAAGATGAAGATGAAGATGACTACGGATATCACGGCGAGTTTCGCTAAATGCTAATTTTATTGATCCGTTAACAATTATGTAGGTGCATTGCTAATCTTGTATGCTTTTATTTGTGTTTGTTTTTTGTTGTTGTTTTTTATTGTTGATAATTTGAGTAATGGATCTCTTTTCACTATAACTTTGTAGGACGAGAAACAAGGATAGAATTCAATTATTCACTATTTTTCTTAAAAGCTTAGAGTTTGTCATGATTGAAAACCCTCACAAAATATGAAGATATTAGTTATTATTATTTTATTAATTAATGTATGAATTACCTCTGACCCTGACAAAATTCATGATTGTTTGATTAACATATTTTTGCAGACAATATTTTATTTTTGTTTGTTAATCTCATTTATAGGATATTGAATACAGTGAAATCAAGCATTATTCATTTAACAAAGGCATTCATTTTGCCTATGAACATTTTACATTACAACAAATCAAACCTGTAAAAAATGGAAAATTTAGAGCTCCAAGATGATCAGCTGACAAGTTCGATTTTATTTTCATTTCATTCTATTTATTTGGTTATTCAGTCAGTGTTATTGCCTAAATATCGTATTTGGATTTTTTATTTCCAACAATGTGGTACTTATCACTTTATTTCCCAATCTATGGTTATTTATTATTTAAAATTAGAAATCGGATGGGACACTATTCGACTTCACTGTTCATCTATTTTTCTGATTTTTTTAAATTAAAATATTAAAGACGATGGAAGAAAAATTTAACTTCAGTATAAAATACTGTTCAAAGTCGGAGTGTGAGCAATACGACTTTATTATTTTATTAACGGCAACTTAAACATTTAAATAATTAAATGATTTTATTGACAAAATTAAAAGTAATAGAATAGTTTACCAAAAACAATACCAACTTGTTTAATTAGGGATCTAATCTGAAGAGTGAAGAGTTTATTTCGAAAGGGCAAAACCCACCCTCTCTTCGCATTCTCCTTCTTTGACTCTCGTCTTTGGTGCGCTGCTAACTTCAAGCTCAGCCATTTTTCTTCGATTCCGTCTGGTTTTAAGATATGGGTAAGCTTAATTCTTCATTAATTCTTCCTTATATTGTTAATGATGGGAGTAAGCTTTCTATTTTTCGCTCTTCTTTTTCATCTTCTTCTTCCTTTAACACCATTTCCACCCACATCAAAGCTTTAAGCGAGAATCCAATCCCTGTAAAGGGAAACCCAAAGAAGCACGATCACGATCACGATCGTTTCGATAATGTTGACGATGCTTTGGTTTTCTTTAATAAGATGATTGAAAAATACCCAAAGCCTTCAATTGTGGAATTCAATAAACTATTAGCACCCATTGTTAGAATGAAGCATTATGCCGTTGTTGTTTCGATGTATAGCCAATTGGAATTATTTGGAATTGCTCTTGATGTTTATTCCTTCAGTATCTTGGTTAATTGCTATTGTCAATTAGGTCGAATCGATTTTGGGTTGTCTCTTTTGGGGAAAATGCTGAAGTTGGGTGTGGAACCTACTGTTGTAACCTTTTCCACTTTGATTAATGGACTTTGTAAACAAAGTAAGTTTGCTCAGGCTGTAGGTTTGTTTGATGAAATGGTTGAAAAAGGATATCAACCTAATTTAATTGTTTACAGTACAATACTTAATGGGTTGTGTAAGATCGGCAATTACGACCGAGCTGTTCGGTTTTTAAGGATGATGGAAAAAAGAGGTTTTAAACCAGATATTGTAGCATATGGTACTGTCATTGACTGTCTTTGTAAGAACGGGTTGTTGAAGGAGGCTCTCAATCTATTCGCTGTTCGGGTTGTTCGGTTTCTGAAGCTGTTGATATCATTGGCACGATGAGAAAGCAAGGCATTGAGCCTGATGTTGTTACATATAATGCATTGATAGACGGCCATTGCTTGCAGAACGAAATGGAGAAAGCTAGAGGAGTATTTCAGTTGATGATTAAGAAGGTTTGTGCACCTAATATACGTGGTTACAACATCATGATCAATGGATATTGCAAAGCTAAAAGGTTAGACGAAGCAATGAAACTATTTCATAAAATATCTCGAACAGGTCCAACACCGAATACTTTCACATACAACACTCTAATGCAAGCTATGTTTCAGTTCGGAAGAGTTTCTGCTGCATGTGAACTTTTGAGGGAGATGCTTGGTTCTGGACTGATTCCTTCTTTGGTGACATGTTCGATTTTGGTGGATGGTTTTTGCAAAAGTGGTAAACTTAACGAGGCATTGAAAGTTGTTCAAGCAATGCGGAAAATTGGATTGGAACCTGACATTATTTTTTATACCATCCTAATTGATGGTGTGTGCAAAGCTAGGCATATTGAAGTTGCAAAGGAATTGTTTCATGAAATGACCGCTAATGGTTTAAAACCTAATGTTTACACATATACTATAATGATTATCGGATTATGCAGAGAGGGATTGCCAGATGAAGCACACCAGTTGTTTAGGAGCATGGGAGATAATGATTGTTTGCCTAATAGCATATGTTATAATGTAATGATCCAAGGTTTTTTCCGAAACAACTATACGTCAAAGGCAGCTCAACTTATCGAGGAAATGGTCGGTAAGGGCTTTTCTGCAAATTTATGCACTGCGACTTTATATTTGGATCTTTTGTTACGATCTAATAAATCAATCTTGACTTGAAATGTTTTAAAGATGGTGCAAATATCGTCAGTTGTGAATTGTGATTGTGAATCAACTCGTTTGAAATCAATGTTCTGTTATATATATATATATATATATCATGTTTAGATTGTATGAATCTGATATTAATTAGTGAGATAACCTTGTCTTTGTTTCCAGCATCAATGCTGGAAAGATATATGTCTTATCTTGTATGGAATTTTGCTATAAAAATCCTTTGTTAAGTTTACCAATTTGACCACTTGCATTATTTTTATCTCTTCTTCCTTTACTATTTGAAACTGTATAGATCTTTCAGTTTGTAGTGTTGGATTAGAACTGATATTTTGGTTTTGAGGTTTCTAATTAGTAATTACACATACGCACATATTGTGTTAATGGTTTTCAAACCTATCTTTGGACCACTTGGAAAGTTCAATGTGCTGTATTTGTTGGGATTACACTATATAATACATAGCTAGAGAGATTGAGATGGCTTCAGCGCGACACACCTCGCACGAGGCGGCAGAAGATACGATTGAACATGTCTTATTCTTCTGCTCAAACGCTCGAGCAGTTTGGAGGCCGTCTGGTTTCAACAGTTCTCCCTCGAGAACTGGTTTTAAATCTCGTGTCCTGGTGGTCCGATGTTTTGAGACAATGCTTGGCAACTCTCTTTTTGTTTCAGGTTTGA
Source organism: Hibiscus tridactylites (assembly GCA_958450335.1). Lineage (NCBI taxonomy): Eukaryota > Viridiplantae > Streptophyta > Magnoliopsida > Malvales > Malvaceae > Hibiscus > Hibiscus tridactylites. The sequence continues at coordinate 23,836,005 of OY288287.1, forward strand.
GCTTGGTGTCGTGGTGTGATATGTGCTGCGGCCATTGCTTGGTAAACAAAATGATGATGCTTGTTATTGTTTTGATGAGTAGGGTGCTAACTAAGTTGAGCAGCTCGAGTTGACTCAACTCGAGAACTTAACAAGTCGAGTCAAGCAAGTCTCAACTCGACTAGATAAGTTCATGAGCAGCTCGTTAATTTTTATAGTATGTTGATTTGGTATATTTGTGGATTATTACCTCTATAGTTTAGATTTTAAAATTGTTTCACATGCTATTTTGATTTTTTGGGGCTAAATTTGATAATTTATGTTTATATTAAACTCTATATAGTATTACTAGTTTTACATATATTTTATAAAAACAAAATAAAAATTATGGCAAGCTTAACGAGTAACGAGTCAAGCAACAAATTTTTTAACGAGCACATTTTTAAACGAGCACGAATTGAGTAAAATTTTATTGAGTATCGAATTAAGCACAAGTCAAACAATTTTTGTGTCGAGCACTCCTCAATTTATAACCGACTGGACATTACCAAACTCAAAATCGACCCAGCCCCAATATAAAACTAAATTCTCCCCGTCTCGATCCAACCCTTCAAATTAAATTTGTTCTATTCACACCAAATTCGGATTTCAAGAATCTAATATCTCATCTCATTAGACTGATTTACAACAATTAAGAATAGCTTGTTAGCAAATCAGATTTTATAGAACAGAACATTTAAGTTTGGACTTAAAAACTACAGAGCTATAGTTACATTTCCTTTAAACCAGAAGTGATACACCATAATTTTTCAAAACAACGCTACTATAAATGATCAAAATTCCCACTTAACCTAAATAGCATACAATATTAGGGAAATTAAAAGAAAAAGAAGAATTACATGAATTTACAGCTATGAGCTATGGGTGGAGAGAAGAAGACAAGCATTAGAGACAATAACATATAATGGCATTCTCGTATTCACTCGACACTGAAAAGGGGTGGAACAAGATTATAGTAGAGCTCGTAGCTGCGCGTGGGATATTTTCGCACAGAAGAAGTGAATGCGTATACCGATCGCCTTGAGTTTAAGCTTCATGCATGCAAACCAGAGGAATTATAGCCATGGAACAATGTATTAGCTAATTAATATATTTCATGCAACTGAAAATAGGTCTCCACATCACAAGCTCGAATTGTTACCTGTTGTTTTCAGTAAGACATCCAACTCCAAAACCAGTCTAAAATTACCTATCAACTTCTCAAGAACTCATCAAACACACAAGCACATATATTGCAAGGCGGAAACAAAGGCCAAGATCGAACATGACAACCATAAACCATGAACTTCGATGCCAAAGATTACGAGTAAAAGATGTAAATATAAACAGAGTAGAATAAAACATTCATCATATATTATAACACAAATGGAAGAAACCAGAAATCCCCTCCCCACCATTTCCTTTATCACTATTCACTATTCACTGCATATTCATTCATTAGATCTTGCATTGCAAGGTTTAAAACATGGCTCATCTACTCCTAGACACATAAATCACCATTTCCAACTCTTTCAGCCTAGGAAATACATATCGAGTAACAATAATACCTGTAGAAAATTTCATTCTGAACCAGAGCTTAAGTTACAGAGCACATGACTGCAAAGTATAAGTAATTGCAGTGTTCTAAGCATGAACAATCTTTCAAGAAAACCTAGAGGCAAAAAGGAACAATGAAAACTTTGTAAAATGAAAAGAACATATTAAAAATTTAAAACCTTTTTAAGTATATGGTGCCATTACATGAAGATTTAATCCTGCAGGGCTGCTTTAAGGAGACTCTCATTTCCCTGGAAGATATCAAAACAATTTGTCATAACAAAAGCATCCCCTTAACTCAATTAATCAAATTACTAATTAGTTCTAACCTATAATTACCAAAAGCTTTTATTTTGGTTAAATTCATACAAAGTTAATGAAAACCATAAATTAAATTAGTTAAGGATGTTGAATTAGAGAGAGATTTTTATGTTTTCTACTAAAAATACAACGAATCACTACAGAAATATTGCTAAAATTCAATTAAGGAGAATGTCATGGGAAATTAAATTCAAAATAAATGCAGTTCAATAACATCAAAAGAGTTTTTTCCTGAGGAAATTGAAATACGTACTACTTTTTGTTTCCTTTTTCTTAGGTTTGGGATCACTATCATAGTCAGTTTCGTTATCATCGGAATCGGAACCGATTAGATCATCGTCGTCATCAGAGGCAGGAGAAGGATCGAGGCGAGCAGCGTCTTTAGCCCACTGAATCACTCTCTCAACTTCATCTTCCTCGTCATCTTCGCCGTCGGATTTTTCGAAACCGATGCGAACTTCATTAGTAGTAGAAGCAATAGTAGGATTAGAAGAAGATGAAGACAAGGACGCCTTGAGGGAAGCGAATCGTGCGGAGAGATCATCGCCCAACACAGCCTTCAATTCCTCGTCGACATGATCAGCAACAACCACCTTTGATTTTTGCTCCTTTCTCTCTTCGTCTTCCTTTTGCTCCGGTTGCGGTTTCAGTGGCTGTGGTGGAAGTGGTGCCGGTGCCGGTGCCGATGATTGTTTTTTCTGTTGTGAACGAGAAGAGGAAGGTCGGGATCGGAGAGCCTGGAATCGACGGCTGAGATCCGGATCGAGATAATCGGGGGCAACACGGGACATGTGGGTATCGACAGAGATTTCTAGTAGCATCTCATCCTGCGCCGCTTGCAACAGCTGCTCCACCGCATCGAACTCCGCCGTCGCGGCGGAGCTATTCTTTCTGCCGCTCATTTTTTTTCCACTTTCCGTAAATATTTCTTGGGCTCTTTGGTCTTCCTTTATCCGCTGAAGGGGCGCTTATGGATACTCCATGAAATTTTGTTAACTGTTAAAAAAATTATTACTTGTTAAAAATTTTATCATATTTTTTAGGGTAATTGTTCTATACACAAGCGCTTGTGGAAACTTTTTTACACAAGCGTTTGTGGAAACTTTTTTACACAAGCGCCTTAGTTTTAGGGGTTAGGGACTTCGTTTAGGGTTTAAAATTTAGGGGTATAAGTGTAGTAGTTTTGAATTTAGGGGTTGTTGATAGAATTTTGAGTTTAGGGTTAAAATTTAGGGTTTATAGGTTAAAACCTAAATCCCCACTCATATTACCCTAAAACTAAACCCTAACCCTAAACCCTAAATTCTAACCCTGATTCCTAAATTCTAAACATGAACCCTAAATTCTAAACATTTACACTAAAACCCCTAAACTCTAAACCCTAAACCCTAAACACTAACCCTAAACCCTATAATTGAGGCGCTTGTGGAAATAAAAACTTTCCACCGCCAGTGTATAGGATATTAATCCATTTTTTAATATGTAAAACTTAATATAAACATAACTATTTTTAAAAAGGCTTAAACGTCAAATAGGTGCCCAAACTATACCTTTTTTCCAGTTAGGTGCCTAACGTTTGTTTCGGGCCACCTAGGTGCCTAACGTTTCATTTCGTAACTCATTTAAGATTTTAGCCGTGACGGACGTTAAAATTTTCCGTTATCCAATCATAAAGTGACACGTGGCAATTTTTTATTTTTTTGATATTAACCAAAATAAGAAAAAAAATAAATTAATTTAAAATAAAATTTAACCATGGGTTAAATCTCCTTTAACCCATTAACTCATCTTCTTCCATCAAACCGTCCCCCTCCCCCCCCCCCCCCCCCCCCCGTCCCCTTCAGTTTGATCTTTTAGTTTCGCCATGCTCGGACCAAAGAAATTTACCATCAACATCAAATTTTGTTTCGCCGCTTCCATCAAATTGCTTTAACCCCAAACCATCAGCTTCCAACAATCCCCAAGAGAATGGCGAAACAAAATCAAGGTCCTCAAAAATTGAAATTACTGAACAGTAGGCAGAAATAAAACCCATTTTCTATAAAAAACGAGAAATTAGAATAAATTAGAGCAAAGGATATGATGGTCTTGACATGATTGTATTTATAATGAACGGGAGAAGCAGGGCAAGCTAAATGATAGATCTGATCCACTTCCAAGAGAAGTGACTCCACCACGTCGTGACGAATCAATTCGAACATGGGATTCGAGAACAGATGAACCAAATTGTCCTTCCTCCCAGTGAAGAAATTATCAATAACAATCGCTTCATCGCCTCTTCCGATCAGCTTATCAACAAGATGACTCCCGGCGAACCCAGCCCCACCCGTGACCACGACTCTCATTCTTCGTCGTCCGATCCCAACAGGAACCCGCCTCGACTAGTTAATAATGGGCTTGATATAACCGGACGACGAGTCCTGGTCATGAGAAACGTCGGCAATGACCGTGCTATCCTCGGAAAAAGATCTGCGGATCGAGGAATTGGCATCGGAAGGGCCCAAACGAGAGAGAGATGGTTGCAGGATAAAAAACGTGGAACCAATTAGAATGCCGACGAGGATAAACAGAAGGCGTTGTTCCTTGAGTAGATAATTAATGGATCGAGCCATACTGTATAATTATGTTCTTATTTGTTGCTGGGTAGGGGATTGCTGGAAGCTGATGGTTTTAGGGTCCGAGCATGGCGAAACCAAAAGATCAAACTGAAGAAGAGGGGGACGATTTGATGGAAGAAGATGAGTTAATGGGTTAAAGGAGATTTAACCCAGGGTTAAATTTTATTTTAAATTAATTTATTTTCTTTTTCTTATTTTGGTTAATATCAAAAAAATAAAAAATTGCCACGTGTCACTTTATGCCGTCACGGCTAAAACCTTAAATGAGTTACGGAATGAAACGTTAGGCACCTAGGTGGCCCGAAACAAACGTTAGGCACCTAACTGAAAAAAATGGTATAGTTTGGGCACCTATTTGACGTTTAAGCCTTTTAAAAAATATCAAAATATGCAAAATAGCTCCTAAATCTTTAAATTCGAGCTGCTCGACTCAATTAGCAACCTATGGCTAATTCAAATTCACACACTATATTTCATTAAAGAAAAAAAAAGGTTCGTATGGATACGGCAAGACAAATCAGCATATTTCTTTATGTTTAAAATTTTATAAATTTATACGCATAAATGCTAATAAAAAAATTATTTCCATTTCCGCAAATCTTCATAAAAGAAATGCAAAGTCGAGCTTTAATCAAATTAAAAATCCTTTGAAATTATTGAACATCTCAAATTGCAGTTGATTCTTAAGAAATACATCTCTTAAAAAGTAAAATTGGCAAGTCTTAAACCGGCCAAATTGAGCCAATAAAAACATCAATTTGAAGTACAAATTCAACCCAGAATGCTTAATGGTGATATCCATGAAAACTAAACTGCGGGGGGAAATTGAATTCACCCCACTGTCAATCCAAATCCAAATTTGTAGTCTTTCTTCCTATGATCTATCTGCAAAAACACAACACCGGCGAAAAATGTTAATGTTACGGCTTTGATCAATCAAAGCGAAAGATACGCCTCTCTCTTTTATCTTACCTCTGCAGAGAGAATAAAGTTTAATCCCATGTTTAATCGCTCTTCCAGATATGAAGTTGTGCACCCATTCGAATCAATCTTTCCCCTCAAACGACACTGAAATTTTGAAAAAATTAATTGACCAGAACGATGGTCCGGTTAAAATCAACGAAAACTGCATGCAAGAGCCAATTAAAGTATAGAGGAAATTCGGATATACATACATGTTAAAAAAAATCGGATTTACAAGAGGCAATGCATAGAACATTAATGAAAATGTAGCAGCCAAAAGTTTACCTGTCTAAGGATGTAATCATAGCCGACACTTGCAGTTACATCTCTTGACAAATAGTTATACATGAAATCCGACGCAAGAGAAACCTTGATAGAAATAAAATATTCGTAAGAATTATTAGGAAACAAATCGCAGTATTATTAGAAGAGAGGAGTAGTCTTACCTTATCAGATACCTTCTGAACATAGCTCAAAGCAACAATTCCAGTATTTGCAACTTGCCCCGTGGCAACCTGGAGCCAAAGAGAGCTTTGGTTGGTACCATGCGCATAGAGCAAACAGATGATATTTCTAACATTGACATTTCAATTCCACATCTCGGCAGGGATAAGGTGGAAAAATATTAGGGAGAAGCAAACTAATTATTTATGGATAAAAACTCAGATTTGGAAGAAGCATTGCCATCAAATATATGGACTCGATGAATAGTATTTTTGAATACCTAAAACCTTCATGGAACTTAAACCCTTAAACAAAATCTTCTTTCGTGTCTATAACCACACGTGCCTGCTTGGGGTCATCAAAATTTGACCTAGAAGTTACCAACAACAACTTGGTCTAGTTGGATGAGACACTAGATCCCTTAAGCAAGGTCAAGGTTCGAATTATGGCATTGTGAATGGAGAAAATTGGATTGGAAGGTCTCCCATAATGGGCCTTTGTAGTACCCGATCTGGATTAGTCAACTAGTGGGTTGGATACAGGTGGTTAAACCCAAAAAAATTGACCTAGAAGTTAAATGTGCTAAAAATTAATCATTATATTAACTAGTTTTGAATGCACATTCAGTTTTACCATCAGAAAGGTAGCATTATACCATGAAATTGATTCCAATGACTTTGTATGCCCAAAGGCCATTGGGAAGACGTGAAGTCCCGATTCTCACAACTAGGCAACCTTATTTAGGAGTTTGGTTAGGGATCTAAAATCTAAAGTCTAAACTACACCCCTACTTTTGTAACATGTCTAGAAACATATTTAGAAGTAATGGATTGGAAATGCACCAACCATTGGACAAATAAATATGAGAAGCCAATGATAAAGGAAGAATTACAGTACCATCTTATCTGTTTCATATCGGGCAGCATAACCAATGCCAGACTTTCGGTGCTGACCAGCCCAAAATACTTCACCCCCTAAGGACAAATGTTGTGTCACACTCTGCACAAATATGGCTTAGATTCAGTGTATTAATAACAACAGAATCATAACCACAGAGGTAGTGGATTCAACAGAATATTGACAATTAACCTATGCAATGCCTCTTTAGAACAGGAAACAGAATGCACAATGTAGAATGTCTTCAGTAAAGAAGGTCTAGGTTGCAATTCCACAGTATAAGTGATTTTTCTGGGTATCATCCAATAACTTGTTCATAATGATAAGTTATGAACCCTCAACTGAATTCAAAATTATAATGTGGCTTCAGATGATTTACCTGGATATAACTAGCACCGAACAAGGCACCATTTCCCATTTGGAACTGAGACCGGAAGTCTTTACCCTTTACAAGGAAAAAAAAGGTCAAAAAATGAAAGATAAATAAGGATGAATAAACCACAAAAATTTTGTTTACAAGAACAAAAATAAGGATGAATAAACCACAAAAATAATCAGAATATCAGGTATGACACTTGCAATGATGGCACAAAAAAATATACATGGAAGGAAGGCAACCAGGCAAGATATAATACAGTTTAAGAGTGACTGACCTTGTAATCAAAGTTGAACATGCCATGGGACATATGAGGCTCATTTGTAAGCTGGAACAGGAAACAAGAAACTCTCAACGTGTTTACACAAGAAAAAAACATATAGTCTGCAATTGAACAGGAAAGGCAAAAGACTAAATGATATATGAAAACATGATTTACCTGAGCATTAGCCTTCACAGTAAGATTGTCTGTCAAATCCCATTTCACTCTTGCATTGACTCTACCATCAGTCAGCACCCTCCCAATAAGCATCAACTAAAAGACCATAATTGATGCCATTTTTAACTTGATTTATTAGGATAAAAAAATGACTAGAGGGTGAACTGGAAGAGTATGAGAGAATCCACCTACATTTGGGTCAATGAAGTTGGCACCAAACTCATAGTGAGCAGTAGGAATTTTAATGGTTTCGGCAGATTGAGAAGGAATTTCTGTTGGTCCCATAACGACACTGAGAAATGATTGGGAACAAACAGGTACCATAATCAATTAAGATCAAGAGAAAAAGATTCAGGAAAATAGTAGTAATAATAAAGAAAGAAAATAGAAGAAGCTGAAGCTACCTGTGACTGAGTGAGAATTTCTGATTTAGTCCTTTGGTGAAATCAAATCGCAATCCTTCAAAAGTTTCAGGCTTCAGAGACACTGTCAAACATTTTCAAGCAATAAATATTAACTTTTCATTAAAAAAATAACAGACCTTAACCGCGTTTTGAGCACATTCTTCTTTCTCTATCGTAACCCTGCTAAAGATGCATCATAGTACCCTAGAATCCCAATATGTATCAGAAGACACAAATGAACAGGACACCTAACATGTAAAAAGTGCTGAAGAAAATATGCCACTAGAGAAAGATATCGAACACACAATTCAAAGAACTCGAGACAAAGATCCACAAAAAAAACCCATAACTGAACCTCATGAACCAAACAACATTTTACTAAAAAAATCTCACTAGTGTACCACTCTCACATGTTTTCTCTTCCATAATAAACCATTTTTGTCCCCCATAGCCAAACATTACAATCTATAGGCCATGCTCTTGTCACACAGCAGCTTACATAAAGAAGCACTTTCTTTCGTAAAGAATTCACTTAAGATTAATTACAAATCAAAACCACATCACTTTCACTAATCATAGCAGCTAGGGTTCTAAGAAAGGGACTCAACCACCAAAAGCTAAATCTATATCTCCTCCTTACAAGTGATTTCAACATCTCTATTCACAATGTTGAACCCCTAAAATTCCACATCTACCTATAGATCAAGAAACGGCCACCTAAGCTTCTCTCTTTTTTTCTTTTAATTTTCTTTAAAGAACAAAAAGAACAGCATCCATGATCTAAAGATACAGTTGCAGTCAATAAAGAAAACACATCTATGTGAAATGAAGAGAGGATGGAAAACTAACTGAGAGCTTCACGGTGGAGTTCTTCATAAGGAATAGGGCAAGGGAGGTTCATGTAATCGGTTTTCTCGTCATGCTTGGTGTGAGCCGTGTGGGAAACATCGGCCGGAACCGCCGTGGTACCGGGAGGTACAAGCCCCGCCATTTTTGGTCTCTTGTTTTCTGAAGAGGAATTTGCCGCAAAATCAAAACGGCCGCTACAGTGAGGGTAAAGCGGAAGAACAAATGGGGAATAAGCAGAAAGGACTTGCAGCAGTCAAGCAAGGCTCGCTTATCATGGGTTTTAGCCAGGGTTTTATTTCTGGTCGAATTCTAGTTATGATCCCTCTACTATACTTAAATTATAGATTTAACCGTATGTTTATTATAAAATTAATATTTATTAATAATATAAGAGGAGATAAATAATCAAAAAATATTAAACTAATGATATTTATTAATATTAATAATTGTTAAATATTATTAATAAATATTATTATAAAATAAATAAAAATACTTTCAGTAATAGTAAAGTAAAAATTTAACAATTATTAATATTAATAAATATCATTAGTTTAATATTTTTTGATTATTTCTCTCCTCTTATATTATTAATAAATATTAATTTTATAATAAATAAATATGTTTTTAGGTTTTTTTGGGTTAATTTGCACAGCTTAAATATAAATGTTAGTAGATTTAAATCAGTTAACCAGCCTAGCATAGTTGGTTTATGCGCATGCCTTATGTATTGGTGGTCTTGAGTAGGGGTGGGAATTGTCGGGTACCCGGAATTCGGGTACCCGAAAAACCGGGTATCTGGTTCATCCGGGTACCTCATTAAACGGCCCGTGTCCCGGCCCATTATATTCGGGTACCCAGGTAATCGGGTACCGGGTACCCGATTCCTATTACAACTGTAGTTTTGATGCTAGTTACATCTTTACGACTGCGTATCGAATTGATGGACACATTTGGATCATTTTATCGTAGTGAAAATTGTAGTTTAGTTTGTTGCTACTGCATAGCAACTCCTAGTAGTCTAACTCAAAATGGGAGTTATGGTTCTGCTGTCATGCAGAAAAGCTTAGGTTTATGCAATATCAGGTTATTTCTGCAAATACGATATGCGCTCGTAAGTATCATAGAGAAAAGCTTAGGTTTGCAGAAACTCAACAACATTGCTTCCTCCACATTAATTTCAAAAGCTTCCTTATAAGCTATGCTGCTCCCGCTATTCATTTTTCTTATCTGGCACTCATGTCCTATACGTATCTAGATATGGGTATGTGGATATAACCCCCCATTTTTCTTATCTGGCACTCATGTCCTATCCATTTCAAAAACTTCGGAAAAATTGAATAAACATGTGTTAAACATAAAATAAAAATATAATTTTAAATATAAAAATATATATATTAAATTTTATCGGGTCGGGTTGGGTACCCGGTAAGGGGAAAACTTTCGGCCCGTGTCCCGGCCCGTTTTTGTCGGGTCGGGTACCCGACCCGGTCGGGTAATTTATTTTCGAGAATTACCCGGTACTTTTGTTTCGGGTCGTCGGGTTTTCGGGTCGGGTATTTTCTCCCACCCCTAGTCTTGGGTTCGATTCCCAGTGGTACCAATTATGTTTTTAGGTTTTTTTGGGTTAATTTGTACAGCTTAAATATAAGTGTTAGTAGATTTGAATCAAGTATCCAGCTTAGCTTAGTTGGTTTAAGTGCATGCTTGGTGTGCTGGTAGTCCTGGTTTGAATCCCAGCAGCACCACTTTCGATTTTTAGGATATTTGGGGGGGTTTTTCACCTAATAGTGTAGTGGCACGTGTCACAACATGATTGAGTGAATAAAATTAAATAAAAATAATATATAAGAGGAGAGAGAAATGATTAAAAAATATTTAAAAATGCCACGTCAGCCTTAAAAAATATTAAAAAATGCCACATCAGCAACCGTTAGTTATTTAACGTCGGGGGACCAAAACAGGAAAACTATGTAACGGAAGGGACTCTTTTGCCGAAAAACATAGTTTTGGGACCAAAGTAGGAATATAGGCATAGTTAGGGTACCACCGGTGTAGTTTTCCCTTTAAGAATAAACATGACACTTTTCTTCTAAAAGTAACAATTGAGTCAATCAATTATAGGATTAGAAACAAACATGTGACTCAATTAAAATTTTGTTGCAAACAAGTCATTCCATCATTAAAATTAAAATAAAGGATTCATATAATAACATTTTAGTCCCTAAAACTTATACTTTCTATTAATTTGATCCTAATTTGAAATAAAAGCTTTCTATTCATTAGTCAGTCTATAAAAGTTATGGAGCCCAACCGTCGTTGTTGAAGGCGACTAACGACGAGGTGATCAGCTCAACAATCAAAATATTATAAATATAAAACGTAAGTGGTCAAAATGTAACGTTTTCAAAGTTGATGACCAAAATTAAACGGCCCGAAAACAAAGGGACTAATTGTATTTTCTACCATAAAAAATTACTCTTAATTTAAAAAAAAAAAAATCGTTGGTCCTCAATTGGGACTTTGGGCATGCTGATAAGAGAAGTAGAGAACCCATGGGTTCCTCCTAATTATGTGAATGATCCATGTATTGAAGTGGGTCAAACATTAGGGTTTGAAATAACAGCCATTCACTTGCTATAAAAGTGAACCCGCACCAACCCTAATACTACACCTCATTATCCCCATTATTTTAAATTGATGTTCGAAATCTTGAATGTTTTAATTTTATCATTAAATTATAATTTTTAATTTAAATTAGTCCTTAAATTTGTAAACATTCTAACCACGAACTACAACTTGTTCTAAATTAGTCTCTAAACTTTTAAATGTTCTGATTTTATCTCCAAATTATCGTTATATGCTAATCATATCACATGTTAATAAAAACCGTTATAAAAAAAGTTAATTGTCACGCCGACATTGATTTGTATTATGTAATAATGTAATGTGGTATGTATGATAAGTTGAGAATGGAACTCAAACGTTCAAAAGTTTGGTAATCAATTTAGGATGGGGGTCATAATTTGAGGAGGGAACTGGAATATTCAAAAATTTGTAGACTAGTTTAGAATGAGAGTTGTAATTTGGGGATAAAATTGCAATATTTAAAATTTTAAGGACTAATTTAAAATGTGGATCATAGTTTAGGGACGTTTGGTGTAAATAACTCTTTTAAGTTTAATGATTAATTAGATAATATATATATATATATATATATATATATATATATATAAGTTAATATTATATACATAGACGCTGGTAAATAAAAGTTTTTATAGGTGTGGTTTAGCTATTCAATTTAGGGTGTATGTTTTATGAGTTTAAGTCTATAGTTTTAAAATATAAGGGTAGTTGTTAGAATTTAGAGTTTATATGTTAAAACTTAAATCCCTCGCCGTATTACCTTGAAACCTAAACTCTAACCTCTAATCCATAAATCATAACCATAAACCTTAAATTCTAAAACACTAAACATACACCCCTAAACTATGAATTCAAAATTAAATACTTAAGCCCTAAAATCAAATGCACTTATAGAATTTTTTAATTTCAATCCGTGGCGAAAGAGTGGACCTACTAGGCCATGGCGCACCCCATCCCCCCCCCCCCCCTTATTTTTTTATTTAGTCCAAAATATAAAATTTTAATAGTTATATTTTTTATATTTTGTTTAATTTTTATGGTTCTTAAATTAAAAGTTTTTGGTTTTGTTGTTCTCAAAGTCAAACTTAAAAATTACCATAAATTTTATCCTTTCATTTTTATAGGGGTGTAAATAAATTGAACATTCGATAAACTATTTGTATAATGTTCATTTATTAAGTTAAATAAACGAGTAAGAACAAATTTTTTTATGATCATTTAATAAACGAGCGAACACGAACAAATGCGTGTTCGATTTGTTTATATTTATAAACAAGCTCATTTATTTATTAATGATATTTTATAAAAATATTATCTCTTTGATTTTATATTTCAATTTTAACTCCTTAATCTAAAAATATATATATTATATTTGTTTGATAATTTGACAAAAACAAGTTATGAACAATGTGCTCTAACGTCTTGTTTGGTACTTTAGATGTGAAAAAGAAGTGTTGTGTATAAAAAGATGGATACAAGATTTGTTACTACATCGATGTATTTGGTTTGTTGAAAATTGTGATATATATTTTGACACTATATTCAGTTTTAACTATACTATATTTTATTTAATAAAAAAATAAAATGAAATAAAAAGTTACACAATCAAGATCTATTCAAATTTTTAAATTTTATTTTTAAGGAGATTAGACAAACTCATAACTATAAACTTTAAATAAAACTAAATTAAATAAAATAAAGTTTAAGTTATTGAATAAGTGATAATTTTTATGACATCCAAAATAAGTAATGAACTAATAATTGGACTAATATTCTGTAACACCCGTGTTCTGGGCCTAGGAGTTAGTCGGGTGTTAGTTCGAGTTAAATAAAACTAAATTAAAACAATTCAATTTCAAATAATGGTCTAAATGAGTTTTATTAAGTTGGGAAGGACCTATTGGGCTATTTACCCAAGTTTTAAATAAAGGAAGACCACTTTATGGTAAAGTTATCTTCCTCCCCCATTCTTCCTCCTTTTCCCATTTTGAAAACCCCCACCATTTCTAAAACCTCCCAAGCTTGGAATTACTATTCCATCAATTTTAACACCCGATTTCCACACCATTTTAAGAGGTAATTGTATTTTCTTAACCTCCTCTCCATCCTCTACTTGCTTATTGTCTTAAATTTCAAAAATGTGGGTTTTGAAAATATTAGGGTTTATGATGAAAATTGGGTTTTAATGGGGTTTTTCAATTGGTCTTAAGAAATTGTGTTAGGGTTTTTGTTAATCATGCTAAAGTATACAACATATATGAATTTGGTCAATTTTGGATGAATTTTCGTAGGGGGTTTTTAGGGCAAATTTTAGGGTTTGAAAAATTGGGTTTTTGAGAGGATTTGTGTGGGAATTGAAGGGCTGATGGTCTAGTTATGTTAGGAGGGTGATTTGGGATGTTTTGGAAGCCATTTGGATGCTTGAAATTGGGTATTTCAGCCCTTGGTTGTGGGAGTCCGAAAATTGGGTTTTGGGATGCTATGTGATTTGGAATTTGTGGAAATTGAGTTGTGTTTTGAGATGTGGATTGATGATTGAATTAGCATTGATTTGGGAAGTGATGAATGTATTTTGTTTGGCTAGAAGCAAGGAGAAACGTTGAAGGAGCTTTGGGACCGAATCCGGGTGCGTAGGAGAATTGTTCGATTTTGCTAAGGAAGGACGGTGAGTGGTCTAAACTTGTTTTCAAGTTGGTTCGAACATGAGTAGTGTGTGTGTGTGCAAGTGTGCTTGGTAGGCCACTTCCTTTTAATCCAAGTAGTTAACTTAGTCTAATTTCCTTGAATGCTATGTGCTTGATGACTATGCTCAAATGCTTGTGATTAGATGGTGCATGTATATGTATATCATGATGTGGATATATATGTGTTGAGCATGATTGTGTTGATGATATGTGGTTGATGATACATGTTGTGGTTATAATAATTGGCACTAAATAATTACCGGTTGTAAATGATCGATCATTAGGATAGTGTGCACACAAATTGAGTCAAAACGTACGTGGCCTTGATGGCGTTAAGTCATTAAGGAGGAGTACGGTGATGTAGCATTCCACCGGAAGCTTGTTATATTTCTACGGGATGATGAGTGGAATCCCATCCGTAGGGCATGTGGCGATGAGTGGAATCCCGCACATGCAAGGTCCGGTGATGAGTGGAATCCCACCGAGGTAAAGTGTTGTCAAGGTTTTAATCCGCACAATCGGGATAATTAAAGTGGCCAATTAAACTTGTTTATGTAATGTGACATATGATGGTGATATGTGGTTTGATATATGGCATTGTATATGATAATTGATAATGATGTGAAATCTTGCTAGGATTGAGAGACCATATATGCCACTTGAAAGACTAGCTAAGTCTACTTGGTTACGCAATGCTTGATATGTGTGAGATTAGGATTACATGCTCGAACCCTGCATTGTTGTTGTTTTTCGTTTTAGAGCACCCTCACTAAGCTTATAGCTTACGCTCTCAATGTTCAACAATGCAGATCATTAGCGTGGTGTTAGCTCGAGGCAAGGCAAGAAGGGCATCCAAGTTTGTAGCTCAAGTATGATTATTGATTTTGTAATAGCTAGCAATGTGGCATAGGTCTTTGTATGAGCATGTATGACTCATTTGAATGATGATGTTGTTGAGTTTGATTATGGTTTGTAAGCATGCAATACTTTGATGAATGTTGGTGTGTATGATGGTATGCTCTAGGATGCTTTAGGTTGTCTTATGCTGGGTGCTAACCTCTTTTGAATGACTTGTGGCCTTATGATCCTTTTGAGTCTTTATGTATGCTTAATATTGCCTATTTTGCTCCTTGAATCAAATGCCATGTATGAAAGCTTGAATCCATGTTTGATTGTTACCTATGGCTTAAATATGTGTGCTTGCATGTTGGTATACGCTTAGGTGAGTCGAAGAATGCATTTAGAGTCGGTTTGGGGTGGTTTTAGTCGAATTTGAGGAATTGCAGTGCAGGGGGTATCGATACCCCTGGTAAGGGTATCGATACACTCTTGCCCAAATGCCTCAGATTTTGCCTAGGGTATCGATACCCTTAGGGTATCGATACCGTCCAAAGTTTCTGTAATCTGGGTTTGGGGAGTTAGATTGGAGCGTATCGATACGGGGTCCCGAGTATCGATACGGGTCAAATCTGTTGACCAAGGAAGGTTGACCGAGGAAGAGGGTATCGATACCCCTGGTAAGGGTATCGATACGGCCTTCTCGTGTTGACTTCCTGGGTTGACCTAGAAGGAGGGTATCGATACCCCTGATTAGGGTATCGATACTGTCTGTCTTATAAGCTTAAAATTGACTGTCTATGCGTGGTTGTGTTTCGAATGTATTCTCCCTTGAACGTTTTCCGCTGTTGTGAATCACATAGGACTTAACATTCACCTAGGCAAGATTAATATATAAAGAAAAAAAAATAGGGTTGCTAACCGAGGGGGAATCCTTTGGGTTTCACTTCGGTTTTCCCCGTGTGGCCCACTCGGACCGGTCATCCGGCCAGACCGGGATGAGGGGGTTACATATTCAATAAAATATATTCTTATAAATAACAATAAATAAACATAAATTTTAAATGCATTGATACTAAATTACATCATTGTAAATAACTATTAGTAGTTTATTTACACCGTTGTAAATAAGTATTGATAATTTATTTACACCTACTTCTATTCAAAATTTATTTACACATATTTATGTTTGTTAATGTGTAAACTGTTATGAATATTTATCTATGTGGATGTCTATCATGATTAGAACTTTATCAAAGGAGTTTGATTTATTTATTATTAGGAATATTATCTCTATGAATTAGAGTTTAATGTATTATGTACTTCTTATGCCTATAAATAGATGATTCATTGAAGGCATTGTATACAAGTCTATATTTGAGAATAATACAAATCTCCCTCTGTTTCTCATCTCTTTATTCTTCTTGTTCTTCTTTATTTTATTCACAACACGTTATCAGCACGAGACTCTAATCAACTGAGGTCTTCATCGTTATAATTCAAAAGAAGTTACCGGGAAGAATTCGATTATAGAATAAACCAAAGATAAGTTTTTTTTCTCCTTATTTTTTTAGTTATCGATTGTTTTTCTTTTTATATTTTAACTTTGTTTTAATTTTTGAAAATTTTGGAAGTATGTTTGATTTTATTTGAACATTGGAAAGAGATAAATTTGTGGCTTCTCACAAACCAAAAGACGAATCGACAGAGACGAAGAGGTTGCGTTTGGTGTAAATTACGTGTGTTTTCTCTTGTTCCTAAAAGGGTTAATTAGCGGTATGCTTATTCATACTTTTACTTATATGATTATATTTGATATTTTTCATATTATTATTTATGTCATTTTATTTGGTAAAAGTTAATATTTTTAACCGTGTTTTGAGTTTTACATGATATGCTTAAATGGCTTGGAAAGAGATGTGATACAAAGGGACCATGAGAAGATATCTCGGTCATATGCTATGTCTCAATTGTCCACGAGAGAAAAAATCAATATCGGTAAATTTTGGTTTTATTTTTATTCTTTATATTATTATTTTAAAGTGCGATAAATCATGATGATTTTGAATTTACAAAAAGATTATTGTAAAGTCTATATTTGCTCGAAAGCAATATTTTTTCTTCGTTGAAAAACTTGACCATAGACTTCTCCCAATTTCAAGTTACGAAAATTCTTCTTGATCCAAAAAGTTTTATGGGAGGCATTCCTTGAAGTGAATGCAAAGCATGATGTTTATTCCATGCGATTATCAATGATGGGGCATTTCCTGAAGTGAATGCAAGCATGATGTTTATTTCATGCAATTATCAATGATGGGCATTCCCTGAAGTGAATGCAAGCATGATGTTTATTCCTTGCGATTATTGGATCTATTTCATTCCCTGAAGTGAATGCAAACATGGTAAATCATTATTCAATTAGAGACATAATTTCGATATAATCCAAGTATAATTGGCTGGACATCCCGTTCTGCGAGGCTACTGGTCTCAAAGGAGGTTTTTAAAGGACCTTGTGGACAGGTTTAACAATGCCGCGTACGAGGATTAAATCTTTGTTCTCTGTAATAAGGATATGTGAAAAAGGTTTTAAAGGCCCACTGGCTCTACTCCATTCCCTGAAGTGAATGTGAGATTATATTATGGAAGAAATAAAAAATCACATTAAAAGTTGTGGTCGTGGTCGAGACTATGAATATACACATGAAAAATATAGTCGTTTTAAGAATACTACTACCCGCTGGTAGCGAAGTTATAAGAATGACAAGAGTGATAAAGATCATTCTAAGGAAGTGAAATCATTTTACCAATGTGATGTTATAAACCATTGGTTTCGTACTTGTCAAACGCCAAAGTATTATGGACTTTATCCATAATCATGAATGATAAATGAAATAAAATATAAACAAAATTTGTTTATAGCGAAAATAATTATGGCGTTATTGGTCCAACTCAATTGGATATTGTTAATTTTCTCATAACCCTTGAAGGGAATAATTTACCATTTATTTATTTTCCTTATAACCTCTAACAGGAATAATTGGTTTTATTTTATTTTATTTTTTTATGTTAATTCGTTCTATTTATTATTTATTTATGTTAGTTTGCTTTATGTTTATTTATTTCACATATTATTTATTTACGCTTTATGTTATTTATTATTTGAAGAATATGATTACTTCCGGAATAAAATATACAATGAATTGTGGCTATTTATGCCTAGAATTGTAGCTATTTATGCCTAGTAGATAATGCAAGTACTCATATTGTACTTAAGCATAAGAAATATTTTTCCCATTTAAATGCAAGGGGAAATATGAGTGGTATTTCTCAAAGTACTAAAATATCAATACTTTGGAAGAGCACTTGAAAGTTTATCTCTGATAGATAATCGACTTGATATGATGTGCTATATTTTATATTTTTCGTTCCTCGAAGGGAATGATACAAAGTACATATTTTCATTACCTGGAGTAAATGAAACAAAACACATTTTGAAAGGTGCACAATTATGCATTTCTCGATTAAAATGCAAGGGAATAATGTGAGTACTATATCCGGAAGTACTAATATCACAAAAGGCTCTGGTTGAGCAAATATGTTATTATCAAATAGAACTTTATTCCATATTCACAGTGTGTTATACTCGTCAAAGTCATAAAGAGAGCAATATGATTTCGCAAACTATCCCTTTGGAAATTATAGATAACATATGTTATCAATTGGCATTTGAAATAAGTCAATATGGATATAAGTTTTCGTAGCCCAAAAGTCAGTTGAAAGCTCTAGAAGAGCTATATATTGCTACCAAAAGATAATTTCAATTGAAAGCTCCAAAAGTGCTAAATATATTCCTATTTAAAGGAACAATTTTGATGGTCGTACTAGACATGTACGAGTAAGATTGAATTACATGTTATGGTAAACAAGAAGTTTACAAATTCAGAGATATATACACATATATATAGTTGGCATGATCGGTTAGACCATCCTGATCAATAATGGTGCAGAAATTATTGAGATTTACATGCACATGTATTAAAAGAACATGTAGTTCTTACGGTGCTTATTCTCAAAGGAATGGATTAAATTCCACTTATTAAAGAACGTGAAGTTCTTGTGTTGCTTAAAGGAATTGATTAAATTCCACTTACTAAGAGAACATAAAGTTCTTGTGTTGTTTGTTCTCAAAGAATATAGATGATCCCACTTACCAAAAGAATTAAAACTTAAAGTTCTTGTACTGAAGTTAAGACTGCATGTCTTGCATATCTGAATGAAATATGGGCCCATATATCCACAAATGTGAAAAGTTTTATATGATTTTAGTATATGCATCTACATTGTTTTATCGACTTACAACCAGAAGTTTGTGAGATTGATTTTAAAAAAGATTCAGATTATGCAGTTAGACTATTCGTCTTGAAAAGCTAGTGGGTTTATGTTTTAGGCTATATCAGTTGTTACAAAGCCTATTGATTATGAAAAATATAGTTTAGCAAAATTTCAATTGGATGCCTCCTATTTAATAGCTAAACTATGAGAACAAAAGAGTTATTATTTATATGGTGTTTCCATATAGCAACACTTATACGCATCAAGCCAACGAGTTATAATAAACTCCCCGTTATGATTGGTTTTTGGTCAGAAACCATACGTTTCCCATTTTATGATTTTTGAATGTGCGATATGAATTGCTCCACCACGACGCACAAAATGGGTGAATAAAAAGGGTTGAGAATATATATTGAGTATGAGTCTCCTTTTATGTTTAAATTCTTAAACATTAATTGGAGAATCATTTATGACATGATTTTTCTCAACATCAGGGGGGGATAATAATCAGCTGGATAGAGGAAAATGAATTATCATTATCTAGATCCTCGTATATGAACTAGAAGTTCATAAGATAATTCATGTTATTACATGTCAATTGCCAGACATATTTACTGACCCAATGAGAGTAATTAAGTCTCATATACCAGCTGAAACGCTCTACGTTTAAATTACATGTTAGAGCGAGAGAATGTAAATCATGCCTGAAGCATGATAGTTGAAATGGTTCCAATGATCAAATTCTCGTAAATAGAAAGTAATATGAGATGGTCATATATTGGAGGCGGGTGCTCTTGAAGAGACCCAAGACATAACAAATAATAAAACTCTAGAAGAGTTTCAGGTACCTGAAATAAAGATTGAAATCTTGAAGAGATCTCGATGAGTTATGTCATTACGAGAATGGAACCAGAAAATTGGAAAGTTGTCGACAACGATTTTACAATCAATTTTACATAAAATACTTATATAGAAGTAAAGAAAGAAATCGAGGATCTTGTATAAAATCTATCCAGAAGTATAGATATTGAATTGGTCAATGTTGAAAGACGTTTTGAACTTCTAAAATAGAAGTATTTGGACCAGCAGTCCAAACACCTAAAGGTGTAATGCAAGTGAGGCACAAATAAGTAGTCGTAAATACGACTTGAACTATGATTTATGAAAAGTTTTAATTACTTCATGGTGGTGCAATTACTTTGGCAGTTATTGAAAATTTTACATGCGTCTAATTATTTGTGGATCCATATTTATCCTTGAAGGATCTAAAATGCTATAAGCATTTGGAAATTTCTGAGGAAATTTATTTAGACATGTCTCATGAATATTTTTGGCGCATTTGGTATAATCGCCTTAGTGAATACTAATTGAGAAAATACTATAAGAATGATCATATTTTCTTATGTATTTTATAAAGAAGTTTGGATCAAGATCCATTATGATAATTTTAGAACTCCTAAAGAGCTTCAAATTGGAAACTCATGAAGTACTTTCAATACAAGTACTTGAATCTTGACATTAAGTTTATCTCGACCTAAAGATCGAGCATTTTTATATATTTCTTTTGTCTATGAATAGACATAAGCTGAAAGAATCTTAAAGAAGATTCAATATGAATAGAGCATATCTATTGAGTATCCCAATAGTTGTAAGATTGTTGGATGTGAATAAAGATAATTATATCTTTTCTTGGTCTTGAAGCACTATATATTAGTTGGTCAAGAAATATCTATGAATATACAAAGATCATTACATTTAGATCTTCAAACATTCGTTGATGCCTCCTCAAATGTCGTAGAAATAATTGTTATGCACGAGGCAAACCAAAAATGTGTTTGGCTAAGACCATTGACCTAACATATCCAAAAGATATGTGGATTTACTTTTACAAGATATGATAAAAGCTACCTTGTGTGAAGATAATGCAAGATGTATATCTCAGTTTGAAAGTGGATACATCATGAAACATATTACTCCAAAATTTCATCTCCCACGATCTTTAGAAAAGTAATATTCAAGATTGAATTATGAAGATTCAAAGATCTTCTGTAATGTTTTCATGAGGGGGAGTAAATACGCGTTGCACTCTTTTTCCCTTAACCGAGGTTTTGTCCCAATGGGTTTTCCTGGTAAGGTTTTTAATGAGGCAACATGTTATGCGTATCAAAGATGAGTGTACTCTTTTTCCTTCACTAAAGAATTTTTTTTCCACTGGGTTTTTATCTTAGTAAGATTTTAACGAGGCACATTATCTTCACAGACATCCAAGGAGGAGTGTTATGAATATTTATCTATGTGGATGTCTATCATGATTAGAACTTTATCAAAAGAGTTTGATTTATTTATTATTAGGAATATTATCTCTATGAATTAGAGTTTAATGTATTATGTACTTCTTATGCCTATAAA
Source organism: Hibiscus tridactylites (assembly GCA_958450335.1). Taxonomy (NCBI): domain Eukaryota; kingdom Viridiplantae; phylum Streptophyta; class Magnoliopsida; order Malvales; family Malvaceae; genus Hibiscus; species Hibiscus tridactylites. Next base: position 23,857,796 of record OY288287.1, read on the forward strand.
TAGATGATTCATTGAAGGCATTGTATACAAGTTTATATTTGAGAATAATATAAATCTCTCTCTTTTTCTCATCTCTTTGTTCTTCTTGTTCTTATTCTTGTTCTTCTTTATTTTATTCACAACATAAACATATTATTTTAAATTGTGACTATTTTTAAATTAAAAATTGTATATACGAATTATGTTAGATATATTTTTTATTCTACTTATATTGGCTCAGTCAATGACATTTTTTTTAGATTTGCCACTGATTTTTACCATCAGTATATTGAATATAAATCTACATAATTTTATACTAATAATTTCGTTAATTTAATTAATCACACCCTAATTATTGTTTTGATTCCACGAATGTGACCTCGAAGCCATATCCCAATTAAAAATTGCAATTTGATTGCAAACGTTGATGCCTTTCTTTCCTTTTTCTTAAAGGAAGACCATTGGGAAACTTGCCTTTGTCCAAATATCACATGTACTAAACATTTATTTTCTCAAGTTTTAAACTTTAAGATTTATCAATTTAATACAGCCAGTAGTGGATATAATACACTTGCACATATAATAAAACCAATGGCACTTCTAGTAAATATAAACATTATATAAAACTATAGTCACTTGTTTTTTTTCTTTGTTTAATCGGCAGCGGCGCGCGGTCTTTATGTTGGTTGTCGACAGCAGGTGATTCATATTTCGTTTGTTTTATTTTTTCAAACATTTTGTTGCGCTTTCCTCTGTTTTCGTGGTATGTTTTTCTCTGTCTTTATAGTACGTTTATGCCTTATGACACATTTCTATAGTTATTTTTGCAGGTTTTGGTTGTTCGTACGATGACTTCCGCAACGCTTGTTTCTGATTCGTGTTTGTCGATGACCACATAAAGTTTGATCCCTTTTGGGTTGTTAGCCGATGTAATCTATAGCGAATCGTCGTGTTTGAGAATAGGCATGAAAAGTTGTTGCCGATTTTAGAAATTTCATCTAGTTCGTGCTTTGATAACTCCCTGTGGACCCTTAATACAATGGACCATAGAAATTTCCTTTGGTACAAAGAAGAAGTGTATGATCTGACTGGTGTAACGCTTATATTTTCTTTTTAGATTTACGATTTTCATTTTTGTTGTTCTTTTGGATGTTCTAAAACATCTATTAGGTTATGTTTTGATTTTATTTTGTTTACCAATAAAGTTGCTCGGTTAATATGTTAAAAATTATATAAAAATGCACAATGGATGGATAATTTAGAATCTAACAAAAGTCGTGATTCTCGCGTTTAGCGATATCTCAAAGTATTTAAGGGAAGTCTTTGATAAATGGAAATAGGTGAACAAAACTTTATTTGAAAAGTCAATTTTTTTATTCGACTTAAATTGTAATTTTACAAATTTGATTTGATTTGAAAATTTATTTACATGAAATTTGAATTATAAAATGAGACTCAAATAACTTAAAATTTTTAGTAGATTAATTTTCAAGTTCGAGTCGAGTCTCTTAACTTTGTTCGATAAATGTATGTCACAATTCACATATGAAAAAATATATATGTACTTCGTATATGGTTATATAATGCCACTTAAAGTGGAACCAATTAATAGTTAATACCACAACATTATAAAATATTTACAATTAAATTTAAGCAAAAACTCAAACAACTTGAAAAAAAAAATCAAATAAAATTTAACATGACAATTAATAAAATTAGCACTATAAAAAACCAATCCTCAATTTTCACATTTTACTTTAATTTGGTCACAACTCTAAAAAATCAACCCTTAACATTTTATATTATGTTAGTTTAATCCTTAATTCCATCTTTGCTTCACTTTTGTCTTCCTATCATCATCTTCTTCACCAATCAGAGACCATTGAACTTAGTTTAGCAACACAACTATGTGCAAATAACTCATTAAAACACAAAATTTTTTTTTATAAAACCCTGAAAATGTCATAACAGAACAATTAAACCAAAACAAAATTGTTGTTTTACCCAACCAATTGTTCACATCTAATGATAAAAACAGAAAAACAAATGATGCATGAATTGCATTATTTTTCGATTAATATAAACTCAAATAACACATAAAACTGGATGGTTTGTAAGTCATGTTTTTATTAAGAATAAAAGTTATTTTCTTTTTATTGATGTTAAAATTTTGTTTTGTTTAATAATATCTTAATTTTACTGATATAATAATATTTATTAATAATTATATTTTAATTTAATTATTTAGTAATTATTCGTTCGTTTCTATTTTTAAGGAATATATATCAAACACATTTTCACTTATAAAAAACAAATTTCAATTTCTTTTAACAAAATGTCATTTTTTGTTTTCGGAAAATTGAAAACTAGAAATAAAAAACAAAAACAAATTCCTTAACCAAACAAACCCTAAAAAAATTTATTTCATTATTTCAACTAAAACCATCGTATAATAAACAGATAAAATTGTTTCAAAAAATAATAAACTGTAACACCCGGGTTTAGGGGTTAGGTGAAAAAAATATTTTAATATTATTTGAGCTCGGTTTTTATAATTGAAAGAGTTCTTTAAAATTTCGGGTTTCGTTTTCAAATTAGTTGATTTAATGTGGACCAAGTTTTGAAATTTAATCCCAAATAGCCATTAATGGTGTGCCCTTGTGAATATCCCATTTCATTAAGGGCAATATGGACTTTTAGCCTTTGAATTTAAACAAACAATAAAACACCCATTTCTTCCTATTTTCCCACTATTCATCTTCCTCTCTAACGTGAAAGGAGCCCCCCCTCTTCAATCTACTATTTCATCCAAAAGCTTCTCCATTTCAACTCCAAATCGAAAGGTAAGGACGTTTTTGACTTCCCCTCATCTTCCTCTTCATAAAAGTACCTTTCATTTTAGTTTCCATGGAAGTTTTAGAAAATGTCATTCTTGGGTATTTTGATTAAAAATGAGATTTTTAAGTTGTTAAGTAAAGTATTTTGATTTAATATACTTAGTTGTGGTATAAGGAAGTCAAATGGTATATCATATATGAATTTCAAGTGATTTTGGGAATTTTCGGAATTGGGCTTTAAGAGGGTTTTTAGAGGGTTTTAAAGTGGGATTTGGGGCTGTTTAATGTTGGATTTTGGGGGCTGTAGGTAGTATGATATATGAGGATCATTTTGGGTGTAATTGGTGGTTGTTTGGATGTTTGAAATGGGAGAATTCAGTGGGTGTTAAGGGCTGCTCGAAAATTCTGTTTTTGGGGTTGATTTTGAGTGTTGGATGCTTGGTAATGTTAATCCGGGTTAGTTTCGATGATAAAATATTGATTGTGGATGTTTTGTTTGTGTTTGGGATTGATTAGAATCAAGTTTGGGCATCGGTGAAGCATCGGAAGTGAATCCGGAAAGTTGAAGGTTGTTGCTTGCTTGGTCGTTGAGCTTGGGTGGTTAGGTGAGTGGTTAATTGCTTTAAATAATTTTAAAATAGTTGGTTCGAGTATATGGACTAGGTTGGGCTTGGTAGACCCACCTAGAGTTAGGATTAGGGTGGTAGCCTAATCCTAAGCTTGATCTAGAGCCCTTGGATGAACTCATTATATGGTTGTGTATGTCTCGTATGGAATGTGGTATGAATGCTTGTGTATATTGTATTATACATGTGGGTTGAGATATGACTTGTGATGCTTGAGACATGCATGATGATGGTTGGTGGTGAGTACGTGCTAGGCACGAGATTGATTGAAATGAGTAATATGAAGTGAGTAAATATTGGCACTAGTTTACTTGAATACAAATGATCGATCATTAGGATGTTAGTGTGCACACATGAGTCTAAAGTCGCGCGTGGCCTTGGTGGCGTTGAGTCACCAAGGAGGAGTACGGGTTCGCCCGGAATTGTATTTAAATGTAGTCGGTGATGAGTGGAATCCCATCGACGGGGCGTGAGGATGAGTGGAATCCCCTCCGCGAGACCGGTGATGAGTGAAATCCCACCGTGAGGTAATGTGGTTGTTGGATGTGAGTTCCAACATGTCTATCCGCGTATTCGGGTCTTAGCTAGGTGCCAATGTTGTTTGATGTGTACATCAATATATTGAGGTTTATGATCATTGATGAGATGCTTGAATGTGATTACATGTAATGTGGAGTTAAGCTTATGATCATGACATTTATAATGTACGTTGCTCATGCATTTTATTCTCATGACTCTTGTGAATCCTTGGTATGTTGGTGAAATGTCTTGGCTAGATCGTGCTCGGACCCTGCAATGTTGAGGTTTGATTTTAGAGCTTACCCTCACTAAGCATCCTTGCTTACGCTCTCTTTGTTCAACATTGCAGATCCTTAGTTCGTGGGTTGCTCGGGCAAGTGGAGGGCCTCCAAGTGTGGTTTTTGGCTTGAGTTCATCAAGTATAGATTTTTAATGTTAGACATGTAATAGTTTGAGCAATGGGACATGTATGGTTTTGTTGGATAGTTTTTGGTTGCTAGGAGCATGTTTAGACTCCTTCATGCCTTGCTTGTGTATGGTTTGTGTTGCCATGATGAATGTTAACTCATGCCTAAATTGCTCTTTTGAATGTTAGTTAAATGCCTTAGAGGCCATCCTTATGTTTGAATGATGATTGAATGATTGCATGTTTGTGGGGTTTTGCCTTAGTGTTAGACTTGTCTAAATCTTGTTGAAGCATGCTAATATGGTTGGTAAGCCTTAAGTTGAATTGTTGTGGTGTTGTAAGGTGTTTCGGTGGTGTTTTGGGGCATCCTTGTGCCTTAAAACAGCCCAGTCGAGTCTGCAGACAGGGGGCGTTTCGGAACGGGTCCCCATGTTCCGGAACGGTTCCTTTGCAAATGGCCTGCCGTTTCGAAACGGATGAGGATCGTTTCGGAACATTTTTGCTACTGGAATTTTGAGAAATTGACGAGATGAAGGCGTTCCGAAACGGGCCTTTGATGTTTCGAAACGGTCAAATCTCGTTGACCACGAGATATTGACCGTCAAGGTTGTTCCGATACGGGTCACCCCTGTTTCGGAACGGTCACCTTATGGTTGACCCTGGCCTGTTGACTAAGTCAAGGCGTTTCGGAACACCCTAAGGGAGTTTCGAAACGGCCTGCTGTAAAACATTAAAATGAGTTGTTTAATGTTTGGTTGGTCGATGTACGTTGCAAATGTTTGTATTCCCGCTGCTGTGCCTTATGTAGGATTAATTTACACATATAGACAAGATAAAACAAAAAGAAAATTTTAGGGTCGTAAACCGAGGGGAAACCTTAACGAGTTTCGCTTCGGTTTTCCCCGTGTGGCCACTCGGACCGGTCATCCGACCAGACCGGGACGAGGGGGTTACACTTGTTGGTATCAGAGCCTAAGGTTACCGAGACCTTGGGCAGATAAGTGAGGTAAGTTTAAGTTTTTAAATTGAATTGCACGGTGTTTGCTTGTTTTGCAAGAATGATTGCTTGTGTGACAAGTATGTTGATTGTTTTATTTTAAAGCATGTGTGTGTGGGTCCCATTGCTACTATTACATTGGAAAAATGATTTTTAAGTGAGGGAACGTACTTGAACACTTGGAAGCCTTGCCTTGCTAACCCAGCTTGTATGTTTTGTTGTTGTGGTTGTAGTTAATATCTGTGAGAGCGATGTCTAGACCGAGAGGTAGACCGAGGTTGGTTCGTCAGGAACCACGAGTTGCGGCTCCTGTTGAGCCAGCAGTTGGTGTGGAGGCTCACCTTGAGGGGCCGGTGGCCGCGGGAGTTGGCGCTCCTCCACCACCTCCACCACCACCACCTCCTCCACCTGGAGTTGGGGGCGAGGATGGAGCCGGAGGAAATGGACCACAAGGTGGCCAGGGTGGCCAAGGTCCAGCTGGAATTGACATGACTCTGCTTGTGCAAGCAATAGCGGGAGCATTCCAGGCCGCAGTTGCGGGAGCTCAGGCTGCAGCTCAGCCTAGGTGTGATGATGCTAGTCTACCTTTGGAGAGGCTCCGTAGCTTAGGGGCCGAGGAGTTTAGAGGATCTACTCCGGAGAGGTCGAAGTTGTGGTTGGAGAAGACAGTTCGTATCTTGGCTCAGATGGGTTGTGCGGGCGCACGTAGATTGGGTTGTGTGATCTCATTGCTTCAGGGTGATGCCTACACCTGGTGGGTCACCATTACTACCGGGGTTCCAGAGACCGAGATTGATTATGAGTTCTTTGAGTCTGCTTTCCGGAAGAGGTACTTGGGACCGAGGTACCTAGATGAGAAGAATAGAGAGTTTATGGCTCTCACTCATGGAGATGCTTCTGTGACTGATTATGAGATTCGTTTCGTTCGTCTGAGTCAGTATGCTCCGGAGTTAGTGCCTACTGAGAGGGCTCGATGTGATCGTTTCAGATACGGACTTCATGAGGAGGTTAAGAGGTATACCTTAGCTTCTGATTATTCTGACTTTGATGTCTTGGTTGCTAGAGCCAAGGACATTGAGCACAGCTTGGGGCTGGCCAAGCGTTCTAGGGGATCTAGTTCTGGTAAGAGGCACAACAACTTTGATGGTAGAGATGCTAAGAGACACAGAGGTGGCGGACATCAGTTTGACCATAGACGTGGCGGTGGCCACCATAGTAGGGGCCATCAGGGCCATAGAGGAGGAGGGCGTTTGCCCGAGTGTACCCGTTGTGGGAGACAACATGCTGGTGAGTGTTGGGGTAATTTCCATGCTTGTTGGAACTGTGGTTCGAAGGACCACTTTAGGAGGGATTGCCCGCATCAGGCGGCTCAGGCTCCTGCGAGAGCGAATGATTTTCAGAGAGGCCGTGGGCGCGGTCGTGGCTACTTCCAGCCTAGGGCTGATGCACCTAGGGTAGATGCTCAGAGAAACCTTGCTCATGTTGTGGCTGTGCAGCCAGAGGCGGGAGGACCAGTGAGAGTCTATGCTCAGAGAGAGGTCGGGAACGACACCGATGTGATAGCAGGTAATTTCGAGTTACAGTCTATGTCTTTGTTTTCTTTGGTTGATTCGGGTTCTACGCATTCCTACATTTTGAGTGAGCATGCACAGAAGTTAGGTATCCCTGTTGAGATTTTAGATGTAGGTATGCATGTTACTAGTTCTTTTGGTGAGATAGTCGTGGTTAGACGTATGTATAGAAGGTGTCCACTGAAGATTCAGGGTCATGTGTTTTCAGTTGATATGATGGAACTTCCTTTCTACGGTTTTGATATTATATTGGGTATGGATTGGTTGGTTGAGCATCAGGCTAGTGTGGATTTTGAGACAAAGAGAATTTCTCTGAAGCTTTCTGATGACTACGAGGTAGTGGTAGTGGGCGAGAACATTAAGTTCTTGTCTAATGTGGTGTCAGCTTTAGAGGCTCAAAGGTTGATGGACTCTGGATGTGGGGCCTATTTAGCTTATGTTATGAATCCGGACATGAGTGAAGCTAGACCGAAAGATATCAGAACAATGAGTGACTTTCCAGATGTGTTTCCTGAAGAGTTGTCGGGTTTGCCTCCCGACAGAGATGTTGAGTTTGTGATTGAGACAGTTTCAGGGTCTAACCCAGTTTCGATAGCTCTGTATCGTATGGCTCCGAAAGAGTTGAAAGAATTGAAGAGTCAGTTGCAAGAATTATTAGACCGTGGTTTCATTAGGCCTAGTAGTTCTCTGTGGGGTGCTCCAGTGTTGTTTGTGAAAAAGAAAGATGGTAGCATGCACATGTGTATTGACTATAGACAGTTGAATCAGTTGACTGTGAAGAACAAGTATTCGTTGCCTCGTATAGATGATTTGTTTGATCAGTTGAGAGGTGCTTTAGTGTTCTCGAAGATAGATCTAAGATCCGGGTACTATCAGTTGAAAGTGAAAGAGTGTGATGTTCCGAAGACAGCTTCTAGGACTAGATATGGTCACTATGAGTTTCTTGTGATGCCATTTGGGCTCACGAATGCACCAGCAGCATTCATAGACATGATGAATAGAATTTTTAGAGACTATCTAGACCGTTTTGTAGTTGTCTTCATTGATGATATACTTGTGTATTCGAAGACAGAAGAAGAGCATGATGAGCACTTGAGATTTGTCTTACAGAGATTGTTGAGGAATCAGTTGTATGCGAAGCTTAGTAAATGTGAGTTCTGGATTCAAGAGGTTGTATTTCTTGGCCATGTTGTTTCGGCCGAAGGTATCCGAGTTGATCCATCGAAGATTGGGGCTATTGTTGAGTGGAAACAACCTAAGTCCGTGACCGAGATTAGGAGTTTCCTAGGACTAGCCGGTTACTATAGGAGGTTTGTTGATGGCTTCTCTAGAGTAGCTGCTCCCTTGACTAAGTTGTTGCAAAAGGGAGTCAAGTTTGAATGGTCAGATGCAAGACAAAAGGCCTTTGAAAAATTGAAAGAAGCCTTGACGAATGCTCCAGTGTTAGTGCAGCCTGTTTCAGGTAAGGAGTTTGTGATTTACAGTGATGCTTCCTACGTAGGCTTAGGATGTGTTTTGATTCAAGATAGGAGAGTTGTTGCTTATGCTTCTAGATAGTTGAAGATTCATGAGAAGAACTATCCTACCCATGATATAGAGTTGGCCGCAGTTGTTTTTGCATTGAAGATTTGGCGTCACTATTTGTATGGTGAGAAGTGTATAGTTTACACCGATCACAAGAGCTTGAAGTACTTGATGACACAGAAAGAGTTGAACTTGAGACAGAGGAGATGACTAGAGTTATTAAAAGATTATGATTTGACCATTGAGAACCATCCGGGTAAAGCAAACGTAGTAGCCGATGCTTTGAGTAGTAAAGTGGTCGTTGAGTTGAGAGCTATGTTTGCTAGATTGAGTGTGTCTGATGATGGTGGTTTGATCACCGAGTTGCAAGTGAAGCCTTCTTTGATTCAGTTGATTAGAGAGAAGCAGTTGCAAGATGCGAGCCTAGTTCCTCATATTCAAGACATAGCCGAAGGAAGATCGACTGAGTATAGTTTCAGTGGTGAGAGCTTGTTGTGCTTTAGAGATAGAATTGTTGTACCGGAAGATGTTGAGCTGAGACGTCAGATTTTGAGTGAAGCACATTCGAGTCCCTTTTCCATGCATCTGGGTAGTACCAAGATGTACCGAGATTTGAAGAATGATTACTACTGGGTTGGTTTGAAGAGAGATGTAGCCGAGTATGTGAGCCGTTGCATGGTTTGTCAGAGAGTGAAGGCAGAACATCAGGTTCCTTCAAGTTTGCTACAGCCTTTGAAGATTTCGGAATGGAAATAGGAGAGGATCACCATGGATTTTGTATCGGGGTTGCCCTTGTCTCCTTCGAAGAAGAACTCCGTTTGGGTGATTGTTGATAGGTTCACTAAGTGTGCTCACTTCTTAGCAGTGAACACCACGGATTCCTTAGACAAGTTGGCAAACTTGTACATCCGCGATATTGTGAGACTTCATGGAGTTCTGAAGTCTATTGTTTCAGATAGGGATCCTAGATTTACTTCGAGGTTCTGGAGTTGCTTGCATAGTGCTTTGGGTAGCCGTTTGCATTTCAGCACATCTTATCATCCACAGTCCGATGGGCAGTCAGAGCGAGTGATACAGATTCTAGAGGATATGCTTTGTTGTTGTGTGATTGATTTTCAGGGATCTTGGGAGAAGCACTTACCGTTGGTTGAGTTTGCTTACAACAACAGTTATCAGTCTAATATTCAGATGGCACCCTATGAGGCTTTGTATGGTAGACGATGTAGGACTCTGATTTGTTGGGCTGAGACAGGTCAGAGGTTGTTACCTATGCCAGACTTGCTTAAGGGAACCACAGAAAAGGTGAAGTTGATTTGTGACCGTTTGAAAGCAGCTTCCGATCGTCAGAAGTCTTATGCAGATTTGAAGAGGAAAGAGATTGAGTAATCAGTAGGTGAGAAAGTGTTTCTGAAAGTATCTCCGTGGAAGAAGGTAATGAGATTTGGCCGAAAGGGCAAGTTGAGTCCGAGGTTCATTGGTCCGTATGAGATAGTTGAGCGGATTGGGCCTGTAGCTTATCGTTTGAGGTTACCTTCGGAGTTAGAGAAGATCCATGATGTCTTTCATGTGTCTATGCTTAGGAGATATAGATCGGATCCTTCGCATGTGATGCCCGTTGAGGAGATAGAGTTAAATCCGGGTTTGTCCTATAATGAAGAACCCGTTGAGATACTTGCTTCTGATAACAAGGTGTTGCGTGGCAAGACTATAGAGTTGGTCAAGGTGTTGTGGAGACATAGAGGTGTGGAAGAGGCCACGTGGGAGAGGAAAGCGGATATGGTTGAGCAGTTTCCGTATCTGTTTCCACCAGGTAATTTCGGGGACGAAATTCCTTAAGTGGGGGAGAGTTGTAACACCCGGGTTTAGGGGTTAGGTGAAAATAATATTTTAATATTATTTGGGCTCAGTTTTTATAATTGAAAGGGTTCTTTAAAATTTCGGGTTTCGTTTTCAAATTAGTTGATTTAATGTGGACCAAGTTTTGAAATTTAATCCCAAATAGCCATTAATGGTGTGCCCTTGTGAATATCCCATTTCATTAAGGGCAATGTGGACTTTTAGCCTTTGAATTTAAACAAACAATTAAAACACCCATTTCTTTCTATTTTCCCACTATTCATCTTCCTCTCTAACGTGAAAGGAGCCCCCCTCTTCAATCTACTATTTCATCCAAAAGCTTCTCCATTTCAACTCCAAATCGAAAGGTAAGGACGTTTTTGACTTCCCCTCATCTTCCCCTTCATAAAAGTACCTTTCATTTTAGTTTCCATAGAAGTTTTAGAAAATGTCATTCTTGGGTATTTTGATTAAAAATGAGATTTTTAAGTTGTTAAGTAAAGTATTTTGATTTAATATACTTAGTTGTGGTATAAGGAAGTCAAATGGTATATCATATATGAATTTCAAGTGATTTTGGGAATTTTCGGAATTGGGCTTTAAGAGGGTTTTTGGAGGGTTTTAAAGTGGGATTTGGGGCTGTTTAATGTTGGATTTTGGGGGCTGTAGGTAGTATGATATATGATGATCATTTTGGGTGTAATTGGTGGTTGTTTGGATGTTTGAAATTGGAGAATTCAGTGGGTGTTAAGGGCTGCTCGAAAATTCTATTTTTGGGGTTGATTTTGAGTGTTGGATGCTTGGTAATGTTAATCCGGGTTAGTTTCGATGATAAAATATTGATTGTGGATGTTTTGTTTGTGTTTGGGATTGATTAGAATCAATTTTGGGCATCGGTGAAGCATCGGAAGTGAATCCGGAAAGTTGTAGGTTGTTGCTTGCTTGGTCGTTGAGCTTGGGTGGTTAGGTGAGTAGTTAATTGCTTTAAATAATTTTAAAATAGTTGGTTCGAGTATATGGACTAGGTTGGGCTTGGTAGACCCACCTAGAGTTAGGATTAGGGTGGTAGCCTAATCCTAAGCTTGATCTAGAGCCCTTGGATGAACTCATTATATGGTTGTGTATGTCTCGTATGGAATGTGGTATGAATGCTTGTGTATATTGTATTATACATGTAGGTTGAGATATGACTTGTGATGCTTGAGACATGCATGATGATGGTTGGTGGTGAGTACGTGCTAGGCACGAGATTGATTGAAATGAGTAATATGAAGTGAGTAAATATTGGCGCTAGTTTACTTGAATACAAATGATCGATCATTAGGATGTTAGTGTGCACACATGAGTCTAAAGTCGCGCGTGGCCTTGGTGGCGTTGAGTCACCAAGGAGGAGTACGGGTTCGCCCGGAATTGTATTTAAATGTAGTCGGTGATGAGTGGAATCCCATCGACGGGGCGTGAGGATGAGTGGAATCCCCTTCGCGACCGGTGATGAGTGAAATCCCACCGTGAGGTAATGTGGTTGTTGGATGTGAGTTCCAACATGTCTATCCGCGTATTCGGGTCTTAGCTAGGTGCCAATGTTTTTTGATGTGTACATCAATATGTTGAGGTTTATGATCATTGATGAGATGCTTGAATGTGATTACATGTAATGTGGAGTTAAGCTTATGATCATGAAATTTATAATGTACGTTGCTCATGCATTTTATTCTCATGACTCTTGTGAATCCTTGGTATGTTGGTGAAATGTCTTGGCTAGATCGTGCTCGGACCCTGCAATGTTGAGGTTTGATTTTAAAGCTTACCCTCACTAAGCATCCTTGCTTACGCTCTCTTTGTTCAACATTGCAGATCCTTAGTTCGTGGGTTGCTCGGGCAAGTGGAGGGCCTCCAAGTGTTGTTTTTGGCTTGAGTTTATCAAGTATGGATTTTTAATGTTAGACATGTAATAGTTTGAGCAATGGGACATGTATGGTTTTGTTGGATAGTTGTTGGTTTCTAGGAGCATGTTTAGACTCCTTGATGCCTTGCTTGTGTATGGTTTGTGTTGCCATAATGAATGTTAACTCATGCCTAAATTGCTCTTTTGAATGTTAGTTAAATTCCTTAGAGGCCATCCTTATGTTTGAATGATGATTGAATGATTGCATGTTTGTGGGGTTTTGCCTTAGTGTTAGACTTGTCTAAATCTTGTTGAAGCATGCTAATATGGTTGGTAAGCCTTAAGTTGAATTGTTGTGGTGTTGTAAGGTGTTTCGGTGGTGTTTTGGGGCATCCTTGTGCCTTAAAACAGCCCAGTCGAGTCTGCAGACAGGGGGCGTTTCGGAACGGGTCCCCTTGTTCTGGAACGGTTCCTTTTGCAAATGGCCTGCCGTTTCGAAACGGATGAGGGTCGTTTCGGAACATTTTTGCTACTGGAATTTTGTGAAATTGACGAGATGAAGGCGTTCCGAAACGGGCCTTTGATTTTTCGAAACGGTCAAATCTCGTTGACCACGAGATATTGACCGTCAAGGTCGTTCCGATACGGGTCACCCCTGTTTCGGAACGATCACCTTATGGTTGACCCTGGCCTGTTGACTAAGTCAAGGCGTTTCGGAACACCCTAAGGGAGTTTCGAAACGACCTGCTGTAAAACATTAAAATGAGCTGTTTAATGTTTGGTTGGTCGATGTACGTTGCAAATGTTTGTATTCTCGCTGTTGTGCCTTATGTAGGATTAATTTACGCATATAGACAAGATAAAACAAAAAGAAAATTTTAGGGTCGTAAACCGAGGGGAAACCTTAACGGGTTTCGCTTCGGTTTTCCCCGTGTGGCCACTCGGACCGGTCATCTGACCAGACCGGGACGAGGGGTTACATAAACACATTAAATGTAACTATAATATAGATTAAGTATGATTGACAATAATTCATCGAAGTATTTTGAATATAAACAAATCATATTCTCTTAAATTAAAATCTAAAGAATTTTTCTTCTAAATTAATATATGAATTATTTATATTTTCTTAAATGGGTACCTACAGAGTTTTACTTTTAAATGGTATTCAAATTTTAATTCCACCAAATATTTTGGTACTTTTATTAATAATTTTAGTTTCGAAATTTATACATTACATCACTTTGGTCATAATTTGAAATAATTCAATATATTTAACAATTAATATTTTAAAACAATCAATTTAGTCTCTTTGTGATATTGTCAAACCAAACGAATACTATAACAATTAATATTCTAAAATAATATAACAATTATGAGGAGGCGGACAAACGATTGATATTTGTATTTTACCATAAAACAACAAATAAGTTGATAGTATTAAACTTTTATTGTACCATGAAAGTAATAATAATTATGATGAGAAGGACAAACGATTTAGGAGAATAACAAATACTAATTTTTTGTACCATGAAAATAATATAACAATTATGAGGAGATGGACAAACGATTCGAGAGAAAACTAAATAGCAAATTAATAAAATATTTAAATAAAATAATTAAATTTTATTAAATTGTTTTAAATTAAAATCAAATTTAGAATGATAAAATTTTTGTATCAATTTAAAAAAGTGCAAAGTACAGGAACTAGTTTAGAAACAAAAATTCTTTAAATATCAATTAGAAGAAAGTGCTTAATTCATACTCCTATACTCATTATTTGAGTATAATTTTATGTGATAAGTGTGATGAATATATATATATATATATATATATATATATTTTATAGTCTATATTTAAGATTTGTAGTTCTCCTTTTCGAAAATATCGTCACTAAAGTTTGAACTTATATTTTTTATCATTGTACACAATACTAATTTGTATATATATATATTTAAACAATTAAAATACATTAAAAATATGGATTAATATCCTATACACTGGCGGTAGAAAATTTTTATTTCCACAAGCGCCTCAATTATAGGGTTTAGGGTTAGTGTTTAGGGTTTAGAGTTTAGGGGTTTTAGTGTAAAAGTTTAGAATTTAGGGTTTATGTTTAGAATTTAAGAATTAGGGTTAGAATTTAGGGTTTAGGGTTAGTGTTTAGTTTTAGGGTAATATGGGTGGAGATTTAGGTTTTAACCTATAAACCCTGAATTTTAACCCTAAACCCAAAATTCTATCAACAATCCCTAAATTCAAAACTACTACACTTATACCCCTAAATTTTAAACCCTAAACGAAGTCCCTAACCCCTAAAACTAAGGCGCTTGTGTAAAAAAGTTTCCACAAGCGCTTGTGTATAGAACAATTACCCTAAAAATATTTGTATCATAGATTATTTATATTTTATCTGAGTCTCAATGTACAATAATTTTTTAACGTATCACATAATAAATTTGTATATAATATTAAGTAATGAGATTGATATAAAAAATAGTTTAATATTGTTTAAGCATGTCTTAAGTTCGAGGCGTTGTATATGCAGAAAATCTTCGCTGAGAGACCTACTCACCAAAATCTGGTGTAGGGTGTGCATTTCAGATATCCGACCCGATTCGATCCGAAATTTTGGATATGTATTTTAGTGATCCGTATCTGATCCGAAATTTCAGATATCTGACCTAATTTTCGAATATTTGAAATTTCGGATCGGATATTCGGATATCCGAATATCTGAAATTATGAGTTAATTTAATTATTTTTTGAATTTGGCGGTCTTATCCATGAATATTTTAAGTTTTCGAATATAAAAATCAACAAATTATTGAGTATAACAAATTATTTGTATCCGTAAAAATATCATTTTTTTCATATATAACAAGTAAAAGTATCGAATATAACAAGATTCATATCTATAAAAATGAAATTTTCAGATATCAGATATCTGATCCGAATGTAAAATCACTCTCCGTATCCGATCCGAAATCTTCAGATATTCGATCTGAATTATCTAAAAAATAAAAAACGAATCGGATATCCAAAATTTCGGATCGGATCAATTGGATTGAATTTTTTTACACACCCCTAATCAAGTGTACAATGTAAATCGGTTCAAATTAATTAAGACGAAACTATAAAAACCGAGAAAAAAAATAATGAGATTGATATGGAAATTTTGGGCGGTGGCCGCTCTTGCCGTCAAAATAATTTTGGACCGCCTCTTGTATGCCACGTACCACATGTGCAAATTTGTGATCCTCTTCACAACAATGATTCTTCTTATATTCGTATTTTCCCCCCAACATAGCTTTCTCCGGCATAAATATCTTCATACACGTGTATTGTTTTTTCCAAAAAAAATATATTAGTAAAATTTCATTATATATATATATTTGCTTTTGAAACGGTTCGAGAATATATATGATTTTTTAAATAGTATTAAAATGATTATAAATTAATATTTATTTATATATATTTTTAATTATTGACAAAGCACACACATTTTACAGAAAAAAAAAATTAAATCTAAATTTACTATGATAATCATCTTCTTTTTTATTTGAACACTCGTTGGATTTGAATGTATATGAATTTTAATAAAATGATAAAGGTTTACATTGAACTCTAGTGAAGTGATACTTTGAACTTTATATTACTCTAATTTATTATAATCGTTTCATAAGTTAAAAATGTTGTATTTTAAAGATAATTACCATAAAACAAACTTAAAAAGAAGTAAAGTTATTGAACTCGTGGAGTAGTCTCAGTGATAAAGGATGATGTATTTCATCTAGGTGACCTGAGTTCAAATATTATGTGTGCATAGTGTGTGCGTATTATTTAGAGTGCCGAAAAGAAATATATAATTTATGTACTGTATAAGAATGTTTGCAACGAATAAAAACTGACTGTTTTATATTTTTTATGTCTCATACTAAAAATATAAAAGTTTAGAGTTTAAGATTATAATTTTAAAAATTAGAAATAAATAAATTTTTTAAAGTTTAAAATTTAAATTTAAAGTCGAAACTTAACATTTATTTTTTAATGTTGAGAAATATATACGCTCCGAAAATGATTAGATTTTTGTTCGTTTGCAACTTTGGTGCAATGCCGATATGTACAGGAAAATAAGAATATAAAAAAAAATAAAAAAATAAGTGTTTTTTTTATCATAAAAAAATTTAGTGTTAAATAAAAACGATTGCCCATTTTCACCAGAGCTTGCCAGAAAGCAAAGCAACCATGCTTTTGATGTTAGAAATCCACCATCCGCTTCAACTCAACCCAGAACAACTTTGGCCAAAAACAGAGAAAAAAACCCAACCCAGAACTCAACTCAAACCCATCAAAAAGACAAGATTTTTATCTTGTCCCCTTAACGGTTTTTTAGTTTCTTGTCCCACTTCTCTTCCTTAGTTGATATAACAGCTGAGTTTCTGCTTAAATGTTTCCAAATTATTGCATGAGAATTAGAACTTGCCAGGTATGTTGATTTTCCTTTTTGTTTCATAAATGTTGCTCTAAAGTAAATAATATATTCTTTTTTGTAAGAAAGTAATGATTGTGAAGGTAAGGAAAACCAGCAAAAAAAAGTTTTTTTTTAATATTTGGGGTTAATTTTTTCTATGCATTGTTTGTATTTGATATTTGGATGCTTCTATGAAACCACTAAAATGGTTCCTGGTTTTTGTTGCCTAACAGTAGGTTGATAAGCAACTTGTTATTTAATTAATCATTTTGTTTTAGCCTTTTGATATATTTTTCATTATTGGAATTTGGTTCTGTTAGGAGTTAGGACCAGTTTGCAAAGTTTTTTCACGTGAATCAGTGTCCTTTGTGTTCAAATTCTCACTATTATGGATCCTTGTGTACTGGAAAAGAATCCGAATTTCGGTTCTTACTTTCTTGCTAATTTAATAACAAGATCATGGTTGGTAGAGTGTTTGAAAATTTGTAGTAGATAGGGTGTTTGAAAATATTCCACTTGATTTTTCCTATTCTGATTCTATATAATATGAATTGTTTCAAGACTTGAGAGAGGAAATGGGGTGCCTGCTATCGACACCGGATGTTGCGGTGGGAGCCGGAAGGAGGCCGAAAAATATTGGGGAAATTGTAGTTTATGTTCCTGGACTGAGAATTCCGAGGCCACTCGATTTTGCTCAGCCACTTGGTGATGGGATATCAAAGAGCTTGGTCGAACGCTTATCGGCGCTTAGAACTCGTATAGAGGTCATGGCAGGTCAAGAAGCACCTATGACTACTAAGCCGAGAAGAACAGCCACACAGCACGGTTTGATGACTTTTTTAAGGCTGAGATTGTCTGCTGTAATTGTTTGATGTTCTTGTTTAATTAAACATCGATCTTATAATGCAGGAGGTTCGACGTTGACTGACCTGCAGCAGGCTCTCGAGGATTATCTTCCGGTTTTGTTGGGGCTAGTTGAAAATGGTATCTACATGATTAACTATATATGTGCCGTAAATTATGAATTCGATATAACCTTAAAAATGTTGAGAATGCATCAGACAATGTGAAGGAAGAAAATGGATGTTCAATGATTCTTGTCTGTAGCTCGGAAGAGATCTTCCTTTTTGTCATGTTCTCTGTTTCTGAAGCAAGTTTTATCCTTTTGACCACATACAGATAACCGGCTAAAACATAACTTGCGGTTCTGTTGGATAAATCAGGAAGATGATGTGGAGGTGAATTAAATCAGACACGAATCATAATTTTCATACCTTAGTCCCTTCAATGTCTACAGTTTCCCTTTCAAAGAGTTTTCTATCATGCAGGAAACTACCATGTCGGATTCTAGGTACGAGGTACTATCAGTGTTGCACTTGATGGCAATTCTATTGTTGTCACAAGCCAATTTATTGCTTCTTCCAAATAAATCTACCGGTGGCTATCAGAATACATCAGTAGAAGGTGAGGGTAATTAGTTCTTTTTGATGAATCTGATGCGGTAACAAGTTTATTCTTGCACTTTCAATGCTCGTTGCTATTGAACAACATGATTTTTTTCTGCAACATTTTGTATACAAGTGTGAAAATGCATAGAGTATAAGTTCCTTCTACATATTTTACGAATACAAACAGATGCCATGTGAGGGTTTACCGAGAATTTTCCGTACCAAAGGTTGCATTTAGTTATGCATCATGACTTTCTTAGACCCTTAGTTTTGTAAGAAGGATGTTCACGCTTTAATTTACTAGCATAAACATGCTAGGTTGCTTCAATCCATCTTTTAATGGTGGCACAAGTAAGGTTTCTTAATGTATGAGACCACAGTTTTCTTATAGCAAACATCCCGGAACTAAATTTACTTTAGTTATAGTCTCTATTTTAACTTATATTTAGAAAGCTTTAGTTCTTTTCCATCTTTGCAATGTTTTCTTCCTTTTGGATAATTAATTGGGTGCCACAACCAGGGGTGGCCTTCCCTTATCCGTTATTCACTTGAATAACCGATCCTTAGGTCGTTGGTACCTCGGGGCTATACATTAGATGTTTCTTTCCATTGATTTCCTTGCACTTAAACTGTGACCTTCTCTATTAATCTAACTACATCTACCGTTTTCTTTACTTCACTAAGAGTGCAAACGAGCATCGATCCATATTTTCTTAAAGGCAGCCGGATATCTCGATTTTGCTGTGCAGAAAGTTCTTCCCCAGCTGCCCTTGGAACTTAGGTTTGCTCAAAAGATTTCTGCCTAGTAGTAATCCTGAAATGAATTCTAATACATGTTTCATTGCCCTTGTGTATCAAAATTCACTGAAAGGACTAAGCAGTGCTCGAAACTGTTGTTTCTCGCAGGAATGATTTGCCGTTAGACCTGACAGAGGGAGTGCTCAAATCCCTTTGTTTGCAAGCATTAGGTCAGGTAACGTTTTCGTGATTGGCGAGGCTGATTTCATTTTTTAAGGACCTAAGAGTATATATAATCATTTAGACAAAGGCTATTTCACTCTTTAGATCGAACTATGGACAATGGCGGTCTTAATATCTAAGTTATAGCAAAATTTGCAGTAATGTAATGCATGGTATAATGGTACAGCTCAAATATCATATTTCTAATTAAAGAAATCGAAGGCTGCTTGTCGAATTCTGCTGCCTTTAATTTCCAAATATTTACAGGGTGTTGAGATTCAACTGGGAATGGCAATCGATAGCATTAAGGCCACACTGGCAGTGAAAAGGAGGCTAGCATGTGAGATTGTTAAATATTGGCATCAGGTAAATTTATCATTCCTTGCTTGCAATCAGTACACTACACATACATACGTACGTACATACATACATACATGCACACATACATACACATTTGTATGTATGCAGTATGTATGTATGTATAAAATCGCATCGTCTTTGACAATTTTCTTGTTTATACACACAAAATGCAGGCTCATGAGTACATAAAGGACCTTCCACTAGCAAATGGATGGGGAGAAAAGCACAAGCTTTTCGTTAAGTGGAAGCACATTGAAGCTAAGGTACAATTCTCCTTACGATCTTATGGAGATCGAAATGCTCTCAATAAAAATTTGTCCCTTACAAACTTACATGCGAAAATGCCTAATTCACTGTTTAAGAAGCTTGTTCGACTGAACATTTATCGACAGTAACTGGCTCACTTTACACAGTCCTCTCGATGGTAGGGTTCTAAACATGAACATTACACATCCTTTTTATGTTCCAGGCTGCCGCATACTATCTTCACGGATTAATCCTCGAAGAAGGGAACACATCTGCCGGCATCACTGCAGCTGCTCTCCAAGCAGCAGAAGAGTATCTCAAAGAAAGCAAAAAGGCTTGCGAAGCGTTCCATACGGCTCTCCCTTCGTCACGGTAGTTTACTTCTGACCTTTCTTTGTGGATAACTAAATGAAAACAGAACATATTAGCTTGTCTCAGAGCTGACATTGGTTTAGGGAGTTGTGTATAGTTTGTTAGATGCTGTGGATATTCGTCTTCACTTATACGATACCGATTGTTTTTGGTCCAGCAATCCTCCTCTCTGGGGAGCTAGCAAGTATCTTTCCGAGAAGATTCCGAACGATATACCAAGCAAAACGGTCAACACGGATTCACAAAAACATGAACTGTAAGTGCCCTTTTTTCTTCTTAAGCCATGGTTGAACTTCCTTCCTTTTCAACTCTTTAGATTTTAGTTTGGGGATAAAATAACATTAGCCCCTGAATTTTGCAACTTTTACCAACTTGTTCACTGAACTTTTCTTTGGGTCCACATTAGTCCCGAAACTCGACAAATCTTCCAATTTGATCTCTAAACTTGGATTTTTAGTCTTTTTGATGACATGGCATTATGAGACTATGCCACTCATCACCTGAAAATTTTAAATATAATATATATTTGTAATGACATGGCACAATCTCAGAGTGTTGCATCATCAAAAGGACTAAATTGGGAAAAGTTGCCAAGTTCCATGACCAAAAAATGTTCAATGATCAAGTTAGGAGAAGTTGCTAAGTTCATGGATCAAATGTTGCTTTATCTCTTCAGATTAATAGAATAGAAGTATGATGATAATATGATGGGTAAAAGTACCATACAAGTCCTTGTAGTATAGTGTGTAGTACATTCTGGTCCCTCTACTTCTAAAATGAGTAAAAAGAGCTTGGTACATTAGAAAAATGAGCAAAATGGTCTTTCTTATAACCATTATTTTTTATGAGTTGGAATTAATTAAATGTTGTGGAATATAAATGATTATTTTGCTCGTTCTTCCAAATACATGGATAATTGTGATCATTTTGGAAGTACAAGGACTAAAATGCACTTCATGCTATAGTACAGGGGCCTGTACAATACTTGTACAAGGGGAAATGCTGGAGATGATACTTTAGAAACTCGATTTATTTCGAATCGATCCCATGACATTGGTTAAATTGGAAAAACATACTGATTTTGTTTAGTTTGGATTCCAGGATAATGCAGGTAGCTCCAGCATTGCCAGACTTTCAATTGTCCTTAAAACCTGATGAATATCAGCTTCCTTCAATGGATCCCTCCTGGAATCAGGTTCATAACAATTGAACATGAGATGTGTATCAAATATTGCAAAATAATTATAATGTTTGGATCTAATCAAGTTGTTTAGTTTCTTCCAATATTTAGCATTTGCCATTCATCATTCCCTCTTTCTTTATATTTTAGTATAATTTGAGTTTTATCGTTTACAAAAAAAGCTAATTTTTTTAATTAATCAGAATTTAATCTTCGTAACCAATAATCAGTCGGTCTGTCTAGTGTTATTGGAATAACACGTATCTCTAAAGCAAGGTCACGGGTTTCTAGTAAGAGCCTTCTAAACTGGTTGGATACCGATAATTGAAACAACAAATGATAATTCTCTTATTCATTTTTTACATATAAATTATTGGTTTTAGCTAAAATTATAATTCTCTTACTAAATTTTTACACATGATTTTATTTGTTTTAGCTACTACTACCGATTAATAATGATACAACTTCAATACACATGTTGTAAAGCTTATACAAGTTTTTAGTTTTAGAGGTTAGGTGTTTAGTTTAGGGATTACGTTTTAGGATTTAAAATTTAAGGTATAAGGTTTAATTTTTAGGGTTTAAGATTAAAATTTTAGGATTGATATTATAGGTATATAGGCTTGTGTAAAATAAATTTTACATAGTCTATATGTATCACAATTTTACCCACTATACAGAGAGGTGGCAAACGGGTTAATTGGTTCGGGTTCGGTTCAGATCATTTCGGTTTTAGTTATTTCGGGTCTGATATTATTCGATTTAGTTCGGTTCTATTGTGCTTTGGGTCATTTTGGGTCGGTTGATTTTCAGTTCGGGTCAATGAGAGATCGGTCGGTTTTAGTCAAGATTTTAAGTTGGTCGGTTTTTTACACCCTTTATATGAATTTATAAAGCCAATATATTTGACTTTTTGGTGAGTTGTGCGGTTATTCATATCTCATCTTTCTTTATTTCTATTAATATCTTTTATTTATTTCGGGTTCTCTTCGGTTTGGTTCCATCGGTTCGGGTTTATTCGGTTCAACTAAAAACCGGTTCATTTTCGATTCGATTTAAGTTCAGTTTCGGGTCAAATTTCGGGTCAATATGTTCGGTTTGGTTCGAGTCTCGAGTCAAATTTGTCAGGTCTATATACAATGGCGATGGAGTTATTTAGAAGTTTAATGTTAGGATTTTGAGGTTAAGGTTTTAAGTGATAGGGATTTAAGAATCATGATTAAAATTTAGTATTTACTATTTAAAGTTTGGGGTTCGAGCGAGTCGAGTCGAGTCAAAAAAATTTCGAGTTATTCGAGTTGACGCGTCATATTTTACGACTTGAACTTAATTTGAAATTTTTTCGATTCGAGTCGAGTCGAGTTTTCGAGTTTCTATACAAATTTAATTGTAATTATTTACCATGTTATAGTACGATTTGATTCCAAATTAAATGACTTTCTCTATTCATATAAGATATATATATATATATATATATATATATATATATATATATATCTTCATATTATTTTTCACATGCATAAGTAAGATTTGTAATGTTATTTAATACAAAAATATCATCTAAACTTCTAAAATATATTTATAATATTATTTTTAAATAAGGAACTTTTAAGGATAAAGTACTGGTGGGGGTATAAATGAGTCAATGAATTGATGAAAAGAAAAAAATTACAAAAAAATTCGGTTGAATGATCAAATTGAATAAAATATAAAGTTAAATGGCTAAATTAAAAAAAGAATAAATTTGTTAAAAATATGAATTGAAGTTATATAGGTATTATATAGTGTTAGTGAATCATGTGGTTTAATTTTGGTAAAAAATAGAATTAAAACGAAAGAAAAATTAAAGAAATGGGAAACATTCAAAGTTGAGGGGCTAAATTACAAAAGTAGGAAATTTAATTTAAAAATATGAATTAAAGCTAAATAGGTGTTCTAGTTTCTACATTGGTTTAAGAGCATGTGGTTCAATTTTGGTCAAAATTGACTTAAAACGAAGGAGATATTGAAGAAATGAGGAAATCATACAAAGTTAACGGGCTGAATTGAAAAAATATGAAATTTATTTTTAAAAATATAAATTGAAGATAAATACGTATTCTACGCTGGTTTAGAAATACGTGGTTCAAATTTGGTCAAAAATTGACTTAAAATGAAAGAGGAATTGAAGAAAAATAAAATCAGTGAATAAATTGCAAAACTGTAAAATTCGGTTTTTCGATTTTTCGATTTTTCAAGTTGGGCAAATTCCAAACCGACTCGAATCGAAATTTTTTCGAGTTAATCAAGTTGACTCGATTAACTCGAACAACTCGAAATTGAAAAAAAAATATCAATTTTTTCGAGTCGAGTTTTGCTCACCCCTAGTAATAGAGTTAGAAATTTAAATTTTAAATTTTAGCTTGAAAATAAATTTATTTGTGTAAAAAAATTACACCGACAGTTTATCAAATATTCTCCCTTGACAATTTAACATCTAGGCATTGGAATAAGTTTTCAGTTCTTTTCATAATTACAAAACTAAATTCTAAATTAGATGATAAATTCTAACAAATTAAAGGGACTAACTTGTCAAACTTATTTTCATGAAGACGAAACTCATGATTTGAGCTATATTTTTATATAAAAATAATAGGCATGTAGCCATAATGGAGAAAACTCTGGTTGATAAAATGGCAAAAAAAAATGATAAAATTGAGATGTAAGATGAAGCAGTATACATATAATGGAACAAAATACAGAACCCAGGAAAATAAAACAGACATCAACTAGCACAAGTAGCATATATTAATAGACAATGAAAGAGAAACATTTAAGGGAAAAGCTATGTAAGACCTTGAGACAAGACTCGATATGACACGATCCATCGATACCCAAAAGTAAGCTTCGACTGAGCAGAACAAAATTTCCAGGACGGGTCCATCTGCTAGCAATGCATCGACGCTTCCTCGTTCGCACTTCTTTTGAACAACCCAATGCTTGGATAATTTTACAGGCACTGCAGTACGTAACTCGCTTTGATTACAAGAAGTACGGAACTCCTGTCCTCGGCCCTCTCATCTGATTGTTCTCTTCAGTTTCAGTGAAGAATTTTACTTCTCTCTCCTGAATAAATGCCGAAAACCATAAGAACCATGATCGGCATGTGTTTGTGGAAGCGAGTATGTTTTATAACCAATTCGAGTTTGGAACAATAATGGCTAGAAACAATCTCCAATGCTAATAGAAAAAAAAAGGTGCAGGATTTTTTCTCTCACCATATTCTCATTGAAGCTCAATATAGAGGCTACATTCCCGCAACGGTAACAATAATTCGGAGCAGACCACACCTGCAAAAATAAATAACCAAGAAATTCCATTAAGCTCTTAGTAAAGTTGAGATAAAAAGACAAAAGCAGAAAGTTTGGTCTTACTGTTACTAGGCCTTTATCCTGAAACATGTACTTAAGACCTTCTTGCACAAGTTGGTGAGCTCGGCAAACAAGATCAAGCTTGTTTATGTGGTTGAACTGTAATGGATGACGGGGTTATGAATATTATTTCAGAATGACAGCATAACTATAGACTTCAGATGAGATGAATTACCTCGGTTGTAACCCTGGACCCAAATAGCCAACCTGCTCCACGTGGACTGACTGCCCAGGTTTCAATCTCTTCAGGATCACTCCACATGAGATCACAGAATGGGCCTTCATGGGGGATTTCACAG
Source organism: Hibiscus tridactylites (assembly GCA_958450335.1). Taxonomy (NCBI): domain Eukaryota; kingdom Viridiplantae; phylum Streptophyta; class Magnoliopsida; order Malvales; family Malvaceae; genus Hibiscus; species Hibiscus tridactylites. Next base: position 23,882,725 of record OY288287.1, read on the forward strand.
TTACGGTCAATTACCCTTATCTGGCGTAAAAGCAGATAACAAAAAAGAGCATCAACATCACATAACAAAATAACGAAACAAACAAGTAACCGATACAATTATAGTCGAACAAGTTCCCAGGAGAAGTATTACTTTCTAAAGAAAATACCATCCCTGAGAAATAGGTGGTTACTGACTAAAGACAACCACCCCTTCAGGTTTAAAACCAAGTATAATGCAACTGCACAAACAATTCAATTTTTTACTTCATAAGACTTTGGAGTGGATGACAATTCACTGAATCGAATAAGGAGGATATTAATCCTTGGACTAGATGGTTAAGAAGTCAATAAAGGAAGACGCTGCAACAAAGCTACTTAAAGGACAAAAGCTGATCAATTAAACGCAAACTTCTAGGTATTGATGCAAATAAACAAGCCAGCCAACCAAAAACGGAGAAAATAAGAAAAATACCTGATCAATTGTCCGTATGTCAGGAGAAAGGCCACCATGTACACAAAGTACCTGCAAAATATAATATACAGAACTATTAAAGAGGTGAAAATAAGGCGATTAGAAATAGATGGTTTATAGATAGAATGCTTACAGTCCCATCTATAATTGCTGAAAGTGTAAGATAGTCAAAAACATCTGTACAATACCGCCATGCATTAGCATTTCCGTACTTTCTCTGGCACTCATCATAGAAGCCGTAAACCTAGTAAAAATTGTATACATCTTAAAATGTCAATCCTTGGCATTTGGAATGCTTTTAAAAGAATTACAACTACAGAACACCGCTCAACTACCCTTAAAGTCAAACTAATATGCTATTGGCATTTGGCATATATAACTTTAGTGGCGACAAGAAACTGCCTCAAAGAAAGATAATGAACCAAAAGAAGCAGAAGACACTTATAACACACAACAGAACATGCATGCATGTTATAAGGGATTAAGGTCTTTACAAGCATATACCAATATGGTGCAATTCAAAAGCAAACCTGAGTTAGCTGTCTGCTTTCATGATTTCCCCGCAAGAGTGTGATATTAGCTGGATACCTATGATTCAGAAGAAGGGGGGAACATTGTTACCTCTTACTTCAAACAAGAAATAACATCGGTAAGTCTACCACTCCAAAAACTGAATCATAAATTTAATGTCATAATCAAAAGCATAGAAAAAGCAATAGCAGGAGCAATTCATGATATCTGCATCTTTAGTCTTCCGAATATAAGCATGATACTGCATACAACACATAGCACTATCTTGCTGCAAAAAAACACCACAATAACATCAAAAGGATCTTCTGGTGATTCAAAAAATATAAGAATGGGAACTCATTTTTATTCCTATAAACTAAACTACAATCATGCACAATGGTTGCTGATTAACAATCACATATCAAACCAATAACAAGCCAGAAGCAGAGAAATAATGCTCCCAAATACATGATTGAAAATCAGTAGATAACCCCATGGAAAACTAGAGAGATATTTAAGCATGTACCCAGAGGGCATACCTTGCCTTAAGAAGCAAAAGAATGGTGAAAACTTCAAGACTGTTATAACCTCGATCAACAAAATCTCCCTGTCCATTAGTTGCAATCAATACCATAACAGACATGGAAACTACATAGAATTTGCACAAAAGTTCCCATGCAGGATATATTACCATAAAAATGTAATTTGTATCCGGCACATGACCTCCGGTCTGAAAAAGCTTCATCAGATCATGGAACTGGCCATGGATATCACCACAGACGGTTACCGGACTGTTGACAGGTTGCACATTCGACTCCTCAATGAGGATTTCTTTTACCTATAATGTTTTACAACATAAGTATACAATGAACCAGGTTCAATTAATAATGACACAACGAATAAACCTTCATAGAAAATAAAACTGCAAGTTGACATATTAGCAACCACCAAATTACACCATTAAAATGAATAACACAATCTGAACTCCATTGATTAATATAACAGTAAAAGATACGCCTAAGATTCGCTAAGCAAATGAAATCACGGGGAATGCAACTCGTTCCGGGTCTAGAAACTTTATTTTTATATAAAAAAACATAGACGCCGTTAGAATTCCAAGGAAGAAACACGAACTTGACATTTTATTGCAATTCTTAATTCATTTCCAAATGGTTAGCTTCATTTTAACAAACGAAGCAATCATTTTTCGAGTTCGTCCCAATTTCCGGATCACAAAACCGCGCAAACCCTAGTTTTACCAATCAAGACCAAAAATTAAAGAAAAATAAGGTAAATCAATTACCCTAGGAATAGAAATGGGGCATAAAACAAAAAGAGATAGAGAAAGGGGAAATACGTATTCGCAAAGAAGCTGAAGCTCGTCTTCCAAAAGATGTTGGCCTTCTTTAACCTTTGATATCCACTGATCCAAATCCATTCCTCGGGTTTTGGAATTTGAATCCCTTTTCTTTTACGGAGTTTTAAAACAAAAGGGGGGGAAATAAAGGAATCTGAATAAATATGAAAACTTTCGCTCTTCTCCCTGAATCTAGGGTTTTAACCACAGGGGAGACTGCGAGACGATGGAAAAATTATTCAAATGAGGCTCTCTTTGTTTACTTATGTTGGTTGCCTTTTCGCCCGTGTTTGGTTAGAATAGCTAATAGCTAATAGCTATGCTTTTCCATTAGTTTATTTTGATTTAATTAGTTTCAATTTAAATCTTGTCATTTATTTATTTATTATTATTATTCAATGCACTGATAATGAAAAAATATTTCTACAAACATAATTATTTTCACTCTAAAAACTAAAATTTTAAACTTCAACTTTTAAGTGGCGTTTGGATCATGGAAAAAATCATTATATGAGAGAATATTATTTCCAGAATCACATATCCATGCTTGGTTGGAGAGCATTCCCTCCAAAGGTAATTTTGCATTCTCAACACTAACAATTTTTTTTTATTAAATGGTGGGAATGTAATTCCCTTGGATTTCTTAGGTATTTGTTGATTATCCCCTTTTGGACCATATTGCCACTAAGTTAATAGATTTTCTTCATATAGATCCTTTGTTAAATTTAATTAGATGATTAAATATGTATGATGTAAATTAATTAAATATTTTTATTTAATATTAATTTAATATTTAAATTTAATATTTAATGTATCTTTATTAAGGGTGGGAATTGTCGGGTACCCAGTTCATACGGATACCTCATTAAGCGGCTCGTGTCCCGGCCCATTATATCCGGGTACCCGGGTAATCGGGTATCGGGTACCTGGTTCCTATTTTTTATTTTTTTATTCTAAAATTAAAAAAAATTACATGTTAACACACAAAAATATTTAAAAAAATTAAACTTAAAAGAATATAATACAAACATAGAAAAATATAGGGATTTAAACTTAATTTTAGAGTGAAAATATTAAGAAACATAAAATAAAAATATAATTTTAAATATAAAAAATATATATTAATTTTAACGGGTCGGGACGGGTACCCGGTAAGGGGAAACTTCCGGCCCGTGTCCCGGTAAATTTGTCGGGTCGGATACCCGACCCAGTTGTGTAATTTTTTTTCGAGAATTATTCGACATTTTAAGTTCGGATCGTCGGGTCAATCGGTCGGATATTTTTGCCCATCCCTAATCTTTATTAATATTATATTTATGATGTTTGTAGGTTATAGCTGGGATAGCATATTGCTTGAAAATTAATAAGTTCAGAGTTTGATGTTTTTAATTTTATTCTTATGTTTATCATCTTATAAAATATTTTAGTAGGTTAAACTTATGATATATTTTTTTATCAGTATTATACAACTTTTAGATTTATTTTATTATTTACTTTAATTTACTTGATATGTCACAAGTAATAAACAAATTAAAATTTTGAACATATTAAATGTCTAGCATTTAAAAATTCATAAAAATGTTTTAATAGAGGATAGCGATGGTAAGTAAATATAAAATAATTTTTTAATAGTCTAAAGGTGATTACAAGGTAGTATAGACAAAGTGATTAACTCAAGTATTATATGAAGAACTTCATCTATTTTTCCTTTGAGGCCACTTGTTGTTCTTTTAAAAAAATAGTTAATATAATAATTATATTAAATATGATAAATATATAATTTTTACAAATTTTAGACATTGCAATAAAAATAGTTCTATTAATTTTTGTGTAGATATTTTTAAGTTAATATTAAAAGTTAAATATGTTAAAAAGAAAATATAACATGTGGACAATTTAGTAAATTTTACTTCCAGATAACCTTATATACCTCCAACCAAACGTAATATAACATTCCCAGTAATGTGTCAAATAATGTTACATTTCGGGAATCTTATTCCCAAAGATAATCTTACATTTTGTGAACCAAACGCACTTAAGACTTAAATTCTAACCATAAACTCAGTGGTGAAATTTAGTGATAGAGTTTGAGTAAACTAAATCTTTTTTAAAAAAATATTGTTACATATTTAATTTTGATTACTTACAAATTTTATCAATCTAGTCATCACCTGATTGAATGATTAAATTTATAAAATTAAATTAAAATAATGATCAAATTATTTTAGTTTTTTAGCAGCCATGTCAACTTCTCTTCTAATTTCTGACAATAAGTATTTTGATTGATATAATTTAAACAATTAAGTGAGCTGTTTGATAAAATTGAAGAATTAGTTGTTAAAACAAAACTTTCCGCATAATTACGTGGTCATTCTTGTAGTTTACCCAAAAACAAAATGTGGGTAGGGGTTTGGCCATTTGAGAATCAACTCAAGGACTATAAGCTCAGAAAGTCTGAAAAACTCTAAAAACGAAAACAATCCATTTTCTCAATGGCCATTATCGCTTCTTCATCTTCTTCCTCTCTTTCCTTCACTTCCTCCCGACCCAAACTCCGTACCCTTCCCTTCGCTCCTTCTGTTTTCTCAATCCCTCGTTTGACCCCGATAAGAACACCCAACTCCTCCCTTTCTCTCACCACCGCGGCGGCGGCCAAGGGCGGCGGAGAGAAGGCGGTGCCATCGAAAAACCCAAGAGAAAACAAGAAGGAGGTAGTCGAAGAAGAGGAGGTGGAAGTCGAGGAGGAACTGCCCTGGATTCAAGAGAAGGCATTGGACCTTGTTGAGTTCACCGGCTCCGTTTCTCAAGCCATCCCTGGACCCAGAGTTGGCTCCAGCTCTTTGCCTTGGATTCTGGCTGTTCCTTTAGCGTACGCTGGTGTCACGTTTGTCATTGCTTTTGTCAAGACTGTTAAGAAATTCACTTCTCCCAGGCACAAGAGAAAGAAATTGGTTGGTTGGGATTGATTTATTTTGAAGTTGTTTATCTGGGGTTTGAATTGTTTTTTTTTTTGGAATTGGATTTGAATTTGCATAATTCTTCAATTGTAATGCAGTAATAGGGAATGGGGTTTTGGCTTTTCAGGTTAATAAAAATGCAGTGCTTTGCAAATCAATCGATGAGTTGTTTCAGCAGGGAAGTGGCGCAGTTGATCAATCAGCAGTACAGGGATTAGTGCAAAAGGTGAGACCCATTCTGAAATTAAATCCTCAACCTATATATAAGTGGTTTACACCAGGGATTTAGATTACATCTGCGGTCGAGTTTTTGGTCATGTTGTGTTTATCGTGGTTGCGGAGTCTATCACTATTTAAATCCATGGTTTACATAGAAAGGGTAACACCCAAAAGCTAAGTTAGAAAAAGTGAACATTTTCGTGTCGATCATATCCGATACTCACACTTGAATTTGAGTATCACAGGTGTTATCTGTTCGGAGTTTGCCAAGAGACATGATTCCTTTTATTAGAATTTACATTCATATTGAAAGTGGGGAAAATAAGATTCATCTTCTAGTAACCATAATACCTTATACTATGCTAAAATTTTAGGCCAAGTCATTATTCCCTTTTTCATAAGAAATTTTATTCTAGAGAACATCTTATTGGCAAAGGATCATTATAATAGGACTTTTGCTTTGAGCTTGGTTCTCTCTCTCTATATATATATATGTTTTTAATGGTCTCTAGGAAGTAATTGATATGTTGAAGAAGATGCTTAAACGCGAACACTCATATCATGAAGGCATTTTGTTGTTATTTTAATGTACAATATGCATGTCATTTGAGTTTTAATATTAACTGCTAATCCATATCCAGACAGGTTTTAGCGCGGAGGAGATTCTGCGCAAGTACATTAGGTATTCTTTGAATGAGAAACCATGGAGTGCAGATTTGGTTGCTAACTTAATCCACCTGAGGAAAGCTTCAATGCTCGATGATTCTCAAGTTGCTGAAATTTTAAATGAAATCTCAAGACGAATTGTGCGCGAAAAGGGTAACTTTTAGTTCTGCTGCTCTCTTTACTTGTTATGTGACATATTAATGCTCTAGTGAATAGTGATAATATATTAATATGTGCTATGGTTTTCCTCTTTCTTTGCCTGGAACCTACTAACCTTGAATGATGGACAATATAGGTGATTGTGGTAGTTACACTTTTTTGAAAAATTATTTCCGAAAACGCTGATATGGGCATTTCTCATTGCCTTGAAGTCGTTCAATATCTTCTCTGGCAACTGACAGTGGTGATTTGAATTATTCTTATCATAAACTTGTTACTGATCTAATTTTAGTTTGGTTTAAGATTCAAAGTTGCTTTCGTATCTTTTTTAATCTTCCATATGCGCTCTCTGTGAACTTCTATTTGATTTATCTTCCTCGGAGTGTTTTGTATCCGACACTGATGAATTTTCTTTACTGTTCAGGCCCAGTTGTCATGGACATGTCAGGCTTTACAGAAAAAGGATTCAAGAGGAAACTTGCTGTGCAAGGCCTTTTTGGGAAGGTTTTATATCTGTCCGAGGTGTGTTGTTGAACAGATAGCTTTATATAATCGTTCCTAGTGCTTACCTTTTCTGTGGATTTTGTGTGCGTTTCTTAATTAATATATATGATATGCATCGCTTTTTTTTGTCTGTGATGTATATTTTATTCTATCTGCAATTGATAATAGCCACTCGAGTCTTTTTAAAAATATTTTGATGAACTATTTCATAGTTTTGCGGCCTTATAGATGATGTGGTACTGGTACATGGTTGAGTAACTTTTCGTTTTTCTCTTGAAGTACCCTTGTCTAACATGCGTGTCGTACACATTTGTTGACCCTCTAAATATACGAAAAACCTTTAAAAATGAAAATTTAAGATACTCGTGGAGGGTACATACCCATATCCGACACCCACACAGAATTGTAAGTAACTTAGGTCTCTAGAGTGATTTGGATTAAGTATGCTTCTTTGGATTAAGTATGAATGAGTAAAAGATAATCCAAACAAGCATATCTCGTTTTCATCGTCATCGATTCGTGTTTTTCTTCTTTTCTTTTTTTACATTCTGAATGATCATTTAATTGCATTTGTTTATGAACTTATCCACAGGTTTATTCTGTGATTTCTTTTTTTCTTGTGCACAACCTTAAATTGATTATGTTTTTGTCGGAAATTTGTGCAGTTGCCGGAGTTCTGCTCTCGGGATAGCTCCTTGATCGTGAAGGAAATATTTGGGGTTACAGAGTAAGACTTATCTATTCCACTTTCAGTCTACATTGTAGCTCTCACAAAAATGATGGAAATGAACTGAAAATGAATACTAACAGATGATGTGTTTATTCTTGGCATAATCAAAACCAAAATTACGAAATACTTAATCGTTCTCGCCCTCTTTTTCAGCGAGGACGTAGAAAAACTCCGGCTACACACTTCCTCCGAAGCCGGGGATATAGATTCACTCGAGAAGATGGTTGACAGTTCCGAATCAGAAGGTTCCAATGAGGATTCATCTAATGCTGCTTAATGCCATAATGACATTGCAAATCATCAAGAATTTAGGTGCAGAGAAAATTTTGGGGCTTGCCTCAATAAATGTTAATGAGCAATGTTGTTCCGGGATTATTTATTTCTAGGTCCAAAATTTTGTTGAGTTGGTCCCTTGGATGGTAAGCTCAATTTGTATACAGTTAAAAATGAAAATTTCAAACTGGTGCAAGAATTGTGATAGTTTTTACATCTTGAAATTGCTAGAGACGCATTTATTTATAAATATAGAGCTTTTTTTTTTACAAATACCAAATAGATTATTAGAAGAAAATTATCTGATACACACATTGTTTGTGCAATCTTCTTTATTTTAAAATTTAGGGTTTAGAATTTAGAGTTCAAGTCTCGAGATCTAGAATTCAAATAGACTGAGTTAGTCAATTTTTATTTCATAACTCAAATTTTATTTCAATTTTTTTTCGAGTCGAATTTATGAAATTTGATTAAGTTGAGTTGTTTGAGTTTATGTTAAAACTTAATTATAAATAAGCAAAATACAAAATGTTACTGAATTATCTAACTTTAAAAATTACATAATAAGCATTGAATTTTAATTTTTGTTACAAAATAATCATTGAGTGATGTGAAAGTTACAAAAATTTGAACAATTATCACATTTAATCTTTCATATTTTCACATTCAATCAATTTAATTCTTATTATTGATGTCTAAATTGATTAAAAAGTATACATGTTAAGAATTAAACGTGCTATTATACAAATTTTCAATTTAATTCTTATTATTGATGTCTAAATTGATTAAAAAGTATACATGTTAAGAATTAAACGTGCTATTATACAAATTTTTATAACTACCACGTCATCAGTTTTATGACAATTAACAACTCAATGACTATTTTGTAACAAAAACTAAAGTTTAATGAGCATTATGTAATTTTTGAAAGCTTAATAACCATTTTATATTTTGGGTAAACTACACAGATGACCACTGAACTATGGGTTTGGTGTCAAAATGACCACTATATTATTTTTTGCCGCAAATGCACCACACAACTATTTAAATGGTTCAATTTTAGCCACAAGCCGTTAAAAAATAAAAAAGATATTTATACAATATATCAATTTAGTCCTAATTTTAATTTAATAAAATAAATTAATTATTCAATAAGATGGTGACACGTGTCACTACTTTATTGGGGGATTTTAATTATTTTTATTTAATTTATTGAAGGTGGAAAATGTTAACAAGGAGATTGCTTCTAAGGGGAATTGAATCTAAGACCTTAGAATGCAAGGGGTATGTGCTTACCACTAGGCCAAGCAGTTTTTTATGCTATTAGATACAATATTTGATATATATTTAACTAGTATTAGTGCCCAACTGCATTTATTACAGTTTCAATTATTATGGGCACTCATATAGATGGGTTGTGACTGCCATGGTTTTGTCAAGATGGGTTAGTGGAGTTTGATGCATATAGATAAATGAGAGAGGTTAATATTTTGGATGTGGCATGTAAGGTATTATATTGCAGAGAAACATGTCATTAGGTGTAAGATGTTATGTAAGTTTGCATATGCCAAATATATGAGTAAACCAACCTATTAAAGATTTCTATGTATGTTCTCTACACTATTTGGTATATGTTTTGCAGGAATTGCCTGATGTTCCTCTCTTTTTGAGTCTGCACTAAAATGCACTTCCCCTTCTGCAGTTATTTTCCGCTCTGCTGTGATCAATGCAGGTTATCATATTTCTGGAACTCATGTGAATCCATTGGGACTAAAGTCAGATGCTCCCATGGATGTCATTCGGGACATAATGCGCTACTGGTAAGGACCACCTGATTGGAGGTGGAAAATTAATTAAATAAAAAATTAAAGACTTTCAATAAGGTGGTGACACGTGTCATCATCTTATTGAATAATTAATTTATTTTATTAGATTAAAATTAGGACTAAATTGATATATTGTATAAATATAGAGGACCAAATGTGTAATTATACCAATTTTTTTTTTATTTTTTTAAACGGCGTGTTGCTAAAATGGAACCATTTAAATAGTTGTGTGGTGCATTTGCGGCAAAAAATAATATAGTGGTCATTTTGACACCAAACCCATAGTTCAGTGGTCATCTGTGTAGTTTACCCTTATATTTTTTAGATAATTTAATGTTTATTTGTGTACTTTATTTTTATAAATATTTATAATATTATAATATTAATTGATTATCATGTACGATATATATTAAGTCCACAACTCTAACCTAAAAACCAATTCACGATTACATAATTATTGTTCGAGTTAAATAAAATCATTTTTTTGTTCACATTGAATGGCATGGGGCAAACGAGTTATTCGGTTCTTGTAATTTTGGTTCGAGTCATTTTAAGTCTGACTACATTTGGTTTAAGTTAATTTCGGGTCGGTTCAGTTTTAGTTCGGCTCTATAGTGATTTCGATTCTAGTGTCGGGTCGGTTGATTTCTGGTTCGGTTAATATCGGTCGGTTGATTTCGAGTCGGGTCAATATTGGGATAATAGGAGGTCGATCGGTTTTAGTCTATTTTTCAAGTCGAGTTAGGTTTTACCCCTTTTATATAGCATGTATATTTAGCTTTTTGGTGAGTTGTGGGACAGTTCACAACTCATTTTTTTATTTCGGGTTGTCTTTGATTCGGGTGCATTCACTTCGGTTGAAAATTAATTTGAGTCCATATTCAGTTCAACTAAAATTTGAGTCGGTTTTAATTTAAATTATTTCAGGTTTAGGGTTAAATTCATGCCATCGCATTTGAGTGGATTTCGAGTATTAGTTCGGGTCTCGGGTCATGTTTACCGGGTCTAATTAATCGATTTTTGCTCATTGACAACCAGCCAACTACCCAACCTATAACAGAAGCAGGGTAAAGAAAACAAGTTTCCTGGGCGGACAAAACAAAGCAAGCTCCTGAGTCCTGACATTGAATCCTCCTTGTATTTTATATTTAACGCTTTATAATCGGCTTAGTTTCCAACTTTGTTCCCAGACTGCTTTTCAGAAACTGAAAAAATGTCGGTATCAGTCACAAAACCTTCAATCTCAGCTTCAATCCCCACCCCGAGGCCTCGTAAGCCATCGTTTTCGTTTTCACAAGTCAAAATCCGATGCGACTCATTAGATTCAGCCTCGAAGATCGGCGCCAAGAAACCGCCGCAACCCACATCGTTATCGGCGGCGGGGAAGCTGATGGAGTCGGATGCAAAAAACGGGTCATACCCGGGTGGGATGGGGCCCTTCACGGGCAGAGACCCTAACGTCAAGAAACCGGAGTGGCTGAGGCAGAAAGCTCCTCAAGGGCAGAGGTTTGATGAGGTTAAACAATCCCTTTCCCGCTTGAAACTCAATACTGTTTGTGAAGAAGCTCAGTGCCCTAACATTGGAGAGGTAATTTCCCTTTTTAAACTCTGTTTTTGCTAATTAAGAAGGGTTTTTGAAGTGATCAATTTTGCTGGACAGTGTTGGAATGGAGGTGGAGATGGCATTGCAACAGCAACAATAATGGTGCTTGGGGATACTTGCACTCGAGGCTGTCGATTTTGTGCTGTTAAAACCAGTAGGAACCCTGCGCCGCCTGACCCGATGGAGCCGGAGAATACGGCTCAGGCAATTGCCAGTTGGGGGTAAGCTTTGCCTTGTTTAGCTTCCATTGTTTAACAATGATTTTGCTTCATTGTTTATCAATGGCTTTCGATTGTTTCCGGGTTTCCCTTGCTGCTGAGAATTCAGTATCAAGTTTTCATAGGCCTGCATACGATAGGCCATCGATTTTAATTTATAATTCTGGTGCTGTTTGTATTTGTAGTGTGGATTATATTGTTCTGACTAGCGTAGACCGTGATGATTTACCTGATGGTGGAAGTGGGCATTTTGCTCGGACTGTCCAAGCTATGAAGGTTGTATATGTAACTCGATACTCGCTATAGCATTTGGTTGCGTTTGTTCATTGCTTATTATGTATGTTTTCGAAGAAGAGTTTGGAAAGTAGATGGGAGTTTTATCGGGTTTGTATATGATTATGTGCAGAAACTTAAGCCAGACATCATGGTTGAGTGTTTAACTTCCGATTTCCGAGGTGATTTGAAAGCTGTAGACACCCTGGTATACTCAGGATTAGATGTTTTCGCCCACAACATCGAAACTGTGAAACGGCTCCAAAGAATCGTCAGGGATCCTCGGGCTGGGTAAGCACACTCATTCAATCTTTCCGGTTCAACTTGTGTACATGTTTTGCAATATGATGTCTTATCGAGGAAATACGATGGCTTCAAGAGTATTTAGAGAACATGGTATTTTAGCATTTTCACCAACCGGGTTCTAGTTTCTGAGAAGTGAGAACCAAAATCGGTATGCTTGTGCTAGCTGGTTAATAATTTACTTTGTTTAATGTTGCAGGTATGAGCAGAGCTTGTCAGTTCTAAGACATGCGAAGCTCAGCAAAGAAGGAATGACAACAAAATCTTCTATAATGCTCGGCCTTGGTGAAACTGATGACGAGTTAAAGGAAACCCTAGCCGATTTAAGGGCTATAGATGTTGATATTCTTACACTCGGACAATATCTACAGGTAAATTTTTATATGCAATGATCTCTAGCATAAGTGAATGATCAAGTATCGGGACTTTGGCTGGAGGGTAGATAGACCTCGTTAGCTTGAATCCTGCATATGTCAAACTAATATTTCGTATAATCTAGCAGTGTTTGCCCATGATATGTTGATAGCAATTTTCATGTTGTACGAAAGATTGTTCACGTACTTATTGTTCTTCTTGAGTTAATTGATAATTTGATATTCCTCTCGTGGCTCAAGTTATCTTTTTAATGATTTCATTATCGCGTCATCATGTTGAAAAAAACATGATTAATCTACCACTTCTCCTGCATTAACTATCATGCCTTGCTTAATGTCCGTAATAGCTTAAGTCGACTTTATGAGTTATGAATATCAACATTATAATCATCGACTCGTTGTAAACTCGTCTGGGAGTGAAAGTCAGTGTTTAACTTAAATGCACTCATATATATGCAGCCTACACCGCTCCACTTGACCGTCAAAGAATACGTTAGGCCTGAAAAGTTTGCTTTCTGGAAGGACTACGGGGAATCGATTGGCTTTCGTTATGTAGCTAGCGGCCCCCTGGTAAGTGCATTGGATGATTGTACTAGTATTTTGTGCATTTTAATCACGCCATTGGATGAACATAAAAAGTTAACTATGCGCACCAGATTGAACTAGCCAGAGTTTCTCCGAAACTGGCTACCGAATCAAGAGTCTGCTACTAGCCTACCATGACATTGTTTCTCTTTTACTCGTCCGTACCTTTTTTGCTACACCAACTTCTGCTCAAGTTCATCCATTAAGATTTTCAATATAGCAAATTATACTAACATGTTTCGGACACGAACTTCCTCGTTGCAGGTTCGATCGTCGTATAGGGCAGGGGAGCTCTTTGTCAAGACCATGGTGAAAGAAAGGGCTAACAACACTACAGCTTCATCCAATTGACCTTTTGGATTTGATTCTGGACTCCAAATGTGGTTCCAATATATACACAAACATATATATGTTCATTTTGTCCGAGGATTTAAATGTAAAACGTAGGTAGAAAACAGTTAAACAATAGGTAGGGTATTTTTAGGGGCTGATGTTGCGTTTGGTTAGAGGAATATTTTATTATCGAAATAATATTTAAAAAAGAAAACAAAATTTAATATTGGAAGTAGTATGTTAAGTTATGTGTCATGTTTTTATCGGATAATATTAGTATTTTTAAATTACAGTAAAATTTTTAAATAAATTAAGATAGAATGGTAATTTTACTAAAATAATAAAAGAATAAAAAAAACATATATCGCTCAAAGCCTAAATTGAATATTGAGGCTTAATATTCTAATACCAACAAAGAACATGAATACGAGTGGGGATTGAGAATAATTGAAATTAATTGAGTTGATAAATTTTATTTTTATAATTTTATTTTTTTTTAGATTTATTTGGTTTGGTTGTTTGAGTTCTTGTATAAATTTAATTGTAAATATTTATAAGTTTTTTATAACTATGTATGATGTATATATAGGGGTGAGTATTTGATCGAATCGAGTTAAAAAATTTCGAGTTATTTGAGTAGACGCGTCATATTTTACAATTCAAACTTTATTTGAATTTTTTTCAATTCGAGTCGAGTTTAAGAAATTCGAGTTGAGTCGAGTTTTTGAGTTCCTATAAAATTTTATTTGTAATTATTTATCATGTTATAGTACGGTTTCATTCTAATTTAAACAATTTTCTCTAGTCGTATAAGATATGTACATATATATTTCTTCATATTTTTTTTCATATGCGACAATATTTCTTCATATTTATATATATATCATAAAAAATTGAGGGACTCGTCTAGAACTTAAAAATAAATTCATTAATTACTAAAAAATTCGAGTTATTCGAATTTCTAGTTTACAACTCAAATTTTATTTGAAATTTTTTGAGTCGAGCTTATGAAATTTCAAGTCGAGTCAAGACGAGTCGAGTATTTTCGCCTCAGTCGAGTTATTCGGTTTTTCGAGTCGAGTTTTGCTCACCCCTATGTATATATATATTTCTTCACCTTTTCATATGTGATGTACATATACTCATGCAAAATTGAGAGAAACAACTCAAACTTAAAATTTTTTTTACCAGTTTCTAAAAAAAATAAGCTATTCAAGTATCATTTTATAGTTCAAACTTTATTTGATTTTTGAGTAAATTTTTTAATAAATAAAAAACGACTTCTTCTAATTGAATTTTGCTTTTAATTTATGGCAAAAACATGGATGTAATTAGGGGTGATAACGAGCTGAGCCTAGTATGTCCAGGTTTGACTCGGAAATAATATTATTGGGCTCGAGCTCGAAGCTCGCCGAGCTCAAAATTTTAAGTTCTAACTTTAGTTCGAATTGGACAGTTTAAATTCGGCTCGAGCTCAGCTTGTTGTTTTTCTCAAATTATTTTTTTAAAGTTTTTGAAAAATAAAATGTGAAACTTGTTTGGGAAAAAATAATCTTTATTTTTAAAGTCCACAAATAACCATAGTGCATTACATTTGTTAAATTATACAAGTCCATAAGAAGAATGAGATTTAGAGTATTTAACTATGATAACAAGTTAATAACACTGAAACATAAATGTATATGGAGTGTGTATATATATATAGTATATAATTATTTCAAACCTGTTCACAACTTTTCGAGATGAATTTGGGTAAGTTTAACTTGTTAAGGTCTCGAGCCGAGCACAACTTTTCGAGATGAATTAGTCTCATTATCACCCTACGTGTACTTACAATGACAGGAAACAGTTTCTGGTTTTGACAATTATTAGAAAACAATGGGTTATGGTTATCTGGAAACAATGATATTGCACGAAAATGTGTGATTCTTGGTCTTAAAAGTAGATTTTTTTTATCAACCTAACTTTTAAGAAAACATTTAAAAAAATTGTTTGTTTCATGCTTATTGGACCATGATTTAATTTTAACAATAAAAATTGAATTCAACGAGTGGTTTTGATAGAAAAAAATGTATTTATTTTAAGATATTTGAATTTGAGCGGTTTTGTTTAGTGGTGAGCGTCTGATCGAGTCGAGTCAAAAAAATTTCGAGTTATTCAAGTTGACACACCATATTTACAACTTAAATTTTATTTGAATTTTTTTGATTCGAGTCAAATTTATAAAATTTGAGTCGAGTTTGAGTTGAGTTCAAGTTCCTATATAAATTTAATTGTAATTATTTATCATGTTATAGTATGGTTTGATTCCAATTTAAACAAGTTTCTCCCTATATATATTATATGTGGCGTATATTTCTTCATATTTTTTCTCTATCGGTATATATATATTAGAAAAAATTGAGGGACTCGACTCAAACTTAAAAATAAATCCACTAATTACTAAAAAATTTCAAATTATTCAAATTTCCATTTTACAACTCAAACTTTATTTGAAATATTTTCGATTCGAGTCGAGTTTATGAAATTTCGAGTCGATTCGAGTCGAAAAATTCAATTTTTTCGAGTCGAGTTTTGTTCACTCCTAGTATTGTCTGAAAGATGTGTATTCTTTATCAAAGGATTTATTAAAAAAATATTAACAAACACTACATTGTAATCATTTTTAAACTATTAAGAAAAAATTAAAAAAAATTAACCAAATCTAAAGGCCGAGCCAGAAAATTTAGTTTGAGGTGTCAAAATTTAAAAATTTTATAAAACAATTATTTAAGTACGAAAGAATAGAAAAGGGTGTCAATTTCCTTTCAAGGGGCGTAAAATATACTTTTAAACGTTATTTTATATTAAATTTATAGGGGGATTTCTCCAATATTTTTTGGTGCCAAGGTGGCTCCGCCCATGACCGAACCGACCAAAGTTATGCCCATTAAATTAAGTTGGTTTTGTATTTAGAAGTTGGTTAGGTCAATTTTTATAATGTCACAGTCAGTTAAATTTATTTGGTTAAAAAACCAATCAAAAACTTAATAAGTAGTCTTAAAAAATAAATGATATTTATCTTAAAAAAATCCGAATTTAATTATTTTATTTGTAAAGTGTATATATTCTCAAATGATTAAAAATATGCAATTTTTCGTTCATATAATTTCGAGTTAAATTTTAGACAAACCCTTTCCCTTCATTCTATTAAAAACACACAAAATTTTATAAAGTTAGCTTATTCAATAATTATAACATGAAAAGGAATAGGAATAAGAATAGAATAAGAAGGTATAAATTACAAAGTTTAGAAATTAGTAGGTAGTGTATTTGGTATATTCTTAATAATATTCCTCGGAAGTCAAGGGAAAAGAAATAGCGGTGAAAAGCCTACTATATAAGGCATGAGGAAGCAAATAAAATGGTATTCCCTAATTTTTTTTAAATAATTTAAAAGTGATTACAAGGTAATATTTGTTCCTAGATATTTTTAATCTTTTGAAGATGCGCATACATTTTGTAGCAGGGGCGGTTCAAAGATTTTGGGGCCCTGTGCAATATATTAAAATAAGTGCCTTTAATTTATAATCAATAAGAGATATAAGTTGTTTTTTTTTTTTAAATTAATACAAAAAATTAACTTATATACATATATATATATACATACACACATAATTATATATATAAATATATAATTTTTTTTTACAAATATTTGATTTAATTTAATTTAGGTTCTCTATTCTGGGCCCCTCTCTATTGGGGGCCCTGTGCAGTCGCTCCTATCGCACCAGTCCAGAACCCCCACTGTTTTGTAGACAAAGCCATTTAAACATATATGATATATCTCCTAAAATGAACATCGTCCGCTTTTCTACTGAAACACTTGTTGGGTTCTAAAGTAACTTAGTTACAATTTCTAAATATATATAAATAATACTATTTCCCCCAAACTTTGATATATCAAGACTTTTTCATTTGAATATATATATATATATATATATATATATCATTTCTTATTTCTTCGAACTAAAAAATGGTTTACGTATGATTTTATTTGTATTATACAAAAAATATTAAATAAAATCTCACTTTTAATTCTTTAAAAATGTATCGTAATTTATAAATTACTTTTTTTAAATCATTTATAATAAAACTTCACTAATATGTATCCCATCAATCAATCAATTATTGATAACTATATTTAAAAAAAATAATTATTTAATACATTGACGGTGAAAATTAAAAGTTTCTATAAGTGCTTTAATTTTAGGGTTTAATGATCTAATTTATGGGTTTAAAATTTAGGGATGGTGGTTGGAATTTAAGGTTTATGCATTAGAATTTAGGGTTTATAAGTTAAAACATAAATTCATACCATATTACCTTAAAAACCAAACTTTAACCTCTTAACTCTAAATTTTAACATATAAACCCTAAATTCTAACCACCATCACTAAATTCTAACCACCTATACTTAAAACTCTAATCGAATTTAGGGTTTACGTATGAGCTCGAGCCAAGCTCAAAATGTCCGATTCGAACTTGAATATAAATATTTTAAAATATAAAACATGATAATAAAATTTTTGAAAAAAAGAGTCAAAATCTTCGATGTGCCGCCGCCTACAGGGCCACGTGTAAGAAATTTCCACCCCCAATTCGGTCCTGTATTCTTCTTACAAAAGCCGCCGTCACCATTCGCCACCCACCACCGACTCCTTGCTCTCTTCTCCACAAATCAGATTCTATTACTCTTAAGCGCTTCCTGGATTATTCGGTATGCCGATTCCTATATATATTTACAATGATTTTCATCTTGGATTTCTGTTGATCTCTTCGTATCTCACTCAGATCTCGTGATTTTGATTTTTTTTTTTAATTTGGTGCATATATTGTGTATGGAGCAGTGAAAAGCAAACAAAATGGCGAATATAGACATCGACGGGATCTTGAAGGAGCTTCCCAGCGATGGCCGTATCCCCAAAACCAAGATCGTTTGTACTCTGGGTCCGGCTTCACGGTCCGTACCCATGGTGGAGAAGCTGTTGAGGGCCGGGATGAATGTTGCTCGATTCAATTTCTCTCATGGCAGCCATGAGTATCATCAAGAGACCTTGGACAATCTCCGGTCCGCTATGCACAATACCGGCATCCTCTGCGCCGTCATGCTCGACACCAAGGTCCGTTTTTTGTACATACAGACTCTGGTGCGAGTGTCTTAAGTTAGTATATAGTAGAGTAACTCAAAATGCAGCGAAGGACGATGGATTTTATGTTAGGTTAGGGAGTTATATTAGAAATTTATCGAGCAGTGCGAACTTGAGAAAAATATATAAACTATGGATGGAAATCGTCTACCTTATGACTCATTGGTGCCTCCACTTTAAAATAGCGGGTTTAGGGTTGGGGCTTAGGGTTAGGGTGTAGGGAATCAGTGGTATAGTGTATTTTTTAGAGTTTAAAGTTTAGTGTTTAGTATATAAAAATTAGGGTTAGGGCTTAAAATTTAATTTTTTAGGTGTTTTTTAGTAGGGGCATATAAGGAGGTAAAGTATGGTTAGGGGCAGGAGATTTTTACTCATAAATTATATGGGAGTGGAAATTTTTTTGGTGCGACTGCCTCCTTCAGCACCTCTCGGTCCATTCTTTCAGTATGCTCACTTGAAATGAATATAACATGAGAAAAATATTTTCACAAGTGGGTTTAATTTAGGTTTTAGAGTTATAGTTTAAATTTTAGGGTTTAAGGTTAGAATTTATTGTTTATGGTTCATATTTTATATTAGGAAGTTTAAAATAAGCATGTTTGTGTAACTTTTTTTTACGTCGGCAGTGCATCAAATATTTATTCTAATGGTATTGGTACTATGTTACTCGGCTCGGGTGTTGGATACGGATACATGTTTGACAATGATATGTGCAATTTGGAAGGTCGTTGAAGGATCATATGTGAAAATTGAAGAGTCAGCAACATAATATTATCCTAACATGTCAATCTGGGTCCTAGGAATGTGTATATATGTTTTTTCAGTTCTTCTAGCGCATGTTTTTTTCCCTCTTTATAGTTGTTTGATTGTGCTTTGCTGTTGCAGGGACCTGAGATTCGAACTGGATTTCTGAAGGACGGAAAAGCTGTTCAACTGAAGGAAGGCCAGGAAATTACTGTAACAACTGATTACGATATCAAGGGAGATGAGACGATGATCTCCATGAGCTACAAAAAGTTGGCTGTTGATCTGAACCCTGGCAATACCATTTTGTGTGCAGATGGTACAATCACGCTTTCGGTGTTATCCTGTGATCCTGCTGCCGGGACCGTGAGGTGCCGATGTGAAAACACCGCGATGATCGGTGAGAGGAAAAATGTCAACCTTCCTGGTGTTGTGGTGGATCTTCCCACACTCACTGAGAAGGATATAGAAGACATCTTGGAATGGGGAGTTCCAAACGGTATTGATATGATTGCTCTTTCCTTTGTACGTAAAGGGTCCGATCTTGTTAATGTACGTAGGGTCCTCGGTTCCCATGCCAAGAAGATTCAACTGATGTCGAAGGTGTGTTAATCTGTTTCAGCTTTTGATTACAATTGAAAATGAGAAATTCTGTGTGATTTCTTTATGCAAAGTTGATATCGTTAATGGTGTGAGGTTTCCTTATGGATGTGATTCTTTTAGGTTGAGAACCAGGAGGGTGTTATCAACTTCGACGAGATCTTACGTGAGACCGATGCGTTTATGGTTGCCCGTGGTGATCTTGGAATGGAAATTCCGGTTGAGAAGATCTTCCTAGCACAAAAGATGATGATATACAAGTGTAATCTTGCAGGCAAGCCTGTTGTTACTGCCACTCAAATGCTTGAGTCCATGATAAAGTCTCCCAGACCCACCCGTGCCGAAGCAACTGATGTTGCCAATGCTGTCCTCGATGGTACCGATTGTGTCATGCTCAGTGGTGAGAGTGCTGCTGGAGCCTATCCAGAGCTGGCTGTGAAGATCATGGCTCGAATTTGTATCGAGGCAGAATCCTCCCTCGACTACGGAACGGTCTTCAAAGAAATGATTCGATCAACTCCACTTCCAATGAGTCCATTGGAAAGTCTTGCATCCTCAGCTGTACGAACAGCTAACAAGGCTAGAGCTAAGCTCATTGTTGTTTTAACCCGTGGTGGAACGACAGCCAAGTTGGTCGCCAAGTACAGACCAGCTGTTCCTATCCTATCTGTGGTCGTCCCAGTTTTGACTACCGATTCGTTTGATTGGACCTGCAGCGATGAAAGTCCGGCAAGACACAGTCTGATATACAGGGGCTTGATTCCCATACTGGCAGAAGGCTCAGCGAAGGCAACAGATGCCGAATCTACCGAGGTTATCTTGGAAGCTGCATTGAGGTCGGCCACGGCAAAGAGCTTGTGCAAGCCCGGTGATGCCGTTGTCGTGCTTCACCGTATCGGTGCTGCTTCGGTTATTAAGATCTGCTTAGTGAAGTGATGATGTAGAGAACATGGAGCATCGTGATCCATGGAAGGACATAAAAAATCTGACTTTTTTTTTTATAGTGCATTTCAGTATCCTTTTATTGTTATTAAAGAAAAAACACTATGGTGGTTTTCCAACTTTGAGGACAGTATTCTGCTGAAACCCTGTTTTGCCTCAGCTTCTGATATATTGGAGTAATATTTATGGACTTTTTGCTCTAATTTTTCTTTAGTGTTATTTTAATATGAATCTATTAATCTAAATCAATTATTATATTTTTCAATCTTCATTATTTTTATTTATTTACTTATATAATAATACCTAGTTTATTTTAGGGTAAATTATACCATTGACCACCGAACAAATTAGGGATTTCTATTTTGACCACCGAACTAACGAACTCGTCAATCAGACCACCGAACAGAGTGATGACGTGGCAGTTAAAGAATTTTTATAAAATTACACATTTAATCCTTGCTATTTGCACATTTTTTCAATTTAGTTCTAATTTTAAATTAATAAAATAAATTAATTATTTAATTAAGTGGTAACACGTGTCAACGCCTATTTATATTTTAATTTTTAATTTTTTTCTTCGTCCAATCAAGTGGTGACACGTGTTACCACTGCACCCTTACCACTGCACCAAGCCTCCTTCTATGACATGAATTGCTCCATTTAATATATAAGTTATAATGCAGTATATGTTAGGGAATAAAGTAAAAATGGTTGAAAGGGGATTCGAACCTATACCACTTGAGATGTGTATAATCACACAAACATTCGATTTAAAATATTCGAATATTTTTCTTTTTCATATTTAAATTAATTCGAATACTTGATTTAAATATTTTAAATCGAATATTTTAAAAATACTTTTTTCTTTTTCATACTTTAAATATTCGATTTAATTTAAATACTTTAAAATATTCGATTTAATACAAATTTTGCTTTTCCAATTTAAAAAATATTTATTAAAATGTTTAATAAATTTTATTACAAAATTTTCATTTTATTACAAATTTTAATACAAATATTCGATTTTAATAAATATTCGATTTAATACACATTTTGTTTTTCCAGTTTAAAAAATATTTGAATATTTTAAATCAAAATTTTAAAGTATTTAAATTAATTCGAATATTTAAAGTATGAAAAAGAAGAAAATATTTTTAAAATATTCGATTTAAAATATTTAAATCAAATATTTAATTTAATTTAAATATGAAAAAGAAAAAATATATGAATATTTTAATGGAATTTCTTTTCTTTATATCGAATGTTTGTGTGATTATACACATCTCAAGTGGTATAGGTTCGAATCCCCTTTCAACCATTTTTACTTTATTCCCTAACATATACTGCATTATAACTTATATATTAAATGGAGCAATTCATGTCATAGAAGGAGGCTTGGTGCAGTGGTAAGGGTGTGGGTTAAAAACTCATAGGTCCTAGATTCGAACCACCTTATCCCCATTCACCCTAATTTGCGTCATTTTCTTTAAACCAAGTGGTGACACGTGTCACCACTTGATTGGACGAAGAAAAGAAATTAAAAATTAAAATATAAATAATTAAAGTCATCCAATAAGGTGTTGACATGTGTCATCACTTAATTAAATAATTAATTTATTTTATTAATTTATAATTATGACTAAATTGAAAAAATGTGCAAATAGCAAGGATTAAATGTGTAATTTTATAAAAGTTCTTTAACTGCCACGTCATCACTCTGTTAGCCGTCCGTTATTTTTTTAACGGTAGTGGTCAAAATAGGTTAATTTAATAAGTTCGGTGGTCTGATTGACGAGTTCGTTAGTTCGGTGGTCAAAATAGGAATCCCCAATTTGCTCGGTGGTCAATGGTATAGTTTAGCCTTTATTTTATGTGTAATGTATGAGTTGCTTGTATTTAATTGTTTAAGTTTTATTAAATTAATTAATATGATTAACAAATGGATAAATATTCTTGAAAATTGAAAGTTTCCACAAATGCCTTAGTTTTAGGGTATTGAGAGCTAGTTTAAGGGTTTAGTGTAAGGGGTTAGAATTTAGGGATAGTTGTTTCAATTTAAGGTTTAGGGTTATAATTTAGGGTTTATAATTTAAAACCTAAATTCTCACCATATTACCCTAAAAACTAAACCCTAACCTATAAACCCTAAACCTTAAATTGAAACAACTATTTTTAAATTTTACCCCTAAACCTTATACCATAAACTAACTTCCTATATCCTAAAACTAAGACGCTTGTGGAAACTTTTAGTTTCCACCGACAGTGTCCTTAAGAAATTAGTATATAATAATAATTTACAAATTAAATTTTAACAATTGATAAGTGATATTAGAATGAATATAATGTTATTAAGAAATTATATATTTATTTACATTTAATTTAACATTACTTAATATAAGTAAGGAATTAGAATAAAATAATTGACATTGTGTATTCAAAAAAATATATGCGATATTATTATTTTCAAATGATGTTAAAATTTATTTTTAAAATATATTTACATATTAAGTTCTATTTTTTCAAAAAACTATTATCAATATTTAAAATTTGATATTTATATTTTGTCTAATTTAATATTTCATTCAAACAATTTAGAAACACAATTTGTTGAAAAAATAATTAATTAAGATTCTTTAATTGTTCGAGTGACAAAAAATATTCATCCACTTTCACCTTGTATGAATTTGATCTCAACACTTAGATCGAGAATCTAAATATTGCTCTGTTGTAATAAAAAAACAATCAACTGATTCCTTTCTTTTCTAGCATAATTTAAACCATGTTTTATTTTAGAACTCTTAAAAGAAACATGTGGGAATTAGAGGCTATAGCAATGGCAATGGTTATGGAATTAGCCTCTTTTTAACAGTGGCAACCAGTAGGAGCAGTATGTTGTATTTTTAGCTGTTCTTTTTATTGAATATGCCAGAAATTTTAAGTTCATAAATAAAAATATAAAAGTTGAGATTTAAACTAATTAAATTATTGATAATTAAGAGGGGACTAAAACCACAATTATTTTATTCAAGGGGACTTGATTTTGCTGACAGACTTGTTTTTTCTACATTACCTATTTAAGGGGGCAAGAGCTCTAATCTGTAATTCTTTTTTTACTTCGCCAAGTGTTCGATTTTTTGTCTCTTAGGGGGAGAAATGCACCCTGCTTAATGGGGTTTCCATGTAGGAAATAGCTGAAGGACAACTTCTGGCAACTGATACATGGGAAAGGTAAAGGTCTATACTCGTAAACTTGACTCGATATTCGGATGCGAGTGTCGTGTACGAGTAATCATTTCCGATCTCTTGGTGTCGGCCTAGAGCCTTAACTTACAATGTTTGCTGCTTGTGCAGTATGATCTCGAGAACTGATCGAAACAAATTGTATGCTCAATATGCAAGGCCTGGTGGTTGGAATGGTTAGAATCTTTCTTCCGGTTGTGTTATCTTTTAACCATATAGAATGTTATATAGTGCATTTCAGCTTATGGGACATTTCCAAGGTACTACAGGTGATAATCACATTTTGTTCCAAGGTAATTACGAGTACGATTCTTCGAAAACACTTCGACAGCATCGATAGTTATCGGTTTTATAGCTTCATGTTATGGTCTGCAATAGATTTATATGGTGTTCAAGCTGAGAAGGCTGTGATGAAAGGTGATGCAGAGGTAAAACCTGTATAAACCATTTTATTTATCTATAAGACAATACATCATCCTTGCTCGGATGTCATCACCATTTACCTTTCCTCGGCAGCACTTTCCGGCTATGGAACATCTATTGTCCTACTCAATACAGGTTCCGTTTGCTATTCCGTAACCGCACTCCGGAAGGATATCGGACTCGACTTCAAGACTGTTGCTGAAGCAAGGGACCCTTGGAAGGTACTCAAACTTTAGCTACAAGCTTCCATTGATCTGCTGTTTTGATTTCTACTGCATGCTTTAGTAATACTAATGCACACACACATATGTATATGTATATGTATATATCTGAAAGCAATGCTGAATCCTCATCCATGCAAAATGTATCTGTTGACTCCAGTTTCTTGAAATACCAATATTTCTCCTACTGTTTTCATCTGATGTTAAAATATGTCTCTTTGCTAATTTAGAAACTTATCTTCAATAATGAAACCCCAGAAATTGGTCAAATTGTGCAAAGGACAAATGCAGGGGGCAGGAATTTGGATTCTCTCTTTTATTTTATCACTATTATTTGTGGGATTATTCTTTTGGGGGGTTTGGATCATTTATGCTTGATTAATATAAAAATGATTAATTGTCGCCTGCACTGTTTTGATGGCTCAAACCGTTGCTTAAAAGTCACTTTCCTTGGATAGTCTTCAACAACTGTGATGAGAAAAAATACATTGTGAAGCATGCGACGACGGCTTGGTAGTCAGAACATGCTTAACTGCTCCACTCCCCTTTCTTAGATTTCGGGTTCAAGATCCCTCAGGAACATTAAAAAAAATACAATGAGGATGGGATATAGATTTGGATATGCGATTATATCTACCGTTCCTTATTCGCGATTGAATTGTGGTAATGACCTTATTGTCAATGTACCTTCATTGTAAAATGCATTTTTACGTTGTTTGTTGATGGTTTTACCTATCATCGTCGATTTTGGTGATGTTTGTATCCTTCTTTTATTTCAAGTCTTTGGGTTAGGTTCTTACTTTTTTCTTGTATTGACCTATTTTGATCTCGAGACACTAGTTTTGTTTACTAGGATTATGTCTGGATTTAGTTGTTTTGTTTATTAAGTTGCGAACTTTCATTGTAATTTCAAATATAATCTCGTTTAATAAAATTAGTTGATTTAAATTTTTCAAAAAAAAAATAACAATACTCATTATAACTCATTATAATACATAAGTGGTAAACTTTAGTTTACTAAGCTTTGTCAGTTTCAAGTTTTAGGGTTAAAGTTTACACAAGTTTGTCAATTATATGGTTTAAAGTTTAGTTTAAAGTTTAGGGTTTAAAAATTTAAGTTGTAGGGTTTAGAATTTAGGATAGTTAGAATTTAGAGTTTAAAATTTAAGATTAGGTTTTAGATTTTATAGATTAAATAGGAATGTGTAATTTTTTACACAGTTTGTGTATCAAAATACAACCGAAGATCTAAATCAGGAGAAGTTTAAGTGAAGGATCAAGTTCCAAATTTAGATATAGTAGAGGGACTGTAATCCCAAATTTTAATATAATAGAGGGATCAAAACCAAAATTTGACCTTTTGTGGACTTCAATATTTAGGTTGACTGGGTTGCTGGCATAACAGAAATGTATTCTTCTGCATGTATTTTTTCTGGTGTCACAACAGGCATGACATACGGATAAAAGAACTTGGGATTATTCCAAAGAGAAAAAACTCACTTCTCCTCCTTATATTTTAAACACCAAGGCATATCCATGATATATTCTTTTCTGAATATTCTAATATTGTTATATATTTACGTATATATATAGCCACAACGAAATAGCATCTTCAAGAATCAAAGACTTGTAACGTGAGTACAATGGCTCCCAGAACACACGTCGAATCGGAAATCCGGGACCGGGACCGGGACGTAACGGAAGGAGAAGAGAAGAAGGAAGGAGAGGCAGCTGATAAAGCATTTTCATTTTATATGCTTTTGAGCTATGCAGATACACTGGACTGGACCCTGATGGCATTAGGGACCTTGGGGTCTATAGTCCATGGCATGGCTCAACCTGTAGGGTACCTTTTGCTAGGGAAAGCTCTCAATGCATTTGGGGATAACATTGATGACATTGATGGCATGGTTAAAGCACTCAAGAAGGTAAACATAAGCTGCACCGGGTTAAATATTCGATCGATTCGTGTATTCGGGGTTTACGGTCTCTTTGTCTTGTTTGCTTGTTGTGCAGGTTATTCCTTTTGTATGGTACATGGCTTTTGCTACATTCCCTGCCGGTATACTAGGTACTTTAACAGGCTTATATGGCACTTGACAGTTGACAGTTAACCGTTGTGTATTCGGTTATATGACAGTTTTTTGTGTTTTGCAGAGATCGGATGCTGGATGTATGCGAGCGAAAGACAAATGGTTCGACTACGGTTAGCATTCCTGAGAGCAATGCTCGGCCAGGAGATCGGAGCGTTTGATACGGATATAACGAGTGGGAAAATCATTAGTGGGATGAGTTATCACATGAGTATCATACAAGATGCAATAGGGGAGAAGGTACATTAACCATGAATTCGGTTCGATTCGTCTCGGTTTTTTCGAAATGTTGACATACTGCTAATGTGACTTATGGTTCCCAGCTAGGCCATTTTCTTGCAAGCTTTGCAACATTCTTTTCCGGAATACTTATTGCTGCTATATGCTGTTGGGAAGTGTCCCTGCTAACCTTCTTCGTCGCTCCAACGATTCTCGTGATCGGAGCAACCTACACCAAAAAATTGAATGCTATTTCGGCTGCTAAGATGCTGTATATATCAGAAGCTACATCCATGGTTGAACAGGTATAACATAAGTAACATTGCATATACGTATGAGTGTATAAGTTACCGCAGCTATGAACATCCGATGTTTACCGTGTTTCAGACCGTCTCTCAAATCAAAACGGTATATGCATTCGTCGGAGAGAGTTCTGCAATTAAATCGTTCTCGGAGTGCTTGGACAAACTGTTCTCATTAAGCAAAGGTGAAGCACTGATAAAAGGTGTAGGAACCGGCATGTTCCAAACTGTGACCTTTTGTGCTTGGGCACTGATCATATGGATTGGAGCCGTTGCCGTCACTTCCCGGAAAGCGAAAGGAGGTGATGTTATTGCTGCAGTGATGAGCATTCTCTTCGGATCCGTGTAAGAAAAGACCTTTTCCTTGAGCTGAATACAATAATTCGGCCGAGCCCCGACATGTATGTAATAGTACCGGATTGTTTTAACCTGCAGATCACTTACTTTTGCTGCACCAGACATACAAATATTCAATCAAGCAAAGGCTGCAGGGTATGAGGTTTTCAAGATGATCCAAAGAAAGCCAACCATAAGTTATGATTCGAAAGGAAAGGAAGTCGAGAAGATTAGTGGTGACATAGATATACATGATGTATACTTTGCTTACCCTTCTCGGCCGGAAAAGTCGATCCTTCGAGGATTTTCATTGTCGATTCCAGCAGGAAAGACGGTTGCTTTAGTCGGAAGCAGTGGTTGCGGAAAGAGTACCGTCATCGCATTGGTTCAGAGGTTCTATGATCCTCACAAAGGTTTATCAGCTTCTTCCCGGTGTTTACTTGTGTTACAAGTTAAACTGATTTCGATATTAACATGGAAACAAAATGTACTATATAATTCAGGGGAGATTCTCATTGACAATCAGAACATCATGGATCTGGATTTGAAGTTCCTCAGGAAGAATATCGGTGCGGTATCCCAAGAACCATCACTCTTTTCCGGCACCATCGAAGATAATATCAAAGTAGGCAACATTGATGCAAGCGATCAACAGATCCGGGTTGCAGCAACGATGGCGAATGCACATACTTTTGTCTCCCAACTTCCGAATCAGTACTTAACGGAGGTGATCCGCCTAGTCTCCGACCTCTCGTTTTATATATCTTGTTAAGTTTATACCATGCCATGTGTGAATCAGCCAATAAATGACCATTTGAGATTGAAATGGAATGCAGGTAGGCCAAAGAGGAGTGCAGCTATCAGGAGGGCAGAAACAAAGAATTGCCATAGCAAGAGCTGTTCTAAAGAATCCTCCAATTCTTTTACTCGATGAGGCAACAAGTGCACTCGATACGGAGTCGGAGAAACTGGTTCAAGACGCTCTGGAGAAGGCTATGCAAGGCAGGACCGTTATCCTGATTGCTCACCGGATGTCGACCATTGTCAATGCCGATATAGTTGCTGTTGTGGAGAACGGACAAGTTACAGAAACCGGAACTCACTCCAGCTTGTTAGCATCAAGCAATTTCTACAACAATCTGTTCAGCATTCAGAACATCGGGCAAATTCGTGAGCCGAGGTAGATTCGAACAAATTTCTCACAAACACCTAAGGTAAATTAATGTACAACTCTAACTTGCTTGGAATGTGAAAAAATGGCAGGGCAACTGAAATTACTGAAGAATCTGTTACTACTGATAAACAGTTTTCACCTCTTGACATTGAGCAAAAGGAGGAAACAAGAGAACTTGATCGAAATCTTACCGAATCTTCCGAGCAAGCTGAACAGCAAAGGATGAAAAACACACATACGTTTTTCAGAATTTGGTTTGGCTTAAGAAAACATGAGTTAGCCAAAATTGCAACCGGTTCTATAGCTGCAGCATTTGCTGGTGTTTCAAAGCCTTTTTTCGGATTCTTCATCATTACTGTCGGAGTTGGATACTACGAAAAAGATGCAAAGCAGCTAGTCGCAAAGTATTCGATTATCTTCGCGGTTATAGGATTGCTTGCATTGTTCCTGCACACCCTGCAGCATTACTTCTATGGAGTAGTAGGAGAAACAGCAATGGCAAACCTCAGGAAAGCTTTATATTCAGGTACTAATCTATCGCATCCGAATGTATGTCATTCCGAATCGAAACCTTACCTCAGGCACATACTTAACATGCTGCATTAAACTATTTCAGGTGTACTACGAAACGAAGTTGCTTGGTTCGAGAAACCGGAGAACAGTGTTGGCTCACTTACATCAAGGATCATCAATGATACCTCAATTGTCAAAACCATAATCTCCGATCGGATGTCCGTTATCGTCCAGTGTATTTCTTCGATACTAATCGCAACGGTTGTTAGCATGGTTGTTAACTGGAGAATGGCACTGGTAGCTTGGGCAGTGATGCCTTGCCACTTCATAGGTGGACTCATTCAGGCCAAAGGATTCGCAGGAGACTCGGCTGCTATACACCGCGAAGTCGTTGCCCTTGCGTCCGAATCCGCAGCCAACATACGAACGATCGCATCGTTTTGCCACGAAGAACATGTACTAAGGAAAGCCAGAATCGCCCTGGAAAAGCCAATGAAAAGGAGCAGGAAAGAAAGCATCAAATATGGCATCATTCAAGGGTTCTCCCTTTGTTTATGGAACATTGCTCATGCTGTTGCTTTATGGTATACAACAATCTTGGTCGATCGTCGACAAGCGAGTTTCGAAAACGGCATCAGATCATACCAGATTTTCTCCCTCACAGTACCATCAA
Organism: Hibiscus tridactylites; assembly: GCA_958450335.1. Classification (NCBI taxonomy): domain Eukaryota; kingdom Viridiplantae; phylum Streptophyta; class Magnoliopsida; order Malvales; family Malvaceae; genus Hibiscus; species Hibiscus tridactylites. The sequence continues at coordinate 23,912,737 of OY288287.1, forward strand.
TCACTGAACTATGGACATTGATCCCTTCAGTCATTTCAGCAATCAATGTCCTAACACCAGCATTCGAAACACTCGACCGGAAGACCGAAATCGAGCCTGAAAAACCCGAAGATTCACAACTCAAGAGGATCCAAGGCAAAATCGAGTTCCAGAATGTTAAATTCAACTATCCCCTAAGGCCAGAAGTGACTGTCCTTAACAACTTCAGCTTACAAATCGAACCCGGAACCAAAGTAGCCCTCGTCGGACCAAGTGGAGCCGGTAAATCCTCGGTGTTAGCCATTTTGCTAATGTATTACGTTCCATTAGAAGGAAGGGTTCTCATCGACGACAAGAACATAATCGAATACAATCTAAAGATGTTGAGGAGACAAATCGGATTAGTCCAACAAGAGCCACTTCTGTTCAGTTCCTCCATTAGAGACAACATATGTTACGGAACCGAACAAGCCTCCGAAACCGAAATCATCGAGGCATCAAGGCAAGCAAACATACACGAATTCGTTAGCAACTTGCCCGATGGTTACAACACGGTGGTTGGCGAAAAAGGGTGTCAACTTTCGGGTGGACAAAAGCAAAGGGTAGCCATTGCTCGAACTTTACTTAAGAGGCCTGCAGTGTTACTTATGGATGAAGCAACTAGTGCACTCGATGGTGAGTCCGAGAGAGCCGTTGTGAACGCCGTGGAGTCGATTAATCGAAAGCGTGACGACGGATTCACGTGTAGGATCACGCAGATCACGGTGGCACATCGATTGTCGACGATTATGAACTCCGATTTGATCGTTGTAATGGATAAAGGAGAGATTGTTGAGACAGGTTCTCACTCGGCATTGGTATCGGTACCCGAGGGAGTTTATTCAAGATTGTTCAAGCTCCAAAATGCAATGGAAAATTAATACACCACAAATATAATCTTAATGGTAAGTTTTTATATTTTCATGTAAAATAATATATTAATAAATGATTAGGGTTGAAATAATAAAATATTTTTAGATAAATTTATTAATATCATTAGAATAATAATTTTTATTTTTATTTTCTAATTCCCGTAAAGATTGGACCCGGTTGTTTTCTCCACCTCTTATTCCTAATCTCCTATCCCTGTCACCGTCTAGATTAATTCCGTGCCCAAACATCATTTTCCATCTCAATTATTGTTGCAAAATATTTTTATAAATAATATTTAAGAATTTATTATATTTTTAAGGGTAAACTATATAAATAGTCATCCTATTTTTAGGGTGTTCACATTTTAGTCACCAAATTTTTAAAATTTACAATACAATTATTAAACTTTTAATTTGTTTTCATTACGATCATCATCGTTAAAAATAACTGAGGAATTAAAGTATTCTTTTTTCAAAAGAAATCTAACTTTTTTTTAAATTGATCATCTACTATTTTTATTGTTGTTTCTATCATCATTTTAAAATTTCTCCGATCGAAAAGATCATTGAACCACTTTTTTTCTCCTATTCTTTTTTATTTCAAATTCGTCGAAAAAATATTATGAATTTCGAGGAAAAACCCAGAGATTCAAGTCTTGAACCAATAAGATATATATGGTTGATGAAAGCATTATGTGGTCTTTTGTTATAATTTTATAAGTTGGACTCTGATATAAATATTTTTTTTATTTTTAATGATATTATATAAATTAAAATTTTGAATAAGTTTATTTATATTAAGATAAATAAAATGTTTATGCGAGATTCAATAATTAGTTTAGTGGTTAAAATGCTCATGGTATTAGTGTCAAAACTACACAGAAGTGAATTATTTATAAATTTGCTACGCATTTTCAAACATTTATGTTTTACTCCAATTCTAAATCCTAGCTCTATCACTGCATGTTATTTTATCTTGTGTGAATTTAAATGTTGACAGTTATTTTTAAAATATAAAATCTATCTACTTAAAAGAAATTGTTTATGCATGAACAAGTAAATGAAAATAATAATGTTAGTGGCATGTGAGCATGGGAGGAGGCACCTGAAAAATGTACGAGGTACAATTGACCTCACAAAATATACTCACCATATAAAAATATTAAAATTTTATATGATATTGGCATAGAAAAGATCTCACTTGATTTATAGAATTAATAATACTTGTTATAATGATATAATTTTTTTATATCTTATGTTTTCTTCTCATCTAACTATATGAAAATTTTGAGTATGCGATGATGACAGTCTGATAGTTAGAGTACGCTCACCTGCTTTATTCCCTTCTCTTTAAATTTCGAGTTCAATATTCCTCATAAGTATTTCGTTCACCTAGATTTTCCACTCCCCTTTAAATAGAAGTAGAATAAGATTTAAAAAATTATATAAAAATTTTAACTCCAACAAAAATTGAAATAAAATTAACATTATGTGTATAATTGTAATAAACTAAAGTCCCAATATTTTAAAAATAAACTATTGGTCGATTATTATTTGTATACAAATCATAAATATAACATCAAATAAAAATGCATGAACTAGTTTACCTCGGTGGTTAAAAGAACATCAAATAAAAATGCATGAACTAGTTTACCTCGGTGGTTAAAAGAACGGTTGTTGTTCCTAGAGATTATTAAAAGAACGGTTGTTGTTCCTAGAGGTTAAGCATTGTCAAATAGTTAATAGTATATTGAAAACAAATACTACTTTTAATCACTTTAACTTTAAAAAAAAAACATAAAATGTAAGTGGGGGGAGTCGAACCTGCAACTCTTACTAAGGAAGGGTGATAGCTTACCACCACGCCAAATGCTACATTATGACATATTTCCTGCAATATTTTATATGTAAATAAACATCAAAAACTATATTACACATATACTATATTTCATTGATCTCAACTTCGGTTCCCCTGTCATCGAACCGCCAGGAAACGCTGCCTTTACGCAATCAACAGCACTAACATTTGACTGCTTTTTCCCTCGGATCGTACTCACCATAGTATGAACAGTTGCATAAGACTCCACTTTCATGAGATGAGGCACACGAACAGTGCATGGTTCACAAACACGACCCAGGTCATTCCTTAGAAGATCGGCAATCATTAAGTTTGCAGCCTGATCCTTTTCGCTGCATCAAGAGAGAGAATTGATTTTACCAGATAATTAAAACATTGTAGTTTAACTAAAATGTATTTTAGCAAAATCGAGTAAAAAATGATAACTTCAATGTAACTAGAATAGATCAATTACCTGTACTGCAACTGTAGCTTGAGCCGGATGGGTTGTTTTTCGACAAAGAAGGGGCTGATTTTCATCCCTAGCTCATGAACTGAACTTTAGCTTTGGTGGACTAGAGCTTAACCCGGATTTTTCCATTACATGAATGTATCTCTGCACTATGATATTTAACTGCGTCTCTTTTGATGTTTATTTAGATATAATATATTGCATGAAATATGTCACAATGTAGTGTTTGGCGTGGTGGTAAGCTATCAACCTTTCTTGCTAAGAGTTGCAGGTTCGACTCCCCACACTTGCATTTGAGGTTCTTTTCCATTTTCTTCCTTTAATCAGGTAGTAAGGACCAAATATGTCATTACCTATTAAATTAATTAATTAAATTAAAATTATGATTAAATTAAAAGAATGTATAAGTAGTAAGGACCAAATGTGTAATTATACCCTTAATTTTTTAACTGACAGCTGGTGGTCAAATTGCAACCAATGTAATAGTATGATGGTTTAATTGCTTCAAAAAAAGTAAGGTGGTCAAATCGCGACTTTTACAATAATATGGTGGTCATTTATGTAGTTTACCCTAAATACAATTATAGTACCGTACGCCCCCACATATAAAGATCAGGCAAAAGCCAAAGGACTGGTAATAAAAGACTCCACGCTGCCGCTTCCCTCCCTTGATTGAGTTGAGTTGAGCCACTAAAAAACTCGTTTTTAATCCAATTGAAACCCAGATTTTTAAAGAATTCGATCGTAAAAGTCTGGGTTTTTTTTTCAGGGAAAGGAAACAATCTGTAGCTCGAAAAGCTGGAACAGAGATGAATACAAGTGCAGTCAGTTTATCCCTCTCGTCGGCAACGCCCGGTTCATGTTTGATCATATGCTCCAATGGGAAAGCATCTCCGGAACCCAAAACCTCGATAGTTACGTTCAAACCGGCGTCGTTTCTATCCACTGCAACCGCCGTCAACCTTTCTATAAAGGCGAGGAAAAGGGTTTTTTCCTGCCAAGCTGTCTCCACCGCTTCCGTCGACGCGTCGGTTTCGGGATCGGAGGAGGCCCCAGAGGAGGAGGCTAAAGTTGGGGGCAAGGTTAGGGTAAAAGTGCCTCTCAAAGTATATCATGTGAATCGAGTCCCGGAGTTGGATCTGAACGGGATGGAAGGAGTGATTAAACAATTCGCGGGGGTCTGGAAAGGGAAAAGGGTTTCAGCTAATCTTCCTTACAAGGTGGAGTTCGTCACCGAGGTTGAAGGACGAGGACCTGTTAAGTTCTCTGCCCATCTTAAGGACGATGAATTGGAATTCCTCGATTAGAATCCCGATTCTTATCTGTGTATGTCAAGCATAATACTTTCTATCCAATAATTGCTCACCGTTGTGTAAATTTTACACCTTTACCTTCAGTTCTACCTGGGATTGGGCATTTCATTGCTTTTTTTGTTTATTAATTGGTAGCATTGAAGTTTCCTTATCCATGGGTTACCTTCAAAAAGATATCATTTTTAATGCCTGCAGACTAGGTAACTGCTTATTTGTGTATGTGCTTCGTACTTGTTTTTCGCCTTCCACATGTTGTGGTATGTTAATATGATAACTCCTTCCTGGGAACCTAGGCAAAATGGGTTCTCTTTTTATAAATTACACTCCAAATGCCATCAGGAACTTGTCACTATACCACACCTGAATATCTATCTAGCCGTTTTGAAGGGCTCGGGATTTAGCCGTTGTGTCTGTGTGTGCTCTCTCGCAATTGATATGGTTTGATTTGAACTGTATGAACTTGGTTTGGTGGTGAGTGGTTTGTTTAGTATTGATCTAGAAGTGTCACACCATTTCTGTGTGAAAGTTGGTCCTATCCTTTAGGGTTCTTGAAGAAGATTTAGTGGTATTCGACCCACTAAATAAAGTAATAGTGTTATGTAATAATATGCAAGATGATGCTTTAGATAGTTAATATTTTGACATTTTAAGGAAATGATGAATTAAAGAAATGACTCCACTTGTTGAACCGCATAAGTGATTGCCCAGCTGATAAAGAAATGCCCTTTTTTGGTATGGGACCATAATGTATTAGACAATAGGGCAAATTTGAGTTAATTTGGCAGTAATAGCCTTCATAAAATAGGTGAGGGTGACCGTAGATTAATTTGTATGAATGGATTACTATTGCTTTTCTTTGGTGTCGTTGCTCTAGCTGCTTCACATGGTGGTCGGTGAATAACTTGAACTCTGGAAACCAAATTGAAAATTTAGCATTTTCTTGTTTGAGAATGTTACATGGTTTTCCGTTTGGGTTCCTGCTGAAGTTTCTATATTTTTTGGTGCTTATTATAGCTATTATTGGTGATAAAAGATAATTTCTACTCTCATTAGATAGTTTCTAAAACTGAGTGTTATCGGATATTGTCATTGCTATTATGGAATGGATCACGGTAAGTCCGTTCATCTTGTACCATACTTGGTTTTCTTTGTGCAGATTTATCTAAGGTAGCTTCATTTCAAACTTATCACTTGGGGCATCAAGTTTTCATCATGCTGGCACATTTCTCGGTCATCATGTTTATAATCAGCTATGAAGCATGACTCGATGAAATAGATCCTTCATGTTGCATGTATGCAGCTGCCTCTTCTGTCAGTTTTTGTTAGTATCGGGATAACATTTACTTCGTGAATTTCTAGCCACTAGTTATTTGACATAGCCATCTGATGTTTGGGGAGCTAAATCTCATGCTATTGATTCATCTGGCTCTGCCAAAGCAGTAACAAACTTCATGGACTGCATTCCTATTTAAGACTAAACCAGACGGATTATTTGCTTTTCTATGGCTATGAACTCTTATATAGAAGGTTTCTGTTTTAGGGAACCGGGTATATAGTCAAAGCTTGATTAGGTATTTCTTTAGCTTGCTAGAGAGGGGACTCTTATCTTGAATGAATAAGAGATATTGCTGCTATTGCGACTCGTAAGGAGGTGATGCTGCGACTTGTAACGTGGTAATGCCTGATCTTACTGCTGTTTTTGGACTGGACATTCTTGTTACTGATGTAGTTCAGTGCTATGCAGCAATAGAATATGTTGTGTATATGCTCTTCTGCAACACATGAACAATTTGAAACTGGTTCAAGAGACATTGTCAAGTAAGGTATGAAATAAAGTTGAACCTTACCTGTCTATGTCATTAAGTTCCACTCTCTTGCTCATGCCATGCTGTTGAATCTTGTGCATTACCGCATCGGTAAAAGCTAACCCGAGTGAACTATCGAAGGGAAATCATAGACCTTGCCATATACTTTCAATCTTGTATCACTTCTATGGTTCAAATGACATGCATCAACTCTGTCATTGTGTGTGTTCTTGGAGGTATCGGACGAAGGAAACAGGCGGATCCTAAGCCTCGGCAAAGCGCTACACGCCACTGAACTTGTATCTTTAAGGAAAAAGGATTCAAAGGGGCGTGGAGTTTTGCAATGATTGGATTTGAATTATTGAGTTGGTGAAACATGATGGTTGAGCAGAAATGGCATTCCATCATTTACTTTCTGGACTCTAAAATTCCCCTCTCAATCAAATGGATTGCTGGCTCCACCTATGTAATCTCCACTCATTGCCAGTTGCCACACTGCTTTAGCTGAATTACCGGAAAAAAAGGGTTTTAATACGACGTCATTTCGGATTTATTTAAATATAATTATAATAAAATAAGATCCAGGAAGAACTAAGGTAAACAAGTAAACATGGGTGTTGGTTGTTGCCATGGCTATAGTTATAACCCCATGTGCCACGGCTCAAACTTGTACCTTTGCCCCTGCTTAGGCTGCTAGCAAAAAGAACAATAAGAATGTGTCAATGCCCTCTCAACCTTGGGTTCCAAGTTAGGTCCAACCCTAAGTATTCCCCATTTCACTCTTATCAAGGGAACAATAATGGCGACTAGAAACGATCGCTTATGTTAAACTACTCCGTCTGTCTCCGTAAATTTCACTTTAGCCGTTGTTTCTTTATAAATATCTTGATCCGATTAAAATAGAATTTGACTCACAGAGTAGACCATGATGTTCTTAATACTTGGTTTGGAACTAATTCGTATTATAATCGTGTTTAAGATATATTTAAAATTCGGAAACATCCGTATAATGTTTAAAAACATTGTCTGGTTCAGTTAGAGTGATTCCCATCTTATCTGGCCATCTCAATTATGTTACTAGTGTGTTTGCACATGCAATGCATGGAAATAGCATCTTAATCTTATCCTATCCACCACAACAGCAATTCTTCACCTAAAGACCCAAACAATAATATTCGAGTTATATTTCGATACATAAATTATGTAAAAAAAACTCTTCATATTTAAATTAACAAATCTAAAATTTAGAGGGTTATATTTGTTACATAAATTTTATATTAAAAAAAATACACAATTATTTTTAAACTCATAAACCTAAATTCATAACTCTATACAGCATAAACTCATAAACTTTTAAATTTAAAATCTATCCCATACAACATAAACTCCTAAACTATGATGGTAAACCATAAACACTGAATTATGGCCATACACCTAGGGGTGTGCAAAATAAACCGTAACCGTTAACCGTTATAACCGTTCATTCTATATGTTAATTAATCTAACCGTTAAGGTTAAACGGTTTTGGGTAACCGAACCGCTAAAAAAATGGTTAATGGTTAACCTATAGGTACTTTATTTTAACTAAGTGTAAAGTTTGTGTTTAAAATGTCTCTATTTAAGTTAATTTTTTTTAAAAAAGTAATACAATATTTATCAGAGAGATATATTTATTGTTCTAAAAAAGAAATAATTAACATTTGAAAAGAAAATCGTAATAGGTTACATGTTAACATGTAACCGATCTGTTCTTTAACGGTTACCCACTATAATGGTTAACCATTTAAAAAATTAACGGTTAACCGTTTCTTAACGGTTAAATTACGAATAATAACCGCTATAACGGTTAACCAACCGTTTAAGCTAAACGGTACGATTAACCTACCATGAACACGACATACACCTTAAATCCTAAAATCTAAACCCTACCACCTAAACTCATAAATTGTAAATTATACCCCTGAATCCTCAAATCTAAACCTTACACTCTAAACTCATAAACTTTAAACCCTAAAATCACCAAATTTAAATAAAACAAAGTTTACATAATATTATTTATCAAACTATTTCCCAAATTTTAATCACTAATCTATAACCCTAAACCTTATATTATATGCTCCAAACACTAAATTCCCTAAAATTACATAGCATGTGTATATTTTTGATAATATTAATACTGGTATACAATTAGAATGTGCCATTTTCTTCTTTTAAGTTCTTAATTGTGTATTAAAGAGATTCACAGATATTTTGAGGTGGTGAGGTGGCGTGCAACAAACATAAACATGATTCACATGAAAGCAAGAGAGAATTCAAAGCTAAAGAAAAGATGAGGAGCCATAGTCTTGGTGGCTCCCACTTTAATTTCATTAATTAACCAAAGTAACAAGTGTTACCACCTTTACTTGTTAGTAACTAGAGAGAATGTAATTTGAAAGACTGAATTCGGATTTAATCATATAATTAAGTTTAATAGATGTTTTAATTAATTAAAATACCTAGTATTTATAAATTGTTTTATTTCAATATACTTGTGGTAAAAAAATTAAAAAGTTGCTACAAGCGTTCTAGGTTTAGTATATAAGGATTTATTGTATGATTTAGAGTTTAAAATTTATGTTTTTAGAATTTAGGGTTAGTGGTTAGAATTTATGGTCTATATGTTAGGGTTTAGGGTAACATGGTTAGAAATTTAGATTTTAACTTATAAACCTAAATTCTAACTATCAACCTTAAATTTTAATCACAACCATTCAGTTTTAAAGCCTCAAACTCAAACCCCTAAAATAACATCATAGATTGAATCTTTAAACTAAAAATTAAGAGGCTTGTGATTTTTTTTGCTACCACTGTATAGAATAATTACTCTTGATTATTTTTAATATATATATATATATATATTAGTTGAATTATAGTTTAGATCCTTGTATTGTAAAAAATTATTAGATGGACCCGACTCACCACGTTATTCAAGGTCCAACTAATAAGGTTCATCTATGTCATTTTTACCAAAGGTAAATCTTCAACTCTTCTACATATAAAAAATAATAGATAGTTAATTGAAAGTTTTTTTTTTTAACATGAATAGACCTTATTGGCTGAATAATTATTCTTGTATTGTGTTAAAGATTTGTAATTTAGTTAATGGTGTAAAAATAAGCGAGAACGAGGTTGGAATTTCATTAAAACTTTGAAAGCGTTTTTTATTTTAATCTGACCTAATTTAATATTCTAATATTTGTTAGCCCAAAATATAAACACCGTTAATTATTATTTTTAAATTGCCGACAAAAAAATTACATACCAATCAATTGAATGTTTAAAGATGTTTAAAAAAAATCCCACCACAATACTTAAACGGGTCTAATTTGGAATTAAGTAATAACGTTATAAAAGTAAAACGGATAAATTAAATCAAATTAAAGTAATATATATATCTATGTTAAATTTTAAATTTTGACATAATAGAGGGACCGCAGCCACAATTTAACCAATCCTATTTTATCCGTACCAGGTTTCTTTTTATATTTAACATTTTTGTTTTTTGGTTTTAGATTTCCCTCCCTCAATTCCATTCCCCCTTCTAGATTAATTTTTGAAATAAAAGAAAATTCCAAAACCTGTTGATTCAGTAAAAAGAGAATTTTTTTTTTAATTTGAAAAAAAAACAGCAGCAACAGTGAAACTGAAACTTGAAAGCGGCCCCATTCTTCTCTCTTTCTTGTTTCTTCCCTTTCAGCGTTTTTAAATCTGGAAAAAATCTGATTTGATAGAGGCGTTTGCTTTTAAGTTTCAGATTTGGGTTTTACTTTGAAAAGCTTATGAAATCTGGGTTTTGATTTTTGAAGAGCTTCACTCAAAAACCAAAGCAAACCCATTTCTTGATTTGTACAACTACTGCTTCTCTACTCTTCTTCTTTTGTTTGGTATAAAATAATATAAATTTTTGGAGGAAACCCAAGAAAGAAGATTAAACAATGAAGCAATCTCTCCAACTGTTGTCTTCTCCGTAAGTCTTTGGTTTCTGGTAAAATGGCGTTTACTCTTTTTTTTTATGTATTTTAATGTTTCCGATCTAACTGTGAAAAATTATCGATTTTGCAGTCGTGGAAAATTGTTAAAATAATGAAACGAGGATGAGATCTACGGATTTATTTATCAGTTTTTTTATTTGAATGTTTGCTGTAGCCATTGCTAGGGTTTTGTCTTCTGTTTCGTTTCCGCCATGACCACCAAGCGCGCTTACAAACTACGTATCCTTTTGTTTGTTTTTTGTTTCTTTTATTAAATTGTATTTCAGATTTCTGTACTTGATCTGGGTTTTCCGTACCAATTGTACTGGTTACCTCAAATAGATCTATTTTTGTTCTTTGCGTTTGTTTCCTGTTAGTGATTTTACTTTGAGTAGCCTTAACAATTATAATGAACAGAGGAATTTGTGGCACATTCTTCAACTGTGAATTGCCTGAAGATTGGAAGGAAATCGTCTAGGGTTCTCGTAACCGGAGGGGAAGATCACAAGGTTAATCTTTGGGCTATTGGTAAACCCAACGCCATACTGGTCAGTTCTCTCCCAGCATTTGCTCAATGGAAATTATTAAATTCGGTTCATATTCCCTTTTATTTGCATTGGTTTTCGTGTGTCGGTGGTAACAATACTAGAACTGTTTTCGCTATCATTTGTTTGCTGCAGTTTATTATATGCTTAATTGATAGTTTGATTTTGGTGGCCAATGAAGTCTTACTCGGTACATGTATTTGAACCGTTATGACAGAGTTTATCGGGGCATACAAGTGGAATAGATTCTGTGACCTTTGATTCTTCAGAAGTCTTGGTAGCTGCAGGTGCTGCAAGTGGTACTATCAAACTTTGGGATTTGGAGGAAGCAAAAAGTATGGTTATCGAATTCCATAGACTTTTTGCTTTATGTTAAATTTTGGAGTTAAAAAATGTAGTGCTTGTTGCAATCTGACACTTTTATAGTTGTTCGGACTCTGACTGGTCATAGATCCAATTGCATCTCTGTGGATTTCCACCCTTTTGGTGAGTTCTTTGCATCTGGCTCTCTTGATACAAATCTCAAGATATGGGATATCAGAAAGAAAGGGTGTATCCACACTTACAAGGGCCATACTCGAGGAGTCAATACAATCAGGTTTACACCAGATGGCCGATGGGTTGTGTCCGGTGGTGAGGACAACATTGTGAAGGTCAGATTGCTATACTGGAGTTCAGGATAATAACATTTTTTTTACTGACATGATCCTTTACCTATACATCTTTTGCTCTTCCATATTTCTTTTTTTCTTGGGACTGTGTGGGTGGGCAGGGTGAATAAACATAAAAGTATTTCATTTCTTCTATTGGCAATCTGGTTCGTGGTCCATTCTCTCATGTTCTGGGTTGTGGAATTGAAATTATGGAGTTTGGAGTGAGGCTATGTGATGCTGAGGTTGTTGGATGAACTATCTTGTTTCACACATTGATTTCGATTCGCTAACTCGGCCAACTTTAAAAGTTTGCTGTCTGCAAAGAGTGCATGGTTTACACGGCTATTAATGGATCCTTTGTTGCAGTTCTTTGGCATGGTGACGTTAGGATTTGGCATCTGCAGGCTCTTTCAATGTTCTAAATGGTGTAATGATCAGCATGGCATAAAAATTGCCTGCTGTTAGTAGTCAGTACTCTTTTATAAAAAGTTAATTTAGAAAAAGATTTAAATGATGTATAGGCAATTTGTATATGCACAATACTTTAATTTTGATGTTTCAGGAAAGTTTTTATACCGATCCTTGTCATCGTTCTGTATGTCAACAGGTGTGGGATTTGACTGCTGGAAAATTGTTGCATGATTTCAAGTACCACGAAGGCCAAATTCAGTGCTTAGATTTTCATCCCCATGAGTTTCTTTTGGCTACAGGTTTGTTCTGACCTGGTATTACAATAGATGTTGCTTAATGCTCATTGATCTGAGAACTCCTTTTATTATGCTATGCTATCCGAAAATGTAATTCTTATCCTACAATCTTTTCTGTTGTCCATGAAGGTTGTGAAATGTAAATCCTTCTTTGCTCTGATTTTCAGTATACATCCTCTTGCTTTCACAGGTTCAGCTGATCGGACTGTTAAATTTTGGGACCTTGAAACCTTTGAACTTATTGGTTCTGCTGGACCCGAGGTACTTTTATTGGTCTTTGGTACAGTTTGTTGATTCTCTTGATAGAGTTCTAGATTCATATTGAGATCATAAGATATTTATGTTTCTATTTTGAGATCATAGGATCTTTTTATCTTCTCTTTTTATAGAAAAAATGCATGCATGATTTTCCCCCTATATACTGTAGACTGCTGGAGTTCGTTGCTTGACCTTCAATCCCGATGGAAGGACTGTTCTCTGTGGATTGCATGAAAGTCTGAAGGTGAGGTCTTTTATAGGTTCAACTTTCATCAATATAAAATGATTTACTAGGTGAAGCTCTATCTTATTCCAGTTTGCACTTAATTATTCTTTGCAACGTCTAGGTTTTCTCTTGGGAACCTATAAGATGTCATGATGGTGTGGATGTGGGGTGGTCTAGATTGTCGGATCTTAATATTCATGAAGGAAAGCTTCTAGGCTGCTCATATAATCAAAGCTGTGTTGGAGTATGGGTTGTAGATATCTCGGTACTGCTCCATTTTCTACACTTCAACTTATTTAATCTGTACATCTTTCTTGGTTGGCAGTCAGTCAGTCATTATGTCAAGATTTTAATATTAAATTTGGTCCTTGATACAGCGCATAGAGCCATATGCTATTGGTACTGCTAATCATGTGAATGGTCATTCTGAACCCAAAACTAGTACTGGTGGAAACCTCTCTGTACTGAATGAGAACACAGCAAAACCCAGTATGGGAAGATTAGCCGTTTCACAAAATCCCGATCCTTTAGTGAAGGAAACAAAATCCCTTGGAAGGTTGTCCATTTCACAAAACTCGGATCCTGCCAAGGAGTCCAAATGTATGGCATGTATGTTACATTTTACTTTAATTTGTTGGATTTTTGCATCTTTGCTCTACTTTCTCTTTATTGATTCTCGAAAATTTCTTAGAAGCTGTATTGTTAAGTATACTATTCATCTTGTATTAGTTTTCGTTTATCAAATTTACCCATTCAATGGAGAGAAATATGTTAAAAGGTTTCAGGAGAGACAAGTTAAACTCATCACTGTAAATTATCTCTTTTTGATCAATAAAACAAAAAGACAAGTGAGTTCACGCATAGCACTTATATAGCTGAAATACTCAAAGTTTTTCATCTACTTATGTTGTGTCCTCAAAGTTTTTTTCTTTTATTATTATTATTGAGTGATGGACATTATGTTATTACTTCTCATAAGCAGGCAGTAGTATTGGGTCAAATTGTTTAAAAAGAAAAATAAAATTTCTGAAAAATATTAATAAACATATATTTTCAGCCATTTAATAAACTTAGTGCTTCAAAAAGTTATGAAACATCTGGAAGTACTAGTGGGGGGACCTGTAAGTCTGTAACTCTTATGTATTTATCTATCTTATTCTTATTTTTGCATTATGGCTAAAGCCCCAGGAAATGTATCCGGTATCCCCCAGAGGGCCAATTTAAACACTGCTCCAAAGACAACTCAACCGAATCCCGTAACGGTTCCTACTGTAACAGCTCCAAAGAGGAGTTCTACAAAGGCTAGTTCGGGAACCAGTGTTCCAAGTTTCAACAAGTTAGATGTCATACCTGTGATCGTGCCTAGAAATGATATGAGGTCGGAGCAGGCTGCTGAATCAAGGAAGGAAGTTGGAACATCTGGGGGAAGTTTGGAGCAGGCCGCTGACTCAAGAAAACAAGTTGGAATATCTGGGAGAAGTTTGGAACAGGTTGCAGAATCAAGAAAAGAAGTTGGAATAGCTGGGAGAAGTTTTGAGCCAAGCCAGCCGGCTGCTGAATCTAGAAAAGAAGCTGGGATAATTGGGAGAACTTTGGAGCAGGGAGCTGATTCCAGAAAAGAACTTGGTATTGTTGGAAGAACCATGCCATTTTCTTTGCAGTCAAAGACAAGTAGCTTCCGAAAGTTTCAAAGTTTAAAGGAAGACATGGACCGGCCAGCTATCTCTGTTCCATCTGAAACTTCAGGTTCTAAGGCTGCTGAATTCAACAGTGTCCTGGACAGGAGTAATTTTGTTGTTGTTAAAGGCCCTATTCAAGGAATATCTGCTGCCGAAAGGAATATGAGGGAAGATAGGTGCATTGGCTCTGGCAAGAGTGAACCAAATTCTGTGGTAGAGTTGCCTTCTAGCTACCGGGATGAAAATCGTATGTTTTTAGAACTCTTAATTTACAGTTATGATCATTTCATTCATATTTCACATCTTGTTCTTCCTGAAATTTCATATTTTCTGTAGTGTTTGATTCTGACCTTGACAATTTTATCAAGTCTGTCAATTAGATTATGACTGGAAATATTTCTTTTGAAATGCTTTTAGTTAAGGACTGTGCTTGATAGCAAACATGAGTTTTCTTGAGACTTATAGGAACCAACTAAAGAGTGAGATGGTAAGAACAATGAGCTGCCAGTGAAGGAGAATAGGAAAATTTACTATGTAAATCATTAGGTTATGTTTAGAATTTACAGCGGAATGATTTTGATTAAAGACTTTATCTTGGTAAATTCTTTCAAATTTCAATATCCCAACAAATCAAGATTGTAATGTGACTTTAATTTCAGTTCCAGCAGAACGATTTTAATTAAAGAATTTACCATTTCAGATGATGCACAAGTGCAAAAAATACATAGAGATGCATATCCTTTGGAAAGCCAAAGAGGAGGTATAGCTCTTGATAGCTGGTTGATATTATAAACTACTCTATGAAGATCCAAATTCATTGACATTATTGTACTTGGTCAATTTTTCAGGAAGAACACGTCCAGTAATCTTAAATTTGGAGAAAAGAGGGAGACCTAATTTTGATGGACCAACTGTGAGTATCTCTCCAAGGAATGTATCAATGGCACACATGTCCTCCTTGAATGCGGTAAAATCAGAATCTTGTATTCACTTTGGTTCCATATTGCATTAATTTGTTTTCCCTTTTCTCATATGTTCTCAAATCCCTGTTAATGCTTTTTTATGCATTCATGCTGTTATCTTTTAAAGTATAAACAAAGAGGATACCCTGCATCTGTGGAAAAAGAAATGCCTTCTGCCAGTGATGAGGATGCTGTTGCGGATTTGCTGGAGCAGCATGACCAATTCGTTAGTTCCATGCAATCTCGTTTAGCCAAGTTACAGGTGATCTAAAAGAAACTAGAAGGCATGCTAATGGTTTCTTTATATGTTTTTGTTGTTCGCTTAATAGTAAATTGTCTACGATGTTCAAGCTTTCATAGAAGATTGCTGAGTCTTGCTTTTATTGGTTATAGGCTGTTCATCGGTATTGGGAGAGAAGTGACATAAAGGGGGCAATCTCTGCAATTGGAAAGATGGCTGATAATGCTGTAAGCTGTTTATATTGTTTGTTAACACACCCATCACAGTTTGAACTTCTGTATAAATCGAAAATATTTAAAAGCCACTTCTGTTTTTACAATTTTTGATGGACATTTTAGGTGCTTGCTGATGTGATGAGCATTGTCATTGAGAAAATGGACATAGTCACTTTGGACATTTGCACTTGTCTTCTGCCACTTCTGTCTGGTCTCCTTGGAAGTGACATGGATAGGTAAGTTCAGTGTCCATAATCTTGCATTTTTATGGTGATTAGGCTGGGATTGTTGTTCTCCTTTTGTTATCGAAAGATCAATTGGTTTTAGTACTTAGTTTCGTGGTATCTGTTTGGTGTTAATTGCATCTACAGATAAAGTTTAACTGCTAGTCTTTTGCAGGCATTTGAGCATCTGTCTGGACATGCTGCTTAAGCTGGTGAGGGTATTCGGTTCAATGATATATTCAACCGTATCTGCTTCAGCGCCTGTTGGCATAGACATCGAGGCAGAGCAAAGGTGTCTCTAGTTGCTTCGTAGCTTCAAATATAACGTTCAAATATTCAGTTATTGGACTATTAACCGGAATTTCATGCTTCTGATTGTCCTAGGTTTGAGCGTTACAACCTCTGCTTTATAGAACTCGAGAAAGTAAAACGCAGCCTGCCCTCTCTTACCAGGTGACTATGGTGGTTATTTAAACCTGTATAATCACCGTATG
The DNA here is from genome assembly GCA_958450335.1 of Hibiscus tridactylites. NCBI lineage: Eukaryota > Viridiplantae > Streptophyta > Magnoliopsida > Malvales > Malvaceae > Hibiscus > Hibiscus tridactylites. Next base: position 23,929,271 of record OY288287.1, read on the forward strand.
GTTTCATCGTATGCAACCGTTCTAACCTTTTGATTTATTCCTTCTCTTTTTTCCTATAGAAGAGGGGGTTCAGTTTCGAAATCTGCCCAGGAACTGATCCTAGCACTACAAGAAGTCTCGTGACCGAAATCAACATACCAAATGCACGCACTAACTTATTCCGTTCCTTTTACGGATCAAACTGTATGTTACCCCTGGAGAGAGCATGATTCGGCACTTGCAAGCCGGTCAAGCAGCGACCACTACTCCGATGCATATTGTCTTGTCTAGTCCAAGTGCTGCATCTTGTACATGTTTAATACTCTCTTAACCGGTAAGCCGATTCCTACTTGCATTGATTGATGAGTGAAAGACTTGATGAAGGCTAATTGTGTTGGTTTGTAGGAAGTTTTTTTCAACTTAAGTTCATACCATTGCCAACCACTGTATTGCTACTCGAACCCAATATGTTGAACATCAATTTGTACCCTAGGGGCTCGTATGTAATATTATATATATGAATATACACGTGTCCAAAAGATGGGACTGCTGATATTTGGGTTATGTGAATTCATATTGAGAAGCCTGAGATGGATGGAGCAAATGGAAAGCTTCTTCATTTTAGCTTCTATTGGTGCAGCAGATGTTGGGTTGTTTTGCTTAATTTGTTCAAGGTGTGTACATTGATAAACAGGTCTTAGGGCTCGATTAACAATATTTCTTCAACGAACGTTAGAGCGCCAAACAGAAAAATAATGTCGAATAGGTGTCATGTACGTGCTGAATTGTCGTTTGCCCATGTATTTTCATCGGATTTCACACTCAAACGGGCGTTTTGCAACGAACGTTCACGACTTGTTGCTGAACGAAGCCTTAATGTTTGTGTTATACAAATGGTCACTAAGTTAAGTAAAAATGATTTTTTTTGTCACTAAAGTTTTAATTATCATTTTGTAACAGCAATAAAATTATCTAATAAATTTTGATAAATTAAAAGATTTTTTGGTCACTGAATTTTGATAGGTTAAAAGGGTCTTTACATAATTTAATGACTATTTTATAATTTTTAAAATTTTAATGGCCTAAAATATCGTTTTTAGTTTAGTAAGGATTTGTTTACTTGTGTCCTATTTTTCATTTATTCAAAAAATTTGATATGAACACTAATATCTATTTATTTTTGTTGATACTGTAAAAATTTATTATGAAAATGATTTTTTCAATTCAATATATTTTCTTTCTAAGCTAAAATTTACATTTTTTATTTTGCATAAAGAATCTAACATTGTTATAACTATTGAATTATTAAAATATTATTTATAAAAAAATACGAAAAGCTAATTTTTGCTTAAAATTAAATAAACTATATTTTTTATTGAAAATAATTTGTTTGTCGGCCCAAACGAACCCGCCTGCTTGACACGTCAGCATTAATAACGTAATAATCCTTTTTCCATAAACGGAAATTTAAAAAAATATGGCATTAAAGGAATGTCCCATTATCGGATTCGTTAAAAAGGATTTAGATTTTGAAATCCTTAAATTTCACTAATCTAATTAATTTTTAAAACGTCATAATTCAATTAAAAATACTAATATATATATATATATATTAAATAATAGTAATTAGATAACACTGTCCAGAGACCAGTGGATAAATATGAACGGAATTTGAAATTTAATTTCAAAAAACATTCAACCATATAATTCCATCAGAATCTCTGATTTCAGGTGATGTTTCTGTCTCTTTTCAATTTAAAAGCCATCGCATTTTGCTTTTCAATCCGTGACTTTTGTTTTTGAATCAACTGAGTTTGTTTTTTTGTTGCAAAAACAGTAGGTTTCGAGTCGCCTCGTGTAGCTCAATTTTGTTAGCATCCACTGCCCGGCTTGATCCAAACAGGTACAGAAAACGACAGTTGATTATCTAATAAATTCAAGTATTTTAAAAAAATTATGTTTATGTGAATGGATTTGGATTTTGGATATCTTAAATTGAAAATTAAAAGATTGATTTGTATGTAATTTTCTTGATTATCGTCTTCACCGATGTTTAGCGAAGATCTTGTCATATTATAAAAGATGATATAACGAGTCGGCATTTATACAAACAGCTGGTGTTCTGCATTAACGTACCTGGTGCTGCTGCAACCGAGCGAGCGCATATCATCGTCGATTTGATAATGCCAGTGTTCTCTCCCTGGGATTTGCCGATGCCGTTTGCTTCGAATCACTCGAATCTTCAATGCTTTCTTCGTTGTATTACTCCTGTTGTTCCTATCCGATTGCTGCCTAAGGTAATACTTTCATTTCCATTTTTGTTGTGTTTTTTCTCTCTCTTTTTTTCTTCCTAATACAATTTCAAGATCTCACAATTCATATAATTCGATTGCATGTAACATGTTATTTTTACTGAATTCAAGAAAAATAATATAATATCGATCTTTTTGCTTTATAAAGATCCCTTTTAAACAACTTTTGATTTATTTTTCAGAATTCTTTATATATTATCTAGTATTGTCAGAGTTAGATTGGATTAGAAAAAGAAAGAAAAGAAAAGAAATCAGAACCGAAAATAAAGCGAACTGATTTTGACCTTAAAAAGGAAAGTAGAACAATTTTTTTTTGGCTAAAACCAATTTAAACCGGTTTTAAGATGCATTTTGAGTTTTTATTTGATTTTTGTGTGATTTTCTCCCATATTCATTACTCAATTCAAACCAATTGGAACGGAAGTGGATAATTTGACCTGTTCTTTTACTGATGCAATCTTTACAATATATATATATATATATATATATATATTAAATCCTTGGTTTTGATTGTTAATTAAATTTAGTAATTAGATAAAAACTGATAAAAATAATAATCTCTTAACTTTTTTAATGTTAATTGACAGGAATGTAAACAAACTTCAAGTGGCTACTTGCAAAATATTGAGGAGGAGGAGGATACAATCGAAGGCTTCACTTTGGGTGATCTTTGGCACTCTTATACCGAATGGAGTGCTTATGGCGTTGCTGTGCCTATTGTGTTGAACAATGGCGGCGGCGCCGTCGTTCAGTACTATTCACCTTCCTTATCAGCTTTGCAAATATACACAACCAAGCCCTTTTCTTCCTCACTCAGGTCTCTCTTAACTTTCCTGTTAAATTTTTATAGGTGGTTCCTATGTTATATGTTTTTTTGATGAATTCATCTCTTTGGTCATTTCTATTTTTTTTTAAATAATGTACACATTTTCTATTGTCAACCACATACAAAATGTCAAAAATGCATATGTTAAGTTATCATATGTTTTTTTTAAGTATTTAAATTAATTAATAGAAAAAAGATGGACTTATTACTGAAGAGTGGAGATACACATTTAGAAAAAGATGAAGGACCAAAAATGAACAAATTAAAGTGTATAGTACATAGATTTTCTATCATTTCTTTTATTTTTATTTTCCTCTTTTCTAATTTGGGTTCTTGTCACTTTTGGCTAACTATAGTGCACTTGGAAGCATGGAGAAATCTGAAAATGGCTCTTGTAGTAATGATCATGGCAGCGGTGACGAAATTTATAACTCCTCCTCTTCTTCTTCTTCTTCTTCTCCTTCTTCAAGCAATTGCTCATGTTTGAGTTCGGACACCACTTGGGACGATGATTCTGCAACGTTTTCTCAAACAATTGATCAATGTGGCTACTTGTACTACCAATACAATGAGATGGCTAGTCCTTACGACCGAGTTCCCCTTCTAGAAAAGGTGATTCAAACGAGACCCTGCATTTCTGCATTCAATTTAGACATAAAATATATAAAACGGGTTTTCAGTTTTCCTAGTATTTTTCACGATATCATGTTTTTTTCTTCAAATTTTCAGAGAATCAAGTTCTTTCATTTTATATATGCTAGTTTAATGTGAGCTTGTTTTGAACAGATTAATGAGCTTGGCAAACATTATCCTGGCTTATTTGACCTCCACAGCACCGAAGTTTCACCTTATAGTTGGATGGCAATAGCTTGGTATGTTCGTTTGATTCATTAGAAAATATCTATGTCCGACACATATTTAATCGAATCGAATATATACTTGTATACACCACTCTATAAATAATCTAGGATGTCTAAACATGGTTTATTCATGTTCTATTAGGTATCCTGTCTACCAAATTCCATTGGCAAGGAATGTGAAAGAACTGTCGGCATGTTTCCTCACCTACCATCCATTGTCATCTTTATCTCAAGGTAAAATCAATGCAAATGGTCTAAATTATTGTAGCCATTTTATTTTAATCCAATGTTTTTTTCTTTTTTGTAAATTCAATCTTGTTTGTTGTGACATTTTGTATTTGGGGTTTGATCAGGCAGCAAAAGAGGAGAGATTTCGCTCCCTCCTTTTGCAGTGGTTACTTACAAGATGTTTGGGACATTGTGGATTAACCCCGAAACATCAGACCATGACACCATTATATGTCAACAAACTGCTGCTTCTTCCTGGTTGAGACAACTTCAATTCCAGCACCATGATTTCGACTTCTTCATGTCTCGCCAGCCGCAAAAACACTGATGTTTAGCCCTAGCCATGTCGCGGCGGTTTCAGAATAAGGGGTCTGTAGATGCTAGAATTTTAGTTCAACCGAGGTTGATTACGAATCGGCAGTCATCTGCATTTTAGGGTTTCTTTTTCTAACTAAAAACCTGCTTTACAGTCTTGTTTAACCAGAAATCTTGGGTTCAGTAACAATGGATAAATGGGATTTGCAGTCGAATACCAGTCGAACAATAGCTTTCTATCAATCTACAACCATACATTGATAGCAGCTAGAGTCTATCTCAGTTGTATACGCAAGTTGCGACCTAAGACATAACTAACCTTCTGGATTTCAGTCATATCTGGATCGACGTTTGGTTCAGATTTTGAAGTACTTGTAGCCGTAGTCGGAGTTTGTCATACCCTCTTCCCAATCGCCCATCCGGCGACCACCAAAAACTATCTGTTGAATGCCCAAATAACTGGAAAAAAGGGAGGAACAATGTAAATGTATCCACCATGAAATTCGATAGCGCAATCATTTCATCTTCTTCTTCTTTTACATATTAGAATCAGTTAAACTTACTCTGCACTTAATACTGTCATGCAGTTGAGAAGTACATCAATGGAAAAGAAATCTGAGGTACCGAGATCTACCCTGTTATGTCAACATGTAAATTCCAGAGAAAGAGCAATAAGAAAATAGACCAAAACGACACCAAAATGAAAACTGCAGGCGCATATCGGAAATCATACCAAACACGGCCCCAGTTGTCCTGAAACTCGACATCACTAATATCATGGAAAGATGATGGCATCACATTAAAAGCCTTATCTTCATCATAGAGGGGATCATACTCCATTGAAGCATTTGTCAACTGTCATCAATATGAATTAATAAGCTTATTTTCTTTTGCACAGCAAGATCCCCTGATGAAGGCCGAAAAAATGGAGCAAAAAGAACCATGAACAAACCTGCAAATTCGAGGAATTAAAGGCTCCTAACCGTCCCATGACATACCAGGACTGAATAACCTGCATGCATATCGAATTCAACAAATATAAATAGTTTATACACAACAGACAATAAACAAAATGAGAGCAAATAAGAAAAGGGTTCTCCAACAATAGTCTAATTTCATCACCAAATTGCGAACAGACGGAATCGGAAGGAGAATGAGACTACTTACGCTACCAATGAGATGGACTTCTCGATCAGAAGGTGATCCGTATAACTCGAACCATATGTAGGAATCGAGTGGATTAAAACTGGACAGACAAAATAAACAAAGATTGAGAATATAATAAGTTGAAAGTTTGAGAAACATCAGCCAATTCATACAACTAATAGTATACTAGTTGTTGATTAAGGGAATGGAAGCCGTACTCTCGGAAGCTGACTTTAAAAGAAAGCACAGAGCCCGTCTTTTTCTTGTTAAAATCTCTGCCCTTTTTACGAACACGCTCTTCAATCTACAAAACATAATGGAATATCAGATTACGAGATATAAAGTTGGTTTCAGCTAAGGAAAAAGAAAAAAGGGTGTTGACTGTTGACGGACTCGTTTCCTCATTTGCTCAGGGTCGCCAATGCTATCGCCAAGAACCGCTCGTAGCTCCTCGTCGTCTTTGCAGGCGCCTTCCAGGACTCTGTTTTCAACGCAGAAAACCCAAAAAAAAAAACAGATATTTTCACAGAGGCAATAAATCAAACAGGTAGAACGCATAGTGTGAGAAGAAATCTAAAGAGAAAAGTACTTGGCCCATGAAGGGTAATTGTGAAGCCTGTCGAATTCTCGCTTCCTCTTCTCCTCACGTATCTTGATAAGTCTCCTCCCTCTGGCTGTCGTCCCCGACCCTTTAACATCGCTTGCGCTAGAAACATTGACAGCCGAATTGCTTTCTTCAGCTGCTGCAGCAGCTCGGATTCGAAGAATCGGTGTCTTCTTTTTGTCGTCGTTGTTGTTTAGAATCGGGTATGAAGCAAAACAAGAACTGGGAAATGGCTGCCTGGCTGCTACTGGTAAATTCTGACGAAGAAGAAGATGGGTTTCAAATATATTTGCATTTGGATTGCAAAAATATCCAGAATTCACTGCCATGTTTATCTTTCCGTCACCGTTGCTTTCCCTCGGTGTTTGATTATTCGAGGATAATGGAAAGTTTTTCGGGCTTTCCTCGCTCAATCTTTTATATAATAAGCCATTTTAACATGGCCTTTAAGGCTTTAAAAAAAGCCCAATATATTAAAAATCGAGAGTTAGTTTCATTTATGCGCGGATCTTGACAATTTAGATTAAAAAGGCATATTTAAAATTTTAAACTTTATAAAAAAATTAAGGGAAAATTACACCGCCGGTGGTCCCTAAACTATTACTATTTTTTATTTTGGTTTTTAAACTATATTTTTCGGCAAAATCGTCCCTTCTGTTACATAGTTCTCCTGTTATGGTCCCCCGACGTTAAATAGCTAACGGTTTTGCTGACGTGGCATTTTTTAAATATTTTTTAATCATTTCTCTCCCCTCTTAAAAAATGTCACGTCAGCAAAATCGTTAGCTATTTAACGTCGGGGACCAAAACATGAGAACTATGTAACAGAAGAGACGGTTTTGCCGAAAAACATAGTTTGGGGACCAAAATAGAAAAACGGTAATAGTTTGAGGACTACTGGTATAGTTTTCCCAAAAATTAAATAAATAGGATGAGACTTATTTAAAAATATTCAAAAATAAATAAAATATAATAATATTTTTAAAAAGCCAAATTAAATTTTTTCAAATTTCCAAAGAACTAAATGTTGATTCTCCAAATTTTAGAGGGGCAAGGCCTCTATAGACTCTAATGAGGCTATGCCTCTGGCTGTATTACATGCTTTCAATTATGTATTTCGTTTCAAATTAGTTTCTAATATTTTAATATTTTAATCTTATCTTTAAATTATAATTTTAATTGTAGATTGATTTTTAAACTTTTGAATGTTCTAATTTTATCTCCAAATTACCGTCGCATCATATTATTACACAGTATTTACGTGATAGTCAACAACTTTTATAATTGTTTTATTTATATAAAAGAAATTCATTTCTTATTTTCTGTTGTTTAATTTTTTATTCTTCTACTTTCACTTCATCGTACTAAGTAAAGTCTAGATTTTATAACACTAAGCCCAGTTACGTACCCTTTAAACCAAACCCTAAACCTTTAAAATTAATCTACTTAAAGTATTTTTAATCTTATTCTTTTTTTCACACTATTTCACTAAAACAATGTGTTTTGATCACTATTCATTTTCTAACCCAACACCATATTCCAACTCTTCATGCCACTATTTTGGTATTATTTACAATATCAAATCATATTTAGTATGGAACTGTAGCAATACTAAATTTTTTTAATTAAGAGAAAAAATCAAAATAGTGTAAAGATGTTACAGTGTAAAAGTTGGAGTTGATCTCTTTACAATAAAATAATATTAAATATATTAGTTTGCACCATTTTAGTACAAATGTTAGAGTTGATTTATTTACACTAATTTCACCTTTTCACTTTTTATAATCTTTTATAGGATGAGTTAGACACGCTCGACGAGCACCGATGAACAGCACTAACGACGAATATCGATGAACACCATTAATTCAATTTATAAATATTAAAAATTCAAAGAACTCACCGTATAATTGTAAATCATTTAAAAATAAAAAAAATAAATTAATTAAAACATGTTATTTTTTTTAATTTTCTTTTAAACATAGATTAAAATATCTAATTACCCTTAAATTACAAAACCCTAATTTTATTCATTTGAGATTTAAGCCGTTGCCATATTGCTGCTTCAGTGAATGAATTTCAGTGACGACAAATCCATATTCGGCAGCCATGCAATGGAATTTCAAACAATGAACTTTCTCAAGCAAATTTGATAAGAACTCCCGACATGAACGCCATATTCAGAGACTTGAATATGTCTTACAACCATGAAAGTTTATTGTTTGAGTTCTTATCAACGAGGACAAATCTAATTCAAAACATATAAATTCTAATTTATTAGAGTTTTAAATTTCTTTTACGCTATTCAAATGCTATTTATCGGTGAAGAATGACGGTCATGCAGGAGGTAATGACGGTGACGGCGGCTTAAATTTCAAATGAACAAAAATTAAAGTTTTTTAATTTAGGGGTAGATAGGTATTTTGATCTATGTTTAAAAGAAAATTAAAAATAAAATAATATATCTTAATTAATTTACCTTTTAATTTTTAAATAATTTATAATTATACTTAATCTTTATAAATTGAGTTAATAGTGCTGGTCGTTACTTGTGGAGCGTGACAAAATTTTCTATTTTTATATTATTTTGACACCAAAATAATATTATAGTATTGGTGAAGATTAGAGATGGCCCACCAACTCATCCACAACACAATCTCCCATTTCCACTTGTCAGTTGCCACCCAACATTATCCATCTATCTCCTAATCCCTTCCATTTTTTTTCTTCTGATTTTCTTTTGTGTTAGAGAACTCGCGCTTGCACTACTCTTTAACTCGCTCTACTCAGTATCCAACCCAGAAAGCAAAGCACTTCCCGTTCAAGGTTGTTTTCAATACCCATCTTCTAATTTTCTCTTGAATTTTGTTTATTTGTTTTATAAATACTAATTTGTAAACGTCGTTGGTTTTCAGCTATGGCTTCCAATTTGCAGAAGGAATCCACTTCTTCCGGTGAGCTTACAAATCCCAGATTCCCCTTTTTTTCACGTCGAATTGGGTTTGGAATTTGTTCTGAGATCTATGTTATCGGTTAAAAATTCCCCCTTTTAGTACTGATTTTAGGTTTTGAATGGATTGGGATTTCGAGTAGTTAATAAAATGTTACCTTACCTCTCGTCAGCTAACAGCACCGTTAACCGTATCGTTTAGCTTAAACGGTTGGTTAACTGTTAATTTTTTATATGGTTAACCATTACAGTGATTAATCGTTAAAAATCGGTTCGATTATAGGTTAACCATCTTTTGTAACAATTCGGTTAACCGAAATCGTTTAATTTTTAATGATTAGGTTAATTAACATATAAAATGAATGATTATACCGGTTAGCGGTTACGGTTTATTTTGCACATCACTACCTGATTCATCGGACGGGTACGTCCCATGGGACGACGACTTTTGAGCTTTATAAGCATGCCCGAGGTATTTTTAAGCTTCATGCGTGTATCAGATGTTGTTGGAGATGCATTTGATTCTTTGAGAAATGTCAGAGTTTGCTTAACTCTCGCTTGATAAGCCTGATTTTGAGAGCGAGTTGATCTCGGAAGATGTTAACAATGAATGATTTCCATTGTTTAGTGTTGTTCTAGACTTTTTTATTGTTTGAAATTTGACACTTTAATATTGTAATTTTTCTGTGAATTTTATTTTCTAATTTACTATGCTTTTCTACTTTTTTTAGAATTTATTTTATATTTGACATACTTTATTTTTTCGTATCAGTACCCTGTAATCTTTGAAATTGTCGTTTTCTGTCCCCGTATTCATGCAACATAACTCGTCGGTAATATTGTCGATACTGCCTTTTTAATTGCATGTTTCACCCTTCTTAATACTAGGTTTATGTCTTGAATTGATTGGCTTTTCGTAACTGAATTAGGGGTTTCATCTACTAGAGAGATTGATTACTATAGTTGGTTGTTCTTTATCTTTCTTTTGCCTTTGTTAGATGAGAGCAAAAGTTCTAAAGTAGAAACATCGACCACCGAGAACAAAACTTCGAAGCCAGAAGCTTCGTCAGGGGCGTCGCAACCAGCACAGTCCGGAGCTTATCCTGCCACTATGCCTGGACCCGGGTTTGTCCCACCCAATCCGTTTGATTTCTCAGCTATGAGTGGCCTTCTTAATGTAAGCTTTTCTCTTTTTTCAATTTAATTATTATTTGGATTATTATAAACTGTTTCTTCGAATAAATTAGTCCGATACTATTTATGTTCATCCGGTCGTGTTTTGATAATCGTAGCTCATCTTTTGCTTTATGCCCTTGCTAATGCATTGCTGCATTGGTAATCTAGTCAAGTATCTTAAGTTGTTAATCTCATTGGTTGGCTTGTCAACATTCGAGTGTATTAAGTCAAGGAGCTAAAAGAACAGTGTTCGTGGATAAATTCGGGAGCTTATACGAGGGACGTTAAACTTTGTTTTATGATGCTCAATGCAAATCGGTTCACATGTGTTCAAGTATTTTTGGGTAATTTTGAGTTTGTGTAATAATATCATGTACATTCCGATTTGTTAGGATCCAAGCATCAAGGAACTGGCTGAGCAGATAGCCAAAGATCCTTCGTTTACCCAAATGGCAGAACAGCTCACTAAGACGTTTCAAGGGGCAGCGACTGAAGATAGTGTGCCGCAGTTTGATCCACAGCAGTACTATTCAACTATGCAACAGGTTATGCAGAATCCCCAGTTTATGACCATGGCTGAGCGCCTTGGCAATGCATTAATGCAGGTGTGGGCTCAGTTGCAAGTTTTAGCGCATTCACGGTTCTTTTAGTATTTTGCCCTCGTAATACATTGCACGAAATCACATCGAAAGATGAAGCTTTTGTTTTGTTTTTCTTTAGGATCCGACTATGTCTAGCATGCTTGGCGATTTGACTAATCCTCAACACAAAGAGCAGATTGAGGAAAGGATGGCACGTATGAAAGAAGATCCATCGTTGAAGCCTATTCTAGATGAAATAGAGACTGGTGGTCCTGCAGCAATGATGAAGTGAGTGATTAGTGGCATCGTAATTTTACTAGCTTACGGGGCATAACATATTTCCTCATTCGAATGAGTGTAGGATGTGCGTTTTCGTATTTGTTCACTAAAAGGTTTCTTGTTTAGGTACTGGAATGATAAAGACGTGCTGAAGAAGTTGGGTGAAGCAATGGGTCTTGCTGTTTCAGGAGACGCAGGCGCAGCCACTTCTGCCGGTTACTCCGCAGCGGATGAAGGTGACGAAGTAGAGAATGAGGATGAATCGATCGTACATAATTGTGCTAGTGTCGGTAATGTTGAGGTATGGCTTATTGAACGGTTTGTACGTATGTTTCTCCCCCTTTGACAGATAATCTAAAGAGTTTCGAGTTTCGACTCTAACCGTGATGTAGGGTCTAAAAGCTGCTCTAGCCTCCGGTGCTGACAAGGATGAAGTAGATTCCGAGGGAAGGACAGCATTGCACTTCGCATGCGGATATGGCGAGGTATAATAATTTTGTAACAAATGTAGTTTCTAACTAGGACAAATTTGGTGCATAAAACCAGATAGATTTAATTACTAATTGCCTGCAAGCATGCTGTATCCATGGTGGCCATCTACCAGGCATATCTATTTGAACAATCGAACTATTGCTTTTGTGTAACGTTGATCCCTTTCATAAACTCGATATTATTACAGGTGAAATGTGCTCAAGTCCTTATTGAAGCTGGAGCTAAAGTTGATGCTTTGGACAAGAATAAGAATACCGCGCTTCATTACGCAGCCGGTTACGGAAGGAAAGACTGCGTGGCCCTTCTACTGGAGAACGGCGCTGCCGTGTAAGTAAAACAACTTGTATCAGCCAACCATCAATGCCTACTCTTATGTCGTGTTTTTCCCTTTTGCTACGGAAGTAATTCCTCGTCTCTTAATGCAGGACTCTCCAAAACATGGACGGCAAGACGGCCATCGACGTCGCGAAGCTCAACAACCAGCACGAGGTGCTTAAGTTGCTAGAGAAGGATGCGTTCCTGTGAGTTATGAGTGTCGACCAACAGCATGTGTATGTGCATGTGGTAGGGCCATTTTCACCGTGCTATTAGACAAAAAACAAAACAAATTTGCTTCCATTTTTATCTGGTTCACTGGCACAGCTCAACTAGTTGTCTATGCTGTCTGGTTGCTACATATAGCATATTTCCCCCCCTAAAAATAGTATTTAATACTAGAGTTAATTGCACCACACGTCCCAGACTATGACAACTATTTCAAATTGGTCCCTAAATTTTTAAACATTTCAATTTATCATCAAATTATGAGTTTCATTCTAAATTGATCTTCAAACTATTGAGCATTTTAGTTTCATCCTTAAACTATAACTTTATTTTAAATTGAACTTCAAACTTTTTAAACGTTTTAATTTCATCCCTAAATAATCAATATGTGTTAATTTTATCTTATTTTAATAAAACCGTTGATTGTCATGAAACACTAATGTGTATGCTGTAATAATATGATGTGGTATAAACAAATGAAATTGGAATATTCAGAAAACTTGTGGACTAATTTAGAATGAGAGTTATAATTTGAGGATGAAAGTGAAACATTCAAAAAGTGGAACATTTAAAAGTTTATAGACTAATTTAAAATTAAGGTGATAGTTTACAGACGATGCAATTAACTCTTAATAATATTATTTTCATAATTTATATAATAATTTTAAAAAATAATATAATGAAACAGGTCTAGTCTAGATCTGAAATTTAACCCAATGAATCAGTGATAATTCATCACTTATTGGGACGCGGTAATTAACGCTGACGGCAAATATAATTAAACGTACATTCCATTATTGTGTGTATATATAAAGAGAGGTTAATGCCTGGATTTCCATATTTAATTATTAATTAGCCCACCGACGAACCGACATGGTAATTGGTATATGGAAACTAGCCATGTGATGTGCCATGTGTGTTACAAAATATATATGTATACATATGGGCGTGTCTAACATACGATATATTACGGTGCGGCATCAACTGAAAATATTATGAAATTTGAAATATAGAACTGAAAATGTTACACTGTTTGATAACATTTTCAATTAGTGACAAGTATCGAAACTTTAACTTCAAGTATATAAACTTTCATCGTTTCTAATAACATTTTAAGTTTTTGTAAGTACCAAAAATACTATCAAACAATGTAATAATTTTAATTACGTATTTTAAATCTTATAACATTTTCAGTCATGGAAGCAACACAGTAAAATTACCCGTCTATAGATTGGGGCTGCGCCCACCAATTTGTACAAAGGCAAAAAGGGTGTGTTTGGGATGAAAGAAAAGCTATAAATAAGAACATAGAAAATTATGGCTGTCTTTTGGACTAATTACTTTCACGTTTTTAAATTATGATTTATGTTTTAAATTGATCCTCATACTCTAAAACATTTTAATTGAATCATTTTGTTAGTTCAACTTAGATGTTAAATATTAGTTCAAATTTGATGTTGAGAACGCATTCATACAATAAGTTTAGTCATTTTCAGATACATTTGTACATATTGTGTGAATAAATTGTATCTAATGTTACAAAAACAAGTAGTTTCCATTACAATTTAAGAGGTTGTTACTTTTTTTTTGCGTTTTTTTCAAGGTTTTGTTTTAATTAATATGGTTCAACCCGCGTCGTACACCTAATTATGATAGGTGACTTGTTTCGCAGAGATTTTCTACAAACATAAAATTTCTAACTCGATATCTACTTAAATAATACTAAACTGCTGAACGTCGTGATTAATAAAAAACATAAGAAAAACAACAGTCTTTTTTTCTTCTTTTAATTTAGCATTTCACTATTTCAGAAGAATAATAAATGCTCTGACAATGCTGTTTAAAATTCATTAAATAGTGCCAAAAAAGTTATTAACTATTGTATTCAATGTAGTGTTATTGTTATAATTAATCTTAAAATTTCTTAATTAAATCACTCATAAAACCATTTTATATAATAATTGGCTGGCTGAACTTGGACTTGCTGGCCAGTGGCCTGGCGTAGACTTGTCGGTCCCCTTTCTCTTCTCTTTTGTAATTTTGGGCGATTTCTGTTTTTGGTCTCCATTATGCTTGAAATTAGAATTCAGTCCTTATATATTTTGACATGATTTAATCCTTTGTTTTTTTTTATAAAAAAAAAGTTAATACCTAATAAAACTTTGAATGTAAGACATTAAAGTTTCTAAACCTCAACCTTATTATCGAACCAAACCTATCATTGATATCTTCATTTTTTATTTAACCACCGAAATTTAATTTATTAGCTGACTAATTTGGATCGAGTACTGTAAATGTCTAATTTTAGGAGCGACCCTCCTAATTTAATTGCTCCATTCACAACGATAAGATTCGAACTCCTAGCCTTGCTTAAGAATCTAATGTCTCATCCTATTATACGTACTGGTTAGGATGAAAATATTCCATATTGACTTGGTGAGTTAAAAGGTATGATTTAAGCCACAAGATTTGTGTGAGATGGTAAATATTTTTTTTTTACCTTGAACATGAAACGATTTTAAAAATTAATAGTAAATGTCTACCTTTGTATGAACCAATTAATGTGGAGGTCTAGTTATTAAACCCGCTTTAATGGATATTTTGAGAGAGAGAGAAAATGACTAAAAAAATTACATCAATATTTAAACTGAAATAATTAATAATATTAAATCTTGAAATTAATTTTTTTTTGTTTTTTGAATATGTTGGTGTGATAAAAGGTATCATCTGTTTAATTTTCTTAGTCTTTTTTAATAAGGCAAACACAACCTGCAGAATTAGTGCTCGAATCCGAATCACCTGAATAAATTACATCATCCTTTACCACTTGACAACGAAAGGTGAGTAAATCTTGAAATTAATTAAATGACACTAAAAGCACAACAATTAAATCTTAAATCTGAGCATAATAAAGAGATCGAAATTATTACATATTATTATATTTGTATAAATTAGATTCTTTAACTGAAAAGTAAAAAGATGGATAAATAACTTTAACAGTTCAATTACTTTAATACGTTTGAATTAACCCAATGAATGAACGGAGCCGTTACCTCCCCTATTAAATAAACATTCTGTCCCGTTAATATATCAAATTTAGAAATTGTGGTTTTCATCCTTCTAAATTATAATGTGTTAAGATTTAGCCTCTATAAATTTATCACAATTTAATCTATATACTTTTATAATATTATCACTTTAGTCCAATAATCAACATTCGTTAACCATGCATGTTTAAAATGTTGACATAGATTTTAAAAATCCCTTTCAACTCATTATATTGACATAGATTTTTATATTAGAAGGAATACTTTTAAATTTTAATAAAATCTACGCACATCATATTGATGAAATTGTTTGAGTACGGTTTTTTGAGAAAAAAAATAATATTTCTTTTCCACTGAAATGGTTCATTAGATTCAAAGAAGGTTATGATTTGAAGTTGGTCTAGCCGGATTAGAGATGATAAAATTACCCGAATTTGTCCCAAGCGAATTTCCCCTATTAAATTTCGGTTTTTGAGAGGGACGGGGCGAGTTTTGGTAAAGATTGAGTCGGGTCGGGATACGTTCAAGTTTAGGGCGAACATTTTCCAACCTAACCTGATATATTTTTAATTATATATATATATATTTAATATTTTATTATTTTTTCAGATCAGGCCGGTTTAATAAGATTTTTTTGTTAAAATTTTGGGTTGTGACAGGGTCGGGTTATGCGTCTTTTACGTGGGGGCAGGGCAGGGCTAGATCAGGTTAGGATTTTAAAATTTATGGCCGGGATCTAGTTGCTATCCCTAAGCATAATGAGACACTAAGTTCATTAAGTAAGATCAGAGGTTTAAATTTTAGCATTGTGAATGGAGAAAATATGATAGAGTGTTGTCTTATATTGAACCTCCTCAAAACTCGATTCAAATTAATTAGTCAATAAATTAAGTTATTGGGGTTAAAAATGACTTAATATCAAAATAAGTGCTTAAACTATATGTTTTTTCTTCTATGTGTCTAATTTTTTTTGTTCGTGCCAATGGTGATATTATTTATATTTAGGTAAAATGACAAAAGATGCCCCCAACGTTTGTATGTTTTGTCATTTAGCTCCCTATTCTTTTTTTGGTCCAAATATGCCCCCAACATTTTAATTTAGTTCAAATATGTCCTATGTTAGATGAAAACTGTCACTGTCAACGGTTGATGTTGACTGGACTTGCCACATGTTATGATATGCTGACGTGGCATATGCCACGTCAGATTTTAAAAAAGAATTATTATACCTTTTTTATGGTGACACGTGGTAGATTATCATGCTGACACGTGGTCGAATCTGATGACAATACATGGCAAATATATTGCTGACACATCAGTATACTTAACGCGTGACAAGTCCAGTCAGCATTAGCTGTTGACCATCAGTTGACTGATAGTTTCCATCTAACGGGGTATAATTAAAATGTTAGATGACATATTTAAACCAAATTGAAACATTGAGGACATATTTAGATTAAATTAAAAATATTGAAGACATATTTAGACAAAAAAAAAATAGGAAGCCAAATAACAAAACATACAAACTTTTGGGGCATCTTTTGTCATTTTGCCTTATATTTATATATACCGTTTTTGTATTATATTTGTTCTTTATATTGTCAGTTGGCCTGCAAAGAATCGGTGTTGTGGGTGGTGGGAAAGCCATCCAAAGAGCTTGAGAAAGAAAGTGTGTGCTCGGTGATCTCTCTGTCTTGGAGTCCAACCGAGCGCCAAAGATAAAGTTTCAATTTTTATCCATTTTTCTATAAAAAATATATTCAGAAATGGACGCGGCGAAGAAACCATCATCGGCGGTTTCCGATGTCGGAGCTTGGGCAATGAATGTTATCAGCTCCGTCGGCCTTATCATGGCCAACAAGCAGCTCATGTCCCCTGCCGGCTACGCCTTCGTCTTTGGTCAGTTCTTCTTCTTCTTCTTCCAATTTTGTTTACATTTATACCCAATTTTTCTTTATATGCTTAACTTTTTCCCCTTTGTTCATCTCAGATCTGGATCAATTTCCCCCATTTTTTCTCACCAGTCACTGCCTGCGGAAAATTTCCCAGATTTTCTTTTTCCTTTTTTAAATTCAGATCTTACCCCGCAAAGGGTTCATTCAAAAATCAAACCCCAAATCTCTTTCATTATAACTCTGTGCCCGGATCTTAACGTGTATGATCATTCTTTAGAATTGGGATCACCCCATTTTTTTTAGAACAGATTTGATGGCTGATAAGAATCTCTTAGTAATTGTAATCTTAATATGTTTTTTTTTCAATGGAACTGATAAGAATCTCTAGTTTTGCTTGTGATCTGCTTTAATTTGTTCCCTAAACTTCAAATTGATCTCTCGCCATGGAATTTTATCAAATCTGAAAAAATTTCTTGCATTTACAGCGACTACATTAACCGGGTTCCACTTTTCTATGACCGCCTTGATCGGTTTGGTATCGAATGCCACCGGTCACACGACGAGGAAAAAAGTTCCTTTATGGGAGCTTCTTTGGTTCTCGGTCGTTGCCAATACTTCGATCACCGGGATGAACTTGAGCCTCATGCTGAATTCAGTTGGATTCTATCAGGTAAAGCGAAATGCCATAGCCGAAAATAATAATAAAAAGCATTGGTAGTAGGTTTCTTTCTTGTTTACATGATATATATTCCAGTTCTGTCATTGTCGTTACGATATAGATTTCACATATTCCGGATCTTTCGTTGTCGTCGTGATGAATATTTCATATATTCCAGCTCTGTCATTGTCATTGTGATTTAGATTTCAAACCTAATCCTTTTGTTTCTCATTGTGGTATAGATTTCAAAGCTAACCCTTTTCGTTTATCATTACGATACAGATTTCAAAGCTAAGTATGATTCCTGTTGTTTGTGTGATGGAATGGATACTGCACAGTAAACACTACTCGAACAAAGTCAAGATCGCAGTCGTTGTGGTGGTTGTTGGTGTTGGAGTTTGTACGGTCACGGATGTGAAAGTTAATGCGCAAGGGTTCATTTGTGCCTGTGTCGCTGTCCTGTCCACCTCATTACAACAAATTGTAAGCGTTTCTCATTCTCCATATTTTTGGTTCTGCTTGAGAGCATTTTCCATTATCCTTTCAGTTAGCATAAAGCCTTTCGAACCATTATAGGAGTAAAAATTATGTCTAATAAAATGCAGGTGTTTGAAATCTTGTTTTTCATTTTGTTTGCATGCCTACTCTGCGCTTATCTGAATACGTCTATTTCGTGCCACAGCTTCTAGAGATCTAGATCCTACAGGATCTTTTGTAATATATATATATATATAGTAGTTTTTCTATATTTTCGAAGAATAAGAAATTGTTTATGCTCAATGTACATTATGATCATTTGTCCATGATGCCGGTTGATTGATTATGGGTTTATTTTATTGGTTGGAATTCTGTCACCCATTAACCCCTACCCTACTTAACTCGTATGAGAAGAACATCACGCGCTTAAAGTGCACTACATTCAACGACCTCCGAGAGTTTGGCTACCATGCATGCCATTTGAGCTAACATTCGATTGGCGGTAGTGTGATTGTGTTAGATTCCTGTAGGTTGTGGCATTGGTTTAATGTTTATCAAAGCTATTAGTGTCTTTGATTCTTTCTACCTGCTGACTAATCAATCATACTTTTGCTGGAACAGTCGATTGGCTCCCTACAGAAGAAATACTCGATAGGCTCATTTGAATTGCTTAGTCAAACAGCTCCGATCCAAGCTTTGTCCCTTTTGTTGTTCGGTCCGTTTGTTGATTACTACCTCACCGGCAAATTGCTGGCGAGTTATAAGTTCTCTTCGTCTGTGTTAGTAAGTACTCCTTGTCTCATCAAAGCATCACAAACCATTTTGGAACATCTATATGCACAAACACTATATGGTACTAAGACCAGCTAGTAAAATACTGATATGGCTATGAATTTTGGGTGATCCGGAAAAAAATGTGCAGTTTTTCATACTACTGTCGTGCTTGTTGGCGGTATTCTGCAACATAAGTCAGTATCTTTGCATCGGACGATTCTCCGCCACGTCTTTCCAGGTCCTGGGCCACATGAAGACGGTTTGCGTATTGATATTGGGATGGCTACTCTTTGATTCGGAGCTGACGCTGAAAAATATACTCGGGATGGCGATTGCCATCCTCGGCATGGTAGTTTACAGTTGGGCTGTTGAGGCTGATAAACAAACTGAATCCAAGGCTTCATCACTCCCCAAAGATGCTTCTGAAGAAAATGTTGAATTGTTGAAGCAGAAGCAGCAGCAAATGGACGGTTCATATCCACTCAAGGATGTTGAGCTAGGCAAATCTCAGCCTTAGATTTTTTTTTTAATTTTAAATATTGATTTGTTCAATGTTCTAAGCACTTGCCATTCGGCTGTACAAAATTTAAAATTTAATTTTACTGATTTTTCCCAACATGTTTTTTTTCCCCGATATTATATTCTAGTAAAGTCATCCCAGGATAAGATGTTTTTTCCATGAACAAATATTTGTCTTGATATTCATGTATTATGTGAAAAAACATAGACAAAAAAATGTGATGAAAATGTTTGAAACAAGCAAAATAAAAATATAATTTTTGGGTACGTTCGTCGGTAGTGTTGTAAGCGTTCAATCTAATCTAGTCGAGTCAAAAAAAATTGAGTTAAAAAAGTCTTGATTTTTTTTTGATTTTTTTTTTTAATTTGAATCGAGATTTTAGATAGAGAGAGAATTTTACACGTTTTTTGGATCATTGGATTGGGGAAATGAATGATTGCGATTAACTCCTTACTTTTTTTTTTCTCAAATGATAATCTTCACATATAATCTACTGTTAATTTCATCAATCCGTTTCACCCATCCAACGATCTAAAAAACGTGTAAAATTTAGAGAGTTTTACACTGTGTAACTGGATCATATCCCATATGTATATATATATCACAGAATTGAGGCATTCGACTCGAACTTAAAAATAGATCTACTAATTATTAAAAATTTCGAGTTATTCCAATTTCTATTTTATAACTCAAATTTTATTTGAAATTTTTTCGAGCTGGGACAAATTTATGGAATTTCGAGTCAAGCCAAAACAGGTAGAGTAAAAATTAATTAATTTTTTCGAGTCGAGTTTTGCTTACTCTAAATCTAGTGTGGTCTATATTAATATTTTTTATTATTTTCTAATAAAACATAAGCCTTACATATAAACTATTCGAAATCGAATTATCGTTACACATCATTACTCTTTCTTTTCTTTTCTTTTTTTGTAATAATATCTTGTATTAATAGGAAGCAGTAAAATCTTATTTGTGATAATATTTGTTTCCTTCTAAATTCTACCTACAATTACCACATTACCATAATTGTCAAAATCTGCATTCCTCTATAAATGAGTAATTCTAGAGGTAACCGAAGGACAGGTTCGAGTAATTTTATATCAGGTTATTTTGAGTTTGAATTCATTTTTTTTTTCAAATTTATGTTCGAATTCTTTTAAATTAATTTTTATTTAAATATTATATTTAGACTGATTCGGACCAATTAAGTTTAGACAAATACAAATAATTTGAAAACAACATTATATATGTCTCACATATTATTATTGATATGTTTATAAATGTTATGAACTCAATGTCTCAAACTGTAATCCTCATATTTTATAAGGCTAAATTATGTATACTATATTGTAAGGTTATTATTTTTTTGGATAAATAGTATTTTATTTATTCAAGAACCTCCAAAAACAACTGCACTATACAATAACCCGGCAAATAATACAAAAAAAGTTTAAGGGCTCCTATTTTTTTTTTAAAAAAAATCAATTAAATTCTTAATTTTTTTTTGCACTCAATTAAGGCCTCAAACTCAAAAAAAAATTAAACGTTGACTGTTAATTTTAACAGTTTTTTGAAAAGAAATTATGACACATATTGTAACATGATAGTGCCACTTGTCATTTCTAAGATTTTTAAATGTTAAAAAAATATTTCAAAACAGAATAAATTCTAAAAAATAAAAAATTCTATTTTTTTAAAATATAAAAAAAATAATTTCGAAAATTTTTATAAGTAATAAGTTTTAAAAGATTAAAGTATTTTAAAAAATTAAAAATATTAAAAAATATTATTATACAGTTACGAAATTAAAAATATTTTTTATAATTTTTCAAAATTTTTGAAACAAAATTAGAATTTATTCTGTTTTTTAAAATTTTAAAATTATTTTTATAATAATAATTTTTAATATCTTTAATTTTTTTAAAATATTTTAATCTTTTTAAAATTATTATTTATTATTTATATAAATTTTCGAAATTAAAAAATATTTTTTTTATATTTTTAAAATAATTTTCAGATTTTTGTATTTTTTTTAAATAAAATATTAAAATTGACAAGTGGCACTATCATGTTGCAACATGTGTCATAATTTAAAAAATCGTTAAAATTAACTGTCAACGTTGGTCAAAAGACTAAATTAATTTTTTTTCTTGAATTCGAGGGTTTAATTGAGTGCGGAAAAAGTCTAGAAGCTTAATTAATATTTTTACAAAAGTTTAAGGGCTTATTGAACCCCTTAAGCCTTAAAAAAATACAAAAGATGAATTAAAATCCCATGCAGATTCTAAAGAAGAAGCGGTGAATTTAGTATTGACCCCTAATTTTCAAAATTGAAATCCTTTACCTATTTTCGGTGTCCCTAGTTATGCCCCACACTCAAAATTAAGTTTAGGGATTATGGTTAGGGTTTAAGGAATTTATGGTAGAATGTATTTTTAGGCTATATGGTGTAGGGTTTAGAATTTTAAGTTAGGGGTTATGGTTAGAGTTTAAGGAATTTAGGGTAGAATGTATTTTTAGGGTATAAAGTGTAGGGTTTATGAATTAAAATTTAGGGTTAAGGCTTGAAATTTAATTTTGTTGTGTTTTTAGTGTTGGGGCATAGGTAGAGCGGATTTTTATCCTAATTTCCATCACACAATATACCTAATTTGCATGAAAATTTCTTTCATAAGACGAAGCTTACCCCATGCAATCTGCAATTTCTCTGATGCCAGATAAAATAGTTTAAACCATTTTATGTAATACAAAGAACAGTAGCTAAAACGCCCTTTCACTTTCTATTTTCCTGCATCAAATTTAAAAAACCAACCCAACAATTAAACGAAACAGACAAATTTATTACCATTCACTTTTCATTTTCATGTAAATTGTATTAGAACAAAAAATGGGTCGAAAATCAGTTGCATGGAGAGGAACAAGAGTTATAATATCGAATTCAAGGCATCTGGCAAAGAAAAACTGAACAGCTCGCAAAAAATCAGGTCCTACAATATTCCAAGCAACTTGAAAAAATCGACACATGTACTAAGAAAAATGAAGAATAGACAGAAAAACATAAGACTGCAGCTACTAAGTTAAAATTGTTTGAACTCGAAGCTCGAGCTTTGATAATCAACACTTTAAACTGTTTGATTTCCAACTTGAAGCTTTGCTACAATATAAACCAAACTCGTTTTTAGGTTTTCAGGACTTGTACTTATCCCTCAACATGAGATCTTATTCTGTTTGATAAAACAAAATGGCACAAAATACATCCGGTGCCTAAGTCTCTTCGGGTACATCGGGTCGGATGATGATGCTTTATTATTGTTTCTTACTCGCGTTTCACTGTCGGTACATCGATATGCATTGGACTGACATCTACACCCTGCAAAAAACCAGCATCAACACAACTTTAGAGAGCTGTCGTATCAGTTTCCGAATGTGATTGTTTTATATGATATACTCAGGCTCTGGGGGTGAGTAATGGATATCAGTATGTGTCTGTACACGGATATAATCATTTTTTCTATTTTTTTCTTCGTATATTTGGAAATCATATCCTTATACAGTTATTATACTTGTGTCCAAAATACGTGTCAAATACGGGTGCAGGACGAAGGTACCTAAATGGAAAAACGAAAGGTCGGTAATCTAATGGTGCTTTTATGTTTCAAAAGTTCATATTTGTACTTACAGTCTCATCTGTCACAGATCCTCTAGCTTGCTCAACTGTTCCTTTTTGGGCCTCCTGAGAGAATACAATGCAGTAAACTTTTTTTTGTCAAAATAAAGAAAATAAAAGAACCATGTCATAAATGCCGTAAATCACGAAATCCGATATCGTAATCAAAAGCATACCAGATCTTTCGTATCTGGTCCAGTCACTTCTCTCTTCACTCTACTTGGAATGAGCTTACTGAATAAATGTGATAGTGAACCACAAACATGAAAATGGAATGCAATCAAGAACGGTTACGGGAGTAAAACCCAAAAAAGGGAAAAGAAGAAAGAAAGGTAAATACCGGTCCTCATCAACGTCCATGTCTGAATCCGAACCCCATCTTTCATCACCATCATCCTGATCTTCATCAGCCTGAAAATTATGAGTTGAAAAGAAACAAAGTTGATATGAGGCAAACTACAACCAGAACCAGTTGCATAGAAAATGTCGTAAATTTCCGCTGGTAGATACCAGATGGTAAAGGAAGGTAGGGCAAAATTCCTTTAAAACAAGAAGTAGCGACAGAACGCACCTCAGGAAGCTCGGTATCAGGTGGCCTTTCTTGAAACTGGACACTTGGCGAATGCTGAATCTTCGAGAGATTGTCAAGTAGCTTATTACGGATTTCTTCAAGTAACCGGCGTGAGTTCTTGTTTTCCATGTTACTAGGGGCAACATGAAGAGTATAATCTGGACCAAAATACTCATAATACTCGTGTCGAGGCATCTTGTTCTCAACTTCCATTCCAAGTGCAACTCCTGTCTGCTCACATCAACAAAGTAACCCACCACAAGCAAATTACAAATAGTATTCAATAAATCTAATGCCAGTGTCTTATGTCTTCCGATGAAACTCGGTATATTTATAGGGATAAAGATGAATAAAAACATAAGCACTATGATTTGTACACCACCAACTTGACGATACAAAAAAGGGAAAAGAGTGAAGGCCAGGGAGGAGGAAGTAGACACATTGACTTAAATCGGTACTCGGTAGGCCAATCACTTAAATTAATCAGTATACATCGTTCAATCAAAAAAGTGAGAGCTCAGCTACCTCATAGCACCAACATCGAGCAACATTCCTAATAGTATAGCCGCCGCCACCCAGAAGCAACAACGGGACGTTGAATGATCTCATAAATTTAACACACTCGCCATGGCCCTTGATTGAAAGATTGAAACACCCCAACCTATCTCCAGATAGGGAGTCAGCGCCACATTGAAGCACCACAGCACCGGGATTAAAAACTTCCATAACTTTACCAATAATTGGCTTAAACAAGGAATGATAACTCTCATCATCGATCCCATCATCCAAAGGAACATTGAGGGCGTAGTATTTCCCTTTCGAATATCCAATATCACGTATATCCCCCGTACCCGGAAAATAATCTCCAAATTTATGAAATGAAACAGTCATGACCCTGTTGGTCGTATAAAATGCCTCCTCCACACCATCTCCATGGTGGATATCAATATCAACATATAGAACACGCTGCAAGAAAGAAAAAAGGAAAAGCTTTATCAATGACAGAATATTACACGAGATCAAATAATAAACCATCTTTAACGGCTGTCGGTTGGTAACGGTACATCTAAGTTGCAGTTAATACGATAATGCAAGACAAATTGCAAAAAAGCCAACACGTATTCATATCGCACAGGACAAGATCCGTACAAAAAGGAAATAATTAGATATTGTTTCCGTTACGAGAAACTCGGCCATGCACAAAAAACAAATGCCAAAATCAGTGAAGAAAAAGCCAGATAGAAAGATACCAAGCAAATTAGGTATTGGACATATACCTGATGCTGCTTAAGAAGTTCCAGAATTGCGAGGACAATATCATTGACATAGCAAAACCCCGAAGCCTCGCACTTCTTTGCATGATGCAGACCACCAGACCAATTAATGGCAATGTCACATAGACCATGGTTTAATTTCACCGCACCACCAACGGAGCCACCTGCATATGTTTGACAGAAGTTGTAAAGGCCATCAAAGACGGGACAATCCTCACCGACATTAAAGCGTTTGAGCTGTCGGAGTTGATCTTGCTGCGTTTCAGGGGTCACGCTGCGGAGAAAGTTCACATAGTCATCGGCATGGAAGCGACAAAGATCCCTATCCCTAGCAGGGAAGGGCTTGTGAACTTGCATATGCTGAAGTAATCCGTAGTGTGCTAGAAGAGCATGAGTCATTCGCATTCTGTGAGGCTTCATAGGGTGACCTTGGCCATAGTAATAGTTCCCCACCTCCGGATCATAGAAATAGCACACCTTCCTCTTCACGCCGTCAGCTCCCGAAGGTAGCGAATTCCCTCCGGTTTCCATCGAATAACAAGCTTCGGACGATCAAATCTAAGTCTCCTCTCTGAACTTTTCTCCTGCTCTCATAAAAAAAAGAATCCTAATTAGATTCACTGATAAAATCAACAAACCAGACTCAATTAACATCTCAAACACAAAGAATTGAATAAGAACTACACTCATTTCGCTTCCATTCAATCATACAAACATTTGAATTTCACAAAACAAGAACCCCAACATTCACCAGATTTACCGAGAGAAAAAAAAAAGAAAAAGAAAATTGATTTACAATAGTTTCACAAATAACAAACAAAATTAACGACGAACAACAAGATCACAAAACAAAGCCGGCTTCTTAACCATAATCAAATCAGAAATCAACCCAGAATAAAGCCAGAATTTTTTTTACTACATTGAAGATTAAAACAAGCATTTACAAATTGAACAAAGGCAAGAAAACAAGTCACCCCAATTCCCAAGTTCCAAATAAACAAACAAAAACACATAATCGAAAGAAAAGAAAAACTGGGAAATCAACGAAAGTTAAAAAGGAAAACGAAAAAGAACAAATTGACAGGCTTTGAATATATAACTTGGAACCAAAGATATCAGCCATTTTTAAACAAAACCCAGAGCTGAAACAATGTTGTTTTTACCTACAGAAGAGAGATTAAAGGGTTGTTTGTTCTTTTCACCTTCGTTGCTTCAGATCAGCGTTGAATGGTTTACTAAAAGGAGGGAAATTGGTGAGGGAATCAGTGTGCAGAAGTTGGGAAATATGAGAAATGCAAGAAATGGTTTTTGAAAGTTGAAGAAAAAAGTGGTTTTTAGTATTTAGTAACGTTTGATGCGTTACAAACCGGAATGAAAATATCAAGGGTTATTTACCTAAATAATACATTTATTTTAATTGTTTTTTACAAAATAACACCTAACTCAAATTATTTACGAAAATAACACATATTTCGATCGAGTAGTGAAAAAACGTATCATATCAATCGTACCTTGTGTCATGCACGATGTAAATATTAGAGTTCGTAAAATAAATCGAAATAAAAGTAAGGTGAAAATGTGAAAAATAAACTATATTGATAAATAAATATTGTACTTTAAAAAAAAATGTTGTAATTTTTGTAAAAATATTGGTGTGATTATATGATAGTATTTGTTCATACATTTTCTTAATCATTTGATAAGACACACAACTTACGTATACAAGTGTTCGAGCCCGAATATTTTAAGATAAACACCGTCCTCTTTTTTACTAGAGCGACTCGTTGGGTCAATTTTGTAGATGACTCTCAATGCATGTATCAATTTGCATTGTTTACTATGCATATAATAATTATCAAATATTATCAATGCATGAACCTAACAAGTGGTTTCAGCGGAAAAGATATGATATTTATTATAGAAAACTCGAAATCAAGCAGTTATGTTTGTAAGGTATGTGTACTATTAAAAGACTAATAAAATATGAACAAATACAATTTTATCGTAATAATATATATATTGGTAATGTTTGATAATTAATATATGCATTGGAAATCCACTTTAAAGTTTATGGTATTAATGAAAATTGATACATGCATCGGATGAAGTATCGAAAAAACGTCTTATTTGTGTTGATATAGCAATTATGATTATGATAAAATATTATTAAATTTATAATTTTATGATTAATTTAATTTTCATTTTATACTTAAAATTATTTATCAAATGCATTTTTTTTTTTACTTTCCCCCTTTATTTCACCTTAGTTGTTTTAATATTCTAAATAAAAATAACAAAATATCATTAAGGCTTGAATTAATATCTTAACCACAATATAGGGAGGAGAAAATATCAACCGAGAGTTTTTAACCACTTGCTCTAAAGGATGTTGTCGGATATTTAATTTGCACTTTTGATGTTGCAATATCTTAAAGATCGTGAATTTAAGTGTGCTAAAATATAATTGCCTTCAATTAAAAGGTTCGGATCACGAATAATTTAGGGTTATAATTCGTCTCAAAGAAGGTTTGATCACCTAATTAATAAATAGTTGTCATTGAAAATAATTAATGAGGAAACTATGTAAAATAAGGTTATATTAGTAATTTAAGTATTTATATTAATAAATAGTTGTCATTAAAAATAAATTATTTGTACAAAATAACTGTTTTTAATAAACTGTATTAATTACAAAATATTTTCACTCGCGTGGTAAATGTGACATGATTCTAATTTTTTTATTATTTTGAATTTTAAAACAATATACTTTATGATATTTTATTGGATTTTCAAAAGAAAAAAAAACAAAACATTAATAGTCGAAAAATTTAAGAAACAATTTAATTTCATTTGTAATTATATAATATCAGAAAAATACATTATTAATGTGGTAAAATCCACATTTTCTTCAACATGAGAAAATCTATGTTTATAAAATTAACAAATTAATATGATATTATTTTATGAATTTATGTATTCTTCGTCTATTTTACGATATTTTTTCGTTGAAGCGGACGATATTTATATCATTTTCAGAACTTTTATTTTAGATTAATTTTATTCATAATTAAAAACAGAATATATATTAGACTATATTAAGAAATGTTAAGAAAAGTTTTTAAAATTCTTGACTTTTGTTAGTGCAATAATTTAAGGATAAATTGTACAATTAGTCATTGAATTGTATGAGTATTTTCATTTTCACCATTAAACTATAAAAAGAAAACTTGACCTTTAGGGGCATTTTTGGAATTTTCCTTTTATTCATTAGGCCATTAATCTAGAACAACCGGATGTTGTGACATTTTTATTAATGTGTGCTAACGTGAAAGTTAAAAAATAGTATATTTTATTGGCATTTTGTGACGTATTTTTTGTTTTTTAATCATATTTTTCATCAAAATTAGAGATTTTTTTCTTCATTTCTAGCAATTATCGGCCGCAATCAGTGGTAGATATACATATAATATAGAGTGTGCCCGTGCCCACCTTGAACTTTTTAAAGTTCACACATTTACTTTTAATTTTTTAAAATTAATCTTTAAATTTTTGTAATATTTGTAATTTGTGCCCACCCTGAAATTTTGAGATTTTATATGTGCCCACACCCTCAAATATATTTCTAGATCAGCCACTGGCCACAACCATTTTTTTTTTTTTGTGGTCACTCAAGACACTAACAAACTTATTTTATTGTCCTCTGATATTCTATCGATCTAGATTCTAATAATTATTTAAAAATCACGAAATTTAACGGAAAACATATTTTTTCAAAAAAAATAAATAATATCATAAAATTAATCTCATCGAACGGCGGTTAATAAAGATCAAAAGATTGAAACTTGAAAAGTATTTTCGTCGATTTTATATGAATTAAAAAAATGAGAAGAAGAAAGTGGAAAGGGACAATTGTTTTGGTGCCAATCTTGTGGGCTACCGCCGAAGAAAGGTTAAGGTTTTCAGGAAAAAAATGGGGAAGAAAACAAAAGATCTTAACGACGTTGATAATTTAACGCAATGACTAAAAAAACAGTCCAAGATTTTTAGTGTTATAATTGAAGCTTTTTATAGCTTAATGACTAAATCGAAACACTCTTATTATTTAAAAACTAATGATATAATTTACCCATAATTTATGGATTGAATGTACTTAATATTGTAATAATTTAGAGGTTGTAGAAAAAATATATAGAAATAAAAGTGCATTAAACTCCACATGAAGAATTTTAAAAAAAGTTTTAAAGAATATTTTAATATCGCTTCTAGAATAAAAATGGGAATTAAAATTTCCTGCCGCAAAGTAGAGGCGTGTCTTGTAAAATGTACCTTCTAGAAAGTACGGCCGACAGAGCACGCCTTTGTCCTACATTTCACTAGAAAGTGTTTAAAAATATATTACCGGAATTAACTGACCCGACTATCTAAATATAAATAATTGGGTATTTATTTGAATTATTTTGTACGGGCCGAGTATTTGTCCCGCGATTTCCCGAGTCAAGTCTGAGTCAAAATATTATGAATTTTTAGGTAATTGGTTTTTTGAGTACCGAATATATTTAAAATTAATACTTTGTATATTCAATATATATATATATTAAAAATTGATACAAAATATTATTTTTTATACTTTTATATTTATTAAATAAATATTTTTATTTTAAACTAATAAATATATATTTTCATATTTAAAAAATATTATTTAAAATTTTCAAGTACCTAAATACCCAATTTTCCGGGTACCCGCAATTTTTAGGTACCTAACTAACGATTCCCGCAATAACCGAGTCGGAACACAGGCCAAAGATAGTACTACCCGATAATTCGGGTACCTGGTACTCGGATTTGAACACCCCTGTTTCACAAATGAATGCTATCTTCGTAAATAATTTTTTAGTGTTGTTTCATTGAATAATTAAAAATAGGGTATTATTTAGGTAAATAAAAGCCTTAAAAAACACTGCATTTTTTGTCAAAAGACGAACCAATAAAGAGATCTATTAATTCACCGAGTAGTGAAAGATACTTATGTTGTCCCTTTTTGTGTGGATTCGAGTCTTGACATTTACCTTTGAAATATCAACGGCTGTGACATGTTATAGCCAACAAATGAACGCTATAAGCCCAAATGCATGACCATATACATACTTAATATATGAGTATATCACTGTATATGTGATCGATTCTACAGAAAGAACCCAAATCTACATTCATAAACATGAAATTAAGTTCCCAAAATGAAATTCAGAAAAAGAGTTTACACCAAAATCAACCTGAAGACAAACAGCAAATCCGCTATCGATCCGGTTATAAACTACTTTGTGGCCTGTGCAATTATGTTGCTAATGGAACTGGCCTGCTCTTTTGCAGTCTCCACCAGCGAATCCTGTGGTTCGACGAAGCAGTTTCTCTCAGAAAATTGGACATTATGACACACGACATGCAAGATGTTTTAACGACAGAAGGTAAAGTCTCTACCTGCGCAGCTATTAAACGCGCAACAGTTTTCTTGCTCGACTCTTGAAGTTCACCAGCAAGCAAGAGTTCATCCAATATATAGTAGGCCTTCGATGTCAAATAGCAGCAAAGACCCCATTTTAACATCAATGTTCTATAATCGTTAACTACAAAACGATATACGATGCCAGAATTATATGTATACCTCCTATTTTCAGAAACCAGAGTTTATTTTAAAAAAGAATGCATTTGGATGCAAATACTTTGCTAACATCAATATCAGAATTCACAAGCTGACATAACATGAACATCTTCTGTAGAAAACCAAAAGAATTCTCATGTAAATGCTACTAATCTGAATAATGGAGATATATTTCATGATTTGGAAAGTACTAAAATTTTGGGGGGAAGAAAAGCCTTTCCTATATCCTAGAGATTTGATTTTCTTCGATTTTCAACCATATAATTCCTTTCCTCAACAACATCGTTAACATGCCACCACAAGATTTAACATTTTGGGGGGATTTGTTTGGTAAGTTGAAAAAGAATTCTGGTGCCATACAGGAAGAAAACACACAAGAATCCATCAATTCGGAAGATGAACGCTAAGCACTTCTTAAGGATACTTGAGACTGGAGAAAATCAAGAGACACACTGGTATGGAAGTATGGAGTTTTAAAGTTCATGATTCAAATAAATATAAAAGGGGGATATGGATGGTATGTTAAAGGATGAGAAGAATGAGTGGTTATGGAGTTGGGGGATAACTACTGCCAAAGATTACATGAATGAAAGCACAATTTACATAAA
This sequence comes from Hibiscus tridactylites, assembly GCA_958450335.1. NCBI lineage: Eukaryota > Viridiplantae > Streptophyta > Magnoliopsida > Malvales > Malvaceae > Hibiscus > Hibiscus tridactylites. The sequence goes on from OY288287.1 coordinate 23,960,706, forward strand.
ACACAAGGATTTAGATGTCAATTGCTCTAAAAAGAAGAGGAAACAGGACCCAAACAACAAGTACATGACAAGAAATAATAATCGTACCTTATGGAAGTTGAAGATCAAGTCCAATTCACAGACCTGGATATAAATTAATTCGCAATAAGATAAAACACAGTATAACATCAATAATTCAATGAAAAGTAAAGTTTAAGTTAACTCACACTGCCAAAGTATCGATCGAGTATCTCAACAAAGTGATGAATGATTTCTAGAACCTCTAATTCATTGTCATCCTGGTCAATGCACATGCAGAAGTAAAGACTAGCATATCTGCATAATTTACCACTCAGTTCATAAATCTCTGAAATGGTAAAATAGATTCCTAATAAAAAAGGTCTCACTAACATATAAAAGTATTACCTTTTGTAAACAACTTTAAATCCTCTCCAATCCACAAAATTACAGAGTTTGGGGCCTCTTGAGAGAATCACTCCACCAAGCTCACGGATAACCTTCTCAAAACACATTTCATAAAGCATTATAATTATATAGAAGCCAAGACCAATTTCAAAAAGAGCACCGATAACGTACAAAAGATAAAGAAAAATGAACCAGAATCTTATGAATTATAAGATTTTTCCCTTCAAGTGCAAACTTTACAAAAATAACCATTGCAGTTAACTAAATGTGCTAGTCATACCTTTGTTCTTTCCTTCTGAGAATAAGGCGAATACCATTTTGTCAACCTAACTTTCCCTTGTCGGCTAATTAAAAGTACAAAGTGAATCTGTATCACAAAAAAGGCTCATAGGTTACAGATATTAGCAATACAACAAACCAACAACCTAAATATGAATCTTGATTTTATGTTTCTAAAGTGAAATCAAGCAATTAAAACCGAGTAAAGCTATAACAAAATATGCGTGTGTGATAATCAGATTCCAAAATTAACACAAATTCATTTTTTGCTCGCACTATGAGAGCCAAGAGTCACCTTATATAGTGTAAGCTAAATTAGCATTAAACCCTTGCAGGCAAAGCCGATCCTCAAGAAGCCATAACTTCAAGCACCTAATGTTATCCATGTGAATTTCTAGTTATAGCACACAACTAGTAACATATGAATTCGACCGTCCTCTTAGGTAAAATTTTTCAACAGCTAAAGTATAAAGGGTGACATTTCCTTCATATCAACAATAACCTTACAATTTCCACCCAGGGAAAAACAATATGATTAATGTCTCACTGAAAAGTGAAACCATTGAAGCAACAAGGTTCCATCAAACAGAAAACCTATAGATATCACCAGAATTGTGTAGTCAAACTCAAATATTCCAAAATGCAAAGCAAGCATTAAACAGAAACGTTCAAGTCCGATGGAATTTGATTAAAAATCACAAGAAAAATAAAGAAAAAAGTTGGATCTAACAATAAATCAGAGGATCTATCAAAATGAATCACTTACAGTGAACTATAACTATCAAAATGAATCATTTTCAGCGAACTAACGATATTAAAAAAAACAGAAACAAAATTTCGGCAGAATCAAGTCGCAGATCCAAGAGAAACGAGAAGGCACAAAGCTTACATTCAATCAAGATCATAAAATAGCAAAAAAATTCATGATTCACGGAATCAAAAGCCTAAACAACGTCTATAAGCAAGAGAAACGCAGATCCATGTTTTGCGTTAAAAAAAGATCGAAAACAGATCAAAACCAATTCACCGGATAATCACAATGACAAGACTAGAATATGAAAGGCTAGTTAGTTACCATCCTTGATAATAGCCAAACGAAAAGTCAAAAATGGAAATCTGGATTCTCCGAAGCTCGAATGCCGGTATCCCCGATTCGGATTTCTGGTGGCGCTGCGCTGCAATTTTGTCTTTATATTTCAACAATTTTATTTCGACATTAGAAAATGGTAAATATGTATATTTATTAACTAAACTTTACTGTAATGTTCAATTTAGTATTTGAATTATTATTATTTTGGGTAATCTTCACCAGCGGTCCCTTTCGTTTAGGGTGTGTTCTATTTTGGTCACCAGAATTTAAAAAAAATTATTCTGATCACTTACGTTTAGAATCGTTTCTATTTTGGTCCCTTGGCCGTTAGTCTCTGTTACTTAAAAATTAATTTTTAATTTAACCCTCAAACTTTTAAAATTTTATTTTTCACCATCTTTCCAATTCAAACTATCTAATTTAACCCCAAACCTCTAAAAACTTTTGTTTGAGGTGGATTGTTATAACATATTAAACATAGAGAAGAATGCAACATATGATGATCTAAAAAAACTATATAAGAAATTGACAATGAAATGGCATCTCGACAAGAACCCTAAAAATAAAAATAAAGTTGAAGTCAAATTTAAGCAAATCTCTTAAGCCTATGTGATAAGTTTTGCTGTTTAATTAATGAGTTTTCTTTTTATGAAAAAATTATATAAACATGAGATGAAATTATTTGAAGAATTGAATGGGTTTTCTTTTGCACTTAATGTTGCTCTAAATTAGTATTCTTTATCATGATGTATATATTTTCGTATTGAGATTTACTTTTAAATTGAAAAATGAAGATATTAGTGGATAATTGAATTGATTTTGTGATTCAGGTTTTGAGTGACTCTCAAAAGCGAGCAATTTATGATCAGTACGACGAAGAGGGGTTAAAAAACGTTCCGTCCATCATTGAAGTGGTGGGTGAATTAAATTTAATCCTAGGAATGTAGAGGACATATTTGCAGAGTTCTTTAGAAATAATCCTTTCAGATTCTAGTCGGTCTGGTCCATTCCATTTTGACGGAGGGAAGCTTGAAAGGTTTACTTCATTTAAAAATAGGAAACCTCCCACGGTCGAGAGCAAATTGCCCCTTGAAGAGTTGTACACTAGATCAACAAGGAAGATGAAGATCTCTAGAACCTTTGTTAATGCTTCAGGTATGAATGTGCACCTCCTAACATGAACTAACTTCATTTTATAATCTTTTGCCATCATTCATGATGCTTTAATTTCGAGCAATCATATGATTTTTATCTTAATAAGCTTGTCTTTCGAGGTTAGAACCGATGAAATTCGTTGCACATATTTTAGTTAAAGTATGCATTTTCGTTGAATTAGGGGAAAAGAAAGAACCAAAAATGTTCTGTTGAAAAACTAGTAATTGAGTTAGGTTACTCTCGGCCATGATTAACTGCTTGCCTTTTGCATTTTACTAGTCATTGAATCTTATCCAATACTCAAATTTCAATCCTTTTGAGATCATACAGGCGGCAAGTTCATGAATCAGAAATATTAATCATTGATGTAAAGCACGGGTGGAAGAAAGGAACGAAGATAACATTCTCGGATAAGGGAACTAAGTTGGTGGCTTCAGCTTGAATATATAGTTTGAAATATATAATTTTGGAGAAGATGGTGAAAAATAAAAGTTTGAAAGTTTGGGGGTTAAATTAAAAATTATTATTTTTAAATAACGGAGACTAACGACCAATGGACCAAAATAGAAACGATTCTAAACGTAAGTGACCATACTAATTTTTTTGAATTCTAGTGACCAAAATAGAACACACTCTAAACAAAAGGGACCACTGGTGAAGATTACCCTATTATTTTTAATTTATATCCAAACTTGATTTTTTATATATTTAAATAAGCACTTGAATTTAGCTTTTTGATTCAATTTAAAGTTATTAGTAGTACCTTGTCATAACAAACCAATTAATATGGTTGGTCTAAGTGTAAGCAGCTTAATATCACTTAAATTAGTTTTGAGTTTGAGATGTTGTGTATATAAAAAAAAATTGTTGGGAGATTTACCCACTAAAACCGTGACTTAAAAAATCGGAAAAACAACAAAAAAGAATAAACAAAACAAATTAATTTATTATACAAATATTTGTATATAAAGTTTAATTTGCATAATTGAATTTAAGAATAGTTATTTTGCTGAGATTAACCTTATAGAGTCATAAAGGTATTAGCCCTCAAAATTTAACAAATATTAATTTATTTTTTAAAATTCTAGTTTGAACCCTCCAAAAATTTTAGAATTATTATTAGATTTCAATTTTTAATGTTTTTAATTAACTCACTCTCAAAATTTTTAAAAGTTCTCATTAAGTCCTAAATTTTTTAATTTTTTGCTAAACACCTACATTTTATAAAAAAATAGACTAAATCTTTCGATGTTTTTGAAAATATTAATTTAAACATCTGTTTTTTTTGAAAATATTAAATAAACCCTTGAAATTGTGTCCTAAGATCCGACATTTCTCTCGACATTTTTTATCCATTGTTTCAGAAATATAAATAAGTTCATTAATTACTCCGAAAACTGTTATTATATGTCAACAGAAAAGACCGGTTAGCAAGTAAGTTCATTAATTACTTCGAAAACTGTTATTATATGTCAATAAAAAAATCGAGGAACTCGAACATCCGACGACTACAAGTGGCTTTCATTTCTAAGACATTGAAATGGGCTGGAAAGGTTTTATAATCCTCTCCAAACTTTATCGTATGATATGTAATGATGCCAAAATTATTTTCAGAACATTGCTCTTTGAAACTCGCTTATCGTCACCAGTGAAAGAAATTCAAGTTTCTTAGCCTTGTATTTGTTTCTTTTTTGATAAATGTGTCGCCTTCATTCAACTGAAACCAAAGATACTAAAAAATAGAGTTCACACCGAACTCCATAAAATAAACTCTACAAACAAGGTAACACAACATAAAAAAAAGCAAAAAAAATCACATTATAGAAGAAAAAAAAACAGAAAAAACACAAACAAGACCAAAATACAGAGAGAAAACAATAAATCTTCAAGAACAAAAAAAATCAAAATATAAAGAGCCAACAATCATTCAACATTTGCATGTCAGATCGAGTTCACCGAAAAATATAGCATGCGAAAGAATGCATAAACACCATCGAGCCTTCATTGCGTAGAGGATACTGAGATCGCGGTGGATGATGAAAATTAACGTAAGATGTCGAAACAGGAACTCTCAATGAATGATCTTCTACCGACCGAAAAAAAACTTTAACCACCACCGAAGAAACTGAAGCTACAATAAAAAAGTAGTTGTTTTAAAGTGTAAATTTTTGTTCTTATATTCTATATTGGTTAGATGTACGAATTTTAGTTTGAATAGATTTTTTTTACTATGTATATTTTTTTTGTAATAAAATAACTTTATAAATACTAAAGATTAAGATTAGATATTAATTCCATTCGCTTCTACGTTAACAAACGCTTGTATCCTACTTTAATAATTATAGAGATGAAATATTAATTTTCTCAAAGTGAAATGATAAAGAAATTATAAATATTTAAAATATACTTCATAGTTCAAATTTAGGATATTGAATATATAGACTACTTTTTATTTAAGAATCTTAAAATTTTTATTAAATTTTATTTAATTATACATTAATTATTTACCTAATAAGTATAAAACAATAAATATAATTTTTTTAATTAATCTATATAATTTTATAACTTTAACCAAATTTTATTTAAATCAAGATAAAATGACAATATTATCATATTTCAATGGACAAATGATCAGCAATACATCGAGCCATAATGTTAAGTAGTAGTGAGTAAAACTTGACTTAATTTAAAAAATTTAATTTCTTTTAATCGACGCGAAAAATTTAACTCGATTTAACTCCAATCGTAATTTTATAGACTCAATTGATTTAAAAAAGTTTGAGTTATAAAATAGACTTCGATTAACTCAAAATGTTCAGTAATTAGTGGATCGATTTTTAAGTGTGGGACGAGTCCCTCTACTTTGCATAATATATGTATATCACATATGAAAAAATATATGTACATCGTATATAATTATAGAAAATCGTAAACTCGAACAATTCAACTCGAATTGGTTCAAAAAATCAAATAAAATTTTAATTATAAAATAAAATCCGTAAAACGACTAACATAATTTTCTTTTTACTTAAATCGATTCAACTCGATCGAATGATTATAGTATAAAGAGTTTCAAAATTTGAATACGTTTATTTAACAAGTGTGGGGGATTTGTAGGCAGCAATTTATTGTCACCCGCTGTGACAGTAAGGCTCTGACCCTCTTACCAAAAAGAAAAAAGTAACCGCTGTTTTCTCAACAAATAGTTTCTGTCTTCAACTATATAACCCCTCCTGTATTGGTTTCGTTCACGTTGTTCCAAATTCAAAAAAACCCCAAAACTCCAGTCTTTGTTCCGGAGAATCGCCTACCCCAGTGAGTCAGGGCTCAACTCGGGAGCTTGGTTTTAAGCTTTGTTTCGACACTCAGAAGTAAGTTTCTTTTTTGTTCGTTTGGTTCATTAATGGCGTACCCTCTTCAGGATTACGTCTCATGCGTTTCATTTTCATCTTTTTCTCGTGTATTTTTAATGCATGCGCTTAAAAAGAATCAAGCACCGATCTTTTGTTAAAAAGTTTTCATTTTGTTGCAAACCCAGAAATCAAATGATGTCTGTGAGTATGGAGAAACTTGTTTCTTGGGATATGGTTTTTGTTTGTATTTAATTTGTTTTTGTTTTTTTAAGAAAAAGAGTTTAGGTTTATGTTTTTTGTTTTGTTTTAGGAACAGATGGAGATGACTGGTTTTGGTAGTGAGTCTCAGATATTTGATTCGAAGCTTGTTTTGGCGGAATTGGAGGCTGTTTTTGAAGCCGAATCTGTTGGATTAGCTCTAATGGTCACTGAAACAGAAGTTGATGAAGTGAAAGATGATGCCGATGGAGTCGGCAATGAGCAGAAGACAACGGGAGAGCTCGGCGACGAAAACTCTGACAACTTATGGCCCGACACCGAGGAGGGGCGAGCGGCTTTTGTGAAAGATATTGAAGCATTTTATAAGGGGAATAACCTCGTATTCAGACGCCCTAAGTTTTACAAAGAGGAGTTGAATTTGCTCAAGTAAAACCTTTTTCGAGTTTGCATGTTCATTGTTTTTTTTTAATAAAGATTAAGTTTTTGTGTTAACTGTTCTTCCCTTTTTCATTTGACTAAAGGTTATGGAATGCTGTCATCGATTTGGGAGGCTATGAAAAGGTTTGCTTGGACATTATCTAGAGGCAATTAGTTTAATTGAAAGTGTAAAACTAAATTCATATCAGCATATCAATCATTTTAAGCTATTTGGTAATATGTTGCCTTCCTGATCCTGAATTTCGAGGAGATGCCTGTGTGTACAGCATCTGCAAGCGCAAATTCGTTGTTGTCTTTGACATTGAATTCTTGTAGCTAGTTCGGTTTTACCGGACATGAAAAAGGCGGTTAATTCAGTTTTAATGTTTATTTCGAGTAACGACAAAAATAATTCACTTGCTTCTTATAGCTAAGAATATGAAATAGTTATGGACTTACCTAATCGTGTCGTGGACTTTGTAGGTGACCTCATGCAAAATGTGGAAATATGTCGGAGATTTGTTTAATCCGCCAAAGTAAGAATAACCAGTATTGTTTTATCGATGAGCTAGCAATTTGCATGACTTGAGTACTGAAAGTTTTCACTTTTCTCCTAGTAGAACTACTTGTTCAATCGTTGGTGATTTCGTAGGTCATTTTATATCGTGTGGGAAAATCACCCACTTTCCTTTTTTTATGAATATAATTTGTTAATGAAGTACCCTTCTGTCCTTATACCACTATTATGGCTAATCTTTTTTGCTTTAGCAGAGTTATATGGCTTATTTGCTTATTTATTTGTTGTGCATAGGACCTGTACTACTGCGTCTACGACATTCCGTCACTATTACGAGAAGGTTTGGCCCTAATTATGCAGGCATCTCTTAACATTTGTTTTATTTATTTTCTATTTTGGCATGTGGTTCTCCTGTAATTTGGTTCCATCGATTTACGCAGGCACTGCTTGCGTATGAAAAACATAAAAAGCCTGATTTACAACCCCCTCCTTCTGTTCCTTACCTCGTGGAGCCTATCTCGGTTGTTAGTCCGGTAAAATACAATAATTATAATGCTTTCCGATCCACTTGGCATAGCATATTTGTTTCGTTATTACTTGTTAACATGAATGCTGCTTGTCGAAGACACATTTTGTACGATGAAGAAATGAGGTTTTGAGTCTTGACCATTGCATGTGCAAAGGTTTTCTTCGCATGATGATAAAGTACTATAGTACGTCCATGTTTACGTGCATGCATTAATAAAAATGCTATATCGATGGCATATGCAAAAATTATGCTGGCATGTTAGTCGTTTTGACAGATGGATTGCCTCGTGATAGGATAAGATCCAGCTTTGCACAAAACGACAAAACCGATCGTTGTTGATGATCGAAATTATGAAGTTCATGTTAAATGCTGGGGGTCCTTAACCTTTATTAGTTAATTATCTTTGTGATATGAGCGAAAACGGATTTGCCACGTTGTCCGTATTAAATAATGTACCAAAGGTTATTCTTAGCAAGTATAAACATAGTAATTCCTCACTTCTTAATGGTGAGGTCTGTCATCTAATCATCAAGGTTTGTGGAGAACTTCTATGTTTTATAGATTTAATCTTTTGTTTTGTTTTTTTTTTCCCTTTCATCTGCGCCGATCTCACCATTTTTATGCAATGTTTCCTTAATTTTCTAGGACAAAAGCTCGAGTCCGGCACCCAAAAGTGACAATCAACCTAAAACTTCTGGTATTTCTAATAGTCTAATTCGCTGGCCAAGCACATTCTGCAACAACAACTCCTGAAGTTGTCTTTATGTCTATGACTTGATTTATTGCCTCAGGTTCATTAAAGCGTAAAATGCCATCAGCTACGGAGCATGGTGAAGGAGTTGAACTACAGTTACGATAGCCGGTTACTTTTTCTTTTTCCATTTTGTATAATAAACGAAACAATATCTTGACTTTTGAAGGTGCTGAAACTAGGCTTTCTTTTGGCAGGTTCGGTACTATGCTTTTCGATATTGGAGCCCCGGCTGATAATGTTACGGTTAAGGTGAAAAAAACTGTAAGTATTCTTTCTGTCTTGATATTCTTAGGACAGTGCTATCTTGCTATTACCTATGAATCTCCCCCTTTCTTTCTCTTTCCCAGGATAACAGCTACGAGGTATACGCTTTGATTCCCGGGTTTCGGCCTCGTGAGGTCAGTATATCTCTTCATGATTTTCCTTGTTTCACGTTTACCGGTAGGCTTTCCGGATTTTAAAATTACTGTACTTGAGAGAGGTAACACTTCCATAGAGGAGAGATTCCGTTTTAGCCAACAGGATGCTGTTGCAGATGGAATAGTTCTTTTTTCTATTTCACTAGGAAATTTGTTCTGGTGCTCAAGCGACTTACTTCCGGAACAAACGAGTCCCCTACTATTCGAAGTATTAATTTGCTTAGTGTGCATTAGTTGATTAATTGCAACTAGCTAATTAAGATTAATCTCGCATCTATCTTTTTCGGAAAGGTTTTAAATTTAGTACAGTTGAGAAACCAAATAAAGATTTGCATCAATATCGTTGAATCCGTTTTATAACGTCTGCCTTTAGACGGTGGTTGTGAATTACCATATGTGCTTAAAATGAATCAGGTGATTGTTGAGTCCGATCCAGCAGGATTATTCGTGGTTATATCCGGTGAACCGAAGGTATTGGATGATCCGTGGGGTGTCGCATCCTTTAAAAAGGTCTGTCTCTATGAATGAAATTTCAATATCGATAACCGTGATCATGTTTGATAGCCATTATAAATGCCTACTCGTGTTCAAGTATCGTTTCCCCTGCGATCGAATTTCTTATCGAACCATATTAACTTCTGAAATCTATATATTCTTTTTCATCATTGATTGTGTTCGTCCAGGTTGTCCTCTTTCCTTCCAAAATTGATCCGAGTAAGACATCTGCCGTCATTACCGAGCGTGTTCAGGTGTATGTGTGCGCCCCTTTCGAGATATCGGATGAATCGAAGTAATTTAGATGAAATCTTTTGATCAGTTATTTCCATCGTTTTTCTTTCAAATAAATATGAAACTTGTTCTTTCATAAGAAACTTGGGGTCTTATTTGGTGTAATCAACAATTATACCTTCAAACTTTGAAGGCTTCTTTTCCAGATCTTTGTTTTGTTATTATTACTTTTTAAAGATTTTTCATATTTCTTGTGTCTCTATCACTTCCTAGCCTTAGGCTTCCTTTAGGGTTGCTGTCTCCGACGCCCGTCGGGGGCAAACGGCCGTTGGCCAAAAGCTGAAAAATTCAGTTGCCACCAAACACTCGTTTGGGCGCTAAACGCCCGATGAGAATCAAATAAGTGATTGTTTGGGGTTGTAGCCGGTAAACGGCCGTTGAAGACGACAACAACAACAAAATGCAGTCTTAATTCATAAGATTAATTAAGAGTTGGTGGATGGGTAGAACATGTTTAATTAACAGTTCTGTTATTTTACACATTTATCAGGTTCACATGGCCTGGTTTTTGTACAAAAGAAAGAAAATAACAAAAGCACGACATAAATAAAAGAAAATTACAAAGAGACGAAGTCTTCTTCAAACTTATTACAAAGGGATTTGTCTCCATAGTACATGTCTACTAAAATGGGGGATTTGCAACTTTGCCCCCTCCCCATATTATATCATTACACACACACTCTAGGAAGAAACCTTGGAAACATCCTTATTTGACCTGTTGTACTTCATGTGGCTCTTAACTAGTTGACCAGCTGCAAGGGCGGACATGAGCGACAACTCCCCGGCAAGGACGGCACCGGCTACTATGGTTGCTAGTGTCCTTGAGTTTGCTCCAGGTACCTCTTTGCTTGCGCCTTTGACTCCGAGTAAGTTCAAACAGGCTGACTGAGATGCAAGTTGAGTTCCGCCACCAACGGTGCCAACCTAAAGGATGAATCATAGAGCAGCAGAGATGATTAGGCACTAACTTAAGTACCCAGGATTTTGTTTTGGCAACGAAAATTGTTTACGATTGATTACCTCAATAGAAGGCATTGTGACGGAGACATGAAGGTCTTTGCCGTCGTTAACAGCTTCCATCATGGTGATGCAGTGAGAGCTCTCAACGTTCTGAGCCGGATCTTGGCCGGTAGCTATGTAGACTGCAGACACAATGTTACTGGCATGAGCGTTGAATCCACCCAGAACTCCAGCCATAGCTGATCCAGTAAGGTTCTTAAGCATGTTAAGCTCCACCAGAGATTCGACGCTTGTCTTCAACACCTTCGTCACCACATCAGCTTTAATGATGGCTTCACAGACAACAGATTTGCCTCGCCCTTCGATCCAGTTTACCGCAGCCGGTTTCTTGTCGGAACAGAAGTTTCCTATATGCACAAAACCGTACATTCAGTAACCTAAATCGAACGGTAACTATAGAATTAACATAAATATTGCAAGTCTGCAAAAAAATGAAACTCACCAGAGATGCCAAGGACATCCATGTCGGGGAAATCGGTTTGAAGGAAATCCAAAACGTTTTGGACTCCCTTGGAAACCATGTTCATCCCCATAGCATCACCAGTGCTGCAAGTGAATCTCATATACAGATTCTTCCCTGCAATTGCACATTTGAGACCTTGAAGCCTACCGAATCTACTTGATCTGCAACCACCAAAAAAGCCAAAACTTTCAATAAACCATAACCAGTATTGCCTTGAGTTTTAAATCAATCGATCTGGAATTCGAGAAATATCGAAACAAACCTGTTGAAAACAACAGACAAGGTCTCGAAATTGTTAGGATCCTCCAAATAGAACTTCAAATCAGCTGCCCGTCTCGCGGTACCGAACCTTACAACCGGAGCTCGAGTCATCCCATCTTTCAACAAAATACAAGTAGCTCCACCGGACAAATGAATAGCCTTACATCCCCTATTAGTGCTAGCCACCAAGCACCCTTCAGTGGTAGCCATAGGAACCGAGAACTCTCTTCCATTAAGCAACAACGGCCCAGCAATTCCCACGGGAATCTGCACATACCCGATCGGCATCTCGCAACACTGCCCCAAAATCGACTCGTAATCCAACCCCTCCAAGGGCAATCCAGACAATGACTTCCCGGTCAATCTCTGCAACGCCTCACGCCTGATTGCAGCCGCTCTCTTGCAATCGCCTAATTTAGTTTCCAACGAATACGAAGGGGTTGTTCCCGCCACAACGGATTTAATTATCTCCTCGTCTTCCTCCGTTAAAACTGTCACAGCCTTTTCTTCAAACACTTTCTGGGCAGTCACGATCGGTGCTTGAGGAGCCAGAGGAGGAAGCGAGCAATCGAGAGCTTGTCCACAGGGGACTTTACGGGCATCCTCTTTACAAAGCAAAACTTCATTTTCCTCCTCGTCCTCGGAAATCCAAACGTCAGGCGACGGCCGGAAAACCAAAGACTGAACAAAGTCAATCCCAAAGAACGCCATGAGATAAATGCATGATGCGAAGAAGGCCAGAATCGCGACGATCTCGGACAAGTTGACGACGTGGAGAGGCGTGGAGGTACGGATCTTTTCACGCCAACTGGAAAGAAGGAAATAAACCACCGAGAAGAAAAGGGTGAAGAAAACAGCGTTCGTCAGATGCAAAGGAAGCGGCAATGCATCATCGGAGGCCTTAGTGTGATCTTCATCAAAAGAAACCGCCTTCGCCGGCTTCAAAGCCTGAACAGGTTTAGTCTCAGATAGCCGGGTAGCCTCCATTTTGGGTGTTTGCAGCGGCCGAAGCAGAATATCGGCGGTGGAGGCGGCGGAGATTATGAAACCGAGGCAACTGAGAGTCGAATTTCAGTTAGCTTATTTTTTCTGATTTCTGGAAATGGTTCGAGTTTGAGATGATAACGGGAAAGGCGGTATTTATAGGATTTGAGGAAGAGCGCGTGAGAAAAGGCGCGTGAAGAGAATTCGAGGATAATGTTTGGCACGTGCTATTGCAGTGCCTTTTTTGACTTAACATACCAAATAGAAGAGTCAAATAATGAAATTTAAGGCAGTGTTTGGATGCAAAGTTTTGGTCTTTCGGTCTTTCCCCAAACACTGCTATTTTGATATTTTCCGCTACGCATTATTTATACGACTTTTAATTATTCCTCAATTTGGATTGTTTTTTTTTATTAATTCTCAAAAAAAATCTATGTTCGGACAAGTTTGAAGTTTTAAAATCAAATGTTATGTTTGGTTTGTTTTAAGAATAAGGACTAAACCTCAAACTTTACCAAAGTATAAGGACCAACAACATATTTTAACCTTTCTAAATAAATAAAAAAAGTCATTATCAATTACTACCATTTAACAGTCAAATTAATTATGTAAAATGACATAACATGAAAAGTTTAAAATGTAGAGCTCAACAACTCTTTTTCACGTGTTTATTTCTTTTAATTTGTGGAAAAACGAATTAAACTGAGGAAAAAAATAAGATCGATTTTAACTTAAAATTCAATTCAATTAATTTATATAAATTTAAAATAAAATATAAGGGATTTTATTAATTAGTTGATCAATTTTCAAGTTCGAGTCGATTCTATCAATTATGTCTAATATGTTAAGTATATCACATGTGAAAATATGAAGATATATATATATATATATTATAGGGTAAACTACATAAATAGTCCCCCGACTATGCTCCAATTATCTTTTGCATCCCCCGACTATCAAAAGTTACAAACTGGTCCCTTGACTTAAAAAAAATAACAAATTGATCCAGTGCCGTTAAAAATTTAACGGCTGATGATGTGGCAGTTAACAAAAATTGGCATAATAACACATCTAGTCCTCAAATTTTACACTTTGTTAAACTTTGCCCTAATTCTAAAAAATTACCCTTAAAATTTTAAAATTCTATCAATTTAATCCATTTTTTTCTCTCCACAACTCGCATCAGTTAAATTCGATGAAGCTGCTTGGAGAAAATGTTTTCAAAGATGCTCCAAACAGCCATCACAAGCTGAATACAAAGGCTTTTTCCGGAGATCGTTCTGAGATGAATTCTCGCGAAGCATCTTCAAGACCAACCCTTTCATTTCACGCCTTGCCTTCTCATCTTTGCCTTCGAGAACAACATGTAAAAGCTTGAGAAGCACTTCTTCATTATCGCCACCGTCATCGGTTCCATTAGTTCAGTGTGGGCATGTGGATGCAGGATAAAATGTGAGAACTTGGGTTTTGTTTGTTGTGGTAAGTATAGGAGCTGAAAATGAGTGCTTGAGCACTCCCATTTGATAACATTTCTGTGATTCGCTCCTGTAGCATATGTAAAATATTTTGTTCAGTGTTTCTGGATCTCTATCCTTCACTTTTTATTGTTTTTGATGATGTTATTGTATTCTACTATTCTCAATCAGTCTTTGGCCGATAACATCCTTGTTTGTTATATTTATGATATCGAGAGAGCCAGCACCAATGCTTGAGGACAAAGAAAAATGGTTAAGCTACCAGCAGCTTTCAAAATACGAGTTTATTAAAACATCACATATCTATGTTTTTTAACTGGGGTAATTTTGATATGTAGGTCTCTTGTCTTTCATGATTTTGTTGCTAAGAGCCTTACAAAGGATCCACGCTTACGCCCTACTGCATCTGAGATGTTGAAGGTATGGTAATATAACCCTCGTCTACCTCTATTACAGGAATTCATATTCTCTGTTGTTTTCATCTATCTTTCATATGCACAGGGACGGAGCCAGAATTAAACGAGGAGGGGGGCAGACCGATTAATTTTGAAATAATAGTGTTCTAAAAAGTAATTAAATCATAAAAATTAAGGGAGTTTAAGTTTAATTTTATAAATTTTAAAATTGAAAGGTCTTAAAATGTAATTAAACCATAAAAAGAGGGGTTCAAAATTAAATTTTATTAATTTTAGATTACATGGCTTTGAAAAATAATAAACCATTAAAATTTTGGGAGGGGCAAGGAAGAAAAAAAGACTTAAATGCAATGGTTTCAAAATTTTAAAGACCTAAAATATAATTAACTCATATATTTTGGGTGGGGCAATTGCCCCTCCCACCATAAACATAGATCCGTCCCTGCATATGCATATACTACATATACCATAATGTGAAGGTGTTTTCACTTCTTCTCAATCTCACATTAAGCATTTCAAATCTGTTGTATTACTTTAAGCTTGTCATCTGTGCTAGTAAGTGTTAAATCATCTAAGGACAACATTATCCACATGCTCATGACATAAAATTTTCCCCAATGACCATTTGAGTCACATGTAAAGCTTCAGAGAGAGAGAGGATTGATTACTGCTGCTTGAAACTCCAGACCCCGGTGAAATTAATTTAAGTTCTTAATGCACTTTTATCAGCTTCAGGGGTAGGTAAAAACTCTTATTTGCTGCATAATGGCTGTTTGATTTCTTAGAATTGAGAATCCTAACTGATCCTTACAATTGATAGAATTTTGAAATGTTAAGGGTCATTTTTTTAGAATTAGGGCAAAGTTAAACAAAGTGTAAAAGTTGAGGAATAAATGTGTTATTATGCCAATTTTTGTTAACTGCCACATCACCAGCCGTTAAATTTTTAACGGCACTGGATCAATTTGTTATTTTTTTTAAGTCAGGGGACCAGTTTGTAACTTTTGATAGTCGGGGGATGCAAAAGATAATTGGAGCATAGTCGGGGGACTATTTATGTAGTTTACCCTATATTATATGCATATAGAAAGCTGTTGAAATTGGAATCAATATGTGCAACGTCTAACCCTAAATATATGCATATAGAAATATATACATGCACCGCTACGTATATGCATATAGAAATATATATACGAAGAAATATATATGTACAATTAAATTTGTACAGAAACTCGACTTGAAAAAATTTCAAATAATGTTTGAATCGTAAAATATGACTTGTAAACTCGAATAACTCGAAATTCTTTTACTCGACTCGACCGAACACCCAGCATTAGTTCGGACAAGTTTGAAGTTTTAAAATCAAATTTTATGTTTGGTATGTTATTGTTTAAATATTTGTTTTAAATTATTTAAATTACGTGACTCAATTAAAATTTCATAGTGATTCATAAAATAATTCTTAAAATCGTACAAAATATTTTCGAAAGGGACTTTTGGTAGCCCCATACTCTCGTATTATTTCATGATATTTGTACTAAGCCCCCTAGAGCTCACTTTCCATTAAAAAAATGGATCCACTTGCTTAACATTATACAATTTTCATTTGGAATTATAGGCATAATTATAGCACATGTGCTATTACTTTGACGAAGTTTGTGATTTAGTCCTTGTACTTAAAAAGTTTAAGATCAAATTCTAATTTTTTTTTTCATTTTAAAACCTTACTTCAACTTGGCATGTTGATTAAGCTATCTTCATATGATGCGGTATGTAATTGAGGGGCAAAACATGTCAAATTAGTAAAGTTTAATGAAAAAACGATTTTAATAATTGAATTAATGGTTTTTATATAAAAATGCAAAAAAAACAATATTGTTTTTTTAAGAATAAGGACTAAACCTCAAACTTCACCAAAGTATAAGGACCAACAACATATTTTAACCTTTCTAAATAAATAAAAAAAAGTCATTATCAGTTACTACCATTTAACAGTCAAATTAATTATGTAAAATGACATAACATGAAAAGTTTAAAATGTAGAGCTCAACAACTCCTTTTCACGTGTTTATTTCTTTTAATTTGTGGAAAAACGAATTAAACTGAGGGGAAAAATAAGATCGATTTTAACTCAAAATTCAATTCAATTAATTTATATAAATTTAAAATAAAATATAAGATATTTTTAACGAGACACACAATATATGTCTTGAGTTTTATACCTTATAATAAAATCTCATATTACTCAGAAAAATATATGAGAATTTCAATGGTTAATGTAAATAAATATAAATATGTTAAATGAATGGTTTTGTTTTCTTTTTAAAAATATATTAGATAAGGAAGAATGCATTTTCTTAACGCAGCTGGTTATGGAAAACAAGGCTGAAGTCTATGGCATGGAAATTCAAAATAGGATGCATGCGATCTATTATTATTATTGAAACAAGTGATACATGCATCTCTATAGAATTAAATTCACGTCGTATATTTAATTTATTAGTCGATTAATATAAATCAAAGATTATAATAATTTACCATGCGAATAATTTTATAACTTTGTTTGTTCTATGCACAAAAGACATTACCATTTCGTAAAAGACACATATAAGATATACAACATTACCGTTTTTATACCTCATCCTACTTTTCGAGGTGAGATTAATATTTTCACCTTTCTCAGGCGTCACCAAGGGCGGAACTAAAAATTTATTCAAGATGTGTCATTTTTTTAAGCGGTATTTAAGAGGGGTTAATTATTTATAAAAATAATATCAATTTTATTTATAAAGGAGACAATTGTATATATATATATATTTAAATTTTTATATACAAATTATATAAAAAAATAGAACTTTTAAAAAACGGGATGTCAACAGACACCCCAATTATGCACGTGGCTCTGCCCATGAACGTCACATTGCTTCCCACTCAATCTCGTGATAATTTCGTCATGGATTACTGTCACGGTTGTTCAATATGTTTATCTCATCTACTACTCAACCTAAAATCGAACAACAAAAAATTATTTTAATATCACTTATCACAAGACCATTACTCTCCTTTCAAAATACATTATTCTTATTTTATTTATCATAAATTTCATAAAATTAGATCATTCGAGTTTCATTTTGTATCAATCTTGACATTTTAATAATTTATCACAACGAAGAATTCCACACATTCATGCCGTATTCATCTAATTTCTTATATTATTTTCCGACGCCACGTCGTATAATATTTGAATTATATTTCAGTGTCACGTAATAAAATTTAAGTTGTTTACCACCTTTGTATACAATAATAATATGATATAGACGACAAAATTGAAGGGTTTTTTTTAATTTCAATACACAGACTGTGTAAAATTAATTTTATGTATGTCTGTATATTTACACTATAAAATTTAAATATTAAAATTTTAACTTTAACCCTAAAAAGTTAAACCATATACCTTAAATTCTAAACCCTACAACTTAAACCCTTAAACTAAAATCCTAACCGCTAAAACTAAAAGGCACGTGTAAACTAAAGTTTACATGGTCCGTATATTATTTTTTTTTCAAAAAATGATAAGCAATATAATAATAATAATTTATCGCCATGTGCTGAAGACTTGGACTATTTTTCAAAGTTTTCTTCAGAAAAATCATATAAAAATTATACCGTTGCCATCATGTTATATATATAAAAAGCATAGTCAGGCCAACCAAACTAGAAAATTACTACTATATTTAACATTGATATATTATTTATTTTAAGCAAAATATTGACTGCAAATTTGTCATGTTTAGATCATTATTATTTCCATAATTTTGGTTAAGAGTTCGGGAAATTCCACCACCTTCATTAATAAAACTGGGGCAGACTCACATTTATTAGTAAGTGTTCACTTAAACAGAGAAACAGTTAGAAGAAAGAAGTCATTTCCAGACAGGTAGAACTTGCAATCAAATATATATTTTATATAGGGTGAGGATATTATCCGGTCGAGTCAAATCGAGTGAAAGTAAGTTCAAATTGATAGAATATGTAAAAAAAAAATTAAATTGATTAATTTTTTATATTATAATTAAATTAATTGAATGTGTAAATATGAAGGACTAAATGTATTATTATGTCAATTTTTATTAATTGTTAAGTCATCAACCCTTAAATTTATATGGTTGGGGCCAATTTGTTACTTTTTAAAGTCAGATGATATTTTTGTAACTTTTGATGATCATTGACTAAAAAAATCGTTCTAGAGTCGAAAACTTTAACCCAAAAAAATTATATAATCAGAAGACTATTTGTATGATTTATTCTATTTTTTATTTAACCATCGGTATTCGACTTATTAGCGAATTAATCCGAATCGGATTTTGCAGATGCTCAATACGAGAATAACCCTCCCAATCTAATTTTCTTCATTAACAATGTCAAAATTTTTCAGCCAAATGACAATTTAGGTCTTATAAGTTTTAATATTAGATAAATTAGGTCTTATCCCCTCCCTCAAATTTGAGTTTAAATACTTAATAAATCTTTATATTTTTTAAGTTCAATAATTTGATTCCTCTCAATATACGATCACGAGTCATGACTATGTGCTTGTATGTAAGTATATAAAATTCACTTAATTTTACACTAATGTAAACATATATCTTCTCTCTCTCTCTCTATATAGGGGCAGATAAAAGATTTTATGCAAGGGTGCGAATTGTTAGAAAGTTATATTAAAAATTTAGAAGTATGAAATTACAAAAATTTTAAAGAGTGCAAACTTAATCATCTATAAAAAGTACATAAATTATATAAAAGTTTAAAATTTTTAGAGAGTTTGCAGTTGCCTCTTTTAACACTCTTCGGTCCATTAATCTATATATTAATTATCGAGAGGAACAAGTGGTTTTAAATTAGATTTAATAGTGATAAAACTGCTTGACTTGTTTGTCCAGACACTAAAATTTGGTCTCAAGTGGCTGCTTGGCTTTGCTCATTTTTTTCTTCTTTTATTTGGACTGAAAAAATTTGAATTCTTGTCATCATTATTACTGTACACACACATATATGTGTATATATTATGTGGCCCAACATTAATTTTCATACTACTTTCGTATGTATATATTTTTTAATAGTTTAAAAGTGATTACAAGATAATATATGTTCATATATATTTTTAAGTTTTTGACAGTGTACACACATCTTGCAAACAAAAAGATTGAACTCAGGTCTTCTAAAATAAATATCATCCGATATTTTATTAAGACCACTTGTTAAATTCACTTTCGTGTATATATAGTCAACTGCATGCATGTATGCATCATGCATGAATAAGCACTGCACGAGGTATGACTGCTTATGCCTTAATGTTATATTAAATATTTTCATAGTCCAACCATGTGTTTAATATATGGATTATTATTAATACATTCGGTGGAAAATAAAGTTTTCACAAGTAAGTTATTTAGAGGTTTAAGGTTCTAGTTTAGGGTTTAAGTTGTAAGAGTTAGAATTTAAGATTTATTGTTAGAAATTTAAGGTTTATGGTTTATGGTTAGATTTATAGGGTTTTAAGGTTAGAATTTTAGATTTTAGATTTAGGCTTGAAAATAGACATGCTTGTATAAAAAAATTACACTGGTAGTGTATCAAATATTAACCCTTAATATATATATATACATATAAGATAATTATTTCATGCACAATCGTTTGTGGAAACTTTGTTTACACAAGCATCTTAGTTTTAAGGTTTATGGTTAAAATTTAGGGTTTATAGCTTAAAACCTAAACCCCTAACTATATTGTAGAACTAATGTTTTGATATAATAATTGAAAAATATTTTGACTGATTTAAAAAGTATTTAAAACAATTTCCAAAGTCCAAATAACTTGAAACTATGATTAAGGATGTTTTTGAAAGGGTTTTAAATGTTTTCAAAAGCCAAACTACAAAAAACTATCCAGGTGTTTCGAAACACCTTAAGGTGTTTCGATACGGGGGATTCCAGTAGCAAAAACGTTTCGATACGAGTATCGAAACGGGCTTTCCCTGGATGAGATTTTTGCCCAGCGTTTCGAAACGAGCTATGCCGTTTCGATACGCCTACGTGGCATGGACCACAACGGTCATAAACCCCAACGGCTATTTCCCAATTAACATTTAAATGCAGGGTGTTTCGATACGGGTCTAGGCGTTTCGATACATGTTCCGAAACGACCAGGGGGCGTTCCGAAACGGGTGCCTTGTCAGACTGCAACGACTCTTTCTACTTAAAAGGTGTTTCGAAACGGGTTCGATCATTTCGAAACGGTGAGCTGCAGAACTGCATTTATGGGGGAAATTAAAGTCCTCAACGGCTCCAATTCAATCCCAACGGCTAGTAACGACTACAAACTCATCAAAGAGTATAAAAAGGACCTTCAAGCATCAAGTAAAGGCTAATGCTCATATTGTCAATCAACAAATGATCAAGAATTGTCTTAGAGCTCAAATTGTCATTTATTGTATAGACAAACACTAGTGAGCCAAAATTGTCAAAATTGCTCAAGTGTTTTAGGTTTTGGGTGAGTGCTAAATTGTGCAAACAAATACCTATTAGAGGGATTTAAGTTTGCTTATTGTTTCTCTTTGTAAAAGAGGGTTTCAATCAAGACTTTGGGTAGAAAGCTTGTGTAACCCCCTTGTCCCGGTCTAGCCGGATGACCGGTCCGAGTGGGCCACACGGTGAAAACCGAAGCGAAACCCATTAAGGTTTCCCCTCGGTTAGCAACCCTAAAAATTTTCTTTCATTTTAATCTTGTCTAAAGGCATGTTAATGCTTAAGTGATCACGTCCGCGGATTAAATCGAGAAAGACCAGCAACTGGACTCAAAACAGTAAGTAAACAGTCCCATTTTAAAATATTTGGCAGGTCGTTTCGAGACACCCTTAAGGTGTATCGAAACACCTTGACTTGGTCAACGGCATCAAGTCCACACGAGAAGACCGTATCGGAACGGAGGTCAACCGTTTCGAAACACCCTCAACGGTCAACTTCTTGTGGTCAACGATATATTGACCGTTCCGATACACCCAGACCCGTTTTGAAACCCCAAAATATCGGCAATTTCTCAGAATTCTAGTAGCAAAATCGTTCCGGAACGGACCCTAGGCGTATCGAAACGCCTGGCCTGAAACAAGATGCCGTATCAAAACGAGACCAACCGTTTCGATACACGGGCTGTGAAAAAGCAGATTTTTGCTGGTTTAAAATCCTAGACAGCCCCAAAACTTCACCAAAACACTCAAGACTCAATACTCAACCAGTTTAGATGATAGGCAACCTAAAACTCATACTTAGCACACAATATATATGTAAAGCCAAACATCAATGAAGCAACATGCATAACAACAATCTTGCATCACATTCCAATTTCATCCAAGACATACTTAGGCATTAAAAGGCCTTTAAGGCACAAGTCACCACATATGAGGTTTGCATATACGACCAAAGCAACCTAAACATCCAAAAGGCATGCCATCACACACAAGCATGCAACAAGATATAACATGTTTTACAAACCAAGTCAAAATATGAACATCAACCACATTTATGAGTCATACATCGCTCATACTAGCCTCATTGCTAATCTACCACTTTAATACAAAATCATATTTGAACAACTACACTTGGAAAGCCCCTTCGCCTTGCTCCTTGTTAACACCACGCTAATGATCTGCATTGTTGAAAATGAGAGTGTAAGCTAGAAGCTTAGTGAAGAGGCTCTAAAATCCAAAAACAACAACAATGCAGGGTCCAAGCATGCAAATCCTCAACCTCATATACAACATACATAGGTATCAACAAGTCAACCTAGCTAGTCTTTCAAGAGTCATAATATGACATCTCACATCATACTAAGCTCAACATTATAAACCAACATCGCAATATCATAAATATAAGAACAAGTCCATTGGCCACTATTAGTTTACCCGGATGTGCGGATTTAATCTCAACAACAACATTACCTCGGTGGGATTGCACTCATCACCGGACCTTGCATGGGCGAGATTTCACTCATCACCACATGCCCTACGGATGAGATTCCACTCATCATCACGTAGAATATAAAAAAATTTCCGGTGGAATATTACATCACCGTACTCCTCCTTGACGACTCAACGCCATCAAGGCCACGCGCGTTTTGACTCAATTGTGTGCACACTAATCCTAATGATCGATCATTTACACCCGGTAAGTTAATTAGTGCCAATTTCTTTAACCATATCACACATCCACCATTTATAACACATGTACATCATCACACACATCATAGGTATAAACATACGTAACAATTCATATTTTACAAGATCAAGATAGGCATTGACATATAAGCAACATTAACAATAAAGGAGTTAAACTACCAATTTAACGTCCACCTCGGAATGGCCTACCAAGCTCATTCCAATACTTCCACTACACACACTTGAACCAACTTTAAAACAAATTAAAGTTTTACTCACCACCATTCCTTAGCAACCCAAGCAAGCAAGCAAACCTCCTAATTTTCCGGATTTGGTCCCGATGCTTCTCCAATGTCTCCTCTTGTTTCTAGCCAATCAAAACACAGTCATTACTCACAAATTTGATGCTAAAATCATTCACCAAACACAAGCCAAACTTTAATAATTTCAAACTCAAACAATCACCAAAATTTTCATTTTCGTGCTCCCTTATTACCCAACAGAAAATCATGATTTCAAGCACTCAAATGACATTCAAATGGTCCCAAAACACTTTCCTAACATTCCTAAATCATCAACCCTTCAACCCAACCCTAAAACTCACTAAAAACTCAATTTTAGACACCTAAAAAATGGCCCCAAAGACCCAATTCGGGTTTTCACCCAAATTCAACCATTTCAAGTTATTATGTGTATTTTGATGAGGTTAAAACAAAACTCAACTCAACAATTCGAAATCAATTGAAAAACTTCTTAAAAATTCAAACTTTTATTAAACAATCAAAATACAAAAATGGATAGTTTTGAAATCTAAAACTATTAAATTGAAGAGGATAGTGAGGAGAGTGTAAATATGTAATTACCTTTAAAAATACTCTTGAATCAATGGAGGAATTGATGGAATAGTGAATAGGGATTTGAGAGGGGTTTAGGTGTTTCCAACGTGAAAAGCAAAGGGAGGAAGACAACAGACATTTTTTTTATTCAAAAAGTGGTCTTCCACCTTTTCACCTTAATTACAAAAATGCCACTCTTTTTATTTTAAATCCCAATTAACTCAAAGCCAAGGTCAAATTAAATTAAATGGGTTTTGATGACTCGAACCAACTCACACGACTAACTCCTAACCCCAAAACACGGGTGTTACAGCTTGATTTTGTATAAGGATTTCCTCCTAAGCCTAGAAAAAGGGACGAATCAATAGTGGATTGATTGGAAATCCTTAGTGGGGAGCTAAGGTAGTGGATGTAGACCTTGGTTAGAAGGTTGAACCACTATAAATCATTGTGTCAATTATCTTTTTAGCTTCCACAACCCTTCCACCCAAAAATCCACCTCTCCACCACTTGGTGAGCCTTATCGGTTGAACGAATCGAGCTCCTCACAACTCAACACATATTAACTTTAAAACTAAACTCTAACACTAAACCCTTATACTAAAACCCAACATTAAACCCTAAAATTAAGACATTTGTGGAAATAAGAAGTTTTCATCGCCTATGTATGGGATAATAATCCATATACATTATACATATTATTTCCCTTTTTTATGTAATAATCTTTACATTTTCTACTGTTGATATTAGTCATCTAGAGGCGTATCCTTAAGGAACTAGTGGGGGTCACTCCCCCAAATTTTAAGAAATTCAAATTCTTCCCCTAATATTTTTGAAAATTTTAATTTGGCCCCTTTAAGATTTTTAAAAATTCGTATTAAGCTTTAAAATTTTGAATGTTTTTAATTAAATTCCCTCTTTATTTTTTTAAATTTTTTGTTAAATCTCTCAAAATTATTAAAATTTTTAGATAAACCCTCATTTAAAAAAAAACCTTTTAAGCCTCCAATTTTTAAAAAAATTTAAGTTGATCCCCTCAAACTTTTACTCCAAATTCCGCCACTACAGTCATCTATTTAACTTCATCCAACGATTCAAAAAATATGTAAAACTTTTATGTTTTACATTGCGTAAGAAGATCTTAACCCTATATATACATATATAGAAATTGTTCTGCGTTAGTGTTATATCATATCTGTTCTAATAATATTGGTAAGTATCTTTAAATATTATATATATGCCATTTTTTCTATCATACTATTTGAATATAAGATATTATTTATGTCTAATTTTAAATCTAATTAAACTTAGGCATACCTAGGGGTGTTCAATCGGTCGGTTCGGTTAACCGACCGAACCGAACTTCCAAAATTTCATTAACCGAATTTTTTTTCATATTAACCGTTAACCGAACCGAAAATTTTTGAAAATTTTTAACCGAACTGAAAAAAGTTCGGTTAATTCGGTCAGTTTTCGAATTAACCGAAATTTGTTAGAAAATTTTGGGTAAATCACCCAAATGGTCACTAAACTATTTTAAAATAATCTTTTTGGTCATTAAACTTTTAAAAATTATAAAATAACCATTAATCTTATCAAACTATTACAAAATAGTCATTAACTTGCACGTTATAAATTATTGATAAATCATTTTGCGCTAATTTAATAAAGTTTAATGGTCATTTTATAATATATCAAAAAATTTAATGACTATTTTATAATTTTTAAAAATTATGTGACTAAAAATAAATATATGAAATATATAATATATAAAAATTTCGGTTAATTCGGTTAATTAACCGATTTCGAACCAAATTAACCGATAACCAAGTTTGAAAAAATTATTAACTGTTAACCGACCAAACCTAAAATTAACCGACCGATTAACCGAAAAAAGTTCGGCTCGATTAATTCGGTTTTAACCGAAGTTGAACACCCCTAGGCATACCCACAAATTAGGCCACTCAAACTTGGATCACCTAGGTGGAACGCCGTACCATTTACTATTGAGACTATTCTTTAGGTTATATAGTTTAATTTTAAACATTATTAAATTATGTATGTTATATGTACATGTACATGTACAAATATTCATTATATTTAATTTTTAAATGTAATTAAAAATAAATAATATAAAAATAGTTAAAAATAATGAATCATGTACAAATATGTATTTGATTATTGAATTAAATCAATATTAATATTTGATGAAGATATATGTATGCATGGAATATGTAATTTCTTGTTGGGAAATGAAATTAGGTGTTTCATTTAATGTTAGAATTTAGATGTTGAAAGAAATTTGCTAACTGCCCTAACCCATTAAATTAACACTAAAATCATGAATATGATTTTATTTGTTTGTTTATTGATAATACATTTTCATTTTAACTCCCGAACTATTTATATTTTCTCACTTTGATATTTAAACCCGTTTTTTCAATTTAATATGTATTACATGATAGTATATGTTTATATTTTTTTAATTTTTTGACAAAGCATATATCTTGTACACACATATGTTTGAACTCGAGACTCCTATAATAAATATAATCATTTTTTTTCACTAAAACCACTCGTTGAATTATTATTTTTTACTGAAGGTCCAATGTACACAATAATTATCCCTTTATTAATAATTAGTTTTTGATGTAACTTAAACATGATTTTAGTAAAAATACATTTAATTGGATTAATCTTAACTATTTGTTTAATTAGGCAAAGCACAAGTAGCTTAACAGTGGATTTACAACAATCAATCAATCGCATCTTTATCGCAATCAATTTCTTATTAATGTTGGGAAAGTTGACTAATTAAAATATTAAACTTTGGAAGAAAAAATTGCAATTTTATCATGAATTTTTTATGCATAAATGATGTAAAAGTTTTAGGGTATTAAGGTCTAAGAGTTTAAGTACTTTTAAGAACAAATTTTCTCTCACTCTCTTCTTAAGTAGGAATTATTCAAAAAAAATAGTTTAAGTTTTGGGTTTAAAACGTAAGGTAATAGATTTAAAATTAAGTATTTAAAATTTAAAGTTTAAGATTATAAATTTTGATTTTAGATTTATTCTTTAACTAGAAAGGACTATATAAAATACACAATTTACATATCAAAATGTAATTAATTTATTATTATATTAAATTACAAATTTATTTTTTTTTCTCGAAAGAGTAAAGTGAATTTGAATTGGGGCTGAATTTGTCGCTGATTATAAGTGTAATCTCTCACAATGACATATGACAATTCAATAATCATGTTTGAAATTTTATATCGTCGATGTATAAAATAACTATTTTTATTTTTTGAATGGTAAAAGTTATACGATTTTATAGATGAAAATTATACAATATAAAACAATAACACGTGTCTCGTTAAAAAATCTCATTAAACTTAATTGAAGTGAATAGAATACACCATATCTATGCCATTACAACCTCGAACATTGGCATTTAGGCTCACATACATAACAATAATCCATTCACAGTAGGCATCGTAACAATAATTATTTTCTATTCTAAAATATTAATTAAGTACGACCACGAATTCTTAACATTGTTTATAGAATTAAAATTTTGACCTTAATGTACAAAATATTTATCTAATGATATGTCATACAGTTTTTTTAATAAATCGCTAATTTTATTAAAAAATATTTAAAATTATAATTAAGGTTTACAATTATTATCATAAACTAAATATATAATTTAGACATTTTAATAACATTGAAAGTTGTAACACCCGTGTTTTGGGGTTAGGAGTTATCCGTGTTTATAGTTCGAGTCAATAAAATTAAATTAAAATAAATTCAACCTAAAATGTGGTGTAATTGAACTTTAATAAAAAGGGAAGGGCTTATGTTGTAATTTGCCCAAAAGCTTTTAAAAAAAAAGATGACAACTTTCAAATTGTCATCTTCTTCCCCTTTTCCCTTATCCCCCCACGTGAAATACCTCCCCCTTTTCCCCAAACTCTCTCAATTTTCAAGCATATATTTCATTCGATTTCTTCATCAATTCAAGGGGTTTTTGAAAGGTAATCACATATTTGAACTCTCCTTTCCATTTCCTATTCATACATGGTCTTAGATTTTAAAAATATGAACTTTTGAAAATTAGGGTTTATATCAAGTTTGGATTTTTAAGGGGATTTTTCATTTGGTTTTGATAAATTGAGTTGGGGCTTTGCTTAATCATGTTAAAATGCACATTATATGTTAATTTGGTTGGATTTTGATGAATTTCCGAAATGGGTTTTAGGGGTGTATTTAAAGTGTCAAAAATTTGTGTTTTTGGAAGGGTTTTGTGAGAAATTGTTGGGTTGATGTTATAACAACATTGGGTGGGTGTTTTTAGATGTTTTGTGATGATTTTTGAGAGGTTATAATGTTAGTTTGATGGGATTCCCGTAGCTACTGCTGTAGGTGGTTTTTAGGAGTGGAAATTAAGAGTTTTTGAAGTGTCTGTGTGGGGAAATGAAGGGTTGATGGTTGTACAACATTATGAGGGTGTTTTGGACATGTTTTGGAGTGTTTTAACTGTCTAAATTGGGAGGTAATGGCTGGATTTTGCTGGAGTACGAAAATGGGATTATTTGGGAAGATTTCGGCTTTGAATTGTTGAGAAAATGTTAGAGAATTGAGAGCTGATGTGTACCAGTAAATTGTGGTTGATTAAGAGGTTAATACATTGCCTTTGATTGATTAGAGACATCGGATTTGGCCTTGGGAGGTTCGGGCACGATTTCGGAAGTTGTGGAGACTTGAGTCGGCTTTGCTTGGATTGCTTAAGGAAGTAAGGTGAGTGGTTAATGTTTTTAAATCGATTTTTAAGTGTTGGTTCAAGCATGTGAACTAGGTTGGGCTTGGTAGACCCACCTAGAGTTAGGATTAGGGTGGTAGCCTAATCCTAAGCTTTAGTTAGAGACCTTGGATGTACTCTTTAAATTATTGTTATGCCTCGTGATGTTAAGTATGATGTTATACACATGTATGTGGAAGTATGACTTAATGTATTGATTTCATGTACGTTGATGATGAATATAATGTGAATATATGATGTGTTAATTGGTTAGATGATATACATGTGATGTTGGTTTGTGAAATGAGGTTATGAGGTAGTTGCATGATCTTGGAGAATCATGGTGAGTACGTGCTAGGCACGGAATTTATATTGAAATTGATATTGTAAAAAGTTGTGTAGTTTGATTTATATTGGCACTAGTATGTTTGGGTACAATGATCGATCATTAGGATGAGTGTGCACACAAATTGAGTCAAAACGTACGTGGCCTTGGTGGCGTTAAGGCACCAAGGAGGAGTACGGTGATGTAATATTCCACCGGAAGCTTTTATATATTTCTACGTGATGATGAGTGGAATCCCATCCGTAGGGCATGTGGCGATGAGTGGAATCCCGCCCATGCAAGGACCGGTGATGAGTGGAATCCCACCGAGATAATGTTGTTGTTGGAAATGCGTTCCAACGGGTTATCCGCGTATTCGGGTCATAACTAGGTGCCAATATGAGATTGTATGAATATAGCAATATGAGATTATGTATACATGCTTATATGATACGATTGTGATGCCTTTATGAATTGATATATGATGTGGTTAATGCTTGAATTATGTATCGTGGTAAGTTGAGCTTATGGGTTGTTGAGCGTGACATAAGGTTGACTATATGTTCATGCATCATGTTCATTTTGGCTTTGCGGACCGGAGGTAAGATCATGCATTTTATTATGGAAATAGCTCGTGCTTGGACCCTGCATTGTCGAAGGTTTGTTTTATGAGCTACCCTCACTAAGCTTTTATGCTTACGCTCTCTTTTGTTCGACAATGCAGATAAATAGCTTGTGGGTGGCAAGGGCAAGGAAAGGTCTCCAAGTGTTGCTTACGGTTAGCTCAAGTATGATAGTTAAATTTAAAGATTGTAATAGTAAAGCAATGGGATATGAGTTGTTGTCTTGGTGCTATTGTTGGTGGTTTAGGAGCATGTTTAGACTCTTTAAATTGTGTTGTTTTTGATTGGCTTAATGATGCTATGTTTGGATTGTAACCATGTCTAAATTGTTTACCTTGTGTGTTGGTCATGTGCCTTTGAGGTTGCCTTCATGTTAGAATATTGAAGTATGAGCTCGGAATGCTTGAATGCCATCTTGGGTCTATTGCATGATTTTCCTTGATGTTTATACTTGTTGGGTGCTTGTATGGCTATATAGTGGTATGTAAATGTTGTGTGAATGTTTGGTTGGGGCTAGGGAAGTCTTAGATTGTATTTAGATTCGGGTCTTGATCGTTTTGCTGAGTTTGGGAGGTTTTGCAGTGCAGGGGTATCGATACGGTTGGTACGGTATCGATACCACCTTCTTGTTTCAGGCTTAGTGTATCGATACACTTGAGAGGTGTATCGATACTATTTTGGTCACTGGAGCTACTGTCCAGTTCGGTATCGATACCGGCCTCAGGTGTATCGATACCGTCATCTTAGCGTTGACCGTGGGAAGTCAATCGTTGGGGAGGGTATCGATACACTCCTTGGGTGTATCGATACGGTCTCTATGGTTTGACTTTGACCAGTTGACATAGTCAAGAGGGTATCGATACACCCCTTAGGTGTATCGATACCGCCTGCAGTTTAAGTTTAAAATTGGGCTGTAACATGATTGTTTGAGTTCGTTCGATTGTTTTGTATATGTTGATCTGCTGTATGATCACTTAGGGTTTAATATCCATTCAGACAAGATTTAAAATAAGAAAAAATAGGGTTGCTAATCGAGGGGGAATCCTTAGGGGTTTTCACTCGGTTTTCCCCGTGTAGCTCACTCGGACCAGTCATCCGGCCAGACCGGGACGAGGGGGTTACATTTGTTGGTATCAGAGCCTAAGGTTTCCGAGACCTTGGGCAGGTAAGTGAGGTAAGTTGTGTTTTGTGATGGATATGACGGTGTTTGCTTGCTCTGTAAGTATGGCTGCTTGTATGACGAGTATGTTGATTGCTTGTTTAAAAGCATGTTGTTCGTTATCCGGGTATGCTGTGATGAATGATTGTTGGATTGAGAATGCATGTTGTTTGATAGTACGCATATGTTTGCTTGTTTAGCAAGTAAGCCTTGTTATATGCTTGGTTGAGCTTGAGCATGTATGTGTGTTGATTTGTTTGAAGCATGTTTAGTAGAGTCCTATTGCTACTATTACATTGAAAAAGAGATTTTTAAGTGAGGGAATCATACTTGAGCCACTTGGAAGTCTTGCCTTGCTAACCCAATCTTGTATGTTTTACTGTTGATATTGTTGTTGATTTAATTGATTTTCGGTAAGTAGAAGTCGTAGTTTCTGAAAGGGTGGACTATGTTGAGGGAGTCCATCACCTCAGTTAGAGAGGTATGGTTGTACCAGAATTGAGGTACAACTCGTCCGTTTGAGACAGTGTGTATATGGGTTGATTCATGTGGATGAGAGACGGTGTGATCAACTCTGGCATTAGTTAGTAAGAAGAAGTGAAGGCCTATGAGTGGGGGTTAGAGTAGCGTCAATGTTTTACCGAATTAGCCCTTGGAATAGTATTAAGTTGGTTTCCTCCAGTTGTTCTCAATCTGTGCTTTTGTATATCGTTAGCAAGTATGCAAGTTGAACATGCCTGGTGAAGTGTTAGTTGGTGGCCGTTGGGGTTTGGCCTATGATTTTAATGCAAGACAGTCGATTAGTGTCCGTGAGTGGGAGCTAGTTTGTGTGATTGGGTCAGTGTACGTTGAGTTGTTTTCCAGCAAGCGGAAGAGATGAAGTCACTTCCGATATAGTTGAGCCGAGAAGGGAGCCTTGAGCTTTGACTTCAGGATTGTTTGGTAGGGGTAGAACAAGTCCATCAAGACTGTTTGTGTGCGATCAGAATTGAGTCTTGAAGTTACGAGATGCTCTAAGAACAGTTTAGAAGAGTCAGATTTTTGTTGAAGAACCAGTCTGAAAACGAGAGGACAGAAGACTATCAGTTGTGCACATGTGAAGTTGCAATTTCTGCGAATACCTTCTTTTGCGTGGGCATGTAAGAAATTGGATATCCTTGTTGAGACCTTAGATGTAGGGACACATGTGACTAGCCTTTTTGGGTGATAGTAGTGATCAGAGAGATGTACAGAAGATGTTTGTTGGTGGTTCAGAGTTACTAGTTCTAGCAGATGTGAAATAATCGTCTTCCTACGGTTTTGATATACCCTCCGACAAGGTTTGGCTTGAAGAGCATAGAGTTAGTGTATACGTTGAGACAAAGAGAGAGTTGCTTTGAAGACGCAGATTTTTGTGAGACTGTAGTGGTAAGTGAGGATGTGAACTTCTTGTTGAATGTTGATCCAGTTTAGAGATCAAAGGTTGATTGAGTTTAGTTGGTAGGCTTGCTTAGCAAGTGTGATGAATTTGATTTTGAATGAAGATTGGACCGCAAAATGCTGGAATGGTTTGTGATTCTTCCTAGAAGTGTTTAGAAGAAACGCCCAGTTTGTCTCCTAACAGAGAAGAAGAGTTTATTATTGATGTCATCTCCGAGTTTGCTCGTGTTTTAGTTTGCTCTGTATCTTATGGTTTCCGACAAAATTGAGAATGTTGAAGAATTAGCTTCGAGACTTGTTAGACCTTAGATTCATTAGGCCTAGTGCATCATCTCAGAGTTCTACAGTGCAATTTGTGAAGAAGAGATAAGACCTTACAAGAACGTGATCAGATTACATACAGTTGAAACAAGTGACAGTGAATGATTAGCATCAGTTTTCGAGTGTCAGTGATTTGTTGGTCAGTTAGTGTGTGCTCCAGTCAAATTGAAGATTAATTTGGATTCGATTATTACCAGTTGAAAGTGAGAGAAGTTGAAGTATCGAAGACAACTTTCGAGGCAAGATATGATCGCTTTGAGTTCCGAGTTATGCCGCTTTGTTTGATTAGTGTATTAGTTACCTTCATAGAAATGTTGAGCAGAATATTTTTCTGAGTTTCATGATCAGTTGTAGTAGCTCTCCTAGATGTCACGTGAGTATATTCCGAGAAAGATCATGGCAAGTTTTGAAGTTAGTGTGGTAGATTCTATTAGAGAATTAATTGTACACCAAGTTGCGCAACATGAACTTCGAGTCAATGAAGATGTTCTCCTAGAACATGCAGATCATCCGAGTGTATTAGGGTAAATCCCAAGTAGGCAAAAGAAGACATGAGTTGGAAGAAATTGAAGACTGTGACAGATATCTATAGTTCCTAGGTCTAGCATTGTTACTTTCAGAGAATTGTAAATGGTCTTTTGAAGATAGTTGCTCCATTGATAGATTGTTATAGAAGAATGTTCAGTTGTGTGGTTAAATGCGAGATAATGAGCCCTAGAGAAACTGAAAGAAACTTTGATGAAAACTTCAACCTTGATCCAGCCTATACTAGAGAAAGAGCTTGTGAACTATAGCGACGTGTTACATGTAGGGTTAGGTTGTGTGCTTATGCAAGACGGAAGATTGCGACTTGTTCATCGAGTTAGTTGAAAGACCGTGAGAAGAGTTATCCGATATGAGACATAGAGTTAATTACAGTTGTATTTGCTTCGAAGACTTAGAGACAAGTTTGTATAGTATGAAATGCGCAGTGTATATGTACATATCATTAGAGCTTGAAATATTTGAAGACTTGGGAATGGTTGGAACTTGAACATCATAAGTGTTAGAAATGCTTGAAGACTGTAATATCAAGAGTGAGACCCATCCAAAGATAGTCAATGTAGCAACCGATGTTCCGAGTTATATTTGCTGTTAGACTAGTAGTTGAGTTACGAGTTGCAATTGCCGAATTCTGTATATCAAATGATAGTAGTTTTGTGGCCGAGTTTCGGGTTGAGACTACTTTGAGTCAGAATGTTTGATGAGAAACAGTTGTAAGACAGATTCTTGGCACCTCACGTGCGAGGCATAGTAGAAGGAAGACCTTCAGAATACAGTTTCAGAGATGATAGGGTTTTGCATTTCAGAGACAGAATAGTTGTACCGACTGACCTAGTGTTTTGAGATGTATTGTTTTGGCCGAAGCGCACGGTGATTCATTTGTATTGCATCCGAGTAGTATGAAGACGTATTGTGGGTTGAAGATGAATGCTTCTGAATTGAGTGGATGAATAATGTGGTTCAGTATGAGAGTGAGTATGTAAATTGCCAGCGTGTCAAGACCGAGCTTCAGTTTCTTCTAGTTTGTTACATCCGTGGAAGGTTCATAATGGAAGCGAGTAATAGAGATTCGATATTTCAACTAGAATAATTTTGAAGACGTCTGCACAGTGTTTGGTTAATTGATGAAGACAGAGGATCAGTCAGAGAGAGTTATGAGTCAAGTGTTCAAGTAGTATTGTATGAGTTTGTGAATCGGGCTAGTTTTGTTGTTATCTGTTGCGGTTACCACCAGAGTTAGAAAGGGGTTTGAGATGTGTTCCGTGTATCTATGATTCAGAATTGTGAGTCAGATCTGTTCCGTGCTATATTTGTTGAAGAGATTGAGTTGAGTTTGAAATTGGCATGCCTTGAAGAATCAGTTGAGATCATAGTGTAAGATAGCAAGTGTTGCGTGGTAAGTCTTTTGAGTTGGTTAGTATGTTGTTGTGAGAGAGGAATGCGTGAAGGTGCATGTTTCAGTGGCCCTCCGTGATCGATGAATTTCGGGGACGAAATTTCCTTAAGTGGGGGAGAGTTGTAACACCCGTGTTTTGGGGTTAGGAGTTATCCGTGTTTATAGTTCGAGTCAATAAAATTAAATTAAAATAAATTCAACCTAAAATGTGGTGTAATTGAACTTTAATAAAAAGGGAAGGGCTTATGTTGTAATTTGCCCAAAAGCTTTTAAAAAAAAGATGAAAACTTTTAAATTGTCATCTTCTTCCCCTTTTCCCTTATCCCCCCCACGTGAAATACCTCCCCCTTTTCCCCAAACTCTCTCAATTTTCAAGCATATATTTCATTCGATTTCTTCATCAATTCAAGGGGTTTTTGAAAGGTAATCACATATTTGAACTCTCCTTTCCATTTCCTATTCATACATGGTCTTAGATTTTAAAAATATGAACTTTTGAAAATTAGGGTTTATATCAAGTTTGGATTTTTAAGGGGATTTTTCATTTGGTTTTGATAAATTGAGTTGGGGCTTTGCTTAATCATGTTAAAATGCACATTATATGTTAATTTGGTTGGATTTTGATGAATTTCCGAAATGGGTTTTAGGGGTGTATTTAAAGTGTCAAAAATTTGTGTTTTTGGAAGGGTTTTGTGAGAAATTGTTGGGTTGATGTTATAACAACATTGGGTGGGTGTTTTT
This sequence comes from Hibiscus tridactylites, assembly GCA_958450335.1. Lineage (NCBI taxonomy): Eukaryota > Viridiplantae > Streptophyta > Magnoliopsida > Malvales > Malvaceae > Hibiscus > Hibiscus tridactylites. The sequence continues at coordinate 23,995,624 of OY288287.1, forward strand.
AGATGTTTTGTGATGATTTTTGAGAGGTTATAATGTTAGTTTGATGGGATTCCCGTAGCTACTGCTGTAGGTGGTTTTTAGGAGTGGAAATTAAGAGTTTTTGAAGTGTCTGTGTGGGGAAATGAAGGGTTGATGGTTGTACAACATTATGAGGGTGTTTTGGAGTGTTTTAACTGTCTAAATTTGGAGGTAATGGCTGGGTTTTGCTGGAGTACGAAAATGGGATTATTTGGGAAGATTTCGGCTTTGAATTGTTGAGAAAATGTTAGAGAATTGAGAGCTGATGTGTACCAGTAAATTGTGGTTGATTAAGAGGTTAATACATTGCCTTTGATTGATTAGAGACATCGGATTTGGCCTTGGGAGGTTCGGGCACGATTTCGGAAGTTGTGGAGACTTGAGTCGGCTTTGCTTGGATTGCTTAAGGAAGTAAGGTGAGTGGTTAATGTTTTTAAATCGATTTTTAAGTGTTGGTTCAAGCATGTGAACTAGGTTGGGCTTGGTAGACCCACCTAGAGTTAGGATTAGGGTGGTAGCCTAATCCTAAGCTTTAGTTAGAGACCTTGGATGTACTCTTTAAATTATTGTTATGCCTCGTGATGTTAAGTATGATGTTATACACATGTATGTGGAAGTATGACTTAATGTATTGATTTCATGTACGTTGATGACGAATATAATGTGAATATATGATGTGTTAATTGGTTAGATGATATACATGTGATGTTGGTTTGTGAAATGAGGTTATGAGGTAGTTGCATGATCTTGGAGAATCATGGTGAGTACGTGCTAGGCACGGAATTTATATTGAAATTGATATTGTAAAAAGTTGTGTAGTTTGATTTATATTGGCACTAGTATGCTTGGGTACAATGATCGATCATTAGGATGAGTGTGCACACAAATTGAGTCAAAACGTACGTGGCCTTGGTGGCGTTAAGGCACCAAGGGGGAGTACGGTGATGTAATATTCCACCGGAAGCTTTTATATATTTCTACGTGATGATGAGTGGAATCCCATCCGTAGGGCATGTGGCGATGAGTGGAATCCCGCCCATGCAAGGACCGGTGATGAGTGGAATCCCACCGAGGTAATGTTGTTGTTGGAAATGCGTTCCAACGGGTTATCCGCGTATTCGGGTCATAACTAGGTGCCAATATGAGATTGTATGAATATAGCAATATGAGATTATGTATACATGCTTATATGATACGATTGTGATGCCTTTATGAATTGATATATGTTGTGGTTAATGCTTGAATTATGTATCGTGGTAAGTTGAGCTTATGGGTTGTTGAGCGTGACATAAGGTTGACTATATGTTCATGCATCATGTTCATTTTGGCTTTGCGGACCGGAGGTAAGATCATGCATTTTATTATGGAAATAGCTCGTGCTTGGACCCTGCATTGTCGAAGGTTTGTTTTATGAGCTACCCTCACTAAGCTTTTATGCTTACGCTCTCTTTTGTTCGACAATGCAGATAAATAGCTTGTGGGTGGCAAGGGCAAGGAAAGGTCTCCAAGTGTTGCTTACGGTTAGCTCAAGTATGATAGTTAAATTTAAAGATTGTAATAGTAAAGCAATGGGATATGAGTTGTTGTCTTGGTGCTATTGTTGGTGGTTTAGGAGCATGTTTAGACTCTTTAAATTGTGTTGTTTTTGATTGGCTTAATGATGCTATGTTTGGATTGTAACCATGTCTAAATTGTTTACCTTGTGTGTTGGTCATGTGCCTTTGAGGTTGCCTTCATGTTAGAATATTGAAGTATGAGCTCGGAATGCTTGAATGCCATCTTGGGTCTATTGCATGATTTTCCTTGATGTTTATACTTGTTGGGTGCTTGTATGGCTATATAGTGGTATGTAAATGTTGTGTGAATGTTTGGTTGGGGCTAGGGAAGTCTTAGATTGTATTTAGATTCGGGTCTTGATCGTTTTGCTGAGTTTGGGAGGTTTTGCAGTGCAGGGGTATCGATACGGTTGGTACGGTATCGATACCACCTTCTTGTTTCAGGCTTAGTGTATCGATACACTTGAGAGGTGTATCGATACTATTTTGGTCACTGGAGCTACTGTCCAGTTCGGTATCGATACCGGCCTCAGGTGTATCGATACCGTCATCTTAGCGTTGACCGTGGGAAGTCAATCGTTGGGGAGGGTATCGATACACTCCTTGGGTGTATCGATACGGTCTCTATGGTTTGACTTTGACCAGTTGACATAGTCAAGAGGGTATCGATACACCCCTTAGGTGTATCGATACCGCCTGCAGTTTAAGTTTAAAATTGGGCTGTAACATGATTGTTTGAGTTCGTTCGATTGTTTTGTATATGTTGATCTGCTGTATGATCACTTAGGGTTTAATATCCATTCAGACAAGATTTAAAATAAGAAAAAAATAGGGTTGCTAACCGAGGGGGAATCCTTAGGGGTTTTCACTCGGTTTTCCCCGTGTAGCTCACTCGGACCGGTCATCCGGCCAGACCGGGACGAGGGGGTTACAAAACTAACCACTTTAGATTATACAAGGACCATATACGAAAAATGTTAAAAACTCAACCAAATGACTTAAACAAAATATAATATGAACAAATCTGACTGCATCGGCAAACGGACCACAAAAGGATATCAAGCTACTGAAAGACCATTGAGAACTGCAAATCAGAGTCGAGCGTTGTGAGAAAACTATCCACCAACGCAACATCGTATCCAAATTCAATCCGAGAGTCTAGAGCAGGGAAAATCAACAAGATAACAAATAAGTGTCATCTTGATTAGTCATGTCGTCGTTAAATCTAACCCTAAGAAAACATAAAATAAAAATAACGACCAAGCGGCCAAGAAAGAAGAAAGACATGCCAAAAGACAGAGATAAACGTACCATAAAGGTAGATAAAAACGTGTCATAAAGATAAAATTATTTTTATTAAAAACAAAAAAATAGAACCGACAGTCGGCAACCAACATCAAAACCAGCACCGCAGACTAAACAAAGAAAAAAAAACAAAACTTTGTGATTTTCTATTTGAGAAAAAATGGTTGGACGGCACAAACCTGGTTGAGTGTAAAAACTTATTTTGTATTTCATACAAATTTTAATACATATATAAGAATAATTATTTTTTGAATAGTCTAAGGTGATTATAAGGTAGTATTTATTCATACATATTTTTAATCTTTTGACAATGAGCATACACCTTGTAGACTATGTTTCTTAAGATAAATTTAGGGGTAGATATGTATTTGGATATATTTTAAAAGAAAATTAAAAATAAAATAATATATTTTAATTAATTTAACTTTTGAATTTTAAATAATTTATAATTATACGTTGAGTACTTTAAATTTTAAATCTTTATAAATTAAATTAATAGCGCTCATCGGTGTTCGTCGTTAGTGATGCTTATCGTCATCGGTGCTCATCATACGCGGGAAAATTTTCCAAAACTCAATTACTAAGTTTAAAATATTGTCACGTCCGTTTATAATTTTTTTATAAGAAATAAGTAGGACATAGCTGAGTAGGGTTTAATAACATTCATAATTAATGGCCTAACAATACCAGCATTTTAGCATTTTAAAACTATTGGCAAGTTGCTAATTAATAATTATTGGACCCAGCTTATGCCAACGTTGGGATGCTTCTGTTTGTACTCTTCTTCATCCATCGTCTCAATAATTGCTTATTAAAGTTATTTTTTAATGCCATCTTTGAATGTTGTATCCGGCGGCGGTGGCGGGACAACAACAATTTAGATTTTAAATAAATAAAAATTAAAATTTTATAATTTATGAGTAAATAAGTATTTTGATCTATCTTTAAAAGAAAATTTAAAATAATATAATATATTTTAATTAATTTATTTTTGATTTTTAAATAATTTATAATTATACGATTACTCCTTTAAATTTTTAATTTTTATAAATTGAATTAATGGTGCTCATCAGTGTTCGTCGTTAGTGGTGCTCATCGAGCATGTCAGGTTTGATTACTCCAATGGGATATTAACTAGAAATAATTAGTATAATTTTTGTTTTTAGAAATGGGAATAAAAAATTTATTTTATTACATTCTAATCCAAATTTAAATTTGTGATATTAATTAAGAATATAAAATTTGATGAAATTTACGAACCATTTGAATAAGGATGAGTCTACCACGTGCGACGAACATTGATGAACACCACTAATGATGAACACTGATGAACACCATTAAATTAATTAATAAAAATTTAAAATTTTAAGGACCCATCATACAATTAATAATTACTTTAAAAAATTCAATTAAATTATTTTATATATATTAAAATTTATTTTTTTAATAAGGGTAAACTATATATTTAGTACCTCACATATTTCCGTATTTCTATTGAACCCTCATTATTTAAATATTATTTCAATTTGACCCTATTCTTTATAAAAATAATTTAACCCTTAACCCTCAACCTAAAACCCTAAACTATTAAACCTTAAACCCTTAAACTCTTAAACCTATACCATAAACCATGTATCATTAAAAATAATTTCACCATCATCGATTCAATTCAATTCAATGAATTGTTGAATTCTCTTAAAAAATTCAATAATCAACAATTTGAAGAAAAAAAGTGATGATCAAAGTCATTACAAGTTCTTTATTATGTGATATCACAAAGATTAAAAAAACATAGACTTGAGCTCTTTAAATATGACTCACTGTAAACATCAGTGATACAAGTGGTTCAAAGGCTTTCAGCTTCTCGAAAATTCGATAAAATCACAAGTCCAAGATTTTATCAATGAAGTTGGTACCATTGGGCGGATTCATCATGTTAATGTGGTACAACTTTTTGGTTTTTGTGTACAAGGATCAAAACAAGCCCTTGTTTATGATTTATGCCCAACGGTTCTTTAGATAAAATCATATTTTCGAAAGAGAAGAATATGGACTTGAGTTGGAAAAAAGTTTTCGAGATTGCAATTGGAGTGGCTCGAGGAATAGAATACCTGTGTAACACCCGGGTTTAGGGGTCGGGTGAAAATAATGTTTTAATATTATTTGGGCTCGGGTTTATAATCAAAATGATCCTTTAAAAATTTCGGGTTTCAAATAAATGTTTGAAATGGGACCAAAATGATTTAATTGTAAGTTGAAGAGCTATTTAAAGAACAAGGGGATAGCCATTCATTAATGGCCTTTTGGTAATTTACCCATTTTCTAATTTAAATCCCCCTTTATACAAATAAAACACCCTTTTACTATTCATCATCTTCTTCTTCAACGGGTTTGAAGAGCTCCCTCCCCCTTTCACTATTCCATCTCCTTCCTCCCTCATTTTGGCTCGGTTTTGAAAGGTAATTACGTTTTTGACTTCCCCTCAACTCCCTCTCTTTAAAAGTACCACTTATTTTCATTTTCATGGAAGTTTTGGAAAATAGAGTTTTGAAAGATTTTGATTAAAAGTGGAAACTTTATGTTGTTAAGCTTAATGTTTTGATTTAATATGGTTAGTAATGATGTATAGAAGTTAAATGGTCCAACATATATCATTTTTACTTGGTTTTATTGAGAAATTCGTATTTGGGTTTTGGAGGGGTTTTAGGAGGGTTTAGAAGTGAGTTTTAGGGCTGCTTTATGTTGGAAAATGAGGGTTGATGGTTGTATGATAGTTAAGGGTTGTTTTGGAAGCTATTAGGTGTGTTAAAAGAGTTGGAATCATCGGTTTTGGACTGTGCAAAGGGGCTGCTCGGGAATGGCTTTTTGGGGGTTGTTCTTGGTTAGAAAAACAAGTGTTTAATGTTTGAATTGTATTCCGGGTTTGCTATGTTGTGTTGTGGACTGATTCGAGGTTAATTCATTTGTGTTGAGGCGATTAGAAGCAAGGAATTGCGTTGGTAAAGCTTTGGGATCGAATTCGGAAGTGAGGAGGCTTGATTTGGCTTTGCTTGTTTTGCTTAAGGAAATGAGGTGAGTGGTTAAAATGTTTTAAATGGCTTTGATCAATTGGTTCGAGCATGTGAATGTGGAAAAGTTTTCAAGTAACATTTGGTTCAAAGTTGGTTTTGAAGAAGTTTAGTTTTGAGCTTGAAAAGTCAATTTTAAACTCAAAGAGTAAGTGATGTGAAATGCCTCTTTAAATTTCCCCCTTTATCATTGTTTTTCATCTCTTGAAATGATATTTTGTTATACATGAAATTTCAATACTTTGGGAAGAAGCTTGTTGCTATTTATTATATCGTTGCTCATGTATGATGGTAATAATGTGGATGTTGATATGCCTTGTAAGGTGTGAGTAAGTTGGTGCAAGTTGTGCACGAAAATGGTGAGTAAGACCATTTGTGATCGGTAAGATTCCAAGTAGTAAGTGATGCCTAATTGTGGATTTTGTTACATCTTGATTTGATTGTGCATGATATAGTGAGTACATGTCGTATGTTAGTGATTGTATATTGTGTTGCATGGTTGGTGTCGAACCTCACGTGATGGTTGTCGTTGCTCCGGTGATGTGTAGTCCCGCCGGTAGCGAATGGTATAAGACTCCGGTGATGTGTAGTCCCACCGGTAGTGACTAGTAGAAGAGTACTTTGATGTGTAGTCCCATTGGAAAACTACTAGTCGAAACGGTGATGTGTAGTCCCACCGTGTGTGTTTGGTTATGCTTGTGCATACCATGTGTTGTTCATGTGTATCTTACTATATCATTCTCTTTTATGGTTTTGCTTTAATCTAAGATCATACCTTTATGCATACTATGAAGTGTAATGCTATGATAAATGCCTATATTGTTGAATTGTGGTTGAACTTGTATGATAGTAGAAGGATTAGGTCGTTGGATGATTTGTATGCGTTGACCTTCATTTTAAAGAAAGCTTTGAACCCTGCATTGTCGTAGTTATGTTTTAGAGCTCCGCTCACTAAGCTTTATGCTTACGCTCTTCTTTTTCCGACAATGCAGATCTTTAGCTTGGAGTTAGCAAGGAGCAAGATAAGGGCGTCCAAGCGTGTGGTGGTTTGCTCAAGTATGGTTTAATTAAATAATGTAATAGTCTAGCAATGGGAAGTGTTACGTGTTTTAGGAGCTTGTATCTAGACTCCTTTGTGTTGGCCACATGTTGTTAATGCCTTATGTTGATGCTTTGGATTGATTATGGTTTGTAATGCATGAATGCTATGATGTATGTTTGGGTATGGTGGCATGCCTTTAGATGTTTAGATTGCCTTGTCATGGTGCAAACCTCATGTGCTTTCCTTGTGCCCTTTATGGCCTTTGAGTTCAATGTAATGCTTGTATGTCCATATATGCATGAATTGCTCTTGTATGAATGCTATGTATGGATGCCTTGTTAATATGCTTGGTTGCCACCTATGGCTCATGTATGCTTGTTGAAATGGTCGTATGTGTGAGTCTTGTGGGTGTTGATTCATGCTTTTGGTCCTTTTTAAGCTTCTATACATGTCCATGCATGATCTCAGTGTTTTACATAGTTAGGGAGTCCTTAAGTTGGGCAGTAAGTGATCCCCTGCACTAAGGTTTCGAAACCATGGGTAAGGTTTCGAAACCTTTTCAGAAAATTTGGTTCCAAGGGTCACTGCCAGCCAAAGTTTCGAAACCTTTGGGGTAGGTTTCGAAACTATGGTCAAAGGTTTCGAAACCTTCCCCAAGGTTTCGAAACCTTTGGTGAAAATTGGCTCCAGGGGTCTCTGCCAGCAAAAGTTTCGAAACCCTTGGTAAAGGTTTCGAAACTTCTGCTTAAAACTGCACTGTTTGACCCTTTTTGGCCTGTTTGAAGAGAAAAACACTTAGGTGCTAAGATGCCTTTAGTAAAGATTAAAATTGGGGGTTTGAATGTTGTCTCGTGTGATATGTTCCGCTGTTTGATCTCTTAGAATTTAATACTCGAATGTGACAAGGTTAAAATGAAAAAAAAATAGGGTTGCTAACCGAGGGGGAACCTTAACGGGTTTCGCTTCGGTTTTCCCCGTGTAGCTCACTCGGACCGGTCATCCGGCCAGACCGGGATGAGGGGGTTACATTTATTGGTATCAGAGCCTGAGGTTTCCGAGACCTCGGGTAGGTAAGTGAGGTAAGTTTGATGTGTTACGTTGTTGTTATGTCTCGGTGAATGTTTTGCCATGTATGTTTGATGTTTGCTTGTTAGTACGGTGATTGAAAGCATGTGTTAGCATGATGTTTGTGTTAAAGCGTAGTGTCGAGTTCCCATTGCTACTATTACTTATTTGAAAAGATTTTTGTTAAGGAATATACTTGAGCACCTTGGACCCTTGCTCTTGCTAACCCTAAATAATCTTGCTTGTGTGTTTTGTTTATTATTGTATCGTTGTCTTTGGTAAGTTTGAGGCCGAGGCGTGGGCCTAGTGCTGGAAATCGTGAACCTGAGGTTTTAGAGGATGTGAACGGTGATAGAGCTCATCGCTTTAGTTCAGGGTAGTATGACCATACCAGAGTTGGGAGTGCAGTTTGTTTGTTTGGGGCAACGTGTATATGAGTTGGTTTCTGTTAAGGGAGAACAATGTGACCGATCTTGATATGAGTGATGATAGAAGTGAAAACTTAAGAGTTGGCTTCGGAAGGATGTCGATGCTATAGCAAGTAATTCCTCGATAAAGTCATTGGGCTTGTTTTCTGATTAATTTTGGATCTACGTGTCCGTGCATTTTGAGTGAGTTTGCGAAGCGGTGGAAATCCACCTTGTGAGGTACTAGAGGTAGGTGTTGGTGTTGCTAGCTCCTTCGGGGATACAGTCGTGGTCAGAAAAATGTACAAGGGATGTCCATTGATGGTTCAGTGGCACGTGTTTTCAGTGATGCGATGAAATTACTTCTTACGGTTTGGTGTGAAACTATGCGTGGATTAGCTTGTAGAACATAGAGTTAGGGTAGACTTTGAGACAATGGGAGTTTTCTTAAAGCTTACGGATGACTATGAGATTGTAATGGTAGGTGGGAATGTGGATTTCGTATCGAATGTTGATCCAGCCTTAGAGGTCAAAGATTGGTTAAGTTGGTTGACAGGCTTGCCTAGCCAATGTGATGGATTCGATTTTGAAGGAGGATTAGACCGCATAATGTTAGAATAGTTTGTGTTTTCCTAAAAGTGTTTGGAAGAATTTTTCGTATCGAATGTTGATCCAGCCTTAGAGGTCAAATATTGGTTAAGTTGGTTGACAGGCTTGCCTAGCCAATGTGATGGATTCGATTTTGAAGGAGGATTAGACCGTATAATGTTAGAATAGTTTGTGTTTTCCTAAAAGTGTTTGGAAGAATTTTCCGGTTTATCTCCCGTTAGAGAAGAAGAGTTTGTTTTTGAGATTGTCTTCGAGCTCGCTCCCGTTTTGATTGCTCTATATCTTGTGATTTCCGAAAGAATTGAGAATGTTGAAGAACCAACTTTGAGATTTGTTATATCTTAGACTCGTTTGGCTTATTACGTCATCTTAGAATATGATAGTACCATTTGTGAAGAAGAAAGAGTGATAGTACGAGAATGTGTTTAGAATTCAGACAGTTGAAACAATTGACAATGAATAATTAGTATCCGTTTCCGAGTGTCAGTGATTTGTTGATCAGTTGGTGTGTGCTTCAGTCTTTTCGAAGATTAGTTTGAGATCCGTCTACTACCAGTTGAAAGTGAGAGAGGTTGAAGTACCGAAGACAGCTTTTGGGGCAGATGTGGACACTTTGAGTTTTGGGTTATGCTATTTTGTTTGACTAGTGTGTTAGCTACTTTTATAGAGATGTTGAGCAGAATGTTTTCCTAAGTCCTTGATCAGTTTGTAGTAGCTCTTTTAGATGGCACACGGGTGTATTCACGTATCGAAGAAGACCATGACAAGCTTGAAGTTAGTGTTGTAGATCCTTTTTAGACAATCAGTTGTATGCCAAGTTGAGCAAACGGGAACTCCGAGTTGAGGAAGATGTCCTCCTAAGACATGTAGATTAGCCGAGTGTATTAGGGTAAATCCCAAGTAGGCAAAGGAATATGTGAGTTGGAAGAAATTGAAGACTGTGACAGATATCTATAGTTCCTAGGTCTAGCATTGTTACTCTCAGAGAATTGTAAATAGTCTTTTGAAGATAGTTGCTCCATTGATAGATTGCTACAGAAGAATGTTCAGTTGTGTGGATAGATACGAGACAATGAGCCCTTGAGAAACCGAAAGAAACCTTGAAGGGAACTTCGACCTTGAATCAGCTTATATCAGAGGAAGAGTTTGTGAACCATAGTGATGTGTCACATTGTAGAGTTAGGTTGTGTGCTTATGCAAGACGGAAGATTTGTGGCTTGATCATCAAGATAGTTGAAAGACCGTGAGAAGAGTTATCCGATATGAGACATAGAGTTAACTACAGTTGTATTTGCTTCGAAGACTTAGAGACCAAGCTTGTATAGTAAGAAATGCACAGTATGTATGTACATATCATCAGAATTTGAAATATTTGAAGACTTAGGAAGGGTTGAAACTTGAACAACATAAGTGTTAGAAACGCTTGAAGACTGTAATATCAAGATTGAGTACCATCCGAAGATAACCAACGTAGCAACCGATGTTCAGAGTTGTAATTGTTGTTAGGTTAGTAGTCGAGTTGCGAGTTGTAATTGCCGCATTTCATGTTGAACCTACATTGAGTCAGAATGTTTGAAGAGAAACAGTTGCAAGATAGATTCTTGGCACCTCACGTGCAAGGCATATCAGAAAGAAAACCTTCAGAGTACAGTTCAGAGATGATAGAATTTGTATTGTTAGAGACAGAATTGTTGTACCGATTGACATAGTGTTTTGAGACGTATTGTGTTGGCCGAAGCATACGGCAGTTTATTTGTATGGCATCAGAATAGTATGAAGAGGTATTGTGGATCGAAGATGAGTACTTCTGGGTTGAGTTGATGAATGACGTGGTTCAGTATGCGAGTAAGTGTATAGTTTGCCTGTGTGTCAAGATCGGGTATCAGTTTTCTTCTAGTTGTTACATCTGTGGGAGATTCGTAACGAAAGTGGGAAATAGATTTGAGAGACTTGGTGTCCAGTTCGCCTTTGATTTCTCACGAGAGAGTTTAGCCGAGTAAGCAATGATAGTTACATCGAGTGTGCTCATTTTATACATGTTCAAGCTACTTGTACCGTGGGTAAGATGGTAGAGTTGTGCATTAGCAAGATCGTGAATTGTACAGTGTCTTGAGATCAATAGTGGCCGATAGAGATTCGAGTCTTCTGCTAGATTTTTTGGAGACGTCTGCGTAGTGTTTGGTTACCTGTTGAAGTCAGATGGTCAGCTAGAGAAGGTTATGGGTCAAGAATTCAAGCAGTGTTGTATGAGATTGTGAATCGGGCTAGCTCTGTTGTTTATTTGTTGGAGTTACCGCCATAGTTAGAAGGAGGTATGTAATGTGTTCTGTGTATCTATGATTCAGAAGTGTGAGCCAGTTTTGTCCCGTGTTATGTTGTTAAAGAGACTGAGCTGAGTTTAAAATGGTCATGCATTGAAGGATCCGTTGAGACCTTGACAACAGATAGCTAATGTTGTGTGATAAGTCATTCGAGTTGGTTAACATGGTGGTGAGAGGACAAGGAAAGTGTGAAGTAGCATGTTTCAGTGGCCCTCCGTGATCGATGAATTTCGGGGACGAAATTTCCTTAAGTGGGGGAGAGTTGTAACACCCGGGTTTAGGGGTCGGGTGAAAATAATATTTTAATATTATTTGGGCTCGGGTTTATAATCAAAATGATCCTTTAAAAATTTCGGGTTTCAAATAAATGTTTGAAATGGGACCAAAATGATTTAATTGTAAGTTGAAGAGCTATTTAAAGAACAAGGGGATAGCCATTCATTAATGGCCTTTTGGTAATTTACCCATTTTCTAATTTAAATCCCCCTTTATACAAATAAAACACCCTTTTACTATTCATCATCTTCTTCTTCAACGGGTTTGAAGAGCTCCCTCCCCCTTTCACTATTCCATCTCCTTCCTCCCTCATTTTGGCTCGGTTTTGAAAGGTAATTACGTTTTTGACTTTCCCTCAACTCTCTCTCTTTAAAAGTACCACTTATTTTCATTTTCATGGAAGTTTTGGAAAATAGAGTTTTGAAAGATTTTGATTAAAAGTGGAAACTTTATGTTGTTAAGCTTAATGTTTTGATTTAATATGGTTAGTAATGATGTATAGAAGTTAAATGGTCCAACATATATCATTTTTACTTGGTTTTATTGATAAATTCGTATTTGGGTTTTGGAGGGGTTTTAGGAGGGTTTAGAAGTGAGTTTTAGGGCTGCTTTATGTTGGAAAATGAGGGTTGATGGTTGTATGATAGTTAAGGGTTGTTTTGGAAGCTATTAGGTGTGTTAAAAGAGTTGGAATCATCGGTTTTGGACTGTGCAAAGGGGCTGCTCGGGAATGGCTTTTTGGGGGTTGTTCTTGGTTAGAAAAACAAGTGTTTAATGTTTGAATTGTATTCCGGGTTTGCTATGTTGTGTTGTGGACTGATTCGAGGTTAATTCATTTGTGTTGAGGCGATTAGAAGCAAGGAATTGCGTTGGTAAAGCTTTGGGATCGAATCCGGAAGTGAGGAGGCTTGATTTGGCTTTGCTTGTTTTGCTTAAGGAAATGAGGTGAGTGGTTAAAATGTTTTAAATGGCTTTGATCAATTGGTTCGAGCATGTGAATGTGGAAAAGTTTTCAAGTAACATTTGGTTCAAAGTTGGTTTTGAAGAAGTTTAGTTTTGAGCTTGAAAAGTCAATTTTAAACTCAAAGAGTAAGTGATGTGAAATGCCTCTTTAAATTTCCCCCTTTATCATTGTTTTTCATCTCTTGAAATGATATTTTGTTATACATGAAATTTCAATACTTTGGGAAGAAGCTTGTTGCTATTTATTATATCGTTGCTCATGTATGATGGTAATAATGTGGATGTTGATATGCCTTGTAAGGTGTGAGTAAGTTGGTGCAAGTTGTGCACGAAAATGGTGAGTAAGACCATTTGTGATCGGTAAGATTCCAAGTAGTAAGTGATACCTAATTGTGAATTTTGTTACATCTTGATTTGATTGTGCATGATATAGTGAGTACATGTCGTATGTTAGTGATTGTATATTGTGTTGCATGGTTGGTGTCGAACCTCACGTGATGGTTGTCGTTGCTCCGGTGATGTGTAGTCCTGCCGGTAGCGAATGGTATAAGACTCCGGTGATGTGTAGTCCCACCGGTAGTGACTAGTAGAAGAGTACTTTGATGTGTAGTCCCATTGGAAAACTACTAGTCGAAACGGTGATGTGTAGTCCCACCGTGTGTGTTTGGTTATGCTTGTGCATACCATGTGTTGTTCATGTGTATCTCACTATATCATTCTCTTTTATGGTTTTGCTTTAATCTAAGATCATACCTTTATGCATACTATGAAGTGTAATGCTATGATAAATGCCTATATTGTTGAATTGTGGTTGAACTTGTATGATAGTAGAAGGATTAGGTCGTTGGATGATTTGTATGCGTTGACCTTCATTTTAAAGAAAGCTTTGAACCCTGCATTGTCGTAGTTATGTTTTAGAGCTCCGCTCACTAAGCTATATGCTTACGCTCTCCTTTTTCCGACAATGCAGATCTTTAGCTTGGAGTTAGCAAGGAGCAAGATAATGGCGTCCAAGCGTGTGGTGGTTTGCTCAAGTATGGTTTAATTAAATAATGTAATAGTCTAGCAATGGGAAGTGTTACGTGTTTTAGGAGCTTGTATCTAGACTCCTTTGTATTGGCCACATGTTGTTAATGCCTTATGTTGATGCTTTGGATTGATTATGGTTTGTAATGCATGAATGCTATGATGTATGTTTGGGTATGGTGGCATGCCTTTAGATGTTTAGATTGCCTTGTCATGGTGCAAACCTCATGTGCTTTCCTTGTGCCCTTTATGGCCTTTGAGTTCCATGTAATGCTTGTATGTCCATATATGCATGAATTGCTCTTGTATGAATGCTATGTATGGATGCCTTGTTAATATGCTTGGTTGCCACCTATGGCTCATGTATGCTTGTTGAAATGGTTGTATGTGTGAGTCTTGTGGGTGTTGATTCATGCTTTTGGTCCTTTTTAAGCTTCTATACATGTCCATGCATGATCTCAGTGTTTTACATAGTTAGGGAGTCCTTAAGTTGGGCAGTAAGTGATCCCCTGCACTAAGGTTTCGAAACCATGGGTAAGGTTTCGAAACCTTTGCAGAAAATTTGGTTCCAGGGGTCACTGCCAGCCAAAGTTTCGAAACCTTTGGGGTAGGTTTCGAAACTATGGTCAAAGGTTTCGAAACCTTCCCCAAGGTTTCGAAACCTTTGGTGAAAATTGGCTCCAGAGGTCTCTGCCAGCAAAAGTTTCGAAACCCTTGGTAAAGGTTTCGAAACTTCTGCTTAAAACTGCACTGTTTGACCCTTTTTGGCCTGTTTGAAGAGAAAAACACTTAGGTGCTAAGATGCCTTTAGTAAAGATTAAAATTGGGGGTTTGAATGTTGTCTCGTGTGATATGTTCCGCTGTTTGATCTCTTAGAATTTAATACTCGAATGTGACAAGGTTAAAATGAAAAAAAAATAGGGTTGTTAACCGAGGGGGAACCTTAACGGGTTTCGCTTCGGTTTTCCCCGTGTAGCTCACTCGGACCGGTCATCCGGCCAGACCGGGACGAGGGGGTTACAACCTGCATCGGGGATGCGATATGCAAATTTTACATTTCAACATCAAACCGTATAACATTCTTTTAGACGAAAACTTCACTCCGAAAATTTCAGATTTCGGACTTGCGAAATTGCACGCAATAGATGCTAGTATTGTGTCTCTCACCGCGGCGCGAGGCACTCTTGGATATATCGCATAAGGCTGATGTTTAAGGTTTAATAGTTTAGGGTTTTAGGTTGAGGGTTAATGGTTAAATTATTTTTACAAAAAATAGGGTCAAATTAAAATAATATTTAAATAATGAGGGTTCAATAGAAATACGGAAATATGTGAGGTACTAAATATATAGTTTACCCTTATTAAAAAATAAAATTTTAATATATATATATATAAAATAATTTAATTGAATTTTTTAAAGTGATTATTAATTGTATAGTGGGTCCTTAAAATTTTAAATCTTTATTATTTAATTTAATATTGTTCATCGATGTTCATCATTAATGGTGTTCATCGGTGTTCGTCGCACATTGTAGAATTTTCCTTTGAATAAAATACGAGAAAACTCAAATGTTTAATTTTATAAAATCAAACAGATTTTTTAGAAAATAATAATAAACAAATAATGTATGAACATAATTATCTTATTAGGCATCGTATTAAAAACGCCGCCATGAAAGAATATTTATATTAGGGTAAATGTAAGATAAGAGTCTAATCTTTCAAAGTTTATTCACATAAGTATTTTAAAACAATCAAATAAGGGTAGCCCTAACATCTTTGAATTTATTCAAATAAGGATCTATTCTTTTAAAATGATCGAATAAAAACTTTACAATTTTAATATGTTCAAATAAGTACCTAATATTTCTAAATATGAATTTCCTTTATTATTTGAGTATTTTAAAAAACACCAGGCCATCATTTCGAATGCTTTCAAAGGTTATATCCATATTTTAACAAATTAAAAAAATTTAAATCTTTATATTGACTGTTTTAAATATTAAATCCTTATTTGACCATTTAACCCGTATAATATAATAATTTAAATTTAGTTAAAAAATAAATATATACATATATATAGATGAAATTTGATCTAAATACCTATAATCTAATTTCTCTAAATAATTGATAGTCTAACATTGCCGGGGAAAATATTCTAGTTGAATAAGTAATTCTTATGAAGTGGTCAAAAACCAACTAGTCTAGTCAACATGTTCTACCTACCAAATCCTCTTTTTTTAAAAATAAAAATAAAATAAATTTCTGTTTCAAATATGAGAATTTGATGGGCTGTAAATTGTAATGATTGTTTATGTATAAGTTAATTGTATCTAATTATTTATCCTCTTAATAATCATGATTCGAGTTTCATTAATGATACTATTTAATTTATAGATTTTTGTATAATCTTATTCATATACATATATATACATATATAATTAGAAAAAAAAATATTTTATGAAAATTTTGTTTTTCCAAAAAAAACTCTAACTTAGGATTTGAAGGATTAGTTTAGTGTCTAAAATTTTAAGGTTTTAAATTAAGGAAAATTCTACAACGGGCGACGAATATTGATGAACACCACTAACGATGAACACCGATGAACACCATTAATTTTTTAAAAAAAATTAAAAATCACAAGGACTAAAATTGTATTTAAAATTTATTTTGAAAAATAAAAATTAAATTTAATAAAATAATTATATTTCTTTATTATATTAAAAATTTATAATTTTGAATCAAATATACCCAAATATCATGAACCCTATATACCAACCCTTTCAATTGCTACTGCCGGCGTCGTCTGTTCTCGCCGTGACCAGCCTTGTTTCATCGGCGTTCATCCAGTCGCTCCGCCGCCCGCCGTCTGCCGTCCTTGTGTATCGTTTCAGCATCGTTCCAGGTTAGTTTTCTGCCCCTTTATTGTCCCGTCGATCTTTGTCGGCCATCGCAGCCGTCGCCGACTATTCCCGGCGTTCAGCCGTCATCCGCGAACTGAGCTCGCCGAACCGAATCCCATCGCCGACAACCCCAAATCCAAATCCAAAAACCTTAATTTTTATTTTCCCCAATTTCATAAACCTAATTTCATAAATTAGAAACCTTTTTTTAATTTCCCAATTCGAAAAATGTGAGTGTGAATGTCTTGTGTATTATGTTTTGAATGCTTAATATATGCAACGAACCATTTCTAGATTAATTGAAAGATCCATACCATGAATTGAAATACGCGTGTAGTTCATAGAAAGAATTATGTATACTCTTCCTTTTGAGCCTTGATTTTGTGATAATTATGAAGTTTTTGATCTTTTGAATGATAAACATGTTAGATTTTCATGCTATGTGTTGTATGATATAATCAAGATAGTAGAATGCTTGTTAATAAATTCTAAATTCGTATGGAATAATCTAAACAATGGATTAGATCATTGCTTGATCTTAAAGTTGAGAGGGAGCTAAAATTTGATTACATGACTTGTCAAATACATTCGGAACTGTCTTGAGCATATACATAAGAATACATATATGTATAAGAAATATAATGTTTTCTTGATCAAGGAATTACTTGAAGAAATGTAATTTAGAAACTCTTTTTTTAAGTCTTGCATAAATTGAGGAAGGTCAATGAAATAAACTTGATTTGCTGTTGAATTTGCTTGTGTATAGATTCTTAGAACGACACAAAGAGAAACAAACCGATGACGATAGGAATATGCCCAGTTTTGGATAGCTTTAAATGCTAATTAAAAAGTATCAAAAGTGGTAACAATTTGGAGTTTAGAATTAGGTTGGATGTTAATTATTGAATCTATGAATTTTGGATTAAATAAGAATGAACAATGATACATCCGGGTTGTTTATTAAAAATCTGAAATCAGGGGTTGACGTGTATAATACATAAGCATGTCATATAAGATTGGGAACTGCTTGAATGTGTTTATAAATGTTAGGGGGCTGTCCTTACAACAATTCAAGACTGTTTTGAACTTATGTATATACATATTTATACATGGCTTGAATCTAATTATATTGAACACATTAAGAACTGTATTAAGGTATAAAAATATGAATGCAAATGTAGGGGGTTAGTCTGAAAGTATAGAATCATAAGTGGGACTGTTATGAATGTATACACTTACAATAAGAGCGGATCACATTTAAAAATAAAATGGACTGTTTTGCAATGTTAAGGATGTCAATAGACTATTTTGATGTGTAAAACATGTATGTAAGTATAATGGATTAATTTGGCAAAAGTACAAACATTAGGGGACTGTTCTAAGTAGATATATGTGTGAAAATAAAATATGATGGACTGTTTTATAATTTGTTTGAACGATTGTACTTAGAAGTGTGAAATTAGTTACACATGTACATTTAGGGGCTGTTTTGTATGAATAAAATGAATGGTGGACTGTTTTGTTAT
This sequence comes from Hibiscus tridactylites, assembly GCA_958450335.1. Lineage (NCBI taxonomy): Eukaryota > Viridiplantae > Streptophyta > Magnoliopsida > Malvales > Malvaceae > Hibiscus > Hibiscus tridactylites. The sequence continues at coordinate 24,013,709 of OY288287.1, forward strand.
ACATGACTTCGTGAAGGATTGTTCGATTGATTAAATTGATAAATGAGTATAGAATGCCATGTTATGAGTTGAGGTAAATAAACATGAAAATTTTGACTACTATAAAAAGTTATAGAAGTGTAAGGGACTGATTTATATTGTGTGTGTAATCACTAATTTTGTCCGGACCTTGAACCCCTTTTACTTGTGTTTATCTTGGGCTTATTAGGGATATTAGGTAATTAAATTAAAAAGAAAAAAGAAAAAAGAAAAAAAATGAAAAAAAGGGAAAAAAATATAAATATATATGTCATACATATTATTACCTTACTATTATGAGTGTTATTTATTATATATAAGTGCATGTGACATGTTAGATATATGTATAATTAAGTAATAATGCTTAGATGTGTATATGTATATTTTTCTATACTATTGTTGTGTTTGCCTTTTAGGATTATTATTAGTAACATTATTATTTTATACTATTAATGCTATCCATTTCAAAAAAAAAAAACCTAAACATTACTATAATATTTTTAATATTATACTATCATTCATTATTATTATTATATAGCATCATTTTGATTATTATTAATATTATCTATTAACCGTTATCATTATTGTATTTATTATTATTATTATTATGAAAATAAAACATAAAGTAAATAAAAGATGTTGACAAATAATAAGAGCCCAAATGATATTAATAACAGTCCAAATATTACAAAGCCCAAAAGTAATATACATGCATTTGGCCCGATTAAGCCCTAAGCCCTAATCTGTTAGAAACCCTAACACCCCTTATCCTTGTTGGTGCAGCCGTCGTCTTCATCCACAGCCGTCAGATCTGCTAAGATCTGACGGCCCAGATCGAATCTCAAAGAAAACCCTAGGGAGGCCCTCTTATCCTTCGCGCCGCCAAGCCCCAACCGTCCGATTTGGGCGAGATCAACGGCCCAGATCAGATCTGAAGGAAACCCTAATAGGGTATGGATCCGCGCCGCACGCCTCCCCCACCGTTAGATCCAGATCTGATCTAACGGACCAGATCTGCGCGTGCAACATACCCGACGCCCGTTCGTGTTCCACGCGCGCGCCTGAGACGATCCGGCTCCCACCACGCGCGCGTAGCCATGCCCGTGACCCCTCGACTGCATGCCTCAGCCTTTCTGCCCCGCCGCGCACCCTCGGCCGCCCCTATGCTAACACCGTTTTGGGGCGGTTTCGTCATGTAACAGAAAAGAAAAAAAATCAATCAGAGACCCAAGAATAGAAATGTAAACCGACAAAAAGAAAAGAGGGAGAGAGAAAGGATTCAGATTGTCTGGTTATTTTCTATGTAACTCGGGTATAAAGGAGCCCGAACAACACTTTGTAATCTTCTTGGAAGGAGAAAAAAGAAGAGGATTTTTCATAGCAATAGAAAAACAAAATTTTCAGAGGTACACAAGCATTTTTCAATATACAATCTGATGCATGCATGAGTAAAAAAGGAGTTTTTTTTGTTTCTTTTTTACCTTTCGAGAGTTCTCCTTCCCTCCCCCTTCTGGTTTCTTTCAGCGCCGCCGGCAATAAGCCCTTGGTTTCCGTTTCGGAAACCGTCGGGTGAGCCACCGGAGCCGTCACGCTACCCCTTTGATTCTTGTGCTTTCGGCAACAATCCTCGGGCTTCCGTCTCGGAAGCCGACGGGTGAGCCGTCGGAGTCACCTTATGACTCTTTTTTTTCTCAAGATTCGAATGAAGGAGGGTTGTGGGCTCGGTCTTTGTTTTCTAAAAAAAAAAGAGAAAGTGGGAGAAAGGTCTGTTTTCTGGTTTTTCTTGAAGTCACCGGCGCCGGTTAGCGGCCGACGGTGCCGGGATGTTTTGTTTTCAAAGACCCTAATCGGGCAAACATAAAAAAAGAAGGAGGAGTTTTTTTTAGGGTTTTCTGAAATATGCCAAAAGAGGCAAAATGGTTTTAAAAGAGGGTATTTATACTACCTTGTTTTTTTTTAAAATGGTTTAACCCTTTTTAGGTCCTTCCGTGTTTCCATATTCCCACTATGGGGTTTCCGTTTTTTTTAAATCACATCCTTGGTCACTGATATTTTAAACCTTTTTGCATTTTCGTCCTCAAATTTGTTTTAGCCTTTGCCGAATGGCTTAATACCCATTTCGGTCCCTCCCAGTTATGGTGTTTTCTCATTTTGGTCACTGATTTTAATGATTCAATGTTGTTTTTTTATGGTTTATTCTTTTAATCAGTCCCTGGAAACCGTCCTGAATTCTTTTTAACCATTTTCAGACTTACATTTATTTTGTACATATATGTTCATGCATTTAAATGCCTTAGTTCATATGCTCGTTTTTCTTTTTATGCTATATCTATTTCATGCACTTATTTCGTATATATTTGTCCATGCACTTAAATATCTTCGTTTATATATTTGTTTTTATGTCATGTTTATTTTATGCGTTTTTTTGTATTCTTACATACGTTGTTTATTTATTTTCGATATACATGTGGTTATGTGTTACACTAAGTTGCATCCTAATTTTTAAATTGCAATGCGAGTGTCTCTATATTCGGGAACGAACGAGGCCAGTACCAGTCGTAGTGGTGGTGGTTCGGACGTTCTTTCTCGAATATTAAGACCTTTAAAATTTACTCGCTCGTATAACCAAATTAAGATACGATTCGTCACTTTAATTTGCAAATTTTAATATTAATTAAGCGGTAATGTTTTTGGTACCGATTTTCGGGCATGACGGGGGTGCTCATCCTTCCTCGCGTGTAACCGACTCCCGAACCCATTTTCGAAAAGAATCTCTGGTTTTATTTCGGTGTTCGGTCTACCATTTTTAAATGGCCGGTGGCGACTCCTCCTTTTTATACAAATCCGATTAAAATTTTCAAAACCATTAAAACCCGGTTCTTCTAAGTGACATCCGGTATTTTTTTTAGTCGCAACAGATGGCGACTCCGCTGGGGAAATTTTTTTTTCAAAAACAAGAAAGAGGGTCGAGCCAAACAAAACTTTACCGCTCAATTAATATTAGAAGTTGCGAATTAAAGTGACCAAATCGATCGATATTTGTTTATAAGTGCGAGTTCATTTTAAACGCATTTAAAATTGGCATTTAAACCCGTTTCGTTTAAGTGGGGGGAAAACGCTAGTGCTTTCGTGTGGATATTGTTCCTCCGTGTAGGCCTAGTAAGTACCTTCGGGGCTTGAATACCCTATATCTTCGTGAGAATATTGTTTCTCCGTGCAGATATAGCGAAAGGGTCCCCTCGAATTGAACTCGGTTGAGAGGAGCCTATAATGGGTGATGACCGGGGGCCTTGCTACCCTTAGTAGGGGACAGTGAGGACAGTTCGAGTACCTCCTAGAACCAAAACTGCATGTAGAGAACTAGATTGCCCACCCCTTTTAGAGCCATGCGGACAACCTAGGTTCATTAGACGGGATAAATAGGGTTGCTTGCTTTCATGCTTGTCTTTTCTATCTTACACTAACGATTTTTCTGTTGATCTTTTTGCATTTATTCTCGCATGCATATCATGACATAAAGGTGTTGAGTCAAGGTGGTTTTACCCAATCAAGGGACTATCATTATGGACGGAAGGTTGCTAGAAAGGATGGTGCCAATTAGCAAGTCCGAAAACGGTCAAAGTTGAATTACAAAGGTTAAGGGAGCAGCTTATCGAGCGAAGACACAATGTCAGATCTGGTTCCCACTATTGAAGAAAGCACAACCCTTCTTCATCCCGAGGAAGTTAAGCCAGATCGGATCTACTCCGAACATCCAGAGTCACGAAATTACCCGACCGAGCGCAAAGAGGCGGCCAAAAAGAGAGGCGATCGGAAAGGGCATGGATTAGGTCAAGAGATGGATTCAGCTTCGAGGAAATAGCTTGTTTTTCGGGACTCGATACCAGCAGTTTTTAGAGGGCCTTGAATTGCTAGAAAAGAGAGCAAATCCGGCCCCAACAATTTTAGCCGAAGTTTTCATTTTTTGAACATGATTAAGGGGCAAGAAGAGTACCCGTAGGACTTTTGCTATGACTATCTTGTACCAAGGAGCCTCATTTACGTTTAAATGAAAGTTAACCTAAGGGAAATCACCTATATGACCAACACCTTTGACTTGCATACATTCGTAACATTTGTTTCATACATCATTTCGAAGCAGTATTAAAATTGTCAGCCATGCACACATCTCATGATCATGCATCTGTTGATTCGAGTCCATAATACATCCATCATTGGACATTAAATTTGCTTAAGGCATTTCATCGCATCATTACTAATTGGGGAAAGCACTCGTGAGAGAGAAAAGAGAGAAAAAATGGACAAAAGAACAGTTTCTAGCCAGTACAGCTTCAGAAGCATGAATGACCTAGTGGTTAGGATGGATAAGCTCGAATAGCTTCGAGAACATTTGGTTCAGAATCAAGGGGAGATGATATCGTATAGGAGGAGAATAAATCCTTTACAAAAATCCAATTTTCATTATTGGTGAAAACTGATTGTACCCAGGGGAATGGTACAACTAGCCCGGAGCAAACGGCTACCGGTAAAGGCAATTCAAACCCGTTGATCCCTGTGCATTTGGGAAAAATGCAAGTCTCGATTCAAGAAAAGTGAATTGAAAACATTACATCACTTCATGAAAGAAGAAGCGATGTTTGGGGCAAGTCCGACAGAAATGTTGGCACAACGTGCTTAAATACGGTGAAGTTTAAGACAATGGATAATTCAAATGTCCATCGAAAAATCCATTTTTACGAATGGTCGAAGGAAGGTAAATCCTTTGCAAAAATCCAATCCTCATTATTGGTGAAAACTGATTGTACCCAGGGGAATGGTACAACTAGCCCGGAGCAAACGGCTACCAGTAAAGGCAATTCAAATCCGTTGATCCCTGTGCATTTGGGAAAAATGCAAAAGTGATAAGCTAAGTTGTTTTTAACGAAAATTTCATTTTGAAAATATTTTTTCATTCTTTGATTCTTTAAACATTTCATAAGCTTACTCTTGTATATACTTTTTGCAAGATTAACTTTAATTCAATTTTAAAAGAAATTTTTCTAAAAGACCGAATGTTGTGAGGACGTTAAATATGAAAACCCTATGCTCTACTTAGGCCAAGGGAGGGATGACAACGAGTGTTCAGGAATAATGGGCCACTCCCATTGAGTGAATTTTCCTCTCGGGCATTGCTGTCTAAGGTTCTTGAATGAAGTGATAACCCTAAAACTTCTACCACCTGAAGACCCATTTTGATATCCGTGTATGGGAGAACATTTGGCATTCCTTCAATTCCGTTCACCTAGAAAGAAAATAAAAAATATACCCATTATTGTCCCCGTTTGAGCCTATCAAAAACTTTTTCTCCTGATTGAACCCAAACCAAGGATCACCCCTACACCGGGGGGCAAATGAGACAGAAGTCTATGGACAAATAAATGACATTGGATTTTGATTATGCTATGGGAACAATGTCTTGTGAATTAAGGGACATTAAAAGAGAAAAGATTCATTGGATACACTTTCAGATTGAGCAGCCAAAAACATCAAAAGGAAACAACGAAAGAAAAGTCGGTTCTCAAAGAGCTACCCAAATCAAGTCAAAAGTTACCGACACAAAAGCTAAAGAAATCAAAAGCAAAGGCACTAAAGTGAAAAGTGCAATTTTGAGGAAACAGCGAAAGAAAAGTCGGTTCTCAAAGAAATCAAGTCAAAAGTTACCGACATAAAAGTTGAAGAAATCAAGAGCAAAGGCACTAAAGTGAAAAGTGCAATTTTGAAAAGAGGGAGAAGCGGATAAAGAAAAGGGGCAAGAGGATTCCCTATCCAAATGAATCTCTACTTAGATGAGCCTCGAAAGATTGTTCACATTTGAGCAAAAGCTTGCACTAATACAATGCGAAGGTGCAATTTGGTCCGAAACTACACTTGATAAAAGTAAATGAACTCTAGGGTGAAAACCCCAACAAGAAGGGGCAGTCTAGAGCAATCCAAAGAAGCAAGAAAGGAAAAAACATTTCATCGGAACATAATTGAGACTTTCAGTTGCAAGAAATGATCCTTGGTTTCACCACCCTTAAACACTTGTTTGGGCCTATTTACCATTTCTTTCATAGCCGTGAGCCTTAGCCTACATTACAAGCCATAAAAGACCATTTGGACCATACGCGGAAGGATGAATTTGTCTTCAGATCACATTCCGCCTATCGGGGTTAACCTTTCTTCAAGGATTGCCACACTTCTAATGCCTGATTGAGATCAGAAAAGAGGGAAGGATGGGGCATGGTGAGTTAGTGAGGTAAAGAGAGCCACCTTTAAATTGGGTAGAAACTAAGTATGGGAGTCGCTCCTCTTGGAAGCCTAATAGCCCAGAAAAGATTTCATATGTGCATTCCTGCAACATTCGGAAAATTTCACTTGGGTCAACCTTTTTCAAAGACCCCAAACTTGATTTTCACTTGACATGATTTGTTTTAAATGTATATCTACATAATAAAATTATTTTCACCCAATCACTTGCATAAGTCTCCTACATAGGAATGAACAAGCGGGTTGACCGTGGCCCGAGGTAAAGCCATCAGTACCCAGAGGGGGACCCTCAGAGGTTCAAGCATTGCTAATACCTCCAGTTGAAATATCAAGACCGTCTTCGGTGAAAATGTTGAGCTACGAATTCGACCTTCGCTAAGAAATGTTGGAATAGAACATGAAGGTAGAAAATTTGATGTTGAGAGTCGGGGAACAGAAGTTACCCTTGGAGCCTAAGCATCTTGCCGAGAGGATGTCTTGAGAACGACCACGCGCGCCGTGTTGAGGGCACGCACCAAGATGAGACAGTAACCAACTCGATAAAAGGCGACAGAAGTATGCCTAAGAAAAGGAGGAAGATAGAAAAGAAGAAGAAGAGAAGCCAAGACGAGGACCCCAAAGGCACTTTGGGGCAAATGAGTGAAATTCAGAAGAGGCGCTCTTGACCACGAATTTAGAGGAACAAGGGCCAAAAATTGGTGGCATCTTTGGACAGAAGACACCATTTAAAGCAGTCGACATAAGCCTAAAGCAAGTGGGGGCAATGAGATTCTAATCAGTGTAAGTCCTCCCTTTAAGAAGAAGCGAAAAAGAGAGAAGTTGACTTCAAGATGAAAACTCAAAGGAGTACCTAAAAAGAGAAAAGAGGAAGAAAGAGGACAAAGAAAAGAGAAGACACAATGAAAACCCAAAAGACACTTTGGGGATTGAGGCGAAATTCAAGAGGAACGCTTCAGATCAAAAACTCATGGCAAAGGAGACAGAAACTCAAAGCCAAAAGATTTTAGAGCAAAGGAGGCAGACACTCAAAGCTCGAGACAAATATATACGAAATCTGTTCATCTATTCGAGCACTTGGAGAATAGAACCCGCCTATCTGTTCAGGCACTTGGAGAATGGAAATCTGCTCATCTATTCGGGCATTTGGAGAATAGAACCCGCCTATCCGTTCAGGCACTTGGAGTATGGAAATATGCTCATCTATTCGAGCATTTGGAGAATAGAACCCGTCTATCCGTTCGAGCACTTGAAGAATGGAAATCTGTCTATCTATTCAGGCAATCAAAAGTTAGTAAAAAAGAAAAAAAAGAAAAAATTAGAAGAAAGAAAGAAAAAAGAGAAAGAAAAAAGAGAAAGAAAAAAGAAAAAAAAACAGAAGAAAGAAAGAAAAAAAGAAAGAAAAAAAAGAAAAAAAAGAACAAAAAAGAAGGGTTCAAAGTGAAAACCCGAGTGGCACTTTGAGGCAAACATTTCCAGAAGTGGATGAGAAGAAGAAGAACAAGGGTCCAGTAGTACTCGAGAGGGGCATCATTGTCCGTTGAGTAACAAGGGTTTTGTACATAAGAGCTTGAATCAGAATTGATGAAAGATAGCACAAGCCTAGAAAGAGTGTAGATGAAGTTTCTAAATACGACCAAAGTCACTCGACTTGAATACTTGAACGAAAAATGAGTGACAAGTTTGGGGGCCAGTTTTGTCGAGACACAAGACTAATGGATGGTTGTAGTCCCAAGACAACGACCACTAACCCTAAAAAATGAAGAGAAACTAAATTCATACATCTTTGCATTCTCATGAACACATGCATCTTTGCATCCTGAAATATGCTCATGCATCATCGATAGCTAGATGTCACCCATGCTAGGGGCATACTAAATCATATCATAGCATTTTGTTTTCTCTAAACAGACGTTTGAAGATTGGTAAAAGAACATATCTTCAGCTTCACGAGAGGAGAAGCAGATCTCACAAGAGTCAAGAGTCCTTCGACTTGCGTAATTCGAATTTCTAAAATCCTTCCAACCCCCGGTTTTAATCTTCCAGATGGTTTTCTTAAAATTCGATTTTATCCTTCCAAAAAGATGTTTTTCTTAAAGCTCAGATTTCTTAATTTTTATCCTTCCAAAAGGACGTTTTCCTCAAAACTCAATTTCTTAATTTTATCCTTCCAAAAGGATGTTTTTCTCAAAACTTAATTTCTCAATTTTATCCTGCCAAAAGGATGTTTCCCTCAAAACTCAATTTCTCAATTTCATCCTTCTCAAAGGATATTTTTCTTAAAAGTCAAAATTTCTCAATTTTTATCATTCCAAAAAGATGTTTTTCCTCAAAACTATATCCTTCCTAAAGGATAATTTTCTTAAAAAGATCAAAATTTCTTAATTTTATCCCTTTACACAGATTTTTGAGAGACAACTTGAGTACCTCTCGGGACGAAGAGAAAACGATAAAGCGAGAACTAAAAGGATTTCAGGCGAAGCCTTTCAAGTCGCCGCTCCAGAATGTCAGGCGAAATCTTTATATTCGCCACTCAAGGATTTCAGATCAAAGCTTTCAAGCTTACCGAAAGATTTCAAGATAAAGGATCCTACAGAGAAAGGGTCCAAACAAGCTCTATATAGGGGGAACTTGCGACTTCAAGATCTCGAAAGTGGAGGGTCCTACGGAGAGGGGACTTGTAGATCCTTGATTTCAGAGGGGAGTTCGGTAGAGAAGGAACTACTACTCGAAGAGTATGCTAAGGAAGAGGAGTTCTGTGGAGAAAGAACTCAGAATCCTAAGGCTTCAGGATCTCAAAAGTGGAGGGTCCTACGGAGAGGGGACTTGTAGATCCTTGATTTCAGAGAGGAGTTCAATAGAGAAGGAACGACTACTCGAAGAATAGGCTAAGGAAGAGGAGTTTAGTGGAGAAAAAACTCAGAATCCTAAGGCTTCAAGATCTCAAAAGCGAAGGGTCTTATAGAGAGAGGACTTGAAGATCTTTGATATCAGAAATACGAGGACGAGAGAACTACCACTCGAGGAATATGCCAAGGAAACGAGTTCTATGGAGAGAGAACTCATATTCTCAAAGCTTTAGAGAGAAAATACTCGGTCTAGCGCGTCGCCGCTCCGGGAGAATAAATCGTCCAACCGGGAAGTTAGACGGATTTAGTTGACCAGTTTGCTTTGAGACCATGAAGGGAAAGCAAATCCACTCAGACGCCCAAGTTCGCCTCTCGGCCGCGAAGAGGAGGCAAAGGTATTTGGAATTTCAGCTTGCTTTTTGACCGCGAAATTGACAACTTGCTTTTAGACCGCGAAGGGAAGGCAAAGTTGTTTGGATGACTAGATTGTTCTTACAAAAAGGGAAGACAAATGTATTGAAATCCGCCTATCCGTTCGGGCACTTGGAGAATGGAAATCTGCAAAAAAAAAAACTCTATGTCTATCTGTTCGGGGCATCTAGGGGAGAATCCATGATTGGAAGGCTTTGAGAAGAGGAATTACTTGGAATCGCGTGGCTGCGTTGGGAGAGAACCGTCCAACAGGGAAGTAGGACAAAATTAGTGCTTATGGTCTTTGCTTTATTCTTGTTCCACAAGTATAAGCAAAGAGGGGCAGCTGTAATCACTAATTTTGTCCGGACCTTGAACCCCTTTTACTTGTGTTTATCTTGGGCTTATTAGGGATATTAGGTAATTAAATTAAAAAGAAAAAAAAATGAAAAAAAGGGAAAAAAATATAAATATATATGTCATACATATTATTACCTTACTATTATGAGTGTTATTTATTATATATAAGTGCATGTGACATGTTAGATATATGTATAATTAAGTAATAATGCTTAGATGTGTATATGTATATTTTTCTATACTATTGTTGTGTTTGCCTTTTAGGATTATTATTAGTAACATTATTATTTTATACTATTAATGCTATCCATTTCAAAAAAAAAAAAAAACATTACTATAATATTTTTAATATTATACTATCATTCATTATTATTATTATATAGCATCATTTTGATTATTATTAATATTATCTATTAACCGTTATCATTATTGTATTTATTATTATTATTATTATGAAAATAAAACATAAAGTAAATAAAAGATGTTGACAAATAATAAGAGCCCAAATGATATTAATAACAGTCCAAATATTACAAAGCCCAAAAGTAATATACATGCATTTGGCCCGATTAAGCCCTAAGCCCTAATCTGTTAGAAACCCTAACACCCCTTATCCTTGTTGGTGCAGCCGTCGTCTTCATCCACAGCCGTCAGATCTGCTAAGATCTGACGGCCCAGATCGAATCTCAAAGAAAACCCTAGGGAGGCCCTCTTATCCTTCGCGCCGCCAAGCCCCAACCGTCCGATTTGGGCGAGATCAACGGCCCAGATCAGATCTGAAGGAAACCCTAATAGGGTATGGATCCGCGCCGCACGCCTCCCCCACCGTTAGATCCAGATCTGATCTAACGGACCAGATCTGCGCGTGCAACATACCCGACGCCCGTTCGTGTTCCACGCGCGCGCCTGAGACGATCCGGCTCCCACCACGCGCGCGTAGCCATGCCCGTGACCCCTCGACTGCATGCCTCAGCCTTTCTGCCCCGCCGCGCACCCTCGGCCGCCCCTATGCTAACACCGTTTTGGGGCGGTTTCGTCATGTAACAGAAAAGAAAAAAAATCAATCAGAGACCCAAGAATAGAAATGTAAACCGACAAAAAGAAAAGAGGGAGAGAGAAAGGATTCAGATTGTCTGGTTATTTTCTATGTAACTCGGGTATAAAGGAGCCCGAACAACACTTTGTAATCTTCTTGGAAGGAGAAAAAAGAAGAGGATTTTTCATAGCAATAGAAAAACAAAATTTTCAGAGGTACACAAGCATTTTTCAATATACAATCTGATGCATGCATGAGTAAAAAAGGAATTTTTTTTGTTTCTTTTTTACCTTTCGAGAGTTCTCCTTCCCTCCCCCTTCTGGTTTCTTTCAGCGCCGCCGGCAATAACCCCTTGGTTTCCGTTTCGGAAACCGTCGGGTGAGCCACCGGAGCCGTCACGCTACCCCTTTGATTCTTGTGCTTCCGGCAACAATCCTCGGGCTTCCGTCTCGGAAGCCGACGGGTGAGCCGTCGGAGTCACCTTATGACTCTTTTTTTTCTCAAGATTCGAATGAAGGAGGGTTGTGAGCTCGGTCTTTGTTTTCTAAAAAAAAAAAGAGAAAGTGGGAGAAAGGTCTGTTTTCTGGTTTTTCTTGAAGTCACCGGCGCCGGTTAGCGGCCGACGGTGCCGGGATGTTTTGTTTTCAAAGACCCTAATCGGGCAAACATAAAAAAAGAAGGAGGAGTTTTTTTTAGGGTTTTCTGAAATATGCCAAAAGAGGCAAAATGGTTTTAAAAGAGGGTATTTATACTACCTTGTTTTTTTTGAAAATGGTTTAACCCTTTTTAGGTCCTTCCGTGTTTCCATATTCCCACTATGGGGTTTCCGTTTTTTTAAATCACATCCTTGGTCACTGATATTTTAAACCTTTTTGCATTTTCGTCCTCAAATTTGTTTTAGCCTTTGCCGAATGGCTTAATACCCATTTCGGTCCCTCCCAGTTATGGTGTTTTCTCATTTTGGTCACTGATTTTAATGATTCAATGTTGTTTTTTTATGGTTTATTCTTTTAATCAGTCCCTGGAAACCGTCCTGAATTCTTTTTAACCATTTTCAGACTTACATTTATTTTGTACATATATGTTCATGCATTTAAATGCCTTAGTTCATATGCTCGTTTTTCTTTTTATGCTATATCTATTTCATGCACTTATTTCGTATATATTTGTCCATGCACTTAAATATCTTCGTTTATATATTTGTTTTTATGTCATGTTTATTTTATGCGTTTTTTTGTATTCTTACATACGTTGTTTATTTATTTTCGATATACATGTGGTTATGTGTTACACTAAGTTGCATCCTAATTTTTAAATTGCAATGCGAGTGTCTCTATATTCGGGAACGAACGAGGCCAGTACCAGTCGTAGTGGTGGTGGTTCGGACGTTCTTTCTCGAATATTAAGACCTTTAAAATTTACTCGCTCGTATAACCAAATTAAGATACGATTCGTCACTTTAATTTGCAAATTTTAATATTAATTAAGCGGTAATGTTTTTGGTACCGATTTTCGGGCATGACGGGGGTGCTCATCCTTCCTCGCGTGTAACCGACTCCCGAACCCATTTTCGAAAAGAATCTCTGGTTTTATTTCGGTGTTCGGTCTACCATTTTTAAATGGCCGGTGGCGACTCCTCCTTTTTATACAAATCCGATTAAAATTTTCAAAACCATTAAAACTCGGTTCTTCTAAGTGACATCCGGTATTTTTTTTAGTCGCAACAGTGTGCTTGAAAACACATTTAAACAGGACTGATTGGAATAGATATAAAAGGTATAAGGACTGTTTTGTGTACTAGAATAATCTCATGCATGTATTGGATTGTTCGAAATGTTACTAGATACTTATGAGGATGTGTGATTGGAATTACACATGTGTGAGCTTGTATGATTTGATGTCCTGGTGATAATTATGTGTATGTATACGTTAAAGAAATGTCTAGCTATACTCGACTTCAGCCGTTGAAATTCAAGAGGTATACTGATACTCTTTGTATTGAATTCTTCATCGCAGTAGTCAAAAACAAAAGAATAAAATTTTACAAACATTTCTTTAACTAAAGGACTCTAGATTTGTTAATCATGCTTTCCTATAAATTTCCATGTAATGGATTGCAGTCCCTCTGTTTCTGGATCTTTAACTTCAGCTGTGTCAATTCTTGTCATCTAAATTTTTGGGTATTTTAGGAGTCTGTTGTGCCTGAAAAGAAAGTGATAGTTGCTGTGAAGCAAGGAAAATTGCTAGGAACTGCATTCCACCCTGAGTTGACTGCAGACACCAGATGGTATATAGATGTTAACCATCAATTAAGTTCTTCAATTTTGCTTATGATCTTATTTGGTGTTTAAATGTTTCTCTTTTACATTGCTAAGCCAAAGATGTAAATGGTTTGTTTGTGTATGCATAGTTACTTTCTAAAGATGGCAAGCGACCTCGGAGATGAAACCTCGAATGCCATAGTTACAGTCAGTGAAGCACCTCAAGTTCTGACCCACAAATAAAATATGATCTTCCTATATTTTGATAATCAATAGTGCCAATGAGATAATTTCGAGTCTTTTTCAAGTTCTTTTTCTTTTTCTTTGCTCCTCATTTTGTTTTCTCCTCATCACTTATGTCTCCATGTTTGTGGACGTTTCATCATTTATTTCAAAAGTAAGTTTCTGTTTGACTAGTATTCTTTGCTCGTTTTAAGTGACATTTGCTCAAATGACAGACCTATTTACACATTGCTATAAATACAAATGTTTTGTATATTTTTATACAATGCCTAAATTACTCACAATCTTTATCAGAAGCTGTAGCCTCCAAAATATTGTAGCAACAATGATGCCAATCGATTTATAAGACTAGGTTAACATATGATTTTGTTTATATTTGTGTGATACATACTCGTATATAGATATAAAATATATGATTTTTTAAATATATAAAATAAAAATTTTATAAATCATTTTGGTTTGGACTTTGGATCGATGTGTAAATTGATATATACGCCTTCCTGAATAAATAAGACGATAAAATGAAGCAACTTTGATATCTTTAAGTTGTGGTTGTTTCTACGACAAGGCATGTGCTCTGCTAGAAGATACTATGCAGAAATGCCATTACCACTACACTAATCATAATTTTTCTAGTGCTGGCATTGGCAAGAACATATTTCCGGAATGAGACATCCACCATCTCCTAATGAGAAGAATCTTTTGTTGAAAAGCTTATTTGATTTGAACACTTATTGGGGGACAATGCTTCGCTTTCACCCAGTGATGCATGCTTATATACATTTCTTTATGCACAAGAAACTTCTACCGCCAAGCTCTTCTTTACTCCCTTGCAAGGGTCACCGAACGTGCTAGTTGATACACCGATACTGCAACTTGTCGATCCAATGCAAGCATGTAAAGTTTTAACAATTGTCATGAATGAGAATGGTTTATCCGCAATAGAAAAATTGGATAGTGAGCAAGATCGCACCTTGTGTATGATGGAGCGTGCTTTAGCGCTGCTACACCTGCCATGGCTAAAACTGCCACAAGTGCCGAGAGGAGTTCCATAGCTTGCAAATTTGATTGAAGAAATAACCTGATTCGACGGACAACTTAGGGATAGAGTAGAGTTTGAAGCCCTTCTTGTATTTGAATCCAAACTCCACATACTTACGGGTAAAGGGTGCGTTTCAGATACATGTGAGCACAAATTTCTCATCTGTTTCGTTGTAAAAGCAAGTTGTTTCGGATCCCCACCAATTTCCTCAAACAAGACAAGAATGTTACCACTTGGTTGCAACCATGAACGGGGTACATGGTACCTGCGAGTGAGACATATATAGCAGAATAAGAAATTTTAAAGTAGCAGCAATTTTCAAGCTTTCCCAGCGTAGACTCTTTGGCGCTCACAATTGCTGAGATGGCTTCCCACAATTCTTGAGGCATTTGTTTGAACTTTAAGCTTCTCTATAATTACAAGTGTTAGTACATCCACCATTTGGAGCGATATAGGCCAGCCAATATCGTTCAAAGCTCTGACCGTTCACCCATGCTATGGGAGTTAATATGCCAAGTGAAGAATAAAACTACTAAGTTACTTGAAAGAACAAACTTTCAACAAATTAACATAATTGAGTAAATATAAATGCAAGCAATCCGTGGGAGTTTGCTTGTTATATATGTATCCCTCATTCCATTTCATCAAAGGTGAAAGCCAATTGAGATCCTAAAAGACTGGCCTAAAAATAATGACAATTTGAATTTCCAACTATGATCTTTTTGTAAGAGAAGATAAAAAAGACTAACTTTACATAATTAAGTTATTCATTCAAATGTTTCAAAGAAACTTTTCAACGAGAATCTCGACTGATGATGGCATGAAAATCTAGAACAAGCAAGAAGGTTAATCTGTTAATGAAGCTAACCAAAACTTGAAGTGGGACTCGAATGTGCTAATGAATCATACCTTGGCAGTATTCAGAACTACATTCTTGCAGTCCGGTAAGATGCTAATGAAACCCTAACTTTAGCTAGCCTTTCTTCCTCAATCTCTCAAAAATGTCGTTCAAGAAGTACGTGGAGATCGGAAGAGTTATTACCACCAGGACAGCAAATCATACAAGCTCACACATGTGTAATTCCAATCACACATCCTCATCAGTATCTAGTAACATTTCGAACAATCCAACACATGCATGAGACTATTCCAGTACACAAAACAGTCCTTATACCTTTTATATCTATTCCAACTAGTCCCGTTTAAATGTGTTTTCAAGCACACAATATAAATTAGTCCCTTACACTTCTATAACCTTTTATAGTAGTCAAAATTTTCATGTTTATTTACCTCAACTCATAACATGGCATTCTATACTCATTTATCAATTTAATCAATCGAACAATCCTTCACGAAGTCATGTATAACAAAACAGTCCACCATTCATTTTATTCATACAAAACAGCCCCTAAATGTACATGTGTAACTAATTTCACACTTCCAAGTACAATCGTTCAAACAAATTATAAAACAGTCTAGCATATTTTATTTCCACACATATATCTACTTAGAATAGTCCCCTAATGTTTGTACTTATGCCAAATTAATCCATTATACTTACATACATATTTTACACATCAAAATAGTATATTGACATGCTTAACATTGCAAAACAGTCCATTTTGTTTTTAAATCACCATAATCCGCTCTTATTGTAAGTGTATACATTCATAACAGTCCCACTTATGATTCTATACTTCCAGATTAACCCCTTACATTTGCATTCATATTTTTATACCTTAATACAGTCCTTAATGTGTTCAATATAATTAGATTCAAGCCATGTATAAATATGTATATACATAAGTTCAAAACAATCTTGAATTATTGTAAAGACAGACCCCTAACATTTATAAACACATTCAAGCAGTTCCCAATCTTATATGACATGCTTATGTATTATACACATCAACCCCTGATTTCAAATTTTTAATAAACAGCCCGAATGTATCATTGTTCATTCTTATTTAATTCAAAATTCGTAGATTCAATAATTCACATCCAACCTAATTTTAAACTCCAAATTGTTATCACTTTTGATACTTTTTAATTAGCATTTAAAGTTGTCCAAAACTGGGCATATTCCTATCGTCATCGGTTTGTTTCTCTTTGAGCTATTCTAAGAATCTATACACAACCAAGTTCAACAACAAATCAAGTTTATTTCATTGACCTTCCTCAATTTATGCAAGACTTAAAAAAAGAGTTTCTAAATTACATTTCTTCAAGTCATTCCTTGATCAAGAAAACATTACATTTCTTATGCATATATGTATTCTTATGTATATGCTCAAGACAGTTCCGAATGTATTTGACAAGCCATGTAATCAAATTTTAGCTTCCTATCAACTTTAAGATCAAGCAATGATCTAATCCATTATTTAGATTATTCTATACGAATTTAGAATTTATTAACAAGCATTTTACTATCTTGATTATATCATACAACACATAGCATGAAAATCTAACATGTTTATCATTCAAAAGATCAGAAACTTCATAATTATCACAAAATCAAGGCTCAAAAGGAAGAGTATACATAATTTATTTCTATGAACTACAGGCGTATTTCAATTCATGGTATGAATTTTTCAATTAATCTAGAAATGGTTCGTTGCATATATTAAGCATTCAAAACATAATATATAAGACATTCACACTCACATTTTTCGAATTGGGGAAATTAAAAAATAGGGTTTCTAATTTATTAAATTAGGTTTATGAAATTGGGGAAAATAAAAATCAAGGTTTTTGGATTGAGATTTGGGGTCGCCGGCGATGGGATTCGGTTCGGCGAGCTCAGTTCGCAGATGACGGCTGAACGCTGGAAATAGCCGGCGACGGCTGCGATGGCCGACCAAAATCGACGAGACCATAAAGGGACATGAAACTAACCTGAAACGATGCACAAGGACGACGGGCGGCGGAGCGACTGGATGAACGCCGACGAAACAATGTTGGTCACGGCGAGAACAGGCGACGCCGACAGTAGCAATTGAAAGGGTTGAGATATAGGGTTTATGATATTTGGGTATATTTGATTCAAAATTATCAATTTTTAATAGAATAAAGAAATATAATTATTTTTATTAAATCTAATTTTTATTTTTCAAAATAAATTTTAAATACAATTTTAGTCCTTGTGATTTTTAATTTTTTTTAAAAAATTAATAGTGTTCATTGGTGTTCATCGTTAGTGGTGTTCAGCAATGTTCGTCGCACGTGGTAGACTCATCCTTAAATTAAAGTTTAATGTCAATTTAAGATTTTGAGTTTATAGTTAGAGATTTAAATTCTGACCATATTTGGTAATCACATTTTTAAGTCAAAATTAGAAGTTTGAATCATTTTCAGAAGTTTGACTAGTTAAATCCATTAATTTAAATATTTGGTAAATAGAAGATTATAATAGCGGATTGTGGTGAAATCTTTTAATTTAAAAAAATTCTTTTGGATGAGTCTACCACGTGCGACGAACATTGATGAACACCACTAACGATGAACACCGATGAACACCATTAATTTTTTTTAAAATTTTAAAAATCTAAAGGACTAAAATTATAATTAAAATTATCTATTAAGAAATAAAAATTAAATTTAATAATTAATTTATAATATTTTTTAATAAGTTAGAATCAAATATACCCAATTCTCCTAAACCCTAACAAAATCAATTGATTTTAATCTATTAGAAAATTATAAATTATAATCTGATTTCTATTTTTTAAGAAATTGATTTTGTTAGGGTTTTAGGGTTTAGAATCAAAATCAATCTTTGAAAAGACATCAAATTTTTGGTTTCAATACCTTTGCCGCCGGCCCTCCATCAACTCCAAATTCATTGAACTCTTGCCGCCAAGCATATAGGAGAAATATGGAAGCGAAAAGCAATCTTCCGACGAAAGAAACAAACCCCATTTGTTTTCGATTAAAAACCTTGAAATCCGACGAACAACAATGAGTCATAAAATTGGGTATATTTAATTTTAAACTATTAAAAAAATATTATAAAATAACTATTAAATTCGATTTTTATTTTTTAAGAGATTATTTTAATTATAATTTTAATCTTTTAAATTTTTAAAATTTAAAAAAAAATTAATGGTGTTCATCGTTAGTGGTGTCCATCAATGTTCGTCGCCCGTTGTAGAATTTTCCAATTCTTTTATGAGTTTTTGAGTTAAGAAATTAGGATAAAAGAATTGTAAACTCTTCTGTCTTGAATAATTACAAAAAAGTTCTTTAATTAACATAATTTTAAGGCTTAAATAAAAAATAAGTGGTTAAACTATAGCTCTTTTGAATTTTAGGTGCCTAAGTTTTTTTTTTGCTAAAAATAAGTGACTAAAGTTCTACCGAAATTTTTACTCAGTCTTACATAAATTTTTATAATTTTTTGTAAAAATTATGTCGGCCGCATTTCAATGGTACCCTAAAAGTGCCACACCTTAGCCTTGCCTTTTTAAGTCGAGAATTGAGTGTAACATAATTTGGATAAAAGAATTGTAAACTCTTTTGTCTTGAATAATTATAAAAAAGTTCTCTAAGTAACATAATTTTAAGGCTTAAATAAAAAATAAGTGCTTAAATTATATCTTTTTCGAACTTTAAGTGCTTAAGTATTTTTTTTTTCTAAAAATAAGTGCCTAAAGTTCTACCGAAATTCTTATCCAGTCTTATATAAATTCTTATAATTTTTTATAAAAATTTATGTTAGCCGCATTTTAGTAAGGGTGCCGCATCTTAGCCTTGCCTAAGTCTGGAGTTGAGTGTTAGCTTAGCTTTTAAATTCCATAGAGGGCATGGTAAGCATAATAACTTTAAACTTGAAGAAAATTTCAATTTATATGATCAAGAAATACTAAAAAAAATAAATATGGAATTGTATCTTTGTGTCTTGGCTCCTGGACTCTCATCAAGCCAAAAACTACATATAATGTTCAAAATTGTGATAATGGCAAATAACAAACATGTAATATTTCTGTAACACAATGGACTTACTGCATTATTAGTGGACCTATACATTCCTGGAATATGTTGCTTAGAGCATGTTGAACTTCGGTCGAGCTATGCTCGCTTCGGACCAGATCGACCAACAGATGGAAGATGTCTGCAATGTAGTTTCTGCAGGAATCCCTGTCCAAACAACTCAATGCCTTCAATGCTGACACAAGCAGAGGAGTTCTAGCTGCCATTTTTTCCTTTCTGGCTATTCCCAATGGGAGAATCCAATGTGTTACCGGCGTCTCGACCGATTTCTTGTCCCGCGCGTAGTTGTAATCGGTGCAGCTTAGGTATATCAGCAGTATTTTTTCACACACTGCCACCAGTGATCTTAGGTTCAACTCCCTAGAGATGGATGGACTGTTTTTGATCAAATCCTGGAGGAAGTTGAGGTAATTTTGATACGCCTCGTTCTCGAAGTGGACCACGGGCGGTTCCGAGCACTCCAGGAGCGAGCATATTTTCTTTATTTTCTTCTGCAAGACGGTTTCCGAGTTCAGTTGCTGAGCATGGGATGTAATGGAAGAAAATGTCTCGATGATGACATGTATGTTGGGAGCTGCCAGGAAGTATAGGTTCAATTTGTACATATCTGTTATAACCTGAAATGATCAGTTCAAAACAAATATGATCATGTCAATTGTGTCATTATTAGCATGCTAGAATAGAGGCTGTGTAATGGGAGAACCTGCATGATGAGCAGCTGGACGGCGATATAACTCTTCATTTTCGAAATCACGTAAGCTGCGGTCTGCAGATTATCGTCCTCGATGTCGTCCTTGGTCAGTCCTTGCTCGGAACTTGTTTCTGTAGTGGTAGTAGAGGATCGAGAACTCTCGGGCAACTTGATGTCATCCATAGTTCTCAAAATTTTCATAAACCCGGGCAATGTCGCCGAGGCGGCTTCTTTTATGGCTAGTAGGATTTCCTGCCACTCGTCTTTGGTAAGTCTGCTTCCTAACTCTACTGTTAAACGATATATTGCCGAGACCCCGGTGCTTGCAGGGCCCTGTATTGAACTCTTTAAGTATCCTGCCATTACAGATACCAGATTTGGCAGTTGGGACCTCAATACATTGTAAAAACTTATAAATAGATCTACGAGACTCTGCGTTGCCGCGACAGAAGTTTCTAGGTCCCATGGACTTCCATCGGAACGAGGAGATTTCGAAGTTGGTGAACCCTGTGTTACAGGAGGTGCACCACTAAATATAGGGAGAACAACATAGTTAAAAACAGCAATCCAGAATGTTTGTGAGAAAAGATGACCATGATCCTTCAGGGCGTTGAAAAGCACTTCCATCGAACCTTTTCGGATAGCTAACCTCGAGTCGGATGTTAGTTCTGATAAACCTGGAACAACATACCAAAATTAGATCTTAAGAAAGCAAAGGTGCAAAAGGTGGCATATACATGTTGAACCATATAATTAGCCTATTTTGCCATCCATATTCATGCAAGTAAATAAAATAGCAGGTTACCTAATAGCCAAGGAACCCAAAAGGATGCCTGATCATCCATATCAGCAAAACTTTGTAGATCAGAATCATTCTTAGTTACAACTGAGATGTATGAGCCGTCATCAGCGCTCTTATCCGCGCAAACAGGCCCTCCCTCAGCAAGTTTGACGGCACAAAGCCGGAGAAACGCAATAGCATTAAGGCTAACATCACTTTCAAACCTGCTATTTGTGAACTTGATGAGGCATCTTACACAGTCGGTAAAAGTGGCAGCGTCTGTCTCGGTTACATGATGAAAGTATTCTCGAACTATTTTTTCCATGGTCTCGAACGCTAGCAGGACAATACTCTTCCGCTCATCGACAGCCGCAGCTGCAAACACCTGAGGAAAAAAGAGAAACTAGTGTGAAAAAAGAAAAGGCTGTTGGAGCTGCATGACAATAGAAATCACATATGAGCCATTAGCATACCATAAAGACACTTTTCCATCCAGATTTCACACTACTGACGCGGCTGAGGACCATCTGAGAAACGTATCGAACTATCAGTTCCCTTATTTCTATGGAGTTGCTTTTTTGCATAACAATCACAAATGGCCTCAAAAACTCATTCTGGAAATTGTAATTTGCCAGCTCCTCGCGTTCTAAGAATTTCATAGCAAGCTGCCGCAATGAATCCATCACGAAAATCGCTACTGATAAACTCTCGGACAGACCAACAGAAACAAAGAAATCAGACAGAACATCCCATATGCGAAACCAAACTAGTCGAATGCGGTTCATATTGTAATGCCTGCAACAAAACATTCCAGAATAAGCATTCTCCGTATGCACACAGAGGAGGGAGACACAGAGAGAGCTAGAAAACTAGAGGTGTCTATTAGGAATCTTACGCAATTTCAACTAGTTTTGTGAGGCTAAAAACACGAGGTTCCGTTGTAGACTGCAACTCTGATATAGAAACTTTGCAAAGTGCTCTCACAAATGCCACTATAGCTTCACTGTTTAATCTTTGGCTATTTACGAAAACATGGTTCAACTCAGAACTTCCTATCTGGTCCAATAAGTTTAAGTTTGCAATGACGTTATTAATCTTCTCTTGAGTTACCAGTCCTGAATTGTTGACTCCAACACTGCTACTATCATACGAACCTCCTCGGACAACTGCCATTACAGCCGGATTCTGGAGTGATCCTTTTCTCTTCAGAGATTGAGGTCTTGGCAACTTTTCATCCATTTCAGTCTTAGGCACATATAAAATAGATGTATCAGTTGGTGTACCTTCTCCCCCCAACAGTTGCAAATGCTCAATTCTGGACAGGCATGTCAATATATGCTCCCAGGCTTCCTGAAGATGGTTACCATCTTCAATGGCAATAGATATTATTGCCTATATTGTAAAATGTTTCAAAAAGTGAGATATAAAAAGAACACATCACAGAAAGAAACTTACACTAGAGACATGAAAATATTGCTAACAAAATTTGATGCATTTTTCACATCTAGTTTAATAACAACAATTGGAAAACTTCTATTATTCAACCATATCACAATTTGCTAATTGGTTCTACTTCGAGCAATGTTCCACAGTCAAGCAAAAGTCAAGAATAAGGAACTATAAAGGATGAAAACATGAAGCACAACAAAACAGCTTATAAAAAAATGAAGGGAAAGATTTGATTCTTTTTATTTATATGCAAACAAAAACTACTCACTTTTACAGCATCAACATTCTTTTGTTTCATGTCGGCAGCACAATG
Organism: Hibiscus tridactylites; assembly: GCA_958450335.1. Taxonomy (NCBI): domain Eukaryota; kingdom Viridiplantae; phylum Streptophyta; class Magnoliopsida; order Malvales; family Malvaceae; genus Hibiscus; species Hibiscus tridactylites. Next base: position 24,036,437 of record OY288287.1, read on the forward strand.
GAGAAAGGTGAACTTTGCCGTTGATGTGACAAAAGCATCTCTCTGTGTCTGCATTCCCATTACTGCTGTTACATGAACAGCATGTCGAAAGCCCTGTAAGCATTGAGTGGTAGCGATTCTATCGTCACTCTGGTCAAGAGTAACACTGAATGCAGCCAGCATAGGTCCCCAGCAGACCTCTACCATAAACCTCAAGATTGCTACATCTGAAACAGAATGATAAACAGACCTGCAACAGCAAAGAAAAACGGTACCAAACTTCATGCAGGTCGTCTGGGAAAATTTGGGATGCAAAATGAAAAAAAGAAATCAATTTAAAACAGGATGAAGATTGTATATTATAACCTGTGGCATGCAGAAAATGTATTATAACATTTCCACTCAAACATGTAAAAAACTCATCTGAAGCTCACAGACAAATGGTATAAAGAAGGAACACTGTCAAAACTATTGAATTGAGACTACGACTCGACATAAATTCGATGTATAAAAGTGCCGAACATCTACTATTCCTTGTCCAATCAACCATCTTTAAAATGTATTAGATTAAAGCTTACTCTGATTTTCCTGACTTTGCCTTAAACTGCTCTTGGATTTGTCTTATAAGAAGCCCATTTGCACCCAATGCCTTTTCTTCTGCTTGCTTCCAACTGACCAAATTGAGTATACCGTCCAAACCCAATAACTTATTTAAGCTGTTCGCCTGCATGCTTTGAGGAACTGAAGAATCAGCATTCATCTTGATTTCGTTATGCACAATCTGATCATAAAGAGCACCAAGATACTCCTCAGGCAAATCCTTGCCATCATCTATTCCTCGGTTGTTTCGAATGAAATCAAACTTGGTCATCTGAATACAGAAGCAACATTAAACAGAAATAAGAACAGAATCAAATCACTTGTAAATTTTATCCATGTATATTTAAGAACAAAACGAGGTCTGAGAAACAAACCTTCTCTTTGACCATGCTATTATGGGCATCAGTGTTGAGCATTATGACAGAATATGCCAGTACGTAGGCAGTATCTGCACTAGTAAATGAGTTAGGATTGCATTTACAATAGCGCTCTGCAAACTTTTCCATGATGCGGTCAATTTTCTGTGCTTCTCCTGGTAACCTGAAGCCTTGTAGGAAGAACCTTATTGATTCACCAAAATCCATAGATTTGAAATCAAATGAATCTACATAAGCATGCATGACTTTCAAAGCAAATTCCTCCCTTTCACCCAAATAATCACCGATCATGGTTTCATTCAGCCCAGAAGTGTTACTCTTCAGAAAAGAAGCCACCTCCTCCGGAGACTTGCCAACCTTTTTGGTGTTTATAAGAAACTCAATGCCTTTTGATGGCTTTCTGTTAAACAACGAGACACCTTTCTGCATATAATCCAGTAAAGCTGTCACTAAAACCAAGCTTTAGAAGAAAATGAGAAAACTGAACATATATTAATCAATTTGGATGCTAAATAATTATGTTGTACATGAAGACACAGTCATGCTCGATTCCAACTCAAAGCATCCACTAACCTGAAGTTCAATTTTGTAAGCCCGTCGTTGCTCAAGTGTAGCAGCATTTGATAATTCAGAATTCACTTCTTGCTGCAACTCACAATCAGGGACTGTTCCATCTTCCGCAGTCAGATTCGAAAAGCGTTCTAACGAAGTGTCACTCTTGAAGCTCTTACGCAAGACAGAATCACCTACTGTCAGCTTTTGGATGGCCAGCTTTTGGTCCATCCAACCTCCCATTGACTTAATGATGCTAACCAAACACTTTACTGATTCATGCCGGAAAGTAATATCCTGGACTGGAGACAAGGTTGAGGTTGAAGCAGGTGGCGGTCCTAGAGCTGTTTTCAGAAGGCCGTTGACAATCCTGCAAATATCTGAGGGAATTATAAGAGTTTTAATACATTTTTATTAAGTGCAACACACTAAGAAATAAAGAACAGAATTTTTAAGAAAACAAAATGCACAGAAGAGATGCTAAAGCAAGCTCTGAGAACAACACCAAATGACAGGTTCTTGAGTTGAGCTACTATCTTTGTGCAAAATTTGACAGAGCAGAATAGGTTCCTCATTTACAGATGATTTCACATATCACATATGAATGGATAACAAGATTATTTTAACACATTTTACTGAAGTGGGTTAACGAGGAAGAAAAGAATGTGAGTTAAAATGTTACTTTAGACATGAAGACGGAAGCCATGCAATCAGGTATGGACCTAGGTGTGCTAGGTGCAGTTTTACCCCTAGATTTTTAAAATCTCATATAATTTTACTAAATATAAAAATTTGCACCCCTTGCATAAAGTCATGTGTCCATCTATGCATGCAATTGGAACGCCAAACAATATTGGTGCTAGAGTTAATTCCCATGTTGACCTACTTTTTGCGAAAAAATTATGAAAAGTTTTCAAATTCATATAGGATTTCACAAATGATCGTTGAATGCTTGTATAGAAAATATGACATGATTAACACATTAGATAACATGAAAGCAGCAGTCATGTCAAACACTAGTATGAACAATTATTAGGGGCGACATACCTTTCAAATATGTTTGGTGAATCCACATCGCAGTCATAGTTCACAAATATATCAATGATAATCTGTGAATCTGCAGCAATCTTTTCCAGTAGGTTAAGGACCGTCATTTTTTGTACAAAACTTGGCTGAAGAACATTCTCTAGAACTCGGAGGACAAGCATGGGAAAGAATATTCCAATTTCATCTTTCAACCCTGTTCTATATTTCGTCAACAAGCTCATAAAAATAGAAGACTGGAGCTGGAAAATCGTCATCACTGACAATGCACTGTTTTTTAACAACGATAAGCAGAGAAACTGCTTAATTGCATTAAGAAACCTGCCATTTTGTATCACAGAAGATAAGAACACTAGAATTATTCAACTGAAGACTGCAGAAAAAATGAGTTATTTATCACCAATATACTACATGACATTTATTGACATAAAAAGCAAGATGATCATGTTTTTCGCGCATTTTTTCTCTTTTATTTATTTTTTGGAATAACTAGCAACAAGAATGGACCGAGGGGCTGAATGGCTTATAAAAGTGTTTTCTTTTTTGTTAAGCCACTGGTTTCCGATCCACTAGCCGACTAATTCATATCGTTCATCATGGGCCGACCCTTCCAACCTTCTTCATTCACAATGTCCAATTTTAAACTCTGACATTAATTAAGAGATCTAGTTTCTCATCCCACTAGACCAACCGGTTATTGTGCCCCTAAAAATTTTAAATTCCCTTAATTTTTTTAAAAAATTTAATTTAAACTTTTATTTTTTTTATTTTCTATTAACAATCTAATTTTACACCTAAAATTTTATAATTCTTTCACACCACCTTACATAAATCCTGCTAGCAGGCCAAGAACCGTGAGAAAGAGAAATCCAATAAGGCCCAAAGTAACAAACAACCATAAATATTTATTAAAATCAGAACCCAACGTGCATAAAGTATAAAAGTTACTTGCCTGACATTGGAGCGCCAAATGGAACCCCCATTGTCCATAACAACCTTGAGGAGCTCCAAAGACAGCGTCTTTCCTCTCAAAAGGATCTGATCATCATTCTCCTGAGAAGAAAACTTCATCGACAATTTACACAAATTCTTAAAAACAAGAAACCCGTCCTCCCTAATTTTACTAATCCCGCTAGAACCCGTTTCCGCCCCTTCCTTCGCCTCTTCCTCCCCAATCTCCTCCGCCTCCTCCCATTTCGACACCTTAAGTTCCACATGTTGCAACTCATGATCCTTACTCGGCTGCGAAAGCTTCAAATCCGGAACCCCTTCACTAGCGTTCATAACCTCGCTAACAAAATTCTGGCAATGATAAATCGAACTCCCTTCATTTAAAGTCTTATCAGTGAACTCTAAAAGCTCACTGACGAACACCGTTTTGATCGGAACATCGATGGAATCTTCCTCCGCTCGGGTGAATACAATTAGCATAATCTGCGCTAGAACGGACTTAGCACAGATCTGATTAGTCCCGTTTAAACCGCGTAAATATATGTTATAACAAGTTCTAACGACGTTAAGCAGGCAATCACCACGGACCAAAACGCAAGGGCATCGGATGGCGGAGAGCAAAACTCGTAACACCGCGAGCTCGAGCGATTCCTCGCCGATGCCGCCGACAGTGCAAACGCCTTCGACGATCTTGTACAGGATCGGATTGGATACGTTGTTATGGATCTCGCCGCAAAACAGGCCGAAGGAGAACAGTTTAAACGTGCATTCCATGGCGGGCTCGGCGACTTTGGCGTAATTTGTTTCCAAGGCGAGCTGGATCGGGTTGAGGACGAAGTTGGCGTCGGAAGACGAAATTCCGAGCAGCGGCGACGTCGGATCGGACAAGCCGTTGTCGGAGAGGGTCTCGAGCTTGTCTAGGGCGGCTTTGCATGAGGAAACGAGGTGAGTGTGCTTCCGCCACGCGGCGTTCTTGATGATCTTGTCGAGCGGCGGGCCTAGCACACGGCCGCACCGCGACGGTCCTCCGAGCGTTTGGGAAGCTAACATTGTCCGTTCACGTCGCTTCTGTAACGAACACCACCTTTATTCGATTAATTATGATTTTTTTTCTTCTTCTTTCCAGATCTCTGAAGATCTGATCCGAAGTTTTAACTGAAATGCGAATTCACTAGGAAAAAAATTCAAAATGCAAATTCATTAGAAATCAAACAAAATTACAGATTAAAGGAGAAAATTAGAGATGGATTAAATGAAGGAATCAGCATTTTTGTTTAGTTTTGTTTTATTTTGGACAATGACTAATTCTTCTCCAGGAGTATTTGAATTTGATTTGGCTGAGGGAGGGGAAGCCGAGCCGATACATCGGGTTTTATGGCTATTTAATTACTCACATTCTCTCTGTCTCCACTAAATCTTACGTTTATTTTTAACTATGCACAATTTTCTTTAATTTCATTATTTTATTTATATATATTACCAAAAAAATTAAATATTATTACAATATTAAACAGTAATGTATGTTGCGTGTGCCGTCTTTGAAAAGACTAAGAAAGTTGAACATATGCTACTCTTGCATATTCAAAAAATATACTATATTTTATTTATTCAATTATAAAAAAAATGTTTAAACAACAATAATATAGACATAAATATTGATTAAATTATTGTGAGATTTCATAAAATATATTAAATTTTTATGGTGAATAATATTATTTATTGTATTTGATATTTAGAATGAATAATTTTTGAAAATTTATTATCAAATGAAAATGGTCACATAATATCATTCAAATACCGTAAAATAATTTCTAAACATAATTTATTTCATTTTTTAAAAATATATTAAAGTGAAACAAACATACCTTAAATAATATTCTCTAACTATGTAACAATTACATAGCTTGACTAAGTGATTGATTGTTGACTTAACCCCAAGTCTCAAGTATTTAGACTAAAACGAAGTTGAAATTGATAGTATGTTTAATGGTAAGATGATGACATGTATTTTGAGTTAAATTTATTAAATTATTTAGACTAAAATAAGTTCAAATTGATAGTATTTTCAAACACTAAAAGTTAAATTTATTGTTTTTTAATTAGAATCAAATTAATAAAATATATAATTTTTAGGTACTCAAATTGTTATTATATCATACCACTTTAAAAAAAACATATGTGAAGTTTTTTTTTCTTCTATTTTTCCTGTCATGTGTCATATTTAGCAAATCTCAAACTCTAAGCTATAGATTTAAATTAGGACCCTAGAACATAAACATTAAATAAAACACAAACGATGTTAGAGTTCTAATTGTAAAAAAAGAAAAACAATGTCAATACATGAAATAATTCCCTTGAATATCCCTAAAATCAAATTTAATTTAATGTCTTATTTGTATAAAATCACAACGATATAATTATAAATCGAGTTATCTCATATCTTTGGGATTAGGGACGGATTAGTATAGAAGTTTGGAAGCTGTGATCTTCCAAATTTTTATTAGAAAATATAGTGATATTTTTGGAAATTTCTATGTAATTTGATAAGCACTCTTGAGCACCACTAACGATGAGCACTGTTGAGCACTGTTAAATTAGTTTATAAAGATTTTAAATTTAAAGGATTGAACGTATAATTATAAATTATTTAAAAATTTAAAGATAAATTATTTAAAATAAAGAGTAAACTACATAAATGACCATCATACTATTGATAAAGTTGTGATTTGACCACCATGCTTTTTTTCTAAGCAATTAAACCACCAAATTATTTAATTGGTTGCAATGTGACCACCGGTCGTTAGAAACTGACGGAAGGAGTGACGTGGCAATTAGTAAATTTGATATAATTACATATTTGGTCCCCCGCTATTTGTACATTTTATCAATTTGCCCCTAGTTTTAATAAATAAAATAATTTGATTATTTAATTAGGCGGTGACACGTGTCACTGGTTCTTTTATTATGTTATTAGCTATCAACTAATATAATCCGCTATCAGCTATTCACTAATTGTTAAACATGGCTTATATATTATTTTTTCAAATCTTAATTTCTGATACCGTTTGAGATAACTTCTATATGTGGTTGTTGATTTGATAAAAATAAACCTTCAAATTCGTGAAATAAAAGCGAGCTTTCTTATGCCAAATTTTGTAGACTTTTTTAGTCATTTTTTTTTTGTAAACTTTCCTAATTAGTTTCCTGCATTTTGACCTTCAGTAAATTAGGGTTTATAAATGGTAAGAAGTTAAATGGATTTTTTAATATATTCTAATTCTGTAACAGTCAACTGGTTTAATTTGTTGATAAAAACATATTAATTAACATTAAAGGTAAATAAATAACAAATTAACAATGACTCAATCTCTAGCAGGCAAACAGCCTATAAAATTGGACCATACATTCATGTTCAAGTGCTCACTACACTAACAGCAACATCAAGAATTGAAACCCTAATTAACCAGATGAACCAGATGGAGAAGACTACTCTGATTTTCGTTGGTATCGTCGCCTGCATCGTCTCTTTTGCTTCGGCAACTCCGGGAATCGCCACCTTTTATACGAGTTATGTTCGTAAGTATTGTACTCTTTCTTTAATTTTTTGAGGTAGCATTTGAGAATTTGGATTTTACACATTGTCATTGTTGGTACTTGGTAGCATCTGCGTGCTTCGGAAACACGCCCCAAGGTAACATGATTGCGGCAGCCGGTGATGCACTGTGGAATAACGGGGCGGTGTGCGGGAAAACGTTCACCGTGACATGCACCGGACCCCGGAATCCCGTACCGCACCCCTGCACCGGTAAGAGTGTAACTGTGAAGATAGTTGATCATTGTCCGGGATGCCAGTCAACTATCGATCTTTCTCGGGAAGCCTTTACTATTATTGCCAACCCCGTTGCCGGAATCATCAACATCGACTACAAGCAGTATGCATAACACATTTTCCTTATCACCTCCATTGATTCTTCGATTCGAAGTTCCTTTGTTTAATGCAATAACACCATATTCTCTTCTCTTTTTTTTGTGTTATTTTTTTGCAGGATTTGAAAAGTTTTGGCAATGCAAAGACTGATGTCTGATGATATTTAGGGATCAGAGACAAGTTTTTTGTTGTAATGAAATAATATTTACGTTTGTAATAAAGAGATGAAATTAGAGTTTTTTTTTTGGAATAATATACCTTTGCTTTGCTTCAGAAAAATGAATTGTTTTTTTTTCTTTCAATTATACAATAACGAATTTAAAATTAAAATTAATTATTTTTGTATACTTTTTATCATAATTTGGAGAACAATTTAAAATTTGGATCATAGTTTGGAGGTGTATAGTGTGATTGGCCCTTTCTTTTCTATAACAAAAGGACAAGTTAATTATACGTATGTCCCTAAACTTTAACCCTCATTACAAATTGGTCACTTAACTTTAAAATATTCCAATTACATCCCCTAATTGTATCTCTCATTCTAAATTGCTCCTCAAACTTTTAAACATTTCAATTTTATCATGTGTGTACTGATAGTTTAGGGGTGAAATTAGAATGTTTAAAAGTTTGGAAAAAAGTTTAGAATGAGAGATATAGTTTAAGAATGAGATTGAAATGTTCAAAATATTGGGTGCAATTTACAGCGAGTATCGTAGTTTGAGGATAAAATTAAAATATTCAAGAGTTTTAAGGACAAAAATCCAAAGCAAAAAGGAGAAGGCAACGTTTTCAGGGTCACCAATGGTGGGCTGAGAAGAGATGAGGCCCCAACGCGGGCCTGAACCATAAGACAACAAAAGTTCGGGAATTCGGTTTCTTCTTTGTTCACGCATTTTAATTCCAAAAAGAAAATTTGTTCTTTTCCGGCGATTTGCCGATTACCAATACCTTGCATTGATACGGCGAAACACCGTTTGCCGGTCATAGTTTAGGGTTTTCATTCGATGTTCGATCAAATCAGCTGAAGATTGATTTTGGCAGTAGCTAAGAGTTGTGTTGTTCACTTGAAATTTTTACAAAGATGTCGCTGAGAATCAAGGCGGTGGTCGATAAGTTCGTGGAGGAGCTGAAAGAGGCGTTGGAAGCCGACATACAGGACCGGATAATGAAGGAGAGGGAGATGCAAAGTTACATCGAGGAACGCGAGCGTGAAGTCGCCGAGCGTGAAGCCGCCTGGAAGGCCGAGCTCTCCCGCCGCGAGGTCTGCTTTCTTTTTCCTTTGCCCACTTTAAAAAAAATGAGGATTTTTTTTTCTAATGAGTTAAGATTTTCTAATATTCATGGAAAGTGAGGTTTATTAGTATGAATATTGAGGAGGGTATTTCGATATCGAACTCATTAGCTGACTAGTCCAGATTGGTAATATTCGCTAGGAGTGACTGTTCAACCCAATTTGTTCCGTTTACGGCATCCGTATTCGAATGTTAGACCTTGCTTAAAGGATTTAGTGCCTCGTCGCATCCCCATATGCCTTGGAAGTAATGGTTTGTAGGAATAGGTCCATTCATATGTGTTGGCAATGTATATGCTTTCAGCCAGCCAAAATGATGATGACAAATGCATATGAGCATCTAATGTCTTGATTATCGATCATACTGTTCGATCGCTATCCACTATGTTTTTGAAGTTTTTGTGTCCAAACACCGTGCCTGGCGTGTGTACATCAGTACTTTGATATAGGGATATGATACATTAAAGCCCTTCCAAATACATGGAAAACTTTAGAATTTCGAATATGTTTGTGTCAAACACGTATTCGTATCAGACACTCGTATTTCAGTCCAAGTATCACAACTCCTTTGACGGGGCACGTTGCTGATTTGCTAAATTGCTCATGGAATTATTGTTGTTAGTGTTGCTTCTTCTTTATTTAGTCATTTTAAGTTTGAGTTGTCTCTTCATAGGCTTTTGGCATGCATTTATCTTCATTTAATACTCGAATCGAAGTGGTAGTTCTTTTATAAATGACTTTGATTAATTCATATCCATAAAGGGAATCCCAATTCTAAACTCATCTGTAGAAATACAGTCACTGTCATAATGTTGTTTCTAGTACTTTTATTATGCACATGAATGATTAAATGTATCGGTGTCGAGTTAGACAATCCAAATCCAAACTCGTCGTGCTTCGATTACCTGCAGATGCATGGTCTCTGGTTTAATGGAATTTCCAATATGTTCAGTACGCACATGAATGATTCGAACATAATGGCAGTATAGAAAGTTACATCATAGTTGCATAAGTGTGTACTTGTGTGTCCTCTTGCTGTTGCTCGACTAGTTTTTGTTCTTCGGAACATAATTTTTTTTCTTCCAGGCAGAGATTGCCCGACAAGAGGCTAGGCTAAAGGCGGAGAAAGAAAACCTCGAAAAAGAGAAGAGCGTCTTAATGGGAACAGCATCGAATCAAGATAACCAAGATGGGGCACTGGAAATCACCGTGAGTGGCGAAAAATACCGATGCCTCAGGTTCGCAAAGGCAAAGAAATGAGGCTTCTATAAAGAAGATGAAGAGGCTTTGATCTAGATTTGTTGCAGCCAGTTTGCTTTTTTAGAATCTTAATTCATTCTATTTGCATTGGTAATTATATATACATATGTAGGTTTGCTTTAAGATACATCCTATTGACAGTATACAGTACATGTACATGATTCAATTCTCAATGTTCAAAAGCAAAAGAAAAAAGTTGTTTTTGATCAACCAAAATAACGAGGTTGCCATATATTTTACAGTTCGATATGTAATTTATTGATTAATTAATTCGAATCAGATACTACAGAGACCTGTTATAGGGTCTATAATCTAAAATCTAAAGTCCTAGCGCTAAAACTCTAAACCAAAAAATTTAATGCTAAATTATATACCTGCAACTTAAACTTCTAAATTATAAATTCTAAACTTTATCTTTAAACCTTAAATATAACAAGATTGTGACAATGTGTATTAAAATTTTTATCAAAGATTATTGTATTATGTATTTTAATATATTTAACCCTTCTACTATAATTTGATCAATTTACTTTTTGAATTCTGCTTTTTTAATCCCGAAGTCGAATCTTTTTGGTAACCCTTCTATTTAATTTGATGTGATTTTTAAGGGATAATTACATTTTTAGTACTCACCTTTACCCGTTTTCCTATTTTGGTACTCTACCTATTTTTTTGGTAAAATAATACTTAAGGTTACGTTTTGTTTCTATTTTGGTACCCCACCGTTAAAAAATTAACAGAAGACTAACTAGGAGTGAGAAAATCACATGTGGCATGCTGCCACATCATTTTCTCTCTCCTAGTCAGCGTGCCACATCAACAAAAATCATGAAAAAGCACATGTGGCATGCTGACTAGGAGAGAGAAAATGACGTAGCAGCATGCCACATGTGATTTTCTCTCTCAGAGTCAACCTTTCGTTAATTTTTTAACGGCGGGATATCAAAATAGAAACAAAACATAACGTTAGGTACTATTTTGAAAAGAAAAATAGGTATAGTACCAAAATAGGAAAACAGTTAAAGGTATGGTACTAAAATTATAGTTATCCCTTTTATTAACCTGCGTTGTCATGACATATATACTACATCATTATTTTATACAATTGGACAAGTATTGTATCTTTTTATATTTAATAGAAGAATGTCAAAACATGAACAATTCAAAGTTAGGTAATTAAATTTTAAAAAATAAAGTTTAGGGACCAAATTAGGAATAAGAAAAAAATCAGTGATGATTTATAATATATCATATTAGTATCTAAAGTATACTATTTTTTTTTTATTTTGGTACCTCAAGTATTTTTTTGGTCAAAATAAGTACCTAAAGTATATTTCTTGGTTAAATTAGGTACCTAAAGTATACATTTTGGTCAAAATAGGTACCTAAAGTATTTTTCCGTCAGAGTAAGTACTTAAAGTATATTTTTTTTGGTCAAAATAAGTACCTAAAGTATATTTTTCGTTAAAATAGGCACATAATGTATTTTTAATGGATTAATATCCTATACACAGGCGGTGGAAACTAAAAGTTTCCACAAGCGCCTTAGTTTTAGGGTATAGGGAGTTAGTTTAGGGTATAAGGTTTAGGGATTTAGATGTATGGGTTTAGAATTTAGGGATAGTTGTTTCAATTTAGGGTTTATGGTTATAATTTAGAGCATAGGTTATGGTTTAGTTTTTAGGGTAATATGGTGAGGATTTAGGTTTTAACCTATAAACCCTAAATTATAACTATAAACCTTAAATTGAAACAACTATCCCTAAATTCTAACCCACTGCACCTAAACCCCTAAACTCTATACCCTAAACTAACTCCCTATACCCTAAAACTAAGGCGTTTGTGGAAACTTTCAGTTTCCACCGCCTGCGTATAAAATTTTTATCCTTTTTTAATTAGGGTAATTATTCTATACACAAGTGCTTGTGGAAACTTTTTTACACAATTGCCTTAGTTTTAGGAGTTAAGGATTCTGTTTAAGGTTTAAAGTTTAGGGGTTTAAGGTAATAGTTTTGATTTTAGAGGTTGTTGATAGAATTTTGGATTTAGGGTTTATAGGCTAAAACCTAAATCCCTACCCATATTACCTTAAAACCTAAATCCTAATTTCTAAACCCATACACTAAAACCCCTAAACTCTAAACTTGAAACCCTATAATTGAGGCGTTTGTGAAAACAAAACCGTTAGTGTATAGGATTATTTTAATTAATGTCACGTGACAATTTTTAGAAACCTATATAAAAAAATATGTACACTTTAAGTACCTATTTTGACCTAAAAATAGTTTCGATACATATTTTGACCAAAATAATATACTTTAGACACTTACTTTGACGAAAAGATACTTTATGTACCTATTTTGACCAAAAATTATACTTTAGGTACCTAATTAACAAAAAAAATATACTTTAAGTACTTATTTTGACTAAAAAATACTTTAAGTACCAAAATGACAAGGTTGGTATACTTATATGTATATAAGCCTTTATAAATTTATCATTTTTAATTTTTTTTCCAACCCAACCCGAACCGTGTGGCCCGGTCCACCTCTAGCTGGTATAACACTCACCACCAACTGTCACAGTCCAAATTTTCCCTTAGAAAAAGGGAATAAAAACAGGCTGTAATGGAGTTGTGAGAACACTAACATTTCATTTCCCTCTCTTCTTTCTCACGGCAGCAACGCCGCCGCCGCCACCTCCCTTTACCCATTTCTCGTTTCTCGCCGTAGACCTCCAACCATGAGCTCCATCATTCAAAGCTTCCAAAAAAGCACTTCACTCCCCGTCTCGCAAACCGAATCCAGAGACCACCACCCAGCAGCCTCCGGTCCAGGGCTGCTACGACGGCGGATCTCCGCTCTGTCCCTCAAATTACAACCCGCCTCTTCACCGGCGCAATCATGGACGTTCCCCAGGTCAAAATCGCTGTCTTCCATGGGAGAATACGCCGGCAGCTCGATCAAAAAATGGTGGGACTGGGGCTGGTCTTGGATTCTCTCCAAAAAACCCATGTTCGCTAAAGACATCGAGTTGAACGAAGAAGAAACCCGGATCCTCGGGTGCCACAACAAAGGCAGCTGGAGGCATGTGTTTTACAAAGTCAGATCTGAGATCAGAAAACTCGCCGGATCTGATCATAAAGTTGGCCTCCCACAAACTTGCAGGTACAATCCTCTAGATTACTCCAAGGATTTCGACGACGGAAAGAGTTATACCTATGGTTGAACTTCGTGGAATTCGAATTCCACCGCCGTCAATAAATCTCCATTGCTTCCACATTTTCAGATCAAAAGAGACGGTGGAATTCTGGGTTTTTCCTTTGTTCTTGGTTTAAGCTTTAATTAATTTGTTTACAAAATATAATGCAAATGTTGTGTTATAAACATTATTAGCTACGGAAAATGGGTTGTCGCTATTTTTTTTGCAGGTTTCAATTGTAAGAGTATTGTATTGTATTTATTTATTTATTTATTTATTTGTGTAATGTGAAATTTATTTATTTATATTGTATTTAAGCAAATTAAATGAAAAAAAGCCCATTTCCAATTCACATAAGCCTAGATTTTTGGTTGCATGAGATTGAATTTCTAATATTTAGTGTTGATTTTTGTAATTGAGGTGTAATTTTGATAGTTATTATACCTAAAATATATATTGGGACGCTTTCTCTATAAGCGTCGGTGCAAATATTGCATGGACCAGAATTGTAATGTCCAGGCTAGCACATGAAGAGAAGAACTTTTTGTCACTAAACCATGTCCCATGTGATCTTTTTTTATATATTCTGGTATTATATTCCCGTAATCCATGAAACCAAACCGAAGACACCACCATATGTTGCCAAAAATAAATTACTATAGTGTTATTTGCGACGGTTTTTCAGTATTGTCGGTAAAAAAAAGCATTTTTAGCCAGTTTTCCCGAGCCAAAGCATCTTGAATCATGCAGAAAAAGTGTCGGTGCATAGATTTGGCTTTTATCAAGACAATCTCACTGTTTGTTTTAGTTCTCTAATAAAGCTATAATTTTGTTTCTACGAGGAGTTCTATAGTCACGTGGAGCCCTCGTATTACCGACGAATTGGACGTGTATATTTTTCTTCTGTCGGTTTGAGAAGTAGTTAGCCGTTGGTAGTAGGATGGAAACTCATAGTTTTACCAATAAAGTTTGTGTAATAACCAAATATATTGCACTTGAAAGAACATGAATTTAAATTTTAAAAATAATATTGTTAAGAAAAATAACTACGGATTTTAAATGTGAATCGTAAAGCGAATAAAATAATAATAATTTTATCATTTTAAACCATAAATTTATGATTTTAGTAGAGATTTAATTTTAGATTTTAAAGTTCAAATATGTGTGTTTGTATTAATTTTTTTACACTATAGTGTATCAAATGCTAACTCTCAAAATATCATTTTTTTAACAATCCTTTATTTTACCATCGGTTTAATTCGAACCGATCCGATGCCGATAACGGAGGAACCTACTCGGGACTTTCGCCTATAAATGCAGGCTTGCTGATAACCCAAGGTTATATTTTCATGGCAATAAAAATGTTGGGATATAAAGCTGAAAACTGAGTTTCAAAGCACAATTATCTGCAAATCCTTGAAAAATCAACACAAAGAACATCAATTAAAGACACGACTAACGACATCGTAATCTAAATAACTTTAACACTTCCACACACCTGAAGTTTACAGAACCTACGATCGGTCGAATATGGCAATTCATAAACCAATAGCATCTCACTAAACACTTGAACAAAGAACCTTCCACAATCGAGCATGCGAGGAACCAGAACCGTTTCCCGAATGCTTTGTCACGGATCATCATCTTCTGGGTTGGCTGTACAATCTGTGTATAAGTAGAGGTCAGTACCATATAATTCGAGGAAGGTTAAACGGTCCGGTAAGGGTAGAAGTGGACCTCAGTCTTTTAGAGAAATCAAACAGTCTGAAAACATGGGTGCAGAAGCCTCTTTCGATCCTTTTAATGATAATGCAACACCGATACAACAATATCGGAGTTTTTCAATTATTGTAAATCACCGTAGGTTTTCTACGGTATCTTCACCATTAATTCTACAAGGCAAGTTGCTTTATTTTACTTGTGGTTCAACTATCCCGAATATATATATATATAAGAAGCTAGACAGAAGATACCTGTACATGATGTGCGTGGCTGGAAATTATAGAGCACCGGGGGCATCTCTCATGCTTATATTCAGACTGTTTCGCATGGTTCGTCTACCGATGCCTGCATTGCCTTTTTGCATCATCGCAACAAATTCACCATAATCGATTCTTCCATCCTGAAAAAGAAAAGAAGCAGTGTCAGAAAACTGAAACTTAATCAGCAAATTAATGGAAAAAGAAATATTCGATCTGAGGGGACGGTGCAGAGAGGATCAAGGGTGCGCTAGCAAAATCCCCATGCCTTCGTCTCATGCTTATATTTAGGAACCATAATGTATGTTATTATTACCAGAACCGCGCTCAATCATATAAGAAAACAACTATAAAATTCAATGGAATAGTTAACTAGCCCGAGAAAATTGTTACCATCCAGTCATTAAGGTAAGATGACTTACATTATCTTGATCAACTTCTTTAATTATATCCTCAAGCAGAACATCTGTCATGTTATGCTCAGCACAAGCTTGCTGAAGCTCATCAACAGTAATATAGCCACTTCCATCCTTATCAAAGTATCGGAATGCCGCAACGAGATGCTCCTCACGCTCTAGTTTGTTAAGGTGTACCGTTGCAGCTATAAATTCTCCATAATCAATGGTCCCACTATTGTCAACGTCAGCCTGAGAAGAAATAAATGAGGTCAGATGATTCCGGTGCAAACATGCAATTAATACAGGAAATAACGTAACAAGCAGTGCGACAACACAAGTCGTTTAAGTTATTTTCACCCTTGTACAAAATACATCCACAAACATGAGGGAACAAGAATGCTGCATCCCTCACAAATTCATGAACACGTATGAGACGATTAGAGAAAAAGAAAAGAAAGGAATGAATTATTCAAAAAAGAGGAAGAGGACGAAAAATAAGATAAAAGGAAAATGAACCGAATATTTAGCTATCCGCTTCAAAACAAACTTACTGCATCCATAAGGTCCCTTATCTCTATATCTTTCAAGGTAGAGCCATATCTTCGTAAACCAGCTTTGAGTTCATCAAATGTGATTGCGCCACTGTTATCAGTATCCATAGACGTAAACATTTCTCTCAAACCAGCAATCTCCTCCTCGGAGAGACTTTCAGCTATCACCTGATAGTAGAAAAAGGGCAGAGAATGTTTAAATCCAACATGAAGTTCCAATGTTCCATGTTGGACTGAGGCAGAGAAATATTCGGGGTGGGGGGGGGGGGGGGGGGGGGGGACATATTAGGCATTCGTGGCACGAAGATAACATTGTTTGATATATTAGACAGGATCCTTCTTCTGCATATACATCCTCACAATGCGCAGACTGATACACAGATGCAGACTCGGGAACATACACAACTCGAGAATCTTACCCGTAAAGCCATCTTCTTTAGTTTATTCATTGCTGAGAATTGTTTGAGGCGAGAAAGTACAGCTGGATCCAGTGCCCTATCAGGAGCAACCCCATTCTCACAAATCCAAGGATGACCTATACGATTCAAAAGACAAAGATACCACAATTTGATCTTTATTTCATTAACAGCAACTTAGATAATAAACAGAGAGGCAGTATGTATGACATACATAATACTTCGTGAGCAGTCAGCCGTTCTGAAGGTCGAGAACATAACATCTTTCGGATTAAGTCCTTTGCACTGTCAGATATCAAGGGCCATGGGTCTGAATCGAAGTCAATGTGTCCTTTTAACACTGCATCAAATATCCCTTGCTGTGATTCTAAGAGAAGACAGAAAAAAATTTCGTAAGTATAAGAATCACTTAAAAACTCATTAAGGTACATAACCATAAAACACTATAATACCTGCCCAAAATGGCGGCACTCCACTTAGCAGTATATAGAGTATAACTCCCGCAGTCCATACATCGGCTTCTGGTCCATAATTCTTGAGCAGTACTTCAGGAGCAACATAATATGGGCTTCCAACCACGTCGGTAAAAACTTGGCCTAACATAGTAAACCATACATTATGTTAATCAACCTGATTCGAGAAGAAATCGGTTTCATTATATTCTAAAGGGAGCCAAATTACCAAATTACTATGCGACTCACAAAAATAAGAAATTTTCTCGCTTAATTATTACAAATGTGTTCTTCGCTGTCACCCTTTAATAGGCATTCATAACATACACCCGATAAGGTAGTAGGCATTAAGTTTCAATGTTCGGGACTAAACGAGGAACACGTAGCGGATTAAATGTGTCATAAAAAAATCTCCATTAACTAATTGGTGTATGCTCCAGCCTCAAGCTACTTATGTCGCAACATTTAGTTCCGTACCTGGTTTAAAGAAGACAGAGAGTCCAAAATCAATGGCCTTGAGAGAGAAATCATCATCTTTGTTGACTAACAAGAAATTCTCAGGCTTCAAATCTCTATGCATAACCCCGAGCGAATGACAAGCCTCGACGACCCCAACAATGATCTTAGTCAATTCAGCTGCCTTCCTCTCGGAGTAATGCCCTCTCTGGATAATACGGTCGAACAATTCACCTCCAGAGCAAAGCTCCATCACAATATGCACATACAAAGTATCCTCATATGCGCCTTTAATCGTCACAATGTTCTTATGACCAGCCAAATGGTGCATTATCTGAATCTCCCTCCGAACATCCTCCACATCCTCTCTGGAGATCAACTTCCTTTTGGATATCGACTTACAGGCATACTCGATTCCCGTGGAGATCTCGGTACACAAGTAAGTAACCCCAAACTGTCCTTGTCCTAGCTTACGACCCAAAGTGTAAAGGTCACGGATGTTGGGAGTCTTGTGACCCAAAACATAGTACGTCTGGTGATCGATACCGCGTCTCATGTTGCCGTTGTCTTTCTTGTTGGTGGGGCTAATGAGAGGCAAATTGGGGTCCTTTTTGGTGGTTTCTTTGGAGAATTCTTGGGCAATAAGTTGTTGAGAGTTCACAGTTGAAGGCGAATAATCGGTGGAATTCGATCGGCTGGAAGAAGTATTAGCAGCGGTGCGGTTCGAAGAATAAAACTTCCCCTTGAAAGATCCACGGCAAGTATTGCCCATGAAACAATCAATAATTCCCCCACAACACTATTTTCCTCATCCAATGATACCTTATCAATTTACACTGAAACAACACAAAACAGTAAAAAAAACGTAAACTTTCAATAATCCCAGAAATTTTCAAGCAAACCCCAGAAATCCAAGCATCAAAACAACCCCATATCAGATCAGAGCACCAAAATTAAAAAGAAAAAACACAAACTTTTCAGTAATTTGCAATCAACCATAAAAGGAAAGTGAAGTAAACAAAGTCAACACTTCTCTAAACTAAAAAAAAAGATATCAAACTGCCAAAAGATCTAAACAAACATAGCAATCAATGTAAGAAAAATGGAGAGAAAGATCAAGTACCAGTTTTGGAGTGAAAAAAGGGCAAAACTTTTTAGATGATTCAAGAAAATGGCTGCTGGAGAAGCTAATAAAAACACAACCTTTAGAACCAGCTGTGTGATGGGTGTTTTTTTTTTATGTTTAAATGCGGAATTTGTTGTTATTTTTGGTGCGTACAGTTTCTGAGAACCATCGTGCTCGATGAGTGCTGACCAGCTAACTTTCCTCCCTTTTCCTCCTTCTTTCTTTCGCCTTTTTTTTCCAGCAAAAAACGCGGCTTTCTATTTCTTTTATTATTATTACCAGTGATATATGAGGAGTATATCGGCAATCGGTGCAGGTAGGTTTAATTCTGAATTCCAAACCTCTATTTTAAGAAATTGGTGGTTTGATCTTTCTATTTTAATTTATTAGAATTTGATCATAATTCACTAAAACTGCATGGTAGTTAGAACCTAACTGATAAAGCTAAGCAAATAGTTGGTTAAATAAAATCAACGCTTATATATCATATTAGTATCAAAAGTATACCAACCTTTTTTATTTTGATAACTCAAGTATTTTTTGGTCAAAATAAGTATTTAAAGTATATTTTTTGGTTAAATTATGTAATTAAAGTATACATTTTGGTCAAAATAGGCACCTAAAGTATTTTTCCGTCAGAGTAAGTACTTAAAGTATATTCTTTGGTCAAAATAAGTACCTAAAGTTTTTTCTGTTAAAATAGACACATAATGTATTTTTTAATTAGGGTAATTGTTCTATACACAAGCGCCTGTGGAAACTTTTTTACCCAAGTGTTTTAGTTTTAGGGGTTAGGGATTTTGTTTAAGGTTTAAAGTTCAGGGTTTTAAGTGTAGTAGTTTTGAATTTAGAGATTGTTGATAGAATTTTGGCTTTATGGTTAAATTTTAGGATTTATATGCTAAAACCTAAATCACTACCCCTATTACCCTAAAAACTTAAACCTTAACCCTAAACCCTAGTTTCTAAACCCATACACTAAAATCTCTAAACTCTAAACTTGAAACCATATAATTGAGGCACTTGTGGAAACAAAACCGTCAGTGTATAGGATAATAATCCTTTTAATTAATGTCACATGACAATTTTTAGGAACCTACATTAAAAATATGTATACTTTAAGTAACTATTTTGACCTAAAAAATAGTTTAGATACCTATTTTGACCAAAATAATATACTTTAGATACTTATTTTGACGAAAAATATTTTAGGTACCTATTTTGGCCAAAAACTATACTTTAGGTACCTAGTTTAACCAAAAAGTATACTTTAGGTGCTTATTTTGACCAAAAAATACTTTAAGTACCAAAATAAAAAGGTAGGTATACTTTAAGTACTAATATGATATATAAGCCTAAAATCAATTCGAATTAGTTTAATTGGTTTTTTTTAATTTTCAGTTTATTTGGTTGTTTATACGGTTTCAACAATTTAATAAGTTCGCTTATTGATTTTGGAAATTCAGATCAATTAAAACAAAGAGTTAATTGCACACACATCCCTAAATTATAGTCTTCATTTTAAATTGGTTCTCAAACTTTTAAACATTCTAATTCCATCCTTAAACTATGTTCTTTATTCTAAATCGGTCCCCACACTTTTGAGCATTCCGGTTTCATCCTCAAACTATTACTCTCATTCCAAATTGGTCCTCAATCTTTTTGAATTTTCTAATTTCTTCTCCAAATTATTAGTATATGTTAACCATATCTTATGTTAATAAAACCACTATAAAAATTGATAATTGCCATGAAACACTGATGTGTATTATGTAATAACATGATGTGATATAAACGATAATTTGATGATAAACTTGAAATATTCAAAAAGTTTGGGGACCAATTTAGAATGATGGTCATAGTCTAGGGATGAAAATATAACATTTAAAAGTTTAGGGAATAATTTAAAATGAGACACATGGTTTGGGGATGAAATTGAAACACTAAAATATTTATGGACTAATTTAAAATAAGAATCATAGTTTAAGGATATATGGTACAAAATCACTATAAATAAAGAAAGTTCAATTGAAAGACTCATCACCATGATAAACATTTATATTATCTTACCAGTTTAGTCAATATTGGTCTAGTTAATTCGACATCGTTTGGTTGGTATGACGAAAATTCTATTAAAAATAAAAATTGATATGACGAGTTTTATAAATTTTTATTTTTTATGAAACTTATCATACCAATTAGACGAATTACGGCATCAGATGCTAGATCGAGAATTAATTTTTTTATATTGGATCCGTAAATAATTAAAAAAAACGAAATTTTTTGGTAAAATAACCGACTGTCGTCCTTTTTCTCTCAAATGTTGGAGAATCGCGACAACGTTGGAGTTTGTAGTTACAGTCATTTGATTGGCACGTGTTGTTCACGCGGATAAAACGGTTTATGGGTTTACGACATGCGTTGTAAGGTCGTTTTGGTCAAATTTTATTGCAGTCTTGGAACTAGCAGCTTTGAAGTTTGAACTATGAAGTTTAGCCGTGCATGCCAACTTTTACTTTGACTAATTTACCCTTTTTGTTTCACTCGTTGACCTTTTGCGCTGTAGTTCAGAATAAATAGAAGATTTATTTGAATAGGCTAATTACACCGCACAACCCTTGAACAATGCAATAGATTGTAAATCGGCCCATGAATTTAGAGATCTTTTAATCGAATTATCAAAGTATCAATATCGTATCAAATACAAATATTTTTTCAAAAAAGGACTTACATAAATAATGCAAAGTTTGGACCTAACATATTTTAAAAATACGGTAAATCGCGGGGTTGGTCCAAGTAGCAAGTAGTTTGGTATCGCTTGAGTAAGTCTCATGTTCGAGGTCTTGTGTATGCAAAAAATCTCTGTTGGGAGACTCACTAATTAAAATCAAGTGTGCGACGTGGATCAGTCCGAATCAGTCAAGACAAAACCTTAAAGAACCGGAATACCAACAAAAAAACTTGATTATATGGTTTTGAAGCATAAGAATTAATTTAAAGTTTATACTTTATAAGGTTTTTCCATGTGCTAAGGTTGCCCAAAAAGTCAATGACTGAAATAGTAGAACAATTTCTTTCTTTTTTTTCTAATTTTAAATTTTGTTTTAAAGCTTTTCCTAGAAAACTTAGCAGCTAAGAATATCCGAATTATATACTTTTATAATAAATAAATAAATTTGAAGTTTATTATAGCAAAGTTGTCTTATTGGATAAATGGGATCCGAGAACATGAATTTAGACAGAATCTAACAGTGGAATGGAATTAATTAAAATGATAGGTGCACATGAACATGAACATGATTTTATCTTCTTGATTATTAGTTAATAATTTTATGAATAATAATTAATAAATTTTATATTCTTTAAATCTTTTTTAATTAATTAAACCAACAAAGTTGTATCATTACAACCTTAATCATTACAGCCACTTAGAATATCACAACACTTTATAAAAATACAATACAATGATAATATATAGGAGTATATAAAAGTAACACTTCAATAATTTAATTATAAATTTAAAAATAAATATATTATTTTTTATAAAAAAAATAACAATCGCGTCATTCAATTGTAGTTAGTAAACTTTAGATTCGTAGATGGGACTGATACTTATGTTTATAAATATAAAAAAAATCATTTTTTTTTATCAAAAATGTATAATTTTATTGCCGGAAAATCATACAAAATGCATGTACACGCGCCTCATTAAAAACCTCCCTACATCCTAAATGGAGGAAAAGAGTACGACGTGTATATGCGAGCGCAAACGAAAACAACACGAACAAGTAAAAGTACCCGAAACACAACAAAGACCTTTCCCCAATCCCTTTCGCACTGCCGCAACCCACACCCTGAACGTCACAAAGCAGACTGCTACACACCCCCAAGACTGCCCCCCAGCTCCTAAGCACGCCACCCCACTCCTATAACGCCCAGCCCTTCCACGCACCCTCCTCTCCTAAGCCGCGACCTCCCCCCAACATTCCTACAAACTTCGACCCCCAACTCGCAACCACCTCCCTTGGTCCACACCCCCTTTAGCCAACATATCGGCCACACCATTTCCCTCACGTAAGACATGTGCAAAACATATATTCGACATTATCCTACACGCATCATCAATCGCGCGAAACCACGGCCACATTTTCCATGGCCTCTCTTCCCGCTGCTCCACCCATGCCAACGCTACTTTCGAATCTGATTCTATAATTATCGACCGAGCGTTAGGCTTTAATTCCATCAAAAAATCAATCGCTGCCACTATTGCGCAAACCTCAGCCAGATTGGAATCCATCACGCCTAAAGGCCCTGCAAACATTGCCAAAATCACACCATGTTCATCCCGCAACACCCCTCCGCAACCCGCAGCACCAGGCTTACCCCTCGCAGCCCCATCTACGTTGAATTTCAACGTTCCCCTTGCCGGTGGTATCCATGACACAACAGGCCGCTGCACTCTCCTAACCGTGGAAGGAACACACTCCCACGGCTCTTGCCACCATACCGCCTCATCCAAGACAATTCCTTCATGCATCGCCTTCAACCAATGATACGATCTTAGTTTAATAAGAAAAATAATCTCTTCACACGCCAACCTTTTTTGGCTAAATATCAACTCATTCCGAGCAAGCCAAATTGACCATAAAACAGCCGCGCAACATGTCACCCACCATTTGCGATGAAAACCGACAAAGACCCCCTCATAACACTGTACTAGCATCTCAGGTACCAATTTAGGCCACACAAAAGACAAGTTCCACCACCTCAATACACTATCCCAAATCCCCTGAATTACCGGGCACCATAATAAAATGTGAGAAATTTCATCCTCACCCTCTCCGCACCAAACACACGCCACGGACATAGATTGCAACATCACCCCCCTATCGCGCAAAAAACAAATAGTTGGCAGTCTTTGTAGCAAAGCGAACCACAAAAAACATTGCACCTTGGGAGGTGCTGCTATGTTCTACACCATAAATCCCTCCAAATTGCCCTCCTCCATTCCATCGAACGTCAAAAGATGCATCAAATCCCTCGTCGAAAACTTGCCGCGCTTATTCGGACACCAAATTAGTTGATCCTCCCGCCCCTCACAAATCCCCCAACCCCGAATAACAAGCACCAAAGTTGTCACCATTTGCTGCTCGAACTCTCGCAGCTCGCGCGCGAACATAGAATGCCATTCCCCGTGATCAAAGCTGCCCCTGCGCGCATACTCAGCGACCGTAGCATGTTTCCTAATTGCCACACGAAACAGCCGCGGAAACACCATCCGCAAAGGTCTGTCCATACACCACACGTCAAACCAAAATAAAATCCGTGTACCATTCCCTACCAACCACTTGAAACAATGTATCGCCATGTACTGACTCACCCTCTCATCCTCCTGAGTCGATATAATTTGTTTCCAAACCGTCGACATCTTATTTGTTCGCTCCTCATTAAATCGCCAAGATAACACTTGTTCCCCATATTTTGCCACTATCAAATTCCTCCAGAGGGATTGATTTTCTGTCGCATAACGCCATGCCCATTTCGCCAATAATGATGTATTGCGTAGATGCAAGTCCACAACTCCCAATCCTCCTAAGCGTTTAGGCCGACACACACGTGCCCAATTTACCCGACTCATTTTCCTTTTTAATTCCACATCACCCCATAAAAAAGCCCTTCTAATCTTATCAATTCGAGCAATAACCGATTTCGGGGCAGCAAAAACACACATATAATATAAAGGTAATGAAGACAGCACCGAGTTTACCAACACCAATCTTGCAGCGAAAGAAAGCGAATTCTTTTTCCACCCCGCCAACTTGCACCTAATTCGCTTAATCACAGGTTCCCACATAGAAATAGATCGCGGATTTGCACCGATAGGCAAGCCGAGATACATGAACGGTAAAACCCCCTTCCCACACCCAAGAAGTGTTGCAATCTCATTTACTTGGGCGTTATCCATGCCTATCGCATAAACACAAGACTTGGAAAAATTGATGTGTAACCCCGATGCATACTGGAAACCTATCAGAATCCGTTTCAGTTGTCTCGCTTTCTCTACTAGCTCATTTAGAAAAATTAACGTGTCATCCGCAAATTGTAAATGGGAGATACGAAAATTAGGTGCCACTTGAATCCCACTAATGATCCCTTTCGAGATTGCTTCTTCCATTAAACGATGAAACGCCTCGGCCACAACCACAAACAATAAAGGTGACAACGGGTCCCCTTGTCGCACCCCCCTCTTCATCGGAAAAAAAACTCGTTGCTCTCCCATTTATCAAAACCGCCAACCTAGCCGTGCCAATACATGTTCGAATCCACTTTCTCCATTTCACGCCACATCCCATACTCTCCAAAATCCGATCTAAGTACTCCCAATTTAGGCAATCATATGCCTTCGCGAAATCAAGCTTAAAAAGCACACCCCCAGCACCATCATTCGCCTTTTTCAAGGAATGCACAACCTCATTGACCAAGAGTACCCCATCTATGATTTGTCGGCCTTTAACAAAAGCCGTTTGCGTATCCCCAATCAGATGACTTGCCACATGTTGAAAGCGATTAGCCAGTACTTTAGCAACTATTTTGTACACCGAATTTATGAGGCAAATCGGCCGAAACTCTCCTAATTCACACGCACCTTCCTTCTTCGGAATTAATACGATAAAGGCATGATTTGTACCCTTCGGTAATTGACTCGTAATGTAGAAATTCTGAAAAAGCGCCACTAAATCTGCCTTAACAAACGTCCAACACTTCCGATAAAATTCCAATGTGAAACCGTCCGGCCCCGGTGCCTTACTCCCATCACAATCCCACACCGCCAACCTTATCTCCTCCTCCGAAAAACATATTTCCAGCCCCTCCCTTTGAGACTCATTTAGCTTTCGAAAATTTAGATTTGTACTAAACGACCCTTGCTGCCATTTTTGTGAAAAATGTTCTCTAAATTCCTCCACGACCGCACACTTCAGCTTACCCGGCTTCGAAATCCATCTACCCTTCACCCACAAACCCACAATGTTATTCTTCATACCTCTAATCGCAGCCGCCCTTTGAAAATATTTAGTATTCTGATCACCAACCTGTAACCAAATAGCTCTTGATTTTTGCCGCCATATCGACTCGCGTAACCGACATAATTGCCAAAGTTCCGACTGCATTTTCCGCCTCTCCCCTAATTCCTCAGCCGACAAACACTCGACTCCCATCCGGCTATCCATATCATCAAGCAGATTCGTTAACGCCTCTATCTTTTGATCAACACTACCAAACGCCTTTCTATTCCACTCCCGTAAGAACTTGCGCATCCCATCCAATTTAACAATCAAAGAAGCAGAACCCAAACTTAGCTTTCCCCACTCAAATTCCATATCTTGTCGATAAACTTTTTTGTCAAGCCAACAATTCAGAAATCGAAAAGGACGCGGTCCCCAGTTCACAGCTTCATTCGCCAATTTCACCGGTGCATGATCCGAAACCCCTTTCGGCAGATTACATTGTATTAAACTGGGAAACCTTTGCACCCAATCCCCACTCACCATAAAACGATCCAGACGACTACATTTGTTTCCCGGACCAAACCACGTGAATTTCTTTCCTATCAGCTTTACATCTACCACTCCAATATCCTCAATAAAATTCACAAATTTGAACATACCTCTCGTTGTCTCGGAACAACCACGTCTTTCTTCTTTAGCCACCACGGTATTAAAATCACCAGCTATGCACCACGGCACCTCCCTCCGATCCACCACCGTCCGAATGAACTCCCACACCCCTCGTTGTCCCTCCTCCGTGCATGGAGCGTACACATTTATCAGGCCGCTGCACCAATCTTCAATGATCCATCTACCCCACAAAACTATCACATTTTGTTGAACCTCAGCTTCCTCCAACCGAAAGCGAGAAGATTCCCATATTACTAGCAAGCCTCCGGATCGCCCGTTCGCCGTCGAGAACAAAAATTCATATGAATCGGATGGCCAAACTCTCCTTATGTTCTGGTCCGACACTACTTCCAATTTGGTTTCTTGAATGAACACCATCTCTCCGTGATGTTGTCTTACCAAATTCTTGATCGCCCTACATTTCGAACTCGACCCCATACCCCGGATATTCCAAGACAACATCTTCATCCCCGCAACCTATAACCCCAGCGCCTGCCGGTTTAATACCTCAGCAATGTCTCGCACCACGCCTTCCTCGTTTCCGATTGTACTTGCCCCCAACAATTTGTACAAATTCACCGTTTCTCTTGCTTCGTTCAAAACTTCACTGCCTACAGCTTGTTCAGCACTTTGATTTGGTGGAAAATTGTATCGTATAAGCTTAGATGTCTCACTAGCAAATTTCCCTTCTAACTCTCCCTTAGTCTTCGACTCCCGATCAAACGCTACCTCCTGTTTTTTTAAAATCTGAAATTTAGTACCGTCCTCAACTACTTCTACCTCCACCCGATGCAAACTATCCCACTCTCCCCCAGCTCCAGCTTGTATCGGACAATCGAATAAACAGATATTGGTGTGGTGCATCTCATTGTCCCTTTCACAGTCCGCTTCCCTATTCACCACGCCCACGTCCGCATCGGATATCCTGTCCTTCGAATTACTATGTTGAGCTCCCGTCGATTCGCTGCATGTTACCCCCTCCTCCCTGTGATTTTTTCCAGGTTCAGACTTGTGTCCAACGCCCTTTCCCCCATTATTGTCCTCGAAATCCCGTTCCCCATAATCATGGTACTCATTGTCCCCCTGTTCTCCTTCCCGCAACGCATTCTCTTTTTTCTCCGCATCCGACTCACCTAGTTCGGACGACTCGGACACCTCCTTACAGCATGGGCATGTCGATTCCTCGCTCATTGGCTCAAATTCCACTATACGGACTTTATAAGTTTCCGTTCCCACCTTGAAATCAATGTACTTTTCAATCCACTCCAATTGTTCCGTTTCGATTAAGAGTTCCCCTCTTTCGCACGAATGTGGATCCATGATAGAGTTCTCGTACTTTATAATTCGGCCCCATAATTCCCCCACTCGCCTAAACGAAGTTGACGACCATGCGTGAATCGGTATTCCCCTTACTGAAATCCATGCTCTTCTACTACCCCTTTCTAATTCCGGCACCCAATCTTGCACACTAGAAAACCATTTCAGCAAAACTCCAGATTGTAATATCGAGGCCTTGGTTTCCTTAGATTGAAACAACAACAATATTCAGGATCCTGCTAAACGCATAATTGTCAGGTCCCGTAGACCTTCTTCTTGTAATTCTTTGGCAATGGATGCCAATCCCTTTTGCTGTCGACTCCAACCCACGGCGCAATTCTGTAAGGTATTCCACTTGTCCTTATCCAACTCACCGTTAATCAGTCTATATTGAATTCTCCCTCGCCCTTGTCTTTCCATGTCAACACTCTGGTTTGACGTCGATGCATTTGTAGGGTTGCGCTTATCCACAATCTGCTTAAATCGCCCTGAATCCGCCTTTACACCTCCTTTCGACTGTTCTTTCGTCGAGTCCTTGAATCCTCTACTTAATTGTGAATTATCTTGTGCAAATAACACCGACATCCTCGCTC
Source organism: Hibiscus tridactylites (assembly GCA_958450335.1). Classification (NCBI taxonomy): domain Eukaryota; kingdom Viridiplantae; phylum Streptophyta; class Magnoliopsida; order Malvales; family Malvaceae; genus Hibiscus; species Hibiscus tridactylites. The sequence goes on from OY288287.1 coordinate 24,064,584, forward strand.
CATATATCCATCGGCCATCAAGTCGATCTCGCACCCTCTGTGCCTCTGTCCGCGTTCCCATCCTTACAAATCCAAAGCGTTCTCCCGATCTCAACCTCTTTGCAGGGATAAAAACATCCAAAACTTGTCCGTGGCGATCAAACACTTGCCATAATCCCTGCCAATGAATTTGTTCAGATAGGTTGCGGATGAATAATGTAAATCCTTGCTTTCGCAAAACCCTAATTCGATCCGATGTTCCGACGGCAGCCTCCATCTATTATTTATATATAAAAAAATCAATTGAAAATTGTATTCTTGTCTTTCATACAATCAAAACTGATAAATATGTGCTAACAATCAGTTGGTTTAGTAGGATATGGCACTAAATTTTTTAAATAAAGTCTGAAATTCGAATCATAATATTGTAAATGGATTAAGTTAATTTGAGAAAACCATCCTATAACAGGCCGCTGCAATGTTTAATAATCTAAATTAGTCGAGTTAGATATCGATGGTTAAAAAGACTTGATAAATATGTATCGCATCAACATCAAGACGAGGAAGCAACTGGCGTGATGGTAACGTATCAACTGCACCAGGATTTTGCACGAATGGTCGGGTTGTTTTGGTTTGCACAGGACATGGCTACTGCTCTTCATTAATGAATAAAAGTCCTTTCTTTCTGTGAGTGTGAGATGAAGAAGAAAGGTGTACGTGGCAAGTACTCGATGTATCGGTGATGGAGCTAAAATTTTTATATAGTAAAATTATAATGAAATGCGATGTATGATAGTCAAATTAAACCGGTTAATTTTAATATTTTATATGAATAAGTATTGACGATCTCATATCTCAATAAATTAAATAGATCAATTTTAATATTTTATATGAATTAGGATCTCTTCAGTCTCCATCCGATGGTAGAACTTGACGAAAGAGTTTGATAGTTAATTTTATTTTATTTTTTAATTTAGATGCTCAAGCTAAAATTAAAAATTTAAGGGTTCAATTTATATTTTTTTCCAAATGAATTGAGGTTTAACTAAGTTTTAATAATTTTAAGAGATTTTTAAAATTTATAGGAAGAAATTTAGTTAAAAATATTTAAAACTTAATTAGAATATATTTTAAGAGACAAAATTCTATATTTTTACAACCATTTGAATCCATAAATTTTTGAATATTTCAATTTCACTCCAAACTATAAAACATCATTCTAAATTGGTCTCCAAACTTTTAAACATTCCAATTCTATTCTCAAATGATCGTTTATGCTACATCATATTATTACATAATACACAATAATGTTTACCTGTCAATTAATAATTTTTATAGCAGTTTTATTAACATATTATATGACTAACATATAATGATAGTTCAATGATGAAATTAGAATGTTTAAAAATTTAGAGATCAATTTAGAATAAAAGTCATAGTTTGGGATAAAAATAAAATATTTAAAAGTTTAAGGACCGATTTAAAATAAAAGTTATAGTTTGGGGACAAAAATAAAATATTTAAAAGTTTAAGGACCGGTTTAAAATAAAAATCATAGTTTAATAATAAATTAGAATGGTAAAAAATTTAAAGATCAATTTAGAATAAAAATCATAACGCGAGGACGTATCGTACAATTAATTCAGAGAAAATATAGATTTGTTTTGTATTGTTCATTTCCCCCAAGTGGGTTGCCAACTTTGTTTTTCCGAGCGATATAACTAAAAGCCAATTGGGGTATTTTTCCCCACCTTCCCTGTATTTTCCATGCCCTATTTTATTTGTTCAATGTGACATTCATATGCTTACTTGGTCAAACATAAATTATGGTCCGACAATATATATAGATATATATATATATATAGTATCATTATTAACAATCAGTTGGTATAACGAAACGAGGCATTAAGTTTTTTAAACAAAATCAGAAGTTTAAATTTTGATGTTGTAATTAAAAAAAATTGAATTGGAGAGTTACCCTATAATAGACCTCTGGTATTTGATTCAGATTAATTAACCAATGAGTCGAATAATAATAAACCAAAATTATTAGTTATTATTATTGGAAGTCCCATCCCATGTGTTTAAACCCATAATTCAAGTGTGAACATGTCATTCAACGCCTGTTTTTGATGGACTATTACATTGCAGAAAATCCCCTCTTGAGTGTTCATAAACACCAAATTTGTAGTCAATCGGTTGTCTTAAGCAGGGGCAGAATTTGGTCAATGTGATTAGGTCAACTTTTTTTAATTTAGAGAGTTATAGATTTTTTTTTTATAAATTGAAGGATTTAATATAGGATAATTATTTGATACACTGGCGGTGGAAATTAAAAGTTTCCATAAGCGTTTTAATTATTGGGTTTAGGGACCCTAAATAATTTAGGGTGTAGGGTTTAGGGGTTTATGTTTAGTAGTTTAGAATTTAAGGATTGTGAATAGAATTTATGGTTTAGGGATTATACGTTAAAACCTAAACCCTCAACATATTACACTAAAATCTTAACCTTAACCTTTAAACCATAAACCCTAACCCTAACCCCTAAATTCTAACAATTGCCCCTAGATTCTAAACCCTTGAACCCTGCACTCTAAACTAAGCCACTAAACCCTAAAACTAAGGTACTTGTGGAAACTAAAAGTTTCCACCGCTAGTGTATTGGATATAAATCTTTTAATATATATGTTTTTTATTTGTGGTCAAACTAATTTTTTAAATAATTTTAAGAGAATGAGAATTTTAAAAATTATGGGAGAAGATTCGATTAAAAATATTTAAATTTTTTGAAGCTTGATATGGATTTTTTAAAAATTTTGAGGGTAGAATTATTTTTAAAAAATATTAAAGACCAAAATTTAATTTTTTAAAATTTTGGGGACATGCCACCTCTAATCACCATTACCTTCTACGGCTGACATGAAACAAGGTAGATTGGTAAAATAAGAATAAATCGAAATTAAATATGAGACAAAAATAAGATTGTGAATATTTGAAAGAGTCAAAGCTAAAATGTATATTTTAAATTTTGAAACGACTTAAATTAAATAATTATTTCTTAAGATGGACCAAAAGTATGTTTTTTCCACTTGATTAAAATCTCAAAAGGTTTAAACTAGACGTACATACAGATTTTATGTCGAATATGTAACCTACAAATTTAAAACAAATCAAATTAATTTTTTTTTGAAAGATCAGCGTTTTATTGACGATGAAAGGAACTACAAAAAGACATGCATTTGCCTCGTTAAAAAACCTCCCTAAATCTAATGGAGAAAAAAGAATGCAAAAGCGCATATGTACTACATCGTGAACATACATAGTAAAAACATCTAGGCGAGTTTAGATGCCTCCCACACGAACCTACAGCAAAATACCCATAAGACGTGCAAATCCTACACTTTTACTAGCAATTGAAACTAAACCGTGCATGAATTTTCCACAAGGAATTGTGCTACCTGTTCCATTGCTTTCACACGTTCTGAACCACAAGATTGTGCCTGCTGGAGGGACCATTTTTTGCCAAATTGTGAGCTTTGGAATTAGCTTCCCTGTATGCGAACCGTAATTGCCATTTATTGCTTAGAATCCTCCCCCTATATCTTTAACAAGGGATGAGAAAGCAGCAGGTGCGCATTGTGGCCTTTTAATCCAATTTATAGCCAACTCACAGTCTGACTCAAGGACGAGATTATGAGACTCACTCCACACCGAGTCTGCGAAGATTCTGCACGCTTCCAACAAACTAACAAGCTCCGCTTGCGTCGGGTCTGCTTTGCCTATGCATCTTGAGAAGGCTAGTAGCTGCGCTCCTTCGCTATTCCTTAGGATCCCTCCGATCCCTGCCACTCTATCGACACTTGAGATTGCCGCATCAACGTTGAACTTCAAGTATCCCTCCTCTGGCGTAACCCACGAGCTGGCCTTAAGCCGTTCATTCATCTTACCCGGTATTGCGATCGAGACTGTGCAGCGGCTAAATTCCACTGCACTTGCACAAAAAGTTGGCCATTTCCATCTGCACCATTGTCCCGTACACATCATAACATTCTCGAAAATTTCTGCTAACCTCCAATCTTTACTCTCGAAGACAGTGGTGTTTCGGCACCGTCCATATGACTCCTCTAATTGCCATGCACCATATGAGTTTTGCATCATTTTTATCTTAACATCTTCCCATGCAAGGATGAAACTCTTAATGTTCATTGGCATGATGAAGGGTACATCCCACATGCTAAACCATTTCTGCCAAATCTGCCACGACACTTGACAGTGAAGAAACAAATGCGCAACTGTTTCTGGTTCTTTTCTGCACAATGGACAGCATGTGATGCCATTCAACTCCACGCCGCGTTTCGCCAACTCCATCCCTATAGGAATTCTGTTAAGAACGAGTCTCCATAAAAAAGCTTCGACCTTCATGGGAGCAACGTTTAACCAAATCTTTGGCCAAACACTATCCGATTGTTCTTCGCTAACTAATGAGGCGTTATAAAAATCTTTAACACAGTACAACCCGCTTGTTCCTCCTATCCACCTTATCCTATCCTCCAATGCTGGGCTGCAGACCGCTCTGTTCAACACACATATAAACTCGTTCCATATGTCAATTTCCCAATCGAAAAACATACGACGCAACTCAATTTTCCACGACCAAACACCATCTTCCATAGAACCAAACTCAGCAACCTTTCCCTCCTTCTTGATCGCAACCGCAAAAATCCTCGGAAACGCCCCTTTTAAAGAGCTAACATCAGTCCAATAGTCGTTCCAGAAATCAATGGAACCACCATCGCCAAAGAGAAGTCTTAGCGACTTTGTGAAGATATCAGCAGTGTTATTAAGAGGTTTTATGATGTCTTTCCAAATCTATGAACATTTCCTCCCCCCTTTGTTCATTGGGATTAGACCCGACTTCTCCATTCCATACTTCGCATCTATCACTCTCCTCCATAAACTATTCTTTTCGCTACCATAACGCCATACCCATTTATTAAGTAGCACCCTATTCTTTAACTGAAAGTCACACACGCCCAATCCACCACACAATCTCGGCTTGCAAACATGCTCCCACTTAACCCACCGAATGCATTTACCATTATTCCCCTTCCACAAGAAATTAGCAATCAGGCCATTAAATTTCTTTGCCACACCTTTGGGCATTTCAAACATCGAAAGGTAATATATCGGCAAATTAGATAGAGCAGACTTTAATAGTGTTAACCTTCCCCCAAATGATAAGTTGTTCTTCTTCCACCCTTCGAGTCTCTTTTCTATCTTTTCAAAAACTGACTTCCACACATCCGCACTGCCTTTGCTGCGACCAAGAGGCAGCCCAAGGTACGTGGATGGTAGAGACCCGGGACTACAACCTGCCGAAGACGCTAACCTGCACAGAATCTCAGCCTCCATATTAATCCCATAAATTTTAGTTTTGGTCATATTTAAATTCAAACCTGAAAACAGCCCAAAAAGCTTCAATATCCTGATGATATTTCTGACTTGCTCCTCATTTCCATTGTTGAAGACGATCAAATCGTCCGCAAATTGGATGTGTGTTAAACCCAAGCTGCTTTGCTCCACCTTTACACCTTCGATCAATTTCAGGGAGGCCGCTTTCTTAATGATCGAGCTTAGCATTTCCCCCACAAGATTAAACAGTAACGGTGACAGGGAACACCCCTGTCGGAGGCCACGTTTGATCGAAAAGGGTTTTGTAGGGACCCCGTTTACTAGCACTGAAATGCGTAGGGTAGAAATGCAATTTCTTATCCACTGTCTCCACACATTGCCGAAGCCCATTTCTTCCTAGGTAAAGTCTAAGAAGTCCCAGCAAACTGTATCGTAGGCGCGTCGAAAGTCGGCCTTAAGGATAATAGCACTTTGGTTTCTTTTCTTCAAGTCGTCGATTACTTCGTTCGCAATTAGTGAACAATCCACTATTTGTTTACCCGCAACAAAGGCAAATTGAGTCTCCCCCACCACTTCCGCCAAGCAAACCGCAAGCCTTCGAGCTAAAACTTTTGGCAATATTTTGTACAGGCTACTCACTAAGGAGATAGGCCTGTAGTCTTCTATTTTCCTCGGATTCGCTACTTTTGGAATAAGTGCTATATAGGACTGATTGACTTTCTCATCCAGTGGTTTGCCAGAGTAAAAGTCATCAAAAAACTCCAACACTCCGTTCCTAACACTAGGCCAGAAACATTTATAAAACTGCAGGTTGAACCCGTCTGGTCCTGGCGCTCTATTTCCATCCGAAGTTCTAATTGCTGACCAAATCTCTTCTTCAGAAAAGGGAGTTTCTAAAGCGTTTGCCGACTCAGCACTTAGGCGATTAACTGGAGAATCAAACGATTTGATCGGAAGAGTGTACACATCATTATACAAATCTTTGAAATGGCTTTCGAAGGCACTGTTTATTAGCCTAGGCTCCTCGACAACAGCTCCGCCCACCTCAACCGACGAAATGTGGTTATGACTCATGCGGATCGAAGCCGATAAATGGAAAAATTTAGTGTTCTTGTCGCCTTCATGGAACCATCTCAATCTCGATTTTTGCAGCCAGTCTCGTTCATCCTTCCTGTACCTATCCCACACTTTAGATTTAAGTACCCGAATTTCTTCCCAGTCGGCCTCGCCTTCCTTAGCATTGTTTTCCAACTCTTCGATTTTTTCTTCCAGGGCAAATATCTTTTCTGAGTTTCTGGCAGATATCTTCGTAGCCCACACTTTTGTAAAGCATTTAACTTCCACTAGAGTAGACCCGAGGTTAGTGTCGATATGCTTGGAGAACACCTCCCGAACTTTCTCCTTGTATGCTTCATCATCAGCCCAAGAAGAAAACCATTTGAAAGGCCTTTTACTTACAACATACCCCTCTTCTTGTAGTACAATAGGGTTATGGTCGGATAACCCTCTAGGTTTGATGTTTTGGATAAGGAGCGGGAATTTCGACAGTACATCCGGGGCTAGTAAAAATATGTCCAATCGGCTAGCCGTAGCACTCCTACCACCCTTAAACCACGTGAATTTTCCCCCGCTCAAAGGTAGATCAATGAATTCACCATTGATTATAAACTCCTTTAACAACTTGGTTGCCGCACATTTCTTCGAAATCCCACTTCGTTCATCTTCAGACACAACTTCATTGAAGTCACCCCCTATAATGAAAGGGATGTTTGCTCCCCTTATAAACTCCAGAATTTCCTCCAGCATCAATTTCCTTTCCCCATCTCTGTTTGGGGCATAAACATTAATCAACCCAATCTTCATATTACAGCTTCCCACATGTCCGATAAGAGCAATGTATCTCTCCATCCGAACAATGGTTTTGACTGTCAAGAAACTCGACTTCCACGGAGTGATAAGTCCACCCGATGCCCCTGACGACGGCACAAAGACCACCTCGTCAAAACTCTTTCCTTTTAAACGATTCAGTACACTAGGATTGGGATTTGCCAACTTCGTTTCCTGCACAAAGATCATACTAGCCTTGCTTTTTGAGAACACCTCACTTGCGGCTCTAACTTTCTCCGCCCTACCCAGCCCGCGAACATTCCACGAGAGAAATGAAAACATTATTCTGGCAAAATTTGAACGTACATATAAACGCTAACTTGGCCACCCTAGCTCGCTCCACCAATCGAATCATCCAACTCCTAGAGCCTCCTAATCACCGTGTGAATTGGGACATCAAATTCGACCCCCAGACAGGATCCAATTCCAGCCATAATCGACGCCTCATCTTCAGAAACTCGCTCACCATCCCCAGCAAAAACCACCTCAATTCTGTGGTTTAGGGCTTGTTCTTAAGAACCCCGCTCTTTGCTCATGCCTTTTCGACCTCTGCCCTTATTCCTATTAGCTGATAGTAACCCTCTGTTATTTGCCGTCGAAACCCACCAGTTCCATTTATCTAGTCCCGACCTTAGACCCCCCTTTGTCTGAAACTGGCGTTTAGTAGAAAGGGGAAAAATAGAGGGGTGAACATCCAAACCATGCGATACCTCTAAATTTGGGTCCCGCATGAGGCTTTGCTCTTCTTGCACCGGGATATTAATTAATCTTGAGTCCGAGGAGTCCGACGAAATTGGATCTGCACAGGTCAGATTTGTATTACCATCAGGTGGCCCAAAAATATGTTGCCCAGGGACATCGTTGGGCCCAGAAGCAGGAAAAATGGGCACATCCACAAGGCCTCCATTATGAGACATAGAAGACGTTTTGGATGGAGATTTGACGGTTTGACTTTCGAGATATTCCTGCAACTGCCCGACATTCTCCGCCGACATTCTTTGGGAACAACACATCTCATTGGCCATTGTCGGCGCATTAATGTCTTCATCATTAAGGGGTTATCAAGCGACGCTGCCGCCTTCTCCTCCTCCCGGAACTCATACGGCGATCTGCCATCGATGAACCGTCGTTCCTCCTCAAAAGGTTCTGGATGGATAAGCATCTCATGAATGCTTCCATTATAGCAGACAGCCACACGATCCGGAATCAACGAAACTTTCTGGATGCAAACCAGTATCTTCGCTTCATCAAAGCGACCACGATTAAGGGTTTCCTCGTCAATCTTTACCACTTCGCCCCAACTGCTAGCAATCCTACGGAAAAAACTTTCACACCATACTTGGAGGGGGACATCCTTCATGACCAGCCATATCAGAATCGAACGTTTGCCGTCATAGCCCTCCAGCAACTCCATTTCATCGAACCACATCTTCAGCATTTCCTGTCTTTTACCCCAGACAAAGTCCATATCATCTTGACTACTAAACTGGATGACAGTTAACAAACCGTGCCATTGACTGACTTTAGTGTGGACACCATCAGCTTTTAGAGCGTTGTAGATTAATTATGCATTGTACATGTCCTTGATTCTAACTACCAGACAATATTTTCTCCATTCCAACTCCATTCTAGGAATGTTGATGACGTTCCTAGCTAAGGTAAAAACTTCCTTCGGCAACCCACCTTGTTCGGGTATATTGTCGATGACAATTTGAATCATCTTGTTCCTCGAATCCTTGTCTCCATGAACGGTCTCCTCTTGCCCAGGCTTAGAAATCCCAGATACCACCTCTTTATACGACCTGGAGTCGTGAAAGCCCATCGATGGTTTTTTCGTGGCTTTGGGGACTCCATTGTGATATTTGGCCTGAGGTTTCCTGTCCTCGTATACTCTTATGCGAAAGCCATCCAAGATTCTATAATCTCCACGAGTCTTGGCTTTCGTAGCCTCCTCCTGTGATTTGAACCTAACAAAAGCAAACGTCGTCATGCTACCTTTTCTCTTCGGGTTCCCATAGGCGATGTAACAGTCTTCCACCTTGCCGTAACACTGGAATGCCTCACTCAGTGCTGAAACAGGAATCCTCTTGCTGACGTTGTTGATGAACACTGTGCACTCCGGACGACGGACGAACTTCTTGGTCATTGGCCGCCATCTTCGCTCCAAGCTCCTTCTGTTCTCCCAACTCCCTTTTTCCCACAAATGGTTCATATTTACAAATCAAATTAAATTTATAATTAAAATTAAGTTACAATCTTATTATGTGTAATAAATCGTTGATTTTTCTAAAAAAATATAACGATTCTAATATTTTTTTCGAATTAAACTTTAATATATAAGCAATGTAAGGTTCACGAGATCAACCTAATTATATGATAATATATTCTCATCTTTTTTTATATATAAACTTTTGACAAAATACGCACACCTTGTATATATAGGTGTTCGAAATTAGGTCTCTTATGATGAATATCATCATCTTTCTACTAGAGTCACTCGTTGAGTTCTAATAAGAGTAACTTTTTTATACATGTATATTTTTTACATTGTCACACATGACTCTAAACCACATATTCTAACCATAAATCGTAAATTTTAAACCATAAATCTCTAACCCCTTGAACAAAAAGGATTATATAGTCTAAAAATTACCCAACATATGTATCAAACGATTTTCCTTCTAACATATACTAAATATTTATTTAATGCATTACTAATATATAAATGGAAAAATGACAAAAGATGCTTTCAATGTTTGCATGTTTTGCCATTTGGTCCCATATTCTTTTTTTAGCAAACAACCCATCGTTTCAATTTGGTCCAAATATATCCTTGTTGGATGGAAATTGTCGGTCAACGGCTGATGCTAGCTGGACTTGCCACATGTTAAGATATGTTGACATGGCATATGCCTCGTCATATTTTAAAAAAAATTGTTATACCATTCTTTATGGTGACATGTGGCCGAATCTAATAGTGATACGTGGCGAATATAACGCTGTCAGGTCAACAGATTTTAACACGTAGCAAGTCCAGTTAATATCAGTCGTTGACCGTCAGTTGACTGACAGTTTCCATCCAATGGGGACATATTGGACTAAATTGAAACATTGAGGGTTGTTTGCTAAAAAAAAAGAATAGGAAGCCAAATGACAAAATATACAAGCGTTGGGTTCATCTTTTGTCATTTTGCCTATATTAATCTATATATCATCTCATATGATCCTAACAAGTGTCCCAGTAGAAAAGCAGATGATGTTCATCTTATGAGACACGGGTTCAAATCGCTTTGTCTACAAGATGAATGCCTTTTGTTAAAAGATTAAGAATATATTTGAACCGTTACTACCTTATAATTAACTTTATACTATATATATCATCTCATTACATTTTTATAGTAAAAAATATTCTAAATTTATTATCTAATATAATATCTATACTAATAATTAAGTTTGTATCGTAAATTAGCTGGATAATGATCCAATTAAAAATTACTAAATCACAATATAAATTATTTAAATAAACCAAAACTTAAATTTCTAAGTTCAAACTTACATTAAATAAGATTTATGTATAAATCATCTATCACTCTATCCATTTTTTAAATGCCAATATTTATCTATTTTTACATATCATGTTAATAAGATATTATGTTTTAAATTTACAAAATATGTCGGAGAGTTTGACATAAATAATTTTGCTTAAAGATTTTTTTTTTAAAATAATTTACAATAGCCATTTACATTGATTATGTATTATTTAAGACAATGTATCACACTTTTAATTTATCCTATTTCTATTAAATTAATCTATAAAAATTAAACTATTATTATCTATTATTTAAACATTTTTTTAAAAAATTGACCTATTTATAATCTTTAAATAACTAATGTATTACAATTTATAAATATTTTTTAGATGATTTACAGATCATATTTCATAATGATGAAGATTTCAAACAATTAAATGTTAATAAAATATATTTCCTATTTAGCTCAATAAATAAAAATACATATCTCAAAATAATAAAAAATGTCAAGATTGTACATTCAAGGAATGGGACCTGAAAGCAGAGTTTATAGGTGAAAAGATTTGAATTCTGATACGTGGTACAAAATACCCAGATGATTCGGATCTACAATGATCATTAATGGCGGTTTTTGGCGCCATGCAATCATACCCACGATTCTCTACGAACAAAGCAGGAAACTTGAGAGGACCGGAGAGCTAATTTTGCATTTTTGGATGATGGGTATTCCTGTTTTATCGCCATTTTTATGAGACCAAAAGGGCTGAGAGTGGAACGCTACACATTTTCCCTTTACAGACTCATCGCTTTCTGCATTCCAATACCAAAAGGTTTGCAAAAAGGTTAAGGGCAGCCACATTTTCCCTTGGTTTCTTTATTTGAAATATATTTGTTTATAGTTTTTTGTGTTTTGTAATATGGCAAAAAAAAATATCTTTGCTTTCCTAGTGAAAATTAACCTCTTGTTTTGTTTCACATTGGATCTGGACATTTGGGTTTTTTTTATTACCTTTGGTTTTTGTGCATTTTGTTTGTTTCCATGATGTGGATTGTTTTGTTTTATTTTCAGGGTTATTTCACTATTGAGAGGATTGGAAATTTTGTTCTGTGAAAATGATGGGAGCTGTGCTTGTAGCTCTTACTGCATCTATTGGCAACTTATTGCAGGGATGGGATAGTGCTACCATTGCTGGTAATTTACCACTCTCCATGTATATGTATATGTATATGTATATGTATATGTATATGTATATGTATATGTATATGTATATGTATATGTATATGTATATGTATATGTATATGTATATGTATATGTATATGTATATGTATGTAAGTTTCAGTCTTTGAACTAAAATGATCAGTTTCATATATGTGAAAGATGTATGGTAAAGGGTGTTGTGATTCATTTAATTAGTTAGCCTCTTGGTGTTCATGGTGTAGGTGCTAATATGTACATAAAGAAAGAGTTTAAATTGGAGAGTCAACCGACTCTAGAAGGCCTGATTGTGGCGATGTCTCTTATTGGAGCGACCTGTGTTACTATGTGCTCAGGAAGCTTGGCAGACTGGCTAGGCCGACGTGCCTTGTTAATCATTTCGTCCGTCCTTTATTTCTCTAGCAGTATCATAATGTTATGGTCTCCCAACGTTAGCATACTACTTATGGCTAGACTATTGGATGGAATAGGACTCGGTTTGGCCGTAACTTTGGTCCCTATTTATATATCCGAGACTGCACCACCAGAAATAAGGGGATTGTTGAATACCCTTCCGCTGTTTAGTGGTACCGTTGGAATGTTTCTTTCATATTGCATGGTTTTTGGAATGTCGTTTTCAGCATCACCGGATTGGAGATTGATGCTTGGGATTCTTTCTGTTCCCTCCCTCGTATATTTTTTGTTAACTGTTTTCTATATGCCTGAATCACCAAGATGGCTCGTAAGCAAAGGTCGAATGAGTGAGGCAAAGAAAGCTTTGCAAATGATACGTGGCAGGGAAGATGTTTCGGGTTAGTTAAACTCCGGTCAATCTTTTAAGTTTTTGTTTTTGTTGATGAGTTCATGTGTGCATCTCAAAGGCTATTAGTCTTTGCCCACCATGGGCTGCATATGATGAATAAAACTGATATTGTTTAGATGAACAGGTGAGATGGCTTTGCTAGTTGAGGGGCTTGGTGTTGGAGGTGAAACCTCAATAGAGGAGTACATCATTAGCCCCGTCAATCGGGATTCTAGACTTCCTGATATATCTGCTGAAAAAGATAGAATCAAGTTATATGGGACTGAAGAAGGTCTTTCCTGGACGGCCAGACCTGTCCCTGCTGGACAGAAAAGTTTCGGATTTGGTGTTGTGTCTCACCAAGCAAGTGTACAGAAAAGTAGTTTCAGACCCGGTCTTGTGTCTCAGCAAGCAAGCATAGCTCAGACTCCTCTTGCGTATGTGGATCCTCTTGTCACCCTCTTTGGAAGTGTCCATGAGAAGTATTCTGAAGTAGGAAGTGTGCACCGAAGTACACTTTTTCCGTTTGTTAGCAGCATGTCTGGTTTGGTAAGTCAACCAGTGGTAAATCAACAAGTTAGAAACGAGGAGTCGGATGAAGAGAGTGTTATGAGAGAGAGTGACGACGAGCAATCTGATGACTCTGATGACAATTTGCGGACTCCTTTGATCTCACGGCAGACCAGTGTGGATAAGGACATTGCTCCAGTTGCCCAAGAAAGCGTTGCAAGCATGAGAAATCAGAGTCTAATGCCTGCAAATGTTGGGGAATCGATGAGTACCACGGGGATTGGTGGTGGTTGGCAGCTAGCATGGAAATGGTCTGAGAGAGAAGGCCGAGATGGAAGAAGGGAAACGTCATGTCAAAGAATTTACATGCACGAAGGGAGCACAACTGGATTTAGGCAGAAGTCTGTAATGTCTCAGACTGGTGCTGATGTCCTTGGAGATGTCCATGCTGCTGCTTTGGTGAGTCAGTCAGCTCTTTCTTCCCGGGATCTTATGAAGAACCATCCGGTCGGACCAGCCATGGTTCATCCAGCTGAAACTGCACAGGGATCAATTTGGAATGATCTTTTTGAACCAGGAGTCAAGCATGCTTTAGTAGTAGGTGTGGGAATTGAAATGCTTCAGCAGGTAATGTGGAGAACCTAGCCATATTGTTCTACCGGTCTGCTTGTCCACTTTCAAAAACCGACCCAAATAACCCTTCTAACTTGTGCATGCAGAAATATTAAGTATTCTCTATTGTCTTCTTGTTTCTCATCTTAAAATCATTTCCTTATTGAAGATCCTTCTTCTCTTTTTAAAATGCAGTTCTCCGGTTTGAGCAGCGTTCTGTACTACATTCCTCAAATTCTTGATCTGGCAGGAGTTGGGGTTCTTGGTTCGAAAATTGGAATGAGTTCATATTCTGCATCGCTGCTTGTCAGCTTGATTACAGCCTTGTTGATGCTTCCTTGTATAACCGTTGTCATGCGATTTGTTGACGTTGCTGGTAGAAGGTATTTGTATTCATTTCGTTTTTCTTTTCGAGTTTCATTGGAATGATAACAAGCCTTACCTTAAAACAATAGATATCTTATGCCACAAGAAATTCAGAACACAAGATATCTGTACACTTTTCTTTTGGCATAATTGCAGTTAGTCTCAGATATGCCGGAAGTTAGTCCATAACATAGTGAAAAAGAACCCGAGAAATACCAAAAGCTGTCCGGGTTTTATTGCGATAGTCGAGCTAATAATCCAGAATGTTAAGCCTATGCTTTTAACTAATTAGATTTGCAACTATTATCTGGATAAATACATACACATGCACAAATATGCTTGCGTCCACTTTCTGCAGGTTTTTACTACTCCTCACAGTCCCGGTCCTGGCATTAAGTCTTCTCATGTTGGTCTTCGGAGGAGTCATAGGAATGGGGAGCGTCCTGCATGCAGCGATCTCAACCTCTAGCGTCGTGCTCTCCTGCTGTTTCTATGTCATGGGGCTTGGGCCTGTTCCCGGCATTCTCTGTGCCGAGATCTTCCCAACACGGGTTCGAGGCATCTGCATTGCCATATGCTCCCTTGTATACTGGATTTCTTCCATAATCGTCGCGTATTCACTACCGGTTTTGCTCAGAACCGTAGGTCTTACCGGTGTCTTCGCCATGTACGCAACGGTTTGTATTGCGGCATGGGTGTTTGTCTTCTTAAAAGTTCCGGAAACCAAAGGCATGCCGCTCGAAGTCATTACGGAATTCTTTGCTGTTGGTTCAAAGCAGGTTAAGAACAACTGAGTTGGTGAGTTGAAGTTTTGATATGCCTTCATATTCCTTTTCCAAGTATTGTATATGTTTTTGTTTTTGCTTTTGCTATTGCTAAGACATAATGTAAAGACCATAAAGATTTGGTTTTGTTTCAAATGAAGATGGCCATGAAAATGAAGCATTTATTCATGGTATAGGCATTCAAATATTCATGAAAATAAAGTTTCCACCATTGTTTGCCCAATCTCCCTCCCCTTAACTTCATTGTCAATCATAGCCACCGCAATATTAGCCGCGTGATAACCGGAAACTTTCCCTTCGGAATTTAATCCGATGTGAACCAGCTGATCAGCTCCAAGTTTGGCACCGAAGAGATCGTTGACCGCCACAGCGGCGGCGGCGGAGGCCACACTGGAACCAAGACCACTGCCTAAAGGTGAGACTTTTTCAAGCTTGAGTGAGTAAAATTCAATATAATTCAATTGAGTTATTAATTTTTTCGAATTAACTTAGAAAATTTGTCTTTTACAATTTACTATATATATATTACACACTTTCATAATTCAAATTCTAAAATGATATTTGATTATTATAAAAAAATCAATAATACTAAGACAAATTTCTCTAAACGAGTAATAACACTTAAAAATCAAATCATCACTTTGATTTAAGAAAATATTTGACAATACGATTATTAATAAAAATAAAAAATAAATAAATTTATTATGTGCTGATTTAAGATTTGACAAAAAAGCCCCTGACATTTTGACTGAATAGTCATTTTGGCCATTATTCATTTTTAATCAATTTAACCCCCAACTTTTGGGTCAAAATGGCCCCTTTAGGGGTGTAAATGAACCGAGCTTGAACGAACAAGACTATGTTCGTGTTCGTTTGTTTATTTTTAAAGGTGTTCATTTTCGGTTCGTGTTCGTTTAAATTTTTAATATTGTGTTCATGTTCGTTTATTTATTTTTGAAGTTGTTCGTTTATATATCAAGAAATGCTAACTAAATTAACAATAAATAAATGAATAAAAACAAAAGCAACAAAATAAAACTTACATTTCATCCTATAAACGAGCTTGTTCGTGAACATAAACGAACTGCATGCATTTTCATCTTATAAACGAGCTTGTTCGTGAACATAAACGAACCGCATGCATTTTTATCTTATAAACGTGCTTGTTCGTGAACATAAACGAACCGAACATATCTTTGTTTGTTTATTACCTAACATAAAAAATTTATTCATACTCGTTTATTAGCTTAATAAACGAACATTATATAAACGGTTCACGAACAGTTTATCGAAACGTTCTATTCATTTATACCTTAAACCCTTTTACGGATGAAAACTGTTAATCAATTGATAACAAACAACTTAAAATGATTAATAAATCTATATGGCAGTAAACACCACGATAACATAGTGGATTATCACACAAAATATGAACATTATTAAAGATACGTAAAACATGAGACATTGTGAACTACCACTGCAAATTGAAAAATACAAATGCCGACATTATTGACATTTGCCATGGGTTGGTTAAGGGCCATTAATCAGACACGTAATATGCATGTTTCTTACAACCTTAATATAAGTATAAAATCCAATCATGTGTAAAAGGTAGATTAAACGCAAGGTTCACGTCAACCTTTTCCTTTTTCCAACTTTTCTCCGCGTCTTTCTTACATCGAATACTAATAAAATCCATTTAATTAGGTTTAAAAGTCTTTCTAATACCTACCAAAACCATAGCTAAACCGGGTTTATAATTCTAATACTTTATCGCGTAAGTATCTCTCGAGTTTAAAATTTTGTATATATAGAGAATCTCTGCTGAAAGACTTACTTATTAAAGTTAAGTATACAACGTGAATCACTCCAAATTTATCATGACAAAATCTTAAAAAATCTCTGTTGTAGTTTACCTAAATAGGGTTTTATGAGATGGATCGGTCCAAACTCAAGTCGGATTTATACAGTGTATTAGTACATCTGTTCTAAATATACTCTTAACCATTTAACAATAAACGCTCATCACCATGCTGCAGCTGCTGGTGCTCGAACCCGTAACCTCTAGGAACAACAACCGTTCCCTTAACCATTGAGTCAAGTTTGTTCGTGCATGTTATAAGAATTTTAAACATGAAGAACTTAACCTATTTTATAATATATATTATTATCAATTTAATTCTTATATGATATTTATTACACTATATACTATATAGTATATTAAAATTTTCGTACGAGACTTCGAACTTAAATGGTTAGTCCGGCCTTAAAACGGATCCAGTCAAGGTGAAATGAAAATCCCATGGATCGGGTCCACCCGAAAACAATGGCTCATTTCGCAAACGGGCTGCTGCTAAAATTCCGTGTTGACAACCCGGCCGTCGTCCATACAGTTTACGGAGCCACCATCGGATCCGCCATTTCAACACCATCAGATACACGGCGTCGTTTCAAGCAACCTACCACCAAATAAGAATATCTATTTTTCACTTTTCTCTCAAAAAAAATCCTTTCTTTTTCTTTTTTTTCCCCCAATTCCATAGATGTAAAAGATAAAATTAATAGCAATATAAAGAAACTCCGATTTTTTGTTCCTCTCTCAATTATAAAGAAACAAAATTTCTCCATTTTTTAAAAAAATTGGGTCATCGTCTCTTTGTCTTATTTCAATTGAAGCCTTTTGTCGTTTGAATCTTAGCCCTTGAAAGTTAAAAGGTTTTGCATTTAAAGTTTCAGATAAGAAACGAAATCTGCAGAAAAACAAATCTCTGGGTACTTTTTTTTAATCTTGATTTTCTGTGATTGAGAATCAATCGACAACTATGGTGTTCGAAAAGCAACCGGTCGCTTCTTCATCGTCGAATAACTTGAAGTCTCCTTTGCCGAGAGAAGACACGCCTCTCGTCGGTAAAGGGAAGCCTTTATCGTCGAAATCCAAGACCTTTGCCAATGTTTTGATCGCCATAGTTGGTGCCGGGGTTTTGGGTTTGCCTTACGCCTTCAAGAGGACCGGATGGGTCATGGGTCTGCTCATGCTTTTCTCCGTCGCCGGCTTGACCACTTACTGTATGATGCTTTTAATCCAAACCCGCCGGAAGCTCGAGTCTTTTGATAATGGGTTCGCCAAGATTTCTTCTTTTGGCGATCTGGGTTACGCTGTTTGCGGCACCTTCGGCAGGTTTGGTTACGTTTTCTCGATTCTATCTCGCTTTTGGTTTGTTTTTTGCTTTTTGGGTGAATTTATCTATGTCTGTTATTGAATGTGTTCTTTGTTAGATCAATGGAGTTTAGGGTTTATTGTTCTTGCTTGAGCTGAGGCTTTATATTGTGTCTCTTGTGGAAAATTGTGATTAATTTGGCTAATCTTATGATTAAGAAACACAAAAGTTTCCCTAATTTTCTTAATAATCGATTGACAGGTTTGTTGTTGATGTGCTTATTATTCTCTCTCAAGCTGGATTCTGTGTTGGGTATCTCATATTCATCGCCAACACTCTAACGAATCTATTCAACGGTGAAGTATCGGTGACTTCGAGCTTAAGCTTGGGGATGTCGAGTTTTACAGAGAAGAGTTTGTATGTATGGGGATGTTTTCCATTTCAATTGGGGTTGAATTCGGTTCCTTCGCTAACCCATTTAGCTCCATTGAGTATTTTTGCTGATGTTGTTGATCTTGGGGCGATGGCGGTGGTGTTGGTTGAGGATGTGCAACTCATGTTGAAGCAAAGCCATGAGGTTATCGCTTTTGGGGGTCTCTCTGTTTTCTTCTACGGCATGGGTGTGGCTGTTTATGCTTTTGAAGGGATCGGTATGGTTTTGCCTATAGAATCCGAGATGAAGGATGCATCCAAGTTTGGGAAAATATTGGCACTGAGCATGGGTTTGATTTCTTTGATATATGGAGCATTCGGTGCGCTTGGTTATCTTGCATTCGGTGAAGAAACCAAAGACATTATTACTGCTAATTTGGGGGCAGGTTGGATCAGCACTTTGGTTCAGCTAGGTCTTTGCATCAACTTGTTTTTTACCTTCCCATTGATGATGAATCCCGTTTATGAGATCGTAGAGAGGCGGTTTTGGGGAGGACGATACTGTTTGTGGCTTAGATGGCTGCTGGTTTTGATTGTAAGTTTGGTAGCTTTGTTCGTCCCGAATTTTGCCGATTTCTTGTCTTTGGTTGGAAGTAGCGTGTGCTGCAGCTTGGGGTTTGTATTGCCAGCTTTGTTTCATTTGCTGGTGTTCAAGGAAGAGCTCGGGTGGAAAGGATGGACCGTGGATGTTGGAATCGTGACCTTGGGCCTTGTTCTTGGAGTATCGGGAACTTGGTCTGCTCTCGTGGAGATTTTCTCTGTCAAGGTGTAGAGGTACATTGTCACGATTAATGTGACCTTGGGCCTTATTCTCGGAGTTCCAGGAACTTCGTCTGCTTTCATGGAGGTTTTTCTGTGAAGGTGTGGAGGTACAGTGTCGAATCGAAGGTGAAGTTTTGAACTGCTTCACGACATACTGCCTGCTTGTTTTCGTAATCTTGTTTGTAAAAACCGGCACTTCTATTTCGGTTGAAAAGGCGTGATATCCTCGTCCCTCGACGCGAGTGTGAGTCGTCGACACCCTAGTGTGGAACATCAGTTGTGCTATAATCACTATCACCTATTCTGTATAATATTACAATGTCTATGTGCAATGCAACTATTCAATTTGTTTTCAAGATTGATTGTTTATACTTCATTTTACCTATAAGTCACTCCCTTTTTTGCATTCATGAATCTGAAACAACATGCATCAGAAAGAGTTGAACCAGGCTTCGGCATTTTCGGTTCTGATCTCGGACCTCGATGATGAATTGCACAAGGGAAGGTGATTTCCTTGTTGGAACTTCTAGGCTGTAATAATAGTGTTTAGGCTCGATCTGGCGGAGGAGTTATCGTCGTATCTAGAGCCGATATCTTAGTCCCGATTTGTACAGGTCTTAGGGGTCTGATAGAAGTAGAACTCAAGGGTGCCGCAGTTTCCTACTGCACCATTCTTGCACCCTTGTGTCACAATGCAGATGCCACCAGTAGATATGAACTGAACCGTCGTCATCATAAACGATAAGTTAGAACCGGTTATCCGACACTTTTATACCCGGATTTAAGAATGAATATGGGAAACAAATATGTATCTCGCCTAAATATGCTACAACATATTGTAATGGCAAAATCTAGTCCCGTGACAATATATCTCAAGCACGAATACGGAATATCGAATATCGATGCAAACATATACCATATAATAGGGGCGAGTCCGGGCCAAGTTTTAAGGGTTTGATTATGCTTGGCTAACCCTTTTTCTCTTTTTAGTCCTCAATTATTTTGCTCATTCCCATCCATATATTTGGGTGTTTTCAAATGTCACATCCGGATTCAATTCGATTTGATTTTTAAAGTTATAATTACGATCAATACAATTATATTATAACCATATAAAATAGGATAATTTACATAAATATTGTTGTGAGATTATTTTTTTTCTCAAAATATTGTATGTTCATTTTTATTTCTCAAAATATTGTAGTTTCTACAGTACAATTAAAGACCACCTCAGCTGAATCCGACTTTAAACAGTGATTTTATTAAATCGAATAAAAAATTAAAGATTCTCACATGTGTATCCGACTTCAAACAATGATCTTCCTAAAGGCAGCCTCATTTGTATCCGACTTTGAATAGTGTTCCATGTACCATGCATGCATTCCCGTATTTGTGTCTTTCACTATTCAAAGTCGGACTCACATGGGTGAGTCTTTAAAATTTTTACTGTTCAAAGTCGGACTCACCTGGGTGAGTCTTTAATTTTTTATTCGAAAATTGCAAATCACTATTCAAAGTCGAACTCAAATGAGTCCTTCTTTGTTTTTACTGTAGAAAGTACAATATATTAGAAAATAAAAATCAATGTGCAACATATTGGAGAAAAAAAAATTCTTCTACAATATTTAGCGAAAAATTCCATATAAAATATGTTTTCTTAATATTTTATTAAGAATAGTTTTTTTTTTAATAATTGGCTACCAAAGTTTAACAACATACATAATACAGATTTATTTAAATTTTTATATTTATAAGTAAATACGAGAATATTAAATAATATGTATATATTTAACTTTTAACATTTATATTTGAATATTTGTAAAAAAAATAAACGTCAAAACTTATAAAATACATAAGTTGTTGGCATCAGTATGAGTGACCCATTGAACTCCAATTTAAGGACAGACTTATGGTATGTGTGATTATTTTAAATTTTCAACGATACCAATATGGGTACATGTGCACCTAAGATTTCGTTTTCCGAAATTCGATGCATTTAATAAATATCTTATTTATTATTAAAAAACAATAATATAAAACGCTTACCCCTTGTTTTCTAAATAGTAAAAAATAATGTACTTTATTTAGGTGATCTGGGTTCGAGCATTAGTTTTACACGGTGCGTGTACCTTATCAAAAAAGACTAAAAAAGTTAAACATATGCTAATATTACACCGGTATATTCAAAAAATAATAATATATAAGGATATTTTTTTATATTTTTATATGTAATATAAATATATCTTACAGAGTTATTCGATTCATATTTTATAAATTAAGATTTACCTGAATTTTAAAGCCATTGACTTCGATTTCATTTTTAAAGTCAACTAGATCTAGACTTTTTCTTTTGTTCATACATCACACCTTGAAACACTTGGGAAAATCTTACATTGTGTTTGGATGTGAAATGAAATCTTGTTGCATTTGAAAGTTTAAATTATGATATTCAAAAACATAATTTTTTAATTATATAAAACATTTAAATTAAAAATAAAATATAGATAGCTTGATTAAAAATTTTCAACTCAAACTATTAAAACAAATGGAAGTAAAAGCATTTATTAAAAACGGGTCCTTATTTAATATTCAAGGGGTGCAAAAAATTATAAACTCTTCGTATTTAATTTCTAAATTTTAAATTAATTTTAAATTATAAAACATAAACTACTAAACCGTAAATATATATATATATATATATATTCCAACATCCACTATAGAGCATAAATTCATAATTACCTTAGGCTGGCACTTTGACTACAATCACCACTTTCATTTGCCTTTCTAGATTGGAATCATTAAATTTTCCCAAAGTATGTTTTTTAATTATCTGAATTATAGATACATAAACATACTAACATATTATAATTTAAGATAAATTATATTAATAACCACTTAATTTTTTTAAATACATTGATGTGATTACAAAGTAGTATCTTAATTCTTTAATTAGGAACACACAACGTGCACACATGATGCTCAAACTCGGGTCACTAGGATGAAATACATCATCCATTAATAAAAAATTGTAAAAATCTATTTCATTTTCTAAATAAAATTAATATGTAAAAATATTAAATTAATTAATTTTATTTAAAAATATGTGACAAGAGTAATCTATTAAAACATATTTTTAAGTAATCTTACATTCTCTTAATAAAAAGAAAAATTCTACAACGGCCGACGAACATTGATGAACATCACTAACGATGAACACCATTAATTTTTTTTTAAAAAAATTTAAAAATCTAAAGGATTAAAATTATAATTAAAATTATCTCTTAAAAATAAAAAATAAAACAAATTTAATAATTATTTAATAATATTTTTAATAGGTTAGAATCAAATATACTCAATTCTCTTAAACCCTAACAAAATCAATCTCTTAAAAAAATAAAAATCAGTTTATAATTTTTTAATATATTCGAATCAAATGTGAGATTGATTTTTATAAACTGATTTCTATTAAAAAATACACTCTTATCATTCATCTCAATTTGAAGCCTGCGTCTCCTCACTCTGTTCTCCATATGTATTCCTCGTAGAACACGAGTTTTCTGCTCAATTTCTACTTTCTAAAGCTTTTGGGAAGTTCCAAATTTGATCTGACCAATACCGACTTAGAACAAATTGCAGCCAAACTCATGGAGCATTCTAGGTCGACATAAAAATTATAAATTGATTTCTGTTTTTTTAAGAGATTGATTTTGTTAGGGTTTAAGAGAATTGAATATATTTGATTCTAATCTATTAAAAATATTATAAAGTAATTATTAAATTTAATTTTTATTTTTAAGAGATAATTTTAATTATAATTTTAGTCCTTTAGATTTTTAAAATTTTAAAAAAATTAATGTTGTTCATCGGTGCTCATCGTTAGTAGTGTTCATCAATGTTCGTCGCACGTGGTAGACTCATCCTAATAAAAAAGTGTAATTTTAAATTTCAGTCAAATTATTAAACAAGGTAATATGGTGCGTTTGGTTCCAGAGAATATAAGCCATTTTCATTTTTATTTTCTTGGAAAATAGAAAATGTTGAAGAAAACATGTTTGGTTGCAAAAATTGAAAATGATTTTTAGAAAATGAAAACAAAAATGAGTGAAAATTTGAAAACATAAAAAAGATGTTTTCACCATTTTTATTAAAAATGTTTTAGAAAAATGGAAAACATGAAAACAAGGGTTTTTAAATTTTAACTCTATTTAACCCGGGTTCGAATCCTTCTAATGCCAATTTTAGAACTTTGGTTTATTTAATCACATTTTATTTTTATTATAATAATATTTTTAATAATTATACTTTAATTTAATTATTTAATAAGTAATTATTTGTTTATTTTTATTTGGCTTAAAGATCAAATTAGTCCTCAACGAAAAAAATCAATTAATCTATTTTTGATTTTTTGCACCCAATTTAACTCTCATTAGTCAAAACACACTCAATTTAGTCCTTTCGTAACGGTTGGCCAAATTTTGACCATTAACTCACTAAAAATCAATAAATGATAATGCGTGACACACTCTGAAAGTGTTACGTCATTAAACCGTAAAAAATCTAAAAAATATTTAAAAATTCTAAAAAACATGAGATTTTAAATATTTTCTAATTTGGCATTTACTGATTTTTTATTTCAAAACAGTCATAGTTTTGATTTATTTTTCAATTTGATTTTTGTTGAATTTTTTAATTCAATTCTCAAATTCCATTGTTATCATTACTATGAGAACTATCATAGATGGTAGATCATCTATCTAATCTTCCTCCAATCCATGCCAATCAAATTTTTCATTGAGATTTTACTAATTCGTAGGAAACAAACAATCATTAACAAACTACGTGTTTTAAGAAGAAAATAGATGTTGAAACCTGGAGATGTCAGATCCAACCCATGCAAACTCCATAGCATTTCAATGGATCAAAGTGAAAACGATAGTTGTGGAGGGGAACTAATTAGCAAACTATTTTAAGTTGGGTAATTGTGGAGGGGTTAATTTTAAATATGTTTTTTTTAAATTTTTTTAATATTTTCAGGTGTACTACGTGTCACTATCTTAATGATTGTTTGTAAGTTAACAGTCAACATGATGAGAGGGTTAAATTGATCGCAATTTGAATTATGAGGGTCTGATTGATTGCAATTTGAATTATGAGGGCTAAATTGAGTAAAAAATTCACAAGGGCTTAGCTAATTTTTTTATTTTTTGTTAAGAGCTAATTTGACCTTTAAGCCTTCTTATTTTGAAAAACTAGATACCAAACACATTTTCACTATTTTTATTTTTGAAAATAACTTTTTATTTCTATTAACCAAACATGTTTTCTAATATTTAAAAAACGGGAAATGAAAATTATTTTCTGAAAATGAAAATGAAAAACAAAAATAGAAAATGTTTTCTAGAACCAAACGAACCCTTAGTTTTTAATAATCTCATTCCATTATCTTACATTTATATAATATTATATTTTATGAACCAAATGTAATCTAGGTAAAAAAATCAACAATAATTAAGTAAATGAAGTACACAACCATCAATGCAACAAGCAATATTACTTTAACTCAACAATAAAAAAACTATTAATTAAACCAACAATTGAATGCATTTGTAAAGTATATTGCACTCTGAAAAAAAGACGTGAGTTTGAATCTTAGAGACGACATTATTGAGAGGAGCAGTCACATACCCTGAACATAGACTGCAAGACGAACATACATATTATAAAAAAAACTATTAATTAACAAAGTTGATTCAAATGATAAGCAGTTTAATATCTCTTACGTAAGTCTCAAATTCAAAGATCAATGTATGTAAAATATCTTGTTTAAAGATAAGTCGTTCGAATTAATCAAAACAAAATTCTAGAAAGTCGAGATTGCAATTTGTTTTTTTTTTTTTATAAAAAAACTATTTAGAATTCACTTACTCAATAAGAGTGAAAGTGAGAGTGTGCCCACTCCCCCACACATTTGCATTTGCAGCTGTCTCCAGCCAATTTCCCTCCTATTTCCCTTCTATTTATAGCCCCCTAAATCCCCTCCGTCCCTCTATATCTCCACCGCCACCGCCGCCGCCGCCTATAACCGTCACCGTCCCCCAAAATGTCTCTTCACCACTTCCTATTTTCCATTCTAATGCTCACATTCTCCGCCACTTCTTCAGCTGCTGCTGCTGCTGCAAAGAAGCAAATTTTAAACACCCAAGAAGCAGAATTCTTTAACCCAAAGCTTCCGCCGCGAACCCTTTCGTCGTCGAAAAAATTCGAAGGCTCGTCGAATCTCGTCGACCTTCGCTACCACATGGGTCCGGTTCTTTCGTCTTCGCCGATCAACATTTATCTTATTTGGTACGGTCGTTGGTCCGAATCACAAAAGCTCATTATTAAAGACTTCATCACCTCTATCTCCCCTTCCGCCGCCGCTTCTTCGCCGTCGCCTTCCGTTTCCGAGTGGTGGAAAACCGTTTCTCTCTACACCGACCAGACCGGAGCCAACGTTTCCCGGACCCTCGTCGTGGCTAAAGAACACTCGGACACGCGTTACTCCCACGGGTATCACCTCACGCGACTCTCCGTCCAGCAAGTCATCGCCACCGCCGTTAAAGCAGCGCCTTTCCCCGTCGACCACCGTAACGGGATCTACTTAATCCTCACCGCCCACGACGTCACCGTCCAAGACTTCTGCCGTGCCGTTTGCGGCTTCCATTACTTCACATTCCCGTCCATGGTGGGCTACACTCTGCCCTATGCATGGATCGGGAACTCGGGGAAACAATGCCCCGAGGTCTGCGCCTACCCTTTCGCCGTCCCGGGGTACATGGGCGGCGGAGGTCCGGGTGCGCTAGTTCCGCCGAACGGAGACGTCGGCTTGGACGGAATGATTAGTGTGATCGCCCACGAGTTGGCCGAGCTGTCAACGAATCCGCTGGTGAACGCGTGGTATGCCGGGGAGGACCCGACCGCACCGACGGAGATCGGAGACCTATGTGAAGGGTTGTACGGTACCGGCGGCGGCGGAGGGTATATCGGACAAGTTATGAGAGACGGAAAAGGGAGAACTTATAATGTGAACGGCTATAAAGGAAGGAAATTTTTGGTGCAATGGGTTTGGAGCCCTACGATCAAAGCTTGTGCCGGTCCAAATGCCATTGATTAAATTCTCAATTTTTCTCTTTATTATTATTTTTTTTTTCAAAAAATTAATGGGTTTTTTAGGGGGAAATAACAGTTGTTTATACTTAGTACACTGCTTGTTTACTGATGTATAAAAATCAGTACTTAGATTTTATTTTTTCTTTTGTAGTATTTATTCATAATTTGAAATCTTATTTAATGAATATTAATCAAATTTTTAATATTCGAATTATTCGAGTTTACGAACAACATTGATGAATGAAAAAGCAGGTAAAATAATGGGAAACAGTGCATAGTTTGAGCTTTACAGTTTACAGTGTGTTTGAATTTCATGCCTTGTTTGCATTTTTAAATTATAGTTTCAAAAAAGTGCTTTAATTTTGTATGATAAATTATTTCAGTATTTTTCATTTATAAGGTTCAAGTGCAAGATTTTACTTGCTAAATATTTAACTTTTTATTTTTTGAACAAAAAATTAAAGGGTTTCACTTAATAACATTACTTTTAAGGAGTGAGTCGCCTTGTCTATCGTGATGGCCCTGTACTCAATGTATGATACTATTGTTATATATAGACAAATATTTGATATATTTTCAATTTTTATATATTGTTAGTGAATTTTTGACACATAAAAAACATGAACTAGAGGTTTTAAAACATAAAATGGTAAATTAAAAAAAAATGGTAAATTGTCTCAACAATCTTCTCACTCCTATTTTAGTCATTTAATTTTTAATTTTTTGTATTTAATAACTAAACTTTATATATTAAACGTTTTCGGTCACTCAAGAATATTTAATTATTATTTTTGAATTTTTTATATTATTTAATATAAAATAATTTAAAATAAAAAAAAATTATATTATACGTCGGCCACCATTTGCCGTCGCCGTCGGCGGCCGTAGATGGTGGTCGTTTGGTCTCTTATTTCACCAGTTACTTCATCTCACTCTACTGAATTTGAATCTGGCCTTCATTTTGTCAGAAAGTGCTCCGAAATCCATG
Organism: Hibiscus tridactylites; assembly: GCA_958450335.1. Lineage (NCBI taxonomy): Eukaryota > Viridiplantae > Streptophyta > Magnoliopsida > Malvales > Malvaceae > Hibiscus > Hibiscus tridactylites. The sequence continues at coordinate 24,092,151 of OY288287.1, forward strand.
AAAAGAAGATCGAAAGTGAGGAAACTAAAAAGTTTATATCGAGATTCACGAGTTTCAGGATATTTTCCGGTGAAACAATTACTAGATTCAGACTCAGCATATCAAAACGAGTTACCCAGTGCTATTTAGGGTCTGTAAAACCTATGTTTGATTTTGATATAATTAGATATTTAAGGATCAATTTGAAAAACTTAAAATTGTTTTTGAAAGTCCCTTAATAATTTTAAAACACCAACTCTTTGAAACTGATTTGAAAAACTCAAACTCAAAATATTTTCTAAGTGTTCCAAGGCCAAACCATTGAAAAACGTTCAGGTGTATCGATACACTCCCAAGCGTATCGATACCTTTTTGCCAAAGTTGGTTACTGTCGGAACACGTATCGATACGACAAACCCTCGTATCGATACGCCCCTGTGTTAAAATCTAAAAAGTTTGAATGGCGTACCGATACGGCAAGCCCTCGTAACGATACAGCCTTAATAAATTTTAAATATAAGTCGGTTTAAAAAATATGACCGTTGGTTTCAGTTGGTTGGTAACCAAACTTTAAAAGGTCGTTGACCCGTATCGATACGCCTAACCCCCGTACCGATACGGATATCGACATTGAGCTAAGTTGAGAAAAAGGTATCGATAAGGCCTTCACCGTTTCGATACCCCGTACCGATACGCTTACGCGCGTATCGATACCCCTTATTTATTGCACACAACGACTCTTTCTTTTCTGAGACAGGTATCGATACACCTCCCCGCGTATCGATACGCATAGCTGCAGAAGTGCATTTATGGTGGTAAGAGAGGGTTCCAACGACTCCATTTATGTTCCCAACCACCCAAACGACTAGAAATCAATGAGGAGGTATAAAAGAGACATCCAAAATCTACAGCAACAACTATTGATCATCAAGAAAACATCCATACATCAAATCCAAGCAATTGTGAAAAAATTACTTATTGTCTAGAAACCCCAATTGTAATTTTCAATCTTATCTTGTTCAATTGGGTTGAGTGCTTGTAATTGGGCTATCATTTGTATTGAGAGATACTCTATTAGCCAACAAATTTATTTGTTATCTTGTTGTAAGGATTGGGTAGAAAATTCAACCGATATTGTAAGGGTTGCCTTCTTAGCCTAGAAAAGGGGAAGAGCAATTAGTGGAATTGTTGCAAATCCTTAGTGAAGCTAAGGTAGTGGATGTAGAGTTCATTTGGAACTTGAACCACTCTAAAATCCCTTGTCTATCTTTTTAATTTGCAATTTCCACCACAAAATCTTTAAAAATCCAATTCACCCCCTCTTGGTTTATATCGATCTTTCAATCCACTCAACAATTGGTATCAGAGCCTACCTCTTTGAGGATTAACAACCACAAGAAGAGTTCCTTGGAAGAGTGTGATCATCATATATCAAGAGATGGCTTCAACCTCCGGTTCGGGCATGTACGAGTCTCAATCCACTACAAAGCCTCCCTTCTTTAATGGTGATAACTATTCTTTTTGGAAGAATAGAATGCGTCTCTTCATCAAGTCAAATGACTATCTAGTGTGGGATGTCATTGAAGATGGCCCTTATATTCTATTGAAGCAAGATGGTGAAGGCAATATGGTTTTGAAGAAGAAGGTGGAGATGAGTGAAGAAGAAAGGAAAAAGATTCAAGTCAATGATAAAGCTCTTCACATGCTCTTTTGTTCTTTCGGTCCGGATATCTATTCTAAGGTCTCATCCATTGAGAGTGCCAAAGAAGTATGAGACACTCTTGAGACTACTTACGAGGGCACCAATGATGTTAAAGAAACTAAGATTGAAATTCTTAATCTTAGTTATGAAAATTTCAAGATGGAGCCTGATGAGACGGTATCTAAGATGTTTGATCGTTTCTCCACTATTGTCAATGGGCTAAAGGGTTTTGGAGAAATCATACCGGAAGACAAGCTTGTCTGGAAGCTACTCTATTCACTTCCCGTGTCTTGGGATGGGAAGAGAACCGCTCTCATTGAAGCTAAGAATTTGAAAACTTTGAAGCTTGATGAGCTTGTGCGTTCTCTCCTTACTCATGAGATCATGAAGCAAGGAAGGGAAGATGAGAAGAAGAAAGAAGAGAAAAGGGTAGAGAAGCTTGAGGTTGAGAAGAAGAAGAAGAAGATGAGAATAGCTCTCAAAGCTAAAGCTTCACAAGATGAAGAGAGCTCTTCTAGTGAGGAGGATGAACTAGAAGAATTGGCTATGATTGCCAAACGATTCTCACGTTTTATGAGGTCCAACCGTGGAAGAAAAATCCAAAGAAAGATGGACTTCAAAAGCAAGAACAAAGAAGAAAGAATGGATCCTATCATTTGCTTTGAGTGCAAACAACCCGGCCACATAAGTTCGGAGTGCCCTCAACTCAAGAAGAAGGGCTTTGAGAAGAAGAAAAAGCTCAAAGCCAAGCTTGCTACTTGGAGTGATGAGGAGTCATCGGAGGATGACGAACAAGAAGTGGCTAAACTTTGCCTCATGGCACTTGAGGAAGATTCCTCCATGGGGGAGCATTGCTACAAGGCCAAAGCACAAAGTCAAAACTCATGGTACCTTGATAGTGGATGCTCAAGGCATATGACCGGAGACAAGAGTAGATTCATGGATCTAAAGCCAAAAAGTGGAGGAGTAGTGACATTTGGTGACAACTCCAAAGGCCACATTAAAGGTATTGGCTCCGTAGGTAATCACTCTACTATTCTCATTGAAAATGTCTTATATGTCGATGGTCTTAAACACAATTTATTGAGCATAAGTCAATTGTGTGATACAGGATTTAATGTTTTATTTGATAAAAATGGATGCAAAATTGTAGACATTAAATCTAATAACATTATGCTCATAGGTTATCGCATAAGGAACATATACATGGTGCATCTAGATGACATTCATACATCTCATGCATGCTTAGTTACACAAAACGAAAATGATGCATGGTTGTGACATAGAAAACTAGGACATGCTAGCATAAGTGTTTTAGAAAAACTAGTCTCCCTTAATCTAGTTAGAGGTTTACCCAAGATAAAATTTTCAAATGATAAAATTTGTGATGCATGCTCAAAGGGTAAACAACATAGGTCTTCCTTTAAATCCATTAATGATGTTTCTACTAGTAGATGCTTACAACTAATCCATATGGATTTATTTGGGCCAATTAGGACTATGAGCTTGGGTGGTAAGTCTTATGCTTTTGTACTTGTTGATGATTTTTCTAGATTTACTTGGGTTCTATTTTTAAGTACTAAAGATGAGGCTTTGGAAAAATTCATCACATTTTTAAAACTAACCCAAAATGATCTTGAACTAAAAATTTCACATATTAGAAGTGATCATGGAACCGAGTTTCAAAATTTAGGGTTTGAAGATTTTTTAAATGAAAATGGTATTAGCCATAATTTTTCGGCTCCTCGAACTCCTCAACAAAATGGGGGTAGTTGAGAGGAAAAATAGAACTTTGCAAGAAATGGCTAGAACTATGCTTTGTGAAAACAATTTACCTAAATATTTTTTGGCGGAAGCCACAAACAACGCTTGCTATATTGTAAATCGAGTAATGATTAGGCTAATTTTAAAGAAAACATCTTATGAGATTTTAAAATCTAAAAAGCCTAACATTAGCTATTTTCACCCTTTTGGTTGCAAGTGTTTTGTTTTAAATAATGGAAAAAACAACTTAGGTAAATTTGATGCAAAAAGTGATGAAGCTATTTTTATAGGTTACTCTTTAACCTCTAAAGTCTATCGAGTATTTAACAAAAGAACTTTAGTAGTAGAAGAATCTATTCATGTTGTATTCGATGATAACCTCCTTCTTAGGAAGGATTCTTGTGATGATGATGATGTAGGAATCATAAATGCCTTTGATGGAGGACAAACTTCAAAGGAAGATGAGATTCCAACAAAAGAAGAGGACACACAAGATCCACCTCTTGAAGCCTTGAAGGACTTGGCTCTTGAGGAAAAGGAAGTGAGCTACCCAAGGGAGTTGAACTATGTCAAAGATGGTGAAATCTTGGGTGATCCATCCGAGGGGGTAACCACTCGATCTTCTCTTAGATTAATGAACCATGTTGCATTTATCTCATGCATAGAGCCTACAAATATTAAAGAAGCATTGAAAGATGACTTTTGGATTATGGCTATGCAAGAAGAGTTAAATCAATTTGAGAGAAGTAACGTTTGGACATTAGTTGATAGGCCTAGTAATCAATCTACAATAGGAACTAAATGGGTCTTTAGGAACAAGCTAGATGAGAGTGGTAACATTGTAAGAAATAAAGCTAGATTAGTAGCACAAGGTTACACTCAAGAAGAGGGAATAGATTTTGATGAAACATATGCACTCGTAGCTAGGATGAAAGCCATTAGGATGTTGCTTGCATATGTATGTTATCATAATTTCAAGCTTTTTCAAATGGATGTTAAAAGCGCATTTTTAAATGGTTTTATAAATGAAGAAGTGTATGTGGAACAACCACCGGGTTTTGAAGACTCAAAATTTCCAAATCATGTTTTCAAACTTACCAAAGCTCTTTATGGTTTAAAACAAGTTCCTAGAGCTTGGTATGAAAGACTTTCAAACTTTTTAATTGAAAAAAGATTTGAAAAAGGTAAGGTGGACCCTACACTTTTTATAAAAATGTATAAAAATGACATCTTAGTAGTTCAAATTTATGTTGATGATATTATTTTTGGTTCTACTAATGAATGTCATTGTCAAGAGTTTGCTAAGTTAATGCAAGGTGAATTTGAGATGAGTATGATGGGGGAGCTCTCATTCTTTTTGGGACTCCAAATCAAGCAAAAGAAGGATGACACCTTCATCAACCAAGCAAAATACATAAAGGATATGCTCAAGAAGTTTGGCTTGGAGAATGCAAAGCCTCAAGCCACTCCTATGAGCTCATCTACAAAGCTTGACAAAGATGAATGAGGTAAGTATGTTGACTCTAAGCTTTATCGTTCTATGATTGGATCTTTGCTTTACCTTACCGCAAGCAGACCGAATATCTTGTTTAGTGTTTGCTTGTGTGCTAGGTTTCAAGCTAGTCCTAGAGAGTCTCACCTTATAGCCGTTAAGAGAATCTTTAGGTACCTTAGAGATATGCCTTGCTTAGGTCTTTGGTACCCTAGAGACTCTACCTTCAACTTTCATGCTTACTCGGATGCAGATTATGGGGGTTGCAAAATCGATAGGAAAAGTACTTCGGGAACTTGTCAATTCCTAGGTAGTATGCTCATATCTTGGTTCTCTAAGAAACAAAATAGTGTAGCCTTATCTACCACCGAAGCCGAGTACATATCCTTAGGGAGTTGTTGTGCTCAAGTCCTTTGGATGAAGCAACAACTCTTAGATTATGGAATTAAAGTTGAAACCATACCCCTAAAATGTGACAACACTAGTGCAATATGCCTAACAAAAAATCCCATCCAACACTCTAGAACCAAACACATAGAGATAAGACATCATTTTATTAGAGATCATGTCTTTAAGAGAGATGTGGTTATAGAGTATGTAGACACCTTAAATCAACTAGCGGACATATTTACAAAACCTCTAGACAAATAGCGTTTTTGGTCTCTTAGGAGAGAGTTAGGTCTAGCTAGCATATCTTGACCTTTTATGACCTCTTTTGTGCTTAAATATGCTTGATTTTGTGAAATGTCATGTTTATGTGTTTAGACTCCTAATTTCATCCATGCCTATAGTTAGAGGGAGTATGCTTCTATTAAAATATGCTTAGAACTGTTCATTCATCATTTGCATATTTTTAGGAGATGTTAAATTCGAGCCTATGGTTGTTCTTAGAACCAAATATGCATTTCTGGGCATACAGTATCGATACGGAACTACGCGTATCGATACGTGTTCTTCATTCAGTTTCCCAGATTTTACTTCGCTTCACGGGTATCGATACAATTAAACTCGTATCGATGCGGGTCGTTTCGATACAGACCCCTCCGTTTCGATACGACTCTCCAACGGGCATTTTTTGCGGAAATGACAATTCTACCCCCGTATCGATACACCCTCAGGCGTATCGATACTCGATTGCGCAGACAGCTTTCAATTTGGCTTTTAATGAGTTCAACTTTTACCAAAATTAAAACTTTTCAAAACCTAAAAACCCTAGCCGTTTTTGCCTATAAAAAGGTCCTTCCTCCTTCATATTTTTCACACCTCAACTCAAATCTAAAAGAGTTTTTGAATCAAGCAAGGCTTTAAGCTCTCTCTCTCATCTATTGTGCTAGAATTTTTTTCAATCTCCCAAGTTTCTATCAAGGTAAAATGTCCTTCTTTTTTTAAATTTTTTTTGTTTTATTTTTTTTGTTATTTTGTTTCATCTTTTTATCAAATATTTTGTTCTTCAAAATTTTTCTTATAATTTTTTCTTAAATTTTTTTTACCTTGGTTTTTACTCAAAATTGAAAAAATCCTCTGGCTTATCTCTCTTTTAGATCATGGCACCAAAGGAACCATCGAGGAAGCGTACAAGGGTTTCTCAAACCGGTGAATCATCCACCATTGGAGCGATTGCTCGTCCGAACTACTCTACCATTTATGAGCAATCCTTTGAAACCAACACGGGTCTAACTCATTTTCGTCAATATGAGAATTATAAGATTCATGCCGAAAGGGTAATATCCGTTCCTTTTCTCGACTCCGAGCGTTTTAAGTTTGAATATCTTCCTTTGTTTCGTCGTTGGAACTTTATGGATTTCATCTCTATTCCCGGTTTTTATTATCGCCTTTTGGTTTTGATTTTCTACTCTAATGCCAAATGTATTACTCGTAATGGGGAAGTTGTTGCAATTACCTCTTATCTCATGGGGAAGAAAATCATCCTTGATGTCAAATCCATTTGTGAGGTTTTCAAATTAGAGGATGAAGGCATTGATGATGAGCATGCTTTGGGGCATGTTCTTAGTGGATCCGTTACCGCCCTAAATGCTCAAGACCGGATCTAACATTTGATGGTGTCTTGGTGGTTTCGTCCCTCCGGAGGAAAATATTCCACCATCCGTCAAGTAGATGATTTTTGGATTCGTTGCTTCCGTGAGCGATAACGCCCAAATCTTGCTCGACTCATGTTCGCGGAGATCGTCTACCTCGTGCAAAATCGTCACACAACTCTCGTCACCTCCTTTACATATGGTACAGCTTTGAGTTATTTCTTTATTAAAAAGGATATTGATTGCTCTTTTGACTACCCAACTCCCCTCACCGATCCTATTGATGAGCGATCTCTTGCTCGGACAAAGTTTCAATATTTCAATGGTGAATGGGTACGACTTGCCGAGTTACCACCCGAGGCCGCCGTCGTATTTGAAGAGCCTCAAGCTCCTCAAGTCCCACAACCCTCAATGGATGCTCTCATGACCTATCTCAATGAGCAATTTACCGGGTTGCGTACGGAAATGAACACTCGTCTTACTTCCCTTGAGACTACTTTTGATACAAGGATGACGGGTATGGAGAATCACCTCACATCCCTTGAAAGCGGGCACAATTCTTTGAATATTTCCATCGCCGCTTTCCATGATGAGTGGTGCAATAGCATGCGGGATATTGAGCCAATGAGAGTTGATGATGAAGATGATGAAGACGAAGAAGATGATGCCTAGACGTTTCTTCTTGCATCTCATGGATATCATTTAGGATTTTCTATTTTATGCACCTTTGCTTTATGTTCTTAGGATTAAGTTTGTTTTAGGGTTAAACTTATGCTTTGATTTTCTGTTTTTGTTTGGATTTTAAGTATGATGCTATGATTATTAATAAATGTTGCTTATTTATACCTTTGCCTTCTTTATGCACTTAATTGTCTCAAGATTTTTTGATCTAACAAAAAGGGGGAGAGAAACTAGCTCACACTTCAAAAATTTTGATTTTAACTCAAAAGTTACCAAGCTTATATTAAGGGGGGAGTTATCTTTGTAAAGTTTTTCAAAAATTTCAAAAATTTTAAGTTTTAGTTTTGTTATATCAAAAATGGGGAGATTGTAAAAACTATGTTTGATTTTGATATAATTAGATTTTTAAGGATCAATTTGAAAAACTTAAAATTATTTTTGAAAGTCCCTTAATAATTTTAAAACATCAACTCTTTGAAATTGATTTGAAAAACTCAAACTCAAAATATTTTCTAAGTGTTCCAAGGCCAAACCATTGAAAAACGTCCAGGTGTATCGATACACTCCCAAGCGTATCGATACCTTTTTGCCAAAGTTGGTTACTGTCGGAACACGTATCGATACGGCAAACCCTCGTATCGATACACCCATGTGTTAAAATCTAAAGAGTTTGAATGGCGTACCGATACGGCAAACCCTCGTATCGATACGACCTTAATAAATTTTAAATATAAGTCGGTTTAAAAAATATGATCGTTGGTGTCAGTTGGTTGGTAACCAAACTTTAAAAGGTCGTTGACCCGTATCGATACGCCTAACCCCCGTACCGATACGGATATCGACAGTGAGCTAAGTTGAGAAAATGGTATCGATACGGCTCGATACCCCGTACCGATACGCTTACGCGCGTATCAATACCCCTTATTTATTGCACACAACATCTCTTTCTTTTCTGAGACAGGTATCGATACACCTCCCCGCGTACCGATACGCATAGCTGCAGAAGTGCATTTATGGTGGTAAGAGAGGGTTCCAATGGCTCCATTTATGTTCCCAACCACCCAAACGGCTAGAAATCAATGGGGAGATATAAAAGAGACATCCAAAAGCTACAACAACAACTATTGATCATCAAAAAAACATCCATACATCAAATCCAAGCAATTGTGCAAAAATTCCTTATTGTCTAGAAACCCCAATTGTAATTTTCATTCTTATCTTGTTCAATTGGGTTGAGTGCTTGTAATTGGGCTATCATTTGTATTGATAGATACTCTATTAGCCAACAAATTTCTTTGTTATCTTGTTGTGAGGATTGGGTTGAATTTTGGGTAGAAAATTCAACCGATATTGTAAGAGTTGCCTCCTTAGCCTAGAAAAAAGGAAGAGCAATTAGTGGAATTGTTGCAAATCCTTAGTGAAGCTAAGGTAGTGGATGTAAAGTTCAATTGGAACTTGAACCACTCTAAAATCCATTGTCTATCTTTTTAATTTGCAATTTTCACCACAAAATCTTTAAAAATCCAATTCACCCCCTCTTGGTTTATATCGATCTTTCGATCCACTCAACAGGGTTAAATGGCTACCAGTTTTGAAGGTCGCCGGGTGATGACAGCGGCAATGATTATTTAAATAATTTTAATTTTTTATTATTTATTTTAAATTATTTTTATATTAAATAATATTGAAAATTTGAAAATAATAATAAAATATTATTGAGTGACAAAAAACGTTTGATGTATAAAGTTCAGTTATTAAATAGGAAAAATTAAAAGTTGAGTGACCAAAATAGAAGTGAGAAGATTGTTGAGTGATGATCTGTGTAATTTATCCAAAAAGAAAAGACAAATGATGCACTAGTCAGATCAAACACTTTTTTCTTTGCAAAAAAAATCGATACGGTCCATTTTAAGAATGGTTCATAGAGAATTGTCAAAACACGAACTAAATAAAACTCTAAAATCAACAACCACCTTTCACGCTTATTCTTGAAACAACGATCCATTAACTGTAAATAAAATTATATACTATGGGTCAAAAAAGTTGAAAGTTGCTATAGTTGGATGTAGTTTATGTAAGGACAAAACTAATGAGCATGGATTTTCCTTTTTCATGTTGTAAGATACTTTGTTTTAAGATGTAATCTCGTATTATGTTGCTTCCCATGTGATAATTAAATCAAAGTTTAGGGGGGGAAAAGTGAGGATCAAATAAAGTTAAAGTTTCCCACAAATAGCAAAATCCCTTGCACATGATAATTATGGTATGGTTCGTTTCTTTAATAATATTTAAATAGCTTAATATAAAAAATCCAAACTATATATATATATATATTTCTATTATCTTACTTTAGATGCTATTTTTATTAAAATTAGTTTTAATGTTTGTAACGTTATTATTTTAGTTGCCTAATATTTTATTTCGTTAATACTTTAAGGTTGATTTTTTAGAAATTTTTTATTAACCAGTCATTGACACGTGACTGATTTTTTATTTTCTTTTATTTTTTTTAAAATTAAAAATCTAATTTCTAAAAAAAACTCAAAACTCTCATTTTTTTTATATCAAAATAACATCAAATCCTCTACCGCCACGAACATGTCGTCGTTGCAATAATGAAATCTCTTCTAGCTTGAAGAGCCGCAAAGCCCAGTTGTCATTTCTCAGTTTGCTGCGTTGGTAGTTTGCGAAATCTATTTCGCGTTTATTGTTTTACGTTTAATTGACACATCAATCATTTATTTGTGGTGACAAAAGAATGAAGTTATTAGTAATGAGAGTCCCACAATAAAAAGAGTGAGTGGTAATGGTTGATTCGGGGACGTTAAAGCATGAATTTAAAAATTTGAGATTGAAGGGTTATGAAAAGAAATTAAGAATTTGAGGTAAATTTGGAGGAAATAAAAGGTTTTGTGATTATTTTTTTGAATATTAAATGAAATTTAGAAAGAAAAAACAAGTGACATGTAATTGGGTAACACATTTTTTAACGGAAAAACATTAAAATATAATAAAACGAAATATGTTTAAACCTAAAGCAAAAATATATATAATTTAAACACTTATTATTGAATATAAATCATCTACCTTTTTTGTTGTCTCTACACTAAAAATTAAGTTTAGAGTTTAGAAAACTTAGGGTAGAGTATATTTTTTACGGTGTAGAGTATAAGATTTAGAATTTAAGGTTAATACTTAGAATTTTATTTTTTTTAGTGTTCGAGCATAGAAATGAGCACCGAAAAGAGACAGAAAATTTGTGTCCCTTATTAATATATTACGCTTATATAAATTTATAAACTATCGATGAATCGAATATAAATTTAAATTCGAATATGTCTGTCTTTGGTGGCAACAAAATATTTATACATGTAAATTTGTGATGAGATGAGAAATGAAAGAAAGGGGGAAACAAAGTCATTGTCGAAGGGGCAAGTGGGGTGGTGGAGACCCCGAAAAGGCCAAAACTTTAATCGAAACATTTGTGATCCACAGCTAATATTTGGGTCCCCTTAAATTAAGTACACATGGACATGGGAATCGAATTTACATTATGTGACTTACCATCCCCTGCCCCTGCCCTCATCATTTTTTCTTATCTTCTGTCACCGATCTACTTTATTTACTCATTCGGTTCGATTCATATCGATTATTTATGTTTAGATAAATTACATCACAAATCATTTAGTTATAGTTTTCGTAACGAATGATTATTTAAAAAAAATAATAATAATCAAGTTAATTAAAATTTTGTAACAAACATGTCACTCCGTAGGTAATTGAAATATGACATGGTATAATAGTATTTTTAGTCTTAAAGCCTGTACATTTATAGTAATTTGTTTAAACATTGCACTTTTGGGACACGTTCTCCAACCACTTGTCGTACTCTATGCTATCAACATATATAATAGCTCAACAATCACAATCACTCCACTACTAGACAATTAACAGACTGATAAGTGATGACACTCGTGTTTAAATATAATGACTGACTATTTAATTTGAGAAAATTTTTAAAATGAATGACACACCGCTAAACACCACTGATATTTGCTACACATATTTAGACACCATTAGTTTTTTAATATATTGTAAATGAATATTAACCAAACTATCCCATGTTTATTGTTTTGGGAATTTTATTTTCTTTTTGAGTTGTTCTTTGTTTAGGGAAGAATCAAAGCATATCTTGCTCAAATATCTTGTCTTATTTATTCTTCTAGCCATTAAAGGACTCACCACATATGGGAATATTAGTGTGCAATAATCCCACTAAAAATATATATTACATAAAAATATTAGAATTATATCCGAATTTTATATAAAAAATACTAAAATTTAACTCATTTAATTTGTTGATATTATAGTAATATAAAATTTTTTTGTTATGACCACAATATATAAAAATCTTGACTCCGCACAGCAGAACATGCAGCTTGATTGGCTCCGGTGTTTGCTACTCCCGTAGGCATAAACAATGCTCATTTATGGACTTTGGACAGATAAACAATGGTCGTTTTTTCTTCACTTTTTTACTCTATCAAGACTCAAGAACATGCTGCTGCGTTGATCTCAGTGTTGATTTATGGGGTTTGGCAAAAATGGGTTAGCAAAACAAGATATATAACGTGTATGTCTAAATATCTAACATATATCGGGTTATGTTATACCTATGGTACCTTCGCACTCAAAAATTTCAGAAATAAATTTTAATGTCGATCCACTTGGCAACTTCAAAAATGACCTCATGACATTTGAGAAACAATATCGAAACTTTACACGGTCTTATAAAACAAATCTTTGTCAGGAGCTACAATGCCCTCTAATGTAACTACTACATCCACATGATCATACTGCAAAGTCTACTGATTAAAATTTAGATTTAATCTTATCGACCCGTCAATATATCTAATTTCATCCCATCAAACAATATCAGAAAAAACACCCCTTCTCCCACTTTACTCTCCTTTCTCCACTCCAACCATCATACTGATTGCGTCTATATGTCCAAATCTACAGAGATAAACCATCTAAAACTACTACAACCACTTTAGTCATCGTCTTTATTTTTCATATTCAGTGTCTGCTAACTTAGTACATCAACAAATTTAATAGTAATTTTTTTTAATGTCGATTTAGAAAATTGGTGTCAAAATAAATTGACACATGAAATAAAATTTTGTGATTATCGAATATCAAAAGATTTTAAATAGAAAAACCAAAAAAAAAAAGAATAGTTTCATGCGTACTTTGTGGATAGAATGGAGAGAAAGGGGAAAGTATGGATGTATATAATAATAATGGGCGGTCGGGAGTCCACCAATCAACGGTGTCCCAATCGGTTGAGCTGGGGAGCCACATGCAGTATACTCACCAAGGAAACATAACCATTCCCTAAACTATCACACCTTTTCACCGGTTACAAATATTTTGGCACTTTCCCATCTATTTTTGAAAATAGTCTCGGATTTTTTAATTATTAGTATCTGATTAATTAATCGATTAATTCAAATTAAGTTTTACAAATGTCTAATACATTGATAATCATTTTAACTCAGTTTTCTCTAATCACAATGTCAAAATTTAAATAGTTGACGTTGTTTAAGGGACCTAATGTCTAATCTTATTAGACCAACTGATTGTTATAAATAAACTCAAATTTTTTAATCTTTTATGTTTATTTTACATTTCATATATTTTTTTAATTTGCACTTTTTAAAAGTATAATATTTCTTTATCATTATATTTATTTAATATGTATTTAATATGCACCTGTTTTGAAATGTGTGAGTCCAACAGTCAGGACGGTACTCAAAACGGACCCGGTGGATCACCACCCAAAAATGTTGAAAATTGGAAGAAAAGTTCAAGTTGAAATAATAGTAGTTTTTTTAATCCTCTAAAAACATATTATTTCTTATTGGCCCTCTCATAAATTTAAATATTTTTAAATAATTTCCATAAAAAATAATACTGAGATTATGGCAAAAAAAAAATAATACTAAGTTCCAGCGCTGCAAACATAGGCGGCTGTCTTTTGAGATGAATATGAACTGTGCAGGCAAAATAGTATTCATGGGGGCCTTTGCATGGCTGATAGAGATTAGCAGAAGAGACTGGAAAAATTGAATTTTAGATGAAGTTGACATGCACACATACCACCATCATCAATAATAATCACAGGTAACAGAAATATATATATATATATATATATATATATATATATATATATAAATATATATATATATAAAGTCCTTAAATTTTTGACAAAAAAATCAATTACACCCTAAACTTTTTTTACCAATTAAGTTTTTGAATTAATTTCGACAATTAAATTTAATATATATATTTTTAGATATGATGGTATGGTGCGTTGTGTCATAGTGTCTCGACTTGACATTATTTTAAAAAATATTTTATTTAAAAATTCTAAAAAACGTATAAATATAAAAAAATATTTTTTGAAGAAACTTGTAAATGCAACATAATAGAACTGTAGTGTATTATGTGTCAATAACATCTAAAGAAAAAAATGACAAGATTTAATGGTCAAAGAGCTCAATTAATTCAATTTCTTGGTTCAAGGGTTTAATTGAATGAGAAAAAAATCAGCGGCTTAATTAATTTTTTTTTCTTCAAAAGTTCAAGGACCTTTTATACATATGCCCTAACAAGAATAAAAGATTAAAAAACGTCATCAATGGATTAGATTCACTAACTTCAAGTAAAATATATTTAATTTCATGCACGCACTTTACCACAAAGATAACACCTACTCTATAATATTAAAACAAGTAAACTATATTATAATTTAAAATGTTACAGGACCAAATTAAAAAAAATAAACTTTAAGGGTGAACCAAGAGGGCCTGACCCTGCTAGCCCCCATGTGGCTTCGTCCATGAACGCAACAAGTGGTTTCAGTGGAAAAGTGGACAATATTTTTTCTCTGAGATTAAGGTCCAATCACTTTGCCTATAAGATGTTTGTGCCTTGTCAAAGAGTTAAAAATATGTATTAACATATACTATCTTGTAATCAACTCTAGACTATTCAATATATATATATATATATATATATTTGTAACGGTGAAAACTGTTAGGGTCAATTTGGTTTTAGAAAATATTTTTTTTATTTTTTATTTTATTTTCATTTTCAAAAATATTTTTTAATTTTAATTTTCTAAAAATAAAAAAAAACATGCTTGATTAACAGGGATGGAGACTTGTTTACAAAAATGAAAATAGTGAAAATGTGTTTGATATCTAACTTTTCAAAACAGAAATGAGAAATAATTATTAAATAATTAAAATAAAATAGAATTAAAAAATATTATAATCATAATAATAAATAAAATATGAGTAAATAAACTAAAATTTTAAAAAAATGCATTAGAAGGATTCGAACATGAAATTAAAATTAAAAATTTATTGTTTTCGTATTTTCCACGTTACCAAAACATTTTCAAAGAAAATAATAAGAACATCTTTTTTATGTTTTTAAATTTTGACTCGTTTTTGTTTTCATTTTTTAAAATTCATTTTTATTTACATAACCAAATACTTTTTCTCCACCGTCTTTCATTTTCAAAAAAAAAATATTCTTTAGAACCGAACAGACTCTTAGTTTTTCACAGATGTCTTAACCTTAGGGTTTAAGGACTCAATTTAGGGTGTAGGGTTTAAGGATTTAGATTTAATAGTTTAGAATTTAGTGATTGTGAATAGAATTTAGGGTCTAGGGTTAGAATTTATGGTTTATATGTTAAAACCTAAATTCTCTGTAACCCCCTCGTCCCGGTCTGGCCGGATGACCGGTCCGAGTGGGCCACACGGGGAAAACTGAGTGAAACCCGTAAAGGTTCCCCTCGGTTAGCAACCCTAATTTTTTTTTCTTTTTATATTAATCTTGTCTAGAGGAACATTAAGTCCTAAGTGATTCACAACAGCGGAAAACATTCAAGGGAAAAACACATTCATACCACGGCCATACAAAACAGTCAAGGGTATCGACACGTTCTATTCTCATCCACAACACGCGGAACATAACACACGAAACAACATTTAAACTCCCAACCCACATTCAAACATCCCAATTTTAAGCTTGACTAAAGGCATCTTAGTACCTATATGTTTTTCTCTTTAAACAGGCCTACAAGGGTCAAACATGGCATTTCTGAATGAAGGTTTCGAAACCTTACCCATAGGTTTCGAAACATTGGCTGGCAGTGACCCCTGAAACCCATTTTTCACCAAAAGTTTCGAAACCTTTGATCAAAGTTTCGAAACCTTGCCCAAAGGTTTCGAAACTTTGGTGGGCAGTGGCCTCTGGAATCCAAAAATTTGCAAAGGTTTCGAAACTTTACCCCCAGTTTCGAAACCTTGATGCAGGGGAGCATATTTTGCTTCACTATAGAGACTTTCAATGATACAAACACACTAGAATCATACATAGCCATACATATGAGCTTAAAAACGCTAAAAGCACACAACACCAACCACCAAGTCTAGAGGCATCCATACTTAACATTCCAACAAGGGCAATTAGGCATACAAGTCACACATGGAACTCAAAGGCCCTAAAAGGCACAAGGAAAACATATGAGGTTTGGCCCTCTCTAACAAGACAACCTAAACACCAAAAGACATGCCAACACACACCACATCCCTCATAGCATATCAAGCATTACGAACCATAATCAAACCAATACATCAACATAAGGCATTAACAACATGTGGCCAATACAAAGGAGTCTAAATACAAACTCCTAAAACACGTAGCACTTCCCATTGCTAGACTACTACATTATTTAATTAAACCATACTTGAGCAAACCACCACACGCTTGGACGCCCTTATCTTGCTCCTTGCTAACTCCAAGCTAAAGATCTGCATTGTCGGAAAAAGGAGAGCGTAAGCATAAAGCTTAGTGAGCGGAGCTCTAAAACATAACTACGACATTGCAGGGTTCAAAGCTTTCTTTAAAAATAAAGGTCAACGCATACAAATCATCCAATTACCTAATCCTTCTACTAACATATGAGTTCAACCACAATTCAACAATATAGGCATTTAACACGTCATTACACTTCATGGTATGCATAAAGGTATGATCTTAGATTAAAGCAAAACCATAAAAGAGAATGATATAGTGAGATACACATGAACAACACATGGTATGCACAAGCATAACCAAACACACACGGTGGGACTACACATCACCGTTTCGACTAGTAGTTTTCCAATGGGACTACACATCAAAGTACTCTTCTACTAGTCACTACTGGCGGGACTACACATCACCGGAGTCTTATACCACTCGCTACCGGCGAGACTACACATCACCGAAGCAACGACAACCATCACGTGATGTTCGACACCAACCATGCAACACGATGCACAATTACTACCATACGACATGTACTCACTATATCATGCACAACCAAAACAAGATGTAACAAAATCCACAATTAGCATCACTTACTACTTGGAATCTTACCGATTACAAATGGTCTTACTCACCATTTTCGTGCACAACTTGCACCAACTTACTCACACCTTACAAGGCATATCAACAACATCATTAATACCATCATACATGATCAACGATATAATATTAAGCAATCATACTTCTTTCCAAATTATTTAAATTTCATGCTTGACAAAACATCACCACAAGTAATGAAAACAAATGGAAAAAAGGGGAAATTAAAGAGGCAATTCACAACAACTTACTCTTGAGTTTAATTCGACTTTTCAGGCCAAATCTAGATTCTTTCAAAACCATCTTTGAACCAAAACATTACTTGAAAACATTTTCACCTCCACATGCTAGAACCAACCTTTGAAATCAATTTAAAACGTTAACCACTCACCTCATTTCCTTAAGCAAAACGAGCAAAGCCGACTCAAGCCTCCTCACTTCCGGATTCGATCCCAAAGCTTTGTCAACGCAAATCCTTGCTTTTAATCACCTCAACACAAGTAAATTAACCTCAAATCAGTCCACAACATAATGTAGCAAACCCGGAATGAAATTCAAACATCAAACACTTGCTTTTCGAACCAAGAACAACCCCCAAAAAGCCATTCCCGAGCAGCCCCTTTGCACAGTCCAAAACTTGTGATTTCAACACATTTAACACTTCCAAATGCTTCCAAAACGATCCCCAACCAATGTCCTAACATCAACCCTCAATTTCCAACACCAACCACACCCAAAACTCAACTAAAAACCCTCCTAAAAACCCACCAAAACCCAAATTCGGGAAACTTGACAAAACCCTTTAAAAATCATATATGTTGAACCATTTAACTTCTATACATCATTACTAACCATATTAAATCAAAACATTAAGCTTAACAACATAAAGTTTCCACTTTTAATCAAAATCTTTCAAAACTCTATTTTCCAAAACTTCCATGAAAATGAAAATAAGTGGTACTTTTAAAGAGAGGGAGTTGAGGGGAAGTAAAAAACGTAATTACCTTTCAAAATCGAGCCAAAATGAGGGAGGAAGGAGATGGAATAGTGAAAGGGGAGGAAGCTCTTCAAACCCGTTGAAGAAGAAGATGATGAATAGTAAAAGGGTGTTTTATTTGTATAAAGGGGATTTAAATTAGAAAATGGGTAAATTACCAAAAGGCCATTAATGAATGGCTATTCCCTTGTTCTTTAAATAGCTCTTCAACTTACAATTAAATCATTTTGGTCCCATTTCAAACATGTATTTGAAACCCGAAATTTTTAAAGGATCATTTTGATTATAAACCCGAGCCCAAATAATATTAAAAAATTATTTTCTTCCGGCCCCCAAACCCGGGTGTTACATTCTCAATATATTACCCTAAATTCTAACACTAACCACAATTCTAACAATCACTCCTAAATTCTAAACACATACACCTAAACTCATAAACTATACACCATAAGCCGAGTCCATAAACATTAAAACTAAGTCGCTCGTAAAAATTAATTTTTTTACCGCCAATGTATTGAATATAAATCAATAATAAAATTTATATACCGAGTAATATATTAATTCAATTGCATATATTCGATACTCATTTTTTTCGTAGTTATAAAGAAGTTTTACTAATGATATTTGAGCATCAAAATGGATTTGAAGGATTTGAAGAGAGAGGTGAAAGTATCGAAGGGTAAGGAAAGTGAAATCTTCGCAACAAGGTATGATCTAATTAAAATTCTCGTAACCATCAAATATTAATTGGTCAAATTTTACCTAAATTTATTATGAGAATGATCCTTTTAATTCAATTTACTTCGTTCATAATATTAAAATTTAATTTTTTTAATCTTACTCAAAGGATCAAATGACCAGACAAAACATTAATCAATAATGCATGTCACATTTTATTTTTTTGTATTGATATTTTAAAACATGAATTATTAATATTTAAAGCCTTAGTAGTTAAGGAAACAATTGTTATTTTTAAAGGTCACGCGTTCGAGCACCTACAACTGTAGCAGAGTGGTTGAACATACATTATCAAATAGTTGAGAATATATTCAGAACCTATACTACTTATAATCGTCTTGAAAAAATATGTTATTATCTATTTTTCGGGTTTCCTTTTATTTTGTTTGTGGGGTAGACAGGTCGTCCTAGATTTGATCCATAGTCCACATAATTTAAGGGCCTACAACTTGGGAATTTATTCCTACTTCGGCTACCCCAACACGAATATTTCATTGTGATGAGATCCAACCATTATCAGCCCTCGGATTTGATTCCTACTGTCCTACAATGGGGACTTTGAGTGTGTATCACATTTCTCATGTCCTATAAGTACAAAATCGAATCGAATCTAATTCGAGTTTATTATGTTGGCAACGCCTCCCTTGAAATTGTGACTCAATCATTGACTCTGCTTAAGATAAATGGAGGATGAACAATACCAAGGAGATAGCTAACAATTAACATGGCCCGAGAGAGAGGCCTATGGTGGAACAGAAGAACTTGGACTAAATACAAGATATCAAACAAATCGATAACAAAAATTTTATGAGTAGTTTTGGTAAAAAGGAGAGATTATTGTTATTTTTAGAAGATATGAAGTTGAAAAGCTTCATGTATAGTCTGTGTTGTTAAATAATATTTTCCGTAAATTCATCTCATATTTTTAAAAATAATGTAATATTATTTTGTTGTATTTTTTTTTGAAAATGTGTCAGTCAGCCTTTATTAAAGAGAAAGAAAAGAAACAATAAGAGAGACGACCGATGCAAGTGGGTCCCCCGCTCAAAGAAACTAAACGAAGCAAAAATAAATAAAACGACGGACACAAACCGTCAAAACTTAAAAAAAAAACCCGAAATGAAAAGAAATGGCTGATCCGACTGAGTCACTCCCTCAAAGTCACTGAAGCGGCGTCGATGGACGCGTAGGGGAGAGAAGAGACGCGAGAGAGGAATCTGGTGAAGAAGACCAAGGTATGAAACAGATCCCTCAAGAAAAAACAAGAAGCAGGCCCAATCTACGGTGGGTCTAACCATCTTCGATCCTCGACGGCTAGAGACACCACCCGTGTTGGCGCGTCTTCAACCCAAAATTGGTCGGAGGTAATCGAGCGCCGATGAGCCGCCAACGCATGCGCCACTTTGTTTGCTGCACGGAATTGGAAGAGGAACTTGCATGAGCGAAAAGTCGACGAGAGCCCCTTTGCTTCGTTGATTAGGGCACCAATTTCCGATGAGTCATGCTTGGTCGACTGTAACCTCACCACGACGACGCGTGAGTCCCCTTCTACCTCTACATGGTCAAACCCCATTTCAGAAGCAAAAGTTAGGTCGTGGATGGCAGCGTGGGCCTCCGCAGCAAAAGAATAAGGTACGTTGAACACCGTTGTACTACTGGCTCCTAATAATTGTCCTTCATTATCCCTTATAGCCACTCCTAAGGTTGTTGATTTAGAACTGTTCTCAAAACTTGCATCATAATTGACTTTGACGAACGGAGCTGTTGGAGGGGACCAGTGCTTGGCTGACATCAGATCCGGAGAAGAGAGCCTAACTGAGACGAGAGCAAGATCGGCGCAATAACTTCTGATCGAGGTAACGATATCCATGGGTTTGTTATTTTCCCCTTCGAAGATAAATTTATTGCGTGCAATCCATAGAGACCAGATAGTTACTAGGATTTTAGAGCATCTGTTAGTTCCCACTGTAGAAAGTAGATTACTTAACCAATCTGCTAGGGTCGTACGAGCAGCAACTAGGGGACAAATGATGCCCAGACTTGTTCTGCAAACGGACAATTTCGAATCACGTGGGCAACATCCTCAGGCTCTCTCAAGCAGCGAAAACAAATAGGATCAACAACTCTCTTTATGCATAAATTACACTTCGTAGGAACATAATTCTTCAA
This sequence comes from Hibiscus tridactylites, assembly GCA_958450335.1. Classification (NCBI taxonomy): domain Eukaryota; kingdom Viridiplantae; phylum Streptophyta; class Magnoliopsida; order Malvales; family Malvaceae; genus Hibiscus; species Hibiscus tridactylites. The sequence continues at coordinate 24,113,195 of OY288287.1, forward strand.
AAATTTCCAACACTGAATACCTAGTTGGAACTTTTGTTTGCCAAATTACCTTGCTTAGCTCCCTGATAGAACTAGGAACATTCGTTGAGGGTAGTAGTAAACGATATCCACTACGAACGGAGTATTCTCCGGTGTGTTCACCACACCACACTAGCTCATCATTCTGTGCATAGGAAGATAGTGGAATGCACAGGATCTTTGCAGCTTCATTAGGATTAAAGTTCTCATGAATTACGTCACTTAACCAAGTTGTAGTCATAGGGTCGATTAAATCTGAAACCCAACAAATTGAGTTGTTGGGCGAGGATTGTACCTTCTTTAGAGTCGGCACAGGAAGCCAAAAATCATTCCAAATAGAAATAGCCCTACCACTTCCCACATTAAACCGAAGGTCCATCTCTAACAGCCCTCTTGCGCTCCAGATATTTTTCCATATGAACGACGGTGATGACCCAAGTCTTGAGTGAAGGAAATCTGAAGACGGATAGTACTTGGCCCGTAAAAGGCGTCCCACCAGAGACATTGGGTTTTTCAAAAGCCTTCAACCCTGTTTTGCGAGAAGGGCCACGTTGAATTTCGACATGTCTCTAAAGCCCAACCCGCCATTCTCCTTTAACTGACAGAGATCAGCCTAGATGCACCAGTGAATCCCCCTTTTATCTTTCAAGTTCTGCCACCAAAACAGAGACATAATACCCTCCAACTCGTTACATAGAGTTTTCAGGATTAAAAAACAACTCATGGTGTAGGACGGGATCGCTTGTAGGACCGCTTTAATATAAACCTCTTTGCCCCTTGTGATAACGAACGAGGACTCCAAGCTGTAATACATGAGTTCATTCGATCGCATAAGCTCAAAAAAGCTTTTCTTCGATTTCGGCCCACCATAATGGGTAAGCCCAAATACTTCTTCGGGCATAAAGAGCTCGATATCCGTAGAATTCTCCGTACATCACTCTTATTGTAGTCGACACAATTGGAACTAAAAAATAGTCCCGATTTCTCAAAATTTATCATCTGTCCTGAACAGTTCTCATACATCTCCAAAAGAGAAGAAAGCTTGGCAGCACATCTAGATGTAGCCTCCCCAAAAATCAGGCTATCATCCGCAAAGAAGAGGTGGGAGACACGCGGAGCAGACCTATTAATTCGAATACCAATATCAAGTTGTTCTTGACGCAATAAGGACGAAAGACCTTCTCCACAAATCAAAAACAAATAAGGGCTTAATGGGTCTCCTTGTCGCAACCAACGTGTAGGATAAAAAACCTCACCCACCTGTCCATTCAATACCACTGAATAAGAGACGGATGATACACAATTTAAGATTAAAGAGATCCAGTCCGATGAGAAACCCATCTTTAGCATCATGGCTTCAATAAAAGGCCATTCGACTTGGTCATATGCCTTTGACATATCCAGTTTAAGGGCAAAAAAACTTTTCCTCCCCACTCTCTTCATACGCATAGAATGAATCAACTCAAACGCAGCAATGACGTTGTCAGTAATGAGCCGTCCTGGGACAAACGCACTTTGCGATTCATCAATACATAGATGTAAAATAGTTTGTAACCGATTCACCAACACCTTCGAAATTATTTTAAATAAAAAATTGCAAAGGTTAATTGGGCGAAAGTGTGTCATACCCGTGGGGTTGTCGAACTTTGGAATTAGGACGATACGGGTCTGATTAATACGGGCCATAGACTCAGTTCCCGCAAGAACCGAAATGCAGAAATTAACCACATCAGTACCAATTATGTGCCAGAATTTTTGATGAAAAAAGCCCCCAAACCGTCCCCTCCGACTGCCTTTAGAGGATTCATCGATTTAACTGCCTCCCAAAACTCGCCATGAGTGAAAGCTCGAGACAGATCAGCATTCCTATCTTCCGAGATACACCTCTGGACCCCTTCCAATATGCGGCTGCAATCTCCCATACCTCTAGATGTGAATAAATTGACAAAATAATCTCTTGCCACCATGCCCATTTTGGCTTCATTAACACAGAGCACACCACTCTCATTTTCCAGTGATCGAATCTTATTCTTTCACTTCCCTTGTGATGCACATCTATGGAAAAAGGTAGTGTTCCTATCCCCATGTTTTAGCCAATTCGAACGAGCTCGCTGCTCCCAGTATAACTCCTCCCTATCCAACTCAAGGTTCAGGGCCAATTTAACCTCTGTAATCTCACCGAGCACCTCGTCTAAGGGATTCAAAAGATTTAAAGACTCTAGTATATCATTCAGATTAGCCATAGTGAGTCCTTTGTCTCGCTTCAAACGCTTATACCACCTATCCAAACCCATACTAAGTTGTCCAAGACGATCCAAAAAATCACCCGGCGCTGTTTGCCACAGCAATTCAACCTCCGGCGTACAAGACTCCTCTAAAAGCCAAGAAGATTCGAACTGGAAATGCCAAACACGATCTGAAACACCCGCCTGTTTACCAGTATCCACTAGAAGGGGACAATGGTCAGAAAAGGAATGAGTCAAGTGGAAAACCTGAAAGTCAGGAAATAAATCAAGCCACGAGGTTGTTGCCATTCCACGATCCAGTCTTTCTCTTATATTCGTAGTCGAGAAATGTCCTTCTCCCATGTAAACCACGGCCCAAGATAGCCCATGTCATGCAACGAGCAATCTAAAATAGCCTCTCTGAACCGATCCATTTGACGAGCATTCCTAACCAAGCCACCCTATTTTTCTAAATCCAAAACAATTTCATTAAAATCACCTATCACCATCCAAGGGACATCAGGCATATCATCTAAGGATCGTAATAGGTTCTAAGACTCCTCTCGTCGGCTTTCAGCAGGCGCGCCATAAAAGCCTGTACACCTCAACGTATTCCCATCAGAATCATCAGAGATTAAAATGTCTATGTGGCTTTGAGAAGAAGAGCGAACCAAAACAACACATGCATTCTTCCAGCCCATAGATAGACCCCCGCTTCGTCCTACAACACTCACATCAAAGCCATTCAAATAACTACACCGTCTTTGAATTTTAGCCATCTTAGTATCACTGACTTTTGTTTCAATAAAGAAAAAAATTAAAGGTTTTTCCTCCCGCAGCTTTTGTTTAAGCCGCCCAACTGTCCGAGGCTTGCCCAACCCCCGGACATTCCAACTTAGGAGTTTCATGGTGTCCGACGGACCTGAGCTGACAGGTCGACCGATGTGTTATTAGCAACACCAGTTGAATCTACCGATAAAGAAACTTCTGGTGAGAAAGACTGCACCTGTGGTCGTTTAAGGCCATCAATATGCTCAATGGGCCTGTTCTCCTCAGCACTTACCATTGTAATATCCATAGCATGCGATGGGCCAGAAGTAAAAGGGCAAATAATGGGACCCAACACTAGCCTACCATGGTTATGGAAAGAAGGAACCCCCTGATTACCGCCTTGTGATTTACTTTGATTACTGGAACCTGATAAATTAACGGGATTTAATTGCCCCGAATTAATTGAGTTCCCTTTTTTACCTTGACTAGAGGGGTAACGTGGAAGATCACTACCGGAGTTGCTTTTCGGAGCCAAATACTTTCCGGTTGTCTTTGCCGGCGCAAAGGAGCTCTAAGCGAGGCGTCCCACTCCATAACAATGTCAGCCGGATTCAACGAGGCTCTCAATGGATAAAAACTTTCTCCATGGCCGAGAAGGCCACAAATAAAACAAAAAAGTGTCAACCGTTCATACTCGAAACGAACGTGGTGATCACTACCATTAGTTAGACGCAGTTTTTTCCTTCGTTTTAACGGGAGCCGAATATCAATCTGTGCCCGTATGCGAATAATTCCCTTGTATCCAAGCGATGTAGCCATGGTGTCATATTCAATGAACGTACCTAAAAAATTTCCTAGAGAACGGGCAACCCTCTCCGAAATGAAACCATGGGGGGAGATTGTGAACCAATATCCAGTAATTTAAGTGAGTTAAAGGTACATTATTCGGATCCTCACCTTCAAGAAGATGATGTAAAACCAGCAAATGATTGTTAAAATTCCATGGGCCACCATTTTCAATTCGATCAGCATCTGCCGCCATGTAGAGCCTAAATAAGAATCTGCCCTCCCCTATATCAGAGATCGAAATTTCACCCACAGGATGCTAGACGTTCGCCAACGTGGACCTCATCGAAACGAAGTGGATATCACTGTTTGTCAGAAAGGAACCCACGAAACAATACTCGTAAGACAATAGCAGATTTGGATATGTATTTTCAATATCTAAACACTCATCCTCTTCTGAACGGATGGTCAAACGAGCCAAATCATTTTCCACCTGAGCCATTAAACTGGAAAACCCAGAGCCAACCAGAAAAAGAAAAAACTGTGTGCTACTGGAGCAGATAAAACAAATGTGCTACTGGAGCAGATACTCACTCGGTCATATTATTTTGTTGTAATTTAATCAACAAAGAAGTGTCCAAATTGTATGGATTACGACTCTTGTAGTTAATCATGATAAAATGATATCCTTCCCAAAATATGCACTTATGCATTGGATCACACTTTGTATTTAAATTTGAGTTTGTGAATTTTGAAACTAGACAATACACGACTTTAAAGAGGTATTAATTTTGGGTGTTATGAAAGTGTTTTAACGTTTTCAATGCGTAACCGACTCTTGACTTTAAGTTTTTCTCCTATTTGAAATGTGGACATTGAAATTACCTTCCCCCTCAAAATACCTTATAAACTTTTTTTTAAATGTATTTTTATGAGTATTTAATCGTACCCAACTCAAATTGATTTTCAAAATCTAAATGGTCAAATGCATCAAATCAAAATCAACAACAATGGTGTAAAGTCCACACCATATCCTTATCAAAGCAAAATCTGAATGGTCAAATGCATCAAATCAGTAGAGGATTCAGATTTTTTTTTAAGTGGGCACAAATTAAAATACTTTTGAGGGTGAGCATAAGTTATAAAAATTTCAAAATTTCAGAGGGTGGACAAAACTTATAAAATTTAAGAAATGATTCATAAAATATATAAAAAATTTAAAATCAAATGTAAGAACTTTGAAAAGTTCAGTGTAGACACATGCTCACCTAACCTTAAGCATGGATCTGCCGCTGCATAAATGAAATGAAGCAAATTTTGAACCTCATGGTGGCTTCACTAAACTTGTGGAACCAATACACCTTTACTTAATTTTCACACTTAATCCTTAGCCATCTTTAAATTTGAATGAACATAAATAAGCTTTTATCTTCAACATGTTAACACAAGGGGAATAGGTCAAAATGGCCATTAATTATCCTACAATGGGAACAGCCTGTATTTGACAATAGACATCCCACCATGGTCCATACAACTTAAGGAATGGCATGGAGACATCCACTGAAACTCTTATTTTTTAAAATATCGTGACCAATATCTATACCCATATAAATATATGTTTTTTTTAGAAATCAGATTCGAGTGTTTTCCAAAGACATAAATGTTTGGTTATAAAATGTATTTCATTTTCACATGTGAGGATCGAACTACCGGTTTCTCGATTAAAGAGTAAGATAAACAACGATCATGTCACTTAAAATATTATTCGAATTCGAATAACTTATGATAAAATGATTTAATTTTTTAAGGGATTAAAATTAGCCCTAAAAACGTGGAATGAAGACGAAATTGCTGAACAATTTCCTTTGGGTCAAAGGGCCGTTTGGACCAAAAATTCAATTGAGCCTTGTGGTAGCAAATACTCCTTAAAGGTCAAAATGAAAGCGACTTGTGCTAGATTGTTTTTTTCTTTGCAATTGGATTTCAATTTCATAGGTTTGGACCAAACCACAATTTCTCGTGTTGTGGTAAGGAATTGTAAGCAAAGATGGAAAATAATTATATATATAATATGTATATGGAATTAAGGTTTCTTGTCAGGGAAGGATCTAGAGGGGGGCTGAAGGGGGCGGTCACCTCCTAAAAATTTGAAATTCTTATATGATTTAGAAATTTTTATAGAAATTTTTTATGTATTTTCTATTGAAAATTTATTTTCGCTCCCCTAAAATTTTATAAGTTCGCCCCTTCTTGAATTTTATAAGTTCGCCTCTTAACATAAAGTTTTACGTCCGTCCATGCTTCTTGTCATTATTATATAGACTCCTTTGATTTCTGTTATTATACTTTTTATTTAAATAATTTTATGAAATTATTTTTTGAAATAAAAAAGTGATGTAGTTTTATCATGAAATATTATAATATTTAAAAATATGAGTGAACTTAAAAGGATATGACCAAATCTAATATGTGAGATGTTTAGTTCATTTATTGACTTTTTCTTAGATAAATGGCTAAAATAACTTGATGTTGTAACATATTATTAATAATATATTATTTTCTATAATTATTTATATTTAATTTATTGATTGGTTAGTTCGAATTGATACTACGAGTGTTCTTTATGTTACCAGATATAATCTTAGATTTCTTTAACTAAATGCACCCTTAAAAGTAGATTAATCTTTCAAGTTTCAACTATAAAAATAAATAGAAATTTATTCAGTTATTTTTTTTTTGAAATAATAACTTTTTTTAAATGAAGTAGATATAAGTGCAATTGTTTTTTGTATAATAACTGTAAGGAAAATTCTACAACGGGCGACGAACATTGATGAACACTATTAACGATGAACACTATTAATTTTTTTAAAATTTTAAAAATCTAAAGAACTAAAATTATAATTAAAATTATCTCTTAAAAAATTAAAAATTAAATTTAACAATTACTTTATAATATATTTTTAATATATTAGAATCAAATATACCCAATTCTCTTAAACCCTAACAAAACCAATTTTTTTTTTTGAAAATTGAAACTATGAGAAACAATGTATGAACTGCAATCGAATTCTACAGTAAAATTCTAAATCTTTAATACTAAAAAAAGAAAAAAACTTAGTCAAAGAGACTGAATCCCATATCGTCACCATACTCTTCTTCAGGTTCTGGTTTCTTCTCCTCCATGGTGGCAACGGCAGCCGGAGCAACACTTGTATTAGCAGCAACAGGTGCTGCAGTGACGGCAAATTTTCTTAAAAAAATAAAAATTAATTTATAATTTTTTAAATGATGGGTTGAATTTGTTAGGGTTTAGGTTTAGGAGAGTTGTGTATATTTTATTATAATCTATTAAAAAATTATAAATTGATTTCTATTTTGTTAAGAGATTGATTTTGTTAGGGTTTAGGAGAATTGAATATATTTGATCTAACCTATTAAAAAAATATTATAAAGTAACTATTAAATTTGGTTTTTATTTTTTAAGAGATAATTTTAATTATAATTTTAGCCCTTTAGATTTTTAAAATTTAAAAAAAAAATTAATAGTGTTCATCGGTGTTCATCATTAGTGGTGTTCATTAATATTCGTCACACGTGGTAGACTCATCCTAAATGTAATTGTAATATATAATTAACTTAAACGATAATATATCAATCTATCCCTTTTTATAAGATCATGAAATAAATAAATAATAATTTAATCCTCCTATTATCCTATAAATTTGGGAAATACGATTGTGACATCACATTCCATTGCATCAGCTCGAGTATAACGAGCCCATGAACATTATTTAAATCACTTATATATATATAATTTTAGGGAGTAATATTCCACCCACCACTTTGTTCTAAAATAATACATATGAAAGATCATTAAAATCGATCTAGTGAAATAATGTGTTAAATATTTAAATAAGGTTAAAATTTTAAATTTTAATGTTGTATACAAAAAAAATTAAATTAAAAAAATTGCCCTCATGTTAAACCGCTACAAAAACTTAATTCAGATTAACCGACTAATAAATAAATATTACTGATTAAATAAAATATAACAATGGAAATCCATTATTTTAGCCTTAAATCTTATTCCATGATGAGTCTTTTATCATAAAATATTAAAAAGAGAGAAAATAGTGGCATTCACAATTCACACATTGATTCCATGAAACACATAAATGAACTAAACCTCGGTGAAAGTACCTTAGCAGTCCCTGTACCATATTTTAAATTAGATTTTGGTCATTATTGAAAACTACGCTTTGCAAAAAGGTTGTTATTTTATGTACTCGTATTAGAAGAAAAAAAATTCCCAACCCTGCATAATTTTTTAAAAAAAAAGTAAAATTAAAGTCTCTAAAATCATAAGTCCTAAACCAATTTAATTATAATTATAAACCCTAAAATCAAAACTTCTAAACTCTAAATTAAACTCATTTGTAATTTTTTTTTCATTATCAATGAGATATTTTCCTTTGAAAAAAAATTAAAATGACTTATTTGTTAAAAATTTCGTTCATTTTACCATTAATTTTTATATGAGAATTATAAAACAGACTATATATATATATATCAATTTACCATTTAATCATTTAAAATACCTAGAACTTCAACAAATTTATTAACAGTAAATAGGGCTGTAAATGAGACGAGACAGATCATGAACTACTCAAGCACGACTCGATTGGACTCGACTCGAGTTCTTGATGAGTCGAGCCGAATTACTTGATACCCGATTCGGAAAGCTTATGAGCTATTTGAAAACATGATATACTAAATTTTTTATTTTTTATAATTTAAAATTTAAATTCTTAAACTTAAAACCCTAAATATAAACCCTAAACATAAGTCTTAAACCCTAAAAATCTAAATCCTAAATTTTAAACCCAACAACCTAAACTTCTAAACCCTAAACTAACACCCTAAACCCTAAAAATAACAAGCTTGAGTTTACACAACTTGTGTATCAAAGTTTTTTTCTTCATAGGACTTTAAATGAGACGTGACAGATGAAGAGTTACTCGAGCCCAATGTGGTCAAAGATCAGTAAACACTTGACTCGATTAAGCTCAAATTAAGCTCGAACTCGACTCGAGTTCTAAACGAGCCGAGTCTAGCTCATATTTCTCAGGCTCGTTAGAAATTACTCAAGCTCAAACTCGACTCGAAAACTTAACGAGCCGAGCCGAGTTTAGCACTACTCGAACTCGACTCGTTTACATAGGTATTGCAAAGAACTAAAATTTTTAAAACATTTTTTATAGTTATTATGTCAACGATGAACGAAAAAAAACGTTTTTAATAAAAGAACAATTTTGTTTTTTTAAAATGTACATGGACCAATTTATTTATTTATTTTAAATAAAAGGACCACAATGCAATCCGAGTTACAGTACAGGGATTGTTACCACAAAACTGGATAATAATTCCATGGATAATGGATTCCTTTTCAAACCAAAATGTTTGAATTTCTTCTCTCTTTTGGAAATCGAAGTCCTTGAAATTTCGTCAGATTGTTTTAAATATATTTATTTATTTTCCTGCCTGACTGATTTTTTTCTTCTTGGACACGGCAGTTGACCCAAGTTAAAGTCTCCAGTCTATATTACCCGCCAACAAGCTTTCAGCTTTTTTTGCAAAAAAAAACATCCAAAGACTTTGTCTTCATTTTTATGCTCTTTGATTTTATTTTCTTGGTGGAAAAATTAATTATTTTTGTTATTATTCCTGTTGTTCAAGCTGAATTTCCTTTGAATTACAAAAAGCAGAGCAAAGAAAAACAATCGGAACCCATTTTTTAAAATCTTCTTTTTGGATGGTTGAATTCTTTTATCATCAACTTGTTGAAAGTTTTTTCCTTTTTATGTTTTGGATATTCTGTGTTCTGCAAAAACAGAAATCTTTGCCGGTTTTCCAAGATGGGTATTTGCTGGGGTTCTCCAGCTGATAATCCGACACCAAACACCACCGGTCGTCTCAGTTCAGGTACCAAAAAACATGATTGTTTCATTGATTTTACAAAGCTTGCTTTGTTTTGTGAAGTGGGTTCAATTCAGTTTTCATTTTTAGCTTAGGTTTTGTTCGACGAAATTCCTGTTAAAAAAATGCTAGTTTTGTTTGTTTTAATGATTGTGTGATGTTTTGTTTCATTTGTTGAGCACATTTCAATTGTGTTGTGTATGCAATAGTGATATCTCAGACAACCAGCAACACAGCATCATCATCAGCAGTTTCAAGGGGCAGTAGGTTTTCGGCTTCGAGTGGGGATGAGGCTTTTCCGAATGGGCAGATCTTGCCCATACCTGATCTAAGGATCTTCAGTTTTGCAGAATTGAAGGCTGCAACTAAGGGTTTCAGGCCCGAAATGGTGCTCGGCGAGGGAGGTTTCGGTAAAGTCTTCAAAGGTTGGCTCGATGAGAAAACACCGGGGAAGCTCGGAAGCGGAACGCTTGTCGCCGTTAAAAAACTCAACTCCGAGAGCTTGCAGGGATATGAGGAATGGCAGGTGATTTTCATTAATCTTTACATAGGATCATGTTCAACTGATAGGACACTATAAGAATTACATTGTAGAATTTGTATTCCTATGATCTGCATGTGTATGATGAAAGATGCACAATTGGGTTTCGGAATTGTTAGATAGTCGGTTTGGTGCGAAGAAAATTCGTAGTTTTACAAATGCAGGATCCTATAACATCAGTATATATTTATCTGGTTCACTCTCTCTAGGCGAAATTCGTTCGCCCCTGCATTTTGTTGAACTATTACTGCTTGTTTTACCGATTTCTCCGTGTATATTACATTGTGTAAATATTCCTTGTTGTTAAGGCTTTTGCTACTTCATTTGTGGGTGCAGTCGGAGATACATTTCTTAGGAAGGTTGTCTCATCCTCACCTTGTAAGGCTGATCGGATACTGTTTGGATGATAACGAGCTTCTTCTCGTTTACGAGTTCATGCAGAAGGGCAGCTTGGAAAACCATCTATTTGGAAGTAAGAAGCTTAAAGCTTAGATTTTCGTCCTCCGGTTTTTCATGCAAGCGTATACTTGTGTACTGACTTTCCTTGATGGTTTTTGTTATCCAGGAGGTTCGACGGTGCAATCACTTGATTGGAATATACGGCTTAAAATTGCAATAGGAGCAGCAAAGGGCTTGTTGTTCTTGCACACGTCGGACAACCAAGTAATTTACCGAGATTTCAAAGCCTCGAATATACTGCTAGATGGGGTAACTTCCATTACAACTCATGAACTAGATGACAAGTTATGAGATGGCTTAACGTAGAATGAATTCGAACACATACTAATTTGGTTTGGCTATTGGTTTTATTGCAGTCGTATACGGCTAAGATATCAGATTTCGGGTTGGCTAAATTGGGTCCTTCAGCTAGCCAATCACATGTAACAACTCGGGTCATGGGTACATCTGGTTATGCGGCTCCGGAATATGTTACAACAGGTAATCCTCTGCAACCTTCCCAACTTTTGGGTGCTTTTAAACTGATGTTCTTGTGTTGCACCTTATTGTTGCATTTTCGAAACGATTGAGCAAACCCCGGTTGCAGTTTCCATGACTTGAATAGTTTGCTGATTAAACAGGGCATTTATATGTAAAGAGCGATGTGTACGCTTTTGGTGTCGTTTTAGTTGAAATGTTAACCGGCTTACGAGCACTTGATCCGAACCGCCCAAGCGGGCAACATTCTCTGGTGGACTGGGTAAAGCCACATTTATCTGATAGGAGAAAATTGAAGAAAATAATGGATCAACGATTCGAAGGAAAATATCCTTCTAAAGCTGCATATCGAATAGCTCAACTTGCTTTAACATGTCTTGAATCCGAGCCTAAGAACCGTCCATCAATGAAAGAAGTCTTGGAGGTTTTGGAACAGATGGAGTCAATCAACGAAAAACCAATGGAGACAAGAAACCGTTCTGACCGTCACGCGGCTCGTAGACATGGGCAGCAGCCAACGCGCCATCGTTCTCCACTCGCTCCGAAACATGAAGCAGGCCGTGGTCATCAGACCCCACCACGGGTGAGGTAAGTTGGCACACTGTCCGATTTGTTGCACACAATTCCCATTTCATTATTTTTTAAAGAATCTACGAGCTCAGCTTTTGCAGTGGGACTTATGTTGAACGTATGATAGGTAGTTAACTTGTAATTATTTCAGTATGTAAACCGAGTCGAGCTCAATATCTCACTAGTTTTCATATACTCTGTTTCTCGACACGAATCTCTTCGGTTATCGATCTCAAAACAGTAGAGATACAAGCTAAATATTGTAATAGGATCCCAATGATGAGACCTGCCTGTAATTTTGGTGTTTTGGTCAATTGAGTACTATATATTACTCCATTTTTGCAGCTCTTGTTCTTGCTATATTTGCACATGTTAGTGAAGCTTGCAACTCTTATGATTTCCTTCTTAAAATCCGACTTGATTCGAATCCGAATTAAAAAAAAAATTCCTTGCTCACTTATTGTATATCATTAGAACTTTGTTCCAAACATTTATTTAAGACTTAATTAACTGAAGTAAGTTAATGGGGGAACAAAAGGAGTTATCCTTCAACAAGCGCCTGAGCCACAAGAAATGGATGCTTTCGGAGGGATGAAATGGGTCGAAGAAGACATGGCTTGCTCTGTCGGCACAAGGAACACTATTCGGGCGGCATGGGCGCGTTTGATTCCCCAATATATCAATGCAACATGAATCCTTGACATTCGTAAACCCTACATTAACAGACAATAGATTGTTTTTAGTTTATTTGTAACGAAAACGAACACGAACACCTGCAGATCGAACATTTCTTACCATATGTTGCAGGCTGAGCAAGAACGTCTTCGAACAGTTTATACATATCGAATAGCACGAATTTAGATCCTTTCAAGGACTTCTCTAGTTTTCTCAAAACTTTGGGAAGCCGTGCATTGAAGGAAGCTGCTCTTTGATTCATATCTTCAATGAATGAAGTTCCGTTCATTTTGAGGTGAAGATTTACAGGTTGATAGCCTAATGGAAAGACATTGTTAACAAGAAATTTCCTTGCTCCAAGTTGATACATAGCCTGCATGCATACATGCATGCACGGTGATCAAAATTATGTAAAATTGAACACCCGATTTTCGAAACCGTGTCGAGAAAATATTAAAAGAGTGATTTACCTTTAATCGACTGTACAACTGTTCTGATAAGAGGCTAGTGTATTTTTTCACCTTAGGGAACTTTTTCTGTAAATTTCCAAGTTCCCAATAAACGCCAAGGTCATTGCCACCTATATGGATGAAGAACAAGGACTTAGACATGTAGGAATCGAAGCATTCGGGGCTGTCGAATTGGCCCTTCAACATCGGAATTGTGTCCTTGAACAATTGAATCTGATCATCCAAGCTCAAAATCTTTCCCTGATGACGTATTCAAACGAAAATGTCAATCGAACTATTACACGCAGGTAACTGTAAATTTCGAAACGAACCAGATAACTCACAAGTATTGGTACTAGAGCCGGGGGCATACGCGATATCCCAGCAGAAGAACAAGCAAAACTTAAACCAGTTGTGATAGTCTTCTTCTGGGATTCAGATAATCCCAGAATAGGAGGAGGAAACGGCAAGCCAAAAACTTGTGCTGCAAGTAAAGAGAAAATAGATTTAAAACCATCTTCATTTGGATCAATTATAAGATAACAAAAGATAGATCTCTAGCCGGTACCGATGAAATCAACTACGAGTCTTCCGTTCGTGGGACGTCCGGTTGGGACTCCTCGGAAATCGATTCCATAAGGTGTATAGTTGGCTTTGGATGGTATGTGTAGATAGATACTGTTACCAGCATTGACAAATGAATCTCCAAAGACATAAAGAGCTGGTAGATTGATTAACCATGTGTCTAAGCCTAGATATCTGTCGATATCAGCTTGTGTTGTGTAAAATGGTGGCACTGGTAACGGCGGTAACGGCTTCGAATCGGCATAAATCGAACCAAATGATAGAAGAAACAGTGCAAGAAAACTCAGAGAAGCATAATTCATTGTATATTTGCAGCAAAGGAAAAGAAATTAGTAGGGAGTTGTGTTTCTTTGTTGCAGAAAAGAAAATTGAGTTATTAAATAGAGGTGAAGGAGAGCATTGGTAAACAAACCGGAAAATATTTTAAAAAATAATATTTAATTTTCAAGTTACATTAACTTGTAACTTCCTAAAATATTAATAACCTAAAATTTGTTGATAAATTTTCTACATTAAACATTGTAAACCAAAACGGCAAGGCAAATACTTAGTTTAAATAGGATAAAAACTATCTGCCCTTTTTCGGTGCTCTTACTTATGCTCCAACACTAAAAAAACACAATAAAATTAAATTTTAAGCCCTAATCCTAAATTCTAAATCTTAAACCCTATACCCTATACCCTAAAAAATACATCATACCCTAAATTCCCTAAACCCTAACCATAACCCCTAACCTAAAACCCTAAACCATAAACCCTAAACATAATTTTGAGTGTAGAGCATAAGTACTAAGTAGGGGCACCGAAAAGGGATTGATGATTTCCATCCGTTTAAATAGGAATAGAAATCATCATTTTTTATGTCTCTATTTATGTCTACACACTCAAAAAACTAGATTTAAGATTTAAGGTCAAGGTTAAAATTTATAATTTAAGATTTAAAATTTTAAGTTAAGACTTAAAATTTATTTATTTTTAATATTAGAGCATATAAAAAGATACCGAGAAAAGACTAAGGATTTTTGTCCTTTAAACACTAATGTTTCTTCCATGAATAAAAGATTATAAAAATCACAAATTGGCCCAGGTTCAAATATCTTGCAATCACCTTAAAAATCATGAAATGTTTCCTTATTCTTCAAACAATTTCAATGGAGTTCAAATCACTCAAAATTTTTAGTAACTAGTGTATTAGTTCTCAAATTCGAGTCAAGCTCCTCAACTCTGCTTAATATGTGTATATCACATGTGAAAAATATAAAAAAAAATATTTGTGTATCATGTGTGAATATAGAAAGACATTTAAATTGGAATTAATATGTAAATATTTTTAAGGGAAAACTACATATTTAGTACCCCAAGTATTCTCGCATTACTATTTTGGTACCCCAAGTATTATTTTTGGCAAAATGATACCTAACGTTACGTTTTTGTTTTGTTTTGGTATCCCGGCCGTTAAAAACTAACACAAATAGTGACGTGGCTTGGGTTAATAACAATTTTAGTCCAAAAACTTATACAATCTATCAGTTTAGTTTTAAAATTCTATCAATTTAAACATTATTTTAATTTTTGGATTAAAATTGTAAATTCCTCAATTTTCTTCTTCCAGTCGAACGTAATTTGCAATTTTACCCCCAAAATTAAGATGATGTTTTAAATTGATAGATTTTGGACTAAATTGATCATATATATAAGTGTTTTGGACTAAAAACTATGATTATACCAAGCCACCTCATCATCTCCGTTAGTTTTTAATGGTCGGGGTGCCAAAACAAAATAAAAACGTAATGTTAAGTATCTTTTTGTCAAAAATAATAGTTAGAGTACCAAAATAGTAGCACGAGCATAATTGATGTAATAAATATATAGTTTTCCTTATTTTTAGTTAGGTTCACTTCTAAATTTTTTAAAATTTCTCATCAAATTCAAGTTCTAAAACTTTTAAATAATCCCCTATGGATTACCAAAATTAGGGGCGTAAACGAGCCGAGTCGAGCTCGAGTAATGCTAAGCTCGGCTCGTTAAGAATTCGAGTTGAGTTCGAGTTTGAGTATGCTGAGCTCAACTCAGCACGTTAAGAATTCGAGCCAAGCTCAAGTTTGAGAGTCCAATCCAATCGAGTATTGATCGAGCTTTGACCCAGTCGGGCTCGAGTAGCTCGCGATCTGTCTCGTTTCATTTATAACACTGTTAATAATAATAATAATAATAATAATAATAATAATAATAATAATAATTATTATTATTATTATTATTATTATTATTATTATTATTATTATCATTATTGCATCATTTCATTGTAAATAGAATCATACAAAAGAAATATTTTCATGTGACCCATTAAAAACTCCTAATCCTAGTGGGAGAAAAAAATACACATGAAAATATAAAGAAAGTAAAACTAAAAATTAAACTAACACAACATAACAACCAAAAACACCGACCTACGTTTTAGTTCACTTTAATTTTAAAATTTTAAAAATAGTTTATTATACTTTCGAGTAACTTATGAGCTTTTCGAGTCGGGAATCAAGTAGCTCGGCTCGTTAAGAACTCGAACCGAGTTCGAGCTCAAGTCGAGCCCAATAAAATTGAATGTTAACTGAATTTTAATCGAATCGAGCTCAAATAGCTCGCGATCTATCTTATCTCATTTACGGCCCTAACCAAAATTATCCCTGACTTAGTAATTAGTAAAATATATATCATCTAAAGTGAGTTCGTCAGAGCATAAAAATGTAGAAAAATAATAAAAACAAACATCAACGACTTATAGATTACACCATTGGCTTTACTCCACTTTTAGTTAAATTTAAATGTTAATATATTACTTTTTTAATGATATTTATCATTTAAACAAGGCACATAAAATAACTAATCAAATGAATCATATTTTTGTTTAACATTAACTTGTAAAGCTAATCCAGTTCCAGTTATAAAAGATGATGTATTCCATTTAAGTGATCTAAGTTCGAGCACAATGTATACATAGTATATGTACCTTATTAAAAGATTAAAAATACAGACCAAATACCGCCTCGTCCCGTTTTCATCCTTTATAAATGTATGGTTGGCCACCTTAGTACCTTATAGTATTTATCATATATGGAAGATGACCTGCATGCTTAGCTGAAGAAAATACATATTTCTGTCAGCTGATTGAGCACTCAAAATTTCCCTTTTTCTTTTCTTTCTTTGTTTGTTGTTTGTTACTATAGCAGTGATTAGAGGTTTTTGGGTCATAAATCATAGAAAAAGGGTGGCTTTTGATAAGAAAAATGATTAATTTCCTTTATAAAGCTGTTCGGTTCCTGATAAAATTTAAGTTTTGTGTTCTATCTGGTGGTGAGTCGCTCGATCGAATCGAGTAAATTATTTTTTAGTTATTCAAGTTGACGCATCATATTTTACAATTCAAACTTTATTTGAAATTTTTTTGATTCGAGTTCCTATATAAATTTAATTGTAATTATTTATCATGTTATAGTATAGTTTGATTCTAATTTAAACGACTTTCTCTAATCATATAAGATATGCATATATATTTCATCGTATTTTTTTTCATATGTGACATATATATATATATATATATATATATATATCAAGAAAAATTGAGGGACTCGACTCGAACTTAAAAATTAATTAAATAATTACTAAAAATTTCGAGTTATTCGAATTTTTATTTTACAACTCAAATTTTATTTGATTTTTTTTCGAGTCGAGTTTTTGTAATTTCAAGTCGAGTCAAAATGAGTTGAATTTTTTCGCCTCGAGCCGCGTCAAAATTTTCGATTTTGTCGAGTTGAATCAAATTTTACTCACCCTTAATTGTATCAGTTGGTCCAATTCCTTGAGACATTGCCTTGGTAATGGACGGGACAGAAGATACGCAAGGCAACGTAATATGAAAGTGGGGACTGGGCATGAAGCTGGCTATTTTGCTCTCATGTCCATGGCTGCACACTGCTGTGAACTGCCTACGCCTTCAGCATCGATAATTTCAGGCGTCGGGCCGAGGAGGTCGAATGTCTCATGGACCTAATGACGGAGAAGTTCGAATCGTTGTGTCTAGAGGACAACATCATTAACCGGTATGGAATCATAGTTCATTGCTCTGCAACCTGCAGTTGTTGAGTGCATCCCTCTGCTAAGAAATTAATGGCGGCGACCGTAGGTAATTCGAGAGTTTTGCTTACGTTTTCCGTCGCCTATACTTCAACCGATGAAATCATCCGTGCCGTCGAGAAGTAATGGAATCAATTTCATACGTTTTTTTCCGAATCAATTAAAAGTACATCAGTTAAGTCTATTGATTCACGAAAATTATTGTTGATTGTTATTATGATATCGTGGTTAGAAACTTAGGATAAAGATAAATCTCATCCTTTATTTTTTTGCTAAACGGAACTGTTCATTAATAAAAATGACGATGAGTTAATACTGAGACAGTTTAAAGATTTAAAAGATTTTATGTAACTTAGGATAAAGATAAATCTCATCCTGCATTTATTATTTTCACTATGGTTCCTAGACTTTATTTTATTTTTGTTTGTTTGTCAATTCAATTTGGCCATACTAATAAAAGCAAAATGAACCCACTTCACGTGTCTTATATTTGGTTCACTCCTAAGGGCGAGATTTGACTCTATCCTAAGGTTAGCCTATCTATTAAATTTGGGTAAACAACACAATTGATTGCTAAATTATTTTCGTTTTTCTATTTTAGTCACTAAACTATTATTTTTGAAAAAATCGTCATTAACATTATGTTTTTCTTATTTTGATCACCCGATGTTAAAAAACTCATGAAAAAACAATAGATTGGTGACCAAAACATGAAAGAAACAATAGATTGGTGATCAAAACATGGAAAATAAGTAACATTAGTGACGAAAATAAGGAAAAAAATATAATGTTAGTGATGATTTTACCGAAAAAAATAGTTAAGTGATCAAAATAGAAAAATGAGAATAGCTTAGTGACCAATAGTGTTGTTTACCCGTTAAATTTTCATGTAATTCAATTTGATCACTAAATATATTATATTTCGATTTCAACCCGAAAACTGAGTTGAAATTCAATTCAATCTTAAAATTAAATTAGGAATTAATTAAATCCAAAAATAAGCTTTGTAGCTCAATTTTTAATCCATTTTAAATCTAAAATGAAATCTGCACAAAAATAGCTCAGACGAATTTAGGTGTATATCTTACTCCCGAGAAAGGTGCAGACATTAATCTTACATTGAAAAAGAAAGTAGAAGTCATGGAATATAGAAACGGTGTCATTGCACATTATATTAGACATGTCTTTTGAGGAGAATGTAATGGTCTCGTGACAAGTGGTATCGGAACAATTCATTGACTATCTAACTTCATGTCGAGTGCCACAGTGGGTGAAGCACACAAGGTGAATAACTGTGACGGTGACCCGTAAAGATTGAGTGGGAAAAAATATCATACCCGAGAGAGTTATTGACATTAATACTACATCGAAATAAATAAAAATTATAAGATATAAAAACGATAACGTTGCATCATCTCCTATTATACATATCTGATAAAAAGAGAGTAATAACCTTGTGACAAAAACACGCGTATTGTTTATTTTTAATAACAATAAATGTTGAGCATCATTCAAATTTTAGAGACTATGCTTTTTATTAGTTTTCACCCACAAAATGAAGGTCTCAATGTCCAGTAAATAATAATTTGGGTTCTTTTAGGGTCCATGAACAACTATAAATGGAGTGGAAAATGTTGAATAACACGTGTGGGGAGGGGAAGCGTGGGAGTGCTTGCATCATATGTGACGGAATGCTTCTCTAAGCAGCCATCAATGGTGGCATTGTCACACAAAGACACTAACTATCATACACAATCATAATCGACAAAAGCTAATAAATTTGTCTACTAAAAGCCTATGGCCAGAAAACTTAGGACCCGAGGAAGACAGGATGTAGATTTTTCTGTATTCGATTTATATTAATCTCGATTATATCCAAATTCGGCACAAATCATAATCAATCATGTGATATTTCGGTTTTAATTTGTATATGTCCTTGTGGGAGTGTTTGGTCCAGGGATGAAGCCGTGATTGAGCTATGAATAATCAAGTTAATTAATTTTGAAGTGAATAGGATCTAAAAAGTAATTAAACAATAAAAATTAAGTGATTTAAGGTTTAATTTTATCAATTTTAAAATTAAAATATATTAAAAAATAAATTAGAAAAATGAGATGTAAATGTTTTATTTCGTTAATTTTAACGGTCGAGTACTAAAAAATATTAAACTAATCTTTTTTGGGAGCAATTACTATTACCACCTACTATGTGACACATCCTCTATCCATGCATTGTCCTAAAACAATTTGCATAAAATATTGAACTTGGTACAAAAATTATAAAAAAATTCAGAAATTATATAAGTAGAATACTTTCTATAATAATATTCCATTTTTTCCTACAAAGACATATATTAATGTCATGATTCTACATTTGGATAAAAAAACTATATATATGTATATATATAGGAAATTAAACCCTAAAGATTATGACAAAAAGCATATGTTCTTTTTATTAGTTAGGCAAACTGATTTCATCGAGGTCATCCAACGATAGAAACACTTCATCCAAGCACGACAGTTCTGTTCCATCCTCGTCGTCTTCACTACAATTTCTTTCGTATACTCGACAAACAACCCATCTGCTATAATCCTATACAATCACCCCAAAAAAATATAATGTCGATAAATGAAATTATCCCAGAAAAAAGGAAATGGAACTAAAGGTTTAATTATGCAACCAGGCTATGTACTCTTCGAACTTTCAAATTCGGTCACCTTATTTGTCTGATTTAAAAATTGAAATTCAATTGGTGAATATGAATTAATGAGTATAGGATACTGACTATTTTGGAATGTCCTCCTCTACGTTTGGACGATCTACTGCTACCGGAATCGGAATCGGAGAGACGATATTCTTCCATTATCCAATTCGTTTTGACACCGGCCGGACCCGATTCTCCGACGTAGAAAATGAAATATTTCTTCATGCCAACCTTCTTGCTGCTATTGCTGTTCACCACAGGCTCATCGATTCCCATCGGCTTCCAGTACCCGTTGCCGGTGCTCCGGTTCGGCGTCCTCCGGCTGTAGAAATACCACTGGTTTCCCTCTCCCAGAGCTTTACCTACACATTCAAAAACACTCACTTCAACAAAAACATATAAAAAAAGGAAACCAACGTAAAATGATTATTGAATGATGAGATTGAGATATACCGTGGAGTTCCCAGGGATCATAGGGATAGAGGTCGAGATCGGGGATGACATCGGGGTGGCACGGCAACAGCGCGGCCTTGCGTTGAAGGAAATGAACGACGAGCTCCTCGTCGGTGGGATAGAAACGGAACCCCGGCGGTAGGTTCATGTTTTCCTAGAGAGAAGAATAGTGAAGGAGAAGGATTTGGAGTGGGTGATATTTATAGTGTGGGAGCTGGATTATATATACATGTATATATATATGTATATGTATATGTAGAGGAATAATAGAAAAGAAAGATCAGACGAAAGAGAGGAGAGAAAGTGACGTGAAAAGGAAGGTGGGATTTGATGATAAATCACAAACTCCAAGCTTTCTCTCCCATGGCGGCGGGTAACGGAACGCTTTGCTTTGCTTTGCATACTTCCAAGTAACGATATCTGCTGTGTTAGCTTATAAGATATGGGTCCGACGGAACTGAATCAGAGATAATTCTATTGCATACGTGGCGTTCCTGACTAATCTGGACCGACCCGCGTCACACACCTGATTTTAATGGGTGAATCTCAACGGAAACTTTTTGCATAAGCAATGCCTCAAACTCGAGACCTACTTAAGTATATCAATGTTGCTACCGGTGGCAAAGAGGATGATGTTCATCCGAACAGATCCAGGTCTGAGCAGCTTTGTTTGCAAGATGTGTGTGCCTTATCAATGACAAAGAGTGGTTCTAGTGGCAAAGAGGATGATGTTCGTCCGAACAGATCCAAGTCTGAGCAGCTTTGTTTGCAAGGTGTGTATGCCTTATCAAGGGGTTAAGAAAAAATACGAACATATGCTATCTTGTAATCACCTTAAAACTGTTAAAAAAATTAATTCCACCAAACGTCATTAAGCTATCATCTAAGTTTTAAATTGATCCTTATATTTTAAAAGGTTCTAATTAATTATATCAATAAGATCATTTTGTAAGCCTAATTTTCAATTCAGACTTTCAGTGTTGGTTTAATTGTATATGGAGCATGTTTAAATTAGCGATGTTTGAATCCGGGTATCCGGGTCTTTGGGTACCCGAAGTACATACTAATACTTTGATGAATCAATTGAAACATTTTGAAGTTTAGCAATGAGCATAGAATTTAACAATAGTTTGAGGACTTATGGTATAATTACCCAGTTTTAAATAATAAAAAATGATGAAATGGTATGAGTCATCATCATACTTCATGCTTATATCACTCATCTGCTATGATACACGTGGCATACATGAAAATGGGTTTGGTCCTGCACCATAAATAAAAACATGAAATGGACCCGCAGCTTGGTTTAGGAGTGTGCCTATGTACCAATAGCAATAATTAGCATAATTTGGCATGCCTTTTTTCTATTATTTTTCTTATGCATCTCTCCCACAACCCAAGAAAACATCAATCAATTGTTTCAGAATTTGAGATCTACATATAAAAAATTAAAGAAAAAACTACTTAGTACCCTAACTATGTCGGTATTATTATTTTGGTATCTCAACTATTATTTTTGACAAGATGATACTTAATATTACGTTTTTGTTATGTTTTGGTACTTTCACCGTTAAAAACTAACAGAAATGGTGATGTGGCAATTGGGTTAATAATAGTTTTAGTATAAAAATTTATATAAACTATCAATTTAGTCTTAAATTCTATCGATTTAAACATTATTTTAACTTTTGGATTAAAATTTTAAATTTCTCATTTTTCTTTTTCTTCCAGCCGAACACTTTTTTGAGTCTTTGAGTTTAAAAAAACATGTTAAACACGATCAAAACTTTAGGATTTGAGGATCAATAGGGGGCTAATGCGAGGTCCATTGGAGGACCCAAACTTTACAATTGGGATGCCGACGAGAATACGAGGAGTGGCAAAGGGATGAGACAAAATTCTATCCAAACTAAGATGATGTTTTACCCCCCCCCCCCCCCGAAATTAAGATGATGTTTTAAATTGATGAATTTTGGACTAAATTGACAATATATAAGTGTTTTGGACTAAAATTGTGATTATACCAAGCCATGTCACCATCGTTAGTTTTTAACAGCCAGGGTAACAAAACAGAATAAAAATATAATGTTAGGTACCATTTTGCCAAAAATAATAGTTGGGGAACCAAAATAGTAATGCATGCATTTGGGGTACTAAATGTGTAGTTTTCCCAAAATTAAATTACATAAATGGTTACTAAATTAGATAAAATGATATTTTGGTCATTGAAATTTAAAAATTACAAAATAATGTTAAATTTATCAAAATGTTACGAAATGATCATTATGTGATATAAAATACTGATAAATTTTAATAAGTTTAAGGATCATTTTACTATAGGCCGATAAGTTGAAATATGATTTTGTAATAGTTTGATTGAGTCCAGTGACTATTTTGTAATAATCGTACAAATTTAATGATTATTTTATAATTTTTAAAATTTCAGTGACTAAAATATATTTTTGTTTAGTTTAGTGATTATTTATATACTTCACCCTGAAAGAAATAAAATAAAAACCCTAAATGTAAACAGCAATCAACCAATTCCTTCGAAAGGGAGTGAGTTCAACTGATATTCTATGGGGTCATAAAAAGGATATATATACATAGTCCCCACAATATTATTTTTTGTAAATAATAATTAACCAATTATTAAATCTTAGAAAATAAATCAGAGCTGAGAGATGTGTTGCTTTGCTTATATATTACTTTTCCGAAATCCATGTGAAAACATTAATGTAAAAAAATAAAATAAAAGGACAAGTACTTATTATTATGCACCCATCACCCACTTTTCCTTTGAGGAAGAGAAACGAGAGTTGAATTTTTGCACGAAATTAAACACTCGATTATTTGTTAATATTGTGACTAAAAAGAAAGTGTTGACCTAACGACTATAATTAACGGCTTGCTTTTTATATATATATATATATATATATATATATATATATATATATATATATTTTATGATTCATGTTTGGGGAACAAGATTGTCTTTCTCAATAATGTCGTTTTTAAAGTTTAAACTCGCGTCCTCTCTTTGAAAGTGCAATATACCTTACAAATGCATCCAACACTTGTTAGTTTAACGATTTGCCTTTTAATTACATTCTGAGCCGTTGAATTACTTTCTCTAGTCAAGTACTATAATCAGGGATGAAATCAGAATTTGTGGTTGAGAACAAAATATAAATGTTTGAAAGTGGAGGGGACAAATTCAAAACTAACATAATTTAAAAAAATATTATAGGAGAACAAAAGTTTAAAAAATGAGAGTCTGGGAGACAATTGCTCCTCCCACAACCCACACAGCTCCGTCTTGACTCTTGCAATGATCAATGGTAAAATTATTTTGGAATAGTGTATATTATAATTCATTTTCTGTTTTAAGGTTTAGAGATTTAGCTTAAGATTTTTAGTTAGTGTTTAAAATTTATAATTTTAAAGTTAGAGATTTAAATTATGATTTTTAAAAAATAAATATGTATGTTTGTATAATTTTAAAGTTACTTTTCTACTTGTACTAAAAGAAATTTACTGTCCCAAACTATAAGATGTAAAAGGAAAATTGGAAGAGCACATTTAGAATAAGTAGATAAAAATGGACAAACCATTTGTGTGGGAATATAATGAGACAAGGACTAAGGAGTTGAAGTAAGGATAAAGACCTCATAGAACACTATCTTTTTGGTTCTTACAAAATATATATATATATATATATATATATATATATATATATAAGGATGAAGTGTCTAATTTGAAGATTTTATTTAGTTCATGTTTTGACAACTTTTTAGGAGATGTTTTCTTCAATAAACTTCAGAGATTTGTTGTGGTAAAAAGAGAAAGTGTTTAATTTGGTCAGTGCAGCCTTTTAATTTTCCTTTAAATATGTCATATTTTTATTGTTTTTTTGAATGTTTGAAACCTTTAAAAGATTATGTTCTTAATTTTCTTTTATTTATTAATAAAGTTGTCTGGTTTCAAATTTCAAAAATAAAAACTTACTATAAACCAACATCAACTTGTCTAGTTGAATTGTGCACTAAATCAGTTAAATAAGGTTAAGTGTTTAAATTTTTGGCGTCAATAAAATAAATTAATTTGAGAAAATCGTCTTTACAATGAGTTTATACAATACCTAATTTAGATTAATAAAAAATCAACACCTTTAATTAAAAAATCTAATATAAAATACGAAAATAAGAAGGGAGGAGATTGCTTGGTGTATGAGCCATTTATATAAATGGTGATTGGATGGCAGTCCAACAGTGTATCTTTTATTTTGCTGAGGAAAGAAATGCATCTTTCCTTCGTTCTTTTCCCAGCTTTTGCTGCTGCTGTAGATATTTTAATTTACATGTGCCCATATTTTCAGTTTTCTAAGGACTTATGATTATTTTTAATAACATCGTGTTTAAAATTTCTAGAGTTCGAATATAAATTCTTTCTATAGAAATGTGATATACCTTAACACAACATCTAATATTTATTGAGTCTAGAACTGAAGTTTTATTTGTAGTATATGCTAAAGGAAGTTTAAAAAACTCCTCTGAAGATAAATATTGGTATGATTTTTCTATAATGAGTGTTATAATCAAATCAAGTTGTGTAGCCAACATGTCCAATATAATAATTTGATTTTTTACTCACTTGGTTTTTTTAACGTGATTACACTAGCTTTATTAAAAGAAAAAAAATACAATAAGAGTTTATAACTCAGGTAAATAAATTTGATCTCGACGTATTTCTAAAAAGACGAAAATTGGTGTCTCTAGATCATGAACAAGACCATACAAAAAAGTGTAAAACTCTATAACTCAAAGACTCGAAACAAAACAAATGTAAATATCACCAACGCTTGACGATAAAGGTAAAAAAATAACAACAAACGACATTAAAAAATGCATATTACAATAATAAAGCACGTTGACAACACGATCATTACAACAACTCAATTGCGAACAAGAACGATGATTGTAAGCTCGTATTCGAATTCAGTTCGAGGATCCAAAACATGGAGCTCAACAGAATAATTAAAGAGCATCATCTTTGATCAATCGTGGCAACGTCAAATCCAATCCTGATAAGAAATCAATGAAAAAAAAGCGGCCAAACGGCCGAATAAAAAAATAAAAGCGTGCCAAAACAAAGATGATGCGTATCAAAAGATAGAGAAAATTGTGTCATAAGGACAGAATTATTAAAATTAAAAATAAAAACATAAAAAAATAAAATAAAAAATAATTATTGGCGGTCGACAACCGGGATCAAGACTAATATCACCGTCCGCCACTTGAAAAAAAAATTACAGAGACGGCCAGGACTTTTTTTCAAAACGAAAGCTTCCAAATTATTATTAATAATTAATTTTTTTTTGAATTGAAGGGAAACGCACCTAAATCACGCCTCGTTAAAAAACCTCCCTAAACCTAATGGAGGAAAAAGAGTACGCGATCTAGGGCGATTAAAACAAAATAAACAAATTATGATCCGAAAAACACTTCCTACACTGCTACAAGAGCACTCCTAAACCACCACTCCTAATGATACCAAATAGTAATATAGGCTGCAAAAACACCTAAAAAAATCGACACCCCATGTTCTTCAAACTACAAAAGAAACCCTGCACTCACACAAAACGCTAACCCTCATCCCAATTCGCATTCAACTTTTCCATAATACTCTCTGGAGGATCAAGGAATCGATAATACGATAAAGGGAGCTCCTTAGCCAATTTAGCAAGGGCATCCGCTACCATATTTGCCTCTCGGTGAACCCACGAGAAACGAATCACCCAATTTCTAGTCAAAATCGATGCCAAAGAGCCTCGAAGGGATGACGGAAGACGTGTCGGATCACCCATTGCAAGCACCTCATACACCTCCTTATTATCCGTTTCAATAATCACACGAGTATGCCCTAACGCCCAAGCCGTTATAAGCCCCTCATGTACCGCCCACACTTCCGCTTCAAAGCTAGAACAAATACCAATCTTTTTAGCAAACCCAAAACGCCACCCTCGAGTGCTATCGCGACCAACACCCCCACAAAACGCAAAACCTGAAATAGTGTTTTCCGCGTCATCCACATTTACCTTCACCCATCCCACCGTCGGCTTCACCCATCGCATCACTGGCCGCGAGTTCACCACCGTATCCTTATTGTTTTGATCCAAACTAGCCACCTGAATAGTGTCATTGCACACACGAACAGCAGCCTGCAGTAACCCCTCCGAACACATCCTCATCGGCTCAAAGATGAAGTAATTCCTCCGCTTCCAAGCCGTCCAAACAACGGCTCCAAACAAGATGTCCCAATTCACGGTATCCCTAGGGAAGTGGCATTGATCCGAAAGATTGATCAACATCCACTCTTTAATATTCAGTTTAAAAAACCGTTGAATTCGATCCGGCCGAACCACCCGACACCACACATTTTTCACCTCAAAACAGTCTCGTAGGACATGCGAAACATCTTCCATTGCAGCTCCACAAATCACACAGCTAGCATCATGTGCAAGATGTCGTCGCACCCGTTCGGCGTTCGTTAAAAGCCTTCCATGGCAAGCTTGCCACATGAAAAAACTAATTCGCGGCAACCCCTTGTACCTTGACAGCACCGACCATATGCGTTCACCATCATCATCAGCACTCGCTGCTCGCAAGAGATATGCCGAACGCACCGAAAACCAGCGTGAAGTCTCCAAATCCCAGCCCGGCCTATCTGCCACCCCGAACGCACCTGGTGGTTGCACCGCAGCCACCCCCCACACAGCACGCTGTGGTAACAAATGAACAAAGCTCTCCCAGCGCCATCCACCTGCATCATCGACCATGGTGTAAATAGGGGTGCTTCGCTGTGCTTGCACCATTCCATCTGTACGATAATGACGCAAAAGGCCCAAGTTGGCCACCCAAGCGTCGTCCCAAAAGTCTATCCCTCGCCCATCGCCAACATTCCATACCAAATGTTGTCGCATGTCGTCCCAAACCAAGCAGATTCCTTTCCATAGAGACGAACCAGCTCTACATGGCAGCACCGTCGGCAAAATTCCGTGCACCTTATACTTTGATTTCAAGGCTTGAACCCACATACGGCTCGGATTATCAACCATAGAAAAGGCCAATTTCAATAAGAACGCATCATTTTGGTGTTCGATCCGCTTAAAGCCTAAGCCCCCCGCCTCACTCGGTAAACATACCGTTTCCCAATTCACAGCATGCATCCCCCTTGAATCACTACTATGCCCCAAACGAAATTTCTGATGATTCGTTCAATAGCTTCACACACATTTTTAGGCAACCTTACCGACTGTAGCGCATATATAGGAATAGCGGTAAGAACCGACTTCGCAAGGACAATGCGCCCCGCAAAAGAATGAAGTCGAATCTTCCACCCTGCTAGCTTATCCGACACCTTTTGAATTAAATAGTCATAAGTTGCTTTAGTAATTCTACCGTGAATAAGAGTCACCCCTAAGTACCGACCAAGATTAGCCACACATTGAAAGCCAAAAGCGCTGCCAATATCCTCCTTTAAAGCTACATGCACATTATGCGAGAAGAAAATATTGGTCTTAGCGATACTAACCTTGTGCCCAGAACAAACACAGAAATCATTAAGAACTCGGTTGATCACATCAAATTGTTGTATCGAAGCCTCTGCAAACAAAATCAAATCATCTGCAAAAAATAAATGTGATATCATGGGGCCCCCCCGACGGAAATAAAAAGGTTTTCATGACCCTTGATCAACCTCGTGCTGAATAGCATGAGCAAGTCTCTCCATGCAGAGAACAAAAATATATGGCGAAAGCGGGTCACCTTGGCGAATTCCCCTAGATGGCTTAAAACTCGAGGATTTACTCCCATTCCAGAGAACCTGTGTGGACACAGAAGATATGCAGCTCATAATCAACTTACGAAGATGCAACGGAAGACCAATCTCCCCCAAGGTATCATCAATAAAGGACCATTCCAGCCTATTGTAGGCCTTTTCCAGATCTATCTTGATAGCAAACCACCCTTTCTTCCCCTTTTTACGCCGCATAGAATGGATGATCTCTTGGGCCACAATAACATTATCCGTAATAGACCTGCCTGGTACAAAACTAGTCTGATTTTCAGATATCCATGCCGGCAGAAACGGCTTCAGGCGATTCACAAGAACTTTACTCAAGATTTTATAAACCACTGTGCACAGACTGATAGGCCGGAACTGGGATAGGGACTCAGGCGATTCCACCTTGGGTATAAGAACAAGCAAAGTTCGGTTTAAATCCGAATCAACTTCCTCTTTAATAAACATGTCTTGTACAGCCTTACATATAATATCCCCCACAACCGACCAATTCTTCTGATAGAACATCGCATGAAAGCCATCCACACATGGCGCTTTCGATGGTGCCATTTGAAACAGAGCCTAGCGAATTTCGTCTTTAGTTACTGCTTGCTCTAGACAATCCCTTTCACAACGAGAAAGAGAAGTAAACTTCCCATGGCAATTATACGTATAACCCTGCACTCCCTTCGAAGTGAATAAAGCACCAAAGAACTCCGCACTCATACGCTTAAGCACCGCCGGATCTGAAACCCAATCCCCTTCCTCATTCCGCAAGGAAATAATCGAGTTTCGTCTCCTTCTTCCGTTAGCAATCGCATGATAATATTTGGTGTTTCGATCACCACTTTTAATC
Source organism: Hibiscus tridactylites (assembly GCA_958450335.1). Lineage (NCBI taxonomy): Eukaryota > Viridiplantae > Streptophyta > Magnoliopsida > Malvales > Malvaceae > Hibiscus > Hibiscus tridactylites. Next base: position 24,142,713 of record OY288287.1, read on the forward strand.
CATTCACACCTCGCCTTCTGCCGCCAGAAACTCTCCTCTAGCATGATAATTTCTTCTAACTCTTTCTTAAGGGTTTTCTCAAGCTCACACAAAAAATTTGAGTGCCGACGATCCAAAGCAGTCTCAATACCATGAATTCTAGCCAGCAGCCGCCTTTTTTTCCTTCCCATCTCACGGAAAAAATTCTTACTCCAATCTGCCAACCCCCGTTGTAGATTCACTATATTATCGCCATAATTTAGCGAGTTATCCCAAAAGGACGCAACCACTGATTCAAAACCCTCACCATGCTACCAAGCAAAAATAAACTTAAACGACTTATCATCCTCACGCGTCAAAACCGGATCCGTCCGCAAAAGAATAGGACGGTGATCAGAACCTATCCGATCAAGATGCTGCACTAAAGTCCCTGGAAACACAGACGACCATTTCGTATTCATGAGAAAACTATCTAACCGCTGAAATAAATTCCCCCAAGCCCAGGTATACCGGGGCCCCTTAAACTCCACATCAATAAGGGCCTCATCAAAAATGAAATTCCGAAAGTCACGGCTAATGTAATTTCTCCCCACAACACCTCCACGACGATCATCCATATGCAAAATAGCGTTAAAGTCACCCCCTAAAATCCAAGGATACTCATCGCCCGGATTAAGATCACGCAATTGCGGCCAAAGATATCGCCTATATTGAATTTGAGGACTAGCATAGACAATAGTCCAGAAGATGGGACAAGGAAGCATCCCCCCTTCAATCTTCACATGAACAAATTGATTTGAAACCGATAAAACATTAACCACCCAATTCCCATTCCAAGCAAGCCAGATACCTCCACTAAACCCCTGAGCTTCAACCCGAAAAGAAAACCGAAAACCCAAGTTACTAACGATACGATCAGCCCTTTCCCCACTTACTCTAGTTTCCAACAACGCCACAAAATCAGGCTTACACTCATTAACAAGCCTCCAAAAGCTATCCTTAAAAACGGAGCCCGCTGCCCCTTGCACATTCCAAACAGAGACACTAATCATTAAAACAAAAATAAAGGTGCAGGTAGTGGATACCAACCTAGTCAACAACCATGGTGGCTGTCAATACCCCCTCACCGCTAGCTTCCGACACCTCTTCGCACGGCATGTTAACGATTCCATCCGCACCCTACGTCCCTTGTCTGCGATCATCAGCGACCTCCTGTCCGCCGCTCAATGTATCCGGCGGTCTAGAATGTAGAGGGTTTTGCTGCAACGCGTCCAACTTGCTTGTTTCTGCTTGAACCCATGCAGAAAGAAGCTGTTTCTCCTGAGGTTGATCAACTTTCTTCTTTCCCCGTATGAGAGGCTTAGCCACCCCACGACTGGACTTTTGAACACCTTGAAACTTCACCTTCGCACCATTTTTGTTCGCCATGTGAACTTTACGACCATCGTTACCTATAACAATCACCTTATGCGTCGAACCTGTTTCCGTCACCTCACGTTCGCTCACGCACGGGACATTCCTGGGAACAGTCGATTGCACACTCATGGGGGGAACCTCAACCACCTTCTGAGTACTATGCTTACTTGATGAACTCCCTCGTTCCACTTGCTTCATCGGTTTTTCTATATTTTCGGCCTGTTTACCTTTAATCCTCCTAGCCATGTCCCCGGAATCCTCAGCACAAGGAATATCCTCAACTCCTGTATCCTCTCTGCCCAGATTATCACCATCCAAGTTCCACAACAAATGAAAACGTGAACTGTTCTTCCCAGCATCCTCATTCCCCCCCTCCTCCATTACCTCCACTAGCTCGTGGTCGCCGTTTCTTATTTTCCACAACCATCTATGGTCCATACAATTCAGCCCGATCACTTTTGCGAGCCCTCTCAACCTCAGACTCAGGGAGTTTCTCCGCATTCTCTGTTACCTTAGTAGCACAAAAGTCCATTGTATGCCCATATACCCCACAATGGAAGCAGATTTGACTAAGCCCCTCATATTCAAGACGTTGCACAAAACTATCGATTCCAATACACGAAAGAAGTGGTTTGGTAAGATCCACCATAACTGCCAGGCGTGCAAACTTACCTCTCTCTCCGGCAATAGTATTATAATCCACCTTCACCACCCTCCCAATGATATCAGCAATCCGCCGAAATAAGCTCTTTGTATAATAACGTATGGGTAGCCCCGGAAGTCTCACCCAAACAACCACATGCGATGGGTGAGCCTTATCAGTCGAAAAACTCCTACTCCAAGGTTGGACGGTGAGATAACTGCAAAAAATTATCCATGGTCCCGCAGTTAAAACTTCGACATAATCTTCTTCCTTTTCAAATTTCACCAAGAAATATTCGTTATCAAGGTCAACAAACTGAATTCGCCCAACTAACTTCCATAAAGAATGCAACCGATTCCACAGAACTCTATAACTTATTACCCTCCCAAGAAGTCGGATTATCAGTGCCCGCCCCATACTTCGATCAATAGACTCATGGACACGATCAGAGAAGCGGATAACTGGATATGGTTCATCTTCTTTAACTATGACATCCTCATCGAGGACAACAACATCAGTCACCGTAGCTTCCTGCGTCGGCCGAGACTTTTCTTTCCCCTCCCCAGTGAGAGTCGTTGCATAGGATGGTTTATCATTCTTCTTTTCCAAATCTTGTACATCTTGCATAGCATCATCCAAGGGACTCGTCCCTTGTCCCGCAACGTCCGCCCGTGTAGCATCGAAGATAGGGTTGTTCATAACTTGCATATGGCCTTCGATAGATTCATCCCCACGCACATCCCCTTTCTCAACTGTAGCATCCCCGTTGGGCCCCTCCAGAACCTCTTCTTTCAAACGTTTGCCTTCCCGTTGTACTTCCATGGCCACATGCTAGCCCGGTCGTTCCAACGCTCCCTCCGTCGAGACGATCGGAACCATCAGGCTTCCCACGCCTCCGATACCCTCTCTCCTATTAGGGCTGTTCCCGTGGCATCCATCATCCGGTGGCCGTCCGCCTGAGTCCGCGAACACCAAAGTATCCGACGAAACCCTACTCGGAATATTAGGGTTCTGATTTTCGGTTGCCTCCTGAAAACTCGAAGCCCTCATGACGAAACGTTGTTATTCTGAATTCATTATTAATAATTAATGATTATTACCCAATTGGCTTTTATTTTTATTGATCAAGTAATTAAGGAATATTATCAAACATTATATATATATGTTTAAATTATTATTTGATATATCTAACTTATATGTCCTTAATTAATACTTAAATAAATAATTAAAGACATGTAATGATAAATTAAAGGATTTTGCTATTGACAGCCCTTAGGGCTGTCAATAAGAACTCTATAAATTCTTATAATTAATGTTTGTTTTGATTTGTAATGAAATCTAGTAAAATGTAATTAAATATATTCCTAAAAAATTATGTTTAATTAATTTTAGGTTGTTTAATGTAATTAATACTCACTTAAAACAGTTTATTGTTTAGGGTTTGAGGGTTAAGGTTTATGGTTTAAGTTTTAGTGTTTGATGTTTGGGTTTAGGTTTTAGGGTTTAGGGTTAGAGTTGGGGTTCTAAGTTTATGGTTTGATGTTTAGGGTTTAGGGTTTAAGTTTAGGGTTTAGGGTTTGGGTTTAGGTTTTGAGGTTTTAGTTTTATGGTTTGATGTTTAGTGTTTATGGTTTGGGTTTGAGGTTTATGATTTAGGGTTTAAGTTTGAGGTTTGGAGTTTGAATTTAAGGTTTTATTGTTTAATTAAATTAAAAAATTTAAATTAATGAAACACAACTTTTTAGGAATGTAATTAATTACATTATACTATATTTGTTTAAAAAAATTAAAACACATTAATTACAAGAATCTATAGTGTTCTTATTAACAACCCTTAAGGATGTTAATAGCATCACCCTAAATTAAAACCATTTGTAAAAAAACAACAACTCCACCACTTATATAGCAATAAATTAATATATCTAACTTGATTAACTTTAATGGCCACATCATGTATATGTGCAACATGAAAGTAAGTTGCTAAGATAATGATTAGCATGGAATTTGGGTTGATAAGTTTGCACTGTTACATTAGATTAGATTCAAATCATACCCTATTTAATTTGATGACCTATCTTCACCTATTAAATTCTATTAATGAATTGTTACATCTCAACCGAATAAATTTTTACCAGTGTCTTAATTTTAAGGTTTATAAATTTAGTTAATGATTTAGAATTTACGAATTTAAATTTAGAGATTTAGAATTCGAATATAATAATTAGAATTCGAAGAAGAAGAGCAATTATTGTTGCAAAACCCTATTGGGTTAGTGGGTCACCTTTTATTTTAGGCAAATGTATGAATATGATATTTTGCTATTAAACCCATCATCACCCACAAATCATACTTATGGGAAATGGAAGTGACTAAGAAAGAGAGAAACAAAACTCATAAAAAAACAAAGTATTAGATAAATTAATAGTTTGAAGTTGTGATTGAATTTCGATTTGTTTATGTTCAAAAAATCCGTAAGGCTATCAATTTGATGAAAAATAATATTGGAAAAAATATAGAGATATACGGTGAATGTGAAAGAAGTGGATAGAAATAGATACTTTGATTCGGAGTAAGAAATTTAATTTAAGTAGATTTCCTTTATAATCAATTATCTATCTTTATAAATAGATATTTTAAGTTAAAATTAGCAAATCGTATACATCAGAATAGATTAACGAGAGCCATATTAGACTTCGGAAGTGGGTTGCTTTTAGGTGTAAAGATGACTACATGTTTATGTCATGCATTTCTCTTTCACTCACTTAAAAAGAATGTGAGTCTAAGGATAGAGATTATGAACACTATTTTTCCAATGTTTTGACTAAAGAAAAAGAAGTCGTAGTTTGAGAATGAAAACTAAGTCGAATTTATCAAACTTTATAGATCTCCACTATAACTCTTTATGGTGCTTCAAAACTTTGGTCGCTTTGTTGCCTAAAATTATAATAATTGTAGTACTTATGCTGAGTAGGAAGATTTGGTCATATGCAACAAATGGAGGGGAGGCAAAGTTCTTATCAACTTTTAAATTTTTATTTATTTGAATAATTGAAGTGAAAAACTAGATTATTTAAATAGAGAAAAGACCCCAAGGAAGCATTTAAAAAAAGATTGAAAAGTAATTTGAAGTGACATGAAAATCATCATGTTTTATAATGGTATAAAATTGATGGGATGTCACATCTTCATCTTAATATGTGTATTATAATTATTAATATTTTATTTATTAATCAATTAATTTGAAGTGACGAAAGGTTTTATTTTTTCAATTTAATTTTTTTCGTTTGTAATTTTAAATTTTAGATTTTAAATTTTTTAAATGATTTTGTATCGTGTCTAGTTTGCAAGAATTTATGATTAGCATGCGCTGCTGAATTACTAATCAAAGTGTTGTCTTTTGTTTTTTTAACCCTTTTTTCCCTCTCATGGATGGATTGATTGATTTTATGTGTTGTTTTGATTCATGAATGTAAATAAATTGGAAGGAAAATAAACTTATCATTAATTAGAGTATGCTTAATATATTTTTCTCTTTAAACTTTACTCGCTTTTTCAATTTGTCCCTTAAATTATATTTTGTCTACTTTTACCTTCTAAACTTTTCGTCGTTACTTATATAATTCTAAAAAGTTAACATCGTTTGACCAATCAGAATGCACCGCATCATTTATTTTATTTTTAAATTTTAAAATAAAATAAAAATAAATAAAATAAAATAAATATTTTAAACTACTAAAAATACCCATCATCTCCTCCAAAAAAGTCACTTCATCCCAAAACACCCAAAACGTCCTCTTCTATCACCATCATCGATTCAACAACACCAAACAAGAACTCGGATTGGCAAAAAATCATTATCGGTGATCGATTAAAGGGTTGGTAAAAAACCATCATCGATCCAATAATATCCCCTTGGTAGTCCTCTTCCATTACTGATCTTTTAATCCCACTCTGAACCAAAAAATCATTCTTCACCCGTTTTACCCTAAAAAATCAGTCACCAAACCTTCCATTTCAATACTCAAAACCCAGTGCAAAGAACTCGGATTGCAACCCACATTCAACAATCAGAGATTTAAGAAAAGAAAAAAGAAGCTTACCCATTTCAGCCATGGTGATTTTCAACGGCCAGAGTCTTCGACCGGCGATCCCAACGATTAGAATGTTCTTCATGGTGAGAAGAATCATATATCTCAAAATTAAATTCATCCAACGATGAACGATACAGATCCGACGTCAGTAAGGTTCAAACATTGTAGTTATTTTCCATCGAATTTAAGAGAGTTTCGAGAAAATTTAAACTGAGAGAAAGGAGAAGGAAGCCGAGAGGAGTTTGTTGGTGGCACCGGCGATCGGAGAGGGATGAGATATGGAGGCTCTGCGAAAGGGTGAAATGTGGGTATTTTGGGTATTTTAGGAGTTATAATTAAATTACTAAATACTTTAATATATTTATTTTATTTAAAAATTTTAAAAATAAATAAAGAAAATGACATGGCGCGTTCTGATTGGTCAAAATAAATTTTTTTAACACTGTTAACTTTTTGAGGTTATATGAGTAACAACAAAAAGTTTAGAAGGCAAAAGTGGGCAAAACGTAGTTTATGGAATAAGTTGAAAAAAGGAATAAAGTTTAGGGGGGAAAATTATACTAAGCTATTGGAATATGTTGAAGTAATGCAACATGAGAAGTCCAAGATACACCGCAAAATTAAATAAATATTTTATTTTCAAGAATTATTTAGAGAAATAATCTCAATTAAAATTATGTAAAAAAATACTTTCTTTCAGCCTACTAGGATAAAATTTGTGTTTAGCAAAAAAATTATATAATTTATATTAGTGATGGTTTGTAATTCTTTTCACTAATATTCGGTAGATATTATTGTTTAATATTTAAAAGATTATAAATACAAATACTTTTACATGTGTAAGGATTACTATGAGTTATACTTACTCGAATTTATTGCATAAATTATTGTAATAATAATGATACTAGCCGAACTAACATTCAATCAGCAAAGATTTATAATTTTAGATTCTCGGCTCACGTAATCAATGTATGGTTTTTTCTTAATAATGTGATTTTTAATATATTTTTTTGAAAACTAAAGTGATTACAAGTAGTATTTGTTATGAATATACTATCAATCATTTGACAATGCATGCCCAATCCTCCTGCTGCACTACTAGTGCTCGAATTCGTAACCTCTACGAACAACAATCGTTCCTTTAATCATTAAGACAAGTTGATTCGTGCAATGTGCTTTCTAATATTTAAATTTTAGTTCTCTCGTTATATAATATGTTTCATCGTTACACTTAAATTGTGTATCATTAATGTAACATTACGAGGTAATGAGGTTATATTTATATTATTAAATAGTGTCGACTATATAGTGTTGTCAAACTAAACAAAATAGTTTTGTTTGAGTGGTTTTATTGGTAAAGGATGACATTGTTATTTTTAGTTGACTCGATTTGAGCGTGCAGACTATTGTGTACATTTTTTAAAAAAAATTGAAATTCACTAATTTTATTAAACGAGGACAAATCTGAAATTACAATGAAAGTTCACAACTTAATAAACAAAACATCAATAATGTCTCGAGATCAAAAGAGGATCATACAAGGATAAGGTAAGAACCTAACTCAAAGACTCCAAATAGAAGGAAACAAACATCACTTAAATCGACGATGATAGGTAAAACTATCAACAAACAACACAACAATGCACATTACAACAAAGGTACGTTGACAATAAGGTCATTACACAACTTAATCGCGAATAAGGAATGGTAAATGTAATCGCTTATTCAAATCCAGTTCGAGGGTCAGAGACAGGGAGATCAACAACATAATGAAAGGAACGCCATCATGATCAGTCGTAGCGTCCTTAGATTCAACCCTAATAGAAAATTAAAAAGAAAAAAGCGTGCCAAAAGACAGAGAAAAAAGTAACAAAAGGTAGAGTGAAATCGTGCCACAAGTGCAGAATAATTTATTAAAAATTGAAAAATAAAACAAAGGAAACGATAGATCCCGGCAGTCGGCGACCAATATTAAAATTGGTGTCGACGCCAGTGTTTAAAGGAAAAGAGGAACAAGAATGAGCGGCTCTATAGTTGAGAGAAAAAGATTAGTGAGCGGCTAGGGTTTTACCAAATAAAGGATAACTATGTGTACATTTTTAAAAGACTAAATGTAGAGAATAGATATTATCACATAATCACACTAGAATATTAAAAAAAAAATTTAAAAATCCTCCCGAAATCCCTTGAATTTGAAAGTATTTTTTATATTTCAATCACTAAATAACTTATTTTACACTCAGGATATTGAATGCATGACTTTATGACACGGGTGAAAACATCTTAAAAATTATATTACATATATAGAAGTGTGAAATATAAAATTTTTACAAATTAAATCATCAATATAATTATATCATACGAAAATTTAAAATTTTCAATAATACAAATGTATTCCAACACTCTTCGGTCCAATCCTGATAATCTACACAAAGAATACTTGTCATAAAAGTTTCAATCACGTTACTGCAATGTAGTGGATGAAAGTGGGGAGTTGCTGGTAATTGAAGTCAAATGGTGTTAACAAGGTCGATGGAACCTCGGAATTCACAAACAAAAATCCCAAGTTGGTAGTAAAAAAAAGAGAAAATATTTATAAAATTGAGTCTGTAAACTTTGATGGGCATGGAAAAGGGTGCTAGGTGTGCCCAAATTGCTAGACATTTTTGAGGTTTGCGTTATAACAAAGAAACATTATCATTTCCGAAAGTGGACAAGCTGAGTTCTCCCATACTAGATGAAGTCATATAGTTGGACACATAGCACAAGCTTGGCCGGAGGAAGCGAGGCCTAGGACTAGGGGCTAACCGTAACCGGTATGGAGCATGTGTTTAGGCTGGTAGAGGTGGGGATTAACCGATTTTCGAACTCATCGCCGCAGCATGGGGGAGTTTATAGGGGGTGATCCCTAGTACCGGACTAGAGGTGGCGATTAAGTGGGTTTTTGTAGAGGAATGAAAGAATTTGTTGCAGAAATTGCTAGCATGGGACGGCTTAGGCACCGGAATCTTGTACACTTACATGGTCGATAGGTGCCGTGCCGTGCCGAAAGAAGAGCTCCTTGTTTATGATTATGTCCCCAATGGGAGCCTAGACAAGGTTTTGTATGAAGATTTTAATAGGTGTTGCACAAGCAATGTCCTGATAGGTGAATATCTAAATGTAAAGCTCTGGGATTTGGCTTGGCCAGAACTTATGAACACAATAACGGTCCACAGACCACAAACATTGTCGGTACGCTAGCTCCCGAGGACCGGGGAAGCCACCACAAGCACCGATGTCTACTGCTTGAAGTTGCTAGCGGAAGAGAACCTATTGAATTTGAGCCCCGGAGCGGAGCAGAGCTAATGAGCTGGTGTTCACCGCGCCATCGAGCCATAGCTAGACAAGTATCATTCAATGTGAAGCTCAGCTGGTGCTTAGCCTTGGTCTTTTATGCAATTTCTACTGGGAAATGCCACCTTTCCACCACTACCCCTTGACATTCATATGGAAATTCCTACAGCAATTGCAGAGTTCTCAGATAGCTTCGCCGATGATCCGTCATACGACATATCTACTTCGTCCCGAAGTAATAATCGTTGGACAAGCTTTGGCAAGAAGATTTCCACCACAAGAATTACCTTGTAGATCATATTATCATAACAACAAATCATCAAATATGTCTACCGTATAAGATTCAGTAGCAGCAGAATTTGAAAATGGGATGTATAAACAAACGTCTCTTCCTTCAAGATTGAAATTTTGTGTTTCAATTAGTAACTTTTTTTTAAAAAAATTTAAACATGTTATTGCAATGTAGTAGATGCAAGTGGAAGTCGCTTGTAACTTGGGGCGTTCATGGTAGGTTAATACCATTTAGCATAAATGGTCGGTTAACTGTTATAGCGGTTATTAAACCGTAATCTAATTATTAAGAAACAGTTAATTAAACCGTTAATCGTTACTTAAATGTTTCAATTAGTAACTTGTCTCATTGTTTTCTCCCAATGCCCTTCTTTTGCAGGACAATGTACCATTTCCCCAAGTTTCCCAATTCCCATACTTTCCTTCTTAAACCCTTTACTGGACAGCAGTAACCAATACAAGCATTGGTATAAGCTGAGAAAAAATAATTTTTTATACCCTTTTGTAAGGGCTTGTCCTGCTGGCCTGGACTTTCCATTTTACCACAATTTCTTGGCACCAAAGCAATACAAGAATCCTTCAAAATTTCTCCAAAACTCACAGTAGAAACTATCTAATTCATAACTCAGATATGGAGGCACTCGGTCTCTTGTTTCACCTGCTCCTTCTAAGCCTTCTTGTTGTCCATGCAGAGATAAATTTTACGTACAACGGGTTCCTCAACGGAAACTTGACACTAGAGGGAGCTTCGTTTGTCAAGTCCGATGGGATGTTGGTGTTAACGAATGATTCGGCGCATCTTCTCGGTCATGCGTTCTATCCGTCTCCGGTCCAGTTCAAGAGAAGCAATCCCGGCAACAACAACGAAACTGCAGCAGCGGTTACGTTTAGCACAAACTTTGTGTTCTCTATTACTTCAAAGTACCCTGATATTGGAGGTCATGGTCTTGCTTTTGTTCTCATGTCGACTAACAGGCCGAAAACAAGTCTTGGAAACCAATACTTAGGCCTCTCAAATGACAGCAGCGTTGGTTGTTTTCTCGCGGTGGAGTTCGATATAGTCCAAAACCCTGAACTGCTAGACATCAATGACAATCATGTAGGAATAGATGTATCCAGCCTGATATCCAACATATCCAAGCCAGCTGCTTACTATTCCTCCAAGGACAACTGGAACAACTCGATCCTTCTCAGGAGCGGGAAACCCGTTCAGGCATGGATTGACTATGATAGCAATGAGATGTTGATGAATGTTTCGATATCTCCTAGTGGCATGTCGAGATCCCTACGCCCTTTGATATCGTTTCCGATTGATCTTTCATCAGTGCTAGATGAGTACATGTATGTCGGCTTCTCTGCTTCCACCGGCTTGCTTACGGCCTTACATTATGTGCATGGCTGGAGCTTTAGTATTGAGGGAAGGGCACAAGATTTAGATCCAAGAAAGCTTCCATTTCCAAAGAAAAGGTCTAATAAAGTGGTGCATACCAAGGGATTTGCAGTAGGTATGACTTTAGTAAGTGTTACTCTGGTTTTCCTAATGATCATTGGTGCTATTCATATCATATTCAGAATCAGAGACGGAGATGAGATTCTGGAGGACTGGGAAATCGAATATGGAGCTTGTAGATTCAAGTATTCCGAGCTCGTCACCGCAGCAAGGGGGTTCGGAGAGAAAAACCTCATTGGCTCTGGAGGGTTTGGGAGAGTTTATAGAGGCGTGATCCCTAGTACCGGACTAGAGGTCGCAATTAAGCGGGTGTCTAACGGTTCTCGTCAAGGAATGAAAGAGTTTGTTGCAGAAATTACAAGCATGGGGCGGCTTAGGCACCGGAATCTTGTACACTTACACGGTTGGTGCCGAAAGAAAGACGAGCTCCTCCTCGTTTATGATTATGTCCCGAATGGGAGCCTAGACAAGCTTTTGTATGAAGATGATCCACTGAAGAGAAAAAGCCTTACTTGGGACCAAAGATACAAGATTTTAATCGGTGTTGCACAAGCATTGCTATATCTCCACGAAGAATGCAACCAGAGAGTGGTTCATAGAGATGTCAAGCCAAGCAATGTCCTGATAGATGAAGATCTAGATGCAAAGCTTGGGGATTTCGGCTTAGCCAGAACTTTTGAACACAATAACGATCCACAGACCACAAACATTGTCGGTACACTAGGGTATTTGGCTCCTGAACTCACAAGGACTGGGAAAGCCACCACAAGCACCGATGTCTATGGCTATGGCACCCTTATGCTTGAAGTTGCTAGCAGAAGAAGGCCTATTGAGCCCCAGACCAACGCTATGGAGCTGGTGTTGGTGGATTGGGTTAGGGAGTTGTATTCTCGAGGAGAGATCACCCGAGCCATTGATCCAAAGCTCGAAAATTATCATCCAGGTGAAGCTCAGCTGGTGCTTACCCTTGGTCTTTTATGTTGTCATCCCCACCCCGATTACAGACCGACAATGAGAAGAGTCGTGCAATTTCTACTTGGAGATGCCACCCTTCCACCACTACCCCATGATATTCATATGGAAATTCCTACAGCAATTGCAGAGTTCTCAGATAGCTTCGCTGAAGATTCCGATGATCCATCATACCACAGATCGACTTCGTCCCAAAGTAATAATAGTTGGACAAGCTTTGGCAAGAAGATTCCCAGTGCTCACACTACAAGAGTTACCTTCTAGATCATGTTATCATAACAAGGAACCATCAAACATGTCTACCAGATAAGATCCAGTAGCAGCAGAATTTAAAACCTCTTATGACATTCACTAGAAATCTGTTGTTAAAACTTAGTTTTCAATCAATTATCCAATTTCATTGTTCAAGTACAGTAAAGTAATCTTCATTGTGCCATGTAAATTTAAGACCATATGTCCATAAAAATATTTTCTTCAACTTGCAATGCATATAAAACGACTATCATTGCAAATAATACTTTTATGCATGACAGTGAATCCGAAAATTTGGACATGAGCCTATATCAATATCTAGTATATTAGAAGATAAAAGTAAAAGACAAATTCATTAATCAAGTAATTAATTTTCAAGTAGAAAACATGCTTAATTTAAAAACAAATTAAATCATTGATATCCATGTCATTTTCAAACAAATAACTGCATCTGCACACACCTAAGTGATCGATTATGTTCTCAAATTTGAACCTGAATCAATCAGTACATGCAGGTGACAAACTTGGTATTTTTTGACACGAACTAAGTTGCTGATGTATTACCTTGAATTTGTCTTTGAGCCTGTTAATCTGCAAAATAGTCATTCCATGTAATGAGTCAATCAGAAAAAAAGCATGTGATGATTGTAAAGGGAAATTAGATAGATGGGGAATACCCTTTTGAGGTCGATCTCTGTATCTCTTTTTTGTTGGCCCAAAGAGTGCCGTAAATTGCTGATGTCAAACACATTGTCCATGTCATCAGAAAATGTAGATTCTAGGTCTTCCCGGAGTTGTGCAGGTAATTTGTCCACAACTGGCATTAGAAGAAAGCAGTTGAACTGCAAAACATTGACATAAACAATGAACAAATAATCAAACAACTAGATAAAAGTGTAGCATGAAATGATTAGACAAAAAGATTAAAAATAAGCAAACCTTTAATTCGGCAGAGGCCAAAAAATATTCCCTTATGCCATGAAATATTTGTTGTACCAATGCATAAACAATCCTTTCTGATGAAGGACCAAGCCTCCGGTTCCAAAGTGTGCTATCTAGAAGGTCAGCAAGCTTTGTTTCTGCTGTCTGAGCAGAAGAACATGAATCAATGCCTGAGGATATATGACTGAGCTTTATATCTGCTCTTGGCTTAGTGTCATGCTTCTCTGCAGCAACAGACCCAGGCAATGACTCTTGGGAATTTCCGGGAGATGTCGAATTGACTGCTACACTGGATGGCTCGGTTCCACCAAATGAGTCTAAAAACTGACGTAGCCCAGCTCGATTCTGAAAATTCAACATACAATGCAAGATGAGCAGAGCAATAGGTCAGATGATCCAACATATCACAGGACATACGCATGTGGTTCTAAATTCAATAGCTGATGATAAGTCCTAAAGCAATATGGAACAACCATGAAAAAGGTGGATGAATCACAAGAATTTTAGCTTTGGGAAGCAGTTGCTTCACGTGCATGAAAGTCCAAGTGCATCATAAGTAATGTACCTTATTGTGGAGGGACCAGGATACGTAACGGGTTGTGCTCACTAAATCCTCCAAACATCTGCAACAAATATGAAACTCCGGGTAATATTTGGTGACTAAGAAGCTCCGTCGTCTTTACTTTAGTAATCATTAGAATGTATTTTTAGGGTTATTAAAGTTCAACAGCTTAATTTAGTGAAAATGAATCACCAGAAACACTCCAAACAAAATTATTCTTTGTTTAGTACTTTTCTTTAGTAATCATTAGTACTTTTCAGTAACAAACAATTTATAGGAAGAATGGATACTGAAACGAATTACCAAACTATGCATTGCAAATTAGGGTTATCGAAAACAATTTGGTTGCCATAGAGGAAGTGACCTACTTCTCGCGACAAGCTCTTTCAGTAGATTCGGCAAAGTTGTTGAAAGCAGAAGCAACACGCCTGAGAAATACATCATGGCCACTTAAAAATTCTCCGTCTTTCTGTTGGAAATCAGTAAACATTTGAAAGGATAAATAATAATAAAAGTGCAACACTTAATTGCATGATAGTCCTACATTCTGTAAACATAGAAGATAAGAATAAAATAAAAAGCGCACAAACCTGCATGAGATATATGGAGATAGGAAGTAATCTCTTCAGAATGTACAAGAGCCGACAACCCAGCTATACAAGGAAAAGAAATATCTCAATTAGGGCATTAGTAACAATATCAAGCAGACAAAATCAAACTTTTTATCTGTTAGGTTGGTCGTTTGAGATAGCTCCTTGCGCCTTTGGACCATTACACATCCTCCCTACTCATATGCCTAGGAAGTAAGAACCTAGATACCAAGTCAGGGACAATCACATAATATCTACCTTTTTCTGTCTTCTTTCTAAGGACAAATCCCTGGGAGGTTAACGGGGTCGGAAAATCGGAACAGTAACTCCCCAACTAGTAAGAAGGGTACCATAGTACAAGCTCAATGGCACCTGGTTGAAAAAGCTACCCCTTTATCGGCTTACTAAAGAGTAAAGACCCCAAGCAAGCATATTCCTGACTAAATGTGCAAGGACTAAATGGATAACAAAGAGGCTTTCCATCATTTTAAAAACTTAAATTTCAAATTTTAAAGTATTTCACAACCATTAATTAAGTTGACAACAATAAAGCAACAGAGAAACATGAAAAGAAATAGAATAACCGAAAGATATAGTTAGCTAATGTCACTTCACCTGATGGAGGAAAGGTTCAAAAGTGTCACGAGCCTTTGAAACTGCTATAACACAAGCTGTCCTGGATTTTGAAATGAAAATAGGAAAATGAATTATTTGAAACTTCTTATTGCACATGAAATGAAAATCAAATGTTAGCAACAGAAAGATGACAAGCCATAAATAATCATACCTTGAGTAGTTTGTTCCATCATGAATATCTTCAACTCCACAAGCATTGACAATTTCTTCCCTTGTAATTGGTGGGCATTTTATCCCGCCCACGATGAATCGGAATTCAGCCATGGCACGATGATATTGTGCACCTCCATAAAGACGCATTCCAGAATTCTAAAATATCAATGAAACCCACATGAGAGAAGTCTGGCAAATTTTTCTCACAGATTTCCATCCATTGTATATATGGGGAGCAGGATATCTATCAAGTTGATAGAATTGACCAATTAAATCTGGGAGATTAGTATAATGAAAACAAGAAATACATAAAAGAATCCAGTTTGGAAGAATATTTAAAGTTAACCGTCTCTTTAGCTTACAGGTATTATCTTGTGTGGCAATTGAAGACCATCAGCACCCACAAATGCTCCTCCATTACTTCTCTCATCTACTAGTGTTTCACCTGTAATGAGTCATTGCAAAACCGTAAGCAATCTAGCATAAAGAATGATTGATTTATAAAAACAAGAGATATCTTCACTAGAAATATACCAAATTTATCTGGAGGCGCAACAACTGTCCCTTTCAGTAGCAATGACAACTGAGTAATACAGCAAATTTAAGTTAGAATGCATAACATGAACTGGAACGACAATTTTGAACATAAGTAATGTCAACATCTGACAAGAACAAACATTCTCATCTCTTGCAAATTTATATGACCTTTAAAGGGTCCCACGTTTTTGCAAAAGAAGAAGAAACAAGATAAGCATACAACAGTCCAAAAAGGCATAAGAGTACATAGAAACCTTGGTCAGGAAAAGATCGTGAAAAGCTCTTCCTCTTTCCCTCAATTTTACTTCATCCACGGTGCTGCATGTGAAGGAAAGAATGAATTGATTGTGGGAAAAAGAAACTGAATGCAGTGCAATCAGAGTTCCTTATTTATTTCAGTTATAAGGCTTTAACAAAGCGCACCTAAAATTGCCGAAAAGAAAGATGTTCAATTAACTCAACGACAAACCTGAGTTCCTTATCTATTTCAGTTAACTTTCTTCTTGTGCTATGGTACTCCTTCTCAAGAAGTGGAATGATCAAAGGAACGCTATCCATATACCTTGCATTTATATATTTCCAAAGTTAATTTACTATCTCAATATCCTCCTTTCAAGTTTATCCGAATGGGAAAAGGAGCATGCATACCTTTTCTGTAACAATTCTTCTAGAAAACCCCTAAGTTTGCTTACACCTATTCTACTTCTTTCTTGCTTTGACAATTGCCGACCTAATTTCTCCTCCAAAGATGCAATGTCTTGCACCTCTCTAGATATTATTGCCTGCATTAGAAATCAAAGAGGGGGGATGAATGGATCAAGTTGGTCTAATGTCCCAATACACCATAATGTACATCATGGAGATAGTTAATATTTTAGATTTCATGACTACTTCAAAATAAGCTTTTCAGCTTTATGCCTCTTTTATGCAGGATGGCCCTTTAAATACTTCCCCCAGCAAACTAGATTATCCACCAGTAAAGGAAGGAAACAAATACTAATGCAAACAACTACACTAAGCATGTCACAAAAGAAGCAAAAGCTTCTCGGTAGTCGGTACCATAATCAACCCCGTGATTTTACTGGAAGCAGGAGAAAACCTGTTTAAACTCTTCATTTGAACTGTAAACAGAATCATGCTCAGAACCAACTCTTCCAGAAGGCACTGATGTAAAGAACGGAGAGTCACCCAAAATGAAGCCATCTAGTGTACATGCAGGTGGCGAGAGAAAAACTTCCACATCAGAAGAACGTGCAAACTGAGGAATTTTTGTATCAAGCTTGGTAGATACAATGACAGTTCTTGAAAGCTCTGGATCAATCTGAATCAAGTATCAACCAACAAAATGTTAAGCTTCGCAACATCACCATAACCCGAAATAAACAATTTAAATGAATAAAATCCTTTCTTTGCAACTACAAGAGGTAGTTCGCAGTACCAAGAAACTAAGCATCTAAAGCTAACATTAGCTATAATTATGAATGACAAAAATTATATTAGCAGCTAAATTCCATAAAAGCATTGCATCAATCAAACAACTCGAAAGTATACATTGCTTCCAACTCTTCTAGTTCATCTACTTGAAAAACCGACTCTTCAATGCAAGTAAATATTGTCTCTCTGTTTTTAATCATGCTTATGTATTTAAAAGATACCTTATTTGAAGAGTAGTATTTTGGCTTTGACCTCTTACCTCCACAAATTCCCAAGTCTACATTCTTTAGCTAAAAGTTAACACTTCCGAAAAATGGGGAGAAAAAATACATACTTGCATTACAACCCTTCTTGTCGTTGCATTGCTCCAGTCACTACAATCTTCAAGACATAATATAATGAACTCCTTATGCTGCATCTTTGTTCTCACTAAGGACTCCACCGCACGCGCTTGGCTCTGCTTGAATGTCACCACTCACCCCGATACAATCGTCACAGTTACAAAAATGTATGAAATAAAATGAACTAGAAACACTTGGTGGGTTGAGAAAACACCTGCAAAGCACGATTCTTTCGAGCTGGAGCAGGGGCAATAAGCCCGGGAGTATCTATAATAGTCAAATTCGGACAGTGTTTGTATTTCACTTGAATGATAATTTCTTTAGCTGAGAATTGGCATGGCTCACGTTCCAACCTCATATTTTCAGCTTCAATGTAGGCCTAATAGGAGAATCAGAATGATTGGTGCATTTAAAAATCAAAACTTGAGGGGGGAAAGTAACAAAAATTCTGTAAGAAAACCTGAATATCGGCGAGAGATTTTTCGTGAGCAACAGTGGGGTCATCATCGGAGACGAGATGGCACAATGGGACGTCGCAAACAGGGTCGTAGGACATATGGAGAGTGATGGGGCGGCGGGTCTTGGTCCCGCCGCCGACGTGGTTGAATTGGAATCCCATGAGCGCTTCGACCAACGCGCTTTTGCCGTCCGTTTGGTGTCCGACGACTAACACCGCCGGCGCGTCGAAGGGAGCCTCTAGCTCTTGAGCAAGACCGTGAAGCTCGTTGTAGGCCTCGTAGAGAGTTGAGTGTGGGTTCGGTGTTCCTTCCTCCATTTCCGTTGAACTCGGAACTCAGCCACCGCTCTGCTACTGAGAGTAGAGTGAAAGCAAAACGAAACACCCTTTTTCGCTATCAGCTCAGAGGAAATTGGATGACTTGAAAGCGCGCGCTATTCGTCAAATCTTCACCGCAATCCTCGTGGATGATGTGCCACACGGCAGGATTTGGTTGCTGCACTTTTTTCTTTATGTATTTTTGAAAGGTTAAACCAGGCAAATTTGGGTGAAAAACTCTTTTTAAAATATTATTTTTAATAATGGCTCTCAAAAATATTTATTTGGCAAAATGATCCCTTTTCTTGCCAGGTCGGCAGACCTCGCGTTTTGTAGAACGCGAGGTACGATATCGCGTTGTACAGAACGCGATGTCTGTCGACGTGGCGTTCCAGTCCGTTTTAACGGTTTAACAGTACCTCGCGTTCTGCAGAACGCGAGGTACCCGAGAAATTGAAAAGGCGGCTTGAAATATATCGGACGGACCTCGCGTTATGTAGGTATCCTAAATATTGTAAGTTCATCCTAAATAATAAAATTGTAAGTATCCTAAATATTTAATGTAAGCAACCTAAATATTTAATAAAGTATCCTAAATAATTACTGAATTCATCCTAAAAATTTATCCTACATATTTATAATTAATCCTAAATATTTATTAAAAAGATCCTAAATATTGTTCCTATTCATCATAAAAAATTCCCTAAACGCTAATGTGCAAATAAATAATTTTAATTTAATAATAAATGTAATAAAAGCATATTAAATTTAATAAAAAAATACCTCAAGTGTAACATCATCCGCATCGGGGGGAGGGGTTCCAAAGTTTTCCTCCAAGTACGGTAGAGAAATTTTCCCTCCGTCCCACGCTCTATCAGGGGGCATCACCCCAATTTGTTCAGCAAATAGGAGTGGCCAATGTCCCATCGCCACACCAGTAATAACGCTGCCATCTATAGGCAACCCGAGAATGTAGGCAACATCCTGCAACGTAATTGTTGCCTCGCCAAATGGAAGATGAAATGTGTGCGTCTCGGTTCTCCACCGTTCTATCAGCGCGCTGATCAACGACGGTCTAACCTTCACCCCCCCTATATAGCGACCTATGTGCCCAAAATCAGCCCGCTCAAGCAATAGCCTAACAGCAGGAATGGGTGCGACGGTGATACGGTTAACGTAACATTGTAAGTTACGTTCGTATCTCTGAAAAAAATAAAATAAAATAGTTAGTAAAAATAAAAGAATAAAATTTAATTAAATAAATTTTTTAGAAATTAATAGGGAAAAAAATAATACCTCTGAATTGGTGCGCCAATATTCACTGCACTGACTCGCTCGGTTGCGTAGCAAGGGCTCCATGTGATCAAACGATATATAAAAATTGCACTCAAATTTTTGTGAAACTTCTATAGAAATCGCGTTCTGTGGAGGTTTTTAGGAAAAAAACCTCCAATTTATAGAGGACCTCGCGGCGCTTGGGAAGCGAGGTTAATGAACCTCGCGTTCTATAGAACGCGATATTCATGTACCTCGCGTCCTATAGAACACGAGGTTCACTGAAAAGGCGCGTCAGTGATCAGACGCGTGAACTAAACGGTCAGAAAGGAACCTCGCGTTCTATATAACGCGAGGTTCTAAAGACATCGCGTTCTACAGAACGCGAGGTCGTAGGGTTTTTTAAATTTGAGTTTTTAAAGCGGGAAACTCATTTAATATACAATAATAACAAAATTTATTTACAATAACAATAAAAATTAAAAGTAAAATTAAAATAATAATAATATTAATAATAATAATAACAACAATAATATTAAGAACAATAATATTAGAATTTTTAAAGCGGTAAACTCATTTAATAATATTTAATTTTACAATTTTGATTTATAATAATAACAATAAAAATAAAAAGAAAAAATATAATAATAATAATAATAATAATAATAATAACAATAATAACAATAATAAAATGATACTAACAATAAAAATTATTAGTATGATAGTAATAATAATAACAATAATAGTAAGAACAATAATAATAACAACAACAATGAATCATACTAAATACGCGTTATATTTTCAGTAGTAACTAAAAATAACGACATAGCGCAATATTTTGGAAGTTAAATTAAAACAAAACTTCCAAAATATGCGCTATGTTGCCATTAGTAGCTTCAAGCGAAAACTGCGTACGTGAATGCAAAAAAAAATATATCTCGGTGCTCCTTGCCACTCCAAGAGTTTGCTATTTATAGAGGGTTTAGGGTTGACGTGGCAACCTCGCGTTCTGTAGGACGCGAGGTCACTCATACATCGCGTTTTACAGCACGCGAGGTCTATGTGTATATATATATATATATGCAGGGAGATGGATTTTTGTAAGCAGTTAAGTTTATTTGAATATGAGTTCGTGTAATGCTGAGTTTTTTTCCGTTGCAATGTAAAATTACTAGTACTCAATTACATTATAGGCACCAGTAGTAGTATTCAATTACAATACTACAATTGTCTCAAATTCTCGAACATGTTCTCAATTACAGAAACAAACAAATAGTGAATAGTACGGTTATTATAACTTCTGACGGAATGTCTGAAACAAAGTAACGTCTGAAGTGACATCGCGTTTTATAGAACGCGATATCTATAGTACATCGCGTTCTATAGAACGTGAGGTACGAATATCGCGTTTTATAGAACGCGAGGTACGAATATCGCGTTCTATAGAACGCGAGGTACGAATATCGCGTTCTATAGAACGCGAGGTACTGGTGTTCCCTGCCTCCCATCAAATCTATCCCTTACTTGTCGAAAGTAAGGGGACTGCCTCCCAGGCACACACACGCCATTCTTGCCTCCCATCAAATCTATCCCTTACCTGCTTATCGGTTTTAGGTAATGGACAAGCAAAGTCTTTCAAATTTTGCCTCTATATGAACCCTAACCATAAAACGAAAATATAAGTTTCAATTGGCAATCAATTCCTAGAATTTTCTAAGTATCAAAATTTCAAAAGTCTTTCAAAATATTCAAATGGCCGGACGAGGCGTTACTACGAAAGTTTACTACGATGGCCAGATATTCGAGGGTACTGAACAGGGGGTCCTTTTTTACTGCGAAGATCCGGTAACGATAAAGCTTCCGAGGAGATTATCGTTCAAGAAGTTGGTCAAGGAACTGGAGGCAAAAGTTCCTCATTTCAATAATCATCGTTTTTCCGACGTGAAGTATCGGGTGCCAATATCTATAGACCCTTTACGGTACACTGTATGCCAAGTGGCGGCAAATGCTGATGTGCAAATGATGATGGAAGCCCACTTCGAGTATTCAATCGGGGGGCCCCTCGAGCTGTATGTATCGTTCTCCGAGTCTCATCCAGTTGTCGAAATACCAAGCTGGGGCCGGGCGAATTTCGACTTCGATCCGAATGCCAACGTTGATAGCCCGACCGCAGGTCTACGACGTGATTTTGGCCTACTCTGTCGAGACAACGAAGTTGGTGCATCGTCATCTGCTCCTCCAAGGCAGTCCTGCGTAGCTAGTATCGGGTTCGACCTCAACCAACCCCCAAACGATGAATTCGATGCACCAACAAATGCATCGTACAGTCCATATGATCCATACAATCCATACAATCCTTATAGTTTTGGGGGGGAAGGAACGTCGGCTCCTTACGTTACGTACGACCATGAAGCATCATATGGCCGGCACTCAATGTATGTCTCTGGCACCGACTACGGTCAACCATCTATGGGGAGACATTCTTCTTTTGGGGGTGAGGGAGCGTCGTCTTCTTACGCTATGCACGACCATGATTCATCATAAGGACGACACTCAACGTATGTCCCTAGCACGGAGTACGTTCAACCATCAATGGGAATACATTCTTCTCATGGTGATCTTGATTTTGGTCTTGGAAATGAGGTTCCTGAGCGATCTCGTGAGAGGTCTCCCGCTCCTCGACCCCAATCGTCGCCTCAAAGGGTAGTGATTCCAGAAGCTCTACTATTCCAGCTCCCGGAGGATGCTTCTGACGAAGAACCGATTAGAGAACCCGGGCCAGACGGAGACGAGCTGGGGCCATTCTATCCGGAACCAGAAGACTTGACAGAGTTACCAGAAGACCCAGAAGACACTGTCGTTCCACCACCAGATTTGGACGAAGAACCGACTGCCACCAACTTTCCTGTAGACGCAAGACCAATTTCTATGTTCCAGCCACCATCCCACTTCACAACGGTTGATATGGATGCAATGGACGTCCCTGATTTTCCCCATTACGACACAATAGATGGCCGAGTCCACCGTTCTGATGGTGAACTAAGAATTGGTATGGCGTTCGCGAACAAGGAAATTGCGGTGGCGGCAGTTAAGCAGTACAACCTTCGTCATAATGTTGAGACGACGGTGAAGAAAACCCAAGCAAAATACTACAAGGCTCAGTGCGTCCAAAAGGATCAAGGCTGTAAATGGAAAATTCGTATATCAGACTTGAAGAGGGCAGGCAACCGTTGGAAAATAACAAAACTTGAGGGGCCCCATACATGCACCATTGGTAGCCTCAACCAGGATCACAAGAACCTGGATGCAAAGTACCTCGCCGACATCTTTTCCACACTGGTGAAAACAAATCCCACTGTGTCGGTCCCCACATGTCAGGCTGCAGCTCTAGCTGTCACCGGCTTCCGTCCAGGTTATTCGAAAGCATAGTATGCAAGGAAAAAGGCCAAAGAGGAATTGTATGGCCGATGGGAGGAATCTTACATAGAGTTGCGCCCGTGACTTAATCTTCTGCAGAAACACATCCCCAGAATGGTTGTCAAACTTGATACGGTTCTGACATACGAAAATGATCGTGTCATCCGAGGTGTTTGTCAATTCCACCGGTTATTTTGGACTTTCCCCCAGTGCATCCACGCATTCAAGCACTGCAAACCGATGGTCCAAATCGACGGCACATGGTTGTACGGAAAATATACACAGATCCTACTTCTAGCTATAGCACAGGACGGAAATCGCAAATGCGTTCCTGTTGCATTCGCAATCGTCCCGAAGGAGGATTTAGAGTCTTGGACGTTCTTCCTTACGAACCTACGAAAATATGTCCTTGATCCTGTAATACGAAGAAGAAGTGATGAAGGGGTGTGTGTTATTTCTGACAGAGGCACAGCGCTGCTGTGGGCGATACAAAATTTGGGTGATTATTGGAAGCCTCCATACATTCACCACCGTTTTTGCTTGCGGCACATAGCCGCAAACTACCTGCTGAAATACAAGAATCGTGATGAACGTCAAATGGTGCTCGATATGGGTACGTCATTTATGTCATTTTCATTTACTATATTACTTGTTACTCGCTTCAATTTACGACCTTTTTTCATGTGTTTTTCGACCATAACTATTCAACTGTCATCTCGTAGGCAACTCGCACTACAAACAAGAGGTGGCTGAAATGCTCGAGGAACTGAGAGCGAGAAACAAAGAGGGCGCTGAATACCTTGAAAAAATCTCAAAAGAAAAATGGCTTCGATCGTATGACGAAGGTAAACGTTATGGTCACATGACAACGAACTTGGCTGAGGCAGTGAACTCATCACTGAAGGGAGTTCGGCAGTTGCCTATCACTTCCATTGTCAAGGCGACCTATTATCGTTTAGCTACCCTTTTTGCAACCTTGGGCAAGCAAGCAACTGAGTACATGGCAGGTGGACACAAAGTCCATCCAGATTTCCGCGACAGACTGCATATTCAAGTGGCCCAATCAAGACAGGTGCAAGCAACCCTCTTCTCGCGAGAAGGACACTTGTTTTGTGTTGCGGAATTTTCCAGGCGGTTAGAAGGCATTCAGCACAACGCTTACGTTGTAAATCTGAGGGCAAAAACCTGCGAGTGCAGAATATTCCAAACTTTCAAATACCCGTGCGCACACGCCATTGCTGCTTGCACTAACCAACGAATAGAATACATTCGTATGGTTGATCCGGTATACTTACTCAAAACGGTGCTTAAAGTTTACGAAAAAGAGTTTCCTCTAATCGGAAATGAGGTTGATCCAAATGCTGTGGACACTGAACCGATCATACGCCCAGATCCAGCACTACTACGAGCCAAAGGACGTCCACCTTCTACAAGAATATATTGTGCCGAGGATTTGGTCGAACATCGAGAGAAAACCGGACAAAAGAAGCATTGTTCTATATGTCGAAATACTGGGCACACAGCTCCTAAGTGTCCTAATCGCTCAGCCCCTCGTATTAATTAATTATTTTTAATTTGTATATGCGAGTTCGCACATGACAATCTAATCAATAAAGTCAGTTTACTTCTATTTATACGTATGAAATTCTGCTCAAACATGTCTATCGACATTAGTTGAAATACAACTTCAATCGAAAAAAGTATGCTAGCATAGGGTTTTCGAAGCCATTTTAAACCATTGTAGAATGGACGGAAATTAACGATGTTGGTATCATACGATAGACAATTTTCAGTACTACGACCCCAAACTCGATGATCGCTAAAAATATACCATTTACACGCTCGAAATTGGGTTCGAACATGCCTACTTACGCATGTTTTTGCTTGTGGTTTAGCCTGGAAATGCACAGACCTGGCGTCCTACAGAACGCGAGGTCCGTCCGATATATTCCCAGCCGCCTTTTCAATTTCTCGGGGACCTCGCGTTCTGCAGAACGCGAGGTACTGTTAAACCGTTAAAACGGACTGGAACGCCACGTCGACAGATATCGCGTTCTGTACAATGCGATATCGTACCTCGCGTTCTACAAAACGCGAGGTCTGCCGACCTGGCAAGAAAGGGGGTCATTTTGCCAAATAAATGTTTTTGGGAGCCATTATTAAAAATAATATTTTAAAAGGGGTTTTTCACCCAAAATTGCCGTTAAACTACTCACCTAACTATTGTGTCTACTTATTTTGATTATCGAAATACAAAAATTTAAAATTTGATTATTTAACTACTTAATTAAATATATTTTGACCATTAACCGTTAAAATTTAACCAAGACGTGACAGTTTAAACAATTATATAATTACACATTTGGTTCCTATTAGTTACATATTATATCAATTTGGTCATAATTGTAATTTAATTAAATAAAATTAATCAACAAATCGAATGAAGACACGTGTCATCATATAATTGAATGAATTGACTTTTATTTTTAATTTATTTAATATTTAATATATTTATTTTCCTCCAATCAAGTGGTGACATGTGTCATCACCAGGTTAAAGAAAAATTAAATAGTTAAAATATGCTTGGCATGAGTTGAACCTAAAAAACTCGTGGGTAAAAAACTCAAGCTATTACCACTACACAAACTTTCGAACAAAAACGAAACTAAGAAATTGCATAGAAGAGAAGAGAATGACATGTTGATGCTACAAAGAATGACATGTGTCGTCATCTGATTGGATGATTAATTTTATTTAATTAAATTAAAATTATGATCAAATTGATATAATATGTAACTAACATGAACTACATGTGTAATTATACAAATTTTCTTTAAGTGCGACAACACCTTTCCGTTAAATTTTAACGGCTGGTGGTCAAAATAAGTTTAATTAAATAGTTGAGTAGTCGAATTTTAAATTTTTGTAGTGCGGTGGTCAAAATAGGTCGGACCTAATAATTAGATGATCACCAAATTAGTTTACCCTTTTTGAAATGATACAATAATTGAGATTGAGACTGGACAGATACCATTGCTTTTTATAAGAATCCTGCTATTTTTTCAAAATGTCTTTTTTGCCCCTTAACTTATTATCATGTCATTTTAACCCTTAATATTTTTATTACATTTCATTCTCTTGAAATTTTTGGGTTTTTAACCCTTAATTTATTCTCATGATGTGCTTAA
The DNA here is from genome assembly GCA_958450335.1 of Hibiscus tridactylites. Taxonomy (NCBI): domain Eukaryota; kingdom Viridiplantae; phylum Streptophyta; class Magnoliopsida; order Malvales; family Malvaceae; genus Hibiscus; species Hibiscus tridactylites. Next base: position 24,168,993 of record OY288287.1, read on the forward strand.
TAATATGTATTAAGATTGATTGTTTGTTAGTATATGTACTTTTTCCCTTCATTTAAGTTGGGGAGGTTTTTAATGAGACATACTAACAAGTTAGGTGTTTCTTATTCAATTAGAATCACACCTCTTTTCACCAAAAAAAGAAATTTAAGTTTTTTTCAGAAATTGATCTAAATGAGACAACAGTACTGCTATGAGTTAATATAACTTTTCATATCTACAATTAAGTATTTAACATTTTTTTGAATAGAAGTATTTAACATTTTTAATTATACATGTTCAATATTTATAATTTTAATGTCGTTTCATTAAAGGACTAATATGTGTTATATATATACAAAAGTTAAGTATTAAATTTGTAAGTGTGAACACATATAATTTTTTAAAAAATGTTGTATTAAATTACAGTAAAAATAAAAATTGGGTACCTAACTACACCTAAACAAATAGGTACGTAAGTACAACATTAGAAAAGCTAGGTTCCTAGCTGCACAAAAAAAGTTGCGTACCATGTAACATTTTAATGTCAAAATTAAATATCAAAAGTTATATTATCACCTAACGCTAGTTTATTCTTGTTGAAATATTAACATCAGTAATTTTGTTATCATGTCATGTAATCAAGAAATTTTAAAAAAATAACAAAATTGTAAAAAAAAATATTAAGATATTTTTTATTTTTGGCGTGCGATAAAATAACAAAATAACATTACAAATTGCTTTGACTACAAGGTGCATCGTGCATGCACATTGTCAAAGGGTTAAAGAGTATTAATAAATAGATATTGCATTGTAATTACCTTTAAACTATTCAAAAAAAATATTTGATGCACTGATAGTCGGTGTACCAACTACCAAAGGAATGAAATCTAAAGTACAAATACACTAAAACCTGGAATTCTCAACAAGTTGAAATCCATGAATGTGTCGACCAAAATTTAGAACAACAAAATTTGTATGGTTCTGGTTCGTAAATTCTACTGTAATGGTTCTATATGCAGACCCCATTTCATGCATATGGAAAGTTGTTTATGTTTACAGTTTACTTCCCAATGTAGAACAGACGAGCAAAATCTCTATAGTAATTTGGTACAAACAGAAAGGAAATATTGATTATACCTTTGATCCATAGCTGAAGAGTCAAAATCAGAATCATTACTACTCCGGACAAAAGGCAGAAAACACCGGCAACCTCTTCTTTGTAGTAGGACAGCCACCGTAGAGAACGCGGTCGATGTATGCGTCGATGTTTTCCCTTGATTGGGTTTTGGCAGGAAACAGTGTTGGCAGGGTAACATCAATCCCATCATCTTGGGGTGACCAGTTGGGTCCGATGGTGGAGGTGGGGCTGATCTTGTTGGTTTTAGGTTTCATTGTGATGTTGGCATTGGGGCGGGTGGTTTCGGGTTGGAGAGTTGAGAGGGAGTTGATGATTGTCTCTTCAGGTCTGGTGGATGAGTCCTTTTGGGTTATAATGGTAGTTGGTTCTGTGAGTGGATGCACAAGGCGAGGTTTCGAGGCGAATGTGTTCGGCACGGTGCTTGCAGTTGCATATGACTTGTAAACCTGTACCTAAGCAACTCAGAGAGAAACTCGCAATGAACTTCTAGTATTTAAGTGCACCAAATGTTTTGGTATTGGAAATTTGGAATATGTATCACAATTCATGAGATACAGTTTCATTTATGCTAACCTCAGATTTGGTCCTGAATGGGAAACAAGAGGGGCGTACGTCTTCCTTTCCATGTGCAAACTGCGAAAAAGAAAATTCAGGCTTCTTCAATAGATTAGTGTAAAATGAACAGATTCCAATTGGATCAGCAAATGGAAGGGTAGTTCTGATTGAAAAAATAAAAACTGGGAATTCTACAGCAAGAACATGGCAAATGAAATTTCAAGGTTCGAAAGTCAATTCCTTTGCCTCGGTTAGTACTAGAAAATATGCCTACAAGCTAACATTCACATTAGAAAACTAATCCAAGTGTTAATACAAAATATATTTTAGTATCCAAGAAATTCACTAGGCTAAAGGCCTTATGTTTGATAGCAAATAGGCAGAGTTAATATAACATTAACACAAACATGAGATTTCAATCACATTAGACAATTCAGCAGAGAAAATAGAAATATACCTGACACTTGGATCCATATCGGCAATGGCCAAATTCCTCCCAAGCCCTGCAAATTTCTGACTTATAGAAACCAATACTTGCCGAAGACGAAGAACCGGAACCGATTATATTAGTATCAGAAGCAACAAGAACTCCATCCATTACAAACACATCCTCGTCCACAACCTTCAGTGGTGTCTTCTCCGACTGTGGCGAAACCGATGATCTGAAGCAGCTTTTTCCGGATGAGCCGCTGTTGCCGCCACTACTGGACACAGAGTTGGAGCGTAGGTACTTTATGAGGTTCTCTGGTGATGAATAGTAGCTGCCACGGCTTCTTACTGGAGTTGTCGTCTGCTTCGGAATGTTGCTACTCTTTAGGACGTTGAGTTTGTTGCTTTCATTGTAGAAGCTCGAGTCCATTGAATCTGGATGTCTGCATTTCGTATTAATCACCAATAATCAGCAAAAAAGAAAACGTGAATTTGATTGAAAAGTATATGCTAGGTTTAAGGATTTTTAATCAAGCAACTGAGATAATTTTCTGGCGATCGATTTATAATTCTCTTATTTTTTAAAAAAAGTTCTAATTCCCGCCAAAAATGTTCATGATCAGTTTTTTAAAAGCAACAAACTGGAATCGATCGGATGAACTGAATCATACTTTCCGCTGCAAATTCAAATTTCACAGAAGAAAACATCAAACTATCAAAGTACTTTGACGAACATAGAATTGCTAAATCTCGAAGCATAGATGAGCGACAAGTTTCTTTTCTACTACAATAGAAAAGGAGAAACAGATCAAGAAAGTTTTCACGATACAGAAAAATCAAACTGAAGATGATGAAAAACGGATTAAAAGCAAAATGAAATCAATGCAGCTCAGCGAATTCGATCCAAAACTAAAAGCAGCAGCAACACAAAATATAAAAGAATCGCGCATTCAATTCAAATCTAAATAACGATAGTCATTATATCAAATATATAACCTTATAACAAGCATTAGAATCGAAAAATGAAAATGGAGAAAGAAATTCAAAGTGAAAAATTACCTAAAAAGAGTGGCGCCACTCAATTTCAAAGGTGAAAGACGGAGATTGAATCTTCTGAGGAAATGGAAAGGGAAAAACAATAGTTTCTCTTCGTATATATATACTGTTTATGTTGGAAATGGGAAAAGAGAAAACAAGAGCAGCGCCAAGTAAGCAAAGTACAAAAAGGATCTAACATTGGCTGAAACCAGGGGCATGGGGCCCCTTTCTTTATGGGAAAATTGCTACTCTGCACCCCAAAATAATAATAATAGTTTAATCTAAATCCTTTAAACATTCCAGTTAAATGGAAAATTTGCACTTTTGACCCCCAAAATTTTATAATGACGGTCTATTATTGATCAACACAAGCCATATATATGTACCGAGTCTTTTGACAGCAACCGAATTTTATGAACAATTTGACAGTTAAGAACAAGCCAAAAACCAAACTATATTTCTACATGTCACATAGATTTTGACTTCAAATTCCATCATAGGGGTTCCTTAGATTCCCGCCAAGCAAGGACATGAGGCCACCACCATGGACCCTACCCTCCGGAACCGAGAAGTCAAAGGTCTTGTTGCCGCCACTGCCACCGATGTTCCTGTTGTACCCATTTCTTCCTTCCTCTTGCTTCTCGGCATCGAAGAAACTCGAGTAAGAGGATGAGGACTTCATAGATAAAGGAACCAATACCTGAGGTGGTATGAGTTGTTGCCTTTTCGATGGTTTGTCCAGGGAATCGGTACCATCAGAAATAACACTAGTCCCCAAGGATGAGTGATTGTTGTCCCAGCTGCTTTTTGTGGCTGTTGCTGCTGATACAAGCCCTTGGAAGACTCCGGGCGCGATGAGCCCTCCCTTGCTTGCCTCCCGCTCTTTCACCACACTGCTGTGAGCGGCGCATAGACCACTCCTACCCCTTGCGAATTTCTCGCATTTGCTCTCCCCCCAGGAGCATCTTTTTCCCCCACCATGGGCCTTGCAGAAGTCTGTGCTTCCTTGGGCACTCTTGCCACAATTCTCAATCTTGCATCGTTTTCCCCCACCGTGCTTGACACAACAATCAGTTCGACCGCGCGCACTCTTTGTACAGCCTGGCACAACACACCTCTTCCCACCACCATGTGCAACACAGAAATTGGTGCCTCCATGCACACTCTTGGGACAAATGCCACCACCATTGTAGAGGCAACGTTTTCCCCCGCCATGCCCTTTGCACAACGGCGTGCTCCCTTCAGCGCCTTTGGTACACCCTGAAAATACACAACGTTTTCCACCACCATGAGCCTTGCAAAACATAGTACTTCCCTGAGCACCCTTATTACATCCCTGGAACTGGCAACGGCGTCCACCACCATGAGAGATGCACAAACCAGCCTGTCCTTCAGCACTGCGTGTGCAACCTTCCACCATACACCTCTTTCCCCCACCATGTTTAATGCAAAGCCCTGATTTACCTCGTGCTGCCTTCGTGCACCCTCCGGGAAAGCCACATCGTCTGCCTCCACCATGTGCTATGCAAAAATCTGTCTTGCCCTCAGCACTTTTAGTACAGCCCAAGTGTTGGCACCTCCTCCCTCCACCATGAGCCTTACAGTAGGCAGTGCGGCTCTCAGAACCTTTGTTGCACCCCGGTTTTTGGCATCTTTGTCCACCCCCGTGACCGATACAGAGACCAGATGCCCCTCTTGCTCCTTTTGAGCAGCCAGCAAACTTGCATTTCTTTGAATTGCTTGCTCGATTATCTGAGGACGTCATAGTGGTGGTTTGCTCAGAGAGTGTGTCTAAAGAAAAATCAGTCTGAGAAGAGGGCTCACAACTTTGATGAAATTGATGACAAGGAGATTTATCCCCAAACTGAAAAAGCTCTTGTGTCTGAACAAAAGCTTTTCGACTATCCATTTTCGGAGCAAAGAGGAGTGATGGCATATAACCACCAGATTTCTTGGCCGAAGTAGAACCCTCATCAACAACAGGTATTGAAATTCTACTATCCTCCACAGAAACCTGGTTTGAAAGTCTACTAACATCAGTTTCTGATGACAGAGGACATTCCAACCGACTCATACTTTCCTTAATCCCACCAGAAAGGCCTAGTTTTAGGATTGAGTCGTCCTCAGGTGACACGCCCTGGGCGAATAAAGCTGCTGTTGGTTTGTTCTTGTTGAGACCAACATTGTAATAATTATCCAAGTATACACTCGGAGTTGGTCCCAACCCCAGAACCAACCTGCAGCCATCATCAGGTGCATTAGAAAGATCAGCATGAAGACTGCTTCGTGTAGTTCCAAATCCGGCCTTGTTGCTTCCTCCGTAACCGAGAAAATTCAGGCGTAGGGTGGTATCACCGAAATTTTCATTTTTTGAGAGTTCAGATACATGAGAAAGTTGTACATTCCTATTCAAATCCATACCCTTTGTAGATGCTGCAAACTATATCACTAAGAAAAAAGAGGCCAACCTTACAGAAAAGTCTTTACTACATGACCGATAAATATATCAGAAACGGAATAGGAGAATCGAAGAAATTCAAATAACGTTCCTCCTCCACTTACAAACCCGGATGTATCTGCTCGGTCCATCTTATAAAGTATCTATGCAACAGCACACACACACTTCAATTCTGTGAAAGCTTAGATGCCAATGAATTTGACAACATTTCTAGGAACAAACCCTTTTATTAGAACATTCAAAGTGGATGCAAAGAGATATCTGGAGCGTCGTGTGCTCCTTATCGACAAATAGATTGGCTTCATCAACCCTAACACGAATAAACAATCGAAGTAACACAATCAGGCGTTGATTAAAGCAAGTATATTAACAAATCAACAACATACAACTTTCTATCCAAGGAAAGAAGATCAACTATACATACAACTATAAATTTCGAAACTTTTAAGGTAAAAGCTAAAGTAGAACAAACTTTTTTACCCTCATCAATCTAACATGGAAAGATCACAATTATGATAAACAGACAACTTCCAATATCAGCCTTACAGTCATTGATTGAGCCTTGAGATTCCAATAAATGTTGGATTTTTCATTAGATATTTAGAATTTGATGGCCAGCAACATGTTTACCAACAGTATCTAAAACCCAAATCAAGTTATGTTCATGGCTTCATGTACAAAGAAAAATACAGACCAAGGATGAAAAGAACAAACTGTAGGCCAAAATGCAATAAAAACAAAAACTTTGATATTAAACAGGAGATCTAAAACTAGAATTCCCACAAATAATTCGAAGAAGCTAAGTCAACTTAAACCCTCAAAACTCAGATCAGAAAAACCAATTACTTTATAAAAGAAAAACAAACAAACCCAGATTACTTTCAGCCACATAATTAACTTTCCGTCCCAGTAAACATACAAACATAATCATGCATACATAGGGCAAAAACTTAACCCTTCATGTAAACCATAAGCTCATATGAAATGGATAAAATATGTGGCTTGAGAAAAAACACTTGCATAAAAATGAAAACTTTGAACTAATAACAAGTAAAAAAAGATTAAGCTTGAGAGAAATGTAAAGAAAAATTCTGGGAAATACCGTGAAGAATCCAAGTTTAGAGAAAACATGGGGAAAGCTGAAGGATCTGAGAATTGGCTAAATACATGGCTAAACAGAGCTGGAGAATCTTTTATAAAAAAAACAGACAAAGCGTGAAAATGAATAAGAAGAAGGATTAGGAAGAGGAGAAACCGAAAATTAAATAAAAAATAGATACTGAATTTTAATTAAAATGTTTTTAACATATATATTATATATGGGCGGCTCCAACTATTTATTTATTATTATTTTTTTGTTTTTTCTATGAAAATTGATGGGGGAAAAACGAATTTAATCGCTTTAAATAGCCTTGCAAAACACAAACGCTTCCTTATTGGACGATGCATGGTTTCAGTTATTTTGAACAGACTAAATTACCCCTTGTTGAGGGGCTATCGCCGGGAGACTGTGGAGGGCAAAAGCGTCAAGTGGGAAGTGTGGTTGTTGTTTTTTATTTAATTTTATATTAATTTTATTATTTTTCATGGGAATTGTCTCCCCTTTCTGGGATGGACGACGAATGAAAAGAGAGAAAAGGGAGGGAGCCGAGGTGAAAAAGCGTGTCGTGGAGTGCTCTTATCAATTTTATCAAACAAATTTCTCGCAACCCGCCAAAATGTTTGCTAAGAATATTTTTATAAATTTTAGCATACAGTCAAAATTTAGAAGGTTAAACTATCATGCAAATTATTTCGTTACTTAAAATTGATTATATCAGCAAACAATCTTTAACTAAGTGAGAATTTATCTTTTTATGTTCACCGACAGAATCATAATTAAAAACTAACACCGTGAAGAACGACCAATAAAGTATGCTCAAACCACGTCAAAATGATAGATGAAACGAAATTACAAAAACAAAGGAAAAAATGTGCCACAAAAGTAGAGGAAAAAGTGTACCACAAAAGTAAAGATTTTTATTAAAAATATGAAGAAGAAAAACAATAAAATAATGGACATCGATAGTCGACAACTAATACTAAGACTAATTGCCGATCACCGGCTAAAAAAACAAAAAAAGGTGATAGTTGCGGCGCTAAAAATGGTGCAGAGAAAAAATTAGGTTAACCTAATTTTCATTTTATTCAACGTGTTAGAGATTTGGAAACTAATTATGTATCAACATAAATCAAATGATGTCGCGATAATTTATGTATCTAGAAAAGTTTTAAGGTGAAAAGAGTAGTTTACACATAAATACAAAGATATAATTGGACCCAACGAGCGGTTCTAGCAGGAAAAAAATAAAATAATGTCTAGGAGATTCGGATTCAAGTACTTGTATGTGTATTGTTAAAATGTTAAAAAAAATAATTGTCCCATAATGAATCTTCGTACTATTCGGTCCAGATTAATTAATTTAGATCCAAACTCAACTATTTACTCTTTTTCCAAAGATACCTTAATGTAAAAATATGATTGTGTAGATCCTAATTCTTATATGATATTTTCAAGATATTAGAAGGTATTCGACAGCCATAGGAAAAAGAATTTTTATTAAAAAACAAAAGCATGGTCATTACTCATTAATAACAAGAGACCAGTTGGAAATGAAAAAAATAGATTTTTTTAATAATTTTATGAATCTTTTCAAAAAAAATTATGATATCTTTACACTGTTAATGGTTGTATAAATTTTATTTAAAAAATAAGTACATTTCTAATTTTGAGAAAATATAAGTTCAAAACATATAGGAATAATAAAAATACACAGTAGACAAAATAAGAATTAGGTTAAGGTACATGAATAATAAAATATTAAGCCTAAACAAATGACAAAATTTGTGAGGACCACATCGGCTAACCGGCTTGGCAACACAGGAGCCAGGGCGAAGTAGCCGGCTGCAGCTATCGGCTCGGTCCGAAACCCGACAGCGGCTAACCTCAAAATAACAACAAGGTCTGCCTTGTGACGAGGGAGCTTCTGGATTCTTCCTTCACTGCCAGTTCGCTGCATCTAACCGAAGCCTGATTGGCTGCGATCTGAACTCGTACACGTGGCCTCCTTTCATTGGCTGAAATAACAATTATTGGTGGATTCCCGGAATCGGTAGAGTCCCTTTGTTCTTTTACGTATTAACTACCATTTTCGCAATTCGAGTGCGCGCGTGTACAACATTTTCTAAACATGGTACGGTATAATTCTAAATTTAGTCCTTCAAATTTTACAATATTTTTAATTTAATCTTGTTTTTTAGCTTAGTTGAAGATAATTAATCTCTCTCTCTCTCTTAGTTATGTTTTGTGTTTTCTGTTACTAAAACTTTAAAATTTTCACTATGTCGGTATGATAATATGTGGGCTTAATAGGTAAATAAGTGCCCAAACTATGCTTTTTTTTTCTAATTAGGTGCCTAAATTATTTTTTGGGCCAAAAAGGTGCCTAACATTTTATTCCGTGACACATTTAAGGTTCTCCGTTATTTTTTACTGTTAAATGACACGTGTCACCTCCTGAAAACTTCAAAATTATATTAAAAATAAATAAAATTAATAAAACAAAATAAAATATAAATATATCCTAAACTTTTCAAATACTCCCAAAACAGTCCCCAAATCCAACCACTCTCGTCGGCGTTGGACGCGTTGCTGGCGACGGAATGAAGCGCACTGCCCTCGCCAAGCAACCCACACGTCGTTCGTCGCCCATCTTGTCGCCGTTTGTCGCGAATCGTACGAAAGAACTATTCAACAATTCCGACGATTCACATGACGTTGGTCAATTTCCGGCGAATGAGTGGTGGGGGGAATGGTTGTGGTGGTCTGGTGACCGATGTGGTGGGCAGTGGCGTGGCAACCGGCGACAAAAATGGCCCAAATTGAGATATAAGTTTTTGGGAGTTAGGGATTTTTGAATTTGGGGGCTATTTTGTGAAATCTAAAAAATTTAGAGATTTTCTAAAAATTAAGTAATTTTATTTATTTATAATATAATTTTGGATTTTTCAGAAGATGACATGTGTCCTTTAACGGTGAGAATTAACATAAAACATTAAAATGGTCACGGAATAAAACTTTAGGCACCTATTTGGCCCGAAAAATAGTTTGGGCACTTAAGTAAAAAAATTATAGTTTAGGCACCTATTTGACGGTTAAGCCTAATTTGTACGATAATTCATATGGGAGAAGTTTTAAAAAATGACCTAAAGGTGTATTAAAATTTTTATAAGAGCTAAAATAAAATTGTATCATTCAATTAACTTATAATTAAAAAATATAATGATTAAACATAAATTTACCATTTTAGGATCAAAACATGATTTTTCACATGTATTATAATTTATATTTTTAGAGAGACTTGTGTACAATTTTATCATTTTAAGAGGCCAAGGCTCATGCCAACTCCCTAAGTTCACCCTACTCGTCAACATGTGAAAACTCATTTGGCAAGGAACAATGTTAGTGGAATTTGTCGATTAAATTTAGATCGGTTGATATCATTGTCAATATTATATACAAGAGAGTATGAGTTGGGATAGACGCAAAATTTTATACTATGATGCAAAATTACAAAATTTTAGGAGATGCATAATTATGTCATTGATAGAAAATACAAAAAACCGCACTTAAATTATATGATAATTTAAAAAAATTTAGACTTAGGATTCACACCCTCCCCAGTTTATTTCTGGACGTAAGAACGAACATATTTAACCATTTAGTGTAGGGTTAATGTCTTTTGATTTAAAGGTGGAGAGGAATTTAATCCAATCTTTGAATCATTATATTATTGAGCATTGTTATATTACTAGCATTTCATACTTTATTACAATTTTTTAAAACAAAATATTCTTTCTAGTGCCGATCTCACGTGTTGACAACTTTGGGGATGTGTTGCCTACCATCCAAACCCCATGTTTTTTAATTGATTTTGAATATTAAATTTGAACTTGATAATACTAATGACCTCTTCGAGGAGGCATAGGGATACAATAAGAGCGCAGAATTTTATGTTAAAGGGGTGAACTTATAAAATTTTAGAGTGAGAACTTAAAATTTTAGGAGGCGAAAATATATTTTTAATAAAAAATACATAAAAAAATTTAAAAGAAATTTAAATCATATAAAAAATTTAAAATTTTAGAGGGGACGATGGACCCCTCCAACCCCCACTAGATCCATCCCTGGATACAGTTATAAGTGCAACATTTTATAACATTAATTTATTCGACATATTAGATTTATAATATAAATGTAAACAATAGACGGCCTCGTGTAAGGGAGAAGTGCAGTTGACGCAACTGTCGGTGATTGGAGGAATTAAGAAAACAAAGGAAAGATAACATTAATTTTCTGTAATTTTTCGGTGTTTTATATGTCTTAAAGTTAAAAAATTATATTTAGATTTAAGATTAAGATTTAGAATTAAATTTTAGAATTATAGTTTAGGGTGTAATTTTTAGTTTTGAGGGTTTAGGTAGAGTCGTCTCAGACATTTTCAAGGTCCAAGGTGAAAACTAAAAAATGGACCACTATAGAATAAAAATATTTATTATTATTTTAAATAATTAATTTAATATTATATTAATAAATCATAGAAATGTGATTCAAATTAATCAAACACGTTATTTTATTGTTTTGTTCAGAAAAAACCATAAATGCAACTAAAAAATAAGGAGAGCCACTAACTTACTAAATTGTCACTTAAAAATATGTGAAATTATGAAGGTGTAAGGTTTAGAATTTTAGGGTAGGGTCTATTTTATAAAGTGTAAGATTTAGAATTTATAATTTAAAGTTAAATTTTATTTTTTAATATTTTTTAGTGACGAGGCATAGAAAGTGTACAAATGAGAGAGAGAAAAACTCTATTTATGAGATAATAAAATATATTTAGGGTTTAATATTAAAGTTTGGGATTTAGTGTTTAAGTTAAAAAAATTATATGTTTAGGGTTTAAATTTTTTTGTCCTTCTATATATGCCTCAAAGATAATAAAATATATTTAAAGTTTAAGATTAAAATTTAGGATTAAAATTAAAAAATTATATGTCATGTCCCCTCTTGACGCGACGCTGCCAAGGAAACTCCATTTACGAGGTAATGATCCCACACGGTCACACTTTTCAAGCACGAAATCCATGTTAGATTTTCATTGGCCGTTAGTTGTCGAAGTGTACAAATGAGCGAGAGAGAGGAAACTTGACTTTTCAAATCTCATAGTTTTCCTTTTCTTCTATAATGTCTAAAATTATTCGTAATGTACGATTTAATTTGTCTCAGTAATGATTGTTATTTTTAGAGGTTACGAGTTTAAGTACCAACAATTACAATATGGTGATTGAACATACATTGTTAAATGGTTGAGAGTATATTCAAAATAAATATTACTTGTAATCGCCTTAACTTTCAAAAAAATTATTCGTAATTTAATTAAATTTTAAATTAAAAATATAATAAAATTATGTTTAAGTTTAAAATGATCACATTCTTTTTTTAAGAATTCAAAGGTGATTAGAAGATAATATGACCATGTTTGGCAATTAGCTGATAGCTGATAGCGGATTGCATTAGCTGATTTGACTAGCGGGATTGTATTAGTTGATTGTATAAAAGTGAAATTAACTGATAGCTGATAGCTGTTAGATTATTTAAACAAATAAAATGACATATAAGGACATGTTTATATTCAATACTTGTTTGAATAATTTATTAGTTATCAATATTTTGCATATAATTATTATTAAATAGATCAATAAAATTATTTTTAATATAACTTTTCTAAATATATTCAAATGATTTATATATTAATTTATTATTTATATAATTATTTTAATATAATTTAATTAATTAATAAATATAAATACACATATAAATATGTGATAATAAAAAGAAAAAAAAGTAAATAGGATTAACTTATAAATAGGGTGAGAAAATATTTAATTTAGATTATTTTTGAGATTTTTGGTAAGGGTAAAAGAGTCTTTACAACTCTAATATCAAACCTCTAATCTCAAAAAGCTCATATTATGAGCTTTTTCAAAATTAGCGGTTTCATCCCAATCCGCTATTTCAATCCGCTATTTACCAAACAACAATATTAGCGGATTTGACTGGTCAAACCTCTAATTATGCCTCAAACCTCTAATTTTTGCACAAACGTCTCTTTACCAAACAAGGCCTATATGTTTATATATATTCTTAACCCTTCAACAATGCGCATACACTTTGTAGACAGAATACACAATAATACTATTCAAAATAAAAAAAAATTATTTCTACAATTAAACTAAATCAAATTTTTATGTGTACAACCACACAATAATAATATTCAAATATCACATTATATATTTAATCAAAGTTGATGAATAATTTTGATATTAAACCCTTTAAATTAGGACAGTTTTGGTGGTTAACCCTAAAAACTATGACTTCCTTTATTAAATTAAAAAACCCCAATAGTTTACTTCTTAAAATTATATATATTATTACTAGAATCGTGATCTTAGAATTTATAAATATAATATACAATTTAAGTGGCCTATAGGAGATATTTAGAGCCCAATCGAACTTAAAATAAAGAAGAGAAAAAATAGAATTTACATTTTAAAAAGTTGGTGGAAAGCTGAGAATTAAAAAATTGGTTGGTCATGACATTGACATCTCCCCGCGTTACATTAATAATGATAAATTTAAAGTAATCTTTAGTCTTTGAAGTTGATATTTGTTTTAATTTAATTGTTGAATTTTTCTTTTGTTTAGGTTAGTTTATAAAACTATAATTTTTTTGTTATTTTATTAAAATGATACTTTAAGATTGTATCAAATGACACAACAGAACATTAAAAATGTCACATCATTAAAAAATTAAAAATTTAAAAAAAATTATTACGTTTAAAGATTAATGTAGACCATAACAATCTAAATACCGCAATGAAAAAAGTTATCAAGATTAGTGACTAAAAGTTATTTTTACCCATTGATATTCATATTATAGGTAAACTATACCCAATGACACTTAATTATGGTTTTGATAACAAACATGTAAATTTTATTCTAATAGTTATAAACACGACACTCAATAAAAATGTCAAACAAGTCAATCCATTTTTTAATATATTGATGTGATTACAATGTAGTATTTGTTCAAATTTGTTAGCCTTTAATGACGCACACACACCGTGCACACTTGGTGCTCGAACCCAAATCATCTGGATAAAATACATCATTCTTTATTACTGGGACCAGTTCACGGATTCAAGTCAATTCGTTGTTAAAATTGAAACGAAGGTCTAGTGTGACATGATATAATAATATTTTTACTCTCCAAAAGTATACAATTTATTGTTTTTGTCTTAATTCAGAATAATTTAATCTTTTATATTTAAACATTCAAGCAGTTTAATTTTTTAACCATTAAAAGGATAGTTAGGAGGGTCGAATATCTGTGATTAAATCAAAATAAAATAATTAAGTGACCTAAATGTAATTTACCCAAATATTATTAGGTTGGTGTAGAATATCCAATAAAAACGAAGGGCGTGACTTTTTGTGGATGTTGGGTGGGACAACTTCATTGCTTCTTTAGTCGTCTGCCAGTTTAATTTCAACAATTAGCTTAGAAGTTTTTTTTTTTGAATTATGTTATATGATAATGGCATTATTTAATTGATGGAAATTAATGAATTGATCCGTCAATTATTGCTTATTAATGGCATATAAATTAATTTAAAATTTGTCAAATTGAGGGGACAAATAATACCGTTCATTACTATATCTAATTTAAAAAATAGATAAAGCGTTGATGTAATGCTAAGATGAGGTTTTTGAAAACTTTGGTTACAAATTCAAATCTTATCATGCGTACTTTTTAATTATGGAAGGTCGTCGTTTAATATGGTTGAATCTTTTTTGTAGTAATTTATCGATACAATCAATATCATTAATAAAATAATTTGTAAGATTTATTTTTCGATCTCCACTCATACATCACTATAATGTCTAGTTGAAAGAAGCATAAAGATTTTTACGATGAATTGATGATTGTTGTGTGATCTATAGAAGATGAACGGTTTATTTAAGAAAATGTTTAATGTTTTTTCTTCACGACATTTAGGTTACATATTTTAATTTTCTTTCTTCTGAAATATTCTTAATGTGCTTGTCTCAAGATTTCCCCCCATCTATTTTCTCATGATTTGAGTGTGCTGTATTTATTCTATCTTTTTATAATTTTGAACTGAAATCTAATTTTTCTTTCTTGTTAAAAGAAAGTTTGAAAATTATTCGATCTAGTAGAATGAATATCTAACAATTGATTGAATCAATGATATTTATTAATAAAGATTTATGTGAACATTATGAATAAGTCTTAAATCGATAATCAGTTGGGATAATTCTTTATGAAATTGGACATAACTAGTTTAAGAGGTAGCATAGCTCTACTCACGTAGATTCTAAACCCTAAATCCATAATCATATTGTTCTAAAAACTAAATTATAATATTTAAACTTTAAATTTTAACACTAGACCTTAAATTTTAACCATAAACTTTAAATTTTAATCCCTTATCCTTAAACTCTAAGCTAGGTCCATAAAATCTAAAATTAAAACGCTTGTGAATACTTTTCGTTTCCACCACCTGTACATGTGATATATATATATATATATATATATATATATATAGGAAAATACTTTGATGCACAAGCTGTGTAAACTTTAGTTTACACAAGCCCTTTAATTTTAGGGTTTAGGGTTTAGGGTTTTATGTTAGGGTTTAGGGGTTTAGTATGTAGGGTATATAATTTAAGGTTTATGGTTAGAATTTAGAGTTTAGAGTTTAGGGCTTAGGGTTTAGGGTTTAGGTTGCTTGGGTTTGTGATTTAGATTTTAAATTTTATAAAAGGATTGTGTAAAAAAAATTTACACAGCTTGTGCATCAAAATAAAACCCATATATATATATATATATATATATATATATATATATAATACAACATTTTGTCCAAATTATAATTTGGTTAGCTTAAAGCTTTGAAACTTTTTTTTTGGTTGTTGGGCATTTACAGCCTTGAAACTTAAATGGGCCTAACCTTGCTAAGGCAACTTGCCATTTCATTATCTTCAATTTTTCCACCCATGTGTTTTTTAATATAATATTTAAATTATTTATCGTATTAATTATTTTAAATGCATTCGAATTCAGAACTTCTGAGAGATGTAAATTAAGATTAATTTAACGATGTATCGTAGTCTTAATTACGCTTGTATTTATATTATATCTTGATAAGATATTTCTTTTTTGAATCCGTAATTTAACTATTCGAGATACAACTTAATCTACTATATTTGTAATTTTCTAAAAAAAAGCTTAGTACTAAAATAAGTGTCCAAATTATTACAATTTTTTAAGTGTTTAAATTATTATTTGTTTTTTTTTAGGTGCCTGAACTACCTCGTTCATCATTTTTAGTTGCCTAAACTTTTCTCGCCCTTTTTAGGCACTCAAATTATCATTTTGTTATCCTTTTAAAGTCAAATTAAGACACTTACTTTGACCACAAAATAATAATTTAGGTACCTAAAAAAATTTAAGCACCTAAAAAAACATGATAATTTAGGTACTTGTTTTGCTATTAAATCTTAAAAAACTACTAATTAATATCATATTTAAACCTAACTAAAGCCCAACCTATTAACAATCTTGACAAACTCGGAGACTACTAGAATACAAAAGCATAAAATTAAATGCTTCTCTTCTCATTTTTTCTCTCCCTATTTTGGACTTCAAAATGTTCAAATTTCAACAATTGGTTACACTTTAAAAATGAGAAAATTGCTATTAACTCCCTCCACTTATTCCGGGCTCTAAATTGAGGATTAAATGTATAAATATTGAAAATTAAATGTTCTTCTATATAAACTTTCGTAACTGTCATGTCACTCAGTTAACAATTCAATGGCCATTTTATAACAAAAACTAAAGTTTAATGCTCATTATGTAATTTTTAAAAATTTAATGACTATTTTATATATTTTTTTGAAAAAATTTAGTGATCATTTGTGTACTTTACTCTAAATCTATTTTTTAATTGAATAAATTCATTTCGAAAAATAATTAATTAATATCTTATTTTAACCTGACTAAATTTAGCCCAACCTATTAACAATCTTAACAAACTCGGGAAACTTTTTTTTGTTCAAATGGAGGATTCTCATTAAATCACAAAACCGCCTTCAAAGAAGATGGTAAAGAAGGTCCCCAAAGGGTTTGACACATAAGGTTTCTAGCAAGTTTAGCTAGACAGTCCGCAGCTTGATTACAGGTACGGGGCACAAAAGAAAAGATACATGAAATAAAAAATTTAGATTGGACTCTAATGTCCTCTTCCACTGCTGAAGATTCTCATATCGAAAAGGTTCCTGAACTGATCCTACTGATAACAGCTTGGCAGTCCGCTTCAATTATAACATTCCTAAAACCAAATCTTAGAGCCAAAGAAATGTCGAGCCTAATGACAAGAGCTTCTGCTACTGCTACCGATGGAGCATTTGCAGGTGCTGTTAAACCTTGAAGAAAGGAGCCCGAGCTATCGCGAGCGATAGCCGCTACTGAAGCCTTTTCAGTTAGGGAATCGAAAGCTGCATCGCAATTGATCTTGATCACATCAGGAGGAGGAGACTAGGGTCTTGTATCCTTACGAGATTGAGGCTTTACTGTTGAATTGTCTTGAGAAGCGAGGGAGAACTCCGTTAAGTCCCCCTCAGCGCGCAACCACACGTCCCACGAAAGATTTCTTTTTCCTTCAAAGACCCTGGCACTCTTCGACTTCCAGATAGCCTAGAGAAAAAAAGCTATAAGAGCGCTACTTTCCTCAAAGTTCCTGAATTTACGAAAATTATAAATCGTAGCCCACCATTTAAGAAAACTCGGAAAGCCTAGCGTGGAAGGAGAATAATTAAATCTAAAAGCATTCCATACCGTTTGAGCAAATGAGCAGAAGAAAATAATATGTTCTATGGATTCTTCGAATTGTGCCTACTCGGGGAACTACTAGTATACAAAAGCATGAAATTAAATGCTTCTCTTTTCATTTTTTTTTTCTATTTTGGACTTGGAAATGTTCAAATTTCAACAATTGGTTACACTTTAAAAATGAGAAAATTGCTATTAACTCCCTCAACTTATTCCGGGCTCTATTTGCCATTCCCTTACTTGCCTTGGGAAAAGAAAACAAAAGAAGAATTTCAATGAAAAAATTTCTTTTCAAATCCCCACAGTTAAAGAGTGTTTCAAGCTCCCAACATGTAGCACATGTTGTCCCAATGCAACTTTCCGGCTCCCGAGCTCATCCACCACACTCAAATCCTTGCAGACATCAACCTTAAATCTCACAAACGTCTCCGACCTCCCCGATAATGAAACTTTCTCGAATCCTAACAAATGCTTCCGGGGCGAATTGTGCACCGATGGGGGAGTGGAGAACAAGAAAACCGTGTGGCTACCGCCGTATCTTCCTTTGTTTTGAACTCGAAGATGAACGTCGAATGCTAGATTTTTACAACTTTGTTCAACGGCTTCGACCGAATTGCATTCGGATGAGCGGCATACGTGGTCTCCCTCCAAGGGGATCGATACGAGTGTGGGTGCTTTGGCTAATTTATGGCTGAACGTGGTGTAACTTAGCCCATCACCAAATGTATAAATGGTTTCACCAGTGTAGAACCTGTAGGTCCTGCCCGGGTAGCCATTTGACGGATCCGGTCTCATGTTCATGTTCGTCATTGGGACCTTATCGACATATGATTGCGGGTACCATGTCATCGGCAACCTTCCACTCGGATTATAATACCCGAAGATCACATCGGCAATGGCGGATCCACCAGCTTCACCAGGGTAACCAACCCAAAGAATGCTTGTGACTTTCTCATCGTCTTTCGCAAACGATACATCGAAGCCTCCGCCGGACATTATGACAAGAATCACGGGTCCCTTCGCAACCTTCGCAACTTCCGTTATTAAAAGTGGTTGTTGTCCCGGCAAAAGAAGGTCAAGTCTGTCAAAGCTTTCCCTTTCAAGAGACTGATCTATGCCCATCACAAGTACAGTGGCATCAGCCGAGGCAGCTGCTTTCTTCGCATCGTCTACTTGGGCAGTGCCACAAGCCACATTGGTGCACCCCGGCACATAAGTTGTCGCCACCGATGTTGTCAAACCCTGCAATGGTGTCGTATATTTGCACGGAATACCTTCGTAGTTTCCGATCATGGTCTTTGTGACATTGGCATTGGGTCCAATTACCGCTAACGTTTTGATTGCGGTCGGAGATAGAGGCAACGATCCGGCTTTGTTTTTTAGCAACACAATCCCTTGTCTCGCGGCTTCACGTGCCAACTCCTGATGCTCGGGAGTGCACACGTCTTCGGGGCCGAGTTTACCGTAAGGTTGCTTGCTGGGATCACCGTCGAAGAATCCAAGTCGCATTAGAGTGGCGAAGTTGTTCGTGATGGCCTTATCGATGGCCGACTCATTCAAAAGCCCTGCTTTCACTGCAGCTTCGGTGTGTTGGCCAAGGAATGACCCACAGTTGAGATCCAACCCTAAGAACATCAACAACATTTTGCAATTAACAGAACAATATCGTTCACTAATACTCGAATCCGAGTAACATGCTAAAAACACATCAACCGCAACCCGGTTTTATCGAAGAAAAACGAGTTACCTGCCAAAATTGACTTGGCTGCTGCTTCCTCTGGTGTCTTGGTATAATGCTGGTTATTGTAGAAAACATCTACTGAATCACAATCTGAAACTATATACCTGCACCAACACACTGCTTATAATATATACATATACATACATATTGATCCCGAAAATGGTACGAGAAGAGGACATTTACCCATTTAATTTCCATTGGCCTCGAATAACCCCGGAGAGAAGATCCGGGTCTGCGCACGTCGGCTTACCGTTAACCTGATTGTAAGAACACATAACACTCGCCACATTCCCATCAATTACACAACTCTTGAATGGTGGTTGAAATGTATCATCCATATCTTGTTGTGTTACCTAACCATCCACCAAGGCCAATCAAATGACTTTTCCTGTTTCCGTTTACAAACCAGTAACAAAAAAAATCAAATTCGATCGCATTGCGACTTAACGTACCACGGCATTGAAATGGTATCGATCGACCCCTTTCCAGTTATCCAAATCATAGGCGGTATAGTGTTTGCAACATGCGGCGACTTTGAGCCGAGAAGGGTCGTCGCCGTCAGTTTGTTGTAAACCTTTCACGTAACTCGATCCGTATTTGCTGGCCAGCAATGGGTCCTCTCCCGGTGTCTCTTGCCCCCTTCCCCATCTCGGATCTCGGAATATGTTAATGTTTGGTGACCAATATGTTAGCCCTGCCAATCCAACATTGTACATTGCCCTAGCTTCAGTTGAAACCACCTGCATTGTCATTGAATTTCAAAGTTCAACTTGTTCCTACTCTTTTCGAAGATCGATTAGTAGCGCAAATCCGAACACGGTCAATCCGGTTTTATACATTAGGTATGGA
Organism: Hibiscus tridactylites; assembly: GCA_958450335.1. Lineage (NCBI taxonomy): Eukaryota > Viridiplantae > Streptophyta > Magnoliopsida > Malvales > Malvaceae > Hibiscus > Hibiscus tridactylites. The sequence continues at coordinate 24,189,197 of OY288287.1, forward strand.
ATTCGAATTTCGGCATCGCGGTCACGTTCGGGAAAAGGGAAAAGCAACAGCCGGAGTTTAGAAAAATGTTAACTAAAGTCCTATAAGTGATCAAAAAGGTCATTGTTCTTCAGCATTTGGTAACCTGAAACATTAATGAATCAACCACTTTCTACAACAAACATGTAATTAAATTCAACCATATGAAGCAAAAGACAGTTCATTATTTTTAAATTTCCAAGTTTCTAACAACTTAACTACTTTCCCACAATCAACATTAAATTTTTCGATGTACGAAATGGGGTTCGATCCGACACTAACTCGACTCCGAAACAATTCTATTATTATAAAAATGAAAATAAAGTAATAAACGCATTAAAAAGTAACGTAAAACGACATAAACAGGATTGAAGGGATTGAGTATTTTTTTTACCCTGCCAATGGCTTCAAAGAGAGAAGTGTTGAAGGAAGCTGCGGTCAAGATGACCTGAGGGAAGCTCGTCGCACCGGGGACCGAGGTTGTGAACTTGGTCCCCGGGCCGACGTTCGAGACTCCGTGTAGAGCCTCGGACCACCATTCGTATTTCGGTATCCCGAGCCGGCTAACGCTGCCGGCACCGTTTACAATGAAGAGGATTTTTTCTTGCAATGTAAGGCTTTGAACCAAGTCGGCCACCCGAGCATCGGTCCCCAAGGACGCGTTGCAAAAGCCGAAGCTCGCGACTTGCGGGTTCGTGGTAGCATCACAGGCAAAAACAGGTGATGTCTGCGCCGAAACCCGGACCGAGATCAAAGACAAACAATGCCATGAAATTAAGACAATAAAAACAGAGGCCATTTTTGGACCAAAAAATCTAGAGGAACTTGGCCAGTTAGGCTATCCTCCAGAATGAAGGGGGGAAAGGGTATGAGAAAAGCTGGTAAAGCTTGTGTTTTTTTATATAGAGGAGAGAGAGTTGTTAAGGAACACACGTTGTTTTGTAGTAGCCCGTGATGGGAACTGGGTGTAAAAAGGCATTGAATTTCCATTTGGTGGTTGTTTTTTCTTGGCAACAGAGAAAAATAAACCCAAATTTTCTAGGGAATCTAAGAGATTTTTATCTTTTGAATAAAAAATAGTTAAAAAAGAAGGGGGATATGATCAAGTCCGTGAAGGATCATATCTCGGCTGCTCAGTGTCCTCTGCTTTGGTTTCAACTTTCACCAACTTGTTTCGGTTCTTGACAATTACTTTAAGGTACGTAGTTAAGTAGTTTGATATCGTTTAAATAGTTTTCGAGATTCACTTTTACTACATTGAGGTATAGTTTGAATATTTGCGTAAATTTTATCTAACAACTGATTAATCTAATGAGATAAGAAATTATGTTTAGGATTTAGATTTAAGGTTAAGACTTATAGTTAGGGTTTACGTAATTAAAGACATGGTGTATTTCTTAGGGTTTAAAATTTAAAATTTAACGTTAGACCTTGAATTTTTTTTTTAATGTTGGGGCATAGACATGAACACCGAAAAGAGATATGAGATTTTTGTTCGTAAGATAAGATACCGAATCTTTAAGCAAAACTAAAGTTTAACATTTTGAATGAAACAAATTTATTTAAATTAGTCGTTCACATATTTTGAATTTGTCTATTAATTAATTGAACATAATAGTTATGAAAAATTATATTTAAATTCAAAAAAAAAAATTGGAAAGACAAAACCCAGAGACAAAAGAGTGAAAAAACCCGAAGCTTGGCTTCTAAATTGGGATAAAAATCTTATGCACCTTTTTGGTGCCTCTTTCTATGCCTCAACACTAAAAAACTAAATTCCAAGCCTTAATCCTATATTTTAAATCTTAAACCCTACACTATATACCTTAAAAATACACAGTGCCCTAAAATCTAACCATAAACTCTAACCTTAAACCCTAAATCTAATTTTTTAGTATGGGAGCATAAATAAGTGCACCAAAAAGAAGGGGTGTGCAATTCAGATATTCGATCCGTTCCAATCCAAAATTTTTAGATAGGTAATTTAGCGATCTGTATCGGATCTGAATATGGATATCCAAATTTATGACTTTATATGATTATTTTTTAAATTTGGCAGTCTTATCCATGAAAATTTTAAGTTTTCGAATATAACAATCAACAAATTATTGAATATAACAAGATTTTTATTCATGAAGATTTCAATTTTTCATATATAACAAGTAAAAATATCGAATATAACAAGATTCATATATATATATATAATTGAATTTTCGAATATCGGATAATCCGATATCCGATCCAAATGTAAAATAAATATCCATATTCGAACCGAAATTTTTAGATATCTGATCCGAATTATACAAAAAATAAAAAAAACAAATCGAATATCTGAAATTTCAAATCGAATTAACAGATAAATAAATCAAAATAATCGAATTGAATTTTTTTCGCACCCCTACTAAAAATGGCAGAGGATTTCTATTCTCTAAATTGACCCCTCATTTTGGGGTAACCTTGTGATATCAGAAACTGTGTCCTGATTGGTCAATGCTAAAGAAAAACACAAATACTCCTAAATTTTGTTGTTTTTCAACGTAACCTAGAGCATCTTTAACATAATTGGTCAAATAGTGGTTTTAGTCACTCAAATATAATAACATTTTTTTTTATTTTTTTTATTTTAATTTGATTCAATTTAATCCTTTATCATTTATGATGAGTTAGTTCAAATAGTTAACACCGTTAATTAATATTATAAAATAACTAATGTAAATTATTCTTTAAAACACAGATTACAACAAAACGATCTATTTTTTATTGGTTTAACCGTCAAATAGGTGCCCGGACTATACTATTTTTTCTAGTTAGGTGCCTAAATTATTTTTCGGGCCAACTAGGTGCCTAACATTTCATTTCGTAACTTATTTAAGGTTCGCCATTAATTTTTTCTGTTAAAAGACACGTGTCACCTCCAGAAAAATCTAAAATTATATTATAAATAAATAAAATTAATTAATTTTCAAAAAATCTTTAAATTTTCCAGATTTTACAAAACAACCCCCAAATTCCAAAATCCATAAACCCCCAAAATCTAAATCCCGATTTAGGTTGATTCTGCCACCAGTTGCCATGCCGCCGCCCACTAAATCGGTCGTCGGGCCATCACGCCCATTTCCTCCACCATCTCGTCACAGGAAATCAACCTGCGTCGTGTGAATATACGAAATTGTCGAATGATTCTTTCGAATGATTCGCGACGAACGGCTACAAGAAGGGAGACGAACGACGCGAGGTTGTTTGGCGAGGAGAGGGCGCTTCATTCCGTCGCCAACAAAGCGGCCGACGGCTGCGAGAGCTGTCGGATTTGGGGACTATTTTGAGAATGTTTGAAACTTTTATGATACATTTTTATTTTATTTTATTAATTATATATATATTTAATATAATTTTGGATTTTTCTGGAGGTGACACGTGTCTTTTAACGAAAAAATTAACGGCGAACCTTAAATGGGTTACGGAATGAAATGTTAGGCACCTAGTTGGCCCGAAAAATAGTTTAGACACCTAATTGAAAAAAAAATATAATTTGGGCACCTATTTAACGGTTAAGTATTTTCTATTTTGTGTGTGATTTATTAATCCAATAAAAATTAAATAAAAAATTAAGTATGGAACGTTTTAACTGCAGGGACTAGTAGTTGTAGGCTTGTAGCAGAGGAGGCGCGTGGGTCCAGCGGGAAGGGAGAAAACAGGTCGATCATAAGTGTCTAGCACTTTAAAGGGTTTTTACGGCTCGTGATTCGCGTGTAGTTAAGGGCGCGTGAGGATATTTTAAGAAAAAGAGCGACATACAAGTTGCAATCATTTGATACGTAAAACTAGATACGTTGTATTTTACTGTTACAGGTTATTCGACCTAGTCGATCGCGGGTTAAATAGTGTTAGACTCGTATTTATTAGAAGATTTTGTTATTCAACTTAATTTATTACTCATTAATTTTGATAAAATTTTATTCGATTTGTGTTCGTTGAAATATCTAATTGCTAGACTCGACTCATTAAGCTTGCCAAAATTATAGAGAGAGAGTTAGAATCAACTTACACAATGTAAAACTCTTTAAGTTTTACACGTTTTCTGGATCGTTAGATGGGGGAATGGATGACTCAGATTAACTCATTACTCCTTTTTTTTCAAGTGATAATCTTCACATATTTACTGTTAATCTCATCATTCGTTTCACTCATGCAACGGTTCAAAAAACGTGTAAAACTTAAAGAGCTTTACACTGTGTAAATGAATCTTATCTCATATATATATATATATATATATATATATGGGTTAGGATCAACTTACACTGTGTAAAACTCTTTAAGTTTTACACGTTTTTTGGATCGTTGGATGGGAAAAATGGATGGTTGAGATTAACTCCGTATTTTTAATTCCCAAGTGATAATCTTCACATATTTTACTGTTAATCTTATACATCCGTTTCACTCATCAAACGATCCAAAAAACGTGTAAAACTTAGAGAGTTTTACACAGTGTAATTTGATCTTATACATATATATATATATATATATTAAAAAAAGCTTGTTTTTCTTGTTTTATAATTATTTTAATATAGGCCATATTTGGCAATTAGCGAACAACTGATAGCTGACAGCAGATTATATTAGCTGATAGATGATTGCATTAGTTGATTTAACTAGCATGTTGTATTAGCTGATTTTATAAAAGTGTTTGGTAAAATTAACTGATAGCGGGTAGATGTTTGATTATTTAAACAAGCAAAATGATATATAAGGACATGATTATATTTAATAATTGTTTGAATAATTTATTAGTTATCAATATTGTGTATATTAAGATTATAAAACATATTTTTTAATATATCATTACTAAGCATATTTGAAAGATCTATATATAATTTATAATTTATATAATTATTTTTAATATAATTCAATTAATTTTTAAATATAAATATAAATATAAATGTGAGAATAAAAAAAATATTAGTTACAAATGTCACAATGTAAAAATATAAGGGTGAAAAATTAAAATTAAAATTGAAAATGTTAAATTTATGTTATTTGGAGATTTTTGAGAATTATTAAGGGTAAAAGAGTCTTTATAACTCTTACCTCAAAATCTCTAATTTTAAAAAGCTCTTATTAGCAACTTTTTTAAAATTAGAAGTTTCACCCTAATCTGCAATTCTAATTCGTTATTCACCAAACATCCAAATTAGCAGTTTTGACCAGTGAAGCCTCTAATATTAACTTAAACCTCTAATTTTGGCTTAAATCGTTCTTTATCAAACAGTGCATAACATAATATTCATGGGTTTTTATTTTTTGAATAGAATAGATTCATGGGTTTTTATTAAAGATTTTGGCATTGTTTGACAATTAGCAGATAGCTGATTATATTAGGTGATAGCTAGTTGCATTAGCTGATTTGACTATCGGATTATATAAAAAATATTTGGTAAAATTAGCTTATAGCCAATACTCGTTTGATTATTTAAACAAACAAAATGACATATAAGAACATGATTATAATCAATGCTTATTTGAATAATTTATTAGTTATCAATAATTTGTATCTATCACCGTTCAAAAAAATATTTTGTATCTATTAATATTAATTAGATTATAATTTTTTTAATATAACAATACTAAGCATATTTGAAGATCAATATATTAATTTATTATTTATATAATTATTTTAATACAATTTAATTAATTATTAAACTTAAATAAAAATATAAATGTGTGAGAATAAAAAAAAAAACAAAAAATATTACTTTACAAATGTCAAAATATAAATACGTGAAGGTGAAAAATTAAAATAGAAAATGTTAAATTTAGATTATTTTGAGATCTTTGATAATTGTCAAGGGTGAAAGAGTCTTTATAACAATTACGTCAAACCGCTAATTTCAAAAAAACTCCTATTAACAGATTTTTTAAAATTAAAGATTTCACCTCAATCCGCTATTTACCAAACATTCAAATTAACATATTTAACTGGTCAAACCTCTAATATTAACTCAAACATCTAATTTTAGCTCAAACCACTATTTACCAAACACTAACTTTAAAATCAGTTGAGGTGAGTTGAATTTTTTAGAGTCGAATCAAATGTATCCTTTATTTTTCGATCAATCAAATTAAATTATTTTTGAAATCGGGATCAGATTAAAAAATGGAATTATATTTTCACTATATAAAGCAAAATCGGACAGATAAAAATCTGCCCTACCCTATCCATTCCATTACCATCTCTAATTTTTATTCCATATTCGTATTGAAAGGATAAAAAGTTATGGCTGCAGTACTCGAAGTTGTCAAAATTGATCAACTTGGCCACCGTATTTTAATCATCTCACCTAATACAACAACCAAAAAAAGGTAAAATCCTTATGAATCTAATAATAGCTTTGCTTTTTTAGGTGTTTCGGTTTACTTTTATTCGACTCGTTTATGGATGTTTTTACTAAGTGTTTTTAGCTTTATTCGGGCCCTCTGAAGTGTGGGAGATATCTAGTTCGGAGTTGAGAAGAATTTCTTCTTCCAACTTTCATCCTTCGTTTTTTTGGCTGTGAGACGCTCTGGTGCCGTGGCCTTCGTCATCCCTTTCATCTGACCACGGTGCTGCTGTTGATTTCTCATTGCATTTCCCTTAGCGTTTCGGTGCTGCTGTTGATTTCTCATTGCATTTCCCTTAGCGTTTCGGTGCTGCTGTTGATTTCTCATTGCATTTCCCTTAGCGTTTCGGTGCTGCTGTTGATTTCTCATTGCATTTCCCTTAGCGTTTCGGTGCTGCTGTTGATTTCTCATTGCATTTCCCTTAGCGTTTTCGGTGCTGCTGTTGATTTCTCATTGCATTTCCCTTAGCGTTTCGGTGCTGCTGTTGATTTCTCATTGCATTTCCCTTAGCGTTTCGGTGCTGCTGTTGATTTCTCATTGCATTTCCCTTAGCGTTTCGGTGCTGCTGTTGATTTCTCATTGCATTTCCCTTAGCGTTTCGGTGCTGCTGTTGATTTCTCATTGCATTTCCCTTAGCGTTTCGGTGCTGCTGTTGATTTCTCATTGCATTTCCCTTAGCGTTTTCGGTGCTGCTGTTGATTTCTCATTGCATTTCCCTTAGCGTTTCGGTGCTGCTGTTGATTTCTCATTGCATTTCCCTTAGCGTTTCGGTGCTGCTGTTGATTTCTCATTGCATTTCCCTTAGCGTTTCGGTGCTGCTGTTGATTTCTCATTGCATTTCCCTTAGCGTTTCGGTGCTGCTGTTGATTTCTCATTGCATTTCCCTTAGCGTTTCGGTGCTGCTGTTGATTTCTCATTGCATTTCCCTTAGCGTTTCGGTGCTGCTGTTGATTTCTCATTGCATTTCCCTTAGCGTTTCGGTGCTGCTGTTGATTTCTCATTGCATTTCCCTTAGCGTTTCGGTGCTGCTGTTGATTTCTCATTGCATTTCCCTTAGCGTTTCGGTGCTGCTGTTGATTTCTCATTGCATTTCCCTTAGCGTTTCGGTGCTGCTGTTGATTTCTCATTGCATTTCCCTTAGCGTTTCGGTGCTGCTGTTGATTTCTCATTGCATTTCCCTTAGCGTTTCGGTGCTGCTGTTGATTTCTCATTGCATTTCCCTTAGCGTTTCGGTGCTGCTGTTGATTTCTCATTGCATTTCCCTTAGCGTTTCGGTGCTGCTGTTGATTTCTCATTGCATTTCCCTTAGCGTTTCGGTGCTGCTGTTGATTTCTCATTGCATTTCCCTTAGCGTTTCGGTGCTGCTGTTGATTTCTCATTGCATTTCCCTTAGCGTTTCGGTGCTGCTGTTGATTTCTCATTGCATTTCCCTTAGCGTTTCGGTGCTGCTGTTGATTTCTCATTGCATTTCCCTTAGCGTTTCGGTGCTGCTGTTGATTTCTCATTGCATTTCCCTTAGCGTTTCGGTGCTGCTGTTGATTTCTCATTGCATTTCCCTTAGCGTTTCAGTGCTTCTGTGTGCAATAGACTCGACATGCAGCTTAAAGAGTGGATGCTAGTTTGTTTCTCTATCAGTCTCTTCTGTGAATCCTTCTTACTCTCCGTTTGAAATGAGTTGCTGCCTTTTTCTTTGTTTATGTATTTTTCCTTGTTATGTTATTGTTGTTTTCTCTATATTCTCCCTATTGTTTTGGTTTGATGTTTGTATTTTGTTTGTTTCTTTAATTCTCCTCTCTTCCCCTGCTTCTCTTGTTTTTTTAGTATATGTGTGTTTCTCTGTCTAATAATAAACCAACTTTGTTAAAAAAAGCTTTGCTTTTTATCTCTGAAATTGCTATACGTTGGGAAATGCAACATACTTAAATATATATAGTTAGTTTTATAAATAAAAAGTTAAATTATTAATTTTTTATTTAAAAAACACCACCATAATCAACAACTAGTTGATATAGTAAGATGAGATGTTAATTTACTATAGTGAAATTAGAAGTTCGAATCTTGATATTGTAAATAAAGTAAAATGAGTTAAAATGATTACTTTCAAAATGAACCTCTACGATATTTGATCCAACTTAGACATGGTATTTATACCAAAATAATACCAACTTAAAAAGACAAAATTATGTTGTGTATATTGTCTTATGTGGATAATATAAACAATACCCACCACATTTGTTCCAATTTCTAGTACACATAAAGTGCCTCAAAAGAACCTCAATTTGTATTATTTGCATCAGATAAAAAATCAATTATCAACAACAAAAAAGAATGTCATTGAATTATGAATAAAATCGAATAAAGGCTAAAGCTGTTGGTCATTAAATATTTATATCTTATTATTATATATAATGTTATGCGTAGATTTTCTGTTTAAATTTATTTCGGTGATCTAAATCAATTGTCTGTATTTAAACTCAATAAATGTTTTAATAGAAAAATGGATAATATTCATCTTAGGAGACACGAGTTCAAATCGCTCTGTCTACAAGGTGTATGCACATTGTCAAAAGATTAAGAATATATATGAACAAATACTACCTTATAATCACCTTTAGACTATTAAAAAAATACTTAAAATTACATGAAAACTCATTTATACACCAACATAGTAAATCTATTTGAACCCACAATTTTTAGAAACTTTTGATAACATTAATGTAAAGTAAACTAATATTCAATCGATTATATTAATACAATATTAAAAAATATACAATATTGATAAATTTGAATTGATTAATATTAATTATGTGTGATTGATTTAGAATGATTGATATATATTCCGTATAGATAGTGAGTCTTAATCAAGTGTATTGAAAAAGTTAAAAGTATTCTGATAAAATGTTCAGGTTAATTGCATGTGTACGTGAAGACATATAAATTTAATTTACTATATACCGATCTCATGCATACATATATTTTATTTTGCTAATTTTGTCACTATAAACTGTTTTTTATTATAAGAAAAATAAAGTTTTAACCATAGGCAATGGTAAAAAAATTATGAGTTTAGTACGATTGGTAAAGGTTGATGTTTCTATTCTTCGAGCACGTAAGTTAAAAACCGACCTTACAAATTAGGTGTGAGGTTCTTTTCGAGTCGGTTACAAATAACTCATGTTATATGTGGATATTGTTCAGATCTATTTTAAATTAAGTTTGGTTTAATGCTTTGTAATGATTTATTCTATTTTTGATAATTCGAATCTATATTCATTGTAATGGTCAATCAATATGACTATACCATGGATAGAAATTTTTTGCCTCTTTTCGGTGCCTCTACTTATATCCCAACACTATAAAATTAAATTTTAACCCCATAACCTTAAATTCGAAATCTTAAGCCCTACACCCTACACCCTATACCATAAATTCCTTAAACACTAACCACATTCCCTAACCTTAAATCCTAAACTTAATTTTAAGCGTAGAGACATAAATATGACACAAAAAAGAGACAGATGATTTACATCCCTATATAAATATTATACTAGTAACATTTTTAGAAAATTAATTTCTTCTAGAATTTGATACCTATAATTGGTCATTTTTTAATCTTTCTTTTTCCATCTTTGTTTGCTTTTGTCCATAAGAAGGTGTCGGTTTCGATTCCTTCTTAACATCATGAGAAATTATATAAATAAATAATAGGAATTTTAAATGTAATTATCGGAATTGCATGACCAACTTAAAGAATATTTGGGGATCAAATAATGATTTGATCTCCCTTTTCAATTCAATAAAGAAAAGGATAATATATTTATATATATAATATGTATATGAGTCATTTGATTCGGTGGGAGATGGTCATATTGTATGGTTGGATTGGTTGGAGGGGACTTTTGTGTTATGAGAATGGGACATTTCATTTCTAGAGTATGATTATTTTTAGATTCATAGATTGGGACGAAGTTAAGATCAAATATTAGGAGGAGCAAAAGTGTATTAAATTTTGGCTTAAAGATCAAATTAGCTCTCAGCAAAAAATTAAAAAAATTAATTAAGTTCTTATAAAAAAAATTATTCAATTGAGCCCTCAAAATTTAAATTATGATCAATTAGGCCCTCAAAATTCAAATTGCGATAAATTTAGCCATTCCGTTAAGTTGACTGTTAACCTTAAAATAATTATTATGATGGTGACACATGGCACGCTCTGGACATGCCACATCATCAAACCCGTAAATATCATTTAAAAAATAAAAATATTTAAAATTATAAGATAATATATTTAAAATTAAAAAAATATTTAAAAATCTAAAAAATATTTAAAATTATAAAAATTTAAAAAATATAAAAATTATTTAAAATTCGAGAAAAATCTAAAAAAGTGTGTAAAAAATTAAAATTATGTGTACAATTAAAAAATATTTTTACATAACCAAACCCTACGATGCATGCTCCTATTCTCTCGGAGAATGCTGGAATCCCTATGGCGGCAAAGTTTTGTGATTCAAGTGGACAGCCACCGGGAGAAGTGATAGGCGGCTCTCTCCCAGCAACGGTGGAGACGCAAGGCCATGCTGGAGATATGGAGGTGTTGCCGGCTGAGAAGGAGGCGGGAGAAACTGTTGCTGCGGAAGGGCTGGACGTCGATATGGTTGCGGCTGGGGTGGAGCAACCGCCTCTGGGGGTGGTTGACGGAGGGGCTGGTGTCGGAGAAGGGAACAAGAAATCGTACGCATCTATGGTGGCGGGATCGTCAACAGGTGGGGTGGGCACTATGGCTACAGTGGCCGATGATGGATTGGAAGTTTTGGATACCGACTTCGTGGTGGATCGAACTGGTTTGTTTCCTCGCATATCTTTTTCGGAGCGAATTCATGCTCGTATTGATGATAGCATGCAAAACACTATTATTGTGCGACCCCTTGGTCGATCGATCGGTTTCAAAACCTTGGCGACTCGTGTGCATGCAATTTGGAAGACGGCAAAGAATTTTCAGGTTATCGACTTGGACAATAATTATTTTTTGGTAAAATTTGAATCAGTAGAGGACTATACTAAGGTTTTGACGGGGGGACCATGGACTTTGTTTGGATGTTATTTGACGGTACAACCGTGGAGTAGGAGTTTTTCGACTGCGGAAAAATATCCATCTCAGGTAGTTGTATGGATTCGATTGCCGGGTTTGCCTTATAGATATTATTCTCAGGCTTTGTTTACAAGAATTGCAGACGTAATTGGGCGTGTGATAAAGATTGACTATAGCACGGCTTTAGGCGAAAGAGGGCGTTTTGTGAGACTTGCGGTGGCGGTGGACTTGAGTAAGCCTCTTTTGTCTTGTATTGGGATTGATGGTTTCGTTCAAAAGCTTGAGTATGAGGGATTGCATTTGATTTGTTTTAAGTGTGGTCGATATGGACACTCTATGGCTTCGTGTGTTCATTCGGTTGGTGAGGGGGAGAATATGGATGTGCCGTCAGATACAGTGGAAAATAGTAAGGCCGATGATTTGAATAAAGACATAACTAAGGATGATTTATTTGGCCCTTGGATGGTGGTTGAGAAGCCCCGACGCCGAACGAATCGGGGATATGGAGCTAATGAAAGTGGAAATTCGAGGGAGCGTAGGGGTTCTCGGTTTGAAGTCTTACACGAGTTGCATGGAGATGATAGTGGTATGGATGGGGGGAGGCCAACGGAAGTGGCAGGTGGCGCGGTGAGTACGGCGAAAAAGGATGTGAATGGGAAGCGGCCAATGGGCCATGATACGCCGCCTTTGCGACATATATCAAGACCGGTGGGGGGTATTAAATTTCGTGAGGTTGGTTCTGGTAAGGTTGCCGAGAAAGTGGGCAATATTGGTGAAGCTACAGGGGCTGGGGTCACGAAATCTGTCGTGCATGTCGAGAAGGGAGGTCCAGCCGTTAAAGGCAAAGACACTACAGTGAGTGCGGCAGCGACTGTCTCGTCTGTAGCTGGGAAGGGAACTGATATACCGAGTACCGATTTAATGAGCAGTGGGGTGACACCGTTGGTTGAGGTGGTGTCGTCCATGGAGGGAGTTGATTCACAAGCCGTCCCGTATACACCTGGGATTATATCGGGCTCACATAAGGCGTTATCAATAAAGGAAGGGCGTAACGATTTTAAGTCAACGTCAAGGTTTCGACATGGTACTGGTTCTAGTAAAGTGGGGAGTTCGTTATCTGCAGTACAGCGTAAAAGTCTAAAGGTTTCGAAGAAGCAGGAAACTCGAGTACCTCCCCGCCCGGTCCTTACAGAATGGGTATCGGAACTTTCTTCGAGACTTGATCAGGCGCAGGATACTGGACAACAAGGTAACCAGGGTGTTACTGATAGCTTGGGCGATCAGATGATGGAGGTGAATCGGATTGATGCTGACGGGAATGGTGGGATCGGTGGGAAAGAAAATTGCCCGCCATCTCAGTAAGCTCTGGTTTTGTTTGAGTGGTTCTCCTTTAGTTTATTTTATTTTTACAATGAATATTATGTTCTGGAATACACAGGGTGCGGGAAGTGCTGAGTTCCGGCGCCACTTTAGAAATTTTGTACGCATTAATAATCCTCAGATTGTTGCTTTGTTTGAACCGCGGGTGAGCTACGGCGAAGCTGATAGAGTTATTCAGAGATTTGGGTTTCAGAACTCTTTTCGGATTGAGGCGCGAGGCTTTAGTGGTGGTGTCTGGTTATTATGGAGGGATGGGTTGGATGTGGAGATTATGTCTGTATCTAACCAGTTCATTCACGGAAGGGCACGGAAGGTTAGTTCTGAAAAGTGGTTCTTTTTCACTGCTATTTATGCTAGTCCTAATGCTTGTATTAGGCGACATTTGTGGGATAAGTTGAAACGTCTTGATCCGGGGGGTGTGGAACCTTGGGTGTTAGGTGGTGACTTTAATGCAATTCTCCGGAAAGAGGAACGTTGTGGTGGCTCTTGCGATGTTTTGGGGACTAGTCCTCTCTTTCAAGAGCTTATTGATACTTTAGATTTGACAGAATTGGAGTTTAAAGGGGATAAATTTACTTGGAGTCGTGGGGATTTGTATCAACGGTTGGATCGCTGTTTGGTGAATAACGCCTGGCTTATGGAATTTCCGGTTTCGATCGTTATACATTTAGATAGAGTGGGTAGTGATCATTGTCCGCTACTTGTCAGACAGGATGGGGGTAGAATTCAGAATGGCGAGAGGCAATTTCGGTTTTTATCGGCGTGGCAGGAACACCCTTGGTTCCGTGAGGTTCTTGAGAAAGCGTGGGATGGATCCTTACCTGTCACTACCAATGTTCGAAAATTCCAAGAGGTCATGAAGGATTGGAATATCGATGTGTTTGGGCATATAGGGAAGCAGAAGAAGAGATTATGTGCACGCCTTAGAGGTATCGATAGGGCTTTACAGCGTTCGTACTCAAACTTTTTGGTAGAGTTGAGGTGCACTTTGAGGGCTGAATTAGATATTGTGTTGGAACAAGAAGAATCGTTGTGGTTCCAGAAATCCAGGAGTCAGTGGATTTTGCATGGGGATAGGAACACTCGCTTCTTTCATGCATCCACGATGGCACGACGACGTGCTAACCTTATTTTGGGACTCAAATCAAGTAGCGGAAATTGGGAAACGGATCAGGGCGTGCTACGCGCGGGGGCGATTGAATTTTATAGGAGACTCTTCACGGCTGATCAGAATTGTCAGGGTTTATACCATATCCGGGGGAAGTTTCCGCGAATGCAGGAAGCGGTGCGGAGATCGCTAAGTGCTCCGGTCATGAATGCTGAGATTAAGGCGGCAATTTTTGACATGGATCCGTGGAAGGCCCCGGGGATTGATGGTTTACATGCGGGATTCTATCAGATGAATTGGGATGTGGTAGGCGACAGTGTATGTCGATGTATACAGGGCATTTTTGCAGGGGAATCGTTTCCGGAAGAATTGAACAAGACGATTATGGTGTTGATTCCAAAAGTTGTTGCGCCCGAAAATATGAGCCAATTTCGACCTATTAGTTTGTGCTCCGTACTATATAAGGCTATTACGAAGGTGGTGGTTAATCGGATTAAACCCTTTTTATCAGATTGGATCTCTGAGTATCAAACTAGCTTTGTTCCGGGGCGTGCTATTACAGATAATATAGTGATTGCCCAAGAAATCATTCATTCGATGTCCAGGAAAACAGGAAAGCGGGGTTGGATGGATTTGAAGATTGATTTGGAAAAGGCGTATGATAGACTTGAGTGGAGTTTTATTGATGATACTCTCAGAGATGTTGGGTTCCCGGATTCTTTACGGCAGCTGATTTTGACTTGCGTTTCCAGTGTATCGACACAGATTAGTTGGAATGGATCGTTAACTGATGCGTTCTTTCCGACCCGCGGTATCCGGCAAGGCGATCCCATATCTCCATACTTATTTGTGCTTTGTATGGAGAGACTGAGCCAGGCGATTCAGCAGAAAGTTAATTCAGGTAATTGGAAGGGATTTCGGTCTTTTCGTCAAAGCCCGGTTATTTCGCATTTGATGTTTGCCGACGATATGGTATTATTTGCCGAGGCATCGATGGAGCAGTTAGATGTGATAAGAGAGGTGCTGATTGAGTTTTGCAGGTTTTCCGGTCTTAAGGTGAATGTGCAAAAATCTAGTATATATTTTTCAAAAAATGTCACGCAGAAAGATCGGCATTCGTTGAGATCGGTGGCGGGTTTCTTGGAGGTATCGGACCTCGGACGGTATCTTGGTGTTCCCATTTTGCATAGGCGGGTAACGCGAGGGACGTATGCCTATATTATTCAAAAGGTACGTGATCGTTTGTCAAATTGGAAGGCGAAGTATCTGTCGTTTGCCGGAAGGATTACTCTTGCCAAAGCTGTGCTGTCGGCGATTCCTTATTATGCCATGCAAACAACCAAGTTACCGGTGGGAGTGTGTGACGAAATTGAAGGGTTGATACGAAAGTTTGTTTGGGGGAGTTCATCTGATAAAATTGGTGTGCATCTGGTTAACTGGAATGATTTGTGTAAACCGATGGAGTTCGATGGCTTGGGTTTCAAAAAGCTTCGCGATCAAAACGATGCGTTTCTAATGAAGATTGGTTTTAATTTAATTGCGAAACGAGATCAGTTGTGGGTTCGTTTCTTGCGCGCTAAATATAAGTGTAGGGAGACTAAACCATTGTCAATTACTAGAGGAGGTAGTTCGCATCTTTGGCGAGGGGTTTCGGCCGTATGGAATGAGGTGCGTGAGGGGATAATTTGGAAGGTTGGACATGGGAAGGACATCGATTTTTGGCGGGATGATTGGGTTAATGGTATTGGCCCGCTGGAGCATGTTGTCTCTCAATCCGGGATGTTACCGGATACTTTTACATCCCTCAGGGAGATGGCGACGGATGATGGACAGTGGGATCGGCAACGGTTTCAGCACATGTTAGATAAGGAAGTTGTCGATAGGATTATGGCGGTGAAGGCACCTTTGGAGGGTGATGTGATCGATGGGCTTGGTTGGCGGTGGAATGCTAATCAGAGCTTCACGGTGAAGTCGGCGTATGCGGCGCACCAACAGCATGCGGGGGCGTTGACTGATATTTTGTGGCGGTTGGTGCACCATTGGCAAGGGCAACAACGAATCCGGATGTTCCTCTGGTTGGTATGCAAAGGAAGATTGTTGACGAATGAGGAGAGATGTCGACGGCATATGGCGGATTCAACGTCATGCTTGAAATGTGGGGCAAGTGTTGAGAGTATCAACCATATCTTCCGGGAATGTTGGATAGCAAGATCGGTTTGGTCGAAATTGATGCCGACAGTGCTTGGTAACTGGTTTTATACAGGTTCGATACAAGAATGGATGATTCGGAATTTGAAGTGTGAGTCGGTCTTGTGGGATGGAAGCTCTCGATGGGACCTTCTGTTTGGGATAGTGCTGTGGAATCTATGGATAGCTCGAAACAATCTTGTTTTCACAGGAGAGTCTAGGGATAGTGAGGAGGTTGTTGCCCGCTGCCTTCAAATGCTGCTGACCACGGAACGGGCGCTGCAGACTCGCCGGATCGTAGCACAGCAGCAGCGATGTTGGGAACCTCCAGCAGCCTCGGGGTGGAAGGTGAATGTTGATGGAGCCTGCGATGGTTCGACGGGAATGGCATCTTGCGGTGGCGTCATCCGCGATATAACAGGTCGTTGGAAAGGTGGTTTTACGAAGTTTATTGGGAGGTGTAGTGCGATGGATGCGGAGATGTGGGCGATTCATGAGGGATTGCGTTATGCTTTAAGTTGTAGTGTAGAAAATGTTGTGCTTGAATCGGATTGCGCGGAGGTCGTTCGTGTGGTGACAAAGCAGAATGGTAGGGCGGATTCAAACTCTATGGTGAGGGCGATTCGAACCCTGAGTGGTTTATTTCGAGTTTGTGAGATTAGACATGTGCACAGAGAGGCTAATAGAGTTGCGGATGCTTTGGCGAAGTTAGGACCATGGCAGGATTATGAGGCGATCTATCTTGACTATCCGCCTGATGCGGTGTTGGGAATGTTGCATGCTGATTTGTCTAATTAGCTTGTTCATGTTGATCGAGTTATTTTGTTGTAATACTATGGTAAGTACTCTTTTCCTCCATTTAGGCTAGGGAGGTTTTTAACGAGGCTTGCCATAGTATTTTATTCCCTTGATTAATCAAAAAAAAATATTTTTACATAAAATTGAAAAATATAAAAAATATTTGTAATAATTATTAATATATATTATATAATGGAATAGTATTTAAAAAGTGTATAATTTTTTTAAATATATTTTTAATTATAAAACCCCAAAATCCTCAAAAATTTCAAAATGCCCAATTTTGAATCGATTTTAATGTTTGATTTAGGGATTTATAGGGCTTTTTTGAAATAAATGTTACTTTTGGGGGGTTTTAAGAAAAAAATATTATTTTACAATTTTTATAAAAAAAAGGAAAATAAGAAAAATAATAATTTAATTTTATATTTTTAATTTTTAATTTTTACAATTTTTATAAGATTTTTTTTTATAATTTTGTAGTTTTTTTAGATTTTTTAAATTAATTTTGATGACGTGGCACACTCAGAGCGTGCCACATGTCCTTATATCTTTGACTGTTAGAGGACGTTAATGGAATAATGGTTAACACGGTCAAACAAACGGAGGGGCCAAATTGAGTGCAAAATTTTTATAAGAACTTAATTGGTTTTTTTAATTTTTGTTGAGGTCCAATTTGACCTTTAAACCTTGAACTTTTAAATTAAACATTTAAAAGGGACACAATTTTATTTGATTAATATTTAAATAAAAAAAATCCAAAATACTATTGTACCAATTTTTTTTGGAAGAGACAACAACTCATCTCAAGTACACAGAGTTCTGTGTTTGTCTATGAACCCCATGTGATTGTTGTGGTCAATAATTACTATTAATTGGGTTAGTAAGACGAAGTCTTAAGTCTTTTAAATAAGATTAGAAATTTAAATTCTAACGTTGTGAATGAAGTAAATCAGATTGAAAAGATTATTTCTGAATAAAATTCTACAACATCTGCTTTGAAATAGTTGGTTAATAAATTAAATTTCAATAGTTATACTAAAAAAAATTAAGTCCAAAATTATTGAACCTAATTAAGGGGCAGGAGGAGTTGTTAACATATGACATGAATTAGGGTGGAGAATTCCATTAATGGATGACATAATTAGAGGACAAGAAACAATGGTCATTGTCGAAAAGTCCAAAATTGCTGCACTTTTATTCAATGAAAAGAAAAAAGAACAAATTACACAGCTTGGAAGAAATTTGAATGAGACATACATTGAACATGACATACAAACTTTACATTAAATTATCCGGTTGGATGTGCCCTTTTAATTAACTAATTGCAACTCAATTAAATAGTCATTTTCTACCAGCTGTGAAAATCAAAAATAAATTTTAGAGTAAAATTTACAAACGATCGTTTTAACTGAGTATGCGAGGATGGTTTAGTGGTCAGAGCACGCTCACCTGATCCACTCGCTTCCTTTTAGATCTCAAGTTTAAGACCCCTCAGAAACATTATCTTCACTTACATTTTCTCCTCTCCTTCAGAAGCGTTACCTTCACCTAGAATATATCATATATAGGTTTGTAATAAAAAAAACAAATGACCGCTTTAACTATTTAAAAATTTACATAATGGACATTAATTTTTCATTTTTATTATAAAATGATTTTTTAAGCCGTTAACTGCAGTTAAAGGGTGGCATGACAATTTATAATTTTTTTTATAATAACACATTTAATTTTTTATATTTATTTATTCAATCAATTCAATCTTAATTAATTTATCTTCCGTTAAGATAATGCGAGATTCTTTGTTTTCTATATTTATTTTATATAGAAAATGCAAGAGAAGTTGAAGTAACTAAAAGAGGATAATAGGAATCTAGGCAAGAGAATCAAGTAAACGAGAAGAATCTATTTGTTTTAGTAATTATTTTTAGATTTGGTTTTTGAATATTTGATGGAATTAATGGCAGGAAAAGGATGTATGAATGTTATTGTTTTGGGTTTAGAGAATTAAGGGTAGTATGAATACGTAAATATAAAAAATTAAATGTGTTATATTTTTTTTTTAAAATAATTGTTATGTCACCAGCTTCAACAACCATTTTATAATAAAAATTAAAGTTTAATGTTTATTATATAATTTTTGAAAGTTTAATGTTTATTATAACCGTAATTTTTCCATGAAAATATTAATGGATGGGTGACCTTTTCCTTTTCTTTTTCCTACCACTTTTCCACCTCATAAAATTTACGTGATAATATATGAAGGTGATCGACAGTAAAATTTATGGGTTGTAATTTGTAAATTAAATGGATTTACAATCATTTACCTTTTTTATTTAACAATAATGGCCAACTACTAAAGTGTTGTTTGAAAAAAAAGAGGGGAAATAAGAAGAAAATTGAGCTTTGGAATAGATTTGATGATAGATAGCTGTTTAAGCATAGAAAGGTACTTGGGATGTTTCATTTGTTATTATTCTCTTAGTCCAAAAGGCAGGTAAAACACTCACAAGGGCTATTAAACATGAATAGAAATCTTCGACTTTTTTTGGTGTCCTTATTTATGCCCCACACTAAAAAATTAAGTTTAAAGTTTAGGGTTAGGGTTTAAAGAATTAGAAGTAGAGTGTATTTTAGGGTTTAAAATTTATGATTTAGAATATAAAATTTAAGATTATGACTTATAATTTATTTTTCTAGTGTTGAAGCATAAAAAAACACCGAAAAAAATAGATGATTTCTGTCCATTAAACATTGCTTCCCATTCACACAATAATCATCTAAATTTCCACATGATGGCAGAATCCATTCCCATCCTAATCCCCAAATGAATCAAAATATAATAAAAAATGTATGTGCAAAAAAGAGAGAGCACGAGTAAGGATTTATATTTGTAGTTGCGATCATGGATGGAGCTAAAATTTAAGGTTGGAGAAGACAATTAAAAAATGTTTAGGGGCGGGAGAATTCATAAATAAACTTCCCCCACCACTTAATAGCTTCGTCCCTGGTTATGGTCACGTTTTCGATCGTATTATTTTATTATGGTTGCAAACATAAGAAATATTATTACGAATTTACAACCAGTGTGGAATGTTATTTTCTATAATAACAATTTTAAACGGTGTCGATGTCACTATATATCGACCGCTATTTAAATCCTTGATGACGGGTGTTTGAATGATCCATGAGTGGGATCATAATTCACAAGGGGGTTGGCTCATTTTGTCTGTTCCATCCATGCAGTATAAAAGGGAAAAGGGGGTGGCAATTTGATGTGGAAATGAGTGAGTGAGTGAATACTATAATGGCTAACTTGGCACTGAAGCCTGCTCATTATCTCATTGCCCCCACTTGCTTTTGCTTTTTTGGCATTGTGACCACTCATAAAAGGGGGGACTCCCACTTGGTTTATACTTGATTGTGGGACTTGGATTTATCCAATCATTCCATTTTCCTGCTATCCTTTCCTCCTAGGGATGGTCACTGGTCGAATAGGTTTTTAGTTCACCCGAATCCGACCTGAAAATATATTCTAAACTCGAATCTAATCTGATCACATCTTCTTTTAAAGACTTAGCCCGACTCAACCCGAAAATTATATACTTAAACCCGATCTGATTTATTTTAAAAAATAAAATTTAGGAATTTAATTGTAAAAAAATAAAATTTTGGGGACTTAATTGTAAAAAATAAATTTGAATGACCTAATCGTAAAAAAACATATATAAAGGGAGTATTATTGCGAATATCCTTAAAATATATATGAGAAAATTATACTATTAGTCCCGAGTCGGGTCAGATATTTTCACCCTGAACCTGAATTAAACTAACCCGACCCAAACTCAATTCTTTTACAAAAATATTTAACCCGTTCGAGTCGAGTTTGGTAAATTACCTATCCCTATCCACCACTTATTTAGCGTGGGACGTTTAGCTGCTATATTTTGATATCAACATCGTCACAATACTCAACAAATCTATCTATCTGTTTTTCTATCAACACGCAAAAGATATATAAACAATCCAAAAGAATAAGTGCTTGAAACTTTATATTATAAGGCATAATGGCAGTGATAGAGCTATTAAGGGGTGGGGAGGAACAATTGCTCCCGTCTAAAAAAAATATTTTTTCATTTTTATTTTTTTATACAAGTTGTTTTAGAAATTGATTTATTTTTGTATTTGTCTCCCACCACACATTTTTAAACATTTATGTTTACCCCGAACGCCCTAGACAGAATAAATCCCCCTCAAGGACAGTTGTTTGATGGGATTCATAATGAGAAAGAAAGGAAGAAAGGAGGGTATGATTTTGAAACTGAATTCATACAAAACCCTAACCCCCACAGCACAACATTTGCATTATTCCTTTATTGTAAATTTCCTTTGCTTGCTTTTTACTCAATACAGCAAGTTGGAATAATTATTATTTATTAAGTACTAGTATTAATTTTTGTAGACATTAAGGACCCTTGGCTTGCCGTTTCCAAGTGGGTTTATAGTCCACCGGTGTTCACCAAATGGGCTGATTTTCTCTGCAAAGCTTCTAGGAAAATGCCCCTTGGACCCATACTGGCAAGAGGCTGAAAGGGTATGGAGCTTTGGCCTTTGGGGTTACAGGGTACATGTTGGGGGGCAGACCCGAATGTCTATACTAATTCTTTAAAAATTTCATACCACGTCAAATTAAGTGGGGTCAAATGACCCTTCTAATCTATATGTGGCTCGGCTACTGCACTTAGTGATTGGCCATTGAAGGAGCTCTTATAAACCCAACAACTCTAGGAGCTTAGTTAAGGATGGGTGGTCCTTCTCCTTTGTTTCTGACAGAAAGGGAACTGTTGGTGAGGGGATTTAAGAATGTCAATGGCAAAATCATTACTTGTTTATCTACCCATCTTTGTTTTCAAAGAAATGGGGTGAGAGAGGTTCAAACTCTCGACTTCAGGATAACTCAACAAGCTATGAGACCTACGCGCTAGCCAACTGCGCCACCACCCCGATGTTAGTGATTCTTGTTGAAAACCATAAACTTACTTCAATATGTTGACATTTACACAGTTTTTTTGCTTTTGATATACAAAAATGGCAGTTTGGGCATGGAAGATCAGTTTCATGAATTTAAAACCATGCTCATATTGCACAACACAGAAATTGGTCTGATTCTGACATGTTAGTTGTGTTACCAGTTCTGTGTGTGCTTGCAGTCTTGCTCTACTCTTTGCTGCAATTCATTTATTGTTCTACCACATTTAACTGATTCCATTTCCAATTCAAAATCTGAACTCACTTTTTGAACTCACCAGTAGGGGTGAGCGTTCGAGCGAGTCGAGTCGAGTCAAAAAAATTCGAGTTATTCGAGTTCAATCGTCATATTTTACAACTTGAACTTAAATTGAAATTTTTTCGATTCGAGTCGATTTTAGCGAGTTCGAGTCGATTCGATTTTTCGAGTTTGGTTTTAATTTAAACATTTTTCTATTTATATCTACATATATATTTCTTCATATTATTTTTCACATGTGTAAAAAAAGATTTTGAATTATATCTACATACATATAAATTGACTTATGACTAAACAATACAATGATTCTAAAAGCACAAAAATAAGAACACATTTTTCATCAAACAAGGTAAACCTGTCCAAATTTCAATTGTAACAATCAAACCAACAAAAAGAAAACTCAACCTTCCATTATAAACTACGAGCCTCGTTAAAAACCTCCTTCTTATCTAGGTAACGCCAAGACGAGACCAAAGATAGCGGAAGGAGGAAAAGAGTACCCTAAAATATATTAATAACTAAAGCAAATAACACAGTAGAGTTTAGAAAATCCAACATCACATGTCAAAAGATACAAACCAATAAAAACAAAAGCATAAGAGTAGTTCAAAAAAGAGAATTGCAACAAACTTTTTTCGAGTTCCGAATTATATTGTCGAGTTTTCGAGTTTCTATACAAATTTAATTGTAATTATTTACCATGTTATAGTACGATTTGATTCTAATTTAAACGACTTTTTCTATTCATATAAGATATGCATATATATATATATATATATATATATATATCTTCATATTATTTTTCACATGCATAAGTAAGATTTGTAATGTTATTTAATAAAAAAAAAATCATCTAAACTTCTAAAATATATTTATAATATTATTTTTAAATAAGGAACTTTTAAGGATAAAGTACTGATGGGGGTATAAATGAGTCAATGAATTGATGTAAAGAAAAAAATTACAAAAAAATCGGTTGAATGATCAAATTGAATAAAATATAAAGTTAAAGGGCTAAATTAAAAAAGAATAAATTTGTTAAAAATATGAATTGAAGTTATATAGATATTATATAGTGTTAGTGAATCATGTGGTTTAATTTTGGTAAAAAAATAGACTTAAAACGAAAGAGAAATTAAAGAAATGAGAAACATTCAAAGTTGAGGGGCTAAATTACAAAAGTAGAAAATTTAATTTAAAAATATGAATTGAAGCTAAATAGGTATTCTAGTTTCTACATTGGTTTAGGAGCATGTGGTTCAATTTTGGTCAAAATTGACTTAAAACGAAGGAGATATTGAAGAAATGAGGAAATCATACAAAGTTAAGGGGCTGAATTGAAAAAATATGAAATTTATTTTAAAAATATAAATTGAAGATAAATATGTATTCTACGCTGGTTTAGGAATATGTGGTTCAAATTTGGTCAAAAATGGACTTAAAATGAAGGAGGAATTGAAGAAAAATGAAATCAGTGACTAAATTGTAAAACTGTAAAATTCGGTTTTTCGATTTTTCAATTTTTCGAGTTGGGCAAATTCCAAACCGACTCGAAATCGAAATTTTTTCGAGTTAATCGAGTTGACTCGAATAACTCGACTCGAATAACTCGAAATTAAAAAAAAATATCAATTTTTTTGAGTCGAGTCGAGTTTTGCTCACCCCTACTCACCAGTCTTTTCTTGAAACAGAACAGGCTATTTAGATATTCTCAGGCACTCAGGCTCCACCACACAAACAAATGACATCATATTTGAATGGGGTAAAACAATTTGGTAATTTTTTCAATCTTATCTCATATTTTTGTTCAAATTAACCCTGAATTCGATATTGTGTAATCTCACAGTGTCACGTCATTTAAAGGACTAAAAACCGGTTGCTTCAGTTATTGTATAATACAATATTACTTAATTCTCTTTTACCATTAACCATATGCATTGAATGGAGATGTAAACATTGCCCCAAAACTTGTTAGCTAAGTCATAAATGTGTGGCATGCATATTTACTTACACTTGCTCACTTTTTTTACATTTCCATATGTTAAATATCTCTCTCTCCTTTGGTTAACATAGTGTAGTTCCTTACCTTGAAAGCTCTTCCCTTTCCTCCCTACTCCTCCTTCAAAGATGAAGAACGGGAAGGTAACGAGGGGTTTCATGTGCCGGTCCACATCGGTAAACGCCGCGTGCATGGAGGCCGATCCACGCTCAGTCGTGACACCGAGAAGGCTCGACAGGCTCCTTATAGATGACCAGGATAAAAGATTAATCAACAATGTTAGGTATTCTAGGCTTGTTGGAGCCGAGCAGAGAACAATTGTCACCCCTTTTGTTAGAAAAGAACAGACTCAAGAACACAAGCCCAACTCCCTTCCGAAACCAGTTCTACTAGCTTCATCAGACCATGTTTTCCAGGTGAGATGATTGATACACCATTTTGAACCATCCTTATTGTAATATATATATATATGAGCCGTTTATACAGTGTAAGAGTTTTTAAGTTTTACATATTTTTGGGATCGCTGGATGGGTGAGATGAATGATTGTGATAATCAGTAGGATATGCAGAGATTACAACTTGAAAAAAACGTAACGAGATAATCTCAGCCATCCATTTCACACATCCAATGATCTAAAAAACGTGTAAAACTTAAGAGTTTTAAGTTGTGTGTAAGTGGATTCTAAACCTATATATATACGTACACACAAACGAACTTATAGATTCTCCTCCTACATAATTCAGCATATATACTCTAACTCTTCTGTCCTTTAAGGAACACATGATTCTGTATAATATAGTTTGTCTTTTAATGTTGTAAACGAGACATTGCAGGTGGTTGTCATGCGGGTGTCCATTCATTGTCAAGGCTGTGCTGGTAAAGTGAAGAAACATTTATCCAAAATGGAAGGTATGCATATACATATATATATATATATATATATAGGTGAATCCATGCATTTTTACTTGGAACTTCCTTCATGTCATTTCAGTCAAATCATAGCATCATGTAAGTATAAATGAGAACTTAAGATACAAGTGAGTCTACGGTACAACAACTTAATTTACGCTTAAAAAAATACAAAAAAAACAACTTAAAATGTTATCAAAAGTATAATATTTAGGTTGCTTGAACAAATTCCGAAACTTATTATTTTTTAGCCTTAAATTAAATTGTTGTATAGTAGACGTTCCCATGCTATCTTCACCCAATACGAAGAAATCAATGTTGTGCATTGGCCCATCATTTCTTACTATTGTGTCATATATCATTTTCAGCTTGCTTTTCAAGTTACAAGTTGCACCAACCTAAGGGCTAAGACTGAGCCAATCAGCTGTACAAGTGTACTTAAGTAGCAATGGTTTTCACATGGATCATTAAGCCTAGCTCCCATGACAGTCGATAAATTTAGCCTTCGATATTTACAAACTATTTTAATTTGGTCCTAATGAAACACATGTTTCTTCTGTGATTGACTGATATTGCAGAAGTTGTTTGGTTTTTGTGAATGGAAAAGCAGGGGTTACGTCGTTCAGCATAGACGTCGAGAGCAAGAGGGTGACGGTGATGGGGCACGTATCGCCGGCGGGGGTGTTGGAGAGCATTTCGAAGGTGAAAAAGGCTGAGTTGTGGCATTGTTGAATTAAAACCAACCGGGGAGTTTTACATGAAAAAGGGAAAGAAAGTGAACTGAAAACCATTTTAATGTTAGTGTGGTCCATGGTTGATCCAGTAGGTGTGGGTTTTGGAATATGTGAGAATTGTGAAGTGATAGGATGTGGACGTTGCATGCATGCTTTGACAATCAATTTTATTTTTATTTTTATTTTTATTTTTATTATGGCCAATTATATATTGATAGTCTCCTTGTTTTAGAGATTGAATTATAGACACCCTTGTTAAACGTTTAATGTGAGCGCGAGTGTAACGTGCAACATGTTTAAGGTGTGGCTAAAAGATGATAAGTTTTAAAATTTGTTCACGAACTAAAAATATTAGACTTAAGGGTGTTTAAAATTACCCGACCCGAACTATCCGACCCGCTAACCTACATACCCGAAACAAAATTATCAGGTACTAAAAATGAAAATACCAGATTTTTCGGGTCGAGTACCCGGCCCGTTATATTTTCGGGTATCTGGGTCGGGCCCAGATCACAAAATGTCCCTTAACCAGATACCCGACTACCCGATACCCGGTTTGTATATATATATTTTTTCATTATTTGACTCTTAAGTTTATATTTTAGTATTTCTTTATCACACTCTGATATCCAAACTATTATGGTACGTGTCATATGTTGTATTTTTTTATTGTATGCTAAGAATTAGTGGTAGTGGTACAGTAGACGGTGGCACCATCAAACTGGAATAATTTAATTTTAGTTATTAAAATAAGAAAATAGTTATATGTTATAGTTTAGATGAAGAAAATTTATGCTTATTTTTTCGTATAGTTATACTTAAAAGAGAATGAGAATACTAATAGTTTTAATTATTCCATGTAAAACACAGAGGTATTAAAAGAAAAAAAAACCATAATTTTCGGGTATCTTATTACCCGAATTAACGGGTACCCGATTTTTACGAGCCGAGATTTTAGTACCCGGAAATTTTGGGTACCCGAAAATGAACACCCCTAATTAGACTTATTGATAACATTTTGAGTTTTTTTTTTCAAGTATGGTAAGCATCGATACTTTGTCCCAAACTGATAATTTATAAAAAAAAACCTAAGTATTGATACTTACAAAATAAGTATCGATGCTTGAAAAAATTAAAAAAGAAAACAAAATATTACCAAATAGTCTAACGTTTTTAGTTCGTGAACGAATTTCAAAATGTACCCAAACCTACACCTACCCTTAATGTGCCTGGTAATTTGTTTCGAGTCTTTTAAAATATTTTAGAGTCGTTAACTGATGACGTGGTAAGCATTAAGCACATATGACACGCTCATATGTTGTTATAACTTATATGAGTATATTTTTTTCAGAAAAAAAAATTAATTAAAATCAAGAGATTTTAATTTTTTATTTTATTTTCTCAGCATGTACAAGCTGCAGATAAAAGGAACTTCACCTTTTTTTGATAAATGATCTTCTTTTTGATTAAATAGTGCAAGAATTCAAGCATGATTGCCGGAGATAACGACGAACGACAGTGAGTGTAGGAAAGGAAAGGTAAACAGGAGTTGAGAGATGAGAGATATATTTGTTTCTTTATTCAAAAAATGAATCAAAATAGGGTGATTAGCCCAATACATGAGTATGGCTTATATAGCCCAATATCTAAAGGGTAAAAACTAACCCTATAACAAACCTTAACAAACTCCAATAGACTCAAGTTGTTTACAACTGATTAACAACTAATTAACTCACTAATATATTGTAACAAATAGAAAGGTTTCATTCTTATTTTTCTCAAAAATATAATAATTTAAATTAATTTTTTATTTGGTGGAAATATATTTACATTGTAAATGTGCAAGTTTAAGCTCATACAAAGTGGTTGGGGTAGGCATTCAATCAAGTCGAGTAAAAAGAATTCGAGTTAGTCGAGTTAAAGAGTCATATTTTATAACTAAAATTTTATTTGAAATTTTTTAGTCGTGTTTATAAAATTCGAGTTGAGTTGTTCGAGTTTCTATTTAAATTTAATTGTAAACAATTATAACGTTATGGTACTAATTAATTCCAATTTAAATAATTTTTTTATAATCATATAAAATACACACATATATTTTTTTCATTTTTTATACGTGATATACATACATATATATTTCTTCATAATTTTTCTTGTGATATATATGGGTAGAATTGAGACACTTGAGTCGAACTTGAAAATTGATCCACTAATTATTAAAAATTTCGAGTTATTTAAATTTTCATTTTATAACTTAAACTTTATTTGAAATTTTTTCGAGTCGAGTTTATAAAATTACAAGTCAAGTCAAGACGAGCGAGTATTTTTGCAACAAGTCAAATAATTCAATTTTCTCGAATTGAGTCTAGTTTTGTCTACCTATAAAATAGACTAACATAAACATCATTAATCACTCAACCAATTAATAAATCAGCACTTTAATGTTTTTTTAGTTTCAACTTAAATATAATTTTCATTTGAGTTAATGTTGAACGTAAATTTATTTTTACACGAACATGGACATTTAAAACTTCACGATATAATGTAAATCTATTAAAAAAACTTGACGATATAAAATCAATCTCTAACCTAAATCTAACCCTATACGAGGACGGTTCATAATTAGCTTCAACTGATGTGCATGGGTTAAATATAAATTTCATTTGAGTTGAATGTACTATTCGTATTTAATTTCAACTTTGTTACAATCCCAAATCTCGAATCCTGCAGGCTATAAACAGGTCCGTCTCTAAGCCAGGACAGTAAAGACGACGACCTATGACTCGCATTTAAATATATTAACTAAAAACTTGGGGCGGATTTAAAGAATCTTAAGGACTCAATATAATATATATATATATATATATATATATGAAACATGTAAATTAAGTGAAGCCTTCAGAGTTGAAAACTAGAATAATTCATTATAACCGTTTGAACTTTAACTATTGTTTTTTTAAGTTACAACTTAACTAAAATTATAAGTAATCTAATATCATGTATTGTACACTTAATTTTTATTTCTGCAAAAATAGAAAGGTATTGTTAATTTGTAATTAGTATATGTTTTAGTAGTAATGATTTATTTTTAATAAGAACAAATTTTTTAAATAAAGTTATAAATAATCATTAATGTATTGTTCTTGTTATTTACATCTCAATTTCTCCTCAATTTTTTTTTTTTTTTTTTCAATGGATCTACTCTTAAAATTTTATTTTATTTTCAATACTTGTTATTAGAGACAAAGATTTAAATAATGGTCCGCAACAATGATCGTTATATAGCGATAACAACATTGTCCGAAACCACTTATCGCAACCGAAAACACAACTGCAATTGTAATTTAAATTTTTAATTAAAGGTTTATTTTTTTTTATTCGCCCTAAAGTTACCAAAATCTCAGGCGTGGCTATAAACAAAGTCCCTAAAGAAAATGGCTCAAACTGTTAGGATGTTCTTCGTCTCGTCTGACATCGGAGAGTTCGCCATGCATTCACAAGGTTGATGCACAAGGTGGGAGATCGACCCATTCACAAAGTGGGAGTCGAGATCGACTCATGCTCGCCGTGCATTCCGACTCATGTCGACTACCCACACCTGTGATGATCAGGGCTACTTCCTTTCTTTACCGGCCTCACTCGGTTGTTACTTGCATATTTCAGATATATACATTTGATCAAAATTCTGTCTTACGGATTCGGTATTCGAACTTCGGGTACGTTTGGTTACAGGTTGGGACAATGAACACTGTTGGTCTGAATGCAAATTGCAGGGTCCTCACATGTCTGATTGTGAAACTAGCTGACACCGCCACCCAATGCTACACTTGATTCCATTGTTATCGGACATTGATGCAGTGGCCTGGTGTCTTCTTCTCCGTTGAGACCGACCGCATATAAATATCTATTTTGCAACGGACAAGTTCGAAAAACACCGTTCACATGACAGATTCATATGGTGGGGGACTGATCAACAAACACAATCAATCAATTCAAAAGCTACAAATATTTAATGGGAGATCAAAATACAATACGACTTCTGATTCTGAATATCAGCCTAATATACTCAAAACCTCACGATATGAATGCTATCAGCCACAACCACCACATCAAAACCAGAGGCTAAACTAATTAAACACCACTACATATATATATATATATATATATAGCTTAGTAGCTTTAGATTAACATAATTGCGAGGCCTGAGATAACAGATCCGATTGACACAGCACCAACCACCGGAGCGCCTGAGCTGCCGGGAGCTGGTGCCGGTGCCGCCACACTTGCTCCTCCCGAGAACATTTCCGGCGCACCTGCTATTGCTGACGGTGCCATACCTACAGGTTTGCAAAGGGAATTAAACAGTTTTAAAATCACACAAATTCTGGGTTTTTAAGGACATACCTGGAGCACCAGCAGGAGACACTGCAAAATAAACGCATAATATTAGTCATCACTTCTAAGACACAAAATCTGGGTTCTTAAATAAAGGTTGAAAATTTATACAAATTTATGCACCCTTTTGAAACCCCATGCAATTAAAGATTCACTTCCCCAACAACGTATTGAACTACATTTTTGAACCAGAATCCGAGTTAACTCACATGCGCAGCTAGCGGCAGAAGGAGCAGAGACTTTGCAAGTAGCCGGCAAAGTCATGGCCTTTGTGACATTCAAAGTAACACCCAGAGAAGCGCTGCTCTTAAAAGCCTCGCACAAGCATTCGGGTCCGGATTTCAACACGGTTTTCAACCCGGAACAGCACGACCCCTCGGGCTTCGACGTCTTGCTCCCGCTCGACACGAACGACAGACAATCCGCCATGTTGAGAATCAGAGAGGAGCAGTCCACGGAGGGAGACGGCGCCGCCGCTTGGTGGTGGGCGGCGTCGACGGCCAAGATTGAGAGAATGGAGAGGGACAAGGCAAGAGAGAACTTTGAAGGTGCCATTGTTGAAGAGAGGAAGAAGAAGAAGAAGAAGAAATAAAAGTATGGGGAAATGGAGGGGCAGAGTGGGAATTTATTGGGGGAGAGAAACAGAGAAAGGCATGTGGGTGCACACTCGTCGGTACAATGCGCAGGGAGAAGAGTGTACGTGTCAAGCTTCCCTTCATCCAAGTTTCTTACCAATATCAAAATAAAAACAAAAAAAGTTTTTGAAATTTGAAATATATTTATTTTATGGCCTGAGGGATTTAAAAAAAAAAAATCAATTAAGTTTTATTTTTTTTACATTTAATTACGTTCCTGAACTAGTATATTGAAATAAATAAGTTCTTTGAATATTAAATTTTATAATTTTTTAAGATATTATTGTCACGCGACACTTTACAATTGTATTATGTGATATTTATAAATTTTTAAAAAATATTTTTATAAATTTTGTAAGTTTTTTAAAAAATTTAGAAATTTTGAATAATTCTTTAATATAATAAAAAATTCTAGAAATGTTAAGTGACAACATTATAACACGACATGTTTTACAAATTGATCTAAAAAATTATTAGACTTAACAGTTAACTGATCTCAGTTAATGTTGATCAATAGATTGAATTGCTAAATTTTAGAGTATAAGGATTTAATTGGGTGGAAACAAAATTCAATGGCTTAATTGATTTTTTCCTTCAAAGGTTCAAGGACTTATGATATCATTAAAATTTATTTTATAAATAAAAATAAAGTAAATATTCGATGCACAGTCAGAATAATTTTTTATACAAATATATCTATTTAAATTTTATAATATGGATTTCATTAATTCTAAACCTTAAAATACAACCTTAAATCATAAATTTAAAACCCTAAAACTTAAACATTTATACCATAAATTAAACTTCAAAACACTAAATTTAATTTAATTAAGAAAAACAAATTTTTACGTCTCTGTGAAATATTTACTCATAAAAATATTATATATATATTCAAAATATTCATCGAATTTTTAGTACGAGTGTATTGGCTTAAAATTAAAGTCTTTAATGAGACGATTTTGTTTATAATCAGAGATGAACGGATGAAAATGTTTGAATAATCATATTTTTAAAATTTTGATTTAATTCATATCTCTAGAAATTATATATTTACATATGTTTTTCAGCAAAATTTTCACATGCAAAAATCAGTTTGATCTGGTTAAACGAGACACTAAATTTTTTAAGCAATGTTAGAGTTTTTAATCATGACGCTGTGAATAGAGTAAATTAGATTGAGAGACTATCATAGATTTTTATAATATTCGATTCAAATTAATCAGTTAATGAATTAGATATCAGTGGTTCAAATAAAAAAATCACATGGGCTAAGATTTCTTAAGATATATATATATATATATATATATATATATACATATACATAAATTAAATTATGTTTGAAGTTAAATTAATTTAATATTTTAATGGTAATAATTCCATGATTTCCACTAGAGTGAAAAATAACAGGAAAAGAAAGGCAATTGTTGGAGCACTCATTTGCCTACATAAAAATCACTCTTTTGTTTTCATTTACTTTTTGGTACTACAATTTTATACAATTGTGGCCAAAGGGGTTTCTGTCACCTATTCAAGGTTCTTACAAAAATTGTGACTAAAACGTATAAAAAAGGAAACAACATTAATTCCTCCATTTTTTTCTAGTAAAGTGACAAAAATTCTACCTTAACTCTTAAGAATTTAAAATTTGAATTTTCTTGTATTCAAATTTCATCATAAATGTCATAAAGGTTTGAACCATACAATAATCTCTGAATTATAAAATTGTGAATTTAGTTTATGTACTTTTATTTTGTAAAATTCGGTTCATATATTTTTTTGAATTTTGACCCAAACAACACAATAATTATATGACCAAATTATAAGACTTAAAATGATCAAATTAGAAAGTAATAATTAAATATTTATATGCATGATACATGGACACTGACGATTCTTGATAATGTAGTTTGAGAGGTCGACTTCATATTCTCAAAAAATGAAGGGCTAAATTAAAATGTTAAAAATTTTGTAATGTGTCATTTTAAAAAATTTAGAGGAGGACTTAATTAAAAATATTCAAAAAATTTAAAACATAATAATTTTTTTAAAATTTTGAAGAAAACAAATTAAAATTTTAAAATAAAAGATTGAGGCTCCAAATATTGAGTTTCCAAAATTTTGAGGGTTAGGCCCCTTTGTCCCCATAAGGGTCCGCCTTTGTAGGACATAATCTTTACATATTTCATGACTACTATTCAAATTAAGGTTATAAAATTTGAAATGTACATGCTTACTAGAAGAATTTGACCTTTGCAAAACAATCATTTTTCACAGGCGATTTAAAACATTTATGTTTTTTTTTTCTAATTTTTAAGGCTTCGCATTAACTAATTTAGGCCAACCTGCGTCGCACACTTGGCTTTGGTGAGTGAGTCTTCCGGTGATTTTTTTTTTGCATATATAATACCTTAAACTCGAGACATTGCTTAAGCGATATCAAACTGCTTACCACTTGGACTAATCTCATTGGTATTTTTTTCATCTTTTGATATACTCATAGTGAAAATTCTCTAATTTTTATAAATAATGTTTCAATGACATGAAATTCACTGATTAACTGAGTAATTAAAAATGTTCATTTTATATGGGTTTGAATCTTGATAATTATTTTAAATATAAATCTCTCTATTTAATTAAAAAATTTAAATATTGTAATATTTCCTAGGATAATTATTTGATACACTGGCGGTGGAAATTTTTAGTTTCTACAAGCGCCTTAGTTTTAGGGTTTAAGAACTCGGTTTAGGGTATAGAGTTTAGGGGTTTGTCTTTAATAGTTTAAAATTTAATGGTTGCGAATAAAATTGAGGTTTAGAGTTGAAATTTAGAGTTTATAGGTTAAACCCTAAATTCTCAACATATTACCTTAAAATTTGAACCCTAACCTCTAAGCCCTATATCTAAACTCTTAACCCATAAATTATAACCATTACCCATAAATTTTAAACTCCTACACCCTAAACTAAATCCTTAAATCCTACAACTAAGGCACTTATGGAAACTAAAAGTTTCCACCGCCAGTGTATTGAATATAAATCCTATTTCCTAAATCTTAGGTCTTAAATTTAATCAATTAATAATATTGTACATCCTTGAACCAATGATCAAAGAATGGATGGTTATTTAAATTATTGATTAATGATAAGGTTTAAGGGTGTAAGGAGCTTTTGAATATTTTAAAAAAATCAATTAAATTTTTGAATCAAGAAATTTAATCAATTAAGCACTTTGACTAATTTTAACGATTATATCTTGATAGTTTTTTGAATTTGTTGGTGTTGTACGTCGTGTCACAATGTTTCCACTTTACATTTTTAGAGTTTTTTTATTTTATTTTATTTCCTTGTAATAAATTTTTTAAAAATATTATAATATTTCCTAAATCTTACACCTTTTCGCCTAATAATAATAATGGTTGGTTCTCGCTATATCGATCATATACTTGTTAAAAGAAAAGGTTCCCGCGGACATATTCTCTTCAACTTTTGGCATTGAAATGTGCAAGATATGATGAAATGGACCTTTCTTCTTTCTTCATCTGCCTGCCACGCCATGCATGCACATGAAAAATGATTCCAGATGTTTATGCAATTATGCTTACACAGTTACACCCCATATCTAAAGGGACTGGGGGGACCCAAACACGTGTTGGAACTTATCTCACATTATAATGGGTTATACATTATGAGCATGCTACTCAAACCAATCAATTCAATTTTTGTACATGCTTTTATCTTTCGAGAGTATTTCTTAAAATGATAACGGAATGAAACATTAAGTACTAATT
The DNA here is from genome assembly GCA_958450335.1 of Hibiscus tridactylites. Classification (NCBI taxonomy): domain Eukaryota; kingdom Viridiplantae; phylum Streptophyta; class Magnoliopsida; order Malvales; family Malvaceae; genus Hibiscus; species Hibiscus tridactylites. Next base: position 24,223,902 of record OY288287.1, read on the forward strand.
TCGAAGGAAAAAAAACTTTAAACTCAAATCAGTTTTGTCCTTGATCTGGATTATTATGTGCTATTTCAACTCGTTATACTAAACCTAATTTCAAGATGAAATATATATATATATATATATATGATGATAACATAAGATTATCAAAGGATTCGGGATATACAATAGGTACGAAGTTATAGAGTAACTTACACTGAATTTTATACAGATTCCCAACTTATTTTCCGAGTTATTCGCCGACCAGGAAGCTTTATGTCGATCATCCTAGTCAAGTATCTGCATTTACAGATGCAATTAGTACCCCCTATGCCTGCATTTCAATTGTTACAATTCAACAATTGAAGGTGTAAGGGTGCTGGAGAAGTTGTGCTGAGTGCTGACCTCCGATGTTCAGTTATTTTATCAACAAATGGATAGTTGACGACACGAATCCATGGTGGTCCACAACCCCGCGGGAATGACGGTCTTAGCTCCTTTGATTAAGAAAGTTATTCGAGAGAATGAGAGGATAATGTTAGGAAACCTTATTGATAAAATGTCGTAATCAACACCTGGTAATATGCAAAAACATGAAAACCAATCACACATGCATGGAACACCTACATGTGCTGTTTACCTGGACTCTTTTTTTTTTGTCGGTAAGTATCTATATACAGCACTTATGTTGGACACTTATTCGAACATGGATATAACAGTGCAATGTTCCAAATATATGAAAACTTCTGAAAGAAGTAACATATTCGTACGTGAAACACATATGTATTACGCACCCGAGGTAGTGTAACCAAGGCAACATGCATGGATGTTTCGTGTAACAAAATACATATGGTCAGAGGCAATGCATGTGCAGAGAATGCTGTTTTATTATCTAATTAGTATCCTAGTTGTTGGTCAAATTTGATATGTGAAGCTATGAAGAGACCAGAGATGGTTCTGTTACAAATATGCGCATTTCCGCGTGATACTGATAAATGTTAAACCAGGGGCAAAGAGAACAAACTTACTGTACATGATTACTGAATCGCCTTTTTACCAACGACACGATAACAGTCGCATCATCAAGCTTTCCGCCTCTATATCCCACATACCCAGCTGCCTGCACTTCATCTGATAATGGACTCCTAACCAATGATAACTGACCAACCTCTTGCGCTCTAGTTGCCAAGAGCTCTGCTATTTCCTGCCCGTGAAAGAAATGCGGGGTTACCATGCACATAGACTATATTTTATTATTTCGCATATGCAACTTATGCATTTTACTACTATATTTGGGAAAGGAGATGAGAGTGGGAAAGCAGTGATAAGCACCTGGGGCCTCAAATTCTCTTGCAATGATTTGAAGACGATTGAAGCTATATCTTTCTCGTAGAGATTATCAAAAATTCCATCCGTTGCGGTTATAATCACATCATTTTCATCCAAGTCAATTCTGTAAACCTGCAAGAAGCCAGCAGCCATGTGTAAAAAGATTGACCATATTATTTTACCTTCACTTCCTAATTTAAATGAAAATAAATGTTTGCAGAATCTTAGTGTGGCTCAAATAAGCTTTTCAAAGAGCAGGAGACAATTACAAATATCTTTTATTTTCTTTTTTATGTGATAATATATATATATATATATATGTAACTCTTATTAGAAATGGAACTTAAACAGTATACCTCTACAAAGTCAGAGGGATGATCTCCTCTTTCAATCTGCACAGGAAAATTCAACTCATAAAGCATTGAAGAAGACCTTTTAAATACAGCACCGTTCCTTACGACCATGAAGCCCGAATCACCAATATTGGCCACATGGAGAGCCTGCAGATCCATAGAGGCATAGCCTTATAAGTATGAGTTGTAGAAAGGAGCACCAAGTTCATTCTCAGCTCTGATTTACTTATTTATTTTCTTGATTAAAATTAAATCAAGCATTAAATCACTGAGAACAAATATATTCATTCCAACGAAGTGGATTGACTGGCTAACAATTAGCATCAGTTGTCAGCGTCAGCCCATGCATATTTTTGACAAACAGCAGTTTTACAAATCATAAGACATGCACGATAAATTTCAGTGTAAGCATGCATAATGAACTTCTGGAAATATGTTGTCTTTAGATCCAATACCAATATGAACAACTCTGTTTCAATTACACTAGTGGACACACTCTATCCATGTCCATATGAAGAATCCTTTTTGTATATTATAAGAAATATTCTCAAGTCCGGAAAGCAATCTTTTGAAAAAAAAAAACATCATTCGTGCATATGAGACTCCCAATAAGAAATTGGAAATGTTTTGTTAATTCATTAGCCTTGTACTTTGCACAGACAGAAAGAAGTTCAGAGAAAAAAAATGAGCAATTAAGTTTCATCGAATGAAAAGTCTATTTGTATATTAAGTTACCATTCCTCCAGTGAAATTAATAAAGTTTCCTTATTTTCTGGCTCAAGGCTAGTTAGTAAAATCCCAGATTTGGTAGACCTTGGTTGCTAATTGTGTGTCTAGTTTGACTAAGATTAGGTTTTAAGTTATTCCATTGATATAACGACTAAACGGAATTTGCATAGGAGAAAAGCATGTCAAGTTGAACGGCAACATACCCGATCGTCAAAGTAGGCAACCAAAACCGTAGATGAACCACACGATTGAGTATTTGCAGCAGCTCTATTAAGGACCTCAACTGGGTCAGTTATTGGAATTCCATTTCTATCAGACACAATTCTTTCACAGTTTTCCATAAGTTCTTTTGCATATACTCCAACACTAATCCCTGAAGGATAAGATAGGGAACAAATAATTCAGTCCCAGACATTGCAAAACATAGGATGTCATTTATTCTGCATACATTTAATGTAAATTTGATGTATATCCTAGCAATTCTTACATGGTTTGCAGTGCAAGGAAAAGATGCAACATAAATTCACGCCATACAAAGAATTGGTCCTGCTGAAAGCAAAAATTGGGATAACCAAAAAGGATGATACCTTCAAATGACCACTGACCAACTCCATCAGCAACACCTAGCCAGTTCTGACAGGCGATAAAATAAGCATCCTCTCCACCTGCGAAGGCCTGGAATTATTACTTTCCATATTACTCGAACGGAATTTTCAAACTCAAGTCAAACATACATCAAAGTGCTCAAGCAACTGCTGTCTTTCAAAATTCATTTTAATGGTAGTATTTTACGTTTACTGTTTTACATCCAAAATTCATAAAGTTACCCTCGCTAATGTGTGAGAGATGCATTTTTGGCATTATATTGATTTTCCATGTTAAAATGTCAAACTAGACAAAATCAGATTGTAGATTTAACAGAGAATTTGGATTTGTTTTTATCCAATTTGATAATAGTTTCCAAATCATAATTTTGGATAATTAACAATTAATCGGAAAGGTGAAATTGATTATGGCCATCCTTAAGTACCTTAGTTGGATTTGGCAGTAGAGCAGCACCAGAATATAAGAAAAATCCTGCTGTTGGGATTTCCTCCCTGTTCGGATACATTTATCAAAACAAACATGAGGATGTAAGAGAACTTGAGAAAAAGTGATCCATATACTGACTCAGTTATCATCTTTGATCTGGTATGTTAGTATCAACTCACTGTAATATAAAGTTCAGCAACCCCAAATCCCCCCTCCCCAAAACTCCGGGCCATTTTTTGGGCAAGGGAAATAATGATTGTTGTTTCCTCACAATTTTCATAAAAGGGTGAAAGATCAATCAATTATTTTAAAATGTAAATCATAGAGAACAGCAACAATTTGGCCAAAAGATAAGTGTAAGAACAAAAATTTCAACCTGCCACTCGATCTTTCACGTGAATAAGTTATTGTAGGAATTATAGAAATATATGGACTGTTTCCATCCCTTCAGTTAAGGGATTCTGTAAATATTTTTTTATTACAATCCCTTATTTTAAGGGATCATATCTCCTAGGATTAGTATCTTTCCTATCTTAGAGTTTCCTAAATTAGAGACATAGTTTGTATATATAAAGATGTAATATGTCCTATTGAAATAATAAGAAAATGTAGAAAAACAGAGATTTTGAGGTAGAGAAAACAGTTCTCTATTTCCTGATGATTATTGATAAAATAGCACCTATTTATAGGTTACAAAGAGAGCCTAATCTAGGGAAAACTACACAAAATCAGCAGCTACAAATATGTGCACCTATTTATTAATAAATTCCTAAATATCAGCAGCTAGATATTAGGGAATATAATTCCCTAATTTTCCACAATCTACACCAATCAACACTCCCCCTCAAGCTGGTGAGTAAACGTAGTGAGACTCCCAGCTTGGATCTTGGATGTGTTCTCATCTCTTTGGTAGCAATTGTGTCGTCTCAAAAAGTAAAAAAAATCCTCCCTCATTTCGGGAGCCATTGAGTTCTCCCACAGTCATTGTTGATAATTTGCAGCTGTTGTGGCTGGTTTCTGCACCCTCCTGGGATGTCTTCCAGCTTTCCTCTACCAGTGATTTTCTTTTTCTAATTTCTGCATCTTCTTCTGAGATGTCTTCCAGATTTTTTCTGATTTCTGCATCTTCTTTTGAGATGTCTTTCAGCTTTTCTGCCATTCATGGACTGGGTAGCTGCTGTCATTCAACTTATAGCACGTGGTTGACTTAACAACACTATCTTTTCAAGGCTTAGATAGAACCTCATCTAATTTTTTAAAGGCTTAACTAGAACCTCTTCTCATATCTTTTACAATGGATGGTTAAGATAGAACCAAATAGTTTTTTTAAGGCTAAACTATAACCTTTCCCTATCTTTTACAATGGATGGCTAAGATAGAACCATATAGTTTTTTTTAGGCTAAACTATGACCTTTCCCTATCTTTTACATTGGCTAAGGTAGAACCATTAAAAAGAACACTACCATGGTCTTGCTGGGATTTTCCAGCCTTTCCTAGCTCTGATACCATGTAGAAAAACAGAGATTTTGAGGTAGAGAAAACAGTTCTCTATTTCCTGATGATTATTGATAAAATAGCACCTATTTATAGGTTACAAAGAGAGCCTAATCTAGGGAAAACTACACAAAATCAGCAGCTACAAATATGTGCACCTATTTATTAATAAATTCCTAAATATCAGCAGCTAGATATTAGGGAATATAATTCCCTAATTTTCCACAATCTACACCAATCAACAGAAAATACAGAGAATTACTCTGATTTCTACATGGTATCAGATTAGGTTACGGTTTTTTTTTCCCAACCTAGACCATCACCTGCCATCGATTGAATGGCAACAATTTTCTTGAATGGTCCCAATCGGTTAAGATTTTTCTCTTGGGCAGAGAAAGATTGGGCTACGTTACTGGTGAAATTAAGAAGCCTGTTGCGACTGCCACTGGTTTTGCTAAGTGGATGCGTGACAATGGTCAGGTTATGACTTGGCTCCTTAATTCCATGACTCCGAGTATAAGCAGAAACTTTCTTCTTTACACCACAGCCGCTGAAATCTGGAGTGCAGTCCGCGACACCTACTCTAGCACTGATAATATTGCCGAATTGTATCATGTTGAAGATCAGGCAGCCACCCTTAAGCAGGGAACCATGCCCGTCACTCTCTACTACAATACCCTTACCGCTCTTTGGCAGCAATTAGATTTGTATGCACAGCATGATTGGGCAGATCCAAGAGATTCTGTCCTTTATCAGCAAATTGTCACACAACGAAGGCTTTTTCAGTTTCTCCAAAGCTTAAACAAGGACCTGGACGACGTTCGCGGCAGGGTCCTGGCTAATTCTCCTCTTCCCTCCCTTCGAGAGGCTTTCTCTATTGTCAAGAAGGAAGAAAGCCGGGCGGTGTGTGATGCTGCCTGATGAACTATATTCCCCTCATGAAGGATCTGCCTTACTCACCCATCAATCATCTCCCTCTTCCAAACGGGGGAGACCTTGGTGTGATCATTGCAAAAAGCCCGACCACTCCAAGAAGAAGTGTTGGAAGCTTCATGGTAAGCCTCAAGACTGGAAGTCCAAGAACTCTGGAGATAATAAATCAGGCCTCGTTGCTGCCACATCTGTCACTAGCTTCACCAAAGAACAGATTGTTGATCTTCAAAAACTGTTTGGAAAGTTTCAGGGGCCTTGTGAGGGTAATCTGGTCATGAAAGAACCAGAAGGTAACCCTTCTTCTACAGCATTTTTCTCCTTCCAGTTGACTCCTAATTGGATTCTCGATTCTGGTGCTACGGATCATATGACTGGTAACAAGGCTTTGTTTCGCAATTTTTTCCAAACCTTTGGTCAAGCTGTCAAAACGGCTGATGGTTCCTTGTGCAAAATAGAAGGACATGGCACTGTTGTTCTCAATGAACAGATTGCACTTAAAAATGTTCTCTTTGTACCAAATCTGGCTTGCAATCTCATTTCTGTTAGTAAACTTTCTAAAGACTTGCACTGCTCCGCAATTTTTAATGATCTTGATTGTACTTTGCAGGCACTGAACTCGAAGAAGATGATTGGTAAGGCCAGCTTGCAGAATGGCCTCTACATCCTCCCTTCCTCTCCTAAAACCGAGATCTCTAAAGCTTTCACCGCTTTAGGAAAAGTTGATACTGTTATGTTATGGCACTTTCGTTTAGGCCATCCTAGTTTCCAATACCTTGCAAAATTGTTTCCTGCTCTATTCATTAATAAAAAGCCAGCTTCTTTTTCTTGCAAAGTATGCTCTCTTGCCAAACATACTAAATCGTCTTATTTTCCTTCTACATACAAGCCTTCTCACCCTTTTGCTTTGATCCACAGTGATATTTGGGGCCTTTCTCGGGTGAAGAATGCTGATAATTGTAGGTGGTTTATCACTTTTATTGATGATCACAGTAGGATAACTTGGACTTATTTGCTGAAAGATAAATCTGAAACTGCTGGTGTTTTTGTGCAATTTTATAACATGGTTCTCACTCAATTTGGGTCTAAAATCCAGCTCTTTAAATCTGATAATGGCTGTGAATTTTTTGCTAGGTCTTTGGGTGATTTTTTCAGGGAAAAGGGAATAGTTCAGCTTAGTTCTTGTGTTGGAACCCCACAGCAAAACGGCATTGCCGAAAGAAAAAATAGGCACCTCCTTGAAGTTACTCGTTCTCTTCTGTTTACCACTAATGTTCCCAAATATTTGTGGGGGGAAGCCTTATTAACTTCCACATATTTAATCAACCGAATGCCTAGTAAGGTTTTACAATTTCAAACACCTCAATCTATATTTTTGCAGCACTTTCCCCATTTTAAGCCTATCTCCTCTATTCTCCCACTTAAAATGTTTGGCTGCACTGTTTTTATACAAAATATTGCTCCTAATAAGTCCAAGTTAGATCCTACGTCTTTAAAATGTGTATTGGTTGGGTATTCTTCACTTAAGAAGGGTTATAAATGCTATCACCTTCCTTCTAAACGATTTTTTACCACTATGGATATAACTTTTTATGAGCAGGATCCCTATTTCACTCAGGCTGAAATTCAGGGGGAGACGTGGAGTGATTTTTAGCCACATCAGGTATCCCCTTCTAATCTTCATTCTCAACCTTCAGAATTGCCACCATTTTCGCTTTTACCTGCAGATTTGTCACCCGTGACTACTCCCATTGATTCTCCTGTAATACCTATCACTAACTCACCCACACATACTTTAGACACCCATCCTGAAAATACACCTACTCCCATTGAAAGTCTTCCAAAAACAACACCACCCAAACAGCTTCGTGTTTACACAAGAAAAAGAAAACATATCCCTGAGGCTATTTTGCAATCTGATTCTTGCCGAGAATTGGATTTGGGTCCAGCTGCCGAAATGGAAGAAGAAATCAGTAAGTCCACTACTCTAGATAACTTCCTTATTGCTATTAGAAAAGGGGTTAGACAGTGCACCAAGCATCCTATTGAAAAATTTGCTGGTTATAATTCATTGATGCCTTCTTTTCAAGCATTTACAGCAACCTTGGATAAAGAACAGGTTCTGACAAGCATAGTTGAAGCTCTAAAGGATCCAAAATGGAGAAGGGCTGTTGAAGAGGAAATTTGTGCACTAGAGAAAAATGCTACTTGGACCGTTACAGACCTTCCTCAAGGTAAAAAGGCTGTTGGCTGTAAATGGATCTTTACTGTAAAGTATAACTCCAATGGCAACATCCAACGATACAAAGCTAGACTAGTGGCCAGAGGCTTTGCGCAAACATATGGGATAGATTTCACAGAAACTTTTGCACCTGTGGCAAAGCTTAACACTGTTCGAGTACTCCTAAGTTTGGCAGTAAATTGCGATTGGCAATTACACCAACTTGATGTAAAAAACGCATTTCTTAATGGCAAGCTAGAGGAAGAAGTCTATATGAAATTGCCACCTGGCTTAAAGTCTGTTGAAGGTAGCAACAAGGTTTGCAGGCTCAACAAGTCTCTATACGGGTTAAAACAATCACCCAGAGCTTGGTTCGAGAGGTTCACTAAAGTCATTCTTAAAAACGGCTACAAGCAGTCCCTTGCCGATCATACTCTTTTCATCAAGGTAACTTCTACAAATAAGAAAGCTATCCTAATTGTGTACGTGGATGACATAATTCTTACTGGAGATGATGAGGAAGAGATTAGCAATTTGAAGAAGTTGTTAAACAGGGAATTCGAAACCAAGGACTTGGGAAAGCTAAGGTATTTCCTAGGAATGGAGGTGGCAAGATCAAAAGAAGGCCTTGTGATCAACCAAAGAAAATATGTACTTGATTTACTCAAAGAAACTGGTTTTCTTGGTTGTAAGCCGGCTGATACACCAATGGAGGCAAACTTGAGATTCAACAAAGAAGATGGGTCCTTAGTAGACAAAGAGAAATTTCAAAGATTAGTTGGGAAACTAATTTACTTATCCTTGACGAGGCCAGATATAGCCTTTCCCGTAAATGTGATAAGTCAACACATGACTAATCCTACTGAAGAGCATTTGGCAGCAGCAAATAGAATTCTCAAGTACTTGAAGAAAACTCCAGGACACGGCTTAATGTTTAAGAAGACACAAGACAGAACTGTTAAGATTTTTACAGACTCTAGTTGGGCCGGAGATCTCACTGAAAGAAGATCCACTAGTGGCTACTGCACTTTTGTTTGGGGTAACCTTACAACTTGGAGAAGTAAGAAACAGTCTGTCGTTTCAAGAAGTAGTGCTGAAGCTGAATTTAGAGCACTAGCATTGGGAATATGCGAAGGAATTTGGCTGCTTAAATTACTAAAAGAACTTGGCACTAATCAGGAGGATCACTTTGAAGTTTTGTGTGATAATCAATCTGCCATTCAAATTGCTAAAAACCTAGTTCAACATGACCGAACAAAGCATGTTGAGATTGATAGGCATTTTATTGCTGACCAAGTCAACAAAAAGACAGCCACTCTTTCATACATTCCTTCAGACGGACAGATTGTAGACATTCTTACTAAGGCTTTGCCAAAGCCTGTTTTCAATAAATTCCTATTCAAGCTGGGATTATACAATGTATATTCTCCAGCTTGAGGGGGAGTGTAGGAATTATAGAAATATATGGATTGTTTCCATCCCTTCAGTTAAGGGATTCTGTAAATATTTTTTTATTACAATCCCTTATTTTAAGGGATCATATCTCCTAGGATTAGTATCTTTCCTATCTTAGAGTTTCCTAAATTAGAGACATAGTTTGTATATATAAAGATGTAATATGTCCTATTGAAATAATAAGAAAATACAGAGAATTACTCTGATTTCTACAGTTATCATACTGATAAGAACAAGTAATGCAGTAATCCATGACACAGATAGAAACCTGTTTGTGTATTCATTTGACAATGGAGTAATTTACCTTTCCAAAGTTCTTCCACCTGATTGTAACTCTACACCTTTAAGCAATGTCGCTCTGGCTTTGTTATCACTTTGTGCATCAGCCTCGGTCATCTCTTCTTTGGGAAATGAGGAAGGCACAGCCTCATCTGACTGCAAACAACAAATATACATAGAACTTCAGGCAAATTAACTTGAGAGCGCAAATAAAACTAGATCCTCAACGAGTGAGTTCTTTGCGATGATAATGCAGGGCTTCCACATGAAGTATTATATATTATAGACAATATGTGGCGACATGCATAGGCAGGCAACATCTGAAAATTAGGAGACAGGAACCATTATTAAGCCCAATGGATATTTTTTAAAGGTATTCTAGGTTTCTGGAGATTAATAAAGCTTAAAGTTTTGAAGAATATAAAATATGTTACCAACAACTTGTCATGCCCATGAGAATACCACAATTTAAAAGACATTGGTCAGAAAACTAAACTCAGAACATGCCTAAGCCCTAAGTCTTGTATTGTAACTCAACATTAGATGGTTAAATCCTAAATCTATTTGCATTGCTTTGCAGATAATAATAGAACTTCCCTAGCAATTAGGCAGACAGAAAATTTATGTTAATGCACCAATGTTATCATCCTTTATCATTTTTAAACTTATTTTATGAATCTCAGGTTCGTTACACAAAAGCAAGATCCTTACTATGATATTCTTTTGGCCTTAGTCTTTACAGTTCTGATGGCATCAAAAAGCAATAAGGACTATTGATGATTGCTTTCTACGTAAAATTACGTCAACTAGGAGAAGAGGGAAAACCATTCAATATCCCATCATCAATATTGTCATTGTTTATTGTATCACATATATACAATGTTGACTGGGATATCCAAATTGAATATAAACACCCAAAAGGAACATGATCAGTGGTTAATATAAACAAAAATAGAGAGCTGACCGTTTTTGAGCTCTTGACTTTATGGACTGTACCCTCATTGAGAATTGAATCCATCTCAGGTAAAGTGGAGTTCAGCTTAATTTCACCAACATCACCTTCAACAGCATCCTTCATCATCACTAACATTTTTGATGCATTTATGCTATGTTCCTTGCCATGTTCTTTGGAAGGCACAGATTTCTGAGAATCTTCTTCACCCCCATCATCCTTTCCACTTTCATGGAACTCAAGACTGTGAAGCATTTCAATATTGGAGCAGTCTCCTAAAGAAGTAGATTGAATTGCAATTTCACTTTCAATACTATTTTCGGAAGCTGCCAATTGAGCAGAAATCTCTTCCACTGCTAAATCCATATTCAAAGTAGTAACCTCAATTTTACCAATTCTCTCACCTTTTTCCTCAGCACCACTATTTTCTTCCTCCTCCAGCTTAACACTGTGGAGAACTTCGCTTTTGGAACTAGACTCTAAAGAAGCTAATTCAGTTCTAATTTCACTTTCAATAGCAGGAGCTGCCAATAGAGGAGAAGCCTTTTCTATATCGGGAACTACATTTGTCTTAGACTCCATTTTTGAAGTAGTACCCTCAATTTTACCAATTCTCTCACCACTTTCCTCAGCACAACTACTTTCTTCCTCCTCCAGCTTAACACTCTGGGGAACTTCGCTTTCGGTACTAGACTCTGAAGAAGCTAATTCAGTTCTAATTTCACTTTCAATAGCAGGAGCTGCCAATGGAGGAGAAGCCCTTTCTACATCAGGAACTAAATTTATCTTAGAGTCCGTATTTGAAGTGATACCCTCAATTTTAACAATTCTCTCCCCATTTTCCTCAGCACCAGTATTTTCTTCCTCCTCCAGCTTAACACTGTGGGAAACTTCGCTTTTGGAACTAGACTCTAGAGAAACTAATTCAGTCCTAGTTTCACTTTCAATAGCGGGAGCTGCCACTGGAGGAGAAGCCTTTTGTATATCAGGAGCTAGGTCCATCTTACTTTCCATATTCGAAGTAGTACCCTCAATTTTACCAATCCTGTCACCATTTTCCTCAGCAACATTATTTTCTTCTTCTTCCAACTTAACATTGTGGGGAGCTTCACTTTTGAAACTAGACTCTAAAGAAGCTAGTTCAGTTGTAATTTCAGTTTCAGTAGCAGAAGCTTCCAGTGGAGGAGAAACCTTTTCTATATCAGGAGCTAAATCAATCTTTGATACCATATTCAAAGCACTTTCCTCAGTTTTATCATCATTCAAGTCACTTTCCTCAAAACTACCCTTATTTTCTTCCTGGACATTAACACCATGGGACACTTCAACTTCGGAACCCAACTCTGGAGTATCTAATTGAGTAGTAATTTTACTTTCAACAACAGAAGCTGCCAATGGAGGATAAACATTTTCTACATGATGAACTAAATCCTGATTTAACACCACATTAAAATTACCAGAACCCTCATTTTGACTAGTGCTCTGATCATTTCCCCCAGGCACACTATTAGTTTCTATTTTAACAACTTTCTCAACCGTATCCGATCCCTCTTTAGGATTTATATGCTTAGACGAATCAACTGACTTTTCCTCACTTTCTCTGTCATTACTGACCACGGAAGCAGCTTTCTGTTTAACAACTTCAGTTACTTTGGTTGCATTTCGTCTTGGTTTTCTCTTAGGTGAAGATTTAACTTGCGAATTACGACCAACTTTCTTCTTCACAAGTTCTACTGCTTCATCATCTCCATCAGAAACACCAACCGCTTCAAAACTGTTCTCATCTTCCTTGTCCAAATCTTCCCGACCAACTTTGGCAACAACCTTAGCACTTTCATCAGTCGTTTGAGTCTGATCTTCGATTATTTCCATCTCACTCGCGTTTCCAAACCGGAAGATAACGCTGCCATCGGAACACTCTGCACAGTTCACCAATGCTCACAATTATTATGACAATTGATGACTAAATCTATTGTAAGCTTCTTTTAGTTGAAATCCACTAGATTCTCCCCCTCTCTCACAAAGTCGCTAGATAGCAAAGGCGATATAGTTTCTCATTTCATTAAGAATAAGAAACGAATAAAAATACACGCATTTTCAAACATCACAAGAATTTGCTACTCTTAACAATAGTTGAATGAGATTCAACAACAAAAAAAGTGGATTCGATTCGTTCAAAAGTAACAAAACAAAAAAGAATCAAAGATAGAGCGGCGTACCGGTTGAGGAAAGGAGATCTACGTCAGCAGAAACGGAATCCGAACTGGAACTAGAGCACTTGGAAACAACGAAGTGGCGATTGAGCTTAGGTTTGGCCGGAGAGAGACGAAGCGTGTGACAATGTAACGGCGGGAAGCGGAAGCGCCAGAAGAGTGATTGATTACAGCAGGGGAAACAACTCATGTAGCGAGCTTCGAGAGAGGTGAAGAAGAAGGGATCGGCGGCCATCGGCGGCGGTGATATTTAGACTGACATTTTACAAGGAATAAATCAAATGCGATAGTTGGAGCTTGTTTTAGGAGAGGTTTAGAGGCAGGGAATTGATATTACGGATAAGGAATCTGGTTGCTACTAGCGATGATCAGAGGTTCAAAGCCACTGTCTAACACGTGTCAAAATAATAGAAGAACAAAACACAGAATGGAATTTTGGCGCGTATTCTTTTTTTCCCACAATTTTCTATCTGATGCAACAAAGGGTAATTCTGAGTATGTGGTTTTGTTGCTGAAATTTATTTTTGGTTAATTGGTTCGTTAATTAATTTTTTAACCGGTTAATGGTTTGAAAAATTAAAATTTAATTATAGGTTAGTTTGATTTGAAATTGACTAATTAGTTTATTTAATTAAAAAAATTAAATATTTAAGTATATTATTATATGTATATATATTTTAAGCTCATACACTATGTCAAGACGAACAAAAACTTTCTGCCTCATAAATAATCATGTCTCCTTTTATACCCAACACTTAAAAATTAAATTTTAAACTCTAACTTTAATTTCCACATCCTAAAGACTAAACCCTAACTCTAAAAAAATATACTATACACCCTAATTTCTTATAGTGAGAGCATCAAAGGAGGCATAATTCGGGGGCATATGTTTCTATCCTGCCAATTATTTTAGTGCTTCTATTCATGCCCCAACACTAAACATTTTAAATCATAAATCTTAACCTTAAATTTCTAAACCCTAGACCTTAAAAAACAAGTCATACACGTCCTATACCTTATTAGTTATTCTTATAATTCTAAACCCTATCGTTAAACTTTAATTTTAAACTCTAAAATTAGTTTTTTAAGTATGGAAACACAAATAGGGCATTGAGAAGAGATATATGATTTATATTCTAATTTTTAACCCGCCTCCACGAAACTAATCAAGATTCCAAGATCCACTCAAATTTTAACTTAAAAAATACTCAAAATAATCTAACTAAACAAACAAAATTCAAACTTTATTCGGTTAATTCAAAAACTTATCGGATTATCTAAAATTTTTCGATTCGATTAATAAATTTGATTTAATTAATGATTAAATTTTTTTGATTAATTTGACTTGATTATTTTATTTCAATCGAATTAACTATTTGAACAACTTTAATAGTATCTTTACTTAAATGTGGATCCTTTATAGAGCTACATGAGCCTTGGCTCCCCATATTTAGAATTTTTGTTTTATGGCCCTGTAAATTTTTTTAAAATTCCTCTATATATGTATACTTACTCCCAAAAATATAAAATTCATCCCAATAACTTTCAATTTTTATTTTTTTTTTAATTTTATAGTTAATTCCTTCAAATTCATCTCTTTTTACTCTTGTTAGACTTCTCTATCCTTTTTGTGCCCCTATAATGTAGAGTTTATGATTAAAGTTTAAAATTTTGTGTAGGGTATATTTTTCAAGTTTATGGTTTATAATTTAAAATTAAAACTTAGAATTAATTTTTTAATGTGAAAGCATAAAACAAGAGGCATATAATTTTTGTTCGTCAAACTTATACTGCGACTAATAAACAAAGATAATTACATGTAGTTTTTGGTAACCAACAATTACATGTATTAAAACAAAATAAACAAGTCTAAGTACAGACATAATTAATTAATTAATCAAACTAAAACAAGCTAGAGATAATTGGTTAAATGCAGGAGACAGTGAGTGAGTTAATTCAGTCATGGGAAGGTGAGTTAATTCAGTCATGGGAAGCTGAGTTAACTAAGCTGAGGATCATAAAAGGCGAGTCAGCTCATCAGAAAGTGGAGGCCTTGAAATTGTTGTCAAAGACAGAACAAAATCCTTTGGAACCAAGCACTTCTCTTCAACGTAAAGCTTTTCTTGAACCTTCGCAGATGCTAAAATCTGCATGCACTTCTCCTTCTCCTTGCAATTCTCTTCACTTTCCTGCTGGAACGAGTTCATGAGTTGCAGGATCCCGAGTTGAGCTTGCAAGAACTTGACATATTTGAAAGCAGATTGAAGCATTTCAGCAGTGTTCATCTTAGTCCCACCGGGAACAAGCTTCCCGAGCTCTTGAGTCTTCTTGGTTATCTTCCTCCTCCTCTCCCTCGCCGCGATGCTTTGCACCGACACACATTTTTCGCCGCCGTTCTTCTTACAGTTAACCTCATCCACGCTTTGAATTTGATGACGACGGTGGTCGTCGAGCACCGGACATGAGTTTAGTTCAACCCCGTCGTAGAAATCAGGCATCGAATACTGATCTTCGACGAGTTTCTGGCGTTTAAAGGGCTCAAACGACAAGGGAAGTAAAGGGGTGTAGTTTTCAGGGTGAAGAAAATTGTTGTTTAGGTCAATATATGGATCAACAAAAGCAAAGGGCAGCTCAAATGGATCCCAGTATTGTTGATCAACTTGAACTGTTTCTGTGTTAACATTCTGGAAATCGGTTTCCCAGTTGGAGCATGAACTTAAAACCATGGCAGCTGCTGAAAGAAGAAAACCTAAAAAGTACAGAAATTGTACAGGAAAGTGATAAACTAAAGAGATTTGAAGCGGAAAGTACCTGAAGTAGGAGAAGATAAGTGTCGAAAGATTCACTGGTTATTGACCTGTGGAGACTTGAGACAGGAGAGGTTTTTTTATACGACAGTTTGTAGAATCCTGAACAAAAAGGATGGAAAATAACTGAAAGAGTGGTGGGTTGAGATAAAATAGGGAAGATGGGGTGAGGTGGTTAACTGTTTCCGAGAAAAGCTAGGGTTTTTCTTCATTTCTTCCCACCAAAGTAACTGAAAAACCAGAGACTCCACGCTTTTGTGGCGGCTGTGCATGCATACTCGTTGGATTCAGTAACACATGGTATAAATTACAGGCGAAATGCCAAAAAAAAAATGTCTGTAATGTGTGACTGAATAGTTATTTTAATTTTATTTTTTTAACTAATTTAATTCTTAAAGTTTTATTTTGGATCAAAATGGTCAATCTACGGACGAAAACTGTTAGTCAGATGACGATAAACTGTTTGAAATAACGTGACAAACTTACATGATGACAGTGCATGTCGCGATAGCAGTGTTATATAGATAAATATGCTGACTTTACATAATCACACACCAGTCAATTTTTTTATAAAATTGTATAAAATATAAAATATTTTAAGAAACAAAAATAACTCACGACAACTAGTCTAAGTAGAGACAAACATAGGATTTTATGTTAGGGGACGAACCTATAAAATTTTTAGAGGTGAAGTATAAAATTTTAAAAGGACCAAAATAAATTTTCAATAAAAAATACATAAAAAAATCTAAAATCATATATAAATTTTAAATTTTAAAGAGGCGTCTGTCCCATTCAGCCCCTATTTGCCCATCTATGAATCCAATTACTCGACGATGTGTTGTTTTGTACATTATATCGGTTGGTTTTAAATTGGGGTAAACTATACTAATGACCACCGAACTATAGGGCTGGTGTCGATTTGACCACTATATTTTCAATTGTGTTAAATATACCACATAACTATTTAATTGGTTCCAATGTTGCCACTTGCTGTTAAAAAAACGGAAAAGTTGACGGGGCTGTTAAAATAATTGGTATAATTACAAATTTGGTCCCCTTTGTCTATACAATCTATCAATTTGATCCTAATTTTAATCTAATAAAAATTTATATATTTTAATTAGGTGGTGAATTGGGGGATTTTAATTATTTTTATTTAACTAAATTAATTAATTAAAATCATTTTTATTTAACTAAATTAATTAATTTCCCCCCTCCAATCAGGTGGTGACACGTGTCACCCTGATTGGAGTAGAAAAAAACCAACACGTGTATTCGCTTGGCTCAGAAGCAGCACTGATATACTCCTTGAGGAAGTAGCGTGCAGGTTTCCCCACTTGAGTCACAAGGAGTTACCCTGCTAAGCGGACAAATCACTCCTTGACATCTTATTTAAATAGCAGGTAGTCTACTAATTTTATCGATGTGGGATTGTTTCTCCTCTTCTGCTACATATCAATCAGTTGTTGTCCCAAGCGTTAAACCACTATTATGCTCGAAACTTGAACAACAGCAGAGCAATAGCAGGAAGATAAGATTTGCAAACATCAGAAACACAATTTGTGGATTGCATTTAAATATTTTCAATTGTAAAAAAGAAAAAAATTATACATTTAAGCAAGTTCAGTGCCTGGTGAGGCCAAATTTTTGTACAAGATTCTGCATATTAGCAACAATGGCCAAGCTATTACTAACAGACTCTTTAAAGCTTCGAGCTTGGGATTTGACTTCATCTCCAACCGTTCATCCCATCTCTTCCAGCCCATCATTACATGTTTCCTGATCAGTCATTGCAGCACTGATCCATGTCTGGATATCGTTGATCTTCTCCTTGGTCAACCCTGGCTAAGCCTTCGTTGCAGATGCTGAGTCATTAAATGGAGAGAGAGGTCGAGGAAGGCTTTTGGGTCGGGGCTGTTAGAGTTGTTGAGTGGAGACAGAGCGGCGAAACAAGACTCGGGGTACCGAGTCACGTTGCAGACGGTCTTGATTGACTCGGCTGAATTGGTGGTGTTGTTTTCGAATTTTATACCACATATATTATTATTAGTATTGAATATCACAATTATATGCTTGGCTTAGTGGCAAACTCACATGCTACTTAGTACTTCCTCAAGGACCCAAGTTCTATTCTTACCAAGAGCATTTTTTTGGTTTTTATTTTTCCTACTCCAATCAGGCCTGATTGGAGGGGAAATTAATTAATTTAGTTGAATAAAAATAATTAAAATCCCCCAAAAAGGTGGTGACACATGTCACCACCTAATTAAAATAAATAAATTTTTATTAAATTAAAATTAGGATAAAATTGATAGATTGTATAGATAAAGGGGACCAAATTTGTAATTATACCAAATATTTTAACAGTCCCGTCAACTTTTCTGTTTTTTTTTTTAACGGCGGGTGGCTACATTGGAACCAATTAAATAGTTATGTGGTATATTTAACACAATTGAAAATATAGTGGTTAAATCGACACTAACCCTATAGTTCGGTGGTCATTAGTATAGTTTACCCTTTAAATTGAACTGATCCCACTCATCTATTATTTGAAAACTTCAAAACTTCACGAGTTATTTGAAAAATTCCCTTTCACTCATTTATTTATGAAAACCTGCGAATGATAAAAATATATTTTAGGGGAGTTATATTTATAACAAGAAGTTTTGAAAGGAACCACCGAATATCTCTTAATTTAAAAAAAAAACAATGTTCTCTCTATTTTACTACCTAATTTTTAGGTTATTCTATTTTTTTTTTGGGTGAAAAGGCGGTATGATTTTAATTAAGAAAAATTATACACGAGATTATATCACAGGTCTGGTTAAAAAATTTATTAATCTAAAATAAAAGAAAAGAGTATCCATAATAACACAAATATCCAACAAACGAAGAAATTACAAAAACATAACTAAGATTATTCTACAGGCCCGGCCCTGGGCAGGGGCAACAAGAGCACCGACTCAGGGCCCACCACTCAAGAAAATTATATGTTTTTAATTTTATTCGAATTGTATTTATTTTTAATATTTTTTTTAATACTTATTAATAAGGGCCCAATTTTTTAATATTTGTTAATAGAGATTTAATTTTTTTTTCTAATCTTTATTATTATGGGCTTCTCTTAAAATTTAACTTTTTCTAATACTTGTTATTAGGGCCCCAACTTTCTTAATATTTGTTATTTTAGGCATACTCTTAAAATTCAATTTATTCAATTTTTGTTATTAAGGGCACAATTTTCAATACGTGTTATTATGGATATACTCTTAAAATTAATTTTTGTGTTACTTGCTATTAGGGACAGAGATTTAAATAACGGTATGCAACCGCAACAACGATCGTTACATGACGATAGCGGTAGTGGTGTAGCTATGATTTTCTTATAGTGAGGTCATGGGTGAAGCATGAGGTATTGATGATGATTTCTGTACCATTAGAATAAACATTGTTATCCCCATACCCAACAAACTAAGTGGTGTATTTCTTATGAAAAATTCTATATTACCTCATTGAAAATCTCGTACTCCAACAAATTAAGTGGGGTCAATTGCACCCCCAATTTATATGCTATATGCTACATCCGCCCATGGGTAGCGGCACCATCTGAAACCACGATACCCGCAACTGTTATGTCCACAATAACATATGTTATTAAGAGATTTTACAACCGCGATACTTGCAAAGACCGAAATAGCATTTATAATGCCCGCACTCACAATAAAACCTAACATGATTGTAAATATGTTCCCAAACGTAATTTAAATTTTTAATTTAGGGTCCATTTTTTATATTCGTCCCGGGCCACCAAAAGTCCAAGACCGGCATTGTTATCCTAAGAACCTAGTTTTTTCTATTCTACGATCTAATTTCGAGGTTTGTAATTGTTTGTTACCATATATATATTTATGTGTTGTAATGAATTAATATAATGAATTATATAAATTGTCAGTAATTAAATATAATTTATATATTAATAATCAATTAATTTAGAGAATTGAAACATAGGCACTGGTTGGTAAAGAGAGGTTTGAGCAAAAATTAGAGGTTTGACCAGTCAAATTCGCTAATATTGTTATTTGGTAAACAACGGATTGAAATAGCGGATTGGGGTGAAACCGCTAATTTTGAAAAAGCTCATAATAGAAATTTCTTGAGATTAGAGGTTTGATATTAGAGTTGTAAAGACTCTTTTACCCTTACAAGTTACCAAAAATCTCAAAATAACCTAAATTAAATATTTTCTCACCCTATTTATAATCATGTCCGTATATGTCATTTTGCTTGTTTAAATAATCTAACATCTATTAGTTAATTTTACCAAACGCTTTTATACAACCAGCTAATACAATCCGCTAGTCAAAACATCTAATGCAATCAACTATCAACTAATGTAATTCGTTATCCGCTAATTGCCAAACAGAGCCATAAATTCTTTAAACAATATATAAGCTAGTGACGAAACACAATGAGAATTATAAGGCCCTTAAAAAATATTAAAAACTATAAATTACTCCTGATAATATTACTTTTAACTCCTTAAAGAATATAATTTATTTTTTGTCTTTTAAATTTATTTTTTCAAAATAATCTCTAAGTAATGTTGAATTTTGTTAATGTTTAATTTTTAGTGTCGTGACTTGTGAATGAAGTTCACTGGATTGAAAACATCTCATAATAATTTTTTAGAATATTGGCCCTAATTAATCAATTAATAAGTTCAAAATAGATAATGTTATAAAATCGATAATGTAAGTAACCAAAAGGTTACTTGTTTTAATAGTCTACCCATAAAGTTATATTATGCGTTAGCGTGTGGAACAAAATTCATCTGTCTCTTTTATGTTTCCATTTATATGCCCTATTATGATTTTATGCTACATATATTGACAATTTTTATTATTTTATTGATAATACACTTGACATAAGATCATTGATGAAATATAAAAAAGAGATAGACAATTTTATTTTGACTTGTGTGACTACATGATGAACAATGGTCTTAGATGCAATTAGAAAGTTAGGGGCCCGAATAGAAATTATCTATATTTTTTGGTGCATCTATTTATGCCTTATACTAAAAATTAGGTTTAGAATTTAAAGTTAAGATTTAGAGAATTTGAGGCATGATATATTTTTAAGGTATAACGTTTATGATTTAAAACTTAAGATTATAGCTTAAAATTTAATTTTTTAATATCTGAGCATAAAAATGACATCTCATTTATCTGAGGGACCCACAAAGCAGGATGATATCCAGGAAGAAGGTCCACGTGGTTTGGAGCAACATTGAGATGTGGAATGTGGATGGAGTTGAACTCCCCATTGGTCCGAAATCTATCCTCCTTGTCTCTTAGATATCCTCTCCAGATTTCTTCCATCCCACTTGTCTCTCTACAAATCCTTCCTTTGATTTCCCCCACTCATAATTCATAAACAAACACCAACTCCCACCACAAACCCCGTCCAGAACAACAATGGCTGCTACATCTGGGGCTGTTCTAAATGGGTTAGGCTCACCGTTTCTTTGCGGAGGAAAGAGAAGCCAAGCCCTTTTGGGTGCTAAACACTCCCCCTCCTCCTCCCCTACCGGTGGAGCTAGGAAGTTCTCCGTCGTGGCAGCCGTCGCACCTAAAAAGTCTTGGATCCCCGCCGTTAAAGGAGGTGGCAACTTCATTGACCCCGAATGGCTTGATGGATCGTACGTGTTTCGTCCTTTTCTGCTTCGTAACTCTACTGTTAGTTGTTATAATTGTTATTAATGTTTTCTTTTCAGGCTCCCCGGAGACTACGGATTCGACCCGTTGGGTCTCGGCAAGGATCCGGCGTTCCTCAAATGGTACCGAGAGGCCGAGCTGATTCATGGACGTTGGGCCATGGCCGCCGTCGTCGGAATCTTCGTCGGCCAAGCCTGGAGTGGCATCCCGTGGTTCGAGGCCGGAGCTGACCCCGGCGCTATAGCCCCGTTCTCCTTCGGCTCACTCCTCGGAACCCAACTCCTCCTCATGGGGTGGGTTGAAAGCAAGCGTTGGGTTGATTTCTTTAACCCGCAATCACAATCCGTGGAATGGGCGACTCCCTGGTCTAAGACCGCCGAGAACTTCGCCAACGCCACCGGCGAGCAAGGATACCCGGGCGGCAAGTTCTTTGACCCGTTGAGCTTCGCCGGAACAATTGAGAATGGGGTTTACGTCCCTGATTCCGACAAGCTGGAGAGACTTAAGCTCGCTGAGATTAAGCATGCTAGAATTGCGATGTTGGCCATGTTGATTTTCTACTTTGAGGCTGGCCAAGGAAAGACACCGCTCGGTGCTCTAGGGTTGTAAGGAAATTAATGGCCATGTTTATGTAGATAAATTGAGTACGTAACTGGAAATGTTGTTGTTTGTTGAGCTGATTGATTATGAATTCCCCCAAATAGTTCAGAATTCTTACTAAATTGTCTAATCTTAATTTATATTAATAAATTAAACATTCAAAAGGAGAAACAAGAAATTTGGTTAAATACAATACATGATTGAAAAGTATACAAATATTTGTTGATCCAATCTAAATTTATATTCAGAATTTTAAATTCCAGCAATAACTAGTTGGTCGAATGTGACGATAACTTAGTTTTTTTAAACAATGTCAGATGTTTGAATTATGATGTTGTGAATGGAGCAAATTGGACTTAGAAAATGCCTCTAATAAATATCTTATAAATTAGATACTTCTAATTGACCTTTGTAATGTTTTATTTGAATTAATTAACTAATAAGTTGGATACTAATAATTATACGGTGAATGTAATATGAGTCGTTGAAGCTTTAGAGTGTTTTTAGACAATTTTCTGGGCCAAGCATGAAGCCTTCATCATCATATATACTATTTTGCATTTTAGGGCATTAATTTCTTTAGGTTAAATTTTGTTTTTTTATCGTACTAAAAATTTGAGATTTTGTAACACCCGAGTTTAGGAGGTCGGGTGTTAGGTGAATAATTTGAGTTCGGATCTTTGGGCTTGGTTTAAAATAAAATGGACTTAAATTTGAATTAAAAAAATCATGTGTTTTCATTAAGAATAAAATGAGATTTTTCTAATAAGAGAAATAAAACAAGTAAAAGAGTTTTTTTTTTTTTTTCTGAAGCTATCATCTTCTTCCTCTTGAATCAAAACTCACAACCCTAAAATCCCTCTCCAACCCAAACACTGTTCTATCATCTTCCTTAACGTTTTCAAGAGTTTTTATCAAGGTAATAACGTTATTGACTTCTCCTCTTCATCCTTAACATTTTCATGGTTTTAGATTTTCATAAACTCCCTTTTAAATCAAAGGTGGAAACTTTGTTGGTCTTTCATTGAGTTTTTGATTTGTAAAGTTTATATATGTTATAGTTTTGCTTTTAAGCTTAACATATGTTAAAATTGTGAAGTTTTAATGAAATCTCGAAATGGGTATTTGTGGGTGAGTTTAAAGGTGAAAATTTTGAGTTTTTGAGATAGTTATGTGAGAAAAGGTTGAACTGATGATATGATTACACTTGGGGGCTGTTTTGAACACGTTTAGTGATGATTTGGATAATGAAATTGATGGGCAATTGTTGGGTTGTGTTCAAGTCCGAAATTTGGGTTAATTCTTTGCTTGAAAATGTAGTGGAATTGTCTTGAGTTGTAATATGATTTGTGGCAGTGATTTTGTGGATGTTTTGATGTGTAATGCACTGTTTTTGGTTGATTAGAAGCAATGAAAAACGTTGGAGAAGCTTCGGGCTCTATTTCGAAAATTAAGGCTTATATTGCAAATTAATACCTAAACGTTGAAGTAACATTCCACCGGAAAGCATATATGTGTGATGATGAGTGGAATCCCATCTGCAAAGGAAAACGGTGATGATTGAAATCCCACCGGAAGGTAATGTTGATGTTGTTGAGTACGTTGGGCGAGAATCTCAACAGAAGCTATCCGCATATCCGAGTAAGCCATATAGTTGCCAATATACCTTAATTATGTGTGGTTGATGTGGTAAGATGCTCTGTTGCATTTATGCTAAGCATAACATAAGGTAAGATGTCATGTTCATGCATTCTTGTATCGGTTGGCTATGTTGTTATGTTGATGTTAATGCATGCCTTGTTGTTGTTGATTTATGGATACTATGCTTTGGACCTTGTATTGTCGATGTTTGTTTTTGAGCTCCCTCACTAAGCTTTCAAGCTTACGCTCTCTTTTCCGACAATGCAGATCATTATTATGAAAGTTAGCAAGGAGCAAGGAAGGGGCATCCAAGTACGTGTGTTGCTGCTCAAGTATCGTTTTATTTGAATAAAGTAATAGATAGCAATGGGAATACTAAGTGTTATAGGAGCGTATGTTAGATTCCTATATTTGGCTTTCATGTTGTTGAATGTTCATGCTTTTGTGTTGAAGGGTTGTAACCTTATTTTATGTGATGCTTGAGTTTGATACATGTTTCTTATGGCTAAATAGACTCGTTGTGCATGCTTGTATGCTTGGACATGTTCGTTTGTAAGATGTGGCCTTGTTGATGAAATTTGCCTTGTATGCTCTTATATGATAATCTTGTTTTGTGCGATATTCCATGATTGTTAAGTTTTGGGCCTTGTGGACTCACGACGAAGTCCATTTAAGTCGTTTTTCGTTTCTCTATTCGTACCGTCACCTAGGATCTAATGCGAGCATCTAGATAAGATAAAATGGGTTAAGGGTTTTTTTGGTCGTTTATCGGGGTTGGGCTTTCGGACTTGACTTCGGTATTTCCCGTGTAGTCACCTCGAGCCGGCCTTGCGACTAGGCCGGGTCGAGGGGATTACAGATTTAGTCTTTATATTTTAACTTAATATAATTTAATATCTCTAATTCTTTATTTCAAATCACTACATTATTGTATAATTTCATTCAGTGGAGAAATTTGGGGTAAGAGTTTAGGGGTTAACTTAATTTTTAAAAAAACTAGAGGTTTAAACTAAAATTTTCAAAATTTTTGAAGGTTTAACTAAAATTTTTAATGATTTTAAAAGGTTTAATAAGAATTTTTAAAAATTATGAGAAATGATTTAATTAAAAATATTAATAAATTTAAAACTTAATATAATATTTTTTAAATATTAAAAGGGCAAAATTAAATTTTTAAAAAGTTTTAGGAGCTAAATTTTAATCTCCCAAAATTTTGGAGGCCATGTCCCAGGTCTATTAAAGCTTCCGCCTCTGATTTCATTTGTTGAATGATATTTTTTAACGGAAAAACCCCAAAATTCTTTAGGTAAGTTAAATGTTAAATTATGGTAAATTAATCGTTTTTTTAAAAAAATTCACATGTTTGAGACTTTAAGAATGTAACAACATTAAATATTTAATGGAAAGCTTTCAAGCTTTTATGGTCCTACTCGACAGATAAAATTCATCTGCCCGTTTATGGTGTCCCTACATATGTCCTAACACTAAAAAATACCACAAAATTGAATTCTAAGCCCTAACCCTAAATTCTAAATCCTAAACTTTACACCCTATACCTTAAAAAATACACCATACCCTAAATTTTCTAAACCCTAACCACAACTCCTAACCTAAAACCATAAACCCTAAAATTAATTTTGAGCGTAGAGACATATGTAGGGGCACCGAAAAGGGGCAGAAGATTTCCATCCATACTCGACTTGACGAGATTAGTCTATATTTTAGAGCACCATTAAACTAATAGATGAGGGACACTTGTAATTCAAAAATAATAATTTAATTCTTAACCGTGTTAGTGTTCCAAATTAAGGTGTGTTAGTAATAAAAAGATTTAATAATCTTAAGTGATTACACAGTAGTATATATATATATATATATATATATATATTTAACTCTTTAATAAGAAATATAATTTGAAATTAAAGTAGATTACGACATCCCTAAAGTGAGTATAGTAAATGGAGGAAAACTATAATTTGACTATTATATTGGTCAGAATTATAGACATGATCATAGCCAGCCAGAGAGCCTATAGGGAGAAGTTTCTCCACAATTATTATATACGCTGCATTTGACAATGATTATCCTTAAATCTGCATGTTTTATGGATATCCATTGAATTAATTAACGTTGACAATGTCTAATTTTCAAAACAAAAAAGTCAACAATTCGAGAAAAAAAAATAAAGGAGTTTATTATTTTTTTGGTAATATACATGTTTGTTTTAAAGTTTATGTTCGGAGTGCGAGACTGTCTATCCCAATAATTAATATTGTTTCTAATGTTTAAACTCATGTCATCTTTTGAAGAATGCAATGTGTCTTACCAATGCACACAACATTTGTTAGTCGAATCAGTCTATTATTATTAAACACATAAATAATTCAGACATTGACAACTTAACAAAAGACAAGACAAATCTAACCTAACTTCAAAAGGATTTAAATAATTCAGACATTTACACATATTATATGTTTCAGTTAATTGACTTTAGAACAAACTTTGCGAATTTCACCGACAGTGCCTGTCTTCACTTCAATGTTACTCATTTTCACCATGGACCGACCAAATTCAATGTTGAACGTCAATCCAAGTAATCCTCTAATGCCCAAGAATCGTTGAACAAAGTTCTTGGTGGAAGCATCAGTCCACAACCTTTGATCGGACTCCAATATTCCCTTGCCATCCCTCAAGTTGGCGAAGAAAGAGTTATCGAATCTGTTAACGCTTCCGGTGTCTAATCCGATCCTCCTCGACCCGTCACCGTTTTGTGGACAAAGCGCTTGGAGTTGCGAAACGAATGCGGGGGCGATCGAAGGGTCGGCCCCGTTTCCGGTTGTGGTGAAGTTGTAAAGCCTATACCTGAAGAATTGGCAGGCTGAAGTACCTATGGTGTGCCCGCCTGGTGTCCAAAAATTGCATCATGTTTCATTAGTTTTTGGCGTTGAATTTATGAATGAAATTGAATGTAATGATCTAATTGCTTACCAACAAGGGTGACAAGATCTTGAGTGTTGAGACCCTTTGCCGCAAATTTCTGCTTCTGCACATCAACCGAGTCACGGAAGCCGGGCAAATTGGCCGCATCGGATGCCTGCGAAACCGTTCCGTCTCGGCGGCCTGTTGGTACTGACCAGCTTGCTCCACCACTCTGGCATTATATAATATTAATGAGCATTCTTAATGACTAAACTAACAAATTACACGAAATCAGGTCAAGGGAAAATATATTTACCACGACGACAGAATCGCGAGCAACTAGAGCTAAAATATCGGCACACGACACAACTCCGGGGCATGCAGCTTCGAGCTGAGTCTTGGCGTCATCAATCACTTCGTACCCTCTCAACAAGAGGTTCGGCGGTGCGGTTTTCTCCGTACCGGCTCCGTCGATAAGGATCGAAGCATCACATCCATTGACGAAGCAGTCATGGAAGTGCATGCGAAGCAAACCGGGGGCAACGGTGGGATCAGACCTGAAATGAGATTGAACAGCCGACCGTATAATAAACTCGACTCGGGGACATGATCTTGAGTAGAACCCGAGTCGTGTCCCCTGGCCTTCCACCAAGCTACCAGTCATGGCAATTAACATGGTAATCAGAACGACTCTTTGACTGAAACAATCAAACCCCATTGTTGTAAAAAACAATCAAATTGAAGATTTAGCAAAGAAAGGGTTTTGAGATAAGTAAGGTTTAGGGTTGTGATTTCGGATTAGGGATTCAGAATTGCTAGCTTATATAGGCAAAAGAAAGTGATTCACGAGTACTGTGGAAACGAGAGAGAGATTCAAAATCGAGCAGCTAAGACTTTTGGGGTTTGAGATTTGCCAAAAAGTAGAGTTGAAAGTAGCTCATAACTTCTCTAGCTAGCATTATCAACTTGCATGCATGTGAGCTCCACGTCCACGAAGAGACAAAGTCGTCGTTCATGTATCGAAATGCATTCAGCTGTATGTTTAGTACTTTGACTTGGACTGTTTCGCATAAAAAAGAAAGAATATTAAGTTTTTATTATCCAATCTTATTTCGATTTTCATGTTTGTTTTACTATTTATATTCGAAATTCATGTCTTCAATTATATAGTTTTTAAGGTTAAAATATGAATACCATATAATTAAAGGTAAACAACTCCAATAACCACCGAACTTTAGAGGCGTACCTATTTTGACAATCGAGCTATTGGACTCGTCAATCAGACTACCAAATTTATTAAATTGACCTATTTTGACCATCGACGTTAAAAAATTAACGGAATGATGACGTGACAGTTAACAAAAATTTGTCAAACTTATTAAATTCGTATGGTTATATATATTAAATAGTCAATTCATTACACTAAAAATGGATTGAAGTAGTGGTTCACGCCAAACTCATCATTCTTCTTTAATTTTCCTTCAACCGAGTGGTAACACGTATCATCACATGGTTGGATTGAAAAATATATTAAATAAATTCTTTTGGAAAACTCCAAAAGGATTATTTAACATGATTTCTTCTTATATAATTTTTTAAAAATATTTAATTTATTTTTAAGTTTTTTTTAAAAAGAAGACTATAATCAAAATTTATAATCTGTATCATACTGACCATTCTGTCATGTTCCCCTTTAGTCACGGGTTCGGCCATAAAATAAAAACTGTTTGTATTAGCCGTCATTCGTCAATATTGAAGCGATTGTATACTAAATTTTCACATAAAACTGTAATTTACTATCCATTCACTTAAGTAAATCAGAAAAAATCCATCCGTTACATTTTTTTTTCTAAATTTTTTAAGCTTTTTTTTTTCTAAGTTTTTTTTGAAGGTTTTTTCTTTCTTTCAAGAGTATCATCATTGACGATCTTTTAGTGTGGCAGTCCAAACTTTTTTTTTCTTTCTATTTGAAGTATTTTTCTTTTATTTTTAATCTCAAATAAATACCTTTTTGTTTTAGATTTAATTTTTAACACATTTTGTTGTATTTGTTTATATGTATTTGTGATGCGGTTTTCATTAATCTTGTAGCAAAGTTTTTGGTTTATCTTTGTGATAGTTTATGTTCGTATAGTTATTATCAGGCTGCACCCTTTCATTAAAAAAACTGACAATCCAATTTAATTTGATCTTCTTTTATGATAATTTACCAATATAACTCTAACATAAAATAATATGTGAAACTTATTTTTTCGACTTCTGTTTATACATCAATATAACATTTAATTGAAAAAAAAAACTTGATAATTCCCATTATAATTTCTAGATTTCAATGAAATTGAATTTCTTGCTATTGTTAGAAAAAAATTCAAAAACAAAATAATAGTAGTATTAGAGGGGTAAAAATTTTCTGCCCTTAATCATGCCCTTTCTATGCTCCCACACTAAAAATTACTTAAAAATTAAATTTTAAACTCTAACTCTAATTTCTACATCCTAAATCCTATACCCTAAAAATAAACTATATTCCTAATTTTTACAATCCTCAACTTTAAATCTTAAATCTTAAACTTTAAATTTTAAATTTAATATTTTAAAATAGAGTCATAAAAGAGAAAATGATTTTCATCGGTATTAGAGTTGACAAAGTAGTAGGCGTTCACGTGAAAGTGAAACACGCTCGCCAGTCGCCATTGCAATTTGCAAGTTGATTCCTGCATGGATAGACAAAAGCCTCCTAAATGCCAAATTGAACTCCAACTTATCATTATTCAGCACTTTCCCGTGCCGGTTCCTTGTATTTGTAGCAGCCTTTCTTTACTTGTTCCCAATATTGACCAGATTTCAGATTTCTTTTTGTTTTGGCTTATAAATAAACCCAGCTCTGCTCTCCCCATTCCACAAAATCATTAGCAAATACAACCATTTGAGTTTGAAACACCCATATCTTTTCCATCAGCTCTTGTTTCTTACAATCCCAGTTTACTATGAACCCGAGATTCTTCCTTGCAGTTGCAGTCATGTTTGCCATGGCAGCTGCATTGGCTCATGCTCAGGGCACTCGAGTCGGGTTCTATGCAAGAACATGCCCTCGAGCTGAAACCATTGTCAGGTCTACGGTTCAGTCCCATTTCCGTTCCAATCCAGCCATTGCACCCGGTTTGCTGAGGATGCATTTCCATGACTGCTTCGTCCAAGGATGCGACGCCTCTATTCTCATCGATGGCCCTAACTCTGAGAAAACCGCCCCTCCTAACCGGTTGTTGAGAGGCTACGAGGTTATCGACGATGCCAAAACTCAGCTCGAAGCTGCATGCCCCGGCGTCGTTTCATGCGCCGATATTCTAACTCTCGCTGCTCGTGACTCCGTCTTTCTGGTAAACAATAGTATTTCTTTATTTTCGTAATCATATAGGAGTAATTTATATTGAATGGGAAGGCTGACATTCGAATATAAAATGCAGACGAGAGGAATAAACTGGCAGGTGCCTACTGGACGCAGAGACGGAAGGGTTTCATTGGCATCCGATGCTTCCAATTTGCCTGGATTTAGAGAGTCCATTGATTCTCAGAAGCAAAAGTTTGCTGCATTTGGTCTCAACACTCAAGATCTGGTTGCCCTTGTTGGTATGCTATTTTCCATTACTCTAAGAATGTTTTTTTGCCATGAAATTTATGTTTCTTCTAGTTGGCTTAAACTTTATCTGTTGCATTGCAGGAGGACATACCATAGGAACATCAGCTTGCCAGTTATTTAGCTACAGATTATACAACTTCACCAACGGTGGTCCCGACCCCACTATCAACCCGGCATTCCTGCCTCAACTGCAAGCGCTCTGTCCACAAAACGGTGACGGCTCAAGGCGTGTTGACTTAGACACCGGTAGCGGAAACAGGTTCGACGTGTCGTTCTTCGCCAACTTGAGGAATGGTCGGGGAATACTGGAGTCCGATCAGAAACTGTGGACTGATCCCTCCACCAAAACTTTTGTGCAGCGTTTCTTGGGAGAGAGAGGCATGCGGCCGTTGAACTTTAACGTGGAGTTCGCGAGGTCCATGGTGAAGATGAGCAACATTGGGTTGAAGACGGGCACTAATGGTGAAATTCGAAGAATTTGCTCCGCCATCAACTGATTCATATAGTTTAAAAAGGATGACGGTTGAAATGTTTGCTTAATTAGCGTAAGCTAATAAATTCTTTTGTTTCTAAAATTATTGTAGACGGGGTTAAAGATATCTGTAAACAAGATAGGATCTATATTTTGTATAATTGTACCATTATATATTTTAATAGAATTAATATATATATTTAAAATTTGTCCCATAACTATTTTCGTTGCACTAAAAGATTCTTAACTTTTAATCGTAAAATACTTGGTACTGGGTAGATCGACTTATTTGACAAGGATTGCTTCGTGGTTGTTTCTTGCATGCATTTGAAAGTAACATATGTCTACAAACGTTGACTATAATCTATAAAGAATAATTAACACAAAATTTTGCCAACATGGAATGGAGCCAAGGACTACAAAAGTAAAACTTTTTTTCTTCATATTTTGTTTATACGTTATAAATTAAGATAAGAAAACTACACCGACGAGATCTGAACATTAACAAAAGACTATAATCAGGACGGAACTAGAAAATATAAATTGTGGTATTAAAATTTTGGATAATAACTCATATTTTATTAAAAACTAGTGGAGTCAAATACTTATTGTTTGTTTCTTTCAAAAATCTCAATATTTTTAAATCCGTATTAATTTTTTTAAATGGTGTAAATTATTGTTATATATATTTATAGAAAATTACAATGCTTTGCGAGAAAAAATGGATATATTTATACTATAATTTGTATAAACAATGAATAACAGTTCCAAGTTCCAACCCTAATGTCAAATATAATTACTGCATTGTATCACATTATTTATATATATCTAATTTTTTTTTTCGAGAAGCTATTCAATGAAGGTGCGACGAGGGCGTCGCGAGCTTAGATTTGTTAAAATGTCACGACCTGCCAACATTCACTAAGGTTAACTTAACTTTTTTGGGCGATGTTAAAGCAATAATGCACCAAAAAAGCTTCTAGAATGGCATACATTCATCTTAAAAGAATGTCATAACATTCTAGAAGGTTTCAAGAGGCTCTACCAAAGTCTAGACACTCTAGAAGGCCTTAGAAAACCCTGAAAGTCACTGGCACTCTCTAGAACTTTTTAAACACTTAGAGTGATATATAGATCTTTGTAGAGTTATCTACAATTCTCTACATTTGTAAATATCTCCTAGTTACTAGGATAATTTAGAATCATCCATTAAGAAGGTGGAGGCCTATAAATAGGTACCCCTTCATTTGCAAATCATGCAAGAATCTAAAAATTATTAAGCTTTGTAAAACTCTCTTAAAGCTTAATACAAAGTTCTTTTACCTTTCCTTTCAAAGTCATTCTTGCCTTGTGAATTAAGGCTTGTTAGCATTGTTTGAGAGTGCTAACGTCGCATAGATAGCCTGAAGAAATTTAGTTTGTGACACTACGCTAGGAATTGATTAATTGAAATTAGGTAGATGGATTACTGCGATGATCGAACGTGGTGTTGAAG
Source organism: Hibiscus tridactylites (assembly GCA_958450335.1). Lineage (NCBI taxonomy): Eukaryota > Viridiplantae > Streptophyta > Magnoliopsida > Malvales > Malvaceae > Hibiscus > Hibiscus tridactylites. The sequence continues at coordinate 24,256,154 of OY288287.1, forward strand.
AGCTGAATCTCAATTTTTGTGCTTCACCTGTACCGGCGGTGAGACTTCATGATCGTTTATTTTCTTGTGAAACACTGGTTTCTCTGAAACTATATGATAATGCTATCATCGACGTACCTGCAAACGTCTGTTTCCCAAGACTAAGGACTCTTCAACTAGAAAGACTAGTCTATGCGAATGAAGGATGTTTGAAGAGGCAAATCTCTAATTGTCCAATTTTAGAGTAGTTGATAACTACGAGCACTTCGAAATACGAAATTATTGTTCTGGACAACGATTCATTGGACATAAACGTGCCTTAGTTGAAGAGACTTGTTGTAAAGAGGGCTACTAGTTATGCAATTGATGCTTACGAGTTACATGTCGACGCGCCTCTACTAGATATGATTGAACTGTTCGATGAAAATATTTCAGATTTTTAGTTACAAGATTTATCCAACATGAGGGAAGCAATCATTAATGTCGTTGTTGTTCCTTGCCCTGATGACGATGATGCCAATGGAAGTTTATATCAATGACGTTTTCGAAAACTACTTAGTGTCCACTCGCCTTTTACAAGAAATTGAATTTTGAGGGAGATTTTTTTTTGAAAATTTGTATTTTGAAAACAATGACTTGGAGTCGCCACCGGCTACTTAGGTAGGTTGGACACCATAAAAACAAAACCAGAGATTCATTTTGAAAAGGGTTCGAGAGTTGTTACGTGTGGGGAAGGATTAACACCCCATCACACTCGAAAATCAGTACCAAAATATTTGTTGCTTTTAATTAATAGAAATTGTCGAAATTTGAATTGAATTAAGTGTTATTAATTGAAAATTGACTTTAATTGAACGAGCTTTATCAAATTGGTGGGTTCAAATTAATTGGACATTTAATTAATAAGGATAACGATACATCGGACCATAGATTAAACCAATATCGAATAAGTTCGACTTTCATACGTCACCTTTATGCATGATGTAAACATTTAAGTATGATGTTATGATCTATCAACTTTTAATTAATGTTTGCCTTCGGACGATAACAATTAATTCAAATATTTGATCAACATCCATTGAGTTAGGACTGTTACAACACAAATATCAAAATTAATGAATACCTCCTTTTTAGTGTTTAAGTTAATTAATTAACATGTCAAAATATTAAAGGTCGTATGGATGGCAATTATAAATGCATGTCACATAAGAGCTTAAAATAAACACACAAAAGCCCACTAAAGTCCTAACCTAAAACGGCCCAAATTATGAAAAATCCAATTAGGGATCTAATTATTAATTATATGAGTCTAATATTAACCCTAAATTAATTAAACCCCAAAAACTAGAAAACCCTAATAAGTTATGAATTATATTGTAACATGATAATTAATTTAATCAATTTTAAACTAGTATTCCAATGATCTAAGGATACTATTTAAAACGAATCAAATTAATTAATCATGATTTTAATTTAAGTGTTCGTCTAAATCCAATGCCAATTTTATACTAAAGGGTGATTAAGAAGTGTTCAACTAATTTAATGGATTTAACATTTTTCACAATAAATAAAGGATAAATTTAAATTCACTAAACTAATTCGAACCTTAGGTCTAACTACGACTCTAAAAGCTTACCCTAAAATTAATTTAAAGATTATGCCCCTATGAGACGAGCACACACTTTAAATCAATTAAATTAACTAACCCTAAACTAACCTAAAAAGCTTAATCTTAAGGAATCCAAAAACAAACACATTATAACCATATATTAAAATATATACATATTTAAACCATAGGTTATGTAATATAAAAAAACATATACTCTCTTTGTCTCACTAATTGTGTCACTTTTCCATTTAAAAAATGTTTCAGTCAAAATGTCACTTTGAAAAACTCAACCAACTTTTTAACACAAATTTATTTTTCAATTATTTTTGTAGTTTTCCAACAAAAACAAAAGTTAATTTTAAGGGTAAACTTGTTATTTAAATTATTTTACACCATGCAATTTTTTCTTCCTAAAACTCCGTGAGAAGTCAACATGTGACACAATTAGTGGGACATGGGAAATATTTAAATACCATGTAAAAACTATACGTTATATGCTATATTATATGCTATATAAAGATCATATATTATATAGAAAAACATATATTATGTATATTATATAAAAACATATACTATATGCTATATTATATACTATATTATATACTATATAAAAATCATTATTATATATTAACCATATATTATGTATGTAAAACTATATATTATATTTATATAAAAACTATATGCTAGGTAAAAAACATATATTTTATGTAATAACTATATATAAAACACACATTATTTACTTATTATATATTAACATCAACTAAATCTAAAAGATCTATCATATTAAAGCAAGAACAATTATATCAATCAAATAAAATGCTGGAAAATAAAAATGCATGATATAAGAATAATAAGGGTTTTAACACTGGAAATATGACCGAATTGACAGAAAATAAACTTTGAGGGTCGAATTAAAAGACAAGGCAGATTTGATTAAAAATGGGAAGAGATTGAAATGAAAAGTGAATATACCTCTGAAAACTCGAGGTTTTTCTTTTGCTTTTCTCCAATGATTCTCGTTTCAACTTAGGGTTTACAATGTTTGGGTTCTGTAACCCCCTCGTCCCGGCCTAGCCAACAGACCGGTCCGAACGGGTTACACGGAAAAAACCGAAGCGAAACCCGCTAAGGCTTCATTCCGGTTAGCAACCCTATTTTTTTGGAGAAGATGTCACTTTTCAAACTCATTTTCTTTATTTTATTTAACTAAAAATTTCCATCTTCAAATCTCATTAATGACATTTTTGTAATTAATGATATTTTTTTTTATAAAATCATCATTTTAATCTGAATTTAACCCGAAACTAATCCTAGATCAAAATCGACAAACTCCCGGGCCCTAAACTGGGGCGTTACAACTCTCCCCCACTTAGGGAATTTCGTCCCTGAAATTACTTGACGAAAAAAGATACGGAAACTGTCTTTCCATGTCTTCATTCCTCTCCCAAGTAGCCTCTTCCACACCTCGGTGTCTCCACAAAACCTTGACTAACTCGATAGACCTCTCACGAAATACTTTCTTGTCTGTAGCAAGAATCTCAATCGGCTCTTCATCATATGACAAGTCGGGGTTCAACTCAATTTCTTCCACTAACATTACGTGAGACGGATCCGATCTATACTTCCGAAGCATAGAAACGTAGAACACATCGTGAATCTTCTCTAACTCGGTCGGGAGTCTCAATCTATACGCAACGGGACCGATCTTCTCAACTACCTCGTAAGGACCAATGAATCTCGGACTCAACTTACCTTTCCAACCAAACCTCATCACCTTTTTTCAAGGTGAGGCTTTTAAAAACACTTTTTCGCCTACGACGTACTCTATCTCTTTTCTCTTCAAATCGGCATACGACTTCTGTCGGTCTGAAGCTGCCTTCAAGCAATCACATATCAGTTTTACCTTCTCGGTAGTGCCCTTAAGCAAGTCGGGCATAGGTACAAGCTTTTGTCCGGCCTCGACCCAACAAATAGGTGTCCTACACTTCTTACCATACAGAGCTTCATACGGTGCCATCTGAATACTAGCCTGATAACTATTGTTGTACGCTAACTCTACTAATGGTAGGTGTTTCTCCTAAGAACCCTGAAAGTCGATAATACAACACCTCAACATGTCCTCCAACACCTGAATATCTCTCTCCGACTGACCATCTGACCGCGGGTGATACGAAGTACTGAAGTTCAACCAAGTACCCAAAACACGATGCAAACACTCCCCAAATCTAGTTGTAAACCTCGGATCTCGGTCTGATACAATCGATTTCGGTACCCCATGCAATCTTACTATCTCACTAATGTATAGATCGGCCAACTTATCTAAGGTGTAGGTAGTATGAATAGGTATGAAATGAGCACACTTAGTGAATCTATCGACTATCACCCACACTGAATTCTTCTTCGAAGGAGTCAACGGTAAACCCGACACAAAGTTCATGGTAATACTTTCTCACTTCCATTCCGGAATCTTCAACGGCTGTAGCAAACCTGAAGGAAACTGATGCTCAGCTTTAACTCACTGACATACCATACACTTACTCACAAACTCGGCCACATCTTTCTTCAACCCAATCCAGTAGTACTCTTCTTTTAACCCACGCTACATCTTCGTACTACTCGGATGCATAACAAAAGGACTGTTATGTGCTTCATTCAAAATAGTACACCTTAACTCGACATCTTCTAGGACTACTATCCTATCCTTGAAACATATGATCCCGTTCTCACCAAAGCAGAAATCTGTAGGTCTATCCTCGACTATATCTTGCACGTGAGGTGCCAAAGACTCGTCTTGCAACTGTTTCTCTCGAATCAACTAAGCTAACGAAGGTTTAACTTGTAACTCAGCTATCAAACTACCATCCCGTGACACACTCAATCTCGCAAACATGGCTTGCAACTCAACTGCCACTTTTCTATTCAAAGCATCGACCACTACGTTTGCTTTACCCGGATGGTACTCTATCGTAAGGTCATAGTCCTTAAGAAGTTCTATTCAAACCAATTTCGCTAATGTTGCCTTCTACAACAATATCATGAGCTTCAGAAAATTCCCTATTCCATGAATTCAAGGGGACAAGATTATTGTCATCCTTAGGGTTCCTCCGCCGCTCCACTTCATGTCATTTCACATTTTCCGATATCTGATGGAAGATCTTATTTATTTTAGCAATTCCCCTTTCGACTGGTTCAACGACGTGTGACACTGTAAACTTCATGTTATCAACAGTCTAATACGTTCAGTGACACTATCCAATAAAGAGTAGTGATTGCACATGAATTATGTCGTTCAGTTAAATTGTACCACCGATAGACAATTTTCAAAATATTTTTTTTTCTTTTTGGGTAATGATCGAGGATATGCTAAACAAGATGCATCAACTAATTCATTGGATACTTTTAATGATAGAAAAAAATAGTTAATATAGTCATAACGATTCCAATGCATAAACATGAACCATCAGAAAATGAACAATCTAATTAGCAGTGGAAAATATAGGATAGCTGATCCGACGGACCAAATGACGACCATCTAAATTTAATTCCCTGTTCACTATGCAAAATCCATTTTCGCCCCATTTTACACCCCAAGAATTTTTGATTATCCAGTAATTTTTATTGAGGATTTCATCAGTGCCATATCCGACGATCATCACAGCATGCTGTCTTACACCATTTTGGGTACGACGTTGGGTAGGACCTTCATAAATCTCCTGAAAAATAATATTAAACATATCAAGATGAGCAACAACTATCTTCATACTCTTCTCCCGCTCGTCTCCTCTGATTTTGGCATACGAGTTTATCCTCAAAGTAGAGCCAGGCTACAATCACAAAAACAACAACACCATCCATTAACCGTAGCATATGTATTTATTTTAAAAGTATATATAAGATACAATGATTAAATAATTTTATCAGATCATAAAATTCAAGAAGCATTCATATATGATAGTACCTCAGCTTTAGGGGCACAATGTCATGCCCCACCAGGTCGCAACCCAGCCAACTGAGGGGCACACCCGCCAAGGTGCACCGACGTACCCCACCTAGGTGCGCTACGCGCGCCTGAGGAGCCCTACCCAAGTGCTCACGAGCCAACAAGGGGAAAATGAGATGCCTTGGGCATTTTAAGGCCAAAGAAGACCCAATGAAGAATCTAGAATGGCCTAAAAGGCCCCAAACGTCTCCACATAAATCCAAGGGGTTCCAGAAGGTTCCACACTCATCTAGGCTCACCCGGAGGAACCTAAAAGACCAGAGAGTGATCGAGAAGGCTCAGGACAAGTCTAGAAGGCTCGGGACAACTCCGAACATCTCTGGAATATTCTAGAATACCTTAGAATATGGTAGAGCTTTTAGACCATTTAGGATATAAGTAGATAAGTATAGAATTATCTAGAGATATCTAGGTGTAGAAGATATTTTTGGAGGCAAAACCGTAGCCGTTGGATCAAACAAATCCCAACCGTCCATTGAGAAGGTGGGAGCCTATAAATAGGGCCACCTCTCTCATTTGTAAATCACTCAAGTAGTCACTCACTTAAGCATACTTGTAAAGATCTCTTGTAAGCTTCCTTTGTTTAATACAAGGTTCTTTCCTTGTAAACTCTCTTGCTCCTTGTGTTTTGCCACAACGTTGCGCGATTAAGGCTTGCTAACATCGTGCCGAAAGTGTTAGCGCCGCACGGATTGAGCTTGAAAGAATAAGTTCGTGACAACAAGGACCCTTTACACCCACCCAAAGATAATCATGTTCGGTTTGTACAAGATTGTTCATCATCCATTCGAACGCCTTGTTAACAGTGTAGATGTGAGGTGGAGGGTTTGTGCACTCACTGTCTAGTAACATTTGTGGAGACAAGTAAAGCAAATTTTCGTGATTGAATAAGATTTTTCTGGTAGTCTCCGCCACAACAACGCCGCGAAATCCCAGCATAAAGTTGAATCATAAATTAGATTAATTAAAAAACTTTAGATTAAATTTTTTATAAATGACTTGCATAATTAAATCAAAAGTTAAGTTTTCTCTTGATCCCGAACTAGATTCAGAACCCCTCTCTCTCCAATCAAAAGAGATTGGTTGGCCAGCCGGGATTACGATAGGATCAAGCTGGAGTAAAAAAAGAGAGAGAGGGAGAGAGAAATCAAGTAAAAGAAAAAAGCTAAATCAAAATTTATTTGAAAAAAAAGATAACAAAAAGATAAATTAATAAATAAACACGGTGCAACTTACAACAGTTCGTACTATTGGCTCCATCCTAAAAAGATAAATTAAAGTCAAATCAAATGATCCAAAGAGGCCCAAAATAATTAAAAATGAAAAAAAGGCCTGAATAAATTAAAAACGAAAAGGCCTAGAATTACAAATTAATTTCTGTAAGAAATGTCCTAACCAAAGAAGATACATTATATTCATTTATAACATTGTTTACATGAGTTGATTTGACTGACCACGTAAAAAATATTACAAGAAAAATAAAAGAAAAATTATATGTTGACAAAATTCAATATATATATATATGTGTGTGTGTGTGTGTGTGTACGTGCACCGGTGTATGTGTGTTTATGTACACTCAAATGAAGCACACGATGCCTACCATGCTCATTCTGTCAAAAACTAAATAGTTCCTCATTGAAATATCAGAAGAAAGGCCTATAATTATAAATTAACACTCTATTGGGATCACATAACAAATATTTTAATATGATTTTCTTATACTAGAAACGACATGCTAAGAAAGGCTTGTATGATCCTTCGTGAAAAAAGCCATACTCGAAAAACAATATCACTTAAATGAAGCATAAAAATTCAAAACAACCCTGCTGTGAAGTAGTGAAAAAATAAGATATAGGCAAACAAAAGACATTATGTATGGCAATTGGAAAGTATAATACATGGTCAGATAATTTAAAACTGCCAAGACCAAGTTGGTTTACTAGATGATAAGAAATTGAGATAACATTATGTCAGGGCACAATGCAAGATATAGAGATATTCACTTAAACAACCCAATATTTTTGGCTTATAGTATTGTAATTAAGTAAAAGAGGATTGCCTAAGGGTTGGTCTTCCATCAGAACCAGCTCCATCAATGTTGAAAATATGACCACCTCGTAAGAATGTACATAGTAATTTTAAGCTTTATTTTATAACTTGGTGTTCTGGTTTACGGTGCTAACCTGAAAGAATTATCAAGTGCCACCTAAATCCATGGGTTTTTGCTATTGGCCCTTTTAATTTTGTTTGCTTTGCAAGTTATGTAGAAAAAAAAATTTACAGACCTCGATTTTGGGGCTCCAAAGGTGAGATGTTATCTGAGCTCTTGTTGCAATCGAATTTTAGACATGCTTCCTATTTTTTGTAAAAGAAAAGAAAAGAAAAATGAGGATATCCTATGTTGCTCCGACTTTTTACTTTTCTTTAAGTATTTTTGTTCGACACTCTAACCAACACATATCACTTTTAGAAAATAAATGAATAGGATAGAAGTGATTCTAAAAACTTAACTAAAAAGATAGAAGTAATTCACCTGGAACTTAGAAGCGAGGAAGAATACTAGCAAAAGAAATTACGGCTGCTAAAAAGAAGAAACACCAATTATATGAAAAGGCTAAAAGAATTATCAAGTGCCACCTAAATCTATGTGTTTTTGCTATTGGCCCTTTCAATTTTGTTTGCTTTGCAAGTTATAGAAAAGAAAATTTACAAACCTCGATTTTGGGGTTCCAAAGGGTAGATGTTATGAGCTCTTGTTGCAATTGAATTTTAGACATGCTTCCTATTTTTTACAGAAGAAAAGAAAAGAAAAGAAAAAGAAGGATATCCTATGTGCTCCGACTTTTTATTTTTCTTGTAGTATCTATGTTCGACACTCTGACCAACACATATCCAAACATAAGTACGAGGATATGATCCCTCATTGGATCCTTCAAATACATGAAAAACCTGAAAAAAGAAAAAAAAGGGACATATCCATATTGGACGCACTATATCGCACTTAAATATAATAGATATTTATTTCAACTTCAATAGATTTACACGACTCAACTCAAATTTCTTTTTGCTCAATTTGATTCGGTAGAATTTATAATCAAGTTTGGTTAATAAAATAAGTATCATTGACTCGACTAACTCGAATTTATTTATTCGAGTTGAATTAACATAGACGCTATCTAAATCTGTTGGCATTCTCAACATTTTTCATATGGCCATATGCTTCTCTTTTACCTTTCAGCCGAGAATGAAGACAACCGATCTTCTAATGTCTGGTGCAACCACAAAGCAGGTCGAATATGCTTCATATGCTTCGTGTGTTAGTTCAGTTTTTAAAAACAAATTTCTAATATTTGTCATTTTCAGGCCAAGTTTTTCACTAATGTTTTAGAAGAACCAGCTAAAGTGGTAAGATTTAGGGTGGTGATTTACAAGTTCAATCGATGGTTCTTTATATTTTTTTTAGTTTTGATATGTCTTAAATTCAATCACAATAGAAAAAAAATCAGGGTTGAAGTGTCTGTCTAAATATAAAGGCCTCAGCTATAAGCCTATAATAAGATTTCAAGTGTGATAAATTTCACAAAAATAAAAAATTGTTACAAGAACAAAGTTAAGATGCCCGTATTTGACATTCATATCTAACTCCGAGTAACATAAGATAAAAACATACCTTGGTTTACTTTCGTAAGAAGTTAGCTTTCAGCCTTCTATATTCATTTTCGTCAATTTTGTTCTTTCTTTTTTCATGTATTGCCTTTATGTATTGTAGTGTTTTGGGGAATTTGGTCTTAGGCACAAGTTGCGGACTACCTTGTGCCGAATATCAGGTTGATCCCAGCAAGTGGATCGTGGAAGCCAACTTATATCCGGTTCCTCACTGGTTTGAAAGCTTACTCCCAGATATATTCAGTTAAGAAATGAAGCAATTTCTCTTATATGTCATGATTTTCGAACTTATTGGCATCAAATGGTTTAACCTCTACTGTCATAATTAGGAAATTTCCACTTATTTTCTGTGCTTTTGGCTACCCTCATGATGTAGAGACTAACATTTGGAGCAAGACGAAACTGATATGTGCTTGAAGATTTAAAGAGGCCCAAAATAATTAAAAATGAAAAAGGCTCGAATCTTAGTAATCTTTGAGCTTCGGAAAATAATATTAAAAAAGATTTTGGACATTTTATATAAATTAAAAATTTAAACACTAACCTTGTGGCAGGGCATGATTACAAGATATCTATCCAATAATTAAAAATGAAAAAGACCCGAAACTGAGTAATATTTGAGCTTCAGAAAAAAAACCTTAAAAATGATTTTGGACATTTTATATAAATTAAAAAATTAAACACTAACCTTGTAGCAGGGCATGATTATGAGATATCGATCCACGACTAGAACTGCATAACTCTAGATAAAAAGATATTATAGATTTAGATCCGTTGCAGATAGCACAGCCGCATTATAACTACGGCTGCACCAGATCTGTTCCGAGTAACACCGTTGAATAAAACTATCGCTTACCAGATCCATTGTAAAATACACACTAGATAATTACCATCACTTCGTAGCACCAGATCTATGTTAAGAGGAAGATAGCGTAAATTACGCCAAGCCAAAAACACAGGTTCCCTTAGGTTGAGATAAAATCCAACGCCGCCGTGAAAATACGCCGATAAAGGGAGATTAGGAACCGAAACACCTATCGCTTACCAGATCCATTTTAAAATACACACTAGATAAGTACTTCAAACTCTTGTAGTCGGTATAAACTGTGCACTTCTCACCATAAATGTGGTGTCTCCAAAACTTTAAAGCAAACACTACTACGGCTAACTCTATATCATGGGTGATATAGTTCTTCTCGTGAACCTTTAACTGTCTTGAAGCATAAGCTACAACCTTAACTTCTTGCATAAGCACACAACCTAAACCTACATACGATGTATCACTGTAAATCAAAAACTCTTTTCTCGGTTCAGGCTGAATCAAAATAGGAGCTTCGGTCAAAGCTTTCTTCAACTTCTCAAACGCTTGTTGTCTTGCATCTGACCACTCATACGAAACATTATTCTGAAGCAATTTAGTTAAAGGTGTCGCAATCTTTGAAAATCTCGGTCACCGACTTCGGTTGCTTCCAATTCACTATGGCTTCTATCTTCTTGGGCTCCACACTAATCCCATTGGCCGAGATCACGTGACCTAGGAAGACTACCTCCCTAATCCAAAACTCGCATTTACTCAACTTGACATACAATTGGTTCTCAAGCAAAGTCTGAAGCACTAGCCGCAAATGCTCATCATGCTCTTCCTCAGTCCTAGAGTACTGTTGAGTGTGTAAAAGTTCTATTATTTACACCCTTTTAACCCATATTTCTGCTGTATTCAAGCATCATTGCATTGCATTTAGGTCAGTTTACAGTAAAACATCACAAATACACTAAAGGCACGAATTCTACTAAAAATGGCTGATTTTGCAGGTAGCTGCCATAGTTGACAAAGAAGGCAGGCGCAGGGCAGAGAAGCAGAAGAGCTGAACTAGACAAGTAGACGACGAGGACGAAGCTGCCATGGACCTGTCGTGACAGCAAGGTGACAGCAGCCTTATGAAGAGGAAAAGTAAAATGGACCTCGATAGATAGAGAAAAATCTGCTCGTCTGTCGTGTGAAAGCCAAATATTTTCCAAGCCCCGAATCAAAAGATATGTCAAGCCAAAGCTCAAGGAGAGGACATTCCTAGAAACAAGGATGGCGGCTGCAAAGTAGGAATCCTTAAAGATTAAGTCTTTATTAGAATCTTACTTTTAATTAAAGTTGTAATCCTTGTTATCTTAGAATACTTGAGCCCAAAGCTTATATAAGGGCATAGATTTTAACCTAGAAAAGATCCCTCATCTTACCCAATAACCGATAACCTAAACCCCTCTGCCGTTCACCCGTCACCGACATGTTCTAAATTCCCCCTAGGGCTACGGGTTGTTTTGTAAAGTAGTTGCAAGGGTTGTTTTGTTTTAGGATTTTCCAAGTTCAATAAAATAAACTTCAAGTTCTCTTATTTTGGTTTTAACATCTTGCAAGAGCATCGGGAGAGCATTGTGAGGTTATCTATTTACTTAGCATCGGGAGAGTTAAGTATACAAAAGAAATAAGAGCAAGTTCTCTAGTTTATAGTTGAACTATCTTGTGCCTAGGGATAGGGCAAGGTTAAGTGGCTAAGGAAGAATTCATACACATCAGTGTTCATCCTTCGATTCACGCCGGGAGGTATCATCAAAGACGTGATCATCGACAGACTTGGACCTAGGGATAGGCCAAGGCAGATCTGGGATTCTTGCCAAGCTTGAAGTACGGAGTTGGTGTGTCTGCTGCCGCGACAGCCAACGGACAGCCGCCGCGACAGGTGCTGCCACGACGAGCACGACGACAGAACTGGAGTTCTTAAGCAATTCAATACCTACACTACTGAGCAATTCAATACCAGCCCGTTTTCTCTATCTTGATATCTCAATTCCTTTATTTGCATTTTTACTTTATTATTCTCGTGACAACTCTCAAATATTTCTTTTACTTTCGTGCAGTAAACTAAGGTGAAGCTATTAGCCCAATCCCTGTGGAGACGATATCCGATACTTCGTATCACTTTACTACTTGCGTCGTGTACACTTGCACTACAATTGCGATAGACTCTTTTACACGCAACAAGTTTTTGGCGCCGTTGCCGGGGATTGGCAACATAACTACATCTTTCTTTTATTGCACTTTTCGTTTTTATTTTTATTTTTGTTTTCGTTTTTATTTTTATTTTTCTTTAATTTTTCTTTAGTGCTTTCAACTCTCACTTTTCACGAGGTTTTCTTGTTTATGCACAGATCTAAAAGAGGTGAAGATCCTGAGTATCCATTAGATCCGAAAATCGAACGTTCCTTCAATCTCAAGAAACAAATTCGCCACCTTTTAGACAGAAACGAATACCTCGAGGAACAGCTAGAGAAGATGGGCCATAACCAACCTGCCGGCGGTCGTATACCACCCCTTGGCGATAACCACCCACCTGTCGGTGACCCGCCCGCAGCAGATGGACGACGGTCATGTCGTGACTACATGCTGAACGATCATGTAGAGCTGGAGGCCACGCTGCCGGATATTGATGTTGATAACTTCGAGCTTAAACCTGTCATGTTTAGTATGATCAACAATGCCGGGCAGTTTAGTGGTGCTGTGACAGAAGATGCTAGGGAGCATCTCAAAACGTTCCAGGAGATCTGTGGTTCGTTTAGACTGCCAGGAGTTAGTCCGGAGATACTGAGGCTTCGGTTATTCCCCCATTCATTGAGGGACAGAGCTAAAACTTGGTGGAATAAACTTACACCGGGTTCAATCGTAACTTGGGCAGATTTATCTCGTGAATTTTTATCTCGTTTTAATCCTTCGCATTTATCTGAGCGATTACGTAACGAAATTGCTACTTTTCAACAGGAAGATGACGAGCCGATGCACGAGGCCTGGGACAGATTTACTACTCTTCTTCGAAACTGCCCAATGTATGGATTTCCTGTCTGGAATCAGGTAACTAAGTTCTATAATGCTGCTAACTTACAAACTCGCATTCGAATTGATTCTGCAGCAAATGGACTATTATTGGATAAAGATCCGGACGAGGCATTGCAAGTTTTAAAAAATCTTGCCAAGAACGAGGAGCAGTTTCCGACAGCTAGAAGAGGGGGTAAACGGGTACTTGCTGTCAAGGACTATGAGGCCGACAGCACTATGAAATCACAGGTAGCATTCCTTACTAAAGCAATGAAACGGTTATTGAATGAAGATGAATTACAAGGATTTGCTGTCGAGGAAGTTTGTACCATCTGTGAGGGAAATCATAGTCGGGATGAGTGCCCAATACAAATAGAAGAGGGAAAATATGTTGGAAATTACAAGCCGAACTATAATTCCAACAATTATAATTCCAATTGGAGGAAGGATCCCAAATTTTCCTGGAGTAACCCTAACAATGCCCTGAATCTGCAAGCACATAATCAGAATCAGGGAGGTCCTAGATTGCTGACGCGACAGCAACTGCCGCAGAACCTGTCGCCGCCGCAGCAACAGCAACCACCACCTGCCACGAGCAGTATATTGGAACAGACTCTGGCCACCTTTATGTCTCAGACCGGTACGTATATGGAGAATATGAATTAGTTTGTCAAGAAAACGGAAACCTTTATGGATAAAACCGAGATGAGGATGACAAACCATGAAGCTACTTTGAAATCTCTAGAGACACAAATGGGTCAGGTTTCTCAACATATTAAGCCGAGGCAGAATGGAGGATTCCCTAGCAATACTGAAAATGCTAGACCACCCCCACATGAGCAATGTAAGGCAATTACTACTAGGAGTGGGAAGAAACTACCAGGACCGGAAAAAGAAGCTGAAATAGAAAAGGAACCTGCCTTGGATAAACCTGCCGGGGAAGCTGCCCCGACAGGTGAGAAACAGACTGCTGCCGATGAGCCTGTCACGACAGCAGAAGCGACAGAGGAGAAAAACGATGATATTCGTCCTCAGATTCGCATGCAGTGGGAAGGACGTATTGCTGATTACCGTCCTCCACCACCTTTTCCTCAACGGATACAGCAAGCTAAGCATGAATCTCAACTTAAAAAGATTTATGATATTTTTAAGCAGGTTCATATTAATATTCCGTTGTTAGATGCTGTTAGGGAGATGCCCGGTTATGCTAAATTTCTCAAGGATGTTATGTCGAAAAAATCTAAACTTGGGGAATTTGAAACGGTAAAGATGATAGAAGGTTGCATGAGTATTCTTCATAGGCAGCCGCCCCAGAAAAAGAAGGATCCGGGGAGCTTCATCATACCTTGTGTAATCGATGACAAATTTGTGGGTAAGGCACTTTGTGATCTTGGTGCCAGTGTTAATCTAATGCCCAAATCTGTTTTTCAGAAACTAGGTATTGGCAAGGCGCGGCCCACGACAGTAACTCTGCAGCTGGCCGACCGCTCTTACGTTCATCCCGAGGGAAAAATTGAAGATATTCTGGTAAGAGTGGATAAGCTTATTTTTCCTGCTGACTTTCTTATCTTAGATTGTGAGGCAGACGAAAACGCACCAGTCATCCTTGGGTGACCCTTCTTAGCCACGGGAAGATCATTGATTGATGTGGAGAAAGGAGAACTCACCATGCGCGTGAACGATCAAGAGATTAAGTTAAATGTTCTCCAAGCAATGAAACATGCTGATGTGGACGAGGAATGCAAGGCCATCATTGAGGCGACCTTTGATCAACCCTGTATCAGGTCGGGCTGCCGTGATATAAAATTTGGTCACTGCCGCGACAGCCACCTACAGGCCTGTCATGACAGCAACGACGACAGCACCGACGACAGCGACTCCTCTGAATCCGATACATCTGATACTGAAGGTCAGGAGGAGGTAAATTGGTTAGGCAATCGTCCAGGTAAGTTATTCGAACCATTAAATTACACTTCGGATAACCATTTAATCCAAAAGCCATCTACTGTTGAACCACCTGCCTTAGAACTTAAGCCCCTGCCAGGGCAGTTAAAATATGCTTATCTTGGTTCCAATGATACACTGCCCATAATCATCTCTGCTAAACTGCCGCAGGGACAGGAACGACAGCTAATCGGCATGCTAAGGCAGCACAAGAAGGCGATTGGATGGACGATAGCAGACATTCAAGGCATTAGTCCGGCGTTATGCATGCATAAAATCCTTCTAGAGGAAGATCATAAGCCGACTATTGATGCCCAAAGGCGGCTAAACCATGCGATGAAGGAGGTAGTGCGTAAAGAGATAATTAAATGGTTAGATGCTGGTATTATTTACGCCATCTCCAACAGCAAATGGGTAAGCCCGGTGCAATGTGTTCCCAAGAAAGGAGGAATGACCGTGATAACCAACGAGAACAATGAGTTAATCCCAACTAGGACTGTGACCGGTTGGAGGGTTTGTATGGACTATCGGAAGCTTAACAAAGCTACCCGAAAGAACCACTTTCCTTTACCCTTTATTGATCAAATGCTTGATAGATTAGCGGGTAAACCTTACTATTGTTTTCTTGATGGTTATTTAGGTTACAATCAAATTGCTATTGCACCGGAGGATCAAGAAAAGACGACTTTCACATGCCCCTACGGAACATACGCGTTTAGGAGGATGCCGTTTGGACTCTGTAATGCACATGCCACCTTCCAAAGGTGCATGATGGCTATATTCTCCGACATGGTAGAGGACTTCCTTGAGATTTTCATGGATGATTTTTCCGTCTTTGGAGACGACTTTGAGAGCTGCCTCGGCAATCTTCAAAAGGTACTTGAAAGATGTGAAAAAGCTAATCTTGTTCTAAATTGGGAAAAATGCCATTTTATGGTGGACGAAGGGATAGTCCTTGGCCATAAGATTAGCTGTCGTGGGATAGAAGTCGACAGGGCCAAGATAGAAGTCATAGAGAAGCTGCCGCCGCCGACCACAGTCAAGGGCATTAGAAGTTTTTTAGGACATGCTGGTTTCTATCGGAGATTTATCACGAATTTTTCAAAAATCACGAAGCCTCTATGTCATCTCTTAGAGCAGAACCGACCCTTTGACTTTAATGAAGAATGTACTGAAGCATTCAAGGTTCTGAAGGAAAAACTGGTGACAGCCCCTATAGTACAGCCACCAGACTGAACACAGCCATTTGAGATTATGTGTGATGCTAGTGACTATGCTGTCGGGGCAGCACTTGAGCATCGCAAAGATAAGCTGTTTCATGTCATATACTATGCTAGCAAAACATTAAATGACGCCCAAGTGAACTACACCACCACAGAAAAGGAGCTGTTAGCTGTGGTGTTCTCCATCGACAAGTTTCGTTCTTACATACTTGGGACAAAAGTAATAATACACACCGACCATTCTGCCCTAAAATATTTGTTCGCAAAGAAGGATGCAAAGCCTAGATTGATACGGTGGATATTTCTATTACAAGAATTCGACCTTGAGATCAAGGACAAAAAGGGGACAGAAAATCAGGTGGCAGACCACTTGTCAAGGTTGGAGAAGGGACAGAGTCTACCAATCGACGGGACAAATATACTGGAGACCTTCCCAGATGAGCAGCTCTTTGCTGCCGCAATCGCTGTCGCGACAGCCATGGCGGCAGGTAAGTCTTCTGATCTCCCCTGGTATGCTGATTTCGTTAATTTAATAGTTAGCGGAATACTTCCTTCTGATCTTAATTATCAAGCCAGGAAGAGGTTCCAAAATGATGTTAAACATTATTATTGGGACGAACCTCTTCTTTTCAAACTATGCGCATATCAGGTTATAAGGAGGTGTGTACCACAAGAAGAGCAAGAAGACATTCTCCATCACTGCCATGCTTCACAATATGGAGGTCACTTAGGAGGCAATAAAACTGCTGCCAAGGTGCTGCAATTAGGGTTCTACTGGCCGACACTATATAAAGATGCACAGGAGTTTTACAAAAACTGTGATAGGTGCCAGCGGACAGGTAACATCTCGAGGAGAAACGAGATGCCACTGCAGAACATTCTAGAAGTCGAGATCTTCGACGTTTGGGGGATTGATTTTATGGGACCCTTTCCATCTTCGTGTGGAAATCTATACATTCTCCTAGCAGTGGACTATGTCTCTAAGTGGGTCAAAGCCATCGCCACTTAAAAGAATGATACCAAGACGGTCCAAAAGTTTTTGCACAAAAACATTTTTTCTAGATTTGGCATCCCTAGGGCGATTATCAGTGATGAAGGGAGACATTTTGATAATAGGGTAATTGCTGCCGCCTTGAAGAAATATGGTGTCAAGCACAGAATCGCGACATCATACCACCCACAGACCAATGGACAGGCTGAGATATCCAATAGGGAAGTGAAGAACATTCTTGAAAAAATGGTTAAGCCAACTAGGAAAGATTGGTCTTTACTTTTGAATGATGCATTATGGGCATACATGACAGCTTTTAAGACTCCATTGGGCATGTCTCCATACCGACTGATCTATGGGAAAACCTGTCATCTGCCTGTCGAAATCGAGCATAAAGCATATTGGGCAATCAAGGCAGTGAATATGGACTTGGACAAGGCAGGCCAGAAAAGGCTATTAGATCTGAATGAAATTGAGGAATTACGGACAATGGCTTACGACAATGCAAGAATCTACAAGGAAAAGACTAAGAAGTGGCATGACAGGAAGTTGCTGCCACGACAGTTCTGCCCAGGGCAGCTTGTGTTGTTGTTTAATTCTAGACTTAAACTCTTCCCAGGAAAGCTAAAGTCTAGATGGTCTGGCCCGTTCCAAGTGGTACAAGTTTTTCCCCATGGTGCCATCACTATCCGATCATTAAAAGACGAGCACCAATTCAAAGTCAATGGACAGCGTCTCAAGCATTATCAAGGGACTGAAGCCCCAGGAATACAGGAAGTGGTTACTTTAGGAGATGCCCCACAAGGCATCCCTAATTTAACCTAAATTTTTATTTTTTTATTATTTATTTTTATTAGTTATTAGGGAATTAGGTTTATTTTCGAATAATGTTTTGTTTTTCTATTTTCTGTTTTTAGGAAATAAAAGAGTCAAGAAGAAAAGGAGAAGTGACCCAAGCCCACCACCCATCCATCAGCCCAACAAAGCCCATTTACGGACACCTGTCGTTTCGGCTGCCGCCGCAGACGGATATGACAGGCTGTCAACAGACTGACACGGCAGACGCAGAAGCGTGTGGCAGACGCGTAACAGACGCATAAATGCGTGACAGACGCGTCAGACACGCTAAATCCCATCCGTCGCCCCGTTATTCACGCCTGCCGTTACAGCATTGAACGGGCAGCAACTCGACCGCTATAAAACCCCGTTTTCATTTTCATTTTTCTCACTTCTGCTTATTCTTCCTTATTTTCTCCTCTAGCTTTTATTTGTTTTCTCTATTTCACAACCCTTGCCACTAACATGTCGTCTAGACAGACCCGCCGTAGTGCTGCCTCAGCCTCTTCTTCAACAGCAGCAACGCCCTTCGCCACAAAGGAGTTATGGGAGGAACGGGGTTTCGTTTACATCCGAAAAGCACCCAACATGGGACTCCGCCCATTTATCACAAAGGCAATCACAGCTCAACTATGGGAGCACTTCGCTGAACAACCGACAGAACTAAACGACACATTAGTCCGGGAGTTTTATGCTGCCATAGACAGCAGAACGACGACATCTGTCACCGTTCGAGGTGTAAAGGTGCCCTTCACTGCTGACAGCATCAACCACATGTTTGACCTCTACTTTGGCCCCGATGATGATGCTCACCAGAAATTTCTCGACACCCTAGATGCTGCCGCCTATGGTGCTGTTATGGCGGAAGTGACAGAGGAAGGAACAACGTGGACAACCAGCAAAAAGAACCCCCACTCTGTAAAAAGGGGGTAACTCCTCCCTGAAGCCAAACTCTGGAACGCTTTTATCAAAAAGCGTATCATGCCTTCTTCCCACCACACGACAGTCAACCAGCAGCGGCTCGCCCTCATTCATTCCATCATGCACGACAGGCCTATTAATGTGGGCCGCTATATGAGGGACAACATCCTGGACTGCACCTTCCGCTCCGACTCCCGCCTCTGCCTGCCGTTCACAATAACCTCCTTATGCCGCTGTGCTGCTGTCCCCGAGGAACCCTCCGACAAACTCATCAAGGGCAGAGGCTGGACAGACAGCAACATCAACAGCCTCATGGAGCTGGTAGTGGCTACGCCTATCTCGTCTTTCAATCTAGCCGGCTCCCCAGAAGAATAATCAGAGGAGCCTGCCCCTGAACCTGCTGCCGCCAACACTCCGACAGACCAGTCTGCCCTCATCCTTGCTGCGATCCAACGGGTGGAAGAGAGACAAATGGGATTGATGACGTTCATTTGGGACTTCGCTAACTCGACGGTAAATTTTATTACCAACACTTTAAATTTTCCCGATGTTAATTTCCATACTTTTCCAGCCCATTTTTTCCACATCCCCACCCCTGTCCACACACCTACACCACCTGCCTCCCCACAGTCCCACTCTACTGCTTCCACCCCATCACCTGCCCCGACGGCAGCAGGCAGTCCACCGGCCGACACCTCTGCCAGAGGAACAAAAAGACCTGCCTCCGATGACAGCCCTCTGATCAGGAGGAATTTGGAGAGAGAGAGTTTACGCCTGTCAAGAGGCAGAAGCACATGGCAAACAGGAAGCTGATGCCCAAGGCTAGCACCACCACTAGCAGCACTTGGGACAGTGGCAGCAGTTCCGACGTCCAGCTCGTGGAGCAACCTGCCCCTGAACCTGCCCAGCCTCCTCCACAGCCCAGACGCCGCCGTCAGATCCGTGTCAGCAGCAGCAGCGAGGACAGCGACTGAAAATTTAAGTTTTTATTTTCCTCTTATTGCTGCCTGCTTTTATATTTTGTGATGTACTTTTCTTCATATTTTTGTTTTTTCTGTCATATTGCATTGAGGGCAATGCAACCCTCGAGTTTGGGGGTGGCAACCCTCCATCATTAATGGAGTCTTAAGTACATCTTTTTATTAATTGTTGTGTCTTTTATTTATTTAATTTCTTTACAAAAAAAAATCAGAAAAATATAAAACTGTTGGCTTAAAACTGTGAAGTTAACTTACCTGTCATGACGGCTCTGTCGTGGCAGCATCTTTAGGACAGATTAAGGAGAAGTTTAGAGCCTTTCTCTAGTTCTGAAAACTTAAACACCTTTGTGACTGTTATATTGCTTAGATTTCTTTTAGCCAAACTAGAATAGGAAGCTTAGAACTTGAATAGCCCCTAGAGGTGCCTAACACTGGCTCTAGGAAAGAAGTTTAGCAAAAGAAAATAAAAAAAAACCTAGAGGTGCCCGAAACCGACTCTAGGAAGCTAACTAGAGGTGCCCAAAACTGGCTCTAGAAAAACTTAGCTTGAAAATAGAAAGAAAAAGAAGCATGAAAATGTGTCTTCAAGAAAATAAACTTTGGCATAAAAATTCGAGTTAAAAAAGTTGAATATTCTAGTGAAACTAAGAGAGTCTTAGCATATAACTGTTCACAAGCATGCACACACTGCACGAGAGCTATAGGGAGATTCCAGACAGATCCTAACCTTTCCGACAGATTGCTGCCGCCACAGAGAATGAGCGACGGGTAAGGGACAGTTCACTGTTTGAAGGCCAACACAAAAATATTCATTTTTCTTTTAAGTCTTAATTGCTTGAGGGCAAACAAAAACTTGAGTTTGGGGGTGTGTTGAGTGTGTAAAAGTTCTATTATTTACACCCTTTTTAACCCATATTTCTGCTGCATTCAAGCATCATTGCATTGCATTTAGGTCAGTTTACAGTAAAACATCACAAATACACTAAAGGCACGGATTCTACTAAAAATGGTTGATTTTGCAGGTAGCTGCCATAGTTGACAAAGAAGGCAGGCGCAGGGCAGAGAAGCAGAAGAGCTGAACTGGACAAGTAGACGACGAGGACGAAGCTACCATGGACCTATCGTGACAGCAAGGTGACAGCAGCCTTATGAAGAGGAAAAGTAAAATGGACCTCGATAGATAGAGAAAAATCTGCTCGTCTGTCGTGTGAAAGCCAAATATTTTTCCAAGCCCCGAATCAAAAGATATGTCAAGCCAAAGCTCAAGGAGAGGAAATTCCTAGAAACAAGGATGGCGACTGCAAAGTAGGAATCCTTAAAGATTAAGTCTTTATTAGAATCTTACTTTTAATTAAAGTTGTAATCCTTGTTATCTTAGAATACTTGAGCCCAAAGCTTATATAAGGGCATAGATTTTAACCTAGAAAAGATCCCTCATCTTACCCAATAACCGATAACCTAAACCCCTCTGCCGTTCACCCGTCACCGACATGTTCTAAATTCCCCCTAGGGCTACGGGTTGTTTTGTAAAGTAGTTGCAAGGGTTGTTTTGTTTTAGGATTTTCCAAGTTCAATAAAATAAACTTCAAGTTCTCTTATTTTGGTTTTAACATCTTGCAAGAGCATCGGGAGAGCATTGTGAGGTTATCTATTTACTTAGCATCGGGAGAGTTAAGTATACGAAAGAAATAAGAGCAAGTTCTCTAGTTTATAGTTGAACTATCTTGTGCCTAGGGATAGGGCAAGGTTAAGTGGCTAAGGAAGAATTCATACACATCGGTGTTCATCCTTCGATTCACCCCGGGAGGTATCATCAAAGACGTGATCATCGACAGACTTGGACCTAGGGATAGGCCAAGGCAGATCTGGGATTCTTGCCAAGCTTGAAGTACGGAGTTGGTGTGTCTGCTGCCGCGACAGCCAACGGACAGCCGCCGCGACAGGTGCTGCCACGACGGGCACGACGACAGAACTGGAGTTCCTAAGCAATTCAATACCTACACTACTGAGCAATTCAATACCAGCCCGTTTTCTCTATCTTGATATCTCAATTCCTTTATTTGCGTTTTTACTTTATTATTCTCGTGACAACTCTCAAATATTTCTTTTACTTTCGTGCAGTAAACTAAGGTGAAGCTATTAGCCCAATCCCTGTGGAGACGATATCCGATACTTCGTATCACTTTACTACTTGCGTCGTGTACACTTGCACTACAATTGCGATAGACTCTTTTACACGCAACAAGTACACTAAGATATCATCTATGAACACTACCACAAACATGTCCAAAAACACATGGAACACTCGGTTCATCATATCCATGAATGCAGTTGGAGCATTAGTCAAATCGAAAGGCATTACCAAGAACTCATAGTGCCCATAACGTGTACGGAAAGTGGTCTTCGGTATGTCCCCATCTTTCACCTTCAACTGATAGTAACCGGATCTCAAATCAATCTTCGGAAACACTGAAACACCTCTCAACTTCTCAACTGATCAAGCAAGTCATCTATCTGAGGCAAAGGGTACTTGTTCTTCATTGTTACCTTATTCAACTGCCTATAGTCTATACACATCCTCATACTGCCGTCCTTTTTCTTCACAAACAAGACCGGAGCACTCCACAGAGAAATACTAGGCCTAATGAAACCTCTATCTGACAATTCCTGAAGTTGTGTCTTCAACTCTTTCAACTCTTTCGATGCCATTCTATACAGAGCAATAGACACAGGTGCAGAATCTGAATACGTCTCAATAGCAAACTCAACTTCCCTATCTGGAGGCAAACCCGACAACTTTTCCAGAAAAACACTCGAAAAATCACAAATTGTTCTGATGTCTTGCGGCCTAACCTCACTCATATTCGGATTCATCACATAAGCCAAGTAAGCCTGACAACCCGAATCCATCAACCTCTGCGCTTCCAAAGCAGAAACAACATTAGACAAGAACTTAAATGTTCTCGCCCACCACTACAACTTCAAAATCATCTGTAAGCCTCAATGAGACTCTCTTGGTCTCAAAGTCTACCCTAGCTCTATGCTCTACGAGCCAATCCATGCCCAAAATCACATCAAACCCATAAAGCGATAACTCCATCATGTCGACCGGAAACACGTGGCCCTGAACCATCAAGAGACACCTCCTATACATCTTTCTAACTACCACAGTATCACCGAAAGAACTAGTAACATTTACAACTACCTCTAACCACTCATACGGTAGACATAGGGACCTTGCATGTTCACCGAAAATATACAAATGTGTCGACCCCAAATCTATCAAAGAAAGCAAAGTCAAAGACTGTAATGAGAAATTACCTGCAATGACATATGTGTCATTCCCAGCCTCTCACTGTACATGATAAAGGAGCAGACGATTTTCATCGGTATTAAAGTTGACAAAATAGTAGGCCTTCACGTGAAAGTGAAACACGCTCGCCATTGCAATTTGCAAGTTGATTCCTGCATGGATAGACAAAAGCCTCCTAAATGCCAAATTGTACTCCAACTCATCATTATTCCGCACTTTCCCGTGCCGGTTCCTTGTATTTGTAGCCGCCTTTCTTTACTTGTTCCTAATATTGACCAGATTCCAGATTTCTTTTGGTTTTGGCCTATAAATAAACCCTGCTCTGCTCTCCTCCATTCCACAAAATCATTAGCAAATACAGCCATTTTAGACACCCATCTCTAATTTTCCCTCAGTTCTTGTTTCTTACAATCCCAGTTTACTATGAACCCGAGATTCTTCCTTGTAGTTGCTGTCATGTTTGCCATGGCTGCAGCATTGGCCCATGCTCAGGGCACTCGAATCGGATTCTATGCAAGAACATGCCCTCGAGCTGAATCCATTGTCAGGTCTACGGTTCAATCCCATTTCCGTTCTAACCCAGCCATTGCACCCGGTTTGCTGAGGATGCACTTCCACGACTGCTTCGTCCAAGGATGCGACGCCTCTATTTTCATCGATGGCTCTAACTCTGAGAAAACCGCCCCTCCTAACAGATTGCTGAGAGGCTATGAGGTTATCGACGATGCCAAAACTCAGCTCGAAGCTGCATGCCCCGGCGTCGTCTCCTGCGCAGACATTCTAACTCTCGCTGCTTGTGACTCCGTCTTTCTGGTAAACAACATTTCTCCATTTTCTTAGTCTTACTACTTAAAACAGTTATTAAATGGGATGTGGGCTGACATTCGAATATAAAATGCAGACGAGAGGAATAAACTGGCAGGTGCCTACAGGACGCAGAGACGAAAGGGTTTCATTGGCATCCGATGCTTCCAATCTGCCTGGATTTAGAGAGTCCATTGATTCTCAAAAGCAAAAGTTTGGTGCCTTTGGTCTCAACACTCAAGATCTCGTTGCCCTTGTTGGTATGCTATTTTCCATTACTCTAAGAATGTTTTTTGCCATGGAATTTATGTTTCTGCTTGACTGAACGCATTGCAGGAGGAGGACATACAATAGGAACATCAGCTTGCCAGTTATTTAGCTACAGATTATACAACTTCACCAACGGTGGTCCTGACCCCACTATCAACCCGGCATTCGTGCCTCAACTCCAAGCACTCTGTCCACAAAACGATGACGATTCAAGGCGTGTTGATTTTGACACCGGAAGTGGGAACAGGTTCGACGTGTCGTTCTTCGCCAACTTGAGGAATGGTCGGGAATACTGGAGTCGGATCAGAAACTGTGGACTGATTCCTCCACCAGAACTTTTGTGTAGCGTTTCTTGGGCGAGAGAGGCATGCGGCCATTGAACTTTAACGTGGAGTTCGCGAGGTCCATGGTGAAGATGAGCAACATTGGATTGAAGACGGGCACTAATGGTGAAATTCGAAGAATTTGCTCCGCCATCAACTGATTCATATAGTTTAAAGAGAATGATGCTTGAAATGTTTGCTTAATTCGTGTAATCTAATGAGAAATTAGCTAATAAATTCTATGCACGAACATGCCCTCGAGCTGAATCCATTGTTAGGTCTACGGTTCAGTCCCATTTCCGTTCTAACCCAGCCATTGCACCTGGTTTGCTGAGGATGCACTTCCACGACTGCTTTGTCCAAGGATGCGACGCCTCTATTCTCATCGATGATGCCAAAACCCAGCTCGAAGCTGTATGCCCCGGCATCGTCTTCTGCGCCGAAATTCTAACTCTCGCTGCCCATGACTCCGTCTTTCTGGTAAACAACATTTCTGCATTTTTCTTAATCATATAGGAGTAATATATATTGAATGGGACGTCGGCTGACATACGAATATAAAATGCAGACGAGAGGAATAAATTGGCAGGTGCCTACTGGACGCAGAGACGAGAGGGTTTCATTGGCATCCGATGCTTCCAATCTGCCTGGTTTTACAGAATCCATTGATTCTCAAAAGCAAAAGTTTGGTGCCTTTGGTCTCAACACTCAAGATCTCGTTGCCCTTGTTGGTATGCTATTTTCCTTCACTCTAAGAATGTTTTTTGCCATGAAATTTATGTTTCTTCTGGTTGGCTTAACTTTTATCTGTTGCATTACAGGAGGACATACCATAGGAACATCAGCTTGCCAGTTATTTAGCTACAGATTATACAACTTCACCAACGGTGGTCCCGACCCCACTATCAACCCGGCATTCCTGCCTCAACTCCAAGCACTCTGTCCATAAAACGGTGACGGCTCAAGGCGCGTTGAATTAGACACCGGTAGCAGAAACAGGTTTGACGTGTCGTTCTTCGCCAACTTGAGGAATTGTCGGGGAATACTGGAGTCCGATCAGAAATTGTGGACTGATCCCTCCACCAAAACTTTTGTGCAGCGTTTCTTGGTTGAGAGAGGCATGCGGCCATTGAACTTTAACGTGGAGTTCGCGAGGTCCATGGTGAAGATGAGCAACATTGAGTTGACGACGGGCACCAATGGTGAAATTCGAAGAATTTGCTCCGCCATCAACTGATTCATTTAGTTAAAGAGGACGATGGTTGTAATGTTTGCTTAATTAGCGTAAGCTAATAATTTTTTTGTTTTTAAAATTATTGTAGATGGGGTTAAAGATATCTGTAAACAAGATATGATCTATATTTTGTATAATTGTACCATTATATATTTTAATGGAATTAATATATTTAAAATTTGCCCCATAACTATTTTCGTTGCACTAAAAGTGTTAAGAGAAGTTAGTATTGTTAAGGCTGTTACATATTATTGGGCCGTTTGTAACAGATTATCTGAGTCAGCAGGGTTGTTATGTAATTGGGCTATAAGTGTAAATGTTTGGGCTGTTATTTTGTATTGGATATTTTTGTATAATATTTGAATATTCAGTTTAATAAAACAGAATTCTCTCTCGACTTTCTTCTTCTTTAAATCCCTAAATTTCCAATTCTCTTTATCGTTTTCCTTCTTAGATTCACATGGTATCAGTCGCTTTGGTTTCTTGATCCGGTGTTGGTTGTTTCTCCGTTCTGCGATCATGCCAGAGGCTTTATCGAATTCGGCGGCCGAGCGTTCAATGTCCTTTTCCAGCGATGACGGTGTCTCCGCTCATACCTTTGCCAATAAACAGATCAGTGTCCGTCTCGACGACGACAACTTCCTTCTATGGCAACAACAAGTCAAATTGATGGTACGTGGTCTCGGTCTAGAGCATTTCCTCGACGAAGAAACGCCGATTCCGGCAAAACTTGTTACGGGCAGTGATGGCGAGCGCACTGTTAATCCGCTCTATCTTAAGTTCATTAAGCAAGACAATTCTCTTGCTTCGTGGTTGTTATCCATGATAAGTCCTCGGATTTTTTCGCGTCTGGTTCGAACGGAGACTTCTGCAACGATTTGGAGCTCTGTTGTTCGCCGGTACTCATAGCTTTCCACGACTCGTCTGATGCGTCTTCACTGTCGGCTCAGATCTATGAAGAAAGGTAATCTTTCCATGATTGATTTTACCTCTCAAGTCCAAGATATTTGCGATATGCTCACTACTTGTGGTAATCCTGTTTCTGAGCTTGAGCAAGTTGCGTCTGTGCTCTATGGTCTTCCGGTGGAATACGAACCGACTGTGACTGTGATTTCGGCGAGTGAGAAGCCCTACACATTTGATGCGGTGGTTTCCCTTCTAATTGATGCTGAGACACAGCTCAATGATCCGATTCGTCTTCCGATTGGGATTCATAATAATGCGTTTCAATCGAATGAGGAGTCCAGTGAGGAGGCTACTGATTTATCTCGTCGTACTCATGCTCATCGGGGTGGTGGCCGTCCCCCTTCATCTAATTTCTCTGGTGGTCGTTTTAAGGGGCGTTCTCGTCCCCAATGCCAGCTCTGTGGCAAGATCGGTCATCTGGTTGACCGCTGCTGGTATTGTTTTGACCACAGCTTTATGAGTGGTTCAACTAAGCCTCCTGATGCTCAGGCTCACACATGCTGCTGTCCTCATGACTCATATGTGGAGCAGTACACTCCGTTTGTTTCAACTGATGCACCTGTTTCTAATCCCTCTGTTCCACTGGTTGACAATCCACACGTCAATGTTCTTCATGCTGCTCCCTCTGCTAAGTGGTTTCCTGATTCGGGGGCGACGCATCACGTTACTAGTGATTCTGGATGTGTTCAAGCTGGTCATACATACAGTGGGCAAGGCAAGGTGCATATAGGTGATGGTTCTACCCTTGATATTACTAAGATTGGTAATACTTCTTTGCTTACCGAGTCTAGGAATCTTATTCTTGATCAGTTGCTTTGTGTGCCTAGAATCACTAGAAATCTGTTGTCAGTGTCCAAGTTTACTGCTGATAATTCTGTTTACTTTGAATTTCATGCTACTTGCTGTTATGTGAAGGATGAGAAAACAGGGACAATTTTGCTTGAGGGCTCCCAGGAACAAGGATTATATCAGTTTCATGCACCGTTTGGTTCGAGTACAACTTTTGTTTACACAACTTCGAGGCAGGACTATTCGGATTTCTGGCTTTGGCACAGGAGGCTAGGACATCCTGCATCAGATGTTGTGAGTTCTGTTCTAAATAAACAAGTATATGTAGATAGGAACTCTGTTTGTAATGCATGTCAGCTTGGTAAATGTCATGCTTTGCCATTTAGGGATTCTACTACTGTATACACTCAACCTTTTCAATTGGTAGAAGTAGATGTATGAGGCCCTTTTTCAGTTTCTTCTAATGGCTATAAATACTACATATCCTTTGTTGATTTGTTTAGTAGAAATACTTGGGTTTACTTGTTGAAGAATAAATCTGATGCTTCTGTGGCTTTCACTCTCTTCTACAAACTTGTGCAAACTCAGTTTTCCACTAATTTGCTTGCTGTTCAAACTGATGGTGGGGGAGAGTTTAGGTTTCTTGAAAATGACTTAAAACGTTTAGGTGTTCAACATAGGGTTACATGTCCTAGAACCTCTCAACAAAATGGAATTGTTGAAAGGAAACACAGACATATAATTGAAACTGCTTTAACCTTGCTTGCACATGCATCTTTACCTCTAAAATTCTGGTCCTTTGCTGTTCTTAGTGCAGTATACCTAATAAATAGAATGCCTTCTAAAAATCTTGACAACAAATCTCCTTTTCAACTTCTCTTTCATAAAACACCTAATTATAAGTTTCTTAAGGTATTTGGATGTTTATGTTTTCCCTCTTTGAGATCCCATAATCACCATAAGATGGATTTTAGATCAAAACCGTGTCTCTTCCTAGGATATTCTCCTAGACATCATGGTTACAATTGTTTAGATACTTCCACTGGCCGTATGTATATTTCCAAACATGTGGTATTTGATGAGGGTGTATTTCCTGGTTTTAAAGATGGTTCATCAGACTCTCTCAATCTGGATGTGTTTCGTTCCCCTGAGTTGTTTGTTGAAGATGATTTGGGAAACTTCAACAATGTGTCTACTTCTCCAATTGCCTCTTCTCATCATGGTGCATCTGACCATTTACCTAGCTCTAGTGAGCATTCTGCTAGGCATCAGAATGTTGAGCATTCTGCTGGGCATCAGAATGTTGAGAGTGTTCCAGTAGAGGTTGTTTCTCCTGGTTCCTCTGTTGCTTCGCCACATCAGGATGTTGAAACTGGTGATGTCCCTTTTGTGAGTGAGAATGCTTCGGTTTCTGTTCAAGGTTCTCCAAATCAGTTTGTTGAGCATAATGGGTTGAGTGACACTGATCTTGTTGAGGAGGATAATCATGCTCATCTAGTTGAAGAAGATGCTCATGCTGATTTAATTGAGGAGGATATTCTCAGATGGCTGGACATGATTTCACAGACACTTTTAGTTTAGTAGTTAAGTCCTTCACTGTGAATGTCTACTTTCAGTGGCTGTTACCAATGGATGGCTTGTTATACAAGTTGATGTCAACAATGCTTTTCTTAAGGGTGATTTTGATGAAGATGTGTTCATGCAACAACCTGATGGTTTTCAATATAAAGATGCCAATAGTATGCCTTTAGTATGCAAGTTGAAAAAGGCATTATATGACCTGAGACAGGCCCCTAGAAATTGGTATACAAAACTCAAGGATTATTTAGTCTGTTTGGGTTTCAAGGTTTCTAGAGCAGATGTTTCTTTGTTTGTATATAAAACTACATCTCTTACTACCTATGTTGTAGTATATGTAGATGACATCTTACTTACTGGTTCTTGCTCGAAGCATGTTGATAGTGTGATTCATCAGTTGCACTCTCAATTCTCTGTGAAGGATCTGGGTGCTCTTCAATTTTTTCTTGGCATTGAAGTTTTGACTGTTGATGGTGGCTTGTTTTTATCTCAAAGGAAGTACATTGTTGATCTTCTTGTTCAAAATGAGTTTCAAGATCTTAATACTGCTGCTACTCCTATAGCTTTGACTCCCAAGCTTAGTAAGGATGATGTAGATCCTCTTGCTGATCCTCATCAATATAGGAGTGTTGTAGGTGCCTTGCAGTACATCTGCCACACTCGTCCTGATATTTGTTTTGCAGTGAATAAAGTTGCTCAATTCATGCAACATCCTACTGATGTTCATTGGTTGGCTGTGAAGCGTGTTCTTAGATACCTGAAGGGCACACTGGATTTTGGTCTTTGGTTCTCCTCTTCTTGCTCTTCTGGTCTTCCATTGGTTTCTTTTTCGAATGCTGATTGAGGCAGTGATCCTGATGACAAACGTTCTGTCTTAGGGTATTGTGTTTTTATGGGCAGTCATCTCATTTCCTGGAGTTCTCGAAAGAAAAGATCAGTGTCCCGTTCAACAGCTGAGGCTGAATTTCGCAGCCTTGCAGATGCTGCTTCTGAGCTCATGTGGTTGAAGGCTCTTTTTCAGGATATGAGAATTGCATCAGTTGATATCCCAGTTCATTGGAGTGATAATACAAGTGTTGTTGCCATGGCTGCAAATCCAGTCATGCACACAAAGACAAAGCATGTTGAACTTGATCTGTTTTTTGTTCGTGAAAAGGTTCTCTCTCGTGAAGTGCAGGTTAACTATGTACCTGCTTGTGACCAGGTTGCTGATGTTTTTACAAAGGCCATAACTACTAGAAAATTTGAAGAGTTTCGTTTCAAGCTCAATGTTCGAAGTTCTTCAGAGTTGAAGAAGCATGGGAAATGTTAAGAGAAGTTAGTATTGTTAAGGCTGTTACATATTGTTGTGCCGTTTGTAACAGATTATCTGAGTCAGCAGGGTTGTTATGTAATTGGGCTATAAGTGTAAATGTTTGGGCTGTTATTTTGTATTGGATATTTTTGTATAATCTTTGAATATTCAGTTTAATAAAACAGAATTCTCTCTCGACTTTCTTCTTCTTCAAATCCCTAAATTTCCAATTCTCTTTATCGTTTTCCTTCTTAGATTCACAAAAAGATTCGTAAACTAGTTGGTACTTGGTAGATTGACTTATTTGACAAGGATTGCTTCGTCGTTGTTTCTTGCATGCATTTGAAAGTAACATATGTCTACAAACGTTGACTATAATCTATAAGGAATAATTAACACAAAATTTTGCCAACATGGAATGGAGCCAAGGACTACAAAAGTAAAACTTTTTTTCTTCATATTTTGTTTATAGGTTATAAATTAAGATAAGAGAACTACATCGACAAGAACTGAACATTAACAAAAGACTATAATCAGGACGGAACTAGAAAATATAAATTGTGGTATTAAAATTTTGGATAATAACTCATATTTTATTAAAAACTAGTGGAGTCAAATACTTATTGTTTGTTTCTTTTAAAAATCTCAATATTTTTAAATCCGTATTAATTTTTTTAAAATGGTGTAAATTATTGTTTTATATATTTATAGAAAATTACAATGCTTTGCGAGAAAAAATGGATATATTTATACTATAATTTGTATAAACAATGAATAACAGTTCCAAGTTCCAACCCTAATGTCAAATATAATTATTGCATTGTATCACAATATTTATATATATCTAATTGTTTTCCGAGAAGCTATTCAATGAAGGTGCGACGAGGGCGTCGCGAGCTTAGATGGGTTAGAATGTCACGACCCGCCAACATTCACTAAGGTTAACTTAAATTTTTTGGGCGATGTTAAGGCAATAATGCACCAAGAAAGCTTCTAGAATGCCATACATTCATCTTAAAAGAATGTCATAACATTCTAGAAGGTTTCAAGAGGCTCTACCAAAGTCTAGACACTCTAGAAGGCCTTAGAAAACCTTGAAAGTCACTGGAACTCTCTAGAACTTTTTAAACACTTAGAGTGATATATAGATCTTTGTAAAGTTATCTACAATTCTCTACACTTGTAAATATCTCCTAGTTACTATGATGATTTAGAATCATCCATTAAGAAGGTGGAGCCCTATAAATAGGTACCCCTTCATTTGCAAATCGTCAAAGAATCTAAAAATTACTAAGCTTTGTAAAACTCGCTCAAAGCTTAATATAAAGTTCTTTTACCTTTTCTTTTAAAGTCTTTTTTGCCTTGTGAATTAAGGCTTGTTAGAATTGTTTGGGAGTGCTAACGTCGCACAGATAGCCTGAAAAAGTTTAGTTTGTGACACTACGCTGAGAATTGATGAATTGCAATTAGGTAGATAGATTACTGCGATGATTGAACGTGGTGTTGAAGAGCTGAATCTCAATTTTTGTGCTTCACCTGTACCGACGGTGAGACTTCATGATCATTTATTTTCTTGTGAAACACTGATTTCTCTGAAACTATATGATGCTTACGAGTTACATTTCGGCGCGCCTTTGCTAGATAGGATTAAACTGTCCGATGAAAATATTTCAGATTTTTAGTTACAAGATTTATCCAACATGAGGGAAGCAATCATTGATGTCATTGTTGTTCCTTTCCCTGATGACGATGATGCCAATGGAAGTTTATATCAATGACGTTTTCGAAAACTACTTAGTGTCCACTCGCTTTTTACAAGAAAATGAATTTTGAGGGATATTTTTTTTGAAAATTTGTATTTTAAAAACAATGACTTGGAGTCGCCACCGGCTACTTAGGTAGGTTGGACACCATAAAAACAAAACCAGAGATTCATTTTGAAAAGAGTTCGAGAGTTGTTACGTGTGTGGAAGGATTATCACCCCCATCACACTCGAAAATTAGTACCAAAATATTTGTTGCTTTTAATTAATAGAAATTGTTGAAATTTGAATTGAATTAAGTGTTATTAATTGAAAATTGACTTTAATTGAACGAGCTCTATCAAATTGGTGGGTTCAAATTAATTGGACATTTAATTAATAAGGACGACGATACATCAGATTATAGATTAAACCGATATCGAATAAGCCCGACTGTCGTGTTAATTTATGGTTCGACTTTCATACGTCACCTTTATGCATGATGTAAACATTTAAGTATGATGTTATAATCTATCAACTTTTAATTAATGTTTGCCTTCGAACGATAACAATTAATTCAAATATTTGATCAACATCCATTGAGCTAGAACTGTTACAACACAAATATCGAAAGTAATGAATACATCCTTTTTAGTGTTTAAGTTAATTAATTAACATGTCAAAATACTAAAGGTTGTATGGATGACAATTATAAATGCATGTCACATAAGAGCTTAAAATAAACACACAAAAGGCCCACTAAAGTCCTAACCTAAAAAGGTCTAAATTATGAAAAATCCAATTAGAGATCTAATTATTAATTATGTGAGTCTAATATTAACCCTAAATTAATTAAACCCCCAAAACTAGAAAACCCTAATAAGTTATGAATTATAGTGTAACATGATAATTAATTTAATCAATTTTAAACTAGTATTCCAATGATCTAAGGATACTATTTAAAACAAATCAAATTAATTAATCATGATTTTAATTTAAGTGTTCGTCTAAATCCAATGCCAATTTTATACTAAAGGGTGATTAAGAAGTGTTCAACTAATTTAATGAATTTAACATTTTCTCAATAAATAAAGGATAAATTTAAATTTACTAAACTAATTCGAACCTTAGGTCTAACTAAGACTCTAAAAGCTTACCCTAAAATTAATTTAATTAATTTAAAGATTATGCCCCTATGAGACGAGTGCACACTTTAAATCAATTAAATTAACTAACCCTAAACTAACCTAAAAAGCTTAATCTTAAGGAATCCAAAAACAAACACATTATAACCATACATTAAAATATATACATATTTAAACCGTAAGTTATGTAATATAAAAAAACATATACTCTCTTTGTCTCACTAATTGTGTCACTTTTCCATTTAAAAATGTTTCAGTCAAAATGTCACTTTGAAAAACTCAACCAACTTTTTAACACAAATTTATTTTTCCATTATTTTTGTAGTTTTCCAACAAAAACAAAAGTTAATTTTAAGGGTAAACTTGTTATTTAAATTATTTTACACCATACAATTTTTTCTTCCTAAAACTCCGTGAAGAGTCAACATGTGACACAATTAGTGGGACATGGGGAATATTTAAATACCATGTAAAAACTATATGTAACCCCCTTAACCCGGCCTAGACGGTTGACCCGAATTAAGAAAGTCACACGGGGAAAACCAAAGTCAACCCGAAAGTCAACCTTGATTAACGACCCTTTTTTTTCTTTTTAAACTTGTCTAGATGCTCATTAACCCTAGTGGTGATCACACAAACATCATATTCAAAGATCACAAACATCAGAGATCAAACAGGGACCCAATTGAACAATTTTATAACTTTAGGGACCAAATTGTAAATTCTGTAAATTATGAGGACTTAACCCAAAATAAAGTTACCATCTTGAAATTAATCAGGTTTCATGCTTCTCTGTCAAATTTCAGCTCAAACGGACATTCCAAACTCACACAATTGCACAAACAAGATTCAGGACCAAAGTGCAAACAATCCAAAACATTCAACTGCCAATGTCAGCCCCCAACGGTCGACCGTTCCGGAACAGACAGAGCCTGTTTCGAAACACGGGGCCGTTCCGCAACGCGTACCGAAACAGGGGCTGGCAGTGGCCTTTCCGTTTCGAAACGGTGCCTACCGTTTCGGACGCCTGGGCTCATTCAAGGCACCCGTTCCGGAACGGTGTGCACTGTTCCGAAACACCCTGCACAGATTGCAGCATAAAGCTTACTTAAACATGCAATTGATCACCCAATCATGCTCCGATTGCTACCAAACTTTACCAGCAACAAATTCAACATATATGAGACATGTTTGCATCAACCAATCAACATATTAACCACATATAAGAAAAGCCCCAATTCTATAGGCATGCTTCCTACACAAGCAAGACATTCAAGCATAAACTTCCAAATCAAGCATATAGTGGCCAATACAAAACCAGCATTTCCAACATCATTAAACATACTTAGGGAGTTCAAAACATCTCCCAAAACATTCACAAAGGTCCCCCATTGCCAAATTGCCAAAAGCTTAAGTGTTTAAGAAAACCTTCCATACTTGAGCTTAACTTCCTCTTGATTGCTTGCCTTCCTTGCTGCCCTCAAGTACCTTAACGATCTGCATTATTGGTTTAAGAAAACGGAAGAGAGCGTAAGCAAAAGCTTAGTGAGGAATGCTCATTAAAACCATTCAATAATGCATTTGTAAAACTCATTTGCAAAACATACTTCCAATATCATTTAGACATGCTCAAAAGCAACTTAAACAAGCAACACATGCTTCCATATCAATTCATGTCATATTGGCCACAAGTGATAAGTTTCATCTTTTTGAAAACAAGTTCAACATAAGACTCACACATGGACTTTTAAACACCATTGTGATCTTATAATAAACAAGAACCACGCAAGGACTTTTAACCACCTTCGTGTTCTTCCCAAGGACTTTTAAACACCTTGGCCCCAAGGACTTTTAAACACCTTGGCCCATGGACTTTTAAACACCATGGCAAGGACCACACAAGGACTTTTAACCACCTTTGTGTCCTTAACAAGAACCATCCAAGGACTTTTAACCACCTTGATGTTCTTAAGTAACAAGGCTCACTCAAGGACTTTTAACCACCTTAGTGACCTTAGCAAGAATCATCATGGACTTTTAACCACCTTGAAGTTCTTAGAATCCACAAGGCTCACTCAAGGACTTTTAACCACCTTAGTGACCTTAACCTTTTCAAAGCATCACTTGCCAATATACATCATTTTCATTAATTAATCCACTGTTTTAAAGCATTTAACCAAGCCATATTCATCATGCATTTTAAAGCATCAAACCACATTTAATCAATGTTCAAAAACAAGGAACTCTTACCTTGAGCTTCCTTCAACATATGGCTTACAAAATCAGCAATAATCATGCCAAATCATGCTTTCAAAACAGAATTTAAAACATGCAATAAACCACATTGCACAACAATCAAATCATGGCCACCACTAGAGAGTTTTTTCCGAAAACTTACACTTGAGCTTAGCAAAGTTGTTTAGACTTAAACTAAGCTCCCAAGACATTGATTTCAAAGCTGAAAACCCATTTTCACTCACCGATTCCACTTCGCCTCTTGCCGAAGCACCAATTCAAGCTTCCGAAACACCAACACTTGAATCCAAAGATGACTCCCCTGTTTTAAACGCATCAAGGCAGAGGATTAATGCATCATCATGCATTAATAGCTTCAATGAAAGCACCTAAACTCGCTGCTCTCATCCACACTCTATTTTCGGCCACCAAACGCAACCGAAAATGCCTCCAAACAACTCCTCAACAAAGCCCAGCCATAAACAATTAAAACCAAACATCCTTTAACATCATTTAACATCTAAAAAGAACCTATTAACATCCTTATACCTCCAGCAACATCAGATCCACAAGATCACACCAAAAACAACCTAGAATCATAAGCTAAACTTAGGAAATTCAACATATCCGGGATTGCATTGATCAAAACTCAATTCCACATCAAATTAATGTTCATTAATCATCAAAAACACATCTCAAATCACTGATTTAACAGATCAACCGAAAATTCATCAAAAATCACCAAATCTTGCATTTTAAGCCAAGACCCATTTCACAACTTAAAAGCCATTTATAAAACATCAATTAAGGATTGAGAACTTAGGAATTTCAGTAAAGAACTGATAGTTTAGAGGAGAAGGACGTTCTTACCTCCAAACTTGAGTTTCTCCTCTTTTAGAACCAAAAACCTTGATGAATCAAGTAGCAAATAGTGAGGTTTTGTAGATATGATGATTAGGAATCAAAAGAGAGTTGAAAGAAGAGATTTAGGTGACAAAATCAGAAGAAATTCTCTGGAAAGAAAGTGTTTGGGTTGAGAGAAAATGAGAGAAAGGAAAATTGAGAAAATAGAAAGTTAGTTACAAAAATAGCCAAAATGATTTCCCTCCTCTTTTCTTATGCTTTAAAATCAGAATTAAACCTTAAAATATCTTAGAAAAATCTGGAGAAACTCCCTTTGGGTAAATAGCTCCTTAAAGATTCAAAGTTTCAATCCTTTCTAAAACAGTCACGCAACTTTCAAAAATTACATTTTGGTCACCAGCCAAAATGTCACCCTTCCAAACCTCATTTTGTAAAATTGATTTCACAGTTCACTTATATATATTAAAAGATGATTTTAGAACATTTTTCCATATTTTTAATGCAACCCGAACTAGGCTTTCCTAATTTCACCTTTTTAGATTCGAACAACACTTTGACCGAACCGGTCAACGCTCAAACTTCTAAGCTCAAAACCGGGGCGTTACACTATATGTTATATGCTATATAAAGATCATATATTATATAAAAAAACATATATTATGTATATTATATAAAAACATATATTATATGCTATATTATATACTATATTATATACAATATAAAAATCATTATTATATATTAACCATATATTATTTATGTAAAACTATATATTATATTTATATAAAAACTATATGCTAGGTAAAAAACATATATTTTATGTAATAACTATACATAAAACACACATTATATATATAATATTTACTTATTATATATTAACGTCAACTAAATCTAAAAGATCTATCATATTAAAGCAAGAACAATTATATCAATCAAATAAAATGCTGGAAAATTAAAATGCATGATATAAGAATAATAAGGGTTTTAACATTGGAAATATGACCGAATTGACAGAAAATAAACTTTGAGGGTCGAATTAAAAGACAAGGCAGATTTGATTAAAAATGGGAAGAGATTGAAATGAAAAGTGAATATACCTCTGAAAACTCGAGGTTTTTCTTTTGCTTTTCTCTAATGATTCTCGTCTCAACTTAGGGTTTACAATGTTTGGGTTCTGTAACCCCCTCGTCCCGGCCTAGCCAACAGACCGGTCCAAACGGGTTACACGAAAAAAACTGAAGTGAAACCCGCTAAGGCTTCATTCCGGTTAGCAACCCTATTTTTTTTTGAGAAGATGACACTTTTCAAACTCCTTTTCTTTATTTTATTTAACTAAAAATTCCCATCTTCAAATCTCATTAATGATATTTTTGTAATTAATGGTATTTTTTTATAAAATCATCATTTTAATATGAATTTAACCCGAAACTAATCCTAGATCAAAATTGACAAACTCCCGGGCCCTAAAACGGGGCGTTAGAACTCTCCCCCACTTAAGGAATTTCGTCCCTGAAATTACTTAACGGAAAAAGATACGGAAACTTTCTTTCCATGTCTTCCTTCCTCTCCCAAGTAGCCTCTTCCACACCTCGATGTCTCCACAAAACCTTGACTAACTCGATAGACCTCCCACGCAATACTTTCTTGTCCGTAGCAAGAATCTCAATCGGCTCTTCATCATATGACAAGTCGGGGTTCAACTCAATTTCTTCCACTAACATTACGTGAGACGAATCCGATCTATACTTCCGAAGCATAGAAATGTGGAACACATCGTGAATCTTCTCTAACTCGGTCGAGAGTCTCAATCTATACGCAATGGGACCGATCTTCTCAACTACCTCGTAAGGACCAATGAATCTCGGACTCAACTTACCTTTCCTACCAAACCTCATCACCTTGAGGCTTTCAAAAACACTTTTTCGCCTACGACATACTCTATCTCCTTTCTCTTCAAATCGACATACGACTTCTGTCGGTCTGAAGCTGCCTTCAAGCGATCACATATCAATTTTACCTTCTCGGTAGTGCCCTTAAGCAAGTCGGGCATAGGTACAAGCTTCTGTCCGGCCTCGACCCAACAAATAGGTGTCCTACACCTCCTACCATACAGAGCTTCATACGGTGCCATCTGAATACTAGCCTGATAACTATTGTTGTACGCTAACTCTACTAACGGTAGGTGTTTCTCCCAAGAACCCTGAAAGTCGATAATACAACACCTCAACATGTCCTCCAACACCTGAATATCTCTCTCCGACTAACCATCTGACCGCGGGTGATACGAAGTACTGAAGTTCAACCAGGTACCCAAAGCACGATGCAAACACTCCCAAAATCTAGATGTAAACCTCAGATCTTGGTCTGATACAATCGATTTCGGTACCCCATGCAATCTTACTATCTCACTAATGTATAGATCGGCCAACTTATCTAAGGTGTAGGTAGTATGAATAGGTATGAAATGAGCACACTTAGTGAATCTATCGACTATCACCCACACTGAATTCTTCTTTGAAGGAGTCAACGGTAAACCCGAAACAAAGTCTATGGTAATACTTTCCCACTTCCATTCTGAAATCTTCAACGGCTGTAGCAAACCTGAAGGAAACTGATGCTCGGCTTTAACTCGCTGACATACCATACACTTACTCACAAACTCGGCCACATCTTTCTTTAACCCAATCCAGTAGTACTCTTCTTTTAACCCACGGTACATCTTCGTATTACCCGGATGCATAGCAAAAGGAATGTTATGTGCTTCATTCAAAATAGTACACATTAACTCGACATCTTCTAGGACTACTATCCTATCCTTGAAACATAGGATCCCGTTCTCACCAAAGCAGAAATCTGTAGGTCTATCCTCGACTATATCTTGCACGTGAGGTGCTAAAGACTCGTCTTGCAACTGTTTCTCTCGAATCAACTGAGCTAACGAAGGTTTAACTTGTAACTCGGCTATCAAACTACCATCCCGTGGCACACTCAATCTCGCAAACATGGCTCGCAACTCAACTTCCACTTTTCTATTCAAAGCATCGGCCACTACGTTTTCATTACCCGGATGGTACTCTATCGTAAGGTCGTAGTCCTTAAGAAGTTCTATCCAAACCAATGTCGCTAATGCTGCCTTCTACAACATTATCATGAGCTTAAGAAAATTCCCTATTCCATGAATTCAAGGGGACAAGATAATTGTCATCCTTGGGGTTCCCCCGCCGCTCCACTTCGTGGCATTTCACATTTTCCGATATCTGATGAAAGGTCTTATTTATTTTAGCAATTCCCCTTTCGACTGGTTTAACGACGTGTGACACTGTATACTTCATGTCATCAACAGTCTGATACGTTCAGTGACACTATCCAATAAGGAGTAGTGATTGTGCATGAATTATGTCGTTCAGTTAAATTGTACCACCGATAGACAATTTTAAAAATATTTTTTTTTCTTTTTTGGGTAATGATCGAGGATATGCTAAATAAGATGCATCGGATAATTCATTGGATACTTTTAATGATAAAAAAATAGTTAATATAGTCATATCGATTCCAATGCATAAACATGAACCATCAGAAAATGAACAATCTAATCAGCAGTGGAAAATATAGGATAGCTGATCCGACGGACCAAATGACGACCATCTAACTTTAAGTCCCTGTTCACTCTTCAAAATCCATTTTCGCCCCATTTTATACCTCAAGAATTCTGGATTATCCAGTAATTCTTATTGAGGATTTCATCATTGCCATATCCGATGATCATCACAACATGCTGTCTTACACCATTTTGGGTACGAAGTTGGGTAGGCCTTCATAAATCTCCTGAAAAATAATATTAAACATATCAAAAAAGAAAATATCAATTTAATTTAATTTAAAAAAACTTACTTACATTTTTCACATTTTTAAATTCTTCGTATACGTCCATCGCGACAGCTACCGGATGAGCAGCAACTGTCTTCATAATCTTCTCCTGCTCATCTCCTCTGATTTTGGCATACGAGTTTATCCTCAAAGTAGAGCCAAGCTACAATCACAAAAACAACAACACCATCCATTAACCGTAGCATATGTATTTATTTTAAAAGTATATATAAGATACAGTGATTAAATAATTATATCAGATTATAAAATTCAAGAAGCATTCATATATGATAGTACCTCAGCTTTAGGGGCACAATGTCATGCCCCACCAAGTCGCAACCCAGCCAACTGAGGGGCACACCCGCCAAGGTGCACCGATGTGCCCCACCTAGGTGCGCTACGCGCGCCCGAGGAGCCCTACCCAAGTGCTCACGAGCCAACAAGGGGAAAATGAGATGCCTTGGGCATTTTAAGGCCAAAGAAGACCCATGGAGGAATCTAGAACGGCCTAAAGGGCCCCAAACATCTCCACATAAGTCTAAGGGGTTCCAGAAGGTTCCACACTCATCTAGGCTCACCCGGAGGAACCTAGAAGACCCGAGAAGGTTCCAGAAAGGGATCGAGAAGGTTCCACATCTCTGGAATATTCTAAAATACCTTAGAATATGGTAGAGGTTTTAGACCATTTAGGATATAACTAGATAAGTATAGAATTATCTAGAGATATCTAGGTGTAGAAGATATTTTGGGGGGCAAAACCGTAGCCGTTGGATCAAACAAACCCTAACCATCCATTGAAGAGGTGAGAGCATATAAATAGGGCCACCCCTCTCATTTGTAAATCACTCAAGTAGTCACTCACTTAAGCATACTTGTAAAGCTTTCTTGTAAGCTTCATTTGTTTAATACAATGTTCTTTCCTTGTAAACTCTCTTGCTTCTTGTGTTTTGCCATAGCGTTGCGCGATTAAGGCTTGCTAACATCGTGCCGAGAGTGTTAGCGCCGCACGGATTGAGCTTAAAAGAATAAGTTCGTGACAACAAGGACCCTTTACACCCACCCAAGGATAATCATGTTCGGTCTGTACAAGATTGTTCATCATCCATTCGAACGCCTTGTTAGTAAATGTGAGGTGGAGGGTTTGTGCACGCACAATCTAGTAACATTTGTGGAGACAAGTAAAGCAAATTTTCGTCATTGAATAAAATTTTTCTGGTAGTCTCCGCCACAACAACGCTGCGAAAGCCTAGCATAAAGCTGAATCATAAATTAGATTAATTAAAAAAATTTAGATTAAATTTTTTATAAATGACTTGCATAATTAAATCAAAAGTTACAAGTTTTCTCTTGATCCCGAACTGGATTCAAAACCCCTCTCTCTCCAATCAAAAGAGATTGGTTGGCCAGCGGAGATTACGATGGGGTCAAGCTGGAGTAAAAACAGAGAGAGAGGGAGAGAGAAATCAAGTAAAAGAAAGAAAATAAATCAAAATTTATTTGAAAAAAAAGATAACAAAAAGATAAATTAATAAATAAACACGGTACAACTTACAACAGTTCGTACTATTGGCTCCATCCTAAAAAGATAAATTAAAGTCCTTAATAAATGATCATTATAGTCATTGATAACATTGTTTACATGAGTTGATTTGACTGACCACATAAAAAATATTACAAGAAAAATAAAAGAAAAATTATTTGTCGACAAGATTCAATATATATATATATATATATATATATATATATGTGTGTGTGTGTGTGTGTGTGTGTGTGTACGTGCACCGGTGTATGTGTGTTTATGTACACTCAAATGAAGCACACGATGCCTATCATGCTCATTCTGTCAAAAACTAAAGAGTTCCTCACTGAAATATTAGAAGAAAGGCCCAGAATTACAAATTAACTCTCTATTGGGATCACATAACAAATATTTTAATATGATTTTCTTATACTAGAAACGACATGCTAAGAAAGGCTTGTATGATCCTTTGTGAAACAAGCCATACTCGAAAAACAATGTCACTTAAATGAAGCATAAAAATTCAACACAACCCTGCTGTGAAGTAGTGAAAAAGTAAGATATAGGCAAACAAAAGATATTATGTATGGCAATTAGAAAGTATAGTACATGGTCAGATAATTTAAAACTACCAAGACTGAGTTGGTTTACCAGATGATAAGAAGCTAAGACAACATTATGTCAGTGCACAATGCAAG
This sequence comes from Hibiscus tridactylites, assembly GCA_958450335.1. Lineage (NCBI taxonomy): Eukaryota > Viridiplantae > Streptophyta > Magnoliopsida > Malvales > Malvaceae > Hibiscus > Hibiscus tridactylites. The sequence continues at coordinate 24,298,804 of OY288287.1, forward strand.
ATATAGAGATATTCACTTAAACAACCCAGTATTTCTGGCCTACAATATTGTAATTAAGTAAAAGAGGACTGCCTAAGGGTTGGTCTTCTACCTGAACCAACTCCATTAATGTTGAAAATATGATCACCTCGTAGGAATGTACATAGTAATTTTAAGCTTTATTCCATAACTTGGTGTTCTGGTTTACAGTGCAAACCTAAAAGAATTATCAAGTGCCACCTAAATCTATGGGTTTTTGCTATTGGCCCTTTCAATTTTGTTTGCTTTGCAAGTTATATAGAAAAGAAAATTTACAGACCTCGATTTTGGGGTTCCAAAGGTGAGATGTTATGAGCTCTTGTTGCAATTGAATTTTAGACATGCTTCCTATTTTTACAGAAGAAAAGAAAAGAAAAAGAAGGATATCCTATGTCGCTCCAACTTTTTATTTTTCTTGTAGTATCTATGTTCGACACTCTGACCAACACATATTTAAACATGAGTACGAGGATATGATCCCTCCTTGGATCCTTCAAATACATGAAAAACCTGAAAAAAGAAAAAAAAAAGGGATATATCCATATTGGACACACTGTATCATACTTAAATATAATAGATATTTTTTTAAACTTCAATAGATTTACACCACTCAACTCAAATTTCTTTTTGCTCAATTTGATTCGGTAGAATTTATAATCAAGTTTGGTTGATAAAATAAGTATCATTGACTCGAATAACTCGAATTTTTTTTATTCGAGTTGAATTAACATAAACGCTATCTAAATCTGTTGGCATTCTTAACATTTTTCATATGGTCATATGCTTCTCTTTTACCTTTCAGCCGAGAATGAAGACAACCGATCTTCTAATGTCTGTTGCAACCACAAAACAAGTCGAATATGCTTCATATGCTTTTTGTGTTAGTTCAGTTTTTAAAAGGAAATTTCTAATATTTTTCATTTTCAGGCCAAGTTTTTCATCAATGTTTTAGAAGAACCAGCTAAAGTGGTAAGATTTAGGGTGGTGATTTACAAGTTCAATCGATGGTTCTTTATATATTTTTAGTTTTGATATGTCTTAAATTCAATCACAATAGAGAAAAAATTCAGGGTTGAAGTGTCTGTCTAAATATAAAGGCCTCAACTATAAGCCTATAATAAGATTCCAAGTGTGATAAGTTTCACAAAAATAAAAAAATTGTTACAAGAACAAAGTTAAGATGCTCGTATTTGACATTCATATCTAACTTCGAGTAACATAAGATAAAAACATACCTTGGTTTACTTTGGTAAGAAGTTAGCTTTCAGCCTTCTATATTCATTTTCGTCAATTTTGTTCTTTCTTTTTTCATGTATTGCCTTTATGTATTGTAGTGTTTTGGGGAATTTGGTCTTAGGCACAGGTTGCGAACTACCTTGTGCCGAATATCAGGTTGATCCCAGCAAGTGGATCGTGGAAGCCAACATATATTCGGTTCCTCACTGGTTTGAAAGCTTACTCCCAGATATATTCAGTTAAGAAATGAAGCAATTTCTCTTATATGTCATGATTTCCGAACTTGTTGGCATCAAATGGTTTAACCTCTACTGTCATAATTAGGTAATTTCCACTTATTTTTTGTGCTTTTGGCTACCCTCATGATGTAGAGACTGGCATTTGGAGCAAGACGAAACTGATATGTGCTTGAAGATTTAAAGAGGCCCAAAATAATTAAAAATAAAAAAGGCTCGAATCTTAGTAATCTTTGATCTTCAAAAAATAATATTAAATTTTTTTGGACATTTTATATAAATTAAAAAATTAAGGGTAAAGTACACAGACAGTCACTGAACTTTGGTAAAAAAAAAACAAAATGGTAACCAAACTTTCAAAAATCACAAAATGACAATTAAACTTTATGTTTTATAACAAAATGGTAACTAGACGTAAAATGCCGTTAATTGGCTGTTATAAAATTTGGTATAATAACACATTTAGTCCTTCATATTTATACATTCAATCAATTTAACCATAATTCGAACCAATTCAATAAATTTAGCTCCCGTAATTTATGCATTATTTCAATTTGGTCCTTAAAGCAAAATTCCAACATATGGTAACATAATAAATAATTACAATTAAATTTTTATAGGAACTCAAAAACTCGACTCGAATCGAAAAAATTCAAATAAAGTTTGAGTTATAAAATATGACGCGTCAACTCGAATAACTCAAAATTTTTTGACTCAACTCAATCGAACGCTCATCTCTATCTTAAGATATGACGCGTCAACTCGAATAACTCGAAATATTTGAATATTTTAAATCATTTTTTCTTTTAAATCGAATATTTTTTAAAATAGAATATTTAATATTTTCATATTTAAATCACAAAAATTATTTAATAACAACTTTAAATATTTGATTTAAAAGAAAAAAAATGATTTAAAATATCTGAATATTTAATTAAATTTTTATAGGAACTCAAAAACTCGACTCGAATCGAAAAAATTTCAAATAAAATTTGAGTTGTAAAATATGACGCGTAAACTCGTATAACTCGATATTTTTTGACTCGACTCGATCGAACGCTCACCTCTACCTTAGTATATGACGCGTCAACTCGAATAACTCGAAATATTCGAATATTTTAAATCATTTTCTTTTAAATTGAATATTTTTTAAAATAGAATATTTTATATTTTATATTTAAATCACATCGAATATTTAATAACTACTTCAAATATTGGATTTAATTTAAAAATATTCGATTTAAAAGAAAAAATTTATTTAAAATATTTGTATATTTAATTAAATTTTTATAGTAACTCAAAAACTCGACTTGAATCGAAAAAAATTCAAATAAAGTTTGAGTTGTAAAATATGACGCGTCAACTCGAATAACTCGAAATTTTTTCACTCGACTTGATCGAACGCTCACCTCTATCTTAAGATATGACGCGTCAACTCGAATAACTCGAAATATTCGAATATTTTAAACCATTTTTTTCTTTTAAATCACATAGAATATTTAATAACTACTTTAAATATTCCATTTAATTTAAAAATATTCGATTTACAAGAAAAAAATTTGATTTAAAATATTCGAATATTTAATAAATATTTAAAGTAGTTATTTAATATTAGAATATTTAAAGAAAAATATTTAAAATAGTTATTAAATATTCGAATATTTTAAATCATTTTTTCTTTTAAATCGAATATTTTTAAATTAAATTGAATATTTAAAGTAGTTATTAAATATTCAAATATTTTAAATCATTTCTTCTTTTAAATCAGATATTTTTAAATTAAATTGAATATTTAAAGTAGTTATTAAATATTCGATGTGATTTAAATATGAAAATATTAAATATTCTATTTCAAAAAATATTCAATTTAAAAGGAAAAATGATTTAAAATATTTGAATATTTCGAGTTATTCGAGTTGACGTGTCATAACTTAAGATAGAGATGAGCGTTCGATCGAGTCGAGTAAAAAAATTGAGTTATTCGAGTTGACACGTCATATTTTACAGCTCAAACTTTATTTGAAATATTTTGATTCGAATCGAGTTGAGTTTTCGAGTTCCTATAAAAATTTAATTGTAATTATTTATCATGTTACCATACTTTGGAATTTGGCGTTAAGGACCAAATTGAAAGAATGTGTAAATAACGAGGGCTAAATTTAGTGAATTGTTTCGAATTAGGACTAAATTGATTGAATGTATAAATATGAAGGACTAAATGTGTTATTATACCAAATTTTATAACAGTCACTTAACGGCATTTAACGTCTAGTTACCATTTTGTTATAAAACATAAAGTTTAATTGCCATTTTGTGATTTTTGAAAGTTTGGTTACCATTTTGTTTTTTCTACCAAAGTTCAGTGACCATTTGTGTACTTTACCAAAAAATTAAACACTAACCTTGTGGCAGGGCATGATTACAAGATATCTATCCAATAATTAAAAATGAAAAAGACCCGAAACTTAGTAATATTTGAGCTTTAGAAAAAAAACCTTCAAAATAATTTTGGACATTTTATATAAATTAAAAAATTAAACACTAACCTTGTAGCAGGGCATGATTATGAGATGTCGATCCACGGCTAGAACTGCATAACTCTTGATAAAAAGATATTACAGATTCAGATCCGTCGCATATAGCATAGCCGCATAATAACTGCGTGCACCAGATCCGTCGCAGATAGCACAACATCATTATAACTACGGCTGCACCAGATCCGTTCCGAGTAACACCGTTGAATAAAACTATCGCTTACCAGATCCATTGTAAACTACACACTAGATAATTACCATCACTTCGTAGCACCAGATCTATGTTAAGAGAAAGATAGCGTAAATTACGCCAAGACAAAAACACAGGTTCCCTTAGGTTGAGATAAAATCCAACGGCCGCCGTGAATAGACGCCGATGAAGGGAGATTAGGAACCGAAACACCTATCACTTACCATATCCATTGTAAAATATACACTAGATAAGTACTTCAAACTCTTGTGGGCGGTATAAACTGTGCACTTCTCACCATAAAGGTGGTGTCTCCAAAACTTCAAAGCAAACACTACTACGGCTAACTCTATATCATGGGTGGGATAGTTCTTCTCGTGAACCTTCAACTGTCTTGAAGTATAAGCTACAACCTTAGCTTCTTGCGTAAGCACACAACCTAAACCTACATACGATGCATCACTGTAAATCACAAACTCTTTTCTCGGTTCATGCTAAATAAAAATAGGAGCTTCGGTCAAAGCTTTCTTCAACTTCTCAAACGCTTGTTGTCTTGTATCTGACCACTCATACGAAACATTCTTCTGAAGCAATTTAGTTAAAGGTGTCGCAATCTTTGAAAATCCCTTAACAAACCTTCGGTAGTATCCCGCCAAACCTAGGAAACTACGGATTTCGGTCATCGACTTTGGTTGCTTCCAATTCACTATGGCTTCTATCTTCTTGGAGTCCACACTAATCCCATTGGCCGAGATCACGTGACCTAGGAAAACTACCTCCCTAATCCAAAACTCGCATTTACTGAACTTGACATACAACTGATTCTCAAGCAAAGTCTGAAGCACTAGCTGAAAATGCTCATCATGCTCTTCCTCGGTCCTAGAGCACACTAAGATATCATCTATGAACACTACCACAAACATGTCCAAAAATACGTGGAACACTCGGTTCATCATATCCATGAAGGCAGCTGGAGCATTAGTCAAATCGAAAGGCATTACCAAGAACTCATAGTGCCCATAACGTGTACGGAAAGTGGTCTTTGGTATGTCCCCATCTTTCGCCTTCAACTGATAGTAACCAGATCTCAAATCAATCTTTGGAAACACTGAAGCACCTCTCAACTGATCAAGCAAGTCATCTATCCGAGGCAAAGGGTACTTGTTCTTCATTGTTACCTTATTCAACTGCCTATAGTCTATACATATCCTCATAATGCCGTCATTTTTCTTCACAAACAAGACCGGAGCACCCCACAAAGAAATAATAGGCCTAATGAAACCTCTATCTGACAATTCCTGAAGATGTGTCTTCAACTCTTTCAACTCTTTCGGTGCCATTCTATACAGAGCAATAGACACGGGTGCAGAATCTGAATACGTCTCAATAGCAAACTCAACTTCCCTATCTGGAGGCAAACCCGACAACTTTTCCGGAAAAACACTCGAAAAATCACAAATTGTTCTGATGTCTTGCGGTCTAACCTCACTCATATTCGGATTCATCACATAATTCAAGTAAGCCTGACAACCTGAATCCATCAACCTCTACGCTTCCAAAGCAGAAACAACATTAGACAAGAACTTAAATGTTCTCGCCCACCACTACAACTTCAAAATCATCCGTAAGCCTCAAAGAGACGCTCTTGGTCTCAAAGTCTACCCTAGCTCTATGCTCTACGAGCCAATCCATGTCCAAAATCACAGCAAAACCATAGAGCGATAACTCCATCATGTCGACCGAAAACACGTGGCCCTGAACTATCAAGGGACACCTCCTATACATCTTTCTAACTACCACGGTATTACCGAAAGAACTAGTAACATTTACAACTACCTCTAACCACTCATACGGTAGACCTAGGGACCTTGCATGTTCACCCAAAATATACGAATGTGTCGACCCCAAATCTATCAAAGAAAGCAAAGTCAAAGACTGTAACGAGAAATTACCTACAATGTCATCTGTGTCATTCCCAGCCTCTCACTGTGCATACACCCTAGCCGGTCCTCCACCCTCGGCTGAACTGCCACCACATGAGCTAAGTTTCTTTGACCATCGTTCATCGGCTGAAAGTTACCACGACCGCGCCCACGGCCTCTCTGATGCTCAAAACCCCTAGCTGGAGTCGGTCCGCACCTAGCCGAGTGTGAACAGTTTCGTCTCAAATGATCTCGGGAACCACAGTTCCACATACCCCAAAGGTACCCATACACTCGCTCTAATGGCGTCTCCCGCATATATTGCACTCAAGAGTGTGAACAACAGCTCCTTGGCTCTGATGGCCCCGTCCATGGTTACCGCCCTTATGCCTAGAATCGGGCTGATACCTCCTATCTCTATGCCTCTTGGCATAATCTCTGTCCCAATCCGCATGTCTCTTCCCGGAATCGGACCCACTAGCACGAGCACTCGAGCCTAAGTTCTGCTCAATATCCTTGGCCCTAGAGACCAAAACATCAAACTCGGTGTAGTCAGAGGCAAGCATATAAGTCTTCACATCTCTATTCAAACCATAACGGAAATGCTCACACTGTTCCCTCTCATTGGGAACCAACTTGGGAGCATACTGACTCAACCTCACAAACTGAACCTCGTACTCGGACACCGTCTTGCTACCCTGAACCAAGGGCATAAACTTTTTCTTCTTCTCATCCTGATATCGGACTCCGAGATACTTCTTCTTAAAAGTTGTTATGAAGAACTCCCAAGTGACATCCGCCTCTGTCATACCCGAAGTAACGATAGTCCACCAAGCATATGCATCTTCCTGAAGCAAGGAGACAACACAACCCAACTTACGAGTGTCTGAGCACTCTATCTGGCCTAAGATGCGTGTAGTACTCTCGAGCCAAGCCTCTGAACCCTCAGGAGTCAAACCATAGAACTCGAATCCACCCAAGCTACGAAGTCTCTCAAGGGGTAAACCAGTCTCCGCACCATGAGGTGGTGCTGTAGCATGCATACCGGCCAAAACTGTCTAAAAAGCCCCGACTATAGTCTGAATCAAATGAGTCATGTCCGCACCTGCCGGACCATGACCCACCTGAGCTCCATTACCCCCAACATTTGCACCAGCCTGAGGCACATTACCTTCGCCACCCATCTCATTACGATCGGGAGCAGGAGGAACAGGATGCACATCCCCGGGTGCCTAGTCACCCGCTCTAGGCCGTCCTCTCAGTCTTACCATAACGAGATAGAATCTAAACAATAAACACATCACAGACAAGAAAACATTAGGTTAGCAAGGGCAAAGACCCAAGTTCTCGAGCTCTTTAAACCAAAACCATTTTCCAATAAGAACACCTAGCAATGAAAACACTTGACTATACTTCAACCAACTACAAGAACCATAAAGCATGCTTTCATACACCGTGCAATAGCAACCAATCCAAACAAGCCAACTTACCTGACTTACCTTCATGGGAGACCTCGTAACCGAGGCTCTGATACCACCAAATGTAACCCCCTCATCCCGGCCTAGCCAATAGACCGGTCCGAACGGGTTACACGGGGAAAACTGAAGCGAAACCTGCTAAGGCCTCACTCCGGTTAGCAACCCTATTTTTTGGGAGAAGATGACACTTTTTCAAACTCTTTTTCTTTATTTTATTTAACTAAAAATTCCCATATTCAAATCTCATTAATGACAGTTTTTTAATTAATGGGAATTTTTTTATAAAATCATCATTTTAATTTGAATTTAACCCGAAACTAATCCTAGATCAAAACCGACAAACTCCCGGACCCTAAACCAGGGCGTTACAGGTTCGATTTTTATAACATAATATTACATGAATTTAGAAAAGAAAAAACAAATTCTAATAATCCCTATTGGCTACTTTTCTCTGAAATTCCTCTTGGTCTTGATTCATATGCGCCTCTGACATTTTTTGTTTTGTTTTCTTGCATGTGGGTGATCGGCGAGGAGGAGGGGACCAATGGAGTGTCGTGGCGAGAAGCTGGGATACAGAGAGTTGGGCGTGTGGCACACGTACGCGTGGAGAAGTCGAAGAGTCGCACGTGCGGTACATGGGAGTCACTCGCGCGCGCTGAGCAGTTTGATCAACTCCAGATCCGACGAATGAGATTATGCGACTCAAGATCAAAGGCAGAGCAGCTAGGGCTTCCTTTGTTTGGGCGTTCTAGACCGTCAAATCTCGCCAGTTCTGACGATTGGAGTGTAGATGCGCCAAAAGAAAAAAGGATTAAGGTTTCTGTAATTAGGTTTTTCAGTATTGGGCCCAAAACGGGGTAAAGATGTTGTAATGTTTTTGGACTTTTGTATTTTGAACTAATAAACTAGGCTTTTATTTATTTAATTTAATATCTTTTTTGGTTTTTCAGATTTATCTTGTAATAATAATAATAATAATAATAATAATAATAATAATAATAATAATAATAATTAAGTAAGATAAGTAATAAAATAAAAATAGGTGATCAATCCGGACAAAAAATCAGTGATTACAAAGGTTTGCTAATATTGAGTTTCTGTGTTTATCTAAAGTGTCTTTTGGGTTGAGTTTGGCATTTCAACTCCTAAACATAGCTAGATATGAAAAATACTTAAAATCTCATGTTCTGGTTTTAAATGGTTCTAGAAACTGGATGTTTGAGTTTATGTTTTGCACCTTGTTTGAGTTTTGTAGTGTTTCATTTTCAATACAAACTGGATGCTACAATTGACATCCCCTATTATGGGTTTAAATGGTTCTAGAAACTGGATGTTTGAGTTTGGTCTTGTTTGGCAATTAGCGGATAGCTGATAGCATATTATATTATTCCCTCCGTCCCATAATTTTCGTCCCCTATTGACTTTTTTTGTTAATTTTTTTCAACTTTGACTTATAATTATTTAAAATATATCATTGATAAAAATATGAAAAAAAATATATTTTAAAAACCTCTAATCGAGTAGTTTTCAAATATATATTTTATAAAAATTAATTATTGAAAATATTCAAGATAATAATAATCAAAGTTTAAAAATTTTGACTTTCAAAAAGTCAATAAGAGACATTTTTATGGGACAGAGGGAGTAGCGGATATCTGTTTACATTAGCTAATTTGACTAGCGTGTTATATTAGTTGATTGTTTAAAAGTGTTTGGTAAAATTAACTGATAGCTGGTAGCTGTTTGATTATTTAAACAAACAAAATGACATATAAAGACATGATTATATTCGATATTTATTTTAGTTATCAATATTTTGTATCTATTAATATTAATTAGATTATAAAAAAATAATTTTTAATATAACATTATTAAGCATATTTGAAGGATCTATATATTAATTTATTATTTATATAATTATTTTTATTACAATTTATTTCATTATTAAATTTCAATACATATATAAATGTGTGAGAATAAAAAGAAAAAAAAACAAAAAGAGATTAGCTTACAAATGTCACAATGTAAATACGCGAGGTTGAAGAATTAAAATAGAATGGTTAAATTTAGGTTATTTGGAAATTTTTGGTAATTGTCAAGGGTAAAAAGGTCTTTATAACTCTTATATCAAAACCTCTAATTTAAAAAGCTCGTATTAGCAGTTTTTTCAAAATTAGAAGTTTCATCTCAATCCGCTCTTTACCAAACATTCAAGTTAGCGGATTTGACCGGTCAAACCTCTAATTTTAGCTCAAACCTCTCTTTACCAAACATAGTCTTTATTTTTTGTACCTTGTTTGAGTTTTGCAGAGTTTTCTTCTAAATAAAAATTGTATGTTATAATTGATATCCCCTGTTCTGGGTTTAAATGGTTCTAGAAACTTGATCGTAAAGATGATCGTTTATATTTTGTAATGATAAAAACTAACCAACAACAAATGGGAAATTATGTTTTTATATATAAAAAAAATACAAATGAAAAATATAACTAATAAAGGAACCAATATCATCTCTTGTGCTGCATGTTTGGTATAATATTTATTTCCGTGATTTTAGTCAACTTTAATTCAAGAAGATTTCTATTATGATATCAGAGAAAAATTATTGCATGGTCCCGGACCACCACGTCATCTATCGTCTTTTCCACTAAAAATTAGCCATGTAATTTCCATGTGATTTTTTCAAAGATGAATCTTCATCTTTTTAAGCCATATAAATAGGGAGTGAGTGGTTACATAGTGACATGTAAAAAAAATTACATGGCTGATTTTTAGTGGATGGGGACTATGGATGACGTGGTGGTCCGGGACCATATAATAATTTCTCCTGCTTAAGCTTAAGTAAAATCTCCTTAAACGCTATAATTGTATTCCAACTCATATCTTCTAACATGGAATGGGACCTTTCTTTTCCCTATTCAATGCCGGCTTTCTTTACTTGTTCTCAATCACAATGTTGACCAGATTCCTTTTGGTTTTGGCCTAAAAATAAACCCAGCTCTGCTCTCCACCATTCCACACAATCATAAGCAAATACAACCATTTGAGTTTGAGACATCCATACTTTTTCTTTCAGCTCTCATTTCTTAAGATCCCTACCTCAGAATGAACCCAAGATTCTTCCTTGCAGTTGCACTCATGTTTGCCATGGCTGCTGCTTTGGCCCAAGCACAGGGCACTCGACTCGGGTTCTATGCACGAACATACCCTCGAGTTGAATCCATTGTTAGGTCTACGGTACAGTCCCATTTCCTTTCTAACCCAGCCATTGCACCCGGTTTGCTGAGGATGCACTTCCACGACTGCTTCTTCCAAGGATGCGACGCCTCTATTCTCATCGATGGCCCCAACTCTGAGAAAACCGCCCCTCCTAACCGGTTGTTGAGAGGCTACGAGGTTATCGACGATGCCAAAACTCAGCTCGAAGCTGCATGCCCCGGCGTCGTCTCCTGCGCAGATATTCTTACTCCGTCTTTCTGGTAAACAACATTTCTTAATTTTTCTTAATCATATAGGAGTAATATATATTGAATGGGACGTGGGCTGACATACGAATATAAAATGCAGACGAGAGGAATAAACTGGCAGGTGCCCACAGGACGCAGAGATGGGAGGGTTTCATTGGCATCCGATGCTTCCAATCTGCCCGGATTTAGAGAGTCCATTGATTCTCAAAAGCAAAAGTTTGCAGCCTTTGGTCTCAACACTCAAGATCTCGTTGCCCTTGTTGGTATGCTATTTTCCATTACTGTTCTTATGGAATTTATGTTTCTTCTGGTTGGCTTAACCTTTATCTGTTTGCATTGCAGGACATACCATAGGAACATCAGCTTGCCAGTTATTTAGCTACAGATTATACAACTTCACCAACGGTGGTCCCGACCCCACTATCAACCCGGCATTCCTGCCTCAACTCCAAGCACTCTGTCCACAAAACGGTGACGGCTCAAGGCGTGTTGACTTAGACACTGGTAGCGGAAACAGGTTCGACGTGTCGTTCTTCGCCAACTTGAGGAATGGTCGGGGAATACTGGAGTCCGATCAGAAACTGTGGACCGATGCCTCCACCAGAACTTTTGTGCAGCGTTTCTTGGGAGAGAGAGGCATGCGGCCATTGAACTTTAACGTGGAGTTCGCAAGGTCCATGGTGAAGATGAGTAACATTGGTGTGAAGACGGGCACCAATGGTGAAATTCGAAGAATTTGCTCCGCCATCAACTGATTCATATAGTTTAAAGAGAATGATGGTTGTAATGTTTGCTTAATTAGCGTAAGCTAATAAATTCTTTTGTTTTTAAAATTATTGTAGATGGGGTTAAAGATATTTTTAAACAAGATAGGATCTATATTTTGTATAATTGTACCATTATATATTTTAATGAAATTAATATATTTAAAATTTGCCCCATAACTATTTTCGTTGCACTAAAAGATTCTTAAACTAGTTGGTACTTGGTAGATTGACTTATTTGACAAGGATTTGCTTCGTCGTTGTTTCTTGCATGCATATGTCTACAAACGTTGACTATAATCTATAAGAAATAATTAACACAAATTTTTGCCAACATGGAATGGAGCCAAGGACCTCAAAAGTAAAACTTTTTTTCTTCATATTTTGTTTATACGTTATAAATTAAGATAAGAGAACTACATCGACGAGATCTGAACATTAACAAAAGACTATAATCAGGACGGAATTAGAAAATATAAATTGAGGTATTAAAATTTTAGATAATAATTCATATTTTATTAAAAACTACTGGAGTCAAATACTTATTGTTTGTTTCTTTTAAAAATCTCAATATTTTTAAATCTGTATTAATTTTTTTTAAAATGGTGTAAATTATTGTTTTATATATTTATAGAAAATTACAATGCTTTGCGAGAAAAAAATGGATATATTTATACTATAATTTGTATAAACAATGAATAACAGTTCCAAGTTCCAACCCTAATGTCAAATATAATTATTGCATTTATCACATTATTTATATATATCTAATTTTTTTTCGAGAAGCTATTCAATGAAGGTGCGACGAGGGCGTCGCGAGCTTAAATGGGTTAGAATGTCACAACCCGCCAACATTCACTAAGGTTAACTTAACTTTTTTGGGCGATGTTAAGGCAATAATGCACCAAGAAAGCTTCTAGAATGGCATACATTCATCTTAAAAGAATGTCATAACATTCTAGAAGGTTTCAAGAGGCTCTACCAAAGTCTAGACACTCCAGAAGGCCTTAGAAAACCTTGAAAGTCACTGGAACTCTCTAGAACTTTTTAAATACTTAGAGATATATAGATCTTTGTAAAGTTATCTACAATTCTCTACACTTGTAAATATCTCCTAGTTACTATGATGATTTAGAATCATCCATTAATAAGGTGGAGGCCTATAAATAGGTACCCTTCATTTGCAAATCGTCCAAGAATCTAAAAATTACTAAGCTTTGTAAAACTCTATCAAAGCTTAATACAAAGTTCTTTTAACTTTCCTTTTAAAGTCTTTCTTGCCTTGTGAATTAAGGCTTTTTAGCAATGTTTGGGAGTGCTAACGTCGCACAGATAGCCTAGAGAAGTTTAGTTTGTGACACTACGCTAGGAATTGATGAAATGCAATTAGGTAGATGGATTACTGCGATAATTGAATGTGGTGTTGAAGAGTTGAATCTCATTTTTTGTGCTTCACCTGTACCGGCGGTGAGACTTCATGATCGTTTATTTTCTTGTGAAACACTAGTTTCTCTGAAACTATATGATAATGCTATCATCAACGTACCTACAAACGTCTATTTCCCAAGACTAAGGACTCTTCAACTAGAGAGACTAGTCTATGCGAATAAAGGATGTTTGAAGAGGCTAATATTTAATTGTCCAATTTTAGAGGAGTTGATAATTGCGAGCACTTCGAAATACGAAATTATTGTTCTGGACAACAATCCATTGGACATAAACGTGCCTTAGTTGAAGAGACTTGTTGTAAAGAGGGCTACTAGTTATGCAATTGATGCTTACGAGTTACATGTCGACGCGCCTCTGCTAGATAGGATTGAACTGTTCGATGAAAATATTTCAAATTTTTAGTTACAAGATTTATCCAACATGAGGGAAGCAATCATTGATGTCGTTGTTGTTCCTTGCCCTGATGACGATGATGCCAATGGAAGTTTATATCAATGACGTTTTCGAAAACTACTTAGTGTCCACTCGCCTTTTACAAGAAATTGAATTTTGAGGGAGATTTTTTTGAAAATTCGTATTTTGAAAACAATGACTTGGAGTCGTCACCGGCTACTTAGGTAGGTTGGACACCATAAAAACAAAATCAGAGATTCATTTTGAAAAGGGTTCGAGAGTTGTTACGTGTGGGGAAGAATTAACACCCCTATCACACTCGAAAATTAGTACCAAAATATTTGTTGCTTTTAATTAATAGAAATTGTTGAAATTTGAATTGAATTAAGTGTTATTAATTGAAAATTGACTTTAATTGAATGAGCTTTATCAAATTGGTGGGTTCAAATTAATTAGACATTTAATTAATAAGGATGGCGATACATCAAACCATAGATTAAACCGATATCGAATAAGCCCGACTGTCGTGTTAATTTATGGCTCGACTTTCATACGTCACCTTTATGCATGATGTAAACATTTAAGTATGATGTTATGATCTATCAACTTTTAATTAATGTTTGCCTTCGAACGATAACAATTAATTCAAATATTTGATCAACATCCATTGAGTTAGGATTGTTACAACACAAATATCGAAATTAATGAATACCTCATCTTTAGTGTTTAAGTTAATTAATTAACATGTCAAAATATTAAAGGTCGTATGGATGACAATTATAAATGCATGTCACATAAGAGCTTAAAACAAACACACAAAAGCTCACTAAAGTCCTAACTTAAAAAGGCCCAAATTATGGAAAATCCAATTAGGGATCTAATTATTAATTATGTGAGTCTAATATTAATCCTAAATTAATTAAACCCCCAAAACTAGAAAATCCTAATAAGTTGTGAATTATCTTGTAACATGATAATTAATTTAATCAATTTTAAACTAGTATTCCAATGAGCTAAGGATACTATTTAAAACGAATCAAATTAATTAATCATGATTTTAATTTAAGTGTTCGTCTAAATCCAATGCCAATTTTATACTAAAGGGTGATTAAGAAGTGTTCAACTAATTTAATGGATTTAACATTTTTTCCAATAAGTCAAGGATAAATTTAACTTCACTAAACTAATTCGAACCTCAGTTCTAACTACGACTCTAAAAGCTTACCCTAAAATTAATTTAATTAATTTAAAGATTATGCCCTTATGAGACCACCGCACACTTTAAATCAATTAAATTAACTAACCCTAAACTAACCTAAAAAGCTTAATCTTAAGGAATCCAAAAACAAACACATTATAACCATATATTAAAATATATACATATTTAAACCATAGGTTATGTAATATAAAAAACATACACTCTCTTCGTCTCACTAATTGTGTCACTTTTCCATTTAAAAAATGTTTCAGTCAAAATGTCAGTTTGAAAAACTCAACTAACTTTTTAACACAAATTTATTTTTCTATTATTTTTGTAGTTTTCCAACAAAAATAAAAGTTAATTTTTAAGGGTAAACTTGTTATTTAAATTATTTTACACCATACAATTTTTTCTTCCTAAAACTCCATGAAGAGTCAACATGTGACACAATTAGTGGGACATGGGGAATATTTAAATACCATGTAAAAACTATACGTTATATGCTATATAAAGATCATATATTATATAGAAAAACATATATTATGTATATTATATAAAAACATATATTATATGCTATATTATATACTATATAAAAATCATTATTATATATTAACCATATATTATGTATGTAAAACTATATATTATATTTATATAAAAACTATATGCTAGGTAAAAAACATATATTTTATGTAATAACTATATATAAAACACACATTATTTACTTATTATATATTAACATCAACTAAATCTAAAAGATCTATCATATTAAAGCAAGAACAATTATATCAATCAAATAAAATGCTGGAAAATAAAAATGCATGATATAAGAATAATAAGGGTTTTAACGCTGGAAATATGACCGAATTGACAGAAAATAAACTTTGAGGGTCGAATTAAAAGACAAGGCAGATTTGATTAAAAATAGGAAGAGATTGATATGAAAAGTGAATATACCTCTGAAAACTCGAGGTTTTTCTTTTTCTTTTCTCCAATGATTCTCGTCTCAACTTAGGGTTTACAATGTTTGGGTTCTGTAACCCCCTCGTCCCGGCCTAGCCAACAGACCGGTCCGAACGGGTTACACGGAAAAAACCGAAGCAAAACCCGCTAAGGCTTCATTCCGGTTAGCAACCCTATTTTTTGGAGAAGATGACACTTTTTCAAACTCCTTTTCTTTATTTTATTTAACTAAAAATTCACATCTTCAAATCTCATTAATGACATTTTTGTAATTAATGGTAATTTTTTTTATATAAAATCATCATTTTAATTTGAATTTAACCCGAAACTAATCCTAGATCAAAATCGACAAACTCCCGGGCCCTAAACCGGGGCGTTACAACTCTCTCCCACTTAAGGAATTTCGTCCCTGAAATTACTTGACGGAAAAAAGATACGGAAACTGTCTTTCCATGTCTTCCTTCCTCTCCCAAGTAGCCTCTTCCACACCTCGGTGTCTCCACAAAACCTTTACTAACTCGATAGACCTCCCACGCAATACTTTCTTGTCCGTAGCAAGAATCTCAATCGGCTCTTCATCATATGACAAGTCGGGGTTCAACTCAATTTCTTCCACTAACATTACGTGAGACGGATCCGATCTATACTTCCGAAGCATAGAAACGTGGAACACATCGTGAATCTTCTCTAACTCGGTCGGGAGTCTCAATCTATGCGCAACGGGACCGGTCTTCTCAACTACCTCGTAAGGACCAATGAATCTCGGACTCAACTTACCTTTCCTACCAAACCTCATCACATTCTTTCAAGGCGAGGCTTTCAAAAACACTTTTTCGCCTACGACATACTCTATCTCCTTTCTCTTCAAATCGGCATACGACTTCTGTCGGTCTGAAGCTGCCTTCAAGCGATCACATATCAGTTTTACCTTCTCGGTAGTGCCCTTAAGCAAGTCGGGCATAAGTACAAGCTTCTGTCCGGCCTCGACCCAACAAATAGGTGTTCTACACCTCCTACCATACAGAGCTTCATACGGTGCCATCTAAATACTAGCCTGATAACTATTGTTGTACGCTAACTCTACTAACGGTAGGTGTTTTTGCCAAGAACCCTGAAAGTCGATAATACAACACCTCAACATGTCTTCCAACACCTGAATATCTCTCTCCGACTGACCATCTGACCGCAGGTGATACGAAGTACTGAAGTTCAACCAAATACTCAAACTGGAAAACATAGCCCTCAACTCAACAGCTACCTTCCTACTCAAGGCATCCGCTACAACATTAGCTTTACCCGGGTGATACTCAATCGTCAAATCATAATCCTTGAGCAACTCCACCCAACGTCGCTGCCTAAGATTCAACTCCTTCTGAGACATCAGATACTTCAAACTCTTGTGATCCGTGTACACAGTACACTTCTCACCATACAGGTAACGTCTCCAGATTTTCAAAGCAAAAACCACTGCAGCCAACTCAATGTCATGCGTAGGATAATTGCGCTCATGCACCTTCAACTGCCGCGACGCATAAGCCACCACCTTACCCTCTTGCATCAACACACATCCCAAACCAACATAAGACGCATCACTATACACCACAAACTCTTTCCCTGATTCAGGTTGAACCAAGATAGGAGCTTGCGTTAAAGCTGCCTTAAGCTTCTCAAAAGCCTGTTGTCTCGCTTCCGTCCACTCATACTTAACATCCTTCTGCAACAACTTCGTCAAAGGTGCAACAATCTTTGAAAACCCATCCACGAATCTCCGGTAATATCCTGCCAAACCAAGGAAACTACGGACTTCATGAACAGACTTAGGAACCTTCCAATTCATCACTGCCTCAATCTTCTGAGGATCAACACGAATCCCTTCAGCAGAAACCACATGACCAAGAAACACCACTTCTCTTAGCCAGAACTCACACTTGCTCAGCTTGGCATAAAGCTGATTCTCCAACAAAGCTTGCAACACAATTCTCAAATGCTTTTCATGCTCCTCCTCAGTACGCGAGTACACGAGGATATCATCAATGAACACCGCAACAAACTTATCCAGGTATTCATGAAATACCCGATTCATCATGTCCATGAAAGCTGCAGGAGCATTTGTCAAACCAAACGGCATCACAAGGAACTCATAATGCCCATATGTTGAGTGTGTAAAAGTTCTATTATTTACACCCTTGTTAACCCATATTTCTGCTACATTCAAGCATCATTGCATTGCATTTAGGTTAGTTTACAGCAAAACATCACAAATGGATTAAAGGCACGGATTCTACTAAAAGATGGCTTATTTTGCAGGTAGCTGCCATAGTTGACAAAGAAGGCAGGCGCAGGGCAGAGAAGCAGAAGAGCTGAACTGGACTAGCAGACGAGGAGGACGAAGCTGCCATGGACCTGTCGTGACAGTAAGGTGACAACAGCTTTATGAAGAGGAAAAGTAAAGTGGACCTCGATAGATAGAGAAAAATCTGCTCGTCTGTCGTGTGAAAGCCAAATATTTTTCCAAGCCCCGGATCAAAAGATATGTCAAGCCAAAGCTCAAGGAGAGGAATTCCCTAGAAACAAGGATGGCGGCTGCAAAGTAGGATACTTAGAGATTAAGTCTTTATTAGAATCTTACTTTTAATTAAAGTGTTAATCCTTGTTAACTTAGAATACTTGAGCCCAAAGCTTATATAAGGGCATAGGTTTTAACCTAGAAAAATATCCCTCATCTTACCCCATAACCGATAACCTAAACCCCTCTGTCGTTTACCCGTCACCGACATGTTCTAAATTCCCCCTAGGGCCACGGGTTGTTTTGTAAAGTAGTTGCAAGGGTTGTTTTGTTTTAGGATTTTCCAAGTTCAATAAAATAAACTTCAAGTTCTCTTATTTTGGTTATTAACATCTTGCAAGAGCATCGGGAGAGCATTGTGAGGTTATTTATTTACTTAGCATCGGGAGAGTTAAGTATACGAAAGAAATAAGAGCGAGTTCTCTAGTTTATAGTTGAACTATCTTGTGCCTAGGAATAGGGCAAGGTTAAGTGGCTAAAGAAGAATCCATACACATAGGTGTTCATCCTTCGATTCACGCCGGGAGGTATCATCAAAGACGTGATCATCGACAGACTTGGACCTAGGGATAGGCCAAGGCAGATCTGGGATTCTTGCCAAACTTGAAGTACGGAGTTGGTGTGTCTGCTGCCGCGACAGCCAACGGACAACCGCCGCGACAGGTGCTGCCGCGACGGGCACGACGACAGAACTGGAGTTCCTAAGCAATCCAATACCTACACTACTGAGCAATTCAATACCAGCCTGTTTTCTCTATCTTGATATCTCAATTCCTTTATTTGCATTTTTACTTTATTATTCTCTTGACAACTTTCAAATATTTCTTTTACTTTCTTGCAGTAAACCAAGGTGAAGCTATTAGCCCAATCCCTGTGGAGACGATATCCGATACTTCATATCACTTACTACTTGCGTCGTGTACACTTGCACTATAATTGCGATAGACTCTTTTACACGCAACAAGTTTTTGGCGCCGTTGCCGGGGATTGGCAACAAAACTACATCTTTCTTTTATTGCACTTTTCGTTTTTATTTTTTCTTTTTCTTTTTGTTTTCGTTTTAATTTTTATTTTTCTTTAATTTTTCTTTTGTGCTTTCAACTCTCGCTTTTCACAAGGTTTTCTTGTTTATGCGCAGATCTAAAAGAGGTGAAGATCCTGAGTATCCATTAGATCCAGAAATCGAACGTTCCTTCAGTCTCAAGAAGCAACTTCGCCGACTTTTAGACAGAAACGAATACCTCGAGGAATAGCTAGAGAAAATGGGCCATAACCAACCTGCTGGCGGTGGCATACCACCCCTTGGCGATAACCACCCGCATGTCGGTGACCCGCCTAGGGCAGATGGACGACGATCGTGTCGAGACTACATGCTGAATGATCATGTAGAGCTGGAGACCACGCTGCCGGATATTGATGTTGATAACTTCGAGCTTAAACCTGTCATGTTTAGTATGATCAACAATGCCGGGTAGTTTAGTGGTGTCGTGACAGAAGATGCTAGGGAGCATCTCAAAACGTTCCAGGAGATCTGTGGTTCGTTTAGACTGCCAGGAGTTAGTCCGGAGATACTGAGGCTTCGGTTATTCCCCCATTCATTGAGGAACAGAGCTAAAACTTGGTGGAATAAACTTACACCGGGTTCAATCGTAACTTGGGCAGATTTATCTCGTGAATTTTTATCTCGTTTTAATCTTCGCATTTATCTGAGCGATTACGTAATGAAATTGCTACTTTTCAACAGGAAGATGACGAGCCAATGCACGAGGCCTGGGACAGATTTACTACTCTTCTTCGGAACTGTCCAATGCATGGATTTCCCGTCTTGAATCAGGTAACTAAGTTCTATAATGCTGCTAACTTACAAACTCGCATTCGGATTGATTCTGCAGCAAATGGATTATTATTGGATAAAGATCCAGATGAGGCATTGCAAGTTTTGAAAAACCTGGCCAAGAATGAGGAGCAGTTTCCGACTGCAAGAAGAGGGGGTAAACGGGTACTTGCTGTCAAGGACTATGAGGCCGACAACACTATGAAATCTCAGGTAGCATTCCTTACTAAAGCAATGAAACGGTTATTGAATGAAGATGAATTACAAGGATTTGCTATCGAGGAAGTTTGTACTATCTGTGAGGGAAATCATAGTAGGGATGAGTGCCCAATACAAATAGAATAGGGAAAATATGTTGGAAATTACAAGCCGAACTACAATTCCAACAATTATAATCCCAATTGGAGGAAGGATCCCAAATTTTCCTGGAGTAATCCTAACAATGCCCTGAATCCGCAAGCACATAATCAGAATCAGGGAGGACCTAGATTGCTGACGCTACAGCAATTGCCGCCGCAACTGCCGCAGCACCTGCCGCCGCACCAGCAACAGCAGCCACCACCTGCCACGAGTAGTATATTGGAGCAGACTCTGGCCACCTTTATGTCTCAGACCGGTACGTATATGGAGAATATGAATCAGTTTGTCAAGAAGACGGAAACCTTTATGGATAAAACCGAGATGAGAATGACAAATCATGAAGCTACCTTGAAATCTCTAGAGACACAAATGGGTCAGGTTTCTCAACATATTAAGCCGAGGCAGAATGGAGGATTCCCTAGCAATACTGAAAATGCTAGACCGCCCCCACATGAGCAATGTAAGGCAATTACTACTAGGAGTGGGAAGAAACTACCAGGGCCGGAAAAAGAAGCTGAAACAGAAAAGGAACCTGCTTTGGATAAACCTGCCGAGGAAGCTGCCCCGACAGGTGATAAACAGACTGCTGCCGATGAGCCTGTCACGACAGCAGAAGCGACAGAGGAGAAAAAGATGATTATCGTCCTCAGATTCGCATGCAGTGGGAAGGACGTATTGCTGATTATCGTCCTCCACCACCTTTTCCTCAACGGATACAGCAAGCTAAGCATGAATCTCAACTTAAAAAAATTTATGATATTTTTAAGCAGGTTCATATTAATATTCCGTTGTTAGATGCTGTTAGGGAGATGCCCGGTTATGCTAAATTTCTCAAGGATGTTATGTCAAAAAAATCTAAACTTGGGGAATTTGAAACGGTAAAGATGACAGAAGGTTGCATGAGTATTCTTCATCGGCAGCCGCCCCAGAAAAAGAAGGATCCGGGGAGCTTCATCATACCTTGTGTAATCGGCAACAAATTTGTGGGTAAGGCACTTTGTGATCTTGGTGCCAGTGTTAATCTAATGCCCAAATCTGTTTTTCAGAAACTAGGTATTGGCAAGGCGCGGCCCACGACAGTAACTCTGCAGCTGGCCGACCGCTCTTACGTTCATCCCGAGGGAAAATTGAAGATATTCTGGTAAGAGTGGATAAGCTTATTTTTCCTGCTGACTTTCTTATCTTAGATTGTGAGGCAGACGAAAACGCACCAGTCATCCTTGGGCGACCCTTCTTAGCCACGAGAAGATCATTGATTGATGTGGAGAAAGGAGAACTCACCATGTGAGTAAACGATCAAGAGATTAAGTTAAATGTTCTCCAAGCAATGAAACATGCTGATGTGGACGAGGAATGCAAGGCCATCATTGAGGTGACCTTTGATCAACCCTGCATCAGGTCGGGCTGCCGTGATATAAAATTTGGTCACTGCCGCGACAGCCACCTACAGGCCTGTCACGACAGCAACGAGGACAGCACCGACGACAACGACTCCTCTGAATCCGATACATCTGATACTGAAGGTCAGGAGGAGGTAAACTGGTTAGGCAATCGTCCAGGTAAGTTATTCGAACCCTTGAATTATACTTCGGATAACCATGTAATCCAAAAGCCATCTATTGTTGAACCACCTGTCTTAGAACTTAAGCCCCTGCCAGGGCAGTTAAAATATGCTTATCTTGGTTCCAATGACACACTGCCCGTAATTATCTCTGCTAAGCTGCCGCAGGAACAAGAACGGCAGCTAATCGACATGCTAAGGCAGCACAAGAAGGCGATTAGATGGACGATAGCAGACATACAAGGCATTAGTCCGGCATTATGCATGCACCAAATCCTCCTCGAGGAAGATCATAAGCCGACTATTGATGCCCAAAGGCGGCTAAACCATGCGATGAAGGAGGTAGTGCGTAAAGAGATAATTAAATGGTTAGATGCTGGTATTATTTACGCCATCTCCGACAGCAAATGGGTGAGCCCGGTGCAATGTGTTCCCAAGAAAGGAGGAATGACCGTGATAACTAACGAGAACAATGAGTTAATCCCAACCAGGACTGTGACCGGTTGGAGGGTTTGTATGGACTATCGGAAGCTTAACAAAGCTACCCGAAAAGACCATTTTCCTTTACCCTTTATTGATCAAATGCTTGATAGATTAGCGGGTAAACCTTACTATTGTTTTCTTGATGGTTATTCAGGTTACAATCAAATTGCTATTGCACCGGAGGATCAAGAAAAGACGACTTTTACATGCCCCTACGGAACATACACGTTTAGGAGGATGCCGTTTGGACTCTGTAATGCACCTGCCACCTTCCAAAGGTGCATGATGGCAATATTCTCCGACATGGTAGAGGACTTCCTTGAGATTTTCATGGATGATTTTTCCGTCTTTGGAGACAATTTTGAGAGCTGCCTCGGCAATCTTCAAAAGGTACTTGAAAGATGTGAAAAAGCTAATCTTGTTCTAAATTGGGAAAAATGCCATTTTATGGTGGACGAAGGGATAGTCCTTGGCCATAAGATTAGCTGCCGTGGGATAGAAGTCGACAGGGCTAAAATAGAAGTCATATAGAAGCTGCCGCCGCCGACCACAGTCAAGGGCATTAGAAGTTTTTTAGGGCATGCGGGTTTTTATCGGAGATTCATTGCAAATTTCTCGAAAATCACGAAGCCCCTATGCCATCTCTTAGAACAGAACCGACCCTTTGACTTTAATGTGGAATGTACTGAAGCATTCAAGGTTCTGAAAGAAAAACTAGTGACAGCCCCCATAGTACAGCCACCAGACTAGACACAACCATTTGAGATCATGTGTGATGCTAGTGATTATGCTGTCGGGGCAGCACTTGGGCAGCGTAGAGATAAGCTGTTTCACGTCATATACTATGCCAGCAAGACGTTGAATGACGCCCAAGTGAACTACACAACCACAGAAAAAGAGCTGTTAGATGTGGTGTTCTCCATCGACAAGTTTCGTTCTTACATACTTGGGACGAAAGTAATACTACACACCGACCATTCTGCCCTAAAGTATTTGTTCGCAAAGAAGGATGCAAAACCTAGATTGATACGGTGGATCTTGCTATTACAAGAATTCGACCTTGAGATCAAGGACAAAAAAGGGACAGAAAATCAGGTGGCAGATCACTTGTCAAGGTTGGAGAAGGGACAGAGTCTACCAATAGATGAGACACACATACTGGAGACCTTCCCTGATGAGCAGCTCTTTGCTGCCGCAATCGCTGTCGCGACAGCCATGGCGACAGGTAAGTCTTCTGACCTTCCCTGGTATGCTGATTTCGTTAATTTTATAGTTAGTGGAATATTACCTTCTGATCTTCATTATCAAGCCAGGAAGAGGTTCCAAAATGATGTTAAGCATTATTATTGGGACGAACCTCTTCTTTTCAAACTATGCGCAGATCAGGTTATAAAGAGGTGTGTACCACAAGAAGAGCAAGAAGACATTCTCCATCACTGCCATGCTTCACAATATGGAGGTCACTTAGGAGGCAATAAAACTGCTGCCAAGGTGATGCAGTCAGGGTTCTACTGGCCGACACTATATAAAGATGCACAGGAGTTTTACAAAAACTGTGACAGGTGCCAGCGGACAGGTAACATCTCGAGGAGAAACGAGATGCCACTGCAGAACATTCTAGAAGTCGAGATCTTCGACGTTTGGGGGATTGATTTTATGGGACCCTTTCCATCTTCGTGTGGAAATCTATACATTCTCCTAGCAGTGGACTATGTCTCTAAGTGGGTCGAAGCCATAGCCACTCAAAAGAATGATGCCAAGACGGTCCAAAAGTTTTTGCACAAAAACATTTTTTCTAGATTTGGCATCCCTAAGGCGATTATCAATGATGAAGGGAAACATTTTGATAATAGGGTAATTGCTGCCGCCTTGAAGAAATATGGTGTCAAGAACAGGATCGCGACAGCATACCACCCACAGACCAATGGACAGGCTGAGATTTCCAATAGGGAAGTGAAGAACATTCTTGAGAAGATGGTTAAACCAACTAGGAAAGATTGGTCTTTACTTCTGAACGATGCATTATGGGCATATAGGACAGCTTTTAAGACTCCATTGGGCATGTCTCCATACCGATTAATTTATGGGAAAACCTGTCACTTGCCTGTCGAGATCGAGCACAAAGCATATTGGGCAATAAAGGCAGTGAATATGGACTTGGACAAGGTAGGCCAGAAAAGGCTATTAGATATGAACGAGATTGAAGAATTACGGACAATGGCCTACGACAATGCAAGAATCTACAAAGAAAAAACTAAGAAGTGGCATGACAAGAAACTGCTGCCACGACAATTCTGCCCAGGACAGCTTGTATTGTTGTTTAATTCTAGACTTAAACTCTTCCCAGGAAAGCTAAAGTCTAGATGGTCTGGCCCGTTCCAAGTGGTACAAGTTTTCCCCCATGGTGCCATCACAATCCGATCATTAAAAGACGGGCACCAATTTAAAGTCAATGGACAGTGCCTCAAGCATTATCAGGGGACTGAAGCCCCAGGAATTCAGGAAGTGGTTACTTTAGGAGATGCCCCACAAGGCACCCCTAATTTAACCTAAATTTTATTTTTATTACTTATTTTTATTATTTATTATTTATTAGGAAATTAGGTTTATTTTATTCGAATAATGTTTTTTTAATTTCTGTTTTTAGGAAATAAAGGAGTCAAGAAGAAGAGAAGAAGTGACCCAAGCCCACCACCCATCCATCAGCCCAACAAAGCCCATTTATGGAAGCCTGTCGTTTCGGCTGCCGTCGCAGACAGATATGACAGGTTGTCAACAGACTGACACGGCAGACGTAGAAGCGTGTGGCAGACGCGTAACAGACGCATAAATGCGTGTCAGACGCGTCAGACACGCTAAATCCCATCCGTCGCCCCGTTATTCACGCCTGCCGTTACAGCATTAAACGGGCAGCAACTCGACTGCTATAAAACCCCGTTTTCATTTTCATTTTTCTCACTTCTGCTTATTCTTCCTTGCTTTCTCCTCTAGTTTTATTTGCCTTCTTCATTTTTCACAACCCTTGCAACTAACATGTCGTCTAGACAGACCCGCCGTAGTGCTGCTTCAGCCTCTTCTTCGGCAGCAGCAACGCCCTTCGCCACAAAGGAGTTATGGGAGGAACGGGGTTTCGTGTACATCCGAAAGGCACCCAACATGGGACTCCGGCCGTTCATTGTAAAGGCCATCACAGCTCAACTATGGGAGCACTTCGCGGAACAACCGGCAGAACTAAACGACACATTAGTCCGGGAGTTTTATGCTGCCATAGACAGCAGAACGGCAACATCTGTCACTGTTCGAGGAGTGAAAGTGCCCTTCACAACTGACAGCATCAACCACATGTTTGGCCTCTACTTTGGCCCCGATGATGATGCCCACCAGAAATTTCTCGACACCCTCGATGCTGCCGCCTATGGTGCTGTTATGGAGGAGGTGACAGAGGAAGGAACCACATGGACAACCAGCAAAAAGAACCCCCACTCTGTCAAAAGGGGGCAGCTCCTCCCTGAAGCTAAACTCTGGAACGCTTTTATCAAAAAGCGCATCATGCCTTCTTCCCACCACACGACAGTTAACCAGCAGCGGCTCGCCCTTATTCATTCCATCATGCACGACAGGCCTATTAATGTGGGCCGCTATATAAGGGACAACATCCTGGACTGCACCTTCCGCTCCGACTCCCACCTCTGCCTGCCGTTCACAATAACCTCCTTATGCCGCTGTGCTGCTGTCCTCGAGGAACCCTCCGACGAACTCATCAAGGGCAGATGCTGGACAGACAACAACATCAACAGCCTCATGGAGCTGGTAGTGGCTACGCCTATCTCGTCTTTCAATCCAGCCGGCTCCCCAGAAGAATCATCAGAGGAGCCTGCCCCTGAACCTGCTGCCGCCACCGCTCCGACAGACCAGTCTGCCCACATCCTTGCTGCACTACAACGGGTAGAGGAGAAACAAATGGGAATGATGACCTTCATCCGGGATTTCATGAATTCGACGGTAAACTTCATTACCCAGACTTTAAATTTTCCCGATGTTCAATTCCCTACTTTTCCTGCCCATTATTTCCATATCCCCACCCCTGTCTACACCCCTGTCCACACACCTACACCACCTGCCTCCCCACATTCCCACTCTACTGCTTCCACCCCATCACCTGCCCCGACGGCAGCAGGCAGTCCACCGGCCGACACCTCTGCCAGAGGAACAAAAAGACCTGCCTCCGATGACAGCCCTCTGATCAGGAGGAATTTGGAGAGAGAGTTTACGCCTGTCAAGAGGCAGAAGCACGTGGCAGACATGAAGCGGATGCCCAAGGCTAGCACCACCACCAGCAGCACTTGGGACAGTGGCAGCAGTTCCGATGTCCAGCTCGTGGAGCAACCTGCCCAGCCTCCTCCATAGCCCAGACGCCACCGTCAGATCCGTGTCAGCAGTAGCAGCGAGGACATCGACTGAAAATTTAAGTTTTTATTTTCCTTTTATTGCTGCCTGCTTATATCTTTTGTGATGTACTTGTCTTCATATTTTTGTTTTTTCTGTCATTTTGCATTGAGGGCAATGCAACCCTCGAGTTTGGGGGTGGCAACCCTCGATCATTAATGGAGTCTTAAGTACATTTTTTTTATTAATTGTTGTGTCTTTTATTTATTCAAGTTTTCTAAAAAAAATCAGAAAATATTAAACTATTGGCTTAAAACTGTGAAGTTAACTTACCTGTCATGACAGCTCTGTCGTGGCAGCATCTTTAGGACAGTTTAAGGAGAAGTTTAGAGCCTTTCTATAGTTCTGAAAAATTTAAACACCATTGTGACTGTTATATTGCTTAGATTTCTCTTAGCCAAACTAGAATAGGAAGCTTAGTACTTGAATAGCCCCTAGAGGTGCCTAACACTGGCTCTAGGAAAGAAGTTTAGCAAAAGAAAATTCAAAAAACCTAGAGGTGCCCGAAACTGGCTCTAGGAAGCTAACTAGAGGTGCCCAAAACTGGCTCTAGAAAAAACTTAGCTTGAAAATAGAAGAAAAGAAGCATGAAAATGTGCCTTCTAAAAAAAATAAACTTTGGCATAAAAATTCGAGTTAAGAAGTTGAATATTCTAGTGAAACTAAGAGAGTCTTAGCATATAACTGTTCACAAGCATGCACACACTGCACGAGAGCTATAGGGAGATTCCGGACAGATCCTAACCTTTCCGACAGGTTGCTGCCGCCATAGAGAGTGAGCGACGGGTAAGGGACAGTTCATTGTTTGAAAGCCAACACAAAAATTTTCATTTTTCTTTTAGGTTTAATTGCTTGAGGGCAAGAAAAAACTTGAGTTTGGGGGTGTGTTGAGTGTGTAAAAGTTCTATTATTTACACCCTTGTTAACCCATATTTCTGCTACATTCAAGCATCATTGCATTGCATTTAGGTTAGTTTACAGCAAAACATCACAAATGGATTAAAGGCACGGATTCTACTAAAAGATGGCTTATTTTGCAGGTAGCTGCCATAGTTGACAAAGA
Source organism: Hibiscus tridactylites (assembly GCA_958450335.1). Classification (NCBI taxonomy): domain Eukaryota; kingdom Viridiplantae; phylum Streptophyta; class Magnoliopsida; order Malvales; family Malvaceae; genus Hibiscus; species Hibiscus tridactylites. The sequence goes on from OY288287.1 coordinate 24,326,964, forward strand.
AGGCAGGCACAGGGCAGAGAAGCAGAAGAGCTGAACTGGACTAGCAGACGAGGAGGACGAAGCTGCCATGGACCTGTCGTGACAGCAAGGTGACAGCAGCTTTATGAAGAGGAAAAGTAAAGTGGACCTCGATAGATAGAGAAAAATCTGCTCGTCTGTCGTGTGAAAGCTAAATATTTTTCCAAGCCCCGGATCAAAAGATATGTCAAGCCAAAGCTCAAGGAGAGGAATTCCCTAGAAACAAGGATGGCGGCTACAAAGTAGGATACTTAGAGATTAAGTCTTTATTAGAATCTTACTTTTAATTAAAGTTGTAATCCTTGTTAACTTAGAATACTTGAGCCCAAAGCTTATATAAGGGCATAGGTTTTAACCTAGAAAAATATCCCTCATCTTACCCCATAACCGATAACCTAAACCCCTCTGTCGTTTACCCGTCACCGACATGTTCTAAATTCCCCCTAGGGCTACGGGTTGTTTTGTAAAGTAGTTGCAAGGGTTGTTTTGTTTTAGGATTTTCCAAGTTCAATAAAATAAACTTCAAGTTCTCTTATTTTGGTTATTAACATCTTGCAAGAGCATCGGGAGAGCATTGTGAGGTTATTTATTTACTTAGCATTGGGAGAGTTAAGTATACGAAAGAAATAAGAGCGAGTTCTCTAGTTTATAGTTGAACTATCTTGTGCCTAGGGATAGGGCAATGTTAAGTGGCTAAAGAAGAATTCATACACATCGGTGTTCATCCTTCGATTCACGCCGGGAGGTATCATCAAAGACGTGATCATCGACAGACTTGGACCTAGGGATAGGCCAAGGCAGATTTGGGATTCTTGCCAAACTTGAAGTACGGAGTTGGTGTGTCTGCTGCCGCGACAGCCGCCGCGACAGGTGTTGCCGCGATGGGCACGACGACAGAACTGGAGTTCCTAAGCAATCCAATACCTACACTACTGAGCAATTCAATACCAGCCCGTTTTCTCTATCTTGATATCTCAATTCCTTTATTTGCGTTTTTACTTTATTATTCTCGTGACAACTCTCAAATATTTCTTTTACTTTCGTGCAGTAAACCAAGGTGAAGCTATTAGCCCAATCCCTGTGGAGACGATATCCGATACTTCGTATCACTTACTACTTGCGTCGTGTACACTTGCACTATAATTGCGATAGACTCTTTTACACGCAACACCATACCTCGTCCTGAAAGCTGTCTTTGGCACATCCACATCCTTCACCTTCAACTGGTAATACCCTGACCTTAAGTCAATCTTAGAGAACACAACTGCTCCCCGAAATTGATCAAAAAGATCATCAATTCTCGGCAATGGATACCGATTCTTGATAGTCAACTTGTTAAGCTGACGATAATCAATGCACATTCTCATAGTGCCATCCTTCTTCTTCACAAACAAGACCGGCGCACCCCAAGGTGACACACTCGGCCGAATGAAACCACGATCAAGCAACTCTTGCAGTTGCGTCTTCAGCTCTTTCAACTCCTTAGGTGCCATTCGATAAGGGGTAATGGACACTGGAGTTGTGTTTTCATACAACTCAATCCCAAACTCCACCTCGCGATTAGGAGGCAATCCAGGCAACTCCTCAGGAAACACACCAGGAAACTCTCGCACAGTCCTGATATCTTGCACACGCAACTCCTTAGAGCTAGGATTCATCACAAAAGCTAGATAAGCTTCACAACCTTGCCTCAGCATCCGGCTCGCCTCCAATGTAGACACCACATTGGCAAGAAACTTCACATTCTCACCAACCACAACTACCTCATAATCATCCGCAAGCTTCAACGAAACTCGCTTATTCTCACAATCCACTACAGCACGTTGCTCAACAAGCCAATCCATACCAAGGATTACATCAAAACCATAGAAAGGCAATTCCATAAGATCAACAAGAAAACCATGATCTTGCACAACCAAGGGACATCTTCTATAAAGCTTTCGAGTCACAACAGTCTCGCCAAAAGAACTAGTGACACGCATACCAACATCCAAAGACACAACATGCAAACCAAGCAATTCAGCATGCTTACGCAATATGTATGAGTGTGTAGATCCAGAATCAATCAAGGAAAGTAATGACAAGGATTGCAAAGTAAAGGTACCTGCGATCACATCCGTGTCATTTCTCCCCTCCCTCTGAGCATACACTCTGGCCTGGCCTCCACCCTCAGGCTGAACAGCTACAACATGAGCCACATTTCGTCCACCTTCCTCTCTCCGCTAGAAATTACCACGGCCGCGCCCACTACCTCTCTGTGGTGCAACAACTCTAGGAGCACGTCCTTGGCCACCACCAGCCAACAGAGGACACTCTCTCCTCATGTGATCAGCTGATCCACAGTTCCAGCACGAGTTACCAGCCGCCACAACAGGAGCCTGAACCTCCCTCGCTGCTCGAGGACAATCATGCCTCAGGTGTCCACGCGACCCACATGTCCAACATGTGTTCGGATCCGCTCTTGCCTTGTCTCCTTGAACAAGCGCACCTTGCCCTCCACCACCTCGCTTAACTGAAGACTGATACTTCCGATCACGTCCCCTCTTGTTCCGTCCACCACTGGAACTATACTTAGCAACTCGCTTACCAGCACTAGAACCATCAGTTCTAGAAGATAAACCCAAATTCATCTCAATGTCCTTTGCTCTACCAACCAGCACATCAAAATCATTATAGTCAGCAGCCAGCATATAAGTCTCCACTTCCGTCACCAAACCATAACGGAACCGTTCACACCTCTCCCGCTCATCAGGGATAAGCTCAGGTGCGTACTGACTGAGTCGAACAAACTGAACCTCGTACTCAGCCACTGACATGCTCCCTTGAGTAAGAGACATGAATTCCCTCTTCTTTTCATCCAAGTACCTCACACCCATGTACCTTCTCTTGAAAATGTTCTGAAAGAACGTCCATGTCACATCAGCATCCGCCATCCCAGAGATAGTGGTTGTCCACCAAGTGTATGCATCGTCTTGCAACAACGATACCACACATCCCAGCTTCTGCACATCAGAACAATTCATTTGCCCCAAGATTCTCTTGGTACTTTCCAGCCAAGACTCAGAACCTTCAGCAGACAAACCCCTGAACTCAGTCCCTCCCAGACTGCGCAAACGTTCCAAAGGTAGTCTAGCATTAGCATCTCCCTGATGCCCAGCTCCTTGAGCTCCAGCTACTGCTGCTCGAAAAGCTCCAGCAATGGCCTGAACCAACATTGTCATGTCAGGAACAGCTTGCCCCTGACCAGCTTCAGGTCCAACGACCCCAGCACCAGCACCAATAGCAGCTCATTCACCCCCAGCACCACCACCACCAGGCGGAGGAGGTAAATCCACCACATTTTCAGCATTCTCCTCACTCTCATTTTGAGCCATAGCTCGCGTATTAATCCTCGTTTCTCTACGAGGTGCCATTCACTAAACAATGCAATCACAATGCAATAAACAAAGTCAGGCCCAACAAGGTAAGCAATCCAAGTACTCAAGCTCATTTCCAATTAAAATCAAATCATTTCATTAGCTTTGATTTGGCAATGGGTCCCTCTAACATGCTTCACCACAGCATACATCACAATTGTAACATACTTACAATTCACACAACATGCTTTCATTCAACAAGCATACAATACATACATACACTCATCACCCACATATCCATTCCCAATTACTCGGGAACTCAGCTCTGATACCAAAAAATGTAACCCCCTTAACCCGGCCTAGACGGTTGACCCGAATTAAGAAGTTTACACGGGGAAAACCAAAGTTAACCCGAAAGTCAACCTTGATTAACGACCCTTTTTTTTCTTTTTAAACTTGTCTAAATGCATATTAACCCTAGGGATGTTCATAAGATCAGCATACTCAAGATCACCACAATCAGAAAACGTTTAGGGACTCGATTGCACAAATTATGAATTTAGGGACCAAAATGCAAATTCTAAAATTTCAAGGACTTAACCAACTTTTGAGTTACCATTATGAAATTAGTCATGTTTCATGCTTCTCTGCCAAATTTCAACTCAAACGGACATCCCAAACTCATTCAATTGCGTAAACCAAGATCAGGACCAAAACGCAAAGATTTCAAAACATATAACTGTCAATTTCAGTGCCCAACGGTCGAGTGTTCTGAAACGGGGATGATCCGTTCCGAAACGCGAGACCGTTCCGAAACAAGTTTCGGAACAGGGCTTGGTAGTGGCAAAACCGTTCCGGAACGGTTCCACCCGTTTCAGTACGCCAAGGCCATTTCAGGGCCTCCGTTCCGATATAGTGGCACCTGTTCCGAAACAGGCTGCCCAGATTGCAGAAATCTTGCTGGTTTATTACACATTCAACCCATCAAACACATTCATATGACCCTCAAATCATACCAGCAAGTCATTATATACTCAAGGAACGTGCTAGCATCAACCAAACACAAACATGGCATCAATTAAGGAAAGTTCCAACTCTATAGGCATGCATCCTATATTGGAAAACCATTCAAACACCAAAACACCAAACAATCCTCATAAAGGCCATTTACAAGTATCAACAACAACAAAAGCATAAAACCAACTTAGGGAGTCCAAAACATCTCCCAAAACAACAACATAGGTTCCCCATTGCCAAATGCCCAAAAGCTAATAGTGTTAGGAAAACATTCACCATACATGAGCTTAGTTCTTCACTTGGATTCTTGACCTCCTTGCTGCCCTTAAGCACTTCAATGCTCTGCATTATTGGTTTAAGAGAAGAGAGAGCGTAAGCATATAGCTTAGTGAGGAAAGCTCATTTAAAACATCACAATAATGCATTTATAAAACTCCTTTTCAAGACCTTTAGTTCAAACCACATTTGATCATGCACATATGTATTTAAACCAAGCATTTCATGCTTTAAATCATTATCATGTCATATTGGCTCACAAGTGATTCTCATAACCATTTCCAAAACACAATCGACAATCAACAATCATCGACAATTGGATACGCGGATTACAAGCGTTGTCCCATACGCTTCATACACACTACCAATATCAAGGTGGAGCATGGTACAATCACAACCCCTCAACACCCGTGATGGAGACTATGGTACAATCACAACCCCTCCACATCACTCATTGGTAGTTGTATAACATCACTAACGAGATCACGGGACATACAACACAAGATCCACACATGGACTTTAAACCACCATTGTGATCTTACCATACACAAGGTCCACACATGGAATTTTAACCACCATTATGACCTTAACAATACACAAAGTCCACACATGGAATTTTAACCATCATTATGACCTTAACACAAGACCCACCCATGGACTTTTAACCACCATGGTGTTCTTAACCATCTCGTTAGTGTACTTGGATGGAGCATGGTACAATCACAACCCCTCGACATCCAAGGCGACTTTATTCACGGTGCACCCAATCCTATAGCCGGCTAACTATACCCGATTCAAGTACTTTAAGACAAACCACATCACTTGCCAATATACATCATTTAACAACATTAATCCACTGTTTTAAAGCATTGACAAAGCCATTATCATCATGCATCATTATGCATCAAAACCACATTTATCAATGTACAAAAACAAGGATCTCTTACCTTGAGCATCCTTCAATACATGGCTTATAAAATCAGCAATAAACATGCTCAAATATGCTTTCAAAAATAGAATTTAAACATGCAACAAATCACTTTGCATACAACAATCTCATGGTTCATCAACAAGAGAGTTTTTCCGAAAACTTACTCTTGAGCTTAGCTAAGTTGTTTAGACTTAAACTAAGCTCCCAAACCTTCAAAACATTGGTTTCAAAGCTGAAAACCAAACTTCACTCACCGATTCCGTTTCGCAACTTGCCGAAACACCAATCAAGCTTCCGGAACAACACCACAAGGATCCGAAGATGTCTCCCATGTTTTAAACACATCAAAGCAGAGGATTAATGCATCATCATGCATTAATATCTTCAACCAAGACACCTAAACTCGCTGCTCTCATCAACACCCACATTTTGGCTACCAAACACAACCGAAATAACATCCAAACATCTCTACAACACTACCCAGCCAAGATCCATCAATTCCAAACATTCATAAACCTCAATTAACATCCAAAAAGGATCTAAACACATCCTTATACCTCCAGCTATAGCAGATCACCAAGATCACTCCAAAAACCATCAAAAACTCAAGCAAAACTTAGGAAAATTAACCTATCCGGGATTGCATTGATTAAACCACAATTCCTCATCAATTATACATCCAATTTACATTAAAAACACATCTCAAAACATTGCCCAACCATTTCATACGAATTTCATCAAAAATTAACCAAATCTTGCATTTTAAAGCCAAGATCAAGAACACAACTACAAAACCTTTTATAAAACACAACTCAAGGATTGAGAACTTGGGAATTTCAGTAAAGAACTGTGTATTTAGAGGAGAAGGACGTTCATACCTCTAAATGTGAGTTTCTCCCTTTTTGAAACCAAGATTCTTGAAAATCCAATAAGCAAATGCAAAGGTTTTGATGTAGAAATGATTAGAGATCAAATGAAGGTTGAAATCTCATCTTTGGATGTCAAAATCAGAGGGAAATTTGCTGGAGAAAAGTGTTTGGGTTGAGAGAAAAGTTGAGAGAAAAGAAATGGAAATTTTTGGAGAAAAGTTAGTTATGACAAAATATCTTTTTTCCCTCCCTTTTACCTTTAATTTAAAACCATTAATTAATTGATTAATATTAAGAAAAATCTGGAGAAACTCTTCTTGGGTAAATAGCTCCTTAAAGATTCAAAGTTTCAATCCTTTTTAAAACAGTCACCAAGTTTTCGAAAATTACATTTTAGTCACTAAACCAAAATGTCACACTTCCAAACCTTATTTTGTAAAATTGATTTCACCATTCTCTTATATATAATAAAAGAGGATTTTAAGATATTTTTCCATATTTTTAATGCATCCCGAACTAGGCTTTCCTAAAAATCACCTTTTATATTCGAACCGCACTCAGACCGGTCCGGTCCAAACCCAAAACTTCTAAGCCCAAAATTGGGGTGTTACAATAAATCTCCTGAAAAATAATATTAAACATATCAAAAAAGAAAATATCAATTTAACTTAATTTAAAAAATCTTACTTACATTTTTCACATTTTTAAATTCTTTGTATACGTCCATCGCGGCTGCTACCGGATGAGCAACAACTATCTTCATAATCTTCTCCCGCTCGTCTCCTCTGATTTTGGCATACGAGTTTATCCTCAAAGTAGAGCCATGCTACAATCACAAAAACAACAACACCATCCGTTAACGTAGCATATGTATTTATTTTAAAACTATATATAAGATACAATGATTAAATAATTATATCAGATTATAAAATTCAAGAAGCATTCATATATGATAGTACCTCAGCTTTAGGGGCACAATGTCATGCCCCACCAGGTCGCAGCCCATCCAACTGAGGGGCACACCCGCCAAGGTGCACCGATGTGCCCCACCTAGGTGCGCTACGCGCGCCCGAGGAGCCCTACCCAAGTGCTCACGAGCCAACAAGGGGAAAATGAGATGCCTTTGGCATTTTAAGGTCAAAGAAGACCCAAGGAAGAATCTAGAACGACCTAAAGGGCCCCAAATGTCTCCACATAAATCCAAGGGGTTCCAGAAGGTTCCACACTCATCTAGGCTCACCCGGAGGAACCTAGAAGACCCGAGAGTGATCGACAAGGCTCGTGACAAGTCTGGAAGGCTCGGGACAACTCCGAACATCTCTGGAATATTCTAGAATACCTTAGAATATGGTAGACCTTTTAGACCATTTAGGATATAACTAGATAAGTATAGAATTATCTAGAGATATCTAGGTGTAGAAGATATTTTTAGAGGCAAAACCGTAGCCGTTGGATCAAACAAATCCTAACCGTCCATTGAGGAGGTGGGAGCCTATAAATAGGGCCACCCCTCTCATTTGTAAATCACTCAAGTAGTCACTCACTTAAGCATACTTGTAAAGCTCTCTTGTAAGCTTTATTTGCTTAATACAAGGTTCTTTCCTTGTAAACTCTCTTGCTCCTTGTGTTTTGCCATAGCGTTGCGCGATTAAGACTTGCTAACATCGTGCCGAGAGTGTTAGCGCCGCACGGATTGAGCTTGAAAGAATAAGTTCGTGACAACAATGACCCTTTACACCCACCCAAAGATAATCATGTTCGGTCTGTACAAGATTATTCATCATCCATTCGAACGCCTTGTTAACAGTGTAGATGTGAGGTGGAGGGTTTGTGCACGCACAATCTAGTAACATTTGTGGAGACAAGTAAATCAAATTTTCATAATTGAATAAGATTTTTCTGGTAGTCTTCGCCACAACAACGCCGCGAAAGCCCAACATAAAGCTGAATCATAAATTAGATTAATTAAAAAACTTTAGATTAAATTTTTTTTATAAATGACTTGCATAATTAAATCAAAAGTTACAAGTTTTCTCTTGATCCCGAACTGGATTCAGAACCCCTCTCTCTCCAATCAAAAGAGATTGGTTGGCCAGCGGGGATTACGATGGGATCAAGCTGGAGTAAAAAAAGAGAGAGAAGGAGAGAAAAATCAAGTAAAAGAAATAAGCTAAATCAAAATTTATTTGAAAAAAATAGAACAAAAAGATAAATTAATAAATAAACACGGTGCAACTTACAACAGTTCGTACTGTTGGCTTCATCCTAAAAAGATAAATTAAAGTCAAATCTCATTTTCAGAATCAAATGATCTAAAGAGGCCCAAAATAATTAAAAAAGAAAAAGGCCTGGATAAATTAAAAATGAAAAGGCCTAGAATTACAAATTAATTTCTATAAGAAATGTCCTAACCAAAGAAGATACATTATAGTCATTGATAACATTGTTTACATGAGTTGATTTGACTGACCACATAAAAATATTACAAGAAAAATAAAAGAAAAATTATCTGTCGACAAGATTCAATATATATATATATATATATATGTGTGTGTGTGTGTGTGTGTGTGTGTGTGTGTACGTGCACCGGTGTATGTGTGTTTATGTACACTCAAATGAAGCACACGATGCCTATCATGCTCATTCTGTCAAAAACTAAAGAGTTCCTCATTGAAATATCAAAAGAAAGGCCCAAAATTACAAATCAACACTCTATTAGGATCACATAACAAATATTTTAATATGATTTTCTTATACTAGAAACGACATGCTAAGAAAGGCTTGTATGATCCTTTGTGAAACAAGCCATACTCGAAAAACAATATCACTTAAATGAAGCATAAAAATTCAACACAACCCTGCTGTGAAGTAGTGAAAAAGTAAGATATAGGCAAACAAAAGATATTATGTATGGCAATTAGAAAATATAGTACATGGTCAGATAATTTAAAACTGCCAAGACCGAGTTGGTTTACCAGATGATAAGAAGCTAAGACAACATTATATCAGGGCACAATGCAAGATATAGAGATATTCAATTAAACAACCCAGTATTTCTGGCCTACAATACTGTAATTAAGTAAAAGAGGACTGCCTAAGGGTTGGTCTTTTACCTGAACCAGCTCCATTAATGTTGAATATATGATTACCTCGTAGGAATGTACATAGTAATTTTAAGCTTTATTCTATAACTTGGTGTTCTAGTTTACAGTGCTAACCTGAAAGAATTATCAAGTGCCACCTAAATCAATGGGTTTTTGCTATTGGCCCTTTCAATTTTGTTTGCTTTGCAAGTTATATAGAAAAGAAAATTTACAGACCCCGATTTTGGGGTTCCAAAGATGAGATGTTATCTGAGCTCTTGTTGCAATTGAATTTTAGACATTCTTCCTATTTTTTGCAGAAGAAAAGAAAAGAAAAAGGAGGATATCCTATGTTGCTCCAATTTTTTACTTTTCTTTAAGTATCTGTGTTCGACCCTCTGACCAACACATATCACCTTCAAAAAATAAATGAATGGGATAGAAGTGATTCTAAAAACTTAACTAAAAAGATAGAAGTAATTCACCTGGAACTTGGAAGCGAGGAAGGATACTAGCAGACTGCGGCTGCTAAAAGGAAGAAACACCTATTATATGAAAAGGCTAAAAGAATTATCAAGTGCCACATAAATCCATGTGTTTTTGCTATTGGCCCTTTCAATTTTGTTTGCTTTGCAAGTTATAGAAAAGAAAATTTACAGACCTCGATTTTGGGGTTCCAAAGGTGAGATGTTATGAGCTCTTGCTGCAATTGAATTTTAGACATGCTTCCTATTTTTTACAGAAGAAAAGAAAAGAAAAAGAAGGATATCCTATGTTGCTTCGACTTTTTATTTTTCTTGTAGTATCTATGTTCGACACTCTGACCAACACATATCCAAACATGAGTACGAGGATATGATCCCTCCTTAGATCCTTCAATTACATGAAAAACCTGAAAAAGGGACATATCCATATTGGACGCACTATATCGCACTTAAATATAATAGATATTTATTTCAACTTCAATAGATTTACACGACTCAACTCAAATTTCTTTTTGCTCAATTTGATTCGGTAGAATTTATAATCAAGTTTGGTTGATAAAATAAGTATCATTGACTCGAATAACTCGAATTTATTTATTCGAGTTAAATTAACATAGACGCTATCTAAATCTGTTGGCATTCTCAACATTTTTCATATGGTCATATGCTTCTCTTTTACCTTTCAGCCGAGAATGAAGATAACCGATCTTCTAATGTCTGGTGCAACCACAAAACAAGTCGAATATGCTTCATATGCTTCGTGTGTTAGTTCAGTTTTTAAAAGCAAATTTCTAATATTTGTCATTTTCAGGCCAAGTTTTTCACCAATGTTTTAGAAGAACCAGCTAAAGTGGTAAGATTTAGGGTGGTGATTTACAAGTTCAATCAATGGTTCTTTATACTTTTTTAGTTTTGATATGTCTTAAATTCAATCACAATAGAGAAAAAAATTCAGGGTTGAAGTGTTTGTCTAAATATAAAGGCCTCAGCTATAAGCCTATAATAAGATTCCAAGTGTGATAAATTTCACAAAAATAAAAAAATTGTTACAAGAACAAAGTTAAGATGCATGTATTTGACATTCATATCTAACTTCAAGTAACATAAGATAAAAACATACCTTGGTTTACTTTGGTAAGAAGTTAGCTTTCAACCTTCTATATTCATTTTCGTCAATTTTGTTCTTTCTTTTTTCATGTATTGCCTTTATGTATTGTAGTGTTTTGGGGAATTTGGTCTTAGGCACATGTCGCGGACTACCTTGTGCCGAATATCAACTTATATCCAGATATATTCAGTTAAGAAATGAAGCAATTTCTCTTATATATCATGATCTCCGAACTTGTTGGCATCAAATAGTTTAACCTCTATTGTCATAATTAGGAAATTTCCACTTATTTTATGTGCTTTTGGTTACCCTCATGATGCAGAGACTAGCATTTGGAGCAAGATGAAACTGATATGTGCTTGAAGATTTAAAGAGGCCCAAAATAATTTAAAATGAAAAAGGCTCGAATCTTAGTAATCTTTTAGCTTCAGAAAATAATATTAATTTTTTTTGGACATTTTATATAAATTAAAAAAATTAAACACTAACCTTGCGGCAGGGCATGATTACAAGATATCTATCCAATAATTAAAAATGAAAAAGACCCGAAACTTAGTAATATTTGAGCTTCAGAAAAAAAAACCATAAAAATGATTTTGGACATTTTATATAAATTAAAAAATTAAACACTAACCTTGTAGCAGGGCATGATTATGAGATATCGATCCACGACTAGAACTGCATAACTCTTGATAAAAAGATATTACAGATTCAGATCCGTCGCAGATAGCATAGCCGCATAATAACTGCGTGCACCAGATTCATCGTAGATAGCACAACCGCATTATAACTACGGCTGCACCAGATCCGTTCCGAGTAACACTGTTGAATAAAACTATCGCTTACCAGATCCATTGTAAAATACACACTAGATAATTACCATCACTTCGTAGCACCAGATCCATGTTAAGAGGAAGATAGCGTAAATTACGCCAGGCCAAAAATACAGGTTCCCTTAGGTTGAGATAAAATCCAATGACCTCCGTGAATAGACGTTGATGAATGGAGATTAGGAACCGAAACACCTATCGCTTACCAGATCCATTGTAAAATACACACTAGATAAGTACTTCAAACTCTTGTGGTCGGTATAAACTGTGCACTTCTCACCATAAAGGTGGTGTCTCCAAAACTTCAAAGCAAACACTACTACGGCTAACTCTATATCATGAGTGGGATAGTTCTTCTCGTGAACCTTCAACTGTCTTGAAGTATAAGCTGCAACCTTAGCTTCGTGCATAAGCACACAACCTAAACCTATATACGATGCATCACTGTAAATCACAAATTCTTTTCTCGGTTCATGCTGAATCAAAATAGGAGCTTCGGTCAAAGCTTTCTTCAACTTCTCAAACACTTGTTGTCTTGCATCTGGCCACTCATACGGAACATTCTTCTGAAGCAATTTAGTTAAAGGTGTAGCAATCTTTGAAAATCCCTTGACAAACCTTCGGTAGTATCCCGCAAAACCTAGGAAACTACGGATTTCGGTCACCGACTTTGGTTGCTTCCAATTCACTATGGCTTCTATCTTCTTGGGGTCCACACTAATCCCATTGGCCGAGATCACGTGACCTAGAAAAACTACCTCCCTAATTCAAAACTCGCATTTACTCAACTTGACATACAATTGATTCTCAAGCAAAGTCTGAAGCACTAGCCGCAAATGCTCATCATGCTCTTCCTCGGTCTTAGAGCACACTAAGATATCATTTATGAACACTACCACAAACATGTCCAAAAATAAATGGAACACTCGGTTCATCATATCCATGAAGGCAGCTGGAGCATTAGTCAAATCGAAAGGCATTACCAAGAACTCATAGTGCTCATAACGTGTACGGAAAGTGGTCTTTGGTATGTCCCCATCTTTCACCTTCAACTGATAGTAACTGGATCTCAAATCAATCTTTGGAAACATTGAAGTACCTCTCAACTGATCAAGCAAGTCATCTATCTGAGGCAAAGGGTACTTTTTCTTCAGTGTTACCTTATTCAACTGCCTATAGTCTATACACATCCTCATACTGCCGTCATTTTTCTTCACAAACAAGACCAGGGCACCCCACAAAGAAATACTAGGCCTAATGAAACCTCTATCTGACAATTCCTGAAGTTGTGTCTTCAACTCTTTCAACTCTTTCGGTGTCATTCTATACAGAGCAATAGAAACGGGTGCAAAATCTGAATATGTCTCAATAGTAAACTCAACTTCCCTATCTGGAGGCAAACCCGACAACTATTCCGGAAAAACACTCGAAAAAACACTAATTGTTCTGATGTCTTGCGGCCTAACCTCACTCATATTCGGATTCATCACATAATCCAAGTAAGCCTGACAACCCGAATCCATTAACCTCTGCGTTTCCAAAGCAGAAACAACATTAGACAAGAACTTAAATGTTCTCGCCCACCACTACAACTTCAAAATCATTCGTAAGCCTCAAGGAGATGCTCTTGGTCTCAAAGTCTACCCTAGCTCTATGCTTTACGAGCCAATCCATGCCCAAAATCACATCAAAACCATAGAACGATAACTCCATCATGTCGACCAAAAACACGTGGCCCTGAACCATCAAGGGACACCTTCTATACATCTTTCTAACTACCACAGTATTACCGAAAGAACTAGTAACATTTACAACTACCTCTAACCACTCATACGGTAGACCTAGGGACCTTGCATGTTCACCCAAAATATACGAATGTGTCGACCCCAAATCTATCAAAGAAAGCAAAGTCAAAGACTATAACGAGAAATTACCTGCAATGATATATGTGTCATTCCCAGCCTCTCACTGTGCATACACCATAGCCGATCCTCCACCCTCGGGCTGAACTGCCACCACATGAGCTAAGTTTCTTTGACCATCATTCCTCGGTTGAAAGTTACCACGACCGTGCCCACGGCCTCTCTGATGCTCAAAACCCCTAGCTGGAGTTGGTCCCCCTCTAGCCGAGTGTGAACAGTTACGCCTCAAATGGTCTCGGGAACCACAGTTCCAACATACCCCAAAGGTACTTATACACTCGCCCTGATGGCGTCTCCCGCATCTATTGCACTCAAGAGTGTGAACAACAGCTCCTTGGCCCTAATGGCCCCGTCCATGGTTACCGCCCCTGTGCCTAGAATCGGGCTGATACCTCCTATCTCTATGCCTCTTGGCATGATCTCTGTCCCAATCCGCATGTCTCTTCCCGGAATCGGACCCACTAGCACGAGTACTCGAGCCTAAGTTTTGCTCAATATCCTTAGCCCTAGAGACCAAAAACATCAAACTCGGTGTAGTCAGAGGCAAGCATATAAGTCTTCACATCTCTAGTCAAACTATAACGGAAATGCTCACACTGTTCCCTCTCACTGGGAACCAACATGGGAGCATACTGACTCAACCTCACAAACTGAACCTCGTACTCGGACACCGTCTTGCTACCCTGAACCAAGGCCATAAACTTTCTCTTCTTCTCATCCTGATATCGGACTCCGAGATACTTCTTCTTAAAAGTTGTTCTGAAGAACTCCCAAGTGACATCTGCCTCTGTCATACCCGAAGTAACGATAGTCCACCAAGCATATGCATCTCCCTGAAGCAAGGAGACAACACAACCCAACTTACGAGTGTCTGAGCACTCTATCTGGCCTAAGATGCGTGTAGTACTCTCGAGCCAAGCCTCTGAACCCTCGGGACTCAAACCATGAAACTCAAATCCACCCAAGCTACGGAGTCTCTCAAGGGGTAAACCAGTCCCCACACCATGAGGTGGTGTTGTAGCATGCATACCGGCCAAAGCTGTCTAAAAAGCCCCGGCTATAGTCTAAATCAAATGAGTCATGTCCGCACCTGCCGGACCCTGACCCGCATGAGCTTCGTTACCCCCAACATTTGCACTGGCCTGAGGTCCATTACCATCACCTCCAGCATTCGCACCAGCCTGAGGCACTTTACCTTCGCCACCCACCTCATTACCATCGGGAGCAGGAGGAACATGAGGCACATCCCCAGGTGCCTAGTCACCCGCTCTAGGCCGTCCTCTCGGTCTTACCATAACAAGATAGAATCTAAACAATAAACACATCACACACAAGAAAACATTAGGTTAGTAAGGGCAAGGACCCAAGTTCTCAAGCTCTTTAAACCAAAACCATTTTCCAATAACAACACCTAGCAATGAGAACACTTGACTATACTTCAACCAACTACAAGAACCATAAACCATGCTTTCATACACCGTGCAATAGAAACCAATCCAAACAAGCCAACTTACCTGACTTACCTTCATGGGAGACCTCGTAACCGAGGCTCTGATACCACCAAATGTAACCCTCTCGTCTCGGCCTAGCCAACAGATCGGTCCGAACGGGTTACACGGGGAAAACTGAAGCGAAACCTGCTAAGGCCTCACTCCAGTTAGCAACCCTATTTTTTTGGGAGAAGATGACACTTTTTCAAACTCATTTTCTTTATTTTATTTAACTAAAAATTCCCATCTTCAAATCTCATTAATGGCAGTTTTTTAATTAATGTCGATTTTTTTTTTATAAAATCATCATTTTAATCTGAATTTAACCCGAAACTATTCCAAGATCAAAACCGACAAACTCCCGGGCCCTAAACCAGGGTGTTACAGGTTCGATTTTTATAACATAATATTACATGAATTTAGAAAAGAAAAAACAAATTCTAATAATCCTTATTGGCTACTTTTCTCTAAAATTCCTCTTGGTCTTGATTCATAAGCGCCTCTAACATTTTTTGTTTTGTTTTCTTGCATGTGGGTGATCGACGAGGAGGAGGGGGACCAATGGAGTGTCGTGGCGAGAAGCTGGGATACAGAGAGTTGGACGTGTGGCACAGGTACGCGTGGAGAAGCCGAAGAGTCGCACGTGCGGTACGTGGGAGTCACTCGCGCGCGCTGAGCAGTTTGATCGACTCCGGATCCGACGAATGAGATTATGCGACTCAAGATCAAAGGCAAAGCAACTAGGGCTTCCTTTGTTGGGGCGTTTTGGACCGTCAGATCTTGCTAGTTCTGACGATTGGAGTGTAGATGCGCCAAAAGAAAAAAGGATTAAGGTTTCTGTAATTAGGTTTTTCAGTATTGGGCCGAAAACGGGCTAAAGATGTTGTAATGTTTTTGGACTTTTGTATTTTGGACTAATAAACTAGGCTTTTATTTATTTAATTTGATATCTTTTTTGGATTTTCAGCTTTATCTAATAATAATAATAATAATAAAAATAATAATAAAAATAATTAAGTAAGATAAGTAATAAAATAAAAATGGGTGATCAATCCGGATAAAAAATCAGTGATTACAAAAGTTTGCTAATATTGAGTTTCTGTGTTTATCTAAAGTGTCTTTTGGGTTGAGTTTGGCATTTCAACTCCTAAACATAGCTAGATATGAAAAATACTTAAAATCTCTTGTTCTGGTTTTAAATGGTTCTAGAAACTGGATGTTTGAGTTTATGTTTTGCACCTTGTTTGAGTTTTGCAGGGTTTCCTTTTCAATACAAACTGGATGCTACAATTGGCATCTCCTATTATGGGTTTAAATGGTTCTAGAAACTGGATGTTTGAGTTTGGTCTTGTTTGGCAATTAGCGGATAGCTGATAGCATATTATATTATTTCCTCCGTCCCACAATTTTCGTCCCCTATTGACTTTTTTTGTCAATTTTTTTTCAACTTTGACTTATAATTATTTAAAATATATCATTGATAAAAATATGAAAAAATATATTTTAAAAACCTCTAATCGAGTAGTTTTCAAATATATATTTTATAAAAATTAATTATTGAAAATATTCAATATAATAATAATCAAAGTTTAAAAATTTTGACTTTCAAAAAGTCAATAAGAGACATTTTTATGGGACAGAGGGAGTAACAAATAGCTGTTTACATTAGCTAATTTGACTAGCGTGTTATATTAGTTGATTGTTTAAAAGTGTTTGCTAAATTAACTGATAGCTGATAGCTGTTTGATTATTTAAACAAACAAAATGACATATAAAGACATGATTATATTCGATATTTATTTTAGTTATCAATATTTTGTATCTATTAATATTAATTAGATTATAAAAAATAATTATTAATATAACATTATTAAGCATATTTGAAGGATCTATATATTAATTTATTATTTATATAATTATTTTTATTACAATTTATTTCATTATTAAATTTCAATACAGATATAAATGTGTGAGAATAAAAACAAAAAAAAAACAAAAAGAGATTAGCTTACAAATGTCACAATGTAAATAAGCGAGGTTGAAGAATTAAAATAGAATGATTAAATTTAGGTTATTTGGAGATTTTTGGTAATTGTTAAGGGTAAAGGGTCTTTATAACTCTTATATCAAAACGTCTAGTTTAAAAAGCTCATATTAGCAACTTTTTCAAAATTAGAAGTTTCATCTCAATCCGCTCTTTACCAAACATTCAAGTTAGCGGATTTGATCGGTCAAACCTCTAATTTTAGCTCAAACCTCTAATTTTAACTCAAACCTCTTTTTACCAAACAGAGCCTTTAATTTTTGTACATTGTTTGAGTTTTGCAGAGTTTTCTTCTAAATAAAAACTATATGTTATAATTGATATCCCCTATTCTGGGTTTAAATGGTTCTAGAAACTTGATCGTAAAGATGATCGTTTATATTTTGTAATGATAAAAACTAACCAACAACAAATGGAAAATTATGTTTTTATATATAGAAAAATACAAATGAAAAATATAACTAATAAAGGAACCAATATCATCTCTTGTGCTGCATGTTTGGTATAATATTTATTTCCGTGATTTAGTCAACTTTAATTCAAGAAGCTTTCTATTATGATATCAGATAAAAGAAGAAATGGGAAACAATAGTCATACTTATATAAAATATAAATCTTAGATATTTGACTCTAAATTATATAATCATAATTATTTGAAAAATAAATCTTAAATTTTAGACTCCAAATTATAAATTCTAAGTCTTAACTAGAACTCTGAACGTTAAAATTAATAGACTTACGTACACCATCCTAAATACTGGAGTAGTACTTTTTTTTATTTATAAAAATACCAAGTCTTCACGTGAAACTAAAACGCGCTCGGCATTGCAAATTGCAAGTAGATTGCAGCCTGCTTAAGCTTAAGCAAAAGCTCCTTAAATGCTATAATTATATTCCAACTCATATCTTCTTACATGGAATGGGACCTTTCTTTTCCCTATTCAATGCCGGCTTTCTTTCAGTTTCAGTTCTCATTTCTTTCAGTTTCAGCTTGTTGGTATATATGCTATTTTCCATTACTGTTCGTATGTTTTTAGCTATGGAATTTATGTTTCTTCTGGTTGGCTTAACCTTTATCTGTTGCATTGCAGGAGGACATACAATAGGAACATCAGCTTGCCAGTTATTTAGCTACAGATTATACAACTTCACCAACGGTGGCCCGGACCCAACAATCAACCCGGCATTCCTGCCTCAACTGCAAGCACTCCGGTTCAAGGCGTGTTGATTTGGACACCGGAAGTGGGAACAGGTTCGACGTGTCGTTCTTCGCCAACTTGAGGAATGGTCGGGGAATACTGGAGTCCGATCAGAAACTGTGGACTGATCCCTCCACCAAAACTTTTGTGCAGCGTTTCTTGGGTGAGAGAGGCATGCGGCCATTGAACTTTAACGTAGAGTTTGCGAGGTCCATGGTGAAGACGGGCACCAATGGTGAAATTCGAAGAATTTGCTCCGCCATCAACTGATTCATATAGTTAAAGAGGATAATGGTTGTAATGTTTGCTTAATTAGCGTAAGCTAATAAATTCCTTTGTTTTTAAAATTATTGTAGACGGGGTTTAAGATATCTGTAAACAAGATAGGATCTATATTTTGTATAATTGTACCATTATATATTTTAATGGAATTAATATATTTAAATTTTGTCCCATAACTATTTTCGTTGCACTAAAAGATAGGATCTATTCCACCTGTTTTTTTTGTCCAAACAGATTTGAATGGTGTCCCCTCTGAATTATCGACAGACTCTGTGATGCAGGCTAGCCATCAGCAATAAAAATTTTAAGTTGGAATGTCTGTAATTTGGGAAAATTGCGAGCAGTCAAACGTCTCAGTAATAAGTTGAGAGAAACTAATCCCCAAATTTTATTTCTTATAGAGACTAAGTTATCAGATAGAAGAATGAATAGAATTCGTCGTAGATGCGGTTTTACTAATGGAATTAATATATTTAAATTTTTTTACCAAAAAATATATATTTAAATTTTGTCCCATAACTATTTTCGTTGCATTAAAAGATTCTGAACTTTTAATCGCAAACTAGTTGGTACGTGGTAGATTGACTTATTTGACAAGGATTGCTTCGTCGTTGTTTCTTGCATGCATTTGAAAGTAACATATGTCTACAAACGTTGACTATAATCTATAAGGAATAATTAACACAAAATTTTGCAACTTAATTGCTGTTGTCAAGCTATGGTGCCACTAATTTTATTTTGTTTTATTGTCTTTGTCTCCTTTTACCCGGCAAACTATTATTTGAATTTTTTTTTAGTTAAGTACTTAATTTAATTTATCGGTTTAAAGTGGTATTAAAATCACTTTTTCGACCCAGCTTGGTACTTACGACAAATTATTTATTTGAATTGTGATATTGAATCAGGTACTATGAGGCGGTTTTGGACAGTGCAATAAGAACGACTATACAAAGTTCTTTTACCTTTCCTTTTAAAGTCTTTCTTGCCTTATGAATTAAGGCTTGTTAGCATTTTTTACAAATGCTAACGCCGCACAGATAGCTTGAAGAAGTCTAGTTCGTAACACTACGCTAGGAATTGATGAATTGCAATTAGGTAGATATATTACTGCGATGATTGAACGTGGTGTTGAAGAACTGAATCTCAGTTTCTGTGCTTCACCTGTACCGACGGTTAGACTGCCTGATCGTCTATTTGCTTGTGAAACACTAGTTTCTCTGAAACTATATAATAATGCTATTATCGGCGTACCTGCAAATGTTTGTTTCCCAAGACTAGGGACTCTTCAACTAGAGAGACTAGTCTATGCGAATGAAGAATATTTGATGAGACTAATCTCTAATTGTCCAATTTTAGAGGAGTTGATAATCGCGAGGAATTCAGACCACGAAATTATTGTTCTAGACAACAACGATCTATTGGACATAAATGTGCTTTCATTCAAGAGACTTGTTGTGAAAAGGGCTACTAGTTATTCAGTTGATGCTTACGAGTTACATGTCGACGCACCTCTGCTAGAAAGAATTGAATTGTCTGCTGAAAATATTTCAGATTTTTAGTTACAAGATCTGTCCAACATGAGGGAAGTAATCATTGATGTCGTTGTCGTTCCTCACCCTGATGACCATGATGCAATTGGAAGCTTATATCAATGACGTTTTTCGAAAACTACTTGGTGTCCCCTTGTCTTTTATAAGAAATTGAATTTTGAGGGAGATTTTATTTTAAAATTTGTATTTTAAAAATAATGATTTGGAATCGTCACCGGCCACTTAGGTAGGTCGGACACCATAAAATAAAAACCATAGATTTATTTTGAAAAGGGTTCGGGAGTTGGTTATGTGTGGGAAAAAATTAACACCCCATCACGCTCGAAAATTAGTACCAAAATATTTGTTGCTTTTAATTATTGGAAATTGTTGAAATTTAAATTGAATTAAGTGTTCTTAATTGTAAATTGACTTTAATTGAACGAGCTTTATCAAATTGGTGGGTTCAAATTAATTGGACATTTGATTAATAAGGATGACGATACATCGGACCATAGATTAAACCGATATCAAATAAGCTCGACTGCCGTGTTAATTTATGGTTCGACTTTCATACGTCACCTTTATGCATGATGTAAACATTTAAGTATGATGTTATGATCTATCAACTTTTAATTAATGTTTGCCTTCGGACGATAACAATTAATTCAAATATTTGATCAACATCCATTGAGCTAGGACTGTTACGACACAAATATCGAAATTAATGAATACCTCATTTTTAGTGTTTAAGTTAATTAATTAACATGTCAAAATATTAAAGGTCGTATGGATGACAATTATAAATACATGTCACATAAGAGCTTAAAATAAATACACAAAAGGCCCAAATTATGAAAAATCCAATTAGTGATCTAATATTAACCCTAAATTAATTAAACCTCAAAAACTAAAAAATTCTAATAAGTTATGAATTATCTTGTAACATAATAATTAATTTAATCAATTTTAAACTAGTATTCCAATGAGCTAAGGATCTATTTAAAACGAATCAAATTAATTAATTATGATTTTAATTTAAGTGTTCTTCTAAATCCAATGTCAATTTTATACTAAAGGTTGATTAAGAAGTGTTCAACTAATTTAATGAATTTAACATTTCCCCCAATAAGCCAAGGATAAATTTAAATTCACTAAACTAATTCGAACCTTAGGTCTAACTACAGCCCTAAAAACTTACCCTAAAATTAATTTAATTAATTTAAAGATTATGTCCCTATGAGACGAGCGCACACTTTAAATTAATTAAATTAACTAGCCCTAAACTAACCTAAAAAGCTTAATCTAACAAACACATTATAACCATATATTAAAATATATACATATTAAAACTATAGGTTATGTACTATAAAAAACATATACTCCCTTTGTCCCACTAATTGTTTCACTTTTCCATTTAAAAAATGTCTCAGTTAAATTGTCACTTTGAAAAACTCAACCAACTTTTTAACACAAATTTACTTTTCTATTTTTTTGTTTTCTAACAAAAACAAAAGTTAATTTTCTAAGGGCAAACTTGTCATTTAAATTATTTTACACCATATAATTTTTTCTTCCTAAAATTCCGTGAAAAGTCAACATGTGACACAATTAATAGGACATGGAGAGTATTTAAATACCATGTAAAAACTATACGTTATATGCTATATAAAGATCATATATTATATGGAGAATATATATTATATAGAAAAACATATATTATGTATATTATATAAAAACATATATTATATGCTATATTATATACTATATAAAAATCATTATTATATATTAACCATATATTATGTATGTAAAACTATATATTATATTTTTATAAGGCTAAAGGGTCAAATTTGCCCCTGCAGTAATCCCAAATCAGCAATGTTGCCCCTAATTTTTTTTTTCCGTAATTTTGCCCTCAAAGTCAGTCAATTGTAGAATGTTACCCTTTGACCGATTTTGACCGTTAAATGCTGACGTGACAGTTAACGGTGCTGACGGGGCAATTTTACCCTCGAAGTCATTCATGCAATTTTGTCCTCGAAGTCATTAATCGCAACACTTTTACCCTTGGTTTATTTAGTTTTTGAATAAAATTGGATAAATAATTTGGGTTTTTTCGAGTTGAACTTTAACAAACAAAATATATGAAAAATCGATTAACAAATTGATGTAAATATCCTTTGAGTCCCTAGTAATTTTAAAAATAAGCAAAATGAGAACTCTCACAAAAAATCAAAATATTATTAATTTTTTTTAAAAATCTATAAACTTAATAAAAATAAATACAATATTCAAAAAAAATATTGAAATAAACCAACGAGAAGCGTTTTAATCGAACGGTGAACGCGAACTATGCTATTCGAATGATCATCGTACATTTTTTCCTAACAACCCATCATCGGTAAGTGTGTCAATCGAACATCGTTCGAATAGCATAGTTCGCGTTCACCGTTCAATTAACACGCTTCTCGTTGGTTTATTTCAATAATTTTTTTAATATTGTATTTATTTTTATTAAGTTTATAGATTTTTTTAAAAAATTGAATAATATTTTAATTTTTTGTGAGAGTTCTCATTTTGCTTATTTTTAAAATTACTAGGGACTCAAAAGATATTTACATCAATTTGTTAATCAATTTTTCATATATTCTGTTTGTTAAAGTTCAACTCGAAAAAACCCAAATTATTTATCCAATTTTATTCAAAAACTAAATAAACCAAGGGTAAAAGTGTTGCAATTAATGACTTCGAGGGCAAAATTGCATGAATGACTTCGAGGGTAAAATTGCCCCGTTAGCACCGTTAACTGCCACGTCAGCAGTTAACGGTCAAAATCGGTCAAAGGGGAACATTCTACAATTTACTGACTTTGAGGGCAAAATTACGGAAAAAAAAATTAGGGGCAACATTGCTGATTTCGGATTACTACAGGGGCAAATTTGACCCTTTAGCCTTTTTATAAAAACTATATGCTAGGTAAAAAAACATATATTTTATGTAATAACTATATATAAAACACACATTATATATATAATATTTACTTATTATATATTATCGTCAACTAAATCTAAAAGATCCATCATATTAAAGCAAGAACAACTATATCAATCAAATAAATTGCTGGAAAATAAAAATGCATGACATAAGGATAACAAAGGTTTTAACACTGGAAACATGACCGAATTGAAAAAAATAAACTTTGAGGGTCGAATTTAAATACAAGGCAGATTTGATTAAAAAGGGGAAGATATTGAAATGAAGAGTGAATATACCTCTGAAAATTTGAGTTTTTTTTTTTGCTTTCTATTGCTTTTCTCCATTGATTCCCTTCTCAACTTAAGGTTTATAATGTTTGGGTTCGGTTTTTATAACCAAATATTACATAAATTTAGAAAAAGGAAAAACAAATTCTAATATGGATTGGCTACTTTTCTCTGCAATTCCACTTTGTCTTGATTCATATGCGCCTCTGATATTTTTTGTTTTGTTTTCTTACATGTGGGTGATCGGCGAGGAAGAGGGGACTAGTAGAGTGTCGTGGCGAGGAGCTTGGATATGGAGAGTTGGGCGTGTGGCACACGCACGCGTGGAGAAGCCGAGAAGTCGTGTGTGCGGTACGTGGGAGCCACTCGCGCGCGTTGAGTAGTTTGATTGGCTCCAAATTCGATGGATGAGATTAGACGGCGCAAGATCAAAGGTAGAGTAGCTAGGTATGTAATTAGATTTTTCAGTTATTGAGCCCAAAACGGGCTAAAAATGTTGTAATGTTTTTTTTTAATTAGTTTTTTTTTTGAATTTTCAGATTTATCTTATAATAATAATAATACTAATAATAATAGTTATAATAATATAGTAATAATGATAATAATAATAACAACAACAATAATAAAAGTAAATAAGTAAGATAAGCAAAAAAAATTGGGTGATCAACCTGGACAAAAAATCAGTGATTACAAAAGTTTGCTAATGTTGAGTTTATGTGTTTATCTAAGTATCTTTAGTGTATTATGCCGTTATGTTTCCCGTGTTTTGTAAGTTGGTCTGGTTGGAAATCTCAACCATCTATTGACATTGGGTTGGTCTTACCTGGTAAGGTTGGTTCGCCACTCAAAGAAAAACTAAACACCTTGGTCTATCACGAATTATTAAGATCAGATCATTCGGTTTATGAGGAATGTGTCAAGTAGTTTTCGAAGACTCATCTGAAATGTGCCTCGAAGAGTCTGAGGACGGTTAAAGTGACAGGATTTGTTGATCAAGAATGTAGCCGGAGACTCATTGAACATATTCTACAGAATGCTAAAAATTTGAAGAAAATGGAGATTGAAACTTCGTCACTGGTGAAGAAATATAGCAACAACAGTCTGAGAAACATGTTGAACTATCTTGTGTTGTCTGGGTAATGCCAATTTCACTTTTTCGAGGACTCAACATGCAAAGAATATCGCGTGTGAATGCAGGTTTGGTGTTTGAGTTTTGCATTTCAACTCATAAATATAGCTAGATATGAAAAATACTTGAAATCCCATGTTCTGGTTTTATATGGTTCTAGAAACTGGATGTTTGAGTTTGGCAATTAGCGGATAGCTGATAACAGATAATTAACGGGTTAATTCAGGTTCTGATAAACTTCATGTCAGGCCACATTCATGTCGGGTCACGTCGTTGACGGGTAAAATTTAGGTCGGGGAATATCGATTTCGGTTGAAGTACAAGTTGAGTCTTACCGTGTACAAATAGACTTTAATATGGTAATTGTGGGTAAATTTCAGATAAAAATAAAATTGTAGGGATTAATATGAACAAAAATATCCCTTAAGATGCTGAAATATTTTATAATTTAAATATATATATATAATTATGACTAAATTGAATTAAACTAAAATTTAAAAGTGAATGTTATGACTAAAATAAAAATTTCAAACAAGTGAGGACCAAAAAGGAAATTAATCGCTAAGCAAAAAAATTAAGAGGCAAATGTCAAATGGGAAATTAACTATTGAATCAAATTTAAAAAGAATCCATTTGGATTTTGGAGGGAAAGAACCTAAAAATTAAAGGGCTTAATTCCTTCCAATTTTTTGTCCTTTCCCCTACCAATTATTTTTTTCATGATTTTAATTAAAGTGAAACGGTGGGAGGGAAAGTTTCCCACTCACGTGGGTTTTTAGGTTAGGATAAATTATTTTTTAGCTCTTCCAACTTTATATGTTTTTCATTTAAGTCCCAAATTTTCATTTTTAGATTTTAATTTAATTCAATTGGGTCCTAATTTAAATTAATTTAATTGAAATTCCATATGAAGTTTTATAATTCTTTTAATTATGTCAGTGATTTATGCTTCTAAGTTTTAATTTAGCTCAATTAGATCCTAAATTTAATAAATTAATTCAATCCAAACATTATTATTATACCATATACATTTTAATTTAATATAATTATACACAAATTTTTATTTGGATGCAAATATGTAATTCTACACATGAAAAGCTGAAACTTTAATTTAGTTCAATTGTACACATGAAGCTTTGATTTAAATATTTAGTCAAATTCAAATGCATAAATTAGCAAGTTGAATCAGAATTATCAATTGTAACTTATTAGTTATTACAAGTCAGGTAAATATCAGATCAGTTCAATATCAAGTTAAGTCATTTACATGTTGAGTCAATTACAGATCAGGTTCATAACATGTCATGTCATGTTGATAACAGGTCGGGTAATATCAGTTATTTACCAGGTTAATCTTGGTTCATGTTTATATCAGGTCGAATGCAGGTCAAGTTCGGCTATCACATTATCAGGTTGAATCTGGGTTCAAGCCGTTCTCATGTTGGGTGTAGGTCGCATGGGCGGAGCCACCCAATTTTTTTTGGAAATCTTATTTTTCAATATAATTTGTATATGAAAAAATTGAAAAATATATAATTTACACCCATTTTTAAATAAAATGACACCTTCAATAAATAAAATGACATATCTTTATAAATAATTAACCCCTCTTAAATACCGTTAAAAATGACACCCCTTAGAAAAATTTCTGGCTCCGCCCCTGGCAGGTCGGGTTTAGATCCAAAAATTTCTAATCCAACTCGAGTTCAGGTCAACACCAGTTCAGACTCGAATCAATTTTCGATCATCACACTCTCGGATCAGGTTTTTACATCCCTATCCTAAATACTGGACTAGTACTTTTTTATAAAAATACCAAGTCTTCACGTGAAACTAAAATGCGCTCGACATTGCAAATTGCAAGTAGATTGCAGACTGCTTAAGCAAAAGCTTCTTAAACGCTATAATTGTATTCCAACTCATCTCTTCTCACATGCAATGGGACTAGGGGTGATAACGAGCCGAGCAGAGCCCGAGCCTGGCCAGGCTCAGCTTGGAAACATTGTAATTGGGTTCGACTCGGGCTCGAGGCTCGCCGAGCTCAAAATTTTAGACTCGAGCTCGGGCTCGAAGCTCGTCAGGCTCGGCTCAAGCTCGTCAAGCTCGGCTCGGCTAGAAATGAAAAATCTTGCTATAGTTTTTTTATATAAAATATTCGTTAAAAATCTCTTTCATAACCAACACTAAAACGAAATTCAATGACCGAAAAAGGGAAAAAAGTGCCAAAAATCATATTAATCCAAATAATCAATAAATATTCTTATAATACAAACACATAATTAAAGAAAATACAAAATCAAACAACAATCAACTAATGAAAGAAAATACAAACACATAATTTATTTTAGTGCATATGTAGATTCCGAGCCTGTTCACGAGCTTTTCGACCCGAGCCTGGGTAGGCTCAGCTCGGCTTGTTAAGGTTTCAAGCCGAGCCGAGCCCGAGTCGAGCTCACTCGAGCCGAGCTTTGACTGAGCTTTGACCGAGCCAAGCCCGAGTAGCTCGCGAGTCGGTCAGGCTCATTATCACCCCTAAATGGGACCTTTCTTTTCCATATTCAATGTCGGATTTCTTTACTTGTTCTCAATGACAATGTTGACCAGATTCCTTTTGCTTTTTGCCTACAAATAAACCCAGCTCTGCTCTCCCCCATTCCACACAATCATAAGAAAATACATCCATTTGAGTTTGAGACACCCATATCTTTTTCTTTCACCTCTTATTTCTTAAGATCCCTACCTCAGAATGAACCCAAGATTCTTCCTTGCAGTTGCATTCATGTTTGCCATGGCTGCAGCGTTGGCCCATGCTCAGGGCACTCGAGTCGGGTTCTATGCAACAACATGCCCTCGAGCTGAATCCATTATCAGGTCTACGGTTCAATCCCATTTCCGTTCCAATCCAGCCATTGCACCTGGATTGCTAAGGATGCACTTCCACGACTACTTCGTCCAAGGATGTGACGCTTCTATTCTCATCGATGGACCTAATTCTGAGAAAACTGCCCCTTTTAACAGATTGTTGAGAGGCTACGAGGTTATAGACGATGCCAAAACTCAGCTCGAAGCTGCATGCCCCGTCGTCGTCTCCTGCGCAGACATTCTAACTCTCACTGCTCGTGACTCCGTCTTTCTGGTAAACAACATTACTCCTTTTTCTTATTCATACTACTTAAAACAGTTATTAAATGGGACGTGGGCTGACATACGAATATAAAATGCAGGCGAGAGGAATAAACTGGCAGATGCCTACTGGACGCAGAGATGAGAGGGTTTCATTGGCATCCAATGCTTCCAATTTGCCTGGTTTTACAGAGTCCATTGATTCTCAGAAGCAAAAGTTTTGTCACAGACTTATTTCTTCGAGCTCAATCCGTGCGGCGCTAACACTCTCGACACGATGTTAGCAAGCCTTAATCTCGCAACGCTATGGCTAAACACAAGGAGCAAGAGAGCTTACAAGGAAAGAACCTTGTATTAACAACGGAAGCTTTACAAGGATGCTTTGAGTATACAACTCTTGAGTTTGTTACAAATGAGAGGGGTGGCCCTATTTATAGACTCCCACCTCCTCAAGGGACGGCTAAGATTTATTTGATCCAACGGTTAGGATCTTGCCTCCTAAAATATCTAAGATGCCTAGATATTTCTAGATAACTTCATACTTATCTACATACAATTACAATACTCTAAAGTATTCTAGATTGTTCCGGAGATGTCCGGAGTTGTCCCGAGCCTTCTAGACTTGTCCTGAGCCTTCTCGATCACTCTCGGGTCTTCTAGGTTCCTCCGGGTGAGCCTAGATGAGTGTGGAACCTTCTAGAACCTTCTGGATTCATGTAGGGACGTCTTAAGAGGGTTGTAGGCCTCTCTAGGCCGTTCTAGATCCTTATTTGGTTCATGCTTGGCCTTAAAACGTCCAAAGCACTTCATTTTGCCTTGGTTGGCCTGAGTGCACCTAGGGAGCACTCCTCGATCGGTCCTGGTGCACTTTGGCGGGGCGTGACACCCTCCCCCACCTGATCTCGCGACGCCCTCGTCGCGTTTCGGTTGAGCTGCTGGGGTGTTGCTGGTGTGCCTCCTTCGGCACCTAGCTTGCCTCATCTTCACCCTTGGGTTATCGTATCAAGTTATGCCTTGCCATCAACTCCTTTGACGAAGGCAACAAGTTTCTTTCGTATTGGACATGACCTCATCACATGAGGTCCTTCACATAGGTAGCACTTCACTCTTGTGCAAGCCTTTTGTGCGGACTTAGCCTTTGCGTTGCCACGATTCCCTCTCGTGGGCTTGACCTTGGTGACGCCACCTTGCTATTAGGGCATACTTTTACCAATATTTGTTATTAGGAACACACTCTTAAAATTTAATTTTTTTTTCTAATATTTGTTATTAGAAACCTATTTTTTTTCTAATACTTGTTATTAGGGCCTACTTTTACCAATATTTGTTATTAGGAACATACTATTAAAATTTAATTTTTTTTCTAATATTTGGTATTAGAAACCTATTTTTTCTAATACTTTTTATTAGGGTTTACTTTTAAAATTTATTTTTAAAATTTATTATTAGGGCCCTAATTTTTTTATAATACTTGTTATTAGGGGCCTACTTTTAAAATTTATTTTTAAATTTTTATTATTAGGAGCCTAATTTTTTGGTTCGCCCTTGGGCCACTAAAATTTCAGAAACGGCTCTGGCACTGCAACAAATCCCTACATGCACTTGGGCGTCCATCCCATTTACGAAATTTTCCAAGCTGCACAAATGTGTCTATTTACATCATCTATGTATATGTTTTTACATTGAACCTTTACACACAATATTTCTTTTATACGCCCAATCAGTCTAACCCACTGTCTACTATCATTTCGAAACTTCATTTTGTTCCCTTGTTTCCAAATATGGTAGATATACGAGCTCTACACGATCTTCAGTATGTACACTAACAAAAATTTACCCTTCGGGTTAGCTTGCAACCAGGCCAACTCAGCTTCCCAACTCTGCATTCCTCTTTGTAGGCCACACAAAGCAATGACATCAGCCCACACTTAACTTGAATATGCACATTCTGCAAACAAATGATTCCTAGACTTTATTCCCTCACAACAAAGAAGATAACATGTTTTCACATTCATCCCCATACGCTGCAGCCTATCAAGAGTAGGCAAGCGATCCAATATAGCAATCCAAGTTATCACATCATGCTTTGAGATATGCAACCCAAACCACACAACCTTGTGCCAAGCTACCTTAGGTTTCACAACCCTGATCTCCTTCCAAATGCTCCTCACACTGACAGCAGAAGGGCTTAAAGCCTGCACTTGAGCCCTCATCTTGATTAATTTTCTAAGGCACCAACTGAATGGTGGCTTGCAATCAATTGTCCAATAGTCAACCTCTTTAAACACATACAATTTGGTCTACACAACCCACAATGATCCCTCGTTAGACAACAAATTCCTGACCAAATGAATCATACAAGCTCTATTCCATATATCCAGATCCTTGACTCCAAGGCCCCCTTTACTCTTATGCCTACAAACAGCTTTTCAGCTCACACTTGCCCCTACCGCTCCTCATGCTTGCCCTTCCAGAAGAACCTCATACAAACCTGCTCAATTTTCTATATGACCCCCTTAGGCAAGATTACTTACCTACACCAGAAGTTCGTTATACTAAACAGAACATCATTAATTAGTTGCAAACGACCAACATAACTAAGCATTTTACCAGACCATTGACCAAGTTTAGCTCTAAGTTTTTCAAGAAGCACACTGCAATATTTTTCTGTTAATCTCCTAGTAACCAAAGGAATGCCTAAATATCTTACAGGCAATGAACCAACTTTAGATCCAGTTAGTCTCCCAAAGCTTTCTTTTTTCGTCTCAGACACCCCTGCAACAAACAACTCTGACTTGACAACATTAAGGCTAAGCCCAGACATTTCATAAAACCTCTCCAGCACACACTGTACACCCAACAAAGAGTAAAAGTTTCCTTTGCTAAATATGAGTAAATCATCATCAAAGCAAAGATGAGTAACATTTCCTTTCCTACATTTTGGGTGATATTGAAAAATCTTATTCTTGGCAGCAACATCAAAAAGATACGAGAGAACATTCATGGCTATAACAAACATGTAAGGGGTAAAGGATCTCCTTGCCTGACCCCTCTTTTTCCCTGAAAAAACTCACCAAACTTCCATGTTGCGTGTAAAATAGTCTATCGCAATGGTAGTGCAAGTATACACGGCGCAAGTAGTAAAGTGATACGAAGTATCGGATATCGTCTCCACAGGGATTGGGCTAATAGCTTCACCTTAATTCACTGCACGAAAGTAAAGAAAATATTTGAGAAAGTTGTCACGAAAATACTAAAATAAACGTAAATAAAAGAGTAGAGATATCAAGATAGAGAGAATGGGCTGGTATTGAATTGCTCAGTAGTGCAAGTATTGCAGAGTTTAGGAAATCCAGTTCTGTCGTCGCGCCCCGTCGTGGCAGCACCTGTCGCAGCAGCAGTCTGTTGATTGTCGCGGTAGCAAACACTCAACTCAGTACTTCAAGTTTGGCAAGAATCCCAGATGTGCCTTGGCCTATCCCTAGGTCCAAGTCTATCGATGATCACATCTTTGATGATACCTCCCGGCGTGAATCAAAGGATGAACACAGATGTGTATGAATTCTTCTTTAGCCACTTAACCTCGTCCTATCCCTAGGCCCGAGATAGTTCAACTATAAACTAGAGAACTTGCTCTTATTTCTTTTGTATACTTAACTCTCCCGATGCTAAGTAAATAGATAACCTCACAATGCTATCCCGATGCTCTTGCAAGATATTAATAACCAAAATAAGAGAACTTGAAGTTTATTTTATTGAACTGAAAATTCCTAAAACAAAACAACCCTTGCAACTACTTTACAAATCAACCCGTGGCCTTAGGGGGAATTTAGAACATGATTTGGGAAGGAAAACGACTAGAGTTTTGGTAAGAAGCTAGGGTAATCAGTTATGCCTTCTAGGTTAAAATACATGCCCTTATATAAGATTTGGGCTCAAGTTATCTAAAATAGCAAGAATACAACTTTAATTGAAAGTATGATGTGAAAAAAATATTTTAATTTTGATATAACTAAAAACCTAAGGACTAAATTGAAAATGTCAAAACGAATTTTAAGTCCTCAAAATATCCCCATATAATTTTAAGATTATGCCCAAGTTAAAAACAAAGTTTTTCAAATATTTTTCTAATTGTTTCAAGTCAAAACAGTGATTTTCAAGCTCCTGTTTCGAAACGGCCCTCAGGCGTTTCGAAACGTTTTCATCACTGTCGACCATCGTTCTGAAACGTGTATCGAAACACTTGACCCCGTTTCGAAACGGTGTCTCCCGTTTCGAAACTGTTCTTCATACTTGATTTAAAAAAGGCACAACGGTTGAAATATTTGCTGAATATTTAAATATAAAAAGGGTGTTTCGAAATGGGCAAAGGCCGTTCCGAAACGACCCTTGACAGTAGCAAATCTGTTTCGAAACGAATCCAGATCGTTTCGAAACATATCTTAAGTTTAATTTGAAAATAAGACCGTTGAACTCGTTTTTAACTGATTTTCTGAAAACCGTTAAGGTGTTTCGAAACGGGATAAGACCGTTTCGAAACGACCCTTGACAGTGGCAAAAGTGTTTCGAAATGGCCCTAAGGCGTTTCGAAACGGGCTCTTAAATGCACCCCAACGGCTCTTTCTATTTTAGTCCGTTCCGAAACAGGTACCCCGCGTTTCGAAACGGCTTGTTGTAGACTGCATTTATGGTGGTGAGATAACATCCCCAACGGCTCTATTGATGAGTGCAACAACCACAACGGCTAGAAATCAATGAGAAGGTATAAAAGAGACCTCCAAAAGCACCAGCAACAACTATTGATCCAAAAGCAAACATCCAAACATCAAATCCAAGCAATTGTGCAAAAATCCCACTTTGTCTAAAACCCCAATTGTAATTTTCATTCATATCTTGTTCAATTGGGTTGAGTGCTTGTAATTGGGCTATTATTTGTATTGAGAGATATCTATTTAGCCATCAAATTTCTTTGTTTACTTGTGTGAGGATTGGGTTGATTTTTGGGTAGAAAAATCAACCGAAATTGTAAAGGGTTGCCTCCTTGTCCTAGAAAAGGGGAAGAGCAATTTAGTGGAATTGTTGCAAATCCTTAGTGAAGCTAAGGTAGTGGATGTAGAGTTCATTTGGAACTTGAACCACTCTAAATCTCTTGTCCATCATTTTTAATTTGTAAATTTCCACCACAAAACTTTAAATTTCCAATTCACCCCCCTCTTGGTCAATATCGATCTTGCGATCCACTCAACATATGATTCTAATAAAGACTAAATCTTCAAGGAATCTACTTTCCAGCCGTCATCTTTTTGCTTGGGATTTTCTCTCCTTGAACTTTGGGCTTGACATATCTTTTGATCTGGGGGTTGGAAAAATATAAGGTTTTCACACGACAGACGGGCTGAATTTTCTCTATCTGTCGAGGTCCACTTTGCTTCTTCTCCTCAAAACTACTGTCGTCCTCTGCTGTCACGGCAGCATCGTCCTCTTTGTCTGCTTGTCCCGTTCAGCTCTTCTGCTTCACTGCCCAGCGCCTGCCCTTTCCGTTTGCTACGGCAGCTACCTGCAAAAACAGCCATTCTTAGTAGAAACTGTGCCTTTTAATATATTTGTGATGTTTTGCTGTAAACTAACCTAAATGCAATGAATAATGCTTGAATGCAGTAGAAATATGAGTTAAAAAGGGTGTAAATAATAGAACTTTTACACATTCAACACACCCCCAAACTCAAGTTTTTGCTTGCCCTCAAGCAACTAAGACCTAAAAGAAAAATGAAATATTTCTGTTTTGGCTTTCAAACAATGAACTTTCCCTTACCCATCGTTCGTTCCCTGTGACGACAGCAACCTGTCGGATAATTTAGGATCTGTCCAGAATCTCACTATAGTCCTCGTGCAGTGTGTGCATGCTTGTGAACAGTTATATGCCAAGACTCTTTTAGTTTCACTAGAATATTCAACTCTTAACTCGAATTTTTATGCCAAAGTTTATCTTTTGAAGGCACTTTTTCATGCTCTTTGATTTTTTTTGACTCGATTTCTCCATTTTTCAAGCTAAAATTTTACTAGAGCCAGTTTTAGGCACCTCTAGTTAACTTCCTAGAGCCAGTTTCGGGCACCTCTAGGGCTGTTGAGTCTCTTTTGCTAAACTTCTTTCCTAGAGCCAGTGTTAGGCACCTCTAGGGGCTATTCAAGTGCTAAGTTTCCTATTCTAGTTTGGCTAAAAGAAATCTAAGCAGTATAACAGTCACAATGGTGTTTAAGTTTTCAGAACTATAGAAAGGCTCTAAACTTCTCCTTAAACTATCCTAAAGTTACTGCCACGACAGAGCTGTCACGACAGGCAAGTTCAGTTCACAATTTTCAGCCAAAATTTTCAATTTTTTCATCTTTTTTTAGAGAAAAATAACTAAGTAAAAGACACAAAATTTAACTAAGATGTACTCCATTAATATGGAGGGTTGCCACCCCCAAACTCGAGGGTTGCATTGCCCTCAATGCAAATGACAAAATAAAAATGAAAACATATGAAGGCAGTACATCACAAAATATATATGGCAGGCAGCAATAAGAAGATAAGAAACTTAAATTTAGGCGCTGTCTTCGCTACTGCTGCTGAGGCGGATCTGGCGGCAGATTCTGGCTCTCGGGGCGGGCTGGGGTGGTTGCTGTACAACCTGAACATCAGAGCTGCTGCCGCTGTTGTCACTACTGCTGCTGGCCTTTAGAAGAGTGTTCTTATCTACCATTCTTTTCTGCCTCTTTATCGGTGAAAACTCCTTTGACAGATTCCTCTGAATAGAAGGTTCATCGTCACTGTCTGCCCAAACAGAGGATGAAGAGAACCCAGCAACGAAGGCAGCAAGGTCATCCGATGGCACTGGTCGCTTTGTTCCTCGAGCAGATGGTTCTGCATGAGTGCTGCCGGCTGCTGTCGGAGCAGGCAATGGTATGGAGGCGGCAGATGGTGTTTGTGGGGTAGCAGCATGTGTAGGTGTGTGGACAGGGGTGGTGACAGTGAAGTAATGGGCAGAGAAAGTGGGGAAAACAGCATCAGGGAAATTTAAAGTATTTTGAATAAAATTTACCGTAGAGGCGGTGAAGTCCCTGATGAATGTCATGAGGCACAACTGCCTTTCCTCCATCTTTTGAATGGCAGCTAGTATCCGATTGGAGGAGTCTGTCGGAGCAGCGGCTGCGGCGGCAGGTGCAGGATTTGGCTGCTCTGATGATTCAGCTGTGGCGGCAGCGGGGTTGAATGATGATAGAGGGGTGGCCACGGTCAGCTCCATGAGGCTGAGGATATTCTTTTCCGTCCAACCCCGCTCTTTGACTATTAAATCAGTGTGGGCTTCCGACACGTTATGGCCGTGGCAGAGTGACGTGATGAGGTAGGGGAGGAAAAGGAAGCCCGTCGGTCGATGTGCACTTTCCAAAATACTCTCTCGAATGTAACTACCCACATTAATGGGCCGTTCATTTAAAATAGAGTGTATTAAGGCTAACCTTTGCTGGTCGACAGTTGTATGATGGGAGGACGGCATGATCCTCTTTTTGATGAAGGCATTCCATAGTTTTGCCTCCGGCAGCAGCTGACCCCTCTTCACCGTGTGTAGATTTTTCCGGCTGGTATTTCATTCGGTTCCCTCTTCCGTCAGTTCTGCCATGACAGCGTCATAGGCAGCATCGTCCAAGGTGTCGAGGAACTGCTGGTGTGCATCATCATTGGGGACTATGTAGAGGCCATATAAAGAGTTGATGTGCTCGGCTGTAAACGGTACTTCTTTCCCTCTAACACTCACTGCTGTCACCGTTTTGCTGCTGATGGCAGCATAAAATTCTCTCACCAGCGTCACGTTCATCTCCTCTGGTTGCTCCGCAAATGTTTGCCATAATAGAGCTCTAATCTTCCTGGCTATGAAAGGCTTGAGGCCCAGATTCTTTGCCTTCGGTGTATAGATGAAGCCTCGTTCTTCCCACATGTCTCTGGTCGCAAAGGACTGTGGGGGAGTTGCTGCCGGCGAGGAAGTAGAGGCAGCATTGCGTCGGGTTTTTCTTGAAGACATATTAGTGCAAGGGTTGTGAAAAGTAAATGAAAACTAAAGGGGGAGAGCAAGTAAGAAAGGCAGAAGTAAGTGAAAATGAAAATGAAACGGGGTTTTATAGAAGAGGAATTGCTTCCCGTTGAAGCTGTAACGGCAGGCGCGAATAACGGGGCGGCTGTTGAGCTTTAGCGTGTGTGACGCGTCTGACACATGTTTCCGCGTCTGTCACATGTTTCCGCGTCTGCCGTGACAGCATGGTGACAACCTGTATTTTCCGCATCTGTCGCGGCAGCTGTAACGACAGGCTTCAATATTTGGGCTTTTGTTGGGCTGATGGATGGATGGTGGGCTGAGTTCACTTCTCCTGTTCTTTT
Source organism: Hibiscus tridactylites (assembly GCA_958450335.1). Taxonomy (NCBI): domain Eukaryota; kingdom Viridiplantae; phylum Streptophyta; class Magnoliopsida; order Malvales; family Malvaceae; genus Hibiscus; species Hibiscus tridactylites. The sequence goes on from OY288287.1 coordinate 24,363,331, forward strand.
TGACTCCTTTATTTCCTAAAATCAATAAACATAAAAACATTATTCAAAATAAAATAAACCTTATTTCCTAATAATAAATAATAGTAATAAAAATAAAATAAATAATTAAAATTTAGGTTAACTTAGGGATGCCAGGTGGGGCATCTCCTAAGGTAACTACTTCCTGCATTCCTGGGGCTTCAGTCCCCTGATAATGCTTGAGGCGCTGTCCATTGACATTGAATTGGTGCCCATCTTTTAATGATTGGATTGTGATGGCACCATGGGGAAAACTTGTACGACTTGGAACGGGCCAGACCATCTAGATTTTAGCTTCCCTGAAAAGAGTTTCAGTCTAGAATTGAACAACAATACAAGCTGCCCTGGGCAGAACTGTCGTGGCAGCAACTTTCTGTCATGCCACTTCTTAGTTTTCTCCTTGTAGATTCTTGCATTGTCATAGGCCATTGTCCGGATTTCTTCAATTTCGTTCAGATCTAACAGCCTCTTCTGCCCTGCCCTGTCCAAGTCCATATTCACTGCCTTGATTGTCCAGTACGCTCTGTGCTCTATCTCGACAGGTAGATGACATGTTTTTCCATAAATCAATCGGTACGGAGACATGCCCAATGAAGTCTTAAAAGCTGTCCTATATGCCCATAATGCATCATTGAGGAGTAAAGACCAATCTTTCCTAGTTGGCTTAACCATCTTTTCAAGAATGTTCTTAACTTCCCTATTAGATATTTCAGCTTGTCCATTGGTCTGTGGGTGATATGCTGTCGCGATCCGATGCTTGACACCATATTTCTTCAAGGCGACAGCAATAACCCTGTTGTCGAAATGTCTCCCTTCATTACTGATAATCGCCTTAGGGATGCCAAACCTAGAAAAGATGTTTTTGTGTAAAAACCTTTGGACTGTCTTGGCATCATTTTTTTGAGTGACGATAGCTTCAACCCACTTAGAGACATTATCTACTGCCAGGAGGATGTATAAATTCCCACATGAAGATGGAAAAGGTCCCATAAAATCAATCCCTCAAACGTCGAAGATTTAGACTTCTAGAATGTTCTGCAGCGGCATCTCGTTTCTCCTTGAGATGTTTCCTGTCATTTGGCAGCTCTCACAGCTCTTATAGAAGATTTGTGCATCTTTATACAATGATGGCCAGTAAAATTCTGACTGCAGCACCTTGGCAGCAGTTTTGTTGCCTCCTAAGTGACCTCCATACTGTGAAGCATGGCAGTGATGAAGAATGTCTTCTTGCTCTTCTTGTGGTACACACCTCCTTATAACCTGATCTGCACAAATTTTGAAAAGAAGAGGTTCGTCCCAATAATAATGCTTAACATCATTTTGGAACCTCTTCCTAGCTTGATAATTAAGATCAGAAGGAATTATTCTGCTAACTATGAAATTAACGAAATCAGCATACCAGGGGAGTTCAGAAGACTTACCTGCCGCCATGGCTGTCGCGGCAGTGATTGCGGCAGCAAAGAGTTGCTCGTCTGGGAAGGTCTCCAGTATGTTTGTCTCATCTGTGGGTAGACTCTGTCCCTTCTCCAACCTTGACAAGTGATCTGCCACCTGATTTTCTGTCCCTTTTTTATCCTTGATTTCAAGGTCAAATTCTTGCAATAGCAGGATCCACCGTATTAATCGAGGCTTTGCATCCTTTTTCGCAAACAGACACTTTAGGGCAGAATGGTCTGTGTGCACTATTACCTTCGTCCCAAGTATGTAAGAACGAAACTTGTTAATTGAGAACACCACAACCAATAACTCCTTTTCTGTGGTGGTGTAATTCACTTGGGCGTCATTCAGTGTCTTACTGGCATAATATATGACATGAAATAACTTGTCTCTCTGCTGCCCAAGTGCTGCCCCGACAGCATAGTCACTAGCATCACACATAATCTAAAATGGCTGTGTCCAGTCTGGTGGTTGTACTATTGGGACTATTACCAGTTTTTCCTTCAGAACCTTGAATGCTTCAGTACATTCATCATTAAAGTCAAAGGGTCGGTTCTGCTCCAAAAGGTGGCATAGGGGATTGGTGATTTTTGAGAAATTTGCAATGAATCTTCGATAAAAACCAGCATGTCCCAAGAAACTTCTAATACCCTTGACTGTTGTCGGCGGCGGCTGCTTTTTGATCACTTCTATTTTAGCCCTGTCGACTTCTATCCCACGGCAGCTAATCTTATGGCCAAGGACTATCCCTTCATCCACCATAAAGTGGCATTTTTCCCAATTTAAGACTAGGTTTGCTTTTTCACATCTTTCAAGTACCTTTTGTAGATTGCCTAGGCAGCTCTCAAAATCGTCTCCAAAGACTGAAAAATCATCCATAAATATTTCAAGGAAGTCCTCTACCATATCGGAGAATATAGCCATCATGCACCTTTGGAAGGTGGCGGGTGCATTGCATAATCCAAAAGGCATCCTCCTAAAAGCATACGTTCCGTAGTGGCATGTGAAGGTCGTCTTTTCTTGATCGTCCGGTGCGATAACTATTTGATTATAACCTGAGTAACCATCAAGAAAACAATAGTAAGGTTTACCCGCTAATCTATCAAGCATTTGATCAATAAAGGGTAAAGGAAAGTGGTCTTTTCGGGTAGCTTTGTTAAGCTTCCGATAGTCCATACAAACCCTCCAACCGGTCACAGTCTTGGTTGGGATTAGCTCATTGTTTTCATTGGTTACCATGGTCATTCCTCCTTTCTTGGGGACGCATTGCACCGGGCTCACCCATTTGTTGTCTGAGATGGCGTAAATAATACCAGCATCTAACCATTTGTTTATCTCTTTATGCACCACCTATTTCATCGTATGGTTTAGCCGCCTTTGGGCATCTATAGTCGGCTTATGATCTTCCTCTAAAAGGATTTTATGCATGCATAACGCCGGACAAATGCCTTGAATATCGGCTATCGTCCATCCATTTGCCTTTTTGTGCTGCCGCAACATCCCTATTAGATGCCGTTCCTGTTCCTGCGGCAGCTTAGAAGAGATGATTACGGGCAACATATCATTTGAACCAAGAAAAGCATATTTTAGCTGCCCTGGCAGGGGTTTCAGTTCTAAGGCAGGGGGCTCAACAGTAGATGGCTTTTGGATTGCATGGTTATCCGAAGTATAATTTAAAGGTTCGAATAACTTACCTGGACGATCGCCTATCCAGTTTACCTCTTCCTGATCTTCAGTATCTGATGTATCGGTTTCTGAGGAGTTGCTGTCGTCAGTGCTGCCGTGACAGTCCTGTAGGTGGCTGCCGAGGCAGTGACCAATTCTGATGTCGTGACAGCCCGACCTGATGCAGGGTTGATCAAGCGTAACTTCAGTGATAGCCTTGCATTCCTCGTCTACATCAGCATGCTTCATGGCTTGGAGAACATTCAACTTAATCTCTTGATCGTTCACTCTCATCGCGAGTTCTCCTTTTTCCACATCAATCAATGATCTTCCCGTGGCTAAGAAGGGTCACCCAAGGATGATTGGTGCGTTTTCGTCTGCTTCACAATCTAAAACAAGAAAGTCAGCAGGAAATATAAATTTATCCACTCTTACCAGAATATCTTCGATTTTTCCTTCCGGATGAACATAAGAGCGGTCTGCCAGCTGCAGAATGACTGTCGTGGGCCGCGCCTTTCCAATACCTAATTTCTGAAAAACAGATTTTGGCATTAAATTAATACTAGCACCAAGATCACAAAGTGCCTTACCCACATATTTATCTCCGATTACACATGGTATGACGAAGCTCCCCAGATCTTTCTTTTTCTGGGAGGCTGCCGATGAAGAATACTAATGCAACCTTCTGTCATCTTTACCGTTTCAAATTCCCCAAGTTTGGATTTCTTTGACATGATATCCTTGAGAAATTTGGCATAACCGGGCATCTCCCTAACGGCATCTAACAACGGAATATTAATATGAACCTGCTTAAAAATATCATAAATCTTTTTGAGCTGAGATTCTTTCTTAGCTTGCTGTAACCGTTGAGGAAAAGAAGGTGGGGGACGATAATCAACAATACGTCCTTCCCACTGCATACGAATCTAAGGAGGTTTGGGTTCATCGTTTTTCTCCTCTGTCGCTTCTGCTGTCGTGACAGGCTCATCGGCAGCAGTCTGTTTATTACCTGTCGAGGCAGCTTCATCGGCAGGTATGTCCAAGGCTGGTTTTCTTACTGTTTCAGCTTCCTTTTCCGGCCCTGGTAGTTTCTTCCCACTCCTAGTAGTAATGGCCTTACACTGCTCATGTGTGGGCTGCCTAGCATTTTCAGTACTGCTAGGGAATCCTCCAGTCTGCCTCGGCTTAATAAGTTGGGAAACTTGACCCATTTGTGTCTCCAAAGATTTCAGAGTAGCTTTATGATTTGTCATCTGCATCTCTGTTTTATCCATGAATGTCTCTGTTTTCTTAACAAACTGATTCATATTCTCAATATAAGTACCTGTCTGAGACATAAAAGTGGCCAGAGTCTGTTCCAGTATACTGCTCGTGGCAGCTGGTGGCTGTTGTTACTGATATAGCTGCTGTTGCGGCGGCAGCTCCTGTATCGTCAGCAATCTAGGTCCTCCCTGATTCAGATTGTGTGCTTGAGGATTCAGGGCATTATTAGGATTACTCCAAGAAAATTTGGGATCCTTTCTCCAGTTGGGATTATAATTGTTGGAATTGTAATTCGGCTTGTAGTTTCCAACATACTTTCCCTCTTCTAACTGTATAGGACACTCATCCGAACTATGATTTCCCTCACAGATTTCACATACCTCCTCAACAGCAAATCCATGTTGTGCATCATCATTCAATAACCTTTTCATTGCTTTAGTAAGGAATGCTACCTGTGATTTCATCGTGCTGTCGGCCTCATAATCCTTGACAGCTAGTACCCGTTTACCCCCTCTTCTTGCTGTCGGAAACTGCTCTTCATTCTTAGCCAGATTTTTCAATACTTGCATTGCCTCGTCTGGGTCTTTGTCCAATAATAATCCATTTGCTGCTGAATCAATTCGAATACGAGTTTGTAAATTGGCAGCATTATAAAACTTAGTTACCTGATTCCAGACGGGGAATCCATGCATTGGGCAGTTCCGTAGAAGAGTAGTAAATCTGTCCCAGGCCTCGTGCATCGGCTCGTCATCTTCCTGTTGAAAAGTAGCAATTTCATTACGTAATTGCTCAGATAAATGCGAAGGATTAAAACGAGATAAAAATTCACGAGATAAATCTGCCCAAGTTCTAATTGAACCCGGCTTAAGTTTATTCCACCAAGTCTTTGCTCTGTCCCTCAATGAATGGGGAAATAACCGAAGCCTCAGTATCTCCGGATTAACTCCTAGTAGTCTAAACGAACCACAGATTTCCTGGAACGTTTTTAGATGCTCCCTAGCATCCTCTGTCTACATGATCGTTCAACATGACAGGTTTCAACTCGAAGTTGTCAACATCTATGTCTGGCAGCGTGGTTTCCAGTTCTACATGATCGTTCAACATGTAGTCACGACAGGACCGTCGTCCGGTAGCGGCAGCAGGGTTGCCGGCAGGCGGTATAATATCGCCGACAAGCGGGTCTTTACCATTGTTGGCCATCTTCTCTAGCTGTTCCTCAAGGTACTCGTTCCTGGCTAGTAAGTAACGAAGTTGTTTCTTGAGGTTGAATGATCGTTCGATTTCCGGATCTAATTGATACTCAGGATCTTTACCTCGATTTGATCTGCGCATAAACAAGAAACCTTGTGAAAAGCAAGAGTTGAATGCACCAAAGAAAAACAGAAAATAAAAGTAAAAATAAAAACAAAAACGAAAAGTGCAGTAAAAGAAAAGGTAGAGTTATGTTGCCAATCCCCGGCAACGACGCCAAAAACTTGTTGCGTGTAAAATAGTCTATCGCAATGGTAGTGCAAGTATACACGACGCAAGTAGTAAAGTGATACGAAGTAGCGGATATCGTCTCCACAAGGATTGGGCTAATAGCTTCACCTTAATTCACTGCACGAAAGTAAAGAAAATATTTGAGAAAGTTGTCACGAAAATACTAAAATAAACGTAAATAAAAGAGTAGAGATATCAAGATAGAGAGAATGGGCTGGTATTGAATTGCCCAGTAGTGCAGGTATTGCAGAGTTTAAGAAATCCAGTTCTGTCGTCGCGCCCCGTCGCGGTAGCAGTCCGTTGATTGTCGCGGCAGCAAACACTCAACTCAGTACTTCAAGTTTGGCAAGAATCCCAGATGTGCCTTGGCCTATCCCTAGGTCCATGTCTATTGATGATCACGTCTTTGATGATACCTCCCAGCGTGAATCGAAGGATGAACACCGATGTGTATAAATTCTTCTTTAGCCACTTAACCTCGTCCTATCCCTAGGCCCGAGATAGTTCAACTATATACTAGAGAACTTGCTCTTATTTCTTTCGTATACTTAAATCTCCCGATGCTAAGTAAATAGATAACCTCACAATGCTCTCCCGATGCTCTTGCAAGATATTAATAACCAAAATAAGAGAACTTGAAGTTTATTTTATTGAACTGAAAATTCCTAAAACAAAACAACCCTTGCAACTACTTTACAAATCAACCCGTGGCCCTAGGGGGAATTTAGAACATGATTTGGGAAGGAAAACGACTAGAGTTTTGGGAAGAAGCTTGGGTAATCGGTTATGCCCCTCTAGGTTAAATTACATGCCCTTATATAAGCTTTGGGCTCAAGTTATCTAAATTAGCAAGAATACAACTTTAATTGAAAGTATGATTCTAATAAAGACTAAATCTTCAAGGAATCTACTTTCCAGCCGTCATCTCCTTGCTTGGGATTTTCTCTCCTTGAACTTTGGGCTTGACATATCTTTTGATCTGGGGCTTGGAAAAATATAAGGTTTTCACATGACAGACGGGCTGAATTTTCTCTATCTGTCGAGGTCTACTTTGCTTCTTCTCCTCAAAACTGCTGTCGTCCTCTGCTGTCACGGCAGCAACCGTGGCAGCTTCGTCTTTTTTGTCTGCTTGTCCAGTTCAGCTCTTCTGCTTCACTGCCCAGCGCCTGCCCTTTCAGTCTGCTACGGCAGCAACCTGCAAAAATAGCCATTTTTAGTAGAATCTGTGCCTTTTAATATATTTGTGATGTTTTGCTGTAAACTATCCTAATGCAATGAATCATGCTTGAATGCAGCAGAAATATGGGTTACAAAGGGTGTAAATAATAGAACTTTTACACACTCAACACCCCCAAACTCAAGTTTTTGCTTGCCCTCAAGCAATTAAGATCTAAAAGAAAAATGAAATATTTCTGTTTTGGCTTTCTAACAATGAACTTTCCCTTACCCGTCATTCGTTCCCTGTGACGTCAGCAACCTGTAGGATAATTTAGGATCTGTCCGGAATCTCACTATAGTCCTCGTGCAGTGTGTGCATGCTTGTGAACAGTTATATGCCAAGACTCTCTTAGTTTCACTAGAATATTCAACTCTTAACTCGAATTTTTATGCCAAAGTTTATCTTTTGAAGGCACTTTTTCATGCTCTTTGATTTTTTTTGTTTTGACTCAATTTCTCCATTTTTCAAATTAAAGTTTTACTAGAGCCAGTTTTAGGCACCTCTAGTTAACTTCCTAGAGCCAGTTTCGGGCACCTCTAGGGCTGTTGAGTCTCTTTTGCTAAACTTCTTTCCTAGAGCCAGTGTTAGGCACCTCTAGGGGCTATTCAAGTGCTAAGTTTCCTATTCTAGTTTGGCTAAAAGAAGTCTAAGCAGTATAACAGTCAAAATGGTGTTTAAGTTTTCAGAACTATAGAAAGGCTCTAAACTTCTCCTAAAAACTATCCTAAAGTTACTGCCACGACAGAGCTGTTACGACAGGCAAGTTCAGTTCACAATTTTCAGCCAAAATTTTCATCATTTTTTTAGAGAAAAGTAACTAAGTAAAAGACACAAAATTTAACTAAGATGTACTCCATTAATATGGAGGGTTGCCACCCCCAAACTCGAGGGTTGCATTGCCCTCAATGCAAATTACAAAATAAAAATTAAAACATATGAAGACAGTACATCACAAAATATATATATAGCAGGCAGCAATAAGAAGATAAGAAACTAAAATTTTAATCACTGTCTTCACTGCTGCTGCTGAGGCGGATCTGGCGGCGGGTTCTGGTTCTCGCGGCGGACTGGGGTGGTTGCTGTACAACCTGAATATCAGAGCTGCTGTCGCTGCTGTCACTGCTGCTGCTGGCCTTTGGTAGAGTGTTCTTATCTGCCATTCGTTTCTGCCTTTTTACCGGTGAAAACTCCTTCGACAGATTCCTCTGAATAGAGGGTTCATCGTCACTGTCAGCCCAAACAGAGGAGGAAGATAACCCAGCAACAAAGGCAGCAAGGTCATCCGATGGCATTGGTCGTTTTGTTCCTCGGGAAGATGTTTCGGCAGGAGTGATGTCGTCTGCTGTCAGGGCAGGCGATGGTATAGAGGCGGCATATGGTGTTTGTGGGGTAGCAACATGTGTAGGTGTGTGGACAGGGGTGGTGACAGTGAAGTAATGGGCAGGGAAAGTGGGGAAAACAACATCAGGGAAATTTAAAGTATTTTGAATAAAATTTACCGTAGATGCGGTGAAGTCCCTGATGAATGTCATGAGGCCCAACTGTCTTTCCTCCATCTTTTGAATGGTAGCTAGGATCTGATTGGAGGAGTCTGTCGGAGCAGCGCCTGCGGCGGCAGGTGCATGATTTGGTTGCTCTGATGATTCAGCTGTGGCGGCAGCGGGGTTGAATGATGATAGAGGGGTTGCCACAGTCAGCTCCATGAGGCTGAGGATATTCTTTTCCCTCCAACCCCGCCCTTTGACTATTAAATCGGTGTGGGCTTCCGGCACGTTATGGCCGCGGCAGAGTGACGTGATGAGGTAGGGGAGGAAAAGGAGGCCCATCGGTCGATGTGCACTTTTCAAAATACTCTCTCGAATGTAACTACCCACATTAATGGGCCGTTCATTTAAAATAAAGTGTATTAAGGCTAACCTTTGCTGGTCGACGGTTGTATGGTGGGAGGACGGCGTGATCCTCTTTTTGATGAAGGCATTCCATTGTTTTGCCTCCGGCAGCAGTTGACCCCTCTTCACCGTGTATGGATTTTTCCGGCTGGTATTCCATTTCGTTCCCTCTTTCGTCAGTTCTGCCATGACAGCATCATAGGCAGCATCGTCCAAGGTGTCGAGGAACTGCTGGTGTGCATCATCATTGGGGCCTATGTAGAGGCCATATAACGAGTTGATGTGCTCGGCTGTAAACAGTACTTCTTTCCCTCTAACACTCACTGCTGTCGCCGTTTTGCTGCTGATGGCAGCATAAAATTCTCTCACCATCTTCTCGTTCATCTCCTCTGGTTGCTCCGCAAATGTTTGCCATAATATAGCTCTAATCTTCCGGGCGATGAAAGGCTTGAGGCCCAGTTTCTTTGCCTTTGGTGTATAGATAAAGCCTCGTTCTTCCCACATGTCTCTGGTCGCAAAGGACTGTGGGGGAGTTGCTGCCGGCGAGGAAGTAGAGGTAGCACTACGTCGGGTTTTTCTGGAAGACATATTAGCGCAAGGGTTGTGAAAAGTAAATGAAAGCAAATGAAAACTGAAGGGGGAGAGCAAGTAAGAAAGGCAAAAGTGAGTGAAAATGAAAATGAAACGGGGTTTTATAGAGGAGGAATTGCTGCCCATTGAAGCTGTAACGGCAGGCGCGAGTAACGGGGCGGCTGTTGAGCTTTAGCGTGTCTAACGCTTCTGTTACGCGTCTGACACACGTTTCTGCGTCTGTCGTGACATCATGGTGACAGTCTGTATTTTCTGCGTCTGTCGCGACAGCTGTAACGACAGGCTCCAATATTGGGCTGTGTTGGGCCGATGGATGGATGGTGGGCTGAGTTCACTTTTCATGTTCTTCTTGACTCCTTTATTTCCTAAAAACAATAAACTTAAAAACATTATTTAAAATAAAATAACCTTATTTCCTAAGAATAAATAAATAATAATAAAAATAAATAAAAATATAATTTAGGTTAAATTAGGGATGCCGGGTGGGACATCTCCTAAAGTAACCACTTCCTGCATTCCTGGGGCTTCAGTCCCCTGATAATGCGTGTGGCGCTGTCCGTTAACTTTGAATTGATGCCCGTATTTTAATGATTGGATTATGATGGCACCATGGGGAAAAACCTGTACGACTTGGAATGGGCCAGACCATCTAGATTTCAGTTTCCCTGGGAAAAGTTTCAGTCTATAATTGAACAACAATACAAGCTGCCCTGGGCAGAACTGTCGTGGCAACAACTTCCTGTCATGCCACTTCTTAGTTTTCTCCTTGTAGATTCGTGCATTGTCGTAGGCCATTGTCCGTATTTCTTCAATCTCGTTAAGATCTAACAGCCTTTTCTGTCCTGCCCTGTCCAAGTCCATATTCACTGCCTTGATTGCCCAGTATGCTCTGTGCTCTATCTCGACAGGTAGATGACATGTTTTCCCATAAATCAATCGGTACAGAGACATTCCCAATGGAGTCTTAAAAGTTGTCCTATATGCCCATAATGCATCATTGAGGAGTAAAGACCAATCTTTCCTAGTTGGCTTAACCATCTTCTCAAGAATGTTCTTAACTTCCTTATTAGATATTTCAGCTTGTCCAATGGTTTGTGGGTGATATGCTGTCGCGATCCGATGCTTGACACCATATTTCTTCAAGGCGGTAGCAATAACCGTATTATTGAAATGTCTCCCTTCATCACTAATAATCGCCTTAGGGATGCCAAACCTAGAAAAGATGTTTTTGTGTAAAAACCTTTGGACTGTCTTGGCATCATTCTTTTGAGTTGTGATAGCTTCAACCCACTTAGACATAATCTACTGCCAGGAGGATGTATAGATTCCCACATGAAGATGGAAACAGTCCCATAAAATCAATCCCCCAAACGTCGAAGATTTCGACTTCTAGAATGTTCTGCAGCGGCATCTCGTTTCTCCTTGAGATGTTTCCTGTCCTTTGGCACCTGTCACAGTTATTGTAGAAGATTTGTGCATCTTTATACAGTGACGGCCAGTAGAACCCTGACTGCAGCACTTTGGCAGCAGTTTTGTTGCCTCCTAAGTGACCTCCATACTGTGAAGCATGGCAGTGATAAAGAATGTCTTCTTGCTCTTCTTGTGGTACACACCTCCTTATAACCTGATCTGCACAGATTTTGAAAAGAAAAGGTTCGTCCCAATAATAATGCTTAACATCATTTTGGAACCTCTTCTTGGCTTGATAATTAAGATCAGAGGGAATTATTCCGCTAACTATAAAATTAACGAAATCAGCATACCATGGGAGTTCAGAAGACTTACCTACCGCCATGGCTGTCGCAGCAGTGATTGCGGCAGCAAAGAGCTACTCGTCTGGGAAGGTCTCCAGTATGTTCGTCTCATCTGTTGGTAGACTCTGTCCCTTCTCCAACCTTGACAAGTGATATGCCACTTGATTTTCTGTCCCTTTTTTGTCCTTGATTTCAAGGTCGAATTCTTGCAATAGCAGGATCCACCGTATCAATCGAGGCTTTGCATCCTTTTTCGCGAACAAATACTTCAGGGCAGAATGGTCTGTGTGTACTATTACCTTCGTTCCAAGTATGTAAGAACGAAACTTGTCAATGGAGAACACCACAGCTAATAACTCCTTCTCTGTGGTGGTGTAGTTCACTTGGGCGTCATTCAGTTTCTTGCTGGCATAATATATGACATGAAATAACTTGTCTCTCTGCTGCCCAAGTGCTGCCCCGACAGCATAGTCACTAGCATCACACATAATCTCAAATGGCTGTGTCCAGTCTGGTGGCTGTACTATTGGGGCTGTTACCAGTTTTTCCTTCAGAACCTTGAATGCTTCAGTACATTCATCATTAAAGTCAAAGGGTCGGTTCTGCTCCAAATGGTGGCATAGGGGCTTGGTGATTTTTGAGAATTTTGCAATGAATCTTCGATAAAAACCAGCATGTCCCAAGAAACTTCTAATACCCTTGACTGTTGTCGGCGGCGGCAGCTTTTCGATCACTTCTATTTTAGCCCTGTCGACTTCTACCCCACGGCAGCTAATCTTATGGCCAAGGACTATCCCTTCATCCACCATAAAGTGGAATTATTCCCAATTTAAGACTAGGTTTGCTTTTTCACATCTTTCAAGTACCTTTTGTAGATTGCCTAGGCAGCTCTCAAAATCGTCTCCAAAGACTGAAAAATCATCCATAAATATTTCAAGGAAGTCCTCTACCATATCGGAGAATATAGCCATCATGCACCTTTGGAAGGTGGCGGGTGCATTGCATAATCCATAAGGCATCCTCCTAAAAGCATACGTTCCGTAGGGGCATGTGAAGGTCATCTTTTCTTGATCGTCCGGTGCGATAGCTATTTGATTATAACCTGAGTAACCATCAAGAAAACAATAGTAAGGTTTACCCGCTAATCTATCAAGCATTTGATCAATAAAGGGTAAAGGAAAGTGGTCATTTCGGGTAGCTTTGTTAAGCTTTCGATAGTCCATACAAACCCTCCAACCGGTCACAGTCCTGGTTGGGATTAGCTCATTGTTTTCATTGGTTACCACGGTCATTCCTCCTTTCTTGGGGACGCATTGCACCGGGCTCACCCATTTGCTGTCGGAGATGGCGTAAATAATACCATCATCTAACCATTTGATTATCTCTTTACGCACCACCTCTTTCATCGCATGGTTTAGCCGCCTTTGGGCATCTATAGTCAGCTTATGATCTTCCTCTAAAAGGATTTTATGCATGCATAACGCCAGACTAATGCCTTGAATATCGGCTATCGTCCATCCAATTGCCTTTTTGCGCCGCCGCAACATCCCTATTAGCTGTCGTTCCTGTTCCTGCGGCAGCTTAGAAGAGATGATTACGGGCAACGTATCATTTGAACCAAGAAAAGCATATTTTAGCTGCCCTGGCAGGGGTTTCAATTCTAAGGCAGGGGGCTCAACAGTAGATGGCTTTTAGATTGCATGGTTATCCGAAGTATAATTTAAAGGTTCGAATAACTTACCTGGACGATCGCCTATCCAGTTTACCTCTTCCTGATCTTCAGTATCTGATGTATCGGTTTCTGAGGAGTTGCTGTCGTCGGTGCTGTCGTGACAGTCCAGTAGGTGGCTGCCGAGGCAATGACCAATTCTGATGTCGTGACAACCCGACCTGATGCAGGGTTGATCAAGGGTAACTTCAGTGATAGCCTTGCATTCCTCGTCTGCATCAGCATGCTTCATAGCTTGGAGAACATTCAACTTAATCTCTTTATCGTTCACTCTCATCGTGAGTTCTCCTTTTTCCACATCAATTAGTGATCTTCCCGTGGCTAAGAAGGGTCGCCCAAGGATGATTGGTGCGTTTTTGTCTACTTCACAATCTAAAACAAGAAAGTCAGCAGGAAATATAAATTTACCCACTCTTACCAGAATATCTTCGATTTTTCCTTCCGGATGAACATAAGAGCGGTCTGCCAGCTGCAGAATGACTATCGTGGGTTGCGCTTTTCCAATACCTAATTTCTGAAAAACAGATTTTGGCATTAAATTAATACTAGCACCAAGATCACAAAGTGCCTTACCCACATATTTATCTCCGATTACACATGGTATGACGAAGCTCCCCGGATCTTTCTTTTTCTGGGGTGGTTGCCGATGAAGAATACTCATGCTACCTTCTGTCATCTTTACCGTTTCAAATTCCCCAAGTTTGGATTTCTTTGACATGACATCCTTGAGAAATTTGGCATAACCGGGCATCTCCCTAATGGCATCTAACAACATAATATTAATATGAACCTGCTTAAAAATATCATAAATCTTTTTGAGCTGAGATTCTTGCTTAGCTTGCTGTAACCGTTGAGGAAAAGGAGGTGGGGGACGATAATCAGCAATACGTCCTTCCCACTGCATACGAATCTGAGGAGGTTTGGGTTCATCATTTTTCTCCTCTGTCGCTTCTACTGTCATGATAGGCTCATCGGCAGCAGTCTGTTTATTACCTGTCGGGGCAGCTTCCTCGGCAGGTTTGTCCAAGGCTGGTCCTTGTACTGTTTCAGCTTCTTTTTCCGGCCCTGGTAATTTCTTCCCACTCCTAGTAGTAATGGCCTTACACTGCTCATGTGTGGGCTGCCTAGCATTTTCAGTATTGCTAGGGAATCCTCCAGTCTGCCTCGGCTTAATATGTTGGGAAACTTGACCCATTTGTGTCTCCAAAGATTTCAGAGTAGCTTCATGATTTGTCATCCGCATCTCTGTTTTATCCATGAAAGTCTCTGTTTTCTTAACAAACTGATTCATATTCTTAATATAAGTACCTGTCTGAGACATAAAAGTGGCCAGAGTCTGTTCCAGTATACTACTCGTGGCAGCTGGTGGCTGCTGTTTCTGCTATTGCGGCGGCAGCTGCTGTCGCGTCAGCAATCTAGGTCCTCCCTGATTCTTATTGTGTGCTTGAGGATTTAGGGCATTGTTAGGATTACTCCAGGAAAACTTGGGATCCTTTCTCCAGTTGGGATTATAATTGTTGGAATTGTAATTCGGCTTGTAGTTTCCTACACACTTTCCCTCTTCTAACTGTATATGACACTCATCCGGACTATGATTTCCCTCACAGATTTCACATACCTCCTCAACAACAAATCCATGTTGTGCATCATCATTCAATAACCTTTTCATTGCTTTAGTAAGGAATGCTACCTGTGATTTCATCGTGCTGTCGGCCTCACAATCCTTGACAGCTAGTACCCGTTTACTCCCTCTTTTTGTTGTCGGAAACTGCTCCTCATTCTTAGCTAGATTTTTTAAAACTTGCATTGCCTCATCTGGGTCTTTGTCCAATAATAGTCCGTTTGCTGCTGAATCAATTCGAATACGAGTTTGTAAATTGGCAGCATTATAAAACTTAGTTACCTGATTCCAGACGGGGAATCCATGCATTGGGCAGTTCCGTAGAAGAGTAGTAAATCTGTCCCAGGCCTCGTGCATCGGCTCGTCATCTTCCTGTTCAAAAGTAGCAATTTCATTACGTAATCGCTCAGATAAATACGAAGGATTAAAACGAGATAAAAATTCACGAGATAAATCTGCCCAAGTTCTAATTGAACCCGGCGTAAGTTTATTCCACCAAGTCTTTGCTCTGTCCCTCAATGAATGGGGAAATAACCGAAGCCTCAGTATCTCCGGATTAACTCATGGTAGTCTAAACGAACCACAGATTTCCTGGAACGTTTTTAGATGCTCCCTAGCATCGTCTGTAACAGCACCACTGAATTGACCGGCATTGTTGATCATGCTAAACATGACATGTTTCAGCTCGAAGTTGTCAACATCTATGTCCGGCAGCGTGGTTTCTAGTTCTACATGATCGTTCAACATGTAGTCATGACAGGACCGTCGTCCGGCAGCGGCAGCAGGGTTGCCGGTAGGCGGTATAATATCGCCGACAGACGGGTCATTTCCATTGTGGGCCATCTTCTCTAGCTGTTCCTCAAGGTACTCGTTCCTGGCTAGTAAGTGACGAAGTTGTTTCTTGAGATTGAATGAACGTTCGATTTCCGGATCTAATTGATACTCAGGATCTTTACCTCGATTCGATCTGCGCATAAACAAGAAACCTTGTGAAAAGCAAGAGTTGAATGCACCAAAGAAAAACAGAAAATAAAAGTAAAAATAAAAACAAAAACGAAAAGTGCAGTAAAAGAAAAGGTAGAGTTATGTTGCCAATCCCAGGCAACGGCGCCAAAAACTTGTTACGTGTAAAAGAGTCTATCGCAATGGTAGTGCAAGTGTACACGACGCAAGTAGTAAAGTGATACGAAGTATCAAATATCGTCTCCATAGGGATTGGGCTAATAGCTTCACCTTAATTCACTGCACGAAAGTAAAGAAAATAATTGAGAAAGTTGTCACGAAAATAATAAAGTAAACGTAAATAAAAGAGTAAAGATATCAAGATAGAGAGAATGGGCTGGTATTGAATTGCTCAGTAGTGCAGGTATTGCAGAGTTTAGGAAATCCAGTTTTGTCGTCGCGCCCCGTGGCGGCAGCACCCGTCGCGGCAGCAGTCTGTTGATTGTCGCGGCAACAAACACTCAACTCAGTACTTCAAGTTTGGCAAGAATCCCAGATGTGCCTTGGCCTATCCCTAGGTCCAAGTCTATCGATGATCACGTCTTTGATGATACCTCCCGGCGTGAATCAAAGGATGAACACCGATGTGTATGAATTCTTCTTTAGCCACTTAACCTCGTCCTATCCCTAGGCCCGAGATAGTTCAACTATAAACTAGAGAACTTGCTCTTATTTCTTTCGTATACTTAACTCTCCCGATGCTAAGTAAATAGATAACCTCACAATGCTCTCCCGATGCTCTTGCAAGATATTAATAACCAAAATAAGAGAACTTGAAGTTTATTTTATTGAACTGAAAATTCCTAAAACAAAACAACCCTTGCAACTACTTTACAAATCAACCCGTGGCCCTAGGGGGAATTTAGAACATGATTTGGGAAGGAAAACGACTAGAGTTTTGGGAAGAAGCTAGGGTAATCGGTTATGCCCCTCTAGGTTAAATTACATGCCTTTATATAAGCTTTGGGCTCAAGTTATCTAAATTAGCAAGAATACAACTTTAATTGAAAGTATGATTCTAATAAAGAGTATATCTTCAAGGAATCTACTTTCCAGCCGTCATCTCCTTGCTTGGGATTTTCTCTCCTTGAACTTTGGGCTTGACATATCTTTTGATCCGGGGCTTGGAAAAATATAAGGTTTTCACACGACAGTCGAGCTGAATTTTCTCTATCTGTCGAGGTCCACTTTGCTTCTTCTCCTCAAAACTGCTTTCGTCCTCTGTTGTCACGGCAACAACCATGGCAGCTTCGTCCTCTTTGTCTACTTGTCCAGTTCAGCTCTTCTGCTTCACTGCCCAGCGCCTTCCCTTTCCGTCTGCTACGGCAGCAACCCGCAAAAACAACCATTTTTAGTAGAATCTATGCCTTTTAATATATTTGTGATGTTTTGCTGTAAACTATCCTAAATGCAATGAATCATGCTTGAATGCAGCAGAAATATGGGTTACAAAGGGTGTAAATAATAGAACTTTTACACACTCAACAACCAACATGATGTAATAGCCATTAAAACAGAATTTTCAATTTTTACATTCTAGTCACCAAGAAAAAATGTCAGCTTTCCAAAACATATTTTTCAAAATTAGTTTCACTTTCCTTGACCAGATATTTAATTAGGACTTTAGAATTTTTTCACATGTTTTTACCATATCTCGAACTAAGATTTCCCCGAATCGACCCAGATCTCTAATATAAATTTGACAATCCCTAAACCGCTTTTAGAACCTCTAGGCCCAAAACTGGAGTGTTAACTCTTCCCCACTTAGGAAAATTCATCCTTGAAATTTCATCTGAAGGAAAAAGATGTGGAAATTGCTTCAATATGTCTTCCTAACTTTCCAATGTGGCCTCCTCAACTCCTCGATGTCGCCACAACACCTTTACAAGTTCAATTGTCTTCCCACAATGAACTTTGCTAGTAGAATCTAGGATCCCCACTGATTCCTCATTATAAGATAAATCTAGATTCAATTCAATCTCCTCAACAGGCATCACAAATGAATCTGATCTATTCCTTCGCAACATTGAAACATGAAACACATCATGGATTTTCTCCAACTCCGGAGGCAACCTCAACTGGTACGCAATAGGACCAACACGCTCCACAACCTCATAAGGTCCAATAAACCTTGGACTAAGCTTACCCTTACGTCCAAATCTCATCACCTTATTCCAAGGTGATACCTTCAAGAACACGCGATCTCCAACCACAAACTCAATCTCCTTACGCTTCAAATTCACGTAGGACTTTTGACGATCCGATGCAACCTTCAACTGCTCACATATGTGCTTCACTTTCTCAGTTGTTCCCTTTAGAAAATCTGGCAAGGAAACCACCTTTTGCCCCACCTCTGCCCAACAAAGAGGCGTTCTACACTTTGTTCCATACAAAGTTTCACACAGAGCCATTGTATACTTGCCTAGAAACTGTTATTACAGGCAAACTCCACTAAGGGTAACTGTTTTCCCAAGAACCTTGGAAATCTATAACACAACATCTCAACATATCTTCCATTACTTGGAAACTCGCTGCGACTGTCTATCCATCTGAGGATGATACAAGGTACTGAAATTAAGCCTTGTACCCAATGCTTGGTGTAAACACTCCCAAAAAATTATTATAAACCCCGAATCTCTATCTGACATTATAGATTTAGGCACACCATGAATACGCACAATCTCAGCAATATACAACTTCGCTAGCTTATCCAACATACACGTACTATGCACATCCAAGAAATGTGCACACTTCGTAAGACGATCTACAATCAGCCAAATGGAGTTCTTCTTTGATGGTGTCAAAGGCAAACAAGACACAAAATCCATCGTAATCCTTTCCTACTTCCATTCTAGTATCCTTAAAGGCTGCAACAAACTGAAAGGAAACTGGTGCTCAACTTTCAGACGTTGATAAACCATACACTTGCTCACAAAATCAGCAGCATCCTTTTTCAACCCAACCTAGTAGTACTCATCTTTCAAACCACAATACATCATTGTACTACCAGGATGCATAGCAAAAGGACTGCTATGAGCTTCAGTCAAAATAGTGCGCCTCAACTCCACATCCTCCGACACAACTATTTGACTTTTAAAGCATAAAACACCATCATCATTGAAAAAGAAATCTGTTGCGTTACCATCAGCTCTACTCTGAACATGAGGCACCAAAGAATCATCAAGCAACTGATTATCATTAATTAACTAAATTATGAAATGTTTCACTTGTAACTCGGCTATTAATGCATCATCACATGATATACTAAACCGAGAAAACATCACTCTCAACTCAACAACCACCTTCCTACTCAAAGCATCGGCCACAACATTGGCCTTTCCAGAATGGTACTCTATCGTCAGATCATAAGCCTTAAGCAACTCCAACCATCTTAGTTGCCTAAGATTCAAATCTCTCTGGACTTTAGATACTTCAAACTCTTATGATCTATGTAAACCACACATTTCTCGTTGTAAAGATAATGCCTCCAAATCTTCAAGGCAAACACAACTACATCAAGCTCTAGATCATGAGCAGGATAGTTGCGCTCATGCACCTTTAATTTCCTATATGCATACGCCACAAACTTCCCACCTTGCATCAACACACAACCCAGATCAACATATGATGCATCACTCCACTCAAGACAGGGGCTTACGTCAAAGCTTTCTTCAACCTCTCAAAACCTTGTTGTCTAACATTCATCCACTCAAAGTGAACATTCTTTTGCAACAACTTAGTTAACGGTGCAACAATCTTAATGAAGCCCTCCACAAACCTTCGATAATATACAACCAAACCAATGAAATTACGCACTTTAGTCACCGATTTAGGCGTTTTCCAATTCATCACCACCTCAATCTTGTGTGGGTCAACTCAGATACCCTCAACCGATACTACATGTCCAAGGAAGAAAACTTCCTTGAGCCAAAACTCACACTTGCTCTGCTTAACATAAAGCTGATTCTCCAACAATACTTACAACATAATCCTTGAATGCTTATCACGATCCTCCTCATTACGCGAGTACACGAGAATATCATCAATAAACACTACCATGAAGTGATCCAAAAACTCATGGAACACACGATTCATCATGTCCATGAATGCAACCGGTGCATTCGTCAACCCAAATGGCATCAATAAGAACTGATAATGCACGTACCTTGTCTGAAAAGTTGTCTTAGGTACATCTACATCCTTGGTCTTCAGTTGATAATATCCATATCTCAAATCAATCTTCGAAAACATTAAAGCATCTCGAAATTGGTCAAACGCATCATCGATCCTTGGCAAAGAGTATTTGTTCTTTCTCATCAACTTGTTCAGTTGCTGATAGTCTATACACAAACACATTGTGCCATCCTTCTTCTTTACAATCAAGACTGGTGCACCCCAAGGTGAAACACTGGCCTTATGAACCCTCAATCTAGCAACTCCTGAACTTGCATTTTCAACTCTTTCAACTCTTTAGGTGTCATCCAATAAGGAGAAATAGACGCTAGAGTCATATTTTCAAACAACTCATTTCCAAACTCAACTTCTCTATTCGGTGTATTCGGTGGAAAACCAGGCAACTCTTCCAGAAAGACACCTGGAAACTCACATACCGTTTATATGTCTTGTACTCGCACCTTATTTGTACCAAGGTTCATCACATAAGCTAGGAAAGCTTCACAACCCAACTCTATCATACGACTCGCTTCAAGAGCCGAAATTGTAGTCGACAAGAATTTCACATTATCGCCTACGATTACCACTTCGTAATCATCAGTAAGTTTCAAGGTAACTCGCTTAAAATCAAAATCAACTACAGCTCTATGCCCAGTCAACCAATCCATCCCAAGGATTACATCAAAACTAAAGAAAGGCAACACCATCAAATCCACTAAAACTCACATACCATTTGTAAATCTTGTACTCACACCTCCTTTGTACTAGAGTTCATCACATAAGCTAGGAAAGCTTCACAACCCAACTCCATCATATGACTCGCTTCAAGAGATAAATTGCAGTCGACAAGAATTTCCCAGTCTCGCCTACGATTACAACTTCGTAATCATCATCAAGTTTCAAGGTAATTTGCTTAAAATGAAAATCAACTACAGCCCTATGCCCAGTCAACCAATCCATCCCAAGGATTACATCAAAACCATAGAAAGACAACACCACCAACTCCACTGAAAACACATGGCTTTGAACAAATAAAGGACATCTCTTATGCAAATTTCTTGTAACAATAATTTCACCAAAAGAGCTTGTTACTTGCATTCCTACATCTAACATCTCAACAAGGATATCAAGCAATTGTGCATGGTCACTCAAGATGTATGAATGCGTTGATCCAGAATAAATTAAATCTAACAAATACAAGTGATAAGTGCCCAAAAGTCCTATGTTTCTACCCCTTTTTCATGACAATTATCACTCAACCTACACCCATTTGAGCTGCATTATGGCCCTTCATGCTTTGATTTCATCATTTACGCCTTTGATCCTTAAACATTGTTTATTCTATGAAAAAAGTTATTATTTGATGCATGTTTGGTGCTTTTCAGATTCGCACGATGCGAGGGCAGGAGATGCCGTGAGCGCACTGGAGGAAAAGGAAGAATAAGGTAGAACAAGCTAGTAATAGACCCTGATCGAGACAAGCCACAACCGATAACTTCTACTGAAATAAGATGATTTCTGAATGAGTTCTTGCAGAGTAGAACCAGTCACAGACCTATGCCGAGGTAGCAGAATGCCATGCCTCGGCTGTGTACTACTCAACCTGTTGGAAGGCAAAATAGGCAATGTGCTAGCCGATTTGTAGAGCTTTAAATGCCTGATTTTTCTACACACTTTGCATGGAAGTTGGAGCTGGAGAAGTGGAAAAAATATGGAAGGAAGGATAAAGCTGGACTTTTGACCAAAAGTGTATAATGTATTAAATGAAAGAGATTCACCTTTTTAATAAAGTTAAGTCCAAGTCCAACTTAACTTCCTCCCCAAGAAGGATTTGTGCCTACATTTTCCCCTATATAAGAAGGCTTGCTGTCATCATCAAGAAGAGCATAATTTGAGAGAGAGAAGAGCTTAGGATTTAGTTTTGTTTTCTTTCCATTCATTATATTCTAATTTCCTTAAGGTTAGGATTAGTTGTTTAGTAGTTGTATGAAGACTATTGTACTTTGTTTATGTTCATAATGTAATTAAGTTAAGGTTTGCTTATTCTTGGCTTTAATCAGGAGCTTTTATGGTTTACACATTGAAAGGGATGAGCACACGAAGGTCTTGGAAGCACTTACAGAAGAAGATTACCAACAAATTAAACAGGAGCTTTGCTATGCCGGCACGACATGGGAGGCCGGGGCACACCGAGTGTTAGTCAAAAGGTGAAGTATCATACCAGAAGCGAAGCTGTGGAACAAATTCATCTGCCACCGCCTCATACCGACCTCCCACAACATTGCCATTGATCGGCCCATGCTCGCTCTAATCCATTCAATTATACATAATCGAAAAATTAATGTTGGTAATCTTATCTGTAAAGAAATCTACAAATACGCTCAGAAGGATAAGGGGCTGCTTTACTTCCTATCATTTATCACCAGCCTATGCATGGAAAAATAGGTTCCAGACAATGAAGCTGACGAATACACGCTGCATCGAAAGGGATGGGATCGGGAAGCCTACCACAAACTAATAAACATCACCAAAGACGATATTGTACAGGCCACGCCGATGGAGGGCATTTTCTGGGTAGCAGCATCGACAAACATCCAAAAAAAACCCCAAAGGCATGCCCCAGCCGCAACAGACCTACAACAGATTCTGTGAAAGCTGGAGGAAATAGACCAACGACAGTCGTTGTTCATGGCACACACGAGGGACTTCCAAGACTCAATTATATAACTGATCCAGAGGAAGTTCCCATACCAGACAGTCTAGTCTCCCCCTTCCCTGCCGTCTTCACTATTGCCGCTGTCCCTGAGCACAAAGAAGAAGCAACTGATGCCGCCGCCACTACCCAGGCATTCCAAGGACCCACTACTGTGGCCTCTGACACCCTTTCGGCCGCGGTATGCAAAGGCAAGCAAAAGGTTGGCTTGGCTACACCTGTCGGATCTCTATACCACACTGCTTCTAGCTAGTCCGACACCAATCATTTGGTCATTCAGGTCTTTGAAGAACTAAAACGCAAGGCAGCAACCGTGGATGAAATCTGCCCTAACTCAGAGAACGAAGAGGTCACTACGCCGGCAGCAAAGCCCACCTCAGCATCACCCATCCAGCCACCATGAGAATCCAAACGAATCAAGAATACAACATCAAAACCAAAGAAGTTGATCTTACAGAGCGAAAGTAACGAGGAAAATGGATCTTCCAAATCATCATCCATATAAATTCCTATTCTTTTTGCCTTTTATTTTTAATGCCCTTATATTTTGTGTGCTAATTTTTTCTATTTTGAATGTATGAAATGTAAGCATTGAGGGCATTGCATGGTTCGAGTTTGGGGGTGTAGGTTCAGTTTCACAGGCAACGCTATGCCGCGACATTATAATATAATTACCAAGCAGTTATGCTCTTTTACTTGTTAAGAAATTTTTAGAAATGCATTGCCCTATATGAATTTTGCTTATGCGTCGACAGTTCTTTCTATCAATTGCCTTAGTTTAGTTTTAATTAAATCTTCTTACTTGGCAATAAAACTCTCTCTTCTTACCATTGTTTAAGAACTTAGGTTCACACTATGAGATTAGAGCATTAAAACACCTTTGTGACTTGTATGATTTAAGAAATTCTAGTACACTTAGGGTATAAACTTGCTTAGAAAGAAACTGTGGGTACAAAGTCAGAGGTGCCTAACACTGGATCTAGCTTAAGGAAGCCCTAGAGGTGCCCGAAACCGAGTCTAGGCTAATCACTAGAGGTGCCCAAAATTGGCTCTAGTAGGTTATAATGCTTATAAAAAAGAGAAAAGCAAAAGAAAAAGAAAAGAAAAGAAATTATTACCCAAGTTAATTAGGTTAATGCTTAAGTGTTTGCTTAGAATCCTTATAATCATCTTGTTCACAATGCATGCACACACTCACAAATCTTATAGTTTGATTCCAGGGAACTCCTAAGGCATCCAAAGTATTAAGAGCCGAGCATTCTTTGCCAAGGTTTGAAGATCGAAGGAAAAGTAAGACAAAAGAGACGGTATATAAAAATTAAGGTTTGGCAGTTGATGGTTTGCATTTCTTGAGGACAAGCAATAGTTCGAGTTTGAGGGTGTGATAAGTACCCAAAAGTCCTATAATCCTACCATTTTTTCATGACAATTACCACTCAACCTACACCCATTTGAGCTGCATTATGGCCCATCATGCTTTGATTTCATCATTAAGGCATTTGATCCTTAAACTCTGTTTATTCTATGAAAAAGTTACTATTTGATGCATGTTTGGTGCTTTTTCAGATTCGCACGATGCGAGGGCAGGAGATGCCGTAAGCGCACTGGAGGAAAAGGAAGAATAAGGCAGAACAAGCTAGTAACAGACCATTATCGAGCCAAGCCACAACCAATAGCTTCTACTGAGGGAAGCTGATTTCTGAATGAGGCCCTGCAGAGTAGAACCAGTCACAGACCTCTGCCGAGGCAACAAAATGCCATGCCTCGGCCGTGTACTACTCAACCTGTCGGTGGGCAAAAAAGGCAATGTGGTAGCCGATTTGTAGAGCTTTAAATGTCTGATTTTTCTACGCACTTTGCATGGCAGTTGGAGCTGGAGAAGTGGAAAAAATATAGAAGGAAAGATAAAGCTTGACTTTTGACCAAAAGTGTATAATGTATTAAATGAAAGAGATTCACCTTTTTAATAAAGTTAAGTTCAAGTCCAACTTAACTTTCTCCCCAAGAAGGATTTGTGCCTACATCTTCCCCTATATAAGGAGGCTTGCCATCATCATCAAGAAGAGAAGAATTTGAGAGAGAGAAGAGCTTAGGAATTAGTTTTGTTTTCTTTCCATTCATTATGTTCTAATTTCCTTAGGGTTAGGATTAGTTGTTTAGTAGTTGTATGAAGACTATTGTTCTTTGTTTATGTTCTTAATTCAATTAAGTTAAGGTTTTCTTATTCTGGGCTTTAATCAGGAGCTTTTATGGTTTACACATTGAAAGGGACGAGCACACGAAGGTCTTGGAAGCACTCACAGAAGAAGATTACCAACAGATTAAACAGGAGCTTTGCTATGTCGGCACGAAATGGTAGGCAGAGGCACACCAAGGGTCGGTCCAAAGGCGAAGCATCATACCAGAAGTGAAGCTGTGGAACAAATTCATCTGCCACATTCTCATGCCGACCTTCCACAAAATTGCCATTGATCGGCCCATGCTCGCTCTAATCCATTAATTTATACATAATCGAAAAATTAATGTTGGTAATCTTATCTGTAAAGAAATATACAAATATGCTCGAAAGGATAAAGGGCCGCTTTACTTCCCATCATTCATCACCGGCCTATGCACAGAAAATGAGGTTCTAGTCGATGAAGCTGACGAATACACGATGTATCGGAAGGGATGGGATCGGGAAGCCTACCACAGACTAATGAAAATCACCAAAGCCGATACTATACAGGCCATGCTGTTGCAGGGCATTGTCGGGGCAGCAGCCACGACAAACATCCCAAAAAAGCCTCAGACGCATGCCGCAGCCACGGCAAACCTTCAACAGATTCTGCGAAAGCTGGAGGAAATAAACTAACACCAGCCGTTGTTCATGGCACACACGAGGGACTTCCAAGCCTCAATTATACAACTGATCCAGAGGAAGTTCCCAGACCAGACAATTTAGTTTCCTCCCTTCCCTGCCGTCTTCAATACTGCCGCCGTCCCTGAGCACAAAGAAGAAGCAACCCCTCTCGCCGCCACTACCCAGACATTTCAATGACCTACTACTGTGGCCTTTAACACCCCTTCGGCTGCGACATGCAAAGGCAAGCACAAGGTTGGTTTGGCTACACTGTCGGATCTCCATACCACCCTGTGTCTAGCTGGTCCGACACCAATCATTTGGTTAGTCGGGTCTTTGAAGAACTAAAACGCAAAGCAGCGACCGTGGATAAAATCTACACTAACTTAGAGGATGAGGAGGTCACTGCGCCGACAGCAAAGCCCACCCTAGCATCACGCATCCAGCCACCCCGAGAATCTAAACGAATCAAGAATACGACATCAAAACCAAAGAGGTTGATCTTACAGAGTGAAAGTGACGAGGAAAATGAATCTTCAAAATCATCATACATACAAATTCCTATTCTTTTTTACTTTTATTTTTAATGCCCTTATATTTTGTGTGCTAATTTTTTCTATCTTGAATGTATGAAATGTAAGCATTGAGGGCATTGCATGGTTCGAGTTTGGGGGTGTAGGTTCAGTTTCCAAGACAACGCTATGTCGCGGCATTATAATATAATTTCCATGCAGTTATACTCTTTTACTTGTTCAAAAATTTTTAGAACTGCATTGCCCTAACTGAATTTTGCTTATCCGTCGGTAGTTCTTTCTATCAATTACCTTAGTTTAGTTTTAATTAAATCTTCTTAATTGGCAATTGAACTCTCTCTTCTTACCAATGTTTAAGAACTTAGGAACCCTATGAGATTAGAACTTTAAAACACCTTTGTGACTTGTACGATTTAAGGAATTCTAGTACACTTAGAGTATAGACTTGCTTAGAAAGAAACTGTGGGTACAAAGTTAGAGGTGCCTAACATTGATTCTAGCTGAAGGAAGCCCTAGAGGTGCCTGAAAACGGATCTAGGCTAATCACTAGAGGTGCCTGAAATTGGCTCATTAGGTTAGATTGCTTATAAAAAAAGAGGAAAGCAAAAGAAAAAGAAAAGAAAAAAATTATTACCCAAGTTAATTTGGTTAATGCATAAGTGTTTGCTTAGAATCCTTATAATCATCTTGTTCACAATGCATGCACACACTCACAAATCTTATAGTTTGATTCCAGGGAATTCCTAAGGCATCCAAAGTATTAAGAGCCGAGCATTCTTTACCATGGTTTGAAGAGAAAAGGAAAAGTAAGACCAATGAGATGGTATATAAAAATTAAGGTTTGGCAATTGATGGTTTGCATTGATTGAGGACAAACAATAGTTCGAGTTTGAGGGTGTGATAAGTACCCAAAAGTCCTATAATTCTTCCCCTTTTTCATGACAATTATCACTCAACCTACACCCATTTAAGCTGCGTTATGGCCCTTCGTGCTTTGATTTCATCATTTACACCTTTGATCCTTAAACTCTATTTATTCTATGAAAAAGTTGCTAATTGATGCATGTTTGGTGCTTTTTCAGATTCGCACAATGCGAGGGCAGAAGATGCCATGAGCGCACTAGAGGAAATAGAAGAATAAAGGAGAACAGGCTAGTAACAAACCCTGATCGAGCCAAGCCACAACCGATAGCTTCTACTGAGGGAAGTTGATTTCTGAATGAGGCCTTGCAGAGTAGAACAAGTCACAGACCTATGTCGAGGCAGTAGAATGCCATGCCTCGGCCGTGTACTACTCTACTTGTCGGAGGGCGAAATAGGCAATGTGGTAGCCGATTTGTAGAACTTTAAATGCGTAATTTTTCTACACACTTTGCATGGCAGTTGGAGCTAGAGAAGTGGAAAAAAATATGGAAGGAATGATAAATATGGAGTTTTGACCAATAGTGTATAATGTATTAAATGAAAGAGATTCACCTTTTTAATAAAGTTAAGTTCAAGTCCAACTTAACTTCCTCCCAAAGAAGGATTTGTGCCTACATCTTTCTCTACATAAGGAGGATTGTCGTCATCATCAAGAAGAACAAAATTTGAGAGAGAGAAGAGCTTAGGATTTAGTTTTGTTTTCTTTCCATTCATTATGTTCTTATTTTCTTTAGGGTTAGGATTAGCTGTTCAGTAGTTGTATGAAGACTATTATACTTTTTTTATGTTCTTAATGCAATTAAGTTAAGGTTTGCTTATTCTTGGCTTTAATTAGGAGCTTTTATGGTTTACACATTGAAAGGGACGTGCATACAAAGGTCTTGGAAGCACTCACAGTCGAAGATTACCAACAGATTAAACAAGAGCTTTTCTATGCCGGCACGACATGGGAGGCCGGGGCACACCGAGGGTCAGTCTAAAGGCGAGGCATCATACCAGAAGCGAAGCTGTGGAACAAATTCATCTGCCACTGCCTCATGCCGACCTCCCACAACATTGCCATTGATCTGCCCATGCTCGCTCTAATCCATTCAATTATACATAATCGAAAAATTAATGTTGGTAATCTTATCTATCATGAAATCTACAAATATGCTCAGAAGGATAAAGGGCCGCTTTACTTCCCATCATTCATCATCGGCCTATACACGGAAAATGAGGTTACAATCGATGAAGTTGACGAATACACGCTACATCGGAAGGGATGGGATCGGGAAGCCTACCACAAACTAATGAACATCACCAAAGTCGATACTGTATAGGCCATGTCGATGCAGGGCATTGTCGGGGTAGCAGCCTCGGTAAACATCCCAAAAAAGCCCCAGACGCATGTCGCAGCCGCGACAGACCTTCAACAGATTCTGCGAAAGCTAGAAGAAATAGACCAACGCCAGCCGTTGTTCATGGCACACACGAGGGAATTCCAAGCCTCAATTATACAGCTGGTCCAGAGGAAGTTCCCAGACCAGACGGTCCAGTTTCCACCCTTCCTTGTCGTCTTCACTACTACCGCCGTCCCTGAGCACAAAGAAGAAGCAACCCCTGCTGCAGCCACTACCCAGGCATTCCAAGGACCCATTATTGTGGCCTCTGACACCCCTTCGGCCGGGGCATGCAAAGGCAAACACAAGGTTGTCTTGGCTACATCTTCCGGATCTCTATACCATGCTGCGTCTAGCTGGTCTGAAACCAATCATTTGGTCAGTCGGGTTTTTGAAGAACTAAAACATAAGGCAGCGACCGTGGATGAAATCTACCCTAACTCAGAGGACGAGGAGGTCACTGCGCAGGCAGCAAAGCCCACCCCAACATCACGCATCCAGCCGCCCAGAGAATCCAAACGAATCAAGAATATGACATCAATACCAAAAAGGTTGATCTTACAGAGCGAAAGTGACGAGGAAAATGAATCTTCCAAATCATCATCCATATAAATTCCTATTCTTTTTGCCTTTTATTTTTAATGCCCTTTATATTTTGTGTGCTAATTTTTTATATCTTGAATGTATGAAATGTAAGCATTGAGGGCATTGCATGGTTCGAGTTTAGGGGTGTAGCTTCAGTTTCCAAGGCAACGCTATGCCGCGACATTATAATATAATTGCCATGCAGTTATGCTCTTTTACTTGTTCAAAATTTTTTAGAACTGCATTGCCCTAACTGAATTTTGCTCATGCGTAGGCAGTTCTTTCCATCAATTGCCTTAGTTTAGTTTCTATTAAATCTTCTTACTTGGCAATAGAACTCTCTCTTCATACCATTGTTTATGAACTTAGGATCACACTATGAGATTAGAACTTTAAAACACCTTTGTGACTTGTATGATTTAAGGAATTCTAGTACACTTAGGGTATAGACTTTCTTAGAAAGAAACTGTGGGTATAAAGTTAGAGGTGCCTAACACTAGGTCTAGCTTAAGGAAGCCTTAGAGGTGCCCGAAATTGGCTCTAGTAGGTTAGATTGCTTATTAAAAAAGAGAAAAGCAGAAGAAAAAGAAAAGAAAAAATTATTACCCAAGTTAATTAGGTTAATGCTTAAGTGTTTGCTTAGAATCCTTATAATCATCTTGTTCACAATGCATGAACACACTAACAAATCTTATAGTTTGATTCCAGGGAATTCCTAAGGCATCCAAAGTATTAACAGCCGAGCATTCTTTGCCATGGTTTGAAGAGAGAAGGAAAAGTAAGACCAATGAGACGATATATAAAAATTAAGGTTTGGCAATTGATGGTTTACATTGCTTGAGGACAAGCAATAGTTCGAGTTTGAGGGTGTTATAAGTACCCAAAAGTCCTATAATTCTACCCCTTTTCATGACACTTATCACTCAACCTACACCCATTTGAGCTGTATTATGGCCCTTCATGCTTTGATTTCATCATTTACGCCTTTAATCCTTAAATTCTTTTTATTCTATGAAAAAGGTACTATTTGATGCATGTTTTGTGCTTTTGCATATTTGCATGATGCGAGGGTAGGAGATGTCGTGAGGGAACTTGAGGAAAAGGAAGAATAAAGCAGAACCAGCTAGTAACGGACCCTGATCGAGAAAAGCTACAACCGATAGCTTCTACTGAGGGAAGCTGATTTATGAACGAAGCCTTGCGGAGCAAAACCAGTCACAGACTTATTCCGAGGCAGCAGAATGACATGCCGCGACCATGTACTACTCAACCTATCAGAGGGAAAAATAGACAAAGTGGTAGCTGATTTGTAGAGCTATAAATGCCGGATTTTTCTACCCACTTTGCTTGGCAGTTGGAGCTCAAGAAGAAGACGCCAAAAGTGTATAATGTATTAAATTAAAGAGATCACCTCTTTAATAAAGTTATGTCCAAGTCAAACTTAACTTCCTCCCCAAGAAGGATTTGTGTCTATATGATAAAGGGTATGTTGCTTGACAAACAACGTTCCTTGTCTTTAACGGATCTAGGATAGTAGCAAACATATCTGTGCAATAAAAACAAATATGGACATTGTTTTACGATCAAAATAAAAAGAAACAAAGAAAAAAGTGTAGGAATTTTTGGACATATTTGGACGACGAAGAAGACGAATGCTTCAAAGGGCGTTCATGTTGTTTCAGTGTCGAAAAAATGACAGAAACGTTGCTGGAAATTCAGCGGAAAGTTTTCAAAGTTAAACTCGAAAGAACCTACAGAATCTACTCATCAAACCCAAATCGAATCTCTCTTACGTCAAAGAACTTGGACCCACTATATAGCGATCTAGGAACCTGAAGTATTAAGTAAAATTTTACAAATCAAAACAAATTCTAAAATGCTAAAGAATGTTCGGTGAAAAACCGAAATTGAGAGAATAATCTCACAAAAAAATTTATTCATAAACTGTCTAACCTTTTACATGGATGTATCAGCCAATTTACAATACAAGAGTTTACAAACATGTGGCTGTGAATTTTCCTTTCAAAAATTGAATTAAAAAACAAAAAAACAACTTAATTAGGTGGTAAACAAATTCCAACCTTGTAATGAAGATGTAGGCACCATATCTATATTTGTCACATGTTAAATGTGCATTTGAATATTAAAATTCAAATGGAAAACTTCTCTTTGGACAACAGAAACACTCCAACAAATAAAGGGAAATTGGGCACTGCAGAGCATTTAGGTGTTCTCAATTTATGAGCGCAAGTTCACACTCTTGTCAAGTTATAGTATAAAAGATATCGTCTCCCACAAGGATTGGAGCAGCTTCTATGAATGGTTTCTGGCACAAGGATTTAGTAAATTGCACAATCAAATCTCTAAATGTGGAAATATAAATACACAAATAAAATAAAGATAGTGATGAAAGGGATGATAGGGAGAGATAAGGTCAATAGATTGGTTAAGGTAATTGTAGTTAAATAGTGTGCAAACTGCATTGTAAAGCTTAAGTGTGTTGTGATGCCATGATCTATTGCCTGGGCGGTAGCTATGACCTTGTCACGCGACCACAACGGGTCTTTGCCCCTGCAACTTCCGCTGTCTCGGCAGGTGGAATGGAAATGTCCTGGTGGCAAGTCTGGCAGATACTCTAAGTTCGGAAGAGCAATTCTTAAGTGTTCCTTCCTATGTCTAGGAAAGGACTTTGTCACCACATGATGTTGGCAATACCTAGCAATCTCAACGCAAACCTAACACAGGCAGTCAACGTTTGGTTGTTCCTTTTAGCTGCTTAAACTTGCACTTATGTCTAAGCCGAATTAGTCAACACCTTGACGTGATGAGACCGTGCTTAATCCTTTCGTGAGCCTTATACTTTCGTACCCGACAAATGGATTTCTTCAACTAGACTGTTGGAACTAATCGAAGAAGTGAAGAACATGAATTAAGAAAACTTGGAATATTTTATTAAAAACACGCTTAAACTATTACAATTGTTTCCCACTACTACTTTACTTA
Organism: Hibiscus tridactylites; assembly: GCA_958450335.1. NCBI lineage: Eukaryota > Viridiplantae > Streptophyta > Magnoliopsida > Malvales > Malvaceae > Hibiscus > Hibiscus tridactylites. The sequence goes on from OY288287.1 coordinate 24,395,156, forward strand.
CAAGAACCTAGACCCTAGGAGAGTTGGGTCTCGACCTCCAACACCTCCAATTTATCTATTTACCTCTCTGCTATGCATCTATGAATCCGTGCATCCCTCCATGACCCTATACCCTCACATACACGAGTATATATAGGGCTCATGGCCTAAGTTTGAGTCCTCCTTGGAGTAGAAGTTCTTAAAGTAACTTTACATTAAATGTTGAATCCTGTTTTACTTGAATGTGGACTCTTTGGATGTTGCCTTCTCCTGCAAGTTAGGATAAGTACTCATACTTATCAATCTTGGATCAGCTCTTCTGACCGCTACATGCTTCAGAAAATTGGAAGACTGGGCTCGGGGAATTGTCCTCTATCAATCACAACCCATCTTGAGTAAGTCGGTGTAACTCCTGCCTCGGCGGGACATAGCGGCATTGATATTACTGCGACATCCTTGACGGCTTCTGGAACTGCTTCAATACAACTCCTTTTGTTCTGAGCTTTCCTATCCTCTCTTGTCCTCCACTTCTATACACAGCTACAACACCTGAAAATAAAAACTAAACTAAAACAATATATTTTCTTAACCAAACATAAAATATTCAATAAAATCATGGTAAAATAGGAAATATTGATAACATGCATGCAATGCCCCTAAATATGCCTAAATGGGCTTAAGAATAGCAATAATATGGGCAGGAATGTGTACAAATTATAGAACTCATGGACACTCTACACACCCCAAACTCGAACTATTTATTGTCCTCAAGCAATGCAACCTAACTAGTAAGCCCGCCCTTTGCACAAAATTAGCATAAACTTAGCCTTTAACTTGATTTCTTACCTCAAGGTCGTGGCACCTATTTAATGTTAGTGATAGGGAATGGCATGAAATAACTTAGATTTTAATTTTCTTAGTGTCAGTGCAGTATATGCAAGTCTATTTCCATGCTAAAACATGATGAGTATACTAAGTTAACAAAAATATTCTAAAAATAATTAAATTCTTAAAAGGGATACGAGTAGCTGCCTTGGCAGCACAATTAGGCATTTCTTTCCTCTTTTTCTGATCATGGCTTTAAGGGCTTCATCTCATCACAACTATTCTATGGGTTTGAAGATAAGATAGGTGCACTCTACGAAACTTCAAACCATTCGAATAGAGTCATCCCGCGAAGGCTTTCATTCACTCTTGCTAATTTGTCCATCACTTGGTTTAGATACTTGGACTTTGATAGCAGTTGAGTGTCCTTGCTCATGATCCTTCCTAGAGCCTGTTTCAGGCACCTATAGGGATTTCATCATTTTTGTGATGCTGCCGTGGCGGCAAACTTGTATTCAATTAAGAAATTTTTATTAAGTAAAGCAGGCAGTGTTAAACTTAGAACTCAAACAAAAATTCAGCATTTAACAGACAATGTAAGAATATTTGGCAAAAAGAAAAATTTCTAAGCGTTTTTCATTCTTTTTCCAATGGTTAAGTCAATTTTTTGAAGTATGGTGCGAATATAAATAGTCGGCTAACTATCATAGGCACAAGTTTTTGAACTAAGAGTTTCTACTTCATTAAGTGTCTAGGGCAGAATTTACATATGCTCCTATATGCTACTAAATGAACCTAAAACAAAGACGACTATTTCCCCCCAAACTCAAGGTTGGCATTGTCGTCAATGCCTTACAAAAAATAAAAAGAAAGAAAAACATAAAGAGAAAAAATAAAGGCAAACATAAAAATAACGAAAAAATAAATAAAAGAAAAATAAAGGGTGCTATAGACTATGGGATTTCCCCTCTATTGTTGCTGCGTCGGAGGAGGATTCTGAATAGGCGAGTAGGACTAGGCGGCGTGTGGCAGGCGGTTTGGCAGTAGAGCTCTTCTTCGTGCCACGGGGCGGCTGGATTCGGCTGGGTGTGGGTCGTTTTGCTGGTTCTTCTGGCTCAGGTTCAGACTCTCCACCTTGAGGCTCGGTTGCTGCGGCTGGCTGTTTCCTCTTCTTTGCTGCCTTGGTCGATTCATCATCGAGGGAGTGAGATATCTCCATGTATGAGTCATCAACATCTTTGGCAACGACCTCCTTTGCTGCTACGGAGGTAGCGGTGGTTTCCTCCTCATTCCCTGACTCGGATAAGAAGGTGAGGTCGTATGGCTGGATGGGAGTAGATGATGTCCTTCTCTTGGGGTGGATGTGCGGTCCCTCGCTGTCAGCGGCGGCTGGAGTAGTAGTTGGTCTGGGTGTGATCTAGGTCGGTTTGGAAGCTGCTAACTCCGATGGGAATGCGAGCAACTGTGGGCCGCCATTAAGATATTTGTCAAGCAAGTAGGCTACAAAGGCCTCTTGCACTTCCACTATATATTTTGTGAAGATCACCTATTTGTGCTCGATCCTTTGGCAGCTTTCGACAAGGCTGCACAACAGGCGGATCACGGCGGAGGGGAAGGTAGCTTCAGTACTACCCGCTGCAGCTGGGGTGGCGGCAGGTTGGGACGACGGCTGTGCATTTGACAGTGTCTGACTCTGACTCCTGCATCATCTGGAGGCGCGCCTTTCTTATCCACCCTTCTTTGGCATGAATGATTGTCTCCTTGGGATGCAGTGGCACGCGGAAGTTGACGCATAGGCCAGTGATAAGTACAGGGAAGACGAGAGGTCCCTTGACCTGAGGCTCGTCTACAAGGGCATAGATCTCCTCGAGAATTACTTCGCCAACATTAATTGACCGCCCCAACATAATGTTTTGGATAAGGGCTAGCCGCGGCCTGTTGATTATTGATCCGTGAGAGTTGGGCATCAGGTGGCGTTGGACGAATTTGCTCTAGAGAACAGCCTCTGGCAGCAGATCGCGACGGTTGACTGAACCATTATTCTTTCCGGTTAGCCAATTGATGTTAGGCCGACAAGTGTATTTCTTGATCTTTTCGTAGTCTGTCTCCGTTAAGTAGGGCTTCTATTCTTCATGCAGATTCCTTCTAATTTCTATGCTATAGAAGTTGTTGATGGTTTCCGCTGTGAGCTTGACTCTTTCACCGCGGACATAGACAAAAGGATTTCCAGGCATAGGTTTGTGGGCATAGAACTCTCGCACCTGATTGATGTTTATCCCTTCTGGCTTCCGTACGAAAATGTCCCAACCCAAGTTGTGAATCTTTTCGAATATGGTGGGTTCGAGGCCAAAATCCCCATTTGGCCTTGTGTATTGGAACTCTATTTCCTCCCAATGTTTTAGCTCTGTGAAGTGCTACTTGTAAGTTACCGTGACAGCAGGGTTTAAGAACCTCTGAATGGTTGGCTTGGAGGTGGAGGCAGTTTGTTTTGTTGTGGTCATAACTATGAGATCGGTTGTGTTTTCCTAAAGAAAGAAAAAGAAATTGCAAGAAATTAATGCAATTGAAATCTTGAAAGCAAATATTGAAAAGAACAATTAGGAGTAAAGGAGAGAGCAAAGTGAAGAATGGGAGGAGAATAGTTGGCTTTATATAGCCGCTTTTCTCCGTTGCCATGGCGGGCACGATGCCAACGGGCGACAATGATTGAAGCACGATTTCCGCGCTTCTAGCCATTACGCTGAGATATTCGTTCCGCTAGCTGTTGCAAATATAGCCGTTGCGGCTAACCGTTATGAAGTTGCTAGCCGTTGAGCTCATCTACCTTAGGATGCCTTGGCCGTTGGATTGGGCTTCTCCTTTATTCTTTTATCCTTCTTGGTCTTGCCTTCATTCCTAACCTAAGATAAATTAAATGCAAAAAATTAAATAACTAAAAATTAAATCTAATCATAATGTATAAAAATAAAAATCAGGTTATATTGGGTTGCGCTTTTCCCAAACATAACCACTTCCTAAGGGCTCTGCTTTTAGACTTTCGTCTGGGCATGTCCTTCCCCTCCTCAGGTGGATGTTGGCTGACATCTTTGCCGCCCTGGCGGGACATACACCAAAGAGAAAAAGTGGCATAATTTTTTAATAAAATAAAATAAATATAAATTTAATATGCACAAACTAAAGTAGAAGTGCAGAAATTCAAACGCAGTTGCTGTTACCAATCCCCGGCAACGGCGCCAAAAACTTGTAGAGCATTTAGGTGTTCTCTATTTATGAGCGCAAGTGCACACTCTTGTCAAATTATAGTATAAACGATATCGTCTCCCACAGGGATTGGAGCAGCTTCTATGAATGGTTTCCTGCACAAGGATTTAGTAAATTGCACAATTAAATGTAACCCCCTTAGCCCGGCCTAGACGATTGACCCAAACTACGAAGGTTACACGGGGAAAACCAAAGTCAACCCGAAAGTCAACCTTGATTCACGACCCCTTTTTTCATTTTAATATTGTCTAGATACACGTTAACCTTTGGTGAGTACTCATAATATACGATTGAGAAAGGCACATCGATCATATAACATATAGGGACTCAATTGCATTTTATACGAGTTCAGGGACCAAAATGTAATTTCTGTAAATTTGAAAGTCTTTATTGATTTTAAGGTTACCAATATGAAATTAGTCATGTTACATGCTTCTCTGCCAAATTTCGTCTTATTTGGACATCTCAAGCTCAAGATTTTGCAATCTCAACATTTAGGACTAAAAAGTAAAACATGCAAACATCAGAACAATTTAAATTTGTGCCCAATGGTCACCTGTTTCGAAACACCTACCTGTCGTATCGAAACGCTGGATCGAAACACACATCTGTTTCGATACCCGTTCCGAAACACGGCATTCCAGTAGCCAAAACGTTTCGGAACAACCTCCACTGTTTCGAAACACGAAGACCATTACAGGCCCCCGTTTCGAAACACTAGAGGGTGTTTCGATACGTTTTGCCCAGAAACAACAGCAAGGACTGGTTTTTCACTCAAAAACCTAGCTTAACACATCCCAATGACTCCCTAACCATTCCAACAAGTTAACATACATATAAGGTACTCATTCAGAACACACAAACACAATCATGACCTCAAACATGAAATCTCTTTAGTCTAGAGGCATGCTTCCTAATATCAAAACACAAAAAGGAAATCTATCCTCAAAACAAGCAATCAAAACCACTTACAATCCAACAAGCCCAAAACAAACATGCCACAACCTTAGGAAGTTTTACGTATCTCCCAAATACAAGTTTTGGTTTCCCATTGCCATTTTATCAAAACTAAAGTATACGAAAATTTCACCATACGCGAGTTTGGATTTCCTTGGATGGACTTAGCTTCCTTGATGCCCAAAACACCTCAATTATCTGCATTATTGGTAAAAAAGATAGCGTAAGGACAAATGCTTAGTGAGGCATGCTCTAAGAAAAACCAACACAATAATGGAAATTTGAAAGTATTTTCATTAAAAGCTTTTAAACCACATGCTCATCTCTTTCTCATGCTTGGAAAACTTTCAAAGCAAATTTTATTGAAACCACGTGTACCTTCATTCTATCTCAAGCATTAAAACCAATGCAAAACCCATGGCAAAGCCAAAATCATGCTTGTACTCTAAAGCATTTCATAAACAAACTACATATGCATTTCTCATAACATAAATCATTATATCAAGGTACATGTGAATAAAAACCATAACATATTTTTATATTGGCATTTCACATCTATTTATAACTCGGATATGCGGACATCTCACTCGACACTTCCGGGGGCATCTCTCATCACCGTACTCACTCGTCTAGCAACATAGTTTCCGGTGGAATCTCTCGTCACCGTACTCACATGGCGGAATCTCTCATCGCCACCAAGCTTGGGTATTTCCCAAGTCCTACCCGATGGAATGCCCATCATTGGAATATCTGCCTTTGGCTTAACCAACGAGCACGTAGGAATTTTTAGTTTATAGTGCACTCTCATCCTATTGATCAATCAATAATATCCGGTAAGTTTCTCACATCTATGCCAATATATTATGTCAAACAACATCTCACCTACTGTTTTTCATGCATTAAAACTCATCATTCTCATCTTTTTTCAAAACCATAACATTTGCTTCACTTTAACAAATAAGCTCAAATCTCCACTATGCAAAATGTTACTTATTGAAATCATTTCAAGCATCATCTCATGCCATAATTCATGCATAAAAACAGTAGGAATTTACCAATCTAAAACCATGAGCATGTAAAAGCAATCTAAGGGCAAACACCACATCCTAGAGAGCAATCTAGCCAATACTTACTTCCGGACTTAGGAAGGTGTTTCAAACCTTTCCTAAATCCCCAAACCTTGGTTCTTTGTCCCTCAAGGACTTCTAAAGCCATACGCACTCACCAATTTCGTTTCGCTTGCTTGCCGAAACGCCAATTAAGCTCCCAGATCAACTCCAAAAGTGTCCGAAGATGTCTCCCCTGTTTTAGACACATAAAAGCAAAGGATTAATGCATCATCATGCATTGAAATCTTCAGCCAACACTCCCAAACACGCTACTCTACCTAAACCCAACATTTTAGCTACCAAACACTACTGAAATCACCTCCAAACTCTTCCAAAACATAACCCAGCCAAGATCCATCACTTCTAATCATTTCTAAACATCAATTAACATAAAAAACAACTCTAAACTCGTCCTTATACCTCCAGCTCTAACAGAACCCTAAAATCACCCCAAAAACCACTATTATTACAAGCAAAAACTTAGGAAAAACAACCTATTCGGGATTGGATTGATAAAACCTCATTTTTAACATCGTTTAACATCCAAAATACATTAGAAAACCATCTCAAAACAGAGCCCAATCAATTACCACGAAAATCTTCAAGATGTCTTCCAAAATCTTGAGTTTTAAGCCAAAATCTTGTTTCTAACATTAAAACCATTCATAATTCTTTAATAAAGGATTGACAACTTGGGAATTTCAGTAAAGAACTGAGTATTTAGAGGAGAAGAACAATCTTACCTTTAAAAGATGATTTCTCCTTGATTTGAGCAAGTTTCCATGAAAATACAATGTAGAAATCAAGTGAATTTGTTGAAAGATTGATTAGGAATCAATGAGTGATGGAAATCTCATCAATTGATGTAAATATCAAAGTGATTTTTGCTGGAGAAAAAGTGTTTGGTTGATAGGATTTTGAGAGAAAATGTAATGAGAGAAAATTAAAGAAAAGTGGTTATAAAAGTCAAAGGTAGTTTATCACCTTTCTTTTATTTAATTAAATTATTAATTAAACCACCCAAATTAAGGAAAAATCTGGTGAAAACATTTTTGATAAATTAGCTCCTTAAAATTTCAAAGTTTCAATCCTTTACAAAATAGTCACTACTCAACTTTGCAAAAATCGCAATTTGGTCACTACACCGAAATGTAGTATTTCCAAACCCCATTTTGTAAAATTGATTTCACCATTCACCTTTGTATATTAAATAATGATTTTTAGATATTTTTCTATATTTTTAAAGCATCCCGAACTAGGCTTTTCTAAAAACTCCCTTTTTATATTTGAACCGTTTCTCAGACCGGTTCGGTTCAGACCCTAAACTTCCAAGCCCAAAATTGGGGTGTTACAACTCTCCCCCTCTTAAGAAATTTCGTCTTCGAAATTTACCTGGAGGAAAAAGGTAAGGAAACTGCTTCTTCATGTCATCTTTTCTTTCCCACGTGGCTTCTTCAACACCATGATGCCTCCACAACACCTTAACCAACTCAATCGTCTTACCTCGAAGAACTTTATTGTCCAAATCCAGAATCTCAACCGGCTCCTCATCATACGTCAAATCTGGATTCAACTCAATTTCCTCCATAGACATAACATGTGAAGGATCCGATATATACCTCCGTACATTGGAGACATGAAACACATCATGTATCTTCTCTGACTCTTGTGGTAGCACGCAACAGGACCCACACGTTCTATTACTTCATATGGTCCAATATACCTAGGGCTCAACTTACCCTTCCGGCCAAATCTCATCACCTTCTTCCAAGGCGAAACCTTCAAGAACACACGGTCACCCACCGCAAACTCAATCTCCTTACGCTTCAAATCCGCGTAAGACTTTTGTCGATCAGAAGATGCCTTCAACCGCTCACAAATGAGCTTCACCTTCTCAGTGGTTCCTTTCAACAAAGTCGGCATCGAGACCAACTTATGACCTGTTTTTGCCCAGCACAAAGGAGTTATACACTTACTCCCATACAAGGCCTCATATGGTGCCATTTGAATACTTGCCCGATAGCTATTATTATAAGCAAACTCCACCAAAGGCAAATGCTTCTGCCAAGAGCCTTGAAACTCAATCACGCAGCACCTCAACATATCCTCAAGCACTTGGATAACACACTCAGATTTTACATCCGACTGTGCATGATAAAAAGTACTAAAATTCAACCGCGTACCCAAAGCCTGATGCAAACATTCCCAAAATCGCGATGTAAACCTCGGATCTCTATCCGACACTATGGATTTAGGTACACCATGCAAACGCACAATTTCAGCAATGTATAACTCTGCAAGCTTATCTAAGGTATACATAGTATGCACAGGTAAGAAATGCGCACCCTTTGTAAGGCGATCCACAATCACCCACACCGAATTCTTCTTGGATGGCGACAAAGGTAAACCGGACACAAAGTCCATGGTGATTCTTTCCCACTTCCATTCATGAATCCTCAATGGTTGCAACAACCCTGAAGGAAACTGATGCTCAGCTTTAACCCGCTGACAAACCATACACTTACATACTCCGCAACATCTTTCTTCAGTCCCACCCAATAGTACTCATCCTTCAGATCACGATACATCTTTGTACTACCAGGGTGCATAGCAAAAGGACTACTATGAGCTTCGGTCAGAATAGTACGCCTCAAATCTACATCATTCGACACTACTATCCGTCTTCTGAAACATAAAACTCCATCAACATTAAAACAAAAATCTGATGGCCTATCCTCAGCAATATCCTGAACATGTGGCACCAAAGAATCATCCAATAACTGTTTATCCTTTATCAACTGAACCGGATATGGTTTCACTTGCAACTCAGCCACAAGACCTCAATCTCGCGAAATGCTTAAGCTAGCAAACATAGCCCTTAACTCTACCGCCACTTCCCTACTCAAGACATCCGCCACAACATTAGCTTTTCACGGATGGTACTCGATCGTTAAATGATAATCTTTAAGCACTCCACCCAACGTCGTTGCCTAAGATTCAACTCTTTCTGAGACATTAAATACTTTAAACTCTTGTGATCTGTGTACATAGTACACTTCTCACCATATAGATAATGTCTCCAGATCTTCAAAGCAAGTTTCCATGAAAATACAATGTAGAAATCAAGTGAATTTGTTGAAAGATTGATTAGGAATCAATGAGTGATGGAAATCTCATCAATTGATGTAAAAATCAAAGTGAATTTTGCTGTAGAAAAAGTGTTTGGTTTATAGGATTTTGAGAGAAAATGGAATGAGAGAAAATTAAAGAAAAGTGGTTATAAAAGTAAAAGGTAGTTTATCATCTTTCTTTTATTTAATTAAATCATTAATTAAATCACCCAAATTAAGGAAAATTTTGGTGAACACATTTTTGGTAAATTATCTCCTTAAAGATTCAAAGTTTCAATCCTTTACAAAATAGTCACTACTAAACTTTGCAAAAACCGCAATTTGGTCACTACACCGAAATGTAGTATTTCCAAACCCCATTTTGTAAAATTGATTTCACCATTCACCTTTATATATTAAATAAGGATTTTTAGATATTTTTCTATATTTTTAAAGCATCCCGAACTAGGCTTTCCTAAAAACTCCCTTTTTATATTCGAACCATTTCTCAGATCGGTCCGGTTCAGACCCTAAACTTCCTAGACCAAAATTGGGGTGTTACATTAAATCTCTAAATGTAGAGATATAAAAACACAAATAAAGTAAAGATAGTGATGAAAGGGATGATAGGGAGAGATAAGGTCAATAGATTGGGTAAGGTAATTGTAGTTAAATAGGGTACAAACTGCATTGTAAAGCCTAAGTGGGTTGTGCTGCCATGATTTGTTGCCTCGGTGGGTAATAGACATCAGCTACGAGCCTGCCACGCAACCAGAGTGGGTCTGTGCCCCTTCAACTTCCGTTGTCTCGGCAGGTGGAATGGAAATAAGTCCTGGCGGCAAGTCTGACATATACTCCATGTTCGGCAGAGCAATTCTTAAGTGTTCCTTCCTATGTCTAGGCAAGGACTCTGTCACCACGTGATGTAGGCAATACCTAGCAATCTTAGCGTAAACCTAACACATGTAGTCGATGTTTGGTTGCTCCTTTTAGCTTCTTAAACTCGTACTTATGTCTAAGCCAAATTATTCAACACCGCGACATGATGAGACCGTGCTTAATCCTTTCGTGAGCCTTACACTTTCCTGCCCGACAAATGGATTTCTTCGACTAGACTTTTGGAACTAATCGAAGAAGTGAAGAACATGAATTAAGAGAACTTGGAATATTTTATTAAAAACACACTTAAACTATTACAGATGTTTCTCACAACTACTTTACATACAAGAACCTAAACCCTAGGAGAGTTGGGCCGCAACCTCCAACACCTGCAATCTATCTATCTACCTCTCCGGTATGCATCTATACATTCGTGCATCCCTCCATGCCCCTATACCCTCACAACATGGGTATATATAGGGCTCATAGCCTAAGTTTGAGTCCTCCTTGGAGTAAAAGTTCTTAAAGTAACTTTACATTAAATGTTGACTCCTTTTTGACTTGAATATGGACTCTTTGGATGTTGCCTTCTCCCGCAAGTTAGGATAAGTACTCCTACTTATCAATCTTGGATCAGCTCTTCCGACGGCTACATGCTTCAGAAAATTGCAAGACTGGGCTCATGGAATTGTCCTCTTTTAATCGCAACCCATCTTGACTAAGTCGGTGTAACTCCTGCATGGGCGGCACATAGCGACATTTCTGTTACGGCAGCGTCCTTGGTGGCATCTGGAACTACTTCAATAAAGCTCTTTTTGTTCCCAGCTTTCCTATTCTCTCCTGTCCTCTACTCCTCTACACAACTACAACACCTGAAAATAAAAACTAAACTAAAAATGTATCTTTTCTTAACAAAACATAAAATATTCAATAAAAGCATGGTAAAAGAGAAAATACTGATATCGTGCATGCAATGCACCTAAATATGCCTAAATGGGCTTAAGAATAGCAACAATATGGGCAAGAATGTGTATAAAATATAGAACTCATGGACACTCTACATATGCCACCTTCAAATAGCACATGTTTTCTGGGTTGTTTGAAATTCAAAAGGCCAACCAGCCTTGGTCTTATCCATATTTTCGCACCTTGTTTTGTTTTTGTTTTTTTAAAGTTGTTTTGTTTTGTTTTATCGACTGCCACCTTGGGCTGAACCATTATTCTTTCCGGTTAGCCAATTGATGTTAGGCCGACAAGTGTATTTCTTGATCTTTTCGTAGTCTGTCTCCGATAAGTAGGGCTTCTATTCTTCATGCAGATTCCTTCTAATTTCTATGCTATAGAAGTTGTTGATGGTTTCCGTTGTGAGCTTGACTCTTTCACCGCGGACATAGACAAAAGGATTTCCAGGCATAGGTTTGTGGGCATAGAACTCTCGCACCTGATTGATGTTTATCCCTTCTGGCTTCCGTACGAAAATGTCCCAACCCAAGTTGTGAATCTTTTCGAATATGGTGGGTTCGAGGCCAAAATCCCCATTTGGCCTGGTGTATTGGAACTCTATTTCCTCCCAATGTTTTAGCTCTGTGAAGTGCTACTTGTAAGTTACCGTGACAGCAGGGTTTAAGAACCTCTGAATGGTTGGCTTGGAGGTGGAGGCAGTTTGTTTTGTTGTGGTCATAACTATGAGATCGGTTGTGTTTTCCTAAAGAAAGAAAAAGAAATTGCAAGAAATTAATGCAATTGAAATCTTGAAAGCAAATATTGAAAAGAACAATTAGGAGTAAAGGAGAGAGCAAAGTGAAGAATGGGAGGAGAATAGTAGGCTTTATATAGCCGCTTTTCTCTGTTGCCATGGCGGGCACGATGCCAACGGGCGACAATGATTGAAGCACGATTTCCGCGCTTCTAGCCATTACGCTGAGATATTCGTTCCGCTAGCTGTTGCAAATATAGCCGTTGCGGCTAACCGTTATGAAGCTGCTAGCCGTTGAGCTCATCTACCTTAGGATGCCTTGGCCGCTGGATTGGGCTTCTCCTTTATTCTTTTATCCTTCTTGGTCTTGCCTTCATTCCTAACCTAAGATAAATTAAATGCAAAAAATTAAATAACTAAAAATTAAATCTAATCCTAATGTATAAAAATAAAAATCAGGTTATATTGGGTTGCGCTTTTCCCAAACATAACCACTTCCTAAGGGCTCTGCTTTTAGACTTTCGTCTGGGCATGTCTTTCCCCTCCTCAGGTGGATGTTCGCTGACATCTTTGCCGCCCTGGCGGGACATACACCAAAGAGAAAAAGTGGCATAATTTTTTAATAAAATAAAATAAATATAAATTTAATATACACTGTTGTCGCACCATGGGCTAAAATAGAAGTGATCGAAAAGCTGCCGCCGCCGACAACAGTCAAGGGTATTAGAAGTTTCTTGGGACATGCTGGTTTTTATCGAAGATTCATTGCAAATTTCTCAAAAATCACCAAGCCCCTATGCCACCTTTTGGAGCAGAACCGACCATTTGACTTTAATGATGAATGTACTGAAGCATTCAAGGTTCTGAAGGAAAAACTTGTAACAGCCCCAATAGTACAGCCACCAGACTGGACACAACCATTTGAGATTATGTGTGATGCTAGTGACTATGCTGTCGGGGCAGCACTTGGGCAGTGGAGAGACAAGTTATTTCATGTCATACATTATGCCAGTAAGACACTGAATGACGCCCAAGTGAATTACACCACCACAGAAAAGAAGTTATTAGCTGTGGTGTTCTCAATTAACAAGTTTCGTTCTTACATACTTGGGACGAAGGTAATAGTGCACACAGACCATTCTGCCCTAAAGTATCTATTTGCAAAAAAGGATGCAAAACCTCGATTAATACGGTGGATCCTGCTATTGCAAGAATTTGACCTTGAAATCAAGGATAAAAAAGGGACAGAAAATCAGGTGGCAGATCACTTGTCAAGGTTGGAGAAGGGACAGAGTCTACCCATAGATGAGACAAACATACTGGAGACCTTCCCAGACGAGCAGCTCTTTGCTGCCGCAATCACTGCCGCGACAGCCATGGCGGCAAGTAAGTCTTCTGAACTCCCCTAGTATGCTGATTTCGTTAATTTCATAGTTAGCGGAATAATTCCTTCTGATCTTAATTATCAAGCCAGGAAGAGGTTCCAAAATGATGTTAAGCATTATTATTGGGACGAACCTCTTCTTTTCAAAATTTGTGCAGATCAGGTTATAAGGAGGTGTGTACCACAAGAAGAGCAAGAAGACATTCTTCATCACTGCCATGCTTCACAGTATGGAGGTCACTTAGGAGGCAACAAAACTGCTGCCAAGGTGCTGCAGTCAAGATTTTACTGGCCGTCACTGTATAAAGATGCACAAATCTTCTATAAGAGCTGTGACAGGTGCCAAAGGACAGGAAACATCTCAAGGAGAAACGAGATGCCACTGCAGAACATTCTAGAAGTCAAAATCTTCGACGTTTGGGGGATTGATTTGATGGGACCTTTTCCATCTTCATGTGGGAGTTTATATGTAACGCCCCGGTTTTGGGCTTAGAAGTTTTGGGTTTGGACCGGTTCGGTCAAAGTGCAGTTCGAATATAAAAAGGTGAAATTTAGGAAAGCCTAGTTCGGGTTGCATTAAAAATATGGAAAAATGTTCTAAAATCCTCTTTTATTATATATAAGTGTATGGTGGAATCAATTTTGCAAAATGGGGTTTGGAAGGGTGACATTTTGGGCTAGTGACCAAAATGTAATTTTCGAAAACTGTGAGACTGTTTTAAAAAGGATTGAAACTTTGAATCTTTAAGGAGCTATTTACCCAATGGGAGTTTCTCCAGATTTTTCTAAGATAATTAAATGATTAATTAAAGGTTTTTAAATAAAACTAAAAGGAGGGAAGATATTTTGGAATTTCCAACTAACTTTCTATATTTTCCATTTTCATTTTTCTCTCATCTTTTCTCTCAAACCAAACATCTTTTTCCAGAACTTTTCCCTCTGGTTTTGTCATCTAAACCACTCATTTCATTTCCCTTTTGATCTTCAATCATCTCTTCATCAAATCCTTTGCATTTGCTAATTGGATCTTCAAGCTTTTTGATTCTAAAAAGGGAGAAACTCAAGTTTGGAGGTAAGAACGTCCTTCTCCTCTAAACTCTCAGTTCTTTACTGAAATTCCTAAGTTCTCAATCCTTAAATTGTGTTTTATAAATGGTTTTAAGGTTGTGTTATTGATCTTGGCTTTTAAATGCAAGATTTGCTTGATTTTGATGAAATTTCGTATGATCTGATTGGGCAGTGTTTTGAGGTGTCAATTTGATGTTAAATGAATGTTGAATTGATGAGAAATTGAGTTTTAATCAATGCAATCCCGGATAGGTTGAATTTCCTAAGTTTAGCTTGTGTTCTTGGTTGTTTTTGGAGTGATCATGTGGATCTGTTATAGCTGGAGGTATAAGGATGATGTTAGATCCTTTTTGGATGTTAATTGATGTTTAAGGATGTTTAGAATTGACGGATCATGGCTGGGTAGTGTTGTGGAGTTGTTTGGATGCATTTTCGGTTGTGTTTGGTAGCCGAAAATGGAGTGTGGATGAGAGCAGCGAGTTTAGATGCTTTCATTGAGGATATTAATGCATGATGATGCATTAATCCTCTGCTTTGATGTGTTTAAAACAGGGGAGTCATCTTTGGATCCTAGTGGTGGTGATCCGGAAGCTTGATTGGTGTTTCGGCAAGAGGCGAAACGGAATCGGTGAGTGGATTTTGGTTTTCGGCTTTGAAACCAATGTTTTGAAGGTTTGGGAGCTTAGTTTAAGTCTAAGCAACTTAGCTAAGCTCAAGAGTAAGTTTTCGGAAAAACTCTCTTGGTGATGGCCATGGATTGGTTGTATGCAATGTGGTTTGTTTTTATGATTTAAATTCTGTTTTGAAAGCATATCTAGCATGTTTATTTGCTGAGATTATGAGGCATGTGTTGAAGGAAACTCAAGGTAAGAGTTCCTTGTTTTTGAACATTGTTTTAATGTGGTTTGATGTTTAAAAATTCATGATGTTTATGGCTTGGTTAAATGCTTTAAAACAGTGGAGTATTGATGTTAATGATGCATATTGGCAAGTGATGGTTAAGGTCACAAAGGTGGTTAAAAGTCCTTGTGTGAGCCTTGTATATTTAAGAACATCAAGGTGTTTAAAAGTCCTTGGATGGTTCTTGGTTAAGATCACAAAGGTGGTTAAAAGTCCTTGTGTGAATCTTGTGAATTTTAAGAACAACATGGTGTTTAAAAGTCCATGGTTGGTTCTTGGTTAAGGTTCAAGGTGGTTAAAATTACTTGTGCAAGCCTTGTTATTTAAGAACATCAAGGTGTTTAAAAGTCCTTGGATGATTCTTGTTAATGACACAAAGGTGTTTAAAAGTCCTTGTGTGGTCCTTGCCATGGTGTTTAAAAGTCCATGGGGTTAAGGACACAATGGTGTTTAAAAGTCCATGTGTGGTCCTTGGAAAGTGTAAGATCACAATGGTGTTTAAAAGTCCATGTGTGGATCTTATGTTGAATGTATCACTTGTTGCCAATATGACATGTAATGAAATGGAAGCATGTATTGCTTGTTTTTAAATGCTTTAGTGCATGACTAAAGGTTGTTTGGAAGAATGGTTTATAAATGTGTTTTATAAATGCATTATTGTGTGGTTTTAAATGAGCATTCCTCACTAAGCTTTTGCTTACGCTCTCTCTTTTCTTAAACCAATAATGCAGAGCATTAAAGTGCATAGAGGACAGCAAGGGGGACAAGAATCCAAGTGGTGAACAAAGCTCATGTATGGTGAAGGTTTCTTAAACACTATTAGCTTTTGGCACTTGGCAATGGGGAACCTATGTCGATGTTTTGGGAGATGTTTTGGACTCCCTAAGTTGGATTCATGTTGTTATTAATGTTGGAGTTTGTAATTGGCCTATATGTGGTTTGTTTGGAGATGTGATGCTTGAATGGTTTTTCAAATAGGAAGCATGCCTTTAGAATTGGGGATTTTCATAATTGATGCCATGTTGATACTTGGTTGTTGCAATTATGTTCCTTGTATGTTGAATGTCTTGCTGGTAAAATTTGGTGGCTTTTGGAGCATGTTTGGTAGGTCAATTGAGTGTTTAAACAGCAACTTTTCTGCAATCTGGACAGGCCGTATCGGAACGGGAGCTACCGTTTCGGAAAGGGGGCCCTGTAGTGGCCTAGGCGTTCGAAACGGAAGGTACCGTTCCGAAACGAAAATGTCTCTGCCAGGACTCGTTTCGGAACACGTTGTGGAACGGTCCCGCATTTCGAAACAGGTTATCCCTGTTTCGGAACACCTGACCGTTGGGGGCTGACATGGGCGGTTATATGTTTTGAAATGTTTGCATTTAGGTCCTGAAACATGTTTATGCAATTGTATGAGTTTGAGAAGTCCGTTTGAGCTGAATTTTGACAGAGAAGCATGAAAGATGATAAATTTTAAGCTGGTAACTTAAAATTTGGTAAAGTCCTTAAAGTTTTCAGAATTTACAATTTGGTCCCTAAAGTTGTAATTTGTGCGATTGGGTCCCTGTTTGTTCTCTGATTGTGTTGATGTTTGAATACGACAATCTTGTGAACATATCTAAGGATAACGTGCATCTAGACAAGAGTAAAAAGAAAAAAAGGGTCGTTAATCAAGGTTGACTTTCGGGTTGACTTTGGTTTTCCCCGTGTGATCTTCTTAATTCGGGTTGA
The DNA here is from genome assembly GCA_958450335.1 of Hibiscus tridactylites. NCBI lineage: Eukaryota > Viridiplantae > Streptophyta > Magnoliopsida > Malvales > Malvaceae > Hibiscus > Hibiscus tridactylites. The sequence goes on from OY288287.1 coordinate 24,412,046, forward strand.
CCGTCTAGGCCGGGTTAAGGGGGTTACATTATACATCCTCCTGGCAGTAGATTATGTCTCTAAGTGGGTTGAAGCTATCGCCACTCAAAAAAATGATGCCAAGACAGTCCAAAGGTTTTTACACAAAAACATCTTTTCTAGGTTTGGCATCCCTAAGGCGATTATCAGTGATGAAGGGAGACATTTCGACAACAGGGTTATTGCTGCCACCTTGAAGAAATATGGTGTCAAGCATCGGATCGCGACAGCATATCACCCACAGACCAATGGACAAGCTAAAATATCTAATAGGGAAGTTATGAACATTCTTGAAAAGATGGTTAAGCCAACTAGGAAAGATTGGTCTTTACTCCTCAATGATGCATTATGGGCATATAGGACAGCTTTTAAGACTCCATTGGGCATGTCTCCGTACCGATTGATTTATGGAAAAACATGTCATCTACCTGTCGAGATAGAGCACAGAGCATACTGGGCAATCAAGGCAGTGAATATGGACTTGGACAGGGCAGGGCAGAAGAGGCTGTTAGATCTGAACAAAATTGAAGAAATCCGGACAATGGCCTATGACAATGCAAGAATCTACAAGGAGAAAACTAAGAAGTGGCATGACAGAAAGTTGCTGCCACGACAGTTCTGCCCAGGGCAGCTTGTATTGTTGTTCAATTCTAGACTGAAACTCTTTCCAGGGAAGCTAAAATCTAGATGGTCTGGCCCGTTCCAAGTCGTACAAGTTTTTCCCCATGGTGCCATCATAATCCGATCATTAAAAGACGGGCACCAATTCAAAGTCAATGGACACCGCCTCAAGCATTATCAGGGGACTGAAGCCCCAGGAATGAAGGAAGTAGTTACCTTAGGAGATGCCCCACCTGGCATCCCTAAGTTAACCTAAATTTTAATTATTTATTTTATTTTTATTACTATTATTTATTATTAGGAAATAAGGTTTATTTTATTTTGAATAATGTTTTTATGTTTATTGATTTTAGGAAATAAAGGAGTCAAAAAGAACAGGAGAAATGAACTCAGCCCACCATCCATCCATCAGCCCAACAAAAGCCCAAATATTGAAGCCTGTCGTTACAGCTACCGCGACAGACGCGGAAAATACCTGTCACCATGCTGTCACAACAGACGCGGAAACGTGTGACAGACGCGTAACAGACACGGAAACATGTGTCAGACGCGTTAGACACGCTAAAGCTCAACAGCTGCCCCGTTATTCGCGCCTGCCGTTACAGCTTCAACGGGCAGCAATTCCTCTTCTATAAAACCCCGTTTCATTTTCATTTTCACTCACTTCTGCCTTTCTTACTTGCTCTCCCCCTTTAGTTTTCATTTACTTTTTACAACCCTTGCACTAATATGTCTTCCAGAAAAACCCGACGCAGTGCTGCCTCTACTTCCTCGCCGGCAGCAACTCCCCCACAGTCCTTTGCGACCAGAGACATGTGGGAAGAACGAGGCTTCATCTATACATAGAAGGCAAAGAATCTGGGCCTCAAGCCTTTCATAGCCAGGAAGATTAGAGCTCTATTATGGCAAACATTTGCGTAGCAACCAGAGGAGATGAACGTGACGCTGGTGAGAGAATTTTATGCTGCCATCAACATCAAAACGGCGACAACAGTGAGTGTTAGAGGGAAAGAAGTATCGTTTACAGCCGAGCACATCAACTCTTTATATGGACTCTACATAGGCCCCAATGATGATGCACACTAGTAGTTCCTCGACAGCTTAGACGATGTTGCCTATGACGCTGTCATGGCAGAACTGACGGAAGAAGGAACCGAATGGAATACCAGCCGGAAAAATCCACACACGGTGAAGAGGGGTCAGCTGCTGCCGGAGGCAAAACTATAGAATGCCTTCATCAAAAAGAGGATCATGTCATCCTCCCACCATACAACCGTTGACCAGTAAAGGTTAGCCTTAATACACTCTATTTTAAATGAACGGCCCATTAATGTGGGTAGTTACATTCGAGAGAGTATTTTGGAAAGTGCACATCGACCGACGGGCCTCTTTTTCCTCCCCTACCTCATCACGTCACTATGTCGCGGCCATAACGTGCCGGAAGCCCACACCAATTTAATAGTCAAAGGACGGGGTTGGACGGAAAAGAATATCCTCAGCCTCATGGAGCTGACCGTGGCCACCCCTCTATCATCATTCAACCCCGCTGTCGCCACAACTGAATCATCAGAGCAGCCAAATCCTGCACCTGCTGCCGCAGCCGCTGCTCCGACAGACTCCTCCAATCAGATCCTAGCTGCCATTCAAATGATGGAGGAAAGACAGTTGGGCCTCATGACATTCATCAGGGACTTCACCGCCTCTACGGTAAATTTTATTCAAAATAATTTAAATTTCCCTGATGCTGTTTTCCCCACTTTCCCTGCCCATTACTTCACTGTCACCATCCCTGTCCACACACCTACACATGCTGCTACCCCACAAACACCATCTACCGCCTTCATACCATAGCCTGCCCCGACAGCAGCCGGCATCACTCATGTAGAACCATCTGCTCGAGGAACAAAGCGACCAGTGCCATCAGATGACCTTGCTGCCTTCGTTGCTGGGTTCTCTTCCTCGTCTGTTTGGGTAGACAGTGACGATGAACCTTCTATTCAGAGGAATTTGTCGAAGAAGTTTTCACCAGTAAAGAGGCAGAAATGAATGGCAGATAAGAACACTCTGCCAAAGGCCAGCAGCAGTAGTGACAACAACGACAGCAGCTCGGATGTTCAGGTTGTACAGCAACTACCCCAGCCCGCCCCGAGAGCCAGAATCCGCCGCCAGATCCGCCTCAACAGCAGCAGCGAAGACAGCGCCTAAATTTAAGTTTCTTATCTTCTTATTCCTGCCCGCCATATATATTTTGTGATGTACTGCCTTCATATGTTTTCATTTTTATTTTGTCATTTGCATTGAGGGCAATGCAACCCTCGAGTTTGGGGGTGGCAACCCTCCATATTAATGGAGTACATCTTAGTTAAATTTTGTGTCTTTTACTTAGTTATTTTTCTCTAAAAAAAGATGAAAATATTGAAATTTTTGGCTGAAAATTGTGAACTGAACTTGCCTGTCGTGACAGCTCTGTCGTGGCAGTAACTTTAGGATAGTTTAAGGAGAAGTTTATAGCCTTTCTATAGTTCTGAAAACTTAAACACCATTGTGACTGTTATACTGCTTAGATTTCTTTTAGCCAAACTAGAATAGGAAACTTAGCACTTGAATAGCCCCTAGAGGTGCCTAACACTGGCTCTAGGAAAGAAGTTTAGCAAAAGAGACTCAACAGCCCTAGAGGTGCCCGAAACTGGCTCTAGGAAGTTAACTAGAGGTGCCTAAAACTGGCTCTAGTAAAACTTTAGCTTGAAAAATGGAGAAATCGAGTCAAAAAAAATCAAAGAGCATGAAAAAAGTGCCTTCAAAAGATAAACTTTGGCATAAAAATTCGAGTTAAGAGTTGAATATTCTAGTGAAACTAAGAGAGTCTTGGCATATAACTGTTCACAAGCATGCACACACTGCACGAGGACTATAGTGAGATTCCGGACAGATCCTAAATTATCCGACAGGTTGCTGCCGTCACAGGGAACGAACGACGGGTAAGGGAAAGTTCATTGTTTGAAAGCCAAAACAGAAATATTTCATTTTTCTTTTAGGTCTTAGTTGCTTGAGGGCAAGCAAAAACTTGAGTTTGGGGGTGTGTTGAGTGTGTAAAAGTTCTATTATTTACACCCTTTTTAACCCATATTTCTGCTGCATTCAAGCATTTTTCATTGCATTTAGGTTAGTTTACATCAAAACATCACAAATATATTAAAAGGCACAGTTTCTACTAAGAATGGTTGTTTTTGCAGGTAGCTGCCGTAGCAGACGGAAAGGGCAGGCGCTGGGCAGTGAAGCAGAAGAGCTGAACTGGACAAGCAGACAAAGAGGACGATGCTGCCATGGTTGCTGCCGTGACAGCAGAGGACGACATCAATTTTTGAGGAGAAGAAGCAAAGTGGTCCTCGACAGATAGAGAAAATTCAGTCCGTCTGTCATGTGAAAACTTTATATTTTTCCAAGCCCCAGATCAAAAGATATGTCAAGCCCAAAGTTCAAGGAGAGAAAATCCCAAGCAAGAAGATGACGGTTGCAAAGTAGATTCCTTGAAGATTTAGTCTTTATTAGAATCATACTTTCAATTAAAGTTGTATTCTTGCTATTTTAGATAACTTGAGCCCAAAGCTTATATAAGGGCATGTATTTTAACCTAGAAGGCATAACCGATTACCCTAGCTTCTTCCCAAAACTCTAGTCGTTTTCCTTCCCAAATAATGTTCTAAATTCCCCCTAGGGCCACGGGTTGATTTGTAAAGTAGTTGCAAGGGTTGTTTTGTTTTAGGAATTTTCAATTCAATAAAATATACTTCAAGTTCTCTTATTTTGGTTATTAATATCTTGCAAGAGCATCGGGAGAGCATTGTGAGGTTATCTATTTACTTAGCATCAGGAGAGTTAAGTATACGAAAGAAATAAGAGCAAGTTCTCTAGTTTATAGTTGAACTATCTCGGGCCTAGGGATAGGACGAGGTTAAGTGGCTAAAGAAGAATTCATACACATCGGTGTTCATCCTTCGATTCACGCCGGGAGGTATCATCAAAGACGTGATCATCGATAGACTTAGACCTAGGGATAGGCCAAGGCACATCTGGGATTCTTGCCAAACTTGAAGTACTGAGTTGAGTGTTTGCTGCCGCGACAGGTGCTGCCGCGACGGGGTGCGACGATAGAACTGGATTTCCTAAACTCTGCAATACCTGCACTACTGAGCAATTCAATATCAGCCCATTCTCTCTATCTTGATATCTCTACTCTTTTATTTACGTTTATTTTAGTATTTTCGTGACAACTTTCTCAAATATTTTCTTTACTTTCGTGCAGTGAATTAAGGTGAAGCTATTAGCCCAATCCCTGTGGAGACGATATCCGATACTTCGTATCACTTTACTACTTGCGTCGTGTATACTTGCACTACCATTGCAATAGACTATTTTACACACAACACGGGGAAAACCGAAGTCAACTTGTTAAAGTCAACCTTGATTAACGACCCTTGTTTTTCTTTTTAACTTCTCTAGATGCACATTATTATCCTATAGGATCAGCAAAATGATTAGGCAAAACGGCACAATGATCGTAGTTCGATTAGGGGTTCAATTGCACACGTTTGACTTTTCGGGACTAAATTTTAAATTTCATAAAACACGGGGAATTTTTAGTTTTTAAAGTTAACGATCCATAATTAATTATGTAACATGCTAGCATCTCTAATTTCATCTCAAATGGATCATCCAAACTCAACTAATTGAATAAACATTAATCAAGGACCAAAATGCAACAATTCAAAACTTAAAAAGATTCCACAAACTGAAATTAACGAACCTGTATCGGTATGCCTTAGCCTATATCGATATGTAAAATGGAAGTAGCCAAAGTTGGCAAAAGGGTATTGATACGCTCAGGCCCGTATCGATACAGCCTTCAAACTTTTGCCTAGGTGTATCAATACGCAGGCAAATCATATCGGTACACCTAAGCTGAAAAGCCTGGATTTGGCCTTAGTGTATCGTTACTCCTCCCCGAGTATTGATAAGTATACAACACTTGCTCTTCCAACAGCCATTAAACATATGAGCATCAAATAACAGCATAACACAAGCATCAAGCACGACAATTCAAGGTGAAAATATTAACTACTCAAGCATACTTTAGAATATAAGCCATAGCATAGCCAAAACACTATAAGAAAGACTATAAACCAATTAGAGACCATTTACAAGTCCAAAAACATAAGCCAAACATGCCCAAGGTGTTAACATCACCAACAAAACCGAGTGTAGAACTCCCACCCATTGCCTCTTATTACACTAAAGTAAAACCACATTCATTGCTTAGCCAAATACTTGGATTTCCCCTTGTTTTTTTGCTGCCTCTAATGCTCAATCCTCTACATTGATGAAACAAACGAGCGTAAGCATAAAGCTTAGTGAGGACCGCTAACAACCAAACATTCATCAATGCATTTTGTAAAATAAAAACATCATCATTTGTCAACATATGCCTTTCTTTCAAACATACTCTTTAAAGCATCGATGCACTTATAAAACCACATGCTCATATCATCATTAAAATAACTGCAAAATCCCTTTGCTCATGCTTAAACCAAGCATCACATGCATTCTAGCATAATTCCCAAGCATCACATGCTTAATTCATTTCTCAATATCATTATATTGGCTCGCAAGTGATCATTAACAAATCGTATCAAAACCAACACAATTGACACAATCGGATATGCAGATTACAAGTGTTGTCCCACACGCTTCATACACACTACCGAAGTACACAAGGTGGACATAAATGGCACAATCACAACCCCTCAACACACGTGATGTAGATTAATGGCACAATCACAACCCCTCAACATCACTCGTCGGTAGTTGTATAATTCCACTAACGAGAGTACGAGACACAAACCACAAGACTCACACACGAGATTAAACCATCCACCGTTGTGATCTTAGCCTTAATCGTTAGGGTACTTGGATGGAGTTTACGGAACAATCACAACCCCTCGACATCCAAGGCGACTTTATTCACGGTCCACCAAATCCTATAGTCGTCTAACTATATCCGATTAAAGTAACCAAAAACCATTTCTATCACTTGCCAATATAATCATTTAACATCAACAATTCATTGTTTTACAAGCATAACTCACAATGCCATTTTCACAAGCATAAACATGCTTAAACCAAATGCATTAATCACATAAACCCAAGGATCACTTACCATGTGCATCCTCAACAAAATGGCATTAGAAACCAGCATTATCAATGCTCAAAACATGCTTTAAAAGAGTAATTAAAACCACATTTAATTCAAGTGCATTTCCAACAAAAAACATAGCACATTCCGAGAGACTTTCGATTTACTTACTCTTGAGCTTAGCTAAGTGTTTCAAAATTACACTAAGCTCCCAACACCACGCTCAAAGCGTTACAAAGCTGGAAAATCCATTTCCACTTACCGATACGCGAAACCTCGCTCGCCGACTCAAAGATCACCCATCCGAAGCCTCCAACATTGCTTGTCTTGTTTCTGGATCAAGATCCCTTGTTTTTAGAGCATCAAAACAGAGATCAAAATGCATTAAAATGCATTTCAACACCAGCAACTAAACACAAACTCGTTGCTCACCAAAACTACACCAATTTACCCATCTGAAACAACTGAAAACTCAATCGATTGCTTTCTAAACCAAGCACAACCAACATACAACACTTCAAACCATTATTAAACATCAAAGCACATCTAAAAACATCACAAACCCTTCCTTATACCTCCAGCAAGCTTAACACCATCAAATCGCCACAAAAACCCAACTAAAACCATCAAGAAACTCAAGGATCTCAAGGATTTCGGGATCTGCATTATTAAAACTCTTTTTCAACATAATAATCAACTCTAAACTCAATTAAAATCAATCCAAAACAGAGCTCATCAATAACACTCCGAAAATCAAGATTTAAACCATTTTTTGCAAGATTTTGATCTTAAATCAAATCTATAATAAAAACTCAGCCAAAAACAACAATTAGGAGCCAAAGATCTTGGGAATTTCATTAAAGAACCTCGATTTAAGGTTGAGAACGAGATTTACCTCCAATCCTTGCCTTCCTTAAAGTTCGACAAGTTTTTCATTCATAAAACTTGAAGAGAATTCTTGGAAATGACTTGGAATAAAAAAAAGAGTGTTCGGGAGAAAAGAATTCTGCAGAAAAAGTTGAAAAAAATGGTTTTCCTGAAAATTGAAGTTACTTACGTGAAATAAAATCTTAATTTCTTATTTTACCAATTTAATTAAATAAAAAATCCTTTTTATTTTAATCATTCAAAAATCATTTTAAAACACATGTTAATTTAAGGAAGGTATAATAGCACCATAGCTCCCTAAAGATTCTAAGATTTTGACTCCTTTTTGAAAATTGTATTTTTTCACGGTTTTAAAACTTTATATTTTGGTCACTACCCAAAGTGTATCACTTCCAAAACTTAATTTATAAAATTGATTTGATCAACCTCTTAAACATGATTTTAGAGGATTTTAGCAATTTTTTTCATAATTTTATCCTTTCCCGATCCTTAATTTCCCTAAACCACATAATACGATTCGAATCATTTTCGACCGGTCCGACCTGACGTCTAAAACATCTAGGCCCAAAACCAGAGTGTTAAAGAACATTCCCAGTCGTCTTGCTCAGCACATATGGTATCCTCTCGAATCAAGTTCTTTTATAAAGCAAAACATTAAGTCAAACAATGCTCGTTGCAAATTCGTAATCCTGCAAACAATGACATACAAAGGCAACGCCAAAGAATAACAAGAATCTCGACGATCATCTAGAATCACAACACAAGGTTGTTCACAATCCAATGTACAACCAAAGAAATCAGCATATAAAAATGAAAAATCAATAGTACAATGGAAAGGAACGTCAAACCGTGGTTAAGAAGGTTGCTGAATTTCTCGAAAGAATGTAAATGCACTAGACATACCAACAGTAGAAACCTTGGGAGCTTCACATGGAATCACTTTCTTATCCTACAATTTAGAAGAATAAGTAGAAGAAAATGTCGAATTAGATAATACTTGTGAATTTGCTTTCTTCTTTTTGCATTCATGCTTCTCTTTGTTGGCCTTCCAAGCTGCAGTACTCACTTTCAAACGAACTTCGTCTTCATATACTTCACTTGGAGTCATAGGTGCCAAAGTTACCTTTTTACCCTCATGAGTAAAAGAGTATCGATTGGTGTAACAATCATGGAAAACTCTCTTATCATACTGCCACGATCTTCCTAACAACAAATGACAAGTATCCATAGAAAAAACATCACAAGTTACCTCATCCTTGTATTTACCAATGAAAAATGGTATAACAACTTGTTTGGTAACTTTGATTTTATCACTATTATTCAACCATTATAACTTGTACGGATTAGGATGCTTTGTCGTCTTCAGTCCTAACTTATCAACCATGAGAGTACTAGAAACGTTAGCACAACTACCACTATCAATAATCACAACACATACCTTATCGTTCACGTTGCATCTCGTATGGAAGAGGTTGTTTCGTTGCGGTTCATCATGTGCTAACTAATCATTCAGACTTTGCTTGTCAACAAGTGCTTCACCGGTAGAAAATGTCTTCACATTGTCATCATTTATCTCTTCATGGATAGAATGGGAACCACCCCCATCTAATCTATCCAATTGAGAATGTATAAGCTTCAATGCATTAGCAATCACCCGTTGCATCATGCTCTCTAAGGCTTGTATCTGGAGATTCAGTGGTTGTTGTTCACCTGAATTATCATCAGAACCTGCCATTTGAATGACAAAAAACACACAATATATATATATATATGTGTGTGTGTGTGTGTGTGTTAGTGATAAAAATAACGAAATGGACCTCAGTGCACACTAAACAAAATCTCACAGATCGCTCAACAATTGCCCTCAAACACTCATGTTTCACTCGGGAGAATACTTGAATGTCTCTTTTTGTCTCCCCTTCTGTTCTCTCACACTCAATTGCCTTTTCCACTCGATCTCTCGCAATCAGTTCTTTAAGGAACTAACTCGATATTTCAGACTTGTTAATTGTGTCAAACTTGCAAGATAATATAATAAGTAAACAAACAAATGGTTAAAGGACAAATAGGGGTTGTTAGGTGAAATAAAAAAAAGGCTGAAAAAGAAAAGTAAAAATGCTGGAAATTAACAATAAAATAAGAAAATAAGACTGACACAAAAGAAATGAAGAAAAGGAAAGACAACTTACTGCAAAGAAATGCTTAGAACGATCCTATCACCGAACAACAAGAACAAGTTGTTTTGGGTAATTTTCAAGCATTTCATGGCATAAACAATCATCATTCATCCTTTCAAAGCATTTCAACAACAAACAACACTATATATATGCAAAATACACCAAATATTCGAATCTGATTTCTCTTTTTTTTAGATTTTTTGTTGACTTTGACTTTTCTTGTCAAACTTTTGACTTTGACTTTTTTTCAGAATTTTGAAATTCCCCTTTTTTATTTCTTTATTTTTTTTGTAGTGTAGAACGTGCTAAAATCTGACTAGGCTCTAATTACCATATGATAAATAGTACGTTGCTTGAGAAACAATGTTCCTTGTCTGTAACGGATCTAGGATAGTAGCAGGCATATCTCTGCAATAAAAACAATTATGGACATTCTTTTAGGATCAAAATAACAAGAAAAATAAAAAGAAAATAAAAAGAAACAAAGAAAAATGGTTTAGGAATCTCTGGACAGATTTGGACGAGGAAGAAGATGAATGCTTTAAAGGACGTTCTTGTTGTTTCAGTGTCTGAAAAATGACAGAAACGTTGCTGGAAATTCAATGAAAATTTGACAACGTTAAACTCAAAAGAACCTACACAATCTACTGAGCAAACCCGAATCGAATCTGTCTAACATCAAAAGACTTGGACCAAGTAGATAGCGATCTAGGAACCCGAAGTATCAAGTAAAATTTCACAAATCAAAACAAAGTCTGAAATGCCAAACAAAATTCGGTGAAAAAAATTGAAATTGAGAGAATAATCTCACAAAAAAATTTATTCACAAACTGTCTAACCTTTTACATGAATACCATCCAATATTTATAATACAAGAGTTTACAAACATGTGGCTGTGAGTTTTGCTTTCAAAAATTGAATTAAAAAAACAAAAAAAAACTAGTTAATTGGGCGGTAAACAAATTGCAGCCGTGTAATGAAGATGTAGGCACCATATCCATATTTTTCGCATGTTAAATGTGCATTTGAATATTGAAATTTAAATGGAAAACTTCCCTTTGGGTGGCAGAAACACTCCAGCAAATAAAGGGAAATTGGGCGCCACCTTCAAATAGCACATGTTTAATGTGTTGTTTGAAATTCAAAATACCAACCACCCTTGGTCTTATCCATGATGCCGCACAAGAGATGATTGCTGCCGCACATGTGTGTGAAAGCAAAGACTCGGCTGCCACCTTGTTTTCTTTTTGTTTTTTTTAAGTTGATTTCCCAATAGATGCACATGCTGAAATATGATGCCCATTTGAAGTTCAAAGTACCCGGCTAATTGCATGGGACATGTAATTTGCTGCTAGTCATGTATGGTGAAGACTGATCGAGCATGACACATGCACACATATACTCAGGACAATGTCAATTCGAGCCACACTTGTTGAACTGGCTTCCACACACTTGTAAGACACTCGTTCAGCTACTACGGGACTTGTCAGGTGTAGTTGAGCTAGTAGAGCTGAGTTGAGATGACTAGAGATGAGTTGAGCTGAAACGAACTAACTGAAAGTGTAATGAGCTTTAAGTGAGCTGGTTACACTCTCTTGAGATGGGACCGAGCTGCATACACTTCGGTGAGCTGGAGATGAGCTGCACACACTCACTTGAGCTGGAGTTGAGCTGCATATGCTCACTTGAGCTGGAGTTGAGCTCCATATGCTCACTTGAACTAGTGTCCTCCTATGTACCTACGTCAAAAGGCAACAAACTTCCATCAAAGTATTTTAAACTTAATGGAAACAATAATACAAGTTGTAAACACTTGCAACCTTATTCATTATCACACAAACAAATATAAACACACCATAAGTAATATTAAACTAAGTCAAAACACACCGAACATACTATATGCATAGTAAACACAACAATATAAATAATATAGCATAAAAATGTTACATATCAGTATGTAACAAGTGAAAAAGCAAACTTCCCTGAAAGTTTGAAGTTACATCGTTGGGTGGCATAAACGTGTTCACTTCACTACACCTTCCCTTACATAAGGAGGCTTTCCGTCATCATCAAGAAGAGTGTAATTCGAGATAGTGAAAAGCTTAGGAAATAAAGGAGTCAAAAAGAACAGGAGAAGTGAACTCAGCCCACCATCCATCCATCAGCCCAACAAAAGCCCAAATATTGAAGCCTGTCGTTACAGCTGCCGCGACAGACGCGGAAAATACCTGTCACCATGCTGTCACAACAGACGCGGAAACGTGTGACAGACGCGTAACAGACACGGAAACATGTGTCAGACGCGTTAGACACGCTAAAGCTCAACAGCTGCCCCGTTATTCGCGCCTGCCGTTACAGCTTCAACGGGCAGCAATTCCTCTTCTATAAAACCCCGTTTCATTTTCATTTTCACTCACTTCTTCCTTTCTTACTTGCTCTCCCCCTTTAGTTTTCATTTACTTTTTACAACCCTTGCACTAATATGTCTTCCAGAAAAACCCGACGCAGTGCTGCCTCTACTTCCTCGCCGGCAGCAACTCCCCCACAGTCCTTTGCGACCAGAGACATGTGGGAAGAACGAGGCTTCATCTATACATAGAAGGCAAAGAATCTGGGCCTCAAGCCTTTCATAGCCAGGAAGATTAGAGCTCTATTATGGCAAACATTTGCGTAGCAACCAGAGGAGATGAACGTGACGCTGGTGAGAGAATTTTATGCTGCCATCAACATCAAAACGGCGACAACAGTGAGTGTTAGAGGGAAAGAAGTATCGTTTACAGCCGAGCACATCAACTCTTTATATGGCCTCTACATAGGCCCCAATGATGATGCACACTAGTAGTTCCTCGACAGCTTAGACGATGTTGCCTATGACGCTGTCATGGCAGAACTGACGGAAGAAGGAACCGAATGGAATACCAGCCGGAAAAATCCACACACGGTGAAGAGGGGTCAGCTGCTGCCGGAGGCAAAACTATAGAATGCCTTCATCAAAAAGAGGATCATGTCATCCTCCCACCATACAACCGTTGACCAGTAAAGGTTAGCCTTAATACACTCTATTTTAAATGAACGGCCCATTAATGTGGGTAGTTACATTCGAGTGAGTATTTTGGAAAGTGCACATCGACCGACGGGCCTCTTTTTCCTCCCCTACCTCATCACGTCACTATGTCGCGGCCATAACGTGCCGGAAGCCCACACCAATTTAATAGTCAAAGGACGGGGTTGGACGGAAAAGAATATCCTCAGCCTCATGGAGCTGACCGTGGCCACCCCTCTATCATCATTCAACCCCGCTGTCGCCACAACTGAATCATCAGAGCAGCCAAATCCTGCACCTGCTGCCGCAGCCGCTGCTCCGACAGACTCCTCCAATCAGATCCTAGCTGCCATTCAAATGATGGAGGAAAGACAGTTGGGCCTCATGACATTCATCAGGGACTTCACCGCCTCTACGGTAAATTTTATTCAAAATAATTTAAATTTCCCTGATGCTGTTTTCCCCACTTTCCCTGCCAATTACTTCACTGTCACCACCCCTGTCCACACACCTACACATGCTGCTACCCCACAAACACCATCTACCGCCTTCATACCATCGCCTGCCCCGACAGCAGCCGGCATCACTCATGCAGAACCATCTGCTCGAGGAACAAAGCGACCAGTGCCATCAGATGACCTTGCTGCCTTCGTTGCTGGGTTCTCTTCCTCCTCTGTTTGGGTAGACAGTGACGATGAACCTTCTATTCAGAGGAATCTGTCGAAGAAGTTTTCACCAGTAAAGAGGCAGAAATGAATGGCAGATAAGAACACTCTACCAAAGGCCAGCAGCAGTAGTGACAACAACGACAACAGCTCGGATGTTCAGGTTGTACAGCAACCACCCCAGCCCGCCCCGAGAGCCAGAATCCGCCGCCAGATCCGCCTCAACAGCAGCAGCGAAGATAGCGCCTAAATTTAAGTTTCTTATCTTCTTATTCCTGCCCGCCATATATATTTTGTGATGTACTGCCTTCATATGTTTTCATTTTTATTTTGTCATTTGCATTGAGGGCAATGCAACCCTCGAGTTTGGGGGTGGCAACCCTCCATATTAATGGAGTACATCTTAGTTAAATTTTGTGTCTTTTACTTAGTTATTTTTCTCTAAAAAAAGATGAAAATATTGAAATTTTTGGCTGAAAATTGTGAACTGAACTTGCCTGTCGTGACAGCTCTGTCGTGGCAGTAACTTTAGGATAGTTTAAGGAGAAGTTTATAGCCTTTCTATAGTTCTGAAAACTTAAACACCATTGTGACTGTTATACTGCTTAGATTTCTTTTAGCCAAACTAGAATAGGAAACTTAGCACTTGAATAGCCCCTAGAGGTGCCTAACACTGGCTCTAGGAAAGAAGTTTAGCAAAAGAGACTCAACAGCCCTAGAGGTGCCCGAAACTGGCTCTAGGAAGTTAACTAGAGGTGCCTAAAATTGGCTCTAGTAAAACTTTAGCTTGAAAAATGGAGAAATCGAGTCAAAAAAAATCAAAGAGCATGAAAAAAGTGCCTTCAAAAGATAAACTTTGGCATAAAAATTCGAGTTAAGAGTTGAATATTCTAGTGAAACTAAGAGAGTCTTGGCATATAACTGTTCACAAGCATGCACACACTGCACGAGGACTATAGTGAGATTCCGGACAGATCCTAAATTATCCGACAGGTTGCTGCCGTCACAGGGAACGAACGACGGGTAAGGGAAAGTTCATTGTTTGAAAGCCAAAACAGAAATATTTCATTTTTCTTTTAGGTCTTAGTTGCTTGAGGGCAAGCAAAAACTTGAGTTTGGGGGTGTGTTGAGTGTGTAAAAGTTCTATTATTTACACCCTTTTTAACCCATATTTCTGCTGCATTCAAGCATTATTCATTGCATTTAGGTTAGTTTACATCAAAACATCACAAATATATTAAAAGGCACAGTTTCTACTAAGAATGGTTGTTTTTGCAGGTAGCTGCCGTAGCAGACGGAAAGGGCAGGCGCTGGGCAGTGAAGCAGAAGAGCTGAACTGGACAAGCAGACAAAGAGGACGATGCTGCCATGGTTGCTGCCGTGACAGCAGAGGACGACATCAATTTTTGAGGAGAAGAAGCAAAGTGGTCCTCGACAGATAGAGAAAATTCAGTCCGTCTGTCATGTGAAAACTTTATATTTTTCCAAGCCCCAGATCAAAAGATATGTCAAGCCCAAAGTTCAAGGAGAGAAAATCCCAAGCAAGAAGATGACGATTGCAAAGTAGATTCCTTGAAGATTTAGTCTTTATTAGAATCATACTTTCAATTAAAGTTGTATTCTTGCTATTTTAGATAACTTGAGCCCAAAGCTTATATAAGGGCATGTATTTTAACCTAGAAGGCATAACCGATTACCCTAGCTTCTTCCCAAAACTCTAGTCGTTTTCCTTCCCAAATAATGTTCTAAATTCCCCCTAGGGCCACGGGTTGATTTGTAAAGTAGTTGCAAGGGTTGTTTTGTTTTAGGAATTTTCAATTCAATAAAATATACTTCAAGTTCTCTTATTTTGGTTATTAATATCTTGCAAGAGCATCGGGAGAGCATTGTGAGGTTATCTATTTACTTAGCATCAGGAGAGTTAAGTATACGAAAGAAATAAGAGCAAGTTCTCTAGTTTATAGTTGAACTATCTCGGGCCTAGGGATAGGACGAGGTTAAGTGGCTAAAGAAGAATTCATACACATCGGTGTTCATCCTTCGATTCACGCCGGGAGGTATCATCAAAGACGTGATCATCGATAGACTTAGACCTAGGGATAGGCCAAGGCACATCTGGGATTCTTGCCAAACTTGAAGTACTGAGTTGAGTGTTTGCTGCCGCGACAGGTGCTGCCGCGACGGGGTGCGATGATAGAACTGGATTTCCTAAACTCTGCAATACCTGCACTACTGAGCAATTCAATATCAGCCCATTCTCTCTATCTTGATATCTCTACTCTTTTATTTACGTTTATTTTAGTATTTTCGTGACAACTTTCTCAAATATTTTCTTTACTTTCGTGCAGTGAATTAAGGTGAAGCTATTAGCCCAATCCCTGTGGAGACGATATCCGATACTTCGTATCACTTTACTACTTGCGTCGTGTATACTTGCACTACCATTGCAATAGACTATTTTACACACAACACGGGGAAAACCGAAGTCAACTTGTTAAAGTCAACCTTGATTAACGACCCTTGTTTTTCTTTTTAACTTCTCTAGATGCACATTATTATCCTATAGGATCAACAAAATGATTAGGCAAAACGGCACAATGATCGTAGTTCGATTAGGGGTTCAATTGCACACGTTTGACTTTTCGGGACTAAATTTTAAATTTCATAAAACACGGGGAATTTTTAGTTTTTAAAGTTAACGATCCATAATTAATTATGTAACATGCTAGCATCTCTAATTTCATCTCAAATGGATCATCCAAACTCAACTAATTGAATAAACATTAATCAAGGACCAAAATGCAACAATTCAAAACTTAAAAAGATTCCACAAACTGAAATTAACGAACCTGTATCGGTATGCCTTAGCCTATATCGATATGTAAAATGGAAGTAGCCAAAGTTGGCAAAAGGGTATTGATACGCTCAGGCCCGTATCGATACAGCCTTCAAACTTTTGCCTAGGTGTATCAATACGCAGGCAAATCATATCGGTACACCTAAGCTGAAAAGCCTGGATTTGGCCTTAGTGTATCGTTACTCCTCCCCGAGTATTGATAAGTATACAACACTTGCTCTTCCAACAGCCATTAAACATATGAGCATCAAATAACAGCATAACACAAGCATCAAGCACGACAATTCAAGGTGAAAATATTAACTACTCAAGCATACTTTAGAATATAAGCCATAGCATAGCCAAAACACTATAAGAAAGACTATAAACCAATTAGAGACCATTTACAAGTCCAAAAACATAAGCCAAACATGCCCAAGGTGTTAACATCACCAACAAAACCGAGTGTAGAACTCCCACCCATTGCCTCTTATTACACTAAAGTAAAACCACATTCATTGCTTAGCCAAATACTTGGATTTCCCCTTGTTTTTTTGCTGCCTCTAATGCTCAATCCTCTACATTGATGAAACAAACGAGCGTAAGCATAAAGCTTAGTGAGGACCGCTAACAACCAAACATTCATCAATGCATTTTGTAAAATAAAAACATCATCATTTGTCAACATATGCCTTTCTTTCAAACATACTCTTTAAAGCATCGATGCACTTATAAAACCACATGCTCATATCATCATTAAAATAACTGCAAAATCCCTTTGCTCATGCTTAAACCAAGCATCACATGCATTCTAGCATAATTCCCAAGCATCACATGCTTAATTCATTTCTCAATATCATTATATTGGCTCGCAAGTGATCATTAACAAATCGTATCAAAACCAACACAATTGACACAATCGGATATGCAGATTACAAGTGTTGTCCCACACGCTTCATACACACTACCGAAGTACACAAGGTGGACATAAATGGCACAATCACAACCCCTCAACACACGTGATGTAGATTAATGGCACAATCACAACCCCTCAACATCACTCGTCGGTAGTTGTATAATTCCACTAACGAGAGTACGAGACACAAACCACAAGACTCACACACGAGATTAAACCATCCACCGTTGTGATCTTAGCCTTAATCGTTAGGGTACTTGGATGGAGTTTACGGAACAATCACAACCCCTCGACATCCAAGGCGACTTTATTCACGGTCCACCAAATCCTATAGTCGTCTAACTATATCCGATTAAAGTAACCAAAAACCATTTCTATCACTTGCCAATATAATCATTTAACATCAACAATTCATTGTTTTACAAGCATAACTCACAATGCCATTTTCACAAGCATAAACATGCTTAAACCAAATGCATTAATCACATAAACCCAAGGATCACTTACCATGTGCATCCTCAACAAAATGGCATTAGAAACCAGCATTATCAATGCTCAAAACATGCTTTAAAAGAGTAATTAAAACCACATTTAATTCAAGTGCATTTCCAACAAAAAACATAGCACATTCCGAGAGACTTTCGATTTACTTACTCTTGAGCTTAGCTAAGTGTTTCAAAATTACACTAAGCTCCCAACACCACGCTCAAAGCGTTACAAAGCTGGAAAATCCATTTCCACTTACCGATACGCGAAACCTCGCTCGCCGACTCAAAGATCACCCATCCGAAGCCTCCAACATTGCTTGTCTTGTTTCTGGATCAAGATCCCTTGTTTTTAGAGCATCAAAACAGAGATCAAAATGCATTAAAATGCATTTCAACACCAGCAACTAAACACAAACTCGTTGCTCACCAAAACTACACCAATTTACCCATCTGAAACAACTGAAAACTCAATCGATTGCTTTCTAAACCAAGCACAACCAACATACAACACTTCAAACCATTATTAAACATCAAAGCACATCTAAAAACATCACAAACCCTTCCTTATACCTCCAGCAAGCTTAACACCATCAAATCGCCACAAAAACCCAACTAAAACCATCAAGAAACTCAAGGATCTCAAGGATTTCGGGATCTGCATTATTAAAACTCTTTTTCAACATAATAATCAACTCTAAACTCAATTAAAATCAATCCAAAACAGAGCTCATCAATAACACTCCGAAAATCAAGATTTAAACCATTTTTTGCAAGATTTTGATCTTAAATCAAATCTATAATAAAAACTCAGCCAAAAACAACAATTAGGAGCCAAAGATCTTGGGAATTTCATTAAAGAACCTCGATTTAAGGTTGAGAACGAGATTTACCTCCAATCCTTGCCTTCCTTAAAGTTCGACAAGTTTTTCATTCATAAAACTTGAAGAGAATTCTTGGAAATGACTTGGAATAAAAAAAAGAGTGTTCGGGAGAAAAGAATTCTGCAGAAAAAGTTGAAAAAAATGGTTTTCCTGAAAATTGAAGTTACTTACGTGAAATAAAATCTTAATTTCTTATTTTACCAATTTAATTAAATAAAAAATCCTTTTTATTTTAATCATTCAAAAATCATTTTAAAACACATGTTAATTTAAGGAAGGTATAATAGCACCATAGCTCCCTAAAGATTCTAAGATTTTGACTCCTTTTTGAAAATTGTATTTTTTCACGGTTTTAAAACTTTATATTTTGGTCACTACCCAAAGTGTATCACTTCCAAAACTTAATTTATAAAATTGATTTGATCAACCTCTTAAACATGATTTTAGAGGATTTTAGCAATTTTTTCATAATTTTATCCTTTCCCGATCCTTAATTTCCCTAAACCACATAATACGATTCGAATCATTTTCGACCGGTCCGACCTGACGTCTAAAACATCTAGGCCCAAAACCAGAGTGTTAAAGAACATTCCCAGTCGTCTTGCTCAGCACATATGGTATCCTCTCGAATCAAGTTCTTTTATAAAGCAAAACATTAAGTCAAACAATGCTCGTTGCAAATTCGTAATCCTGCAAACAATGACATACAAAGGCAACGCCAAAGAATAACAAGAATCTCGACGATCATCTAGAATCACAACACAAGGTTGTTCACAATCCAATGTACAACCAAAGAAATTAGCATATAAAAATGAAAAATCAATAGTACAATGGAAAGGAACGTCAAACCGTGGTTAAGAAGGTTGCTGAATTTCTCGAAAGAATGTAAATGCACTAGACATACCAACAGTAGAAACCTTGGGAGCTTCACATGGAATCACTTTCTTATCCTACAATTTAGAAGAATAAGTAGAAGAAAATGTCGAATTAGATAATACTTGTGAATTTGCTTTCTTCTTTTTGCATTCATGCTTCTCTTTGTTGGCCTTCCAAGCTGCAGTACTCACTTTCAAACGAACTTCGTCTTCATATACTTCACTTGGAGTCATAGGTGCCAAAGTTACCTTTTTACCCTCATGAGTAAAAGAGTATCGATTGGTGTAACAATCATGGAAAACTCTCTTATCATACTGCCACGATCTTCCTAACAACAAATGACAAGTATCCATAGAAAAAACATCACAAGTTACCTCATCCTTGTATTTACCAATGAAAAATGGTATAACAACTTGTTTGGTAACTTTGATTTTATCACTATTATTCAACCATTATAACTTGTACGGATTAGGATGCTTTGTCGTCTTCAGTCCTAACTTATCAACCATGAGAGTACTAGAAACGTTAGCACAACTACCACTATCAATAATCACAACACATACCTTATCGTTCACGTTGCATCTCGTATGGAAGAGGTTGTTTCGTTGCGGTTCATCATGTGCTAACTAATCATTCAGACTTTGCTTGTCAACAAGTGCTTCACCGGTAGAAAATGTCTTCACATTGTCATCATTTATCTCTTCATGGATAGAATGGGAACCACCCCCATCTAATCTATCCAATTGAGAATGTATAGGCTTCAATGCATTAGCAATCACCCGTTGCATCATGCTCTCTAAGGCTTGTATCTGGAGATTCAGTGGTTGTTGTTTACCTGAATTATCATCAGAACCTGCCATTTGAATGACAAAAAACACACAATATATATATATGTGTGTGTGTGTGTGTGTTAGTGATAAAAATAACGAAATGGACCTCAGTGCACACTAAACAAAATCTCACAGATCGCTCAACAATTGCCCTCAAACACTCATGTTTCACTCGGGAGAATACTTGAATGTCTCTTTTTGTCTCCCCTTCTGTTCTCTCACACTCAATTGCCTTTTCCACTCGATCTCTCGCAATCAGTTCTTTAAGGAACTAACTCGATATTTCAGACTTGTTAATTGTGTCAAACTTGCAAGATAATATAATAAGTAAACAAACAAATGGTTAAAGGACAAATAGGGGTTGTTAGGTGAAATAAAAAAAAGGCTGAAAAAGAAAAGTAAAAATGCTGGAAATTAACAATAAAATAAGAAAATAAGACTGACACAAAAGAAATGAAGAAAAGGAAAGACAACTTACTGCAAAGAAATGCTTAGAACGATCCTATCACCGAACAACAAGAACAAGTTGTTTTGGGTAATTTTCAAGCATTTCATGGCATAAACAATCATCATTCATCCTTTCAAAGCATTTCAACAACAAACAACACTATATATATGCAAAATACACCAAATATTCGAATCTGATTTCTCTTTTTTTTTTTAGATTTTTTGTTGACTTTGACTTTTCTTGTCAAACTTTTGACTTTGACTTTTTTTCAGAATTTTGAAATTCCCCTTTTTTATTTCTTTAATTTTTTTGTAGTGCAGAACGTGCTAAAATCTGACTAGGCTCTAATTACCATATGATAAATAGTACGTTGCTTGAGAAACAATGTTCCTTGTCTGTAACGGATCTAGGATAGTAGCAGGCATATCTCTGCAATAAAAACAATTATGGACATTCTTTTAGGATCAAAATAACAAGAAAAATAAAAAGAAAATAAAAAGAAACAAAGAAAAATGGTTTAGGAATCTCTGGACAGATTTGGACGAGGAAGAAGATGAATGCTTTAAAGGACGTTCTTGTTGTTTCAGTGTCTGAAAAATGACAGAAACGTTGCTGGAAATTCAATGAAAATTTGACAACGTTAAACTCAAAAGAACCTACACAATCTACTGAGCAAACCCGAATCGAATCTGTCTAACATCAAAAGACTTGGACCAAGTAGATAGCGATCTAGGAACCCGAAGTATCAAGTAAAATTTCACAAATCAAAACAAAGTCTGAAATGCCAAACAAAATTCGGTGAAAAAAATTGAAATTGAGAGAATAATCTCACAAAAAAATTTATTCACAAACTGTCTAACCTTTTACATGAATACCATCCAATATTTATAATACAAGAGTTTACAAACATGTGGCTGTGAGTTTTGCTTTCAAAAATTGAATTAAAAAAACAAAAAAAAACTAGTTAATTGGGCGGTAAACAAATTGCAGCCGTGTAATGAAGATGTAGGCACCATATCCATATTTTTCGCATGTTAAATGTGCATTTGAATATTGAAATTTAAATGGAAAACTTCCCTTTGGGTGGCAGAAACACTCCAGCAAATAAAGGGAAATTGGGCGCCACCTTCAAATAGCACATGTTTAATGTGTTGTTTGAAATTCAAAATACCAACCACCCTTGGTCTTATCCATGATGCCGCACAAGAGATGATTGCTGCCGCACATGTGTGTGAAAGCAAAGACTCGGCTGCCACCTTGTTTTCTTTTTGTTTTTTTTAAGTTGATTTCCCAATAGATGCACATGCTGAAATATGATGCCCATTTGAAGTTCAAAGTACCCGGCTAATTGCATGGGACATGTAATTTGCTGCTAGTCATGTATGGTGAAGACTGATCGAGCATGACACATGCACACATATACTCAGGACAATGTCAATTCGAGCCACACTTGTTGAACTGGCTTCCACACACTTGTAAGACACTCGTTCAGCTACTACGGGACTTGTCGGGTGTAGTTGAGCTAGTAGAGCTGAGTTGAGATGACTAGAGATGAGTTGAGCTGAAACGAACTAACTGAAAGTGTAATGAGCTTTAAGTGAGCTGGTTACACTCTCTTGAGATGGGACCGAGCTGCATACACTTCGGTGAGCTGGAGATGAGCTGCACACACTCACTTGAGCTGGAGTTGAGCTGCATATGCTCACTTGAGCTGGAGTTGAGCTCCATATGCTCACTTGAACTAGTGTCCTCCTATGTACCTACGTCAAAAGGCAACAAACTTCCATCAAAGTATTTTAAACTTAATGGAAACAATAATACAAGTTGTAAACACTTGCAACCTTATTCATTATCACACAAACAAATATAAACACACCATAAGTAATATTAAACTAAGTCAAAACACACCGAACATACTATATGCATAGTAAACACAACAATATAAATAATATAGCATAAAAATGTTACATATCAGTATGTAACAAGTGAAAAAGCAAACTTCCCTGAAAGTTTGAAGTTACATCGTTGGGTGGCATAAACGTGTTCACTTCACTACACCTTCCCTTACATAAGGAGGCTTTCCGTCATCATCAAGAAGAGTGTAATTCGAGATAGTGAAAAGCTTAGGAAATAAAGGAGTCAAAAAGAACAGGAGAAGTGAACTCAGCCCACCATCCATCCATCAGCCCAACAAAAGCCCAAATATTGAAGCCTGTCGTTACAGCTGCCGCGACAGACGCGGAAAATACCTGTCACCATGCTGTCACAACAGACGCGGAAACGTGTGACAGACGCGTAACAGACACGGAAACATGTGTCAGACGCGTTAGACACGCTAAAGCTCAACAGCTGCCCCGTTATTCGCGCCTGCCGTTACAGCTTCAACGGGCAGCAATTCCTCTTCTATAAAACCCCGTTTCATTTTCATTTTCACTCACTTCTTCCTTTCTTACTTGCTCTCCCCCTTTAGTTTTCATTTACTTTTTACAACCCTTGCACTAATATGTCTTCCAGAAAAACCCGACGCAGTGCTGCCTCTACTTCCTCGCCGGCAGCAACTCCCCCACAGTCCTTTGCGACCAGAGACATGTGGGAAGAACGAGGCTTCATCTATACATAGAAGGCAAAGAATCTGGGCCTCAAGCCTTTCATAGCCAGGAAGATTAGAGCTCTATTATGGCAAACATTTGCGTAGCAACCAGAGGAGATGAACGTGACGCTGGTGAGAGAATTTTATGCTGCCATCAACATCAAAACGGCGACAACAGTGAGTGTTAGAGGGAAAGAAGTATCGTTTACAGCCGAGCACATCAACTCTTTATATGGCCTCTACATAGGCCCCAATGATGATGCACACTAGTAGTTCCTCGACAGCTTAGACGATGTTGCCTATGACGCTGTCATGGCAGAACTGACGGAAGAAGGAACCGAATGGAATACCAACCGGAAAAATCCACACACGGTGAAGAGGGGTCAGCTGCTGCCGGAGGCAAAACTATAGAATGCCTTCATCAAAAAGAGGATCATGTCATCCTCCCACCATACAACCGTTGACCAGTAAAGGTTAACCTTAATACACTCTATTTTAAATGAACGGCCCATTAATGTGGGTAGTTACATTCGAGAGAGTATTTTGGAAAGTGCACATCGACCGACGGGCCTCTTTTTCCTCCCCTACCTCATCACGTCACTATGTCGCGGCCATAACGTGCCGGAAGCCCACACCAATTTAATAGTCAAAGGACGGGGTTGGACGGAAAAGAATATCCTCAGCCTCATGGAGCTGACCGTGGCCACCCCTCTATCATCATTCAACCCCGCTGTCGCCACAACTGAATCATCAGAGCAGCCAAATCCTGCACCTGCTGCCGCAGCCGCTGCTCCGACAGACTCCTCCAATCAGATCCTAGCTGCCATTCAAATGATGGAGGAAAGACAGTTGGGCCTCATGACATTCATCAGGGACTTCACCGCCTCTACGGTAAATTTTATTCAAAATAATTTAAATTTCCCTGATGCTGTTTTCCCCACTTTCCCTGCCCATTACTTCACTGTCACCACCCCTGTCCACACACCTACACATGCTGCTACCCCACAAACACCATCTACCGCCTTCATACCATCGCCTGCCCCGACAGCAGCCGGCATCACTCATGCAGAACCATCTGCTCGAGGAACAAAGCGACCAGTGCCATCAGATGACCTTGCTGCCTTCGTTGCTGGGTTCTCTTCCTCCTCTGTTTGGGTAGACAGTGACGATGAACCTTCTATTCAGAGGAATCTGTCGAAGAAGTTTTCACCAGTAAAGAGGCAGAAATGAATGGCAGATAAGAACACTCTGCCAAAGGCCAACAGCAGTAGTGACAACAACGACAGCAGCTCGGATGTTCAGGTTGTACAGCAACCACCCCAGCCCGCCCCGAGAGCCAGAATCCGCCGCCAGATCCGCCTCAACAGCAGCAGCGAAGACAGCGCCTAAATTTAAGTTTCTTATCTTCTTATTCCTGCCCGCCATATATATTTTGTGATGTACTGCCTTCATATGTTTTCATTTTTATTTTGTCATTTGCATTGAGGGCAATGCAACCCTCGAGTTTGGGGGTGGCAACCCTCCATATTAATGGAGTACATCTTAGTTAAATTTTGTGTCTTTTACTTAGTTATTTTTCTCTAAAAAAAGATGAAAATATTGAAATTTTTGGCTGAAAATTGTGAACTGAACTTGCCTGTCGTGACAGCTCTGTCGTGGCAGTAACTTTAGGATAGTTTAAGGAGAAGTTTATAGCCTTTCTATAGTTCTGAAAACTTAAACACCATTGTGACTGTTATACTGCTTAGATTTCTTTTAGCCAAACTAGAATAGGAAACTTAGCACTTGAATAGCCCCTAGAGGTGCCTAACACTGGCTCTAGGAAAGAAGTTTAGCAAAAGAGACTCAACAGCCCTAGAGGTGCCCGAAACTGGCTCTAGGAAGTTAACTAGAGGTGCCTAAAACTGGCTCTAGTAAAACTTTAGCTTGAAAAATGGAGAAATCGAGTCAAAAAAAATCAAAGAGCATGAAAAAAGTGCCTTCAAAAGATAAACTTTGGCATAAAAATTCGAGTTAAGAGTTGAATATTCTAGTGAAACTAAGAGAGTCTTGGCATATAACTGTTCACAAGCATGCACACACTGCACGAGGACTATAGTGAGATTCCGGACAGATCCTAAATTATCCGACAGGTTGCTGCCGTCACAGGGAACGAACGACGGGTAAGGGAAAGTTCATTGTTTGAAAGCCAAAATAGAAATATTTCATTTTTCTTTTAGGTCTTAGTTGCTTGAGGGCAAGAAAAAACTTGAGTTTGGGGGTGTGTTGAGTGTGTAAAAGTTCTATTATTTACACCCTTTTTAACCCATATTTCTGCTGCATTCAAGCATTATTCATTGCATTTAGGTTAGTTTACATCAAAACATCACAAATATATTAAAATGCACAGTTTCTACTAAGAATGGTTGTTTTTGCAGGTAGCTGCCGTAGCAGACGGAAAGGGCAGGCGCTGGGCAGTGAAGCAGAAGAGCTGAACTGGACAAGCAGACAAAGAGGACGATGCTGCCATGGTTGCTGCCGTGACAGCAGAGAACGACATCAATTTTTGAGGAGAAGAAGCAAAGTGGTCCTCGACAGATAGAGAAAATTCAGTCCGTCTGTCATGTGAAAACTTTATATTTTTCCAAGCCCCAGATCAAAAGATATGTCAAGCCCAAAGTTCAAGGAGAGAAAATCCCAAGCAAGAAGATGACGGTTGGAAAGTAGATTCCTTGAAGATTTAGTCTTTATTAGAATCATACTTTCAATTAAAATTGTATTCTTGCTATTTTAGATAACTTGAGCCCAAAGCTTATATAAGGGCATGTATTTTAACCTAGAAGGCATAACTGATTACCCTAGCTTCTTCCCAAAACTCTAGTCGTTTTCCTTCCCAAATAATGTTCTAAATTCCCCCTAGGGCCACGGGTTGATTTGTAAAGTAGTTGCAAGGGTTGTTTTGTTTTAGGAATTTTCAATTCAATAAAATATACTTCAAGTTCTCTTATTTTGGTTATTAATATCTTGCAAGAGCATCGGGAGAGCATTGTGAGGTTATCTATTTACTTAGCATCAAGAGAGTTAAGTATACGAAAGAAATAAGAGCAAGTTCTCTAGTTTATAGTTGAACTATCTCGGGCCTAGGGATAGGACGAGGTTAAGTGGCTAAAGAAGAATTCATACACATCGGTGTTCATCCTTCGATTCACGCCGGGAGGTATCATCAAAGACGTGATCATCGATAGACTTAGACCTAGGGATAGGCCAAGGCACATCTGGGATTCTTGCCAAACTTGAAGTACTGAGTTGAGTGTTTGCTGCCGCGACAATCAACGGACTGCTGCCGCGACAGGTGCTGCCGCGACGGGGTGCGATGATAGAACTGGATTTCCTAAACTCTGCAATACCTGCACTACTGAGCAATTCAATATCAGCCCATTCTCTCTATCTTGATATCTCTACTCTTTTATTTACGTTTATTTTAGTATTTTCGTGACAACTTTCTCAAATATTTTCTTTACTTTCGTGCAGTGAATTAAGGTGAAGCTATTAGCCCAATCCCTGTGGAGACGATATCCAATACTTCGTATCACTTTACTACTTGCGTCGTGTATACTTGCACTACCATTGCAATAGACTATTTTACACACAACACGGGGAAAACCGAAGTCAACTTGTTAAAGTCAACCTTGATTAACGACCCTTGTTTTTCTTTTTAACTTCTCTAGATGCACATTATTATCCTATAGGATCAGCAAAATGATTAGGCAAAACGGCACAATGATCGTAGTTCGATTAGGGGTTCAATTGCACACGTTTGACTTTTCGGGACTAAATTTTAAATTTCATAAAACACGGGGAATTTTTAGTTTTTAAAGTTAACGATCCATAATTAATTATGTAACATGCTAGCATCTCTAATTTCATCTCAAATGGATCATCCAAACTCAACTAATTGAATAAACATTAATCAAGGACCAAAATGCAACAATTCAAAACTTAAAAAGATTCCACAAACTGAAATTAACGAACCTGTATCGGTATGCCTTATCCTATATCGATATGTAAAATGGCAGTAGCCAAAGTTGGCAAAAGGGTATTGATACGCTCAAGCCCGTATCGATACAGCCTTCAAACTTTTGCCTAGGTGTATCGATACACGGGCAAATCATATCGGTACACCTAAGCTGAAAAGCCTGGATTTGGCCTTAGTGTATCGTTACTCCTCCCCGAGTATTGATAAGTATACAACACTTGCTCTTCCAACAGCCATTAAACATATGAGCATCAAATAACAGCATAACACAAGCATCAAGCACGACAATTCAAGGTGAAAATATTAACTACTCAAGCATACTTTAGAATATAAGCCATAGCATAGCCAAAACACTATAAGAAAGACTATAAACCAATTAGAGACCATTTACAAGTCCAAAAACATAAGCCAAACATGCCCAAGGTGTTAACATCACCAACAAAACCGAGTGTAGAACTCCCACCCATTGCCTCTTATTACACTAAAGTAAAACCACATTCATTGCTTAGCCAAATACTTGGATTTCCCCTTGTTTTTTTGCTGCCTCTAATGCTCAATCCTCTACATTGATGAAACAAACGAGCGTAAGCATAAAGCTTAGTGAGGACCGCTAACAACCAAACATTCATCAATGCATTTTGTAAAATAAAAACATCATCATTTGTCAACATATGCCTTTCTTTCAAACATACTCTTTAAAGCATCGATGCACTTATAAAACCACATGCTCATATCATCATTAAAATAACTGCAAAATCCCTTTGCTCATGCTTAAACCAAGCATCACATGCATTCTAGCATAATTCCCAAGCATCACATGCTTAATTCATTTCTCAATATCATTATATTGGCTCGCAAGTGATCATTAACAAATCGTATCAAAACCAACACAATTGACACAATCGGATATGCAGATTACAAGTGTTGTCCCACACGCTTCATACACACTACCGAAGTACACAAGGTGGACATAAATGGCACAATCACAACCCCTCAACACCCGTGATGGAGATTAATGGCACAATCACAACCCCTCAACATCACTCGTCGGTAGTTGTATAATTCCACTAACGAGAGTACGAGACACAAACCACAAGACTCACACACGGGATTAAACCATCCACCGTTGTGATCTTAGCCTTAATCGTTAGGGTACTTGGATGGAGTTTACGGAACAATCACAACCCCTCGACATCCAAGGCGACTTTATTCACGGTCCACCCAATCCTATAGTCGTCTAACTATATCCGATTAAAGTAACCAAAAACCATTTCTATCACTTGCCAATATAATCATTTAACATCAACAATTCATTGTTTTACAAGCATAACTCACAATGCCATTTTCACAAGCATAAACATGCTTAAACCAAATGCATTAATCACATAAACCCAAGGATCACTTACCATGTGCATCCTCAACAAAATGGCATTAGAAACCAGCATTATCAATGCTCAAAACATGCTTTAAAAGAGTAATTAAAACCACATTTAATTCAAGTGCATTTCCAACAAAAAACATAGCACATTCCGAGAGAGACTTTCGATTTACTTACTCTTGAGCTTAGCTAAGTGTTTCAAAATTACACTAAGCTCCCAACACCACGCTCAAAGCGTTACAAAGCTGGAAAATCCATTTCCACTTACCGATACGCGAAACCTCGCTCGCCGACTCAAAGATCACCCATCCGAAGCCTCCAACATTGCTTGTCTTGTTTCTGGATCAAGATCCCTTGTTTTTAGAGCATCAAAACAGAGATCAAAATGCATTAAAATGCATTTCAACACCAGCAACTAAACACAAACTCGTTGCTCACCAAAACTACACCAATTTACCCATCTGAAACAACTGAAAACTCAATCGATTGCTTTCTAAACCAAGCACAACCAACATACAACACTTCAAACCATTATTAAACATCAAAGCACATCTAAAAACATCACAAACCCTTCCTTATACCTCCAGCAAGCTTAACACCATCAAATCGCCACAAAAACCCAACTAAAACCATCAAGAAACTCAAGGATCTCAAGGATTTCGGGATCTGCATTATTAAAACTCTTTTTCAACATAATAATCAACTCTAAACTCAATTAAAATCAATCCAAAACAGAGCTCATCAATAACACTCCGAAAATCAAGATTTAAACCATTTTTTGCAAGATTTTGATCTTAAATCAAATCTATAATAAAAACTCAGCCAAAAACAACAATTAGGAGCCAAAGATCTTGGGAATTTCATTAAAGAACCTCGATTTAAGGTTGAGAACGAGATTTACCTCCAATCCTTGCCTTCCTTAAAGTTCGACAAGTTTTTCATTCATAAAACTTGAAGAGAATTCTTGGAAATGACTTGGAATAAAAAAAAGAGTGTTCGGGAGAAAAGAATTCTGCAGAAAAAGTTGAAAAAAATGGTTTTCCTGAAAATTGAAGTTACTTACGTGAAATAAAATCTTAATTTCTTATTTTACCAATTTAATTAAATAAAAAATCCTTTTTATTTTAATCATTCAAAAATCATTTTAAAACACATGTTAATTTAAGGAAGGTATAATAGCACCATAGCTCCCTAAAGATTCTAAGATTTTGACTCCTTTTTGAAAATTGTATTTTTTCACGGTTTTAAAACTTTATATTTTGGTCACTACCCAAAGTGTATCACTTCCAAAACTTAATTTATAAAATTGATTTGATCAACCTCTTAAACATGATTTTAGAGGATTTTAGCAATTTTTTTCATAATTTTATCCTTTCCCGATCCTTAATTTCCCTAAACCACATAATACGATTCGAATCATTTTCGACCGGTCCGACCTGACGTCTAAAACATCTAGGCCCAAAACCAGAGTGTTAAAGAACATTCCCAGTCGTCTTGCTCAGCACATATGGTATCCTCTCGAATCAAGTTCTTTTATAAAGCAAAACATTAAGTCAAACAATGCTCGTTGCAAATTCGTAATCCTGCAAACAATGACATACAAAGGCAACGCCAAAGAATAACAAGAATCTCGACGATCATCTAGAATCACAACACAAGGTTGTTCACAATCCAATGTACAACCAAAGAAATCAGCATATAAAAATGAAAAATCAATAGTACAATGGAAAGGAACGTCAAACCGTGGTTAAGAAGGTTGCTGAATTTCTCGAAAGAATGTAAATGCACTAGACATACCAACAGTAGAAACCTTGGGAGCTTCACATGGAATCACTTTCTTATCCTACAATTTAGAAGAATAAGTAGAAGAAAATGTCGAATTAGATAATACTTGTGAATTTGCTTTCTTCTTTTTGCATTCATGCTTCTCTTTGTTGGCCTTCCAAGCTGCAGTACTCACTTTCAAACGAACTTCGTCTTCATATACTTCACTTGGAGTCATAGGTGCCAAAGTTACCTTTTTACCCTCATGAGTAAAAGAGTATCGATTGGTGTAACAATCATGGAAAACTCTCTTATCATACTGCCACGATCTTCCTAACAACAAATGACAAGTATCCATAGAAAAAACATCACAAGTTACCTCATCCTTGTATTTACCAATGAAAAATGGTATAACAACTTGTTTGGTAACTTTGATTTTATCACTATTATTCAACCATTATAACTTGTACGGATTAGGATGCTTTGTCGTCTTCAGTCCTAACTTATCAACCATGAGAGTACTAGAAACGTTAGCACAACTACCACTATCAATAATCACAACACATACCTTATCGTTCACGTTGCATCTCGTATGGAAGAGGTTGTTTCGTTGCGGTTCATCATGTGCTAACTAATCATTCAGACTTTGCTTGTCAACAAGTGCTTCACCGGTAGAAAATGTCTTCACATTGTCATCATTTATCTCTTCATGGATAGAATGGGAACCACCCCCATCTAATCTATCCAATTGAGAATGTATAGGCTTCAATGCATTAGCAATCACCCGTTGCATCATGCTCTCTAAGGCTTGTATCTGGAGATTCAGTGGTTGTTGTTCACCTGAATTATCATCAGAACCTGCCATTTGAATGACAAAAAACACACAATATATATATATATATGTGTGTGTGTGTGTGTGTGTTAGTGATAAAAATAACGAAATGGACCTCAGTGCACACTAAACAAAATCTCACAGATCGCTCAACAATTGCCCTCAAACACTCATGTTTCACTCGGGAGAATACTTGAATGTCTCTTTTTGTCTCCCCTTCTGTTCTCTCACACTCAATTGCCTTTTCCACTCGATCTCTCGCAATCAGTTCTTTAAGGAACTAACTCGATATTTCAGACTTGTTAATTGTGTCAAACTTGCAAGATAATATAATAAGTAAACAAACAAATGGTTAAAGGACAAATAGGGGTTGTTAGGTGAAATAAAAAAAAGGCTGAAAAAGAAAAGTAAAAATGCTGGAAATTAACAATAAAATAAGAAAATAAGACTGACACAAAAGAAATGAAGAAAAGGAAAGACAACTTACTGCAAAGAAATGCTTAGAACGATCCTATCACCGAACAACAAGAACAAGTTGTTTTGGGTAATTTTCAAGCATTTCATGGCATAAACAATCATCATTCATCCTTTCAAAGCATTTCAACAACAAACAACACTATATATATGCAAAATACACCAAATATTCGAATCTGATTTCTCTTTTTTTTAGATTTTTTGTTGACTTTGACTTTTCTTGTCAAACTTTTGACTTTGACTTTTTTTCAGAATTTTGAAATTCCCCTTTTTTATTTCTTTATTTTTTTTGTAGTGTAGAACGTGCTAAAATCTGACTAGGCTCTAATTACCATATGATAAATAGTACGTTGCTTGAGAAACAATGTTCCTTGTCTGTAACGGATCTAGGATAGTAGCAGGCATATCTCTGCAATAAAAACAATTATGGACATTCTTTTAGGATCAAAATAACAAGAAAAATAAAAAGAAAATAAAAAGAAACAAAGAAAAATGGTTTAGGAATCTCTGGACAGATTTGGACGAGGAAGAAGATGAATGCTTTAAAGGACGTTCCTGTTGTTTCAGTGTCTGAAAAATGACAGAAACGTTGCTGGAAATTCAATGAAAATTTGACAACGTTAAACTCAAAAGAACCTACACAATCTACTGAGCAAACCCGAATCGAATCTGTCTAACATCAAAAGACTTGGACCAAGTAGATAGTGATCTAGGAACCCGAAGTATCAAGTAAAATTTCACAAATCAAAACAAAGTCTGAAATGCCAAACAAAATTCGGTGAAAAAAATTGAAATTGAGAGAATAATCTCACAAAAAAATTTATTCACAAACTGTCTAACCTTTTACATGAATACCATCCAATATTTATAATACAAGAGTTTACAAACATGTGGCTGTGAGTTTTGCTTTCAAAAATTGAATTAAAAAAACAAAAAAAAACTAGTTAATTGGGCGGTAAACAAATTGCAGCCGTGTAATGAAGATGTAGGCACCATATCCATATTTTTCGCATGTTAAATGTGCATTTGAATATTGAAATTTAAATGGAAAACTTCCCTTTGGGTGGCAGAAACACTCCAGCAAATAAAGGGAAATTGGGCGCCACCTTCAAATAGCACATGTTTAATGTGTTGTTTGAATTTCAAAATACCAACCACCCTTGGTCTTATCCATGATGCCGCACAAGAGATGATTGCTGCCGCACATGTGTGTGAAAGCAAAGACTCGGCAGCCACCTTGTTTTCTTTTTGTTTTTTTTTTAAGTTGATTTCCCAATAGACGCACATGCTGAAATATGATGCCCATTTGAAGTTCAAAGTACCCGGCTAATTGCATGGGACATGTAATTTGCTGCTAGTCATGTATGGTGAAGACTGATCGAGCATGACACATGCACACATATACTCAGGACAATGTCAATTCGAGCCACACTTGTTGAACTGGCTTCCATACACTTGTAAGACACTCGTTCAGCTACTACGGGACTTGTCGGGTGTAGTTGAGCTAGTAGAGCTGAGTTGAGATGACTAGAGATGAGTTGAGCTGAAACGAACTAACTGAAAGTGTAATGAGCTTTAAGTGAGCTGGTTACACTCTCTTGAGATGGGACCGAGCTGCATACACTTCGGTGAGCTGGAGATGAGCTGCACACACTCACTTGAGCTGGAGTTGAGCTGCATATGCTCACTTGAGCTGGAGTTGAGCTCCATATGCTCACTTGAACTAGTGTCCTCCTATGTACCTACGTCAAAAGGCAACAAACTTCCATCAAAGTATTTTAAACTTAATGGAAACAATAATACAAGTTGTAAACACTTGCAACCTTATTCATTATCACACAAACAAATATAAACACACCATAAGTAATATTAAACTAAGTCAAAACACACCGAACATACTATATGCATAGTAAACACAACAATATAAATAATATAGCATAAAAATGTTACATATCAGTATGTAACAAGTGAAAAAGCAAACTTCCCTGAAAGTTTGAAGTTACATCGTTGGGTGGCATAAACGTGTTCACTTCACTACACCTTCCCTTACATAAGGAGGCTTTCCGTCATCATCAAGAAGAGTGGAATTCGAGATAGTGAAAAGCTTAGGATTTAGTTGTGTTTTCTTTTGATTCATTATGTTCTAATTTCCTTAGGGTTAGGATTAGTTGTTTAGTAGTTGTGTGAAGACTATTTTACTTTGTTTATGTTCTTAATGCAATTAAGTTAAGGTTTGCTTATTCTTGGCTTTATTCATTCTTGCATACTTGTCGAGAGAGAGTTTGTGAGATTATACATTTATTCAACATCGAGAGAGTTGAATTCACGAAATGAGTAAGCACGGTTTTTATCCCTCGTGATGTTAACTAACTCAGCCTAGAGATTGGTTAAGAGTTTCAGCGGCTAAGAGAAGCGTGTGATTGGTTGGTGTTTGTCTTTGGTTTACGCCGAGAGGTATGGTCAGAGTTCAGCCATCAACAATGTTCCAAGCTTAGAGAAAAGGAGGAGCCATTCAAGGACGCTTTGCCGAGCCTTAACAACATTTGCTCAAGAGCAAGAGATTGTCGCGTCAGTGATTCAAACTTAGGTTACTGCCACGTCAGTATTGAGTTGCTGCATTCAAGAACAGAGACGATTAAATTGGATTCCACACAACAATGCAGTCTAATCTGGCCCATTCTCTTAACATGATTTTTCTCTTTACTTTATTATCTGGCTTATTTTAGTTTTAGTATTTTAGTTTATTCAAACAACCCAACTCATCGGTGTTTTTACTTTAATTATTTTGCAGTGCGAGGAAGTAGGACCAAAAGGCTAGCTCAATCCTTGTGGAGATGATACTCGATATACTTATCATTATATTACTTGAGACGTGTACACTTTCACGGGGAACTTTTACACGTCCATCAATAGGGATTGCAAGGTGACTGTACCTGCAATCACGTCGGTGTCGTTACGTCCCTCGCGATGTGCATGCACTCTCGCAGGACCACCACCCTCGGGTTGAATAGCAACAACATGGGTACACCTCTATATACATCCTCCCTCCATTGGAAATCACCACGACCACAACCACAACCTCTTTGTGGTGTAACAATAGGTGCAAGTCCCTGACCACATTCAGCTAACAAAGAACGCCCATGCCTCATATGATCAGCTGATCCACAGTTCCAACAAGAATTAGTCGCCCCAGCCACAGGAGCCTGCGCTTCTCGATCCATACGAGGAGAATCTCGCCTCAAATGCTCTCGTGATCCACATGTCCAACAAGTATTCCGTTTAGATCTCACCCTATTACCCTGAGTAGACGCACCTCACCCAAAAGTATCTCTCCTAGCCTCAGGTTGATACCTACGGTCACAGTTTCTTTTATATTGTCCACTACTATGACTCGAATCCACATCTCTCTTTCTCGAGCTAGAACCACCCCCACGAGAGGTCAAACCCAAACTCTGCTCAATATCTTTGGCACGCATTTCCAGCACATCAAAATCAGCATAACTAGAAGCTAGCATAAAAGTCTTTACTTCATGCACCAATCCATAACGGAAGCGATCACATCAATGCCTATCACTCGACACCAATTTTGAAGCATACTGGCTCAAACGTACGAACTGGACCTCGTACTCAGCCATCTTCATGTTTCCTTACACCAAGGACATGAATTCACGTTTTTTACCGTCCAAGTATCTAACTCCTAGATACTTATTCTTAAAGGTAGCTTGGATGAACTCCCAATCCACCTCAGTGGGCTCCATAGCCGCGATCACAGTCATCCACCAACTGTATGCATCACCATGCAATAAACAGACAACACATCCCAACTTGCAAGCATCATTACACCCGATCTGATCCAAAACTCGGATCGTACTAGCCATCCAAGCCTCGAATGATTCAGGAGATAATCCACGATACTCTATGCCTCCTAAACTTCGTAAGCGTTCCAACGACAAACCCAATTTCCCAACCATGGGTGCTTACACCCCAACAACAGCAGCCTGGAATTTTCTAGTCATCGCCTGTACCAAAGGCGTCAAATCACCCAACTCTAGACCAGCCTGTCCGTGTTGTACTTGCTCCTCACCCTCAGGTGGTGGCGGTGGAGTAGGTAAATTCGTACTAGGAAAACCCTTGTTCTCCTGATTTTTTTTCTCACCAGTAGGAGCAACTGATCCTGAATGTAGCTCTCTTCTCGGTCCCATTGTGCTTTTATCATTAAGGCATGAATATAAAACAAAACAAGAAATCAGGCCAGCTTCTAGCAAGGATCCAATACTTCGAATTCACTTTAAAAACACTTCACTAAAGTAATAAGGCAATGGGCATCCCATTTTCCCCAACATAGCATAAAACACTCAACGTACATATCACACAATCATCGTGCATTACAACCAATAGGATTCATCGCACAACATCATCATATATAACAACTCATACTTACATCACAATCATCATACATAGCATCACTATCATTTGATCAACATTAACATGCTAATAACATCCATCGTGCAAAGAAAACATCGACTTCTATTAACTTACCATCATCCCATCCTTTCATAACTTGGCTCGGATACCACCAAATATAGCCCCTTTGACCCTGCCCTAGGAGAGAGATCGAACCGAACGGGTCACACGAGGAATATTGAAGTAAATCGAGAAGGTGTACCTCAATAAATGACCCTATTTTTTCCCTTTATCTTGTCTAGATGCTCGTTACAAACCTAATTGTTTAATGTTGTAGCGGATCATGCATAACATCAATCGAACATCAATTGCATGCGTAAACAACTTTTAGGGACCAAATTGTAAACTTTTCAAAATACAAGGATTTTTCCAATTTTCGATTATCATCTTTAGATTAATCATATTACATGCATCTCTGTCAAAACTCAGCTCAAAACAATCATTCAAACTAATTTAATTGCATCCAAAACTTTCAAGGACCAAAATGTAAAGATTCAGAACATTCAAAGATACCTTTTAACCAATTTAACTACCATCGTATCGATACCCTAAGAGAGGGTATCGATACTCCCTCGACGACCAAACCCCAAAGATACATTCAACAAACTGGTATTGATACCCTCAAGGCTAGTAACGATACCCTAAAAGGATGGTATCAATACCCCTAAGGCTTGTATTGATACTAGTAAAACCATTAGCTAAAATTGGTATCGACACGCCCCCGTGTATCGATGCCCCTTCTAATTTACACCGGAAATATCGATACCCTTACGAAGGTATCGATACCCTAAGGCCTATAATGTCAAATTTGGTTGTTTTAACTCATATTAATCCATTCCTACGCATACCAACTTACCTCTAACATATATACAACTCATGTAAACATCAATTCTCAAGTATACATGGAAACAACAACATCATAACATGTAAATTATCATCAAATTGTTCTAGAGGCATGTTCCCTATGAAATCAAAGCATCCAAAAGTTAAAACTCAAATCAAAGCTTAAACCAACATATAGAAGCCTTTTACAATCATAAAACCAGTAACCAAACATGCTAAAATAGGGAGTTTCAACACATCTCCCAAATATACAATGGATCCCCCATTGCCCTTATTACTCTAGTCCATAAAATGAAACATACATTCGAAACGAAGTCTCCTATAAGTCCCTTGCAAGTTGCTGCCTCCAAACACTTAGTTATCTGCTTTGATGGACAAAAGAGAGCGTAAGCAAACAAGCTTAGTAAGAAGCGCTAAAACCTAAAAACACCATCAATGCTTAAAATCATTTTACACCATTTGGAAACCATCATGCCCTCTTTGAAATCCATGCACTTCATTAACAAATTAGCATGATATACATCATGCAACAAGTATTACATACTTCAACAGCAAAACCATTTGCTAAAACTCATTCTAAGTCTTTCCATGCATAGCTACCATATGCAAATCTTAAAAAAGTAAAACATGCATTTTATTCACATTATGCATCCATAATCATTTCATAACCATTTATCAATTATATTGGGTCGCAAGTGATCATCAACATTCCAATTCCTTAAAACATACCGGATACACGAATTCCCAAGTGTTGTCCTAACACTTCATAAATTCTCACATGCATCTCAAGGTTCACACATAGGAGCTACCCTTCACCGTTGTGAAACCCATGGTGGAGTATTGTGTAACCCCCTTGTACCGGTCTGGACGACTGACCAGTCCGAGTGGGTCACACGGGGAAAACCAAAGTGAAACCCGTTAAGGCTCCCCTTCGGTTAGAAATCCTAGAAAATTTCTTGTAATCATTATCTTGTCTAAATGCTTTAACACACCCTATGTGATATACGCCAGCGGAGAGACAACGAAACAATACAAAGCATACAAAACAAGCAATTTAAACCGCCCATTTTAGTCTTTACAGCATATCGTATCGATACACTAGAAGTGCGTATTGATACGCCTTGACTAGGTCAACTGCCCAAAGTCAACCTAGGCGGACCGTATCGGTACACTGGTTGATTGTACTGATACGCACTCCACGGTCAATGTCTCACGGTCGAACAATAAAACCGTACCGATACACCCAAGACTCGTACCAATACGCTAGAATCTCGTTAATTTCTCGGATTTTCAGAGAGCTTTTGGCGTATCGATACACCCCCGTGTACCGGTACGCTAAACTTAAACTGAGGCCCAAAGTGTAGGACCGTATCGATGCGGCCCTTGTGAGTATCAATACGTTCTGCACTGTAAGCCTCAATTTATATACAAAACGCACTAAGACTCAACTCTAGATGCAATTCACGACTCATCTAGCAACAAGCAATCTCTCATAAAACACTAGGCAACCATGAATCAACATACGAAACAATTTAAACAAACAACAGAGCATCAACACCAAGGCAACCATACTTAAGAGAAACTTGCATTCTAAACATGCAAAAAGGGTCTAATTAGCCAAAATATACATGCATCCACTAGCAAGGTTTACATGATCTCAAAACAACACATAACATTCATGGATCAATGTCATAAGCCTTCAAAGCACAAAGCATTAGGCAACAACATAACATGGTTTACAAATCCATATCAAGGCATTAACATCAAACCAACATATATGAGTCTAACAACGCTCATAAAAAACACATAGCATCCCCATTGCTAAACCAAAACATTATTTACTAAACCATACTTGAGCAACTACTAAAGCTTGGAATGCCCCTTTCCTTGCTCCTTGCTAACTCCACGCTAATGACATGCATTGTCGAAAACGAGAGCGTAAGCTAGAAGCTTAGTGAGGGTGCTCTAAAACAAAACATCGACAATGCATGGTTCAAGCATATCATCCTTAAGACAACTCACAAGAATACATAAGCATCAACATAGCATCAAGCTAACATCACAAGAATGAATTAATATGGCATCTTACCTCATGTTATGCCCAACAAGATATAACAATTATTTTAACAATAACCACACATGAACAAGTATATTGGCAACTATTAGTTTACTTGGATATGCGGATAACTTCCGCTGGGGTTTTCACCTCCAACGTACTCAACAACAACATTACCTTCGGTGGAATTACACTCATCACTGGTCCTTGCATGGATGGGATTACACTCATCATCACATGCCCTATGGATGGAATTACCCTCTCTGACTGACCATCTGACTGAGGATGGTACGACGTGCTGAAATTAAAACGGGTACCCAAAGTTGTATGCGAACACTCCCAAAATCGGGCTGTAAACCTCGGATCTCTTTTGGACACAATCGACTCCGGCACACCATGCAGTCTCACAATCTCACCGATGTACAAATCGGCCAACCTATCTAAGGGGTAAGTCGTGTTAACAGCTAAGAAGTGAGCACACTTCGTGAAGCGGTCAACTATAACCCAAATTGAGTTCTTCTTCATAAGGTGAAAGGCAAACCCAAAACGAAATCAATGGTGATATTTTCCCACTTCCATTCCGGAATTCTCAACAGTTGCAACAAACCTTATGGAACCTGATATTCCACCTTAACTCTCTGACATACCATACACTTACTCACGAAGTCGGTTACGTCTCTCTTCAAATCAACCCAAAAGTACTCATTCTTCAAATCGTGATACATCTTTGTACTACCAAAATGCATAGCAAACGGGCTACTGTGTGCTTCGGTCAAGATCGTACGTCTCAAATCACTTTCATCTGGCACAACTATCCTACCTCTGAAACACAAGACCCCATCGACACTGAAATTGTAGTCTGAAGGTCTACCCTCGGCTATGTCTTGCACGTGAGGTGCTAAAGATCTATCTAGAAACTGTTTCTCTCTAATCAAATGACCCAAGGTAGGTCTAACCTGAAGCTCAGCCACTAGGCCACCATCTCCGGACAAGCTCAATCTAGCAAACATGGCTCTCAAATCAACGGCTACCTTTCTACTCAAGGCATCTACCACCACATTGGCCTTACCCGGATGGTACTCAATCGTAAGATCGTAATCCTTCAACAACTCTATCCACCTACATTGTCTAAGATTTAACTCTCGATGTGTCATGATATACTACAGACTCTTGTGATATGTGTACACTGTGCATTTCTCACTGTACAGATAATATCTCCAAATCTTCAAGGCAAACACAACTGCAGCTAACTCTATGTCGTGTGTCAGATAGTTACGATCATGAGTCTTCAACTGTTTTGAGGCATAAACCACCACTCTTCGGTCTTGCATGAGAACACAACCTAACCCTACATATGAAGCATCGTTGTAAACTACATACTCTTTCCCCGACTCTGGATGAATCAAAATCGGTGCATGGGTCAAAGCTTCCTTCAATTTCTCAAAGGCTTGATGTCTCGCGTCTGACCACTCAAACTGAACATTCTTCTGAAGTAACTTCGTCAAAGGAGCGGCTATCTTCGAGAATCCTTCTACAAACCTCCTATAATAATCAGCTAAGCCTAGAAAGCTACGAATCTCTGTTACAGACTTCGGTTGCTTCCACTCAACAATGGCCTCTATCTTATCCGGATCAACTCTAATCCCATCGGCTGACACTACATGTCCAAGGAAGACTACTTCTCGGATCCATAACTCACACTTACTCAATTTTGCATACAATTGGTTGTCTAACAAAGTCTGCAAAACTAACCTCAAGTGACGGTCATGGTCTTCCTCGGTACGCGAATACACCAAAATGTCATCTATGAAAACAACTAGAAACTGGTCTAAGTACTGATGGAAGATTCTATTCATTATATCAATGAAAGTAGCCGGTGCATTAGTCAACCCAAATGGCATGACTAAAAACTCATAGTGGTCATATCTAGTCCTAAAAGTTGCCTTCGGTACATCAACTTCTTTTACCTTCAATTGGTAGTAACTGGATCTCAAGTCAATCTTCGAAATGACTGATGCCCCTCTCAACTGATCAAACAAGTCATCAATACGCGGCAAGGGATACTTGTTCTTCACTATCAACTGATTCAACTGTCTGTAATCTATGCACATTCTCATACTTTCGTCTTTCTTCTTCACAAACAAAACCGGAGTGCCCCAAGGGGAAGAACTCGGTCGGATGAAGCCTCTATTTGTCAACTCTTGCAACTGAGTCTTCAACTCTTTTAGTTCTTTCGGTTCCATACGGTACAGAGCAATCGAAACAAGAGCTGAATCAGAATAAGTCTCTAAAGCAAACTCTACCTCTCTATCAGGCGATAAACCCGACAATTCTTTCGGAAACACACTCGGAAAATCACACATTGTCCTGACATCTTGAGGCCTAACTTCACTCATGTTCGGATTCATCACGTAGGCCAAGTATGCCTCACAACCCAACTCAACTAACCTCTTAGCCTCTAAAGCTGAAACAACATTCGATATGAACTTCACGTTCTCACCTACTACCACAATCTCATAATCATCCGCAAGCTTCAAGAAAACCCTCTTAGTCTCAAAATCTATCCTAGCTCTATGTTCTGTAAGAAACTAGTAACACTAACTCCTACCTCTAATACCTCACAAGGTAAATTCAACAACTTTGCATGCTCACTCAAAATATAAGAATGCGTAGACCCGGAGTCAATCAAAGAAAGCAAACTCAGAGACTGTATCGAGAAGTTACCTGCAATCATATATGTATCGTTCTGACCCTCACGCTGATCATAAACTCTAGCATGACCTCCGCTCTTTGGTTGAACAACAACTACATGCGCTATGTTCCTCTGACCATCATTTCTCGGCTGGAAGTTACCTCTACCGCGCCCACGGCCTCTTTGAAAGTCATTAGCTCTAGCAAGAGCCTGAGCCTGAAAAGGTGCCTGTCCAACTTCATGTGGACAGTCACGCCTAATGTGATCTCTAGCTCAACAGCTCCAGCACGAGTGGAAATTCCCCCAACACTCACCGGTGTGATTCCTCCCGCATCGAGCACACTCGGGCAAACACCCACCAGCTCTCTGGCCCTGATGGCCCCTCCCGTGGTTACCATCACCACGTCTATGGTCAAAGTGATGCCTATTGCCCCGATGCCTCTTGGCATCACCTCTATCAAAGTCGCCAAACCTTTTTCGGGAACTAGAACCACCAGAACCTTTGGTCAAACCCAAATTGTGCTCTATGTCCTTGGCCCTAGCAACCAACACATCAAAATCTGTGCTATCAATAGCCAAGGTGTACCTTTTGATCTCTTCACTCAACCCATAGCAGAAACGGTCAAAACATTCACTCTCAATAGGAACAAGCTCAGATGCATACTGACTCAACCTGACGAATCGTATCTCATACTTGGTCACTGTTAAGTTCCCC
The DNA here is from genome assembly GCA_958450335.1 of Hibiscus tridactylites. Classification (NCBI taxonomy): domain Eukaryota; kingdom Viridiplantae; phylum Streptophyta; class Magnoliopsida; order Malvales; family Malvaceae; genus Hibiscus; species Hibiscus tridactylites. The sequence goes on from OY288287.1 coordinate 24,454,746, forward strand.
TAAAGCAATGCCATGAACTCTCTCTTCTTCTCATCGAGATAACGGGGACCCAGATACTTCTTGCGAAAAGTTGAATCAAAGAACTCCCATGTGATCTCGGCCTCTAGTATGCCCGTAGTAATGGTGACCCACCAAGTGTAGGCATCACCCTAAAGCAGCCCATCTGTGATAGAATACGGACAATCTTATCAAACCAAGTTTCGGATCTCTCGGGTGCCAACCCTCTGAACTCTTCGCCTCCCAAACTACGAAGGCTCTCAAGTGGAAAACCGGTGCCCTCACCCTGAGGTTGTACCACTGCCTGACCCCCAGCCACTGCTGCCTGAAAAGCCCCGGCTATCGCCTTAACTAAAGGAGCCAAATCTATCCTGTCTGGTCCTTGGCCAACCTGAGGTTCTACACCCTCGGCTCTCGCCTCACCTCCCTCTTGACGAGGAGCAGAAGAAGGAGGTGGAGGAGCATGCGCCTCAACAACTGTCTCAATTCCCGGAGCTACTGCCCGTGGTTCCGGATGAACCATCCTAGGCCTCCCTCTAGGTCTCATTTCACAGCTAGCAAGATAACAACTACACAAACAAACACATAAGGATTAAGTTAGCAAAGGCAAGGGCCAATCATGCTCAAGTATATTCCTTTACAAAATCTTTTTCAAATAAGTAATAGTAGCAATGGGAACTCGACACTACGCTTCAACACCACATTCATGCTAACACATGCTTTCAAACATCATACTAATAAGCAAAGACCAAGCATACAAGGCAAAACATTCACCAAGACATAACAACACATAACACTTCAAACTTACCTCACTTACCTACCCGAGGTCTCAGAAACCTCAGGCTCTGATACCAACAAATGTAACCCCCTCGTCCCGGTCTGGACGACTGACCAGTCCGAGTGGGTCACACGGGGAAAACTGAAGTGAAACCCGTTAAGGCTCCCCTTCGGTTAGCAACCCCATAAAATTTCTTTTAATCATTATCTTGTCTAAATGCTTTAACACATCCTATGTGATATATGACAGCGGAAAGACAACGAAACAATACAAAGCATACAAAACAAGAAATTTAAACACCCTATTTTAGTCTTTACAGCAGGCCGTATCGATACACTAGAAGTGCGCATCGATATGCCTTGACTAGGTCAACTACACAAAGTCAACCTAGGGGACCGTATCGGTATACTGGTTGACCGTACCGATACGCCCTCCACGGTCAAACGATAAAAATCGTACCGATACACCCAAGACCCGTACCGATACGCTAGAATCTCATCAATTTCTCAGATTTCCAGAGAGCTTTTGGCGTATCGATACACCCCCGTGTACCGATACGCTAAGCTTAAACTGAGGCCTAAAATGTAGGACCGTATCGATACAGATCATGGGCATATCGATACGCTCTGCACTGCAAGCCTCAATTTATCTACAAAACGTACAAAGACTCAACTCTAGATGCAATTTACGACTCATTTAGTAACAAGCAAACCCTCATACAACACTAAGAAACCATGAATCAGCATACGAAACAATTTAAACAAACAATGGAGCATCAACACCAAGGCAACCATACTTAAGAGAAACTTGAATTCTAAACATGCAAAAATGGTCTAATTAGCCAAAATATACATGCATCCACTAGCAAGGTTTACATGCTCTCAAAACAACACATAACATTCATGGATCAAGGTCATAAGCCTTCAAAGCACAAAGCATTAGGCAACAACATAACATGGTTTACAAATCCATATCAAGGCATTAATATCAAACCAACATATATGAGTCTAACAACTTTCATAAAAAAGACATAGCATCCTCATTGCTAAACTACCACATTGTTTACTAAACCATACTTGAGCAACTACTAAAGCTTGGAATGCCCCTTTCCTTGCTCCTTGCTAACTCCACGCTAATGATCTGCATTGTCGAAAACGAGAGTGTAAGCTAGAAGCTTAGTGAGGGTTCTCTAAAACAAAACAACGACAATGCAGGGTTCAAGCATATCATTCTTAAGACAACTCACAAGTATAATTAAGCATCAATGTAGCATCAAGATAACATCACATGAATGCATTAACATGACATCTTCCCTCATGTTATTCCCAACAAGATATAACAATTATCTTAACAATAACCACACACGAACAAGTATATTGGCAACTATTAGTTTACTCGGATATATGGATAACTTCCGCTGGGGTTTTCACCTCCAACGTACTCAACAACAACATTACCTTCGGTGGAATTACACTCATCATCGGTCCTTGCATGGATGGTATTACACTCATCACCACATGCCCTACGGATGGGATTCCACTCATCATCACGTAATAATATAAAATTTCTGTTGGAATATTACATCACCGTACTCCTCCTTGATGACTTTACGCCACCAAGGCTACAAGCGAATTTGACTCAACCGTGTGCACACTCTCATCCTAATGATCGATCATTTATACCCGGTATTTTAACTAGTGCCAATCATACTATCGAGTCACACCATGACAATCCATCATGCATTTCAACGTATCAAACACCACATACATCAATGCATCAAACAACATACATAATCATCACATGCTTTACAAGTCTACATCATGCATACTAAGAAAAGCTCATTAAACACACATGAGATTAAGCTACCAACTTAACTTTTACCTTAGATTGGCCTACCAAGCACAATCCAACTCCACAACTATACACTTGAACCAGTTTAAAAGATTCCACTCACCACACTTCCTTAAGTAAACCGAGAAAAGCCGAATCAAGTCTCCACAACTTCTGGAATCGTGCCCGAAACTTCTCCAACGGTTCCCCTTGATTCTAACCAATCAAAAACAATGTGTTACTACACCAAACATCCACAATACACTGCCACTACTCAGATTTCAACCACAATCCATTTCTCAACAACTTCAAGCCAAAGCTAACAACCAAAAATTCCATTTTCGTACTCCCACTAAACCCACCAGAAAACTACTAATTCCAACACCCAAAACACCATTAAACATCCTCAAAACACCTCTCTAACATCACTATAACATCAGCCCAACAACCTTTCACAAAACCATTGCAAAAACACAAGTTTTAACCCTTTTAAAATACCCCCAAAACCCATTTCGGGATTTTTGACATAACCCCACCATTTAAGTTATAATGTACGTTAGGGCAAGATTAGTTCAAAACTTAACTCTACAAATCAAAAACAATTCAAGAAGTCATTAAAGCTTCTCTACAATGGTGTTTTTCAAAAACTAAAACGATCAATGTGCTAGGAATTGAGAGGACAAGTAAAAAATAGTCTTACCTCGTTGAAATCACTTGAAATGATGAAGGAATCGAATGGAATAGTATTTAGGGGTTTTGGAGAATTTCTTGTCGTGAAAATGGAAGCCAAGGAAGAAGATGATCATATTTTTTTTTCTTTCAAAAGGCTCTTTTACTCATCATTTTCCTTACTTTTGAAAATTTACAGTTTTGCCATTAATGAATTTCAAATCCTTTTTAAACTAAAACCGAATTTTATTTTAATTAAATTTAGTCCGACGATTCGAACCCGACTCACACACACTCAACTCCCGACTCTTAAACACGGGTGTTACAATTCGGTACCTTAAAACCCCTTAACACCACTCATCGGTAGATGTATAACCCCACTAACGAGAGATGAGACAAAACTCAATTTGCTCAATTGTTAGGGTACTTGGATAGAGTCTACGGTACATCCACAACCCCTCAACATCCAAGGCGACTTGTTTAGAGTGCACTCAATCTTATAGCTGACTAACTATATTGGATTACATTTGTAAACCACTTAAACAACATCACTTGCCAATATAATTCTCATTTAGTAAAAACCTCATTGTTTTCAAAGCATTCACAATAAGCCATATTCCAAGCATTAAATCATGCTTCATTAAACATGTATAAGCATATACATACAAGGATCACTTACGTAGTGAATCCTTTAACAATATGGCATCATAAACAACAAATCTCTTACTCAAAATCATGCTTTAAAACAATAGGTAAACATATATAAAATCAAGTGCATCATCAAGCTTACAATAGCACAATACGAGGGAGAATATCACTTTACTTACTTTCGAACTTAGTAAAGCATTCCAAGCTTACACTAAGTTCCCAAAACCACTTAAAAGGTGTTTCAAAGTTGGAAATCCCATTTCCACTCATCGACTCGCGAAACCTCAATTGTCAACGCGAAAATCAAGCGTCTGAATCCCCGAGATCTTCACCGTTTGCTTCCAAAGTATTCTCCCCTATTTATACCACACAAGAACAGAGGATCAATGCATCATAATGTATCAAAACCACCATCAACTTAAACAATCTCGTTGCTCTATCCTAAAGCACCAAAATACTCATCTGAAACAACCAAAATCACCTCTGATTCCTCTCTAAACTCAGCCTAGCCATCAACTAACACTTCCATTACATTTTAACCACAAATAAACATCCAAAAACATCCTAATATCATCCCTAAACCTCCAACAACTCAGATTTCACATTAACATCTCAAAAACCCAAAATCTAACAATCTAACAATTAGAGATCCAACTCAATTCAGGATTATTATCACAAAACCATTATTTCCTCATCATTTAATATCCAAATAATGATTAAAAACATTAACAAATCAATCAAAATATTTCCCAAATGAAAATCTTGAAATCTAACTTTAAAGCTTTAACTAACAAATTCCATCAATTCAATTACAAAATATTGTTGAGAAAAAATAGAGAGCCAAAGACTTGGTAATTTCAATAAAGAACCTTAATTAGAGGAGAGAAAAGAAACATCACCTCTAACACAAGCCTTTCCTTGATTTGCAATGATTTTCGTGAAAATTTGTTAAGAAACTCTTGCTAAATGTTGTAGAAATCCATGAGCATCATTTAGGAATCAAAAGCTAATGAAATAGGAAAATTCACTGAAGATTCTAGTGATGAAAAGAGAGTTTGTGTGCTGGGAAAGTTGAGAGAAAAGGTTAAAGAAAAGAAGTTACGTGAGAAAATGATTTGGCTAATAAAATCTCTTTTTATTAAAAACACCTTTATTAAAACTCTTAATTAAAACATTTAAGACACTAAATCAAGGGAGTTAGCTGATACCATCATGGTGTAATAGCTCCCTAAGGATTCTAAGTGTTGGCTCTCTTCAATTTATCCATTAAAACATAATTTTCAATTTTTACATTCTAGTCACAAAGCCAAAATGCCGACTTTCCAAAACTTATTTTTCAAAATTGGTTTCACTTTCATTCACCACATATTTAATTAGGATTTTAGAAAATTTTCACAAGATTTTACCATATTCCGAACTAAGATTTTCCCGAACCGACTCAAATCTCTAATATAGATTCGTCGATCCCTAAACCGCTTTTAAAACCTATAAGCCCAAAATTAGGGAGTTACAAAGAACATCACGTGCCATTCTCATAAGAATTGGATATTTGTTTGTTTGCATAGACCACAAAGCCACGATATCAAAATCATCACTCTCACGAGCACATTTGTCCCCCAACTATATGTCTAGCTCAGTCATTGTTTCGAAAGTATCAACAGACTCAATCTCGGTCACATAGTCTTTTCTCAAATTTGTTCCTTTTAACTTCCTTATTTCGACCTCGCTATCTTGACCACTAGAAGTAGGATTTACAGAGCAAGCTGTCTTTTGTGTTGAGAAAGGCTACATAGAAGCATAAAAATTAAACAACGATGTCAAAACATCTTTAATTCGTTGACACAATAAATAAGAATAGCTAGAAACGTAAGAACAACGAACGGTCCATTCAACATATCTTAACTTATGCCTAGGGTCAAGAACTAAAGCAATGAACATCAACATATTCAAATTGTTAACATTTTCCCAATACTTATCAAAATTCAACTTCATTTGGCGTGACATGCTCCTAAGCCCATTAATCAATTGCTCATTATCAGCATAACGGTTAATTGTATACCCAATATCATATATTTGTTCCACAAAGGTATTACAGGTCACATACCTTGATCTAGAGAAGCTCAATGTAGCCTCATAAAATATCTCAAGAAAAGTTAAGAAAGAAGAAACTTTATCTCAATCTTCATCATTAGGAGCACCACCAACCTTCCTAAGCTCATTTGTGTAAGAAAGGTACTTAGTTTTTTTATATTTCTAAATGCATTCTTAAACACTAAAGCACTTTTGAGCATAGAATAGGTGGAATTCCACCTTGTTTCAACATCCAAGCAAACAAGAGCTTTGCTATCTATATTCTCCTCATTGACACAATATTGGAACTTTGGAAGTCTTGCAGGGAGGACCACACGTATTTCACAGCAGCATGAACTCTCATAACAAAAGCATCAACATCTTTCAGCCCATCTTTAACAACCAAATTCAGAATATGTGCAACACATTTCATATGTAAAAAATCATCGTTCAACACACTTCCATCCCACATGTTCAGAATCTACTTTAAATACTTGGTTGCTAGATCATTCGAACTAGCATTATCAATTGTCACCGTCAAGATCTTCTTAAGATCCCACTCTTATAAGCACTTTTCAACTGCCCTACCAATAAGCTCTCAAGAATGACCGGCAATTGGGCAAAAGTTGATAATCTTCTTATGCAATTTCCATGAATCATCTATAAAATGGGCAGTAAGGCAAATATATGACAAGTTCTGAGTAGATGTCCATATGTCTTTCGTAAGACATACTCTAGAGGATAAATTCTTGAAGAAGTTCTTCAACGTCTTCCTTTTTTCAATAAAAAGAGTATAACAATCTCTTGTAATAGTAGCACCAGAAGGAGGAACGTAAAAACATACGAAATCCTTCAGTTCAACAAACCTAAATGGCAACTCAACAATAACTACCATTTTAGCGAGTGATTGTCTAATTTATTCTTGATCAAAATGCCAAAGTCTAGGAACACTAATTGTTTCTATTGTCCCATCAGTGTTGCACTTTGTCTTTGACACAGAATCTAAGATTGTTTGTTTTTTGGCCAAGTTAAATGGAGCTTTCTTGCACCGATTCGTGTGTCGCTTCATAGCAGTTGAACAAGATATTTTGCAGCACAATAAATGCATTCAACACGTTCTTCATCACCAACAATTAATTTAAAATGATCCCAAGCAGTAGAAGTTTATTTTCCTTTTACCTCCTTTAGTTGGTGAAGCTTCAACGGGCTTCTTTACCTTCTTTTTCTTGGTTCTAGTTCCACTTGTTGGAGTCTCCTCAATCTTTTCAGGTTCTTTAGGTGACTCAGTTGAAAAAGATAGTGTAACATCACCATTTTCTCACGTTATCGACATATCTGGAAAAAAAAATGAAATTATAAGCAACACAAAAGTGATCCCAAATACTTTATAGTTTATATAACATGAGACATGTCCCAAATAGGCCAATACTTTTATGCATTTACCATTTGCAAAACTGGAAAAGCAAAATTTACATGTACAAAATCAACAAATTTCATGTCAGAAAAAATAGAAAACAAAAATGCAATCCAACAAGAGTAAAGTTTTATCCACATGCAAATCATAATTAAACTTATAAAACCATTGATCATCAAAAGTTTCTCAACCTTTTTTCTTTACCAACAAGAGAGAAACAATAAAAAATTTAACTAAGGCTACTTTTTTATTTAACACCAATGGAGAATCCATCATTTGATTTTACTTTTGTTTCTTAATAAAACCTCACAAGATTTTCTCAAGGATTTCATCAATTTCACAAGTTGGATTTCAAGAAAAATCTTACGTCAATTTTGGTGGGAGCTTCTTCAAAGTTGAATTTTTTTCCTCTCTTAAAACTAAGGTTCTTTATTGATATTCCCTAGTAGTTGGCTATTGTTAGATTGATTTTAACATAGTTTTGCAATGGAATTCAAGATTTGTGAAATAAATGGTGATTTTAGTGTTTTGCTTAAAGATTTGTTTCAGCAGATGAAACATGGAGATTTTAATTGGGTAATTTCATGTTTTGATAAGGTAATCATAGTGTGAAATGAGAAAATGGAAATCAATCCCGAAACTATTTGATTGGCTAATTTTTAGATGGGATTTTAGTGGTTTTCGGGGATGTTCTATGTGTTTTTAAGCTTCTGGTGGTGTAGGGATGTTTAGAAGGTGTTTGTGGATATATTTTGATGTGCATTGAATGTTAGAATTGCTGGTTTAATATTGGGAGTTGATCGGGCAAAGATTGATGTTGTTTTCGGTATTATCGACTAGTTTTTGGAAGGTTAATATTTAGGATGCAAGGGATCATTTTTTAGCAATGAGTTGAATGCATAATGACACATTTTCTCTCTGGTTTTATATGGTTAAAATAGGGGACGATCAAGGAAAGGTTGCCTAGTTGTGTACATTGCTTACCGGAGGCTCAATTCGCATCTGCGAGCAAGGCGAGGTGTATCGGTAACTGTTTAAGCGTGTTGAGCTTTTAATGGTTTTATCGGTGGATCATGGGGGTTTATTTATAGCCTAAAAAACTTAACTAAACTCAAGCATAAGTGTTCGCTATTTCACTTTTGATATCGGTTTGATATAAGACTTGGTTTTCATGTTTTGGTTTAAAAGCATGGATTGATTTACTTACTTATTGTTTTATGAATCTTTAAAATGATATGCAATGATTTATCATGTATATGAATGCTTGAGAGCACTTAGAAATGGTTCCTAAATGGAATGTGTTGGTTCCTAGGGCAATGAGTTTTGCATATGGAAAATGGTTTGTTAAATGCATATGGAATAACAGTAAGTAAATATATTTAGAAATGATATATATTGTCTTTGTGACATATGAGAAAGTTTCGGATATAGTTGGCTAGCCATAGGATTAAAGTGCACTATAAAATGTAAAATCGATCGTGTGAAATTTTTCGGTTACATAATAGGGGCAGTGATATCACAACGTGATATATGGTAGTTCTATTACCGGCCGAAGTGAGTTATGGTGGAGGTAGTACCGCCATGAGACTTGATGGGGATAGTGCCATCAAGGGAATCCGTGCTATCCGAACATGTATGGATAGGGGTAATGCTATCCATGGATGGAGGTAAGTCTATCTGGGTCACTATAATTGCCAATATATGAGAATATTTGTGATAAATGAAATTTTAAATCAGTTTGATGCATATAGACGTTATGCATAATTTGTTGTGGAAACAAATGTGAAAATGCTTAGATAGTTAAGCATAATTTGAATGAAAAATGGTTTATTGTTTTCAAATGGTTTACAAATGCATCAATATTTTGTTTAAGAGCATCCCCACTAAGCATTTGTGCTTACGCTCTCTTTTTCCTATTGATTCAGAGCAAAGATCAAGACTTTTACTTCAATATGAAACTTGGTTTTAAATTCGGTTAATAAGGCAATGTGTTACCAATTTAGGGCATTTTGTAATTTCTAGAGTTTACATGTTTTGTGGAGGTTTATATGTTGTGGTAGATGATTTTCATGTTTGTGGTTTGAGGCATGATTGTTGATGACATGCTAGTATAAGTTCATGCTTTATGATTTCCCATGGATGCCTTTTGGTTGAATATGCCTATACTCTTTATTTTGGTGATTTTAGTATGTTTAAAATGATGATTCTATGCTTATGTTGAGATATGCATTAAGTCTCCTTTTGAATGTTGGAATGGATGATTGCTAGGAAACATGCCTCTAGTATTATGATTGGAGTAATTTTTTCTTGAAATGATCATGGTCTCTTGTGTAATTGACATGGTTTGCTCTCTGTAACTGTTGTATATATGAATATAACGAGTTAAAGCATGTTTAAGCTATCATTTGGGTGAAAACCAACAAAATTGGACATTACATGTCCAGACATACCGATACACGGGGCCCTGTATCGGTACGAGTAAGCAAATTATGGGCTCATGGATCGGTATAGGAAGGGTTGTATCGGTACGGGCTATGGGAAAATAAAAGGGGTACTGATACACAGGTAAGTTTATCGGTATGGTCTTTAGCTACTAGAAATTGAATTTTGTCATCTTGAGCCTGTGTATTGATACGTCACAAGCTGTACCGATACGACCCTCTCTATATGAAGCCTGGTATAGGTACGGTTTCCCCAGTACCGATACCAGCTGCCATTAATTTAGTTAATATGTTGTTTGAGGTTTCTCATTCTTTCATTTTGGTACCTAAAGCTTGTGAATGCAATTGGTTAAGTTTAGATTATTGTTTTGAGCTAAAATATGACGAGAAAGTATGTACTTTGACTAATTAAGGATTGGTAATCTAAACTTTAACTAAGTCCTTATAGTTTTCTAGATTTATGTTTTAGTCCCTAAAAGGTAACCTTATGCAATCTGGTGTCTATTCGGTGTCTGTTTCTTTTGAGTTTTCATCTGCTTTCTTAGGTTAATATGTTGCATCTAGAAAAGATAAAAAATAAAATGGACCCAATCTTGTGTTTCCATTCTGGGTTTGTTTCGAGAAACCCAATGTAGCTCACTCGGTTCGGTCGAGCATCTAGGTCGGGTCGAGGGGGTTACACATATGTGTGAACCTTGACAACTCTATTATTTGTTTAAGAACTCCCTTTTATTCATTGAAACCCTAAACTTATGTCTAAGTCAAATTAACGCTAAGTTAACTGCTAAGCCCCACTATTCACGTTTGTTTAACCTAATTCTCTCGATAGTAAGCCAAAAATCTATAGTTAAAACGACTCTCTCGATAGCTCTTACAATAACTACGCATGAAGAATGATGATAGAATAAATAAAGGGAAACAAGTTATAACATTAAAATAAGATAATCAAAACATAAAATCCTAGGAAGCAATAAACCCAACTAAAGTATTTAGCTTATATCTGAGACTAAAACATCCATAATAAAATAGAAGTACGACATTTTATAAAGAAGGGAAAAGAAAAGGGTCAAGCGTCCATGTAACGCCTTGGTTTTGGGCCTAGATGTTTTAGACATCGGATCGGACCGGTCAGAAATGATTCGAATCGTGTTTGGTGATTTAAGGAAATCAAGGATCGGGATAGGATAAAAATATGGTAAAAATTGCTAAAATCCTCTAAAATCATATTTTAGGGGTTGGTCAAATCAATTTTACAAAAAGAGTTTCAGAAATAGTACATTTTGGGTAGTGACCAAAATGTAAAGTTTCAAAACTATGGAAAATGCAATTTTAAAAAGAGGGGCCAAAATCTTAGAATCTTTAGGGAGATTTATGTCAATTTAGCCTTTCCTTGATATGACATGTGTTTTAAAAGGATTTTAAGTGACTAAATAAAAGGGTTTTATTTAATTAAAATTAATAAAAATAAGAGAATTGAGATTTCATTTAACGTAATAACCTTCATCTTCTCATTTTCAGCCAAACGCCATTCTAAAACATTTTCTCTAGAATTCTTTTCTCCCAAACACTCTCTCATTAATTTCCAAATCAATTTCAAGATTTCTCTTTAAGATTTTCAAGTTTTGTGAAGCTAAAACTTGTCATTCATTGAGGAAAGCAATGATTGGAGGTAAATCCCATCATCAACCTTCAATCTAGGTTCTTTATTGAAATTCTCAAGATCTTGGCTTCTAATTAATGTTCTTGGTTGAATTTTCTTTATAGTTTTGATTTGAGATCAAAATATTACAAAAATATGATTAAAATCTTGATTTTAGGATTTGTTTTGATAGGCTTTGTTTTGGATTGACTTTAATTCAGTTTTGTGTTGATTAATATGTTGAAAAGAGGTTTTGTTGATATAGATCCCGAAATCCTTGAGATCCTTGAGTTTCTTGATAGTTTTAGTTAAGTTTTTGGGTGAAATGATGAAGTGATGCTTGCTGGAGGTAAAAGGATGGGTTTAGGATGTTTTTAGATGGGTTTTGATGTTTATAAATGGTTGAAAGTGATCTATGTTGGCCAGGCTTTGTTTAGAAAGCAATCGATTGAGTTTTCAGTTGTTTCGGATGGGTAAATTGGTGTAGTTTAGGTGAATAACGAGTTTGTGTTTAGTTGCTGGTTTTGAAATGCATTTTAATGCATTTGGGTCTCTGTTTTGATGATGTGAAAATAGGGGATCTTGATCCGGGAGCAAACGAGACGATTTTGGAGGCTCCGAAAGGGTGATTTCCGTGTCGGCGAGCAAGGCTTCGTGTATCGGTGAGTGGATATAGATTTTCCAGCTTTGTAACGCTTTGAGCGTGGTCTTGGGAGCTTAGTATAAGTTTGAAACACTTAGCTAAGCTCAAGAGTTAGTGATTCGAAAGTCTCTCTCGGAATGTGCTATGTTTTTTTTATGGAAAATGCACTTGAGTTGAATGTGATTTGTTTACTGTTTTAAGCATGTTTTAAGCATTGAGGCTGCTAGATTTTAATGCCATTTTGTTAAGGATGCTCATGTTAAGTGATCCTTGGAATTATGTGATTAGTGCATTTGATATTAAGCATGTTTGTGCTTGTGGAAATGGCATTGTGTTTATGCTTGTAAAACAGTGGAATATTGATGTTAAATGATTATATTGGCAAGTGATGGAAATGGTTTTTGGTTACTTTAATCGGATATAGTTAGTCGGCTATAGGATTGGGTGCACCGTGAATAAAGTCACCTTGGATGTTGAGGGGTTGTAATTGTACTGTATACTCCATCCAATACCCTAACGATTGAGGCTAAATCACAATGGTTGATAGTTTAATTTCGTGTGTGGATCTTGTGATATGTGTCTCGTACTCTCGTTAGTGGAATTATACAACTACCAATGAGTGGTGTTGAGGGGTTGTGATTGTACCGTTATACTCCTCCACGGGTGTCACAATGATGGAGGGTTGCTCTCGTGTGTGAGCCTTGTGTAGTCCGGTAGTGTGTATGAAGCGTGTGGTACCACGCTTGTAATCCGTGTATCTGATTGTATCATTTGTGTTGGTTTTGGTATGGTTTGAGAATTGATCACTTGCGAGCCAATATAATGTTGGTGATTAATGGTTTAAGCATGAGATGCTTGTGGTTTATGCTAGAATGCATGTGACGCTTGGTTTAAGCATGAGCTAAAGAATATTTGTTGTTAATTTGATGATGCTATGAGCATGTGGTTTAAAAAGTGCATTGATGCTTTAAAAAGCGTGTTTTAAGGAAAGGCATAAGATGACAATTGATGATATTTTCGGTTTTGTAAAATGCATTTATGAATGTTTGGTTTTAGCGATCCTCACTAAGCTTCATGCTTACGCTCATTTATTTCATAAATGCAGAGAATTAGGCTTTTGAGGCAGCAAGAAGGAAGTGAGATCCAAGCTCTTTTGACTAGACAAAGTATGTGGTTTTACCTAAGTATAATAAGAGGCAATGGGTGGGATTTCTACTATTGGATTTTATTTGGTGATGTTGAACACCTTGAGCATGTTTGGTTTGCTTATATTGGTTTGTAAGTGGCCTTTGGATGTTGGTTTAAGCTTGAATGTGGTTTTAGCCTTTTATGGTTTTGAAATCTAGGAAGCATGTCTATAGTTCTTAAGCTTGCAAATTTGATGTTACGTTTTAGCTTGTGCTTCGTATTGGTGATCTTTGATGTGTATTCATATTGTATGTTTGATGTGGCATGTATTGGGATGATTTCAGAGGTGAATAGTTGAGTAAAACCAGCAATTTGGGAAATTGCAGGGCAAGGCATTTCGGAACGCCATTACCTGTTTCGGAACGGTGGCCTGGAATGGTCATGGTGTTTCAGAACGGGTAGGCACGTTCCGGAACATTTTGCCACTTTAAAGCATTGTTTCGAAACGGGTTTCGAAACGCACCCGTGTATCAAAACGGTCAACCTGGTTTCGAAACGGTCGTTCCGATACAGGGTCCTGTGTTTCGAAACACTTGATTGTTGGATGTTCAATTTGAATTGTTCCAGGATTCTGTTTCTTACGTTTTGGTCCCTAAATGTTGAATGCTTAATTAAGTGAGTTTGGATGATCCGGTTGACATTAAAATTGACACGATAGCATGTTATTTCTCTAATTTTGGATTGGTAACTTTAAAATCTGATTAGTTTTTATAGTTTTGAGAATTTACAATTTAGTCCCTAGAAGACGTTTGTATGCAATTGGACCCCTAATTGAACTCCATTCACTGTGTCGCTTTCTCCAAATCAAATTGCTAACCTTATAGGATAATAATGTGCATCTAGGAAAGATAAAAAGAAAAAAGGGTCGTTAATCGGGGTTAACTTTAACGCGTTGACTTCGGTTTTCACCATGTAATCTTCTTAGTTCGGGTTGGGCATCTAGGTCAGGCTAAGGGGGTTACAGTCCTCGACGGTCTTTCTCTGTGGCGTCCAACTATGTTGTAGATCTCTACAACATTAAAATAAGTTAATCAAAACATAAAATCTTGGGAAGGAATAAACCAAACTAAAGTATTGAGCTCATGTTTGAGACTAAAACATTCATAATAAAATAAAAGTGAGACATTTAATCAAGCAAGGAAAAGAAAAGGGTCAAGCGTCCTCGACGATCTTCCTCCGTGATGTCCAACTATGCTGCAGATCTGTCACTCCTTCGGCCTCTCTCGATGGCGTCTGTCGGGAGGAGATTTCTCTAGCTTTGACTCTTGTGGTTCTCCAAAAGCTAAAGACTAGGACTGTTGTCTAATATCGAGCTCTCTTAAATTGTCGCCAAGTCTTCCTTATACAGGCGGTGCAACTAGGGTTTTATAACCCTAAAGTCTGTTCGACTTCATTAAAGAAGGCCTTTTATTTCCCGCTATATTTAATGCTCCATATATAGGAGAAATTCCACACGGGTCAAAGTAGATTTATCTCCAACTCTTTATGCCTAGTCTGCTCCAGCATTCCACTCGCATCGTGCACATGCACAACAAAACACCACTTTCCCATAAAAAGCACCAAAATATATAAAATTTAAACGTAGGTAGTGTAACTCCCTATCTACATGCAAAATATATGAAAACTAACCTAAATGCAAATAAATGAACTCGAAAACATGCATAAGTCAAGTAAAAAGGTATGTAAAATGGAATATATACACAGTCATCCACCCCTACAGACGCCACTTCACCAGTCAGTACGAGGAATGCT
This sequence comes from Hibiscus tridactylites, assembly GCA_958450335.1. Taxonomy (NCBI): domain Eukaryota; kingdom Viridiplantae; phylum Streptophyta; class Magnoliopsida; order Malvales; family Malvaceae; genus Hibiscus; species Hibiscus tridactylites. The sequence goes on from OY288287.1 coordinate 24,469,815, forward strand.
ATACGACCTTTCGAAACCAAGAACTACTACATGAAGAAGGGTTGTAGTTCACAGCCGCCCTTGATTTGACATCGACACACTCTTCGTAATCCCGACACATGAGTGGGAGAATTTTTTCCACCAACTAAGAAGAATAAATGTCTTGTGGGTACAATAATTCTACACCCACATCACACATCATGAGGATCAGACAACATTTGTTCGAAGGAGGAATGATCACTTTTATGTCGCTGCAATCAATGCCCATTTTAATTTTACTTTCAAAGTGAATGAAGATTCTAGTTTTGCTATTGTGGCCACTGATGCAACATACAACCATGTGCTACAAGACTTTAGTGTTCCTAGAACACAATGGACATGAATATCATCCACTGCTATGGTGGTGAAGAGGCTAAACTTAAAATATGGATCCAAAGTTTTGGATTAATTTTATAAACACACACCTCATGCCAATAGGACATCAGCTAACAATCTCACGACAATGGATGCTGCTCTTGGATTCTATGCTGACCACTCGCAACATTGATGTTGGTCGAATAACATACAAAACAATCATTGCGAGAGCAATGTCGAAGGGTAAGCATAGGCCTTTAATCTTTTCAAGTCTAATAATAGCTACGTGCAAACAAGCGAGTGTACACGAGTGGGACGACGATGTTATCTTTAGGGCCCATACGGGAATATTGCCATCCTATATGCTGGAATTGAAGTGGCTTGCACTCCAAGCAAACACACAATATGCTCCAGCTCTCGATGTTGCTATACTAGAAATTATAGTTGGGTATCTCCGACAATATTTTCTATATGTCTAAGAAAGGTATATGGCCTTGAGAGCCCTTTTTAATGAGCTACTTTTAACATCGACTTTAGCTTTCCCACTGTTTCCCATACAATACATTGCCGACCCAACTAATCGGGTTCTCGTTGTGCATCCACAACCTTGATATAGAAGAAGATAACGCCTATACTACCCTGCCATAGAGACGAACGAGGAGACCTACTGTTGATGCCCCACCGATGCCACTGCGTCGAGTGGCCCTGCCAAAAAGGCAAAGACAACCAAGGACAAGGGCAAGGCTTCCATGTACCAGAACACTCCACACCTTCTCGCACCAATTAACTTCTTTGGTAAATTTCTTTTATTTTTTTTAATTGGATGTTTATTTTTCTACATTGAGAAAAATGCTTCTCTCAAGTTAGGGGGAGGTTGTCTTAGGTAATAAAATTAGGTTTCTCTTAGGTAAATATTTTTTGTTTGATAATAGTTATTTGATTCTAGTTTTTTTATTATGGTTTTAGAATGATAAAATTGTTGTTGCGTTAATGATGATATGTTATGATGACTTTGTGCTTAAACTGTTAGAAATGTGTTAAAAGCTTTTTGTGAATCGAACTTAGGGTTTAAACTGATGTAGTATATACTTGACACGTTGCATGTTTTCAATGCTTAAGAAGCCTTAGGGAAATTTTAGGTCGCCTCTCTGATGCCTTAGTATAAAATTGTTGAGTTGATCAAACGATTACAAATGGCTAAGAGGGGGTGAATTGGCGATGAAAATTTTGAAGGTGGAAATTGGAAGAATAAAAAATTGACAAAAGCCAATTATAGTGGTTCAAGTTCTTAAATGAACTCTACCTCTACTACCTTAGCTCCCACTATGGATTTTCAACCAATCCACTATTGATTCTTCCCTTTTTCTTGGATGAGGAGGAAACCTTACAATAATGATTAAGCTTTCTACCTAAAGTTTAATACAACACACTATTTACAATGAAGAAATTTGGTAAACCGTAATAGTACCTCTCAAAGGTTGATGTTTACCCAAATACAATCAAACACTCCCCAAACTCTCAATAAAAAATTATAATGAAAACACATTTGAGTTGGGTAAAAAGATTTGACTCTAAAATGAAAAAGGGTTGGATTTGAATGCTTTGTTGTTGCTTTGAGGCTCAATAGTTATTGTTGTAGCATTTGAGACTTGTTTTTATACACTTGCATTGATTTCTAGTCGTTTGGGTGGTTGAGATCATCAATAGAGCCGTTGGGCTGCAATTTCCTGTAATAAATGCTCCTCAACAACCTATCGTATCGGTACGGCTCATGGGCGTATCAGTACTTGTCTCAAAGAAGAAAGAGCTGTTGTGACTGTAAAACAGGGCGCATTGGTACGATATTAAGGGGTGTATCGATACGGTTAGTCGTATCAATACGAATTTTGCTCACTGGAATCCTAAATTAAGTTTTTTTTAAAAGCGTATCGGTACACTACCTTAATGTATCGATACCGTTCAACAAACATTTAAAATTTTGGATTCCAATAACTAACATTCCAACGTTTGAATATTAAATGCAAAGATTTTTACAAAGGTCAGACTAATGTATTGATACGGTGACATGTCGTATCGGTACGCTATAGCAGAAGAATATTTTATATGAACACTATATCGATACAGTTCTGATGCGTATCGATACGCTATAGCATAACGTCTTGCCCATATGAATATCGTATTTATACGATGTTCGACCGTATCAGTACGCTATAATTGATTAAAATTATAGTGTTGAAAATTTGTATCGATACGTTTAAGGGTACCAATACGCCTGGGCGTTTTGCTAAAGTTTGACTTGAAAACACATGAAAAGACTTGGTAAAAAACAAACCTTTAAATATGTTTTGACTTGAAATAGTGTTAGGTTCAGAAAGGCTTGTCAAATTGTGAGTCTTTTAAAATACTTAGAAATTTATTGTTTTACAATTTAGTCCTTAAGTTAAATAATTATATCTGAATCAATTTTGGTTTCACAAAAATGATGAAAATGATGAATTGATTGCTCAATGATAGCATAAAAGGCTTGAATAATTAAACTCCCATAAAAATTGAGAAAAGAATGAAAAAGAATAAATATATAAGTAAACTCGATGCCAAAGGCATCATTTTTTAGGGACACTCTATTGTGCTTTGCTAGTTTAGTACACTAGGTGAGTTGTGTTTGCTCCATTTAACTTTTCCTAGTAGGAACAGTAGTATTAGCATAAGAGTAAATGAAAGTCTTCACAGGATGACTATACTCGTAGGGCTCGGGGATGGGGTGTTTGCTCCACTTTATTTTCAGGCCTAAAGGGTAGTTGCGATAAACTAAAGCTCTCATGATACAACTTAATTAACTAAAAATGAAGGGAGTAAAATAAAGTGTTAAAATATTATAGGCAAGAATAGAGAGCATACCTCAAAATTCTCTAAGTTCATTAAGTATTGACTGAATGCAGCATATTACACACTTGACTTACAATGGAATTGATCCTATGAACTAATATGCTGAGCTTTGTTATATTGCACTTATATTTGATTTTTTTGAAGATTGAATTAATCTTGCAACATGTTTTGGAACATTTGAAATCATAGTTTAGTTGGAACCTTTGAACCATCATTTTGTTCTTTGGTTTAGCTTTTAGTTTTTGCATGACATTGCTTGAGGATAAGAAACCGTTCAAGTTTGGGGGTATTTGATGACTATGAAGATAACCTATATTTTAGACCCTTTTACTTGGCATATTGCATGTTTTCACTCCCATATAGTTGCATTTAGGAGTAGTTTGCATGTAGTTATTAGGGATGTAAAAATAGGTAATCGGATGGGTTTCAGGTTGAGTCCTGTCAAGTTCGGTCAAAATGGATATAAGCCATTTCAGGACGATTTGATGTTTTGACTCGATTCAGGTTTGGTTCGGGTCAGTTTCTGGTCGTATTCATTTTAGGTCGGATTCATTTCAGGTCGGGTTCATTTTAAGTCGGGTCAAAACAGTTTGGGTCCAAATCAGTTAATTTACGGGTTAATTCGGGCTTGGGTAGAATTCTGGTCGGGTTCATTTCAGGTTTGTTTCATTTCAGGTCGGGTTCATTTTAGGTCGGGTAATTTAAAGTTAGTTTCATTTCAGGTCAGGTAATTCAGGTTTTGAATTGGTATTAAGTTTGAGTTTAGTAGAAATAGTCAATAGACTTTGGGTTACTCATTCATTTCAAGTTAATTATTTAACGCCTTTCACGAACATGAATCACATTAAAAATAAATACTAGGCACTAGAATGAACAAAAATATCATCAAATTCAAATGATTCAGATTCATATAAAAAAATATTGGAGTAAATTTCAAAAATTAGAAATTAAAAATGGTCAATTTTGGTGAAAAATAAAATTTTATGGACTAACATGAATAAAAATATCATCATATTAAAACAGTGGACTAAATTATAAAAATGAATAGGGGTCAATTTGGAATACGAATAAAGTTTTAGGGACTATAATTAACAAAAATATTAAATTAAAATTAAATAGAATATTTTTAAAATTGAATATTTAATAATGTCATATTTTAATTAAATCGAATATATTTAATTTAGTGTGTGTTTTTATATATCTCATGTGACCCATATTCGAGTCTCCTCCCAAACAGTTTTTCTTCTTTTTTTCCTAGCACTTACTTCATTATAAGATATATACATAATAGTGCAGTTTACATTACCAAAGGAGTACTTGGTGTAATAGTTAAGCCTTAACTTTTATTCATAGAGGTCATGGGTTCAAACCTCACTAAAGTCATTTTCACTTTTCTCTTAAATTTTCCTTCAACTAGGTGGTGACACGTGTCGTTATCTTATTAGTTGATTATTATTTTTAATTAAATTAAAATTAGGACCAAATTGATATAATAGGTAATTAACATGTACTAAAAGTGTAAATATACAAATTTTACTTTAACTGCCACGTCGCCTTTTCGTTAGATTTTAACAGCCGATTCTGAAATCATGCCCCTTGGTTCTTTGAGCTAGTACATTTTCCATCAAGGCTAAGGTCATATCTAGTTACAACTTACATCAACTTATTATTAAACAATGTTTAAATTGTATGACCAATTTTATATACATCCCAACGACCCCCCGAGTGCTTTTCGTACCCCACTATTGTCGTCTAAAAATATCAAGAAAGGGAGAGTTTCCAAAATATTTAAAAAACATTCCAAACACGTGAGGTACATATGTTCGAATAATTGGTAAGCACCGCAATATTGGGATCTGTAAGTTCAACTGGATTTGGAAACCTGATAAACCGTAGAGATCTTCAAGTATGCAAATCACCAATTTGCCCTTATTGGGTGGAATTAGGAAATCACCCATCGTAGTCAAAAGACCTAATTGCCCTCATTGGCCAAAATGATCAGGACATCCCTGATGTATCTGATATCCTGAATAATCTTAATATAGAAATTCCTGAATGCCTTGTTGGAGACGTTGGTTACCAAGCCCCTTTTAATAGGGACTTTGTTTCTAAAATCCGTTCAAAATTTGTCAAAAATTCGGTGTGTCCCCTTTTTGTAAATACCAAGTATCTCCGAGAATTAATTTGTTCCATCTAGTATGTTCCTTGTGTGCTACACGACTGTTTTGCATAATGTTTTACATGTTTTATTAAACTGATCATGTGCACAGAACTAACATGCTTGATTTCACATAAACATAACATGATTTATGAATTTAAGCATGATTATATTGTATGTCTAATATATTCTTTAGTACCCGATATGACAAGCATGCTTTCTGGTTACTGTTTACTTGTACAAAAATGTGCTTATTAATTATTGATATCACTGAATATAACTGCATACAGTAATACTGCATTGACTGATTCATTAGGGTACTTGGGATATGATATGAAGTCTTTGAAGGTTCAGCCATGATCTGACTGTTAATTCCGACCGTATAAGATTCTTATGCTTCAGCTAGGGTAATTTTGCCTTTATAAGGTTCCTATACTTCAGCTAGGGTAATTTTGCCCATATAAGTTTCCTATGCTTCGGCTAGGGTAATTTCGCCCGTATAAGGTTCCTATGCTTCGGCTAGGGTAATTCCGCCCGTATAAGGTTCCTATGCTTCGGCTAGGGTAATTCCGCCCGTATAAGGTTCCTATGCTTCAACTAGGGTAATTCTGCCCGTATAAGGTTTCTATGCTTCGGTTAGGATAATTTCGCTCGTATAAGGTTCCTATGTCTGCTAGGGTAATTCCGCCCGTATAAGGTTCCTATGCTTTGACTAGGGTAATTCCGCCCGTATAAGGTTCCTATGTTTCGGCAAGGGTAATTTCTCCCGTATAAGGTTCATATGCTTCGGCTAGGGTAATTTCGCCCGTATAAGGTTCCTATGTTTTGGCTAGGGTAATTCTGCCCGTATAAGGTTCCTATACTTCGGCTAGGGTAATTCTACTAGTATAAGGTTCCTATACTTCGACTAGGGTAATTCTGCCCGTATAAGGTTCCTATGTTTCGGCTAGGGTAATTCCGCTCGTATAAGGTTCCTATGCTTCGGCTTGGGAAATTCTGCCAGTATTTGGTTCCTATGCTTCAGCTATGGTAATTCTACCCGGACCTAAGGTATTCTCTTAGGATGGTACCCACCTCCAATGGGCATGGGTTAAATCCACTTATAGATGCAATTCTTGGGAACTGTGTACTGGAGTTCGGTTGGAGGGTAGATAGAGAATTAAAATGAACCTTACTGTTACTTGAATCTTATGTTCTCAAAATAAAATGTTTATTGCTTTTGTTACATTTTATGATTGAACTTTGCAATGTCAGAACACACTAAACTCCTTGGTTTAATTTCTTTAATCCATCAATCTTCTGATTCTCTAGACTATAGGCTTCTCACCTGATACTTAGTGATTGAATAAAGAACAATTATGTTATCTTCAAATATAATGCTACGTTGAAATATTGAATCATAATTGGAGTCCGTTATTTTCTGGAACATCATGACAGTGTTATCCCCGCCTTTTCAAGTTCAAGTTGTTTTTACCATCGCAGGTTAAAAGAAATCTATCATGGTATAGTGACTGACAACATTATTTGGAGTTCTCTCGGTGTTTCTTTTGGAGTACGATACTGGTACAAATAGTGGGCATGTATTTCGTGTATTGTTTTATGTTAGAGTATGTAGTATGTTTCTGAGTTTCTGTTATATGTTTAAAAGATTTCCTGAAATGGCATTTTAACAAGAAGTTTGTTTTTCAGTTATAATGTGGTTATAGAAACATTTTTTATGTGGATTTTTGTTGTGGGTCGCTCTCGTGACCCTAATGTGACCTCCTAGATTTAGGTGTGTTGTATAGTCGAGTCTAAGGGGTTACATTACTTGTGAGTTAGAACTCATCCTATCACCTATTTGAGTTTTTATTTTTTGCAGTGCAGTAACTTAAGCAAAGTGGCCCAAACCAGTCCTTGTGGAGATGATACTCGATACTCATTTCACTTTATTACTTGTGACATGTATACTTGCACAATTGTGTACCACTTATTACATGTAACAATAAGCTTAACAAAGCCACAAAAAAGGACCACTTCTTGTTTCCATTCAATGACCAGATGGTCGATAAGCTTGTTGGGAAACCCTATTATTGCTTAATGGATAATTATTCCAGATACAACCAAATTGCCATCGCACTAGAGGACCAAGAGAGGACAACAATCACCTGTCCATATGGCATTTATGCCTTTCATCGAATGCCCTTTGACCTATGCAATGCTCTAGAAACATTCTAGTGTTGTATGATGGCCTTCTTTTCAGGCATGATGGATGCTTTTCTGGAGATCTTCATGGGTGACTTTTTTGTGTGTGGAGACTCATTTGATCAATGCTTAGGCAACCTCACAAAGGTGTTGAAAAGATGTGAGGAAACCAACCTTGTACTTTACTAGGAAATGTGCCACTTTATGGTGTCCGAAGGCGTTATCCTAGGCCACCATATTTCTAAAAAAGGCATCAAAGTGGACAATGCCAAGATTGAAGTGATAGAGAAGCTTCCACCCCTAGCTAATGTCAAAGCCATTCGAAGCTTCCTTGGCCACGCCGGTTTCTACAGGAGATTCATTAAAGACTTTTCCAAAATCTCGAAACCATTATATTTGTTGCTAGAGCAGAATCGAGCGTTCCTATTTGACAACCAATGTCATGCAACATTCAAAACCTTGAGGGGGGAACTTATTTCTGCACTAGTTGTAGTACCCCCGATTGGTCACAACCCTTTGAGCTTATGTGTGATGCTAGCGACTGTGTTGTTAGTGTCGTTCTTGTTCAGCGTCGAAATAAGGTTTTTCATGTTATATATTATGCTAGTACCCTTAATGATGCACAAGTTAACTACATTGCCACTGAAAAATAACTGCTTACTATAGTTTTTGCATTCGATAAATTTAGGTCATACCTTATAGGAACTAAGGTCATTGTGCATACTGATCATTCTGCCTTTAAATACTTAGTGACTAAAAAGGATGCTGAACATAGACTTATTAGATAGATTTTAGTGCTGCAATAATTTGATATTGAGGTAGTGGATAGAAAATGAAATGAAAATCAAGTAGCCAACCATCTTTCTAGGCTTAAGAATGCATGTAATACTGATGTTGCATGTGATATTAAGGAAGAATTCCCAAATGAGAAACTTTTGAAAGCTACGACACTCTTGTGGTATGATGACATTGTTAATTTTCTTGTTAGTGCTATTTTCCCTTGTGATCTTAACAACCACTGTAGGAAGAAATTCTGACACGATGCACGCTACTATTACTTGGATGAGCCCTACCTTTTCCAGCAATGTGTTGATCAAATGATCCGGAGATGCGTACCCGAGGAAGAACCAGAAGACATCCTCTACCATTGTCATTCTACTCCATGAGGAAGACATTTTGGAGGACGAAGGACTGCTGCAAAGATCATAGAACCTGAATTCTATTAGCCGACCTTGTTTCGAGATGCCCATGCATACTACAAGGCTTGCGATATATGTCAAAGAACGGAGAACATCTCTCAACGTATCGAACTGTCCATGCAAGTAATCCTTGAAGTTAAACTCTTTGATGTTTGGGGCATTGACTTTATGGGACCATTCCCATCCTCTAATGAACAACTATACATTTTGATCATTGTTGATTATGTGTCCAAGTGGGTGGAGCCCATTGGTACGACCAAGAATGATGCAAATATTGTCCTGAGGTTTTTACACAAGAACATCTTTACTCGATTAAGATTACCTCGAGCTATTATTAGTGATGAGGGAAGTCACTTCGAAAACAAGTTGATTGCCAAGGCGTTGTGTCGATGTGGAGTCCAATATAAGATCACCATGGCATATAACTCGCATACTAATGGACAAGCTGAAGTGTCAAACTAAGAGATTAATCATATCCTTGAGAAAGTGGTCAAGCCAAACCGTAAGGACTGGTCCTTGAAATTGGATGAAGAATTATGAGCCTATTGGACTGTGTTCAAAACACTGGTGGGCATGTCACCCTATAGATCAATATCAATATGGACTGCAAACTACCTGAAGAAAAATATTGCTCGAGTTGAATGAGTTAGATGAACATCGTCTGGATGCTTATGAGAATGCCAATATTTATAACGAAAAGACTAAAAGATGGCATGGTGCTAAACTGATGCCTCAACATTTTGTTGAAGGCTAGAAAAAGTCCTACTCTACAACTCTCGCTTGAAACTTTTCCTAGGAAAGTTGAAGTCTCGATGGTCCGGACCATTCCAAGTTGTTAAGGTGTATCCACATGGTGTTGTAGACATCAAGGATATCAAGGAAGGCCCAATCTTCAAAGTCAGTGGACAACGTTTGAAGGCCTAAAAAGGTGCATTGATTCATCGTGACAAATCTTCGGTCACGTTACTAGATGTCTATGCATCCAGTTCTATCCTTTTAATTTTCTACAGTTTTGATTTGCTACATTTAATTCTTTTAATTTATTTTATTTTACCACATTTTATTATTCTTTTTGTTTCCTAATAGATTTAGGTTTTATTTAACGAGTTTTGATTGTTTTTTTGCAGTTATTACAAGTATAAGACAAAGGGTTGAATGCTCTTCTAAGATCTGGGAAAGAAAACTTTTTAAAATTGACTAGGGTGGGGAATTTTTTGACAAAATGTGAAGGATTTCTGTATTATTGACCTTCCTTGATCATACTTTACCCTTCACCACTTCCCAATAACTGCCACACGTCTCACCCTCATTCAATAAAGTCGCATACCTTTGCTTTCCCGCTTTACGAAACCATCAGCAGTAAATGATGATTTCCCTCAGTCACCTTGAAAAATCTGTCTTCAAAACCTTCCATATCCTTCGACCCCAAGCCTTCCCAAATCAGATAAACAAGTCTTTTTTTCTTTTTCGGCGATTGCTGGCTTCGCATTGAAACCCTAATCATTTTCCTCTAGAACTTCTTCTTTGCTAACAATGGTATGTCAACTCCCTGTCACACATCGTGCTCAACAACTTCCTCAATCGAGAAGGACCCTTAGTCCCCAATATTCCCCATCTTTTCAAGAGTCCTCATATGATTCCTTCTCTGATGACTCTGACTCTTCATATGAACTACATGATTCACTTTGTAACCAACTCCACTCCAAGCGATTCAAGAAACGTTATGAGAACCTACAGACTCAGGATCTTCTATTGGAAGAACGACTGCTGCTCACCCCCTACATTCTAACCCAAATTCGATGATGTCGATCTAGCTGTCATTGCCACGCATGACTAAGAGACATATGTTCAGCAACCCGGACCAGTTAATGCTGACTGTATGAAAGAGATTTACACACACTTCGGCCACCATGAAGAGGGTGGAAATTTGTAAGAGGAACAAAAGTTGAATTCACAACGGCTCTGATTGTTGGCCACTACCGCCTGTAGCTGTTTGAAGGCACCCATTCTTGATTTGTGTCACAATCCACTCAGGAAACTAATGCTCGTCTTCTACTAGACCTTTGCATCCCATGGATAACATGGGAGAGAACTTTATCCAATGCTCAGGTCATACAATGGTGAAACCTCACCCCCAAACTCCAAATTTTGGGTATGATTCATCAACACCAGGCTTTTACCTACCAGAAATTGCACCATTATCTCTCACCGACGATTACTTGTCCTTCACACTATATTCCGCGGGCAAGAGATTGAACCCTATGAACTAATCTATGACGAGATTCTGGCGAGAGCAACATTCAGTAAAAGAACGAGGGCATTACCCTTCCCAGGCCTAATCACAGCATTTTGTCAAGAGGCCGGAGTGGCACAATGGGAAGAGGACATCATTATCGTAGCACTTATATGTTGGTGGCCATGTGATGTACACGACATTAAGGGCCCTAATTAGCTTGTACCCAATGTCATTGTCGCCCCTACTGTTGCACCTGCACCACTACTCACAACCCATCAAAGATGACAAAGTCATCACTTGACAAAGGCAAGGGCATCTTCATCCGAGAACCTTCTCCCCAGTAACTTGATAGGCTCGACGTCTTCAATCAAAAATAGCTCCGATGAAGGGTGTACAAGTTTCTTTTGAAATTGGAAAAACAAAAACTGAAAAAGAAATGGCAATTTTACACGGTCAATTTTAGAGTGGTTCGACCTTCTAACCAAGGTCTACAACCACTACTTTTGCATCCACACTAAGGATTTCTCAATTCACTAACAATGAATTCTTCCTTTTTTATGGGTTCAAAGGGTAACCTTACATCCCTATATTTTCATGGGCTAAGATAGAAGACTCTCCCTAGTTTTTATAAGCATCAACTAGAACATATCCCTCAATTACGAAGTCTTGACATTTGTAAACAATATGCCTCTGTAGATAGGTGTTTTCACTTTTTGGCACAATAGGATTGGACAAAAGAATTACAAGAGATTACAAAGAAATAAACAATGAAAAACTCTACTCTCTTGATCTTTAAGCTTGGATGTCCATCCTCTCATTCTTCAAGTATCATTGGCTTGTATTTGTAGTGTGGAATGAAAAAGCAAGTCGTTGGGGACTTTCAAAATACTTGAAAATATTTGCTTGAGTTAAAAACCTTTCAAATGTATTTTTCAAGATGAATGAACTTTGAATTATTTTTTTAATATTTGTTCAAGTCCAAAAACATTTTTGATTGAGTTCTATCAAAATAAATATCTCAACAGTCTCCCCCTTTTAGATATAACGAAACCACTTGAAAATTTGTTTTTGAAATTTCTCTCCCTAGAAAAATTATTTTAGAAAATAGAATATTTTGAGAAAATATTAAAGCTCCTTTTTTTTCTTTTTGAAATTTAATTTTTTAAACTTATCGCTCCCCTTTTTGTTATACCAAATATAATTCAAAACCATTTAAGGTTCAAAATAGCAATGGGGAGTAAGTAAATTCTTTTGAAAACAAAAGCTCCCCCTTAATAATTGCATTCCACTTTAAATTTTAGCTCAAAATACTTTGACACTTAAGAAAATCATTGACTTTTAATAAAAATATCAAGTTTTAAAATCCATGAAATTCAATTTATCCGTCTTTTTAGAGTTTTTGCAAAAATAAGAATGTGTATGTTAAACACACTTATGCATAAAAACTCTTTCGATGTCATGCATTTATAATAATTTAACATTTTAAAAATATGCACGAGCATTCAAAAAACCATTAAAAATAAGTAACCATATAATCAAAAGGATTAAGCTTAGAGGTTACCCATCTTTAATGTGTGAGCATGCCACCTTTGCAAATGAGAGAAAAATGGTTCATCTTGATTCCTTGAACTTGATGTCGAACAAATTAACTCTTCAAGGTCGGTTGAATGTAGAAATGAATCGAGCACTCCTAGGATCTTCTCAATGATTGTTAGGTCGTTTATTTTAGTCTCGCTTTGATACCAATTGATAGGTTCGATGTCTTCAACTAAAAATAGTGTTGCGTGTTTTGATTGCTCCGCAATTGGTGCAAGTATACACGTCACAAGTAATAGTAAACTATGATTTCTAACTTCTTGCACTGAAAAGAGAAATGAATAGTGATGATAGGTGTTTGGAAATAACAATTAAATAAACTAAGAAAAGTAAAATTAAGGGAAGAGTAATCGATTAAGAGAGTAAGTCGGGTTATGAGCAGTGGTGTAAATGTTGAATGGGTTGTCGTGGCAACTAAGACCGGGTAAATTGTCGTGGAACTAGGTCACAGATTATGTCGCAGCAACTGTGACTATTTCTAATGTCGTGGCAACTGGGTTCCTTCCTTCAAAGCTCGATGAAGTGTTCTTCAATGTCTTCATGTTATGTCCACCGAAGAACTGGTTAATTGTGCATGCATTGGTGATACATCCCCGAGTTAACCTTGGGTGAACAACAACCGATCTTGCACTCCTTTTATCCGTCAAAATCATATCCTTATCCTTAAGGCAGATTAGTTCCCACCAATGATCATTTGAATGAGAACCATGTTCATTCGTTTCATGAATCTAAATCTTCCAAATCAAGATAAATATATAAGTATCGAGATCCTCTCATGATTCTCTCAAGATGAAAAAGAATCAAGAATGAACAAACTTCGAATTTATTGAAATCAAAAACCTAAGCCATCCAATCATTTATCACACCACAAACACAAATAACCCATGGTAATTTAATTTAGTTCATGGCCGAGTAAAAAAATACAATGAAAATAATCACAGACATGGATCGCATGAACAAAAATGAAAAAGAAGATTATTGGAATTGTGCAATCAATCCTCTCTCTCTCTCTAGAATCCAATCTCCACAATTTGAACTCCCTCCTCCTCCAAGCTTTGCGTTTTGATCCATTTATAGGAGAGTTTGAGATCATATTTGTTGTTGATGAGGGTAGGAATAAGCTTGAATTATTTAAATAAGAGTTAATTAATCTCTTTTATCTTTATCTCCAAGAAACTCTTCAAAATCTAGGCATTTATCTCAATCTAATTCTGCGTGTAAATCCAAATCTGAGGAATTATCCCTTGCTTTTCGTATTTATCCTAAAAATAGGCAAAATTATCCAGTTTTATCCAGATATGTCGTGACAATCAGCTTCGGAAACTCCTTCAATATTCTCCTTACTTGTTACGGTAATCCCTACATGCCAGGACAATCATGTCCTACGCAAAATAAAGCACACCATCAACGAATTTTTCACAAACCAACAAAATATGATACCAAGCTCAATGACCAAGGAAACTACAAAATTGCGCATGAATGAATACAAATGCAACTAAAATGAGCCTAAGTCTAACAATAATATGCGCAAAAAGGGTAAGAAAAGTAGTACTTTTACACACTTATCAAATAGATTTGATAAAGGGTGTAGAGGTTTCTTTTGAAATTGAGAAAATAAAAACCGAAAAAGAAATGGCAATTTGACACGGTCAATTTTATAGTGGTTCGACCTTCTAACCAAGGTCTATATCCACTACCTTAGATTCACACTAGGGATTTCTCAATTCACTAAAAATGAATTCTTCCCTTTTTACGGGTTCAAGGGGTAACCTTACATCTCTATCTTTTCACGGGTTAAGATAGAACCATCTCCCTAGTTTTTATAAGGATCAACTAGAACCTATCTCTCAATTACGAGGTCTTGACATTTGTAAACAATATGCCTCTCTAGGTAGGTGTTTACACTTTTTGACTCACTAGGATTGAACTAAAGAATTACAAGAGATTACAAAGAAATAAACACTGAAAAACTCTACGCTCTTGATCTTTAAGCTTGGATGCCCATCCTCTTCTTCTTCAAGTGTCATTGGCTTGTATTTATAATGTGGAATGAAAAAAATTAGTCATTAGAAACTAGCCGTCAAAAACTAGTCGTTGGAAACTAGTCGTTAAAAACTAGCTGTTGGAAAACTAGTCGTTGGGGACTTTTAAAATACTTGAAAATATTTGTTTGAGTCAAAAACCTTTCAAATGTATTTTTCAAGATGAATGGACATTGAATTAATTTTTTAATATTTGTTCAGGTCAAAAAAACATTTTTCATTGAGTTATATCAAAATAAATATCTCAACATAACTCCATGGGTTAGGTTAGTTTTTCTTTTCTTTTAGTTTTAGTTTATCATATTGCATATGCGTGTTTTTCTTTTAATTTTTTTTCTTGTTTCCATTTTGCATTGGGGACAATGCTCTTCTCATGTTTGGGGGAGTACTATCCCATGTATACATTAGGTTAAATTTAGGTATAAAAAATTTTATAAAAAATTATGCATGTAAATAGCCTATCTAATTTTTTATGGTTCCCTTTGCTGAGAGTACATTGATTCTGAAATTGATGTTGTGTTGATCATGATTTCCTATGATTAATCTATGATTACTGTTTTGCAATGTGTTAAGAGCTTTCGTGTTTTAAACTTAGTATTGAAACTGTTGTAGCTTTTAATTCACGTGTTGCATGCTTTCTAAAATCTTAAGAAGCCTTAGGGAAATTCTAAGTCGACTCTTTGATGCCAATGCATGAATTAATGTAGTTGAACTAAATGCTCAGTGTAGCAATTAAAGGCTTAATTTAACTCCCGGAAAATTGAGAAAACAATGGAAATAAATTGAAAAGTGGATGTCATAGGCAAAACTATTGAGGGGCACTCTTCTATGCATCTTGCTACCTTAGTACATTAGGTGAATTGTATTTGCTCCATTTAACTTTCCCTGGTAGGAATGGTAGTACTAGCATAAGAGTGAATGAAATTGTTCATATGATAACTCTGCTGGTATGGATCGGGGATGGACTGTTTGCTCCACTCCATCTTTAGGTCTAAAGTGTAATTGTGATAAGCTAAAGCCTCATTGATACAGTTTTTAAACTTAAAAAGAATTAAGGGAGTACAACATTGTGCATAAAAGAAAAAGAAAATGTTGAGGCAATAATAGAAAGCAATCCTTAAATTTTTCTAAGGTCATTAAGTGATGAATGCATGTGACACAACTATTTGACTCTTAAAACACAAGACACGGTCATCATTGAAACAAAAATGTGTTGCATTAGCATCCTCTATATCATGAACATGCGGTACCAATGAATCATCAAGCATCTGCTTCTCCTTAATCAACTGAACCAAGGAAGGTTTCACTTGTAACTCTACTATCAATCTACCATCTTGAGATATACTCAACCGAGCAAACATCGCCCTCAACTATACAGCCACCTTCCTACTCAAGGGATCAGCCACAACATTGGCCTTTCTAGGGTGATACTTTATCGACAAATCTTAATCCTTAAGAAACTCCAACCATCTTCGTTTCCTAAGATTCAACTCTTTCTGAAACATTAGATACTTCAAACTCTTATGACCCCTATAAACCACACTTCTCACCGTAAAGGTAATGCCTCCAAATTTTCAAAGCAAACACAACCGCGGCAATCTCAAGATCATGGGTAGGATAGTTGCGCTCGTGCACCTTCAATTGTCTAGATGCATACGCCACAACCTTCCCACCTTGCATCAACGCACAATATAGACCAACATACGATGCATCACTACAACTCCTTACCCGACTCAAGTTGAATCAAAACAGGAGCTTGCGTCAAAGCTTCCTTCAACCTCTCGAAAGCTTGTTGCCTAACATCCGTCCACTCAAAGAGAACATTCTTTTGCAACAACTTGGTTAACGGAGTAGCAATCTCAGAGAAACCATCCACAAACCTTCGATACTAACTCGCGAAACCAAGGAAACTACAGACTTCTGTCATCGATTTAGGCGTCTTCCAATTCATCACCGCCTCAATCTTATGTGGATCAACTTGGACACCTTTGGTCGATACCACATGTCCAAGAAAGACAACTTCTCTAAGCTAAAACTTGCAACACTTGCAACACAATCGGCAAATGCTTATCATGTTCTTCCTCGGTACGAGAGTACACGAGAATATCATCAATAAACACAACCACAAACTAATCCAAAAACTCATGAAATACACCATTCATCATGTCCATGAATACAACAAGCGCATTCGTCAAACTAAACGGCATCACCAAGAACTCATAATTCCCACACCTTGTACGAAAAGTTGTCTTAGGCACATCCACATCATTTACCTTCAATTGGTAATATCCGGATCTCAAATCAATCTTAGAAAACACTAAAGCACCTCGAAACTGATCAAACAAATCATCAATCTTTGGCAAAGGATACTTGTTCTTAATCGTCAATTTGTTCAATTGTCGATAATATATACACATTCGCATCGTGCCATTTTTCTTCTCCACATACAAGACCGGTGTACCCCAAGGTGAAACGCTAGGCCTAATGAACCCTCGGTCAAGAAACTCCTGAAGTTGCATCTTCAACTCCTTCAACTCCTTCGCTGCCATTCGATAGGGAGCAATAGACACTGGAGTTGTATTTTCATACAACTCAATGCAAAACTCAACCTATCTATTCGGGGGAACCTAGGCAACTCTTCTAGAAACACACCTGAAAACTCATATATCTTACGTATGTCTTGCACACACACTTTCTTTGATCCTGGATTCATAATATAACCTAAAAAAAGCTTCACAACCCAACCCCATCAAACGACTCGCTTCTATAGCCGAAATAGCATTGGACAAGAATTTTACATTCTCACCAACGATTACCACTTCGTAATCATCAAGTTTCAAGATAACTCGTTTAACATCAACGTCAACCACAGCCCGATGCTCGGTTAACCAATCCATCCCAAGGATTACATCAAAGCCTTAGAAAGGTAATTCCATTAAATCAACCGTAAACACATGACCTTGAACAGATAAAGGACATCTTCTATACAACCTTCACATAACAACAATTTCACGAAAGGAACTAGTTACTTGCATTCCCACATCTAACACCTCAACAGGAATATCAAGCAGATGTGCATGCTCACTCAAGATACATGAATGCTTGGAACCAGAATCAATCAAAGATAATAATGATAAGGATTGCAAAGTGAAAGTACATACAATCACACTGGTATCATTGTGTCCCTTGCGATGTGTGTACACCCTCGTAGGACCACCACCCTCCGATTGAACAACCACAACATGTGCTACAACTCTCTTACCATCCTCCCTACACTAGAAGTTACCACAAACGCACCCACAACCTCACTATGGTGCAATAACTGGTGCTCTAACCTGACCACCTCTAGCCAACAGCGGACAATCACGTCTCAAATGGTTAGCCAAACCACAACTCCAACAAGCATTAGCCACTACAGCCACATGAGCATGTGCCTCTCGAGCCAAACAAGAACAATCTCACCTCATATGCTCACGCGATCCACATACCCAAAAAGAATTAAAATTCAATCTAGCCTGAGCACCCCGACGATAAGCTCCACGTCTAGGCATTTCTCTGCCTTGTTTCACATCTACGCGATGCCTCTTATCGCGCTGCCTCCTATTCTGTCCACCTCTAGGGCCAAAATCTACAGCTCTCTTACTCGAGCTAGAACCATCCACACGAGAAGTCAAACCTAAACTCTACTCAATATCCTTGGCTCGTGCCACCAACACATCAAAATATGTGTAATTCGAGACCAGCATAAAAGTCTTCACCTCTTGCACCAAACCATAATGAAAACGATCACAACGATGCCTATCACTTGGCACCAACTCATGAGCATACTGGCTCAAATGAGCAAACTGAACCTCATACTCAGCCATAGTCATGCCACCCTGAACCAAAGACATAAACTCGCGTTTCTTGTCATCCAAGTATCTAACTCCTAGATACTTCTTCTTAAAGGTAGCTTGAAAGAACTCCCAGTCTACCTCATTAGGCTCCATAGCCGCAGTTATAGTTGTTCACCAATTGTAAGCATCACCTTGCAACAACGAAACAATGCATCTCAGTTATGTGCATCATTGTACCCCATTTGATCCAAAATTCGGAATGTACTGGCCATCGAAGCCTCAAATACCTCGAGCGACAAGCCACGATACTCAACACCGCCCAAACTACGCAAGCATTCTAACGGCAACCCCGTTTTCCCAGCAGCAAGTGCTTGCACTTGCACTCCAGCAACAGCAGCCTGGAATGCTCCAGTCATCGCTTGAACTAGAGGCGTCAAATCACCCAATATATGCCCAACTTGCTCACGATGTCCTTGCTCCTCCACCCCCAGGTGGAGGCGGTGGAGGAGGTAAATTTCCACCTGGAGAAATCCCATTCTCCTGATTGCGATGTCCTCCGATAGCAGCAATTGTACCCGACCGTAACTCTCTCCTCGGCCCCATTATGTTTTTATAATTAAGGCATGATAATAAAACAAAACAAAGAAATCAGGCCATCTTCAAGCAATGATCCAAGACTTCCAATTCAATTTAAAACACTTTAAATATAGTAATTAGGCAATGGGTATTCTAATTTCCCCCATGCATAGCATAAGACAAACAACATACGTAACACAAGCACCGTGCACAACAATCAATCAAATTTATCCCATAACATCATCATGTATATAGCAGAACACATACGTCACAACCATCATCCATGGCATCAATATCATTTATTCATCAACAACATGATTATAACAATCACCGTGCAAAGCAAACATCATCATTCACTTGGAATCACATCACATCAACTTATCAATGACTTATCAGTATCCCATTCTTTCTTAACCTAGCTTTGATGCCACCAAATGTAACACCCTCACCCCAGTCTAGACGAAAGACCAATTCGAACGGGTCACACGGGGAATATTGAGGTAAACCAGGAAGTTTACCCCAATAAACAACCCTTTTTATTTTATCTTGTCTAGATATTGAACATTATCCTATGTGAAAAGACTCGCAGCGAAATGATTAGCATCTCAATTAGACTTCAATTAGACACTCAATTGTATTCAAACACATTTTAGGGACCATTTTATAATTTTAGTAAAATATAGGGATTTTCTTAGTTTTAAAGTTACCAACCTTAAATTAATCACATTACATGCCACTGTGTAAAATAGCAGCTCAAAGCAATCATCCAAGCTCATTTAATTGCATCCACAATATTCAGGGGCTAAAACATTAAGAAATAGAACTTCGAAAGGTTCCAATAACCAACTTAACTGTAGGGTGTTTCGGAACAATGAGCCATGTATCGAAACACCGTGTTTCAGTACGGGTCATGGTGTTTTGATACACGAGACAGTTTCAATATTGCCTCCAACTCTGTAACCCCCTCGACTCGGCCTAGCCGATGGACCGAACTAAACGAGTCACACGGGGAATAATGAAGTAAACCATGATGTTTTACCTTAATAAAGAATCCTATTTTTTGTATCTTATCTAGATACAAATTAAGTTCCTATGTATTAAACATTGTAGAGGATCATTCGTAACTCGATCGACCATCAATTTCATTCAATTATGGCTTTAGGGACCATTTTGTAATTTTTCCAGTTTATAGGGACTTCAGCCATTTTTGTGTTACCGTTCTTTAATTAATAACATTGCATGCATATCAGTCAAATATCAGCTCAAAATAATCATTCATGCTCATTTAATTACATTCACAACATTCAGGGACTAAAATGCAAAGAATCGGAACTTCAAAATATTCCATCAACTAACATAACAGACATCCATTTCGGTACAAGCTAGCACTGTATTGAAACGTCAATTCACGGCTCAGAACATGGGCTCATATCGAAACGCCTTTGAGGTGTTTCGAAACTGTGTTTTCCAGTAGCAAAGCGTACCGGAACAGCAATATGAACCACCTTTCATCACATAAGAGGAAAAACTAAAGGCATGCAACTTAACAAATAAGCCACTCAAGAGGAAAAACTCAATCCAATACTCCAAACACCAAATATAGGCCTTTCATAGTGCACTCAATCCTATAGCCGGCTAACTATATCCGATAACATTTTAAAAGTATTTTCATATCATCATTTGCCAATATGAACCACCTTTCATCACATATTTCACTATTTTCAAGCATCAACTACCAACCTCATTCTTAAGCATCAAATCATGCTTAAAATTAAAAGTATAAATATATACTTACAAGGATCAATTATCATGTGCATCTTTCATCATTATATCATCAAAAACAGCAATTCATTTACCTCAAAACATGCTTTAACAGTGCAAAGCAAACAAGTAATAAGGCAATTTAAAATCAACAAACTTATAATAGCACAATTCGAGGGAGAAAATCACTTTACTTACTTTCGAGACTTCGAATTCAACTTAAAATCACTTCACTATAGTAATAAGGCAATGGGCATCCCAATTTCCATAAATCATAACATAAATCATACAACATACATATCACAACCATCGTGCTTTACAATCAATAAGATTCAATCCACAATATCATCATATATAATAGCTCATACATACATCACACTCATCATACATAGCATTACTATCATTTGATCAACATTAGCATGCTTATAACATTCATCGTGCAAAGAAAACATTGCCAATCACTTAAAATTACATCACATCGACCTACCATTAACTTACAATCATCCTATTCTTTGGTAACCTGGCTCTGATACCACCAAATGTAACTCCCTCGACCCGGCCTAGCCGATAGACCGAACTGAACGGGTCACACTGGGAATATTGAAGTAAACCAAAAAGGTTTACCTTAATAAACCACCCTATTTTTTATCTTATCTAGTTGCAAATTAAGTTCATATGTATTAAAAATTGCAGCGGATCATTCGTAACTCGATCAACCATCAATTTCATTCAATTATGGCTTTTAGGGACCATTTTGTAATTTTTCTAGTTTATAGGGACTTCAACCATTTTTGTGTTACCATTCTTTAAATAATTACATTACATGCATCTCAGTCAAATCTCATCTCAAAATAATCATTCCTTCTCATTTAATTGCATTCACAACATTCAGGGACTAAAACGCAAAGAATCAGCACTTCAGAATATTCCATCAACAAACATAACAGCCATCCGTTTCGGAACATGCTAGCATTTATCGAAATGGGTGTATCGAAATGGTACATCACGGCTCGGAACATGGGCCCATATCGAAACGCCTTTGAAGTGTTTCGAAACTATTGTTTCCAATGGCAAAATGTACTGGAACTGACCTATTCGTTTCGAAACACTAATGCCATTTCAAGCTCACTGTTTCGATACAAGCTCGAGTGTACCAAAACACCTGGGCCTATAATGACATGTTTTGCTCGTTTTTCACCCTTTAAACCATCATAAACCGACCCAACATGTTTCCAACATGCATACATTATACTTAAACATTAATCCACAGACACTCATAGCATATCTAGCATCATATCATGGAAATTTGCATCAATGAGAAACTAAAGGCATGCAACCTAACAAATAAGCCACTCAAGAGGCAAAACTCAATCCAAATCTCCAAACACCAAATATAGGCCTTTTACAAGTATAAAATCATAAAGCAAACATGCTCAAAGGGTGTTCATACACATCACCCAAAGAATCCATGGAATCCCCCATTGCTCGTATTACTCTAGTCCAAAAATGAAACATACATTCAATCGAAGTCTTCCACCAATCCTTTGCAAGTGTTGCCTCCAATGCTTTAGTTGTCTGCATTGATGGACAAAAAGAAGCGTAAGCACAATAGGCTTAGTGAGGAAAGCTCAAAACCAAAACATCACCAATGCATTAAAACTGGTTTCCAAAACCTCATTGAAACCTCATTTCAATAAACACAAGCATCATTTAAAATCCATCATGCCATCCAAAAAAACATGCACTTTTCTTATTCAAAATTAGCATGAAAGCCTCATGCAACATGTGTTAACAAACCAACAGCAAATCCCATTTGCTAAACTCAATTTAAGCCTTCTCAAGCATTTCCACACATGCTAAGCTTAAAGAGTAAAAACATGCATGTTCGATATTATGCAACATAACACATTTCAAATTACATCATTTCTCATATTGGCTCACAAGTGATTAGCAACAAGACCATTTCTCAAAAACCACATCGGATGCACGAATTACCAAGTTTTGTCCCAAACACTTCATACACTCTACCGGTATGTCAAGGCTCATACACGGGAGCTACCCTCCACCATTGTGAAACCTGTTGTGGAGTATTTGGTACAATCACAACCCCTCAACACCACTCATCGGTAGATGTATAGCCCACTAACGAGAGACGAGACACTATACAAGGTTCACACACGGGAGCAATCCTCCACTGTTGTGACACCTTAAACATTCCTCGATCGTTAGGTTACTTGGATGGGGTATTCGGTAAATTCACAACCCCTCAACATCCAAGGCGACTTGTTTATAGTGCACTCAATCCTATAGCCAGCTAACTATATCCAATAACATTTTAAAAGTATTTTCATATCATCATTTGCCAATATGAACCACATTTCATCATATATTTCACTGTTTTCAAGCATTAATTACCAACATCATTCTCAAGCATCAAATCATGCTTAAAATTACAAGTATAAATGTATACTTACAAGGATCACTTACCATGTGCATCCTTCATCATTATATCATCAAAAACAACAATTCATTTACCTCAAAACATGCTTTAACAGTGACAATATGCATTTTAAAACAAGTGCATCAACAAACTCATAATAGCACAATCCGAGGGAGAAAATCATTTTACTTACTTCCAAACTCGGTAAAGTCTTTCAAGCTTAGACTGAGTTCCCAAAACCACCTTTTAAGCATTTCAAAGCTGGAAATCTCATTTCCAATCACCGACACGCGAAACCTCAATCGCCGACGCGGAAATCAAGCGTCCGAAGTCCCTGGAACTTCGCCAAATGCTTCCAAAGAATCCTATCCTATTTAAACCAGACAAGAATAGGGGATTAATGCATGTCGATGCATTAAAACCACCAACAATCAGTAAAAACCCGCAACTCTGCCCAAAGGCACTCAAAAGCCTATCTGAAACAACCGAAATCACCTTCGATTGCTCTCTAAACTCAGCCCGGCCATTAATTAACACTTCCATCACATTTTAATCATAAATCAACATCCAAAAACACCATAATTACATCAAATTTGGTGGTATTAGAGCTAGGTTTCAAAAGAATGGGATGATGGTAAGTTAATGGTAAGTCGATGTGATGTGATTATTTGTGCTTAGTGAAGTTTGCTTTGCACGGTTAAAGTTATAAGCATGTTAATGTTGATCAAATGATAGTGATGCTATGTATAATGATTGTGATGTAAGTATGAGCTGTTATATATGATGATGTTGTGGGCTGAATTGTATTTGTTGTAATGCTCGATGATTTTGAGATATGTACGTTGAATGCTTTATGCTATGTTGGGGGAAACTGAGATGCCCATTGCCTTATAACTATAGTGAAGTGTTTTAAATTGAATTCGAAGTATTGGATCCTTGCTAGAAGCTGCCCTAATTTCTTGTTTTGTTCTATATTCATGCCTTAATTATAATAGCACAATGGGACCAAGGATAGAGCTGCATTCATGATCAGTTGCTCCTGTTGGTGAGCAAAGGAATCAGGAGAACGAGGTTCTGCCTGGTGCAGATTTACCTCATCCACCGCCTCCACCTGGGGTGAGGAGAAACTACAATACGGACAGGCTAGTCTGGTGTTGGGGGGTTTGACGCCTTTGGTACAGGAGATGACTAGATCATTCCAGGCTATTGTTGCTGGAGTGCAAGCAGCTGTGGCTGGGCAATTAGGTTTTCCGTTGGAATGCTTACGAAGTTTGGGAGGCGTTGAGTATCGTGGATTACCTCATGAAGCATATGAGGCTTGGATGGCTAGTACGATTCAGATTTTGGATCAGATGAGGTGTAACGATGCACACAAGTTGGGATGTGTTGTCTCTTTATTGAATGGATTAATATGACGCGGATATGGAGCCCAATGAGGTGGATTAGGAGTTCTTCCAAGCTTCCTTTAAGAAGAATTATCTAGGAGTTAGATACTTGGAAGACAAGAAGCGTGAATTCATGTCCTTGGTGCAAGGAAACATGACAATGGCTGAGTACGAGGTCTAGTTTGTATGTTTGAGCTAGTATGCTCCAGAATTGGTGTCGAGTGATATGCATCTAGGTGATCGCTTCTGTTATGACTTGGTGCAAGAAGTGAAGACTTTCATACTAGCATCTGATTATACTGATTTTGATGTGTTGGTGACTTGAGCCAAAGATATTGAGCAGAGTTTGGGTTTGACCTCTCGCGGGGGTGGTTCTAGCTCGAGAAAGAGAGTTGTGGATTCGGGTCCTAGTGGTGGACAATATAAGAGGAACCGTGATCGTAGATATCGACCTGATGCTAGGCGAGGTACGTTTGGGTGAGGTGCGCCATCTCAAGGTAATAGAGTGAGATCTAAACAAAATACTTGTTGGATATGTGGATCGTGAGAGCATTTGAGGCGAGATTGTCCTCGTGTGGCTCAAGAAGCATAGGCTCATATGGTTGGGGCGGCTAATTCTTGTTGGAACTATGGATCAGCTAATCATATGAGACGTGAGTGTCCTTTGTTAGCTGGAGGTGGTCAGGATCGGGCACATGTTGTTGCACCACCGAGAGGTCGTGGGCGTGGTCATGGTAATTTCCAATGGAGGGAGGATGGACAGAGAGGTACAACTCATGTTGTTGTTGTTCAACCCAAGGGTGGTGGTCCTGCGAGAGTGTATGCATATCGTGAGGGATGTAACTATACAAACGTGATTGCGGGTACTTTCACCTAGCAATCCTTGTCATTGTTAGCTTTAATTGATTCTGGATCTACGCATTCATACATCTTGAGTGAGCATGCATGTTTGCTTGATATTCCTGTTGTGATTCTAGATGTAGGAATCCAAGTAACAAGCTCTTTTGGTGAAACTGTTGTTACGAGAAAATTGTATAGGAGAAGTCCTTTAACTGTTCAAGGCCATGTGTTTTCAGTTGATTTGATGAATTTGTCTTTCTATGGTTTTGATGCGATCCTTGGAATGGATTGGTTGTCTGAGCATAGGGTTGTGGTTGATTTTGATGTTAAGCGAGTTACCTTGAAACTTGTTGATGATTACGAAGTGGTAATCGTAGGTGAGAATGTGAAATTCTTGTCAAATGCAATTTCAGCTCTCGAAGCAAGTCGTATTATGGAGTTGGGTTGTAAAGTTTTCCTGACTTATATGATGAACCCTGGTACAAAGGAGGTGTGAGTACAAGACATACGAACGATATGTGAGTTTCTGGGTGACTTTCCGGAAGAGTTGCATGGTTTGCCACCGAACAGAGAAGTTGAGTTTGGCATTGAGTTGTATGAAAATACGACTCCAGTGTCTATTGCTCCTTATCGGATAGCACCTAAGGAGTTGAAGGAGTTGAAAACGCAACTTCATGAGTTGCTAGATCGAGGGTTCATAAGGCCAAGTGTTTCACCTTGGGGTGCACCGGTCTTGTCTGTAAAGAAGAAGGATGGCACGATGCGTATGTGTATAGATTATCGGCAACTGAACAAGTTGACGATTAAGAACAAGTACCCTTTGCCAAGGATTGATGATTTGTTTGACCAGTTTTCGAGGTTCTTCAGTGTTTTCAAAAATTGATTTGAGGTCTGGATATCATCAACTACAGGTCAAGGATGTAGATGTACCTAAGACAGCTTTTCGGACAAGGTGCGGGCATTATGAGTTCTTAGTGATGTTGTTTGGGTTGGCGAACGCACCGGCTGCATTCATGGACATGATGAATCATGTGTTCCATGAGTTCTTGGATTGGTTCATGGTAGTTACATCTTCTTCTAGCCACACAATCAAAGGGAAACGAATCAAATCATAGACAAAAGATTATTAAAGAACCTACTATGGATTTACTTCCTTTAAATAAACGAATAACTCCATAAATCTTTAAAAGCTTTGAATCTTCCAAAAACCCATAAAATGAAAACCTTACCTTTTTATCTCAAGAATGATCATTTTCTTGAAGCTTGGAAAGATTTATGGAACATAAAGATGAGGATTTACTACCTTTAAACAAACGGATAACTCCATATTTACTACCTTTAAACATACGAATAACCTTACTTATAAATTTTTTCAAGCTTTGAATATTACAAAAACCCATAAATGAAAACTTTACCCATAAATGGATTTACTGCCTTTAAGCAAACGAATAGCTCCATATTTACTGCCTTTAAAGATGAGGATTAAGAATCTATAAATCTTAAATCGGAATGAGAAGTATGGAACATAAAGCATGGATTTTAAGTTCTAGAAACCAAAGTTGAAGAAGGAGAAAATGGTGGTGCATAGGAGAACGACAATTAGGGGGAAATGGTGATATCACTTTGCCCCCTTTTCCCGTGAAGACAAGGTGAATAAATTGGTGGTGAGCCTTTTCATTTTAAAAAGGATAAAACCACAACATAAAGCCCTCAGTTTTTCTCCATAAAAATGGTCAGTTCACAATCCTATATAGTCCAAAACTCATCCAATAGGGCTCAAACTTAGCTCAATGGGTTCAATACTCAATCCAACACGAAGGTCCATAACCTGAGTCAATGTCCATCCGTTGACTCGAAAATTCGGATCGTTACAAATAACTTACAAACAATCTTTGATAGCAAATAAGCTTCATTAAAACGATCTTTGATAACAACATTTCGTCCTTAATTGCATAACTAACAATAATATACTCTCTAAAAAAATAAATTTTATCACTACATACATGATCTGTGACATTAAAAAGGATATCTTATGTAACAATGCATCGTTTTTCAGATTTGCCACTTTCACTTTATAGGACCTTATTTTCTCTTTTTTACCCTCCACCTTTGTCAGCAACATTTGGACTTCTTTAATTTTAACGTGTTTCTTTGATTCAATGTTTTCAATTCTGATTTTTCTATTCTTCGCCATTTCTATTTCAAGTTGCGTTCTCAAATCTTCAACTACATTTCCTTTCCATTTTCCTTGTCAAGCCGTTGGAAGAATTTACAATGATTCTAGGAAGACAAATTCAAATCAAACCCGTTATACATAAACATAATATAAACCAAATTTAATTGATATTAAATTTTTTCAGTAATATATTATAAGAACATGCTTATGATAAAAGAAGTTAAAAATCACATATCATTATAAGAAGAAAAAAAAGCATGTACCAAGACAATTCTCCTAGCATCTCTCTCTCTCTCTCTCTCTATATATATATATATATATATATATATATTGTTAGAAATAAAATAACGAAGAATAAATAACAAGAATAAAAGAACAAAGAGATGAGAGAAAGAGTGATATTCTTATTATTATCCAAACTAGAATTGTGTACAATGTCTTCATCTATTTATAGGCATAAGAAGTACATAATACGTTAAACTCTAATTAATAGAGATAATATTCCTAATAATAAATAAATAAAGCAAACTCCTTAGATAAAGTTCTCATCATGATAGACATTCACATAGATAAATATTCATAACACTCCCCCTTGGATGTCTATGAAGATAATGTGCCTCGTTAAAACCTTACTAAGATAAAAACACAATAGGGAAAAGTTCTTTAGTGGAGGAAAAAGAGTACACACATATTTGATACACATAACATGTTGCCTCATTAAAAACCTTACCGGGAAAACCCATTGGGACAAAACTTCGGTTAAGGGAAAAAGAGTGCAACGCGTATTTACTGCTCCTCATGAAAACATCATATAAGATCTTTGAATTTTCATAATTCAATCTTAAATACTATTTTTCTAAATATCGTTAGAGATGGAACTTTGGAGTAATATGTTCCATGATGTATCCACCCTTCGATTGAGATATACATCTTGCATTATCTCTACACAAGATAGCTTTCTATCGTATCTTGTGAAAGTAAATCACATATCTTCTGGATATGTTGGGTCAATGGTCTTAGCCAAACATTTTTGGATTGCCTCGTGCATAACAATTATTTCTACAAGATTTGAGGAGACATCGACGAATGTTTGAAGATCTAAAGGTAATGATCTTTGTATATCTATGGATATTTCTTGACCAACTAATATATGGTGCTTAAAGACCAATAAAAGATATAATTATCTTTATTCACATCCAATAATCTTACAATTATTGGGATACTCAATCGATATGCTTTATCCATATTCAATCTTCTTTAAGATTCTTTCAGCTTATGTCCATTCATAGACAAAAACGCATATTTAAATGCTCGATCTTTAGGTTGAGACAAAACCACATCTCAGGATTCTTTTTCTCAAACCTTTCATTAAATGCATTGCAAGCACTTCATGAATTTCCAATTTGAAGCTCTTCAGGAGTTATAATAATATAATGAATCTTGATCCAAACTCCTTTATAAATACATAAGGAAATCTGATCATTCTTATAGTATTTCCTCAATTAGTACTCACTAAGGCGATTATACCAAATACACCAAAATATTCAATGAGACATGTCTAAATAAATTTCTTCAAAAATTTTCAAATGCTTTCAGCATTTAAATCCATCAAGGATAAATAGGGATCCACAAAAATAATTAGACGTGTATAAAATATTTCATAACTATCAAGGTAATTGCATCCACCATGAAGTAATAAAAACTCTTCATAAATCATAATTCAAGCCGTACTTACGACTACTTATTTGTGCTTCACTTGCATTACACCTTTAGGTATTTGGACTGTCGGTCCAAATACTTATCTTTTAGAAGTCCAAAGAGTCTTTCTACATTGGCCAGTTCAATATTTATACTAATAGATAGATTTCTATACAATATCCTCATTTTCTTTCTTTACTTCTATATAAGTATTCTATGTAAAATTGTTTGCAAAATTGTTGTCGACAACTTTTCAATTTTCTGGTTCTATTCTCGTAGTAACATAACTCATCGAGATCTCTTCAAGATTTCAATCTTTATTTCAGGTACCTGAAACTCTTCAAGAGTTTTATAATTAGTTATGTCTTGGGTCTCTTCAGGAGCACCCACCTCCAATATATGGCTATCTCATACTACTTTCTATTTACGAGAATTTTGATCATTGGAATCAATTTCAACTATCATGCTTCAGGCATGATTTTCATCCATTCACTCTAACATGTAATTTAAACTTAGAGCATTTTCAGCTGGTATATGAGACTTGGTTACTCTCATTAGGTCAGTAAATATGTTTGGCAGTTGACATACAATAACTTGAATTATCTTATGAACTTTTAGTTCATATTCAAGGATCTAGATAATGATAATTCATTTTCCTTTTTTATCAATCCGATTATTCTCTCCCCCTGATGTTGAGAAAAAGCATCTCATAAATGATTCTCCAATTAATGTTTAAGAGTTTAAACATAAAAGGAGACTCGTACTCAATATATATTCTCAACCCTTTTTATTTACCCATTTTGTGCATTGTGGTGGAGCAATTCATATCGCACATTCAAAAATTATAAAATTGGAATGTATGGCTTCTGACCAAAAACCAACCACAACAGAGAGTTTATTATAACTCGTTGGCTTGATGCATATAAGTGTTGCTATAAGCGAACTACCATATATATAACTTTGTTCTCATATTTTAGCTATCAAAAAGGAGGCATCCAATTAAAATTTTGCTAAACTATTTTGTTCATAATCAATAAGTTTGTAATAGTTATTTTAACTGATATAGCCTAAAATATAAATCCACAAGCTTTTGCAAGATGAATAGTTTAATAGCATAATCTGAATTCTTTTAGAATCAATCTCACAAATTTCTGGTTGTAAGTGGATAAAAAAATGTAGATGCATATACTAAATTCATATAAAACTTTCCACATTTGTGGATATATGGTCCCATATTTCATTCAGATATGCAAGACATGCAGTCTCAACTTTAGTACAAGAACTTCAAGTTCTTTTGGTAAGTGTGATCTTAATCATTTTCTTTGAGAACAAGCAACACAAGAACTTCGTGTTCTTTCAATAAGTGGAATTTAGTTAATTCCTTTAAGAACAAGCACCACAAAAACTTTTGGTTCTTTTAATAAATGTGCATATAAATCTCAATAGTTTTCGCATCATTATTGATCATAATGGTCTAACCGATCATGCCAACTATATACAAGTGTGTATGTACATTTTGAATTTGGTAAACTTCTGGTTTACCATAACATGTGATTCAATCTCACTCGTACATGTCTAGTACGACCATCGAAATTGTTCCTTTAAATATGAATATATTTAGCTCTTTCAAAGCTTTTAATGAAAATTGTCTTTTGGTAGCAATATATAACTCTTCTAGAGCATTCAACTGACTTTTTGTTACCGAAACTTATATCCACATTGGCTTATTTCAAATGCCAATTGATAACATAAGTTATCTATAATTCCCAAATGAATATTTTGCGAATTCATATCACTCTCTTAAAATTTCCACTTCCAGTGGTGATGATATTATTACCATCAACGGTAATTATTACAATATTCGTAATTCTGCACTTTTCATAATGTGCTTTCTCTCAAGAACTTATTGCTCTTCTGGAGCATCAATATTTTCAGTACTTTGAAATATTGTAATCACATTATCCCTTGCATTAAATGGAAAATATATCTTATGCTTTTGCTAAGCACAAATCGTCACCATAGATTGTATTTTATATATAATCATGTGAAACAAAATAAATATCATAATATAAGATTATAAATATAAAACGTAAATAAGTAATGTCTGTAAAGTAAATAAACATTAAGCAAAATAAATAAAAATATAAATAATTCTCTTCAAATTTATGAGAATAATTAGAAGATGATTTATTCTATTCGAGTGTTATAAGAAAATCAACAACGTCCAGATGAGTTGGACTAACAATGTCCAAATAAAATTGGACTAATATCATCTTCGTCATTTTTCGCAAACAAAATTTGCTTCTATTTTCATCCATTTATCATTAAATGATTGTTAATTTTCAACGTACGACAAGTAAGAGACCGATGGTTTATAATATCGTATTAATAATAAAAGGATTTTACTTCATTAGTGTTGAGTGGATCAATAGATTGATCAAGGCCAAGAGGGGGGTGAATTGGGCTTTTAAATTTTTTTTGAAGAAAAATGATAGCTAAAATTGAAGAACAAAGGATTTTATAGTGGTTCAAGTTCCAAATGAACTCTACATCCATTACCTTAGCTACCACAAAGGATTTGCAACAATTCACTAATTTGTTCTTCCCCTTTTCAAGGCTTAGAAGGTAACCTTTACACAACCGGTCAAGTTTTATACCCAAAATTTGACCAAACCCTCACAAGTGAACAAAGAAGAAATTAGGCAAGAAAGATATCTCTCAAATACAATATTGCCCCTTTAAGTACAAACACTCAACCCAAATTTGAAGATAGGATAGGAATTGAATACAACACAATTTGGGGTTTACAAGAAATTGGAAAATAAGCATAATGAGCTTGGATTTTTGCTTGGATGTTTATCTTTGATGCAATAGTTGTTGATGATCTTCAATAAGCTTCAATTTATACATTCTCTATCAATTCTAGCCGTTTGGGTGGTTAGGGTATTGATTATAGCCGTTGGGACCCTCTCTTTCCACCATAAATGCAAATCTGCAGCTATTTGTATTGGTACACGAAGACCCGTATCGATACCTGTCTCAAAACAGAAAGAGTTGTTGCACATAATAAAGAGGGCGTATCGGTATGCGTGTAAGCATATCGATACGGGACAGGGACCGTTTCAATATGGATAAGACCGTATCGATACCTTTTTCTCAACTTAGCTCGCTGGAAGTTTCTGTTTCGATACGGGGTACACCATATCGATACGAGACAACTACCACTTTAAATGTAAGTTACCTACTCGGCTGACATCAACGGTCATAAGATTTAAATGCCTTCGAATTTAAAAATTCAATAAATCTGTATCGATACGGGTGGAACCGTATCGGTACGTCATTCAAACTCCTTCAATTTTTACAAAGGGGCGTATCGTTATAGATTCAATTTGTTTCGATACGCTATTTCGATATGGTAAGGGGCGTATCGAAACGCGTCTTTCCAGTAGCCAACTTTGTAAAAAATGGTATTGATACGGCTTCAAGCGTATCGATACGCCTGGACGTTTTTCAACACTTTGGCTTTGGAACACTTCGAAAATATTTAGAGTTTGAGTTTTCCAAATCAGATTAAGGTGTTGGTGATTTATAATTCATTTGAGGGACTTAGAAATATATTTCAAGTTTTCTTTTTGGTCCTTAACATACTTAGTTATATCAAAATCAAACATAGGTTTTACAATCTCCCCTTTTTTTATATAACAAAACCAAAACTTGAAATTTTTTGACACTTTGAAAAACTTTGCAAAATAACTCCCCTTAATATTAGCTTGGTAACATTTAAGTTTGAAAATCAAAATATTTTAAGTGTGAGCTTGTTCCCTCTCCCCCCTTTTTATTAGATCAAAAATAATTGAGACATAATATAAAGTGCATAAAGGCAAAAGGTATAAATAAGCAACATAATATCATTAAGCTCAAATGAAAGATAACATCAACTTAAAATCCAAAAAAAAAACAGAAAATCAAAGCATAGGTTTTAGAATAATGCAAACTTAATCCTAAAAGCATAAATCAAAGGTGCATAAATAAATATCCTACATAATATGAATGATATGCAAAGATAGGCTACTATGCATCTCCATTGCCATCTTCATTATCCTCCTCAATTGCATCATCATTCCTCCTAGTTTAATGCCACTCATCATGGAAATCGGTAAGAGATATGTTCATAGAGTTGTGACCGCCTTCAAGGGAAGTGAGTCGAGTCTCCACATTCTTCATTCGATCTTCAAGGCTTGTAAACCTTGTATTAATAGCGGTAAACCTCGAATTCATCACTTGATCTATGGAGGCCATTCCCGTGCGCAAACCCGTGAATTGCCCATTGAGATAAGTCATGAAGGATTCCATAGAAGGTGGAGGAGTAGCTTGAGGAACTTGATCGACTTAAGGATTAGCAAATTGTTCCGCAGCCTCACTAGAGAGCTCGGATAGATGAAGCCAACTACCATTGAAGTAATGAAACTTACCCCTTGCAAGAGATCTTTCATCGATAGGATCGGTGAGGGGAGTTGGGTAGTAATGTGAGCAATCTATCTCCTTTTGTTGGAAGAAATAACTCAAGGTCGTACCATAGGTGAAGGAAATGACGAGTGTAGTGTGGTGATGTTGCACGGGATAAACAATCTCCACAAATATAATTCGAGCAAGGTTTGGACATTTTCTCTCATGGAAGCATAGAATCCAAAAATCATCAACTTGGCGGATAGTGGAATACTTCCCTCCCGAGGGCCTAAACCACCAAGAAACCATCAAATGTAGGATCTGATCCTGAGCATTAAGGGCGGTGACGGAACCACTTAGGACATGGCCAAGGGCATTCTCATCATCATAGCCTTCATCCTCCAACTTAAACACATCACAAATGGATTGAACATCTATAGTGACCTTTTTACCCATAAGATGAGAATTAACGGTCGTAACAACACCATCTTAATTGGCACAACACTTGGCATTAGCATAAAAGATCAAAACTAAGATGCGAAAGAAAAACCCGGGAATTTGGAGAAAATCCATAAACTTCTATTCCTAGAGCAAAGGTAAGTACTCAAATTTGAAACGCTCCGAGTTAAGAAAAGGAATAGAGATTACCCTCTCCGGACAGATCTTATAGTTTTGAAATTGGCGAAAATAGTTGAGATCTCCGGTGAACTTAAAAGATCGTTGGTAGATAAGAGTGAGGTTTGGGCGAGTACCACCTCCGACATTAGAACCTTCACCAGCTTCACTAGTACGTGCTCTCTTTTTAGGTTCCATGAACTAGAGAAAAAATTAAAAATAGTGTATGCATTAATTTTCTTCATTCAACTCATTGAAAACCAATAATCAAGGTTTTTGAAAAAAAATTATAAATCAAATAAAAATAAAGTGTTTGAAAAGAGATTTGATTTTGAGAAGGCAAAACAAAAAAAAAAGAAAATTTGAAACGAAAATCAAAAGAAAAAATAAAAGGAAAAGGAAAGAGCTTTACCTTGATATTGATAGAGAGGAATGGGAGAAGAACTTAGCACCAAATTGATGAAAAGCTTGAAGAGCTTTGCTTGATTTTGAAAACCCTCAAGAGATTTTGAGTTGTGGTGTGAAAGTATGAGGGATTGAGAGGTTATTTATAGAGTGAAAACGGCTAGGGTTTTAGGGTTTTGAAAAAATTCAATTTTGGTAAAAGTTGAACTCTTTAAATGCCAATTTAAAGCTGTCTGCGCAATCGCGTATCGATACGCCTGCGGGTGTATCGATACGAGGATAAAATCGTAATTCCCGTTGAAATGCCCGTTGAAGGTTCGTTTCGAAATGGATGCAATCCGTATCGAAACGATTGTTGCTTGTATCGAAACAAGTTTAACTGTATCGATACTCTTTTTAGGCAAAATGTAATCTGGGAAGCTAAAACAGTACTCATATCGATACGCTTAAGGCCGTATCGATATCATATGCCCAGAAATGCATTTTAGGCTTTAAGAACAACCAAAGGCTCGATTTTAACACCTCCTAAATGAATGCAAATGATGAATGAGCAGTTCTAAGCATATTCTAACAGAAGCATACTCCCCCTAGCTATAAGCATGGATATTTTCAAGAGCAACAACACATAAACATGCAATTTCACAAGATCAAGCAATTTTAACTTCAAAAAGGGTCCTAAAGGGTCAAGGAAGGCTAGTTAGACCTAACTCTCTCCTAAGGGACCAAAAACGCTCTTTATCAAAAGGCTTTGTGAAGATGTTTGCTAGTTGGTTTAAGGTGTCAACGTACTCTATAACAACATCTTCCTTAAGGACGTGACCTCTAATGAAATGATGCCTTATCTCTATATGTTTGGTTCTAGAGTGTTGGATGGGATTTTTAGTTAAGCATATGGCACTAGTGTTATCACACATAAGGGGTATGGTTTCAACTTTAATACCATAATCTAAGAGTTGTTGCTTCATCCAAAGGACTTGAGCACAACAACTCCCTAAGGATCTGTACTCGGCTTCGGTGGTAGAAAGAGCTACACTATTTTGTTTCTTAGAGAACCAAGATATGAGCATACTACCTAAGAATTGAAATGTTCCCGAAGTACTCTTCCTATCGATTTTACACCCCCCATAATCTGCATCCGAATAAGCATGAAGGTTGAAGGTTGAGTCTCTAGGGTACCAAAGGCCTAAACAAGGAGTATCTCTAAGGTACCTAAAGATTCTCTTAACGGCTATAAGGTGAGACTCTCTTGGACTAGCTTGAAACCTAGCACACAAGCAAACACTAAACAAAATATCTGGTCTACTTGCGGTAAGGTAAAGCAAAGATCCAATCATAAAGCGATAAAGCTTAGAGTCAACACACTTACCTCCTTCATCTTTGTCAAGCTTTGTAGATGAGCTCATTGGTGTGGCTTGAGGCTTTGCATTCTCCAAGCCAAACTTCTTGAGCATATCCTTGATGTACTTTGCTTGATTGATGAAAGTGCCATCCTTCCTTTGCTTGATTTGGATTCCCAAAAAGAATGAGAGCTCCCTCATCATGCTCATCTCGAATTCACCTTGCATTAACTTAGCAAACTCTTTGCAATGACACTCATTAGTGGATCCAAAAATAATATCATCAACATATATTTGTACTACTAAGATGTCATTTTTATACCTTTTTTATGAAAAGTGTAGTGTCCACCTTACCTTTTTCAAAACCTTTTTCAATCAAAAAGTTTGAAAGTCTTTCATACCAAGCTCTAGGAGCTTGTTTTAAACCATAAAGTGCTTTAGTAAGTTTGAAAACATGATTTGGAAATTTTGAGTCTTCAAAACCCGGTGGTTGTTCCACATACACTTCCTCATTTATAAAATCGTCTAAAAATGTCTTTTAACATCCATTTGAAAAAAATTGAAGTCATGATAACATGCATATGAAAGCAACATCCTAATAGCCTCCATTCTAGCTACGGGTGCATAGGTTTCATCAAAATTTATTCCCTCTTCTTGAGTGTAACCTTGTGCTACTAATCTAGCTTTATTTCTCACAATGTTACCACTCTCATCTAGTTTATTCCTAAAGACCCATTTAGTTCCTATAGTAGATTGATTACTAGGCCTATCAACTAATGTCCAAACATTACTTCTCTCAAATTGATTTAATTCCTCTTGCATGGCCAAAATCCAAAAATCATCTTTTAATGCTTCTTTGATATTTTTAGGCTCTATGCATGAGATAAATGCAACATGGTTCATAAGTTTAAGAGAAGATCTAGTAGTTACCCCCTTGGATGGATCACCTAAGATTTCACCACCTTTGACATAGTTGAACTCCCTTGGGTAGCTCACTTCCTTTTCCTCAAGAGCCAAGTCCTTCAAGGCTTCAAGAGGTGGATCTTGTGTATCCTCTTCTTTTGTTGGAATCTCATCCTCCTTTGAAGTTTGTCCTCCATCAAAGACATCAATGATTCCTACATCATCATCATCACAAGAATCCTTCCTCGGAAGGATGTTATCATCGAATACAACATGAATAGACTCTTCTATTACTAAAGTTCTCTTGTTAAATACTCGATAAGCTTTAGAGTTTAAGAAATATACTAAGAAAATATCTTCATCACTTTTTGCATCAAATTTACCTAAGTTATCTTTTCCATTATCTAAAACAAAACACTTGCAACCAAATGGATGAAAATATCTATTGTTAGGCTTTTTAGATTTTAAAATCTCATATGGTGTTTTCTTTAAAAGTGGCCTAATCATTACTCGGTTTACAATGTAGCAAGCGGTGTTTGTGGCTTCCGCTCAAAAATATTTAAGTAAATTGTTTTCACAAAGCATGGTTCTAGCCATTTCTTGTAAAGTTCTATTTTTCCTCTCAACTACCCCATTTTGTTGAGGAGTTCGAGGAGCCGAAAAATTGTGGCTAATACCGTTTTCATTAAAAAACTCTTCAAAACCAAGATTTTGAAATTTGGTTCCATGATCGCTCCTAATATGAGAAATTTTAAGTTCAAGATCATTTTGAGTTAATTTTGAAAATGTGATGAATCTTTCTAAAGCATCATCTTTAGTACTTAAAAATAGAACCCAAGTAAATCTAGAATAGTCATCAACAAGTACAAATACATAAGATTTACCACACAAGCTCATAGTCCTAATAGGCCCAAATAAATCCATGTGAATAAGTTGTAAACATCTACTTGTAGAAACATCATTAATGGATTTAAAGGATGACTTATGTTGTTTACACTTAGAGCATGCATCACAAATTTTGTCATTTGAGAACTTGATTTTGGGTAAACCTCTAACTAGATCTAGGGAAACTAATTTTTATAAAACACTAATGCTAGCATGTCCTAGTTTCCTATGCCATAGCCATGCATCATTTTCATTTTGAGCTACTAATCATGCATGAGATGTGTGTATGTCATCTAAATGCACCGTGTAAATATTACCTATGCAATGACCTTTGAGCATAATATTATTTGATTTAATGTCAACAATTTTGCACCCATTCTTATCAAATAAGACATTAAACCATTTATCACATAATTGGCTTATGCTCAACAAATTATGTTTAAGACCATCGACATATAAAACATTTTCAATAAGAATAGTAGAGTGATTACCTATGGAGCTAATACCTTTAATGTGGCCTTTGGAGTTGTCACCAAATGTCACTACTCCTCCACTTTTTGGCTTTAAGTCCATGAATCTACTCTTGTCTCCGGTCATATGCCTCGAGCATCCACTATTAAGGTACCAAGAATTTTGACTTTGTGCTTTGGCCTTGTAGCAATGCTCCCCCTACAAACAAAGATATTGAACTTTTGTTTTTGGTACCCAAATCATTTTGGGTCCACGAGTGTTAGTTCCCAAAATCTTGGTTCCCTTAGGAATCCAAGGTGACATAGCAACAATATTATTGGATTTGACAAGTTCCTTAGAAACACATACACTTCTAATCTTTTTAGTTCTATTATGTCTAGGGAAGCCACTTTGTTTGTAGTTATTAGTCATTCTCCTAGGTTGGTTTGTTTTAGATGATTCACCTTTTTCATGCTTCACATTACCAACATTTTTGAAAGACTCTTTGAGCTTGTTAAGCTCATGTAACACCTTTTGGTGTTCACTATTGCATTGAGAAAGAAGATTATTTAGGTCTACATTTTCATCTTGGAAGAATTTAAGTTCATCTTTTAAACCTAAAATATTTTTCTCAAATTTTAAGTTAGCTTGAGAAAGTGAGTCATTTTTATCATTTAATTCCGAAATAATCTTCTTATTTCTAATGACCGACTCATTGTACTTCTCAACTAACTCATCATAAATCTCTTGCAACTCATCATATGCATCATGTAATTCATCAAACGTAAAGTCAAAAGACGATGAGTTAGAGGTTACCATGGTGGAATCCTTCTCAAGTGCCATGAGGCAAAGGTTGTCCACTTCGTGTTTGTCATCCTCGGATGACTCCTCGTCAC
Source organism: Hibiscus tridactylites (assembly GCA_958450335.1). Classification (NCBI taxonomy): domain Eukaryota; kingdom Viridiplantae; phylum Streptophyta; class Magnoliopsida; order Malvales; family Malvaceae; genus Hibiscus; species Hibiscus tridactylites. The sequence continues at coordinate 24,509,098 of OY288287.1, forward strand.
TCCAAGTAGCAGGCTTGGCTTTGAGCTTCTTCTTCTTCTCAAAGCCCTTCTTCTAGAGTTGAGGGCACTCCAAACGAATGTGACCGGGCTTTTTGCACTCGTAGCAAATGATTCGATCCCTCTTTTCTTCTTTGTTTTTTCCCTTGAAGTCCATTTTTCTTTGAATCTTCCTTCCTCGGTTGGACCTCATGAATCGTGAGAACCTTTTGGCTATCATAGCCAATTCTTCTAGGTCATCCTCCTCACTAGAAGTGCTCTCCTCATGTAATAAAGTTTTGATAACCACTCCTATCTTATTTTTCTTTTCTACTTCTAGCTTCTCTACTCTTTTCTCTTCCTTTTTCTTTTCATCTTCCCTTTCTTGCTTCATTATCTCATGAGTAAGGAGAGAACCCACTAGCTCATCAAGTTTGAGTGTCTTCAAGTTTTTGGCCTCAATGATGGCGGTTCTCTTCCCATCCTAAGATTCGGGAAGTGAGTAGAGTAGCTTCCGGACAAATTTGTCTTCCGAGATTGTCTCTCCAAAACCCTTAAGGTCGTTGACGATTATTGAGAAGCGATCGAACATCTTGGACACGGTTTCGTCGGGCTCCATTTTGAAATTCTCATAACTAAGATTGAGAATTCCAATCTTGGTCTCCTTCACATCACTAGTTCCTTCATAGGTGGTCTCTAGTGTGTCTCATACTTCCTTGGCACTTTCAATGGAGGAGACTTTGGAGTAGATGTCGGGACCGAAAGAGCAAAATAGCATGTGAAGAGCTTTATCGTTGATTTGAATCTTCTTTCTCTCTTCTTCACTCATCTCAATCTTCTTCTTTAGAACAAATCTTCCTTCATCGTCTTTCTTCAATGGAATATAGGAACCATCTTCAATGACATCACATACTAGATAATCGTTGGATTTGATGAAGAGGCGCATTCGGTTCTTCCAAAATGGATAGTTATCACCGTTGAAGAATGGCGGTTTTGTGGTTGATTGAGACTTGTACATGCTTGACCCCGGAGGTAGATGTCATGGCTTGAGTTTTGGATGATCACACTCTTCCTAGGAACTCATCTTGTGGTTGTTAATCCTTCAAAGAGGTAGGCTCTTATACCAATTGTTGAGTGTATCAATGGATTGATCAAGGCCAAAAGGGGGTGAATTGGGCTTTTAAAAATTTGTTGAAGAAAAATGATAGCTAAAATTGAAGAACAAAGGATTTTAGAGTGGTTCAAGTTCCAAATGACCTCTACATCCACTACCTTAGCTACCACTAAAAATTTGCAACAATTGACTAATTTGTTCTTCCCCTTTTTAAGGCTTAGGAGGTAACTTTTACACAACCGGTCAAATTTTCTACCCAAAATTTGACCAAACCCTCACAAGTGAACAAAGAAGAAATTAGGCAAGAAAGATATCTCTCAAATACAATATTGCCCCTTTAAGTACAAACACTCAACCCAAATTTGAAGATAGGATAGGAATTGAATACAACACAATTTGGGGTTTACAAGAAATTGGAAAATAAGCACAATGAGCTTGGATTTTTGCTTGGATGTTTATCTTTGATGCAATAGTTGTTGATGGTCTTCAATAAGCTTCAATTTATACCTTCTCTATCAATTCTAGTCGTTTGGGTGGTTAGGGTATTGATTATAGCCGTTGGGACCCTCTCTTTCCACTATAAATGCACTTCTGCAGCTATCCGTATCGGTACACGAAGACATGTATCGATACATGTCTCAAAACAGAAAGAGACATTGCACATAATAAAGAGGGCGTATCGATACGCGTGTAAGCGCATCGGTACGGGACAAGGACCGTTTCGATACGGATAAGATCGTATCGATACCTTTTTCTCAACTTAGCTCACTGTAAGTTTCCGTTTTGATACGGGGTACACCGTATCGATACGGGGTACACCGTATCGATACGGGACAACTACCACTTTAAATGTTAGTTACCTACTCGGCTGACACCAATGGTCAAAAGATTTAAATGCCTTCGAATTTAAAAATTCATTAAATTTGTATCGATACGGGTGGAACCGTATCGGTACGCCATTCAAACTCCTTCAGTTTTTACAGAAGGGCGTATCGATACAGATTCAATCTATTTTGATACGCTATTTCGATACGGTAAGGGGCGTATCGAAACGCGTCTTTCCAGTAGCCAACTTTGTAAAAATGGTATCGATACGGCTGGACGTTTTTCAACACATTGGCTTTGGAACACTTAGAAAATATTTGGAGTTTGAGTTTTTCAAATCAGATTAAGGTGTTGGCGATTTATAATTCATTTGAGGGACTTAGAAATATATTTCAAGTTTTCAATTTGATCCTTAACATACTTAGTTATATCAAAATCAAACATAGGTTTTACAATTAGAATGATCTTTATCACTTTTGTCATCCTTATAACCTCACTACCGGTGGGTAGAAGTATTCTTAAAATGAACATATTTTCCATGTATATATTCATGGTTTCAATCACTACCACAACTTCTAATGTGGCTTTTATTCTTTCCATAATATAATCTCACATTCACTTCAGGGAATGGAGTAGAGCAATAGGCCTTTGAAACCGTTTTCACGATATTGTGTCTAAGGATAACATTATCTGTCGTGAAAAGTTGAGTATGTTTTTATTAACATATCCTTATCACAGAGAACAAAGATTTAATCCTCGTACGCAGCATTGTTAAACCAGTTCACAAGGTCATTTAGAAACCTCCTTTGAGACCAGTAGCCTCGCAGAACGGGATGTCCAGCCAATATACTTGGATTATATCGAAGTTATGTCTCTAATTGAATAATGATTTACCATGTTTGCATTCACTTTAGGGAATGAAACAGATCCAGTAATTGCATGAAATAAACATCATACTTGCATTCACTTCAGGGAATGAAACAGATCCAATAATTGCATGAAATAAACATCATGCTTGCATTCACTTCAGGGAATGCCTCCCATAAAACTTTTAGGATCAAGATGGATTTTCATAACTTGAACTTGGGAGAAATAGTCGAGTTTTTTGACACATAAAAATTATTGCTTTTGAGCAAAATCACCATAATTTATCATACTTTGAAATCATAATTTAAAGAATAAAAATAAAATCAGAATTTACCAATATTGATTTTCCTCTCGAGGACAATGGAGACGTAGCAATGACCAAGACAGCTTCTCATAATGTCATGTCTCTTTTCAAGCCATTTAAATACATGTAAAACTCAAAACACGGTTAAAAATATAAACTCTCATTAATAGAATAACGTAAATAAATATTGATCTCAATATAAACATATTGAAGAAACGTACCTCTTTAGATTTTATCTTGATTTAAGCCATGTTTTTTAAACCATTAAAGCATATCATGTAATACTTAAAACATGATTAAGAACACAATATTTTATCAAATAAATATTAAATATTAAATATCAAATAATAGCATAAACTCTCGATCATGTATTATTAAGCATACTAACAAGTAAACAAATTTTTTAAAGCTTTCCTTGAAAAATACTAAAAACTGTGCGCAAGGGGATGTTAATTGTTTCAATAAACAAACGTGAAAATTTGGCTACATAATATTTTTTATTAGATTAATTTATATATTTGAGTGACAACACAAATATGAACTTGTTGTCGTGACTAATCAACCAATAAAACGATATATAGATGAACAGAACTTACCGGATGTAGCCACAAAATCAAATTGAAATCCTTTTCGAAAACCACCAACAAAAATCATGATAATCGAGTGAGATCGTATAGATAACGTGTTAAAAATAAAATAACGAAAAATAAATAACAAGAATAAAAAAACAAAGATACGAGAGAAAGAGAGAAATTCTTATTATTATATAGAAAAGAACATGCTTATAATTCTTATGATAAAAGAAGTTAAAAATCACATATCATCATTATATATATTTGATACAACAATAAAATAAAGTCAAATCAAGATCATAAGTATAACATAAAGTAAAACCTCTATAAATTAATACTCTTTAAATTAATAAACTCTATAAAATAATAAATTTTCTAGTCCCGACTTGGACCAATGTAAAAAATCATCAAATTCGATAAGATAATAATATAATAATTTTTTGGAGATCTCCTTTATAAATATAAAGGTCCCATGAAAACTATAAATTAAAAATTCACAAATATTACAATTACTACTTTGGTAACTTGCTAAAATATGAATCTATTGTAATTTGTTTCTTTTTAAAATTCAAATCTAATTCAATTTCATCTCTAACTTTTTTAATTGCACCCACAAGTTTCGGCCTTGAGGTCTACAACTGCAATAAAAGTTGTGAAGAGTTGTTGCTGCATTCAATGTTTTCTTTCGCGTGACTAGTTCAAGTGGTGTTGAATCATCCTCAACTTCATTATTAGTAGAACTTTCAACAATATTAGCCACAATTTCCTCTAAACTTGAACTTGTAAACATTCGTCATTTTCGTCTGGATAATCCAACTAAGTTATTGATGTCCATTTTATTGCGATAGCCAATATCGTTGATCATATTCTCAAGTTAATTTGTTGAATTGAGAAATTTTCTTTTAATTAATAAATTATTAATTTATAGAGGTTTTACTGTATATATATAAAATATCATACTTATAATTCTTATGATAAAAGAAGTTAAAAATCACATATCATCATTATATATATTCGATACAACAATAAAAAAAAAGTCAAATCAAGATCATAAGTTGTTCACATGTAAAAGAATATATTACTATCATTTAAACTTAATGTAAATTTATATCAGTAAACTAATTTATGATAAATTAGTGAAAAATAACCAACAATTTGAGACTTTTAATTATTACTAGATTACCCACAAGTGAAAAAACGCAAATTACTCTTTTGATTTGTGAACACCCATAAAATCTTTTTTCTTTTACTCCAAGGCCTAAGTAAATAACAAATGGAAGCTCTCAGTCCGCAATAACAATGCACGACCATTGAACTATTATGTGATTTTAACCTTTCACTCCACATTTTTTACACAAAATAGACGATTTTAGGGGTTCTTATTTGGTTAAGAGATGAATGAAAAACCCTAAATTAATTATCAGTGAGAAGAGTGATGAAGAGCTTGCTGGAGGAGATAAATAAATAGAAAAGAAAGAGTTAGGGATTTCACGAGTCATTTTCTAAGAATGATCGGTAAAAAGGTGATATTAATAAATTAAAATTTTTAATTTTTTAATTTCCTGTATTTAAAAAAAACTAAAAAGAAAAAGTTTGGCATGGGTCAGTTCTCATTGGATACAACATTTTTTAACAGAAGTTAGAATAAGATTTTAAAATGACTACGAGAATAAAACATTAATCACTTAAAAAGACATAATATAATTTAAGCACTTAAAAAGAAAAATAAAATAATTTATACGCTTATTTTGTATTAAAGCTTCATTCAGCGTAGCTTTTAAACCCTTGATTGCGGTGAGAACAATAGTTTGAGGGGCACTTCTAGGGAACAACCTTTAAATACAGGCTAAAAAACGGCAGACTTGTTTACCGGGTAAAATGCGGTACACAAATTGATACATGAAACGGTATATAAATTGATACAATTTTGTAATAGAAGAATGTATATACATTTTTATTACACAGTTGCACGAACGTTCAAAATGGCTCATGTACGTGTAAGAAAAGTGTACATACACAAATTTTTACCAAAAAACATACTTTGGTACAATATTTGCAAGGAACTGTGTACATACATATATTAGTAGCAAATGTACAAAAAATGGTACAAATTTGTAAGAGAAAAAGGTATGAACCTTTTCTATTACACAGTTTCACGAAGGTTCAAAATGGACTTGTACTTGTAAGGAAATGTGTACATACACAAATTCTTACCCGAAAAGCTTACTTTGTTACAAGTTTTGTTAAGATTTGTGTATATACACATATTAGTATGAAATGTATACAAATTGGAACAAATTTGTAAGAGAAAACGGTATATACCTTATTTATTACATTGTTTGACGAAGGTTGAAAATGGCTCGTGTACTTGTAGGAAATGTGTACATACACAAATTCTTACCCGAAAAGCATACTTTGGTACAAGTTTTGTAAGGATTTGTGTATATACACGTATTAGTACCCAATGTACACAAATTGGTACAAATTTGTAAGAGAAAACTGTATATACCTTTTTTTATTACATTGTTTCATAAAGGTTCAAAATGGCTCATGTCGTTATACAAAATGTGTACATACACAAATTATTACCCGAAAATCATACTTTGGTACAAGTTTTATAAAGATTTGTGTATATACACGTATTAGTACCAAATGTACACAAACTGGTACAAATTTGTAAGAGAAAAAGTTATATACCTTATTTATTACACAGTTTCACGAAGGTTCAAAATGGCTCATTTACTTGTAAGGAAATGTGTATATACACAAATTTGCACCCGTAAAGCCTACTTTGGTACAAGTTTTGTAAAGATTTGAGTATATACGCATATTAATAGCAAATGTACACAATTTGGTAAAAATATGAATGAGAAAACGGTATATACCATTTTTATTACACGTTTCACGAAGGTTAAAAATGGCTCTTGTACTTCTAAGGAAATGTGTACATACACAATATCTTACCGAAAAGCATACTTTGGTACAAGTTTTATTAGGATGAGTGTATATACGATTATTAGTAGCAAATATAAACAAAATGGTACAACTTTTTAAGAGAAAATGGTATATAGCTTTTTTATTACACAATTTTTCCATGGTTCCTCGAAATGGCTAATGTGTTTGTAAGGAAATGTGTACATACACAAATTCTTACCAAAAAACGTACTTTCGTACAAGTTTTTATAAGGGCATCGAAACCACCTATACGTAGTTTCGGTGCTGGTTTTGTAGAATGGGAAAAAGTTAAAGTCCTTTATGTGGCATTGAAACTGCGTATATTGGGTTTCGGTGCTGGTTGAGTAGAAATGGGGCGTATGTTAAATTTTGTTAGGGTGAGAATGGATATTGTTGTAAGGAATTGTGTACATACACAATTTACTTACATACACAATGATTTATGTATATAAAAAAATAAAAAATAGGAAAATTGATGACCTTGATGACAGCATCGAAACCACCATTTTGTGGTTCCAGTGCTTGTTTGGTAGATACGAAAATATTTAAAGGACTTCAAGAAACCCCTTATTAGTTGAAAATTAACATTTGGTTTACGACAGAAGGATCATATGAAAATTAAAGATGAAGTATATTTAGGAAACAAATAAAAAGAATTCCAAAGTTTTTCAAATACATATTGAAATAAAAAAATGAAAGTAAAAGAATGGCGCCTCCTCAATCCTCATCCCTGCCCAGGGAAACGACCTACATGCCCTCTGCCACCCATGGCACTTGAACCAGCCTCTCGTTGGTGCTGACCAACCATCTCTGCATATGATCGCATCTCATATATGACCTTATTGTTGCCTAATGAACAAAACATGTATGCATTAGTATGAGCAGAAGTTCATCTTGTATGAAAGAAGAAAATGATGATAGAGGAAACCTTGAGAATGACGGTTGAAGTTGTCGATGTCTTCTTTGGCAGGCATATAACCATAAAGTTGGTGTTGTCTGCCTGGACCATACAAGAAGCCTTGACAATGTTCTCAAGCATTTCTATCGAAACCTTGGGCAACAAACTGGTTATGCAGACGCCGAGCATCAAGATAACCTATTGCCGTGCTCTGAAAATTAGAAGGCTTATTCCACGATGGCCTTGAGGACCGTAAGACTGGCGAGCCTTAACAACAGTATCATAGGACCTGAAATAGTTAAGAAGCTCTTGATTTCCCATACCAAGCCACTGAAGTAGAAAATGCAAGAGATTAGAAGTTAAGGAATTGTAATATTCATGAAAACATAATTCAAATTTGTTATATAACTACCTTCCCATTTGCATCATCTTGATGCAGCCTTGTGTTCATTATCATCACCATAAGTGGCCAGAGTATTTGGTCATCCTCTTCCTCATCGTTTGCAGACGGAGGGGGGGCAGACAATATTAGCATCATTTTGATCATCTCTCAAACCATTCCATTGCCCATAAGCTTGACCATGAGGAAAAGTCGAAGTACCCCTTCTACGCAATTCCTCATCCAATAGCTCAGCAAGTTGGCAATGGAGTTTGAGCTTTGGTTCGCCTTTGGTTTTGGCATGTGTCACTAGGAACTGAATGTCATTAAACCCGTGAGAGGCACCAGGACCTCCTTGACATACTGGACAAAGCCATGTAGTAGAAGGGTCATTGATTGTGTTCATTCTATCGATGGTCTCGAAAAACTTCTTGAACCATCTGCTTCTTTTGAGTGTGTCATGGCTTTGTTCATCCTCTTCGTCAGAATCGAAATAGACATCATCCTCGTTGTTTGAGTCTGATTCGAATTCAAGTTTCCTCTTTGCGAATGGCTGAGGATTGTGACTCGAAGCTCTGCTTGAACTCATTTTATCTGAAGAAATTTAATAGGATTTGGTGAAGAAATGATTTTAGAGCGAAGCGTTGAGTATAGTGAGTAGAAGATGTTGTAAAGAGTAAAGAGAAGAGTTATTAACATATAGGGAAACTTAGTTGGGAGGGAAAGTGAAAAGTCTGAGGGAAACTGAGAGAGAAGGAAGGCACAATGTTTGTTCATTGAACCAAGTACATGAACATGAACCCCTTCATGTGATTCTAGTGAAAAGACAGGAAACTGAAAAGGCTGATTCGTTCTGGTGGGTATCGAAACCAGTTGTATACACGATGAAGATGAAACAGTTAATGTGATTCTAGTGAAAAGACAAGAAACTGAAAAAGGTTTATTCGTTCTGGGGGGTATCGAAACCAGCTTTATGCATGATGAACAGGAAACGGTTAATGTGATTACAGTGAAAAGACACAACACTGAAAAGGTAGATTGCTTTTACTGGGATCGAAACCACATTAAGGGGTTTCGGTACTATATACACTTAGTAGTAGCATAATGTACACAAATTGGTACAAGTTTGCAAGAGAAAACGGTATATACATTACTTAATTACACAGTTTCACGAAGGTTCAAGTTGGGTCATTTACTTGTAAGGAAATGTGTACATACACAAATTGTTAACAAAAAGCATACTTTGGTACATGATTTAGAAGGGGGCATCGAAGCCACCTATATGTGGTTTCGGTGCTTTTAGTTCCAGTAGAGGGCATCAAACCTAGCTCTATGAGGTTCCGGTGCCAGTTTGACTTGCAGAAAAAGTTTCTACCTTTTTGGTACAAGTTTTATAAGGTTTTGCGTATAGACATAAATTATTAGCAAATGTACACAAATTTTGTATTAGAGGCATCAAAACCAAATAGAGGTGGTTTCGGTGCTATTTTTACAGTAGGCGGCATCGAACCCACCTCTATATGGTTTCGGTGCCGGTTTGACCTGCTGAAAAAGTTTATACCTTTTGTATTACACCTAGTTCAGCAAGGTTGAAAATGGCTCATGTACTTGTAAGGAAGTGTGTAGATACACAATTTAATACCAAAAATTTTACTTTGCTCCAAGTTGTATAAGGTTTTGTGTGTAACCCCCGTAGCCCGACCTAGACGTTTGACCCGAACTACGAAGATTACACGGGGAAAACCAAAGTCAACCCAAAGTCAACCTTGATTAACGACCATTTTTTTTCCTTTTTATCTTTTCTAGATGCATATTAAGCCTATGTGATTACTCAAGAACCATATGAGAGAAGGACACAGCGTTCAGAAAACCTTTAGGGACTCAATTGCGTGAATTACACTTTTAGGGACCAAAAAGTAATTTTTAGAAAAATATAAGGATTTAATAGATTTTAAGCTTACAATTATGTAATTAGTCACATTACATGCTCCTCTGTCAAATTCCAACTAAATAGGACAATCCAAGCTCAAGAAATTGCATCCACAATATTCAGGACCAAAATGTAAAACATGCAAACTTAAAACAATTCAAAATCATCATCCAACGGTCAACCGTTTTGGAACACCAAACCCTGTACCGAAACACTCGTATCAAAATGGTGTTGACCATTTTGGTACTCGGGTGTGTTCTGACACCAGTATCGAAACAAGCCTCTCTAGTAGCCAAACTGTTCTGAAACACCTTCAGTTGTTCCGAAACGTTATGGCCATTACAGGCCTCCGTTTCGAAACAGTTAAGGGTGTTTCGATACACCATGCACTGTGACAGCAGAAAATACTAGTTTTTCACACTTTTTCATACTCGAATCACTTCCGAGACATGCCACATCATGCATACATCAATGATACATATCCACCATCAACATATAGAAACTATAGCCTAAACATAGAATCCAACATATAGGCAAAGGCACTAAAGGCATGCTTCTTAATTTGCCAAAACCATAACAAGTCAAATCTCCCAAGAGACCAAAATCCAAACTCCAAAGGTCGTTTACAACTCAAGTATAAGCAAACATACATGCTCAAAGTAAAAGGAACATTCTCAAACATTCCAAAGTATAAATCCCACCCATTGCCTCATATTACACTAAAGGTGAACCACATACTTTTCTTTGACAAAAACCTTGGATTGCTCTTGCTCTTGAGTTGTCTCCAAATGTTCAGTTTTCTGCATTGATGAAACAAACGAGCGTAAGCAATAAGCTTAGTGAGGAATGCTAAACACATTCTTCAAAGCATAACTCAAGTTTGCAAAATCATCACTTTACAATACATGCCCTTTATAAAACAAGTCTTCTCAAGACTTCAATGCACTTTTGAAACCCCAAGCACATATGCATCAATATACAACAGCAAATAAACCTTTACTCATGCTTTAACAAGCAACACTTGCATTCTTGCATCATACACATATTTCGCATGCACTCTTGCATCATTTACAAGCATCTCATGCTTCACTTAGATTATTCACATTATATTGGCTTTCAAGAATTAGTTCCCAAATCCTTTCAACACAAGACACAATCAGATACGCGGATTACATGCGTTGTCCCTCACGTTTCATACAAACTACCGGACTACACAAGGTGGAGACAAATGGCACAATCACAACCTCTCAACACCCGTGATGGAGACTAAAGGCACAATAACAACCCCTCAACATCACTCATCGATAGTTGTATAATTCCACTAACGAGAGTATGGGACACATACATAAGACTCACACACGGAACTAACCATTCACCGTTGTGATCTTAACCTCAATCGTTAGGGTACTTGGATGGAGATTACGACATAATCACAACCCCTCAACATCCAAGGCGACTTTATTCACGGTGCACCCAATTCTATAGCCGGCTAACTATATCCGATTAAGGTAACCAAAAAAGCTTCATCACTTGCCAATATAATCATTTTTCCACATTAATTCACTGATTTTCAAGCATAACCACAATGTCATTTCCACAAGCACACATGCTTAACATCATATGCATTTTCATATGAAAACCAAGGATCACTTACCTAGTGCATCCTTAACATAATGACATTAAAATCCAGCATTAAACCATGCTTAAAAACAGTAAACAAATCCACTCTTACATCAAATGCATTTTCAACCAATTTAACATATTTCCAAGAGAGGGTTTACCGAAGCACTTACGCTTGAGCTTAGTTAAGCGTATCAAGCTTACACTAAGCTCCCAAGAGTACGTCAAAGCCTTACAAAGCAAGAAATTGCATTTCCACTCACTGATACGCGAAACCTTGTTCGCTGACATAGAAATTACACCTCCGGAGCCTCCAAAATCACCTTGTGAGCTTTCGGATCAAGATCCCCTATTTCTACAACATCAAAACAGATATCTAAATGCATTAAAATGGATTCTAACACCAGCAACAATCCTTAGACTCGTTACCCACTCAAAACACACCAAAATACCCTTCCAACACAACCAAAAACTCAATCGATTGCCTCCTAAACCAAGCCCAGCCATCATGCAACACTTTCAAAGCATTAACAACATCAAAACACATCCAATAAACATCCTAACTCCTTCTTATACCTCCAGCCATCAAGATTCCATCATTCCACCCCAAAATCACACTTAAAACTACCAAGAAACTCAAGAATCTCAAGGATTTCGGGATCTAGATTGTTAACACGTCACTTTAACATATAAACCAACTTAGAAATCAATTAAAATCAACACAAAATAGTGCCCAACTCATCAAGTCCGAAAATCAATATTTCATCCACATTTTCACAATATTTTGATCTCAAATCGAAACTATATTGAAAACTCAATAAAAAATAGTTAATAGAAGCCAAATATCTTGGGAATTTCAATAAAGAACTTAGATTAGAGGTTGAGAACGGGATTTACCTCCAATCCTTGCTTCCTTCAATAGATGACAAGTTTTGCTTGCAAAAATCTTGAAGAATTAAGAAAGATCTCTTGAAATTGATTTAGAAAATGTTGAGAGAACTTTTGAGAGAAAGAACTCTGGAAAAGATGAGAGAAAATGGTGTTTGGCTAATATGAGAGCGAATTGGTAGTTACGTAAAATGAAATCCACTAACTACCAATTAATTAATATCTTATTTAATTAAAATCCTCTAATTAAAATCCATTTAAAACACATGTCATATTTGAAGAAAGGTCAAATTGACTTAAAGCCCCCTACAAATTCTAAGATTTTGGCTTCAACCTTAAAAAACACATTTTTCCCAGTTTTAAAACTTTACAATTTGGTCACTACTCAAAATATCCATTTTCCAAATCCCTTTTTGTAAAATTGATTTGGCTAACCTCTTAATTTTATTTTTAGAGAATTTTAACAATTTTTATCACAATTTTATCCTATCCCGATCCTTGATTTCTTAAAATCACCTTACGCGATTCGAACCGTTCTCGACTGGTCCGATCCGATGTCTAAAACATCTAGGCCCAAAACCAGGGCGTTACAACTCTCTGTCACTTAGGAAATTTCGTCCTCGAAATTCTTACCTGAAGAAAAGAGATGCGAAAACTGCTTCAGCATATCCGCCTTGCTTTCCCACGTGGCCTCCTCAACTCCTCGATGTCGCCACAACACCTTCACAAGCTCTATCGTCTTACCACGAAGAACCTCGCTACTCACGTCCAGAACCTTCACTGGTTCTTTATCATATGATAGATCCAGATTAAACTCTATCTCCTCAACATGCATTACGTGCGAAGGATCCGATCTATACTTCCGTAACATGGAGACATGAAACACATCATGTATCTTCTCCAACTCAGCATGCAATCTCAACCGATATGCCACAGGACCAATACGCTCCACAATCTCATAAGGTCCAATAAACCTTGGGCTAAGCTTATCCTTACGCCGAAATCTCATCACCTTCTTCCAAGGTGAAACTTTCAAAAACACACGTTCACCAATTGCGAACTCAATCTCCTTACGCTTCAAGTTCGCGTAAGACTTTTGCCTATCTGATGCTGCTTTTAACCGCTCACAAATGAGCTTCACCTTCTCGGTGGTTCCCTTAAGCATAGTCGGCATTGAAATCAACTTTTCCCCAGCTTCTGCCCAACAAAGAGGGGTTGTGCATCTCCTCCCATACAAAGCCTCGTCTGGAGCCATTTGGATACTTGCCTGGTAACTATTGTTATACGCAAACTCAACCAACGGCAAGTGCTTCTCCCAAGAACCCTAAAAATCTATCATGCAACACCTCAGCATATCCTCAAGCACATGAATCACACGTTCTGACTGCCCATCCATATGCGGATGATAAGAAGTGCTGAAATTCAGCCGTGTACCCAAGGCTTGATGTAAACATTCCCAAAACCGTGTTGTAAACCGCGGATCTCTATCCGACACAATGGACTTTGGCACACCGTGCAACCGCACAATCTCAGCTATGTACAGCTCAGCCAACTTATCCAAAGTATACGTAGTATGCACAAGCAAAAAATGTTCACACTTCGTAAGCCGATCCACAATCACCCAAACTGAATTCTTCTTTGTCGGTGACAAAGGCAAACCAGACACAAAATCCATGGTGATTCTCTCCCATTTCTATTATGGAATTCTCAAAGGCTGCAACAATCCAGAAGGAACATGATGCTCAACCTTCACTTGCTGACACACCATACACTTACTAACAAACTCAGGTACATCCTTTTTCAACCCCACCCAGTAGTACTCATCCTTAAGGTCACGATACATCTTTGTACTACCCGGGTGCATAGCAAAAGGACTACAATGAGCTTCAGTCAAGATAGTGTGCCTTAACTCAGCATCATCTGGCACAACTATCCGACTCCCAAAACACAGAATACTGCCATCATTAAAGCTGAAATCCAAAGGCCTATCTTCCGCAATGTCTTGAACATGCGAAACAAGAGAATCATCAAGCAATTGTTTCTCTTTAATCAACTATAACAAAGATGGTTTCACTTGCAATTCCGCCACAAGACCACCATCACGCGATATACTCAAAGGAGCAAACATCGCTCTCAACTCAACAACCACCTTCTGGCTCAAAGCATCGGCCACAACATTAGCCTTGCCTGGGTGGTACTCAATCGCCAGATCATAATCCTTAAGCAACTCCACCTAACGTCGTTGCCTAAGATTTAACTCTTTCTGAGACATAAGGTATTTCAAGCTTTTATGATCCGTGAACACAAAACATTTCTCACCATACAGGTAATGCATCCAAATCTTCAAGGCAAATACCACAGCTGCAAGATCAAGATCATGAGTAGGGTAGTTGCGCTCATGCACCTTCAATTGTCTAGATGCATAGGCCACCACCTTACCCTCCTGCATCAACACGCAGCCCAAACCAATAATGGAAGCATCACTATAGACCACAAACTCCTTACCAGACTCAGGTTGAATAAAAACAGGAGCTTGCGTCAAAGCTTCCTTCAGCTTCTCAAAGGCTTGTTGTCTCGCCTCCGTCCACTCAAAACAAACATTCTTCTGCAGCAACTTGGTCAAAGGTGCCGCTATCTTCGAGAAACCCTCAACAAACCTACGGTAGTACCCAACCAACCCAAGAAAACTCTGTACTTCCGTCACTGACTTAGGTGCTTTCCAACTCATCACAGCCTCCACTTTTTGCGGATCAACGCGAATACCCTCAGCCGATACCACATGCCCAAGGAAGACAACTTCCCTAAGCCAAAACTCACATTTACTCAGCTTCGTATACAACTGATTCTCCAAAAATGCTTGCAACACGATTCTTAAGTGCTTATCATGATCCTCCTCAGTACGCGAATACACAAGGATATCATCGATGAACACCACCACAAACTGATCCAAGAATTCATGGAATACACAATTCATCATGTCCATGAAAGTAGCAGGCGCGTTGGTCAAACCAAACGGCATCACCAAAAATTCATAATGCTGTAACTCGTCCGAAAAGCAGTTTTAGGTACGTTCACATCCTTCACCTTCAGCTGATAGTACCCCGATCTCAAGTCTATCTTAGAAAACACTGAGGCTCTCCGGAATTGATCAAAGAGATTGTCAATTCTAGGAAAGGGATACTTGTTCTTGATCGTCAACTTGTTCAGTTGCCGATAATATATACACATTCTTATCGTCCCATCTTTCTTCTTTACAAACAGAACCGATGCACCCCAAGGTGACACATTTGGCCAGATGAAACCTCGATGCAACAACTCCTGCAACTGTGTTTTCAATTCTTTTAACTCTTTGGGTGCCATGCGATAAGGAGCAATGGACACTAGAGTTGTATTCTCGTACAACTCTATACCAAATTCAACCTCCCTATTTGGTGGCAATCCATGCAATTCTTCCAGAAAGACACCCAGAAAATCGTGAACCGTTCGAATGTCCTTTACGCGCACATCCTTAGTTTCAGGATTCATCACATAAGCAAGGTAAGCCTCACATCCCAACCTCATCATACGGTTTGCTTCCAAGGCCAAAATTACATTTGATAAGAATTTCACATTCTTGCCTACTACTACAACCTCATAGTCATCAACCAACTTTAAGGTGACTCGCTTAACATCAAAATCAACCACGGCTCTATGCTCCGTCAACCAATCCATGCCAAGGATTATATCAAATCCGTAGAAAGGCAATTCCATCAAATCCAAAAGAAAATCATGACCTTGCACCGACAGAGGACACCTCCTATACAACTTCCTAGTGACTACAGTCTTACCAAAAGAACTAGTCACTTGCTTTCCTACCCCAAGCATCTCAACAGGTATATCAAGCAAATGTGCATGCTCACTCAAGATATAAGAATGCGTGGATCCAGAATCAATCAAAGCCAACAAAGATAAAGACTGGAGAGCAAAGGTACCTACGATCACATCGGTATCGTTGTGCTCCTCGCGCTAAGCATACACCCTCGTTGGTCCACCCCTCTCAGGTCGAACGGCTACAACGTGAGCAATACCTCGCTGCCCTTCATCCCTCCTCTGAAAGTTCCCACGGCCGCTCTAAGGTGCAGCCACCACAGGAGCACGTTCTTGGCCACCACCGGCCAACAAAGGACACTCCCTCCTCATGTGATTTGTCGAACCACAATTCCAGCAGGAGTTCCCTGTCACTACAACAGGATCCTGGACCTCTCTAGCGGCTCGAGGACAATCTCACCTCAAATGGTCCCTCGAACCACATTTCCAGCATACATGTTGCTCGGACCTCATACGACCTCCCTGAGCCTGCCCACCTCGACCCAGAACACCACGCCTTCCCTCAGGCTGATGTCTCCTATCACGGCCTCTCTTGTTCTGTCCACCACAGGAACTATACTCAGCAGCCCTCTTTTCAGAGCTAGACCCAACACCTCTAGAAGAAAAGCCCAGGTTCTGCTCGATGTCCTTTGCCCGACACATAAGCACATCAAAATCTGTGTAGTCTGCAGCTAGCGTGTACGTCTTAACATCTTGCACCAATCCATACCGGAAGCGATCACAGCATGCCTCTCACTCGGTACCAGCTTAGGAGCATACTGGCTCAAGCGTACGAACCGAACCTCATACTCAGCCACCGATAGGTTACCCTAAACGAGAGACATAAACTCTTGTTTCTTCTTATCCAAGTATCTTACACCTAGATACATTCTCCGAAAGGCACCCCTGAAGAACTCCCAATCAACTTCATTGGGTTCCATCCCAGCTGTGGCAGTCGTCCACCAGCTGTAAGCATCACCTTGCAGCAAGGAAACTGTACACCCAAGCTTGCGCTCGTCATTACAACCCATTTGATCCATTATGCGGAATGTACTGGCCAACCAGGCCTCAGACACCTCAGGTGCCAATCCATAGAACTCTACTGCTCCCAAGCTCCTCAACCTCTCCAAAGGCAGACCCACCTGCCCAGCTGCAGGGGCCTGCACTTGCGCTCCGGCAGCAACAGCCTGAAACGCTTCGGTAATCGCCTCAACTAGTGGCGCCAAATTACCCAATCCAGGACCAGCTTGTCCTTGTTGCACCTGATTCCCACCTCCAGGAGGAGGTAGATCTCCACCAGGAGGAACATCAGCCCCCTGCTCAGCCTGGTTTTCCTGCTCGGCTGCAGGCACTATCGTATTGGACCTCAATTCTCTTCTGGGTCCCATGTGCTATTTTAAACAAACACAACAATGAAACAAATCAAACCATTTAGGCCAGCTGCAAGCAAGAAATCCAAGTTTACAAAACATTCGATTAGTGTAATAAGGCAATGGGCACCCAATTTCCCCACAAAGCATAACATACATGTAACATCATGCTCACATACCTTCCAACATTCCAAAGCAGCACATATCCACAAAACATCATCCTCATACCATTATATTCATCTCACATGCAATTCACATCAATCAACATGGCATAAGTTCAAGAATTCAAACATTAACATGCTTTTCAAACATCATACTTCAACTCACATCAATTACACATACCAACATTCCCAATTCTTTCGAAACCTGGCTCTGATACCAACAAATGTAACCCCCTTAGCCTGGCCTAGACGTTTGACCCGAACTACGATGATTACACGGGGAAAACCAAAGTCAACTTGAAAGTCAACCTTGATTAACGGCATTTTTTCCTTTTTATCTTTTCTATATGCATATTAAGCCTATGTGATTACTCAAGAATCATATGAGAGAAGGACACAACGTTCGGAAAACATTTAGGGACTCAATTGCGTGAATTACACTTTTAGGGACCAAAATTTAATTTTTAGAAAAATATAAGGATTTAATAGATTTTAAGCTTACCATTATGTAATTAGTCACGTTACATGCTCCTCTGTCAAATTCCAACTAAATAGGACAATCCAAGTTCAAGCAATTGCATCCACAATATTCAAGACCAAAATGTAAAACATGCAAACTTAAAACAATTCAAAATCATCATCCAACGGTCAACCGTTTCGAAACACCAAACCCTGTACCGAAACACTCGTATTGAAACGGTGTTGACCGTTTTGGTACTTTGGTGTGTTCCGAGACCAGTATCGTAACAGGCCTCTCTAGTAGCCAAATTGTTCGAAACACCTTCAGTTGTTCCGAAACGCTATGGCCATTACAGGCCTCCGTTTCGAAACAGTTAAGGGTGTTTCGATACACCCTGCAATGTGACAGCAGAAAATACTAGTTTTTCACACTTTTTCATACTCGAATCACTTCCGAGACATGCCACATCATGCATACATCAAGGATACATATCCACCATCAACATATAGAAACTATAGCCTAAACATAGCATCCAACAAATAGGCAATGGCACTAAAGGCATGCTTCCTAATTTGCCAAAACCATAACAAGTCAAATCTCCCAAGAGACCAAAATCCAAACTCCAAAGGCCGTTTACAACTCAAGTATAAGGAAACATACATGCTCAAAGTAAAAGGAACATTCTCAAACACTCCAAAGTATAAATCCCACCCATTGCCTCATATTACACTAAAGGTGAACCACATACTTTTCTTTGACAAAAACCTTGGATTACTCTTGCTCTTGAGTTGTCTCCAAATGTTCAGTTTTCTGCAAACATATACAAGACTCACACACGGAATTAACCATTCACCGTTGTGATCTTAACCTCAATCGTTAGGGTACTTGGATGAAGATTACGACACAATCACAACCCCTCAACATCCAAGGCGACTTTATTCATGGTGCACCCAATCCTATAGCCGGCTAACTATATCCGATTAAGGTAACCAAAAACCGTTTAATCACTTGCCAATATAATCATTTTTCCACATTAATTCACTGATTTTCAAGCATAACCACAATGTCATTTCCACAAGCACACGTGCTTAACATCATATGCATTTTCATATGAAAACCAAGGATCACTTACCTAGTGCATCCTTAACATAATGACATTAAAATCCAGCATTAAACCATGCTTAAAAACAGTAAATAAATCCATTCTTACATCAAATGCATTTTCAACCAATTTAACACATTTCCAAGAGAGGGTTTACCAAAGCACTTACGCTTGAGCTTAGTTAAGTGTATCAAGCTTACACTAAGCTCCCAAGAGTACGCAAAAGCGTTACAAAGCAGGAAATTGCATTTCCACTCACCGATACGCGAAGCCTTGTTCGCCGACACGAAAATTACACCTCCGGAGCCTCCAAAATCACCTCGTGAGCTTCCAGATCAAGATCCCCTATTTCCACAACATCAAAACATAGATCTAAATGCATTAAAATGCATTCTAACACCAGCAACAATCCTTAGACTCGTTGCCCACTCAAACTACACCAAAATACTCTTCCAACACAACCGAAAATTCAATCGGTTGCCTTTTAAACAAAGCCCAGCCATCATGCAACACTTCCAAAGCATTAACAACATCAAAACACATCCAATAAACATCCTAACTCCTCCTTATACCTCCAGCCATCAAGATTCCATCATTCCACCCCAAAGTCACACTTAAAACTACCAAGAAACTCAAGAATCTCAAGGATTTTGGGATCTAGATTGTTAACACGTTACTTTAACATATAAACCAACTTAGAAATCAATTAAAATCAACACAAAACAGTGCCCAACTCATCAAGTCCGAAAATCAATATTTCATCCACATTTTCACAATATTTTGATCTCAAATCAAAACTATATTGAAAACTCAATAAAAATAGTTAATAGAAGCCAAATATCTTTGTAATTTCAATAAAGAACTTAGATTAGTGGTTGATAACGGGATTTACCTCCAATCCTTGCTTCCTTCAATAGATGACAAGTTTTGCTTGCAAAAATCTTGAAGAATTAAGGAAGATCTCTTGAAATTGATTTAGAAAATGTTGAGAGAATATTTGAGAGAAAGAATTCTAGAAAAGATGAGAGAAAATGGTGTTTGGCTAAAATGAGAGGGAATTGGTAGTTACGTAAAATGAAATCCACTAACTACCAATTAATTAATATCTTATTTAATTAAAATCCTTTAATTAAAATCCATTTAAAACACATGTCATATTTGAAGAAAGGTCAAATTGACTTAAAGCCCCCTACAGATTCTATGATTTTGGCTTCCACCTTAAAAACACATTTTCCCAATTTTGAAACTTTACAATTTGGTCACTACTCAAAATATCTATTTTCCAAATGCCTTTTTGTAAAATTGATTTGACTAACCTCTTAATTATATTTTTAGAGGATTTTAACAATTTTTATCACAATTTTATCCTATCCCGATCATTGATTTCTTAAAATCACCTTACGCGATTCGAACCATTCTTGACCGGTCTGATCCGATGTCTAAAACATCTAGGCCCAAACCAGGGTGTTACATTGTGTATATACATAAAATAGTAGCAAATGTACACAAATTGGTACAAATTTGTAAGAGAATAAGGTATATACCTTTTTTAGTACACAATTTCACCAAGGTTCAATATCGCGCATGTACTTGTAAGGATATGTGTACGTACACAATTCTGTTGGGAGAGAAAGTGAAAAGTCTACGGAGGGAAACTGAGAGAGAAGGAAGTCATGATGTTTGTTCATTGAACCAGGTACATGAACATGAACACCTTCATGTGATTCTGGTGAAAAGACAGGAACTGAAAAGGCTTATTTGTTCTGGGGGTATCGAAACTAGCTTTATACATGGTGAACAGGAAACAGTTCATGCGATTACAGTGAAAAGACACAACACTGAAAAGGCAGATTCCTTTTACTGGGATTGAAACCATCTTAAGGGATTTCGGTACTGTATACACTTAGTAGAAGCAAATGTACACAAATTGGTACAAATTTGTAAGAGGAAATGGTATATACCTTTTTTATTACATAATTTCACCAAGGTTCAAAATCACGCATGTACTTGTAAAGAAATGTGTACATACAGAAATTCCTACCCAAAAGCATACTTTTGTTATATGGGCATCGAACCCACTCCTATGGGGTTTTGGTGCTTTCGTTTCTAGCAGGGGGCATCGAACCCACTCCCATGGGGTTTCGATGCGGGTGTGACCTACAGAAAAAGTTTATACCTTTTGTAAGAGAAAAATGATATGTGGACAAACACAATTTCATACCAAAAAGCATACTTTTTTACTTGTTGTATAAGGGGCATCGAAACCACATATATCGGGTTTCGGTGCTGGTTTGGCAGAATTGTCAAAAACATTGTCCTTTTTGGGGCATTGAAACCTCCTATGGTCGGTTTCAGAACTGGCTTCTGAGATTTACCCCAAATTTTAAGTCCTTTAGGTGGCATCGAAACAACCTATATTGGGGTTTCGGTGCTTGTTTACCAGAAATTGTTTACTTTTGTTAAGGTTCAAGCGAATAGTGTAGCAGATTTACGGTTTTTTATACTTTTTGGAAATGTGTGTTGTTTGTGTACATATTTAACATTATATGTTGTATTTACACAACTACAAAAGACGAACAAATATATAATACAGATGAGATTATCAGAGAACAATATGCAAACAATTGACGAACTCTTTGACCTGCAGTTAATCCAAAAACGGATGATGCTTCACATACTCTTGTACATTATCTGCTACGGCCAAGTTTTGTAAATATACCTGAATGGAACCACCTATTTCTATGATCAAGCGCAAGTACAGTAATTACATAATTAGGTTTCAATTGAAGAAATTGTTTCATCTTTATAATGAATATGTTTGATTTCAGAAGTTTTACCTAATGTGTTATCAATTGTCTCATCTTCTACCTTGTAGGATTTAGGACATATGTAGTGTTCTCCTAAAACATGAACATAATCAAAAACATAATTAATTTCTAAAGATTCATTGATTATGTTACTGAAAGTAAGATCAAAATAGGTTGCGTTCTTTACTGACCGGATTATTAATCATTTTAGCTTCGGAGTCGTCAACCAACAGCGTGTTTCCTTCGTTATACTGAGGCATATTAGCCCACACGCGCCTCATATTTTTGGTAAATATATTTGGTTCGGAGGGATGTTGTTTGCAGTGACTTTGATCTTGCATAACTCAAATGAAGTCCATCAATTTTGTCAAATTTTTTAAAGATACTTTAACGAAGAAAAAATTTAAAGTAATCCAAATAAAGGCAAGTCTTGGTTTAAGATCGCTAATTCTCCAAAGTGCCCACTCAAGGTTTTCTCTGCATTGATGAACAAGTCAGGCACAAAAAAAGTAAGAAAACAAATAACCTTAAAGGGTCGGTTAATTCAATTGATTTAGGGTGGTGGCAGAGGTCCACATTACCTTCTCCTTGAAGACCAAATAGCAACCTCATAGGCAGTAAAACAATAATCCAGAAACTCTGGAGCACCAGGTCTGAGTCGCACAACTGCATACGTAAAAACACAATTTCGTAATCTAATTTGTAAACATTTTGAATAGAAGTGAGACAGAAAAGGAATATTGTCTCTCCTAACACTGGCAAGCATGCCATTGTAATCAAGAATAAGAAGTTTCTTATTCGATGTGTTAGCTGGTACGTTTCTGTACCACTCGCCATACATTTGAGGAGGACGCCTGGGTCTCTGAATTTCAGAGTCTATTTCATTACTTGGTGTTATGCCTTGGCGATGAAGCTTCTTTCGCATGTAAGTGCGAGTCACTTGAGGCGTATAAGCACGCGCATGATCATGACCTTCTGCTGGAGCATATGCCTCATCATGCCCTGCTGGTGCAGAATCTACATCATAGTGCTCTTCTGTAGAAGTACCTGGGATAGATTATGTATACAAAAAATCCAATGTTACATGCACGAACACAATCAACTTGTCAAGGATAGTAAACACACTACAACATAAAATGCAAGGGAGGTGTACATACACAAGAGTACAATATGAGTCAAACAATGTTCATGAAGCAGTTTAACAAAATCAACCAAAGTTTATACATGTAATACAAGAAACTCCTTATACTATGCATACTAGCCTAACCATCTTCAGGCTCCGGCACATCCTGAGGTGATGTCGGTCGAAATACATACCGATGAAATTCATGTTCCAATGATTTCACACGATCTTCTACTTTCTCAAGACGGGATTGAGTCTTTGCATGACTATTGCGCATAAAAGCATCCAAGTTCTGAAAGCCCGTCGTGACAGCAACATAGATGGAGTCAAGGGAGGTGGAGCATCGGCTGCGTCATCATTTCCTCTGGCAATTCTTGCTTCATCTTCATCTCTTTTATGGACCCATTCACCTTGAATGAACGTCCACCCCGTCTTCTTAGTTGTTGTTTCATCAATTTTACTCAGCGGCGGGATTTCAGGGTCCATGGAGGTGTCGATCCCTAAACATTCAAAGATGTGGCTTAGCACACATCCATAATTGAGTGAGCCTCTTGAAGGGTTTCTAATGATTTCCACAAGAGATTTGAAGATGATTGTTGCTATATTGGGTTTATTTTCAGTCCGAAATTGGTGCAACCACCAATAATCGGTATGATACATGCGAGTACATCGTCCACCCGAGGGCTGAAAGAACCAGGTTGTCATAAGATGCAGAAGCCTTTCATGGATATGAAGATGAGTAGGGCTGTCATCATCAAACTTCAAGGGGACACGCTCGAATTCTTGTTTTTCACCAGTAGCTTCCACACCAAGGTGTTGGGCAATAATTGCCGGAGTGATTGTAAATTCAACTCCCATTAGATACGACTCGATAGCTACAACCTCGGTTTAGGTTCTGTCATCATGCTGAAGGGTAGCATTTGCATAGAAGATCTTCACGAGGTTGTGATAGACACGGGGTTTAATATCAAGATATCTTATCCAACCCCATTCCACAAATAAAAGCCAAAAGTTGAATTGATATTCATGGGACATCAAAAAATCCAAGTCAATGGTTCGCTCCTTCCTAATCTTTTTCGCCTCGTACACTTCATGGTATCGCTGGAGACAAGCGGGATCACGAAAACAATGGCTCAAAATATTTTGAGGCTGTGGCGCTTCCCCTTCATTTGAACAGATAGAACCACCTGTTTCAATCCGACCTCATTTACCTTTACCCGGTTTATTTTTAGGAGCCATTGAGGAGTTTTGGGCAGGAGAGGTGATAATTTATGTAGGAATCGAAGAACAAACGAACGTAGTTTGTACTTCACCTTGGGGTTGAGCTTATGTTGGATTCGAAACAACGTTCGTAATTTTCTAGGGTTAGGGTTAGAAACTTGTGTTTTCGGAGATGAAAGAGGGAAGTTTTCATTTACATAACTTCTTTCTCGCTATTTAGTATTTCAAACCGGTTTCGAATCCCCACATGGGGTTTGGATGCTAATTTCCAAAAGGCTAATAGAGTTGTAGTCCTTTCTCAAGGGGTATCGAAACCAACGATCTCAGGTTTCGATGCTGGTTTGGCAGACATGCTAATTTGACTGCTCCTCAATGTGGTGTCGAAATCGGGAATGGGGTTTCGATGTTGGTTTGCCAGCGACACCCAATTTCAGTCTTCTTCATGGGGGATTGAAACCGAAAATTGGGTTTTGGTGTCGATTTGCCAGAGACACCCAATTTCAGTCTTCTTCATGGGGGCTCGAAGCCCATAAATTGGGTTTCGATGTCGGTTTTCTAGAGACGCCCAATTTCAGTCTTCTTCAAGGGGGTTCGAAACCCATAATTGGGTTTCGATGTTGGTTTGGAAGAAACGTCTACTTTTAGTGGATGTTGAATGGGGTATCAAAACCTTCGTAAAATGGTATCGAAACCCCTTTGATGTTTTAGCATTTTTTGTATTACCTACCAGACCATCTGTCAAGTAATTGCAATTTAAAGTGGCAGCTGATAATAATGGTTTTCCACAACCACTTCTCCTTCTTTCATCCTCAGAGACAAGTAAGAAACGAAGGAAGAAACAACATATCGATGTAGAGATTTTTTACATCTTCGGTGTCGAAACATGGCTTGTATAAGAGTGGAAGATACTCAAATTGGTGAACCAGATGAGTGCACAACAAATCAAGGTAGTGCTTCAGACAATTTGGTTGGTATGGTGTTTAACTCTCGTGACGAGGCGTGGAACTATTATCGGGTTTATGCGAAGAATAACGGGTTCAGTGTCAGTTGTGCAATAACTAAGCATGATGGTATGGGAAATGTACATACACAAGAGTTTTGTTGTTCACGGGGAGGACAGTGTAGACAGAAAGTTCATGAGTCCGACCGGAAATGTGCGCAACGTGATATAACATGAATTAGTTGCAAGGCAAAGATTATTGTCAAGTGTAGAGAAGAATCAAGGTGGGAAATATCAGTATATCACAGTGAACATAATCACCCGTTGTGCCCACCTATAATGCAACCGTATCTTCGGTCGAGTAGAGAAGTTACTAAGGATGATGTACTTGAGGCACGGGCTTTGAAAAGTGTTGGCCTTAGAACGTCATAAGTAATGAATTATTTCATGCAACAGTCGGGTGGTTTCCACAATGTTGGTTTCATTCGGAAAGACTTGTACAACTCCCTTCAAAAAGCGACGACGGATGAATATCGTGACGGTGATGTCAATACTCTTCTTGCTTACTTTGACTTCAAGAAAGATCAAGATATAGGATTGTACATGCAGTTCAACACTGACAAATCAGGGGGATTGCATAATATATTTTGGTCCGATTCGACATCCAAGTCCGACTACGCATGCTTCAGTGATGTCATTGTATTTGACACAACGTACAAAGGGTAACATGTATGGCCGACCTATAATTCCAATTATTGGTGTTAATCACCACCATCAAACCATTGTCTTCGGTGTGGCAATTTTAGCTGACGAGACTGCAGACACATTTGAGTGGGTACTTAGGGAGTTTTTGCAGGGAATGTCTAACAAAGCTCTTGTGTCAGTCGTCACGGATGGTGATAGGGCCATGCATAGGGCTATCAAGACAGTGTTCCCATGTGCACAACATCGAATATGTTCGTGGCATCTTTCTCGAAATGCCCAGGAAAACATAGGTGATCCCAAATTTACATCCGCCTTTACACGGTGCATGTCCTCTTGGTGGACAATTGAGGAATTCGATCGCGGGTGGAGATACGTTATGAAACATTTTAACATGGAGCAGCATCCGTAGGTTGTGGAGAAGGATTACACGGTTGGTATGTGGGCACAAGCATATCTTACAGGACATTTCGTCGCCAATGTTCGCTCCATACAACGCTGTGAATCTATGAATTCCGCCCTCAACATTATCCTCAAACATAAGAAGACATATCTAGAAGTTGTTTGTGCCATTGACAAGGGTATAAATGAGATGCGCATAACGGAGTTGAGGCAAGAATACAAAAATTCTTCCTCGAAGCCTTTCACAATGACCAAATTGCATGACCTTGAAGGGAGTGCAGCTGACATCTTCACCCGGGCATCCTTTGAAATTGTTCAGGAGGAACTGAAAAATGAGACATTGTATCGTGCTCTACATCTGACTCTTGAGATTAAAGGCGCGCGGACGTATCGTTTGACACAGTATAAGGATCCAGAAAAAATGTATAAGGTTGTGCTTGATGTCACAACAAATAACATTACATGCACTTGTTGGAAATTTGAGATGGTCAGACTTCCATGTCGCCATCAACTGCACGTTCTTAAGTTTGAAGACTTCTCCGAGCTCCCTAATTGTTTAATACTACCACGCTGGACAAAAAATGCTAAGCTCTCTGCTCCATCTTATCTTCACAACGACGTGCCTCCCGAATTAAAGCAAATGTCTCGATTTGCTTCGCTACGCTCACTTTCATCGCGGTTGTGCTACCTTGCGTCTCAAACAGACGAAAGTTTCAAAAGCACAAAAGATGAGTTACTCCGACTAACTGCTGAATTTGAGCAGTCCATAACCTTGAATGAGTCCTCATCACATAGGGTAAACCAACACAGCGTTCGAGACCCGCAAAAGAAGGAAGCAAAACAGAAGCAGAAAATAAAACCTAATGCGTCCACAAAACGGAGGAATCAATGTTCATTCTGCAAAATAGAGGGACATAATAAGAACACATGCCCGGGACTGAAGCTTCAACTTCCAACGGGTACTGCAGGGACAAGTTCAACGTTCTTCGACGACGATGAAGACTTTTCTCCTGACCTAGACATATCCCAACCTTATGCAACTGTGAGTCATTTCTACTTACGTATTTTGTATGGCAATACATGAAAAGTTAACACGGGTTTGCTATTGACTTCCACGTAGGTCGGCGCATATTGTTGGAATAACGGGTAGAATCCATGTTGATAACATATCGTCGACCATGACATCGAAGGTATTAATCAAGATTCCATCAAGTTCATTGACTTTTCGTTTATACTTTACCTACAAATTCATCGTGTTTCCAAATGACAATTTATTATTTACTATTATGCAGATTCCAAACGTGTACACAGTAGATCCTCTTCAGACATACAAATTCACGTATATATGCTTCAAATAACTGTAAGTACAACCAAACAATTATCTCACTCCAATATGCTTCAAATACTTGTACATACAACCAAATATATCCTCTGCAGACATACAAAATCATGTGCATATGCTAATTTTATCCACTAAAATATATCATATAATGCAAAATTTCTGTACAAGCGTTCGAACGCATTATGACCCCAAAATTTCATAATATACATTCAAAATGTTTTTAGTTTACTCTTAAATAACCTATTTATGCTTGCACCACATTTCTACTACACATACTTCTGTACATATACATACAAACATGGTTACGACCCATAAAAAGTGGGTTCCTTTACGTAATGCCACAAACAAATTGTCAAAGATTCGTTGCCATCCACTCACCTGTGTCTCCCCTGACATGTTCTTCACCAAAAAATTGCATTAGATTACAATAATCAACAACACGTCCTAATGCATTCAATTACATAATAAACAATGCATAGCTTCCTAAACCCTTACCATTCTGGACGCTGAAAGGTGCCATGTTTTGGAACCTTTTGTTCATTTGCCTGGAAGTTAACCCATTGACCTATAGCAACATTGATAGACCTCCGCAAACGATTCTTATCATGACTGCTAAGATCATACAAAATAAATATTCAATCCCATTTTCTAACGGTCTAGTAAGACAAGTATAAACAAATTAAGCATTTATTAAAGACCATTTTTTCAGTATAGATGACCAAAGTAAGCAAAGTATAATGAAGATTATATGAACTTACCACTTCCCCTATAGGCTTATCATTCCAAAGCTGCATCCATTTGATGCAAAACATACCACAATCATCTCTGTTTGAATACAAATCCGTGTTAACATAATACCACGAGTAATCATTTCCAATTTGTTAAACAAAAATAACACAAAGTACTGTAATATAATAACTTTGTACCCATTATCCTGATGTTTGACTTTTTCCACCATCACACGCATATCGCTCAACGCCCTTGATGGTGAGCCAAACACTTGGACAAACTTCTTATCTTTTAAACATTCTCCTAAACTATTCGTCTACATGCACAAACATTTTTATGTTTTTACATACTATGTCACATCTTAAACAATGGAAGAATAAAAGTTTGTAGTTCTCGCTTATTACTAGGTTCTGGGCCATAGACACTCTTGCAGCATTGAATCGGGTCGTTGGCAAGCTATCGAGTAGCTTCACTTCACCAGCATCAAGATCGACCACACACATAAACCAATGAGTCTTGTTGTCATTCACGGGGATAAAGAGCTGAAACAAGCAACGATTTCCATTGTAATATACATATGACATGAAAGTGCATGGGATGTTTAATATATTAATGCTTCTTCGTACCCCATTACAGTCCGTCAATCGGCCATACGAATTGAAAATCTGACGCCAATAATCAGCAATTGTACCAGCATTTATCCCTTCCAGAAGCTGAGACTACAATACATCATTTATTATTAACCATGTATCCTTACAAAACCACATCCATTTGTTCATAATAGACATAAGATTCTTTAATATTAAACTTACACTCAATGTACACGGGATGTACCCTCTTCTTGTTTTAGATTGCTTCCTTTTATCTTCATCAACAATTGTAAAACCAATGACATCTATAACCTAAACCATAAACAAAACATATATCAACTATCATACTAAATTTATTCAAATATGCTGCAAAATGCTTAAAAGGAATAGTCAAACCTACTAACCATTGAACTGACCCAACTTTCTGGATATATCGTATCTGCATCGCTTATAGACAAATATGAGTGGCCAAATTCTTAAATGACTTCACTGCACCAATACAAAAAATTTACAACTTATATTGAACAGAACGGCATCATTGTAGCATACTTTCAGATTCAGATTGCTTACCCTTCACGCAATGGCGTATTCCATATATAGTCGCAAGTGTTTTTCGTTGACGCGCCTACTCCCTCCGGTACTTGCACGTACGTCAGTATCTGCAATGCTTACACATTTGTTGTTCAATACTTAATAACACAAATAAGTACTGCACGTTCAACGAATTAAATTTTATTAGAAAACCTCAGTAATTATTGAACCCCTACAATTAGTTTGAACAACATACGAATTTCACCCATTATGCATAATCAAACAGAGCGTATAATGTTCTAAACAAATCCTACTTAAATCAAACATTATCCACATCAAACTTCCTTCAATGACTGACTTTATTCATGTTCCGACTTCTGATTCCTACTCTTATTCCTTTGCCACTAACCTTTGCAGTAGCTACTGCTCTTGTCTTGCCCTACAAGTTAACACAAACAATATCAACAACAATAATCTCATACCTTAACTTAATGAAACATTGATCAAAATAACTTATAATGCTTATACCTTTTTCTTTGTTTTCGGGACAACAACAGATTCTTCATTCAACCACTCGACATCATCGTCCATCAATGGGTCCTCGTCAATATCAAGTCCTTGGTTCGGATCAGGCTCTCTGACTTCCCCTTTGTCAACCACTTCTTCTTCTTAAACAGCAACAACAAGTTCTCCATCAGATTTCCTCAACGACTTCAGCAATTCTATCATGTTGGCATTTAAATTCTTGCATTCCTCCTTCAATTCCCTTATACTCTCTTCGAATTCTTTTTCCTTCTCCACACGGGCTTGCAGACTACCTTTTATTCCACCCAACTCTAATAGTACAGTCTGCAGCATCTCCATAACCACATCATTTGTTCCATTGTTTCGATCCCCTTCTTCCTCTTCCGCATTCTCATCATCATACCCAAGTACCTGCAAACATCATCAGTAAATCATTTCATATAACCACAATATCCTATATAATACCAAATCGTTTAACCCACTTACCTTGGGTTTTTTTGGATGCCTTTCTTCATTGAGGCTGTTTACAATCTTCCTTACTTCCTTCTTGTTGCCCCAAGCATGTATGCGACCGCGCCCATCAGCGGAAGCAACTCTTCTGCTCGTGACTCCACTCCAAAAATCAAATAAACTCACCTACATTTACTATTGATTAAAACATTATAATAAAACTTAATAAACTCAATCACATGAAACAACTACTATGTTCAAACAAAACATACTTTTAAACATATATTACCTCTAATATCGCGATGCATTCGGTCATGTATGCCAACCCACCACGAACTTTCCACTTCTCTACTCCATCAAGTAACCTCTCATATGCATATTTACACCAATTGAGATTTCCCTTCAACCCTGTTTGGCACAACAACCGCAAATGTTCCGAGGAAGGCATCAAGTTCGCATTTGGACTTATTAAAAGACCAACAATGAAAAGAAGAAAACGAGCTCTCAACTCGTCTCCTTCAAAAGCACCGCTAAGTATCTCCTCCTCATGTTCCTTCAATGTGGTATCCCTCCTTATTCTATACTTCGATGCCATTTCTTTTGCATTAACATTTCTCGTTCCAATTTCAACATCGACTCCTTCATTCCTCAAACCCAAAATAGTCTCCACATCTTCCACCAACACTGAAATTTTATGTCCATCAAATTCCATCATCGAGCTCTAGACATCAAAATTCTCTACTAAAGTGCGACATAGGTCGCGATGAATTGCTCTCGGTTTCATTTCCATTAACGGACCAAACCCTAACTCATGAACAATACCCTCAATATTCAACTTCCTCATCTCTTCAAACACATATGACAGCTTAATGAGGCTACATCTTGAAGATATCTCCTACAACATTTCATACAAACATTAATTACTTGACTGTTACACGAATATACATTATGTTAGGACATTTTCATCTCTTTCTCCATAAATAATTTCAAAAATTCACTTACCTTTTTGTCTTTTCAGAAACTACAATTTCCTTCACATAGGAGGCTTTCCATTCAGCCAGAGCCTGCTTCTGCTCCATGAACATTTGTACATAAGGCTCCTTGTCATCTTCACTCATCTGCTTCCACCTCAAACCCAATGCTTTTATTTCCTGTATCACTCTCACAATTAGTTCAATACAAATATCATGTACACTTAACAAACCATTACACAACACACTTACACTGTTGTTCATTTTTTTCTTCCCCCTCCAAACATTTACATTCTGTTTTACTGTAAAACAAAATTTCATTGTTAGCTTATGCAACTCATATTTAATAAACTAGACAATTCTATGTACATTCAACTTCAACTTACTAGAAATGGAAATATGGTGTACATATCTTAGGTGCCTTAGCCTCCCCTTTATCGGACTTCTTCTTATGCTCCATTGTCTGTAACATGTACATAAAATAATCAAAGATGGAACGTTGAAAGGCAAAATTGATGACACTTCTCCAAAATCTGAACTTCACGACTAGGATTTTGCATATGAATTCCAAGGATTTGTTCTATTTCACCTCTTTACATTGACATATGAAAGCTACATTTCAGTTTTAGTAAAGTATAAATACTTGCCAACTACTGACAAGAATATGTCTAAAAACCTAAACTTTCATGCAAATACTACCTATGGTTAAATTTTCCATTCAAATGTAATGATATTTGGAGGTTTCTGTTTCATTCTCAAGTTCGACAAATACTATCAACCAAGAAATATTGCTTTCAACCATGTGTAATAAAAACTCGTTCCCCAAAATTACATACTACTTCAAATCACATATTTGATCTTAAGAAACAATCACATCCTTCCAACACATTCAATACTAGAGCTGTAGAGCATATGCTCAACCAACAATCATAACCATTACATGGATTTCAACACAATCCTTCTTACAATCCAATCTCCTCGACAATATTTCTTTCACATTTTCGTACCTTATCAACTACAATTAAAAAGGGGAAAAATTGAAGGAACTAACACTAACTAACCTAAACATTCCTTCTTCCAATCCAATCTACTCTACATTTCTAACATTTATCACTCCCAACTAAAACATCACTAAATTATTTAACCTTATTTCTTTTGTTATTCAAGAAGAAAGTCAACGAGTTATTCAAGCCTCTAATCTAGTTAATAAAGGTGTTCAACACTTCTTTTAATTATTGTTATCTTTATTCCTACTTTCTATTTCAGTTTAACTTCTATTATTTGTTTATTGCAGCAGAACCCTAAACTACCAATAACCCTAAACCCTAATAATTCCTTCTTTCAATCCAATCTCCTCTACAATATTCATTATAAAGTAAAAAGAAATTTTTATGGAAGAACATTCAAACGATTTATACAAAATCCTTCATCATTTGCAATGTGGTTTCGCTCAAATCATAAACAAACGAAAATAAAGGAAGCAAGAAGCAATAAACAAGAACTAACCTCCAAATCAGTGTTGAAACCCAATCTCCTCCATGAATTTCCTTCATATTTTCTTCCTTGGTTGATGGATATAATGCATTCGTCCTCTTGGTTTCGATGCCCTAAGTTTTAGATTTCTTTTTCCCGCTCCCTTTCAATATATGTCAAATATATCATCATAAAAGGGTTACCAGTTCACCGGGTAACCACATATCATTTGTTTTTTTAAATCCAACGGCCACATTAAAACCGGTTTCATCCAATAGGCCTAATTTCTTGGTTTGTATTTAGTCGATTTTAAGCCGTTTGTTTTTAGAAAAGCCCTAGTTTAAGTAAAAGCTGAAAATTTCAACATTTTAAAAAACTTTAGTTTAAAAATCAATTCAAATACAAAAGCTAGTCGGAGAAGCGCAAAATTGACCGTTTCGCAAATATTTCTCCGTTCAGCCGCTAAAAGCTGGTTCCAAAATCAATGCCCCCGGAATAAAAACCCAAGCCCGCTTGCCACGTGTCAGAAACCCAGAGGAGGAATAATGTTCCTGTTATTTTCCCCCAATTTCTTCGTTTTCAAATTCAATACCCTATAAAACCCTCCTAAGTCCTATCGAATCAAGACCCCAAATAACTTTCATTAATGGAGCTCACAGAAGAACAAAGAAAGCAAGCAGAAGCGAACCGGTTAGCTGCGATCGCTAAGAGAAAAGCGCTATCTCAATCATCAAGTGCCAACATTCACTATCAACAAAACCTTTCTCATTATTGGAGGATCGCCAAGTGCCCTAAACTCGCAGAGGAAAATCCCCGTATCCCAAATCCAGCTCAATTGTCTAAAAAGTTCCAAGCCAGTCTCGAAATTTGCTCCCCTGAATCCTTCTCGATCACCCCGGCATCGCTGCATGGGTGTCTCTACCAGCGAGATGAAGAGTGCTTGCAAAGATTGGAGGATATTTTATCTGATGTGAGTTGGGTTTTTGGGTTCTTTGAATTTTCCTGTTTCGTATCTTTGGATTCATATGGGTCAAGATTTAACTTTATAGTCTTGTTTATTTCTTACTACCAATTAATTTTAAAGTTTTATTTCTCTCTCTTATCTCTTCATTCTCATTTCTTGAAATTGTTTAATTTTAAAGAATCAATAAAGCTCTAGGTTCTGTTGTATTATTCCCGCATTTGACGTTCTGTTGGATATTGTTGTGTCATTTTTATAGATTATGCCGTCACATTACACCCAAGACACTGGAGGTCGAAAGGCATGTGTTTATAAGCTCAGGGATTACGGTTCTGTTTTGTCATGTTTGAGGAAATCAAAGGAGATTGAAATCAAGGAGATACCTCATTTAACACTCAGAGTTGTTGAAACATTTTCGCCTTGCTTTATTACTGGACAATGGAAACCCGTTAGACCGGAACATTTATCTGAGGAGGATGTAAATGAATTGACCAGAAAGCTCCCAGGAACACTATTGAATGCGCTTCTGCCTTTTCAACTTGAAGGTCTCAAATTTGGGTTGCGAAGGGGTGGTCGGTGTCTAATTGCAGATGAGATGGGGCTTGGCAAAACACTCCAGGTAATTGTATAAGTATGATGTTCTATGTGCTTTTAAAAGCTTGACAATTGACATGAATTATGACTGTGGCTTCATGGCTGCCCTCTATGCTTGACCCCCTCCCCAAAAAGAAGAAAAGAAAAAAAAAGAAGAAAAAAAAACCTCACTGCACATGGTTCCATAACAAAAAAAAAAATCAGTGTACTTATTTTGTGCGGTACATGCTATCAATACATTTGGCAACCAACATGCAAGATTTTCCTTTTAAGTGCAATGGGCAGTATATGTAAATTTGAGAAAGCATAATTCATTTTATTGTCTATACATGGAAGATAGTTTCACCTCAGGTTTTGGTCTTCTGTTTTCAGATGGCATAAAAATTAAGTTCTGTTTTATCTATCTGATCTGTAGGCTATTGCTATTGCTGGTTGTTTCATGAATGAAGGTTCTATTCTCGTTGTTTGCCCTGCTGTTTTGCGTTATTCATGGGCAGAAGAATTAGAGCGATGGCTACCCTTTTGTTTACCCTCTGATATACATCTTGGTAATATTTGGCTTACATTTCACCTTCTTTTCCAATTTACTTATATTTCATCTTCTTTTCCAATTTACATTTGTTTCTGGTTAGGAGTGGAGGAATTTGGGCGGTTGTTAGCAAAGCAAATAATTGAAGATTTACTGATTGAACCTTTGATTTCTTTCTATTCTAGCCCAAAAAGTGTTTTGAGAGCATATGTTTTGTTGTTAATTATTCGTAGTTTAAATAGTTAATAGCCTTAAAAGCAATAACTCTAGGCAATTTTAATAGTTTAGTAAGTATTTAGGTTGAACTCAAATTCCATAATGAAAAGAATGTGTAATACTCATTGACCCTTTTCTTATATCATGTAAGTTAGGCAGGGTCAACATTGAAAAACAATAAAACCTTTTTCATTATAAATTATTCACAAAACCTTGATGTAGTATTGCCCTTGAACTTAGGTAGGTTCTCCAAGATTCAGCTTTGACAACTAAGGCATAGTTCTTCATTGTGGTTGAAGTACTTTTGCAGCCAAAGGCACTTTTGAGACCAAAAGCAACGGAGAACATGTGTTCTTGAGATGCAAAAGTGCTTTTCAAACCAACTTTTGGACCCAATCTCAAAAGCTGAAAAACGGAACTTTTGACTTTTGAAGATAAAATTAGCAAAATGCCTCGTTTACTCTCACCTTATCCAATCAATGCCCTAATTTATATTTATTTATTATTTCATTACTAAAATATCATTATTAAATTATGTAAAGTATGAGTTGGTTTATCAATTTATAAACAAAGCTTGAATTGATTTTGGAGTAGGTTAATTTTGGTGATAGACATCCATCAGTAAATATATACCCGCATTAAACTTATTTCGTCCTATTAATTTGAATTCAAAATGCACATATAAATAATTTAGGTTAAAATATTTTATATTAATTATTTAAGAGGAATTTAAAATTTACATTTCATGTATCAGTATATTAAATTATTTAAGGGTAATGTTCACGAATAGTCCCTTTCGTTTGGTGTTTGTTCTAGTTTGGTCACCAGATTTCAAAACAGCGTATTGTGGTCCCTTACGTTAATAATGTGTTTTATTTTAGTCACTCTTCCGTCATTTTCCGTTAAAGGAGTAACGGACGGCTGACATGGAATTTTGAAAATTAAAAAATTCCACGTGTATAATACACGTGTATTATATTTATACACATGGCCATCCCCTCTCTTTCCCTCCGCTTCTCCATTCTTCTTTCCCTTTCTTTCGCCGCCTCTTCATCTCCCCCCTTCTTCTTCTCCAATCTCCAATCACCACCATCAATCCCCAAAGCTACGCCGTCCGATTTGCTCTCGTTTAATCCTTTGGTCGCCGGTGAACTCAAATCCTGTTTCAAATTCCTCGTCCCGCTTAATCTACAAAACAAGCATACACAAAAACATTTCCAACATCCAAGGACCCTTCAAATGCACATAAAAACTTCGAAAAATCTAACCGTACTGGTATCCGATTATCGCACCTAACCCGAGTAACATAGGTTTTGAGAAAAGGACTTACAAACCTGTTCAACCATTTTATGCTTGAGAACCTTTTCTTTATCAAGAATTTTAAGTGCCACTGGTTCACCAGTCTCAAAATTTCTTGCAAACTTCACCTTTGCAAATGTCCCCTCCCCATGGTTCTTCCCACCTCGTATTTACCCACACGACGCTTAATCTTAGGTTGATTCATGTCTCCTATATAACTCTGATGTTTCTTAAACCAAAATTTTCAAACCAAATATCAAAACATTAAACCCCCAGATATTCTAATATCACAATGATTAAGACAGTAAAAGAACATCCCCTGCAGAAACATTCTAATACAGAGCAAAAAAAAAACTTTAAGAAATGGTGGCAAAATGAAAAGGAAAATTCCACTGAAATGCTATGAAACATCAAACCAAACGTGAAATGCAGAAACAGGGAAAGAAAGAGTAAATTACAGCTAAATGAAACAGCCAAA
Organism: Hibiscus tridactylites; assembly: GCA_958450335.1. Taxonomy (NCBI): domain Eukaryota; kingdom Viridiplantae; phylum Streptophyta; class Magnoliopsida; order Malvales; family Malvaceae; genus Hibiscus; species Hibiscus tridactylites. The sequence continues at coordinate 24,546,248 of OY288287.1, forward strand.
ATTAGTAAAAAAAATGGTATTGACTGGATTGAAGGGGACGAGGAATTTGAAACAGGATTTGAGTTCACCGGCGACCAAAGGGTTAACCGGCGACCAAAGGGTTAAACGAGAGAAAATCGGATGGCGTAGCTTTGGGGATTGATGGTGGTGATTGGAGATTGAAGAAGAAGAAGGGGGGAGATGAAGAGGCGGCGAAAGAAAGGGAAAGAAGAATGAAGAAACGGAGGGAAAGAGAGGGGATGGCCATGTGTATAAATATAATACACGTGTATTATACACGTGGAATTTTTTAATTTTTAAAATTCCATGTCAACCGTCCGTTACTCCTTTAACGGAGAATGACGGAAGAGTGACTAAAATAAAGCACATTATTAACGTAAGGGACCACAATACGCTGTTTTGAAATCTGGTGACCAAACTAGAACAAACACCAAACGAAAGGGACTATTCGTGAACATTACCCATTATTTAAATACCATCTAACTTAGTTTTTAATTGTCAACATCATGTCTAAAATAGACATTTTAACTTTCCACAACATTTTTTGACAATAATGCCAAACACATAAATTAACAAATCACATTTTTCCACAACACTTTTCAACCCAATAGCAATGAAGAACTAGGCCTACATCTATATCATTGACATTAGGTTGCTTGAAGTCTTTGACAACACAACATTATCTAAAAATAAATACTCAAGTGAAGACCTTCTTTGGAACCATAAAATGTAGTTGCTTTCAATTTATATTTTAGCATAGAATTCTGAAGTGTGAACAATACCCCACTTTAGTAACCTGGTTGAAAATTTGATACAACTTCCAAATCAGTACGTCGTCAAAATCATCACACAGATCAGTGCATCTTCTATAACCTATTGCTTGATTACTATCATACTGTTGTCTGAAGTTGTCAGTTAAGGAAAAATATGACCTAAAATACCTATAAATTATAAGAGAAGTATACATAGATTTCTTATTGTTAGAGAATAATGAGAAGTCTGTGACAAGTTTTTATTTTTTGTTTTTTTCCCTTTTTTTTCTGTAAAATGAGTAACATGTGAAAGTGGTTGCGGCATGCTAAAAGAAAACTGAAAACCTACAAAACTTCTGTAAGAACATGTGAGTTAATGGAGGAAAACTGTGTGGAGAGAGGAAGAAAAAGACCAGAATGATATGGTTGATAACCGTGAAAAAGGACTTAAGTACAAACTAAGCCTATATAGGATGTGATCGTAAGTCAAGCATGGTGATGCATATATGATCCATATAGCTGACCTGAAATGATGGGAAAAGGCTTGTTTTGGTAGTTGAAAAAGGGTTGATGTAATATTAATCTCTTTTACTTAATAATATCAGGCATTATTGTAGATAATTGGCATTTAAAATAAAGATTAGATTGTAAATTACATAAAGTTAGGAAATTATATTCCCAAATATTTAGCTGCTAACATTTAGGGATTTAGCAATAATATAGTTGCTGATTTTATGTAATTTTCCTAGATTAGTCTCCTTTTGTTACCTATAAATAGGTACTACTTTATCAATAAAAGATATCAAGAAATACAGAGAAATAATCTTTCTTCTCTGCACATACCACTTTTCTACATGGTATCAGATTAGTCTCCAAATGTTTTATTATGGCATTACAGACTAGGACATCCTAATTTTCAGTACCTTGCCAAAATGTTTCCTCATTTATTTCAAAATACAAGTCCAAATTTTTTTACTTGTGAAATCTGTCCACTTGCTAAACACACAAAAAATTCATACCCTCTATCCAAATACAAATCCTCTCATCCCTTTTCCATTGTTCACAGTGACATTTGGGGCCCTTCGAGAGTGAAAAACATAGATGGTTCTAGGTGGTTTATTACTTTTATAGATGATCACTCTAGACTCACTTGGACTTTTTTAATGAAAGAAAAATCTGAAACTGAGAGTGTGTTTAGAAGATTTCAGAATCTGGTTGAGACTCAGTTTAAAACAAAAATTCAGATTTTTCACACTAATAATGGCAGTGAGTATTTCACTAGAACTCTAGGATCCTATTTTCAGGAGAAAGGAATTCTTCATATTAACTCTTGTGTTGATTCTCCTCAACAGAATGGGGTTGCCGAGAGAAAAAATAGGCACCTTTTAGAGGTAGCAAGGTCATTATTATTTTCCACAAATGTTCCTAAATTCTTTTTGGGGGAAGCCATTCTTACAACCACATACCTTATAAATAGGTTGCCTAGTAAACCCTTGCAATTTAAGGTACCTCGAGATGTTTTTCTTCATCATTTTTCTAATTTTCAGCAACTTTCTTCCAATCTGCCATTAAAAGTCTTCGGGTGTACCGTTTTTGTCCATATTTATCCTCATTCTCGGTCTAAACTTGATCCTCGAGCTCTTAAGTGCATTTTCTTAGGATTTTCTTCCACTAAGAAGGGCTACAAGTGTTACTCACCTGTCACTAAAAGAACCTATACCACCATGGATGTTACTTTCTTGGAAAACAATCCTTTTTACTCCAAGGCTGAAATTCAGGGGGAGAGTGTAAGAAAACCTCAACTTTTTGATGATTTTCAGTTTATTGATGATTTTCAGCCTTTTATAGCTCAACCTATCATACCTATACCTTCTCCTTCAAAACCCATACTTCCTTCAGAACCTACAGTTCAACCCTTCATAACTATAACTTCTCCTTCAGAACCTATACCATCTTCAGGACCCACACAATCTCCAGTTCCTAGCTCACCACAAACTCCTCAAAAGACCCAACCTGAGCAATTTGAGAAGAGGGAACTTAGTGTCTATAAAAGGAGACAAAAGCCTATTAAAGAGACCAACATACAACCTGGAGACTGCCGAGAACTGGAACTCAGCCCTACAGCCTCAGAACACTTGGAAGGTATGGGAATTTCTCAAAATACAGCTCCTATTCCTATTATTGATACTGTTGATTTGCCCATTGCTCAAAGGAAAGGTGTGAGAAAGTGCACTAACCATCCAATTCAAAGGTTTGTAGCATATGGAAAACTAAATCCTTCATTCAAGGCTTTTACTGCAAATGTTGACAGAATCTTTGTCCCTAAAACAATAGAAGAAGCTTTAGAAGATCCTCAATGGAAGAGGGCAGTTGATGAAGAGATTAGTGCACTTGAAGGTAATAAAACATGGACTCTTGTCGATTTACCACCAGGTAAAAAACCAGTATGTTGTAAATGGATTTTTACAGTGAAGTACAATTCTGATGGTAGTGTGGAGAGATTTAAGGCTAGACTTGTGGCCAAAGGATTTACACAATCCTATGGAATAGATTATGAAGAAACTTTTGCTCCTTTTGCAAAACTAAATTCAGTTCGAGTGTTGTTATCTTTGGCAGCAAACAAAGATTGGGAACTTCATCAACTGGACATTAAGAATGCATTCTTGAATGGGATTCTGGAAGAAGAGGTCTACATGAAAATTCCTCCAGGTATGAAACTACATCGTAATGATCAAAAGGTTTGTAAATTGGAAAAATCTTTATATGGATTAAAACAATCTCCAAGGGCATGGTTTGATAAATTTACTAGAGTCATTCTTAAAAATGGGTACAAGCAATGTCAAACTGATCACACTTTGTTTGTAAAGACAGCTCCATGTGGAAAAAAGGCAATTCTAATTGTTTATGTAGACGATATTATCATTACAGGAGATGATGTTTATGAGATAGAACAACTAAAGAAGATACTGGCCTTTGAATTCGAAACCAAGGATCTTGGAAATCTCAAATACTTCTTGGGAATGGAGGTAGCAAGATCCAAGATGGGCATTGTTATTAATCAGAGAAAATATGTTTTAGATTTACTTGAAGAAACTGGAATGATGGGTTGTAAGCCAGCAGAAACTCCTATGGAGATCAACTTGAAGTTAAGGAAAGATGAGTTGGGAATTCCTGTTAACAAGGAACAGTACCAAAGACTTGTGGGGAAATTAATTTATTTGTCACTTACACGACCAAATATAGCATTTTCTGTCAGCAATGTAAGCCAGTACATGTGTGACCCGAGAGAGGAGCACCTTGATGCAGTCTACAGAATTCTAAGGTATCTAAAAATGACTCCTGGCCATGGTTTGATTTTCAGAAAGAATGAAGACAGAACAGTAAAAATCTTTACTGATTCAAGTTGGGCTGGAGAGTTAACAAACGGAAGGTCAACTAGTGGATATTGCTCCTTTGTTTGGGGAAATTTGGTGACATGGAGAAGTAAAAAACAGTCAGTTGTGTCAAGAAGCAGTGCTGAGGCAGAATATAGAGCTCTTGATTTGGGAATTTGCGAGGGAATATGGCTTAAGAGACTTTTGGTAGAACTGGGACTTGATAGTTGCAGTCAATTTGAATTGCAAACTGATAGCCAATCAACTATTAGTATTGCTAAAAATCCAGTCCAACATGACAGGACAAAGCACGTGGAGATCGATAGACACTTCATTTAAGAAAAGGTCAACAATGGAGTGGTTAAACTTAACTTTGTCTCTACAAAGAAGCAGCTAGCCGATGTACTCACCAAGGCACTACCAAGAGTTACCTTTGACGAATTCATATCCAAGCTGGGACTCTACAATATATACTCACCAGCTTGAGGGGGAGTGTAGATAATTGGCATTTAAAATAAATATCAGATTGTAAATTACATAAAGTTAGGAAATTATATTCCCAAATATTTAGCTGCTAACATTTAGGGATTTAGCAATAATATAGTTGCTGATTTTATGTAATTTTCCTAGATTAGTCTCCTTTTGTAACCTATAAATAGGTACTACTTTATTAATAAAAGATATCAAGAAATACAGAGAAATAATCTTTCTTCTCTGCACATACCACTTTTCTACAATTATATTAGAGTTTTGCCGATGCAAAATACTGATATTTATGTTGACAAGTCATTGTAGCATATTTCTTTGTTTCTTCTTCATATTTTTTCGACATCTAGAAATTTTGAATCTCTATGGTAGGACTAATGTTTTTATTTTTATCACTATATTCTATTTGACTTCAGTTTTTGGTCATCGGGATAATCCTGCATACTTGAGCAAATGTCCTAGAGTTGTGGTTATTTCTTATACAATGCTTCAGCACTTGAGAAAGTCCATGCTTGAACATGAATGGGCTTTATTAATAGTTGATGAATCGCACCATCTACGGTGTTCAAGAAAAGCATCAGAATCTGGAGAGGTAAATGCCTCCCTTGCTTTAATCATGGTTTATATGTTTGACTTGTTATTCAATTGTTTAGGATAAAACCTGATAATTGTATTGGACTAGATCAGATAATAACCCCTCTAGAGAATAAGAGATGCATATAACTTGTAATATTATGAGTGCTATCTTTTGTTTATTGTAGCTTTAGTGCTCAATATCTTGTACTGAATATTGGCATGTATCCTGTATTAACAGATAAAAACAGTTCTTGATTTGGCAGAGAAGGTCAGACGTATAGTTCTCTTATCAGGAACACCTTCTTTATCAAGGTTGAAGCATGGAATTTGAAGCAAAATAGCACCATCACAGTCCATTTCATATTAAGTTTAGCATGGACATAATATGTATCTAATCATTTTCAGTTGTGATTCTACCTTTCATAGCTTTCTTATCTTATTGTTGTTTTTGTTAGCACATTCTAATATCCTTCCTATACTTTCCAATATAGGCCATATGACATTTTTCATCAGATAAATATTTTGTGGTAAGCTTTCTTTACACTTAAGCATCTTACTGTTTTTCTAGGTCTGTTAGAAATTGGTTTACCATGCTTCCGTTGTATAGGCCTGGTTTGTTGGGAGAGACCAAGTACAAGTTTGCTGAAACTTACTGTGCTGTCAACTTTGCTCATACCACTCAAGGTTTTAAGGTAACATTCGAGCATTTTTTTGTGTCAAAATTTGAGCAGTCTTTCAAGAAACACAATTTAGTTTCTTCCAATTTTTTTCTATGCTTGGGATTAAGTTACTGTTGCTTAATCAATATCCCTAAAAAAAGGTCAATTGCTTTTGGTGATGCAGTTTTGTACTTTTTTGTGCAATTTTGTTCATAGTATGCTAGTTCAATTTTTTTTTCTTAAAAGGTTTTTATGTGGAGCATCACTGTAGCCCAAGTTGCTGTATTTAACAGTTTGTTTTGGTTGACTGATTTGTTAGATATATAAAGATTATGGTGCTAAGTTCTATTTATTCATCAACATTTGTTCTTTTGGTCTGATTGTTAGCATGAAAGTCTAATAAATTGATGGAGCTGTCCTGCAGGATTTCTCAGAGGGTGTTCGCTTGGAAGAGTTGAATGTGTTACTTAGCCAAACGGTTATGGTGTGTCCTTGGTTCTCATGCACTTAAATTGTACCTTTTAGGGGTTGGTTTTGTGGATATGATTTCACCACTGTGCTCTATTTAGGGTATTACTTGTTCAGTTCACTCATTTTCTTAGAATAAATTTCTTTTGTTGTAGCAAGCATTCAATCTGTTACTATTCAGTTGTAGCAAGTGTTCTTTAAATATGGGCATCGGTACAAATTTGGCTTATACCATCTTTCCAAATTTAATACCTTGGTTTCATCCTACACTGTAATTCACTTATATTATATCTTACCTAATTCACAATTATTATACTGTAGTCATGCATGATATGATGTTTGGACGGTAACTGTTGCTTTATATGGTAAATCAAATTACAGTATAAATATTTGTGACATTAGTACTTCTTTGGCCTATTTTTCTTAAGTTACTCATCTGGAGATAGATGCTGGTCAATTGCAGATAAGACGTTTGAAAGAGCATGTGCTTGTCCAGTTACCTCCCAAGCGTCGTCAGCTTATAAGGTTGCATTTGAAGAGATCGGATATAGCTTCAGCCAAGGCAGCTGTCAGTTTTTCCAATGCTGATGCTTTTGAAAATAATGCTTCTAAAGATGTAGTAGCTATAGAAAAACTGGATGGAAACCATGGTAATTATGGACCTTTTTATGTGTTGCATGTGAGAATATTTGATGTTGTAAGGCAATCCTATATGTTAGTTTTCTATCTCTGTATGCCTACTTTTGATGATGGTGATGTCATTATTATTTGTTTGCTTGTTGGATATGCCAAAACAGATCTCATTTCAAGCAGAAGATTAGACAGTATTTTGCACTATTTAAGCCACTTAGATTCCTCTTTATTCATTTTCTGCTTTAGCAAACACATGTTGCTTGGATAAATGATGGAAAATTTTATCTACATGACCTTTGCGCCTTTTTTGTTGCTTATGCCTTTGGAATATGCTGAGTATGTCATGTTGATGGAATACAATTATTGCCTGTACTGTATTAACTGTGTAGTCCCGAAGGTGTGTTACAGATATTTTCTTTACTAGAATTGAGACACTTTCTCATGTATTCTAAGAATTAGAAATTGGATTTGGTTTCACGTAGAGAATCATCATCTAAATCTAGCACGGGCGTATTCCTTTTCTTTTCCTGTAGAATCTTGTTGATACATTAAGAGTTGTTTTCCTTCTGTTCTTGCATCTTCTTAATGTTGGTCACTATAGAGAGATTGAGATTTTGAGTCCTTTCCAAATTTTGTGGTTTTATTTCCAGTACAGATGCTTTGCAATCCTTTTCGATTTAGGATGAAATCTTCCATTCCTATTTTCCTCACTGAGTTTTGAAGATGTTCTTGTTTATAATGCAACCAAAGCTGTTTAGTGTGCATTAACTGTAGGCTGTGTACTCTTAATTTATTTCATTCCTTAAGATCACGAACTGCTTATGATTAGAGCCTATTTAATTAATCTTATATTTTCTTAAGAATGTTAGGTTGTTAACTAGTCTTGTCATGTATAATGTATAGGAGTTAGGAAATAGCCAATAAACACCTATGTTAGTCCAATTTTAGTTAACTTTTTGATCATGGAGATTATTCCGATGCTTGAAAAAAGATGTAGAAATTTGCCTCAAGTCCTCAACTTTTATAATATTTTCAACATCTTTTGTTTTCTTGTGATTTTCTCTATCTTTTTATTTTCTGCAGCATTATGTTTATAAAGACACAAATATCTACGGTTGATATATATTTTGTAGAATGCATACATAGAAATCCTTGATTATTTGAATGGTTATGAGAAAACTTTCATGAATGGAAAGTGGGTATAATTAATATCTTGCTTGGTGTCGTGAGCTGATGTTGCAAGTTTTGCTTGCTTGTGCTAGATGTCGTTATAAGCATCTATATCCGAGTATAGTTTTTTTAGTTGTTTGTTGCCCCTTGTTGATTCCAGATGCCATTAACAATTGCAATGCTGGTGAACTTTCTATTCAAGAGCTTGGTGTTGCAAAGATTCGTGGATTTCGTGAATGGTTTTCTATTCACCAACTAACTTCAAATCCAGATGGCGCGGACGAATTTGATTTAAACTCCAGTTCTCATAAAATGATAATTTTTGCCCATCACCATAAAGTTCTTGATGGAATACAGGTAAGAGCCTTTCGCTCACTGGATTAACATCTAAGGGGGCTATTGGAGATGCTTCCTTAATTGTGGAAAAAATACTATCAGGACATATAAAGACGCACACAAAAAATGAGCTGATTATATTTTTAAATGATGAACATGTGCACGACAGATTTTTTCTGTCTCATTATTGATGCTGCTGCCAAATCAATGTACACAAAATTAAGAACAATTCGGTTGTCAACATGAAATTAAGTACTTAATCACTTTCTAGTTTAGAATAAAAATGGAATTGCAATCTTTTGTCAAGATCTAGTTCTGCTAGTTTTGATGGGATGTAAGTCAAATCTTCTTATGCATAAAAGATTTTTGTTTCAAATTTTTCTTTAGTCTGTAGCCATCTGAATACTATTGTGTTCGTAAGTTGTATTCATGATGACACCTTATTAACTTAAAATAAATGGTTTTTAAGCCTACCATCTATTTTTGCTTTTTCCTGACAATCCATGAGAAAGTTTGTTGTTTTGAATTATCCAGGATTTCATATGTGAGAAAGGAATTAGTTTTGTCCGGATTGATGGAACCACACTTCCAAAAGATCGACAATCAGCTGTACTGTCATTCCAATCACCGAATGGGGTTTGTGTTACTTTTTTGTTTTTGTTGATATTGCTTTTGTTCGTTTAAGAAATGTTTCTGGATATTCTTTATTGACCTTTTTGTTGTTTGAGGTTTGACATAATTGTTAATTCTTATCTAGTTTATACACACTGAGAAGATTAAACTGCATGGCTCATGAATTTTTAAAATTGTTTTCTCCCAACCTGATTATATTGCTATGAAATTTTCTCCGTGTCTGATGTAATGCCTACATTTTCTTTGATAGTATGTGTGTTAATTAGGTTTTGATGCATGAATTTTGATATAGTGGAAAACTAATTTAATTTAGCATTCTATTTTCTAACCCAAAGATGTTTACCCCATCCATCCATGCAAGAATTTTTATGTTCTGTACTTCCCAGGATACTTAAAAATACTGGCCAAAATCTGAACAGATACAAAGTTATTCATGTATGTCCTATAGATTATTTTCTAGTGTCGCAGACGTTACTTAAGAAGCTATTTTATAACTTGCAGCCAAGCTTCTTTTACCTGTATTATACTGACCATATGCAGCCTCATTCATCAGGTAAAAATTGCAATAATTGGAATAACTGCTGGGGGTGTTGGACTTGATTTTTCATCAGCAAAACATGTAGTGTTCTTGGAGTTGCCTCAGTCACCATCGTTGATGCTTCAGGTTTATGCATATCAAAATTTGCTAGTTTTGCTGAATTATATAGTCTCTACTCTTTAAGAAATCTAGTCTCGTTGAAATATTGAATGCACTGAATTATATATTCACAAGGTTACTATGTTGACACTGTTTTTATTAGTGCCAGTAAGAGCTTCAGATTTCTGTGGTCCTGTTATAATTACCAATTGCCTTGTTATTCTCTTGTTTTCCCATTTAGACCATTGATTTTGCTTTTCCAATCTATTTTTTGTTTTCTTTTTATTTTTTCTAATTGGTCAAGACAGACTAAAATAAAAATGAAGTAAATATTTTATAGGACAGTCATCCGGTATGAACTGTGAACAGATTTGAGAAGAAATAATTTTCTTATTATTTCTCTAACAGCAGGTTACAACTTAAAGGAAGAAAAAGTCGAAAAATAGGAAAGTATCCCTAAAAATTAGGAACTACAATTAGTGACATATATACACTAAGTTAACTCCTAAAAATAAGGATGAAGATTCAGTCCCTTAAATCTAGGATTTCCAACACTCCCCCTCAAGCTGGTGTGTAGATATTCATCAAACCCAGCTTGCCAATAAAATCTTCAAACATGTTCTTACTCAGACTTTTAGTTAGTAAGTCTGCAACTTGTTGCTTAGTAGGAAGATAGATAATACAAACTTCTCCTGCATTGACCTTCTCTTTGATGAAATGACGATCTATCTCCACGTGTTTAGTACGATCGTGATGAACTGGGTTATGTGCTATACTGACAGCAGCTTGATTATCACAGTATACCTTCATAGGTTTAACATAGGAAGCTTTTAGTTCCTTCATTAATCTTTGTAACCAAATTCCCTCACATATACCATGAGATAAAGCTCGGTATTCTGCCTCTGCACTGCTACGAGCCACAACGGACTGTTTTTTACTTCTCCATGTCACAAGATTACCCCACACATAGCTACAATAACCACTTGTAGATCGTCTGTCGCTCACTGATCCTGCCCAATCTGCATCAGTGTAAAGCTCTATGTCACGACTGGTGTTTTTCTTGAAATGAAGACCTTTACCCGGTGTTCCCTTCAAATACCTTAGTATCCTGTAAACTGCCTCTAAATGTTTTTCCTTTGGAGCATGCATATACTGACTGATGACACTCACACCAAATGCAATATCAGGTCGGGTATGAGATAGATAAATAAGTTTTCCCACAAGACGCTGGTATCTCCCCCTGTCCACTTCTTCCCCATCATCTTCGGTGCCTAGCTTCAAATTGAACTCCATTGGGGTCTCGACAGGTTTACAACCCAACATGCCAGTTTCAGCCAATAAATCAAGAACATACTTTCGTTGGGAAATAGAAATACTTGTCCGAGTCCTTGCTACTTCCATGCCAAGGAAGTATTTGAGATTACCCAAATCCTTAAGTTCAAATTCTGTGCTAAGGAAGTCTTTTAGGTTCATCAACTCACTCGAATCATCCCCTGTTAGGATAATATCATCAACATAGACGATGAGAATAGAGCATTTACCATCCCCCGAGTGTTTGTAAAACAGTGTGTGATCTGCTTGCCCTTGGGTGTAATTCCTGCTGGTCATAGCCTTTGCAAACCGACTGAACCAAGCTCTTGGGGACTGTTTTAGTCCGTATAATGACTTTTTTAATCTGCATACTCGCCCTTTTTCTTCTTCAAAACCTGGTGGAAAGTCCATATATACCTCCTCGCTCAAGTCTCCGTTGAGGAATGCATTTTTTACATCAAGTTGTGTCAAGGACCAATCAAGATTAACTGCTAAGGAAAGAAGAACTCGAACGGTATTGAGCTTTGCAACGGGGGCAAATGTCTCATCATAATCGAGACCATAGGTTTGAGTAAAGCCTCTTGCCACAAGTCGGGCCTTGTGCCGATCAATACTCCCATCAGGCTTGAATTTCGTGGTAAAAATCCATTTACAGCCCACGGTTTTCTTCCCTTTTGGCAGATCTGTAACTTCCCATGTCCCATTATTTTTGAGAGCACTCATTTCTTCAAAAACAGCATGTCTCCATTCAGCTGATTCCAGAGCCTCTTTCACATTCCTTGGAGTCACTACACTGTCAATATTAGTTACAAAAGTTTTGTAAGCTTTAGATAAATTTCCATAGGATACAAATCGAGAGATTGGATGCTGCGTACAGGTTCTTGTGCCTTTACGAATAGCAATGGGAAGGTTCATATTAGACAAACTAGGAGACAGATCTGGAACAGGACAGTCCTCGGAGTTGGATGAATTTGGCACTGCTGTTGTGTCTGTTTCAGTAGGGGAACATCTCCGTGAATAAACAAGGAGTTCTGGAGGCTGTTGCTGGAGTTTTTCAGAGGGATTAGGCTGCGGAAGCTCAGTTTCAATGGGAATTTCATTGCTGGGAAGTTCATTCCTCTCCAGTGGAACACTCAAATATGGAATTATGAGGACAGTGTTATCTTGTGTGACAGTGGTGTTAGGGGTAGGTTCTGGAGGTATAATAAGAAGTGTATGAAGAGTCTCATCTTCACTAAGAGTCTCCCCCTGAAGATGAGTGGCAGAAAAATATGAATCGTTTTCAAAAAACGTGACATCACGAGAAATAAATATGCGACGCAAGGTGGGTGAGTAACATTTGTATCCTTTTTGTGTGGATGAGTAGCCAATAAAGACGCATAGGTGTGCTCGGGGATCAAGTTTGGATTGATTAGGTTGGTGTAGTGTTTAAAAAGGCGCTACTGAGGCGCGCCTAGGCGCTAAGGCGAGGCGAGGCGAGGGTGACACGCCTAATTGAGTCTAGGCGAGGCGACTTCAATGAGGCGCAGCAAGGCGCGCCTAAGGCGCACAAGGCGCTGAGGCGTCGAGGCGCAGAAAGGCGTCGAGGCGCAGAAAGGCGCCGCCTGTTCACTTTTTTTGTTCTTTTTGGGTTTTTTTTTATTTATTTTTTATTTTTTACATACTAACTTGGGCCAAAAGTGAGACCAAACAAAAATAACATTAATCAAATGAAACTTAAATTAATTTGGTTGAGTTAATGTGTAATTTGAACTTAAAGCATAACACACTATATATATAAAAATTAATTAAATTGGATCAAAATTAAATTCAAATGAATTTGGTTGAGTTTTAAAAATTGAACTAAATTTAATTGAGTTTAGGGGTTTTAGTGTAGGAGTTTAGAATTTAGGGTTTATGGGTTAGAAATTAGGGTTTAGGTTTTAGGATAATATGGTTAGTGATTCAGATTTTAACCTACAAACCTTAAATTTTAACCTTAAATCCTAAATTCTATCAACAACCTATAAATTCAAAACTACTAAACTTAAACCCATAAACCCTAAATAAACTCCCTAAACCTTAAACTAAGACATTGTGTAAACAAAGTTTTTACAAGCGCTTGTGCATGGAATAATTACTCATATCATATATCCTTTTGAGATTATTATATAACTAGCTCTGTGTAATTACAATATAAAAGATTTCATATTGCATGATAAAATGTAAAAGGAATAGCTTTTGTTGAACTTATATTCCTTTTTAAAGTACTAATTTTCTTTCTTGTTTTGTAATAAAATGCAATGTCATGTGCATTTATACATTCTCCTTGATTTTTCAGAAGTTGAACATTTCAAAGAATCTCATTATTCTTATTACCTAAAATTTTATTGAATGTAAAGAATTTTCAAGTGATGTTTTATGTAACTTGTATATCTTTTATTTTCAAAATGTGTGCCTTACTTCAATAAGGCGTGCGCCTTTCGCCTCTCGCCTTGCGCCTCGGATATAAGACCCCTATCGCCTTAGGGCGCCTTTTGCCTTTTTTAACACTGGGTTGGTGATTATGTACAAAAGCTTTACAACCAAATATCTTGGCTGGTAGGATAGGAACACGAAATAGAGGGAAGGTTTTTTGTAGGACATGTAAAGGTGTTTGGAGATTAAGGACTCTAGAGGGCATGCGGTTTATTAAATAGCATGCAGTAAGGACAGCCTCCCCCCATAGGTTTTTTGGAACTTTCATGGTAAACATTAAGGCTCGAGCAACAGCTAGTAGGTGCCTATTTTTTCTTTCTGAAATCCCGTTTTGTTGAGGTGTGTCAGGACAAGAGCTTTGATGAATGATACCTTGTTCAGAGAGATAGGGGCTTAAAGCAGAATTGAAATACTCCCTTCCATTATCAGTGCGAAGCGTGTGTATGTTTGAGTTAAATTGGGTTCGAATCATGGAATGGAAATTCTGGAATACTTTTGGGGTTTCTGTTTTTTCTTTGAGAAGGTAAACCCAACATACTCTAGTATGGTCATCAATAAAGGTTATGAACCATCTAGCACCTGTGATGTTTTTAACACGACTAGGCCCCCATAGGTCACTATGAATCAAGGAGAAAGGTTGGGATTGTATATAAGGCTTCAAAGGATAAGGAACACGGGTATGTTTTGACAATTGGCAGATTTCACATTTCAAGGAATTGACTTTTTTATTTCGAAATAACATAGGAAGCAAATGCTTCAAATACAAGAAATTTGGATGTCCTAACCTACGGTGCCACATCATGATCGTGTCCTCGTTTGAAGCAGATAGAGCAAATACTCCCTTTTTATTCTTATCCTTGTAGTCATCCCATATATAAAGTCCATCATCAACCTTAGCAGTGCCAATCATCCTCCCCGATTTCTGTTCCTGTATAATACAACCATCAGCAAAAAATTCAGCACAAACAGCCTTGTCTTCAGTAAGTTTACTTATTGACAGTAAATTGCAAGATAAATTAGGAACATGAAGGACTTTCTCGAGTGAGAAGTCCTTAGTGAGTCGAACAGCTCCGATCCCAGCAACATGTGAGTATGAACCATCAGCTATCCGAATTTGAGATTGGTTGTGGCAGGGGGCATACGTATGGAATAGTGATAAATTACCTGTCATGTGATCGGATGCTCCTGAATCTAGAATCCAGGATGGTTGATTACTAGACTCAGAAGTAATATTAAAGGCAGTACCTTGAATAGCCAAGGAACCATGGCTTATTGGTGCACCAAGTAACTTGTGAAGAGTTTCAAGTTGGGACTTTGTTAGGCGAACATCCTGGACGACTTCAGCAGGTGCAGGGGTGGCAGTGGATGAGTTGCCCAAGGACAAAAGAGCCTTATTTTCCTTCTGAATTTTTGTTGTACCAGGGTAACCGTGGAGCTTGAAACATTTCTCCTTTGTATGACCAGTACGGTTACAGTAGCTGCACCAAACTCGATCTCCTGAGCGACTTTGTCCTGAATCATTCCCTGCTCGATTCTTTTGAGATTGAGGGCCCCTTGAGACCAAGGCGGATGATTCAGTAGGACGATGACCAGAATTGGTCAAAAGTTTTGGTTCCTTGAAATCTCCCATCATTACTCGGCGACGATTTTCTTCTCTCCGAACCTCTGCAAATGCTTCTCCAATGGTTGGAAGAGGGGTCCTACCCAGAATACGGCCACGAACTTCATCTAAGTCTCGGTTTAGCCCTGCTAGGAACTCATAGAGCCGTTCTTTGTTGAGATGTGACATGAACTTGGTGTGCTCCAAGCCTTCACCCCAGTCCACTTCATAGTACATATCGAGTTCCTGCCATAGGATCTTCAAGTTGTTGTAGTACTGTGTAACTTCAAGAGTTCCTTGCTGAATGTCTTTTAATTTCAGCTTGATTTCAAAGACTTGAGAAGCATTTCCTAGATCAGAATAGTTCTCCTTGACTGCATCCCACATTTCTTTTGCAGTCTTGAATAAGAGGTAGGTTCGGCTTATGTGGCTCTCCATTGAGTTGATCAGCCAAGCCATGACAATTGAATTATTAAGTTCCCACGTAGCATACGTAGGATCAGTAAGGGAAGGACGTGGAATTTCTCCATTGATATACCCTAATTTCCCACGGCCTCGAATCACCATGAGTACCGATTGGGACCACTGTAAAAAATTCTTCCCATCTAATCGGTGATTAGTGATTATGAGGGACGAATTAACATCACCATGAGATGGTGCTTGATTGACATTCTGAGTTACTTGTGAAGTCTCAGAATCAGAAACATTTCCAGCATTGTTTGCCATGATAGGAAGACAAGACAGGGGAGAAATCTAAAGAAATAGAATGGATCGAAAATATCCCTATAGCTCTGATGCCATGAACAGATTTGAGAAGAAATAATTTTCTTATTATTTCTCTAACAGCATGTTACAACTTAAAGGAAGAAAAAGTCGAAAAATAGGAAAGTATCCCTAAAAATTAGGAACTACAATTAGTGACATATATACACTAAGTTAACTCCTAAAAATAAGGATGAAGATTCAGTCCCTTAAATCTAGGATTTCCAACAAACTGAAAAAGTGATGATATGCATAAAAAATTGTGCTAGATTAATGTGTCAGTTGAAGCACAAAAGTAGTTTATCTTTTCTGCAGAAGAGAGAGAAGCAAAGAGAACTGGATTCTAGATAAGATTATCCTCTTGGATGCTTCAGTTAAAGTCTTCATTCCTGAATTTACAATTGCGATTCTGGAAATTGACAATGAAAGCTCTAAAAAATTAAGGGCCCATTTGACTTTAGAAAATATTTTCTATATTGGTTTTTCATTTTCAGTTTTCTAAAAATTAGAAAACATTCCTGGTTAATAGGGATTGAAACATGCTTTCAAAAATGACAATAGTTAAAATGTCTTTGGTATCTAGTTTTTCAAAATAGAAATGAAAAAAATAATTATTAAATAATTAAAATAAAATAAAGTTAGAAAATATTATTATTACAATAGTAATAAATAAAATATGAGTAAATAAACCATAGTTTTGAAAAATGGAATTAATGAAAACATCTTCTTTATGTTTTCAAATTTTTACTTATTTTTGTTTTCATTTTCGAAAAATCATTTTCTAATTTTACAACCAAACATCTTCAATGTTTTCTATTTTCCAAGAAAATGAAAACGAAAACGAACTTCATCCTCTAGAACCAAACGGACCCTAAGGTTGTGGGATTGGAGTTTTTTAACTTTATTTCTATGCACCCTGTCTGGTAAAGGAGGGAGGGGGACATAGAGAGAGCTCTTACATTCTTTTACTAGTTTATCTCGTATTAATTCCATAATTGCTTATTACTTATCTTCTCCATAGCTTTATAAACATATACTTTTACTTGTTCAAATTTCATCAGTTGTCTTACTTCCTCTCCATCCTTATCTTTTACAGGCTGAGGATAGAGCTCACAGGCGGGGACAAACAAGCGCAGTCAACATTTACATCTTTTGTGCAATGGTGTGCATATATTATGTCATAAATTTCTTCAGATTTGTGTGCAGTTATTAATTTTTTATGTAGTTTCTAGTTTTCTCATGCTACAGGATACTCTGGACGAGTTACATTGGCAAAACCTAAACAAGAGTCTGCACCGTGTTTCATCCACAACAAATGGAAAATATGATGTGATGAAAGAGATAGAAGTATATCTACTCTCTCTCTCTCTCTGCTCCTGCGATTGCCCCAAAAAAAAAAAGAGGTGGCAACTTATTATGAAAGGAATTATTTTTACTATATATTTGTTTGTGGGATAAATTGCTCAGAGTTGAGATTCTTCTTGAAATGTGATGGCAAAGATGCGGGTGTAATTGACATTGTCGTGTTGCACCGTTTTTATGTTCTCTCTACTGATTCATAGAAACCCATCACGTTTTAGACTATAGTAAGGAGATATCAGGATTACATGGTTTTTGTTTTAACTGCCCTTGCCTGTGAGAAAGCACATATTTATGGATGGTGGCTGCTGATTATTGTATGCAATAGATGATTATTCATCAGTATTGCTTTCAGTCTTTGCCAGATCCGAACTTGTTTTGAAAATTTCACCTGACTGGCTTGTTGCATAGAAATACTTTCTTTTTTTCCCATTCCGGCCGTAATATGTGCGTGCATGTGCATATCTGGTAAAATACACAACTTATTTTTGTGGTTTGTTTTGTTTAGTTGCCATCACATGGTTTCATTGTTCTTTTCTAAATGATCAAACTTTATTCTTATGGTTTGGTAGGTTGAAGGCATTTCTTATCTGGTAACACCTGAAGGAAATTGTAAGCATAAAATTTTGATGAAAGATCCACCTAGAAAACTTTCACTGGGATTTGAGCAGCTGCAAGACCCTGAATGTTCCCAGGATTTGTGGCCTTCAGAAGCGTTCTCTAATGTCACTGCTGAAATGAATGAAAGATCTGACACAATGAATCCTACTGTTGACAGCTACAATTATAATGATGTAAACTTCAACATTATTATTGGAATAATGAAAGTTCATTTTCTGTTATATTTACTGGAAGGAGCTTCAATAGAATGGTTAACCTGCATGCTTGAGCTTCCCCTTGACCAAGCACATGCAGAAAATACCTAGATGTCAGCTAACCAAACCCTGCACGATAAATTTACTGCTTCTATTTACCTGACCTAGTGAATTAGTTTTTTTCTTTTCCTGGTTCACTTTTGAACAATTTTCCTGTTTATTACAAGCTACTAATGCTTCTGTTGTTATATAGGATGGTGCAGTTCTTGATCTACAAATAAACCAAGATCTTAATTCCATGGGAGACGAAAAAGAATTGCATCCTTCTATGGATAATATTGGAATTTGTAGCACATCCCCTCCTTTTAAAGTGGATAACAGAAGTGAAGATCATGATCCACTGCCAAGTGTACTTTTTTGGAATTTTCTCTCAATACAGCAAAATGATTCCGTCCTTAGATTTTGGCATAAAAATAACTAATTCAAATTTAGTGCTAATGCAGGAACAAGTAATCACAGCAGATGACAGTGCACAGGTTCAACCGTCAGACGCTGAATGTTTATCTATTGAATTCGGTTCTCTGAGATTTGAGGTAAACAAACTATATCTGATTGTATACTGGTTTAGTTTGCATTAAGCAAGTAGAGTTGGCTGCTTTATATCGGGAAAGTTCCTAACTCCCAACATAACTATGTAGACTGATATAGGCACTTAACTCCCGTCACATCAGTTTGCATCAGTTTGAGGTAAACAAACGCATTTTCGGATGGAACCTAAGTGTAGATAATGGATATTTTGTGAAGAGAATCTCCCCCTGAATTTTAGACTTAGAGAAATATGGTTTGTTTTCAAAAAAGGTTACATCCATTGAAATGTAGGTCTTTTTAGTACGGGGGCAGTAACATTTGTAGCCCTTTTGAGTAGAGGAATACCCGATGAAAACACACCTAAGGGCTATAGGATCCAACTTAGACCTGGATTTATCATTATTATGTACAAAAACAGTACATCCAAAGACTCTTAGTGGTAGAATAAAAGACATAGGCTTGAAGTGTGAGAAGCTATTAAGAAACACATTCCTTGGACATTTAAATTTCAAGGTTTTGCTAGGCATCCTATTTATCAAGTATGTCGCAGTCAAAAGAGCTTCCCCCAAAGGTATTTAGGAACACGAGTAGAAAATAATAGAGACTGTAGGAAGGTACTGAAAAGAGTCTCAGTTTGAGTACTCTAATTTCTGTTATTTATTTGATAAAGAAAGACCATATTTATAGATTACAAGAGAGAGCCTAAACTAGGAAAAAGGAATTACAAATAAATTACAAGAATCTAATTCCTTATTTACAGCTATTAACAAGATATTTAGGAAGATAATTGCTAACTAATAGCAACTTGATATTAGGGAATTTACATCCCTAATTTTCTGCAATCACACAATCCACACTCCCCTCAAGCTGGAGAGTATATATTATATAATCCCAGCTTGCATGTAAACTCATTAAAGGTTACTCTAGGAAGTGCCTTGGTGAGAATGTCTGCAAGTTGATCTTTAGAAGAAACAAAATTCAGTTTTACCAGACCACTGTTGACTTTCTCTAAAATGAACTGTCTATCAATTTCCACATGTTTAGTCCTATCATGATGGACTGGATTTCTCACTATATTGATGGCAGATTGACTATCACTGTATAGTTCAAACTCTTTAGAGTCACTAAAGCCCAATTCAACAAGTAACCTTTGTAACCATATTCCCTCACACATTCCAAGTGCAATAGCTCTATACTCAGCTTCAGCACCGTTCCGAGACACAACAAACTGCTTTTTGCTCCTCCAAGTTACCAAATTGCCCCAAACAAAAGTGCAGTACCCACTGGTGGATCTTCTATCTGTCAGTTCTCCAGCCCAGCTAGCATCAGTGAAGACTTTTACTGATCTGTCATTGGTTTTCTTGAAAATTAGCCCATGGCCAGGTGTCATCTTTAGGTATTTTAGTATTCTGTTTACAGCTTCAAGATGCTCCTCTCGAGGGTCACTCAAATATTGACTAACAATGCTCGCAGGAAAAGATATATCAGGTCTAGTAAGTGAAAGATAAATTAATTTCCCAACTAACCTTTGATACAATCCCTTATTAACTGGACTTCCAAGAACATCCTTCTTCAGTTTGAGATTGAACTCCATAGAAGTCTCAGCTGGTTTGCAGCCTTTCATCCCAGATTCAGATAACAAGTCTAGGATATATTTTCTCTGGTTAATTACTAGACCAACTTTTGATCTCGCAACCTCCATGCCAAGGAAGTATCGTAAAGTACCAAGATCCTTGGTTTCAAATTCACTTGCAAGCAATTTCTTTAAATTTCCAATTTCTTCATTGTCATCACCAGTGATGATGATATCATCAACATACACAATGAGGATTGCCTTCTTCTTTTCTGATCCCTCTTTGATGAACAAGGTGTGGTCGGTTTGGCCTTGATTGTACCCATTCTTCACAATAGCCTTTGCAAATTGATCAAACCAAGCCCTAGGAGATTGTTTCAATCCATACAGTGACTTCTCAAGTTTACAAACTTTCTGTTTGTCAGAATGATATCCCAACCCCTGTGGAATTTCCATATATACATCTTTTTCAAGATTGCCATTCAAGAAGGCATTCTTGATGTCAAGTTGATGTAATTTCCAGTCCTTGCCAAAGACAAAAGAACTCTCACTGTATTCAGCTTTGCTACTGGAGCAAATGTCTCCTGGTAGTCTATCCCATAGGACTGAGTAAATCCCTTGGCCACTAATCTTGCCTTATAACGTTCAATGCTCCCATCAGATCTATACTTGACAGTAAAAATCCACTTGCAACCCACTGGCCTTTTTCCTGGTGGAAGATCAGTGATTTTCCAGGTTTTATTGTCTTCTAGTGCCCTTATCTCTTCTTCAACAACCTTCTTCCATCTTATGTCTTTCATTGCTTCCTCTATTGTTTTTGGAATGAAAGAGTTATCAACACTAGAAGTGAAGGCTTTAAAGGCAGGCTTTAAGTTTCCATATGCCACAAACTTCTGAATAGGATGTGTTGTACACTTCCTTACACCTTTTTTCTGTGCAATAGGCAAATCATCAGTATCCACAGTCGGAGCAATACTTTGAGAATTTTTCATACCTTGTGGATTCTCTGAGGCTCTTGGAAGTTACCAGGTTGTATGTCGGTCTTTATTGAGCTTTGTTCTCCTTTTATAGACACTGAGCTCTTTGGCCTCAAGTTGCTCTGGTTGGGTTCTTTGTGGTGTGCAAGGTGTACTTGGAGGCTCCAAGACAGTAGTTTCAATGGAGTTAGGAATGATGGAAGGTTCATTGGTTTTAGTAATAACAATGGGTTCATGTTCAGAAGAAATAATAGTGGGAATTTTATGTGAAAAAGGGGCCATGGTGGCCGGAGATGCAATTAATGATGGTGATTTGTGTGTGATCGGTGGTTAGGAATTTGTAGTTTGAAGAAGATTGATAGGATATTTTCAGAGAGAACAATATGTTTCTATGTATTTTCTTATTATTCTTAATTATTAAATGTATACAGAGTAAGCCTTTAAAAAGGCTGATATAAAGTTTTAATATAACTAAAACTATACTTTTATCTTTAATTTAAATAATACTTATTCCTAATTTAAATAAGACTTCTATTAAATCTAAACTATTGATTAGGAATAAACTCTAATTACACATTAAATAAAAACTCTAACACTCCTCGTCAACTTACACTCCCCTCAAGCTCTAACACTTCTCGAATAACTTACACTCCCCCTCAAGCTGGTGAGCAAACGTAATAGAGCACCAGCTTAGATCTTGGATGTGATGCCCTACTCATATTTCTTCTGCTGAAAAAAATGCTTCATATTCTCGGGAGTCTTTGATTTGAAGAGTGAGGACAGAACCATGACGCTTTTGCGCAGCAATTGTTGATGGCATGCAGTTCCTAATTGAAAGGTCTGATGCGAACGATTTAAAAAGTGATCACATGAATCTACACTCCCCCTCAAGTTGGTAGTTATACAGACTAGAGTTCCAGCTTGGATCTTTGATGTAGAATCCCTTAAAAATATTATCTAGTTTTTAAGGTTAAACTAGAACATCTTCTTCTATCCTTTAGGATGGATGGCTAAGATAGAACCAAATAGTTTTTAAGGCTAAACTATAACCTTTTCATCTATCTTTTTGATTGGCTAAGATAGAACCATTAAATAGAGAAGAAAACAACAAAATTAAACGAGTAGAAATTTCACTAGAGATGTAAGATTCCAACGAGAGAGAAACCAAGGAACGAGTGTGGCCTAATGACAACAGCGGAAAAGAAAAAACAATGTGCATTTGAAAAATCAGATCATGGTCGATTTGTTTCAGATTAGAGATGGCAGCAGGTGACGACATCAAGACCGTTGTTGGCTCATGATACCATGTGAGAAAGGGGCCATGGTGGCCGGAGATGCAATTAATGATGGTGATTTGTGTGTGATCGGTGGTTAGGAATTTGTAGTTTGAAGAAGATGAATAGAATATTTTCAGAGAGAACAATATGTTTCTATGTATTTTCTTATTATTCTTAATTATCAAATGTATACAAAGTAAGCCTTCAAATAGGTTGATATAAAGTTTTAATATAACTAAAATTATATTTTTATCTTTAATTTAAATAATACTTATTCCTAATTTAAATAAGATTTCTATTAAATCTAAACTATTGATTAGGAATAAACTCTGATTACACATTAAATAAAAACTCTAACACTCCTCGTCAACTTACACTCCCCTCAAGCTCTAACACTTCTCGGATAACTTACATTTTAGTGATAGGAAAAATGTCAAAAGCTCTGATACCATGTAGGAATGTACTGAAAAGAGTCTCAGTTTGAGTACTCTAATTTCTGTTATTTATTTGATAAAGAAAGACCATATTTTAGTGATAGAAAAGATTCCTTTTCTATTTCTGTTCACCTCAACCCCAGGAAGTATTTCAACGTCCCCAGATCTTTAGTGTGAAACTGAGTATGGAGAAAGGACTTCAGTGAAGAAATTCCACTAGTGTCATTACCAATGAGTACAATATCATCCACATATACGATTAGTAGAATAGTGCCCCCATCAGACTTTCTAAAGAAAACAGAATGGTTTGATTCGCTTTTTTGCATCATGAACTTTTCAATAGCCTGACTAAGCTTACCAAACCAAACCCGAGGACTCTGTTTCAAACCATATAAAGATTTCTTCAAATAACATACCTTCCCAGACTCCCTCTGAGCAACAAACCCAGGTGGTTGCTCCATATACACCTCCTCCTGAAGATCACCATGAAGGAAAGCATTCTTGATATCCAACTGATGCAAAGGCCAATAAAAAATTGCTGCAAGGGAGATAAATAACCGGACAGAAGCAAGTTTGGCAACAGGAGAGAAAGTATCATAATAATCCACACCATAGGTCTGAGCATATCCCTTAGCAACAAGACGGGCTTTCAAACGATTAAGAGAGCCATCAGGATTAAATTTAACAGTAAACACCCACTTACATCCAATAGCTCGCTTACCGTTAGGCAAAGAAACCTGTTACAGATTCTTAGGCTAAAATCTAGGCTACTTATTAGGCTAGAATATATTGTAATTAATGTTATATATTATGTTACCTAGTTTAGGTAAATTAGATGTGTATATATAGCCTATATGTTCTATGAATAAAATACAAGGAATTATTTTCTACATGGTATCATTTGTCCTAGGTTTTTTTTTTCGAATACAATAAAAAAAAACTTTTTTTGGGCTGTTAGGGTTTTGACCTAAAGTCAATATTTTCGTCGTTATTCACCGGCCACCTTCGGAGGCCGTTTCTGTCGACACCGCCCGTACCACAAGGGCCGTCGTTCGCCGATCTGCCGATCTAGAGTTTCCGGTCACCGGAATCCCTGCGCGTGAGCCTCACGCGCCGCCACAAGCTTCCGCCTGTCCTTCACGCGCCGGCGCGTGAGAGCACGTGGTGGCCCCTTTTCGCCGCCGATTTTTCCACCGCCGTCGCTGCTTCTTTCCGATCACACCCCTGCCGCCGGTCCTTGCTTTCGGATTGTTTTGGGTTGGGTGTTCTATCTTTTGAATTTATTAGGGTTTTGTTTTTTGGTTCTTTGCTTCTTTGACTTCATGACTGATAAAAATGTTGACTTTATGTCTGATATCGTTCCGATTACGTCTAAGATTACTGATCATAAATTGAATGGCTTTAATTTTCTCGATTGGAACCATACAATTGAGTTGTATTTGTTAAGTCTTTCTATGGACAGACATTTGACTGATGATCCTCCGACGGATGATTCTCGCCTTCCTTGGATGAGAGAAGATGCTCGCCTCTATATTCAGATTCGTAATTCTATTGACAGCGAGGTGGTAGTTTTGGTTAATCATTGCAAGACGGTGAAACAGTTGATAAGCTATTTGCAATTCTTATATTCTGGCAAAGGAAATTTTTCTCGTATCTATGATGTTTGTCAGCATTTTTACAGGGCTGACAAAGAAGACCGGACTTTAACTAGTTATTTTATGGATTTCAAGAAAACGTATGAAGAGCTTAATATGTTGCTTCCTTTTAGTGCTGATATTGAGGTCCAACATAGTCAGCGAGAGCAAATGGCGGTTATGAGTTTTCTTGCTGGTCTTCCACCGGAATTTGAGACAGCTCTCGCTGACTACGTTGGACCTCAATATCAGCACTAAAAGGAAGCAACATATTAAGCTCTTCATACGTTTTCTTGAAATCCATAAAATAACTAGTTAAAGTCCGGTCTTCTTTGTCAGCCCTGTAAAAATGCTGACAAACATCATAGATACGTGAAAAATTTCCTTTGCCAGAATATAAGAATTGCAAATAGCTCATCAACTGTTTCACCGTCTTGCAATGATTAACCAAACCTACCACTTCACTGTCAATAGAATTACGAATCTGAATATAGAGGCGAGCATCTTCTCTCATCCAAGGAAGGCGAGAATCATCCGTCGGAGGATCATCAGTCAAATGTCTGAAAGGCTTAACAAATACAACTCAATTGTATGGTTCCAATCGAGAAAATTAAAGCCATTCAATTTATGATCAGTAATCTTAGACGTAATCGGAACGATATCAGACATAAAGTCAACCTTTTTATCAGTCATGAAGTCAAAAAAGCAAAGAACCAAAAAAAAAACAAAACCCTAATAAATCCAAAAGACAGAACACCCAACCCAAAACAATCCGAAAGCAAGGACCGGCGGCAGGGGTGTGATCGGAATGAAGCAGCGACGGCGGTGGAAAAATCGGCGGCGAAAAGGGGCCACCACGCGCTCTCACGCGCCGGCGCGTGAAGGACAGGCGGAAGTTTGTGGCGGCGCGTGAGGCTCACGCGCAGGGATTCCGGTGACCGAAAACTCCAGATCGGCGGACGGCGGCCCTTGTGGTACGGGCGGTGTCGACAGAAAAGGCCTCCGAAGGTGGCCGGTGAAGAACGACCAAAAAAATGGCTTTAGGTCAAAACCCTAACAGCCCCAAAAAAACAATTTTTTTTATTGTATTCGAAAGAACCTAGGACAACTGATACCATGTAGAAAATAATTCCTTGTATTTTATTCATAGAACATATAGGCTATATATACAAATCTAATTTACCTAAACTAGGTAACATAATATATAACATTAATTACAATATATTCTAGCCTAATAAATAGCCTAGATTTTAGCCTAAGAATCTGTAACAGCTTTCATTAGAAATGTCCATGTAGTCCTAGAATGATCATCAATGAAAGAGATAAACCATCTATACCCATTTAGACTTTGTACTCTTGAAAGGCCCCAAATGTCATTGTGAATTATGGAAAAAGGTTTGGAAGATTTGCATGGAGAAGGATGATAAACACTCTTTGTTTGCTTGGCAAATTGACAAATGTCACACGAAAAATGTTTAGGACTTTTATTAATGAACAACTTAGGTAATAATTTTGCAAGGTAAAAGAAGTTAGGATGTCCTAATCTAAAATGCCATAACATTATTTCTTCAGAAGAATCAGAGTATTTTGCTGGGACTTTCTTCAAGTATGTAAAGACCTCCACACAGCTTAGCTCTGCCAATCACCTTCCCCGAGCTCAAATCCTGAAATTCACAAACATTTGAGTCAAATTTAGTGCTGCATTGCAAGTCAGCAGATATCTTACTAACTGAAATTAGGTTGCAGGCTAGTTGAGGAACATAAAGGACAGATTGCAGTTTAATATCCTTGTTTATATTGATAGAACCACTCCCTTCAATGGTAGAGAGAGAACCATCTGCTATTCTGACATGAGAGTGAGAATCTACTGCTTTGAAGATCTGAAAAAGCTTTAAATCTCCTGTCATGTGGTCACTAGCCCATGAATCCCCAATCCATGTAGGAACAATATTGTTGTTAGCCAAATTTGCAAAGGAAAGGCTACTTTCATGGGCTGTAAAAGCCATATTGGAGTCAGGAGCCGTGTTCATGTATCCAAAGAGCTGCTGCAATTCTTCCATTTGTCTCTTGCTGAGGAAACTATCAATGGTGCTGTCAGTGGTTTGTGGTTTAGCCTCTGAGCTAATGTCGGAAGGGTTTTGAGAATGCATCTCTGGCTAGGGTTGTAGCTAGGATCGACAACCTAAACTTATTGCAATTTCCATCAATCTACAATCTACAAATATCTTATAACTTACACTAAGCAATTTCCAATGCATCTTAAAATGCGTCAATCCGATGTCGGGAGCTCAAGTTATGTCTGTTTTAGAGAAGATTGTTTCATTATGTATAGAAATTTCTGCTCGTGCAGTCTTTTCTAAATCGGACATAACTTGATCTCCGAATATCGGGTTGATGCGTTTCAATATACATTGGAAAGTTAAGCAACAGCTGGTCCATTCATAAGAAGACATTTCATCCCAGAAGTGCCCAGATCCCATCAAAAAATGTGTTGAGCGTTGGCTGATGTTCCAAACTTATTGATTTCGCCTCCTAGGCATGCATTAGTTTCTTGTCTGAAACATTGATATTGTACTTTTAATTTGCAGGTAAGCCCATATACTGGAAGAATCCACCTGTATTCCTGCATCCCAGGGAAAGATCTTAGACCAGTGCCACTATTTGAGAATTTTCGACAGGAGGAAATTGAAAATTGTCTTGCTTGTGATAATAAAGAAACAGTTTCCAAACATTTCAAGGACAACCCAGCCTATAGGCATGCTCTTCTAGCCTTTATTGATGAATGGAATAAACTAAGACCCATTGAACAAAGAAACCTACGTGGAAAGCCTTTGCAACTCCCTTTGTCTGTTGAATTATGCTACTTGAAGGAAAGCATTAACCATAACAGTGGGGTATGTCTGAATTAACTTGTATTCTGCACTGGGATATCTCCTTTATTTCATTATGAATGACTTAAGGTGTTGCTTTGTAATTCTGTTGCAGGGACTGCTGAAAGGTGGGAGCAAGCGGCGTACTACACCATTTTGTGAGATAAATGTTTCTTTACCTCCCAATGCTGTGTGGAAAAAGGTCCATCTACGGCGTAGTTACAGTAAAAAGGAGAAAGAGTATACTCAGGGTTGGACTCTGACTGATGAACCACTCTGCAAACTCTGCCAAAAACCATGCGAGTAAGAACCAATTACTCTTCTCTTGCTTTACCATTTTCCACATATGTCACCGGCTTTCCTTATGTTTTCAGGGGGAGAAATGCCAAGATTCCTGAATATTTTGAGGATCTATTTTGTAATATTGGCTGCTACGAAGAATACCGCCTAAGAACTAGCAACAGATTCCTCCGCGAGGTTTGGTCATAATGTTTCTTTTCTCTACTCAACCATTTTATCTATCTTTTGATTTTTCCCTTTTAAGTACATGCTTGGTGCGACAACTCAATTTTTCCAGGAGCTTTATCAACTTGAGCATGGTATCTGCACAAATTGCCAATTAGACTGCCATAAACTTGTGAAGAACTTAAAACCTTTATCGTTAGAGAGGCGACGGGAGTATATAAACAAAGTAGCACCAAAGATTGCAAGTCAGAAGAGCTTGTATGTCAATCAGGATAAGTTACCGATGCTAGTTTCCTAATTGCTGCAGAATACTTTGTTGTAGAAAATATGGAATGACACTTTGAGTTTTCAAATATTCAACAACTTTGGGGGAAAATGTCCACATAAGTTGAGCCATACATTAGTACTTTCCAGATCACAGAATTTTCTATTAACCAATTTCCTAATTTACCTTCTGCAGGCTTGACAAGCTTGTTAGTGATCCTTCCGAGGGCCATGCATGGCATGCGGACCACATTGTCCCTGTTTATAGAGGGGGAGGTATATTCTCGTTCATGAATATACTTTTTCTAGGGCTTTCTTGTTCTTGACTATCTTGTTTTACTGATATTCTGTTAAATTGAGCTTGATTTCTGTTTTCATGCTGTATCCAAAATTTCAGGTGAATGCAGGCTAGAGAATATGAGGACTCTTTGTGTGGCTTGTCATGCTGTTGTTACTGCAGAACAATGCGCGGAACGACGGTCAATGCGGACCAAAGCAAAGAAAAAACTTAAAGCCATCATGGCTGACCTGAAAAGGGCAGAGAATATAGAAAAAAATGCTTCTTGTGGAAAGGTATTCGGGCAAGGGTGAATATTACACTGCTTATGTAGCTGCTGTTAATTTCTATGTTATGACATGTTCCAACCTGAAAAAAAAAGAAGTTTGTAAGATGATGGTTATGGTAATAGAAAAAATTTCGTATTTTAGGTGTTATGCATTTACTATTTGGTTTGTTTCAGGATTATGGACCCTCAGAGATAATCGAGAAGATACCCGATGATGAACTTCTAGTCAGTGTTCCTGGGAGTGCCTATTCTGCAGGAATAAACAGCAGCCTTCGAACTGAGGAATTGAATTCCAAAAATCTTGACGATCAAACTTAATAGTGAAAAAGCCACAGCATGTTATCCATCGAATGAGTTGAATAAAAAAATTTCAGGTTAGTCGAGTTAATGAGTCATATTTTATCATTCAAACTTTCTGTGAAATTTAATTGTAATATTATGATACTGATTGATTTCAATTTAATCGAATTTTTTATAACCATTTACAATATATATATATATATATATATTCACAAGTATGAATTAGATTTGTAAATCAAATATCATTGAAAATTATATTAAATCGATAAAAGACAAGCTTATTAGATTTAGTATTTATAGTTTAAATTTAGGTGTTTAATTTGTAGGGTTTAGAATTTAGGATTTATGGTTAGAGTTTAGGTTTTAGGGTTAGATTTTAGGTTTAGTAATTTAGATTTTAGATTGTAAAGATGAGTTGTGTAATATTTTTTTCGGTAAACTATACTAATGACTACCGAACTATGAGGTTGGTGTCGATTTGACCTCTATTTTCAATTGTGTTAAATATACCACATAACTATTTAATTGGTTCCAATGTAGCTACCGACCGTTAAAAAAAACGAAAAAGTAACGGGACTGTTAAAATAATTGGTATAATTATACATTTAGTTCCCTTTATTTATACAATCATTCAATTTAGTCCTAATTTTATTTATTTGAGGGATTTATCTATTTTTATTAGATTTATTAAATTTATTTTCCTTACCCAATTAGGTGGTGACATGAGCAATGTTGTTGCCACTGGGCTAAGCATATTTCTGGTATATGGAATACCAAATATATTATATGTGGTATATTACAAACACGAAGGAGAGATTTTCTCTTTTCTTTCAACTATGGGTAGTTGCAAGATGTTCTCGATATCACTAGTGATGTCAATAATCTGAATTCTCCGAACACTTCGATCTCTTTACCTTCTTGGCCTTTCCATTTTTCGAGCATCGTTTCAACGCTAGCAATTACTGCTGGAATCATGTTCTGCCATAATAATCCTCCAATAAGTAAGCAACAAACAACATAACATTCATATATTTCCAGGCTTTACCTTTAAGCTTTCCCTATGAAAAACGTTATCCGCCAACTTCTGCTGCCTCACCCATTTTTCACCCTCAACTAAAAGAAGCCCGTTCCCCACTAGCTTGCTGACATAAATTGAAGGCTTCTGCTTAGGATAAGCCTTTTCACTTTTTTTAGAACTTGTTTGACTAGTTCAGGTTCTGAAATTACAAGTTGAGCTCAAACGTCGTTCCAATGAAGATAATTCTTCCCTAATCAATAGAAAACAAAAAGGTGGACGTTTCTATAGAGCTAGAAGTTAGAAATCCTAATTTAAAACAACATGCATGGATCTTACCATATATGTTGGTCCAGGAGTAAAGATGTGGCTGCACTTGGGGAAATATATCATGTGTCAACCCCATAGGTTTGGTTAATGCTTCCCTTTTCATTTTGACAACTTCTTTGTTGTTTCCATGGATGAATCTGAAAGGAGGTCCTTTGATTCCCTGTGAATTCAGTATATGTTGTACACGGAGAGGTAACCACAAGTAATCATAAAGGAACTTGATTACAACTATGAGGATGAGGAAGAAAGAACACGGGACAAGAATTTCAAGCATCCTCAAGGCACTGAGTCTGAATCCAGATGCAACTGCAGGATCACAGAGTCGTGTAGCAGGGTCCATTTCACCACCTAACCAACAACCTGCCGCCGTGACTGAAATCGAGATGGAGGACGTATCAAGAGAATCTGAACCGGAGAAACCGACTATCGTAGAAGACATAAATTTGGATTTAACATGATATGGTCCACTCGAAGATAACAGCAAAAAAGAAGATCGAGGTTCGAGCCCAGATCCAAGGAAGATCGAGGTTTTTCATTTTTTTAATCTGGAAGATCCAAGTAAGATCAAGGTAAAGACTACAGATGATTATCTGGTAATATGGAAAGCAAACTACACATAGTTGAAAGAAAAGAAAAAAACCTCTCCTTCGCTCGTGTTTGTAATATACCACATATACTATATTTGGTATTCCATATACCAGAAATATGCTTAGCTCGGTGGCTACAACATTGCTTTCTTTCCCTAGCAACCCAAGTTTGATTCCCCTTGGGTCTAGTTTTCACTATCTTATTTTTCTTACTCCAATTGGTGGTGACACATGTCACCCCTGATTGGGGAAGGAAAATAAATTTAATAAATCTAATAAAAATAGATAAATCCCTCAAATAAATAAAATTAGGACTAAATTGAATGATTGTATAAATAAATAGGACTAAATGTGTAATTATACCAATTATTTTAACAGTCCCGCCGGTGGCTACATTGGAACCAATTAAATAGTTATGTGGTATATTTAACACAATTGAAAATATAGTGGTCAAATCGACACCAACCCCATAGTTCGATGGTCATTAGTATAGTTTACCCTATTTTTTTACACAACTTGTGCATCAAAATATAACTCATATTATATTTATAATATTATTTTTAAGAAGGATTTTAATATAAAGGAGTCAAAGAATTGATAGAATGAAAGAATTTGCAAATAACAACAAATGGATGATTAAATTGAATAAAATACAAAGATGAGAGGTTAATTTTTAAAATAGAATTTATTTTCAAAAATGGAAAGTTGCAGGTATTCTACCGTGATAGAGGAGCAAGTTGTTTAAATTTAATCAAAAAAAATTTAAACGTAGGAGAAATTGAGGAAACAAGAAATTCATGTAAGGTTGAGAGACTCGATTTGAATTTGAAGACCGTGTCACGGACCGCGAGCTGGGGTCTGAGTCACGTGCACGTCCAAATGGTTTTGAGGCAAACTCTGGGCTTAAAAAGATCACCAGACTAGCATGATTCATGAAAAAAAAAATCTAAAAGACTTATTCATTCACACTTATGTGAACATACAATGTGAACATAGGCGATACTTTCTTTAGATAGAGATTGGAATCCAAGGTATATGTCGATTTTGTACTGATTGTGGTTGGTAGGTTTTGATCTAGGTCGTCGATGTAAATTATTAGTGGTCGTCAAATGTAAGGGAACTCAACTATAAATAGAGGCCTTCCCTGCCTCATTTTGTATTATTTATCTTTTGAGTAATCAAGGCATTTACTCTAAATCTTCTTTGTTGTTCTTCAGTTTTCTTCTTTTGTTCAGTAAGGCTATTTTCTATAGTTTGCTTTCGCTTAGAACGATTCATTGTTATGAGTGTTATAAAAGAGTTTGATCTTATGGAGTTAGAATTTATACTGACTTAATTGTTTGTCTAAAAAACATCGACTAAGGCCGCGTGTTTCGCTAGGTTGAAAAGCTAGCCCCAAGTGGCATCAGAGAGAGTGTTCGAGTGAAGATACTGATCGTGATGGTACCACCAAAAAAAGATGGTGTAGCGAATAAGGGTGCAGAAACCCAAGCTGACAAACCTAAGAGGGCGAGTTTGAAGGGTATTCTAACATCACTGGAGAGAAGAGAAGCTAGACATGGCGCAGTTGTTTCGTTCGAGACAGTTAAGCTGAGGGTTGAAATAGTGCAACATAAGTGTTTTCATTGCGAGGGGCCACATAGTTGGTTCGATTGCCCGCACAGAGTCAAGCAGTCCAAGGAACATGAAAAGCTCGAGGAGAGTGATGCTTTGAAGCTTGGTTCGATGTGCGAAGAGCCACTAATGGGCAAGGTGGACGAGGCGTCGAACTTCAAGGAAGAAAAAGTGTCGATGTGCGAGGAACTGTCAAAAGGCGTGTCACCAGTGTATAAGGTGGATGGTGCATTAAACTTCGTGGATAAATAAGTGAAAATGTGAGACACGACGTTAGACTTCAAGGAAGGAAAGGCTGATGCGTGAAGAGTTGCTAGTGGGAGAAGGGGCATCAAACTTCGCAAAGGAAGAAAGGTTAATGCGAGTTAGAGTGAATGCCACAAAATTTGAACCAATAAAGGTACATCTTTAACACAATTATAGTGTTTAAAGTTTGATTTGTCTAGTTTGTTGGGCGTAGCAAGCAGAGAACATAACCTAATATATGGTAGAGTTTCAAAGCTTTGGCGATGACACAAGAGACCTTTCAGAGTTCTGAGAGACCACCTAGTGTTCTGCGTAGAGACGCCGATACCCAAGCCTTTGTTCCAAGATCGCGAGGATCCAAGTCATGACAAATCACAACTTGCAGGAAGAAGTTCCTACGGTCGAGATGTACGAGGTGGAACGACGAGTGATGTTATATGCCGACGATTACCAAAGCGAGCAGTTCATATGGATGGACGACCCAAAACGAGTCAAGTGCTCTTTGTGGGAAGATAGGTCCTTATGGGGGGACAACCAAGCCCAATCTCAAGTTAGGGGAAAGCCAAGATATCGAGGAGTTACAAGATTGTTTCCAGCTTTATTCTGTAGACACGACGACGACATCGCTGAGTTTGGTGAGGGAGAATGTCATGGACTACGAGCTGAGGTCTGAGTCACATGCACAAAAAGCTACCCAAGAGGTTCTGAGGCAAACTCTGGTCTTAAAAAGACCACCAAAATGACTCGATCCATGGAGAAATTCTAGACGACTTATCCATCCGCACCCATGTGAACATAAAATATGAACATATGCGATATTTTCCTTAGATAGAGATTGGAATCTAAAGAATATGTCAATTTTGTATTGATTGTGGTTGGTAGATTTGATCTAAGTTGTCGATATAAATCATTAGGGATTGTCAGATGTAAGGGGACTCAAATATAAATATAAGCTTTCCCCACCTTATTTTTTTATCATCTATCTTCTGAGTAATCAAGGCATTTACTCTAAATCCCCTGTGTTGTTTTGAGTGTTTTTTAGTTTTCTTCTTTTGTTCAGTGAGGCCATTCTCTATAATTTGCTTTCACTTAAAACGAATCAACGTTCTTAGTGCCTTATAAGATTTTGATCTTATAGAGTGAAAAGTTATGCTAACTTAGTCGTTTGTCTAAGAAACATCCACTACGGTCGTGCGGTTCGCTAGGTCGAAAAGCTAGCCTCGTGACAATCGATACACTAATTACTAAAGAGTTTGAGTCGAGTTGTTTGAGTTTTATAAAGTATTCATAAGTTCTATATTTCATGCACATTCATCTCATATTATTGATGTTTTTAGTAAATTTTAGGCATAATTAGGTTCATGCATTGCATTTTATAGTATTCTTTACTCTGCCATGCTTTGTATTGATTTTCTGTTATTTGGTAAGGAAAATGTACTGTTTTAGTTTAGTTTCAGGTACTAGAGGCTGACAGAAAACGAGAGAAGATAAGGACATGATGATGAGGCAGCAAATTGAGGAGCTGTACTGAAGCAGTTCCAGACAGAGACAACATCTACCGAGTAGCTATCGCCGCCCAAGACAACAAACTAAGGAATTGGAGAACTGGAGTGCGATCTGTAGAGCAGAAAATCCTGATCTTAATGATTATGTCCACTCAATTTTTCGATGAATGTTGCAGCAGGCAGAGCCACCGAAGGAGGAACTCGAGCTTACATGCGGAGCAAGGCAACGCGATTAAGTCCACATTCAACTCAAAGAAGTCAGCATTTAGAGTTGCATTTAATGCAAAAAGCTACTTTGAAGACTTCTACTCCAAGAAGGACTAGACCTAGCTAATGCCTATATATACTCATTATAATTGTACTTCAAGACAACTTAGGTTTTCCCTTAGGCATAGTTTAGGTTTTCATGTCACCATTATGTTCTAAATTTCTCGTTGGGTTTGGGTGATGTTGTAATTAGTATGAGAACGGTTGTTTAGGATTTTAAGTTTGTTTTTACAATAAAGCTTCAAGGTTTGCTTATTCATTCTTCATAGTTTTCAATTAAGGAGAAATATTAGTTGATTACTATCCATTTGTTCGGTATCGAGAGAGTCGAACTCACGAAAAGAGTAAGTACGATCTCATCTTAAGACGGTGTTGATCAATCCGGCCTAGATATAGGTTAGGGTTTAAGGCGGCTAAAAGAGGACAATTTAATATTGTTGTGTTTGCACGATTCATGTCGCGACTGGTATTATCTGCAGTGGGCATCAACAACATTCTGACTTAGACATAAGCAAGACCACTTTTGAAGCGTTCTGCCGAGCCTTGTAGTTCTGCTGAGTTTGCCGCCGAGACACAAGTCCATTCCCCTGCCGAGGCAACGAGAGCGTCTCAGCAGCCTATCTGCCATCCCTCGCAGAGGCTGCCAGCGCAAAACAACTTGTCCTATTCAACGCAGTTTCACAATGAGTAGCAACATAACCCTGCCCATTTTATCAATATGATTTCTTCTCTTTTATTTACTTGTGTTTTATTTTATTTTCTTCTTAAACAACCAACTTATTTGTGCAATTTACTTTTCTTGTGCAGGAACATCGAATCGAGTTAAGCTGTCCAATCCCTGTGGGAGGCGATATCTTTTATACTATTATTTGACAGGAGTGTGCACTTGCGCTCAAATTTAGAGAACACTAAAACGCTCTACAAGTTTATGCTTAAAATTAATTGTAAAAATTTATAATGTTATGGTACTAATTGGTTTCAATTTAAACGGTTTTCTATAAACATTTACGATGTTCATATATATATATATGTGTGTGTGTGTGTTTTTACAAGTATGAATTAAATTTGTAATGTTATTTTATAAATCAAATATTATCAAAAAATATAAAATATATTTATAATATTGTTTTTAAGAAGGGATTTTGATCAAACAATATTGATTAGAGTATAAAGAAGTCAAAGAATTGATAGAAAGAATGATTTTGCAAATAACTGTAGTCAGAAGATTAAATTGAACAAAATACAAAGTTGAGAGGTTAATTTTCAAAAAAAGAAAGAATTTGTTTTCAAAAATGAAATTGAAGTTGCATTGATATTCTATTGTTATAAAGGAGCATGTGGTTTAAATGTAGTAAAAAAGATTTAAAACGAATGAGAAATTGAAGAAATAAGGAAGCCATGTAAGGTTGAGAGACTTGATTCGAATTTGAAGATCGATACACCTAAAAAGTTTGAGTTATTCGATGTAATAATGTTAAACCAATAGTTTTGATTTTGATCTAACGAAAGGTCATTAAGTTAATAAATCATTTTAAGTAAATTTTAAGGTAATTGAAATTACTCACACTTTTTAAGTTGACAAGTATTCGAACATAATTAACTTATTTTAAAAATAAATGTTTCTAAGTCAAGTCAATTTGGTTTCAAATGTTCCTTAAGTCTCTGGTACTCGAAAAGTACATTTTGGTTAAGGAGTACCGGTACGGATTTTTGAAACTTTTATGATGAATGGTTGAGTATTGGACTTTGTGTACTGGTATGAGCTTTTGATTTAAAATACTATGAATGCTTTTTAGTACCGGTATGATAAACCTGGTCTGGGATAATCTAGTGGCTCAAAAGACGTACCTGGTCTGGTAAGCACATCATTGGATTTTTCAATCTCACACTTACCTTCTTTTTCAGCTTTTTGCACGACCTCATCGAAGTCAGATTGCTCCGCAGCAATAAGCACATTAATGCAACATATCTCTTGACGGTTCTCTTCAACCAGGGCTTCTTCACTTTGCACAACATGACATTTTTTCATAGTCATCCGCATACTTGAGAGTGTTGAAGACATTAAGTGTGATCTTTTGGTCGCTCATCTTTATAGTAGATTCACCCTTCTCACAATCGATCACAATACGCCCAGTGGAAAGGAATGATCTCTTGAGGATGATTGGAGCGCATTCTCGTCAGCTTTGCAGTCAAGAATGATAAAATCTATCGGGAAGACAAATCTATCTCATTTGACTAGGACTTCTTCAATTCTTCCCTCGAATTGGATTTGGGAACCGGTGCTCCTTGATAGGTGATAGCATTTTAAAGAACAAGTTTCCCCCCTTCATTTATTGATTAATTTGTCCCCACATCATCATGCATCAATTTCTACATTTTTTGTCTATTAATTGTATTTTATTTAACTCATGTCATATTTGTTCTTTTTATGCATCATTCTGTCTTTTTGCTGCTTTGTTGTTGTATTACTAATGTCCATGCAGAGAAAGTTTCATCACTACAGCCATGTTCAGCACTGCAGCAACAATTGTCTAGATCGCTGGGGATAAGGATAAATATGCCAGCTATATTGTAACACCTTAAATTGAGACTTAAGAAAGTGACTTAATATGAATTATAAGGAAGATAATTCAGGAGGTTATAAAATTTTGGTCATGATTGGACCGAATTGATAGTGTGAGAAAATAAAGGGGGCTAATTTAGAAGTGACCAAAATGCTTAAGATACAAAATTTTAAGATTGCATGATAAATTATGTTTAGCTTATGGTTTTGTGAAGTGCCTTAGTAGGTTCTAGGCACGTGTACTTCTTTAGGATTAACAAACACAAAAAGATTGTCATCCTCTCCATTCTCTCTTCACCGAACTTAGAACTAGAGTTAGAAGGAGAGATTGTTCAAGGGTAGTCTTGCTTGGAGAATTCCATTTTTATGCTTGGCGTAGGAGTTGCATGTCTATGAATGTAAGTTTTTGTTGTTAAATTTTGTATTCGAATGTGATTGCTGAAGTTATGGCATTGGAACCAATTCTTGCTTGATAGAATTGAGTGTTTAATTTAATGAGCTGGTTGACATAAGTTCAGTTCATGAAAGGAAACCTTATAGAAGTATGCATGATTTGTAATTTTAGGATACTTAATGATAGTATAAGATATAATTGAGAAATTTAAGAACTATCTCAATCGTTATCACTTTGGAATGAACCAGTCTTTAGAAAATTGGTAATCCAAGGACGAAATAGGCTTATAATTGATGGTGTTAAATTGTTGTAACGCCCCGGTTTTGGGATTAGATGTTTTGACAAATTCGGGTTAGACCGGTGGAACTGATGTCGGTTGTTCGAACTGTTAAAAGGCAGTTTAAGGAGATCGAGGTCCGGGATAGGATACAAATATGAATAAAATTCCTAAAATCCTCTAAAATGATGTTTAAGAGGATGACCAAATCAATTTTTCAAAATAGGTTTTCTAAAGTGTACATTTTGGGGAGTGACCAAAATGTAAAGATTTAAAAGTTGAAAAAATGTGTTTTTCAAGAAGAGTCAAAATCTTAGAATATTTAGGGAGTTACATGAAAATTATGCCTTTTCCCTAATTTGGCATGTGTTTTAAATGTTTATAAAATAATTAAAAAGGTTTTACTTAATTGATTAAGGAAGGTAGTTAATCGGCTAAAGAAACTTTTGACGAGCTTTTCATTTCTCACTTTCACTTCAGCCAAAAACTTCTCATTTTATCTCAATTTCCCATAAAATCTTTTCTCTCAAACCCTCTTTTGATTTCTATCATTTCTCTATTGATTTCTTCCATTTTCCTTCAAGTTTCTTCAGACAAATCTTGCCAAATTAGAGGAGAAGCAAGGATTGGAGGTAATTTTCGTGCTATCCCTCTAATCTAAGTTCTTTAATAAAATTACAAAGATATTTGACTCTTCAATACTGATTTTGGTTGAGGTTTTGTTGTTAGATTAATAAACTCTTGTAATCTTGATGAAAAATTGATTTAAAAGGTGATTTTGAGACTTTAATTGATTTGGCTGATTTGAGATTGTTTTCTAAAAGGGCTTTGAATGGTTTTTGGTGTTGAAGTGGAGTTTTAATCATATAGATCCCGAAATCCTTGAGATCCTTAGTTTTTGAAGTGTTTTTGGGTGAGTTTTTGAGGTGTTCTTGAGGATTTCGAGTTGTTGGAGGTATAAGGATGGTTTTAGGCTGTTTTTGGATGTTGATTATTGCTTAGAATGTGTGGGATGAGTTGGGTAATGGCTGGGCTGAGATTTGAGGTCAATCGATTGAGTTTTCAGTTGTTTCAGATGGGTGTTTTGGTGCTTTAGAGCAGGGCTGCGAGATTTCTTGTGTGTGCTGGAGTTTTGGATGCATTTTAATGCATTGAACCTCTGTTTTGATGTGTTGAAAACATGGGATAGTAATCCGGAAGCAAACGAGGTGATTTTAGAGGCTCTAGACGATCGGTAGTTGCTTCGGCAAGCG
The DNA here is from genome assembly GCA_958450335.1 of Hibiscus tridactylites. Taxonomy (NCBI): domain Eukaryota; kingdom Viridiplantae; phylum Streptophyta; class Magnoliopsida; order Malvales; family Malvaceae; genus Hibiscus; species Hibiscus tridactylites. Next base: position 24,585,275 of record OY288287.1, read on the forward strand.
TGGTTTCGCAAGTCGGTGAGTGGAATTTGGTTTTAAAAAGTGAGAACATTTTAGAAAAGGTTTTGGGAACTTAATAAGAGCTTGAAACGCTCTATTAATTTCGGAAGTAAGTAAATCGAAATTTCTCTCTCGAATTGTGCTAGTTGTTAACCTTTGATTGCACTTGGTTTTAATTGCATTTACCTACTATTTTAAAGCATGTTTTGAATATGTGAAATGAGGTTGATGATGCCATGTGGTTTAAGGATGCACAAGGTAAGTGATCCTTGTATGCATGTGTTGATGCATGAGGTTTAAAGCATGGTTTAATGCTTGATTTATGGCTTATCATGAATGCTTTATAAAAACAGTGAGGTATGCATGTGAAATGGATTATATTGGCAAGTGATGTTGTATAAAATGTTTTTATAAGTGAAATCGGATATAGTTAGCCGGCTATAGGATTGAGTGTACTATAAACAAGTCGCCTTGGATGTTGAGGGGTTGTGATTGTACCGAATACTCCATCCAAGTACCCTAACGTTTGAGGATTGTTTATGGTTGCAACGGTTGAGGGTAGCTCCCGGGTGCGAACCTTGTGTTTTATCCCATCTATCGTTAGTGGATTATACATCTACCGATGAGTGGTGTTGAGGGGTTGTGATTGTATCGAATACTCCACCACGGGTGTCACAACGATGGAGGGTCGCTCTCGTGTGTGAGCCTTGTAATGCCGATAGAGTGTATGAAGGGTGTGGGACAACCCTTAGTAATCCGTGTATCTGATACTTTGTTTTTGAGATTGTTGTTATCACTTGTGAGCCAATATAATGAATTGAAACATTGTGGAAAATGTTGTTAATGCATAATTTGAAAGATGCATGTTTTGGTTTAAGCTTAGCGTAAAAGGTGATTATGCTCGGAAGGCTTGTTTTATGCGAAGCAATTGTTTAATTGCTGGATTTATGCGTATCATGTTACATGATGTTCGTTATAATGGTTTTAGGTTAAATGCATGTTTTGTCAAAGGAAGCTTGATGGTTTTGAAAAGAGTGAAAATAGTTTTGTGCATTGATGATGTTTTCGGTTTGAGCAATCCTCACTAAGCTTGTATGCTTATGCTCTCTTTGTTCATCAATGAAGTTAATTTGAGCTTTAGAGGCAACGCTAGTGTAATAAAGGCAATGAGGGTGTCCGATGCATTAAATGTTAATGATTTGTTGATTTCTAATTTTGAACAAGTTTGTGATGCATTTTTGGACTTTTAAGTGGCCTTGGAGTTTTGGTATATGCTTGCTTTTGGGTTTTAGCCTTTTGGTGCTTTTATCTTCCAGGAAGTATGCCTTTAGTGCCATAGCTTGTGGGAATGATGCTATGATGATGATTGTGCTTCATATAAGTGGTCATTGATGTGTATTTAAGTTGCGTATATGTTAGGGCATGTGTCGGGATGTTTTCGGAGGGTAAAAACTAATTAAAACCAGCTTGGTGTTTCGAAACAATGACCTATAATGGCCCAGACATTTCAGAACGCCCTTACCTATTTCGAAACAATGGCCTGTAATGGCCTTGGTGTTTCAGAACAGTGAGGCTGGTTCCGGAACATTTTGCCTCTGTGAACCATCATATCGAAACATGTCTCTAGGGGTTTCGAAACGAACCCCTATATCAAAACAATCAACCATGTTTCGAAAAAACCTTTTGATACGGGGCATTCTGTTCCGAAACACTTGACCGTTGGATATGTATTTGAATTGTCATGAGTTCTGTTTCTTGCATTTTGGTCCTTGTTTCCCTTGCATGCAATTGAATGAGATGTAAATGTCTTTTTGAGCTGAAATTTCACAGGGAAGTATGTAATGAACCTAATAGAAGATTGGTAACTTGAATTTGGTGAAAGCTCTTGTAAATTGACAAATTTAAAAAAAATGGTCCCTAAACCTAAATTGACTTTAATCGAAAGGTGATTGTATTGATTTTGAATCCACTGTTTGTGTACGTACACATAGGAACCTATGATGCATCTAGACAAGATAAAAGGAAAAAAGGTCGTTTATTGAGGTAAACTTTCCCGATTTACTTCAATATTCCTCGTGTGATCCGTTCGATTCGGTCTATCGGTCATTCCGGGTCGAAAGGGTTACATTTGGTGGTATCAGAGCCAGGTTACGAAAAGTTGGGATGATGGCAAGTTGTTGGTAAGTAAATGTGAAGCGAATATGTGTTTTTGGTGATGTTTGCTTTGGTCGGTAAATTTTAAAGCATGTTAAGGTTAAGTATGTAATAGTGATATGAATTATATGATGTTTGATTGGGCTGAATCATGATGCTTGAGTTGCATGATGGTTGAGATTTGCGTGTAGTATGATTTGTGCTATGTTGGGGGGAAATGTGATAGTGATGCTATAGATGATGAATGAATACAGATGTAAGTAGTTTTATGATGTTGAATGGGCTGAATCTTGATGTTTGAGTTGTATGATGGTTGAGATATGCATGTGGTATGCTTTGTGCTATGCTGGGGGGGGGGGGAAATTGGGATGTCCATTGCCTTATTACCTAGTGAAATTTTTTAAGTGGAAATCAAAGTCTTAGATCCTTGCTTGGAGCTGGCCTAAGCAATTTGTTTTGTTTGTTTTGTAAGTTGTTATCATGCATTCAAAATAATAGCACAATAAACTGAGGAGAGAGTAGCGATATGGTATGATTTCTGTTGCCTTTGGGCAAGGAATGTAGGAGTGTGTAAAGTCTCATGGGGGCTAGACGCCTCGATGTGTATCGGTGTAACTACAACATGTGTTGGTTGGGTAAGTATTGGATTGTATGGCGCTGAGTATGTAGGTGATGTTTAGAGCTTGTGAATATGTTAATGCTAAGGTGCATGTGACCGCACTAGCTGGTGGATGTTGTGAGCTGCGGTTAGCACTTACGCAAGTCGAGTAGAATTTGAGCTCAAGGGTTGGCACCTGAGGCAACCAGGGAGTGGATGACCTATATGAATAAGATTGTGGAATAAATGAAGTGTAGTGGTGCCCATAATGTAAAGATGAGTTGTATCTCGATTATATATAGATATGTTTAGTTGGTGAACAACTATGGTTGTGGGCATAGAACCTGATGTTGTGTTCTGGGAGTTCTTTTGAACTTTTTAAAGGAGAAGTATCTAGGGATTAGATACTTGGTTGTTGAGAAATGTGAATATGTGGTTTAGGTTTGAGATTGTAAGTTGTGGTTGAGTTAAAGAGCAGATTGTTTAGTTGAGCATGAGTGCTCCTGGATTGGAAGTGGATATGAGACATCGTTGTGTTGGCACCTTTATCGTTTGATGTTTGTTGATAATCCATAATTGGTGACCTACTGGCTACATTGTATTCGACGTGTTGGTAACACGAGCGAGGTATTTTAGCTGAACCTGAGTTTAATAGCTCGTGTGAGAGGTTCAAGTGCTAGAAGGTGAGTTGTGTACTCTAGTTAGTGGTATCCAGTGTATAAATGGTCATGTTTTAGGAATATCGCCTGGGTTGAGGTGAGGCTGTAATACTATTGGACGTGCGGATCACAGGAGCACTTGAGAATGGATTGCCCTCGTACGGCTCGTGAAGTGCAGACTCCTACGACTGGAGCTAGCTCATGTTGGAATTGTGGGTTCGCTGGCCATATGAGGCTTGAGTAACGTTTGATACCTATTAAGTAGGTGGGTCGTATGACCGTATTAGGCGAGCTTGTCATGTTTGATCGATGGGGTATAACTTTTCGCGCCTGTTGTTGTAAGTTGCTTTGGAAGTTGTAACTCGAATGTTCGTTTCAGAGGTGTTAGATGTGGAAGTGTGAGTAACCAGTTTCTTTGGTGAAACTGTTGTTATGAGGAAAACAATTTGGGAAATGTCATTTATCTGTTCAAGGTCATGTAATTCATGTTGATATAATAGAATTACCGTTTTATGGTTTGGTGTGATTCTTGGAATGGATTGGTTCGTCGAGCATCGAGCTGTGGTAGATTTTGATGTTGAGCGTGTTATTCTGAAGCTTGCGGATGATTACGAGATAGTAATCATGGGTGAGAACATGAAGTTCTTATCTAACGCAATTTCGGCTATTGAAGCGAGTCGGATGATGGAGTTGGGATGTGAAGCTTTCTTGGCATACGTGATGAATCCTAGCATGAAGGAAGTACGTGTGCAAGACATATAGACTGTATGTGAGTTTTCGGGTATCTTTCTGGAGGAGTTGCCAGGGTTGCCACCCAACTGGGAGGTTGAGTTTGGTATAGAGTTGTATGACACCACGGCTCCGGTTTCCATTGCTCTGTATCGCATGGCACCTAAGGAGTTGAAGGAATTGAAGAAGCAAGTTCAGAAGTTTCTTGACCGAGGGTTCATAAGGCCGCTTATTTCACCTTGGGGTGCACCAGTTTTGTTCGTAAAGAACAAGGATGGTACCATGCGTATGTGCATTGATTATCGACAAAGGCTTGAAGGATGAGTATTATTGACAAAGGCTCATAGCAGTCCTTTTTCTATGCACCCTGGTAGTACTAAGATGTATCGTGGCTTGAAGGATGAGTACTATTGGGTGGGATTGAAAAAGGATGTGGTTGATTTTGTTAGCAAGTGTATGGTTTGCCAACGGGTGAAGGCTGAGCATCAGTTTCCTTCCGGTTTGTTACAACCTTTGAGGATACCAGAGTGGAAATGGGAAAGGATTACGATAGATTTTGTATCTGGGTTGCCTTTGACACCATCGAAGAAGAACCCTGTATGGTGATTGTGGATCGTCTTACGAAGTGTGCACAATTCTTGGCTGTGCATACTACATATATGTTGGATAAGTTAGCTGAGTTGTATATCGCTGAGATTGTGCGTTTGCACGGTGTGATCAAGTCCATAGTGTCGAATAGAGATCCGAGGTTTACAGCGAGGTTTTGGGAATGATTACATCAGATGTTGGGTACGCATTTGAATTTCAGCACTTCATATCATCCTCAGTCAGATGGGCAGTCGGAATGAGTTATCCAGGTGCTTGAGGGTATGTTGCGATGTTGTATGATTGATTTCCAAGGTTCTTGGGAAAAGTATCTGCCTTTGGTTGAGCTTGCCTATAGTAGCATGTTTCAGACAAGTATACGAATTGCTCCGTGTGAGACCTTGTATGAGAGGAGGTGTAGAGCACCTCTTGTTAGGCCGATGCAGGATAAAAGTTGATTTCCTTGCCGGATATGCTCAAGGGAACAACTAAGAACTGAAGCTTATATGGGAGCAGTTAAAGGTTGCATCGGATCGTCAAAGGTCTTACGCGAATTTAAAGCGTAGAGAGGTTGAATTTGCGGTTGAGATCGTGTGTTCCTTAAGGTATCGCCTTAAAAGAAGGTGATGAGGTTCGGACGTAAGGCAAAGCTTAGTCTGAGGTTTGTTGGACCTTATGAGGTTGTGGAACGAGTTTGTCTTGTAGCTTTTCGGTTGAGGTTGCTTCCTGAATTGGAAAAGATTTAGGATGGGTTTCTTGTATCTACGTTACAGAGGTATAGATCGGATCCTTTGCATGTGATGCCTGTTGAGGAAGTTGAGTTTAATTCATATTTATCCTATGATGAGGAATCAGTGAGAATTCTGGTTACGAGTAGAAAAGTTCTTTGTGACAAGACGTTTGAGCTTGTGAAGGTATTGTTATGGTATTGAGGAGTTGAGTAGGCTGCGTTGGAAATTAAGGTGGATGGGTGGAGTCAGTTTCGTGCCATTCTCCTTTAGTTAAAATTTTGAGGACAAAATTTCCTAAGTGGGGGAGAGTTGTAACGCCCTGGTTTTGGGCTTAGATGTTTTGGAAATGTCGGGTTAGGCCGGTGGAACCGATGTCAGTTGTTCGAACCATTAAAAGGTGGTTTAGGGAGATCGAGGTTCGAGATAGGATAAAAATTCCTAAAATCCTCTAAATGATTTTTAAGAGGTCGGCCAAATAAATTCTACAAAACGAGATTTCTAAAGTGTACATTTTAGGTAGTGAGCAAAATGTAAAGATTTAAAAGTTGAAAAAATGTGTTTTTCAAGAAGAGTCAAAATCTTAGAATCTTTAGGGAGCTACTTGTCAGTTATGCCTTTTCCCTAATTTGGCATGTGTTCAAATGTTTATAAAATAATTAAAAAAAGTTTTACTTAATTAATTAAGGAAGGTAGTTAATCGGATGAAGAAACTTTTGACGAGCTTTTCATTTCTCACTTTCACTTCAGCCAAACACTTCTCATTTTCTCTCAATTTTCCAAAAAATCTTTTCTCTCAAACCCTCTTTTGATTTTTATTATTTCTCTATTAGTTTCTTCCATTTTCCTTTAAGTTTCTTCAAGCAAATCTTGCCAAATTAGAGGAGAAGCAAGGATTGGAGGTAATTTTCGTGCGGTAACTCTAATCTAAGTTCTTTAATGAAATTCCAAAGATATTTGACTCTTTAACACTGATTTTGGTTGAGGTTTTGTTGTTAGATTAATAAACTCTAGAAATCTTGATGAAAAATTGATTTAAAAGGTGATTTTCGGACTTTAATTGATTTTAGTCGGTGAGTGAAACTTGGTTTCCAGCATGGGAACATTTTAGAAAAGGTTTTTGGAACTTAATAAGAGCTTGAAACGCTTTATTAAGTTTGGAAGTAAGTAAATCGAAATTTCTCTCTCGGATTGTGCTAGTTTTAAACCTTTGATTGCACTTGGTTTTAATTGCATTTACCTACTGTTTTAAAGCATGTTTCAAATATGTGGAATGAGGTTGATGATGCCATGTGGTTTAAGGATGCACATAGTAAGTGATCCTTGTATGCATGTGTTGATGCATGAGGTTTGAAGCATGGTTTAATGCTTGATTTATGGATTATCATTAATGCTTTATAAAAACAGTGAGGTATGCATGTGAAATGGATTATATTGGCAAGTGATGTTGTAAAATGTTTTATAAGTGAAATCGGATATAGTTAGCCGGCTATAGGATTGAGTGCACTATAAACAAGTCGCCTTAGATGTTGAGGGGTTGTGATTGTACTGAATACTCCATCTAAGTACCCTAACATTTGAGGATTGTTTAAGGTTGCAACGGTTGAGGGTAGCTCCCGGGTGCGAACCTTGTGTTTTGTCCCGTGTCTCGTTAGTGGATTATACATCTCTCGATGAGTGGTGTTGAGGGGTTGTGATTATACCGAATACTCCACCACGGGTGTCACAACGATGGAGGGTCACTCTCGTGTGTCATCCTTGTAATGTCGGTAAAGTGTATGAAGGGTGTGGGACAACCATTGGTAATACGTGTATCTGATACTTTGTTTTTGAGATTATTGTTATCACTTGTGAGCCAATATAATGAAATGAAACAGTGTGGAAAATGTTGTTAATGCATAATTTTAAAGATGCATGTTTAGGTTTAAGCTTAGCAATAAAGGTGATTATGCTCGGAAGGCTTGTTTTTATGAGAAGCAATGGTTTAATTGCTGGATTTATGCATATCATGTTACATGATGTTCATTACAATGGTTTTGAGGTTAAGTCCATGTTTTGTCAAAGAAAGCTTGATGGTTTTGAAAAGAGTGAAAATGGTTTTGTGCATTGATGATGTTTTCGGTTTGAGCAATCCTCACTAAGCTTGTGTGCTTATGCTCTCTTTGTTCATCAATGCAGTTAATTTGAGCTTTGGAGGTAGCACTTGCAAGGGGATCGGTGGAAGACTTTGATTGAAGGTAAGCTTGGGTTTTGGACTAGTGTAATAAAGGAAATGGGGGTGTCCGATGCATTGAATGTTAATGATTTGTTGATTTCTGGTTTTGAGCAAGTTTGTGACGCATTTTTGGACTTATAAATGGCCTTTGAGTTTTGGTATTTGCTTGCTTTTGGATTTTAGCCTTTTGGTGCTTTTATCTTCTAGGAAGTATGACTTTAGTGCCATAGCTTGTGGGAATGATGCTATGATGATGCTTGTGCTTCGTATAAGTGGCTATTGATGTGTATTTAAGTTGTATCTATGTTAAGGCATGTGTCGGGATGTTTCCGAAGGGTAAAAACTGATTAAAACCAGCTTTTTGGAAAGTTACAGGCCTAGAAGTTCCAGAACGCCCTTACCTGTTTCGAAACAGTGGCCTTTAATGGCCTTGGTGTTTCGAAACATTTTGCCTCTATGAACCATCGTACCGAAACGTGTCTCTAGGGGTTTCGAAATGAACCCGCGTATCGAAACGGTCAACCATGTTTCGAAATGGCTGTTCCGATACGGGGCATTCTATTCCGAAACACTTGACCATTGGATCTGTATTTAAATTGTCCTGAGTTCTGTTTCTTGCATTTTGGTCCCTGTTTCCCTTGCATGCAATTGAATGAGTTGTAAATGTCTTTTTGAGCTGAAATTTCACAGGGAAGTATGTAATGGACCTAATTGAAGAGTGGTAACTTGAATTTGGTGAAAGCTCTTGTAAATTGACAAATTTACAAAATGGTCCTTAAACCTAAATAGACTTTAATCGGAAGGTGATTGTGTTGATTTTGAATCCACTCTTTGTGTACGTACAAATAGGAACCTAAGATGCATCTAGACAAGATAAAAGGAAAAATGATCTTTTATTGAGCTAAACTTTCCCGATTTACTTCAATATTCCTCGTGTGATCCGTTCGGTTCGGTCTATCGGCTAGGCCGGGTCGAGGGGGTTACAATTGTATTCATTAGAACAATATGCAATGTTGGAAAATTCTAGAAATTATAGGTAATTAAATGGTATGAATTGAATTGAATATCAAACAAGAATTAAAAAGTTGTCATGTTCGATTCTTGTGGGAAACAAAACTGTTTTAGTATTTTGGTGTGATATATAGATGGTTAAACACTGAATTGGTGCCTGGAAATTAAGTTAATAAGATGGTAACTCCATAGTGAAATTCTAAGGAAACAAGCAAATGGTTTAGAATGAGTTCTAAGGGCCCTTTAAGTGAATTAGATTGAGCAGATTGTTGTAGAGCTATTTATATTATTTGAATCAAGTAAAATGCTTGTTTAGCCCATCTTTTGGTAACTGCTACTATATTGCTTGATAATGAAAATTTTGGTAACTTGTGATTGTAAACTGGATGGAGAAAGCGATTAAAGGACAAATGAATATAGAAAAGATTATTGGACAGTTTCGAAACATTGATAACATTAGAGGACTGTTTTGTTCAATTGTGTTATGAGTATATTAGAAATTATTAAACTGGGTTATTGAGTATTATGATGGAAGATTTCGAGTAGGCATTGAATAAAATGCAAGCTAAAAGGCTTGTTAGGGCAGGAAGATTGATAGTTAAAAATATTAAGTGTATATGAAGTGATTGTAATGTATAATTGAACTCTTATTATAATAGACAAAAATGAGTTAGATCAAGGGGAAGAACGATAGAAAGGACTAGTGATTCACGATCAAGCCTAGCTCGGAATTACTGTGAGTGTAAACTGTTATCAATTTAGCATAGATTATACATTAATTCAATTATATAAATGTTTCCTTAGGCTTAATACCTATGCTTGCTTCGACTTGCTATTGCTTGGTAAGGTGAGTCTATCCCTGTAACTAGGGAAGGTGGTTTAGCGCATAGTTTAGAATGAAAATAACTTGGTCGTCCTAAATGCCTCTTGTGATATATTGAGTTGTGACTTTGTGTAGATGTCATAAAAGAATTAACCGAATCATTGAAAATTTTATAATGAGCCTTGATTAGTTTTAAATCCAGCTAGATTGGCATGCCAATAGAAATTTCTGACCTCAGCCTGATTTGGACTAAGGTACCCCTGAAATGACTTGAAATGATTGAGGAAGTTCGATGGTACTTGGTTGCCATCACTTGATAATGTATTGATTGGATGTTCATTTGACTAACTTCAAATGGTTGGTTGTTAGTATATAGAACTTCTTTGAAAGCCTGATAGTTAGTTGAAGATAGTTTAAGTTTAGTATAAGCTTCTTGATGACCGAATTGTGAGCATAAACCGAAAATTGATGAATGCTAATGATTCTGGACTAGTCTCAATAAGGATATTAAATAATATTAACGAGTTGAATAATGTAATTAATAACTAAGTTGTTTACACTCCTAAATTGGTTGAATTGCGAGACTATCTATCTAATTGCTCACTATGTTATCCTTACAGGTATAGCCGATTGTTGATCAAGCTTGGGGGAGCCAGGACAACGTCACTAAAAGCTCAATGTACGCCTTTTAATGGTTTGATGCATGCTAATGGTTGATTCTACTCTAGATTTCTTGTGTTGTAGTTTCGAATGATCTAAATGATCTTGGAAGCTTGATTACAATTTGCTTGTTGATAATGTTACATGGATTCTTGTTGAGTATATTAAGACAATGTATGTTAAAAATTTCTTGTAGCTATAAGGCTGAATTATGCACGTATGCTTAGCTCAAACAAGTTTACAAACTTGAAAATACTATATGACTAGAAAGAAATTATGTTAAATTATATATACTTGCTAGGAAAGCCTTAGATATGAGTAATTATTAAGCTATCCTAAAATGCTTAGGTTAACTTACTTTAGTGGCAATGGGAGTTATATTCTAACATGGCCTTAACCATTTGAAACATACACTTCTTAGCATAAACATCTTAACTAAACTTGGCTTTTGAAATGAGTACACATCATGGTAGCATTAATTTATATGAGCAAGTACTTATGCCTTAAGGACCAATGGTTGAATTATCTTTTTTTTTTCACTGGACTGCATCGATTGTTTGAATCTAAATTATTCAACCTAGTGTGTGGTTATTATTGTAGTTAAGACCGACATTTTTGTTGTGTGTATGCATTTTTATATCTATTTCATTATTGGAAATCCATGTCTTTTGGCAACTATACATTCTAGTCACGTGATTACTTGTTCACTTTAGGATTCTACCTTGTGTCCTAACCTTTTTTTCTCAAAAACTAGCTTGTTAGTCAAGCTAGTTTGCTTTCCACTAGATAGACTATATCTTCTATTCTGGGGTATGGGGTATTACAATTGGTAATCATAGCCATGGTTTAGTCGATCCTAGGAATAAACCGGTTGTGTCATTAGTTATGGAAGGTGCCACCTAGGACTTGAATCAAATTGTGCTTGTGACCTTGTTTAATTAAATCTCCCTTGAATGTTAATTTCAGATGTCTGACACACATCTGTCCCGAGATAGTGATAGCCCGAATAGCTCTTCCAATGAAGGAGAGAATGTTAGACCCTCAAAAGGCTGCAGAACCACAACCTAAAGCTCCCCAACCTAACCAAATTTAGAAGGAATGCCTTCTCAATATGACTGAGATGTTCAACCAATTAATCAACAACATGAACCAAAACAATCCTCCTGAACTTATAGTTGTAAAATCTAGGGCTCCTATCGATAAGCTGGCTCAACATCAAACCTATATATATTTACATGATCTGATGAAGGGAACCTAGAAGCAGCTGAATACTGGTTGGAGACTACCATCAAAATTTTAACCAAACAACTTCAATGTTGATATGATCATAAGTTAGAGTGTGCTATGGCCTTACTTGCTGATGAAACTTTGAATTGGTGGGAAACTACAGTCCTCATTGCTCCCAAAGATTCTGTCACCTGGGAATTCTTTTTGAAAGAATTCCGGAAGAAGTACATGAGTGAGCAATATCTGGCCGAAAGAAGAAGACGTTTCTTGCACTTGAAGCAAGGTGGAAATCCTATAGAATAATATGTTAGTGACTTCTACAAATACTGCAAATACGGATTTGAATTCATTAAGAAGAAGGAGGACAAATACATGATGCTAATTGAGGGGTTGAATGATGAGTTTAGCTTGATGTTTACGACCCTCGGAATAACCAACTTCCAAGACTTGGTGAACCGAGTGATTGCTACGGAGTCTAGAATGAAGGCTGCTGGTAAAAGAAGAGAGAGCTATACAAGGAAGAACAAAAGACCCCGAAGTAATAACAAACCTCAATGGCATTCTAAGAAGTTGAAAAGTTAAGAAGGAAACTTCCCAAGTTATGCTGCTTCTTCGAGGGGTAACTTCATTCCTAAGCCCTAAACAATAATTAAATCCTCAACACCTACAATCTCAATCAACAGCTCAGGAAATTCAGGCAGAGATCCTCAATCTCGAAATTGTAATGTTTGCCAAAACTATCATTTTGTTCGAGATTGTCCTGAAAGCAAAGCCAAGCCTTCGATTCTTGTGGCATCAAACTTCAATCCAAATCCACCTCCTAGATGCAAAGGGCTGAACCAAGCACAGTCGGGAAACTCGGGGAAAACTCGAGGCCAAGCTCCTGCCATTACTCATCAAGAGTCTCGAGCCCCTGCTCGAATGTACCACATCTAGAGTTGGGATGAAAAAGAGGCACCTGATGTATTAACATGTACCGTTGAATTAAATGAAAATTTCTGTGCATGCTCTGTTTTATACGACATCTACCTATTCATTTATTTTTTTCCCTTGCTTGAAAAGCTTAAGTTGAACTCTAAAACTGTGGATCAAGGGCTTGTAGTTTCGAATCCTATAGGGGGAAGTATGGCTCTAAAACATATTTATAGATATTTTCCTTTATTCATCCAAAATATTCCATTCCCTATTGATATATGCATGCTACCCTTTTGTGAATTTGATTTAATTCTAGGAATAGATTGGTTAGGAAAACATCAGGATGGGTAGATTGTCAAAATATGAGACTTTTTCTTCATGGTTTAGGTAAAGAATACATCCTTTTGATCAATAAGAAACCCACCTCTATTTTTACTGCTATGATTAAAAGAGATGAATTTGATTTTGGTCTATAGTCTATTCCAACTGTGTGAATTTTTCGATGTCTTTCTTGAGGAACTCCCGGGACTGCCTCCAACTCGAGAAGTGGAATTCAAGATCGAGTCTCAAACTGGAATCAATCCTATATCCATCACTCCTTACAGAATGGCTCCATTAGAATTGAAAGAGCTTTAGAAGCAGTTACAAGAATTGTAAGACAGGGGTTCATTCAACCAAGCTCGTCTCCTTGGGAGCCCCGATTCTCTTTGTCAAAAAGAAAGATGGATCGATGAGATTGTGTATAGATTACTGATAACTTAATCAAGTCACGGTCAAGAACAATTACCCACTTCCAAAAATTGAAGACTTGTTTGATCAATTGAAGGTTGCTTCAATCTTTTCCAAGATCGACCTTAAATCAGGATACTACCAGATAAAAGTTAAGGAATCGTACTTACCTAAAACTGCTTTTAGGACTCGATATGGTCACTATGAGTTCCTGGTGATGTCGTTTGGTCTAACAAACGCCTCTGCTGCATTTACAGAGGATCTTATGAACTGAGTCTTCAAACCTACCTAGATAAGTTTGTTGTGGTCTTCATCGACGATATTCTTATCTAGTCAAAGGATGAATCCGAACACTCAAAACACCTTAAGATAGTGCTACAAACTCTTTTCCAAACTCGATAAATGTGAGTTTTGGTTTTCTAAGGTATCCTTTCTAGGACATGTAATTTTAGCTGCAGGAATCAAGGTTGACCCGAAAAAGATTCAATGTTTTCTTGAATGGAGACCACTAAGGAATGTTAGTGAAGTTAGAAGCTTCCTTGGCTTGGCCGGCTATCACCGAAGATTTGTTAAGGGATTTTCAATCTTGGCGACACCCTTAACCAAACTTCTCCGTAAGGACGTGCCATTCATTTGGTCTGAAGACAAAAAAGAAGCTTTGACTACTTGAAAGAACTACTTACTCGAGCTCCAGTGTTGTAACCCCCTTAGCCCAGCCTAGACGATAGACCCGAACTATGAAGATTACACGGGGAAAACCAAAATCAACCCGAAAGTCAACCTTGATTCATGACCTTTTTTTTCTTTTTAATCTTGTCTAGATACTTGTTAACCCTAAGGGAGTACTCACGAATCACGATTGAGAAAGGCACAACGATCGGATAACATCTGGGGACTCAATTGCACTTCACACAACATTAGGGACCAATTTGTAATTTCTGTAAATTAGAGAGACTTCATTGGTTTTAAGGTTACCATTATGAAATTAGTCATGTTACATGCTTCTCTGCCAAAATTCAACTTAAAAAGACATCTCAAGCTCAAGCAATTGCAATCTCAACATTTGGGACTAAAATGTAAAGCATGCAAACATCAAAGCAATTTAAATCTGTGTCCAACGGTCACCTATTTCGAAACACCCACCTACCGTATCGAAATGCTGTATTGAAAGGGTGTTGACCGTTTCGGTACGCGGGTATGTTCCGAGACCAGTTCCGAAACATGGCATTCCAGTAGCCAAATCGTTTCGAAACAACCTCCACCGTTCCGAAACACGAAGGCCATTACAGGCCCCGTTCCAAAACACTAGAGGGTGTTTCGATACGGTTTGCCCAAAAATAGCCGCAAATTCTGATTTTTCACTGAAATTCCTACTCAAACATATCCCGAAGACTCTATAATCATACCTACAAGTCATCATGCATATAAGGAACATATTTGGAACACTCAAACACATTCATAGCATTAAACTCAAAATCTTATTAGTCTAGAGGCATGCTTCCTAATATCAAAACCCAAATAGGCAAATCAACCACAAAACAAGCAATTAAGGCCATTTACAATCCAAACCAACCAAAACATGCATGCCACAACCTTAGAGAGTTTAACACATCTCCCAAATACAATTATTGGGTTCCCATTGCCAAACTAACAAAACTAAAGTGTACAAAAACTTCACCATACATGAGCTTGGAATTCCTTGGATGAACTTTGCTTTCTTGATGCCCGAAAACACCTCAATTATCTGCATTATTGGTAAAAGAGAGAGCGTAAGCACAAATGCTTAGTGAGGCACACTCTAAAGGAAACCAACACAATAATGCACAACATGAAAACATTTTCATTAAAATCTTTTAAACCACATGCTCATTTCTATCTCATGCTTGGAAACCTTTCAAAGCAATTTCACATTAAAACCAATGCAAAACTCACGACAAAGCCAAAATCATGCTTGTACTCTAAAGCATTTCATAAACAAACCACATATGCATTTCTCATAGCATAAACCATTACATCAAGGTACATGTGAATCAAAAACCATAACATATTTTATATTGGCATTTCACATCTATTTATTACTCGGATATGCGGACATCTCACTAGACACTTCTGGTGGCATCTCTCATCACCGTACTCACTCGTCTAGCAACATAGTTTCTGATGGAATCTCACATCACTGTACTCACATGGCGAAATCTCTCATCGCCACAAAGCTTGGGTATTTCACCAAGTCCTACCCGATGGAATGCCCATCATCGGTTCTCTCCCTTTGGCTTAACCAAAGAGCACGTACGGATTTTTAGTTTATAGTGCACTCTCATCCTATTGATCGATGAATTATATCCGGTAAGTATCTCAACATCTATGCCAATATATTATGTCAAATCAACATCTCACCTACTGTTTTTCATGCATTAAAACTCAAAGTTCTCATCTCATTTCAAAATCATAACATTTGCTATGCTTTAACAAAAAAGCTCAAATCTCAACTATGCAACATGTTACTTAGTGAAATCATTTCAAGCATCATCTCATGCTATAATTCATGCATAAAAACAATAGGCATTTATCAATCTAAAACCATGAGCATGTAAAAGCATTTAAGGGGCAAACACCACATTTTAGAGAGCATTCTAGCCAATACTTACTTCCGGACTTAGGAAGGTGTTTCAAACCTTTCCTAAATCCCCAAACCTTGTTTCTTTGTCCCTCAAAGACTTCTAAAACCATACGCACTCACCGATTACGTTTCACTTGCTTGCCGAAACGCTATCTAAGCTTCCGGATCAACTCCAAAGGTGTCCGAAGATGTCTCCCCTGCTTTAAACACATAAGAGCAGAGGATTAATGCATCATCATGCATTGAAATCATCAGCCACACACCTAAACTCGCTGCTCTACAAAAAATCCACATTTTGGCTACCAAACACTACCGAAATCACCTCCAAACTCTTCCAAAACCAAACCCAGCCAAGATCCATCACTCCTAATCTTTTCTAAACATCAATTAACATCAAAAACTAACACAACCACGTCCTTATACCTCCAGCTATAGCAGAACACCAAAATCACCCCAAAACCACCATTTTAACAAGTAAAAACTTAGGAAAAACAACATATTCGGGATTGGATTGATAAAACCTCATTTATAACACCATTTAACATCCAAAATACATTAGAAAACCATCTCAAAACAGAGCCCAATCAATCACCACGAAAATCGTCAAGATCTCTTCCAAAATCTTGAGTTTTAAGCCAAATTCTTGTTTCTAACATTAAAACCACTTAAAAATCATTAATAAAGGATTAAGAACTTGTGAATTTCAGTAAAGAACTGATCATTAGTGGAGAAAGACGAAGCTTACCTCTAATGGATGATTTCTCCTTGATTTGGGAAAGTTTTCTTGAAAATACAATGTAGAAATCAAGTGTATTTGTTGAAGGATTGATTAGGAATCAATGAGTGATTGAAATCTCATCAAATGAAGTGGAAATGAAAGTAAATTTTCTGGAGAAAAAGTGTTTGGTTGATAGGATTTTGAGAGAAAATTAGAGAAAAGTAGTTATGAAAAGTCAAAGGTAGTTTTTCTATTTTAATCACCTTTAATTTCTTTAATTAAAACATTAATTAAATCACCCAAATTAAAAAAAATCTGATGAAAACATTTTTGGAAAATTAGCTCCTTAAAGATTCAAAATTTCAATTCTTTACAATACAGTCACAACTAAACTTTGCAAAAACTGCGATTTGGTCACTACACCGAAATGTAGTATTTCCAAACCTTATTTTGTAAAATTGACTTCACCATTCTCTTTTATATATTAAATGAGGATTTTTAGATATTTTTCTATATTTTTAAAGCATCCCGAAGTAGGTGTTCCCTAAAGCCCCCTTTTAGATTCAAACCGTTTTCCAAACCGATCCGGTTCAGACTCTAAACATCTAGGCCCAAATTTGGGGTGTTACAACTCTCCCCCTCTTAAGAAATTTCATCCTCGAAATTTACCTGGAGAAAAAAGGTAGGGAAACTGCTTTTTCATGTCATGTCTTCTTTCCCACGCGACTTCTTTAACACCACGATGCCTCCACAACACTTTAACCAACTCAATGGTCTTACCTCGAAGAACTTTACTGTCCGAATCTAGAATCTCAACCGGCTCCTCATCATAGGTCAAATCTGGATTCAACTCAACTTCATCCACAGGCATAACATGCGAAGGATTCGATCTATACCTCCGAAGCATGGAGACATGAAACACATCATGTATCTTCTCCAACTCCTACGGTAGCCTCAGTTTATAAGCAATAGGACCCACACGTTCTATCACCTCATATGGTCCAATATACCTAGGGCTCAACTTACCCTTCCGGCCAAATCTCATCACCTTCTTCCAGGGTGAAACCTTTAAGAACACACGATCACCCACCGCAAACTCAATCTCCTTACGCTTCAAATCCGCGTAAGACTTATGTCGATCAGAAGCTGCCTTTAACCGCTCACAAATGAGCTTCACCTTCTCGGTGGTTCCTTTCAACAAAGCTGGCATTGTGTAACGGGGTTTTTTTCTCGTCCCGCTACTTTTGAAAAAATGTTCGATTTGATTAAAAAAAGGGGAGGAATTTTGAAAACATAATTCGGTTCGGGTTTTGGAAAGAAAACCTTTTAAAAAAATCTTTTTCTCGGTTTGGAGTCGCCACCGGCCACTATGGTAGGCCAGACACCGTAAAAAATAAAACCAGAGATTCTTTTGAAAGGGTTCGGGAGTTGGTTACGCGTGGGGAAGGGTTAGCACCCCCATCACGCCCGAAAATCGGTACCAAAACAATTGTTGCCTTTAATTGATGGCAATTATTTAAAATTTAAGAAGACTTTAATTAGGGGTTCTTGATTGAAAATCGAACTTTAATAATGCGAGCTTTTTCGAACTGGTGGTTTCGACTTAATTAAACATTTAATTAAAAAGGAAGACGGTACACCGGACCAAAGACTAAACCGACATCATATAAGACTGACTGCCGTGTTAGTTTAGGGTTTGGATCCCGTACGTCACCTTTATGCATGATGCAAGCAGATAACATATGATGCTATGGTCTTGTCCTTTTTATTTACGGATTTACCTTTAGACGATTCGAATTAATCCGAATATTCGCGGGACATCCAATAAGCTAGGCATGTCGACCCGAATACGCGAATTAATGGGTATCTCCGTTTTATAATTAAGAATTAATTAATATACAAATTAAAATGCTGAAAATTGCATGAATGACAGTCAAAATGCATGTCACAAATATATTCGAACGACATTAAAAAGCATACAACAAATATATATTCGAATGACATTAAAACAAGTAGGCATGCAACATTACGAACATATATGCACATACTAGCATAAACAATATGGCAAAATATGTGTATTCGATATAAAGAAAATGCAACATGCATGAACAATAACATTAACAGTGATGACATGCAATATGAATAAAATGCAATGTAAGTAAAATGCAAACAGACAGGGATCGCAACAGTAAATAACCCATTGATTAAAATGCGTAATGGGACCAAAATAAAAGAAGACGAAAAGCCACAGGGACCGGAATGGGAATTAACCCATCCGAATGCCAATCAAAATGATAATGGTGACGGAATTGAAAAACCTTAAAAACACAGAGGGACCTGGGATGTGGTTAAGAAACGCGGAAGCCCTCCCCGTGTAATTACAGTGACGCGGAGGGGCTTAAACGCGATTAGACCATTTTTAAAACAAAGAAATATTATAAAACCTAAATCAAAACATATCAGCCCCCGTTTTTTCTATTTTACAAACCCTAGACCAAAAACCTCTCCCCCCTTTTCTATTATTTCCGGCGCCGCAAAGGGGTTCCCGTCGCCGTTGCCGGCGCCGGAACCCTAAAAGACCTTTTTTTTTACTTTTCCGAAACCCCGAAAACACAAAGAAACCCCCTTTTCGAAAGCCACCAAAAATAAAACCCTTTCGAAATCGTTTTTGAAAACCCCCTGAAACAATTTCTTTTAAAAACTCAGAGTCCTTACCACCGGTTCACCATGTACGGCCTCAAACGAGGCTACGGAGCTTGTCACCGGCGAAAGGAACGGACGATCACGAAGATGAAGAGACTTGAAGGTAACCAAAAAAACTGATTCGCTTCTGTTTTTTATTTTACGTTTGATGCGAAACTGAAAAATGGAAGAAATACCTTCTGAAACGCTGCTTGTATTGATTTTTCTTTTTACAAGTTTTGCTCTCTGAATATCCGAAATCCTCTCGTACAATTTTTCTCTCTAAAAATCCTCCTCGAAATGCTCTCTGTATTTTTTTATCCCCCCTTGAAACATTGAATCGATTCGGGCTTTTATAGCCGAAATGTTACAAATTTTGCCCTTTTCTAATTGCATGTAATTCCTGGAATATTTGCTGGCTGATTGGTACGATTTTGGTTGTTGATTGATTCTGAAAATGTCGTTGTAATTGTGCCTCTGTGATTTTCCTTTTGCATTTGGCCTTTTCTGATTTTACCTCTGCTGTCTGCATGTGACCCGTGAGGAGAGGGGGACCAGAGGGACGTAGCCGGCGTCGTGGGGCAATCCATGCCGTCGAAGATGGATCTGGACGGTGTACAAGAGAAGCTGAGGGGTCGGTTGTGGTCTACACGCGCGCGCGTGGGACTCGGATCGTCGCGCGTGGGATGCTAGAGGGTCGCGCGTGCAGAGTGCGGGGTTTCTGGAGACTTCCCGGGCTCGATCTCAGCCGTCCAATGCGCTCCTGATCGAACGGTGGCGATTGAGTGGCGCTGAGGCTTGAGGAAGGGGCCGGCTAGGGTTTCTCGCGTCTGGTGCGATCTGGACCGTCAGATCTAGATTAGATCTGACGGTGGAGAGGGGGTGGCGGCTGCACAGATCAAAAGGGAGGCATTAGGGTTTTCTTAAATCGGGCCCAAATTGGGCTATGTATCTTTTTCTTATGTATATATATATTTTGGGCTCTGTAATATTTTGGGTTTTTTATGTAAATTGGACTTTAATTTAATAAACTGGGCTTTTTATTTATGGGCTTGTTTATTTAGTATTTATATTTTGTTTTCAGATTAGATAATAATAATAATAATAAGATAAAGATAAAGATAATAATTATAAGACAATATAATACGAATAATAATAGATAATGATGGATAATAATATGATAGTAATATAGTAGTAATAATAAGATAATAATGGTAGATAATATATGGGATAATACTAGTATATGATAGTAATAGAGTAATAATGATAAGATTAATAGGTGATTAATAAGGTAGTAATAATAATATCATATTAAAGCCCATTATTTAAAAGAAGAAAAATGGGTTAAACACCCCGGACAAAATAGGTGATTACAGCTGCGCCCCTTTGCTTATACTTGTAGAACAAGGATAAAGCAAAGGCCATAAACACCAATTTTGTCCGACTTCCCTGTTTGGATTCCGAGTCACCATGCACTTGAACTACGGGCGGTTCGGAAGTCGGTACGGGAGAATACAACTATCGCGGGGCTTGAAGTTGTTTCTCTCTCTTCAACATTCTTCAACCCTTCGAGGTCTAAACATATAGACAAATATTCAAAAAACTCCATTCTCCGAGTGCCCGAACGGATAGGCGGGTTCTATTCTCCAAGAGCCTGAATAGATAGGTTGGTTTCATTCTTCAAGAGCCTGATCAGATAGGCGGGTTCCATTCTCCAAGGGCCTGATCGGATAGGCGGGTTCCATTCTCCAAGAGCCTGAACGGATAGGCTGGTTTCATTCTTCGAGAGCCTGATCAGATAGGCGGGTTCCATTCTTCAAGGGCCTGATCGGATAGGCGGGTTTCATTCTTCAAGGGCCTGATCAGATAGGCGGGTTCCATTCTCCAGGGGCCTGATCGGATAGGCGAGCTTCCTTTTATGAGAAAAGCCTTGATATTCCATTCTTCACGAGCCTGAACGGATAGGCGAGCTTCCTTGTATGAGAAAAGCCTTGATATTCCATTCTTCACGAGCCTGAACGGATAGGCGAGCTTCCTTGTATGAGAAAAGCTTTGATATTCCATTCTTCACGAGCCTGAACGGATAGGCGAGCTTCCTTGTATGAGAAAAGCTTTGATATTCCATTCTTCACGAGCCTGAACGGATAGGCGAGCTTTCTTGTATGTGAAAAGCTTTGATATTCCATTCTCCACGAGCCTGAACGGATAGGCGAGCTTCCTTTTATGAGAAAAGCTTTGATATTCCATTCTCCACGAGCCTGAACGGATAGGCGAGCTTCCTTTTATGAGAAAAGCTTTGATATTCCATTCTTCACGAGCCTGAACGGGTAGGCGAGCTTCCTTGTATGAGAAAAACTTTGATATTCCATTCTTCACGAGCCTGAACGGATAGGCGAGCTTCCTTGTATGAGAAAAGCTTTGATATTCCATTTTTCACGAGCCTGAACGGATAGGCGAGCTTCCTTGTATGAGAAAAGCTTTGATATTCCATTCTTCACGAGCCTGAACGGATAGGCGAGCTTCCTTGTATGAGAAAAGCTTTGATATTCCATTCTCCACGAGCCTGAACGGATAGGCGAGCTTCCTTTTATGAGAAAAGCTTTGATATTCCTGTCAAAAATAGGTAAAAAATGATATGCTGATGTGAGTTAGCATGCCCCTAATCCTAGGGATGCCTAACTACAAGTGATGCATGGGTTATGACATCAAAATGCTCGGATGCTTCTACTCTCCGAGTTGGTCGATCTCGTCCTTCTTCTTGTCTCTTCTTCTTCTCAATCTCTTTTGGCTTTCTCCTCTTTGCCAAATCTTGGTCTCTTCTCAAAAGACAACTGCTGACTTCCACTGGTCAGGCTGGACATAGCACTTCTCGTGGTGCTCGTTCTCAAAACATTGCCCCCTACTCAAACTGGGTGCTCAACATCTCTTCGTCTTAACTCAAAATGACGACTTTTCTCTTCTTTCAACAATAGGGGAAGCACATGCCCCAAGTCCCTGAACTTTTCTCTTAAGTTTATTAAAGAGCGCTCGAACACTTTCACTCTTTGGACTGGTCCATCTCAACCTTCTTCTTCTTCTTCTTCTTAATCTCTTTTGGCTTTCCCCCTTGCCAAATCTCGATCTTTTGATTTCTTCTCGAAAGATAACCACTGACTTTCACTGGTCATATTGGTCATAACACTTCTCGTAGTGCTTGCTCTCAAAATATTGCCCCCTTTTCAAACTGGGTGCTAAATGACGACTTCATTTCTTCTCAACAATGGGGAAACACATGCCCCCAAGTCCCTGAACTTTTCTCTTAAGTTTCTCAAGGTCCATTCTCATCCTTTGAAGCAATCGAATTATTTTGACAAAAAAATTGCTCCAAGTCCTTGAACTGTAGTAACTGACAAACTGCCATTTGTATTCATGTCATTGCATTCTAAACTTTATCCCTGAAGCAAAGGGAGATTAATTTGTGTTCACAAAAAGATTTAGACTGCATCTTCTAATTTCAACACGAGATGCGTTTTTGAAAACTAGACTTTCTTTTCAAATCATGGATATATCAAGCTAGATCAAATACCCTGAATATCAAGTGCACGAACGACACTGTTATGGCTTACCAATGATTGCCTCAAGCATCATGTGTCTAGGAGACCTCAAAAGCTAAGCTGATGTCTGAAAATGTGACATACTCTCTAAGTTATTTCGGCTTTTAATCAGTTAGATTTATCTTCTGTAGGCTTTGCCTTTATCAATTCTTTATAATTTTGGGGAAGTCAACTCATCACATTCCTTTGGCTCGAAATAAATGATGGAGCAAACAACAAAACCCCGAGCTACTCGGCATTGTCATGATTTGAAAATATTACCATCACTCATGTAGCTAAGGTGAATGGTGCATAGCAACCTTATTGGTCTTTTGCTACAGCGGAGTGCCCCAAAAATTCCACACTCGTATCCGAAAATGCCTATTACCAGGCTTCGAACATTGGAGTGCTTTTGTTAGGCTTTTAGTACTTTTCTCTTTTGTCTTCTCTTTTCTTATCTTTTTATTTCTCTTTTTCATTTTTTTTTCATTTTTTTTTTCTCTTTCTCTTTTTCTTTTTTTTCCTTTTCTTTTTCTTTTCTTTTTCTTGGCACGGAGGATTTCTGGTTATTCTCCCGAAGGCACTAATTCTATGTGTGTTTAATTAGGTGACCAAATTAACTTGGAGTGTAAGCCACATATTCACCATCTTCAAAGCTTTCGATTTCCGCTAGACAAAGGCGGCTCGAAGTCAACCATTGGGGTCAAAGTCTATGTCCCTTATGCAATTGATACACGGGGACTCGATAGACAAATATATACACAAAATGAAAAGGCAATTGAGACGTAATGCCTCATTTCATTGAAGTTTAGACACATGCAGTCTGATGCCCTTACAAAAATCTTTGCTACCTTCGGGCAAAGGGTAGCGAAGTGGATTCCACACATCACTTCAAAGAAAAGATTAAAATGCAATGAAATGAAGACAAGCGGTCTTGGATACACTAAAACTCTTAAATACTGCTGAGCTGACCATCCATTCCATCCTTCAAATTTCTTCGAGGAACTCAACCTCCCGATTGTCCATTAAATCCTGGACCAACTGCTTAAATTTCGGACAACTCTGAATCTCATGCCCCGCAGTCTGATGGTACTCACAAAAGGATTCATGGCCATCATATGCCTCATTCGGACCCTTCTCGAAGCCGACTTCTAACTTAGCAAAACTTTCATCCATTTGCCTTCTTTGATGGCGAGTAAAGTGTGGGTTCGAAATCTTCGGTAGTCACGAATGCTGACATGACCTCGAACAATTAATTTCAAGACTTAATGGTGTAATGCATGAAATGTGTATGCATAACTGAAACAAATGATTGAAGGTAAAAAATTAAACACAATCGAATGCAAGGAAACATTGATTCGACGAACATCCTCATTAAACAACTTTCCATAACGGAGATCAAATCTCGTTACAACGAGGTAAGAAAATAGATACACAAGGTACGATTTTTTTCTCTCTTTTTTTCTCGTCCCTTAGGGTCTCGAAAACTCCGTTGCTATGGATTCTTTCTCCCATTGTGAAAGTTTTCAACTTAGACTGTTCTCGAATCAACACTTCGTATGAAAATGCGATGAGTATGCAAAAATAATCAAAATAAGACAAAAAGGCAACTGGGTTAGTAACACCAATAATGAATATTGAATAAAACCAATCGATAGAAAACACCAAAATAGGTTAACAAAACAAGACCTAATAGCATGAATTCTAATTCTATGGTTATCCGCATGGCTCTAATCGGGGTGGGCTTCTTAAATTCTCACACATGTGGTTCGGTTCTAACAAGGGTACCCGAACCTATCTTATCACCTACTAAGGTAACAAGAACCCCAATTCTGGCCCATTACAAGCTTGCGAATTGGTTTCGGTTCGAGGGAAAGCACGACCTAGTGACGTGGAGGGCTGCTCACATGTCAAAGGCGTGGATTCCGGAAGTGAATTACCGACCCGTGGAGGGAGACTCACGTGGGTATGGGCGTTTCACTCCCACTTAAGGGACGAAGCTCGGGTATAGAGCCTAATGCGTGATGCAACATATGTCGGTGATTCCTTTGAAATTAAATGAAAAATTAATTCAAGGCCACCAATTATCAAAGCTCGTATAATTAAAGTTCTATTTTCAAAGAAGAACTATCTCGTTAAAGTCAAATTAAATTTCAAAAATTTCCATCATTAAAGGCAACAATTATTTTCTTGTCCTAACTCTCTTTTTGTTTTGAAAAACAAAATTTGTCCCCAGCGGAGTCGCCATGCTGTAACGGGGTTTTTTTCTCGTCCCGCTACTTTTGAAAAAATGTTCGATTTGATTAAAAAAAGGGGAGGAATTTTGAAAACATAATTCGGTTCGGGTTTTGGAAAGAAAACCTTTTAAAAAAATCTTTTTCTCGGTTTGGAGTCGCCACCGGCCACTATGGTAGGCCAGACACCGTAAAAAAATAAAACCAGAGATTCTTTTGAAAGGGTTCGGGAGTTGGTTACGCGTGGGGAAGGGTTAGCACCCCCATCACGCCCGAAAATCGGTACCAAAACAATTGTTGCCTTTAATTGATGGAAATTATTTAAAATTTAAGAAGACTTTAATTAGGGGTTCTTGATTGAAAATCGGACTTTAATAATGCGAGCTTTTTCGAACTGGTGGTTTCGACTTAATTAAACATTTAATTAAAAAGGATGACGGTACACCGGACCAAAGACTAAACCGACATCATATAAGACTGACTGCCGTGTTAGTTTAGGGTTCGGATCCCGTACGTCACCTTTATGCATGATGCAAGCAGATAACATATGATGCTATGGTCTTGTCCTTTTTATTTACGGATTTACCTTTAGACGATTCGAATTAATCCGAATATTCGCGGGACATCCAATAAGCTAGGCATGTCGACCCGAATACGCGAATTAATGTGTATCTCCGTTTTATAATTAAGAATTAATTAATATACAAATTAAAATGCTGAAAATTGCATGAATGACAGTCAAAATGCATGTCACAAATATATTCGAACGACATTAAAAAGCATACAACAAATATATATTCGAATGACATTAAAACAAGTAGGCATGCAACATTAGGAACATATATGCACATACTAGCATAAACAATATGGCAAAATATGTGTATTCGATATAAAGAAAATGCAACATGCATGAACAATAACATTAACAGTGATGACATGCAATATGAATAAAATGCAATGTAAGTAAAATGCAAACAGACAGGGATCGCAACAGTAAATAACCCATTGATTAAAATGCGTAATGGGACCAAAATAAAAGAAGACGAAAAGCCATAGGGACCGGAATGGGAATTAACCCATCCGAATGCCAATCAAAATGATAATGGTGACGGAATTGAAAAACCTTAAAAACACAGAGGGACCTGGGATGTGGTTAAGAAACGCGGAAGCCCTCCCAGTGCAATTACAGTGACGCGGAGGGGCTTAAACGCGAATAGACCATTTTTAAAACAAAGAAATATTATAAAACCTAAATTAAAACATATCAGCCCGCGTTTTTTCTATTTTACAAACCCTAGACCGAAAACCTCTCCCCCCTTTTCTATTATTTTCGGCGCCGCAAAGGGGTTCCCGTCGCCGTTGCCGGCGCCAGAACCCTAAAAGACCTTTTTTTTTTACTTTTCCGAAACCCTGAAAACACAAAGAAACCCCCTTTTCGAAAGCCACCAAAAATAAAACCCTTTCGAAATCGTTTTTGAAAACCCCCTGAAACAATTTCTTTTAAAAACTCAGAGTCCTTACCACCGGTTCACCATGTACGGCCTCAAACGAGGCTACGGAGCTTGTCACCGGCGAAAGGAAACGGACGATCACGAAGATGAAGAGACTTGAAGGTAACCAAAAAAACTGATTCGCTTCTGTTTTTTATTTTACGTTTGATTTTTCTTTTTACAAGTTTTGCTCTCTGAATATCCGAAATCCTCTCGTACAATTTTTCTCTCTAAAAATCCTCCTCGAAATGCTCTCTATATTTTTTTTATCCCCCCTTGAAACATTGAATCGATTCGGGCTTTTATAGCCGAAATGTTACAAATTTTGCCCTTTTCTAATTGCATGTAATTCCTGGAATATTTGCTGGCTGATTGGTACGATTTTGGTTGTTGATTGATTCTTAAAATGTCGTTGTAATTGTGCCTCTGTGATTTTCTTTTTGCATTTGGCCTTTTTTGATTTTACCTCTGCTGTCTGCATGTGACCCGTGAGGAGAGGGGGACCAGAGGGACGTAGCCGGCGTCGTGGGGGCAATCCATGCCGTCGAAGATGGATCTGGACGGTGTACAAGAGAAGCTGAGGGGTCGGTTGTGGTCTACACGCGCGCGCGTGGGACTCGGATCGTCGCGCGTGGGATGCTGGAGGGTCGCGCGTGCAGAGTGCGGGGTTTCTGGAGACTTCCCGGGCTCGATCTCAGCCGTCCAATGCGCTCCTGATCGAACGGTGGCGATTGAGCGGCGCTGAGGCTTGAGGAAGGGGCCAGCTAGGGTTTCTCGCGTCTGGTGCGATCTGGACCGTCAGATCTAGATTAGATCTGACGGTGGAGAGGGGGTGGCGGCTGCACAGATCTAAAGGGAGGCATTAGGGTTTTCTTAAATCGGGCCCAAATTGGGCTATGTATCTTTTTATTATGTATATATATATTTTGGGCTTTGTAATATTTTGGGTTTTTTATGTAAATTGGACTTTAATTTAATAAACTGGGCTTTTTATTTATGGGCTTGTTTATTTAGTATTTATGTTTTGTTTTCAGATTAGATAATAATAATAATAAGATAAAGATAAAGATAATAATAATAAGACAATATAATACGAATAATAATAGATAATGATGGATAATAATATGATAGTAATATAGTAGTAATAATAAGATAATAATGGTAGATAATATATGGGATAATACTAGTATATGATAGTAATAGAGTAATAATGATAAGATTAATAGGTGATTAATAAGGTAGTAATAATAATATCATATTAAAGCCCATTATTTAAAAGAAGAAAAATGGGTTAAACACCCCGGACAAAATAGGTGATTACACATTGAAACCAACTTCTGACCTGTTTCAGCCCAACAAAGAGGAGTTTTGCACTTCCTCCCGTACAAGGCTTCATAAGGTGCCATTTGAATACTTGCCTGGTAGCTATTATTATAAACAAACTCCACCAAAGGCAAATGCTTCTCCCAAGAGCCTTGAAACTCAATCACACAGCACCTCAACATATCCTCAAGCACTTGGATAACACGCTCAGACTGTCCATCCGACTGTGGATGATAAGAAGTATTGAAATTCAGCCGCGTATCCAAAGCTTGATGCAAGCATTCCCAAAATCGCGATGTACACCTCGGATCTCTATCCGACACTATAGATTTTGGTACACCATGCAGACGTACAATTTCAGAAATGTACAACTCTGCAAGCTTATCCAAGGTATACGTGGTATGCACAGGTAAGAAATGTGCACACTTCGTAAGGAGATCTACAATTATCCACACAGAATTCTTCTTCGAAGGCGACAAAGGCAACCCAGACACAAAGTCCAGGGTGATTCTTTCCCACTTCCATTCAGGAATCCTCAACGGTTGCAACAACCCTGAAGGAAACTGATGCTCAGCCTTAAACCGCTGACAAACCATGCACTTACTCACATATTCCGCAACGTCTTTCTTCAAACCCACCCAATAGTAATCATCCTTTAAATCACGGTACATCTTTGTACTACCAGGGTGCATAGAAAAAGGACTGCTATGAGCTTCGGTCAAAATAGTACGCCTCAACTCTACATCATCCGGCACTACTATCTGATTTCCAAAACATAGAACTTCATCATCATTAAAACAAAAATCCGATGGTCTACCCTCAGCAATATCCTGAACATGTGGCACCAAAGAATCATCCAACAACTACTTATCCTTTATCAACTGAACCAGAGATGGTTTCACTTGCAACTCAGCAACAAGACCTCCATCTCGCGAAATGCTCAGGCTAGCAAAAATATCCCTTAACTCTACTGCCACTTTCCTGCTCAAGGCATCCGCCACAACATTAGCTTTTCTCGGATGATACTCGATCGTTAGATCGTAATCCTTAAGCAACTCCACCCAACGTCGTTGCCTAAGATTTAACTCTTGCTGAGAAATCAAATACTTCAAACTCTTGTGATCCGTCTACACAGTACACTTCTCACCATAAAGATAATGTCTCCAGATCTTCAAAGCAAAAACCACCGCAGCTAACTCAATATCATGCGTAAGATAGTTGCGCTCATGCACCTTCAACTGCCGCAATGCGTAAGCCACCACCTTACCCTCTTGCATTAGTACACACCCCAAACCAACGTAGGATGAGTCACTGTACACCACAAACTCTTTTCCTGATTCAGGTTGAACCAAAATAGGAGCTTGCGTCAAAGCTGCCTTAAGCTTCTCAAAAGCTTGTTGTCTCGCTTCTGTCCACTCATACTTAACATCTTTTTGCAACAACTTCGTCAAAGAGGAAGCAATCTTTGAAAACCCATCCACAAACCTCCGGTAATATCCTGCCAACCCAAGGAAACTACGGACTTCATGAACATACTTAGAAGGCTTCCAATTCATCACCACCTCAACCTTCTGAGGATCAACACGAATTCCCTCAGCCGAAACCACATGACCAAGGAACACAACTTCCTTTAGCCAAAACTCACACTTGCTCAGCTTAGCATAAAGCTGATTTTCCAGAAGCGCTTGCAAGACAACCCTCAAATGACCTTCATGCTCCTCCTCAGTACGAGAGTACACAAGGATATCGTCGATGAACACCACAACGAACTTGTCCAAGAATTCATGGAACACTCTATTCATCATGTCCATGAAAGCAACATGAGTATTCGTCAAGCCAAACGACATTACAAGGAATTCATAATGCCCATACCTCGTTCTAAAGGATGTTTTCGGCACATCCACATCTTTCACCTTTAGCTGATAGTACCCTGACCTCAAGTCAATCTTTGAAAACACAGCCTCTCCCCAAAACTGATAAAAAAGATCATCAATCCTCGGCAAAGAATACCTATTCTTGATAGTCAACTTGTTCAGCTGACGATAATCGATGCACATTCTCATAGTGCCATCCTTCTTTTTCACAAACAAGACCGGTGCACCCCAAGGTGACACACTAGGCCCAATGAAGCCACGGTCAAGCAACTCCTGAAGTTGCATCTTCAATTCCTTCAGCTCCTTAGGTGCCATGCGATAAGGAGAAATAGACACTGGAGTTGTGTTTTCATATAGATCAATCCCAAACTCCACCTCTCGACTAGGCGGCAATCTAGGTAACTCCTCCGGAAACACTCCAGGAAACTCACGTATTGTTCTTATATCCTGAACGCGCAACACCTTTGAACTAGGATTCATCACAAAGGCTAGGTAAGCCTCGCAACCCTGCCTCAACATTCGACTTGCTTCTAATGTAGACACCACATTGGCAAGAAACTTCACATTCTCGCCCACAACCACTACTTCATAATCATCCGCAAGTATCAACGAAACCCGATTGCTTTCGAAATCCACTACAGCTCGATGCTCAATGAGCCAATCCATACCAAGGATTACATCAAAGCCATAGAATGGCAATTCCATGAGATCAACAAGAAAAACATGATTTTGCACTTTCAAGGGACATCTTCTATACAACTATCGCGTTACAACCGTCTCACGCAAGGAACTAGTCACACGCATTCCAACATCCAAAGACTCAACAGGTAAACCAAGCATTTGAGCATTTTCACGCAATATGTACGAGTGTGTAGATCCAGAATTAATCAAAGAAAGTAATGACAAGGATTGCAAAGTAAAAGTACCTACGATCACATCCGTATCATTCCTTCCCTCACGATAGGCATACACTCGAGCCTGACCGCCACCCTCAGGTTGAACGGCCACAACATGTGCTACATTCCTGCCACCAACATCCCTACGCTGAAAATTACCACGGCCGCGCCCACGACCTCTCTGTGGCTCAGCTGCTCTCACCGGAACCTGTCCCTCTCTCAGAGGCTGAGGACAATCTTTATTCAAAAGTCCACGGTTCCCACAATTCCAGCATGTTCCAAGGTTACCCCAACACTCGCCACCATGTCGTCTACCACAACGATTACACTCAGGAGTCCTCAGAACAACATTAGGTCCTTGCTGACCTCTACCATGGTTACCGCGCCCACGCCTAGCATCGTAATGCAACCTTCTATCCTTATACCTCTTGTTGCAATCTCTACCATAATCGCATTCAGCCGCTCGCTTCCCAGAGCTAGATCCACCCAATCGACTAGCCTGACCAAGATTCGACTCAATGTCCTTGGCTCTAGTGACCAAGACATCGAAATCCGTATAATCAGCCGCAAGCATATAAGTCTTCACATCCGTTACCAACCCGTAATGAAATCGTTCGCACCTCTCCCGCTCACTAGGGATTAACTCAGACGCATACTGACTGAGGCGAACAAACTGAATTTCATACTCAGCTACTGACATGCTGCCTTGCATAAGAGACGTAAACTCTCTTTTCTTCTCATCTAGGTAACGCACACCCATATACTTCCGCTTGAACGCATTCAAGAAGAACGTCCAAGTCACCTCATCATCCTCCATCCCAGAGATAATGGTCGTCCACCACGTATAAGCATCACCATGCAGCAATGATACAACAAAACCCAACTTCTGCACATTATTGCAGTTCATCTGACCTAGTATCCGATTGGTGCTCTCCAACCAAGACTCAGATCCTTCCAGAGACAAATCCCTGAACTTAGTCCCTCATAAACTGCGAAGACGTTCCAAAGGCAACCTCACATTGGCATCATCCTGTTGCGCAGCTCCATGAGCTCCAGCTACTGCTGCCTGGAAAGCTCCAACAATAGCCTGAATCAACATGGTCATGTCAGGAGCAGCTTGCCCCTGCGCACCATCAGGTCCAGCGACCCCAACACCAGCACCAGCTCCAATGTTACCAGCCCCAGCACCACCACCACCGGGTGGTCCACCACTAGGGGAGGAGGTAAATCTTCAGCATTCTCATTAGCATCGGTCGATCTACTATTGATTCTTAGCTCTCTACGTGGCCCCATTATATAGAAAACAATGCACTGACCAAAATGCAATAAACACAATTAGGCACAATAAGGTAAGTAATCCAAGTACTCAAGCTCATTTTCGAAAACAATTCCTCTCATTAGTTTTGATATGGCAATAGGATCCCCTATCACACACCGAACATAGCATATCATCACAAAAATATCTCAATTGAATCATACATCATCATTCATACATCACACTTTCACCAAGAGTCACCATCATGCATAAACACATACAACAACCACATGCCAAACCCCAATTATTCGATACCCTAGCTCTAATACCACCAAATGTAACTTCCTTAGCCCGGCCTAAACGATTGACCCGAACTATGAAGATTACACGGGGAAAACCAAAGTCAACCCGAAAGTCAAACTTCATTCACGACCCTTTTTTTTTTCTTTTTAATCTTGGCTAGATACTTGTTAACCCTAAGTGAGTACTCACAAATCACGATTGAGAAAGGCACAGCGATTGGATAACATTTGGGGACTCAATTGCACTTCACACAAGATTTGGGACAAATTTGTAATTTCTGTAAATTGGAGGGACTTCATTGGTTTTAAGGTTACCATTATGAAATTAGTCATGTTACATGCTTCTCTGCCAAAACTCAACTTAAAAGGACATCTCAAGCTCAAGCAATTGCAATCTCAACATTTGGGACTAAAATGTAAAGCATGCAAACATCAAAGCAATTTAAATCTGTGTCCAACGGTCACCTGTTTCGAAACACCCACCTACCATATCGAAACGCTGTATCGAAATGGCGTTGACCGTTTCGGTACGCGGGTATGTTCCGAGACCAGTTCCGAAACATGGCATTCCAGTAGCCAAATCCTTTCGAAACAACCTCCATTGTTCCGAAACACGAAAGCCATTACAGGCCCCCGTTCTGAAACACTAGAGGGTGTTTCGATACGGTTTGCCCAAAAATAGCCGTAAATGATGGTTTTTCACTCAAATTCCTACTCAAACATATCCCAAAGACTCTCTAATCATACCTACAAGTCATCATGCATATAAGGAACATATTTGGAACACTCAAACACATTCATAGCATTAAACTCAAAATCTCATTAGTCTAGAGGCATGCTTCCTAATATCAAAACCCAAATAGGCAAATCAACCATAAAACAAGCAATTAAGGCTATTTACAATCCAAACCAGCCAAAACATCCATGCCACAACCTTAGGGAGTTTAACACATCTCCCAAATACAATTCTTGGTTTCCCATTGCCAAACTAACAAAACTAAAGTGTACGAAAACTTCACCATACATGGGCTTGGAATTCCTTGGATGAACTTAGCTTTCTTGATGCCCGAAAACACCTCAATTATCTGCATTATTGGTAAAAAGAGAGAGCGTAAGCACAAATGCTTAGTGAGGCACGCTCTAAAGGAAACCAACACAATAATGCACAACTTGAAAACATTTTCATTAAAAGCTTTTAAACCACATTCTCATTTCTATCTCATGCTTGGAAACCTTTCAAAGCAATTTCACATTGAAACCTCATGTACCTTCATTCTATCGCATGCATTAAAACCAATGCAAAACTCATGGCAAAGCCAAAATCATGCTTGTACTCTAAAGCATTTCATAAACAAACCACATATGCATTTCTCATAGCATAAACCATTACATCAAGGTACATATGAATCAAAAACCATAACATATTTTATATTGGAATTTCACAACTATTTATTACTCGGATATGCGGACATCTCACTAGACACTTCCGGTGGCATCTCTCATCATCGTACTCACTCGTCTAGCAACATAGTTTCCGGTGGAATCTCACATCACCGTACTCACAAAGTTTGGGCATTTCACCAAGTCCTACCCGATGGAATGCCCATCATCGGTTCTCTCTCTTTGGCTTAACCAAAGAGCACGTACGAATTTTTAGTTTATAGTGCACTCTCATCCTATTGATCGATCAATTATATCTGGTAAGTATCTCAACATCTATGCCAATAGATTATGTCAAATCAACATCTCACCTACTGTTTTTCATGCATTAAAACTCAACGTTCTCATCTCATTTCAAAATCATAACATTTGCTATGCTTTAACATAAAAGCTCAAATCTCAACTATGCAACATGTTACTTAGTGAAATCATTTCAAGCATCATCTCATGCTATAATTCATGCATAAAAATAGTAGGAATTTATCAATCTAAAACCATGAGCATGTAAAAGCATTTGAGGGGCAAACACCACATTCTAGAGAGCATTCTGGCCACATTCTAGGAAGGTGTTTCAAACCTTTCCTAAATCCCCAAACCTTGTTTCTTTGTCCCTCAAGGACTTCTAAAACCATACGCACTCACCGATTACGTTTCGCTTGCTTGCTGAAACGCTATCTAAGCTTCCGGATCAACTCCAAAGGTGTCCGAAGATGTCTCCTATGTTTTAAACATATAAGAGCAGAGGATTAATGCATCATCATGCATTGAAATCATCAGCCACACACCTAAACTCGCTGCTCTACACAAAATCCACATTTCGACTACCAAACACTACCAGAATCACCTCCAAACTCTTCCAAAACCAAACCCAGCCAAGATCCATCACTTCTAATCTTTTCTAAACATCAATTAACATAAAAAACTAACACAACCACGTCCTTATACCTCCAGCTATAGCAGAACACCAAAATTACCCCAAAAATCACCATTTTAACAAGCAAAAACTTAGGAAAAACAACCTATTTTGGATTGGATTGATAAAACCTCATTTATCATCCAAAATACATTAGAAAATCATCTCAAAACAGAGCCCAATGAATCACCACGAAAATCTTTAAGATCTCTTCCAAAATCTTGAGTTTTAAGCCAAATTCTTGTTTCCAACAATAAAACAACTTAAAAATCATTAATAAAGGATTGAGAACTTGGGAATTTCAGTAAAGAACTATTCATTAGAGGAGAAGGATGAAGCTTACCTCTAATGGATGATTTCTCCTTGATTTGGGCAAGTTTTCTTGAAAATACAATGTAGAAATCAAGTGGACTTGTTGAAGGATTGATTAGGAATCAATGAGTGATGGAAATCTCATCAAATGAAGTGGAAATCAAAGTAAATTTGCTGGAGAAAAAGTGTTTGGTTGATAGGATTTTGAGAGAAAATGAAATGAGAGAAAATTAGAGAAAATTGGTTATGAAAAGTCAAAGGTAGTTTTTCTATTTTAATCACCTTTAATTTCTTTAATTAAAACATTAATTAAATCACCCAAATTAAGGAAAAATCTGATGAACACATTTTTGGTAAATTAGCTCCTTAAAGATTCAAAGTTTCAATCCTTTACAAAACAGTCACTACTAAACTTTGCAAAAACTACGATTTGGTCACTACACCGAAATGTAGTATTTCCTAACCTTATTTTTTAAATTTGACTTCACCATTCTCTTTTATATATTAAATGAGGATTTTTAGATATTTTTCTATATTTTTAAAGCATCACGAACTATGTGTTCCCTAAAGCCCCCTTTTAGATTCGAACCGTTTTCCAAACCGATCCGGTTCAGACTCTAAACATCTAGGCCCAAATTTGGGGTGTTACAAGTGTTAACTCAACCTAAATCGGGAAAAAAATTTACGGTGTTTAGTGATGCCTCTCACTTGGGATTGGGGTGTGTCTCGATGCAAGGAAACAAAATGGTAGCATACGCTTCCCTACAATTAAAACCCTATGAATTGAATTATCCAACTCACGATATGGAACTTGCTGATGTGATCTTTGCCTTGAAAATATGGAGACACTACCTATATGGAGAAAAATGATATCTTTATACGGATCACAAAAGCTTGAAATACCTCTTGACTAAAAAAGAGCTCAATCTCAGGCAGAGACGTTGGATTGAACTACTCAAAGACTATGATCTAATCATAGATTACGACCCATGAAAGGCAAATGGTTTGGGTGATGCACTCAGTCGTCAACATTCATGTGGCAAGTATTCGAATAAACCAAAAATTCCCCTTTTTCCTACTCGAACTCTATGCTATCTTTATCTAAAATTCACCTTACAAACTGTTGTAACATCACCCTCCATCAATGCATATCTTCGAATAAGCAAAAAACAAGGGTTCTTGGCTTCGATTAAAATCCAATCAGATGTGATATCCAAAATTAGAATGATACAACAATATGATCGTGAATTACAAGAAATTTTGCTCAAACATGAAAGAAATGCCAAATCAGAATTTGTTTTAAAAGATGATGGATTGCTCTATTTTCGAAATAGAGTATGTGTTCTCAATGATGAAAATTTTAGAAGAGAAATTTTACAAGAAGCTCACAGTAGTCCATTCTCAATTCATCATGGATCAGTGAAGATGTACAAAGATTTAAAGGATCTCTACTGGTGGCCCGGGATGAAATCTGATATCACAGACTTTGTGTCCAAATGTCTTGTTTGTCAAAAGGTAAAAGCAGAACTTCAAGTCCCTTTAGGGTTATTACAACATATCAAAATTCCACAATGGAAATTGGAGAAAGTAATAATGGATTTTGTTAAAGGCTTGCCCTTATCACCGAAGAAGAACGATGCAATATGGGTGATCGTGGATATGTTTTCGATGTCGGCTCATTTCCTTCATGTTCGAATGACCATGAGCCTAGAGCAATTGGCAGAACTTTACATCCGGGAGATAATAAGACTGAATGGTATTTCTACTTCTATAATCTTCGATCAAGACTCTATATTTACTTCTAGATTTTAGAAATCTCTTTAGAAACTCTTGGAACCAAGACAAAACTCATCATTGCTTTCCATCCTCGAACAGATGGCCAGTCAGAAAGAAATATACAAGTCTTAGAAGACATGCTACGAGCTTGTATACTTAACTTTGGGAAGATCTGGGAAAAAGATTTACCATTAGTTGAGTTCTCATATAGCAATAGCTACGAATCATCTAGTTGAATGGCTCCCTTCGAAGCTCTGTATGGAAGGAAATGCAGGATACCTTGGTGTTGGTCGGAGTTGGGGGAAAACAAAGCTTTGGGACCCCAATTGCTTCGAGAAACAGAAAAACAAGTGCAAATCATCTAAAATTGATTAAAAGAAGCGTTCGATCAACATAAAGCTTATGTAGATCGTAAAAGATGGTATATTCAGCATAATGTGGGAGATAGAGTGTTTCTTAAAGTATCTCCATGGAAGAAGGTGTTCAGATTTGGGAATAGAGGGAAACTCAGTCCCCGTTTTATAGGACCTTTCGAAATGATTGAAAGGATTGCCACTGTTGCTTATCGGTTAGCACTCCCTGAAGAGTTCAACAAAATACACAATTTATTCCATGTGTCAATGTTGCGTAGCTATCGATCTAATCATTCTCATATTCTTGAGCCAAACAAAGTTGAATTGAGTCAGAATTTATTCTATGAAGAAGAACCAATCCAAATTCTTGATCGTGAATATAGGAGACTTCGAAACAAAACAATCTCTCTTGTCAAAGTCTTGTTGAAGAATCATGGAAGTAAGGGAGCTACGTGGGAGCCTGAATCTACCATGAGATAACAATACCCACATCTATTCTCTACAGGTAATTTGAGGACAGATTTCCTTAAGGGGGAGGGATTGTAGCACCCTAAATTGAGACTTAAGGATGTGACTTAATATGAATCATAAGGAAGATAATTGAGGAGGTTATAAAATTTTGGTCATGATTGGACCGAATTGATAGTGTGAGAAAATAAAGGGGGCTAATTTAGAAGTGACCATATTGCTTAACATTCAATTTTTTTAGATTGCATGATAAATTATGTTTAGCTTATGGTTTTGTGAAGTGGCTTAGTAGGTTGTAGGCACGTGTACTTCTTTATGATTAACAAACACAAAAAGATTGTCATCCTCTCCATTCTCTCTTCACCGAACTTGGAACTAAAGTTAGAAAGAGAGATTGTTCAAGGGTAGTCTTGCTTGGTGAATGTCATTTTTTATGCTTGGCGTAGGAGTTGCATGTCTATGAATGTAAGTTTCTGTTGTTAAATTTTGTATTTGAATGTGATTGTTGAAGTTATGACATTGGAACCAATTCTTGCTTGATAGAATTGAGTGTTTAATTTAATGAGCTGGTTGACATAAGTTCAGTTCATGAAAGGAAACCTTATAGAAGTATGCATGATTTGTAATTTTAGGATACTTAGTGATAGTATAAGATATAATTGAGAAATTTAGGAACTATCTCAATCGTTATCACTTTGGAGTGAACTGGTCTTTAGAAACTTGGTAATCCATGGACGGAGTAGGATTAGAATTGATGATGCTAAATTGGATTCATTAGAACAATATGCAATGCTGGAAAATTCTGGAAATTATAGGAAATGAAATCGTATGAATTGAATTGAGTATTAAACAAGAATTAAAAAGTTGTCATGTTCGATTCTAGTGGGGAACAAAACTGTTTTAGTATTTTGGTGTGAATATATATGGTTAAACATTGAATTGGTTCTTGGAAATTAAGTTAATAAGATGATAACTCAATTGTGAAATTCTAAGGAAATAAGAAAGTGGTTTAGAATGAGTTCTAAGGGCCCTTTAAGTGAATTAGATGTAGCAAATTGTTGTAGAACTGTTTATATTATTTGAATCAAGTAAAATGCTTGTTTTAGTCCATCTTTTGATAATTGCTACTATAATGCTTGATAATGGAAATTTTGGTAACTTGTGATTATAAACTGGATGGAGAAAGCGATTAAAAGACAAATGAATATAGAAAAGATTATTGGACAGTTCTGAAACATTGATAACATTAGATGACTATTTTGTTCAGTTGTGTTATGTGTATATTAGAAATTATTAAACTAAGTTATTGAATATTAGGATGGAAGATTTCGAGTAGGCATTGAATAAATTCAAGCTTACAAGGCTTATTAAGGTAAGAAGATTGATAGTTAGTTAAAAATATTAAGTGTATATGAAGTAATTCTAATGTATAATTTAACTCTTATTATAATAGACAAGAAGGAGTTAGATCAAGGGGAAGAACGTCATAAAGGACTTGTGATTCACGATCAAGACTAGCTCGGAATAACCGTGAGTGTAAAATGTTATCAATTTAGCATAGATTGTACATTAATTCAATTAAATAATTGTTTCTTTAGGCTTAATGCCTATGCTTGCTTCGACTTGCTATTGCTTGGTAAGGTGAGCCTATTTCGGTAAATTGGGAAGGTGGTTTAGCACATAGTTAAACATGAAAATAACTTGGTTGTCCTGAATGCCTCTTGTGATATATTGAGTTGTGAATTTGTGTAGATGTCATAAAAGATTTAACTGAATCATTGAAAATCTTATAATGATCCTCGATTAGTTGTAAATTTAGCTAGATTGGCATGCCAATAGGAATTTCTAAGCTCAGTCTGATTCTGACTAAGGTCCCCTGAATGGTACTAAGGTACCTCTAAAATGACTTGAAATGACTAAGGAAGTTCGATTGTACTTGATTGCCATCGCCTGATAATGTATTGATTGGATGTTCATTTGACTAACTCCAAATGGTTGGTTGTTAGTATATGGAACTTATTCGGAAGCCTGATAGTTACTTGAAGATAGTTTAAGCTTAGTATAAGCTTCTTGATGATCGAATTGTGAGCATACACCCAAAATTGATGAATGCAAATGATTCTGGACTAGTCTCGTTAAGGATCTTAAATAAGATTGGCAAGTTGAATAATGTACTTAATAGCTAAGCTATTTACACTCTTAAATTGGTTGAATTGCGAGACTATCTATCTAATTGCTCACTCTGTTATCCTTACAAGTGTAGTCGATTGTTGATCAAGCTTGGGGAGCCAAGATAAGGTCACTAAAAGCTCAATGTACGTTTTGTTTCGTTTTAAATTATAGGTTAATGGTCATTTACTTATGGGTGTTGTAATTATTAAGTAAATAGGGATTTGTATGTCCTCTATTTTGATTGACGACAATTAATGGTTTGATGCATGCTAATGGTTGATTCTACTCTAGTTGTCCTGTGTTGTAGTTTCGAATGGCCTAAATGATATTGGAAGCTTGATTACAATTTTCTTGTTTATAATGTTACATGGATTCTTGTTGAGTACATTAAGACAATTTATGTTAAAACTTTCTTGTAGCTATAAGGCTGAATTAGGCACGTATGCTTAGCTCAAACAAGTTTACAAACTTGGAAATACTATATGACTAGAAAGAAATTATGTTAAATTATATATACTTGCTAGGAAAGCCTTAGATAAGAGTAATTATTAAACTGTCCTAAAAATGCTTAGATTAACTTACTTTAGTGGCAATGGTAATTATAATCTAACATGGCCTTAACCATTCAAAACATACACTTGTTAGGACAAACATCTTAGCTAAAATTGGCTTTCGAAATGAGTACACATCTTGGTAGCATTAATTCGTATGAGCAAGTACTTATGCCTTAAGAACCAATGGTTGAAATATCTTTTTTTTTTTTGCAATGGACTGCATCGATTGTTTGAATCTAAAACATTAAACCTAGTTTACGGTTATTATTGTAGTTAAGACCGACATTTTTGTTGTGTGTATGCATTTTTATATTTATTTCATGATTAGAAATTCATATCTTTTGGTGACTATATCATCTAGTCATGTGATTACTTGTTCACTTTAGGATTTTAGCTTGTATCCTAACTTTATTCGAAAACTAGCTTGTTAGTCAAGCTAGTTTGTTTTCTAGTAGATAGACTTTATCTTCTAGTCTGGGGTATGGGGTATTACATATATATTATGTTACAACAGATTTAGTACGACAGTCTTTCACACAATTCACCTAAAGGACATGTGTCCTTATCACAACAACCTATAAAAGCATTTTTTTAAAAGAGATAAATACATGAAGTTGAATTATTTATTCTATATCATCTTTAACCCTTTGAAGGTCCTCCCATGGCCACTTAAGCTTATATTCTGGAGAACTGTGGCTAGACAAGGCAGAATCATTTGTGGAAACAAAGATCAATGTGCTGGAACAAGGGGAAATGTGTAGATTCTTCTTGAAGCTCACTAGGAATAGATGATTCATTGAAGTTTATATATATTTTTTGTATGGATTGACGATGATTAACTCTTTAGCTTGGTTTTGAACTTGATTTATATTTGATTTTAACTTCAATATATTCTTATTAGCTTTCTTCATATTTTAATTGTTGGATTTGAGCTTTGTTTGTATGAGAATGTTTAGCATAATCACTGACATCGAGAGATGCAATGACATTTCAAATTAACAAGCCCTTACAACGAAAGTTAGATGACGATACAAAGAGAGTTGATCCACTTATTCGAGGATGTGTAGTTTTGACAAACAACGAGAGTTGTGGTTAATCTACATATTTGAGTCATCCATTGAGAGTTGAATGAAAGCGAGTAAGCAAGCTTATTATTTTATTTGTCAAATGAATCATCTTATATTGTTACCTTGTTGCACATGTTAATTTGCTGAGTTAAGTCAAGGGGATTCATATATTTATTTGATATTTCTTCTACTTTTGTTAACTTGTTCTATTTGCTTCCACATTGATAAGTGCCCAAAAGTCCTATGTTTTCACCCTTTTTACATGACAATTATTGCTTAACCTACACACATTCGAGTGGCATTATGGCCTTATATGCATTAATTACACTGCCTTTACCTCTAATCTTGATATTTAATTTAATTGATGAAAATGTGATGTTTTAATGCATGTTTGGTATTTGCGTAGATTTACCCATTGTCGGGGCAGGCGAGGTCGAGGGGAAATGAAGAAAAGGAAAGATGGTGTAGAACGAGCTCGTGACAGCTCTAGATCAAGCAAAGCCAAAGATGACAACTTTTACTAAAGGAAGCTGCATTATTAAGAGGAAGTCTTACAGTGTAGATCCATTGACAGACCCTTGCCGAGGCAGCAGATATCCTCTGCCGAGGCAGTGCAAATACCAACCTGCCGGAGGGCAAATCATGCAAATTGATATCCGATTTGAAAAGCATAAAACGCTGGATTTTTCTACATACTTTGCATGACAATCGGAGCACGAGAAGGCGATGAAAGCATGGAAGGAATGTTAAAGATGAAATTTGGTCAAAGTGAATAAAGGCATTAAAATTAAAAAGATTCACCTCTTTAATGAAGACAATTTCAAGTCCAACTTAACTTCCTATCCAAGAAGGACCTTGCCCTACTCCTCTTCCTATTTAAGCAAGGCTTGACGCACACATCAAGGGGAGAAGGGAACCGAGAGTCGAAGAGCAGAGTATTGAGAGCTTGAGATTAGGTTTAGTCATGTGTTCTCCATGTCCATTATGTTCTAAACTTTCTTAGGGTTATGATTAGTTTGCTTAGTAGTTGTGAGAAGACAATTGTACTTTGTTTAAGTTTTTAATGCAATTTAGTTCAAGGTTTGATTATTCTTAGCATTGATTTTAATCTTGCAATATCATCGAGAGAGAGTATTGTGAGGCTATCTGTTTGTCTAATATCGAGATTGTAACACCCTAAATAATGGTTATAAAAAAAGAAAAGAAGAGTGGATTTGCAACCAAGGGAACTTGAGCTCGTAACCTATGCTCAATAAATCCAAGCTTTAACTGTCTCAGCTAAGGCAATCCATGGCCTTAGTTTACTCCAGTTTTTATTTAAGCTATGGTTTAATTGTCTAATCCAATATTAAATAAAAGTGAGACTCCTCACCTACCCGAAACCAATGCACATTCTAGATCTGAGAAAAAAATATCATATCACTAGGGGTTTTCAGAGGTCACCCTCAACCCCCTCACCATTCGGTGCTCCGATCATACCCACCGCCCGTCGGTGACCGACATCGCCTCAACCAGTCAGATCGTCACTAAACCTCGAACCCAACATCGACTACCACTCGCACGTCATCCATGCCGTTCGCCGAGAAAATCAAACAGACGATTAGGCGTGAAACCTCAAGCGTCGCAACTCTATCCTCGTCGTTTTTTATGGTGTTCAACGTCGATTCGAGCAGCGAACGCCGCCA
Source organism: Hibiscus tridactylites (assembly GCA_958450335.1). NCBI lineage: Eukaryota > Viridiplantae > Streptophyta > Magnoliopsida > Malvales > Malvaceae > Hibiscus > Hibiscus tridactylites. Next base: position 24,628,011 of record OY288287.1, read on the forward strand.
TTGTTGTTGTAACCCCCTAAACCTGGCCTAGGAGAAATGGACCGAATTTAGGAAGTTAAGTTTGAAAACTTTTCCATCAAGAAATCCTATTTTGAAAATTATACTTTAATTAAAATAAAATAACATAAATTTAATTATAAATAAAAATATAATATCCTAATATTTATATTAAATCTCTGAATTCAAATAATAGTAAATGGATGCTAAAAATAATCCTAAAACATAAATAGTTTAAAATTACATCCACGTCTCAAAATAATAAATAAAAATCTGATTAAACTAAAATAGTTTCGTACTAAATAATAAAATAACCGGATAAAATCTGAGATCCTTCAAGTACCACATTGCCTAAGTCCGAAGATATCTGTAAGAGGAAACTATAGGGGGTAAGCTAAAGAGCTTAGTGTGTCTCTAAAGTGCAAGAAAACCATAATTATAAAATATAGTATTATTTTCTTAAAATATGTTTTTAAATATTAACACAAATATCACATTCACAATGCAATGCACACAACTACAACCGCCATAAAAAGAGGTAGGTTCCCCAGAACCACTGAATACATCGTCACCATCCGAAGTGGAACTCAGCCAGAAGGGTGGAACCTCTAACTCGAAGTGGAATTCAGCTCGAAGGATGAAACCACTGAACTTCCTCCATACAAATCCCAACCCATGCTCATACATACATGATGATTAAAAATTAAATTTCATAAACAAAGTTCCATAAATTCGATATTCCATAAACATACTTCATAAAACATAGTCCATAAATCATATAACCGTAAATCCGATGTTTCATAAATCATAATTAAAACTCGTTTTGAAAATTGTATGCACATGATGTCAACCATACAAGCCAAGGTGTAAAACACCAACACATAGAAAAAAATATCATTTAATTTATTTATAGCACTAGAAGAAAACACACATTATCCGAAGCAAACTCAACATATTGAATGTCGCGTCTCTCATGATGAAAAGTATATGGTCCAGTTGTTGTATCGATGCCTATGAGAATAATTTTATATATAATATAAGGATGAGGATCGGTGAGCAAGGCAGTCGAATTGTAAGTTGAGGCATAGGCAAGGTGAAGGGATTTAAAATGCTAGTTCTAAAAAAATATAATGAAATCATGGCCTTGGAACATTGAGCATCTCACCTAGCATATTCCTGAACAACATGGATGCAATAGTAGAGGGTCCCACTTGACCTTGTTTTGTATAGAAGTGGCGCACGAATTTGATTGGCTTAGGGGAAAGTTGCGACATAAGCAAAGAATACAATGGAGTGGCTGCAGTACGAACTGTGGAAACACGAACGCATCGGTCTAAGGCCTATCGAAGGTCCAATTACTTTGGGGAGTGGTGGATACATATATGGCGATTTGGATCGACATATGAGGTGCATCGACGACAACAAAGAAGGTATGGTTCACGGTATAAGGAATTAGTTAATATTAGGGTTTTTGGAGGCTATCCTTGTGTTGAAGGGGAAAAGAGATAATTTATACCATAGGGAGATGGGCAATTTGAGACAAAGCCCATGAACTTCTCTAGGTTTCAACTACTAACACAAAAGTTTAGGAAATTATAAAATAGTTCTCATTCCTTTAAAAAAATTACAAAAGGTTTCGAAATATGATTTTCAACTTTTGACAAAATTTATCAAAATCCCTAAAAGTGAGGGTTTTCAATTTAATAACTTAAAATTTAGGATTTTAAATTAGGGATTTTACGAATTTAAGTTTTACAATTTGGGCATAATTTTTTTGGTGTTACAACTCTCCTACCCTTAAAAAAATTTTGTCCTTAAAATTTTCAGGCTAAAAAATTTTAAAAGAGTTTCGAATCATGTTACGAATAACAACACAAAGTTTTCAGATAGGCTTTAATCTGAAATTTTTAAGAACTAGTATGATCACGATTGGTCACTAATCTAGATCACCTACGAGATGACATGATAGTCTATCTACAAAAGGAATTAACCTAGATTTAGAGTTGCTTTTGGAGTCTCTAATGAAAACATATCTCTAATTCTTTAAACTAATAAATTTATCAGAAAATCTCATTTTGCCCAAAAATATTTAATATGCATGCGAAAAATCATTTTCGGCTTAAAATTATAAGTGAGCCTCACAGTCCGAGGGTTGAACTTAGCTCTGATACCACTTAATGTAACCCCCTAAACCCGGCCTAGGAGAAATGGGCCGAATTTAGGAAGTTACGTTTGAAAACTTTTCCCTCAAGAAATCCAATTTTGAAAATTATACTTTAATTAAAATAAAAAAAACATAAATTTAATAATAAAGAAAAATATAATATCATAATAATTCTAATATTTATATAAAATCCCTGAATTAAAATATCAGTAAATGAACGCTAAAAATAATCCTAAAACATAAATAGTCTAAAATTACATCCATGTCCCAAAATAATAAATAGAAATCTGATTAAACTAAAATAGTTTCGTACTGAATAATAAAATAACTAGATAAAATCTGAGATCCTTCAAGTACCACGTCGCCTAAGTTCGAAGATATCTGTAAGGGGAAACTATGAGAGAGTAAGCTAAAGAGATTAGTATGTCTCTAAAGTGCAAGAAAACCATAATTATAAAATATAGTATTATTTTCTTAAAATCTTTTTAAAAATATCATAACACAAATATCATATTCACAATGCAATGCACCCAACTACAATCGCCATAAAAAGAGGTAGGTTCCCCAAAACCACTGAATACATCGTCACCTTCCGAAGTGGAACTCGGCCCGAAGGGTGGAACCACTAATCCGAAGTGGAATTCAGCCCGAAGGATGAAACCACTGAACTTCCTCCATACAAATCTCAACCCATGCTCATACATACATGATGATTAAAAATCAAATTTCATAAACAAAGTTCCATAAATTCGATATTCCATAAACATACTTCATAAAACATAGTCCATAAATCATATATCTGTAAATCCGATGTTTCATAAATCATAATTAAAACACGTTTTGAAAATTGTATGCACATGATATCAACCATATAAGCCATAATAGATATAATAATCACACAAGGTGTAAAACATCAACACATAAAAAAAATATCATATAATTTATTTATAGCACCGGAAGAAAACATACAAGGAGTAAAACACCAACATATTGAATGGAACGTCTCTCATGATCAAAAGTACACGGTACATTGTATCGATGCCTATGAGAATAATTTTATATATAAAATAAGGATGAGGATCGGTGAGCAAGGCTATCGAATTGCAAGTTGAGGCAAATGCAAGGTGAAGGGATTTAAAATGCTACTTCTAAAAATAATAAAAATGAAATCATGGCCTTCGAACATTGAACATCTCACCTAGCATATTCTTGAACAACATGGATGCAATAGTGGAGGGTCCCACCTAACCTTGTTTTGTATAGAAGTGGCGCACGAATTATATTGGCGTAGGGGAAAGTTGCGACATAAGCAAGGAATACAACGAAGGGGCTGCGGTACGAACTGTGGAAACACGAAGGCTTCGGTCTAAGGATAATCAGCGGTATAACCTGGCTGAGCCGATCAAAACTCAGGTCCTCGATCACCAGTCCCCCACCATTTTGCACCTTGCCGGAGACACATTGTTTCAAACCCCCTTTTCTTCTATTCTGGGTAAGTGAGGTAAGTTTCTGGCCAATAATCTGAGTTTTAGTGAGTTAATAGGTGTTTTTTGGTTAATCTAGGCGTTTTTCGATGTGTTACCGGTCGTTTTGGCCGCGCTTGGCGATCATGTTCCGCCATGGGTGAAATCCGGCCACCTTGGATGGTGGCTTGTGAACCGAGCGGGACGAACCGGCCTTGGACCCGGTTTGGTCTTGAACCGAGTCTTTGAACCGGCTCAACCCATTCTGAGCCCAAACCCGAATCGAGCTCCAACCCGTCTTCTTGACCCATTTGTCCGACTCGTTAACCCGTTGATTGACTCAGACCTTCCGAGTCAACTCAGTGAGCCAACCTGTCCGAGTCAACTCAATGAGTCAACTCGCTCGAGTTGACTGAGTCGATTCAACCAAATTGACTAGTGACATCAGTGTTGACTTGACCACTGACATCAGCTCTAACTATGATCGCTGACGTCAGCATGGCGTTAGTGTTGACTTTGATCCAAAAACTCAAATTTCCAAAAACTCCTATTATATATTTTTTAACGTCCTGAGTCTGATTTTTGAAGCCCGTTTCGTAAAATTCTGACCCGAAAACCTCTGAATCTGTCTTCTGGTATAAAAATAGATATGCTATCTATTTTCTATAATTTTGTCTTAAGAATATAAACTGAAATCATCTAGGGTATATAATCTGGGATATGAATGAAGATTTGTAGGCTCGGCGCTGGTAAGTCTTTTTGGACCTAAACTCCTACGCCCAATGGGCCTAGGGTAAGCCTTTTTGTAAACTCCTACGCCCGACTGGCCTAGGGTAAGTCTTTTTGGATACTATTCAGGGTTTCTGCATATTGGCGTATGGTTGGAGGTTAGTTAAGTAAATTAATAAAACTTTCTGACCTCTATTGAAACATACCCTACTAAATTAATGTATCAATATTGAACTCTCAGTAAACATGCAATTCACGTTTAATGAACCACTCTGAACACCTTGATTCAACTTCTGAAATCTGAATCACTATTGAATCTTTGGCTTTAGACTCATCTCTTAAGATTCAGGTGATCAAATAAAGAACAACTATGTTACCTTCTGGTATAATGCTCCACTGAAATATCGAATCGTAATTTGAGCTTACCGTTACCAAGTTCATCATCACAGTGTTAAGCTTGCCATATACTTGCTTGTGCTTTTAGCATCCCATGGTAGTCTGTATTACTGAGCTTTCCGAAGCTCACATTAGTTTTACCATCACAGGTTAGAAGATCGACCATGTCGCAACTGTCAACGTCGGTATGAGATTTTCTTCTGCTTGCTCGCAGAGTATGGTATCTGTGTAATTAGGGGCATGTATATCACATTTTCATTTACATTCAGTTCCAAAACTTGTTTTAGCAATTTGTATCGTAGTTTCTATTATGTAGTCTGAATGTTTCCTAGAATTGTATTTTAGTTCAAAATTTGATTTATGATTGTAAATGGTTTAACAATGTATTTATTTGAATATTTAACGTGGGTCGCTCTGGTGGCCCTAATGTAACTTCCTAGGATCGGTATTAACGTATAGAGGGGTCTAGAAGGTTACATTTAGTAGTATCAGAGCTTAGAGTTGTGTAATTCTGGGTAGATCGACCGATCGCCTGTCATCGGGTGTCTGGTCTGTGCATGCCTCTAGATCTTAACCATACTCCATCAAGTCGGGACTCTAATGTCGAATCATTTCTTGTTATAAGTGCATTTAATCGTTTGGTCCGTCATGGCTCAATTTGTGCTTGCAAGGGATGTTGGTCACGTTCGTCTATGATTTGGATTAGCGTGTTGAATTTGAATTTGGATAAAGAACCTGAGATGCTTAATTCATGTGAAATTGAAGATCTGATTCAGATTATGAATAAATGATTGATTATGTGAGGTAACCGATATAAGATTACATATAAGGCTATTTAGTGATAATGATTATGGTTGAGAATATTCTGATAGAAATTTGATAAAATTAATATGAAAATAAAAGAAAGGTGTCTGTGAACGTGACAAAAGTGTAAATTTTGTGGTGACCTCGTTATATAAGAAGGAAATAATTGCCTGAATATTACACTGAAGGTAAGTGATATATGTTTAAAACTTTGTTTATGTTTGATCGGTTTGAAGAAAGACATTTTGGGGAAAAGTGCCATAATGTACCGTCATTTGTATCTTACTGTCTAAAATATGATGTTGACATCTTAATTTTGGAAAGCTCTATTGGAGGCCTTGAGTACTTATCTGAACTGCAGTTACAATTGTCCATCCGTAAATTGATGGTCAACCTAGTAGAGTAATTCACATTCTAGAGGGGATACTTTAAGGTCATATGATTGACTTATACGGTAGTCGAGGAGATTTCCTAATCTTGATTGAGTCTGCTTATAATAATAGTTCTGGGACAAGTATTCATGGTCATGTATGAGGCTTTGGATGGTTACAAATATCGTATTCTGATCGGCTCTTCTAAGATGCATGATTAGATGACTTTGGGTCTAAATATAGTCCGAGTGGCTGATGACACTACCAGATTGATCCACGACAGTATGATAGTCCTGATAAACAAGGGTACTCTGATGGATAAGCTTCAATAAAAGAATGGATGAAAGAGCAGTTTTGCAATTCTTCGACTATGGTAAATTTTGAGGACGAAAATTCTTTTAGGGGTGGAGAGTTGTAACACCCTAAATAATGGTTATAAAAAAAGAAAAGAAAAGAAGATTAGCAACCAAGGGAACTTGAACCCATAACCTATGCTTGGTAAACCCAAGCTTTAACTGTCTGAGCTAAGGCAATCCACGACCTTAGTTTACTCTAGTTTTTATTTAAGCTATGGTTTAATTGTCTAATCCAGTAATAAATAAAAGTGAGACTCCTCACCTACCCGAAACCAATGCACATTCTAGATCTGAAAAAAAATAATAGATCACTAGGGGTTTTCAAAGGTCACCCTCAACCTCCTCACCATTCGGTGTTCTGATCTTACCCGCCGCCCGTCGGTGACCGCCACCACCTCAACCAGTCAGATCGTCACTCAAACCCGAACCCAAAGTCGACTACCACTCGCACATCATCCTTGTCGTTCGCCAGGAAAATCAAACAGACGATTAGGCGTGAAACCTCAAGCGTCACACCTTTATCCTTGTCGTTTTTGACGTCGTTCGCCGTTGATTCGAGCAGCGAATGCCGCCATTGTTGTCCCCTGGCCAAGCCGATCAAAACCTATGTCCTCGATCACTGGTTCACTGTCGTTTTGCACCTTGCCAGAGACACGTTGTTCCAAACCCTTTTTTCCTCTATTTTGGGTAAGTGAGGTAAGTTTCTGCCCAATAATCTGAGTTTTAGTGAGTTAATAGGTGTGTTTTGGTTAAACTGGGCATTTCTCGATGTGTTACCGGTTGTTTTGGCTGCACGTGGCAATCACGCACCGCCATGGGCGATTTCCGGCCACCTTGGATGGTGGCTTGTGAACCGAGCGGGCCGAACCGGCCTTGGACTTGGTCTGGTCCTTAACTGAGTCAGTGAACCGGCCCAACCCGGTCTGAGCCCAAACCCGAATCGAGCCCAGACCTGTCCGCCCGACCCGTTAACCGAGTTAAACCTTCCGAGTCAACTTAGTGAGCCAACTTGTCTGAGTCAACTCGCCCGAGTTGACTGAGACGAGTCAACCCAATTGACGAGTGACGTCAACGTTGACTATGACTTTTAACAAAAAGTCAAATTTTCTAAAAACTCCTATTTCATGTTTTTTGACATCCTGAGTCCGATTTTGAAGCCCGATTCGCAAAATTCTGACCCGAAAGCCTCCGAATCTGAACTTGAACTCGAACTTGTTTATGTATTTTTATATTCAGTTAAGAGCGCTATGAATAAGGACTGAAATGAGATATTGTGTGATTGAAGGTATTCACAATTCCTTGAATATGAATGGTTGAGGGACGTCAAATCAGGGTTCAAGAGTGTTCGAATGTCGTTCGAGGATCGACCGATATAGCAAGGATTTAAGGTAATACAATACTACCTTCTGCATGCTTTTGTAACATGTTGGTATTCGGTTAATGTTTGCACGACCATGTTTTAGCATGTGATTATTTCTGCCTATGTCGATCATTTATGAGATATAAATAATAATGGACAAGACAAATATTCATATAAGAGGTTTGATAAATCGAAAGGACTTCCGAGTTCAGTGCACGATTAATGAGCCGGTTAATCTTTAAGTCTGATTATCCTTTTGATTAAAAAGAAATGTCAAAATTTTGATTGAAGAACGGTGAAAATACCCTTATCTATAAAAATAACTCATGAAGCTATATTTGATCCAATAAGACATATGATACACTTGAAAAGCTCATATTACTGAAATGTCATGGTAACAAGGCTTAAACCCTCGAGTTCCTAGAATTCTAAATAATTCGATGAAGATAAATTTGCGGAAAAATATTCGTATGTATGAATTGAGAAATGGGGCAAAAAAGATCGAATTGATTGAAATGACTAAAAAGGATTGAATATACTGATAAGGATAAAATGGGTCATAATGACCCTAAAGACTGATATTTTCTTCGGGCATTAATTGTCAATCAATCGACATATGAGATATATCCTCGAGGTCTGAAATGAATGAATAGATGGAAGAAGTGAGAAACTCTAAATAATTGAAACATTTTTTAGCATCGTAATGTCTAAAATACCCTCGAATACTAGAATGTCAGAGAATACTTCTATGACCTGAAAATAGAAATCCTAGTAAAGACAAACAAATGTAATGTCTTCAAAAGTGGTAAAATACGACCCGTGTCAGTTGGTCGATTCAGATACTATGATGATAGTGGGAGACTACCGTGTGAATGCACGTGCAATTTATTTGGAGAAAGTACATAGTTAATAGTGAGAGAGATCTGTTCTCATAAGGCACATTCGATGTTTTTGAATGAGTTCAGGTATAATGCACATGTTTGAATACTTGGAAAATACTGATTGAATATATGCTTGATTTCTGGTAATAAGTTCAGTGGACGATTGGTGAAGGCGAACTATTGTTGTTATGCTCTATAGTAAATTCTGAGAAATGAATGGTTGAAGTGTACCTATCCGATGATATATTAAACACTGTGTTAATGGGTTTCGATTAGTTCAAAGGGACTTGGAAACTTGATGAACAACTAGAATTCCTAAATTTTGTACATCACCGTTTATACCTTGTTGGTTCAAATTACCAGATTACCCCGAAGGTCAAAATGACCTTAATACCCTTATGTGATGTAACATTTAATTTTGCTCGCGATAAATCTGAAATCGCAATGATTCTGATGCATCAACTTCTGATGTTGATTCGATCTGTCTTATCGAACTCCCTTATTCGTATGGACCTCGTTCTAAAATCAGTCTAAAATTGTCAAATGTCATCTTTCTGATATCTATCAAGTACCTTTGAGAAATGAATTGGGTCATAAAGCGCGTACCATGTATCTGTAAATACTTTATGTTCTAAAACAAGACCATATGCTTAAAATTTAAAAGTATGACATTGTAATACGAAAGGAAAGCAATGCCCTGGTATTTGACCTCTAATATAAAAAATATATCTGATATATGACATTGAATACGAAATAATAATAAAATAAATTTGACATCTGTCTTCTGGTATAAAAATAGATCTGATATCTATTTTCTGTAATACAGTCTTCTAAATAAAAACTGAAATCATCTAGGGTATATTATTTGAGATATAAATGAAGATTTGTAGGCTCGGCGCTAGTAAATCCTTTTGGACCTAAGCTCCTACGCCCAATGGGCCTAGGGTAAGCCTTTCTGTAAGCTTCTACCCCCGACGGGCCTAGGGTAAGTCTTTTTGGATATTATTCTGGGTTTCTGCATATTGGTGTATGGTTGGAGGGTAGTTAAGTAGATTAATAAAACTTTCTAACCTCTTTTTAATTAATGCATCAATGTTGAACTCTTAATAAACTTACAATTCACTCTTAATGAACCACTCTGAACTCATTGATTCAACTTATGAAATATGAATCTCTTTTGAATCTCTGGCTTTAGACTCATCTCTTAAGGTTTGGGTGATCAAATAAAGAACAACTTTGTTAACTTTTGGTATAATGCTCCACTAAAATATCGAATCATAATTTGAGCTTACCGTTTCCCAGTTCATCATGGCAATTTTAAGCTTGCCATATACTTGCTTGTGCTTTTAGCATCCCTTGGTAGTTTTTATTACTGAGCTTTCCGAAGCTCACGTTGATTTTACCATCACGGGTTAGAAGATTGACCATGTCGCAACTGTGAATGTCGGTATGGGAGTTTCTTCGGCTCGCTCACGGAGTATGATATATGTGTAATTAAGGGCATGTATGTCACATTTTGATTTACATTTGAGTCCGAAACTTGTTTTAGCAATTTGAATCATATTTTTTATTTTGTAGTCTGAATGTATTCTAGAATTGTATTTTAGTTCAAAACTTGATTTATGATTGTAAATGGTTTAACAATTTATTTATTTGAAACTTTAACGTGGGTCGCTCTGGTGGCCCTAATTGGACTTTCTAGGATCTGTATTAACGCATAGGCGAGTCTAGGAGGTTATAGAGAGAGTTAGACTCATAAAACGAGTAAGCATGGTTTTCATCCCAAACGGTGGAAGCTAACTTAGCTTAGAGATAAATTAGAGTTTCAACGGCTAAGAGAAGCATGAAATGGGTTGGTGTTCATCCTTGGTTCACGTTGAGAGGTATTATTAAGGCCTGCGCATCAGCACAGTTTTGACTTAGAGATAAGGAGGAGCCATTGAAAGACGCTTTGCGGAACCTTGACATTGTCTTTCGACTAGCAAGAGATTGACGAGGCAACACATCTTATTGTCGCGACAGGGACGAAGGTTGCTACCGAGGTAGTTTGGTGATCAATGCATTCAAAGACTGAGACAAGTCAATTGCCTTTCGCACTACGACGCAATCTAATCTGACCCATTCTCTCATCTTGATTTCTCAATTTTTACTTATTTGCTTTAGTTTATGATTTTTAGTTTAGTTAAAATCCTAAACTCCATTACTTGTGTTTTTACTTTTTGTTTTTCTTTTTCAGTAGGAGAAGATAATTGAAGGGAGCCATCTAAATCCCCATGGAGACGATACTCTGATACTTATAATTATATTACTTGAGACGTGTACACTTGCATTAATTGCAGAGCACATTTTACATGCAACAAGTAAATCGGGGTGATAACCAGCCGATAGATCGAACCGAACGGGTCACACGAGGAATATTAAAGTAAACCGGAAAGGATTACCTCGATAAAAAAAACCCTATTTTTTCTTTTTACCTTATCTAGATGCAAATTAGGTTCCTATGCGTTAAATATTGCAGCGGATCAATCGCGCCTCAATCAAACATCAATTTCATCAAATTATGCCTTTTAGGGACCATTTTTGTAGTCTTTTTGATTCACAAAGATTTAAGCCATTTTTGTATTATCGTCCTTTAATTAGTCTCATTACATGCATCTCAGTCAAATCTCATCTCAAAATAATCATTCATGCTCATATAATTGCATCCATAACATTCAGCGACTAAAACGCAAAGAATCAGAACTTCAAAATATTCCATCAACTAACTTAACTGCCACCCGTTTCAAAATACTAAGGCCCTGTTTCGAAACACGGGCTCGTATCGAAACTCCCCTGAGGTGTTTTGAAACCATGGTTTCCAATAGCAAATCGTACCGGAATAGACCTTAACCGTTTCGAAACCCTAAAGCCATTTCAGGCACACCGTTTCGATACATGCTCGAGTGTTTCGAAACACATGGTCCAGTAATGATAGATTTTGCTTGTTTTTCACTCTAAAAACCATCCTAAACCAATCCAACATGTTTCTAACATTCATACATCATACATAAACATTAATCCTCAAACATTTGAAGCATATTTAGCATCAAAGCATGGTTATATGCATCCATGAAAATCTAAAGGCATGCAACCTAGCAAATAAGCCACTCAAGAGTCAAAACTCAAACCAATACTCCAAACACCAAATAAAGGGCTTTTACATGTATAAAATCATGAGAAAACAAGCTCAAAGGGTGTTCATACATATCACCCATGCAAAACATAAAATCCCCCATTGCCCTTATTACTCTAGTTAATAAACCGAAACATACTTTCAAAGTGAAGTTTCTTGGGATTCCCTTGCAAGTTGCTGCCTCCAAACACTTAGTTATTTGCATTGGTGGACAAAAGAGAGCGTAAACATACAAGCTTAGTGAGGAGTGCTCAAAACCCAAAATACCATCAATGCTTAAAACCATTTTACACTTTTTGAAAACGATCATGCTTTCTTGAAATCCATGCACTTCTTTAACAAAAATCAACACGTTATACCACATGCAACAAGTATCAAACTACTTCACAGCAAAATCCATTTGCTAACACATAACTTAATCCTTCCCATGCATAGCTACTAATATGCAAAAGAGTAAAACATGCATTTTTCATGTTTTGCATCCATATACATTTCATAGCAATTAATCAATTATATTGGCTCACAAGTGATCAACAACATTCTCATTTGTCAAAACGTATCAGATACAGAGATTCCCAAGTGTTGTCCTAACACTTCATACATTCTCAACGGCATCTCAAGGTTTACACACGAGAGCTATCCTCCACCGTTGTGAAACCCGTGGTGGAGTTTTCGGTTCCTTACAACCCCTTAACACCACTCATCGATATATGTATAGCCCCACTAATGAGAGACGGGACACAACTCAACTTTCTTAATCGTTAGGGTACTTGGATGGAATTTTCGGTACATTCACAACCCATCAACATCCAAGGCGGCTTGTTTATAGTGCACTCAATCCTATAGCCAGCTAACTATATCCGATTTCATTTGTAAACCACTCTTCACAACATTGCTTGCCAATATAATTCTCATTTAGTATAAACCTCATTGTTTTCAAAGCATTCACAACAAGCCATATTTCCAAGCATTAAACCATTCTTCACAAGACATGTATAAAGGCATACATACAAGGATCACTTACCTAGTGCATCCTTTAACAACATGGAATCATCAACAGCATATCATATACTCAAATCATGCTTTAAAACAGTAGGTAAACACATATAAAATCAAGTGCATCCATAAGCTTATAATAGCAAAATCCGAGGGAGAAAATCACTTTACTTACTTCCAAACTTAGTAAAGTGTTTCAAGCTTACACTAAGTTCCCAAAATTACTTTTAAGAAGTTACAAAGCTGGAAATCCTATTTCCACTCACCCATACGTAAAACCTCAATTTGTAACCCCCTTAGCCCGGCCTAGACGATTGACCCGAACTACGAAGATTACACAGGGAAAACCAAAGTCAACCTTGATTACCGACCCTTTTTTCCTTTTTAATCTTTTCTAGATGCACATTAAGCCTATTTGATTACTCTGAAAACATAGGAGAGAAAAGCACAACGATCGGAAATCATTTAAGGACTCAATTGCATGAATTACACTTTTAGAGACCAAAATGTAAAATTTGGAAAATATAAGAACTTTGCAGATTTTAAGTTTACCAATATGTAATTAGTCGAATTACATGCCTCTCTGTCAAATTTCAGCTTAAAAGGACATCCCAAGCTCAAGCAATTGCAAGCACAACATTCAGGACTAAAATGTAAAACTTAAAAATCTGAAACAATTCAAATGCACAGACCAACGGTCAACCGTTTCGGAACGCTGACCTTCGTACAGAAACGCTCGTATTAAAACGGTGTTGACCGTTTCGAAACTTGGGTGTGTTCCGAGACTAGTATCGGAACATCCCTCTCTAGTAGCCAAAGTGTTTCGAAACACCTTCATCCGTTCTGAAACACTATGGCCATTTCGGGCCCCTGTTTCGAAATAGATAAGGGTGTTTCGATACACCCTGCCCCGCAACAACATTAATTGCTGGTTTTTCACATCTTAACACTATCAATCATGCTCCAATACATTCCCTAACATACTAGCAACATGTTTAGACATTAGAGGACATGTTTTGAGAAGCTTGAGCTAAAACATGGCATCAAATACATGAACATTCAAACTAAAGGCATGCTTCCAAGTCACAAAACCAAATATAAACTTCAATCCTCAAGCAAGCCATATAATACCAATTACAACTCTCAAAAGCCAACACAAACATGCTACAAACTTAGGGAGTTCAAAACACATCTCCCAAATACAACCTTGGAGCCCCATTGCCAAATATCAAAACTAAAGTATGTAAAACATCACCATACATGAGCTTTGCACTTCCTTGGATGTTCTTAACCTTCTTGCTGCCCAAAACACCTCAATTATCTGTATTATTGGTAAAAGAGAGCGTAAGCATGTTTGCTTAGTGAGGCATGCTCTAAAGAAAACCAACACAATAATGCATTATTCAAAACACCTTCTCAAAAAGCCATTTTCAACAACATGCTCATTCTATCTCATGCTTGAAAACCATTTCAAAGCAAATCTTCATTTGAAACCACATGTACCTCTATTCTATCTCATGCATTTAAACCAATGCAAATCTCATGGCAAAGCCATACACATGATAAATGAAAACCAAAGCATTTCATATCATAATCTCATATGCATTTCTCATAGCATAAAACATCTCTTCATTTGGTACATGTGAATCAAATACATTTCCATATTTTATATTGGCATTTCACATTTCATCACTACTCGGATATGCGGATTAGCTTTACTCAAGGTCAAGTCCTACCCCGGTGGAATCTCTCATCACCGGAAAGCTTGGGTGTTTCACCAAGTCCTACCCGATGGAATGCCCATCATCGGTTTCTCATGGCGGTATCTCTCATCGCCAAAAAGCTTTGGTATTTTACCAAGTCCTACCTCGATGGAATGCCCATCATCGGTCTCTCCCTTTGGATTGAATCCAAAGAGCATGTACGAATTTTTAGTTTATAGTGCACTCTCATCCTATTGATCGATCAATTATATCTGGTAAGTATCTCATCTTCTATGCCAATATATTATGTTAAAACATCATCTCACCTACTGTTTTTCATGCAACATTTCTCAAATCTTTCTCATCTCATTTCAAAATCATAACACATGTTTTGCATTAAATCAAAATCTCAAAACTCATCAATGCAACATGTTATCTCATGAAATCTCTTCAAGCATCATCTCATGCTACAAATCATGCATAAAAACAGTAGGAATTTGTCTAACTCAAAGCAAGAGCATGCAAAAGCATTTTTGGGGCACAACCACATAATTGAGAGCAAATCTAGCCATACTTACTTCCGGACTTAGGAAGGTGTTTCAAACCTTTACTAAATCCCCAAACCTTGTTTCTTTGTCCCTCAAGGACTTCTAAAACCATTCGCACTCACCGATTACGTTTCGCTTGCTCGCCGAAACGCTATCTAAGCTCCTGGCACTCCCGGATCAACACCAAAGGCGTCTGAAGATGTCTCCCCTGTTCATAACATATAAGAGTAGAGGATTAATGCATCATCATGCATTGAAATCATCAGCCACACATCTAAATCCGCTGCTCTACTCAAGAGCCTCATTTCGGCCACCAAAAACAACTGAAATCACCTCCAAACTCTTCCAAAACAAAGCCCAGCCAAGATCTATCACTTCTAATCATTTCTAAACATCAATCAACATCAAAAATCACCATAAACTCGTCCTTATACCTCCAGCTATAACAGAACACCAAAACCACCCCAAAAACCACCATTCTAGCATGCAAAACTTAGGAATCCAAACCTATTCGGGATTTGTTTGATTAAACCTCATTTATAACATTAATTACCATCCAAAATACATTAGAAAACAACCTCAAAATAGAGCCTAACCAAGAACCACGAAAACCATCAAGATCTCTCCCAGAATCTTGAGTTTGAACACAATTTCATTTCTAACATTAAAGCAGCTCAAAAATCATTAACAAATGATTGATAACTTTGGAATTTCAGTAAAGAACTGTTCATTAGAGGAGAAGGACGAAGCTTACCTCTAATGGCTGATTTTTCCTTGATTTGGGCAAGTTTTCTTGAAAATCCAAAGTGAAACAAGAGGTTTTGACGAGGAAGAGATTAGGAAACAAAAGGAGATTGAAATCTCATCAAAAGGAATGAAAATCAGAGGCTAATTGATGGAGGAAATGTGTTTGGCTGAAAAGAAATTGAGAGAAAATGAAATGAGAGAAAACTAACGTAAGGTAGTTATGAAAAGTCAAAGATAGTTTTTCTTTTTAATAAGCTTTATTTCCCTTAATTAAAACATTAATAAAAACACTCAAAATCGAGAGAAATCTGATTAAAAACATTTTGGTAAAATTAGCTCCTTAAAGATTCAAAGTTTCAATCCTTTACAAAACAATCACTATTCAACTTTAAAATCAACCTAATCCGGGAATATTATGATTAAGCCTTTACTTTAACATCATTTAACATCCAAAACAACTTTAAAATCATTCTCAAATCAATCAAAACAATGCCCAACAAAAATCTTGAAAAGTCACCACATAAATCAATTTCTAGCCAATTTCCTTTTAATCCACTATAAAACAAAGTTAATAAACATACTTAGAAGGCACAAGACTTGTGAATTTCATTAAAGAACCTTGATTAGAGGAGTTAAATGAAATCATACCTCAAACCTTGCCTTTTCTCCTCAAATGACAAGATTTTTTTATGAAAACTTCAAGAAAACTCAATGATGATTGGTAGGAGAATCAAAGAACACTTTAGCCATTTAAAAGGATTAAAAAAGATGGAGAAACTCTCTGGTTTTTAGAAAAGAAAGAGTGTTTGGCTGAGTGCAAAATGAGAGAAGTTAGTTACGTAAAATCTTCTCTTGTTTTCATTAAAATTCCTCTTTTAATTTGAAACATTAATTAAATCTTTTTATTAAAATAATTAAAATTGTCAATTTGAGAGAAAAGACCCACAAAAGATATAAGCTCCCTAAAGATTCTAAGTCTTGTCCTCATTTCACTTTAGTCCTTAAAATCCAACTTTGCAATTTTTACAAAATGGACACTTTCAAAAATCTCGATTTTCCAATACTCACTTTCTAAAATTGTTTTTTTCCAACCTTCAATATACATTTTAAAAAGATTTTAGCAATTTTTATCATAATTTTATCCCATCCAGGACTGCGTCTTCCCCGAACCATTTCTAAAGGGTTGAATATTCAATTCTAGATTCGACTAACCTAAACTGATGCCTTAATCATCTAGGCCCAAAATCGAGGTGTTACAACGCTCCCCCACTTAGGAAATTTTGTCCTTGAAATTTTACTTGTAGGAAAAAGATGCGGAAACTGCTTCAACATGTCCGCCTTGCTCTCCCACGTGGCGTTCTCATTTCCTCAATGTCGCCACAACACTTTCACAAGTTCAATCGTCTTACCACGAAGAACTGTTCTACTAGAATCAAAGATCACCATTGGTTCCTCATCAAAAGATAAATCTGGATTCAACTCAATCTCCTCAACAGACATCACATGAGATGGATCCGATCTATACGTGTGCAACATAGAAACGTGAAACACATTATGAATTTTCTCTAACTCGGGAGGCAACCTCAACCGATATGCAACAAGACCAACTCGCTCCATAACCTCATAAGGTCAAATAAACCTTGGACTAAGCTTACCTTTACGTTCAAATCTCATCACCTTCTTCCAATGTGATACCTTCTAGAACACGCAATCTCCAACCACAAACTCAATCTCCTTATGCTTTAAATTCGCGTAAGACTTTTGACGATCCGAAGCAACCTTCAACCGCTCACATATGAGCATCACTTTCTCAGTTGTTCTCTTAAGCAAATTCGGCAAGGAAACCAACTTTTGTCCCACCTCTGCCCTACTAAAAGGCGTTCTACACTTTCTTCCATACAAAGCTTCATACTGAGCCATTTGTATACTTGCATGGAAACTATTATTATAGGAAAATTCCACCAAGGGCAACTACTTTTCCCAAGAACCTTATAAATCTATCACATAACATCTCAACTTATACTCCGGCAAGTACCCAACGCTCTGATTGTCGATCCGACTGAGGATGATACAAAGTGTTGAAATTCAAGCAAGTACCCAACGCTTGGTGTAGACACTCCCAAAATCTCGCTGTAAACCTCAGATCTCTATTCGACACTATAGAATTAGGCACATCATGCAAATGCACGATCTCAACAATATACAACTTTTCTAGCTTATCCAACGTATATGTAGTATGCACAACCATGAAATGCACACAGTTTGTAAGATGATCTATGATCACCCAAATGAAGTTCTTCTTTGATGGTTTAAAAGGCAAACCAAACACAAAATCCATCGTAATCCTTTCCCATTTCCATTCCGGTATCCTCAAAGGATACAACAACCGAAAGGAAACTGATGCTCAGCTTTCAAACTCTGACATACCATACACATGCTCACAAAATCTGCAACATCCTTTTCCAACCCAACCCAATAATACTTATCTTTCAAACTGCGATACATCTTTGTACTACTAGAGTGCATAGAAAAAGGACTGCTATGAGCTTCAGTCAAAATAGTGCGCCTCAACTCAACATCCTTCGGCACAACTATCCGACTTTTAAAGCACAAAACACCATCATCATTGAAATAGAAATATGTTGCATTACCATAAGTTATATCCTGAACAAGAGGCACCAAAGAATCATCAAGCAACTGCTTATCCTTAATTATCTGAATCAAGGAAGGTTTCACTTGTAACTCGGCTATCAACCCACCATCACGCGATATACTCAATCGAGCAAACATTGCTCTCAACTCAACAACCATCTTTCTACTCAAAGCATCGGCCACAACATTGGCATTTCCCGGATGGTACTCTATCGACAGACTGTTATCCTTAAGCAACTCCAACCATCTTCGTTGCCTAACATTCAACTCTCTTTGGGACATTAGATACTTCAAACTTTTATTATCGGTGTAAATCACACACTTTTCACCGTAAAGGTAGTGCCTCCAAATCTTCAAGGAAAACACAACTGCAGCAAGCTCTAGATCATGAGTAGGAATAGTTGCGCTCATGCACCTTCAATTGTCTAGACGCATATGCCACAACCTTTCCCCCTTGTATCAACACACAACCTAGACATACATATGACACATCATTGTAAACCACAAACTCCTTACCCGATTCTGGTTGAATCAAGACATGAGCTCGCGTCAAAGCTTCCTTCAACCTCTCGAAATCTTGTTGTCTAACATTCGTCCATTCAAAGCGGACATTCTTTTGCAACAACTTAGTCAACGTTTCAGCAATCTTAGAGAAACCCTCAACAAACATTCGATAATATCCAGCCAAACCAAGGAAACTACGCACTTCTGTCACCAATTTAGACATTTTGAAATTCATCACCGCCTCGATCTTGTGTGGGTCAACCTGAATACCCTCGGTCGACACTACATGTCCAAGAAAGACAACTTCCCTGAGCCAAAACTCGCACTTGCTCAGATTAGCATAAAGCTAATTCTCCAACAATACTTGCCACACAATCCTCAAATGCTTATCATGATCCTCCTCGGTACAGGAGTACATGAGAATATCATCGATAAATACTACCAAAAACTGATCTAAGAATTCATGGAACACACGATTCATCATATCCATGAATGCAGTTGGTGTATTTGTCAACCCAAACGGCATCACTAAGAACTTATAATGCTCGTACTTTGTACAAAAAGTTGTCTTAGGTACATCTACATCCTTAACCTTCAGTTGATAATATCCAAACCTCAAATCAATCTTCAAAAACATTGAAGCACCTCGAAACTGATCAAACAAATCATTAATCCTTGGCAAAGGGTACTTGTTCTTAATCGTCAACTTGTTCAATTGCCAATAATATATACACATACGCATCGTGCAATCCTTCTTCTTTACAAACAAGACCGGTGCACCCTAAGGCGAAACACTTGGCCTTATGGACCCTCGATCAAGCAACTCCTGAAGTTGCATTTTTAACTCTTTCAATTATTTATGTGCCATCTGATAAGAAGCAATAGACACTGGAGTCGTATTTTCATACAACTTAATGCCAAACTCAATTTCTCTGTTCAGTGGCAAACCATGTAACTCTTCCGAAAAGACACCCGAAAACTCACATACCGTTCGTATGTCCTGTACTCGCACCTCCTTTATACCAAGGTTCATTATATAAGCTAGAAAAGCTTCGCAACCCAACTCCACCATACAACTTGCTTCAAGAGACGAAATTACATTGGACAAGAATTTCACATTCTCGCGTACGATTACCACTTCGTAATCATCAGCAAGTTTCAAGGTAACTCGCTTAATATCAAAATCAACTACAACTCTATGCTCAGACAACCAATCCATTCCAAGGATCACATCAAAACCATAAAAAGGCAACTCCATCAAATCAACTGAAAACACATGGCCTTGAACATATAAAGGATATCTCCTATACAATTTCCTCGTAACAACAGTTTCACCAAAAGAGCTTGTTACTTGCATTCCTACATATAGCATCTCAACAGGGATATCAAGCAAATGTGCATGCTCACTCAAGATGTATGAATACGTGGATCCGGAATCAATTAAAGCTAACAAAGACAAGGATTGCAAGGTGAAGGTACCTACAATCACATTGGTGTCGTTACGTCCCTCGTGATGTGCATACACTCTCGCAGGACAACCACCCTCTAGTTGGATAGCAACAACCTGAGCTACACCTCTCTGCCCATCCTCTCTCCGTTCGAAGTTACCACGACCGTGCCAACAACCTCTTTGTGGTGCAACAACAGGTGCTCGTCCTTGACCACCTCCAGCTAGCAAAGGACACTCAAGTCTCATATGATCAGCTGATCCACAATTCCAACAAGAATTGATCGCCCTAGCCACATGAGCTTGTGCCTCTTGAGCCACACGAGGACAATCTTGTCTCAAATGCTCTCGTGATCCACATGTCCAGCAAGTATTTTGTTCAGATCTCACCATGTTACCCGAAACTGACGCACCTCGCCTAAAATTACCTCGCCTTGCCTCAGGTCGATATCTACGATCACGATTTCTCTTATTTTTCCACCACTAGGACCAGAATCTGCAGCTCTCTTCCTTGAGATAGAACCACCCACACGAGAGGTCAAACCCAAACTCTGCTCTATATCCTTGGCTCGCGTCACTAGCACATCAAAATCAATATAATCAGAAGCTAGCATGAAAGTCTTCACTTCCTACACAAAGCCATAATGGAAGCGATCACATCAATGCCTTTCACTCGGCACCAATTCCGGAGCATACTAACTCAGACGTACGAAATAGACCTCGTACTCAGCCACTGTCATGTTTCCTTGCACCAAGGACATGAACTCACGCTTCTTGTTGTCCAAGTATCTAACTCCTAGATACTTCTTTTTAAAGGCAGCATAGAAGAACTCCCAATCAACCTAATTGGGTTCCAGGGTCGCGGTCATAGTTGTCCACCAACTGTATGCATCACCATGCAATAAAAAAACAACACATCCTAACTTACGTACATCATTGCACCCCATCTGATCCAAAATCCGGATTGTACTAGCCATCCATGCTTCGGATGCTTCAGGAGACAATCCACGATATTCAACGCCTCCCAAACTTCGCAAGCGTTCCAACGGCAAACCCAATTGCCGAGAACCAGGTGCTTGCACTTGCACTCCAGCAATAGCAGCCTAGAATGCTCCAGTCATCGCTTGTACCAGAGGCATCAAATCACCCAACATCGGACCGGTCTGTCTGTGTTGTACTTGCTCCTCACCCCAGGTGGTGGCGGTGGAGGAGGTAAATTTGCACCAGGCAGAACCTCGTTCTCCCGATTCCTTTGCTCATCAGCCGGAGCAACGGACCCAGAACGTTGGTCTCTCCTTGGTTCCATTGTGCTATTATCATTAAGGCATAAATATAAAACAAAACACGAAATCAGGCCAGCTTCTAGCAAGGATCCAAGACTTCGAATTCAATTTAAAACACTTCACTACAGTAATAAGGCAATGGGCATCCCAATTTCCCCCAAACATAGTATAAGGCATACAATGTACATGTCACAACCATCATGCATCACAATCAATAAGATTCAGCCCAGAATATCATCATCTATAACAGCTCATACTTACATCACAATCGTCATACATAGCATCACTATCATTTATTCAACATTAATATGCTTATAACATTCACCGTGCAAAACAAACGTCACCAAATACATACAATCACATCATAATGACTTACCTTTAACTTACCATCATCCCACTCTTTCGAATCTTGGCTCTGATACCACCAAATGTAACCCCCTTGACCTGGCCTAGCCGATAGACCAGACCGAACGGGTCACACGGGGAATATTGAAGTAAACTGGGAAGGTTTACCTCGATAAACAACCCTATTTTTTTCTTTTTATCTTATCTAGATGCAAATTAGGTTCCTATGTGTTAAATATTGCAACGGATCATCACGACTTAATCAAACATCAATTTCATCCAATTACGGCTTTTAGGGACCATTTTGTAATCTTACCTATTCGTAGGGATTTAAGCCATTTTTTGTTACCGTCCTAGTCAAATCTTAGTCAAATTAGTCAAATCTTATCTCAAAATAATCATTCATGCTCATTTAATTGCATCCACAACATTTAGGGACTAAAACGCAAAGAAGCAGAACTTCAGAACATTCCATCAACTAACTTTACTGCCACCCGTTTCGAAATAGTAAGGCCATGTTTCGAAACATGGGCATGTATCGAACGCCCTTGAGGTGTTTAGAAACCATGGTTTCTAGTAAAAATTGTACCGGAACAGACCTTAACCGTTTCGAAACCCTAAGGCCATTTCAGGCACACTGTTTCGATACAAGCTCAAGTGTTTCGAAACACCTGGGCATGTAATGACATGTTTTGCTATTTTCACTCTAAAAACCATCCTAAACTAATCCAACATGTTTCTAACATGCATACATCATACATAATCACTAATCCTTGAACATTTACAACATATTTAGCATCAAAGCATAGCTAATTGCATCCATGGAAATCTAAAGGCATGCAACCTAGCAAATAAGCCATTCAAGAGTCAAAACTCAATCCAATACTCCAAACACCAAATAAAGGCCTTTTACAAGTATAAAATCATGAAGCAATCATGCTCAAAGGGTGTTCATACATATCACCCAAGCAAAACATGAAATCCCCCATTGCCCTTATTACTCTAGTCCATAACCGAAACATACTTTCAAAGTGAAGTTTCTTGGGATTCCCTTGCAAGTTTCTACCTCCAAACACTTAGTTATCTGCATTGATGGACAAAAGAGAGCATAAGCATACAAGCTTAGTGAGGAGTGCTCAAAACACAAAAACACCATCAATGCTTAAAACCATTTTACACTTTTTGAAAACCATCATGCTTTCATGAAATCCATGCACTTCATTAACAAAAATCAGCATGTTATACCACATGCAACAAGTATCAAATTACTTCACAGCAAAATCCATTTGCTAACACATAACTTAAGCCTTCTCATGCATAGCTACCAATATGCAAAGCTTAAGGGTAAAACATGCATTTTCCATGTTATGCATCCATAAACATTTAATAGCAATTAGTCAATTACATTGGCTCACAATTAATCAACAACATTCTCATTTCTCAAAACGTATCGGATACACGGATTCCCAAGTGTTGTCCCAACACTTCATACATTCTCAACAGCATCTCAAGGTTTACACGGGAGCTACCCTCCACCGTTGTGACACTCGTGGTGGAGTATTCGGTACCTTATAGCCCCACTAACGAGAGACGGGACACAACTCAATTTTCTCAATCGTTAGGATACTTGGATAGAATTTTCGGTACATCCACAACCCGTCAACATCCAAAGTGACCTGTTTATAGTGCACTCAATCCTATAGCCAGCTAACTATATACAATTTCATTTGTAAACAACTTTTCACAACATCGCTTGCCAATATAATTCTCATTTAGTACAAACCTCATCGTTTTCAAAGCATTCACAACAAGCCATATTTCCAAGCATTAAACCATGCTTCATAAGACATGTATAAATGCATACATACAAGGATCACTTACCTAGCTCTTTTTTAACAATATGGCATCACCAAGTGCATATCATATACTCAAAATCATGCTTTAAAATAGTAGGTAAACACATATAAAATCAAGTGCATCCATAAGCTTATAATAGCACAATCCGAGGGAGAAAATCACTTTACTTACTTCCGAAATTAGTAAAGTGTTTCAAGCTTACACTAAGTTCCCAAAACCACTTTTAAGATGTTTCAAAGCTGTAAATCACATTTCCACTCACCGACACGCGAAAATCAAGCGTCTAAAGTCCCCAGAACTTCACCAAAAGCATCCAAGGAATCTTACTTTGTTTATACCACACAAGAATAGAGGATTAATGCATCTCGATGCATTAAAACCACCAGCGAACACTTCCATCACATTTCAACCATAAATCAATATCCAAAACATCCTAATATCATCCTTATACCTCCAGCAACTCAGATTTCACATTTCCTGGCCAAAACCCCAAAACTAACAACCTAAACTTTAATAGATTCAACCTAATCCGGGATTATTATGATTAAGCTTTTATTTTAACATCATTTAACATCCAAAACAACTTTGAAATCGTTCTCAAATCAATCAAAATAGTGCCCAACGAAAATCTTGGAAAATCACCATATAAATCCATTTTTAGCCAATTTCCTTTTAATCCACTATAAAACAAAGTTAATAAACACACTTAGAAGGCTCAAAACTTGGAAATTTCCTTAAAGAACATTGATTAGAAGAGTTAAACGAAATCATACCTCTAACCTTGCCTTTTCTTCAGAAATGACAAGATTTTTGATGAAGTCTTCAAGAAAACTCAATGATGATCGGTAGGAGAATCAAAGAAATCTTTAACCATTCAAAAGGATAAGAAAAGATGAAGAAACTCTCTGGTTTTTAGAAAAGAAATAGTGTTTGGCTGAGTGCAAAATGAGAGAAGTTAGTTACGTAAACTCTTCTGATGTTTTAATTAAAAATCCCCTTTTAATTTGAAACATTAATTAAATCTTTTTATTGAAATAATTAAAATGGTCAATTTGAGAGAGAAGACCCACAAAAGATATAAGCTCCCTAAAGATTCTAAGTCTTGTTCTCATTTCACTTTAGTCCTTAAAATCCAACTTTACAATTTTTAGAAAATGGTCATTTTCCCAAAATCTCGATTTTCCAATACTAATTTTCTAAAATTGATTTTTCCAACCTTCGATATAAATTTTAAAAATATTTTAGCAATTTTTATCATAATTTTATCTAATCCCGGACTACGTATTCCTTGAACCGTTTCTAAAGGCACAAGTCTTCAATTATAGGTTCGACTAACCTAAACCGATGCCTAAAACATCTAGGCACAAAACTGGGGCGTTACACAGAACGTCCCTGTAGGAGATGGTGAAAATTCACGAATTCAATTCACGCTAGTACGAAACCTAATTGTTTGAGACTACCTAGAAGAGGACTTGAACGGACTAAATCTAGGAGTTGTCACAATGGAGATAGAAGCCACCCACTTTGAGCTAAAGCATGTGACGTCTAACATGATCAATACCATGGGGCAATTTGGCAGCTCAGCAATAAAAGATGCCAGACAACACCTCAAATTCTTCATGTAGATTTGTAACTCGTTTAAAATACAAGGAGTTTATAAGGATATTTTGAGATTGAAATTGTTTCTCTATTCACTGAAGGATAGGGAAAAACCTGGCTAAATAGTATTCCAGCGGGATCAATTGGATCCTGCAGTGATTTATGTCATGATTTCTTAGCACGTTTTAATCCTGCGAATTTGATTGATAAATTGTGTAACGAAATCACTTCTTTTCGACAGGCTGATGACGAACCCATACATGAGGCTTGGGAACAATATAGAGAGCTATTACACAAATGCCCCTTGTACGGATTCCCATTATGGACGTAGGTAACCATGATATATAATGTTATCAACACGACAACTAGGATGATGCTTGATACCTCGACAAACAACATACTCCTAGACAAAGAACTAAAGAAAGTGATGGACATTCTAAACAGGGCTAAGAACGACTATCAATTCCCAACAGCCAGACGAAAAGGAATCCAATGCCAACCTACAGTAAATGAACTAGGGTCCTCAGACTCAATGTCATCCCAATTTGCCTCCTTGAAAAAGTTGGTCATGAACATGCAATCGTAGAACAATCATTAGGAGATCAAGGTAATGGATTTATTTTGTGAAAACTATAGAGGTAACCATGTTTCTTCTGAATGTCCACATAATACATAATCAAGTTGTTTCTTTGGGAATTACAACCGGAACAATAACATGATGTCCAACAACTACAACTCGGCCTGGAAGAAGCACCCAAATTTCTCATGGAGAAACCCAAACAACGCACTCAATCCAAACAATTAGAATGCTCCAGTTGCGGGATTTCAACAAAACAATGCCTCTCGCCAGCCCATGCCGCAACAACAGTCTATGCCAACTAGTTCTTTAGAAAACACTCTTAATGCTTTCATGTCTCAGACTAGTGCATATATGGCTAATACTGATAGGTTCATACAAAAAACTGAAGCTTTTATGGACAGGACTGAGATGCGGCTGCAAAATAATGAGGCAACAATGAAATCTCTAGAGACTCAAGTTGGGAAAATCGCACAGATCCTAAACACAAGGCCTAAAGGAGGTTTACCTAGCGACATAGAAGCAACTAAGAGAACAGCATATGAGCAATGCAATGCCATAACCACTCGAAGTGGTATTCAGATCAAGGAGCCCCAGGTTAAGGAAATAGAGCTGAAAAAGCCAAAGGAGACCACTGCCGCCACAATGTCCAGCAACACTGTCGCAACAGCAACCCCTGAAGGCACTGCCACGGCAACACCTGCGGCAGTACCCATAGTAGAGCCAGAAGTCGATGCACTGGTAATTCCTCAAATCAAATTTCCATGAAAAGAAAGAGTAGAGGACATACCGCCACCATTCCCCCAAAGACTGAAACAACATAAACAAGAGTACCAATTCAAGAAGTTTCTGGACATCTTGAAGAAGATACATATCAACATGCCCTTGGTAGAAGCGATCAAGCAGATCCCGAATTATGCCAAATTCCTCAAGGAAATTGTCTCAAAGTGAAAAAGGATTGGGGAATTTGAAATTGTGGCTTCGACGGAAGAATGTATAACGATGCTACACAATCGAATGCAACCCAAGCTCAAGAACCCAGGTAGTTTTCTCATACCATGTGCAATCGGAAACCACTATGAGAGGAGGGCATTGTGTGATCTAGGAGCAAGCATAAACTTGATGCCTAAGATAGTTTTCCAGAAATTGGGAATTGGAAAAGCCACACCTACCACTTTAATGTTGCAGCTTGCTGATAGATCCTATATGCAGCCAAAAGGGAAAATTGAGGATATTTTGGTAAAAATTGATAAATTTATTTTCTCTACCGACTTTATTATCTTGGATTGCAATGCAGATGAGATTGTACAAATCATCCTTGGAAGACCATTCCTAGCTATAGGGAGAACTCATATTGATGTCAGAAAAGGAGAGCTGACAATAAGAGTAAACGATCAGCACATGAAACTCAATGTACTGAACACAATGAAACATGCTGATGACCAAGAAAAATGCCAGGCAATCCAGGCCCTTACCGAGTCAGACAATGACATAGAACTACACTGCCTCAACAAGGAAATTGAACACTGCCTCGGCTGCAACATTGGATACTTCCTGAGCAACTGTCGCAGCAGTATGATGACAGGACCTAGAGATACAGAGACAAAAGCACATGATGACCATGAATTCAAAGATACTGGGTAGAGATTAAAGCATCACTTTGGGCTACATGTCGTGAGGGATAAGAAAGTAATCACTTTAGCAGATGTGTAACGGCCCGGTTTTGGGCCTAATTGTTTTGCGAGTCGGGTTGGGCCGGTGGAACCGGTAGTTGGTTGTTTGAATCGTTAAAAGGTGGTTAGGGAAATCAAGGTTCGGGATGGATAAAAATATGAAAAAAAAATTCCTAAAATACTCTAAAATGATATTTAAGATGTTGGTTAAATCAATTTTGCAAAACGGGTTTTGGAAAATATAAATTTTGGGTAGTGACCAAAATGTAAAGTTTTAAAGTTGAGGAAAAGTGCATTTTTCAGAAAGAGTCCAAATTTTAGAATCTTTAGGGAGCTAATTGTCAATTAAACCTTTTCTCTAACTTGGCATGTGTTTTAAATGTTTTATTAAATAATTAAAATGGCTTTAATTGATCTAATTAAAAAGGTGGTTAAGTTGGTTAAGACAATTGATGATCATTTCATTTTCTTCATTTCTTGTCAGCCAAACAGTATCCATTTTCAGATTTCATTCACTTTCTTTTCCTCTCTTGATTTTCAACTTCTCCTTCGTGATTTCTCTCTTTTTCCTTCAAGTTTCTTTGAAGCTAAACTTGCCAAATTGGAAGAGAAGCAATGATTGGAGGTAAATTTGTGCTAACTCTCTAATCTAGGTTCTTTAATGAAATTCCAAAGATTTTTAACTCATTATTCATGTTTTTGATTGAGGTTTTGTTATTAGTTTGATTAAATGATGAAATCTTGGTAGAAAAGTGATTTAAATGTGATTTTCGGAGTTATGTTGATTTGGTTTGTTTGAGATGTTTTCTAAATGGGTTTTGAAAGGTTTTGGTGTTGAAATTGATTCTTAATCATAGTTGGCCCGAAATCCTTGAGATCCTTGGTTTTTGAAGTGTTTTTGGTTGAGATTTTGGGGTGCAATGTGGAATCTGAGTTGCTGGAGGTATAAGGATGGTTTTAGGTTTCTTTTGGATTTTGTTTGATGCTTAAAATATGTTGGATGTGTTGGTAGATGGTTGGGATGAGGTTAGAAATCAATCGATTGAGTTTTCGGTTGTATCGATTGGGTAAATTGATGCTTTAGAGAAGGGTTGTGGGTTTCCTTTTGTGTGCTGGTGTTTTGGATGCATTTTAATGCATTGAACCTTTATTTTAATGTGTTGAAAACAGCGGATAGTTATCCAAAATCAAATAAGGTGATTTTGGAGGCTTCAAATGTATGATTTGTGCGTCGGCTAATGTGGTTTCGCAAGTCGGTGAGTGGAACTTGGTTTTCCAGCATGGAAACGTTTTAGAAAAGGTATTGGGAACTTAGTAAGAGCTTGAAACTCTTTACTAAGTTCGGAAGTAAGTAAAGTGAATTTCTCTCCTGGAATGTGCTAGTTTGAGCCTTTGGTTGCTCTTGATTTTAAATGTGTTTACCTACTATTTTAAAGCATGTCTTGAGTATATAAATTGTGTTTAATGATGCCATGTGATTTAAGGATGCACTAGGTAAGTGATCCTTGTATGCATGTGTTGATGCATGAGTTTTGAAGCATGGTTTAATGCTTGAGTTTATGTCTATCATAAATGCTTTGTAAAAATAGTGAGGTATGTATGAAATGTGGATTATATTGGCAAGTGATGTTGAATAAAGTGTTTTGTAAATGAAATCAGATATAGTTAGTGGGCTATAGGATTGAGTGCACTATAAACAAGTCGCCTTGGATGTTGAGGGGTTGTGATTGTACCGAAAAGTCCATCCATGTACCCTAATGATTGAGGATTGTTTAAGGTTGCAACGGTTGAGAGTAGCTTCCGAGTGTGAACCTTGTGTGTGTCCCATCTCTCGTTAGTGGGTTATACATCTACTGATGAGTGGTGTTTAGGGGTTGTAATTGTACTGAATACTCTACCACGAGTGTCACAACGGTGGAGGGTTGCTCCCGTGTGTGAACCTTGAAATGCCGTTAGAGTGTATGAAGGGTTTGGGAAAACCCTTGGTAATCCGTGTATCCGATGTGTTTTTGAGAATGTTGTTTATCACTTGATAGCCATTATAATTGAATGAGATTTTTTGGAAAATGTTGTTGATGCATATTATGAAAAATGCATGTTTTACTTTAAGCTTAACATAATGTTGTTTATGCTTGGAAGGCTTAATGATGTGTAGCAATGGTTTAATTGCTGGAAAATGTGTGAATCATGTTGCATGATGTTTAGCATGTTGATTTTAAAGGCAAGGTGCATGGTTTACCAAAGAAAGGCATGATGGTCTTGAAAAGAGTGAAAAATGGTTTTGTGCATTGATGATGTTTTTGGTTTTGAGCAATCCTCACTAAGCTTGTATGCTTATGCTCTCTTTGTTCATCAATGTAGATAATTAGACGTTTGGAGGCAGCATTCTACAAGGGGTTTTGCAAGGAACTTCTCTAAATGTATGTTGAGGTTTTAACTAGTGTAATAAAGGCAATGAGGGCATCCAATACTTTGAATGTTGGTTGATTTATTGTTTTCTGGTTTGGCGCAAGAGTGATTTGCATATTTGGTTATGTAAATGACCTTTATGTCTTGGTTAGTGCTTGGTATTGAGTTTTGAGCTTTTGGTGCTTATTTTTTTAGGAAGCATGCCTTTGGTCTCTTTGATATTGAGAATGATGTTATGATGATATTTCTTCCTTGAATCCTTGATTGTTGATATGTATTTGAGTTGCAAGAATGTTTAGCTACATGTCTGATTAGTTTCGGATGGTTCAAACTGAGTTAAATCAGCAAAATCGAACATTGCAGACCTAGGTGTTTCGAAACACCCTTGCCTGTTTTGAAACGGATGCTTGAAAATGCCTTGGCTTTCGAAATAAGGAGGCTTGTTTCTATACATTTTTGCTCTGTGAAGCCCTGTTCCGAAACGAGTCTTGTAAGGTTTCGAAACGAACCCGCGTTTCGAAACGGTCAACAATGTTTCGATACGACCGTTCCAATATAGGGCCCACTGTTCTAAAACGGGTGGCTATTAATTCAGTTTTTTGAATATTCTGATTTTTTGTTTCTTTGCATTTTGGTCCTTGCTTGTCATTTATGCAATTAAATGAGTTTCAATGGTTATTTTGAGTTGAGTTGCTGTAGAGAATCATGTAATGAATTTAATTAAAAGATGGTAGCTCGAATTTGGTAATAGTCCTTGCAAGATGTTGATTTTACAAATTGGTCCCTAAAATCAAATCTGGTAATAATTAAGATTCGTTTTATCCGCTACTTTGATTGGTCACTTGGGAATCTAAATTGTATCTAGATAAGAAAAAAAGAAAAAAATGTCATTTATTGAGGTAAACTTTCCCGATTTACTTCAATATTCCCCATGTAACTCATTCGGTTCAGTCCATCGGCTAGGCCGGGTCAAGGGGGGTTACAAGATGCATGTACATGCACTTTTTTAGTGTCTTAACCTTTTTATTTTTATTTTTACTTTTATCATTTTTAGTTTTTATTTTCCCACATTTTTAATTTTTATCTATTATTTGTTTTTAGGATGGAGATCAAGAAAGAAAGAAAGAAGAGATGAACCAACAGCTAAGTGAGGAGAAACCGCTGCCGCAACGACATGATCTGCCAACAGGCAGAAAAATGCAACGACATGATTTGCCAACGGGCCGAAAAAGCCGCAACGGTTATATTTGCAACGGGCAGAAAATGACTAGTAACTGCTAGAGATGCCGCACGGAATGGCTTTCCAAGCTCTATATAAAGGTCACTCTTCTCTAAATTGTTCATCACTCAATATTCTCTTCTACTCTCTTGTACTCTCCAAAGTTTAGAATTTTATTTTGCTCTCTCTCAGAACTCACTCAATTTTTTAGAATGGCTATCAAATTAAAGAAAGGAGAAAGCTCACGCACGGCCGAGGTATCAAAGTTCAAAGGCTTCGCACCGTCGGAGGTAGAGAGGCATATCAATAAGCACTTCATAGCCCGCCGAGTATGGGATGAGCAAGGATTTCAATGCTCTGATGAGCCAAATTTTGGCCTCAACCACTACCTCTTCAACAAAGTAGATCACCAAAAAGTGGCAAAGATTTTGCCTCCAGCCTGAACGAGCCAACATAATAGTGGTCTGAGAGTTCTACGCGCACAACCCAAGCCCGACCACACTTTTTGTTCACGTTTGGGGCAAGGCGATCAAGGTAGATGTTAATTCCATAAATCTCATTTATGGCATCCACGTAGAGAGGGACAAGCATGAAAAATTCGTCGAGTCATTGACAAAGGACGACTACGAACACATCAAAGAGGAACTCTACTATGCCGGCACCGCATGGAATGCCAGGGCACACAAGGGTTCAGTCAATCATCGATAGTTGCGGCCCGAAGCATAGCTATAGAACACGTTCATCAAACACCGCTTGATAAGTTCCCAAAAGATCTATATTTTCACCCTATAAAATGGCAATTATCACTCAACCTACACCCATTTGAGCTACATTAGGGCCCTTCATGCATTGATTTCATCATTTATGCCTTTGATATTTATATACTACTTATTCTATGAAAAGTTATTGTTTGATGCATGTTTGGCACTTTTGAAGAATGAAGAACCAGCTAGTAACAGACCCTGATCGAGCCAAGCCACAACTGACAGCTTCTACTGAGGGAAGCTGATTTATGAAGAATGAAGCCTTGCAGAGCATATCCAGTTCCAAACCATTTCCGCGGCAGTGTGCTACTTAACCTGCCGAAAGGCAAAACAGGCAAAGTTGTAGTCGATTTCTAGAGCATTAAATGTCGGATTTTTCTACACACTTTGTGTGGCAGTTGGAGCTCAAAAAGAGGACGAAAACATGGAAGGAAGGATAAAGTTGGACTTTTGGCCAAAAGTGAATAATGTATTAAATTAAAGAGATTCACCTCTTTAATAAAGTTAAGTCCAAGTCCAACTTAACTTCCTCTCCAAGAAGGATTTTTGCCCACACCTTCCCCTATATAAAGGAGGCTTATCGCCATCATCAAAGGGGAGAATGAGAGTCGAGAAACGGAGAAGAGAGACAGAGAGAGCTTAGCTTTGGATCTAGTTTTTATTATGTTCTAATTTCCTTTAGGGTTAGGATTGGTTTCTTTAGTAGTTGTGTGAAGACTATTGTATTTTGTTTAAGTTCTTAATGCAATAAAGTTAAGGTTCACTTATTCTTGGCTTTAATCATTCTTGCATACTTATCGGGAGAGAGTAGTGTGAGGTTATGAGTTGAACTCACGTGGTGTTAAGTAACTCAGCATAGGGATAGGTTAAGAGTTTCAGCGGCTAAAAGAAGTGTTAGAATAGTTGGTATTTGTCTTTGGTTCACGTCGGGAGGTATCATCAAAGTTCAACCATCAACCAGTGTTCTGAGCTTAGGGATAAGGCAGAACCATCCAAAGACGCTTTTCCAAACCTTAATAACATATGCCCAAGAGCAAAGGAATGTCGCGGCAGGGACTCAACCATTGCGGCCGCGGCAGGGACTTAAGTTACTACCACGACAATTTTGTGTTGTTGCATTGAAGACAGAGACAAGTCAATAGGATTCCACACTACGACGCATTCTAATCTAGCCTATTCTCTCAACTTGATTTTCTCTTTATTTTATTTCTGGCTTATTTTAGAATTATTTCTTTAGTTTATTTGAAGCAACCCAACTTACTTGTGTTCTTTTCTTTTATTTGTTTTTACAGTGCGAGGAAGTAGGGTCAAAAGGCTAGCCCAATATCTGTGGAGACGATACTAGATATACTTATCATTATATTACTTGAGACATGTACTTTTCTTTGAGGGAAAAGCATGAAACTAATTCATTCAACTGCTGAAAATGGCATCATCAACCAAAGTATTCACAATACCATCCGGAACCTCAAAAGAAAAATAAAAGGGTTCATTACAATCAAAAATCCAGTGAGCTAAACTATGAGCAACCCTGTTTGCATCTCTACAAGCATAAGCAACACTGAACCCAGGATTAAGGCTTAAAATTTGCTTGGCTTCATGAAGAACAGTTGCAACAATCGACCAATCTGAAGAAAAGGAGATGAGCCTGTTGATAATACTCAGACAATCACCTTCAATGATCACTTTTTGTCATCCATTAGCAGTTGTCATCTTTATGCCCTCTGAGAAAGCCATAGCTTCCACCATCTCTGATGTGTAAGTTCCAGAGAGGGTCTAAGCATGACCATCCAACATGAGTCCATAGTGATCTCTAGCAACAATTCCAGTCGAAGTTGCACCTGAACCAGGGACAAAGGCACCATCCACGTTGATTTTGTATGTTTCTTCAGGAGGAGATTTCCAAATATTTGACATGTTGCAAGTAAACCGGTCCAAGGTGAAATCATTGGGAGCTAAAAAATCAAAAACAAGAAGTTGCACATAATCAATAACAACTCTAATAGGAAGCATCACGTATTTATGGATTAGTGTGTTTCTTCTATTCCAAAGATTCCATAAAAGCACAACAAGGAATGTGAATTGGTCAAAATCCAAAATATCTAAGCAAGCCTCAGGCCATTGTTTATAGCTAACACCAGGGTCCATAGGAATTAATCCCTTAAGTCACAAAGATCGTAAGTTTCAAGCACTTTTAGACAGTCTCTACAAGCATGGAGAAGGGTTTCAGAAGCAACAGAACACTGAGGACACACACCAAAGCCCAACCTTGTTGCCTGCAATATTTCACCTATAGGTAATGCATTGTAACAGATCCTCCAGATGAAAATATTTATCTTTTGCAAGGTTTTCATAGTCTGTAAAGCTTTCGAAATAGGTGATAGGTCCCTCTCAACATTCTTGTTCCTTTGAATCCAGTTATAACCAAATAGGTGATAGGTCCCTCTCAACATTCCTATTCCTTTGACACTTCAAGATATTTCTTGCATCAGCCTCATTAAACACACTTCTAACTTTCTCAACATCCCATGAATTTGAATTTTCTAGCATGAACTCTCCACACGTAACAGGGTTGTTCATCCCTTCCATATAGGAACCTTCTAAATGCACAACATAATCCGCACCCCATTTACAGCTGAAAATAAGGGCTGAGCTATTTTGACCAATCCTTAAGTGAAACTTCTCCTTGAAAACCTCTTTAACTTTAAAAATACAGTTCCAAACAAAAGAAGCCTTGTCATAGTGTTTTGCATCCAGAATATTACCAGAAGGGAAGTATTAGGCTGATAACACTTTGAAACACAAAGAATCTGTACAAGTTAACAGCCTCCAAACATGCTTTTCTAGAAGAGTCGTATTAAAAGCCTTTAAATCTTTGAGACCCAGACCACCATTCTTCCTTGGTCTACACAGCTTCTGTCGGACAACATGGGCCTAACCTCTCTCACCAGCTCTATCTAACCACCAAAATGACCTCATGGTAGCCACTATGGGATCAATGATGCAATTAGGTAACAAGAAGCAAGACATGGCATAGGTTGGAAGGGCTTCAGACACACACTTGAGAATAATTTCCCTTCCACCAAAATATAAAAGGTTCTTGGTCCAGCCTCTAACCCTCTTTTCAACATTTTTAAACATTATCAATAGCTTCCTATGGCGTTGTGCTATTCCATTACTAAAATAGATATAGGACTTATCCAGATTAAATTTCTGTCTAGAAGAAGCTTCATAATCTTGTAGATCTTGTTTAAATATCGTAACCTCTTGCACAGAATTCTTAGCAAACACCAAACAATAATCAGCATACAAGAGATTATTCACTCTAGGGCCATGAATACTTTCTGTCAAACCTTTAATAGTACCCATTTTGATACGAATTCGGTTGTGTTGTGACCGAATTTGTATGTGTGTTTGCCCGATCATGGCTCAAGTAAGTGTTTAAATTTAACAAAAATGCAGAACTGGGTTGTTTTTAAAGGATAGGTGATGGTGAATTTTGGTATGTTGGCGGATACTT
The DNA here is from genome assembly GCA_958450335.1 of Hibiscus tridactylites. NCBI lineage: Eukaryota > Viridiplantae > Streptophyta > Magnoliopsida > Malvales > Malvaceae > Hibiscus > Hibiscus tridactylites. Next base: position 24,663,547 of record OY288287.1, read on the forward strand.
AAGATATGATATGAAGGGGGAAATGATAAGATGAATGGGTGAAAATGATATGTGTAAATGGAAGATGGAGTGATGTATGTGAAATGAAATGATAGTGTAAGTGTGTTGGCGTGAAACAAAGATGAACCAACACTAAAAAGTGATGACCCGAACTTTATAAAATTCACAAACTAGAATTTTGGTGGAAGGAGATGGATTGTGACCCACCAGTTATTAACAACTAGGAACCAACAATATAACAAAATGAAATGGGTAGAATGCCACAGGAGTCCACTTGAAGTCGATGAAGTTCTTGTAGAACGAGAAAAAGAGAACACTCTCAAAGTTTATAAAATGATTGTAACACCCCTTCCTGGTCTGAAAGGGGACCGGGTCGAAGCATGTTCTTGGAGGAAGATACGATGATCGGTATTACCAGAAGGGAAGTATTTGGCTGATAACACTTTGAAACACAAAGAATATGTACAAGTTAACAACCTTCAAACATGTTTTTCCAGAAGAGTCATATTAAAAGCCTTTAAATCTTTGAGACCCATACCACCATCCTTCCTTGGTCTACACAGCTTCTGTCAGGCAACATGGGCCCAGCCTCTCTCACCAGCTCTATCTAACCACCAAAATGATCTCATGGTAGCCACTATGGGATCAATGATGCAATTAGGTAACCAGAAGCAAGACATGGCATAGGTTGGAAGGGCTTCAGACACACACTTGAGAATAATTTCCCTTCCACCAAAAGATAAAAGGTTCTTGGTCCAGCCTCTAACCCTCTTGTCAACATTTTTAAACATTAGCAATAGCTTCCTATGGCGTTGTGCTATTCCATTACTAAAATAGATATAGGACTTATCCAGATTAACTTTCTATCCAGAAGAAGCTTCATAATCCTGTAGATCCTGTTTAAATCTCGTAACCTCTTGCACATAATTCTTAACAAACACCAAACAATCATCAGCATACAAGAGATTATTCACTCTAGGGTCATGAATACTTTCTCTCAAACCTTTAATAGTACCCATTTTGATACGAATTCGGTTGTGTTGTGACCGAATTTGTATGTGTGTTTGCCCGATCATGGCTCAAGTAAGTGTTTTAAAAAACAAAAATGCAGAAATGGGTTGTTTTTAAAGGATAGGTGATGGTGAATTTTGGTATGTTGGCGGATACTTAAGATATGATATGAAGGGGGAAATGATAAGATGAATGGGTGAAAATGATATGTGTAAATGGAAGATGGAGTGATGTATGGTGAAATGAAATGATAGTGTAAGTGTGTTGGCATGAAACAAAGATGAACCAATACTAAAAAGTGATGACTCGAACTTTATAAAATTCACAAACCAGAATTTGGGTGGAAGGAGATGGATTGTGACCCACCAATTATTAACAACTAGGAACCAACAATATAACAAAATGAGATGGGTAGAATGCCACAGGAGTCCACTTGAAGCCGATAAAGTTCTTGTAGAACAAGAAAAAGAGAACACTCTCAAAGTTTATAAAATGATTGTAACACCCCCTTCCCGGTCTGAAAGGGAACCGGGTCGAAGCATGTTCTTGGAGGACGATACGATGATCAGTATTATAAAATTTCATTTAACCACATTACTAATCAATAGAAGACGTACAATATGTTACCAATGCAGTTACTAGTTCACTTTAATCAAGTAGGGGCACAATTATCAATCTAGGATCGTTTTATAACCTTTATAAGCTTAGAGACTAATTTGTAAATTCTAACAAGTTGAGGTCCTTCGATGTGATTAACTTTACCAAAATAAAATTCATTACATAAAGATCATGTCTACCAAAATTCATTCAATGCGGGAATCAACAACACCATCAATTAACTTTTCAGAAATTCAGTGACCAGATTATAACATTATCAAATTGTCCAATGAGTCTTTAACTAACTTACCTAACCCTGTTTCGAAACACCTCAGGCTGTTTCGAAACGGGTACATGAGGGTCCACCCTGTTAACCTTTCTCTTTAGACCGTTTTGATACAGGCTTGACCCGTATCGGAACGGGTTGACCACCCTTGACTTTGACCTTGACTCGTTTCGATACGCTTTAAACCCGTACCGAAACAATGGTTTCCAGTGGCAAAATGTTCCGAAGCAGCATTGCTTCGTTTCAGAACACCCTAATCTCAGGTTCAATAATGTGCACCCGTACCGAAATGACATCACCCATTTCGATACGAACAGGCATGTAGTGACAGATTTTTACTGGTTTTTGATCAATTTACCCTACCATATGATGTCCAAATGCAACGGAAATTTATACGCAATATATTAATAGTATGAACTACTAGCATGCTAATTTTCATGACTATATGAATACATTTACCATGTTATTACCTTTTTAGCTGAGCATACATTTTTAAAGCTATTTCAAAAGAACCAAAAAGGCCATTTAGGGCTAATGACCAAATTACAAAATAGACAACGCACCAACACAACAAATTGGGCATATATGACTAGTTCATCTACTTTGCCACCTTCCTAGGAGTTCAAAATTCATAATTACATTACTTGCGGCTTGGTAGTGACTTGTCTTGGCGGCTGATTCGATCTTCCAACGAACAAACCTTCTTAACCTGAAAATGCATGAGATGAGACACGTTAGGCATACTTTTCCTAGTGAGGTAGTCGTAAACAATGTAAGTAATGGTAATGCCATGGTTACACTTATGCATAATTTCATGCCAACATTTACAATGTTATGCAACAATGCACAAAATATAATCATGTTTCATTTTCATTCGTAGTCCGTGGATTGAATCAAGATCGTGGATACGCGAATTCCTACGCCTCGCCAAATCAATGAATGGTCTAATTTCTCCGCCTCGCCAATATGACCAATAAAAATACACATCCCCCTGCCTCACCAAATCAATATAGGCCATAGCCTTATGACTGTAGTCCACCCGTACACTGAGCTCATGGATTCTATGGCATGCCAATTGTATCACGAGTCCATTCTAATCCAAGGTTGCAATATACATATTCATTTCAATAGTCCATGATATATCAATGTCCAATGAATTCAATGTTGTCGATGATTAATATATGTGTCTCAATATCAATATCTCATAGATTGATATCCATAACAATGTATGATCAATTCTTATCTCTTTTCCCTTTTTTGCACTTGATAATTTCTGGATATGGAATTATATTTTTCTTGTTTGAAGACAGTTTTTCTTATATTTTTCAAATCTGATTTTTTTTATTTCTATTTCGAATCCGAAAAAATCCTTTTTTATTTCGAATCTACAAAAAATAGCTTACATTCGATTACATTTTTGAGTTTTTTTATACTCGAAAGTTATGACATAAAAATAAAACAAGTTTTTTTTTGCAGGGCGGTGGAGGTGACATGGCATCGCTGGTTGGCTGTCTGGACGGTGGCGGCTTGGTTTTGCGACGACAGCTCGGACGGTTGGCGGCTGAAATGGGCGCCTGTGGCTAGGGATATTCATATTGGTTTAGGTTAGTTTTTAGGGTTAGGGGTAGTTAGGGTTAATATAGATATGGGTTATTTTGGGTTGTAAATGGGTTATTAGGTTTGGTATTTGTAATGGGCTTGTAATAATAATAAAAACATTTTTAAATTCTTAATGTTGGATTGGGTTTGGGGTTTACTTGAGGATTGGGCTAAAAATAGGTTTGGGCTTAGGCTCAGACAAAAATGGGTATTACAGCTGCCCCTCTTTGCTCATTGTTGTGTAACAGAAATGAAGCAAAGACAAAAGAATAACCATTTTTTGTCCAGTTAGGTTTGGGTTCCTTCTTTAGCCACTGCCTTTTCTTTGAACTTCACTTGATCCGTTTGGTTGTCTTTCTAGGCAAGATCTTCAGACTAAGACATCTGTTGGGGAAGAAAAAATGAGTTTGGCTTGCTTCGACTCTGACGACGATGCAATAACTGGAGGAAATTTGACCTAGTTGCAACACTGACGAAGAGACAAGGTCTGCAAAACTTAATCCAGCTGCAAGACTAACGAAGAGATAGGATCGCATGATGGATGCTCTGATGTTTGATCCAGCAACAACCTGATGAAGAGACAAGATCTAACAGGTTTCTTCTTTTATTTTAATTTTTCTTTGTTTTTTTTTCATTTTGTTTTTTATGAATTTTTTACAATATTGACAACGAGAGAAATTCAAAAGTCTGTGAATTTTGACCAAGCTGCAACACCGACGAAGATGCAAGGTCTATAGTTAGTGTGGTTGATCTAGCTATGACTTCGATGAAGAGGCAGGATCGGGGGTTAATAAAGTTGGTCCAGCTACAACACCGACGAAGAGGCAAGATCAGGAGTTACTAAGGTTTGACCCAGCTACAACACCGACAAAGAGGCAAGGTCTGAAGTTAGTAGGGTTTGATCCAGCTACAACACCAACGAAGAGGCGGGATCTAAAATTAGGGGTTAGTAAATTCAGTCCAGGTGCAACACCAACGAAGAGGCAAGACCAAGAGTTAGTAATGTTTGACCCAGCTACAACACCGACGAAGAGGCAGGGTCTGAAGTCAAATGGGATGATCCAGCTACAACATCGACGAAGAGGCAGGATTAGAAGTTGGGGTTAGTAAATTCGGTCCAGTTGCAACACCGACGAAGAGGCAAGACCATGAGTTGATAAAGTTTGACCCAGCTACAACACCGATGGAGAGGCGGGATCTGAAGTCAATATGTTGATCTAGTTACAACACCGACGAAGAGGTAGGATCTGAAGTTGGGGGTTAGTAAATTCGGTCTAGCTGCAATACCGACGAAGAGGCAAGACCATGAGTTCATAAAGTTTGACCCAACTACAACACTGACGAAGAGGCAGAGTCGAAATCAAAAATCTTGATCCTGATGCAACACTGACGAATAGGTAGGATCTGGAGAAATCCTGATCATCCTACAACTCTGACGAATAGACATAATCGAAGAAGAAGCTTTTTTCTTTTTCTTTTTCTTTTTCTTTTTCTTTTTCTTTTTCTTTTTTCTTTTTTCTTTCTCTTTTTTTGGATATTTGTTTGCTACAACATGGATAAAGAAAGTAAATTTTTGACCAAGCTACAACACCGACGAAGAGACAAGGTCCATAGCTAATAAGGTTGATCCAACTACAACACCGACGAAAAGACAAGATCGGTAATTAGTAAATTTGGTCCAGCTACAACATCAACGAAGAGGCAAGAGTAGGATTCGACCGAGCTACAACACCGGCGAAGAGGCACGATCTAAAAGAATAAATTTTGATCCAGCTGCAATACCGACGAAGAGGCAGGATCGGAGAATGAAACTTTAATTGTTTTTCTTTTGATTTTTCTTTTGATTCTTTTTTATTCTTTCTTTTTTTCTTTGATTTTTTGTTTTCTACAACATGGACAAAGAAAGTAAATTTTTGACCCAGCTATAACATTGACGAAGAGGCAGGATCGAGAGCTAGTAAATTTGATCCAGCTACAACACCGACGAAGAGGCAAGACCGAGAGTTAGTAAGGTTTGACCCAGCTATGACACCAACGAAGAGGCAAGGTCTGACGTTAGTAAATTTGATCCATCTACAACAGTGACGAAGAGGCAGGATCTAAAGTTAGTAAATTTTGTCCAGCTACAACATCGAAAAAGAGGCAAGACCAGGATTCGACCGAGCTACAACACCGATGAAGAGGCACGATCTAAAAGAATAAAGTTTGATTCGGCTGCAACACCGACGAAGAGGCATGATCAGAGAATGAAACTTTGATTTTTTCGATTTTTCTTTTTATTCTTCAAATCTTCTTTCTCTTTTTTAGATTTTTCTTTTAATTCTTCTTTTTTTTTTTGCTTTTTCTCTTTATTTTCTCACTCTTTTTTTTTTCTTTTTTGAAACTTTTTTCTATGATTTTGAGATGATATCTGAGGAGGAAAGTTTAGTCTAGTTGCAATACCGATGAGGAGGCAAGACCTGAAAAGGGTTTGATCTGTTGCACCGCTGAAGGAGAGACTAGATGTAGAAGAATTTTGATCTTGATACGCCACTGACGGAGAGGCTAGATCAGAAAGAATTTTGATCTTGCTACACTACAGACGGAGAGGCTAGATCTGGAAAATTTTTATCTTCTACTCAATAACAAGGAGTAATGACCTGAAAAGGAAAGAAAACGCTAGTCAGTATTTTTTCAAAGATCTTGGATGCTTACGCTTTTGCGTATTCGGCCTCCTTCGGGGCTGAAAAATGATCATCATGTTGTTGCCTCCATGGTCGAGGTTCTTCGATCTGTTTCTTGGACCTGTTTGAAGTGAAAAATAAATGCATCATGAATGCCCCTAATTATATATCTAATGTGTATGTCTATTCTAAATGCATGATGATTTTGGTGTATGCACCTAATCTAAATGCATGATGATTTTCAATGTATGCAACTAAATGCATGAATGTGACATGATTTTCCTCGATCCTCAAAAGGATGCCCCTGATTCTGTTAGTCACGTTGGGTCCAAGCGATGATGCCTCAACTCTTCTAGGTTCGATAATCTTTTGGATTATTCTCTCGGGTGATTGCCCCAACATTTTTGTCTGAGACTACTCTTGAAGCGAACTCGAAGAAAGAAGTATGTTTTCGGCTTTTATTTTATGTTGCCCCCAGTCGGGTCTATAAATTTGTTGTGTTGGTTTATGGCAGCTCATTACTTTTGGTTTATAGGGCCTTGTAGAGACATGATATTTGTATAAACGCATATGTTATTCTTAAAATAAAATGCCCATGTACTGGGCTCTTGCACAAGTTCAGCATGGTGCTAGATCGGTCGATTTTGCTATATCCGGTATTTGCTGGCATGGGGCATCCCGAGGATCGATTTAAAATTTAAAAATGTATGCATGTTAATGCAAGATGCATGTCCTAGATGCAAATTATTGATTCAAAAATGGTTCACATAGCTCAACTTCTAAATTCACGGGATTCATTCGCAACTTTGAATGTTGTATTGATATTTAGGGTACCAAATTTTCTTCCGATGATAATTTTTCAAATTGAGAACTAGTCGTGAATCAGTATTTCATGATGGTGAAGTGCAAAAATTAAAATGTTATAGTGAAGTCATGTAATTAGTGCAAAATGAGTGAGTTTAATATGATGTGATCAAAAAAAGAAAATAGGTGTCAGTTCAGATTAAAATAAATAATAAATTAACAGTTAATAAGGTAAAGTAAAAAATTCAAATAGGTAAAATTGTACATAAATAGAAAATAAAGGCATTGAAGCCTAAAAAGGGACCGCTAAACGGGCAAAGATTTGCATGACTTAAAAGGTTGACTCCTACAACATACTATATGCGGATTTTGGTTCTAGAGTAATGGTACCCGAACTGTCGCTAGGACGTCAATTCGGGAGGGTACTTCCACTTATACCATATGGAGGTGAAGACCCCACGAAATATAAGGTTTGTACTCCGGAAGTGAATTACAATGTCCTACGGAAGTGAAGACCCCACGAAAATAAGGTTTGTACTCCGGAAGTGAATTACAATGCCATACGGAAGTGAAGACCCCACGAGACAAAGTAATCACTCCCACTTAGTGATCTTGGAGCCTAGATAGCTCGTGCATGAATGCCAATGGACTAAAAATTAAATTGAATTTTCATTTTCTTGCAAGACAACTAAAAATTAACATTAGGCTGACTCTCTTAAAAGTGTCCCCAGCGGAGTCGCCATCTGTAATAAAGGTTTTTTTAAGAACAATGTTGAAAAATGGGAAATGGAGAAATGGGGAAATAGGTGCTGGAATCGCCACCGGCCACTATAGTAGGCCAGACACCGTTAAAAATCAACCAGAAATTCAAAAACATTTGAGTTCAGGAGTCGGTTACGCGCGGGGAAGGATTAGCACCCCACAGCACCCAAAATTAGTACTGCGTTGACTAAGTGTTGTCTTTGCAATAAAATAAAAAAAAAACAAATTTAATTTAAAATTTAATCCAAAAAAATAATAAGATCTAAAGAGAATGTTTCCTCATTTACTGCAACAGAGAAAGATGACACCTAAATGAGTCAGGATGCCACTTTCAAACCGATTTTCGAAATAAAGTGAAAAATATCCCTTATATTAAAATAAGTTTAAAATCTTAAAAAAACCATAAAGATACTTGAAGCAAAATAATTACACAATATATGATATACATATATAATATTATATAGTACATATACATTCATACATTATACCTACTGTTAATACATATTATATGGCAATAACATAATACTTTATATATAAATGATAATAAATATATAGTACCCGTATATATGGATAGTACGTGTATATATAAACAATGGTAAACGTAATATGGTAAATATAACATATATATATGTATATTATCAAATATACAATAATGCCAATATATATATATATATATATATATATATATATATATATATATATATATATATATATATATATATATATATATGCGTGTGTGGTAATATTAAGGGTAAACTAATATGTATATATGTGTATATATAATGAGACTAAAATTAAATGAAAACGAAATAAGAAAATCAAATTAAAATGCCGAATAAGATAATAAGGGACCAATTCAAAATACGGATGAAATTATGAGAGATCACTAAAGTGATTAGACCATGCGGTAGAGGCAAAGTAAAAACTGACTAGGGAAGGAGGGACTTATTGTGTGATTTACCCTTTTTTACCCTAAAACCTAAAACATATTTTTGGGAAATTCTAAGGAAATGCGGACTAATATACGGCTAAGAAACGGCGTTGCCGGAAATATTATAAGATAAGTAACAAAATCAGTAAAGCGCTACCGGATATGTTGATATAATATAATGTATCCGGTAGAAAACTTGAAGAAATATTAAAAAAATTAGTAATTGGCAAACTTAAGTTAACGGTAGGTATCGATACAAACATAAAAAATCCTCTTTTATTTCGAATATGAAAAAAACAGCTTCCATTCGATTACATTTTTTGATTTTTTATACTCGAAATTTACAACATAAAAATAAAGTAAGTTGTTTTTTTGCAGGGCAGTGGCGGTGGAGGTGACGTGGCAGTCGTTGGTTGGTTGTCTGGACGGTGTTGACTTGGTTCTGCGGCGGCGGCTCGGACGGTTGGCGGCTGAAGTGACGACGGCGACTAGGGATATTTATTAAGGTTTAGGTTATTTTTTAGGGTTGGGGGTAATTAGGGTTAATATGGATATGGGTTATTCTTGGTTGTAAATGGATTATTGGGTTTGGTATTTGTAATGGGCTTGTAATAATAATAAAAAATTAATTCTTAATGTTGGATTGGGTTCGGGGTTTACTTGGGGATTGGACCAAAAATAGGATTGGGCTCAGGCCCGGACAAAAATGGGTATTACACGTAAAGAATTAGAGCTTTAGAATATTCTATCAACTAACGTAACATCCAGTTGTTTCGGTATAGGCTAGCCCTGTATCGAAACAGGTGTATCGAAACAGTACCTCACAGCTCGGAACACGGGCCCGTATCAAAACATCCTTGAGGTGTTTTGAAACTGTGGTTTCTAGTAGCAAAACGTACCGGAACGGGCTTACCCTGTTTCAAAACCCTTAGGCCTTTTCAGGCTCATTATTTCGGTACATTCTCAAGTCGAGTGTACCAAAACACTTGGGCCTGTAATGACACTTTTTGCTAGTTTTTCACTCTTAAATTCATCCTAAACCTATCCAAAATGTTTCCAACTTGCATACGTCATACTTAAACATTTACCCTCAAACATTCATGGCATACTTAGAATCAAAACATGGCAATTCGCGTTAATGGTAGATTATAGGCATGCAACCTAGTAAATAAGCCACTCAAGAGTCAAAACTCAAACTAATGCACAAACCATCAAATATAGGTAAAATTGGCCAAATGGGGGAGATTTTACCTTTTTTAGGGAAATAGGGCGGGTTGGGCGAATTTTGGGGAAATAGGCCAATTTCTACAGTGCAAGGTAGACCACGCCACATGCACATGGCGTTCTCTAGACAACGCCATTTTGAAATCCCGAGGTCCTGTTGGATTCGGCTTTCTCGGCTTGGATGGCGCAGCGTCGCGGCGTAGGGGCTGGCATGGGGTGCCTAACGTGCATGCATGGCATGGGGTGCCTAACGTGCCTGCATGGCATGGGGTGCCTGGCGTGCCTGCATGGCATGGGGTGCACGCACGTTAGGCTTTAGATCAGGGTAAATTTATAGGTTTAGGTACGGGCTATTAAAGGGGAGTAGTGTTTTTATATTAGTTTATATGTATATATATAGGGTTTAGGGAAGATGAGTGTGTAGGGGTTGATAAAAAATTAAGAGAGTTTGAGTCGGAAATGAGGGAAGAGTTTGTGAGTTTCTGAAGAAATATTCGAAGACGGTGATTGAACAGTTCGTAAAGGTCACTAAAAATTAAGTAAGTGATTTTTGCCTTTTAATCTGTTTTTTTAATTCTAGAGGCTTTGTATATTTTTTGTATGATTGAAGATATATTCGGATGGTAATAATATTTTTAAATTTTAATAAGAAAGCCCAAAATTTTAATGTTTTGCTTATGTTTTTTTTAATATTTACAGAAGATGAGTTCATCAACATATTGTGACACCGAACCCACAGTTGGTCGTTGGGGCGAATCGCTTGAAGATTTCAGTGAGGATGAAGAAAATATTGTTCCTATTAGTGAAGAAGATGACGTTCAATTACTCGATGCCGATGATATTGACATTGTTATGATAGATGCGTCTCAGGATAATGGTATTGATGTTGAAGAAGATGTTTGGGCCACGGCTGTTGCTAAGATCGGGTTGAGAAATGAACAGTCGGATGTTTGGGGTTATGTTGCACCGGAGCCCCAACAACCGAAACCTATTTATCCAACCTATGAAACTCCAGCAGCCCGCATGTATGAAGTTGACTATACTGCAATGCAAGATCAGGAATATCAAGCTCATGTATTTGGTTCTTCATCATCTTCGAACTTTGGAGAATTGGAACTAAAGGCTGAATTTTAAACAAAATAAGCCACGAAGCTTGCAGTTCAGAAGCACTGTATCAAATGCCATACGTCATTTTTTGTTGTTGAGTCCAACAAAAGTACCTACTGTGTAAGGTGTTTTCATTGGAAGAGTAATTGTCTGTGGTGGGTAAGAATTTCATACAGGAAGAGGACTGAAATGTGGAAGGTGTCGCGGTTTATTGAGCAGCACACTTGTACCAATATGGCTTTATCACAACACCATATTAATTTAAACTTTGATCTAATATGTGCTTACACTAGGGCTTTGGTTGAACATGAACCAAGAATTTTGATTGCAGTGTTAGTAGCATCTATCCGGACCCAGCTTGGTTATGTTCCGTCTTACTACAAGGCGTGGATGGCGAAGCAGAAGGTGATGGCGCAACTCTATGGTGATTGGGATAAATCGTATAATGAGGTACCAGCTCTTTTACGAGCAATGCAACATTTCATCCCGGGAACCGTGGTAGAGTACGAGACTTTGACGGCGTTCAACTTACAAGGCGAATTAATTACTGGTAAAACAGTATTTAGTAGATTATTTTGGGCGTTCAATGCGTGCATTCAAGGGTTTCCATTCTGCAAACGCATGATTCAAGTGGACGGTACATGGTTGTGTAGGAAGTACAGTCATATATTACTCGTGGCCGTTGCACAAGATGAAAACATTAATATATTCCCAATTGCATTTGTCATAGTAGAAAAGGAAGATGTGGATGGATGGAAATTCTTTTTGAAGCACCTACGCAATCATGTTGTAAAAGAAGACGGAATTTGCATGATTTCTGATAGAGGAACTGCGCTCTTATCAGTAATTGACAGACATGGGATTTTATGGAAACCTCCACATGCATATCCAGCATATTGTATATGGCATATTGCATCAAATGCAAAGACGTGGTTCGGAAACAATCAGGTCCCGAAAGAGATTTTAGGTGCGGGTAAGTTGTTATTTGTTGTTTATAAAAAATTTAAATTTTTGTGAGTTCATCTTGTTGTTTTATTTAACTTGTTTTTTTATAAATAGGGTATGAACTAGTTCAACCAAAATTCCAAGAAAGGATCAGAAGGTTGAGGCGACACGGTGTAAATGTAATAAAATTTGTAAATGACATCCCCACGGAAAGATGGTCACAAACCTATGACGAAGGCCGACGTTATGGTCATATGACAACTAACCTTGCAAAGGCTATAAACTTGGTTCTTAAAGGAACACGCCACCTCCCAATTGCAAGTATTGTGTGGGAGACTTACTTTAGATTGGACAAAGCGTGGTCCGGCAAAGGGCAAGAAGCCAACTCCCGAATAAATAGCGGACAATATTGGTCGAAAACCCTGCAGGATAAAATGATCGAACTTCAAGCCAAAGCCTCCGCTATGCGAGTAAGATCATTCGACCCACATGGATGGGAATTTTCTGCGGAAGCTAAAGTCCGAGGTGAGCAAAAAATGTTCACTGTCAAACTTCATCAGAGATGGTGTGATTGTGGTGCATTCCAAGCATTTAGATATCCTTGCTCTCACGCACACGCCGCCTGTTTGCATTTTTAACTCGACCCTTACGGTTTCGCGGGTGACTGTTATAAACTACAAAATATTGCAAATATAAATAGAATTCAGTTCAACACGATCCCGAACAAAGACTATTGGCCGGTAGAGCCAATATACGAAGAATGGTTACCAAATCTAGTGCTTCGTAGAAAGCTGAAGGATCGACCAAAGTCTACTCGTATTAATATGAATATGGATGATCCAGGTGATAGAAGGGAGGAGTTCAAGTTAAACATTGTACTCTTTGTACGGAACCGGGTCATTCAAGAAACAAGTGTCCGAACAAATCAAATCTTTCCAAATATCGTGTCGGACCGTCAACCTAAATGCTCTGTTTAATGTATGTAATTTTATGGTAATGTAAATATTTTTTCTCGTTAATATTTCTAATTTTAATTGAAATTTGAATACTGAAATTAAAGAAAAAGAGTAAATAAATATGGTTAAATAGTATATTCTAGAACCAACGTACGAATAAAATAACTAAAATCAAGCTTTTTGGTAAAATAGTATATTCTAGAATTTCGAGTATATAAATTTAATTTATTTTAAATTATTATTCGTTCTTGTTTTATATATTTTAATTTATTATTTGTTCTTATTTAATATAATTAAAGGTAATATAATTTAATTTATTATTTGTTCTTATTTAATATAATTTAATTAATTATTTGTTCTTATTTTATATTTTTATTTTTTTCTATAATATTATTTAATATAATTTCTATTTTATTATGTTCTTTTCATTCATCATTCCATTTTTTGTGTTAATGTAAAGTCTTTATTTGGAATTAGAATTCAAATTTTGAAATTGAATACGGAAATTAAAAAAGAACATAAATATCAAAATGCAATCGAAATCGAAAGAAATACATATAACATGAAATATTCGGGGTGAGCAAATGTTCAACCATAGAAACATAAATTACAAATAAATAAATAAAAAAACATATTTCTGCCTCCTCCTGGGTAATACTTTCCGGTGGAAAGATGATGTTTGATCGTACTGCGGAGCGGGGTGAATCTCTCTACGTGGTCGATTAGGAGCCAGCTCATCGTTATCGAAAAATTGATCATCCGTTATTTGCATAGTAGGTGGTGTAGCAAACATTTCTTTAGGATGAAATGGTGGACTGCTAATGGTAGTTTTTGACAACAGAAATGTCATAATACCAACACCAAAACCTTCCCCATATATAGATGATTGAGGATACTGAAATTATGGTACGTATCCTTCATCATCATTGTAAGCCGGCTAAGAAGATGAGCTACCACCAGTTACAAAATTAAAAGGTGATTGTTGCGGAACATGACCAAATCCAAATGTTTGATGACTTTCTTGAAATGGTGTTTGTTTCGAGACATCACCAAATGGTGGTTGCTCCCAAAGATTACTGCTTACATGTATCGAGGGGAGTCAGATCACGACCACGAAGAATGTCAACCCGAAATTCCTTCTATGTTTGGTTCGTCTGTTGATTGCTGAGAGCTCTGACCAAACTTGATTGGGAAGTGTACGTGTCTTGAGCACCGCGAATCTTCAAACTATTTATTTGCTTCTTCGGCAGATGCTATGAACGGTTTCCTATTTGCCGAAAACCATGAATAGTATTCTGTATTAAATCCAAAATCGCTGGCTTGAATTGGACTCAAATCATCAGCCCACCGCGTCCATCTTTCCTCCCACAATTCAATGAAATCGGCTTGCTTCACACTCCAATTCTCATTGAATCTACCTCTACGAACATTGTGAATTCGTTCATGTGGAGCTCTTGGAATGGGTTGATGGAAGTTAAACTGCCTCAACACTCTATCAGCACAGTGGAACTCAATAATAGAAAAATGGATCAAAGGCACAACTGCACCCTAGAATGATGCACATTCAAGCATTGTATATGGTAGGTAAGTCTTGATGTTGTCATTCGCGTACGGCTTCCAAATAAACTGTAAAACGCAATTATTAATATGAATTCACTCACAATCAAATATACAATTTCTCTTTCAAAAATTGATTACGATACCAGATTTTTTCTAATTGTTTGGATCTTTAATCTTGTATCTCTGACAGTGTTGTAAACCACCCCCACATTCTTCAATTTATGTCTCCATCTGCAAAGATATATTGAAATTATATTTCAAATTCATTGAATATAAATATTATATCAATAAATATTTATATACAACTGCAATCACATTATTACCTTCCACCAAGCGAAAACTCCATATGTACCGGTACATATAAAATGGGCATTAGATAAGGTAGCATGTACCACGCCCAAGACTGTAGTAATATTTGACATCCACCCATATCTGAATTTTCCTTTTCACCATGCATAATTGTGACCTTGCGCATTTCATGGTACAAAAATGCCAATACTGCGGACCCCCAACTATGTGTATCAGCTGTCCAAATTAGCCAAGAACGGCATGTATTGTGTGTGAACCATATTACCAGATGTATTTGGCATCAATACACCACCAATAAGTTGCACTATATAAGCTCGAGCTGCACACTCAAGTTCTCGGCGACCATATTCATCGGTCACACTAAATTCCTGTTGCAACCATGAAATTCTGAGGCGTAGCCCGTCCACACATGACTCAGGAGGAGCTTTGCCCAGGTACTGGGTGCAAAGGTCATATGCATTGTACTTATTTTCTCCAACCAATGGTTTCCCATTTGTTGGAACACCAAGCTATATCGCTACATCCTCCAGGGTTATTGTGCATTCGGAAAATGGAAAATGAAATGCGTGGGTCTCTGGTCTCCACCATTTAATCAATGCAGTAATCAACCCGGGGACTATCTTAAACCTACGTAGAAATGAAGCATTATAAAAACCAGCTCGTTGTATGTAATACACTAAACACTCATCAAGTTCCTTTTTCTTCATTCCACAACGGCGGATCATATGCTCTACACCCTATAATTAATTCATTATAATTTCATATTATAACAATTACATAGTAAATATGAAATTTTAAACTACAAAACATTTACTTACTTGCTCTTCGTGAATATGAGACGAAAAGTGCTCATGGTCATGATACAACAAAACTCCTTCACATGTCATTTTCTATTTCTACAGCTAAAAAACAATTATCGTTCGAATATTTATATATCAAAAATTGTATTAACTTCAACATTTTTTATCTATGCAAATATTATTTTTTATTAAAATAATAATACAAAAGTTCATATATTATTATAGTGTTATTGAATATTATAATTTTATAATAAGAATTTGTTTAAAATATTATTAATTTTTTAATATTTATAATTTACATATTTTAATAATTAATTTTCTTCTCAAAATTATAATAAAGAATGATTATTTCTTATTAAAATATTATTTATTATTAAAATAAATCTTTTTAATAATTAATATTCTTTTAAAATGATTATTATTATTATTATTTCTTTGGGTAATTGAAATAATAAATATATATAGAGAGAGAGAGAGAAATCAGTGTACTCTAATGTAAAATAAATATTAGTTCCTACTTTTTCCCATTAAATTTGCCATAGTTGATAATTTTAAAATTTTAAAAAAAAATTATAAACAATATTTTTTAGGTGAACAATAATATGTGTAAACAATATTTATTTTAGAATTAAATATTTGATTTATATATATAATTTATTTTCTTTAAATATATTTTTATGTATAAATTAATTTAATTCATTAAAAATAATTTATTTTCTTTAAACAATTTTATATAAACAAATTTATTTTTAAAAACTAAATAATCATGTTTTACTATGTGAAAATATACACATGTAAGGATTTTTATTTCAAATATATTTCGATTTAAGTCATTATTATTACAGTATAGATTCAAATATATTTAAATATACACATGTACAAATAGTTACACTTAAAATAGTTACACTCAAAATATATATATACCTCTTTAGTGAAATACAATATGATCTCGAAAATTGCGTGTTTCCTCTAACATGGTTGCAAGAAATAACCACGTCATAGCTCTTCAACCTAAAATATGCGACTAATACACAAAGTAAAAAACTAACTTTAAAAAACCAGATTAAAAAATACATGCACTTACCAAATTAAAAAAACAAAAAAAAAAAACTAGCTTCTTTTTGTTCGAACCAACAATCAAAACCAGGACAACTTCAACTTCTTCTCGTCACAATTTCTCTACACATTCTTCCTACACTCTAACATACAACACTCATTTAACTCTCTTTAACTTTTTCTCTTTTTCTCTACACACTCATTTAACTCTCCCCATATATATACACAATCAATAATGTTAAAAAAAATGAAAACAACCTTTAATCAGCCAGCCAGCCAGCCAGCTTTCACGTGATGATTCTACATGTGAATAGGACCATGCCATTTACAAATGGCGAGGTCCCACCCCTTCAGACATGTAGACTGACGCTGCGCAAGACAGCCGTGTAGAGGCTCATGCATGAGTCATGGCAGGGACGCTGAGCCGTGGCAGCCTGACCTCGCTAGGAGGAGGTGGCGAGGTCCTATAGCAATTGGTCTATTTCCCCAAATTTCCCCCAACGTACCCTATAATCCTAATTAAAAAATAAACGCCCCCATTTGGCCAATTTTGCCTCAAATATAGGCCTTTTACAAGTATAAAACCATAAAGCAAACATGCTCAAAAAGGGTGTTTATACACATCACCCAAATAAACCATGGAACCCCAATTGCCCTTATTACTCTAGTCCATAACCGAAACATACATTCAAAGCAAAGTCTCCTAAGATCCCCTTGCAAGTTGTTGCCTCCGAGCACTCAATTATTTGCATTGATGGACAAAGAGAGCGTACGCATACAGGCTTAGTGAGGAATGCTCAAAACCAAAACACCATCAATGCATAAAAACCATTTTCCATCATTTGAAAACCATCATGCTCTATTTGAAACCCATGCACTTCCTTGATAAAATCAGCTTGTGTAACATCACACAATAAGTACTAAATACTCAACAACAATTCCATTTGCTAACACTCAACTTAAGCATTTACATGCATAGCTACCATATGCAAAGCTTAAAAGGTAAAACATGCATTTTCATATCATGCACCCATATACATTTCATAACAATTTATCAATTATATTGGCTCACAAGTGATCATCAACATACTCATTTCTCAAAACCATATCGAATACACGGATTCTCAAGTATTGTCTCAACACTTCATACATTCTCACTGGCATCTCAAGGTTCACACACAAGAGCTACCCTCCACCGTTGTGACACCCGTGGTGGATTATTCGGTACCTTACAATCCCTCATCACCACTCATCGGTAGATGTATAACCCCACTAACGAGAGACGGGGCACAACTCAATTTCCTCAGTCGTTAGGGTACTTGGATGGAGTGTTCGGTACATTCACAACTCCTCAA
Source organism: Hibiscus tridactylites (assembly GCA_958450335.1). Classification (NCBI taxonomy): domain Eukaryota; kingdom Viridiplantae; phylum Streptophyta; class Magnoliopsida; order Malvales; family Malvaceae; genus Hibiscus; species Hibiscus tridactylites. Next base: position 24,681,512 of record OY288287.1, read on the forward strand.
CATCCAAGACGACTTGTTTATAGTGCACTCAATCTTATAGACGTCTAACTATATTCGATTTCATTTATAAACCACTTTTCACAACATCACTTGCCAATATAATTCTCATTTAGTACAAACCTCACTGTTTTCAAAACATTCACAATAAGCCACATTACCAAACATCAAACCATACTTCAAAAAACATGTATAAGCATATATATACAAGGATCACTTACCATGTGCATCATTCATCAATATGGCATCATAAACAGTAAATCTCTTGCTTTAAATCATGCTTTAAATAGTAGGTAAAAACTGAAGAACTAATGTTTTGATATAATAATTGAAAAATGTTTTTGGACTTATTTGAATATTTTGAAAACTTATTTAAAGTCCAAACAACTTGAAAACATGTTTGAAATGGTTTCATAGGTTTTTAACATGTCTAAAACGCTTTTTAAATGGCCAAAATATCATTTTTACAAGGCCTGTATCGATACACCTTGATCCGTATCGATACCCCCATTTCCAGTAAGCAAAACCCAGATGCAGGGCTAGTGGTATCGAAACCACCTTGCTGGTATCGAAACCAGCCTGACTTTTTCAGCCTCCAACGGCTAGTTCTGAACAAGGGCGTTCCGAAATGGGGTCGAGTGTTTCGAAACGGACAACTGCAGAACTGCATTTAATGAGGGAAATAAAGTCTCCAACGGCTCCAAAACATCCCTAACGGCTAGTAACGACCAAAAACTCAATTGGGACTATAAATTGAAGGCTGGAACACTTGAAGAATGTTAGAGACAACATCCAAGCAATATGGTCAAGAGAATTAGAGTCTAAATCTTTATTTTACTATTCTCTTGTACATAGTCTTAGAGAGAGAACTTAATTGTAAATCCTTTGTACTCTTGTGAGCTTAAATTTGTGTAAACACCCACCTTGTGAGGTATTGAATTTACCAACCAAATCCCTTGTAAAAGAAGAGGTTCTAGTTTAGCCTTGAGAGAAAAACTAGAGTTGGTTCTATCTTAGCCAAGTCCAAAAGATAGGGTTGTAATGGTTTCCTCCTAAACCGAGAAAAGGGGACGAATTCATTGTTGAGTGAATTGGGAAATCCTTAGTGATGTGCTAAGGCAGTGGATGTAGGTGCTTGTTAGAAGGCCGAACCACTCAAAAATCATTGTGTCACTTGTCTACCTTTATTTCGATTTTAGCCAATTCAACCACCAAACATTTACAACCCTTATTGACGGTTTCGGTGATCGATTCGAGCGTGCTACAAACCCAACAATTGTTATCAGAGCCTCGTCTCCATCGAAGGACTAAAATTCGGGAGTAAAGATCATTTGCTTGAAGTCCACCGTTCAAGAAAATGGCAAGATTTGAAGAAGGCCGCTCTATCTCGTGTCCTCCGCTCTTCGAAGGAGAAGCATACTTCCAATGGGCAATTATCATGAAATTCTTCATCAAGTCTCAAGACTATGAGGTTTGGGACATCATTGAAGATGGGTACTTGGAAGTTCCGAAAAAGAAGAAAAAGCAAAGGAGTGTTAACGAGACGAAGGCAAAGCTAAACACCAAGGCGATGCACATTCTCTATTGTGGCCTTAACAAAGAAGTTTCCAAAAGGATCTCCACATGCAAAAGTGCAAAAGAATTATGGGAGAAACTTGAGAAGCTTTATGGTAACAAGAAGGGAGAAAAGAAAGATGGTGATCAATCATGTGCAAACCTTCTATCCAATCCAAAGGTGGATGGTGTTTTGGCTCTCGATGAGCCTAAGGTATCTTCTAACTCAAGTGAGCTTAATTTTTACTCTTTCGATGAGTTGCAAGATGCTTTCGATGAATTATTTTTTGGAATTTGAGACCATGAATTCCAAATTTAAGAAAATGATTTCAAAACTTGAGTTTGAAAATGATTTTCTTTTGAAAACAAAATTGGATTTTGAAAACCAAAATGAAATTTTGAAAAATGATTTAGAGTTTTCAAAAACAAGTAAAGATGTTTTAGAAAAAGAAAATCTTGATTTGAAAGTTAAGCTTGAAAGCTTAACAAAAGAAAAAGAAATCATTTTTAATAACTCATCTTGTCACATAATGGAAAAATGCTCACATTGCCATTATCATGGCCATTCCTTACATACTTGTCCTATTAAGAAGAGAAAATCTTATAGGATTAAACAAGTATAGGTTCTTAAGGGAATTAAAGACATTGTGACTAACGTAAATGGATCCAAAACATTCTGGATACCAAAAATCAAGTGAATGTCTTTTATAGGTGTGTTGGAGCAATGGCAAGCAAAGAAAAATCAAAGAATGCTCAAATCACACATGAGAAGAAGATTGGGTAACCTCTGAGCTTAATGCTTTTATTTTATACATTTGGTTATCTAACTTTTGTTTAAAGTCTTGGATTACTTGTTAAGCCTAATATGATGCAATGAGTAAGGGGGAGCCATTTTAAAACCAAAATTCTTATTTGTGTCAATCTTTTTTAACCTCCTAAGTTATTTTGAACTTAAAGTCATTTAAATTCTTTTTGATATAACAAAAAAGGGGAGAATTTGGTTTTAAAAATTGTATTTTCAAATGTATAAGGGGGAACTTTACTTACTTTTCAACTTTTCATCTCTTATTCACATTTTTAAACTTGAAAAGGGAGAATCCCAAACAATTTTTCAAGTTGGTTTTATTATATCAAAAAGGGGGAGATTGAAGAACTAATGTTTTGATATAATAATTAAAAAATGTTTTTGGACTTATTTGAATATTTTGAAAACTTATTTGAAGTCCAAACAACTTGAAAACATGTTTGAAACGGTTTTATAAGTTTTTAACATGTCTAAAACGCTTTTTAAATGGCCAAAATATCATTTGTACAAGGCATGTATTGATACACCTTGATCCGTATCGATACCACCATTTCCAGTAAGCAAAACCCAGATGAAGGGCTAGTGGTATCGAAACCACCTTTTGGTATCGAAACCAGTAGGCTTCGAAACCACCTTGCTGGTATCGAAACCAGCCTGACTTTTTCAGCCTCCAACGGCTAGTTCTGAACAAGGGCGTTCCGAAACGGGGTCGAGTGTTTCGAAACGGACAACTGCAGAACTGCATTTAATGAGGGAAATAAAGTCTTCAACGGCTCTAAAACATCCCTAACGGCTAGTAACGGCCAAAAACTCAATTGGGACTATAAAATGAAGGCTGGAACACTTGAAGAATGTTAGAGACAACATCCAAGCAATATGGTCAAGAGAATTAGAGTCTAAATCTTTATTTTACTATTCTTTTGTACATAGTCTTAGAGAGAACTTAATTGTAAATCCTTTGTACTCTTGTGAGCTTAAATTTTTGTAAACATCCACCTTGTGAGGTATTGAGTTTACCAACCAAATCCCTTGTAAAAGGAGAGGTTCTAGTTTAGCCTTGAGAGAAAAACTAGAGTTGGTTCTATCTTAGCCAAGTCCAAAAGATAGGGTTGTAATGGTTTCCTCCTAAACCGGGAAAAGGTGACGAATTCATTGTTGAGTGAATTGGGAAATCCTTAGTGATGTGCTAAGGCAGTGGATGTAGGTGCTTGTTATAAGGCCGAACCACTCTAAAATCATTGTGTCACTTGTCTACCTTTATTTCGATTTTAGCCAATTCAACCACCAAACATTTACAACCCTCCTTGACGGTTTCGGTGATCGATTCGAGTGTGCTACAAACCCAACAATTGTTATCAGAGCCTCGTCTCCATCGAAGGACTAACATCCGGGAGTAAAGATCATTTGCTTGAAGTCCACCGTTCAAGAAAATGGCAAGATTTGAAGAAGGCCGCTCTATCTCGTGTCCTCCGCTCTTCGAAGGAGAAGCATACTTCCAATGGGCAATTATCATGAAATTCTTCATCAAGTCTCAAGACTATGAGGTTTGGGACATCATTGAAGATGGGTACTTGGAAGTTCCGAAAAAGAAGAAAAAGCAAAGGAGCGTCAACGAGACGAAGGCAAAGCTAAACACCAAGGCGATGCACATTCTCTATTGTGGCCTTAACGAAGAAGTTTCCAAAAGGATCTCCGCATGCAAAAGTGCAAAAGAACTATGGGAGAAACTTGAGAAGCTTTATGGTAACAAGAAGGGAGAAAAGAAAGATGGTGATCAATCATGTGCAAACCTTCTATCCAATCCAAAGGTGGATGGTGTTTTGGCTCTCGATGAGCCTAAGGTATCTTCTAACTCAAGTGAGCTTAATTCTTACTCTTTCGATGAGTTGCAAGATGCTTTCGATGAATTATTTATTAGAATTTGAGACCATGAATTCCAAATTTAAGAAAATGATTTCAAAACTTGAGTTTAAAAATGATTTTCTTTTGAAAACAAAATTGGATTTTGAAAACCAAAATGAAATTTTGAAAAATGATTTAGAGTTTTCAAAAACAAGTAAAGATGTTTTAGAAAAAGAAAATCTTGATTTGAAAGTTAAGCTTGAAAGCTTAACAAAAGAAAAAGAAATCATTTTTAATAATTCATCTTGTCACATAATGGCAAAATGCTCACATTGCCATTATCATGGCCATTCCTTACATACTTGTCCTATTAAGAAGAGAAAATCTTATAGGATTAAACAAGTATGGGTTCTTAAGGGAACTAAAGACATTGTGACTAACGTAAATGGATCCAAAACATTTTGGATACCAAAAATCAAGTGAATATCTTTTATAGGTGTGTTGGAGCAATGGCAAGCAAAGAAAATCAAAGAATGCTCAAATCACACATGAGAAGAAGATTGGGTAACCTCTAAGCTTAATGCTTTTATTTTATACATTTGGTTATCTAACTTTTGTTTAAAGTCTTGGATTACTTGTTAAGCCTAATATGATGCAATGAGTAAGGGGGAGCCATTTTAAAACCAAAATTCTTATTTGTGTCAATCTTTTTTAACCTCCTAAGTTATTTTGAACTTAAAGTCATTTAAATTCTTTTTGATATAACAAAAAGGGGGAGAATTTGGTTTTAAAAATTGTATTTTCAAATGTATAAGGGTGAACTTTACTTACTTTTCAACTTTTCATCTCTTATTCACATTTTTAAACTTGAAGGGGGAGAATCCCAAACAATTTTTCAAGTTGGTTTTATTATATCTATGAAATAAAATCCTAATAAAAGAATGTTAAAACCATCCGAAAAACATAAATTGTCCAAAAGTATGAAAGTACATCGATGTATCAAAGTACTAAATAATAATCTGAATAACCAAAAATAATTTCAAACTAAATAGTAAATTATCTGAATTAAATGGGTGAGATCCTCCAAGTACCACGCGCCTAAAGTCCAGGGATATCTGTAAGAGAAAACTATGGGGGAGTAAGCTAGAGAGCTTAGTGTGTCTCTAAAGTGCAAGAAAATCATAGTAGTAAAAACATAGTAATATTTTCTTAAAATTGTTTAAAGCACAACACATAAATCACAAGCGCAATGCAATGCACCCAACTACAACCGCCAAGAGGAAAGTTCCCCAGAACTCCTCACTACAACCGCCAATCCGAAGTGGAATTCAGCCCTAAGGGTGAATCCACTGAACTTTCCCGAACAGATCCCAACCCATGCTCATACAATGATATGATGATTAAAAATCAAATTTCATAAACAAAATTCCATAAATCCAATATTCCGTAAACATACTTCATAAACCATAGTCCATAAGTCTGTAAATCATAGTTCATAAATCATAGTCCATAAGTCACACTTCGTAAATTATAGTAAAAACATATTTTGAAAACGTATGCATGTGATGTCAACCATAAAAATCATAATACATATAAATAATCACATAAAGAGTAAAACACCAACACATAAAAAATAACATATAATTTTATTATAGCCCTGGAAGAAAACACACCTTAAGCAGGCAATAGCTTTAACGACGTAACGAACAAATCTCGCGCTCCCTCTCTAGTACTAGATTTTAATCAAATCGGAAATATTTTGCAATATCATGATTTCGGTATTGGTTGTGCGTGGTGGGGAAAAGTTTTAGGTTTCTGCCTCTACAACATTGGGGAAAAGAACTTAGGTTCTTAGGGGTTTTGGGTGGTCTTACAAACGATGTAATATGTATCTATATATATAGAGAAAATTAGGTTATAGTGTTTCGGTGAGAATAAAATAGCTATTATATATATATATATATATATATATATATATTGGTTTTATAAATGTAACGCCCCGGTTTTGGGCTCAGAATTTTTGGGCGTTGACCGGTTCGGTCAAAGTGCTGATCGAATATATAAGAGTGAATTTAGGAAAGCCTAGTTCGGGTTGCATTAAAAATATGGAAAAATGTTCTAAAATCATCTTTTAAAATATAAAAGTGAACTGTGAAATCAATTTTGGAAAATGAGGTTCGGAAGGTTGACATTTTGGCTAGTGACCAAAATGTAATTTTTGAAAGTTGCGGGACAGTTTTATAAAGGATTGAAACTTTGAATCTTTAAGGAGCTATTATTCCAAAAAGAATTTCTCCAGATTTTTCTAAGATATTTTAAGGCTTTATTCTGATTTTAAAGATTATGAAATGTGGAGGGAAATCATTTTCACCATTTCTTAACTAACTTTTCATTTTCTCTCAATTTTCCTTTTCTCTCATTTTCTCTCCACCCAAACACAATTCTCCAGATTTTCTTCTCTGATTTTGGCATCTAAATCACACATTTCAACTCTCTTTTGATTCCTAATCATCTCATCTACAAAACCTCTCAAATTGCAAGTTGTTTCATCAAGCATTTTGGCTCTAAAAAGGAGAAATTCAAGTTTGGAGGTAAGAACGTCCTTCTCCTCTAAACTATCAGTTCTTTACTGAAATTCCTAAGTTCTCAATCCTTAATTTGTGTTTTGTTAATGGCTTTTCAATTGAAATCTTGATTTTTGCTTAAAATGCAAGATTTGGTGATTTTGGTGAAATTTTCGTGTGATCTGTTTGGGCAGTGTTTTGAAGTGTCAAAATGATGTTAAATGAATGCTAAATTGATTAGAAGTTGAGGTTTAATCAATGCAATCCCGGATAGGTTGAATTTCCTAAGTTTGGCTTGAGTTTTTGGTTGTTTTTGGAGTGTTTTTGGTGATCTGTTATACTTGGAGGTATAAGGATGTGTTTGTGATCATTTTGGATGTTAATAGATGTTTAAAAATGGTTAGAAGTGATGGATCTTGGCTGGGTTAAGTTTTGGAAGTGTTTGGAGGTGATTTCGGTTGTGTTTGGTAGCCAAATTGTTGGTTTTGGGATGAGCAGCGAGTTGAGTCTTGTTGCTGGTGTTTTTAATGCATAATGATGCATTAATCCTCTGTTGTTGTGTGCTTGAAACAGGGGAGTTTGATCCGTGAGCTTTGAAGGTGTTGCGGAAGGTTTTCGGATGCTTGGAAGGCTTGTTGGCTAGCCTTGTTTTGTGTATCGGTGAGTGAAGTTGGGATTTCAGCTTTTAAACCAAGGTTTGAAGGTTTTGGGAGCTTAGTTTAAGTCTAAACAACTTTGCTAAGCTCAAGAGTAAGTGAATGGTTTTCGCTCTTGAATTGTGTTGTGAAATTGGCTTTTAAGCGATTGTGGTTGATGATTGAAATGCATGTGTTTTGCATGGTTTAAATCTGTTTTGAAAGCATGTTTTAAGCATGGTTTAATGCTGGTTTTGAAAGCCATATGTGAAGGATGCTCAAGGTAAGAGATCCTTGGTTTTATACATTGAGAATGTGGATTTGATGCATGGTGTTGCATGATGTTGAATGGCTATGTGTAATGCTTTAAAACAGTGAATTAATGATGGTAAATGATTGTTTTTGCATTATGGTTATGCATGTGAATCATTGGACTATTGTGGTAAGGTGGTGATATTGGCAAGTGATGTAAGTGGATTCTTGGTTCGTTGATCGGATATAGTTAGCCGGCTATAGGATTGGGTGCACCGTGAATTAAGTCGCCTTGGAGGTGGAGTGGTCAAGAGTGGACCGGTAAACTCCCTTCAAGTATCCTAACGAGATGGTTAAGGTCATAATGGAGGTGTTGCCCATTCGAGGACCTTGGTTGAGCAAAGGTTATATGGTGTTTAAAAGTCCATATAGGGGAACCTTGTGCTTGTTGAGATCACAATGGCGGTGTTAAGTCCATGTGTGGATCTTGTGTGGGGTGTCCCGGATCTCGTTAGTGATGTGATACAACTACCAATCGGTGAATGCAAAGGTTGTATGGTGTTTGAAAGTCCATACATAGGAATCTTGTGCATGTCAAGGTTGTATGGTGTTTAAAAGTCCATACATGGGAACCTTGGGAAAAGTCAAGGTGGTATGGTGTTTGAAAGTCCATACATGGGAACCTTGGGAAAAGTTGAGGTTGTATGGTGTTTGAAAGTCCATGCATGGGAACCTCGGGAGAAGCTAAGGTTGTATGGTGTTTAAAAGTCCATACATGGGAACCTTAGGCTTGTAAGGTCAAATGGTGTTTAAAAGTCCATTTGGGAGGCCTTGGATTGGTAGGGTGTATGGAGCGTAGGGACAACGCTCGAAATCCGCGTATCCGATTTGGATGTTGAGTTGAAAAGTGGATGTGGTTGATCACTTGGAAGCCAATATGATGTTCTTGATTTTAAGGAAGCATGAAATGCTTGAAAAGATGCATGGTGGCATGAAAAGTGTATATTGCTAGTGAATGCATGTTTACTTGTTTGGTTTAACAAGTGTTGAATGTCATTTGGTAAATGATGCATGTGAGCATGGAAACTTTTAAATGCATTGAAGTCTTGTTAAGACTTGTTTTAAAAGGCATGTGATAATGATGTTGTGGTTCATGAGTTGCCTTTGGTTAATGCATGTATTGGATTGATTGAGTAAATGATTTTAAAGGGCTCCTTGCTTAAATGGTTTTAAGTATAAGAAGGGTATGTTGTGAAATGGGAATGTTCCCAAGGTTTGATTTAACTTTGCAAATGGTGTTTATGCATGGAATGGTTAAATGGATGATTATGTCATTTATGTTTTGAAAAGGTTCTCTTAGCTTGATATGCTAAGGTTTGGTTTCATGTATGTGCAATGCATGGTTTAAGCATGTTGTTGAAAAGGGTTTTCAAACATGGCTTTGGTTTGTCAAATCGGATTGTTTTAAAAGTGTTTTGTAATCCGCTGCATTGATGGTGTTTTGGTTTTGAGCATTCCTCACTAAGCATTATGTGCTTACGCTCCTTTTTGTCCATCAATGCAGATTCTTGAAGTTTGGACAGCAAGGAGCAAGGGATTCAAGGTGGACTCCAATTGAGATGTATGTCTCGGTGAATAGTTATAGTTAATAAGGGCAATGGGGGTAGAATCTCTCGGATTGATGTTTTTGTGTTCGTGTATGTTCGAACAAGTATGTTTTAATGTTGTTGATGTTGCTGAATCATGTATTGGCTTTAATGAGATTGAATTGGAAAGTTTGTGCTTAAATGGTTGCTTGTGTAGGAAGCATGCCTATAGATTTGGGGCTTTTTGCATATGAAGTTAAATTGTTGATTTGATGATTCCTACAAGTTGTATATATGTTGAATTGCATGCTGGTAAAGTTTGGTGACATTTGGAGCATGTTTGAATGATTAATTGCATGTTTTAGAATGCATTTTGCTGCAATCTGTGCAGGGCGTTTCGGAACAGTTGACACTGTTTCGGAACGGGTGCCTTGCATGAACCTAGGCGTCCTAAACGGGTGCCACTGTTCCGGAACGGTTTGGTCTCTGCCAGACCCCCGTTGCGGAACGCGTTGCGAAACGGCCCCGAGTTTCGAAACAGGCTTTGCCTGTTTCGGAACGGGTGACCGTTGGGGGCTGACATGGGCGGTTAAATGTTTCAAAATGTTTGCATTTTGGTCCTGAAACTTGTTTGTGCAATTGTATGAGTTTGGGATGTCCGTTTGAGCTGAAATTTGGCAGAGAAGCATGAAACCTGATTGATTTTAAGTTGGTAACTTAAAATTTGGATAAGTCCTTAAGGTTTTCAGAATTTACAATTTGGTCCCTAAAGTTGTAATTTGTTCAATTGGGTCCCTGTTTGATCTCTGATGTTTGTGATCTTTGAGTATGCTGTTTGCATGATCACATCTAAGGTTAATGTGCATCTAGACAAGATTAAAAAGAAAAAAAAAGGTCGTTAATCAAGGTTGACTTTCGGGTTGACTTTGGTTTTCCCCGTGTGACTTTCTTAATTCGGGTCAACCGTCCGGGCTGGGTAAAGGGGGTTACAATAAAAATAAATTATTGATTAAAGCAAATAAGAATTGGTGTTGCATTTGAAATAGGATCGTAGGAATTTAGAAATAAAAATCATAAATTGGGTTAATTACTTGATTGGTCCCAATTATAATTTTGACTGAAATTTAAATTTCTCAACACTTAGTCTTGATTTTAGAAATTTCAAAACTAAAAATCAAATGTTTTCAAAAGTTGCAATTTAATCCTTAAAAGTTTAAAATTTTGCAAATTGGTCATGAACTCTGGTTTTCAATTTTTTAACAAATCATATCAAAGATTCCTAAAATTTAGGGTTTTCAATTAGGGATTTTAAAATTTAGGGCTTTTAAATTAGAGATTTTACGAACCTATGGTTTACAATTTAAGCGTAAAATTTGGGGTGTTACAACTCTCCCACCCTTAAAAGAAATTTTGTCCTCAAAATTTTCAGACTAACGACATACTTCAAAAAAAATAGAAGTTTTGATAACAATTTTAAAAAAGACATTTTAGATCAGGTCACAAATAACAACACATGGCTTTCAGATAGACTTTAATTCCCAAATTCGTAAGAACGAATATGATCACGATCGGTCGCTAATCTAGAGCTCATACGAGGTGGCATAGTAATCTATCTACAAAAGGGACAATCCTAGAATTAGAGTTGGTACTTGGAGTCTCTATTCAAAACATATCTTTAATTCTTTAAAATAATAAATTTATCAGAATATCCCATTTTGCCCGAAAATATTTAATATGCATGCAAAAATCATTTTTTTTACTTAAAATTTTAAGTGAGCCCCACAGTCCGAGGGTTGAACTTAGCTCTGATACCACTAAATGTGACCCCCTAAACCCGGTCTAGAAGAATAGACCGAATTTAGGAAGTTACGTTTGAAAACTTTTCCCTCAAGAAATCCAATTTTTAAAATTATACTTTAATTAAAATAAAATAACATAAATTTAATAATATAAATATAAATATCATAATAAGTGTTCGAATGATTGTATAAAATCTCTGAATAAATATAACAGTAGATGAATGCTAAAAATAATCTCAAAAATATAAATAGTTTAAAATTACATCCATGTCTCAAAATAATAAATAGAAATCTGATTAAACTAAAATAGTTTCGTGCTGAATAATAAAATAACCGGATAAAATATGAGATCCTCCAAGTACCACGTCGCCTAAAGAGCTCAAAGATATCTGTAAGAAGAAAACTATGGGGGAGTAAGTTAGAGAGCTTAGTGTGTCTCTAAAGTGCAAGAAAATTATAGTAGTAAAAACATAGTAATATTTTCTTAAAATTCTTTAAAGCACAACACATAAATCACAAGCGCAATGCAATGCACACAACTACAACCGCCAAGAGGAAAGTTCCCCAGAACTCCTCACTACAACCGCCAATCCGAAGTGGAATTCAGCCCGAAGGGTGAAACCACTGAACTTCCCCGAACAGATCCCAACCCATGCTCATACAATCATATGATGATTAAAAATCAAATTTCATAAACAAAATTCCATAAATCCAATATTCCGTAAACATACTTCATAAACCATAGTCCATAAGTCTGTAAATCATAGTTCATAAATCGTAGTCCATAAGTCACACTTCGTAAATCATAGTAAAAATATATTTTGAAAACGTATGCATGTGATGTCAACCATAAAAATCATAATACATATAAATAATCACATAAAGAGTAAAACACCAACACATAAAAAATAACATATAATTTTATTATAGCACTAGAAGAAAACACACCTTAAGCAGGCAATAGCTTTAACGACGTAACGAACAAATCTCGCGCTCCCTCTCTAGTACTAGATTTTAATCAAATCGGAAATATTTTGCTATATCATGATTTCGGTATTGGTTGTGCGTGGTGGGGAAAAGTTTTAGGTTTCTGCCTCTACAACATTGGGGAAAAGAACTTAGGTTCTTAGGGGTTTTGGGTGGTCTTACAAACGATGTAATATGTATCTATATATATATAGAAAATTAAGTTATAGAGTTTCGGTGAGAATAAAAAATAGCTATTATATATATATATATATATATGTATATATATATATATATTAGTTTTATAAAAATAAATTATTGATTAAAGTAAATAAGAATTGGTGTTGCATTTGAAATAGGATCGTAGGAATTTAGAAATAAAAATCATAAATTGGGTTAATTACTTGATTGGTCCCAATTATAATTTTGACTAAAATTTAAATTTCTCAACACTTTGTCTTGATTTTAGAAATTTCAAAACTAAAAATCAAATGTTTTCAAAAGTTGCAATTTAATCCTTAAAAGTTTAAAATTTTGCAAATTGGTCATGAACTCTGGTTTTCAATTTTTTAACAAATCGTATCAAAGATTCCTAAAATTTAGGGTTTTCAATTAGGGATTTTAAAATTTAGGGCTTTTAAATTAGAGATTTTACGAATCTATGGTTTACAATTTAAGCGTAAAATTTGGGGTGTTACAACTCTCCCACCCTTAAAAGAAATTTTGTCCTCAAAATTTTCAGACTAACGACATACTTCAAAAAAATAGAAGTTTTGATAACAATTTTAAAAAAGACATTTTAGATCAGGTCACAAATAACAACACATGGCTTTCAAATAAACTTTAATTCCCAAATTCGTAAGAACGAATATGATCACGATCGGTCGCTAATCTAGAGCTCATACGAGGTGGCATAGTAATCTATCTACAAAAGGGACAATCCTAGAATTAGAGTTGGTACTTGGAGTCTCTATTCAAAACATATCTTTAATTCTTTAAAATAATAAATTTATCAGAAAATCCCATTTTGCCCGAAAATATTTAATATGCATGCAAAAATCATTTTTTTTTACTTAAAATTTTAAGTGAGCCCCACAGTCCGAGGGTTGAACTTAGCTCTGATACCACTAAATGTGACCCCCTAAACCCGGTCTAGAAGAATAGACCGAATTTAGTAAGTTACGTTTGAAAACTTTTCCCTCAAGAAATCCAATTTTGAAAATTATACTTTAATTAAAATAAAATAACATAAATTTAATAATATAAATATCATAATAAGTGTTCGAATGATTGTATAAAATCTCTGAATTAATATAACAGTAGATGAATGCTAAAAATAATCCCAAAAATATAAATAGTTTAAAATTACATCCATATCCCAAAATAATAAATAGAAATCTGATTAAACTAAAATAGTTTCGTGCTGAATAATAAAATAACCGGATAAAATATGAGATCCTCCAAGTACCACGTCGCCTAAAGAGCTCAAAGATATCTATAAGAAGAAAACTATGGGGGAGTAAGTTAGAGAGCTTAGTGTGTCTCTAAAGTGCAAGAAAATCATAGTAGTATAAACATAGTAATATTTTCTTAAAATTCTTTAGAGCACAACACATAAATCACAAGCGCAATGCAATGCACACAACTACAACCGCCAAGAGGAAAGTTCCCCAGAACTCCTCACTACAACCGCCAATCCGAAGTGGAATTCAGCCCGAAGGGTGAAACAACTGAACTTCCCCGAACAGATCCCAACCCATGCTCATACAATGATATGATGATTAAAAATCAAATTTCATAAACAAAATTCCATAAATCCAATATTCCGTAAACATACTTCATAAACCATAGTCCATAAGTCTGTAAATCATAGTTCATAAATCGTAGTCCATAAGTCACACTTCGTAAATCATAGTAAAAATATATTTTGAAAACGTATGCATGTGATGTCAACCATAAAAATCATAATACATATAAATAATCACATAAAGAGTAAAACACCAACACATAAAAAATAACATATAATTTTATTATAGCACTAGAAGAAAACACACCTTAAGCAGGCAATAGCTTTAACGACGTAACGAACAAATCTCGCGCTCCCTCTCTAGTACTAGATTTTAATCAAATCGGAAATATTTTTCTATATCATGATTTCGGTATTGGTTGTGCGTGGTGGGGAAAAGTTTTAGGTTTCTGCCTCTACAACAGTGGGGAAAAGAACTTAGGTTCTTAGGGCTTTTGGGTGGTCTTACAAACGGTGTAATATGTATCTATATATATATAGAAAATTAAGTTATAGAGTTTCGGTGAGAATAAAAAATAGCTATTATATATATATATATATATTGGTTTTATAAAAATAAATTATTGATTAAAGTAAATAAGAATTGGTGTTGCATTTGAAATAGGATCGTAGGAATTTAGAAATAAAAATCATAAATTGGGTTAATTACTTGATTGGTCCCAATTATAATTTTGACTGAAATTTAAATTTCTCAACACTTTGTCTTGATTTTAGAAATTTCAAAACTAAAAATCAAATGTTTTCAAAAGTTGCAATTTAATCCTTAAAAGTTTAAAATTTTGCAAATTGGTCATGAACTCTGGTTTTCAATTTTTTAACAAATCGTATCAAAGATTCCTAAAATTTAGTGTTTTCAATTAGGGATTTTAAAATTTAGGGCTTTTAAATTAGAGATTTTACGAATCTATGGTTTACAATTTAAGCGTAAAATTTGGGGTGTTACAACTCTCCCACCCTTAAAAGAAATTTTGTCCTCAAAATTTTCAGACTAACGACATACTTCAAAAAAATAGAAGTTTTGATAACAATTTTAAAAAAGACATTTTAGATCAGGTCACAAATAACAACACATGGCTTTCAGATAGACTTTAATTCCCAAATTCGTAAGAACGAATATGATCACGATCGGTCGCTAATCTAGAGCTCATACGAGGTGGCATAGTAATCTATCTACAAAAGGGACAATCCTAGAATT
The DNA here is from genome assembly GCA_958450335.1 of Hibiscus tridactylites. Lineage (NCBI taxonomy): Eukaryota > Viridiplantae > Streptophyta > Magnoliopsida > Malvales > Malvaceae > Hibiscus > Hibiscus tridactylites. Next base: position 24,696,514 of record OY288287.1, read on the forward strand.
AGAGTTGGTACTTGGAGTCTCTATTCAAAACATATCTTTAATTCTTTAAAATAATAAATTTATCAGAAAATTCCATTTTGCCCGAAAATATTTAATATGCATGCAAAAATCATTTTTTTTACTTAAAATTTTAAGTGAGTCCCACAGTCCGAGGGTTGAACTTAGCTCTGATACCACTAAATGTGACCCCCTAAACCCGGTCTAGAAGAATAGACCGAATTTAGTAAGTTACGTTTGAAAACTTTTCCCTCAAGAAATCCAATTTTGAAAATTATACTTTAATTAAAATAAAATAACATAAATTTAATAATATAAATATAAATATCATAATAAGTGTTCGAATGATTGTATAAAATCTCTGAATTAATATAACAGTAGATGAATGCTAAAAATAATCCCAAAAATATAAATAGTTTAAAATTACATCCATGTCCCAAAATAATAAATAGAAATCTGATTAAACTAAAATAGTTTCGTGCTGAATAATAAAATAACCGGATAAAATATGAGATCCTCCAAGTACCACGTCGCCTAAAGAGCTCAAAGATATCTGTAAGAAGAAAACTATGGGGGAGTAAGTTAGAGAGCTTAGTGTGTCTCTAAAGTGCAAGAAAATCATAGTAGTATAAACATAGTAATATTTTCTTAAAATTCATTAGAGCACAACACATAAATCACAAGCGCAATGCAATGCACACAACTACAACCGCCAAGAGGAAAGTTCCCAGAACTCCTCACTACAACCGCCAATCCGAAGTGGAATTCAGCCCGAAGGGTGAAACCACTGAACTTCCCCGAACAGATTCCAACCCATGCTCATACAATCATATGATGATTAAAAATCAAATTTCATAAACAAAATTCCATAAATCCAATATTCCGTAAACATACTTCATAAACCATAGTCCATAAGTCTGTAAATCATAGTTCATAAATCGTAGTCCATAAGTCACACTTCGTAAATCATAGTAAAAACATATTTTGAAAACGTATGCATGTGATGTCAACCATAACAATCATAATACATATAAATAATCACATAAAGAGTAAAACACCAACACATAAAAAATAACATATAATTTTATTATAGCACTAAAAGAAAACACACCTTAAGCAGGCAATAGCTTTAACGACGTAACGAACAAATCTCGCTCTCCCTCTCTAGTACTAGATTTTAATCAAATCGGAAATATTTTGCTATATCATGATTTCGGTATTGGTTGTGCGTGGTGGGGAAAAGTTTTAGGTTTCTGCCTCTACAACAGTGGGGAAAAGAACTTAGGTTCTTAGGGCTTTTGGGTGGTCTTACAAACGATGTAATATGTATCTATATATATATAGAAAATTAAGTTATAGAGTTTCGGTGAGAATAAAATAGCTATTATATATATATATATATATATATATATATATATTGGTTTTATAAAAATAAATTATTGATTAAAGCAAATAAGAATTGGTGTTGCATTTGAAATAGGATCGTAGGAATTTAGAAATAAAAATCATAAATTGGGTTAATTACTTGATTGGTCCCAATTATAATTTTGACTGAAATTTAAATTTCTCAACACTTAGTCTTGATTTTAGAAATTTCAAAACTAAAAATCAAATGTTCTCAAAAGTTGCAATTTAATCCTTAAAAGTTTAAAATTTTTCAAATAGTCATGAACTCTGGCTTTCAATTTTTTAACAAATCGTATCAAAGATTCCTAAAATTTAGGGTTTTCAATTAGGGATTTTAAAATTTAGGGCTTTTAAATTAGAGATTTTACGAATCTATGGTTTACAATTTAAGCGTAAAATTTGGGGTGTTACAACTCTCCCACCCTTAAAAGAAATTTTGTCCTCAAAATTTTCAGACTAACGACATACTTCAAAAAAATAGAAGTTTTGATAACAATTTTAAAAAAGACATTTTAGATCAGGTCACAAATAACAACACATGGCTTTCAGATAGACTTTAATTCCCAAATTCGTAAGAACGAATATGATCATGATCGGTCGCTAATCTAGAGCTCATACGAGGTGGCATAGTAATCTATCTACAAAAGGGACAATCCTAGAATTAGAGTTGGTACTTTGAGTCTCTATTCAAAACATATCTTTAATTCTTTAAAATAATAAATTTATCAGAAAATTCCATTTTGTCCGAAAATATTTAATATGCATGCAAAAATCATTTTTTTACTTAAAATTTTAAGTGAGTCCCACAGTCCGAGGGTTGAACTTAGCTCTGATACCACTAAATGTGACCCCCTAAACCCGGTCTAGAAGAATAGACCGAATTTAGGAAGTTACGTTTGAAAACTTTTCCCTCAAGAAATCCAATTTTGAAAATTATACTTTAATTAAAATAAAATAACATAAATTTAATAATATAAATATAAATATCATAATAAGTGTTCGAATGATTGTATAAAATCTCTGAATTAATATAACAGTAGATGAATGCTAAAAATAATCCCAAAAATATAAATAGTTTAAAATTACATTCATGTCCCAAAATAATAAATAGAAATCTGATTAAACTAAAATAGTTTCGTGCTGAATAATAAAATAACCGGATAAAATATGAGATCCTCCAAGTACCACGTCGCCTAAAGAGCTCAAAGATATCTGTAAGAAGAAAACTATGGGGGAGTAAGCTAGAGAGCTTAGTGTGTCTCTAAAGTGCAAGAAAATCATAGTAGTAAAAACATAGTAATATTTTCTTAAAATTCTTTAAAGCACAACACATAAATCACAAGCGCAATGCAATGCACCCAACTACAACCGCCAAGAGGAAAGTTCCCCAGAACTCCTCACTACAACCGCCAATCCGAAGTGGAATTCAGCCCGAAGGGTGAAACCACTGAACTTCCCCGAACAGATCCCAACCCATGCTCATACAATGATATGATGATTAAAAATCAAATTTCATAAACAAAATTCCATAAATCCAATATTCCGTAAACATACTTCATAAACCATAGTCCATAAGTCTGTAAATCATAGTTCATAAATCGTATTCCATAAGTCACACTTCGTAAATCATAGTAAAAACATATTTTGAAAACGTATGCATGTGATGTACACCATAAAAATCATAATACGTATAAATAATCACATAAAGAGTAAAACACCAACACATAAAAAATAACATATAATTTTATTATAGCACTAGAAGAAAACACACCTTAAGCAGGCAATAGCTTTAACGACGTAACGAACAAATCTCGCGCTCCCTCTCTAGAACTAGATTTTAATCAAATCGGAAATATTTTCCTATATCATGATTTCGGTATTGGTTGTGCGTGGTGGGGAAAAGTTTTAGGTTTCTGCCTCTACAACATTGGAGAAAAGAACTTAGGTTCTTAGGGGTTTTGGGTGGTCTTACAAACGATGTAATATGTATCTATATATATATATAGAAAATTAGGTTATAGTGTTTCGGTGAGAATAAAATAGCTATTATATATATATATATATATATATATATTGGTTTTATAAAAATAAATTATTGATTAAAGCAAATAAGAATTGGTGTTGCATTTGAAATAGGATCGTAGGAATTTAGAAATAAAAATCATAAGTTGGGTTAATTACTTGATTGGTCCCAATTATAATTTTGACTGAAATTTAAATTTCTCAACACTTAGTCTTGATTTTAGAAATTTCAAAACTAAAAATCAAATGTTTTCAAAAGTTGCAATTTAATCTTTAAAAGTTTAAAATTTTGCAAATTGGTCATTAACTCTGGTTTTCAATTTTTTAACAAATCGTATCAAAGATTCCTAAAATTTAGGGTTTTCAATTAGGGATTTTAAAATTTAGGGCTTTTAAATTAGAGATTTTACGAATCTAGGGTTTACAATTTAAGCATAAAATTTGGGGTGTTACAAGCTTGAAAGCTTAACAAAAGAAAAAGAAATCATTTTTAATAATTCATCTTGTCACATAATGGCAAAATTCTCACATTGCCATTATCATGGCCATTCCTTACATACTTGTCCTATTAAGAAGAGAAAATCTTATAGGATTAAACAAGTATGGGTTCTTAAGGGAACTAAAGATATTGTGACTAACGTAAATGGATCCAAAGCATTTTGGATACCAAAAATTCAAGTGAATGTCTTTTATAGGTGTGTTGGAGCAATGGCAAGCAAAGAAAAATCAAAGAATTCTCAAATCACACATGAGAAGAAGATTGGGTAACCTCTAAGCTTAATGCTTTTATTTTATACATTTGGTTATCTAACTTTTGTTTAAAGTCTTGGATTACTTGTTAAGCCTAGTATGATGCAATGAGTAAGGGGGAGCCATTTTAAAACCAAAATTCTTATTTGTGTCAATCTTTTTTAACCTCCTAAGTTATTTTGAACTTAAAGTCATTTAAATTCTTTTTGATATAACAAAAAGGGGGAGAATTTGGTTTTAAAAATTGTATTTTCAAATGTATAAGGGGGAACTTTACTTACTTTTCAACTTTTCATCTCTTATTCAGATTTTTAAACTTGAAGGGGGAGAATCCCAAACAATTTTTCAAGTTGGTTTTATTATATCAAAAGGGGGGAGATTGAAGAACTAATGTTTTGATATAATAATTGAAAAATGTTTTTGGACTTATTTGAATATTTTGAAAACTTATTTAAAGTCCAAACAACTTGAAAACATGTTTGAAACGGTTTCATAAGTTTTTAACATGTCTAAAACGCTTTTTAAATGGCCAAAATATCATTTTTACAAGGCCTATATCGATACACCTTGATCTGTATCGATACACCTTGATCTGTATCGATACCACCATTTCCAGTAAGCAAAACCCAGATGAAGGGCTAGTGGTATCGAAACCACCTTTCTTGTATCGAAACCAATAGGCTTCGAAACCACCTTGCTGGTATCGAAACTAGCCTGACTTTTTCAGCCTCCAACGGCTAGTTCTGAACAAGGGCGTTCCGAAACGGGGTCGAGTGTTTCGAAACGGACAACTGCACAACTCCATTTAATGAGTGAAATAAAGTCTCCAACGGCTCTAAAACATCCCTAACGGCTAGTAACGGACACAAACTCAATTGGGACTATGAAATGAAGGCCGGAACACTTGAAGAATGTTAGAGACAACATCCAAGCAATATGGTCAAGAGAATTAGAGTCTAAATCTTTATTTTACTATTCTCTTGTACATAGTCTTAGAGAGAGAACTTAATTGTAAATCCTTTGTACTCTTGTGAGCTTAAATTTGTGTAAACACCCACCTTGTGAGGTATTGAGTTTACCAACCAAATCCCTTGTAAAAGGAGAGGTTCTAGTTTAGCCTTGAGAGAAAAACTAGAGTTGGTTCTATCTTAGCCAAGTCCAAAAGAAAGGGTTGTAATGGTTTCCTCCTAAACCTGGAAAAGGGGACGAATTCATTGTTGAGTGAATTGGAAAATCCTTAGTGATGTGCTAAGGCAGTGGATGTAGGTGCTTCTTAGAAGGCTGAATCACTCTAAAATCATTGTGTCACTTGTCTACCTTTATTTCGATTTTATCCAATGCAACCACCAAACATTTACAACCCTCCTTCACGATTTCGATGATCGATTCGAGCGTGCTACAAACCCAACAATTGGAATCAGAGCCTCGTCTCCATCGAAGGACTAACATCCGGGAGTAAAGATCATTTGCTTGAAGTCCACCGTTCAAGAAAATGGTAAGATTTGAAGAAGGCCGCTCTATCTCGTGTCCTCCGCTCTTCGAAGGAGAAGCATACTTCCAATGGGCAATTATCATGAAATTCTTCATCAAGTCTCAATTCTATGAGGTTTGGGACATCATTGAAGATGGGTACATGGAAGTTCCGAAAAAGAAGAAAAAGCAAAGGAGTGTCAACGAGACGAAGGCAAAGCTAAACACCAAGGCGATGCACATTCTCTATTGTGGCCTTAACGAAGAAGTTTCCAAAAGGATCTCTACATGCAAAAGTGCAAAAGAATTATAGGAGAAACTTGAGAAGCTTTATGGTAACAAGAAGGGAGAAAAGAAAGATGGTGATCAATCATGTGCAAACCTTCTATCCAATCCAAAGGTGGATGGTGTTATGGCTCTCGATGAGCCTAAGGTATCTTCTAACTCAAGTGAGCTAATTCTTACTCTTTCGATGAGTTGCAAGATGCTTTCGATGAATTATTTATTGGAATTTGAGACCATGAATTCCAAATTTAAGAAAATGATTTCAAAACTTGAGTTTGAAAATGATTTTCTTTTGAAAACAAAATTGGATTTTGAAAACCAAAATGAAATTTTGAAAAATGAGAGTTTTCAAAAACAAGTAAAGATGTTTTAGAAAAAGAAAATCTTGATTTGAAAGTTAAGCTTGAAATCTTAACAAAAGAAAAAGAAATCATTTTTAATAATTCATCTTGTCACATAATGGCAAAATGCTCACATTGCCATTATCATGGCCATTCCTTACATACTTGTCCTATTAAGAAGATAAAATCTTATAGGATTAAACAAGTATGGGTTCTTAAGGGAACTAAAGACATTGTGACTAACGTAAATGGATCCAAAACATTTTGGATACCAAAAATCAAGTGAATGTCTTTTATAGGTGTGTTGGAGCAATGGCAAGCAAAGAAAAATCAAATAATGCTCAAATCACACATGAGAAGAAGATTGGGTAACCTCTAAGCTTAATGCTTTTATTTTATACATTTGGTTATCTAACTTTTGTTTAAAGTCTTGGATTACTTGTTAAGCCTAGTATGATGCAATGAGTGAGGGGGAGCCATTTTAAAACCAAAATTCTTATTTGTGTCAATCTTTTTTAACCTCCTAAGTTATTTTGAACTTAAAGTCATTTAAATTCTTTTTGATATAACAAAAAGGGGGAGAATTTGGTTTTAAAAATTGTATTTTCAAATGTATAAGGGGGAACTTTACTTACTTTTCAACTTTTCATCTCTTATTCACATTTTTAAACTTGAAGGGGAGAATCTCAAACAATTTTTCAAGTTGGTTTTATTATATCAAAAAGGGGGAGATTGAAGAACTAATGTTTTGATATCATAATTGAAAAATGTTTTTGGACTTATTTGAATATTTTGAAAACTTATTTAAAGTCCAAACAACTTGAAAACATGTTTGAAACGGTTTCATAAGTTTTTAACATGTCTAAAACGCTTTTTAAATGGCCAAAATATCATTTTTACAAGGCCTGTATCGATACACCTTGATCCGTATCGATACCACCATTTTCAGTAAGCAAAACCCAGATGAAGGGATAGTGGTATCGAAACCACCTTTCTGGTATCGAAACCAGTAGGCTTCGAAACCACCTTGCTGGTATCGAAACCAGCCTGACTTTTTCAGCCTCTAACGGCTAGTTCTGAACAAGGGCGTTCCGAAACGTGGTCGAGTGTTTCGAAACGGACAACTGCGGAACTGCATTTAATGTGGGAAATAAAGTCTCCAACGGCTCTAAAACATCCCTAACGGCTAGTAACGGCCACAAACTCAATTGGGACTATAAAATGAAGGCTGGAACACTTGAAGAATGTTAGAGACAACATCCAAGAAATATGGTCAAGAGAATTAGAGTCTAAATCTTTATTTTACTATTCTCTTGTACATAGTCTTAGAGAGAGAACTTAATTGTAAATCCTTTGTACTCTTGTGAGCTTAAATTTGTGTAAACACCCACCTTGTGAGGTATTGAGTTTACCAACCAAATCCCTTGTAAAAGGAGAGGTTCTAGTTTAGCCTTGAGAGAAAAACTAGAGTTGGTTCTATCTTAGCCAAGTCCAAAAGATAGGGTTGTAATGGTTTCCTCCTAAACCGGGAAAAGGGGACGAATTCATTGTTGAGTGAATTGGGAAATACTTAGTGATGTGCTAAGGCAGTGGATGTAGGTGCTTCTTAGAAGGCCGAATCACTCTAAAATCATTGTGTCACTTGTCTACCTTTATTTCAATTTTAGCCAATGCAACCACCAAACATTTACAACCCTCCTTGAAGATTTCGGTGATCGATTCGAGCGTGCTACAAACCCAACAATTGTTATCAGAGCCTTGTCTCCATCGAAGGACTAACATCCGGGAGTAAAGATCATTTGCTTGAAGTCCACCGTTCAAGAAAATGGCAAGATTTGAAGAAGGCCGCTCTATCTCGTGTCCTCCGCTCTTCGAAGGAGAAGCATACTTCCAATGGGCAATTATCATGAAATTCTTCATCAAGTCTCAATTCTATGAGGTTTGGGACATCATTGAAGATGGGTACATGGAAGTTCCGAAAAAGAAGAAAAAGCAAAGGAGTGTCAACGAGACGAAGGCAAAGCTAAACTCCAAGGGGGAGAATTTGGTTTTAAAAATTGTATTTTCAAATGTATAAGGGGGAACTTTACTTACTTTTCAACTTTTCATCTCTTATTCACATTTTTAAACTTGAAGGGGGAGAATCCCAAACAATTTTTCAAGTTGGTATTATTATATCAAAAAGGGGGAGATTGAAGAACTAATGTTTTGATATAATAATTGAAAAATGTTTTTGGACTTATTTGAATATTTTGAAAACTTATTTAAAGTCCAAACAACTTGAAAACATGTTTGAAATGGTTTCATAGGTTTTTAACATGTCTAAAACGCTTTTTAAATGGCCAAAATATCATTTTTACAAGGCCTGTATCGATACACCTTGATCCGTATCGAAACCACCTTTCTGGTATCGAAACCAGTAGGTTTCGAAACCACCCTGCAGGTATCGAAACCAGTCTGACTTTTTCAGCCTCCAACGGCTAGTTCTGAACAAGGGCGTTCCGAAACGGGTCGATTGTTTCGAAACGGACAACTGCAGAACTGCATTTAATGAGGGAAATAAAGTCTCCAATGGCTCCAAAACATCCCTAACGGCTAGTAACGGCCACAAACTCAATTGGGACTATAAATTGAAGGCTGGAACACTTGAAGAATGTTAGAGACAACATCCAAGCAATATGGTCAAGAGAATTAGAGTCTAAATCTTTATTTTACTATTCTCTTGTACATAGTCTTAGAGAGAGAACTTAATTGTAAATCCTTTGTACTCTTGTGAGCTTAAATTTGTGTAAACACCCACCTTGTGAGGTATTGAGTTTACCAACCAAATCCCTTGTAAAATGAGAGGTTCTAGTTTAGCCTTGAGAGAAAAACTAGAGTTGGTTCTATCTTAGCCAAGTCCAAAAGATAGGGTTGTAATGGTTTCCTCCTAAACCGGGAAAAGGGGACGAATTCATTGTTGAGTGAATTGGGAAATCCTTAGTGATGTGCTAAGGCAGTGGATGTAGGTGCTTGTTAGAAGGCCGAACCACTCTAAAATCATTGTGTCACTTGTCTACCTTTATTTCGATTTTAGCCAATTCAACCACCAAACATTTACAACCCTCCTTGACGGTTTAAGTGGTCGATTCGAGCGTGCTACAAACCCAACAAAAACACATTAAAATCAAGTGCATCAACAAACCCATAATAGCACAATCCGAGGGAGAAAATCACTTTACTTTCTTCTGAACTTAGTAAAGCGTTTCAAGCTTACACTATGTTCCCAAAACCACCTTAAAAGTGTTTGAAAGTTGGAAATATCATTTCCACTCACTGACTCGCGAAACCAAGATTCGTCGACGCGAATTTTAAGCGTTTGAAGCCCCCAGATCTTCACCGATTGCTTTGGATTATTCTCCCCTATTTATACCACACACGAACAGAGGATCAATGCATCATAATGCATTAAAACCACCAGCAACTTAAACAATCTCGCTGCTATGCCCTAAAGCACCAAAATACCCATCCAAAACAACCAAAAACTCAATCGATCTTACACGAAACTTAACCCAGCCATAATCCATCACTTCCATTCACTTTTAGTCATCAATCAACATCCAAAAACACCCTAATTACATCTAATAATGCCCAACAACACCATATTCACTTTTTTAAGCCAAAACCCTTAACTAGCAACCTAAACTATTAGAGATCCAATCAAATCCGGGATTATTATGATTGAGCCATTATTTCAACGTCATTTAATATCCAAGAAAACTTTAAAATAATCTAAAATCAACCAAAACAGTGCCCAAACAAAAATCTTGAAAAAATCACCAAATAAAGCCATTTTTAGCCAATTTTCTATTAATCAACTATAAAACAAAGTTATTAAACATATTTAAGAGGCACAAGACTTGACAATTTCATTAAAGAACCTTGATTAGAGGAGTTGAACGAAATCTCACCTCTAACCTTGCCTTTTCTTCTCAAATGACAAGATTTTGATAAAATCTTCAAGTAAACTCAATGACAAATGATCGGAGAATCAAAGAACTCTTTTGCTATTCAAAAAGGATTAGAAAAGATAAAAATCTCTCTGGTTTTTAGAAAAGAGAAAGTGTTTGGCTAAGTGCAAAATGAGAGTAGTTACGTAAAATCTTCTTTTGTTTAATTAAAATTACCTTTTAAATTGAAACCCCTTTTTAACATCTTTTTATTAAAATAATTAAAATAGTCAATTTGAGGGAAAAAGGTCCACCAAAAAGATATAAGCTCCCCTAAAGATTCTAACTCTTGTCCTCTTTTTAAATTAATCCTTAAAAATCAATTTTGCACTTTTTACAAAATGGCCACTTTCCGAAATCTCGACTCTCCAAGACTCATTTTCTAAAATTGATTTTACCAACCTTCAATATATATTTTTAAAAGATTTTAACAAATTTTCTCATAATTTTATCCAATCTCGGACTACATTTTCTCTGAACCGCTTCTAAAGACTCGGATCTCAAATTCTAGGTTCGACTAACCCAAACCGGTGCCTAAAACATCTAGGTCCAAAATCGGGGCGTTACAGTTTTGGTCCCTGAAAGTTGTGGATGCAATTAAATGAGTATGGATGATTTTTTGGAGCTAATTTTTGACAGAGATGCATGTAATGTGACTAATTAAATGTTGGTAACATAAAAATGGCATAAGTCTCTATATTTTGGTAAAATTACAAAACGGTCCCCAAAATGTATTGCAATTGAGTTTCAATTTGGTGTCTGATCGAGTTGCAAATTGTTCCACTGCGATGTTAAACACTTAGGATATTAATGAGTATCTATACAAGATAAAAAATCGAGTTGTTAATTGGAGTAAATTTCTCGGTTTACTTCAATTTTCCCTATGTGACGTATTCAGTTCAGTCTACTGTCTAGATTGGGTCGAGGGGGTTACACAAGTTCTCTCTCTACCTTCGGGGTAAGGTGTAAAAAAGATGACAGAATTTGTTCATCCTTCTCTCCCACTATGCCGTGAGTTACCCTTTTGAACTTTTTTTTTTTCATTTTGGTCATAAATTTTCTCACCATTGATCTCTCAAATTCTTATTCTTTCAATTTAATCTTTAATATTAAAATACTCAAACTAGAATCCAGAAACTGTATTACTAACCTGAAATTTTGATTGTTACACATTTTCTCTCAAGTTAGTACCAAAACTTGTATATTTTATCAATTTGGTCCTCATTTAAAGCAATTCAATGAATGTAGCTATCTATATTTAATAATTCTATTAGTTTACTCTTTGTTATTCACTTAAATTATTTGTTTTATTTTAAATGTTATATCACTTTCTTGGTATAAATAAGTTTAAAAGTAATTTGTTAATTTATGGTAGATTCAGTTATTCAATTGTTGCTTTGATCTGATGGACTCGCTTAGTTTGACAATATCACAAAAATGATTAGATTGATAAAATTTTTAAATACGAAATGTTAAATTTCTTGAATTGTTTTGAATTAGTACAAATTGATGAAAGATTTAAATATGATTTGATGAAAATTTTGGGAATGTAATTGCTAATAAAAGTACCAAAATTGTGGATAGAATTAAACTTTGAATACCACCTAGGAGTAAAAATTTATTAGGCACCAGTGTAAGAAAAAGTGTCTAGTTTTAGTACTAATTTTAGAGAGAAAACCTTTATGTATTAACTTGAGATGATGTATCTAGTTAAAGTACCAAATGTATACATAAAAAAACTAAAATTACAGTTATCAACTTTATAAGTCTTATAATCAATAAGGATTAGGTATAATTGAAGGCATAATTGAGGGCTTGGTGCTCGTCCAAAGAGAAAAATAATGTTTAAATTTTAGAAACCACGTTGCTGGAAGGAAAATTCTATAAAATTAATTAGTAAAATCTTTTTATAATTTTTTTAAGGCTAAAGGGTCAAATTTGCCCCTGCAGTAATCCCAAATCAGCAATGTTGCCCCTATTTTTTTTTTTTCGTAATTTTGCCCTCAAAGTCAGTCAATTGTAGAATGTTACCCTTTGACCGATTTTGACCGTTAAATGCTGACGTGGCAGTTAACGGTGCTGACGGGGCAATTTTACCCTCGAAGTCATTCATGCAATTTTGTCCTCGAAGTCATTAATCGCAACACTTTTACCCTTGGTTTATTTAGTTTTTGAATAAAATTGGATAAATAATTTGGGTTTTTTCGAGTTGAACTTTAACAAACAAAATATATGAAAAATCGATTAACAAATTGATGTAAATATCCTTTGAGTCCCTAGTAATTTTAAAAATAAGCAAAATGAGAACTCTCACAAAAAATCAAAATATTATTAATTTTTTTTAAAAATCTATAAACTTAATAAAAATAAATACAATATTCAAAAAAAATATTGAAATAAACCAACGAGAAGCGTTTTAATCGAACGGTGAACGCGAACTATGCTATTCGAATGATCATCGTACATTTTTTCCTAACAACCCATCATCGGTAAGTGTGTCAATCGAACATCGTTCAAATAGCATAGTTCGCGTTCACCGTTCAATTAACACGCTTCTCGTTGGTTTATTTCAATAATTTTTTTAATATTGTATTTATTTTTATTAAGTTTATAGATTTTTTTAAAAAATTGAATAATATTTTAATTTTTTGTGAGAGTTCTCATTTTGCTTATTTTTAAAATTACTAGAGACTCAAAAGATATTTACATCAATTTGTTAATCAATTTTTTATATATTCTGTTTGTTAAAGTTCAACTCGAAAAAACCCAAATTATTTATCCAATTTTATTCAAAAACTAAATAAACCAAGGGTAAAAGTGTTGCAATTAATGACTTCGAGGGCAAAATTGCATGAATGACTTCGAGGGTAAAATTGCCCCGTTAGCACCGTTAACTGCCACGTCAGCAATTAACGGTCAAAATCGGTCAAAGGGGAACATTCTACAATTTACTGACTTTGAGGGCAAAATTACGGAAAAAAAAAATTAGGGGCAACATTGCTGATTTCGAATTACTACAGGGGCAAATTTGACCCTTTAGCCTTTTTTTAATATCCAAAATTCAAATAATTGACATGGAAAAAAGATAAAAAAAATTAAAATGGAAAAATAATTTATTCATCTTTCTTTTAATATTTTTATATTTTCAATTTAAGTTTAGAGTTTTACATTACTATTTTTTACTTCCAAATATTTTTCTGTAAAAGCTATAAACTAATTTGTCATACTATAATTTGATAATATCGTAACCGAAATGTAAAGGGGGCCTAGAGATATATACTAAAGCTTTTAATTTTTCTTAAAGTATTCATAAGATAAAAATAATGTTTAAACCATTCGAACATTAGTATAAAACATGATCTTTCAGAAAAGAAATTATATATTTTATATTATACACATACTGACATTTGAAAGCTTCTTTTCTGTTTTCCCCAATTTACCCAAAAATCTAACTTTTTTGTTCTTTTCTCCAAAGACTTGCAAAAAGAGAACAGAGACAGACCAGCTTTTCTCAATAATGGTGGGTTGATGGCCTGCAATGAAGTGATTCTAACTTCTACTGGTCTTCTTTGTTTCCATTTGTAACCCAAAAACAGGGGGGGGGGGAATCAATCAATTAATTGATGATCAAAGTGAAAGACATTGTACCCCGTCCGGAAGATTTCTAGGCATCGGCACCGCGCTAACATATCTCTGGGGGAAGAATTTGTAAGCATCAGATGACAAAAGGGTTTCGGCCCCATGGCCGTCACCTTGCCCCCGGCTATGGAACTTGGCGAAACGATTGATGACAGAAACCTTCTCTAGATCCTGACAATCCAATCTTAAGTCCAAGATTGAGGCTCTCTTTTCCAGACTGCACAACAATGACAAATATTAGAAAACAAAACAATTGGTATATATTCACAATGTTAGCTGTTACCAAATATTTTTGTTTATTTAACAAAAATCCACGTAATTTGAATAAGGATATAAGATAATTTTTCAAATATATGAAAAAACTAAAAAAGAAAAATAAATAAACATATGCTCTTTTCAGATAGAGACCATCTATACCTGATGGGTAACATAAACTGCAAGAGCATAGTGTAAAAAAATAATGGGGGCCAATATTGGGCAACCAAGCAAAATCTTTCAAGAAAATGCAGACCGAAGCCAAAAAAAGAGAAGAAAGAATTGCTTTAAACTATATGAAAGGATGCACCAGAATTAATCATTCTTTCTACAAAACCAGAATTAATACCAATGTTGCATGAGATTAACAAAAGAGATATTCTGCAGAATTAATACCTCTGTACATAATTTTCCAGCTTCTTTGCTCTGTCGAAGATCTCTTTTACATCCTTTAAGATGCACTCGTTTCTTTCCTCCTTAAGCTTTCCAGAGAGGCTAACAGAAAATTAACAACAAAAGGATCATTAGTGAGATAGATCTTACAAACAACACTGCCCTCATATGATAGCCGATGAAAACAGTATTCAGGGGTTTCAAGCAAAATTAACATGTTCTTACATGCTTCCACTGTCAGGAGGATCAGATGTATCACTTTCAGGTATATACAATGTGCAGCATGCATCTCCTAAAACTGATCTAGCAGCAAAGTATGCCACAGTCGCATAGTTTTTGCCAACATCTGCACAAACAATTACCCTCGGGGGAGCACGAAGTAGTTGCTGCATAAGCTGTGTTGTCAAGATGAACCTTCGTTTTGATCTAAGCACTGGTGACCATTCTTCAATCATTTCTGGTTCACCGTCAATCTGCAATTAAGATCAATGTCCTGAAGGTGAGAACCAGTGGAGATTCTAAGAAGGAATAACAAAAATCGAAGACAGTCAAACACCAAAGACACCTTCTCAATCAATCGTTTTGCTGCATGTGCCAATTCCACTTCTGCCCTTCTGTGATCAACAGAAAATTTCAACATGATTCCAAAAACGAGAAAGGAAAAACACGGCGATAGTGAGAAAAAAGGAAAGTAATTTTGTATAGTAGCAATTTATTATTGGGAAATGCTTTAGTGCTTTTGGTCGTTGATATAATATTCTTAGCAATAGGACACATTTCAAATACCTGATATTCTGAGGATTTTGAGAACCTCGTGTCACTTCTCTATGCCATGGTATAAGCTCAAGTGTCATTATTTTACGCTTCTTTGATCTCACCACAACCAAATCCTGATTTGTGAGATCAGGACACAAAGAGTGAGGAGAGAAATGGTTACTTCCTATAGGAATGAGGTTTGAACTTTGCCTCGCATTATCCAGCTGACTAGCAACAGCAGCAGCCTTAACCTGCTCACTTGAATGAAGAGGATGTGAACTGTCAGAATTTTCTGTAGCCTTCATCATGGAAGTTCTCTTAGCATCGTATATAGGCATCATTTGCCCATTTTTAAACATCCCATGCCGACCAAACCAGGACGGGGCCATCTGGGGACTTATCTGAGTGTGTTCACCCTTGAGATTAGAAGCTGAAATAGTAGTATTGGGGAAATGCTGGGAACCATTCTGAGAAGACACCAGCATATCATTAGAAGATAACTGTGTCTCATGATTATCTCCAGTGTTCGATGGAAAGCTTGGCATCTTAGAATCTTCAGAAGGATCTAATGGACAGTTAACTGTGGCTTCTCTCATCATAGTACCGGGTCTGTAAGATGGTTTGTCCTGACCACGGGAACCTACCTGCTGAGCATCCAAACCAGATTCTGAACCTTTAAACCTTTTGACACTCCTACTAGGATAAATCTCTATATTTGCTTGGGCCTGCACCTGATGCAACAATAAAGTATTCTGATTTACAGCATTATTTAGTCTTAAAGAACGGCCAAAAGCTTCAATATCTCTTTGCGTTGTAGCAGGATTTTGGTTGGCATCATTCTCAGGCAATACCTGCTGCCCTTTTACTGGTTGCTTTTCTCCAACAAAGTTTTGTAGTTTAGCAGAGTCTGCAGGGAACTCAAATCGACCACTACCTCCTGCCTGGGCAATTTGATTATCTAGCTTTCTTGTTCCAGGATGAGTAGCGTCTGACTTATTTGACAGATGGTTAGGCTTAAACAAACTTTGAGGGGACAGAGAATTCGGAGCTCCTAATAGACGCTGTGGAGAGGAGAAACTTGCCCGTAAATTAGGCAAATTTTTGGTAAAAGCACCTTGTGAAGATTCAGTTGTAGGAGAAGGTTCAGAAGCCTCCAAAACTGGAAAATGCTGGCCTGGATCCCTTGCATGATTTTGGTTGCTACTACTCAGCCAAGAAACCTTTGAAGAATCAAGATTATCATCTGAAGCAGTTTTAGGCACGTGAGGTGCAGTTTTCCATCCTTGACTAGGTTGAGCTCTCACAGAAGAGTCATCAGGCTGATTCAACTGCGATGCTAAAGCACCAAATGGTGCACTGACAGATTCCATTGGTGTTACTTGACTACCCACACTCGTAATGTGCTGACTTTGGAGATGACTTTTTAAATAATGATGGTTAGAAGTAAAACCTGCAGAATCATTGCCCTGGATAGTATTAAGCGAGACTTTATTGCTGGTTTGACCAGAGACATTACTCCTAATATCTCCATGGGATGCTCCACGAGTTGAAGACTGAACAGAAGCGGCTGTATCCAACCATGTATGACCTTTCCTTTCTACCTCAGAAGAGACATGAACTAAACTTAGTGAATTAACTCCTTGAGGGGAACTCCATGATGAAATTGGGCGATCTGAAATAGTTAACTTTTGGGATGGGGGACCTAATTGTAAACCAAAACCTTGAGAAGTTGCAGGCCTATTATACTCAAACTGGCCCACTGACCCATCAGAAGTTTCTGCTTCTGCCATTTCAGAAGATTGTTTGTGTTCAGAAGAGCTTAAGTGTGTGGTGGTACCACGTTCCCTTGGCTGATCGACCTTTCGAAAAAGCTCTAGCGTATTTTGACTGCAAAAATTGAGAAGATTCTGAGCTCAGTAGGATGTAAATAAAGTAAACCAGCACAAAAATAAGAACGGAAGCAAAAGATTCAGGATTACCAGATAAAAATTAGATTTCATGAATCAATAAGATGATGATAACTCTTTACTATCATACTTTTTAACAACCCAAAAAGTCTATTTTTCCCTTTTAAATCAGCAAAAGAAATTTGAGTAGCCAAGTTTACATCAAAAATAAAAATAAAGAAAAGCTATGAATTCAGGTCAAGCTAAAAATAGAGAAGTGCAACTATTCAACTACCTTGTTGGAGATGTCTTGTTTGGCATAAAACCACCTAAAGATCTGTCAAGTGCAGAACTAGGATTTGAACTTTGTGAAGGTACTTTGTCTACTTCAAGGCCAGGAAAACAACCCTAATATACAGAAGAAGAAAGTTGACACACATGTTTACTAAAGGCTAATATTATTCTAAAAAAGATAAATGAAACTTCATCAGGGCTAAAGAGGACAGAGAGAAAGAGTAGGCATTCAACACTATTTACATATATGGCCAAACAAATTAATAACCTTCTCAACTTCTGTAGTCTCTCCACCAGCATGACCAGTAAATTGCAACTGCCCAGAGTATCCCTGATCATGACCGTTCAATTCTTGAGAACCATGTTGGGAAGCCACTCGTGAATGAGTGACACTTTTAGTTCCATAAGAAGGTTCAACCTCCACATCTAAATCCCCCATGGGATGATACTGAAACTTATGGGCCAGAAAAGGTTTATGACTAATATGAGCAGATGACTTCTGTTTTCCTCCTCGCGAATTGTTTGCATCCACCCAGACATTGTCTCTTGTGAAACCAGTGGAAGTATATTGGGGTAAGTTCGAGCAGAAACTGTCATTAGAAATTTCTTTGATGTTGGGATTCCCTGGCATATTTACTTCAGATGCTCCCTTGTTCAAGCAATTATTTCCAGATGAATCAAATGTTTGAGGTCTCTTTTCCTGATTTTGCTGATATCTTTCTGGAACCCTGCTTGGTCCATGGTTAACTTTAGAATCAACACTTCTCCAGAGATTAAGATTACGACTGTTCGAAAGTTGCTGGTTGCTTTCTTTGGTGACCCTTGTGGTTCTTGAATCAGTACTTGCAGAAAAATTATCCATATCAGAGCCTTCACTATTCACTTGTGGGCTGCCCAAGCTAGAATTCACATTCCCTGATTCAATATTTGTAAGATCAAAACCAGAACCACGACCACTCTCATCATACACGGCACCTCTGTGGTCACTATTCTGAGAAGGTTGTAAGGACCTTTGAATATCCCGACTTTTTGATATCCTACCAACACTATGTGATGCAGAATCAATGGAACTCCAAGCATTTGGTTCATTGTGTGGCTGACCACAAGGGCTATGTAAGGCCATTCCTTGTTGGTGACCTGAAATGCTCTTTGGACTTACTTGCATACTGGGAGAGTGAATAACATTTCCCAAGAGTTCAGCACTTTCAGCTACAGGCTTTTGCAAAGGACTGCAATCTAGCCGTTTGCTTCTTTCTTCTGTCAACTCTCCAGCAAACCTCTGAGACATGGGAAAAGGTTTAGAGTTTGGCATTGAGGAAGCAGGCAAGTTGCTTTCAACCCAAGCTGATTGCTGTTTACCGCCATAGTTGACAATTGATGTCAGCGTATTACCACTTCGAGGTTCGCTACTCTGCACGTCCAAACCAATCCACTCTTCCTGTATCCCTATATCATTACTGGAGGTTTCTGCTACAGCAGACTGCATAAGAGCACTCCAACTTCCACTTTGCAGTGAAGGAAATGCCCCAAAAGAGTCCATACCATCCAAAACTGAGCCCATATTGTCACTCCTTCCAAAAATATCCCACACACTGTCATCTGAACCAAACAAAATCTTTTCTTCAGTTGGATCTAGTGTAGCCACAGCCTGATGAGGGGAAGCCTGAGCCAATGACTTCCCCAGGGATGTTTCGGAGGGATCAGGATTTCCTTGCCTCCCACTAGACTCCTGCATCTCTGCATTTTTTGGTTGGACAGTCAATTGCTGCAAGTTTTCTGAAAGTAATACACGATTTAAACCTTGACCAGCTGCAGCACCAAAGACAATGTTACTCTGGTCACCCTGTACAGAAACCAAAGACCCATCTTGCGAACCAACTTGATCTGGAAAAATGGCATACTGATTACCTGGAAAGGAATTACTGCTGGCTGGCACCTGCCGCATTAATGGCTTATCCATTTGGACAGAGGAATATTGGCATTGATCTACTATTTCACCACTAGTAGAGACCCCATAAAATGACTGATCAACCTGTTGAGGAGCCAAACCCATCAATTGCACCTGACCTTTCTCAGGGGAAAACAAAATTCCACTAGAGGATCCCTGCATGGCTGGAGAGGCACCATCCTGCAGCCAATTTGCATTTACGGTTATGTGCTCAGGCTGCCATGTATAATTCAAAGCACTATGGACAGGAACACCATTTATTGGGGCTGGAGAAAGGCTATCTGATCCCTGTTTTATAACAGACGAAACCTGATTGACAGAGCTCAACTGCCTTGCCTCTGGTAGCTGAAACCGCGGCTTTGGAATTTGTTGCCTCGGTAATTCTTGCATTTTATTAAACGCCACATGTTGCTGTAACAGCTGCATGTCAGTCCTCCCTACTTTCTGCCTTGACAAAGGCTGGATCACACCAGGATGCTTTCCATTAATTTGCTGTTGCCCACCAAAAAAATCATAATTTATAGGAGATTCAGTAGATTCCAACCTCATTGGATTTTTCTTATGAAGATCAGAGCCTCGAGATGCTGTATTCACTCCCACAAAGTTGGTTCCATTCTGCCTTGTGTGGAAAGCCTGATGCCCTTGCAAAAAGCCATTTACAGTTGATGGTTGATTTACTGATTGACTTCTGGTTCTTTCAGGCCTCAGACCTGATTGAGTTAAGTTCACTCCATGCTGCAGGTTTGACGACTGACCACAGTGTCCTCTGTCAATGTCTGCAAATGTCCAAAAATATCATGTTAACTAAGCACTTGTCTAGAAGCATGAAGTAACAATGCGCTATAATCACATTATACAAATTGTAGCAACAGAAGCAAGTAGAAACAAAATGATCAAGATATCCTAATTATTACCTAACTGATGTACAGTGAAATTCTTCAAACTGGAAACAAGAGGTCCGCCAACTTGGCTCTGGCTTCCAACCCACAAATAGTTGTTTGAGCCAGACCAGGTACCATCAAAGACCTGAAGATGATGCTGGCCCTGGGACAAACTCTCTCCTCCAAGGAAATTATGGATCCTGTCTACAACTTCGTTGCCAGGCATAGGTAATACAAGCAAAAACACTCGGCAATTAAAACTGTGAGAAGAAAAATACCTACAAGAAATAAGAATTAAGTTAAAGACTTCAAATACCGGCAATTCTATACAGAATACACAATTAAATAAATCCTTCTCTAAATCCAATTTGTAAATAGAAACAAACCTCTTCCATATATTTAAACAGTCACCCCAGTTGCCACGCTTCAAAACTCGACCTAACCCTGCATGCATAAAATGAAATATGATCTCTTCATGAAAACAAAAACTAAACCACATGTCTCAAAATGTGAACTGTTTCACCATTCTTTTTTGAGTAAGAAGGTGTTGTGACAAGTAAAAAACGGCTGTCAAGCAACAAACAAAATAACAGCACAACCCAATAACCTAATATGCTTCAATACATCTTTTCGGGTAACACACACCATGATACTTCTTCAACTATACAAAATTTTAAAATTCAAGGAGTTTTCATCTTAGTTTATCTAAACAAAGTAATCAGCCTTCAACACTTTATGCAACCAATTTTACTTGACAAAAGAAAAACACAATGACTTACTCTCATTTTTACAAATTTACATCTATTGATTCTTGAGCAATGACAATATACTTGCCGTTTTCAAAAGCAGCAAGTTGACATAACATACCTGCACCGACAGACTATTGATCTGAAAGCCAATGGTGCTTCACATTGCTCCTTCACTGTCATACCAAATGCTAATATTAGGGCGGCATTCCAAAACAATCAGGTAACAATATTTTATTTTGGAGAAAATAGTTTATTAACATCCATGTTTCCCTTCCAAGCAAAACAAAAACTGTTGCAATACGCATTTTTCTTCCACCTAATAGTAAAGAAACAGGAGGTGCCATACCCCCAAACGGTGCATTCAGAAAATGTAATTTAAGAAGGTTCTTTCATTGAGCCGTTATATTTTGAAATTATATTCCATGAATCATTCTCAAATCTTCTCAAAGTTATGACTTCAATTAGTTGTTCTATTATCCCAAAGAAAAGGGTGCCTTTAGATCCCTCATGCCAGGAAATATTCTGTAAATTAGGGAGATTATGTGTAGATAGATGGAATCTCGTATATTCTTGTTAGCTACACAATCCCTAACTTAAAGGGATTTTATCTTTCCTAGAATTAGTATCTTTCCTAACTTATGTGTTTCCTAAGTTAAGGATATAATACGTAGGCATCGAATACATAGAAAGTGAGTTTTTCACTAAATTTTATACTATTTTGACATGGTATCAGAGCCTTATTAAGCCTTTTTTAAATCTTGTCAGTCTCTATTTTTAATAATATTTCTTTCTTCAACCACCTTTTTGTGAGTATCCACTGTTAATCCAATAAAAAACATGGTCGAAGTGGGTGATGTGTGTAGTACTGAGACTATGCAAGGAGTTACAGTGAGTGAAGGAAGTTATTCTCAGACAGGAGACTTGCAAAACATACAATCTACCTATAGGTTGAATGGAAAGAACTATCTTAAATGGTCTCAATTGGTTCGTACCTCTTTAAAGGGAAGAGAAAAGCTAAGTCATCTTCTTGGAACCGGACCAAAGGAGGGAGATACTCAATTTCATGCTTGGGATGAACAGGATTTACTAGTGATGTCCTGGCCATAGTTATTCGTAACGTAATACGATACGAAACGGGGAACGAAAACGGGAACGTCACCTTATCGAATCCGGTACGACTAGTATTATTAAATAAATATTATTATTATTATTAATATTAGTATTATTAAATATTATTGTATTAAGCCCAAATATAATATAAATAAATCCAGTATTATATTAAATAAGTGTAACTATGATACTAAAGCCCCATTACATTTAACTAATGTCATGAACCCTAGCTGCCAATAATTAATTTCACGCAGATACCAAGGGCAAACCACTGTTGACCTTTGGATTTCTTGCGTAAATCAAGGGTTGGGATTTATGCTTCAGTCGAATTATTGCTTTATTAATTGTCCATGCCATGTCAGAAATAAATTTTTGAGGGCTCACGTGAAGTTCTCTCTTTTTCTATTACCATATAAAATAAAATAATAGGGCTCCTTCCTCTTTTCTCTTTTACCATTTTTTCATCTCTGCAACTCTTCAGAGTTAAGACATCGCTGCGCGTTCCAATCGCGTCTCGCACCGTCATTCACGAAACTCCGTACGGTGGGCCGTTCCCAGTTCCGAGTAACTATGGTCCTGGCTATGGAACTCAATGCAACCAAAAATCAGTGATACTTGTATGTTTCTCAATACAGCCCAAGAGATATGGGAGGTTGTCAAACGAACTTACTCGAAGGTCAAAGATACTGCTCAAATATATGAAATCAAGACCAAAATTGCATCCACAAAGCAGGGAGGCAGATCCATCACAGAGTATTTCAACTTGTTGAAAAATCTGTGGCAAGAAATGGATCACTACCAGTGCATCCAAATGAAGTGTAGTGAGGATGCAACAGTCCTAAAAAAGTTTGTTGAAAAAGAAAGAAATTATGATTTCCTGGCTAGACTAAATGTTGAGTTTGATGCAGTAAGAGTCCAGATTCTTGGAAAAGAGGACTTGCCCTCACTGAATGAAGTTATTGCCACCATTCGAGCTGAGGAAGGAAGAAGTGGAGTCATGATTGAGAACAATCACGGGGAGAGTTCAGCACTTGCCACAAGAGCTGTAATTGAGGGGAAATTGAATCTGGATCAACAGGGTATTAAAGAGAATAGATCAGAAGGAACTAAGCCAACAAATAGAGACTCTCTATGGTGTAAATATTGCAAGAAGTCTCGCCATACAAAAGAAAGGTGCTGAAAATTTCATGGGAAGCCACAAACAACAAGTAAATTTGTTTATGAAAGAGAAAGACCATCAAGAGGACAAGGGAGAGCATACAACACCAAACAGATGACTGATGATCCTCAAGAACAATCCTTTGAATTCAACAGAGAGGAGATAGAAAAATTGAAGAACTTGATGGGATCTCTAGAAAAGCCCGCCTCCACAGGTACATGTAACTTGGCTTTCTCAGGTATATCTTCTTCTCAGATATCTAAAGTCTCGAATTTTCCTGTTCAAAGTCCCTGGTTAATCGACTCAGGAGCTACAGACCATATGACCAATTCATCCTTCAGATTTACCAATTATACCCCTTGTCCTAGTAATAGGAAAATAATTGTTGCAGGTGAAAGTAAGATAACTGTGGCCGGTCGAGGAGATATTCTTATAAGTAACAACCTTACTCTTAAAAATGTCCTCCATGTGCCTAAATTATTCACTAATCTTCTGTCCATCCAAAAAATTACTAAAGACACTAACTGTTGTGTTCTTTTTTACCCAACTCAATGTGTTCCAGCCATCCTTTCAACCAGTTTGACTAACATATTACCTTCCAACCTGAACCCACTACACCTCAGACAGGAATTAAGAACACTACTAGTCCTCTACAGGTCTTCTCGAGAAAAAAGGCACCAGTGCAGGCTCAATCATCTCCCCCTTCTCCTATACAAACTGAGGTAATTACTGAACCCATCCTTGATCCAAACACTACTGAAATTTCTAATTTTGATTCTGATCACATGGATTTTGAGTTTCCCATTGCAATTAGAAAAGGAAAAAGGACTTGTACCACAAAAAATCCCCTTTACTTATGTCCTACAAAAATTTCTCTCTCAATCATAAAGCCATTCTTACTAGCCTAAATACTATTGCCATTCCTAAAACTGTTTTCGATGCTTTAGACAATGAGAATTGAAAACAAGTTATGCATGTTGAAATGGAGGCACTAAAGAAGAATGGAACATGGGACTTGGTAAAGTTGCTAGAAGGAAAGAAAACAGTGGGGTGTAAATGGGTGTTTACAGTTAAGTACAATTTGGATGGATCTTTAGAGAGAGATTCTGCAGTATTTAAAGGGCACACCAAGTAGAGGAATTTTATTCAAAAAAGGGGGAAAAGTTGACTTTGGAAGCCTATACTGATGCAGATTATACAGGGTCCTCAGTTGATCGAAGATCAACATCAGAATATTGCACATTTTTTGAAGGAAATTTAGTGACCTGGAGAAGCAAAAAGCAGAATGTTATAGCTAGGTCTAGTGCAGAAGCCGAGTTTAGAGCCATGGCTCTTGAGATTTGTAAATTATTGTGGCTGAAGATTATTTTGGAGTATTTAAAAGTTAAGTGGGAAGGACCAATGAAGTTGTACTGTGATAATAAATCAACAGTCAATATTGCACATAATCTAGTTCAACATGATAGAACTAAACATGTTGAAGTGGATAGGCGTTTCATTAAAGAAAATCTCGACGGTGGATTAATCTGTACTCCCTATGTATCCACCGGAGATCAAATTGCAGATATACTTACTAAAGGGCTACCTGGGAAGTTGTTTCAGAAGTTAACAAGCAAGCTGAAGATGGAAGATATCCATTCCCCAGCTTAAGGGGGAATTGTCAGGAAATATTCTTGTAAATTAGAGAGATTATGTGTAGATAGATGGAATCCCGTAGATTCTTGTTAGTTGTCACAATCCCTAACTTAAAGTGATTTTATCTTTCCTAGAATTAGTATATTTCCTAGAATTAGTATCTTTCCTAACTTATGTGTTTCCTAAGTTAAGGATATAAGCTGTATATATGTAGGCATCGAATACATAGAAAGTAAGTGAGTTATTCACTGAATTTTACTCTATTTTGACACCTCCGAAATGTCTTTCATCACTCGTATTTAGATATATAATATACGGGTAGGAAAACTTTACCAAAAACTTTCTATCTCCATTCTTTCAATATTGAAGCCCATCTATGTGGTGAGAAAAAATTCTCCAAGATGGCGTCGACTTTATGCACAGCTAACTCTTAAAATTTCTAATATTTAGAGATCATAGGTAGCTCATGTTTGAACGTGATGAAGCACTCATCGACCCGTTGCTGATGAACTTTCCACCATCACATAAGAATGGGAAAATGGAGCAATTTCTTCATTGTGGATGAAGAACGGTAAAATTAATATTTCAGGTCAACTGTTCCAAGGGGAAAAAGATAACTTTTGATAAACAATGAGCACAACTGAAGTGGTATACATACAAACTATTTATGGATTTATGGCCTCAAAACAAAGTTGCACGTTTTGAGAGGAAAAGAATTGACATTGACTTCCAGATTTTGAGATCAACAGTGGAGTAAGCTACTCGTGTAGACGACGAAACTCTTGCAGGTTAGGAGGTGACAGAAAAGATTCATAATGGCTTTTACCATAGTGGTAATCAAATTACACGGGAGAATCCAGTTCTTAGATACAGGAAAAAATCTAAAACATCTATTAGATATAGAAGAGTAGTTTCTTGATTATGAGACAAACTTCCAATGCCTTGACTCATACTAAGAACTTCTATATCAATATAGAACTGTATGCTTCAACCTAAGTAGAACATTTGGGAACCGAAAAAAGAATAGAAGGTGAGTAAGTAGAACACAATAAAGAAACCTTGCCCAAAGAAGGTGAATAACCATGCATTATCCGCAGTTTAACACCAATGTGATTAAGGTCGATTCACTATATGAGAAGTTGGCAAGTCTGACAAACCAAATAAATAGAAATATGGACAGCAAAAGACTAGTAATATAAAACACTGTTAAAAAGAACAGTGACCTCCCATTAGGAAAAAAAATGGTAACAAATGCTTCTATATCATGCTCAAAATATGCCAAATAGCACAGAAATAAAAAAAAAAAAGCTTTAGGCAACCAAAGCAACTGCGAAAAGTGAAATTAAAACAAAATTGCACAATTAATTAGAAATGTTGGCAACGAAATTAATAATGAAAACAAAAAGATTTGCACGAATTCTTATAACCCTCCAACGAGAAGGAAGAAAAGAACTACAACTTTTGCTTAATTTAAGATTGCAATTCCTCAGGATAAAGGTTCCGGAATCCTCCATTTTCTCGGCAACCAAACAGCACCTAAGGCTAAAAATTTAGATATAACTCTTAAATTTTAAACCAAGGACTTAAAGTATTGAAAAGGCATCACGCAAATCTCATTCCTAAATAAAAAGGTAATACGAAAAAAAAACATACCCGCAAAAAAAAAACCCTAAAAAATCACAGCCCCAGCAGAAATTCAGCATCTCAAAACTTGAGAAAAACAATATAAGCATATATGTAGGAGAGAAATAAAAGAGAAAAGACATCAGGGTTGCTAGAGAAAGAAAGAGGAGATGTGAACTTACAGTGACATAGAGAAGCCTTTGAAATGAAGCTCGAAAAATCGATAGAGTCAATATTTTATTTTCCTTTTTAAGATTTGGGGTTTGAATCCGAAAGGCTGCTTTAGACAGAAATGGCACAAAATTTTCTACGAAGAGAGGAGCAAAAATGAGGTTCGGATTCGTAGCTGAGGTTTGGGGTAACGAAGCTGAGGAATCAGACACGTGGATAATCAATCGGTGGTGCACACGCTTGACGCTGTTTAGGCTTAGCCGGATCTGCATAGAAGCCTTCTTCTTCTTTTTTTCTCTCGAATAACATTTCCGTTCAGGTTTTATTGTTTTGATGAACGTTTTTTTGGCATTATAATAGGGTAATTGTTTTATACACAAGCGCTTGTGTATTTTTTTTACACAAACGCCTTAATTTTAGGGGTTAGAGACTCTGTTTAGGATTTTAAGTTTAGTGGTTTGAGTGTAGCACTTTTGAATTTAGGGGTTGTTGATATAATTTTGGGTTTAGGGTTAAAATTTAGAGGTTAATATGTTAAAATCTAAATCCATATCCATATTACCTTAAAATCTAACCCTAACCCTAAACCTTAAATTCTAACCCTAAACCTTAAATTCCAACCATGAACCCTAAATTTTAAACCCTTACACTAAAACCCCTAAATTCTAAACCCTATAATTGAGGCGCTTGTGGAAACAAAAAAATTTCACCGCCAGTGTATAAGATAATAATCCTATAATATATATATATATATATATATATAAACTTTTTTTAAATAGTTATTTATGAATATGACCCATCTAATTTTATTAAGAAAAATACCTTAAATTTTTCAAGTAAGGCGACCTCGTCTTTTGGGAAATGCGAACCCTGACCTTGCATTCTACACATAACGAGGTCCGTCCAACGTAGGCCGTCTTTTCATATTCTATAATTTAAAATTATTAAATAAGATATCGCGTTTTCTAAAGCGCAAGGTCCCCGAAAAATTGTGTTGAGTGGATCAATGGATTGATCAAAACCAAGAGGGGGTGAATTCGATTTTTAAAACTTGTTGGAGTAAATAGATGGCTAAAAATGAAGAACAATGAATTTTAGAGTGGTTCAAGTTCCAAATGAACTCTACATCTACTACCTTAGCTACCACTAAGGATTTTCCAACAATCCACTAATTTGTTCTTCCCCTTTTCAAGACTTAGGAGGTAACCTTTACAATACCAGTCAAATTTTCTACCCAAAATTTGACCAAACACTCACAAGAGTACAAAGAAGAAATAAAGGCAAGAAGGATATCTCTCAATACAAGATTGCCCCTTTAAGTATAAGCACTCAACCCAAAATTGATAACAAGATCAGAATTGAACACTACACAATTTGGGGTTTTACAAGAGATAGGAAAATAAGCACTTTGAGCTTGGATTTTTGCTAGGATGTTTATCTTTGATGCAATAGTTGTTGTTGGTCTTCAATTTATACAATCTCTATTAATTCTAGTCATTTGGGTGGTTAGGGTATTAATTATAGCCGTTGGGACCCTCTCTTTCCACCATAAATGCACGTATGCAGCTTACCATATCGGTACACGAGGACTCGTATCGATACATGTCTCAAAACAGAAAGAGATGTTGCACAATAACAAGAGGGTGTATCGATACGTGTGTAAGCGTATCGGTACGGGACATGGACATTGATAAAATAACTCCCCCTTAATATTAGCTAGGTAAAACTTAAGTTGAAAATCAAAATTTTAAGTGTGAGCTTGTTCCCTCTCCACCTTTATGTTAGATAAAAAATAGATAAATTGATAAACATAGGCAAAAGGCATAAATAATAACCAAGCAACATAATATAGATAACCATTAAGTTCAAAATAAAGATAACACCAACATAAAATCTAAAAAAAAAAGGAAAATCAAAGCATAGGTTTTAGAATGCAAACTTAGTCATAAAAACATAATCGAAAGTGCATAAATATCCTAAATGACATGAATGATATGCAAAGATGAACTACTACGCATCTCCATCACCATCTTCATCGTCCTCATCATGTGCATCATCATTCCTCCGAGATTGACGCCACTTGTAAAACGTGTGTCTATAGCAGCAAATTCTGAACTCATCGCTTGATCCATGGAAGCAATTCCCGTGTGCAAGCCCATGAATTGCTCGTTGAGAAAGGTCAAGAGGGCATCCATGAAAGGTGAAGGAGGAGGAGCTTGAGGAGCTTGAGCGGCTTGAGGATTAGCAATTTCTTCCGGAATAGCATCACTAGGGAGTTCGGATAGACGAAGCCAATTTCCATTAAAGTACATGAACTTACCCCTTGAAAGAGATCTTTCAACGATAGAATCGGTGAGGAGAGTCGGGTAGTCATGTGAATAATCTATCTTCTTTTGTGTGAAGAAATAACTCAAGGTCGTTCCATAAGTGAATAAAGTGACAAGAGTAGTGTGGCAATGTTGCACGAGATAGACAATCTCCGCAAACATAATCCGATTAAGGTTTGGTTGTTGTCTTTGACGGAAGCAATGAATCCAAAAATTGTCAACTTGGCGGATAGTGGAATACTTTCCTCCCGAGGGCCTAAACCACCAAGAAACCATCAAATGTTAGATATGATCTTGAGCATTAAGAGCGGTGATGGAACCTCCCAAGACACGGCCAAGAGCATTCTCATCATCAAGACCTTAATCCTCTAGTTTGTACACATCACAAATAGATTGAACACTGATAGTGACCTTTTTACCCATTAGATAGGAATTAACAGTCGTAACAACACCCGATGGATTGGCGACACACTTGGCATTAGCATAGAAAATCAAAACCAAATTGCGATAGAAAAAGACGGGAATTTGAATAAAATCCAAAAATTTCCATTCTTGGAGAAACGGTAAGTAAAAAAATTTGAAGTGCTCCGAGTTGAGAAAAGGAACGGAAACCTCCAGTCGAATTTTGTAGTTTTGAAATTGTCGGAAATATGTGAGATCTCCAGAAGTCTTGAAGCACTGTTGATAGATAAGAGTGAGGTTCGGGCGAGTACCATCTCCAGCAATAGAACCTTCACCAACTTCACTAGTACTGTAACCCCCTTAACCCGGCCTAGACGGTTGACCCGAATAAAGAAAGTCACACGGGGAAAACCAAAGTCAACCCGAAAGTCAACCTTGATTAACGACCCTTTTTTTTATTTTGCGAACTTGTCTAGATGCACATTAACCCTAGTAATGATCATTCAAACAGCATGCTCAAAGATCATAAACATCAGAGATCAAATAGGGACCCAATTGAATAATTTACAACTTTAGGGACCAAATTGTAAATTCTGTAAATTATAAGGTCTTAATCCCAACTAATGTTACCAACTTGTAATTAATCAGGTTTCATGCTTCTCTGCAAATTTTCAGCTCAAACGGACATCCCAAACTCATACAATTGCACAAACAAGTTTCAGGACCAAAATGCAAACATTTCAAAACATATAACCGCCCATGTCAGCTCCCAACGGTCAGGTGTTCCGAAACAGGGAGAACCTGTTTCGAAACGCGGGACCGTTCCGCAACGAGTTCCGAAACGAGGGCTGGCAGAGGCATTTCCGTTTCGGAACGGTGTCCTCCGTTTCGAACGCCTGGGCTACTACAGGGCACCCGTTCCGAAACGGTGGCTCCCGTTCCGATACGGCCTGCACATAATGTAGATAATTGGCTGCTAAAACACACAATTGATCAACCATACATGCTCCAAATGCAACCAAACTTTACCAGCAAGACATACAACATACAAGGAGCATAATTGCATCAACCAATCATCATCATGGCATCAAATATGAAAAGCCCCAAATCTAAAGGCATGCTTCCTACTTAGCAAACCATTCAAGCATTAAATCTCCAAATCAACCACATAATGGCCAAATACATGTTCCAGCATTATTGACAACATTAAACAAACTTAGGGAGTTCAAAACATCTCCCAAATCATTCACATAGGTTCCCCATTGCCAAATGCCAAAAGCTAAAAGTGTTTAAGAAACCTTCCCATACTTGAGCTTAGTTTCCACTTGATTGCTTGCCTTCTTTGCTGCCCTCAATGCACCTTAATGCTCTGCATTATTGGTTTAAGAAAAAGAGAGAGAGCATAAGCAAAAGCTTAGTGAGGAATGCTCATTTAAAACCATACAATAATGCATTTATAAAACTCATTTATAAACCATACTTCAAGCAACATTAAACATGCTCTTAAACATTTAAAACAAGCATCTCATGCTTCAAGTTCATAACAAGTCATATTGGCAACAAGTGATACATTTCACATAAGATCCACACATGGACTTTTAAACACCATTGAGATCTTATCCCCATGGACTTTTAAACACCATGGCCCATGAACTTTTAAACACCATGGCAAGGACCACACAAGGACTTTTAACCACCTTTGTGTCCTTAACAAGAATCTCCCAAGGACTTTTAAACACCTTGGAGTTCTTAAGTAACCAAGGCTTACACAAGGAATTTTAACCACCTTGAGCCTTAACCAAGAACCAACCATGGACTTTTAAACACCATGTTGTTCTTAAAATTCACAAGATTCACACAAGGACTTTTAACCACCTTTGTGATCTTAACCAAGAACCATCCAAGGACTTTTAACCACCTTGATGTTCTTAAATATACAAGGCTCGCACAAGGACTTTTAACCACCTTTGTGACCTTAACCATCACTTGCCAATATGTATCTTTATCATCATTATTCCACTGTTTTAAAGCATTTAATCAAGCCATAAACATCATGCATTTTTAAGCATCAAACCACATTTAAACAATGTTCAAAAACAAGGAACTCTTACCTTGAGCTTCCTTCAACACATGGCTTAAAATCTCAGCAAATAAACATGCTAGATATGCTTTCAAAACATATTTAAAAACATGCAAACATACCATATTGCATACAACCAAAACCATGGTCATCACCAAGAGAGTTTTTCCGAAAACTTACTCTTGAGCTTAGCTAAGTTGCTTAGGCTTAAACTAAGCTCCCAAACCTTCAAAACACTGGTTTCAAAGCCGAAAACCAATTTCCACTCACCGATTCCGTTTCGCCTCTTGCCGAAACACAAATCAAGCTTCCGGATCACCACCACTTGGATCCAAAGATGACTCCCCTGTTTTAAACACATCAAAGCAGAGGATTAATGCATCATCATGCATTAATAGCTTCAATGAAAGCACCTAAACTCGCTGCTCTCATCCACACTCCATTTTCGGCCACCAAACACAACCGAAAATGCATCCAAACAACTCCTCAACAATGCCCAGCCAAGATCCATCAAAACTAAACATATTTAAACATCATTTAACATCTAAAAAGGACCTAACAACATCCTTATATCTCCAGCAACAACAGATCCACAAGATCACTCCAAAACAACCAAGAACACAAGCTAAACTTAGGAAATTCAACCCATCCGGGATTGCATTAATTAAAACTCAATTCCTTTTCAATTTAACATTCATTTAACATCAAATTAACACCTTAAAACACAGCCCAATCAGATCATACGAAAATCCATCAAAAATCACCAAATCTTGCATTTAAAGCCAAGATCCATTACACAACTTTAAAACCATTTATAAATCATCAATTAAGGATTGAGAACTTAGGAATTTCAGTAAAGAACTGAGAGTTTAGAGGAGAAGGACGTTCTTACCTCCAAACTTGAGTTTTCTCCCTTTTTGGAACCAAAATCTTGAAAATCCAATTAGCAAATGGTGAGGTTTTGTTGATGAGATGATTAGCAATCAAAAGAGAATTGAAAAGAGATATTTAGGTGACAAAATCAGAGGAAAAAGCTCTGGAGAAAGATGTTTGGTTTGAGAGAAAATGAGAGAAAAAGAAGAATTGGAAAAGTTAGTTGAAAATAGGAAAATAACTTCCCTCCACTTTTCTTTTGTTTAAAAACCAGAATTAAATCATTAAATATCTTAGAAAAATCTGGAGAAACTCCCTTATGGTAAATAGCTCCTTAAAGATTCAAAGTTTCAATCCTTTTTAAAACAGTCACACAGTTTTCAAAAATTACATTTTGGTGACTAGCCAAAATGTCACCCTTCCCAACCTCATTTTGTAAAATTGATTTCACAGTTCACTTATATATATATTAAAAGAGGATTTTAGGACATTTTTCCAGATTTTTAATGCAACCCGAACTAGGCTTTCCTAATTTCACCTTTTTATATTCGAACAGCACTTTGACCGAACCGGTCCAAGCCCAAAACTTCTAAGCCCAAAACCGGGGCGTTACAACTCTCCCCCCTTAAGAAATTTCGTCCCCGAAATTTACCTGAAGGAAAGAGATAAGGAAACTGCTTCAGCATGTCATCCTTCCGCTCCCACGTGGCTTCCTCAACACCACGGTGCTTCCACAACACCTTCACCAACTCAATGGTCTTGCCACGAAGAACCTTGCTATCTGAATCCAGAACCTTCACCGGTTCCTCATCATAGGTCAAATCCGGATTCACTTCCACTTCCTCCACAGGCATCACATGCGAAGGATCAGATCTATACCTCCAGAGCATAGAAACATGAAACACATCATGAATCTTCTCCAACTCTTGAGGTAGCCTCAACTTGTACGCAACAGGACCCACACGCTCGATCACCTCGTATGGTCCAATGTACCTAGGGCTCAACTTACCCTTCCGGCCAAACCTCATCACCTTTTTCCAAGGCGAAACCTTCAAAAACACACGATCACCCACCGCATACTCAATTTCCTTACGCTTCAAATCCGCGTAAGACTTTTGCCGATCAGAAGCTGCCTTCAACCGCTCACAAATGAGCTTCACCTTCTCGGTGATTCCTTTCAACAGAGCTGGCATCGAAACCAACTTTTGACCCGTTTCAGCCCAACAAAGAGGAGTCCTACACTTCCTCCCGTACAAAGCCTCATAAGGTGCCATTTGAATACTTGCCTGATAACTATTGTTATAAGCAAACTCTACCAAAGGCAAATGCTTCTCCCAAGAACCCTGAAACTCAATCACGCAGCACCTCAACATATCCTCCAAAATCTGGATAACACGCTCTGATTGACCATCCGACTGAGGATGATAAGATGTACTGAAATTCAATCCTGTACCCAAAGCTTGATGCAAACACTGCCAGAAACGCGACGTAAACCTCGGATCCCTATTCGATACAACCGAATTAGGCACACCATGCAGCCGCACAATCTCAGCAATGTACAGCTCCGCAAGCTTATCCAAAGAAAACGTAGTATGCACATGCAAGAAATGCGCACACTTCGTCAAGCGATCCACAATCACCCACACCGAATTCTTCTTCGATAGTGACAAAGGTAAACCAGATACAAAATCCATGGTAACCCTTTCCCACTTCCATTCAGGGATTCTCAACGGTTGCAACAACCCTGAAGGAACCTGATGCTCGGCCTTAACTCGCTGACACACCATACACTTGCTCACAAACTCCGCAACATCCTTTTTCAAACCCACCTAATAGTACTCATCACGAAGATCACGATACATCTTAGTACTACCAGGGTGCATAGCAAAAGGACTACTATGACCTTCAGTCAGAATAGCATGCCTCAACTCAGCATCATTGGGCACTACTATTCGACTCTCAAAACACAACACACCATCACCATTAAAGCAGAAATCCGAAGGCCTACCCTCCGCGATATCCTGAACATGCGGTACCAAGGAATCATCCAACAACTGCTTTTCCTTGATCAACTGAACCAAAGATGGTTTCACTTGCAACTCAGCCACAAGACCACCATCACGCGGAATACTCAAACTGGCAAACATAGCCCTCAGCTCAACAGCTACCTTCCTACTCAAGGCATCCGCAACAACATTAGCTTTTCCAGGATGGTACTCAATCGTCAAATCATAATCCTTGAGCAACTCCAACCAACGCCGCTGCCTGAGATTCAACTCCTTCTGAGACATCAGATACCTCAAACTCTTGTGATCCGTGTACACAGTACACTTCTCACCATACAGATAATGTCTACAGATCTTCAAAGCAAAAACCACTGCAGCCAACTCAATATCATGCGTAGGATAATTGCGCTCATGCACCTTCAACTGCCGCGATGCATAAGCAACCACCTTACCCTCTTGCATCAGCACACATCCCAAACCAACATAGGACGCATCACTGTAGACCACAAACTCTTTTCCTGATTCAGGTTGAACCAAGATAGGAGCTTGCGTCAAAGCCGCCTTAAGCTTCTCAAAAGCCTGCTGTCTCGCCTCCGTCCACTCATACTTAACATCCTTTTGCAACAACTTCGTCAAAGGTGCAGCAATCTTAGAAAACCCATCCACAAACCTCCGATAGTATCCTGCCAAACCAAGGAAACTACGAACCTCATGAACAGACTTAGGGACCTTCCAATTCATCACCGCCTCGATCTTCTGAGGATCCACACGAATCCCCTCAGCAGAAACCACATGCCCAAGAAACACCACCTCCTTAAGCCAGAACTCACACTTGCTCAGCTTAGCATAAAGCTGATTCTCCAACAAAGCTTGCAGCACAATCCTCAAATGCTCTTCATGCTCCTCCTCAGTACGCGAGTACACGAGGATATCATCAATGAACACCATAACAAACTTGTCCAGGTATTCATGAAACACACGATTCATCATGTCCATGAAAGCTGCAGGAGCATTTGTCAAACCAAACGGCATCACAAGGAACTCATAATGCCCATACCTTGTCCTGAAAGTTGTCTTAGGCACATCCACATCCTTCACCTTCAACTGGTAATACCCTGACCTCAAGTCAATCTTAGAGAACACAGCTGCTCCCCGAAATTGATCAAAGAGATCATCAATTCTCGGCAAAGGATACCGATTCTTGATAGTCAACTTGTTCAGCTGACGGTAATCAATACACATTCTCATAGTGCCATCCTTCTTCTTCACAAACAAGACCGGTGCACCCCAAGGTGACACACTTGGCCGAATGAACCCACGATCAAGCAATTCTTGCAATTGCGTCTTCAACTCCTTCAGCTCCTTAGGTGCCATTCTATAAGGAGTAATGGACACAGGAGTTGTATTCTCATACAGCTCAATTCCAAACTCCACCTCGCGATTAGGAGGTAAACCAGGCAACTCCTCAGGAAACACACCAGGAAACTCTCGCACAACCCTGATATCTTGCACACGCAACTCCTTAGAGCTAGGATTCATCACAAAAGCTAGGTAAGCTTCACAACCTTGCCTCAGCATCCTGCTCGCCTCCAACGTAGACACCACATTGGCAAAAAACTTCACATTCTCACCAACCACAACAACTTCATAATCATCCGCAAGCTTCAGCGAAACTCGCTTATTTTCACAATCCACAACAGCACGATGCTCAGCAAGCCAATCCATACCAAGGATTACATCAAAACCATAGAAAGGCAACTCCATAAGGTCAACATGAAAAACATGATCTTGAACAACCAAAGGACACCTTCTATACAGCTTTCGAGTCACAACAGTCTCACCAAAAGAACTAGTGACACGAACACCAACATCCAAAAACTCAACAGGCAAACCAAGCAATTCAGCATGCTCACGCAATATGTATGAATGCGTAGATCCAGAATCTATCAAGGAAAGTAATGACAAGGATTGCAAAGTAAAAGTACCTGCAATCACATCCGCGTCATTCCTCCTCTCCCGCTGAGCATACACCCTAGCTTGACCTCCACCCTCAGGCTGAATAGCCACAACATGGGCCACTCCTCGACCACCTTCCTCTCTCCGCTGAAAGTTACCACGGCCGCGCCCACGACCTCTCTGCGGTGCAGCAACAACAGGAGCACGCACTTGGCCACCAGCCAACATAGGACACTCCCTCCTCATGTGATCCGTAGATCCACAATTCCAGCACCCGTTACCAGCTGCCGCAACAGGAGCTTGCACCTCCCTCACAGCACGAGGACAATCACGCTTCATATGACCACGTGAACCACAAATCCAACACGCACTCGGATCAGCTCTAGCATTGCCTCTCCGAGCAGACGCACCACCACCTCGCTTAGCCGAGGACTGATACCTCAGATCACGTCCCCTCTTGTTCCGTCCACCACCGGAACTATACTCAGCAGCTCGCTTTCCAGCACTAGAACCAGCACTTTTAGCAGATAAACCCAAGTTCATCTCAATATCCTTGGCTCGGCCCACC
This sequence comes from Hibiscus tridactylites, assembly GCA_958450335.1. Taxonomy (NCBI): domain Eukaryota; kingdom Viridiplantae; phylum Streptophyta; class Magnoliopsida; order Malvales; family Malvaceae; genus Hibiscus; species Hibiscus tridactylites. The sequence goes on from OY288287.1 coordinate 24,733,486, forward strand.
AGCACATCAAAATCATCATACTCGGTAGCCAGCACATACATCTTCACATCCGTCACTAAACCATAATGGAATCTTTCGCACCTCGCCCGCTCATCAGGGACTAACTCAGGCGCATATTGACTGAGTCGAAAAAACTGCACTTCATACTCAGCCACAGACATGCTCCCCTGGGTAAGAGACATGAACTCCCTCTTCTTTTCATCTAGGTACCTCACACCTAGATACCTTCTCTTGAACACATTCTGGAAAAATGTCCAAGTTACATCAGCATCAGCCATCCCAGCGATAGTGGTCGTCCACCACGTATAAGCGTCATCCTGTAGCAAGGATACAACACACCCCAGCTTCTGCACATCAGTGCAACTCATCTGACCCAAGATCCTCTTGGTACTCTCCATCCAAGATTCAGAACCTTCAGCAGACATACCCCTGAACTCAGTCCCTCCTAGACTGCGTAAACGTTCCAAGGGTAGTCTAACCCCAGCATCTCCCTGATGCCCAGCTCCTTGAGCTCCAGCTACTGCCGCTCGAAAAGCACCAGCAATAGCTTGCACTAACATTGACATATCAGGCATAGCTTGCCCCTGACCAGCCTCAGGTCCAGCGACCCCAGCACCAGCTGCAGCTTCAGCTCTTTCACCCTCAGCACCACCACCACCAGGTGGAGGAGGTAACACCGCACTTCCTGCATTCTCCTCATTCTCATTCGGAGCTGTAGCTCGCACATTACTCCTCAACTCTCTACGAGGTGCCATACTCTAACAATGCAATCACAATGCAAACAAACAAAGTCAGGTCCAGCAAGGTAAGCAATCCAAGTACTCAAGCTCATTTTCATTTAAAATCAACATCATTTCATTAGCTTTGATTTGGCAATGGGCACCCACAACATGCTTCACCACAGCATACAACTCAATTGCATCAAATTCACAAACCACTCATCATGCTTTCACTCAACAAGCATACATAGCACACATACTTCAATCATGCACACATTCATTCCCAATTACTCGAGAACTCAGCTCTGATACCACCAAATGTAACCCCCTTAACCCGGCCTAGACGGTTGACCCGAATAAAGAAAGTCACACGGGGAAAACCAAAGTCAACCCGAAAGTCAACCTTGATTAACGACCCTTTTTTTATTTTGCGAACTTGTCTAGATGCACATTAACCCTAGTTATGATCATTCAAACAGCATGCTCAAAGATCATAAACATCAGAGATCAAACAGGGACCCAATTGAATAATTTACAACTTTAGGGACCAAATTGTAAATTCTGTAAATTATAAGGTCTTAATCCCAACTAATGTTACCAACTTGTAATTAATCAGGTTTCATGCTTCTCTGCAAATTTTCAGCTCAAACGGACATCCCAAACTCATACAATTGCACAAACAAGTTTCAGGACCAAAATGCAAACATTTCAAAACATATAACCGCCCATGTCAGCTCCCAACGGTCAGGTGTTCCGAAACAGAGAGAACCTGTTTCGAAACGCGGGACCGTTCCGCAACGGGTTCCGAAACGAGGGCTGGCAGAGGCATTTCCGTTTCGGAATGGTGTCCTCCGTTTCGAACGCCTGGGCTACTACAGGGCACCCGTTCCGAAACGGTGGCTCCCGTTCCGATACGGCCTGCATAGAATGTAGATAATTGGCTGCTAAAACACACAATTGATCAACCATACATGCTTCAAATGCAACCAAACTTTACCAGCAAGACATACAACATACAAGGAGCATAATTGCATCAACCAATCATCATCATGGCATCAAATATGAAAAGCCCCAAATCTAAAGGCATGCTTCCTACTTAGCAAACCATTCAAGCATTAAATCTCCAAATCAACCACATAATGGCCAAATACATGTTCCAGCATTATTGACAACATTAAACAAACTTAGGGAGTTCAAAACATCTCCCAAATCATTCACATAGGTTCCCCATTGCCAAATGCCAAAAGCTAAAAGTGTTTAAGAAACCTTCCCATACTTGAGCTTAGTTTCCACTTGATTGCTTGCCTTCCTTGCTGCCCTCAATGCACCTTAATGCTCTGCATTATTGGTTTAAGAAAAAGAGAGAGAGCGTAAGCAAAAGCTTAGTGAGGAATGCTCATTTAAAACCATACAATAATGCATTTATAAAACTCATTTATAAACCATACTTCAAGCAACATTAAACATGCTCTTAAACATTTAAAACAAGCATCTCATGCTTCAAGTTCATAACAAGTCATATTGGCAACAAGTGATATATTTCACATAAGATCCACACATGGACTTTTAAACACCATTGAGATCTTACCCCCATGGACTTTTAAACACCATGGCCCATGGACTTTTAAACACCATGGCAAGGACCACACAAGGACTTTTAACCACCTTTGTGTCCTTAACAAGAATCTCCCAAGGACTTTTAAACACCTTGGAGTTCTTAAGTAACCAAGGCTTACACAAGGAATTTTAACCACCTTGAGCCTTAACCAAGAACCAACCATGGACTTTTAAACACCATGTTGTTCTTAAAATTCACAAGATTCACACAAGGACTTTTAACCACCTTTGTGATCTTAACCAAGAACCATCCAAGGACTTTTAACCACCTTGATGTTCTTAAATATACAAGGCTCACACAAGGACTTTTAACCACCTTTGTGACCTTAACCATCACTTGCCAATATGTATCTTTATCATCATTATTCCACTGTTTTAAAGCATTTAATCAAGCCATAAACATCATGCATTTTTAAGCATCAAACCACATTTAAACAATGTTCAAAAACAAGGAACTCTTACCTTGAGCTTTCTTCAACACATGGCTTAAAATCTCAGCAAATAAACATGCTAGATATGCTTTCAAAACAGATTTAAAAACATGCAAACATACCATATTGCATACAACCAAAACCATGGTCATCACCAAGAGAGTTTTTCCGAAAACTTACTCTTGAGCTTAGCTAAGTTGCTTAGGCTTAAACTAAGCTCCCAAACCTTTAAAACACTGGTTTCAAAGCCGAAAACCAATTTCCACTCACCGATTCCGTTTCGCCTCTTGCCGAAACACAAATCAAGCTTCCGGATCACCACCACTTGGATCCAAAGATGACTCCCCTGTTTTAAACACATCAAAGCAGAGGATTAATGCATCATAATGCATTAATAGCTTCAATGAAAGCACCTAAACTCGCTGCTCTCATCCACACTCCATTTTCGGCCACCAAACACAACCGAAAATGCATCCAAACAACTCCTCAACAATGCCCAGCCAAGATCCATCAAAACTAAACATATTTAAACATCATTTAACATCTAAAAAGGACCTAACAACATCCTTATATCTCCAGCAACAACAGATCCACAAGATCACTCCAAAACAACCAAGAACACAAGCTAAACTTAGGAAATTCAACCTATCCGGGATTGCATTAATTAAAACTCAATTCCTTTTCAATTTAACATTCATTTAACATCAAATTAACACCTTAAAACACATCCCAATCAGATCATACGATAATCTATCAAAAACCACCAAATCTTGCATTTAAAGCCAAGATCCATTACACAACTTTAAAACCATTTATAAATCATCAATTAATGATTGAGAACTTAGGAATTTCAGTAAAGAACTGAGAGTTTAGAGGAGAAGGACGTTCTTACCTCCAAACTTGAGTTTTCTCCCTTTTTGGAACCAAAATCTATAAAATCCAATTAGCAAATGGTGAGGTTTTGTTGATGAGATGATTAGCAATCAAAAGAGAATTGAAAAGAGATATTTAGGTGACAAAATCAGAGGAAAAAGCTCTGGAGAAAGATGTTTGGTTTGAGAGAAAATGAGAGAAAAAGAAGAATTGGAAAAGTTAGTTGAAAATAGGAAAATAACTTCCCTCCACTTTTCTTTTGTTTAAAAACCAGAATTAAATCATTAAATATCTTAGAAAAATCTGGAGAAACTCCCTTTGGGTAAATAGCTCCTTAAAGATTCAAAGTTTCAATCCTTTTTAAAACAGTCACGCAGTTTTCAAAAATTACATTTTGGTGACTAGCCAAAATGTCACCCTTCCCAACCTCATTTTGTAAAATTGATTTCACAGTTCACTTATATATATATTAAAAGAGGATTTTAGGACATTTTTCCAGATTTTTAATGCAACCCGAACTAGGCTTTCCTAATTTCACCTTTTTATATTCGAACAACACTTTGACTGAACCGGTCCAAGCCCAAAACTTCTAAGCCCAAAATCGGGGCGTTACAAGTACGCGCTCTTTTTTAAGGTGCCATTGACTAGAGAAAAATATCAAAAACAGTGTATGCATTAACTTTCTCATTCAACCCATTAAAATCAATAATCAAGGTTTTTTTTTTTAAATTGGGAATCAAAACAAAAATAAAAAGTTTGAAAAGAAATTTGTTTTTGAGAAAAGAAAACAAAACAAAATTTAGAATGAAAATCAAATAAAAAAAATAGATTTTACCTTGATATTGATAGAGAGGGATGGGAGAAGAACTTTGCACCAAATTGATGAAAAGCTTGAAAAGCTTTGCTTGATGTTGAAAACCCTCAAGAGATTTTGAGTTGTGGTGTGAAAATATGAGAGATTGAGAGGCTTTTATAGAGTGAAAATGGCTAGGGATTTGTGAAAGCAATTTTGGTAAAAGTAAAACTCTTTAAATGCCTTAAAGAAGTTGTATATGCAATCGCGTATCGATACGCCTGAGGGTGTATCGATACGGGGGTAAAACCATAATTCCCTTGAAACACTCGTCGAAAGTCCGTATCAAAACGGATGTAATCCGTATCGAAATGCTTTTAGCTTGTATCGAAACGGGTTTAACCGTATCGATACCCATTTTAGGCAAAATGCAGTTTGGAAAGCTAATATAGTACTCATATCGATACGTGTAAGGCCGTATCGATACCATATGCCCAGAAAAGCATTTTAGGCTTTAAGAACAACCAAAGGCTCAATTTTAGCACATCATAAATGAATGCAATTGATGAATGAGCAGTTCTAAGCATATTCTAATAGAAGCATACTCCCCCTAGCTATAAGCATGGATATTTTCAAGAGCAACAACACATAAACATGCAATTTCACAAATTCAAACAATTTTAACCTCAATATAGTCCTAAAGGGTCAAGGAAGGCTAGTTAGACCTAACTCCCTCCTAAGGGACCAACAACGCTCCTTATCCAAAGGCTTGGTAAAAATGTCCGCTAGTTGGTTTAAGGTGTCAACGAACTCTATAACAACATCTTCCTTAAGGACATGATCTCTAATGAAATGATGCCTTATTTCTATATGTTTGGTTCTAGAGTGTTGGATGGGATTTTTAGTTAAGCATATGACACTAGTGTTATCACACTTAAGAGGTATGATTTCAACTTTAATATCATAATCTAAGAGTTTTTGCTTCATCCAAAGGACTTGAGCACAACAACTCCCTAAGGATATGTACTCGGCTTCGGTGGTAGATAGAGCTACACTATTTTATTTCTTAGAGAACCAAGATATGAGTATACTACCTAAGAATTGACATGTTCCCGAAGTACTCTTCCTATCGATTTTACACCCCCCGTAATCCGCATCCGAATAAACATGAAGGTTGAAGGTTGAGTCTCTAGGGTACCAAAGACCTAGACAAGGAGTATCTCTAAGGTACCTAAAGATGCTCTTAACGGCTATAAGTTGAGACTCTCTAGGAATAGCTTGAAACCTAGCACACAAGCAAACACTAAACAATATATCTGGTCTACTTGCGGTAAGGTAAAGCAAAGATCCAATCATAGAGCGATAAAGCTTAGAGTCAACACACTTACCTCCTTCATCTTTGTCAAGCTTTGTAAATGAGCTCATTGGTGTGGCTTGAGGCTTTGCATTCTCCAAGCCAAACTTCTTGAGCATATCCTTGATGTACTTTGCTTGATTGATGAAGGTGTCATCCTTCTTTTGCTTGATTTGGAGTCCCAAAAAGAATGAGAGCTCCCCCATCATGCTCATCTCGAATTCACCTTGCATTAACTTAGCAAACTCTTTGCAATGACACTCATTAGTAGATCCAAAAATAATATCATCAACATATATTTGTACTACTAAAATGTCATTTTTATACCTTTTTATGAAAAGTATAGTGTCCAGCTTACATTTTTCAAAACTTTTTTCAATCAAAAAGTTTGAAAGTCTTTCATACCAAGCTCTAGGAGCTTGTTTTAAACCATAAAGTTCTTTAGTTAGTTTGAAAACATGATTTGGAAATTTTGAATCTTCAAAACCCGGTGGTTGTTCCACATACACTTTCTCATTTATAAAAGCATTTAAAAATGCACTTTTAACATCCATTTGAAAAGGCTTGAAATCATGATAACATGCATATGCAAGCAACATCCTAATAGCCTCCATTCTAGCTACGAGTGCATAGGTTTCATCAAAATCTATTCCCTCTTCTTGAGTGTAACCCTGAGCAACTAATCTAGCTTTATTTCTCACAATGTTACCACTCTCTTCTAGTTTATTCCTAAATACTCATTTAGTTCCTATAGTAGATTGATTACTAGGCCTTTCAACTAATGTCCATACATTACTTCTCTCAAATTGATTTAACTCTTCTTGCATAGCCATAATCCAAAAATCATCATTTAATGTTTCTTTAATGTTCTTAGGCTTTGTGCATGAGATAAAAGCAACATGGTTCATGAGTTTAAGAGAAGATCTAGTAGTTACCCCCTTGGATGGATCACCCAAGACTTCACCACCTTTGACATAGTTGTACTCCCTTGGGTAGCTCATTTCCTTTTCCTCAAGAGCCAAGTCCTTCAAGGCTTCAAGAGGTGGATCTTGTGTATCCTCTTCTTTCGTTGGAATCTCATCCTTCTTTGAAGTTTGTTCTCCATCAAAGGCATCAAGGATTCCTACATCATCATAATCACAAGAATCCTTCCTCGAAAGAAGGTTATCATCGAATACAACATGAATAGACTCTTTTACTACTAAAGTTCTCTTATTAAATACACGATAGGCTTTAGAATTTAAGAAATAACCTAAGAAAATAGCTTCATCACTTTTAGCATCAAATTTACCTAAGTTATCTTTTCTATTGTTTAAAACAAAACACTTGCAACCAAAAGAATGAAAATAACTAATGTTAGGCTTTTTAGATTTTAAAATCTCATATGGTGTTTTCTTTAAAAGTGGCCTAATCATTACTCGGTTTACAATGTAGCAAGCGATATTTGTGGCTTCTACCCAAAAATATTTAGGTAAATTGTTTTCACAAAGCATGGTTCTAGCCATTTCTTGTAAAGTCCTATTTTTCCTCTCAACTACCCCATTTTGTTGGGGAGTTCGAGGAGCCGAAAAATTGTGGCTAATACCATTTTCATTTAAAAACTCTTCAAAATCTAGATTTTGAAATTCGGTTCCATGATCACTTCTAATATGAGAAATTTTAAGTTCAAGATCATTTTGAGTTAATTTTAAAAATGTGACGACTTTTTCTAAAGCCTCATCTTTAGTACTTAAGAATAGAACCCAAGTAAATCTGGAGTAGTCATCAACAAGTACAAATGCATACGATTTACCACCCAAGCTCATAGTTCTAATAGGCCCAAATAAATCCACGTGAATAAGTTGTAAACACCTACTTGTAGAAACATCATTAATGGATTTAAAGAATGATCTATGTTGTTTACCCTTAGAGCATGCATCACAAATTTGTCATTTGAGAACTTAATTTTGGGCAAACCTTTAACTAGATTTAGGGAAACTAATTTTTCTAAAATACTAATGCTAGCACGTCCTAGTTTCCTATGCCATAGCCATGCATCATTTTCATTTTGTGCAACAAAGCATGTATGTGATGTATTAATGTCATCTAAATGCACCATGTATATATTACATGTGCGATGACCAATGAGCATTATATTATTTGATTTAATGTCAACAATTTTGCACCCATTTTTATCAAATAAGACATTAAATCCTTTGTCACATAATTGACTAATGCTCAATAAATTATGGTTTAGACCATCGACATATAAGACATTTTCAATGAGAATAGTAGAGTGATTATCTATGGATCCAATACCTTTAATGTGGCCTTTGGAGTTGTCACCAAATGTCACTACTCCTCCACTTTTTGGCTTTAAGTCCATGAATCGACTCTTGTCACCGGTCATGTGCCTCGAGCATCCACTATCAAGGTACCATAAATTTTAACTTTGTGTTTTGGCCTTGTAGCAATGCTCCCCCATGGAGGAATCCTCCTCAAGTGCCATGAGGCAAAGGTTGGCCACTTCGTGTTCCTCATCCTCAGATGACTCCTCGTCACTCCAAGTAGCAAGCTTGGCTTTTAGCTTCCTCTTCTTATCAAAGCTCTTCTTCTTGAGTTAAGGGCACTCCGAACGAATATGACCCGGTTTTTTGCACTCAAAGCAAATGATTTGATCCCTCTATTCTTCTTTGTTTTTTGTTTTGAATTCCATTTTTCTTTGAATATCCCTTCCTCGGTTGGACCTCATATACTGTGAGAACCTTTTGGCTATCATAGCCAATTCTTCTTGGTCTTCCTCCTCACTAGAAGTGCCCTCCTCATGTAGAGAAGCTTTGAGAGCCACTCCTATCTTCTTATTCTTCTTATCTACCTCTAGCTTCTCCACTCTTCTCTCTCCCTTCTTCATTTCATCTTCCCTTCATTGCTTCATTATCTTATGAGTTAGGAGAGAACCCACTAGCTCATCAAGCTTGAGTGTATTCAAATTTTTGGCCTCAATGATGGTAGTTCTCTTCCCATCCCAAGACTCAGGAAGTGAGTAAAGTTGCTTCCGGACTAGTTTGTCTTACGGGATTATCTCTCCAAAACCCTTTAGCCCATTGGTGATTGTTGAGAAATGATCGAACATCTTTGACACGGTTTCGTCGGGCTCCATTTTGAAATTCTCATAGCTAAGATTGAGAATTTCAAATTTTATCTCCTTTACATCACTTGTTCCTTCATAAGTAGTCTCAAGTGTATCCTACACTTCCTTAGCGCTTTCGATGGAGGAAACTTTGGAGTAGATGTCGGGACCGAAAGAGCAAAACAACATGTGAAGAGCTTTATCATTGATTTGAATCTTCTTTCTCTCTTCTTCACTCATCTCATGTTTCTTCTTTAGCACCAATCTTCCTTCGTCGTCTCTCTTCATCGGAATATATGGACCGTCTTCAATGACATCCCAAACTAGATAATTGTTGGATTTAATGAAGAGGCGCATCCGGTTCTTCTAAAAGGGGTAGTTATCACCGTTGAAGAAGGGCGGTTTGGTGGTTGATTGAGATTCGTACATGCTTGACCCGGAGGTAGATGTCATGGCTTGATTTGTGGTTGATCACACTCTTCCTAGGAACTTCTCTTGTGGTTGTTAATCCTTCAAAGAGGTAGGCTCTAATACCAATTGTTGAGTGGATCAATGGATTGATCAAAGCCAAGAGGGGGTGAATTGGGTTTATAAAACTTGTTAGAGTAAATAGATGGATAAAAATGAAGAACAAGGAATTTTAGAGTGGTTCAAGTTCCAAATGAACTCTACATCCACTACCTTAGCTACCACTAAGAATTTTCCAACAATCCACTAATTTGTTCTTCCCCATTTCAAGACTTAGAAGGTAACCTTTACAATACCGGTCAAATTTTCTACCCAAAATTTGACCAAACCCTCACAAGAGTACAAAGAAGAAATAAAGGCAAGAAAGATATTTCTCAATACAAGATTGCCCCTTTAAGTACAAACACTCAACTCAAATTTGTTAACAAGATCAGAATTGAACACTACACAATTTGGGGTTTTACAATAGATAGGAATATAAGCACTTTGAGCTTGGATTTTTTCTAGGATGTTTATCTTTGATGCAATAGTTGTTGTTGGTCTTCAATTAGCTTCAGTTTATACATTCTCTATTAATTCTAGCCGTTTAGGTGGTTAGGGTATTGATTATAGCCGTTGGGACCCTCTCTTTCCACCATAAATGCACTTCTGCAGCTTACCTTTTGGTACACGAGGACCCATATCGATACATGTCTCAAAATAGAAAGAGTCGTTGCACAATAACAAGAGGGCGTATCAATACACGTGTAAGCATATCGGTACGGGACATGGATCGTTTCGATACGAGGAACATTCGTATCGATGCAATTAATTCAACAGAGCTCACTGGAAGTTTCCGTATCGTTAGGACAAAGGGCGTATCGGTATGGGACAACTACCACTTTAAATTTAGGTTACCTAACAACTGACACCAACGGTCGAAATCATTAAAAGCTTTTCGAATTTAAAATTCCATTAAACCCATATCGGTACGAGTGGAACTGTATCGATACGCTATTCAATCTCCTTTAGTTTTACAGAGAGAGCGTTCAGTTTTACAGAGAGCGTATCGATGCAGATGCAATATGTTTTGATACGCTGTTTCGATACGTGAGGGGCGTATCGAAACGCGTTTCTCCAGTAGCCAAACTTGTAAAAAAGGTATCGATGCGCCTGGACGTTTTTTAGTAGTTTGGCCTTGGAACACTTAGAAAATATTTAGAGTTTGAGTTTTTCGAATCAGATTGAAGCCTTGATGATTTAAAAATCATTTGAGGGACTTAAAAATTTATTTCAACTTTTCAATTTAATCCTTAACATACAATGTTATATCAAAATCAAACATAGGTTTCACAAATTGAAAAGGCACATTAATATATCGTCGTAATTACTGTAGGGACCTCGCGTTGTATACATAGCGAGGTCCCCTTAACCGTTACAACTCCTAATAAAAATATATTTTAATTAATTAACTTAATTAAAATCTAACTTAATTGACTTAATTTTTTTATTGTGTAAAATATATATTATAATTATTGAAATATATAATGTGTAAGAAATAGATATTGTCTACAAAAAGGTATTATGTAAAAGAAAATATGATATTTAAATTTTATTAGTATTTAATATGTTGTATTAGAAATTAATTATCCCAATTATAAAATTTTTATTTTGTAATTACAGTAAGAAATCAAAATCTTATTCGAATTAGGAATTAAAGTATGATATTTAAATTTTATTACCTTTTTATATTTTGCATTAGTAATTAGCTATCTCAATTAAAATAGTGTTGATTTTTTAATTGCAGTAAGAAATTAAAATCTTATTCAAATCACCAAATAAGGATAAAAAATAAAGTAAAAAACCCTTGAAACTCATTATCCGCAAAAAGCGAGTTCCATTGAAACAATAGGATTCCGTTTGGACTGAATCGTCGCGTCGTGGCTTTTGAATAGACCTCGCGTTTTACAGAGCGCGAGGTCCATTGATATCACTTCGTATGAGGTGCGAGGACTCCTATAAATAGGGTCCATTCTTTCAACTTTTATCATATCAAATTCTCTTCTCTTGTTCTTCAATTAGTAATATCCATTGTTTTTATTTTTAAAGTCTTCGAATTTTTGGTACTATGGAGAGATTATTGAGGCTCGACGATAGACACATGTGGAATTTCTGGCGCTCAAACGCCGATATAAGTTTTTTAATTTAAATTTTGTAATTATTTGTTTATAATTTTTTATTGTTAATATTTTATTTAGTAATTTATGAATTTTAAATTTTATTTTGAAGGGGTATGAACGTGCCTTAAGTTGTTTCATCAACCGCACGAGACCCCCACATTCGGATATTGTCAATTATTTGCATGAATTTGGTTTTGGCTATGTTTCTCACCTATTTGGCGGTCTGAAGTTGAACCGTCCGATGATTAACGCGTTACTAGAGAGATGGAGACCTGAGACACACACATTTCATCTTACCTGCGGTGAGGCAACTATTACCTTGCAAGATGTTGCATTTATTCTTGGTCTGCCCGTTGAAGACAAGATTATCACTGGAATTGCGGAGGCAGACTGGTCAGGTGTGCGTGAAACCTTGCTTGGACTGAGGCCGGAGGACGACGATTTCGATGGTGGCAAATTGAAAATAGTATTCTTGGACAACAATTTAACCAACCTACCCTAGATGTTGATGAAGTAACGAAGATAATATAACTTATTTTATTATTTATTATTATTTATTTATTGTCAAATTTTATTTTATATAAAAATAATTTAATATTGAAAATTTGGTTTTGCAGTGTTTTGCTCGTACCCATATTCTACTAGTTATTGGGGGGTCTTGATGCCAGACAAATCTCGCAACAATGTCCATTTAATGCGATTGCCTCATCTGACGAATACTGTGAATTGAAAAACAAATATTGGGAGGGGTTGTGTTGGCATATCTATTTCAGGAGTTATGAAGAACCGTCGACCCGAACAAACGTGTCACTGGGTTTAAGCTCGATGCCTCAAAACCCAACCCCATTCTAATTCCCACTTGTTCAGAGGTACTAATAAATATTGATTTTATTATTTTGTTTTTTAATTTTAGAATACTTAGAATTATTTTTTTTAATTATAGGTGGTTGGGTCAATTAACACACGTGGGACTACCGACCACCCAACGGGATTATCGACTGTTGATCGATAAGATATATGGGGTAAATTACGAGGTTCGAAATTTAGCTAACTGAATTCTGTTAAATCAGAAATTTTTTAATCGAATTTTTAAATTTAATTTGTTTTAAATCGAGTTTAGCTAACCGATTTTACATATTTTTTATAGTTCTTGTGAATGCCGTACGCGGATCCTACTATTCGGGCATGCATTCCGCTTGAAATAATGTTGAGTGAGGGCGTTTGGATTCTAATGGTTTCGCTCATACACTACGAGGTAGTCGAGTAGCATCCTACTGATCGCGTGCTGCGGCAATTCAACTATGTCCAAGGGATTCTGGATGTGCCACCCAATTTGGACGCATTGCACAAGTTAATGCGACAAGGCAAGACGGAAGTCCATTGAGGCCATCATCACACATACTGGATATAGTAGCGGATCACTCGTTTCCATAGGCGGCCCCGTTTTTTGGATCTCATTGAGGACTACAACGTTACCTGTGAGTATATGTCGTGTATCGCGACCGTTTTTTGAAAACCCTTTTTTAAGTTTGGAATAAAAACAACTTGATGATTAAGGTTTTGGAAAATCAGGGTTTTGACCAATTTTATCTTGTAATTAATTAATTTTCCATTTTTAATCAAAATCCCTTTTATTTGCTTGAAAATCGTTTTGGAGTCGCCATCGGCCACTTTGGTAGGCCGGACACCATAAAAACGTACTAGAGGTTCTTTTTGAAAAGTTCGGGTTCGGGAGTCGGTTACGTGTAGGGAAGGGTTAACACCTCTACGAACGCCCTTTATCGGTACATTATTAATTACACGTGGAATTTTGGCATTTAGAACATTAATCTGGATTTAATTAAATCTTTTACTCTAAAATGAATTTTATTCCGAAAGGGGTATCCTTTGGTAAGAAAATATATTTTGGATGAATATAATTATGAAACGTCCAATTACATTAGGCCACTTCAATTTATATTCAAAATGTACCTCAACACCAAAGGTTTAATGCATGGCCAATTATTGTCTTGTCATTTTTAAGTAAATCCTAATTAGGCTCCATTAGTTAATTTAATTAAAAAATCTACGAATATTATTAATTTTTGGACATAAAGGATAACGTCCAAAATAATATTGGACACTATCTTTAACGAGCCCAAAAGTAATAGTATTCCTAATTAAGGTGACTCTAATCATTAATCTTATTTTAATTTTTAATTAGTCTAATTATAAATTATTTCCATTTTCTAAATTAAAATGAAACATTGAAACTTTCATCGGAACATTCATTGATTAACATTACTCTTCATTGTGATACTAACCAATATTGAACATTCTAATATTGTTTCAAATATTCATTTATTTGTTACAATGACCTTTTCCTATTCAAATTATTTAATTAAGAGAACTAGGCTAAAGGCTCTAATTATTAGTATTAATTAGGTGGCTAAAATGTCTAAAGAATAAAACTAAATGCTTAATTTAAAAGTATGCAAACAAATACATGAATAATTAAACAATTAAACAAATAAATTAAAGCTGGGAAGAGACTAAATTGAATTAGATTGGAAACTGAAGAGTCAAAATACAAGAAATTGGTGGCTAAATTGAAAACAAAACAAAACAGGGTAGCCCGAAGTTTGAAAGATGATGAGTAGGGTGCGGGTCAGACCCGACCCGTCTACAACACGCGGACCCGATCGGGTTGACGCGCGAGTCATCCCTCATTTTCTCAAAACTATGCGTTTTGATATGGGTATTTAAATCCTTTTTTGTAAAACTTTCCCCTCCAATTTCATTCATTCTCAGCCCTCTCTCTCTGATTCACTCCCACTCTCTCACCACAAAAATGAAAAGCCCGAAACCCATGAGTCAAAACGGATCAAAATACATTTTTTACTCATGTTCTTCACCGATTCAATCAATTTTCTTCACTCAATCCAATACAAACACTTAAATCATCCCGATTTTTTGTTATTATGGATCAAACATTCATTTCCTTCAAAAACTCAACTCGTGTTCTTCCGATTTTTCCCTTTGATCCGCACTAACACAAAAACTCCCTACCTATCAAGTTTTTTAAGATCAAACCTATAAATTCTCCAAGAACTCAAACTGATTTCTTCCCTTTTCTCCATTTCAATCCACAGCCGGCTCTGTAACCTTTTCTGACATGTTTACTGGCCACCGGAGGCGACACCAGTCACCGGACGTCGTCTCCGATCATTGTCTCCAACAACCTAAACCATCGATCATCGGCCGGGAAGTTTCTGATCACCGATGCAACTCCGACCAAGTTCCGGTCATCTTCTTCGGCCAGCATTCCTACTTCGGCCACCGTCTAGTTTGTCTCCGGAGACTGATCATCGCCGCGAGGCATTTTTCGGCCGCCGTTCCCCGCCGTTTGAACCAAAAAACCCCATTCCCTCTTTTTCACCTTGAATACCTAGATCTAGTATCGGCTCGATAGAGCCACCCGCACTTCACCGACCTAGGCTACCCGAACCCGTCCCAGCCACTCATTTTCAACTCCGCCCCTCTCACTAACTTCCGGCCGCCATGAAATCACTTTTATCTTACTATTTTTGCTATTTTTGACTCAATCTAAGGTGTTTCGGTATTTTGCAGGGAAAATAAGGAGTCTAGAAAGAATTTTTACCTCGGTGACGGCGGTTGCGATGACTCCGATAGTGTTTCCAGCGACTAGAGAAATTTTTCGACTGCCGCTCTTCTCTTCTAGCAGCATCTGTTCGCTCTCCCGGCGACACGACTTCCGGCAACCGTTCAATAACCAAGGTGATCACTCTCTCTCCTCTTTTATTATTTTTAAATTAGGGTATATTATTATTTTAAAAGAGTAATTATTGTAATCATTAATGATTTGCCATCTTTTCTCTCTCTCCATATTTATAGGAGTTAAATTTGCTGACGTCATTGCTAATGTCAGCATGCCAGCTGGATCCAGATCAAGGCTTAATCTGCTTGAATTATGATCGGGCCAATAGGGAGTTGCCATGTGGCCAATTTTGGCGGGCTAAAGAAGTACAAAATGGGTTTTGTGTTAGTTTGGCAGATTTGGATATAGGGATTGGGCCTGAATTGGGCTTTTTTTATTGTGGAGAGTATTTTTGTAAATGGACACTACAAATGAACTTTGAGCTATTATGAACCCTTTATTTTATTTTTGGGACTTTTATTATTATTTATTTATTTTTGGTTTTATGTATAGAGATGTATATGTATATATAGCTATATATATAGGTATACCTAGATAAATTTCGGGTCTTACACCGTGGTAATAAGAACGTTATTATTCGAGATTCTTAAAAATGTCGGGTTGTCGAGGTGAGTGTAGTTGGAGCCTCAGGAAAAGATTAGATGCTTTTTTCGGTTTGTTGATATCAATTATTATATAGCTAACAAGTTGTCATAGGGTTATTGTATTGAACCTCCTTGGAGGGCTTATTGGTAAGAACCAGTAAGTTATCAAATTGAAACATTGAACATGGCATTATTAATATCGTCATTGTTAATGTTAAGATATTGGAATGTAGAAATCTCGACCATTAGATACCATTAGTATCATTATCATAGACAATGTATGTTGAAATAGGCACTACTATAGCTATTAAATTTAGGTATCGTCATTGTCATCAAATTTTTGGATATTGAAATATTGGTTATAGATATTGATAATGGAATATTAATTACTGACATAGATATTGAGACATTAATCATTGATTGGGATATTGGAAACATTGATCATTGACATTGCCACTGAAATATCGACATTGTTATTTCTATAGGCATTGCTATAAATATTATCATTGGAAATAATATTTGGTATTGTTATTGTTATTGAAACATTGACATTGAAACATTGATCATTGATATTGTTATTGGAAATATTGCTATTGAACCTTGGATTCGAAAGGACATTAGATACAGTTGGCATGCCAAAGAATTCATGAGCTCATTGGTACGGGTGGACTATGGTCCTTGGGCTACGACCTTTATTGTGGCGAGGCACAAGGATGTTTGTGTTATTGGTCAAATGGCGAGGCGGAGGGACTAGACCGTTTATTTATTTTGTGAGGCGTAGGAATTCGCGTGTCCACTATCTTATTTTGATCCAAGGGAATACTATTAAAATATGTCAAGAATATTTTCTTAAATATTGTCATAGTATTGATTTCGTTATAGCATTGACATTAACATGGCTTTGGTATTATTAAAGTAATGCCATTGCCCTAGCATGTTATGAGTTGCATACCATCGTATTTATTGTTAACTATGACTACCTCACTAGGTAAAGTATGCCTAATTTATCTCATCCCATGAATTTCAGGTTATATAGAACAATTCCAGGAGATCGGAGAAGTCAAGGGATTTTGGCAAGTCACTATTAAGCTAAAGTAAGGTATTCCACCCTTATAAACTCCTAGTATGGTGACAAAGTAGTCAAACTAGTAACATATGGACCCTTTGATATGTATGTATTACTTGTAGTTTTGGTAGGTGCAAAAAGGGTGTTAAATAATATGTTGAAGTTAGCTTGAAAACGACCATATATGCATTAATGGCCTAAGATAGTAAAAACTTAGTAAACGTATTCGAATGGTCTCAAACTTTGGCATGCTAGTAGATTATGGTATTGAAATATTGTGCGTAAAATTTCACTACATTTGACACCTACTGGTAGGTTAATTTAGCTAAAAAACCAACTAAAATCTAGCATTACATGTTAGGCGTATTGAAACAGGTGATGGTGTTTCGATACAACCCTTTTAAATAAGGTTACTGGAAAAAAGGGTAAAGCCAGGCGCATCAATACAACTTAGAGTCGTTTCGATACAATTTTCTATTGTCAAGATTCATTTTGATACGAGTCTAATCCGTATCAGAACGGGCCAATAGTCAAAGTCAACGAAGGTCAACTTGTATCGGAACATGGCTGACCTGTTTCGATATGGTATTGGGTAGAATCGATATTAGGATTAATTTTTGTGCCCTCGTTTCGAAACGGCTCAAGGCTTTTCGATACATGAATAGTTAAGTTGGTAAAAAACATAGATTATAATTTTTCAATGTTTATAGACTGATCACTAATTATTTTATGACCTAATTGAATGGGTAATTGACCCCAGAATGGCATGAAAATTTATAGGCTCGTTATTTATAAGTCGAATTTCGTTATAGTAATGTTAACTTCAAATAAGGGTCTCTAAAACACTGATATTACATTTTATTCCCTAAAACTAATAACACTTAGAATTTGATCCTTACTGGCTAGTCTTTTTTCGTATTGAATTAAATTGGACTAAGACCTAAATTTTGGTAACGCTTGATGACCATAATATTAATAAGAAGTAGCTTCATGATTGACTTTTGTAGCACCAAGCACCATTTAGTTCTCTTGTAACGCCACTTGACCCGGTTCACTACTAGGCCGGGAAGGGGGTGTTACAAAATGTGTTGGTGGATGGCTGGGCTGAGTCTAGATATCAATCGATTGAGATTTTGGTTGATTTGGTTGGGTATTTTGATGCTTTAGAGCAGAGCAATGACTTTCTAGTAAAGTTTTGGTGTTTGGATGCATTATGATGCATTGAATCTCTGTTTTAATGTGTTAAAAACAAGGGATAATGTTCCGGAATCAAATGAAGTGGTTTTGGAAGCTTCAGACGGTTGATTGTTGCGTCGACAAGTGTGGTTTCGCAAGTCGGTGAGTGGAAACTGATTTTCCAGCATGGAAACGCTTTAGAAAAAGTTTTGGGAACTTAGTAAGAGCTTAAAACGCTTTACTAAGTTCGGAAGTAAGTAAAGGGAATTTCTCTCCCAGATTGTGCTAGTAGAAGCCTTTGGCTGGACTTGTTTTTAATTGCGTTTACCTATTGTTTTAAAGCATGTTTTGAGAATATAAAATGTGGTTGATGATGTCATGTGGTTTAAGGATGCACTAGGTAAGTGATCCTTGTATGCATGTGTTGATGCATGAGTTTTGAAGCATGGTTTAATGCTTGAGTTATGGCTTATTATGAATGCTTTGGAAAAACAGTGAGGTATGCATAAAATGTGGATTATATTGGCAAGTGATGTTGTGTAAAGTGTTTTGTAAATGTAATCGGATATAGTTAGCCGACTATAGGATTTAGTGCACCATAAACAAGTCGCCTTGGATGTTGAAGGGTTGTGATTGTACCGAAAACTCCATCCAAGTACCCTAACGATTGAGGAATGTTTAAGGTTGTAACGGTTGAGGGTAGCTCCTGGGTGCGAACCTTGTATGTGTACCGTCTCTCGTTAGTGGGTTATACATCTATCGATGAGTGTTGTTGAGGGGTTGTAATTGTACCGAATACTCCACCACGGGTGTCACAATGGTGGAGGGTTGCTCCCGTGTGTGAGCCTTGAGATGTCGGTAGAGTGTATGAATGGTTTGGAGACAACCCTTGGTAATTCGTGTATCCAATATGCTTTTTGAGAAATGGTTTGTTCTTAGTCACTTGTAAGCCAATATAATGGATTGAAGTGTTATAGAAATGTTGATGATGCATATTGTATAAAATGCACGTTTTACCTTAAGCTTAGCATATTGGTGAATATGCTTGGAAGGCTTGATATTTGTCTAGCAATGGTTTAATTGTTGTGAAGTAATTGGTACTTGTTGCATGATGTTTACATGCTGATTTTAATTATGAAGTGCATGGATTTTTAAAGAAGGCATGATAGTTTTGAATAGTGAAAAATGGTTTGTGCATTGATGGTGACTTTGGTTTTGAGCAATTCTCACTAAGATGGTATGCTTATGGTCTCTTTTACTCATCAATGCAGATAATTAGGTGTTTGGAGGCAGCAACTTCAAGGGTACTCCAAGAGACTTCAATAAATGTTTATCATGGTTTTGAACTAGTGTAATAAAGGCAATGAGGTGTCCAATGTTATAAATGTTGGTTGTTTTGGTATTCTCTGGTTTGGTACAAGTTTGGTATGCATTTTTGGGTATGTAAATGGCCTTTAGGTGTTGGTAATTGATTAGTGTAGAACTAATGTTTTGATATAATAATTGAAAAATGTTTTGGACTAATTTGAAAAGAATTTAAAACTTGTTTTTAAGTCGAAACAACTTGAAATTATGTTTGAGGTATTTTAAGAGGTTTTTGGCAAAGAATTTTCATGTTTTTAATAGCCAAACTAGTGATTTCAGAGTACTCGTATCGATACGGTAAACCCCCATACCGATACCTTTTTGCCCCAGTTTGGCCACTGTCAAAACCCGTATCGATATAGGCCCTTGCCGTATCGATACGCATCGGGATCGTTTCGATACGCCAGGTAAGCGTACCGATCCCCTTTCAACCACCCCAATGGCTATTTCCCAACGGCCATTCAAATATGGACCCGTACCGATACGCCCTCAAGCGTATCGATACGTCTATGCTGGCAAGTGCCCAACGACTAGTTCCTATGAAGGCCGTACCGATTCCGTTCCACGCGTATCGATACGAATAGCTGCAGAACAGCATTTATGAAGGAAAATAAAGTCCTCAACGGCTCCAATTCATCCCCAACGGCTAGTAACGGCTACAAACTCATTTGGGAGTATAAAAGGGACCTCCAAGAATCAAGAGAAGGCTAATGCTCATATTGTCAAACATCAAATGATCAAAGATGTTCTTAGAGCTTAAATTGTCTTTTCTTGTATAGACAAACACTAGTGAGCCAAAATTGTCAAATTTGCTCAAGTGTTTTAGGTTTTGGGTGAGTGCTAAATTGTGCAAACAAACACCTATTAGAGGGTTTTAAGTTTGCTTTCTTTGTCTCTTTGTAAAAGAGGGTTTTGATCAAGGCTTTGGGTAGAAGCTTGATTGGTTGTAAGGGTTTCCTCCTAATCCTAGAAAAGGGGACGAATCAATAGTGGATTGATTGTGAAATCCTTAGTGGGGAGCTAAGGTAGTGGATGTAGACCTTGGTTAGAAGGTTGAACCATAATAAATCATTGTGTCATTATCTTTTTAGCTTCCTAAACCCTTCCACCCAAAAATCTAGATTTGGTAATAATTGTTGAATGCTCACATTGTCTTTCAATCAGCTGCTTGATGACCACATAGGAATGTAACTTGCATCTAGACAAGATAAAAAGAAAAATATGGTCGTTTATTGAGGTAAACTTTCCCGGTTTACTTCAATATTCCCCGTGTGACCCGTTTGGTTTAGTCTATCGGTTAGGATGAGTCGAGGGGGTTACATTTGCCTTATGCTATGCTGGGTGTAACCCCCTTAGCCCGACCTAGACGGTTGACCCGAACTACGAAGATTACACGGGGAATACCAAAGTCAACCCGAAAGTCAACCTTGATTAACGACCTTTTTTTCTTTTTAATCTTGTCTGGATACATGTTAACCCTAAGTGAGTACTCATGGAACATATATGAGAAAGACACAGCGATCGAACAACAAAGAGGGACTCAATTGCACTTATTACAAGTTTAGGGACCAAAATGTAATTTCTATAAATTATAAGATCATAACTGATTTTAAGGTTACCAATATGAAATTAGTCACATTACATGCTTCTCTGCCAAAATTAAACTTAATTGGACATCTCAAACTCAAGCAATTGCAACTTTAACATTTGGGACTAAAATGTAAAGCTTGCAAACTTCAGTACCATTCAAATCAGTGCCCAACGGTCACTTGTTTCGAAACGTTCACCTGTGGTATCGGAACGAGGACCGAAACGGCGTTGACCATTCCGAAACGCGGGTTGGTTCCGAGACTGGTTCCAAAACAAGGCCTTCCATTAGCCAAATCGTTTCGGAACGCCCCTTAGCGTTTCGAAACACGAAGGCCATTTCAGGCCCCCGTTTCGAAACACTATAGGGTGTTTCGATACGGTTTGCCCAGATTCAGCAGCAAAGTCCGGTTTTTCAAGCATAAACCCATTCAAACACTACCTAATGACTCCCTAATCATGTCAACAAATCAACATGCATAAATGGTACATATTTAGGATGCCCTAGCACATTCATAGCATCAAACATGGTAACTCACATTTCTAGAGGCATGCTTCCTAGACAAGCAACCCAATAGGCAATCCAAACCTCAATCAAGCATTAAAGGCCATTTACAATTCAAATCAACCAAGGCACACATGCCACAACCTTAGGGAGTTCAATACATCTCCAAAAACAAAGTTTAGATTCTCATTGCCAAATTATCAAAACTAATAGTGTACGAAAACTTCACCATACATGAGCTTGGATTCCCTTGGACACACTTAGCTTCCTTGTTGCCCTTAAACACCTCAATTATTTGCATTATTGGTAAAAGAGAGCGAAAGCACAAATGCTTAGTGAGGCATGCTCTAAGTAAAACCAACACAATAATGCATTTTTAGAAAACACTTTCAACAAAGCTTTTAAACCATATACTCATCTCTTTCTCATGCTACCATGCATCATTTTCAAGCATCTCATGCTTCGTTACATTTAAATACATTATATTGCCTTTCAAGTGATAGTTCATAACCATTTCAACACAAAACACAATCGGATACGCGGATTACAAGCGTTGTCCCACACGCTTCGTACACACTACCGGACCACACAAGGTTCACACTCAAGAGCAATCCCTTCTTTGATGTGACACCCGTGGTGGAGTATAATGGTAAAATCTCAACCCCTCAACACCACTCATCGATAGTTGTATAATTCCACTAACGAGAGAAGGGACACATAACACAAGATCCACACACGGAATTTCAACCACCGTTGTGATCTTACCTCAATCGTTAGGGTACTTGGATGGAGTTTACGGTACAATCACAACCCCTCAACATCCAAGGCGACTTTACTTACGGTGCACTCAATCCTATAGCCGGCTAACTATATCCGATTCAAGTACTTAAAAACCATTTCATCACTTGCCAATATACATCAAATACCATCATCAATTCACTGTTTTAAGCATTAATCAAAGCCATTTAACATCATGCATTTCCATGCATTATTACCAAATTAATAACATGACAATCCAAGGATCTCTTACCTTGAGCATCCTTCAATACATGGCTTTCAAAACCAGCATTAATCATGCTAAAACATGTTTTCAAAATAGTAAATAAACATGCATTTCATAACCAATGCATCAAACCATAGCATAGCACATCCGAGGGAGTTTTTCCGGAAACTTACTCTTGAGCTTAGCTAAGTTGTTTAGACTTAAACTAAGCTCCCAAAACCTCCAAATAATAATTTCAAAGCTGGAAAACCAACTCCACTCACCAATTACATTTCACTTGCTTGCCGAAACGCCAATTAAGCTTCCGAATCAACTCCAAAGGTGTCCGAAGATGTCTCCCATGTTTTAGACACATCAAAGCAGAGGATTAATGCATCATCATGCATTGAAATCTTCAGCCAACACACTTTAACTCGCTGCTCTACCTAAAACCAACATTTCAGCTACCAAACACAACCGAAATCACCTCCAAACTCCTCCAAAACTTTACCCAGCCAAGATCCATCACTCCTAAACATTTCTAAGCATCAATCACCATAAAAAACAATCCTAAACTCGTCCTTATACCTCCAGCTATAACAGAACACCAAGAACACCTCAAAAACCACCATTTTCTTGAGCAAAAACTTAGGAAACACAACCTATTCGGGATTGCATTGATAAAACCTCATTTCTAACATCATTTAATATCCAAAATACATTAAAGAACCACCTCAAAATAGAGCCCAAACAATCACAACGAAATTCTTCAAGATCTCTTCCAAAATCTTGAGTTTTAAGCCAAAATCTTGTTTCTAACATTAAAACCATTTATAAAACTTAAATTAAGGATTGACAACTTGGGAATTTCACTAAAGAACTGAGTATTTAGAGGATAAGAACAATCTTACCTCTAAATGATGATTTCTCCTTGATTTGGGCCAAATTCCATGAAAACTCAATGTGGAAATCAAGAGAATTTGATGCAAGATTGATTAGGAACCAATAGATGATGGAAATCTCATCAATTGAAGTGAAAATCTATGTGAAAGTTGCTGGAGAAAAAGTGTTTGGATGATGGAATTTTGAGAGAAAAAGAATGAGAGAAAATTAGGAAAAGGTAGTTATGAAAATCCAAAAAGTAGTTTCCCTTTTCTTTTATTTAATTAAAACATTAATTAAATCACCCAAATTAAGGAAAAATCTGGAGAAAACATTTTTGGGTAAATTAGCTCCTTAAAGATTCAAAGTTTCAATCCTTTACAAAACAGTCACTACTAAACTTTTCAAAAATCGCATTTTGGTCACTACACCGAAATGTAGTATTTCCAAACCCCTTTTTGTAAAATTGATTTCACCACTCTCTTATATATATTAAAAAAGGAGTTTTAGATATTTTTCTATATTTTTAAAGCATCCCAAACTAGGCTTTCCCTAAAACCTCCTTTTATATTCGAACCGTTTCTCAGACCGGTCCGACCAAACCCTAAACTTCTAAGCCCAAAATTGGGGTGTTACACTGGGGGGAAATTATAATACCCATTGCCTTATTACTAGAGTTAAAGTGTTTTAAATTGTATTGGATGTCTTGGATCCTTGCTTGAAGCTGACCTGATTTCTTTGTTTTGTTTTATTATCATGCCTTAATTATAATAGCACAATGGGACCGATGAGAGAGTTACGGTCGGGTACGATTGCTGCTGCCGGAGGGAAGGGAAATCAGGAGAATGAGGTTACTCATGGTAGGAATTTACCTCCTCCACCACCTCCACCCGGGGGTAAGGAGCAAAGACAACATAAGCAAGTTGGGCCTATGTTGGGTGATTTGACACCTCTAGTTCAGGCAATGACCGGAGCTTTCCAGGCTGTTGTTACCGGAGTGCAAGTGCAAGCACCTGCTACTGGGTAAATGGAGTTGCCGTTAGAATTCTTGCGTAGTTTGGGCGGTGTTGAGTATCATGGCTTGTCGCCTGGGGCATCCGAGGCTTGGATGGCCAGTATGATCCGGATTTTGGATCAAATGGGGTGCAATAATGCACATAAGCTGGGATGCACTATTTCGTTTGTAACGCCCCAAATTTGGGCATAGATGTTTTAGAGTTCGAATCAGACCGATCGAGAAACTGTTCGAATCTTAAAAGGGGGATTTAAGGAACACCTAGTTCGGGATGCTTTAAAAATATGGAAAAATATCTAAAAATCATCATTTAATATATGAATGTTTATGGTGAAATAAATTTTACAAAATAATGTTTGGAAATACTACATTTCGGTGTAGTGACCAAATCACAGTTTTTGCAAAAGTTAAATTGTGACGGTTTTGTAAAAGATTAAAACTTTGAATCTTTAAGGAGCTAATTTTACCAAAATGTTTTTAATCAGATTTCTCCTTATTTTGGGTGATTTTAATAATTTTTTAATTAAAGGAAATAAAGATTAATTAAAAGGAAAACTATCTTTGACTTTTCATAACTACCTTTCATCAATTTTCTCTCATTTCATTTTCTCTCAATTTCTTTTCAGCCAAACACATTTCCTCCATCAATTAGCCTTTTATTTTCATTTCTTTTGATGAGATTTCAATCTCCTTTTGATTCATAATCTTTTCCTCACCGAATCCTCTTGTTTTTACATTGGATTTTTAAGAAAACTTATCCAATTCAAGGAGAAATCAACCATTAGAGGTAAGCTTCGTCCTTCTCCTCTAATGATCAGTTCTTTACTGAAATTCCCAAGTTATCAATCCTTTGTTAATGATTTTTGAGTTGCATTAATGTTAGAAACAACAAATTGTATTAAAATTCAAGGTTTTTGGAGAGATCTAGATGATTTTCGTGGTTGATGGATAGACTCTGTTTTGAGGTTGTTTTCTAATGTATTTTGGATGTTCATTGATGTTATAAATGAGGTTTTATCAAACAAATCCCGAATAGGCTTGGATTCCTAATTTTTGTATGCTAGAATGGTTGTTTTGGGGGTGGTTTTGGTGTTCTGTCATAGCTGGAGGTATAAGGACGAGTTTGTGGTGGTTTTTGATGTTGATTGATGTTTAGAAATGTTTAGAAGTGTTAGATCTTGGCTGGGCTTTGTTTTCGAAGAGTTTGGAGATGATTTCGGTTGTGTTTTGTAGCCGAAATGAGGTTCTTGAGTAGAGCAATGAGTTTAGGCGTGTGGCTGATGATTTCAATGCATGATGATGCATTAATCCTCTGCTGTTATGTGTTATAAACAGGGGAGACATCTTCGGACGCCTTTGGTGTTGACCCGGGAGCTTAGATAGCGTTTTGACGAGCAAGCGAAACATAATCGGTGAGTGCGAATGGGTTTAGAAGTCCTTGAAGGACAAAGAAACAAGGTTTGGGGATTTATGAATGGTTTGAAACACCTTCCTAAGTCCGGAAGTAAGTATTGCCTAGATTGCTCTCTTATATGTGGTGGTTTCCCCTAAAATACTTTTACATGCTCACGGTTTGAGATAGATAAATTCCTACTGTTTTTATGCATGAATTGTAGCATGAGATGATGCTTGAAATGATTTCATGAAATAACATGTTGCATTGTTGAGTTTTGAGCTTTTGTTTTAAAGCATGGCAAATGTTATGGTTTTGAAATGAGATGAGAAAGATTTGAGAAATGTTGCATGAAAAACATTAGGTGAGATGACGTTTTAACATAATATATTGGCATAGAAGATGAGATACTTACCGGATATAATTGATCGATCAAAAGGATGAGAGTGCACTATAAACTAAAAATTTGTACGTGCTCTTTGGTTTAATCCAAAGGGAGAGACCGATGATGGGCATTCCATCGGGTAGGACTTGGTGAAATACCCAAGATTTGTGGCGATGAGAGATTCCGCCATGTGAGTACGGTGATGTGAGATTCCATCGGAAATTATGTTACTATACAAGTGAGTACGGTGATGTGAGATTCCACCGGAAGCGTCTAGTGGTTTGAGAATGATGTCTGCATATCCGTGTAGTAATGAGATGTGAAATGCCAATATAATATATAAAAATGCTTTTGAATCACATGTACCTATTGATGAGATGATTTGTGCTATGAGAAATGCATATGAGTTTGTATATGAAATGCTTTGGTTTTACAAGCATGCGTATGGCCTTGCCATGAGATTTGCATTGGTTTAAATGCATGAGATAGAATTGAGGTACATGTGTTTTCAAGGAAGAGTTGCTTTGAAATGGTTTTCAAGCATGAGATAGGATGAGCATGTTGTTGAAAAGCTTTTGAGAAAGTGTTTTGATTAATGCATTATTGTGTTGGTTTTCTTTAGAGCATGCTTCACTAAGCAAGTGTGCTTACGCTCTCTTTTACCAATAATATAGATAATTGAAGTGTTTTTGGGCAACAAGAAGGTTAAGAACATCCAAGAAAGTGCAAAGCTCATGTATGATGATGTTTTTTATACACTTTAGTTTTGATATTTGGCAATGAGACTTCAAGGTTGTATTAGGGAGATGTGTTTTGAACTCCCTAAGTTTGTGGCATGTTTGTGATGGGCTTTTATGAGTTGTTAATGGTCCTATTGGTTGGTTTGAGAGCTCATATTTGGATTTGTAACTAGGAAGCATGCCTTTAGATTGAATGTCTTTGTGTTTGATGCCATACTCTAGCTTAAGGGTCATAAGTATGTTCCTTAGTATCAAAATGAGTTGTTGGTATGATTTGATGCTCTTTGAAGCATGTTTGAATGGTTTAAAAGGTGAAAAATCAGCAATTTCTGCTGTCACTGGGTAAAGTGTATTGAAACAACCTCAACTGTTTCAAAACGGGGGCCTGTAATGGCCATAGTGTTTCGGAACGGTTGAAGCTGTTTCGAAACAATTTGGCTACTGGTGAGGCATGTTTCGATACCGGTCTCGGAACACACCTGAGTACCGAAACGGTTAACACCGTTTCGATACGGCGTTTCAGTACGAGGGATTGGTGTTTCGAAACGGATGACCGTTGGTTGAAGTTTTTGAATTGTTTTAAGTTTCCATGTTTTACGTTTTAGTCCTGAATGTTGCGGATGCAATTGCTTGAGCTTGGGATGTCTTTTCAAGCTGAAAATTGATAGAGGAGCATGTAACATGACTAATTACATATTGGTAAACCTAAAACCTGCAAATTTCTTATAATTTCTAAAAATTACATTTTGGTCCCTAAATGTGTAATTTATGCAATTGAGTCCCTAAATGATTTTTGATCGTTGTGCCTTTCGCTTCCACGATTCTTGAGTGGTCACATAAGCTTAATGTGCATGTAGAAAAGATTTAAAAGAAAAAAGGGTCGTTTATCAAGGTTGACTTTTAGGTTAACTTTGGTTTTCCCCGTGTAATCTTCGTAGTTCGGGTCAAGCGTCTAGACCGGGCCAAGGGGGTTACATTTGTTGGTATCAGAGCCAGGTTATCGAATAATTGGGGTTTAGTATGTGGTTATGTATGATTGTGACTTTTCGGTTAAAGTATGATGTATAAATATTGATGAATGTTTCAATTGAGATGAAATTTGTGATGCTATGTTATGTTTGGAGTGTGGTTGGGGATCCCATTGCCATATCATTACTAATGAGAAGAAATGGTTTCAAAAATGAGCTTGAGTACTTGGATTACTTACCTTATTATGCCTAATTGTGTTTGTTGCATTTTTGTCAGTGCATTGTTTTTATTATGGGGCCACGTAGAGAGCTGAGAATCAATACTCGTTCCATGGCTGAGAATGAGAAAGTAGAGAATGATAAGGATTTACTTCCTCCTCCCCCTGGTGGACCACCTGGTGGTGGTGGAGCTGGGGCTGGTGGTGCTGGGGTTGCTTGGCCCGAGGGAGCTCAGGGGTAATCTGCTCCTGATATGACCGTGCTGATACAGGCTATTGCTGGAGCTTTCCAGGCAGCACTAGCTGGAGCTCATGGAGCTGCACCTCAGGATGATGATAATGTGAGATTATCGTGGGAGTGTCTCCGTAGTCTAGGAGGGACTGAGTTTAGAGGTTTGACACCGGAAGGTTCTGAATCGTGGTTGGAGAGCACCAAGAGGATTCTTGGACATCTAAACTGCAATAATGTTCAGAAGTTGGGATGCATTGTGTCACTACTGCATGGTGATGCATACACGTGGTGGACGGCCACTATCTCTGCAATGGAGGATGATGAAGTGACTTGGACATTCTTTTTGAATGCATTCAAGCGAAAGTATTTGTGGGTTCGCTACCTGGACGAGAAGAAGAGGGAGTTTATGTCTCTTGTGCGAGGGAGCATGTCTGTGGCTGAATATGAGATTCAGTTTGTTCGCCTTAGCCAATATGCACCTAAGCTAATTCCTAGTGAGAGGGAAAGATGTGAACGGTTCTGTTATGGGCTGGTAGTGGACGTGAAAACCTATATGCTTGCGGCCGATTACACCGATTTTGATGTCTTGGTCACTAGATCCAAGGACATTGAATTGAATCTTGGTTTGGCAAGCTGAGCATGAGGTTCTAGCTTGGGGAAGCGAGCTGCAGAACGCGATTACGGTAGAGATCGCAACAAGAGACATAAGGATAGGAAGCCACATTTTGATGCTAGACGCGGGGGTGGTAACCCTGGTAGAGGTCAGCAAGGACCTAATGCCTTCTTGAGGACTCCTGAGTGTAACCGGTGTGGTAGGAGACACGCTGGTGAGTGTTGGGGTAACCTTGGGACATGCTGGAACTGTGGTAACCGTGGGCATATAAAGAAAGATTGTCCTCAGCCGCTGAGAGAAGGACAGGCTCCGGTGAGAGCAGCTGAGCCACAAAAAGGTCGTGGGCGCGGCCGTGGTAATTTTCAGCGTAGAGATGAGGGTGGAAGGAATGTTGCTCATGTGGTGGCTGTCCATCTTGAGGGTGGCGATCAGGCTAGAGTGTATGCCCATCGTGAGGGAAGGAATGACACGGACGTGATCGCAAGTACCTTTACTTTGCAATCCTTGTCATTACTTTCTTTGATTGATTCTGGATCTACACACTCGTACATATTGCGTGAACATGCACAAATGATTGGTTTGCCTGTTGAGTCTCTGGATGTTGGTATGCATGTGACTAGTTCCTTTGGTGAGATAGTTGTAACAAGAAAGTTGTATAAGAGATGCTGTTGAGTTTGTAAAAGTTCTATATTTTACCCCCTATTTAACCCATATTTCTACTGCATTCAAGCATAATTCATTGCATTTAGGATAGATTTCATTCATACATCACAATTATATTAAATGGCATAGTTTCTACCGAAATCGGTTGCTTTTGCAGGTAGCTGCTATAGTAGATGTTCAACAGTGGAGAAGCAGAGCTGGAACACGGGACTGCAGACGAGAAGAAGGATGCTGCCATGGCCGCTGCCGTGGCAGCCAATGACGACAACAATAATGAAGGGAAGAAGTGAAGTGGAGCTCGACAGAAAGAAGAAATTAAGCCGGTCTGTCGTGGAGCACTCTTATATTTTTCTGAGCCTTAGATCAGAATGAAGGCCAAGCCCAAAGTTCAAGGAAGGAACTCCAAGCAAGAAGATAGGACGAATTAAAGACATCTACTTTGAAGATTTAGTCTTTAATAAAGTTGTACTATAATTTAAACTTGTATTCTTGCCATATTAGAAAACTTGAACCCAAGGCCTATATAAAGGCATGTAATTCAACCTAGGGATGGATATCTTATTCTCTAGCCGTCTTCCACTAAACCCTAGTCGTTTTCCCTTTCTCATCATGTTCTAAACTTCTCCTAGGGCTAAGGGTTGATTCTGTAAAGTAGTTGCAAGGATTGCATTGTTTTATGATTTTTTCTGTTCAATAAAATAGACTTCAAGTTTGCTTATTCTGGTTTTCAACATCTTGCAAGAGTATCAGGAGAGCATTGTGAGATTACATATTTACTTAATATCGGGAGAGTTAAGTATACGAAAGGAATAAGTACGTGTTCTCCAGTTTATGGTTGAACTATCTCGGACCTAGGGATAAGACGAGGTTAAGTGGCTAAGGAAGAATTCAAAAACATCGGTGTTCATCCTTCGATTCACGCCGAGAGGTATCATCAAAGACGTGTTCATCGACAGACTTGGACCTAGGGATAGGCCAAGGCATAGCAGAGATTCTTGCCAAGCTTGAAGTACTGAGTTGTGTGTTCGCTGCCGCGACAACAACAGACCGCTGCCGCAGCAGGTGCTGCCACTACAGGCGCTACGTGTAACACCCCAATTTTGGGCTTAGAAGTTTAGGGTCTGAACCAGACCGATCTGATTTTCGGTTTGAATATAAAAGGAGGTTTTAGGGAAAGCCTAGTTCAGGATGCTTTAAAAATATAGAAAAATATCTAAAAATCCTCTTTTAATATATATAAGAGATTGGTGAAATCAATTTTACAAAATAAGGTTTGGAAATACTACATTTCGGTGTAGTGACTAAAATGCGATTTTTGAAAAGTTTAGTGGTGACTATTTTGTAAGGATTGAAACTTTGAATCTTTAAGGAGCTAATTTACCCAAAGATATTTTCTCCAGATTTTTCTTTAATTTGGGTGAATTAATTAATGTTTTAATTAATTAAAAGAAAAGGGAAACTACTTTTTGGAATTTCATAACTACCTTTTCCTAAATTTTTCTCATTCCTTTTTCTCTCAAAATTCCATCATCCAAACACTTTTCTCCAGCAACTTTTTCATTGATCTTCACTTCAATTGATGAGATTTCTATCATCAATTAATTCCTAATCAATCTTGCATCAAATCCTTTTGATTTTATCATTGAATTTTCAAGGAAATTAGCTCAAATCAAGGAGAAATCACCATTTAGAGGTAATATTGTTCTTCTCCTCTAAATACTATGTTCTTTACTGAAATTCCCAAGTTGTCAATCCTTAATTTAAGTTTTGTAAATGGTTTTAATGTTAGAAACTTGATTTTGGCTTAAAACTCAAGATTTGGAAGAAATCTTGAAGAATTTTGTTGTGATTGTTTGGGCTCTGTTTTGAGATGATTATTTAATGTATTTTGGATGTCTAATGATGTTGAAATGAGGTTTTATCAATGCAATCCCGAATAGGTTGTATTTCTTAAGTTTTTGCTTATGAAAATGGTGGTTTTTGAGGTGTTCTTGGTGTTCTGTTATAGCTGGAGGTATAAGGACGAGTTTAGGTTCATTTTGGATGTTAATTGATGTTTAGAAGTGGTTAGATGTGATGGATCTTGGCTGACTTAAGTTTTGGAAGAGTTTGGAGGTGTTTTCGGTTGTGTTTGGTAGCCGAATTGTTGGTTTTAAGTAGAGCAGCGAGTTTAGGTGTGTTGGCTGAAGATTTCAATGCATAATGATGCATTAATCCTCTGCTTTGATGTGTTTTAAATAGGGGAGACATCTTCGGACATTTTTGGAGTTGATCCGGAGGCTTGATTTACGTTTCGGCAAGCGTGAAAAACGAAATTGGTGAGTGGAGTTGGGTTTCCAGCTTTGAAACAATTATTTGAAGGTTTTGGGAGCTTAGTTTAAGTCTAAACAATTTAGCTAAGCTCAAGAGTAAGTTTTCGGAAAAACTCCCTCGGATGTGCTATGCTATGTTTGATGCATTGGTTATGAAATGCATGTTTATTTACTATTTTGAAAACATGTTTTAGCATGATTAATGCTGGTTTTGAAAGCCATGTATTGAAGGATGCTCAAGGTAAGAGATCCTTGGATTGTCATGTTATTAATTTGGTAATAATGCATGGAGATGCATGATGTTAAATGGCTTTGATGAATTGGTTTTAAAGTACTTGAATCGGATATAGTTAGCCGGCTATAGGATTGGGTGCACCGTGAATAAAGTCACCTTGGATGTTGAGGGGTTGTAATTGTACCGTAAACTCCATCCAAGTACCTTAACGAGTGAGGTAAGATAACAACGGTGGTTAAAAGTCCGTGTGTGGGTCTTGTGTTATGTGTCCCTTGCTCTCGTTAGTGGAATTATACAACTACCGATGAGTGACGTTGAGGGGTTGAGATTGTACCGTTAAACTCCATCACGGGTGTTGAGGGGTTGTGATTGTACCGATAAACTCCACCTTGTTTTGTTCGGTAGTGTGTATGAAGCGTGTGGGACAACACTTGTAATCCGCATATCCGATTGTGTTTTGTGTTGTAAATGGTTATGAATTATCACTTGAAAGCTAATATGATATGTTGAATGTAATGAAGCATGAGATGCTTGTAAAGTTTGCAAGGTTGCATGAAAAGAGATGGGCATGAGTTTAACAAGCTTTGTTGAAAGTGTTTTCTAAAATGCAGTATTGTGTTGTTTACTTTAGAGCATGCCTCACTAAGCAATTGTGCTTACGCTCTCTCTCTTGTACCAATAATGCAGATAATTGAAGTGTCTAAGGGCAACAAGGAGGCTAAAGTGTCCAAGGGAAACCAAGCTCATGTATGGTGATGTTTTCATACACTATTAGTTTTGGTAATTTGGCAATGGGAACCTAAGATGTGTTTTGGGAGATGTGTAAAACTCCCTAGGTTGTGGCATGTTGTTTTTGATGGTTTGAATTTGTAAATGGCCTTTTAATGCTTGTTTTGGAGATTGGTTGATTGATTGGTTTTTGATAATAGGAAGCATGCCTATAGATATGTGAAATTCCATGTTTGTTGCTAAGAATGTGTTTAGGAGTTGCAAACATGCTCTTTATGTGTATGATGACTTGTTGGCATGACTAGGAAGTCATTAGGTTGAGTTTGAGTGGATTTATGTATGAAAAACTAGCAAAATCTGCAGCTTCTGGACAAACCGTATCGGAACACCCACTGGCGTTTCGAAACGATTTGGCTACTGGAAGGCCCTGTTTCGGAACCAGTCTCGGAACCAACCCGTGTTTCGGAACGGTCAATGTCGTTCCGAAACAGGTGACCGTTGGGCATTGATTTGAATGGTGTTGAGGTTTGCAAGTTTTACGTTTTAGTCCCGAAAGTTGTATTTGCAATTGTATGAGTTCGAGATGTCCAGTTAAGGTGAAATTTTACAGGAAAGCATGTAATATGATTAATTTAATATTGGTAACTTTAAAATCAGTTATGACTCTCTAATTTACAGAATTTATGTTTTGGTCCCTAACATTTGTATATTGTGCAATTGAGTTCCTTTCTGAAATCCGATCGCTGTGCTTTACACGTGTATGTATCTCGAGTGTACACCTAGGGTTAACATGTATCTAGACAAGATTAAAAAGAAAAAAGGGTCGTTAATCAAGGTTGACTTTCGGGTTGACTTTGATTTTCCCCGTGTAATCTCCGTAGTTCGGGTCAACCGTCTAGGCTGGGCTAAGGGGGTTACATTTGGTGGTATCAGAGCTTAGTTCTCGTGTAATTGGGAATTGTTATGTGGGTGATGTATGTGCTTTTGCATGATGGACCTTTTAAGTGAAGGAATGTTTTATGAATTGTGATGTATGGTTGCTATTATGATGTTATGCTATGTTGAAGCATGTTAGGGGAACCCATTGCCATATCAAAACTAATGAAAGGAATTGTTTTTGGAAAATGAGCTTGAGTACTTGGATTACTTACCTTGTTGAGCCTAATTATGTTTATTGCATTTGTGTCAGTGCATTGTTTTCTTATAAATGGGGCATCGCAGAGAGATGAGGATGAATACGAGAGCTATGGCTCAGAACGAGAATGAGAAACATGCTGAGAATGTTGTGGATATACCTCCTCCCCCTGGTGGTGGACCACCCGGCGGTGGTGGTGCTGAAGGTGATAATGCGGGTGTTGGTGCTGGGGTCGCTGGACCTGAAGGTGTGCAGGGGCAAGCTGCTCCTGACATGAATGTGTTAATTCAGGCTATTGCGGGAGCCTTTCAGGCAGCAGTAGCTGGAGCTCACGGAGCTGCGCATCAGGGTGATGCTAATGTGAGATTGCCTTTGGAACGTCTTCGCAGTCTGGGAGGGACTGAGTTCAGAGGTTTATCTCCTAAAGGATCTGAATCTTGGTTGGAAAGCACCAAGAGGATATTGGGGCAAATGAACTACAACAATGTGCAGAAGTTGGGTTGTGTGGTGTCACTGCTGCATGATGATGCTTATACGTGGTGGACGACCACTGTCTCTGGTGTGGAGGAAAATGATGTGACTTGGACGTTCTTCTTGAACGCGTTCAAGCGAAAGTATCTAGGTGTGCGATACCTAGATGAGAAGAAAAGAGAATTTATGTCTCTTGTGCAAGGAAGCATGACGGTGGCTGAGTATGAGATCCAGTTTGTCCGCCTTAGTCAGTACGCACCTGAGCTAATCCCTGATGAGCGGGAGAGGTGTGAATGTTTTCGTTATGGTTTGGTGGCGGACGTGAAGACTTTTATGCTTGCTGCTGACTATACAGATTTCGATGTGCTGGTGAGTAGTGCGAAGGACATTGAGCAAAACTTGGGTTTGTCTTCCAGAGGCATTAGTTCTAGCTCGGGAAAAAGAGCTGCTGATTATAGTTTCGGTGGTGGACGGAACAAGAGAGGACGAGATAAGAGGTATCAGTCTTCTGCTAGGCGTGGTAATGGAGGGCATGGTGCGCCTGTTCAGGGAGATAGGATGAGAGCTGATCAGAACACGTGCTGGACGTGTGGGTCTCGTGGTCATTTGAGGCGGGATTGTCCTCGAGCAGCGATAGAGGTTCGGCCTCCTGTAGCAGTGACCGATAATTCCTGCTGGAATTGTGGTTCGGCAGACCACATGAGAAGGGAGTGTCCTTTGTTGGCCGGTGGTGGTCAGGGACGTGCTCCTGGAGTAGTTGCACCGCAGAGAGGTCGTGGGCGCGACCGTGGTAACTTCCAGCGCAGAGATGATGGTGGGGGGAATGTGGCGCATGTGGTGGCTGTTCAACCTGAGGGTGGTGGCCAGGCTCGAGTGTATGCTCAGCGTGAGGGGAGAAATGATATGGATGTGATTGCATGTACCTTTACTTTGCAATCCTTGTCATTACTTTCCTTGATTGATTCTGGATCTACACACTCATACATATTGCGTGAACATGCTCAATTGCTTGGTTTGCCTGTTGAGTCTTTGGATGTTGGTATGCGGGTAACTAGTTCCTTTGGTGAGACCATTGTGACACAGAAGTTGTATAGAAGATGTCCCTTGAAAGTGCAAAACCATGTTTTTCTTGTTGATCTCATGGAATTGCCATTCTATGGTTTGATGTAATCCTTGGAATGGATTGGCTTGTTGAACATCGAGTTGTAGTGGATTTTGAGAACAAGAAAGTTTCATTGAAACTTGCGGATGATTACAAGGTAGTGGTTGTTGGTGAGAATGTGAAGTTCCTTGCCAATGTGGTGTCTTCGTTGGAAGCAAGCCGTATGCTGAGGCAAGGTTGTGAGGCTTATCTAGCCTTCGTTATGAATCCTAGCTCTAAGGAGTTGCGAGTTCAAGATATCAGGACTGTGCGAGAGTTTCCTGGAGTGTTTCCGGAGGAGTTACCTAGATTGCCTCCTAGTCGAGAGGTGGAGTTTGGGTTTGAGTTGTATGAAAACACAACTCCAGTGTCCATTACTCCTTACCGAATGGCACCTAAGGAGTTGAAGGAGCTGAAGACGCAACTTCAGGAGTTTCTTGATCGTGGTTTCATTCGGCCGAGTGTGTCACCTTGGGGTGCACCGGTTTTGTTTGTGAAGAAGAAGGATGGCACTATGAGAATGTGCATCGATTATCGTCAGCTGAACAAGTTGACTATCAAGAATCAGTATCCTTTGCCGAGGATTGATGATCTTTTTGATCAGTTTCAGGGAGCGGTTGTGTTCTCTAAGATTGACTTAAGGTCAGGTTATTACCAGCTCAAGGTGAAAGATGTGGATGTTCCAAAAACAGCCTTTAGAACGAGGTATGGGCATTATGAGTTCCTAGTGATGCTGTTTGGCTTGACGAATGCTCCTACAGCTTTTATGGACATGATGAATAGAGTGTTCCATGAATACTTGGATAAATTTGTTGTGGTGTTCATTGATGATATCCTTGTGTACTCTCGTACTGAGGAGGAGCATGAGGGGAATTTGAGGATTGTGTTGCAGGCATTGTTGGAGAATCAACTTTATGCTAAGCTGAGCAAGTGCGAATTCTGTCTTAGGGAAGTTGTTTTCCTTGGTCATGTGGTTTCTGCTGAGGGGATTCGTGTTGATCCTCAGAAGATTGAGGCGGTGATGAATTGGAAGCCTCATAAGTCTGTTCATGAAGTCCGTAGTTTCCTTGGGTTGGCATGATATTACCAGAGATTTGTGGATGGATTTTCGAAGATTGATGCACCTTTGACGAAGTTGTTGCAAAAGGATGTTAAGTATGAGTGGACAGAAGCAAGGCAACAAGCTTTTGAGAAGCTTAAGGCAGCTTTGACGCAAGCTCCTATCTTGGTTCAACCTGAATCAGGGAAAGAGTTTGTGGTGTACAGCGACGCATCCTATGTTGGTTTGGGGTGTGTGTTGATGCAAGAGGGTAAGGTGGTGGCTTATGCATTGCGCCAGTTGAAGGTGCATGAGCGCAATTATCCTACGCATGATATTGAGTTAGCTGTGGTGGTTTTTGCTTTGAAGATTTGGAGACATTACCTGTATGGTGAGAAGTGTACTGTGTACACGGATCACAAAAGTTTGAAGTATCTGATGTCTCAGAAAGACTTGAATCTTAGGCAACGACGTTGGGTGGAGTTGCTTAAAGATTACGATCTGACGATCGAGTACCATCCGGGAAAAGCTAATGTTGTAGCGGATGCCTTGAGTAGAAAGGTGGCAGTAGAGTTAAGAGCTATGTTTGCCAGCCTGAGTATTTCGCAAGATGGAGGGCTTGTGGCTGAATTGCAAGTGAAACCATCTTTGGTTTAGTTGATAAAGGATAAGCAGTTGTTGGATGATTCTTTGGTGCCACATGTTTAGGATATTGCTGAGGATAGACCATCGAATTTCTGTTTTAATGACGATGGGGTTCTATGTTTTGGGAGTCAAATAGTAGTGCCAAATGATGCAGAGTTGAGGCGTACTATTCTGACTGAAGCTCATAGTAGTCCTTTTGCTATGCACCCTGGTAGTACAAAGATGTATCATGATCTTAAGGATGAGTACTATTGGGTGGGTTTGAAGAAGGATGTTGCGGAGTACGTGGGTAAGTGCATGGTTTGTCAGCGGGTTAAGGCTGAGCATTAGTTTCCTTCTGGGTTGTTGCAACCGTTGAGGATTCCTGAGTGGAAGTGGGAAAGGATTACCATGGACTTTGTATCTGGTTTGCCCTTGTCGCCATCGAAGAAGAATTCGGTGTGGGTGATTGTGGATCGCCTTACGAAGTGTGCGCATTTCTTACTTGTGCATACTACGTATACCTTGGATAATCTTGCAGAGTTGTACATTGCTGAGATTGTGCGACTGCATGGTGTGCCAAAGTCTATAGTGTCGGATAGAGATACGAGGTTTACATCGCGTTTTTGGGAGTGTTCGCATCAAGCTTTGGGTACGCGGCTGAATTTCAGTACTTCTTATCATCCACAGTCAGATGGACAGTCTGAGCGTGTTATCCAAGTGCTGGAAGATATGTCGAGGTGCTGTGTGATTGAGTTTCAAGGTTCTTGGGAGAATCATTTGCCTTTGGTGGAGTTTGCTTATAACAATAGCTACCAGGCAAGTATTCAAATGGCACCGTATGAAGCCTTGTATGGGAGGAAGTGCAGAACTCCTCTTTGCTGGGTTGAAACAGGTCAGAAGTTGGTTTCAATGCCGGCTTTGTTGAAAGGAACCACTGAGAAGGTGAAGCTCATTTGTGAGCGATTGAAGGCAGCTTCTGATCGACAGAAGTCTTACGCGGATTTGAAGCGTAATGAGATTGAGTTGGCGGTAGGTGACCGTGTGTTCTTGAAGGTTTCGCCTTGGAAGAAGGTGATGAGGTTTGGCCGGAAGGGTAAGTTGAGCCCTAGGTACATTGGACCATACGAGGTGATTGAATGTGTGGGTCCTGTTGCGTACAAACTAAGATTACCGCAAGAGTTGGAAAAGATACATGATGTGTTTCATGTCTCTATGCTTCGGAGGTATAGATCGGATCCTTCACATGTTATGCCTGTGGAGGAAGTGGAGTTGAATCCAGACTTGACCTACGATGAGGAGCCGATTGAAATTCTGGATTCGGACAGTAAAGTTCTTCGAGGCAAGACCATTGAATTGGTTAAGATGTTGTAGAAGCATCGTGGTGTTGAGGAAGCAACGTGGGAAAGAATGGATGATATGAAGAAGCAGTTTCCGTACCTTTTTCCTCCAGGTAAATTTCGAGG
Organism: Hibiscus tridactylites; assembly: GCA_958450335.1. Classification (NCBI taxonomy): domain Eukaryota; kingdom Viridiplantae; phylum Streptophyta; class Magnoliopsida; order Malvales; family Malvaceae; genus Hibiscus; species Hibiscus tridactylites. The sequence goes on from OY288287.1 coordinate 24,772,253, forward strand.
ACGAAATTTCTTAAGGGGGGGGAGAGTTGTAACACCCCAATTTTGGGCTTAGAAGTTTAGGTTCTAAACCAGACCGGTCTGATTTTCGGTTCGAATATAAAAGGAGGTTTTAGGGAAAGCCTAGTTCGAAATGCTTAAAAATATAGAAAAATATCTAAAAATTCTTTTTTAATATATATAAGAGAGTGGTGAAATAAATTTTACAAAATAAGGTTTGGAAATACTACATTTCGGTGTAGTGACTAAAATGCGATTTATGAAAAGTTTAGTGGTGACTGTTTTGTAAGGATTGAAACTTTGAATCTTTAAGGAGCTAATTTACCCAAAGATGTTTTCTCCAGATTTTTCCTTAATTTGGGTGAATTAATTAATGTTTTAATTAATTAAAAGAAAAGGGAAACTACTTTTTGGAATTTCATAACTATTTTTTCCTAAATTTTTCTCATTCATTTTTCTCTCAAAATTCCATCATCCAAACACTTTTCTCCAGCAACTTTTTCATTGATCTTCACTTCAATTGATGAGATTTCTATCATCAATTAATTCCTAATCAATCTTGCATCAAATCCTTTTGATTTCCTCATTGAATTTTCAAGGAAATTGGCTCAAATCAAGAAGAAATCACCATTTAGAGGTACGATTGTTCTTCTCCTCTAAATACTCAGTTCTTTACTGAAATTCCCAAGTTGTCAATCCTTAATTTAAGTTTTGTAAATGGTTTTAATGTTAGAAACTTGATTTTCGCTTAAAACTCAAGATTTGGAAGAAATCTTGAAGAATTTCGTTGTGATTGTTTGGGCTCTGTTTTGAGATGATTCTTTAATGTATTTTGGATGTCTAATGATGTTGAAATGAGGTTTTATCAATGCAATCCCGAATAGGTTGTATTTCCTATGTTTTTGCTTATGAAAATGGTGGTTTTTGAGGTGTTCTTGGTGTTCTGTTATAGCTGGAGGTATAAGGACGAGTTTAGGTTCATTTTGGATGTTAATTGATGTTTAGAAGTGATGGATCTTGGCTGGCTTAAGTTTTGGAAGAGTTTGGAGGTGTTTTTGGTTGTGTTTGGTAGCCGAAATGTTGGTTTTAAGTAGAGCAGCGAGTTTAGGTGTGTTGGTTGAAGATTTCAATGCATAATGATGCATTAATCCTCTGCTTTGATGTGTTTAAAACAAGGGAGACATATTTGGACATTTTTGGAGTTGATCTGGAGGCTTGATTGACGTTTCGACAAGCGTGCGAAACAAAATTGGTGAGTGGAGTTGGGTTTCCAGCTTTGAAACAATTATTTGAAGGTTTTGGGAGCTTAGTTTAAGTCTAAACAACTTAGCTAAGCTCAAGAGTAAGTTTTTGGAAAAACTCCCTCGAATGTGCTATGAAGTCGCTTGATGCATTGGTTACAAATTGCATGTTTAAATTCTATTTTGAAAGCATGTTTTAGCATGGTTAATGCTGGTTTTGAAAGCCATGTGTTGAAGGATGCTCAAGGTAAGAGATCCTTGCTTTGGCATGTTATTATCTTGGTAGTGATGCATGGAGATGCATGATGTTTAATGGCTTTGATTATTGCTTTAAAACAATGAATTGATGATGGTATTTGATGTATATTGGCAAGTGATGAATTGGTTTTAAAGTACTTGAATCGGATATAGTTAGCCGACTATAGGATTGGTTGCACCGTGAATAAAGTCGCCTTGGATGTTGAGGGGTTGTAATTGTACCGTAAACTCCATCCAAGTACCCTAACGTGTGAGGTAAGATCACAACGGTGGTTAAAAGTCCGTGTGTGGATCTTGTGTTATGTGTCCCTTGCTCTCGTTAGTGGAATTATACAACTACCGATGAGTGATGTTGATGGGTTGTGATTGTACCGTTAAACTCCATCACGGGTGTTCAGGGGTTGTGATTGTACCGATAAACTCCACCTTGTTTTGTTCAGTTGTGTGTATGAAGTGTGTGGGACAACGCTTGTAATCCGCATATCCGATTGTGTTTTGTGTTGTAAATTGTTATGAATTATCACTTGAAAGCCAATATGATATGTTGAATGTAATGAAGCATGAGATGTTTGTAAAGTTTCCAAGGTTGCATGAAAAGAGATGGGCATGAGTTTAAAAAGCTTTGTTGAAATTGTTTTCTAAAATGCATTATTGTGTTGTTTACTTTAGAGCATGCCTCACTAAGCAATTGTGCTTACGCTCTCTCTCTTGTACCAATAATGCAGATAATTGAAGTGTCTAAGGGCAACAAGGAGGCTAGAGTGTCCAAGGGAAACCAAGCTCATGCATGGTGATGTTTTCATACACTATTAGTTTTGGTAATTTGGCAATGGGAACCTAAGATGTGTTTTCGGAGATGCGTAAAACTCCCTAGGTTGTGGCATGTTGTTTTTGATGGTTTGAATTTGTAAATGGCCTTTTAATGCTTGTTTTGGAGATTGGTTGATTGCTTGGTTTTGGATAATAGGAAACATGCCTATAGATATGTGAAATTCCATGTTTGTTACTAAGAATGTGTTTAGGAGTTGCAAACATGCTCTTTATGTGTATGATGACTTGTTGGCATGACTAGGAAGTCATTAGGTTGAGTTTGAGTGGATTTATGTTTGAAAAACAGCAAAATCTGCAACTTCTGGACAAACTGTATCGGAACACCCACTGGCGTTTCGAAACGATTTGGCTACTGGAAGGCCCTGTTTCGGAACCAGTCTCGGAACCAACCCATGTTCCGAAACGGTCAATGCCGTTTCGAAACAGGTGACCATTGGGCACTGATTTGAATGGTGTTGAGGTTTGCAAGCTTTACGTTTTAGTCCCGAAAGTTGTATTTGCAATTGTATGAGTTCGAGATGTCCAGTTAATGTTGAAATTTGACAAGAAAGTATGTAATATGATTAATTTAATATTGGTAACTTTAAAATAAGTTATTTATGACATTCTAATTTACAAAATTTACGTTTTGGTCCCTAACATTTGTATATTGTGCAATTGAGTTCCTTTCTGAAATCTGATCGCTGTGCTTTACACGTGTATGTATCTCGAGTGTACACCTAGGGTTAACATGTATCTAGACAAGATTAAAAAGAAAAAAAGGGTCGTTAATCAGGGTTGACTTTCGGGTTGACTTTGATTTCCCCGTGTAATCTCCGTAGTTCGGGTCAACCGTCTAGGCCGGGCTAAGGGGGTTACACTACGACAGAACAAATAAGTCTTAGACAGTGCAAACACCTGCAATACAGAGCAAATCAATACCGGCCTACTCTTTACTCTAAATATTTTCATCTTTTATTTTCAGTCTTCTTTATTATTTCGTGACAAACAATTAAACTTTCTTTTCCCTCTTGTGCAGCAATTCAAGGTTAAAGCTATTAGCCCAGTCCCTGTGGAGACGATATCCGATACTTACGTATCACTTTACTACTTGCGTCGTGTACACTTGCACTACATTGCGATAGACTCTTTTACACGCAACAAGTTTTTGGCGCCGTTGCCGGGGACTGGCAACATATCTTTACCCTACTTTACTGCACTTTTTAAATTTTTTTGTTTTTACTTGGATTGTTCAACTTGTGCTTTTCACAAGGTTTTCTGTTTATGCGCAGATCAAGACGAGGAAAGGAACCTGAGTATAAGATAGATCCTGAAATGGAACGCTTGTGCAATCTTAGGAACTGACTCCGACTCGTATTAGCCAGAAACGAATACCTTGAAGAACAGTTAGAGGCCATGAACAACCAAGGGAATCCCCGAGGTCCTGAAGATCCTGTGGGAGATGGAGGAAACAGACAGCCTGCCGATCCTTCTGCTGCTGCCGCGCACCGGTCATGCTGAGATTACATGATCAATGATCATGTGGAATTAGAGAACACCCTGCCAAATGTGGAAGCTTAAAGTTTCGAGCTGAAACCTGTCATGTTCAACATGATTAATTCCGCTGGCCAATTTAGTGGTGCTGCTATAGAGGATGTTAGGGAACATCTGAAAACGTTCCAGGAAATCTGCGGTTTGTTTAGACTACCAGGAGTAAATACGGAGATATTGAGGCTTCGGTTATTTCCTCATTCATTGAGGGACAGAGCTAAAACTTGGTGGAACAAACTAACGCCGAGTTCAATACGAACTTGGGCAGATTTAACTCGTGAATTTTTGTCTCGTTTTAACCCTTCCCATTTATCTGAGCGATTACGTAACGAAATTGCTACTTTTCAACAAGAAGACGACGAGCCAATGCACGAGGCATGGGACAGGTTTACTACTCTTCATCGGAATTGCCCGATGCATGGATTCCCTATTTGGAATCAGGTAATCAAATTCTACAATGCTGCCAACCTACAGACTCGTATGAGAATCGATTTAGCAGCCAATGATTTGTTGTTAGATAAAGATCCAGAAGACGCCATGGTAGTATTAAAGAATTTGGCTAAGAATGAAGAACAATTCCCCACATCGAGGAGAGGTGAACGAGTACTAGCTGTGAAGGATTATGAAGCCGATAATTCCTTAAAGACACAAGTTGCATATCTCACAAAGGCAGTGGAAAACTTGCTGAAGAAGGACTCTCAACTTGTCTATGTTGTAGAAGAGGTATGTGGAACTTGCAGTGGGAATCATAGTTCGGAGGACTGCCCGCTACAGCTAGAGGAAGATATGTATGTTGGAAATTATAACAAGCAGAACTACAATTCCAACAATTACAATCCCAATTGGAGAAAAGATCCCAAATTCTCTTGGAGAAACCCGAACAATGCCCTGAACCCTCAAGTACAGAACACTCAAAATCAGGGGGCACCTAGACTTCTGACTCAGCAGCAACCGCAACAGCAGCCGCAATAGCCACCAGCAGCCACAACTAGTATATTGGAGCAGACCTTGGCTACGTTTATGTCTCAAATAGGAACTTACATTGAGAACGTGAATCACTTCGTCAAGAAGACTGAGTCATTCATGGATAAAACAGAGATGCGGATGACTAACCATGAAGCTACTCTGAAATCACTGGAGACACAGATGGGTCAGGTTTCCCAGCATATTAAACCGAGGTAGAATGGAGGATTCCCTAGCGATACTGAGAACGCTAGACAACCCACACATGAGCAGTGCAAGGCTATCACAACTAGGAGTGGGAAGAAATTACCAGGGCCAGAGAAGAAAGCTGAACCAGTTAAGGAACCAGCCCTAGAATCGACTGCCGAGAACGCTGCCCCGACAGACGTTAAACAGCCTGCTGCCGATGCACCTATCACGACAGTAGAAGGGACAGAGGAGAAGGATGAAGAACCTAAGCCTCCTCAGATCCGAATGCAATGGGAAGAACGCATTGAAGATTATCGTCCTCCACCTCCTTTTCCTCAGTGGTTACAGAAGTTGAAACAGGAATCCCAGCTTAAGAAGATCTATGATATTTTTAAGCAGGTCTACATCAATATTTCGCTGTTAGATGCTATCAAGGAGATGCATGGTTATGCCAAATTTTTCAAGGATGCTATGTCAAAGAAATCTAGACTTGGGGAATTTGAGACGGTTAAACTGACAGAAGGATGCATGACTATTCTGCACAAGCATTCACCCTAGAAAAAGAAGGATCATGGGATCTTCATAATATCGTGCATAATCAGAGATAAATTTGTGGGTAAGGCACTTTGTGATCTAGGTGCTAGTATTAATTTAATGCCAAAATCTGTATTTCAGAAATTAGGTATTGAACGAGCACGACCCACAACAGTTATGATGCAGCTGGCAGACCGCTCTTACGTGCAACCGGAAGGGAAAATTGAAGATATTCTAGTAAGAGTGGATAAATTTATTTTTCCTGCTGACTTTCTTGTTTTAGATTGTGAAGCAGATGATAATGCACCAATCATCCTGGGGTGACCCTTCTTAGCCACAGGAAGATCACTGATTGATGTAGAGAAGGGAGAACTCACTATGAGAGTTGATGATCAAGATATCAAGCTGAATGTTCTCCAAGAAATAAAAGCACGCTGATGCAGAAGAATAATGCAAGGCTATCACTGAAGTTATCTTTGACCAACCCTGCATCAGGTCGAACTGCCATGACATAAAATTTGGTCACTGCCCCAGCAGCCATTTAGAAGACTGGCACGACATCGACAACGACATCAGCTCCTCAGATTCTGACATATCTTATACTAAAGATCATGAGGAGGTAAACTGGATAGGAAATCGTCCAGGTAAGTTATTCGAGCCCTTAAACTATACCTCAAATGAACATATAATCCAAAAGCCATCAAATGTAGAGCCAACTGTTCTAGATCTTAAGCCCCTGCCAGGGCAGCTCAAATATGTTTTTCTTGGATTAAATGATACGTTTCCCGTAATCATCTCTTCCAAGTTGATGCAGGAACAGGAACAACAGTTGATAGAGATGCTACATCAGCACAAAAGGGCTATTGAATGGACGATAGCTGACATCCAAGGCATCAGTCCGACACTATGTATGCATAAAATCCTCTTAGAGGATGATCACAAGCCGACCATTGATGCCCAAAGACGTTTGAATGATGCTATGCGAGAAATGGTCCGAAAAGAAATTATCAAATGGCTAGACGCTGAGATAATTTATTCCATCTCAGAAAGTAAGTGGGTGAGCCCAGTACAGTGCGTTTCTAAGAAAGGAGGAATAACCGTGGTAACCAACGAAGAAAACGAGTTAATCCCAACCAGGACTGTGACCGGTTGGAGGGTTTGTATGGACTACCGGAAGCTTAACAAAGCTACCCGAAAAGACCACTTTCCCCTGCCTTTTATTGATCAAATGCTTGATTGATTAGCGGGAAAGCCTTATTATTGTTTTCTTGATGGTTACTCAGGTTACAACCAAATAGCCATCGCACCGGAGGATCAAGGGAAAACAACCTTCACTTGCCCGTACGGTACTTACGCTTTTCGGAGAATGCCATTTGGACTTTGCAATGCACCAGCAACCTTTTAGAGATGTATGATGGCTATATTCTCCGACATGGTGGAGGATTTCCTGGAGATATTCATGGATGATTTCTTAGTCTTTGGACACAATTTTGAAAGCTGCTTAGGCAACCTGCATAAATTACTCGAGAGATGTGAGAAAGCGAACTTTGTATTAAACTGGGAGAAATGTCACTTCATGGTGGATGAAGGGATAGTCCTAGGCCACAAAGTAAGCTGGCGTGGCATAGAGGTCGACAAGGCAAAAATTGAGGTAATTGAAAAGCTGCCACCACCCACCACAGTCAAGGGAATTCGAAGTTTTTTAGGGCATGCTTGTTTCTATCGAAGGTTTATAGCCAATTTTTCGAAGATCACCAAGCCATTGTGCCACCTACTAGAGCAGAATCGTCCCTTTGACTTCAACACTGAATGTACTGAGGCATTCAGAATTCTGAAAGAGAAGCTAGTAACAGCCCCAATTGTACAGCCACCGGACTGGAAGTTGCCATTCGAGATTATGTGTGATGCCAGTGATTATGCTGTAGGGGCAGCACTTGGGTAGAGGAAGGACAAGCTATTCCATGTAATTTACTATGCTAGCAAAACACTCAACGATGCCCAAGTAAATTACACCACAACAAAGAAGGAATTGTTGGCTGTGGTGTTTTCAATTGACAAGTTCCGATCCTACATACTTGGAACGAAAGTGGTGGTCCACATAGACCACTCTGCACTGAAATATATGTTTGCTAAGAAAGATGCAAAACCCAGACTGATTCGTTGGATTCTTCTGCTGCAAGAGTTCGACATAGAAATCAAAGACAAAAAGGGGACAGAGAACCAAGTTTCAGATTGCTTGTCAAGATTATAGAAGGGAAAGAGTCTCCCAACAGACGAGACACACATACTGGAGACCTTCCCTGACGAGAAGCTATTCGCTGCCATAAGCACTGCCACGACAGCCATGGCGGCAGGTAAGTTTTTTGAACTCCTCTGGTATGTTGATTTTGTTAATTATTTAGTTAGCGAAATATTTCCTCTTGACCTTAACTATCAAGCTAGGAAGATGTTCCAAAATGATGTTAAGCATTATTATTGGGACGAACCTCTTCTTTTCAAAATGTGTGCAGATCTGATCATCAGGAGATGTGTACCACATGATGAACAGGAAGTTGTGCTTCACCACTGTCATGCTTCACCATATGTGGGACACTTGGGTGGTAACAAAACTGCTTCCATGGTTTTGCAGTCTGGTTTTTATTGGCCTTCACTATTCAAGGATGCCCAGGCGTTCTACAAAAGCTGTGATAAATGTCAACGGACTAGAAATATCTCAAGAAGACATGAGATGCCGCTGCAAAATATTCTTGAAGTTGAAATCTTCAACGTTTGGGGGATTGATTTCATGGGACCGTTCCTAGCATCATGTGGGAATTTATATATTCTCCTGGCAGTGGACTATGTGTTGAAATGGGTAGAAGCGATCGCCACACGGAAAAACGATGCCAAGACTGTTCAGAGGTTTTTGCACAAGAACATTTTTTTCCAGATTTGGCATCCCTAAGGCGATAATCAGTGATGAAGGGAGGCATTTTGATATTAGGGTAATAGCGGCTGACTTAAAGAAATATGGTGTCAAGCATCGAATCGTAACAACTTACCATCCTCAGACCAATGGACAGGCCGAAATATCCAACAGAGAGGTAAAGAACATTCTTAAAAAGATGGTTAAACCAACTCAAAAGGACTGGTCCCTACACCTCAATGATGCACTCTGGGCCTACAGAACATCATTTAAAACTCCATTGGGAATGTCACCCTACCGACTGATTTATGGAAAAATATGCCATCTACATGTTGAGATTGAGCATAGAGCATACTGGGCCATCAAGGCAGTGAATATGGACTTGGAAAAGGTAGGAGAGAAGAGGCTACTTGACTTGAATGAGATTGAAGAAATTCGAGTAATGGTCTATGAAAATGCAAGGATCTACAAGGACAAGACAAAAAAGTGGCATGACAAGAAACTGCTGCCACGACAGTTCTACCCAGGGCAGCTTGTGTTGTTATTCAACTCTAGGTTGAAACTATTCCCAGGAAAGTTGAAATCTAGATGGTCCGGCCCGTTTTAGGTGGTGCATGTTTTTCCTCATGGTGCCATCACGATCAAATCCTTAAAAGACGGGCACCGATTTAAAGTCAACGGACAAAGATTAAAGCATTATCAGGGGACTGAAGCCCCAAGAATGCAAGAAGTGGTTACTTTAGGAGATGCCCCTATTGGCATCCCTATTTAACCTAATTTTATTTATTATTATTTATTATTTATTTATATATATTTATTTATTAGGAAATTAGAATTATTTTATTTTTAGGAACTAAGTTTTTATTTTTATTATTTTTAGGAAATAAAGGAGACAAGGAGAAGAGAAGAAGTGAACTCATCCCACCATCTCACCATCAGCCCAAAAAGCACAAAATAGGAGCATGTCGTTACAGCTGCCGTAACAGACGCGGAAAATCCAACCTGTCAACACGCTGTTGCAGAAGACACGCAAACGCATAACAGACGAGCAGTAGACACGGAAATGCGTGACAGACGCGTCAAATACTGCGTAACAGTTGGCCCCGTTATTCGCGCCTGCCGTTACAGCTCCAACGGTCCCTTGCAACCATGAGTACCAGAAACACCAGACGTTGTGCTGCCTCAGGCTCTGCCCCAGCAGCAGCCACTCCCAGCTCCTTCCAAGGCAGAGATATGTGGGAGGAAAAAGGCTTCATCTACAGCAAACGAACGAAAAATCTCGGGCTCAAACTATTCATAGCCCGTAATATCAGAGCTCTACATTGGTAGATGTTTGCTGAGCAACCTGAAGAGATGAACGTCACCCTGGTCAGAGAATTTTATGCTGCCGTCGACAGCAGAGACACGATAGCAGTGACAGTTTGTGGGAAGGAAGTCCCTTTTGAGCCAAAGTACATTAACACCCTTTATGGACTCTACGACGACAGAAGGAAAGATATGCATTAGAGATTCCTGGAAAGCCTGGAGGCAGCAGATTATGATGTTGTCATGGAAGAACTCACCGAAGAAGGAACCCAGTGGAATACCGATCCCAAACACCCAAGGACGGTGAAACGAGTTCAAATCACTCTCGAGGCGAAACTGTGGAACGCCTTCGTGAAAAAGAGGATCATGCCGTCCTCACACAATAGCACAGTGGATCAGCCCAGGTTAGCTTTTGTTCATTCTATCTTAAACGAAAGACCCATAAACATTGGCCGCTACATTCGGGAGGGGATTTTGGATTGTGCATTTCGGCCATCGGGACCACTTGTCTTCCCCTACCTCATAACAACCCTCTGCCGTTGCCACAATGTCCCTGAAGTTGCTGAGGATTTGAGAATCCGAGGAAAAAGATGGACGGAGAGGAACATCCTTAGCTTGATGGAGCTGAAAGCTGCAACGCCAATCTCCAGCTTCAACCCGTCTGCAGCGGCAGGTGAGCCGATAGAGCCCACCCAGACAGAGCCTGCCGCCACAGAACTAAGGCAGCCCACAGCAAAAGCTCCTCCAGCTGACTCCTCCACCCAAATCATGGCTACCCTGCAGAAAATGGAGGAACGACAGCTGGGCCTGATGAGCTTTATCCGGGACTTCACAACAACAACGATACATTTCATTAAAAGCAATTTAAATTTTCCAAATATACTGTTTCTTGCTTTCCCTGATCACTATTTTGCTGCCCCCACCCTTGCCCATACCCCTACCCCTGCTGCCACACCGAGAACACCGTCTGCCGCGTCCACCCCAACCCCAGCCACGACAGCTACAGGCGACAACCACACTACCACAACATCTGCCAGGGGAAAAGAGAAAAGAACCCATGTCCAACCTCGACGCGTTCATAGCTGGTTTCTTCTCTTCTTCAATTTGGGAGGAATCCGATGACGAGCCCTCTGTCAAGAGGAACCTGTCCAAGGAATTCACCCAGATGAAACGACAGAAACCAAACACAGGAGTCGGACCATCCGAACAAGGGAAATCTGACAGCGGCATCAGCAGCAGTGGTAGCAGCAGCAGCTCTTCTGAGGAGGTTTAGGTGCTGGAGAAACCACCCCAGATCTCACCGACCCGTATCCAGCCTCCGATGGAAGCCAATAAAAAGATCGCCTCTACCTCTCCCAGCCATCTGCCGGCACCAACGAGGAAAGTCACTGCTCGCCGGCAGATTCAGATTAACAGCAGCAATGACGACAGCGTTTAAAATTTAAGTTTCTTTTCTTATATTTGCTGTCTGCTATTTTGTTATAATTGTGATGTTGTTTTTATTTTCTTTTTTCATTTTGTCATCATGCATTGAAGGCAATGCAACCGTTGAGTTTGGGGATGGCATCCCTCCATTAATGAAGTGTCTTTATATTTAGAAATTGTGTCTAATGTTTAGTTTATTTTTGCTTAAAAAATAATGAAATTTTGGCTTAAGTCTTTGAACTTCACTTACCTGCCACGACATATGTTGTCGTGACAGTGCCTTTAGGAAATTTTAGGATATGTTTAGAGCCTTGCTATGATTCTACCTTGTAAAACACTCTTTGTGACTCTTATGTTTTTGAGATTACTTTAGTACACTGGAATAGGAATGTTTACCCACTTGAAAATGCCCCTAGAGGTGCCTATCACTGGCTCTAGGAAAACAAGAAAGAAAGAAAAAAATATTCAGACTCAATAGCTTGCAAAACTGCCTTGCACTTATTTTAGGAGATTTATTTTTGAGCTAAGTTAGAAAAAACTAAAGGAGCCTAATAATTGCCTCCAGAAAAGATGCAGTTAAATAAAGAGTCAGAAAAAAAAAACTAAAGGAGCCTAAGAGTTGCCTCCAGAAAAAATTGAAATGGCAAAACCTCAAGTTGTAGATATAACTATTCTGGTATACTAAGGTAGTCTAGATGCATAAGTGTCACAAAAACCCACACACATCACAAGAATTATAGCATGGTTCCGAATGAGTCCAGAAATGCCCGACAAGGTACTACTCTTGATTGAATACAAGTGGTAGGTAATGTAGAGTTCATTGTTTTAAGCCAATAAAAAAATTAAGTTAGGTAATATTTGCTTGAGGGCAAGCAAAAACTTGAGTTTGGGGGTGTGTTGAGTGTGTAAAAGTTCTATATTTTACCCCCTATTTAACCCATATTTCTGCTGTATTCAAGCATAATTCATTGCATTTAGGATAGATTTCATTCATACATCACAATTATATTAAATGGCACAGTTTCTACCGAAATTGGTTACTTTTGCAGGTAGCTGCTGTAGCAGATGTTCGGCAGTGGAGAAGTAGAGCTGGAACACAGGACTGTAGAGGAGAAGAAGGATGCTGCCATGGCCGTTGCCGTGGCAGCCAATGACGACATCAATAATGAAGGGAAGAAGTGAAGTGGAGCTTGATAGAAAGAAGAAATTAAGACGGTCTATCGTGGAGCACTCTTATATTTTTCTAAGCCCTAGATCAGAATGAAGGCAAAGCCCAAAGTTCAAGGAAGGAACTCCAAGCAAGAAGAGAGGACGAATTAAAGACATCTACTTTGAAGATTTAGTCTTTAATAAAGTTGTACTTTAATTTATACTTGTATTCTTGCCATATTAGAAAACTTGAACCCAAGGCCTATATAAAGGCATGTAATTCGACTTAGGGAAGGATATCTTATTCTCTAGCCGTCTTCTCCTAAACCCTAGTCGTTTCCCCCTTCTCATCATGTTCTAAACTTCCCCTAGGGCTAAGGGTTGATTCTGTAAAGTAGTTGCAAGGATTGCATTATTTTAGGATTTTTTCTATTCAATAAAATAGACTTCAAGTTTGCTTATTCTGGTTTTCAACATCTTGCAAGAGTATTGGAAGAACATTGTGAGATTACACATTTACTTCATATCGGGAGAGTTAAGTATACGAAAGGAATAAGTACGAGTTCTCCAGTTTATGGTTGAACTATCTCGGACCTAGGGATATGACGAGGATAAGTGGCTAAGGAAGAATTCAACAACATCGGTGTTCATTCTTCGATTCACGCCGGGAGGTATCATCAAAGACGTGTTCATTGACAAACTTGGACCTAGGGATAGGCCAAGGCATAGCAGGGATTCTTGCCAAGCTTGAAGTACTGAGTTGTGTGTTCGCTGCCGCGAAAACAACAGACCGCTACTGCAGCAGGTCCTGCCGCGACAGGCGCTACGACAGAACATAGAAGTCTTAGACAGTGCAAACACCTGCACTACGGAGCAAATCAATACTGGCCTACTCTTTACTCTGAATATTTTCATCTTTTATTTTCAGTCTTCTTTATTATTTCGTGACAAACAATTAAACTCTTTCTTTTCCCTCTTGTGCAGCAATCCAAGGTTTAAGCTATTAGCCCAGTCTCCGTGGAGACGATATCCGATACTTATGTATCACTTTACTACTTGCGTCGTGTACACTTGCACTACATTGCGATAGACTCTTTTACACGCAACAGATGCCCCTTAAAGGTGCAATATCATGTGTTTCTTGTTAATCTTATAGAATTGTCATTCTATGGTGTTGATGTAATCCTTGGCATGGATTGGCTTGTTGAGCATAGAGCCGTTGTGGATTTCGAAAGCAAGCGAGTTTCGTTGAAACTTGCGGATGATTATGAGGTGGTGGTGGTGGGAGAAAATGTGAAGTTTCTAGCTAATGTGGTATCTACGTTGGAAGCAAGCCGAATGTTGCGTCAAGGATGTGAGGCTTATCTAGCCTTTGTTATGAATCCTAGTTCAAAGGAGGTGCGCGTTCAGGATATAAGGACCGTGTGTGAGTTCCCTGGGGAGTTTCCGGAGGAATTACCTTGTTTGCCACCTAGTCAAGAGGTTGAGTTTGGAATTGAGTTGTATGAGAACACAACTTCGGTGTCCATTGCTCCCTATCGCATGGCACCCAAAGAGTTGAAGGAGTTGAAGACGCAACGTCAAAAGTTTCTTGACCGTGGCTTTATTCGGCCTAGTGTGTCACGTTGGGGTGCACCGGTCTTGTTTGTGAAAAAGAAAGATAGCACGATGAGAATGTGCATCAATTATCGTCAGCTAAATAAGTTGACCGTCAAGAACAAGTATCCTTTGCCGAGGATTGATAATCCTTTTGATCAGTTCCGGGGAGCGGTTGTGTTCTCAAAGATTGATTTGAGGTCAGGGTACTATCAGTTAAAGGTGAAGGATGTGGATGTGCCGAAAATAACCTTTAGAACGAGGTATGGGCATTATGAGTTCCTTGTGATGCCGTTTGGGTTGAGGAATGCTCCTGCCGCTTTCATGGACATGATGAACATGGTGTTCCATGAATTCTTGGACAAGTTCGTTATGGTGTTCATCGACAATATCCTTGTGTACTCTCGTACTGAGGAGGAGCATGAAAGTCATATGAGAATTGTTTTGCAGGCGTTGTTCGAAAATCAGCTTTATGCTAAGCTGAGCAAATGTGAGTTTTGGCTAAAGGAAGTTGTTTTCCTTGATCATGTGGTTTCGGCTGAAGGGATTCGAGTTGATCCCCAGAAGGTTGAGGCGGTGATGAATTGGAAGCCCCATAAGTGTGTTCATGAAGTCTGTAGTTTCCTTGGGTTGGCAGGATACTATAGGAGGTTTGTGGATGGATTTTCTAAGATTGCCACCTCGTTGACGAAGTTGTTGCAAAAGGATGTGAAGTATGAGTGGACGGAAGCGAGACAACAAGCTTTCGAGAAGCTAAAAGCAGCTTTGACGCCAACTCTTATCTTGGTTTAACCTGAATCAGGGAAATATATTGTGGTGTATAGTGACGCATCCTATATTTTTTGGGGTGTGTGTTAATGCAAGAAGGTAAGGTGGTGGCTTATGCATCGCGACAGCTGAAAGTGCACGAGCGCAATTATCCTACGCATGATATTGAGTTGGCTGTAGTGTTTTTTGCTCTAAAGATCTGGAGACATTATCTTTATGGTGAAAAGTGTATTGTGTACACGGATCACAAGAGTTTGAAGTATCGGATGTCTCAGAAAGAGTTGAATCTTAGGCAACGACGATGGGTGGATTTGCTTAAGGATTACGATCTAACGATCGAGTATCATCCGAGGAAGGCCAATATTGTGGCTGATGCTTTGAGCAGGAAAGTGGCGGTGGAGTTAAGAGCGATGTTTGCTAGCTTGAGCATATCGCGAGATGGTGGTCTTGTTGCTGAATTGCAAGTGAGACCATCTCTAATGCGGTTGATAAAAGATAAACAACTGTTGGATGATTCTTTGGTGCCACATGTTCAAGATATCGCTGAAGATAGACCATCGAATTTCTGTTTTAATGATGATGGTGTTCTATGTTTTGGGAGTCGGATAGTGGTGCCGAATGATTTTGAGTTGAGGCGCACTATTCTGACCGAAGCTCATAGTAGTCCTTTTGCTATGCACCCTGGTAGTACAAAGATGTATCGTGATATGAAGGATGAGTACTGTTGGGTGGGTTTGAAGAAAGATGTCGCTGAGTATGTGAGCAAGTGTATGGTTTGTTAGCGGGTTAAGTCTGAGCATCAGTTTCCTTCAGGGTTGCTGCAGCCGTTAAGGATCCCTGAATGGAAATGGGAGAGGATCACCATGGACTTTGTGTCTGGTTTGCCTCTATCGCCATCAAAGAATAATTCTGTTTGGGTGATTGTGGATCGCCTTACGAAGTGTGCACATTTCTTGCCTGTGCATACTACGTACACCTTGGATAAGCTTGCAGAGTTGTACATTGATGAGATTGTACGTTTGCATGGCGTACCAAAGTCTATAGTGTCGGAAAGAGATCCGAGGTTCACTGCAAGGTTTTGGGAGTGTCTGCATCAAGCTTTGGGTATGCGGCTGAATTTCAGTACTTCTTATCATCCGCAGACGGATGGGCAGGCGGAGCGTGTTATTCAAGTGCTTGAGGATATGTTGAGGTGATGTGTTATTGAGTTTCAAAGCTCTTGGGAGAAGCACTTGCCTTTGGTGGAGTTTGCTTATAATAACAGTTACCAGGCAAGTATTCAAATGGCACCTTATGAAGCTTTGTACGGGAGGAAGTGCAGAACTCATCTTTGTTGGGCTAAATCGGGAAAAAAGTTGGTTACGATGCCGACTCTGTTGAAAGGAACCACTAAGAAGGTGAAGCTCATTTGTGAACGGTTGAAGGCAGCATCGGATCGGCAAAAGTCTTACGCAGATTTGAAGCGTAAGGAGATAGAATTTGCGGTGGGTGATCGCGTGTTCTTGAAAGTTTCACCTTGGAAGAAGGTGATGAGATTTGGCCAGAAGGGCAAGTTGAGCCCAAGATATATTTGACCATACGAGGTGATAGAACGTGTGGGTCTTGTTGCTTATAAGCTGAGGATACTTGAAGAGTTAGAAAAGATACATAATGTGTTTCATGTATCCATGCTTCGGAGGTATAGATCAGATCCTTCTCATGTTATGCCTGTGGAAGAAGTTGATTTGAATCCAGATTTGACATATGATGAGGAACTTGTTGAGATTTTGGATTCGGATAGTAAGGTTTTTCGTGGTAAGACCATTGAGTTGGTCAAGGTGTTGTGGAGACATCGTGGCGTGGAGGAAGCCACGTGGGAAAGAAATGAAGACATGAAGAAGCAATTTCCTTATCTTTTTCCTCCAGGTAAATTTCGAGGACAAAATTTCTTAAGAGGAGGAGAGTTGTAACGCCCCAAATTTGGGCCTAGATGTTTTAGAGTTCGAATCGGACCGGTCGAGAAACAGTTCGAATCTTAAAAGGGGGATTTAAGGAACAGCTAGTTCGAGATGCTTAAAAAATATGGAAAAATATCCAAAAATCCTCATTTAATATATGAATGATTATGGTGAAATAAATTTTACAAAATAAGGTTTGGAAATACTACATATCAGTGTAGTGACCAAATCATAGCTTTTGCAAAAGTTAAATAGTGACGGTTTTGTAAAGGATTGAAACTTTGAATCTTTAAGGAGCTAATTTTACCAAAATGTTTTTAATCAGATTTCTCCTTATTTTGGGTAATTTTAATAATGTTTTAATTAAAGGAAATAAAGATTAATTAAATGGAAAACTATCTTTGACTTTTCATAACTACCTTTCATCAATTTTCTCTCAATTTCTTTTCAGCCAAACACATTTCCTCCATCAATTAGCCTTTGATTTTCATTTCTTTTGATGAGATTTCAGTCTCCTTTTGATTCCTAATCTTTTCCTCACCAAATCCTCTTGTTTTTACATTGAATTTTCAAGAAAACTTGTCCAATTCAAGGAGAAATCAGCCATTAGAGGTAAGCTTCGTCCTTCTCCTCTAATGATCAGTTCTTTACTGAAATTCTCAAGTTATCAATCCATTGTTAATGATTTTTGAGTTTCTTTAATGTTAGAAATAAGAAATTGTATTAAAACTCAAGGTTTTTGGAAAGATCTTGATGATTTTCGTGGTTGATGGTTAGGCTCTATTTTGAGGTTGTTTTCTAATGTATTTTGGATGTTAATTGATGTTATAAATGAGGTTTTATCAAACAATTCCCGAATAGGTTTGGATTCCTAAGTTTTGCATGCTAGAATGGTGGTCTTTGGGGTGGTTTTGGTGTTCTGTTATAGCTGGAGGTATAAGGACGAGTTTATGGTGATTTTTGATGTTGATTGATGTTTAGAAATGATTAGAAGTGATAGATCTTGGCTGGGCTTTGTTTTGGAAGAGTTTGGAGGTGATTTCAGTTGTTTTTGGTGGCCGAAATGAGGCTCTTGAGTAGAGCAGCGGATTTAGATGTGTGGCTGATGATTTTAATGCATGATGATGCATTAATCCTCTACTCTTATATGTTATGAACATGGGAGACATCTTCAGACGCCTTTGGTGTTGATCCGAGAGCTTAAATAGCATTTCAACGAGCAAGCGAAACATAATCGGTGAGTGCGAATGGTTTTAGAAGTCCTTGAGGGACAAAGAAACAAGGTTTGGGGATTTAGGAAAGGTTTGAAACACCTTCCTAAGTCCGAAAGTAAGTATTGGCTAGATTGCTCTCTTATATGTGGTGGTTGCCCCTAAAATGCTTTTACATGCTCATGGTTTGAAATAGATAAATTCATACTGTTTTTATGCATGAATTGTAGCATGAGATGATGCTTGAAATGATTTCATGAAATAACATGTTGCATTGTTGAGTTTTGAGCTTTTGTTTTAAACCATGGCAAATGTTATGGTTTTGAAATGAGATGAGAAAGATTTGAGAAATGTTGCATGAAAAACATTAGGTGAGATGATGTTTTAACATAATATATTGGCGTAGAAGATGAGATACTTACGTGATATAATTGATCGATCAATAGGATGAGAGTGCACTATAAACTAAAAATTCGTATGTGCTCTTTGGTTTAATCCAAAGGGAGAGACCGATGATGGGCATTTCATCGGGTAGGACTTGGTGAAATACCCAAGCTTTGTGGCGATGAGAGATTCCGCCATGTGAGTACGATGATGTGAGATTCTACCAGAAATTATATTACTTGACAAGTGAGTACGGTGATGTGAGATTCCACCGAAAGCGTCTAGTGGTTTGAGAATGATGTCTGCATATCCGTGTAGTAATGATATGTGAAATGCCAATATAATATATGAAAATGCTTTTGAATCACATGTACCTATTGATGAGATGATTTGTGCAATGAGAAATGCATATGAGTTTGTATATGAAATGCTTTGGTTTTACAAGCATGCGTATGGCCTTGCCATGAGATTTGCATTGGTTTAAATGCATGAGATAGAATTGAGGTACATGTGTTTTCAAGGAAGAGTTGCTTTGAAATGGTTTTCAAGCATGAGATAGGATGAGCATGTTGTTGAAAAGCTTTTGAGAAAGGGTTTTGATTAATGCATTATTGTGTTGGTTTTCTTTAGAGCATGCCTCACTAAGCAAGTGTGCTTACGCTCTCTTTTACCAATAATGCAGATAATTGAAGTGTTTTTGGGCAGCGAGAAGGTTAAGAACATCCAAGGAAGTGCAAAGCTCATGTATGGTGATGTTTTTATACACTTTAGTTTTGATATTTGGCAATGCGACTTCAAGGTTGTATTTGGGAGATGTGTTTTGAACTCCCTAAATTTGTGGCATGTTTGTGATGGCTTTTATGAGTTGTAAATGGTCCTATTGGTTGGTTTGAGGTTTGAGAGCTCATATTTGGATTTGTAACTAGGAAGCATGCCTTTATATTGAATGTCTTTGTGTTTGATGCCATGCTCTAGCTTAAGGGTCATAAGTATGTTCCTTAGTATCAAAATGAGTTGTTGGTATGATTTGATGCTCTTTGAAGCATGTTTGAATGGTTTAAAAGGTGAAAAACCAGCAATTTCTGCTATCATTGGGCAAAGTGTATCGAAACACCCTCAACTGTTTCGAAACGGGGGCCTGTAATGGCCATAGTGTTCCGGAACGGTTGAAGTTGTTTCGAAAAAATTTGGCTACTGGTGAGGCTTGTTTCGATACCGGTCTCGGAACACACCCGAGTACCGAAATGGTCAACACCATTTCGATACCGTGTTTCGGTACGAGGGATTGGTGTTTCGAAACAGATGACCGTTGGTTGAAGTTTTTGAATTGTTTTAAGTTTCCATGTTTTACGTTTTAGTCCTGAATGTTGCGGATGCAATTGCTTGAGCTTGGGATGTCTTTTCAAGCTGAAAATTGACAAATGAGCATGTAACATGACTAATTACATATTTGTAAACCTAAAACCTCAAAGTCCTTATAATTTCTAAAAATTACATTTTGGTCCCTAAACGTGTAATTTATGCAATTGAGTCCCTAAATGATTTCCGATCGCTGTGCCTTTCTCTTCCATGATTCTTGAGTGATCACATAGGCTTAATGTGCATCTAGAAAAGATTTAAAAGAAAAAAAGGTCGTTAATCAAGGTTGACTTTGGTTTTCCCCGTGTAATCTTCGTAGTTCGGGTCAAGCGTCTAGGCCGGGCTAAGGGGGTTACATCGTTGTTACAAGGTGATGCTTACAATTGGTGGACGATTATAACTACAGCTTTGGAGCCTTAAGAGGTGGATTGAGAGTTCTTCCAAGATGCCTTTAAGAAGTATCTAGGAGTTAGATACTTAGATGACAAGAAATGCGAGTTTATGTATGTGGTTTAGGGTAGTATGACTATGGCTGAGTTTGAGGTTCAATTTGTTCGTTTGAGCTAGTATGCTCCTGAGTTGGTGCCAAGTGATAGGCACCGTTGCGACCGTTTCCTTTATGGATTGGTACAAGAAGTGAAGACTTTTATGTTTGCCTCTGATTACACAGATTTTTATGTGTTGGTGGTGTGAGCCACGGATATTGAGCAGAGTCTGGGTTTGAATTCTCGTGTTGATGGTTCTAGCTCGGGTAAGATAGCTGTAGATTTTGGTCTTGGAGGTGGATAGAATAGGAGGCAGCATGATAAGAGGCATCGCGCGGATGTGAGGCGAGGCAGAGGAAAGCTTGGAGGTGGAGCTTATGGCCAAGGTGCTCAAGCTAGATCGGCTTTTAACTCTAGTTGGGTATGTGGATCACGTGAGCACATGAGACAAGATTGTCTTGGTTTGGCTCGAGAGGCGCAGGCTCCTGCTGCTGAGGCAGCTAACTCTTGTTAGAGTTGTGGTTCGGCAAACCATTTGAGACGTGATTATCCGTTGTTGGCTAGAGGTGGTCAGGTTAGAGCGCCTTTTGTTGCACCACAGCGAGGCCGTGGGCGTGGTCATGGTAACTTCCAGCGTAGGGAGGATGGTCAGAGTGCTGTAGTACATGTTGTAGCTGTTCAACCTGAGGGTGGTGGTCCTGCGAGGGTGTACGCACATTGTGAGGAACGGCAATGACATCGATGTGATTGTATGTACCTTCACTTTGCAATCTTTGTCATTGTTTTCTTTGATTGATTATACTTCTACGTATTCATACATCTTGGGTGACCATGCATATCTGCTTGATACTCATGTTGAGATGTTAGATGTGGGAATGCAAGTAACTAGTTCCTTTGGTGAAATTGTTGTTACAAGAAGGTTGTTTAGGAGATGTCCCTTATTTTTTCAAGGTCATGTGTTTGCGGTTGATTTAATGGAGTTGCCTTTCTATGGTTTTTATGTAACCCTTGGGATGTATTGGTTGTCTGAGCATAAGGTTGTGGTTGATTTTGATGCTAAGCGAGTTACCTTGAAACTTGCTAATGGTTATGAAGTGGTAATCGTGGGTGAGAATGTGAAATTCTTATCTAATTTAATTTCAGCTCTTGAAGCGAGTCGTTTGATGGAGTTGGGTTGCGAAGCTTTATTAGCTTATGTTATGAATCCAAGAACGAAGGAAGTGCGTGTGCATGACATACATACGGTATGTGAGCTTCCGATTGTATTTCTGTAAGTGTTGCTTGGGTTACCACCGAATAGAAAGGTTAAGTTTGGCATTGAGTTGTATGAAAATACGACTCCATTGTCTATTGCTCCCCATCGAATGGCTCCAAAATATTTGAAGACGCAACTTCAACAGTTGCTTGACCAAGTGTTCATTAGTCATAGTGTTTCACCTTAGGGTGCATCGGTCTTGTTTTTGAAGAATAATTATGGCTCGATGTGAATGTGTATAGATTATCGGCAATTGAACAAATTGACGATTAAGAATAAGTATCCTTTCCCAATAATTGATGATTTGTTTGATCAGTTTTGAGGTGCTTCAGAGTTTTCTAAGATTGATTTGAGATCTGGATATTACCAGTTGAAGGTGAAGGATGTGGATGTGCCTAAGATATCTTTTCGTACAAGGTACGAGCTTTATGAGTTCTCGGTGATGCAATTTGGTTTGACGAATGCGCCTGCTGCATTCATGGATATGATGAATTGCGTATTTCACGTGTTTTTGGATCAATTTACGGTTGTATTTATTGATGATATTATTGTGTACTCTCTTACCAAGGAGGATCACGATAAGCATTTGCGAATTGTATTGCAAGTGTTGTTGGAAAATAAGCTTTACGCCAAGTTGAGTAAGTGTGAGTTTTGGCTTAAGGAAGTTGTCTTTCTTGGACATGTGGTGTCGGCCAAAGTTATTCATGTTGATCCATATAAGATTGAGGCAGTGATGGATTGGAAGACGCCTAAATCAGTGATGGAAACATGTAGTTTCTGCAAAAGAATGTTCGCTTTGAGTGGACAAATGTTAGACAACAAGCTTTCGAGAGGTTGAAGGAAGCTTTGACGAAAGCTCCTGTCTTGATGCAACCTGAATTCGGTAAGGAGTTTGTAGTTTATAGTGATGCTTCGTATGTTGGTTTAGGTTGTGTGCTGATACAAGGAGGGAAGGTGGTGGCGTATGCATCTAGACAATTGAAGGTGCACGAGCGCAACTATCCTACTCATGATCTTGAGCTTGCCGCAGTTTGAAGTATTTAATGTCTTAGAAAGAGTTGAATCTTAGGCAACGAAGATGGTTGGAATTGCTTAAGGATTACGACTTGACGATAGAGTATCACCATAGAAAGACCAATGTTGTGGCCGATGCCTTGAGTAGGAAGGTGGTTGTAGAGTTGAGGGTGATGTTTGCTCGGTTGAGTATATCGCAAGATGGTGGATTGATAGCTGAGTTACAAGTAAAACCTTCATTGGTTTAGTTGATTAGGGAGAAGCAATTGCTTGATGGTTCGTTGGTACCGCATGTTAAGAATATAATGGATGGTAATGCAACAGACTTTTTTTTCAATGAGGATGGTGTCTTGTGTTTTAAGAGTCGAATAGTTGTGCCAGATGATGTTGGGTTGAGGCGCACTATTCTAACTGAGGCACTTAACAAACCTTTTGCTATGCATCTTGGTAGTACTAAGATGTATCATGGATTGAAGGATGAGTACTATTGGGTTGAGATGAAGAAGGATGTCACTGAATTTGTGAGTAAGTGTATGGTTTGTCAGCGCATGAAAGCTGAGCATCAATTTCCTTCTGGACCATTGCAACCTTTGAAGATATCGGAATGGAAATGTGATAGGATTACGATGTATTTCGTGTTCGGTTTGCCTTTGACCCTGTCAAAGAAGAACTCTATTTGGGTGATTGTAGACCATCTTACGAATTGTGCGCATTTCATAGCTATGCATACTACGTATACGTTAGATAAGTTGGCTGAGTTGTACATTACGAAAATTGCGAGGTTGCACGGTGTACCTAAATCCATAGTTTCGGATAGAGATTCGAGGTTTATAGCAAGGTTTTGGGAGTGTTTGCATAGAGCTTTGGGTACACGGCTTAATTTCAGTACGTTCTATCATCCTCTGACGGATAGTTAGACTGAGCGTGTTATCCAAGTGCTTGAGGATATGTTGTGTCGTTGTGTTATAGATTTCCAATGTTCTTGGGAGTAACAGTTACCTTTGGTGGAGTTTTCTTAAAATAATAGCTATCAAGCAAGTTTACAAATGGCTCCATATGAAGCCTTGTATGGTAGGAGGTGTAGGATGCCTCTTTGTTGAGCAGAAGTGGGGTAAAAGTTAGTTTCCTTGCCAGATTTGCTTAAAGTAACAACAAAGAAGGTTAAAAGCTTGTTTGTGATCAGTTGAAAGCGGCTTCGGATCGTCAGAAGCCTTATGGGGATTTGAAGTGTAGGAAGATTGAGTTTGCGGTTGGTGATCACGTGTTTTTGCAAGTATCACCTTGGAATAAGGTGATGAGGTTTGGGCGTAAGGGTAAGCTTAGTCCAAGATTTATTGGACCTTATGAAGTTGTGGAGCATGTTGGTCATGTTGTATATCGATTGAGGTTGCCTCATGATTTTAGAAAATTCATGATATGTTTCATGTTTCGATGTTGTGGAGGTATAGACCAGATTTGTCGCATGTTATGCTAGTTGAGGAAATTGAGTTGCGACCATATTTGTCTTATGATTAGAAACTTGTTGAGATTCTTGATTCTAGTAACAAAGTTCTTCGTGGTATGACGATTGAACTTGTGAAGGTGTTGTGGCGACATCGAGGAGTTAAGGGGGCGCGTGGGAAAGCAAGACGTACATGTTGAAGCAGTTTCCGCACCTTTTTCCTCATGGTAAAATTTCTAGGACAAAATTTCTTAAGTGTGGGAGAGTTGGAACGCCTCGGTTTTGGGCCTAGAAGTTTCTAGGTTGGTTTCGGGGTCCGATGAAACTAGACTAGAGATCCGGGTTAGTTCGGGAGTGGTTTAGGGAATCCATGGTTCGAGATGTGATAAAATTATGGGAAAATTTCTAAAATCCTCTTTATATATATATATATAAGGGTGTGGTAAAGTCGATTTTGGAAAACGTCATATGGAAAGCAGGCATTTTGGTTTAGTGACTAAAACACAAAAATAGAAAACTATTTTTAAAGGACTATTTTGAAAGAGGGCCAAAACATAGAATCTTTAGGGAGATAATGTGATATTAATCAGCTATTCCTTTGATTGGCCATATTTTAAATGTGTTTAATTAAAAGAAATAAAGAAATGTTCTGTTTAGAAGGGATTTAGCTTTTACAAAATCAATTTTTGACGTAACTTCCATTTTCTCTGTTTTCTCATCAGCCAAACATCTATTCTCTCAAAATTTCCAGAGATTTTCATCTTTCCATTTCACTTTGATTTGCAAATGATTTCTTTGGTGTTTCCTCCATTCATCTCAAAGGATTCTTGAAGGTTTTTCAACTGTAACCCACTCGACCCGGCCTAGCCGATAGACCGAACCAAACGAGTCACACGGGGAATATTGAAGTAAACTGGGAAGGTTTACCTCAATAAATGACCCTAATTTTTTCTTTTTATCTTGTCGAGATGAAAAATAGGTTCCTATGTGTTTTACAAAGCAGCGGATCAAACACAACTCAAACGCTCATCAATTTTATCCAATTTTAGTTTTTAGGGATCATTTTGTAAACTTAAATAATTCCAAGGGTTTTCCTAAATTTTGATTTACCAACCTTTAATGAGTCTCATTACATGCATCTCTGTTCAAAAATCAGCTCAAAATAATCATTCAAACTCATGTAATTGCATCCACAACATTCAAGGACTAAAACGTAAAGATTCAAAACATTAAAAGATGACATTCAATCAAATTAACTACGACCGTATCGATACCCTTCGAGAGGGTATCGATATGCCCTCGACGAGAAGACTTCCAGGCTCAACAATACAAAGGCCTGCATCGATACACCCAAAACCAGTAGCCAAAATGTGTATCGATACGCCCCCGTGTATCGATACACCACTCCAATTTACGAAAGCCGTATCGATACACTACCAAGTGTACCAATACTCTACAGCCTGCACTTACCCAAATTGTTGTATTTACACACTTAAAGCCATCCTAAGTCATTCCAACATGCATTTAGACATACATATAACTCAAATACACTTCAACCATCAAATATGCAAGGCAATCACAACATCATATCATGGCAATCATCAATAATGTATTCTAGAGGCATGCTTCCTATGAAATTTAAGCATCAAAAAGTTAAATCTCAAAACAAGCTTAATCCAACAATTAGAGGCCATTTACAAACCAATATAGGCATACCAAACTTGTACAAAACCAGAAAATACCAAAACAACCAACTCCAAGGCATTGGAATCCCCATTGCCTTTATTACTCCAGTCCATAACCAAACATACATTAAATTGAAGTCTCTTGGGATTCCTTTGCGACCTGATGACTCCAAATTCTTAATTATCTACATTGATGAGCCAAAAGAGAGCATAAGCATACAAGCTTAGTGAGGAATTATAACCCCCTTAGCCCGGTCTAGCCACAAGACCGAACCAAACAGGTTACACAGGGGAAACCAAAGAAAATCCTAGAAGGATTCCCTCCGATTAACAACCCTATTTTTTTCTTTTCTAAATGCCATTAACATCCTATGTGAAAGGACTCACAGTAGAAAACAAGCATTATCGAGGCGATCGAACAACGGAGGACCAAAATGCAAAACTAGCGAGATCTAGGGGGTCCTAGCATTGAATTAAAGTTACAATCTCAAATTAGTCAGGTTTCATGCTTGCATGGCAAAATACCACTTAAAACAACCGACGAACACAAATAAACGATCACATAGCAAACAAGGACTAAAACGTAAGAAAACAGAACTTCAAAGATTCCAATAACTAACAAAACTGCCAACCGTATCGAAACAGTCTCGATGGGCTTAGAACACTAGCCCGTATCGAAACACCCCCGAGAGCATTCCGAAACAGAGGTTTCTAGAAGCAAAATGTATCGGAACAGACCTCAACGTATTGATACATCTAGGCCATTTCGGGTACCCCGTATCGATACAGTCTCGACCGTATCGATACGCTCGACCTACAATGCCTCATTTTACTGGTTTATAGCAACCTTAGCCCCACCAAAGGCCCTCTAAACTTGATACAAGCATGCATACAACTCAAACATACCACAAGCTTCAACAAGAATGACAACAACATCAACACAACAAGAATAAACATGGCACGATTCTAGATGAAAGCAAAATAAACATAACAAACAAGAATAAACATGACAAGTCTAAAAAGGCATCATAAACATGTCTCAACATAGGGAGTCTCAAAATAAAACCTCTCAAGCATAAAGGTCCTATCCCATTGCTAACATACTATTATTGGATGCCAAAACCATACTTGAGCGAAAGAGTAAACTCTTGGACACTTCCTTGCTTCTTTTCCGCCACGAATGGTCTAGGAATATGCATTGTTGGAAAAGAGAGCGTAAGCAAGAATGCTTAGTGAGCGGTGCTCAAAACCATAACAACAACAATGTAGTTTTAGAATCGTTTAAAACTTTTAAAAACCAAAACCATTCCTTAGATCATTTTATAAGAAAACTTTCCAACGACATTCTCATAAACATTTCATGCTTGAACTACATTTAAGGCATAACATCAGAAATTCTCAACACGAAACATGACAAGCTCAAAGCTTCAAAGCATCATTCATTCAAACATAGCATAAAGATCAACTTTAAAACACATGAGTATATTGAAATCTTTAACAATTTTACTCGGATATGCGGATAGCTTCCGGTGGAATCTCACATCACCGTACTCGTAACAACAATAAGGCTTCTGGTGGAATCTCACATCATCGTACTCAAGACAACAACAAGGCTTCCAGTGGAATCTCACATCACCGTACTCCACCTTAGTGGAATACGACATCACTAAGGCCATGCACAAATTTGACTATTATAGTGCACTCTCATCCTATTGGTCGACCGATTATATCCAGCATTTAAGATCTCATCGAATGTCATTATACCCATCAAAGTCATTTACCCACTGTTTTCTCATGACAACAACACATTATTTCACATTCCATTTCATATCACATTTCCATGAACAACATGTACTCAAACACATATATCTCATCCTCAACTATCATTTAACAAGTGGGATCATATATACAACAAGTACATATCTCAAAATGCATGAAAACATTGGGATACAAGGTAAGCATATAACATGTACATGCTTTCCAAAAACAAGGTAGAACAAGCCAAAAACTATAACCCCATAAATCCAACCCAGAAGAAATAGGCCGAATCTAGGAAGATAGGTTTGAAAACTTTCCCCTCAAGTTATAAATCTTAGGTTTAAACATATTTTAAAATACATAATTGAATTAATTAATAATAATTAACGTAAAATTTATCAAATATTCATGAAACTTGATCATTAAAACATGTACTAAATATTTCATAAAACATTTGAAATAAATTCAAATGCATGCAGAAACATAATCCCAAAATATAAGTCCCAATGTCCGAAATTACAAAATATTCCAAAATATGCTAAACAATAGCTTGAAATAATCAAAGAGAGTTCATACTGAATTATAAAATATCTGAGTAAAATGCGAGAAGCTTCAAGTACCGAGTTGCCTAAAGAGTCTGACAATCTAGAAGAAGAAACTATGGGGGTGTAAGCTAAAGAGCTTAGTGTGTCTCTAAAGTGCAAGCAATCACAAGCAAAATATTATTTTTATTTTTCTGATAAATATTTTTGAAAACACATTAAATCTGAATCATAATGACAACGTTCGATGCTCGTGAAAACTCAAGACCTAATCTTTGATACACTACCCGAAGAGTAAGGTTCCCCTGAACCTACTCTCTACATCGTCACCATCCAAAGCGGAACTCAGCCCGAAGGGTGGAACCACTGAAACA
Source organism: Hibiscus tridactylites (assembly GCA_958450335.1). Taxonomy (NCBI): domain Eukaryota; kingdom Viridiplantae; phylum Streptophyta; class Magnoliopsida; order Malvales; family Malvaceae; genus Hibiscus; species Hibiscus tridactylites. Next base: position 24,800,389 of record OY288287.1, read on the forward strand.
AAGTGGAATTCAACCCGAAGGATGAAATCACTAAACTTCTCCGAACAAATCCCAATCCATGTACACTCAATGATATGAGGATGATTTTAAAATCTGAATTTTATCTGAAACATGAATTGTTAAAAATTCAAGTTACATAAATATGTAAATCCAAAGTTTCATATTTTGGAAATCTGATATCTTCATAATTGATAAATCCGATTTTTAGTTTAAACCCAATCGATATGCTATGCATGATGTCTGAAACCTTTCATCAATCACAACAAAATAATGCACACTGTGTATAAAGACATTTATTTAAAGCACCAAAGAAAAACATAAATTTATAGCACAAGAAGAGACACACCTTTAATCAACAGTAGCTCTAATGCCGAGAAAAGCACGTCCTACGCTCATATCTACCGAATCAGAACCTACGAGGTAAAACTCTATATTAGCATTTAATACTAACGTTAAGCCACCGACTAAAACACTAAGAACTGAACTAAAGATATACTCACGTGAAGATCTCGAAGAACGTGTACGGTCGGTCTGTACAACTGAAGGTAACTCGTCGGCCTCGAAGACGTTATCACCTGAACATAGGAATATTCCGAATCAGATTCTGAAATCCACAACTTATTAGATTTGAAGTACTAATTAATTGAAATTAACAAGACGAAGCTTTCGGGTTCGAATTAGACAAAACTAGCAGCAAATCAGGATTCAGGACAATGAAATAGGTCAAGAGGAAGGATGTCTGAAAAATTCAACTCTTGGTCAACAGTCAAAGTCAAACATGGTCAAACTGGTCCAAGGTCAACGGTCAACTCTGGTCAAACTAGTCAACGGTCAACTCTGGTCAAACTAGTCAAAGTCTAAGGTCAAAGTCAAGGTCAAACGGATCAAATAGTCAAAGTCAAATGTCTGGTCAAAGGGTCAACAAGTTGGTCCGGTCAAATATTAGTTTGGGTCGGTCAACTTACGTGTACGGTTCAGTCTTGGGTCCGGTTCGCAAGAACAATTCGGTTCAATCGGTTCACATGAATTGGTTTATGGGTCAAAACCGATTCAGTTCAAGGCAACACCAACAGTCCGAATTGCACAGGTTTAGACTCAATTTAAAATGGAACACAGGTTGGATCACTCTTCAAGCTCACTAGACGGGCTCTACACCATGTTACACACATATGGGCTTTTCAAATTGGGCTTAACAAAACACACACACAACTCAATTGGGTCACTCTGTTTGGGTTCAAGCTAAAAAGAGGAAAGGAAAAAGGGCTAAACCAACCAACACCCAGCCCATTAATCATGGCATCACCAAAATGGAACTAGGTTCCTGAAACTTCATTGGCGGCTAGGGTTTCCAGCACCCAAACAACGACGACACAAATGCATGAACTACGACGGTGTAGATGCACAGACAGTGACGATGCAACAATCTGACAACAAGAGCAACGACGGTATGGATCGACAACAACAACATGGAAAACTCTTTGGGTGACCACAATGGTCATTCACGGCCACCACTCGGACAGAATTCAAAAACAAACTGAACGACTAAACTTAGAATCATCTATAAAAAACCGAAACATGAATCTAATGCTTACTCAAACACACGCACAAAAAAGAGAGGGGCGGAGTACACGACAGAGGAAGGTGGCGCGAAGGAAAACTGAAAGGTTTCTTACCGGTTCTAGGAAAACTTTCAGCGACGAGGGGAAATCGAGGACTTGGTTTTGATCAAACGTCAAAGGAAAGCTCGGGGTGGTCTCAGTTTGACGAACGATGGCCGATGAGCCCATGATCAGAGAAACAGCGAGGGGTGAGAGAAATAACCGAGAGGTGGGTATTTGGGAGAGTGCGGCTGCAATTTTAAAAGAGCTCAAGAGTCCGTATAAAACAAATAATATGGTTTAAACTTAAAAGTTGGGTAAATCGCAAGAGGATGGCCCCAACTTTTCCTATTTAACTTAATAGCTCCGAAGTTCTAATTTCAAGACACAAAGGTCACTAAAATTTGATTTATAGTCAATTAGACCACAACTAAAAATTAGGGTTCTATATTAGAAATTCCCAAATGTTAGGGTTTCTGAATTAGGGATTTTAAATTTTAGTTTTTTCGAATTAGGGGAAATTTAGGGTGTTACAATGCTCCCTTAAAAGAAATTTCGTCCTCGAAATTTTCAAACTTAACAGAAGATATCACAATTGACTAACACATTCTATACTTTCTTATTCTGAATCCGTGATTCATCAAAACATAATTATAATCTGAACATATCAAAATGTACCTTCCATGTCATCATGTATATCATCATATCCAACACGAGCTTCGGTTGGATGTACTGAACCTGGACGTCTAATCTCAGATCTAGCTTATCCACCACTCGGAGCATATTTACCTCTACTAGCAGTACCAAAAGCAACTGACCTAATATGCCCTTTACCCTGGTGAGGTGCCTGAACTGATGCAAGTCTCTGAATCTATAAAGATGAACCAGTATGTGAACGTGGACAAATCTTTAAGTAATAATCATGGGAACCACATTTGAAACACGTTCTATTCATCAATATGCACTCTCCATCATGCTTTTTATTGCAAAAACCACATACAGAAATAGGCCGTCGAACTTTTGAACTACCCACGATACTAGTCAAAATTGTCGATGTAACAAGTCTCATATTCCTCCTTTTCTGTTAGTGCAAGAATCCTCTCAGCAGTTCTAGCTCGATTAACCATGTTCCTGAATACTTCATCATGACATGTTGCAACATCTCTCTGTATCGGTAGACGAAGTCCCTTCAAAAACCAGTCACACTTGTCTTTCTCAGTCGCAACTAACCCATGAGCATATTTGGCCAACCTCTGAAACTCTATGTCATAATCGTTTACTGGCATATTGTTCCGTTTCAGATTCTTAAATTATCGCGACACTTCACTAAAAACTCAACACCCACGTACCATTGTAATTTCTTTAGCCAATACTCCGCATCAGCTGGATGTGTATCAGTTTTACCCTCAAACAATTTCATCCCAGCAGCTATAAATTTTGCAGAAATAGGTTTCTTCAAACCCTCTGACTGGCGGAGATAACACAACAACTCTTGGTGCACCGTGGCACTGTCCGGCTGAACTGTCTTAGTGTCCTCAACATCATGTGAGTCATCACTTCCAATCTGATGTCCTCTCAAGGGCTCATTCTCATTATCCGATATCTTATTCTGATTTTCTGTTTGCTCAACGAAAGATAGATGACCACCACCATAAACAGCGGTATAACCTCAGCCATGACCTCGACCTCGCACCAAGCTAGAACTCATAATTGGTGGCTTTGCAGACTATCTACAAAAGGTAATAACCTAGAGTTGGAATCGATACTCGAGTCTTGGATTTAAAACATGTTGAAAACAATAGAGTCAAAATCACATAATAATGTAGTATTTTTTTCTCCTAGAAATTATCTGTTTATCCCAAAATATTTCAGATGCATGTAAAAATCGAAAACATTTTGAAAATAACTGTTATGAGCCTCATAGTACGATAGTTGAACTTAGCTCTGATAACACTAAATATAAACCCATAAACCCAACCCAGAAGAAATACTCCAAATCTAGGAAGTTAGGTTTGAAAACTTTCCCCTCAAGTTATAAATCTTAGGTTTAAAAATATTTTAAAATACATAATTGAATTAATTTATAATAATTAACGTAAAAGTTCTCAAATGTTCATGAAACTCGATCATTAAAACATGTACTAAATATTTCGTAAAACATCTGAAATAAATTCAAATGCATGCAAAAACATAATCCCAAAATATAAGTCCCAATGTCCGAAATTACAAAATATTCCAAAATATGCTAAACAATAGATTGAAATAATCAAATAGAGTTCATACTGAATTATAAAATATCTAAGTAAAATGCGAGAAGCTTCAAGTACAGAGTCACCTACAGAGTCTGACAATCTGGAAGAAGAAACTATGGGGGTGTAAGATAAAAAGCTTAGTGTGTCTCTAAAGTGCAAGCAATCACAATCAAAATATTATTTTTATTTTTCTGATAAATATTTTTGAAAACACATTAAATCTGAATCATAATGATATGTTCGATGCTCATGAAAACTCAATACCTAATCTCTGATACACTGCCCGAAGAGTAAGGTTCCCCTGAACCTACTCTCTCCATCGTCACCATTCGAAGTGGAACTCAGCCCGAAGGGTGGAACCACTGATTCAAAGCGGAATTCAACCCGAAGGATGAAACCACTAAACTTCCCCGAACAAATCCCAATCCATGTACATTCAATGATATGAGGCTAATTTTAAAATCCGAATTTTATCCGAAACATGAATTGTTAAAAATTCAAGTTACATAAATTTGTAAATCCAAAGTTTCATATTTTTGAAATCTGATAACTTCATAATTGATAAATCCGATTTTTAGTTTAAACCCAATCGATATGCTATGCATGATGTCCGAAACCTTTCATCAATCACAACAGAATAATGCACACAAAGTGTATAAAGACATTTATTTAAAGCACCAATGAAAAACATAAATTTATAGCACAAGAAGAGACGCACCTTTAAGCAACAATAGCTCTAATGCCGTGAAAAGCGCGCCCTACGCTCATATCTACTCGAATCAGAACCTACGAGGTAAATCTCTATATTAGCATTTAATACTAACGCTAAGCCACCGACTAAAACACTAAGAACTGAACTGAAGATATACTCACGTGAAGATCTCGAAGAACGTGTACGGTCGGTCTGTACAACTGAAGGTAACTCGTCGGCCTCGAAGACGTTATCACCTGAACACATGAATATTCCGAATTATATTCTAAAATCCACAACTTATTAGATTTTAATTACTAATTAATGAAAATTAGCAAAATGAAGCTTCCGGGTTCAAATTAGACAAAACTTGCAGCAAATTAGGATTCAGAACATTGAAATAGGTTAAGAGGAAGGATGTCCAAAAAAGTCAACTCTTGCTCAACGGTCAAAGTCAAACATGGTCAAACTGGTCCAAGGTCAATGGTCAACTCCGGTCAAACTAGTCAACGGTCAACTCTAGTAAAATGAGTCAAAGTCTAAGGTCAAAGTCAAGGTCAAACGAGTCAAAGAGTCAAAGTCAAATGTCTAGTCAAAGGGTCAACAAGTTGGTCCGGTCAACTATTAGTTCGGGTCGGTCAATTTACCTGTACGGTTCAGTCCTGGGTCCGGTTCGCAAGAACAGTTCAGTTCAATCGGTTCACATGATTGGGTTCATGGGTCAAAACTAATTCGGTTCAAGCAACACAAATAGTCTGAATTACACATGTTTAGGCTACTTCTAAAATGGAGCACGGGTTCGATCTCTCTTCAAGCTCACTAGACGGGCTCTACACCATGTTACCCACCAACTCCCAGCCCACTAATCATGTCATCACAAAATGGAACTAGGTTCCTGAAACTTCATTGGCGGCTAGGGTTTCCAGCTCCCAAACAGTGATGGCGCAGATGCACGAACGACGGCGGTGTAGATGCATAGACAGCGACGGTGCAACAACCGACGACAAGAGAGAAGACAATATGGCTCGATAACAACAACATGGAAAACTCTTTGGGTGGCCACAATGGTCGTTCGGGGCCACCACTCGGACGAAATCCGAAAACAAACTACACCACTAAACTTAGAATCACCGATAAAAAACCAAAACATGAATCTAATGCTTACACAAACACACACACAAAAAAGAGAGGGGCAGAGTACACGACGGAGGAAGGTGGCGCAAAGGAAAACCGAAAGGTTTCTTACAGTTTCTAGGAAAACGGACAGCGACGAGGGGAAACTGAGGCCTGGGTTTTAATCGGACGTCAAAGGAAAACTCGGGGTGTCTTGTTTTGACGAATGGTGGTCGATGAGCCCATGATAGGAGAAAGGGTGAGGGGTGATAAAGATAACCGAGAGGTGGGCATTTGGGAGAGTGCGACTGTAATTTCAAAAGAGCACAAGAGTTCATATAACACAAATAATAAGGTTTAAATTTAAAAGTTGGGTAAATCGCAAGAGGAGGGGCCCCGCTTTTCCCACTTAACTTATTAGCTTCGAAGTTCTAATTTCAACACACAAAGGTCAATAAAATTTGATTTATGCTCAATTAGACCACAACTAGAAATTAGGGTTCTATATTAGAAATTCCTAAATGTTAGGGTTTTTGATTTAGGGATTTTAAATTTTAGGTTTTTTGAATTAGGGAAAATTTGGGGTGTTAGAAAATAACCAAACTTACTCTTGAGTTTAGATTAGTCTTTATAGCTCAATCTAAACCCCTGAAAACTTGCCCTAACCATGCTAAGGTTTTTAAAAATAATTCCACTCACTAGTACTATACAAATGCTAGCCGAAATGCCGAATCAAGCTTCAAGATCACCCAAAATCGCGTCTGAAGTTTCCAAAATCAAATCCTCTTATTCTAAACAATTCAAAACAAAGAATTAGAGCTTATTTCAACCCATAAACCCACAACAACTCAGAAATCCAACATCTAGCAACATTTTCCCATCAAATCATAGCCGAAATCAACCTTAAACACTACCAACTAAAAACATTTTCCCAAAACCCAGCAAGATTATCATCAAAATCACATCTTTTAACAACTAAAAACATCAAATCAAAGGCAAGAAACTACCAGCCACTGATTCTCCACAAAACCAAGCCAAAAACTCAAGAACTTCAACCTTAAACACTACCAACCAAAACTATATTATCAAACCATCATTTCAACATTATCTAACATCAAAAACACAATAATTATCATCCACAAATCCATCGAAACAATTCCCACACGAAAATTTCACAAAACCACCTTTAACTAGCTTGATTAAGCATTTTTTCACCAAACCCAATATACAATCCTTAAATAAACATTATAAAAGAATCAATAACGTGGGAATTTCAATAAAGAACTTACATTAGAGGAGAAATACATAGCTCACCTCTAATGATGGATTTTCACCCTTTTTGCAAAGAAAAGCCTTGAGAAAACTAAAAGAAATTGATTGGATTTTAGAAAGGAATCATTGAAAACAAATTTGATGATGAAAACTCAATCTAAACAAGGATTTACCTTTGAAGTCTTGAGAGAAATGGGTTTGGATGAACGTTCTTGAGAGAAATATTAAGAAAAAAATATAACGTCAAAAAACACAAAAAGGATAACCTTTTTGAAATATCTTTTATTGAATTTAGAAATTCCTTTTTAAACATTTTAGAGACCAAAATATTTAGGGGAAATATCTAAAATTATACTTGACTAAATAGCTCCTTAAAGATTCAATGTTTTGATTCTTTTACAAACATGTCATCAAAAATTTTTGAAACTTTGCATTTTATTCATTAGTCTAAAATGTCTACTTTCTAAAAACAATTTTCCAAAATTGTTTCCACCACAACACACACACACACACATGCACACACGCACACACATAATGATTTGAAACTACTTTTCCATAATTCAAATCCTTCAAAACCTTTTATTTGAAATAAATCTCGAAACTAGTCTAAACCGGTAAATCTAACTCGAACGAACCTTTAATCAAATTCAGTTAACTTTCAGACCCTAAACTCGGGGCGTTATAACTCTCACCCACTTAAGAAATTTCATCCTCAAAATTTACCTGATGGAAAATAGATACGGAAACTGCTTCATCATGTCATCTCTCCTTTCCCAAGTGGCTTCTTCCACGCCACGATGTCGCACTTAACTTTGACCAACTCGATGGTTCTACCACGCAATACTTTGCTGTCCGAAGCTAAGATCTCAACTGGTTCTTCATCATAAGAAAAATCTGAATTCAATTCAATCTTTTCAAGAAGCATAAAATGTGACAGATCCGATCTATATCTCTGAAGCATCGAAACATGGAATACATCATGAATATTTTCTAACTCGGGTGGCAAAATCAATCTATAAGTGATAGGACCAACTTGCTCAACTATCTCATAAGGACCAATGAACCTCGGACTCAGTTTACCTTTCCTACAAAACCTCATCACCTTCTTCCAAGGTGAAACTTTCAAGAACACTTTGTCGCCCACGACATACTCTATTTCTCTTCGATTCAAATCTGCATACGACTTTTGACGATCTGTAGATGCCTTCAAATGGTTACATATCAACTTCACTTTCTTGGTAGTACTTGAAGGGTATTTAGGTGTTCTCTTTTTATGAGCACAAGTGCACACTTCGGTTAAGTTATAGTATAAAAGATGTCGAATCCCACAAGGATTGGAATAGTTCCTTCGAGTGTGTATCTGCACAAGAAATTTAAATGCACAATTAATTTCAGGTTTGGTTAAAGGAATAAAACTAAAATCACAGTTAATTAAAGAAGGGGAGATCAGAGTGATAGAATGGGCCAGGTTATTGCTGCTCAATAGTGTGTTGACTGCGTTGTGAAGAAGTAAAGGTATTTCTACGCTGCCTCGATTGCGGCCTCGGCAGGTATGGAGGGCGGAAGCTATGACCCTGTGACGCAACCGCAGCGGGTTACTGCCCCTACAACTTTTGTTGTCTCGGCAGGTGGAGCAGAAATAAGTCCTGGCGGCGAGTCTGACAGATATTCCAAGTTCGGCGGGATAGTCGACAGTGATCCTCCCTATTTCTGAGCAAGGATGCTCGAAAGCTAGCGTGACGTAAGCAATACCTAGCAATCTCAATGTGAAGCTAACACAGGCTAGTAAACTCGGTTGGTGATCCATTTTTAACGTTGAAACTTGTGAACTGTTATGAACCAAGTTAGTCACGCCTCAGCATGTTATGACCGTGCTTAACCCTTTTGTGAAGTTGACACTTTCGTGTCCCCTAAATGGATTCTCTCAACTGACTGGTTAGGACTAATAGGAAGAATGAAGGGCATAAATTAAGCAAACTTGGAATATTTATTGCAAAATAAACTCACAAACTTTACAACCATTTCTCACAACTACTTTACAAGCAAAAACCTAAAACCTAGGGAGTTTAGAACATAGCCGACTCCATCTCTCTATTTCTCTCTATCTCTTCGCCCCTATACCCTCACATACATGGGTATATATAGGGCTTGGCCTAAGGTTAAGTCCTCCTTGGAGTAGAAATATTCATTGATGATAAAATAGCTTTTACATTTAATGCTTCATTCGATTATGACTTAAATATGGACTCTTTAGGATGTTTACTTGTTCAGCAAGCAAGTATAATCCATCCTGGTAATCAATAATGCAACATCTCAACATGTCTTCTAAAACTTGTATAACTCTTTCTGATTATCCATCAGTCTGAGGATGATAAAAAGTGCTAAAACTCAACCGAGTACCCAAGGCACTATGCAGACTCTCCCAAAATCTAGCTGTGAACCTCAGATCTCTAACTGACACAATCAGTTTAGGTACGCTGTGCAATCTCACAATCTCACTGATGTACAAATCAGCCAACTTATCTAAGGTATAAGTATTATTAACAGCCAAGAAATGTGCACTTTTCGTGAAATGATCAATAATTACACAAATAGAATTCTTCTTAGAAGGTGTCAAAGGCAAACATGATAAAAAATACGTAGCAACTTTCGACCATTTCCACTCGAGAATTCTCAACGGTTGCAACAACTCAGAAGGAAACTGATGCTCGACCTTAACACGCTGGCAAACCATACACTTGCTCACAAATTTAGCAACATCCTTCTTCAAACCAACCCAATAATATTCATCTTTCAAATCACGGTACATCTTCGTACTACATGGATGCATAACAAACGAACTACTATGTGCTTCGGTCAAGATTGTGCGCCTTAACTCAATATCATCAGGTACAACTATCCTACTTTTGAAACATAAAACTCCATTATCACCAAAACTGAAGTCTGACAGTCTACCCTCCGCAATATCTTACACGTGAGGTGCCAACGTTCCATCTTGCAACTTCTTCTCTCAGACTAACTGAATCAATGAAGGTTTAATTTGCAATTTCGGCACTAGGCCACCATTATGTAACAAACTTAGCTTAGCAAACATTGCTCGCAACTTAACTTCCACTATCCTACTCAAGGCATCAACCACTACATTGGCTTTACCCGAATGGTACTCAATCGAAAGATCATAATCTTTAAGCAATTCTACCCATCTATGCTGTCTAAGGTTTAACTCATTTTGCGACATCAAATATTTCAAACTCTTATGATTCGCATAGACTTTACATTTCTCTCCATAGAGATAATGTCTCGAAACCTTCAAAGCAAACACCACCGATGCCAACTCTATATCATGAGTAGGATAATTCCGTTCGTGAGTCTTGAACTGTCTCGATGCATAAGCTATCACTCTTCCTTCTTGCATTAGTACACAACCTAAACCAATATACGATGCATCACTATAGATCACATACTCTTTTCCTGTCACATGCTGAACCAAAACGAGAGCTTTCGTTAAAGCTTCATTCAATTTCTCAAAAGCTTGTTGTCTCGCTTCTGTCCACTCAAAACAAATGTCTTTTTGCAACAATTTAGTCAAAGGACCAGCAACTTTTGAAAACCCTTCTACAAAACGTCGATAATAACCTGCCAAGCCCAAAAAAATATGATTTCTGTCACTGATTTCGGTTGTTTCCAACTCACAATTGCCTCAACCATTTTAGGATCAACTCTGATTCCCTCAGCTGATACTATATGTCCTAAGAATACTACCTCTCTAATTCAAAAAACACATTTGCTTAGCTTAGCATACAACTGATTATCTAGCAAAGTTTGTAATACCAACCGCAAGTGCTTATCATGTTCTTCCTCAGTACGAGAGTATATCAGAATATCATCAATGAACACTACCACAAACTGATCTAAATACTCATGAAATACCCTATTCATCATATCCATAAATGCAGTCGGTGCATTTGTAAAACCAAAGGGCATTACCAAGAACTCATAATGTCCATAGAGACTGTGCAAAGCTGTTTTCGGTACGTCGTGATCTTTTATCTTCAACTGGTAGTAACCAGATCTCAAATCTATTTTGGAAAACACAGAAGCACCTCTCAACTGATCAAATAGGTCATCAATCCGTGGCAAATTATATTATTCTTCACTGTCAATTTATTCCACTGTCGGTAATCTATACACATTCTCAAGCTACCGTCTTTCCTTTTCACAAACAACACTGGTGCACCTCAAGGTGATACACTAGGAAGAATAAATCCTCGATCTAACAGTTCCTAAAGCTGTGTTTTCAACTCTTTCAACTCTTTAGGGGCCATACGATATGGAACTATGGATACTAGAGCAGAATCAATATAAGTCTCTATAGCAAACTCAAACTCTCTATCAGGCGGAAAACCAGGCAACTCTTCCGGAAATACCTCTAGAAAATCGCAAAAGATTATAATATCTTGCGGTTGTGCTTTATTCATATTCGGATTCATAATGTAAGCTAAGTATGAATGATAACCAACATTCATCAACCTCCGAGCCTCTAAAGTTGAAACAACATTGGACAAGAATTTAATGTTCTCTCCTACTACCACTACCTCATAATCGCCTGAAAGTCTCAACGATACTCTCTTTGTCTCAAAATCCACTTTAGCCTTATGTTCTGCAAGCCAATCCATACCCAAAATTATATCAAATCTGTAAAACGGAAATTCCATCATATCTACTAGAAACACATGACCTTGAACCACCAGAGGACATCTTTTATATACTTTCCTAACCATAACTATCTCACCAAAGGAACTAATGACATTCATACCAACATCTAATATCTCACACGGTATATCCAACAACTTCGCATGCTCACGCAAAATGTACAAATGTGTAGAGCCAGAATCAGTCAAAGAAAGCAAAGTCAAAGACTGTAATGAGAAGTTACCTGCAATCACATTTGTATCATTCCTGCTCTCAAGATGTGCATACACTCTAGCTGGTCCACCACCCGTGGGCTGTACAGCAACCACATGAGCTACATTTCTTTGACCATCATCCCTATGCTGAAAATTACCTCGACTATGCCCATGACCTCTCTGATGCTCAACTGCTTGAACTGGAGCTTGTCCATCTCTAGCTGGATGGGGACAATCACGTCTCAAATGTGCTCGAGACCCACAGTTCCAACAAGTACCATAAGTACCCTAACACTCACTGAAATGTCGTCTTCCACATTTAGCTCACTCAAGTGTGCGAACAACAACTCCTTGACCCTGATGGCCACGTCCTGGGTTACCATCTCCACGCCTATGGTCAGGTTGGTTCATTCTATCCTTGTGCCTCTTGGCATGGTCTCTACCCCAGTTAGCAAGCCTTTTTCCTAAATTAAATCCACTACCAAGAGTGGTCAATCCCAAGCTTTGTTCGATATCTTTGGCCCTAGAGACCAAAACATCAAAGTCCACATAATTTGAGGTCAACATAAAGGTCTTCACTTCCTGAACCAAACCATATCGAAAACGTTCACATCGTTCCCTTTCAGTGGGAACCAAATCAGAAGAATACTAGCTCAACCGGAAAATCTGCACCTCGTACTCGGATACGGTCATGTTACCCTGAACTAAAGCCATAAGCTCTCTCTTTTTCTCATCATGGCATCTAGGACCAAGATACTTCTTTCGGAAGATAGTTTAGAAAAAATCCTAAGTAACATCAGCTTCAGGCATACCAGATGTAACAATGGTCCACCACGCATAAGCATCACCCTGAAGTAGTGATACAACACAACCCAACTTTCGTGCATCGGTGCACTTCATCTGACCCAAGATACGAACAGTACTCTCAAGCCAAGCCTCAGATCCCTCTGGCAACAAACCACGGAACTCAACTCCGCCCAAACTATGAAGTCTCTCAAGGGGTAAATCACTCCCTGCACCCTGAGGTGGTGCCTCAACACGCATACCGGCTACAGCTATCTGGAATGCCCCGACTATAGCCTGAATCAAAGGAGTCATATCTATTCCAGCCTACCCCTGACCAACTTGAGGTCCAACACCTCCGACACCAGCTCTAACGCCACACTCGGAAGGAGGAGGAGGCAAGTTCTATTCATTCGCGTGTTCGACATTCTCATTACCCGGATTACAAACTGTAGGACCACGAGGAGGCCTCATCTTACCAAGAAAGCAAATCTAACCACAACAAACAAATAAACACAGAAATGATTTGGGTCAGCAATAGCAAGGGTCCAAGACGCTCAAGTCCTTTATGTCAAAAGCCACTTTCACTAATAGTATTATAGCAATGGGTGCCTTTATCTACAAAACAACCGAAGACAAACCAACGAACATGCTCACAAACACCGCGCATCGCAAGCAACAATCAAACACATCAAACTTACCTCACTTACCTTCCTAATTGCTCGATAACCTGGGCTCTGATACCAACAAATGTAACCCTCTTAGCTCGGTCTAGCCGCCAGAACGAACCCAATGGGTTACACAGGGAAAATCGAAGAAAATCCCAGAAGGATTCCCTCCGATTAACAATCCTATTTTTTTTTCTAAATTCCATTAAAATCCTATGTGAAAGGACTCACAACGAAAAAAAAGACTTAACGAAGCGATCGAACAACGAAGGACCAAAATGAAAAACTAGCGAGATCTAAGGGTCCTAGCATGGAATTAAAGTTACCAATCTTAAATTAGTCAGGTTTCATGCTTAAATGCCAAAATACAGCTTAAAACAACCAACCAAACATAAATAAACGATCACATAACAAATAGGGACTAAAACGTAAGAAAACAGAACTTCAAAGATTCCAATAACTAACAAAACTACTAATCGTATCGATACAGGTTGCCCTGTACCGATACGGGCGTATCAAAACAAGCTCGATGGGATCGAAACACTAGCCCGTATCGAAACACCCTCGGGGGTGTTTCGGAACTGAGGTTTCCATTAGCAAAATGTACCAGAACAAACCTTAATGTATCGATACACCAAGGCTATTTCAGGTACCCCGTATCGATACTGTCTCGACCGTATGGATACGCTTGACCTGAAGTGCCTCACTTTGCTGGTTTATTGTAACCTTATCCCCCAAAGGCCCTCTAAACTTGATACAAGCATGTATACAAATCAAACATACCACAAGCCTCAACAAGCATGGCAACAACATCAACACAACAAGAATAAACATGGCAAGATTCTAGATGAAAGCAACTTAAACATAACCAATTCACAGAATAGTCAAACTTCAAACCAAACCATACTTTAATATGCAAAGGCACTTTAAAATTCTAAAAAGGCATCATAAACTTGTCTCAATATAGGGAGTCTTAGAACAAAACCTCCCAAGCATAAAGGTCCTATCCCACTGCTAACATACTATTATTGGATGCCATAACTATACTTGAGTGAAAGAGTAAACTCTTGGACACTTCCTTGCTTCTTTGTTGCCACGAATAGTCTACGGATCTGCATTGTTGGAAAAGAAAGCGTAAGCAAGAATGCTTAGTGAGCGGTGCTCAGAACCATAACAACAACAATGCAGTTTTAGAATCGTTTAAAACATTTGAAAACCAAAACCATTCCTTAGATCATTTCATAAGAAAACTTTCCAACGACATTATCATATACATTTCATGCTTGAACTACAATTAAGTCATAACATCATAAATTCTCAACACGAAACATGACAAGCTCAAAGCTTCACAACATCATTCATTCAAACATAGCATAAAGTTCAACTTTAACACACATGAGTATATTGACATCTTTAACAATTTTACTCGGATATGTGGATAGCTTCCGATGAATCTCACATCACCGTACTCATAACAACAACAAGGCTTCCGGTGGAATCTCACATCACCGTACTCAAGACAACAACAATGCTTCCGGTGGAATCACATCACCGTACTCCTCCTTAGTAGAATCTAACATCACTAAGGCCACACGCAAATTTTACTATTATAGTGCACTCTCATACTATTGGTCGACCAATTATATCTGGTAAATAAGATCTCATCGAATGTCAATATACCCATCAAAGCCAACACTTACCCACTGTTTTCTCATGATCACAACACATTATTTCACATTCCAATTCATATCACATTTCCATGCATAGCATGTACTCAAACACATATATCTCATGATCGACTATCATTTAACAAGTGGGATCATATATACAACAAGTACAAATCTCAAAACATATGAAAACATTGGGATACAAGGTAAGCATATAACATCAACATGCTTTCCAAAAACAAGGTAGAATAACCCGAAATAAAAGGCGAAAATAACCAAATTTACTCTTGAGTTTAGATTAGCCTTTCAAGCTCAATCTAAACCCCGGAAAACCTATCGTTAACCATGTTAAGGTTTTTAAAAATAGTTCCACTCACCAGTACTATACAAATGCTAGCTGAAACGTCGAATCAAGCCTCTAGATCACCCAAAATCGCATCCGAAGTTTCCAAAATCAAATCCTCTTATTCTAAACAATTCAAAACAGAGAATTAGAGCTTATTTTAACCCATAAACCTGCAGAAACTCAGAAATCCAACATCTAGCAACATTTTCCCATCAATTCATAGCCAAAATCAACCGAAAACATCAAATAACTAACTCCCAACAAACTCCAACTAAAGCCCAGCAAGATTATCATCAAAATCACATCTTTTAATAACTAAAAATATCAACCCAAACGTAAGAAACCATCAGCCACTAATTCTCCATGAAATTACATGAGATGATGCTTGAAATGATTTCATGAAATTACATGTTGCATTGTTGAGTTTTGAGCTTTTGAGATTTTGTTTTAAAGCATGGCAAAGGTTATGGTTTTGAAATGAGATGAGAAAGATTTGAGAAATGTGGCATGAAATACAGTAGGTGAGATGATGTTTTAACATAACATATTGACATATAAGATGAGATACTTACTAGATATAATTCATCGATCAATATGATGAGAGTGCACTATAAACTAAAAATTCGTACGTGCTCTTTGGTTTAATCCAAAGGGAGAGACCGATGATGTGCATTCCATCGGGTAGGACTTGGTGAAATACCCAAGCTTTGTGGCGATGAGAGATTCCGCCATGTGAGTACGGTGATGTGAGATTCCACCAGAAGCGTCTAGTCGTTTGAGAATGCTATTCGTATATCCATGTAGTAATGAGATATGAAATGCCAATATAATATAGGAAAATGCTTTTGAATCACATGTACCTATTGATGAGATGATTTATGCTATGAGATTGGTATATGAAATGCTTTGGTTTTACAATCATGCGTATGGCCTTGCCATGAGATTTGCATTGGTTTAAATGCATGAGATAGAATAGAGGTACATGTGTTTTCAAGGAAGAGTTGCTTTGAAATGATTTTCAAGCATGAGATAGAATGAGCATGTTGTTGAAAAAGCTTTTGAGAAAGTGTTTTGATTAATGCATTATTGTGTTGGTTTTCTTTAGAGCATGCCTCACTAAGCAACTATGCTTACACTCTCTTTTACCAATACTACATATAATTGAAGTGTTTTTGGGCAGCGAGAAGGTTAAGAACATCCAAGGAAGTGCAAAGCTCATGTATGGGGATGTTTTTATACACTTTAGTTTTGATATTTGGCAATGGGACTTCAAGGTTGTATTTGGGAGATGTGTTTTGAACTCCCTAAGTTTGTGGCATGTTTGTGATGTCTTTTATGAGATGTAAATGGTCCTATTGGTTGGTTTGAGATTTGAGAGCTCATATTTGGATTTGTAACTAGGAAGCATGCCTTTAGATTGAATGTCTTTTGTGTTTGATGCCATGCTCTAGCTTAAGGGTCATAAGTATGTTTCTTAGTATCAAAATGAGTTGTTGGTATGATTTGATGCTCTTTGAAGCATGTTTGAATGGTTTAAAGGTGAAAAACCAGCAATTTCTAATGTCAATGGGAAAAGTGTATCGAAAGACCCTCAATTGTTTCGAAACGAGGGCCTCTAATGGCCATAGTGTTTCAGAACGGTTGAAGATGTTTCGAAACAATTTGGCTACTGGTGAGGTTTGTTTTGATACCGGTCTCGGAACACACCCGAGTACCGATACGGCCAACACCGTTTCGATACGATGTTTCGGTACGAGGGATTGGTGTTTTGAAACGAATGACCGTTGGTTGAAGTTTTTGAATTGTTTTAAGTTTCCATGTTTTATGTTTTAGTCCTGAATGTTGCGGATGCAATTGCTTGAGCTTGAGATGTCTTTTTAAGCTGAAAATTGATAGAGGAGCATGTAACAAGACTCATTACATATTGGTAAACCAAAAACCTGCAAAGTTCTTATAATTTCTAAAAATTACATTTTCGTCCCTAAACATGTAATTTATGCAATTGAGTCCCTAAATGATTTTCGATCGTTGTGCCTTTCTCTTCCATGATTCTTGAGTGATCACATAGGCTTAATGTGCATCTAGAAAAGATTAAAAATAAAAAAGGTCGTTAATCAAGGTTGACTTTTGGGTTGACTTTGGTTTTCCTCGTGTAATCTTCGTAGTTCGGGTCAAGCGTCTAGGCCAGGCTAAGGGGGTTACATTTGTTGGTATCAGAGCCAGGTTATCGAATAATTGGGGCTTGGTATGTGGTTATTGTATGTTGTTATGTATGATTGTGACTTTTCGGTGAAAGTATGATGTATGAATATTGATGTATGATTCAATTGAGATGAATTTGTGATGCTATGCTATGTTTGGAGTGTGGTTGGGGATCCCATTGCCATATCATTACTAATGAGAAGAAATGGTTTAAAAATGAGCTTGAGTACTTCATTACTTACCTTATTATGCCTAATTGTGTTTGTTGCATTTTTTGTCAGTGCATTGTTTGTGTTATGGGGCCACGTAGAGAGCTGAGAATCAATACTCGTTCCATGGCTGAGAATGAGAACGTGGAGAATGCTGAGGATTTACCTCCTCCTTCCCCTAGTGGACCACCTGGTGGTGGTGGAGCTGGGGCTACTGGAGCTGGTGCTGGGGTTGCTGGTCCTTAGAGAGCTTAGAGGCAAGCTGCTCCTGATATGATCGTGCTGATACAGGCTATTGCTGGAGCTTTCCAGGCAGCAGTAGCTGGAGCTCATGGAGCTGGACCTCAGGATGGTGTTAATGTGAGATTGCCGTTGGAGCGTCTCTGCAGTCTAGGAGGGGCTGAGTTTAGAGGTTTGACACCGGAAGGTCTGAGTCGTGGTTGGAGAGAACCAAGAGGATTCTTGGACAGCTTAACTGCAATAATGTTCAGAAGCCGGGATGCATTGTGTCACTGCTGCATGGTGAGGCATACACGTGGTGGACGACCACTATCTTTGGAATGGAGGATGATGAAGTGACTTGGACATTCTTTTTGAATGCTTTCAAGCAAAAGTATTTGGGGGTTCGCTACCTTGATGAGAAGAAGAGGGAGTTTATGTCTCTTGTGCAAGGGAGCTAATTCCCAGCGAGAGGGAAAGGTTTGAACGGTTCTGTTATGTGCTGGTAGCGGACATGAAACCTATATGCTTGCGGCCGATTACACCGATTTTGATGTCTTTGTCACTACAGCCAAGGACATTGAATTGAATCTTGATTTGGCGAGTCGAGCAGGAGGTTCTAGCTCGGGAAAGTGAGTTGTAGAACGCAATTATGATAGAGATCGCAACAAGAGACATAAGGATAGGAAGCTGCATTTTGATGCTAGACGCGGGGGTGGTAAACCTGATAGAGGTTAGCAAGGACCTAATGCCTTCTTGAGGACTCTTGTGTGTAACCAGTGTGGTAGAAGACACGCTGGTGAGTGTTGGGGTAACCTTGGGACATGCTGGAACTGTGGTAACCGGGGGCATATGAAGAAAGACTGTCCTCAGCAGCTGAGAGAGGGACACGATCCAGTGAGAGCAGTTGAGCCACAGAGAGGTCGTGGGCACGACCGTGGTAATTTTCAGCGTAAAGATGAGGGTGGAAGGAATGTTGGGCATGTGGTGGCTATCCAACCTGAGGGTGGCGGTCAGGCTAGAGTGTATGCTCATCGTGAGGGAAGGAATGACACGGACGTGATCGTGTGTACATTTACTTTGCAATCATTGTCATTACTTTCTTTGATTGATTCTGGATCTACACACTCGTACATATTGCGTGAACATGCACAAATGCTTGGTTTGCCTGTTGAGTCTTTGGATGTTGGTATGCGTGTGACTAGTTCCTTTGGTGAGACGGTTGTAACAAGAAAGTTGTATAGAGATGGCCCTTAAAGGTGCAAGATCATGTGTTTCTTGTTGATCTTATGGAATTGCCATTCTATGGTTTTGATGTAATCCTTGGCATGGATTGTCTTGTTGAGCATAGAGCCGTTGTGGATTTTGAAAGCAAGCGAGTTTCATTGAAACTTGCAGATGATTATGAGGTGGTGGTGGTGGGAGAAAATGTGAAGTTTCTGGCTAATGTAGTATCTATGTTGGAAGCAAGCCGGATTTTGCGTCAAGGATGTGAGGCTTATCTAGCCTTTGTTATGAATCCTAGTTCAAATGAGGTGCGCGTTCAGGGTATAAGGACCGTGTGTGAGTTCCATGGGGTGTTTCCGGAGGAATTACCTGGTTTGCCGCCTAGTCGAGAGATTGAGTTCAGAATCGAGTTGTATGAGAACACAACTCCGGTGTCCATTGCTCCCTATCGTATGGCACCCAAAGAGTTGAAGGAGTTGAAGACGCAACTTCAGGAGTTGCTTGACCATGGCTTTATTCGACCTAGTTTGTCACCTTGGGGTGCACCGGTCTTGTTTGTGAAAAAGAAAGATGGCACGATGAGAATGTGCATCGATTATCATCAACCGAATAAGTTGACCGTCAAGAACAAGTATCCTTTGCCGAGGATTGATGATCTTTTTTATCAGTTTCGGGGAGCGGCTGTGTTTTCAAAGATTGATCTAAGGTCAGGGTACTATCAGTTAAAGGAGAAGGATGTGGATGTGCCGAAAACAACCTTTCGAACGAGGTATGGGCATTATGAGTTCCTTGTGATGTCGTTTGGTTTGACGAATGCTCCTGCCGCTTTCATGGACATGATGAATAGGGTGTTCCATGAATTCTTGGACAAGTTCGTTGTGGTGTTCATCGACGATATCCTTGTGTACTCTCGTACTGAGGAGGAGCATGAAGGTAATTTGAGGATTGTTTTGCAAGCGCTGTTGGAAAATCAGCTTTATGCTAAGCTGAGCATATGTGAGTTTTGGCTAAAGGAAGTTGTTTTCCTTGGTCATGTGGTTTCGGCCAAAGGGATTCAAGTTGATCCCCAGAAGGATGAGGCGGTGATGAATTGGAAGCCTTCTAAGTCTGTTCATGAAGTCCGTAGTTTCCTTGGGTTGGCAGGATACTACAGGAGGTTTGTGGATAGATTTTCTAAGATTGCTGCATCGTTGACGAAGTTGTTGCAGAAGGATGTGAAGTATGAGTGGACAGAAGCGAGACAACAAGCTTTCGAGAAGCTAAAAGCAGCTTTGACGCAAGCTCTTATCTTGGTTCAACCTGAATCAGGGAAAGAGTTTGTGGTGTATAGTGACACATCCTATGTTGGTTTGCGGTGTGTGTTAATGCAAGAGGGTAAAGTGGTGGCTTATGCACCTCGACAGCTGAAAGTGCATGAGTGCAATTATCCTACGCATGATATTGAGTTGGTTGCAGTGGTTTTTGCTCTAAAGATCTGGAGACATTATCTTTATGGTGAGAAGTGTACTGTGTACACGGATCACAAGAGTTTGAAGTATCTAATGCCTCAGAAAGAGTTGAATCTTAGGCAACAACGATGGGTGGAGTTGCTTAAGGATTATGATCTAACGATCGAGTATCATCCGGGGAAGGCCAATGTTGTGGCTGATGCATTGAGCAGGAAAGTGGTGGTGGAGTTAAGAGCGATGTTTGCTAGCTTGAGCATATCACGAGATGGTGGTCTTGTTGCTGAATTGAAAGTGAAACCATCTCTAATCCAGTAGATAAAGGATAAACAACTGTTGAATGATTCTTTGGTGCAACATGTTCAGGATATCGCTGAAGATAGGCCATCGGATTTCTGTTTTAATGATGGTGGTGTTTATTGTTTTTGGAGTCGGATAGTGGTGCCGAATGATGTTGAGTTGAGGCGCACTATTCTGGCCGAAGCTCATAGTAGTCCATTTTCTATGCACCCTGGTAGTACAAAGATGTATCGTGATATAAAGGATGAGTACTATTGGGTGGGTTTGAAGAAAGATTTCGCTGAGTATGTGAGCAAGTGTATGGTTTGTCAGCGGGTTAAGGCTGAGCATCAGTTTCCTTTAGGGTTGTTACAGTCGTTAAGGATCCCGTAATGGAAATGGGAGTGGATCACCATGGACTTTGTGTCTGGTTTGCCTCTATCGCCATCAAAGAAGAAATTTGTTTGGGTGATTGTGGATCACCTTACGAAGTGTGCGCATTTCTTACCTGTGCATACTACGTACACCTTGGATAAGCTTGAAGAGTTGTACATTGCTAAGATTGTACGTTTGCATTGCGTACCAAAATTTATAGTGTCGGGTAGAGATCTGAGGTTCACTACAAGGTTTTGGGAGTGTCTGCATCAAGCTTTGGGTATGCGGCTGAATTTCAATACTTCTTACCATCCGCAGACGAATGGACAGTCGGAGCGTGTTATTCAAGTGCTTGAGGATATGTTGAGGTGATGTGTTATTGAGTTTCAGGCTCTTCGGAGAAGCACTTGCCTTTGGTGGATTTTGCTTATAATAATAGTTACAAGGCGAGTATTCAAATGGCACCTTATGAAGCTTTGTACGGGAGGAAGTGCAGAACACCACTTTGCTGGGCTGAAACGAGACAAATGTTGGTCTCGATACCGACTTTGTTGAAAGGAACCACCGAGAAGGTGAAGCTCATTTGTGAGCGGTTGAAGGCAGCACCGGATCGACAAAAGTCTTACGCGAATTTGAGGCGTAAAGAGATAGAATTTGCTGTGGGTGACCGTGTGTTCTTGAAAGTTTCACCTTGGAAGAAGGTGATGAGATTTGGACGGAAGGGCAAGTTCAGCCCAAGATATTTTGGACTAAAATTTGATAAAACTTTCTTTTTGTGGTCCGTTTGTTATAGGTTTCGGAAGAGCGGGTCTAAATAGGCCTAACAATGGATCCGTTGGAATTTTACTTGAATAAAAAGTACAGAAATTGAATTTTTGCAATATAATCGTGTTGAAATACTAGTAATCAAGCATTTGAACTCCTAGAATTTGATTAAAACTTGTTTCGCGGTCTGATTTGTAGAGGTTTCAGACGAGCGTCTCTAAATAGGCCTTAAAATGGACCAATTTGAATTTTACTTGAATAAAAACTACAGAAATTGAATTTTTGCAATGTAATCGTGTTGAAAACTCGTAATCAAACATATGAACTCCTAAAATTTTATTAAAACTTGTTTCGCGGTCCGTTTTGAAGAGGTTTCAGACGAGGGGATCTAAATAGGCCTTAAAATGGACCCGTTGGAATTTTAACTGAGTAAAAAGTACAGAAATTGAGGTTTTGCAGTATAATCGTGTCGAAATGCTCATAATCAAGTATATGAACTCCTAAAATTTGATAAAACCTTGCTTTGCATTCTGTTTGTTATAGGTTTCGTTCTTGCGGGTCTAAATAGGCCTCACAATGGACCTGTTGGAATTTTACTCGAGTAAAAAGTACATAAATTGAGTTTTTGCAATATCATCGTGTCGAAATGCTCGTAATCAAGTATATGAACTCCTAAAATTTGATAAAACCTAGTTTTGCGGTCAGTTTTTTTTATAGGTTTTGCTTTTGCGGGTCTAAATGGGACTCACAATAGACCCGTTGGAATTTTAACTGAGTAAAAAGTATAGAAATTGAGTTTTTGCAATATAATCGTGTCAAAATGCTCATAATCAAGTATATGAACTCGTAAAATTTGATTAAGCATTATTTTGTGGTCCGTTTGTTATAGGTTTCGGTGGAGCGGGTCTAATTAGGCCTTATAATGGACCCGTTGGAATTTTAACTGAGTAAAAAGTACATAAATTGAGTTTTTGCAATATCATCGTGTCGAAATGCTCGTAATCAAGTATATGAACTCCTAAAATTTGATAAAAACCTTGTTTTTGTGGTCCGTTTGTTATAGGTTTCGGAAGAGCGGGTCTAAATAGGCCTAACAATGGATCCGTTGGAATTTTACTTGAATAAAAAGTACAGGAATTGAATTTTTGCAATATAATCGTGTTGGTAATCAAGCATTTGAACTCCTAAAGTTTGATTAAAACTTGTTTCACGGTCCGATTTGTAGAGGTTTCAGACGAGCGGGTCTAAATATGCCTTAAAATGGACCAATTTGAACTTTACTTGAATAAAAACTACAGGAATTGAATTTTTGCAATATAACCGTGTTGAAATACTCGTAATCAAGCATATGTACTCCTAAAATTTTATTAAAACTTGTTGCGCGGTCTGTTTTGAAGAGGTTTTTGACGAGGGGGTCTAAAAAGGCCTTACAATGGGCCCGTTGGAATTTTAACTAAGTAAAAAGTACATAAATTGAGATTTTGCAGTATAATCGTGTCGAAATGCTCCTAATCAAGTATATGAACTCCTAAAATTTGATAAAACCTTGTTTTGGATTCTGTTTGTTATAGGTTTCGGTCTTGCGGGTCTAAATAGGCCTCACAATGGACCAGTTGGAATTTTACTCGAGGAAAAAGTACACAAATTGAATTTTTGCAATATCATCATGTCGAAATGCTCGTAATCAAGTATATGAACTCCTAAATTTTGATAAATCCTAGTTTTGCGGTCAGTTTTTTATAGGTTTTGCTTTTGTAGGTCTAAATAGGCCTCACAATGGACCCGTTGGAATTTTAACTGAGTAAAAACTACAGAAATTGAGTTTTTGCAATATAATCGTGTCAAAATGCTCATAATCAAGTATATGAACTCGTAAAATTTGATTAAGCCTTATTTTGCGGTCCGTTTGTTATAGGTTTCGTTGGAGCGGGTCTAATTAGGCCTTATAATGGACCCGTTGGAATTTTAACTGAGTAAAAAGTACATAAACTGAGTTTTTGCAATATCATCGTGTCGAAATGCTCGTAATCAAGTATATGAACTCCTAAAATTTGATAAAACCTTGTTTTTGTGGTCCGTTTGTTATAGGTTTCGGAAGAGCGGGTCTAAATAGGCCTAACAATGGATCCGTTGGAATTTTACTTGAATAAAAAGTACATAAATTGAAATTTTGCAATATAATCGTGTTGAAATACTAGTAATCAAGCATTTGAACTCCTAAAATTTGATTAAAACTTGTTTCGTAGTCCGATTTGTAGAGGTTTTAGACGAGCGGGTCTAAATAGGCCTCACAATGGACCCGTTGGAATTTTAACTGAGTAAAAAGTACATAAATTGAGGTTTTGTAGTATAATCGTGTTGAAATGCTCATAATCAAGTATATAAACTCCTAAAATTTGATAGAACCTTGTTTTGCATTCTGTTTGTTATAGGTTTTGGTCTTGGGGGTCTAAATAGGCCTCACAATGGACCTGTTGGAATTTTACTCGAGTAAAAAATACATAAATTGAGTTTTTGCAATATCATCGTGTCGAAATGCTCGTAATCATATATATGAACTCCAAAAATTTGATAAAACCTAGTTTTGCGGTCAGTTTTTTATAGGTTTTGCTTTTGCGGGTCTAAATAGGCCTCACAATGGACCCGTTGGAATTTTAACTGAGTAAAAACTACAGAAATTGAGTTTTTGCAATATAATCGTGTCAAAATGCTCATAATCACGTATATGAACTCGTAAAATATGATTAAGCCTTATTTTGCGGTCCGTTTCTTATAGGTTTCGTTGGAGCGGGTCTAATTAGGCCTTATAATGGACCCGTTGGAATTTTAACTGAGTAAAAAGTACATAAATTGAGTTTTTGCAATATCATCGTGTCGAAATGCTCATAATAGAGTATATGAACAACTAAAATTTGATAAAAAAAACCTTGTTTTTGTGGTCCGTTTGTTATAGGTTTCGGAAGAGCGGGTCTAAATAGGCCTAACAATGGATCCGTTGGAATTTTACTTGAATAAAAAGTACATAAATTGAAATTTTGCAATATAATCGTGTTGAAATTCTAGTAATCAGGCATTTGAACTCCTAAAATTTGATTAAAACTTGTTTCGCGGTCCGATTTGTAGAGGTTTCAGACGAGCGGGTCTAAATAGGCCTTACAATGGACCAATTTCAATTTTACTTGAATAAAATCTACAGAAATTGAATTTTTGCAATATAATCGTGTTGAAATACTCATAATCAAGTATATGAACTCCTAAAATTTTATTAAAACTTGTTTCGCGGTCCGTTTTGAAGAGGTTTCAGACGAGGGGGTCTAAATAGGCATTACAATGGTCCCGTTAGAATTTTAACTGAGTAAAAAGTAAAGAAATTGAGGTTTTGCAGTATAATCGTGTCGAACTGCTCATAATCAAGTATATGAACTCCTAAAATTTGATAAAACCATGTTTTGCATTCTGTTTGTTATAGGTTTTGGTCTTTCGGGTCTAAATAGGCCTCACAATGGACCTGTTGGAATTTTACTCGAGTAAAAAGTACATAAATTGAGTTTTTGCAATATCATCGTGTCGAAATGCTCGTAATCAAGTATATGAACTCCTAAAATTTGATAAAACCTAGTTTTGCGGTCAGTTTTTTATAGGTTTTGCTTTTGCGGGTCTAAATAGGCCTCACAATGGACCCGTTGGAATTTTAACTGAGTAAAAAGTACAGAAATTGAGTTTTTGCAATATAATCTTGTCAAAATTCTCATAATCAAGTATATGAACTCGTAAAATTTGATTAAGCCTTATTTTGCGGTCCGTTTGTTATAGGTTTCGTTGGAGCGGGTCAAATTAGGCCATATAATGGACCCGTTGGAATTTTAAATAAGTAAAAAGTACATAAATTGAGTTTTTGCAATATCATGTTGTCGAAATGCTCGTAATCAAGTATATGAACTCCTAAAATTTGATAAAACCTTGTTTTTGTGGTCCGTTTGTTATAGGTTTCGGATGAGCGGGTCTAAATAGGCCTAACAATGGATCCGTTGGAATTTTACTTGAATAAAAAGTACAGAAATTGAATTTTTGCAATATAATCGTGTTGGTAATCAAGCATTTGAACTCCTAAAATTTGATTAAAACTTGTTTCACGGTCCGATTTGTAGAGGTTTCAGACGAGCGGGTCTAAATAGGCCTTAAAATGGACCAATTTGAACTTTACTTGAATAAAAACTACATGAATTGAATTTTTGCAATATAACCGTGTTGAAATACTCGTAATCAAGCATATGTACTCCTAAAATTTTATTAAAACTTGTTGCGCGGTCTGTTTTGAAGAGGTTTCAGACGAGGGGGTCTAAAAAGGCCTTACAATGGGCCCGTTGGAATTTTAACTATGTAAAAAGTACATAAATTGAGGTTTTGCAGTATAATCGTGTCGAAATGCTCCTAATCAAGTATGTGAACTCCTAAAATTTGATAAAACCTTGTTTTGGATTCTGTTTATTATAGGTTTCGGTCTTGCGGGTCTAAATAGGCCTCACAATGGACCAGTTGGAATTTTACTCTAGTAAAAAGTACACAAACTGAGTTTTTGCAATATCATCATGTCGAAATGCTCGTAATCAAGTATATGAACTCCTAAAATTTGATAAAACCTAGTTTTGCGGTCAGTTTTTTATAGGTTTTGCTTTTGCAGGTCTAAATAGGCCTCACAATGGACCCGTTGGAATTTTAACTGAGTAAAAACTACAGAAATTGAGTTTTTGCAATATAATCGTGTCAAAATGCTCATAATCAAGTATATGAACTCGTAAAATTTGATTAAGCCTTATTTTGCGGTCCGTTTGTTATAGGTTTCGTTGCAGCGGGTCTAATTAGGCCTTATAATGGACCCGTTGGAATTTTAACTGAGTAAAAAGTACATAAACAGAGTTTTTGCAATATCATCGTGTCGAAATGCTCGTAATCAAGTATATGAACTCCTAAAATTTGATAAAACCTTGTTTTTGTGGTCCGTTTGTTATAGGTTTCAGAAGAGCGGGTCTAAATAGTCCTAACAATGGATCCGTTGGAATTTTACTTGAATAAAAAGTACATAAATTGAAATTTTGCAATATAATCGTGTTGAAATACTAGTAATCAAGCATTTGAACTCCTAAAATTTGATTAAAACTTGTTTCGCGGTCCGATTTGTAGAGGTTTTAGACGAGCGGGTCTAAATAGGCCTCACAATGGACCCGTTGGAATTTTAACTGAGTAAAAAGTACATAAATTGAGGTTTTGTAGTATAATCGTGTTGAAATGCTCATAATCAAGTATATAAACTCCTAAAATTTGATAGAACCTTGTTTTGCATTCTGTTTGTTATAGGTTTTGGTCTTGGGGGTCTAAATAGGCCTCACAATGGACCTGTTGGAATTTTACTCGAGTAAAAAGTACATAAATTGAGTTTTTGCAATATCATCATGTCGAAATGCTCGTAATCAAGTATATGAACTCCTAAAATTTGATAAAACCTAGTTTTGCGGTCAGTTTTTTTTAGGTTTTGCTTTTGCGGGTCTAAATAGGCCTCACAATGGACCCGTTAGAATTTTAACTAAGTAAAAAGTACAGAAATTGAGTTTTTGCAATATAATCTTGTCAAAATTCTCATAATCAAGTATATGAACTCGTAAAATTTGATTAAGCCTTATTTTGCGGTTCGTTTGTTATAGGTTTCGTTGGAGCGGGTCTAATTAGGCCATATAATGGACCCGTTGGAATTTTAAATAAGTAAAAAGTACATAAATTGAGTTTTTGCGATATCATCTTGTCGAAATGCTCGTAATCAAGTATATGAACTCCTAAAATTTGATAAAACCTTGTTTTTGTGGTCCGTTTGTTATAGGTTTCGGAAGAGCGGGTCTAAATATGCCTAACAATGGATCCGTTGGAATTTTACTTGAATAAAAAGTACAGAAATTGAATTTTTGCAATATAATCGTGTTGGTAATCAAGCATTTGAACTCCTAAAATTTGATTAAAACTTGTTTCACGGTCCGATTTGTAGAGGTTTCAGACGAGCGGGTCTAAATAGGCCTTAAAATGGACCAATTTGAACTTTACTTGAATAAAAACTACAGGAATTGAATTTTTGCAATATAACTGTGTTGAAATACTCGTAATCAAGCATAAGTACTCCTAAAATTTTATTAAAACTTGTTGCGCGGTCTGTTTTGAAGAGGTTTCAGACGAGGGGGGTCTAAAAAGGTCTTACAATGGGCCCGTTGGAATTTTAACTAAGTAAAAAGTACATAAATTGAGGTTTTGCAGTATAATCATGTCGAAATGCTCCTAATCAAGTATATGAACTCCTAAAATTTGATAAAACCTTGTTTTGGATTCTGTTTGTTATAGGTTTCGGTCTTGCGGGTCTAAATAGGCCTCACAATGGACCAGTTGGAATTTTACTTGAGTAAAAAGTACACAAATTGAGTTTTTGCAATATCATCATGTCGAAATGCTCGTAATCAAGTATATGAACTCCTAAAATTTGATAAAACCTAGTTTTGCGGTCAGTTTTTTTTAGGTTTTGCTTTTGCAGGTCTAAATAGGCCTCACAATGGACCCGTTGGAATTTTCACTGAGTAAAAACTACAGAAATTGAGTTTTTGCAATATAATCGTGTCAAAATGTTCATAATCAAGTATATGAACTCGTAAAATTTGATTAAGCCTTATTTTGCGGTCCGTTTGTTATAGGTTTCGTTGTAGCGGGTCTAATTAGGCCTTATAATGGACCCGTTGGAATTTTAACTGAGTAAAAAGTACATAAACTGAGTTTTTGCAATATCATCGTGTCGAAATGCTCGTAATCAAGTATATGAACTCCTAAAATTTGATAAAAACCTTGTTTTGGTGGTCCGTTTGTTATAGGTTTCGAAAGAGCGGGTCTAAATAAGCCTAACAATGGATCCGTTGGAATTTTACTTGAGTAAAAAGTACAGAAATTGAATTCTTGCTATATAATCGTGTTGAAATACTAGTAATCAAGCATTTGAACTCCTAAGATTTGATTAAATCTTGTTTCGCGGTCCGATTTGTAGAGGTTTCAGACGAGCGGGTCTAAATAGGCCTTCAAATGGACCAATTTGAATTTTACTTGAATAAAAACTACATGAATTGAATTTTTGCAATATAATCATGTTGAAATACTCGTAATCAAGCATATGAACTCCTAAAATTTTATTAAAACTTGTTTCACGGTCTGTTTTAAAGAGGTTTCAGACGAGGGGGTCTAAATAGGCCTTACAATGGGCCCGTTAGAATTTTAACTGAGTAAAAAGTAAAGAAATTGAGGTTTTGCAGTATAATCGTGTCGAAATGCTCATAATCAAGTATATGAACTCCTAAAATTTGATAAAACCTTGTTTTGCATTCTGTTTGTTATAGGTTTCGGTCTTGCGGGTCTAAATAGGCCTCACAATGGACCTGTTGGAATTTTACTCGAGTAAAAAGTACATAAATTGAGTTTTTGCAATATCATCGTGTCGAAATGCTCGTAATCAAGTATATGAACTCCTAAAATTTGATAAAACCTAGTTTTGAGGTCAGTTTTTTATAGGTTTTGCTTTTGCGGGTCTAAATAGGCCTCACAATGGACTCGTTGGAATTTTAACTGAGTAAAAAAGTACAGAAATTGAGTTTTTGCAATATAATCTTGTCAAAATTCTCATAATCAAGTATATGAAGTCGTAAAATTTGATTAAGCCTTATTTTGCGGTCTGTTTGTTATAGGTTTCGTTGGAGCGGGTCTAATTAGGCCATATAATGGACCCGTTGGAATTTTAAATAAGTAAAAGTACATAAATTGAGTTTTTGCAATATCATCTTGTCGAAATGCTCGTAATCAAGTATATGAACTCCTAAAATTTGATAAAACCTTGTTTTTGTGGTCCGTTTGTTATAGGTTTCGGAAGAGCGGGTCTAAATATGCCTAACAATGGATCCGTTGGAATTTTACTTGAATAAAAAGTACAGAAATTGAATTTTTGCAATATAATCGTGTTGGTAATCAAGCATTTGAACTCCTAAAATTTGATTAAAACTTGTTTCACGGTCCGATTTGTAGAGGTTTCAGACGAGCGGGTCTAAATAGGCCTTAAAATGGACCAATTTGAACTTTACTTGAATAAAAACTACAGGAATTGAATTTTTTCAATATAACCGTGTTGAAATACTCGTAATCAAGCATATGTACTCCTAAAATTTTATTAAAACTTGTTGCGCGGTCTGTTTTGAAGAGGTTTCAGACGAGGGGGTCTAAAAAGGCCTTACAATGGGCCCGTTGGAATTTTAACTAAGTAAAAAGTACATAAATTGAGGTTTTGCAGTATAATCGTGTCGAAATGCTCCTAATCAAGTATATGAACTCCAAAAATTTGATAAAACCTTGTTTTGGATTATGTTTGTTATAGGTTTCGGTCTTGCGGGTCTAAATAGGCCTCACAATGGACCAGTTGGAATTTTACTCGAGTAAAAAGTACACAAATTGAGTTTTTGCAATATCATCATGTCGAAATGCTCGTAATCAAGTATATGAACTCCTAAAATTTGATAAAACCTAGTTTTGCGGTCAGTTTTTTATAGGTTTTGCTTTTGCAGGTCTAAATAGGCCTCACAATGGACCCGTTGGAATTTTAACTGAGTAAAAGTACAGAAATTGAGTTTTTGCAATATAATCGTGTCAAAATGCTCATAATCAAGTATATGAACTCGTAAAATTTGATTAAGCCTTATTTTGCGGTCCGTTTGTTATAGGTTTCGTTGGAGCGGGTCTAATTAGGCCTTATAATGGACCCGTTGGAATTTTAACTGAGTAAAAAGTACATAAACTGAGTTTTTGCAATATCATCGTGTCGAAATGCTCGTAATCAAGTATATGAACTCCTAAAATTTGATAAAAACCTTGTTTTGGTGGTCCGTTTGTTATAGGTTTCGAAAGAGCGGGTCTAAATAGGCCTAACAATGGATCCGTTGGAATTTTACTTGAGTAAAAAGTACAGAAATTGAGGTTTTGTAGTATAATCGTGTTGAAATGCTCATAATCAAGTATATGAACTCCTAAAATTTGATAGAACCTTGTTTTGCATTCTGTTTGTTATAGGTTTTGGTCTTGGGGGTCTAAATAGGCCACACAATGGACCTGTTGGAATTTTACTCGAGTAAAAAGTACATAAATTGAGTTTTTGCAATATCATCGTGTCGAAATGCTCGTAATCATATATATGAACTCCAAAAATTTGATAAAACCTAGTTTTGCGGTCAGTTTTTTATAGGTTTTGCTTTTGCGGGTCTAAATAGGCCCTCACAATGGACCCGTTGGAATTTTAACTGAGTAAAAAGTACAGAAATTGAGTTTTTGCAATATAATCGTGTCAAAATGCTCATAATCAAGTATATGAACTCGTAAAATTTGATTAAGCCTTATTTTGCGGTCCGTTTGTTATAGGTTTTCGTTGGAGCGGGTCTAATTAGGCCTTATAATGGACCCGTTGGAATTTTAACTGAGTAAAAAGTACATAAACTGAGTTTTTGCAATATCATCGTGTCGAAATGCTCGTAATCAAGTATATGAACTCCTAAAATTTGATAAAAACCTTGTTTTGGTGGTCCGTTTGTTATAGGTTTCGAAAGAGCGGGTCTAAATAGGCCTAACAATGGATCCGTTGGAATTTTACTTGAGTAAAAAGTACAGAAATTGAATTCTTGCTATATAATCGTGTTGAAATACTAGTAATAAAGAATTTGAACTCCTAAGATTTGATTAAATCTTGTTTCGCGGTCCGATTTGTAGAGGTTTCAGACGAGCGGGTCTAAATAGGCCTTCAAATGGACCAATTTGAATTTTACTTGAATAAAAACTACATGAATTGAATTTTTGCAATATAATCATGTTGAAATACTCGTAATCAAGCATATGAACTCCTAAAATTTTATTAAACTTGTTTCACGGTCTGTTTTGAAGAGGTTTCAGACGAGGGGGTCTAAATAGGCCTTACAATGGGCCCGTTGGAATTTTAACTTGGTAAAAAGTACATAAATTGAGGTTTTGAAGTATAATCGTGTCGAAATGCTCATAATCATGTATATGAACTCTTAAAATTTGATAAAACCTTGTTTTGCATTCTGTTTGTTATAGGTTTCGGTCCTGCGGGTCTAAATAGGCCTCACAATGGACCTGTTGTAATTTTAATCGCGGTCCGTTTTGAAAAGGTTTCAGACGAGGGGGTCTAAATAGGCCTTACAATGGACCCGTTGGAATTTTAACTAAGTAAAAAGTACATAACTTGAGTTTTTGCAATATAATCGTGTCAAAATGCTCATAATCAAGTATATGAACTCGTAAAATTTGATTAAGACTTATTTTACGGTCCGTTTGTTATAGGTTTTGGTGGAGCGGGTCTAATTAGGCCTCACAATGGACCTATTGGAATTTTACTCGAGTAAAAAGTACATAAATTGAGTTTTTGCAATATCATCGTGTCGAAATGCTCGTAATCAAGTATATGAACTCCTAAAATTTGATAAAACCTAGTTTTGCGGTCAGTTTTTTATAGGTTTTGCTTTTGCAGGTCTAAATAGGCCTCACAATGGACCCGTTGGAATTTTAACTTAGTAAAAAGTACAGAAATGGAGTTTTTGCAATATAATCTTGTCAAAATTCTCATAATCAAGTATATGAACTCGTAAAATTTGATTAAGCCTTATTTTGCGGTCCGTTTGTTATAGGTTTCGTTGGAGCGGGTCTAATTAGGCCATATAATGGACCCGTTGGAATTTTAACTAAGTAAAAAGTACATAAATTGAGTTTTTGCAATATCATCTTGTCGAAATGCTCGAATCAAGTATATGAACTCCTAAAATTTGATAAAACCTTGTTTTTGTGGTCCGTTTGTTATAGGTTTCGGAAGAGCGGGTCTAAATAGGACTAACAATGGATCCGTTGGAATTTTACTTGAATAAAAAGTACATAAATTGAATTTTTGCAATATAATCATGTTGAAATACTAGTAATCAAGCATTTGAACTCCTAAAGTTTGATTAAAACTTGTTTCACGGTCCGATTTGTAGAGGTTTCAGACGAGCGTGTCTAAATAGGCCTTAAAATGGACCAATTTGAATTTTACTTGAATAAAAACTACAGAAATTGAATTTTTGCAATATAATCGTGTTTAAATACTCGTAATCAAGCATATGAACTCCTAAAATATTATTAAAACTTGTTTCGCGGTCCGTTTTGAAGAGGTTTCAGACGAGGGGGACTAAATAGGCCTTACAATGGGCCCGTTGGAATTTTAACTGAGTAAAAAGTACAGAAATTGAGGTTTTGCAGTATAATCGTGTCGAAATGCTCATAATCAAGTATATGAACTCCTAAGATTTCATAAAACCTTGTTTTGCATTCTGTTTGTTATAGGTTTCGGTCTTGCGCGTCTAAATAGGCCTCACAATGGACCTGTTGGAATTTTACTCTTGTAAAAAGTACATAAATTGAGTTTTTGCAATATCATCGTGTCGAAATGCTCGTAATCAAGTATATGAACTCCTAAAATTTGATAAAACCTAGTTTTGCGGTCAGTTTTTTATAGGTTTTGCTTTTGCGGGTCTAAATCTGTCTCACAATGGACCCGTTGGAATTTTAACTGAGTAAAAAGTACATAAATTGAGTTTTTGCAATATAATCTTGTCAAAATGCTCATAATCAAGTATATGAACTCGTAAAATTTGATTAGGCCTTATTTTGCGGTCCGTTTGTTATAGGTTTCGTTGGAGCGGGTCTAATTAGGCCTTATAATGGACCCGTTGGAATTTTAACTAAGTAAAAAGTACATAGATTGAGTTTTTGCAATATCATCGTGTCGAAATGCTCGTAATCAAGTATATGAACTCCTAAAATTTGATAAAACCGTGTTTTTGTGGTCCGATTGTTATAGGTTTCGGAAGAGCGGGTCTCAATAGGCCTAACAATGGATCCGTTGGAAATTTACTTGAATATAAAGTACATAAATTGAATTTTTGCAATATAATCGTGTTGAAATACTAGTAATCAAGCATTTGAACTCCTAAAATTTGATTAAAACTTGTTTCGCGGTCCGATTTGTAGAGGTTTCAGACGAGCGGGACTAAATAGGCCTTAAAATGGACCAATTTGAATTTTACTTGAATAAAAACTACAAAAATTGAATTTTTGCAATATAATCGTGTTGAAATACTCGTAATCAAGCATATGAACACCTAAAATTTTTATTAAAACTTCTTTCACGTTCCGTTTTGAAGAGGTTTCAGACGAGCGGGTCTAAATAGGCCTTACAATGGACCCGTTGGAATTTTAACTGAGTAAAAAGTACAGAAATTGAGGATTAGCAGTATAATCGTGTCGAAATGCTCATAATCAAGTATATGAACTCGTAAAATTTGATAAAACCTTGTTTTGCATTCTGTTTGTTATAGGTTTCGGTCTTGCGGGTCTAAATAGGCCTCACAATGGAACCATTGGAATTTTACTCGAGTAAAAAGTACATAAATTAAGTTTTTGCAATATCATCGTGTCGAAATGCTCGTAATCAAGTATATGAACTCCTAAAATTTGATAAAACCTTGTTTTTGTGGTCCGTTTGTTATAGGTTTCGGAAGAGCGGGTCTAAATAGGCCTAACAATGGATCGATTGGAATTTTACTTGAATAAAAAGTACAGAAATTGAATTTTTGCAATATAATCGTGTTGAAATACTAGTAATCAAGCATTTGAACTCCTAAAATTTGATTAAAACTTGTTTCGCGGTCCGATTTGTAGAGGTTTCAGACGAGCGGGTCTAAATAAGCCTTAAAATGGAGCAATTTGAATTTTACTTAAATAAAAACTACATAAATTGAATTTTTGCAATATAATCGTGTTGAAATACTCGTAATCAAGCATATGAACTCCTAAAATTTTATTAAAACTTGTTTCGCGGTCCGTTTTCAAGAGTTTTCAGACGAGGGGGTCTAAATAGGCCTTACAATGGACCTGTTGGATTTTTAACTGAGTAAAACGTACAGAAATTGAGGTTTTGCAGTATATCGTGTCGAAATGCTCATAATCAAGTATATGAACTCCTAAAATTTGATAAAACCTTTTCTTGCATTCTGTTTGTTATAGGTTTCGGTCTTGCGGGTCTAAATAGGCCTCACAATGGACTTGTTGGAATTTTACTTGAGTAAAAAGTACATAAATTGAGTTTTTGCAATATCATCGTGTCAAAATGCTCGTAATCAAGTA
This sequence comes from Hibiscus tridactylites, assembly GCA_958450335.1. Classification (NCBI taxonomy): domain Eukaryota; kingdom Viridiplantae; phylum Streptophyta; class Magnoliopsida; order Malvales; family Malvaceae; genus Hibiscus; species Hibiscus tridactylites. Next base: position 24,835,691 of record OY288287.1, read on the forward strand.
TATGAACTCCTAAAATTTGATAAAACTTTGTTTTTGTGGTCCGTTTGTTATAGATTTCGGAAGAGCGGGTCTAAATAGGACTAACAATGGATCCGTTGGAATTTTAATTGAATAAAAAGTACATAAATTAAGTTTTTGCAATATCATCGTGTTAAATGCTCGTAATCAAGTATATGAACTCCTAAAATTTGATAAAACCTAGTTTTGCGGTTCGTTTTTTATAGGTTTTGCTTTTGCGGATCTAAATAGGCCTCACAATGGACCCCATGGAATTTTAAGTGAGTAAAAAGTACAGAAATTGAGTTTTTGCAATATAATCGTGTCAGAATTCTCATAATCAAGCATATGAACTCGTAAAATTTGATTAAGCCTTATTTTGCGGTCCGTTTGTTATAGGTTTCGGTGGAGCGGGTCTAATTAGGCCTTATAATGGACCCATTGGAATTTTAACTGAGTAAAAAGTTCATAAATTGAGTTTTTGCAATATCATCGTGTCGAAATGCTCGTAATCAAGTATATGAACTCCTAAAATTTGATAAAACCTTGTAATTGTGGTCCGTTTGTTATAGGTTTCGGAAGAGCGGGTCTCAATAAGCCTAACAATGGATCCGTTGGAATTTTACTTGAATAAAAAGTACAGAAATTGAATTTTTGCAATATAATCGTGTTGAAATACTAGAAATCAAGCATTTGAACTCTTAAATTTTGATTAAAACTTGTTTCGCGGTCCAATTTGTAGAGGTTTCAGACGAACGGGTCTAAATAGGCCTTAAAATGGACCAATTTGAATTTTACTTGAATAAAAACTACAGTAATTGAATTTTTGCAATATAATCGTGTTGAAATACTCGTAATTAAGCATATGAACTCTAAAATTTTATTAAAACTTGTTTCGCGGTCCGTTTTGAAGAGGTTTCAGAAGAGGGGGTCTAAATAGGCCTTACAATGGACCCGTTGGAATTTTAACTGGGTAAAAAATACAGAAATTGAGGTTTTGCGGTATAATCGTGTCGAAATGCTCATAATCAAGTATATGAACTCCTAAAATTTGATAAAAACTTGTTTTGCAATCTGTTTGTTATAGGTTTCGGTCTTGCGGGTCTAAATACGCCTCACAATGGACCTGTTGGAATTTTACTCGAGTAAAAAGTACATAAATTGAGTTTTTGCAATATCATCGTGTCGAAATGCTCGTAATCAAGTATATGAACTCCTAAAATTTGATAAAAACTAGTTTTGCGGTCAGTTTTTTTTATAGGTTTTGCTTTTGCGGGTCTAAATAGGCCTCACAATGGACCCGTTGGAATTTTAACTGAGTAAAAAGTACAGAAATTGAGTTTTTGCAATATAATCGTGTCAAAATGCTCATAATCAAGTATATGAACTTGTAAAATTTAGGCTAAAAGGGCAAATTTGCCTCTGTAGTAATCCGAAATCAGCAATGTTGCCCCTACTTTTTTTCTCCGTAATTTTGCCCTCAAAGTCAGTCAATTGTAGCAATGTTGCCCTTTGACCGATTTTGACCGTTAAATGCTGACGTGGCAGTTAACGGTGCTGACAGGGTAATTTTAACCTCGAAGTCATTCATGCAATTTTTCCCTCGAAGTCATTAATTGCAACACTTTTACCCTTGGTTTATTTAGGTTTTGAATAAAATTGGATAAATAATTGGTTTTTTTCGAGTTGAACTTTAACAAACAGAATATATGAAAAACCGATTAACAAATTGATGTAAATATCCTTTGAGTCCCTAGTAATTTTAAAAATAAGCAAAATGAGACTCTCACAAAAAATCGAAATATTATTCAATTTTTTTAAAAAT